>CM039673.1:362649988-365174112 GCA_022496015.1 Hordeum marinum | reverse complement strand
ATGGCCATTCCATTGGTTTCTTCCCTGACCTGCATATGATCTTGAGGATTTTGTAAACATAGAATAGATTAAATAGGGACAACATTCTCCTTTTCTCTAATTCTTTTCATCCTTTTCTTCACACATGTTGGTGTGAAGAAAAGTCCTGTAAAATAGTTTCTACAGAGTAGTGAAGATCAGGCATGTTTTCCTTATTGTCTTCTGTACATTGAAAAAGGAAATTATACACTTTTACCTCTCCGAAGGGGCTTATATCATGTGGGTGATGTCTCCACCATTTCTCCACCATTTTAGTAGTTCAAGATTTGTTTTTCTAAAGGTTGTGTGTTCAGATAATTGGATACTCAACTAATGTGCCTTTTATAAATGATTTGCATCTCAAATCTAACTTCCAAGGCTCTTTGCTCTTTTTTTTGTGAAAATCAAAGGCTCTTTGCTGTGTCTCTTTTCTGAATCACAAGCTTTGTGGGATATGGAAAAGATTTCCAGAAAACCACCTAGTGCATATGTTGTATGTACAGCTATCTCTATTTTATATCACCAGATTTATTTTTACCGGGCAGTTATGTCCTCTCCTGTGTAAACTGCGCAAATATAAACACAGCAAGGGATGGATTGAAGCTACTCACAGGAATGTAAGAAAGGACTCCAGTAACATATCATTGTCTTTGTACTGAGATCACAACCACAAATTTTGGTTTCTCCACCCCGACTTCAAAACAACATATTAGTCTTAGCTTCAACAACAACAATATCTTGTATGTACAGTCTATGTGTTCGACTGGGTAGAATATGGTCTCCAAGGCTGAGTACAATCTTATTAGAGAGATCTGAGGTAGCAAAATTGAAACCTGCCTTGAAGCTGAAGGTGTATGCAATTGGAACAACAAACCAAGTGGTGTAAGCTTGAAAATGTATCAATACGCCTAGAGAACCCGAATCTAGTTCATGGGTTAACATTCAGTGCGAAAATTTATTTACAAATGGCACAATAGTTGCTCGAAAAGACGATAGGCGACCAAGTGGTAAATCTCATCCCTATGGCTTCATCTTTAATCTTTTTGGCACAAACTTTCTCTTCCAGGAGAAACACAATGAACAGGCACCGATACGAGCCCTTGTCCGGTTGTCCCCCCCCCCCCCCCCCCAATTAGTGCTGATGTTGGCAGTAGGCATTGCTCCTTCCAGTCTATTTAATGCTGCCATTTTTTTATGAGGCCAGGTATCTGAGAAAATATATGTACCAGGCATTAGTTGGGAAGCGAAGCGAATAGTGGGAAATGGAAATAAGGAGATTAGTTGACCTCAACACCATTGGGCCCTATTTTGTTGCGAGATATGAAGTTTAGTATGTGTGATGCAAATTCTTCAGGTACATCTTCCTGAAATAAAGTTTTCAGTGATATGCTAAAAAATGGTAAGATTTGTAACTCATAGTTATAAAGCTTAGTAATAATCATGCTTCTGAATAAATACGTCCGTCAACTAAAACATTTGGTTGCCATGTGGTGCTTCAGCATGTCAGCGAATTCTACGAAAATTTCAAACTAGCCCTCAAACATCTACCCATCTAGGCATGATGTGATCATTCAGGCCCTAGAATCAGGTATAAAGCGAAAACATCCCAGCCTTGGACTAAAGACATTAGAATAAGGTGACTCAACAAAATACATTAGGATCAAACCTGTATGGCATGTCCAGTGTGACGAACTACTATCATTTGAAACTTCCCTTGCATTTGACCAATTGTTAAAGCTCTGCAAAACATGTTAACCAGTTCATTACGCATATTTTTCTGCATGGGCTATGAAGTGATACAAGGCGTTCACATTTCAGGAGAATGAGAATGCATGTTCAGAAATTGAAATCCACTTAAATGGAAGGTTTGATAATGGATCAGTATAATACGATTTGCACTTCAAATAACAAATAACAAATGCTAACTAAAGCTTCGAGTCAAAAGAAAAATGCTAATGAAAGACGCTAGCAAGAAGTTATGTTTCTTCCCAGCATTAATCTTGATAGTTTGATTGTTAGTGTAAGTCTTAACTAGTATAAAAAAAAAACTCTTAAAAGAGATATTACCTGCCCTTAAAAAAACAAAGACACGCAATGATAACAATCGATCGGAAATGAATAGCAGAGTTAACTGAATAGCACAACCAAGCGCGCAACGGTAATGAATGAAAATAGAGTTTCTCAGACTGGATGGATGTTGCAAACCTGTCCAATCTATCGGTGCCAGCTAATAATAGTATCTTTTGTACAGGACAAGATAAGAACTTGTCTGAAAGACCTTCGTACCTAAAACAGAAGCATTTATGTGCTTCAATGTCAACCAATCACAGAAAAGATAAGCAAAAAATTCAGAAGTATTTGCAAAACCAATGAGAGCATTCCTCAAAAAATTCATGAAGGTCTTCTCTGTTTGTTTCAATCCATTCAACTAGCTCAACTTCCAACATTAGTAAGAAGAGTTGGGTCCTTATCAGATTAAATGGGTAAACCCTCTTGCGTAGACCAGATGTATCAAATTGAGCAACACAGATAGCACTTGTACAGATCATGTGAAAATGGGCATGGTTTTAGTAAAAGTGGTGGTAAAAATAGCATAAAGACCAAAATCAGGTTGAAAACATACCATCCTTTCCAGTACTTCTCTGTTTTCTCAAGAGGAGTACGGTATGTATAGCTGAAACAGAGTACAGCATATTTAGTCTCCCAAATAATGGTCAATATCAAGTAAATGCACATTTTTTTCTCTAACCACATTGAGCTTCAAGATAGAGACGTGCATTACGTAAGATATTGCTTACCATTCCTTTGATTCATCATACTTCAAGGTAGATGGAATAGAAATACGCGCAGAATCAATGTTCCGTAACGGCCCACCTTTCACACTCCATTCAATCTGTGTAATTATAAGTTTCATTAAACAAAAATAGGGCGAAGGGTATATTTTAGCATGCTACACTTGGCTTTTTATAAGAATTCCACTTGCATTGAGTGGCTTCTACTTGTTCTATTTTATTTCTTCATTTATATCTTGCGGACATAATCTTTACAACATCAAATCCATACTTCTGCAAATCAAGTGATGAAGGACAGCATAATGAATTAAAGATGAGAATTCAGATACTGTGGACAGCAAAGATACTTAAAGCTGAAATGGCATGAGCACACAGAATATAGTTTTGAATCAACATACTGCTTTTTCAATGCTCGGGAAGTGCTGTGCTCGATTTAATAAGATTTTCTGCATATGAATCAATGAAGCCATTGCTGTTCCCTGTGTACGAGTGGAGAAGTTCGGAATCAACAATGAGTCAGACCGTTTCATGTGCAAGTGCAACCATAATGTAAGATCTAACATAAGGAAACTGTTACTAACCTCAACTACATCAACAACAACAAGACCATGAAGATTGCGAATTGCTCTTCTTGCAGCCACATGTACAGCCACTGAACCACCCATGCTAAAAAAGAGGTCAAAGAGTGGATCACTATTCACTAGAAGCTACCAAGGACACTAATCAGATGAACAAGCTTGCCGAGTCAAGAATACACATAGTACAAACCAGCCAAGTAACAGCAGAGTAACGAAAGGTAGAATGTGTTAATAGAGTGATTAGCATCATGACATTTTGGTGTTAGTTTTAAAACCGTGGAAATTAGCTTCCCAAAACTATTAAGATAATTTACTTGTATGTCAATGGTTTTTGGATACATGCACCATACCAAGGGATATATCATGCTAATATGTCCACTGACTAGAACTTCAGTCAAGTGCCTTCAGATAAAGGAGGCATGCACAAAACAAGAAATACACAATGCTGACTTACCTATGACCAACAAGTATAATTGCCGGTGGCAGATCTCCATACAATGTACGTATAACAGCTATTACATCATTGGTAAGAGTCTGCAGTTGCAAATAACAAGAACATAGACAAAGTTCAAGGTCAAGAAGCATGGAGTACCATATAAGTATGAAAAGTGGAGCTACCTATCAAATTAGTAAGTTATGGAAACAGTGAAAGAACATACTTCAATGGACAGATCGAAATCATCACTTGTGGAAGATTTCCCATGCCCCCGTAAATCCATGGCAACAACACGAGCCTTTCCCTTTATCTGATTAGCTGCTAGCGCAAATGAAAGCCTAAGGAAGATTGAGGAATAAACATACCAATGTGAGCACTAAGCACACAATTGTTAAATAAGCAAGTTTCCAAGGCAAAATTTCACAAAGAGTCCAGTACACCTAAAAGCCTAAGGAAGATTGAGGATTTACATGATTATTGCAAATAAAAGCAAATGTTATCTTTAAACACCGTTCAGTACACCTAAAAGAGAAACAAGAATAAATTGCAATGTTAGCAGAATAACGATTTCATTTTGTCCTTTCTACATTTGGTATTTATCTATTACTCCACACTGAATTTACCCAAAACGTTCCACAAATACAACAGAAGTTGGGGTGGGTACATTTTCCATAAGGCCATAATAGCTGGGAGGCGATGCTTTAGAAATTTAGCTAAACATCTGCATCTTGCAACATAAGCTTTCCAGGTTCCAGCACGTCCGTTCATCACAAGTTAGTAGTAAATCAATGATTTTGAAAATCACAGAAACTAGCAGATGTCTGCGTATTCGTATGCAAATTATGCTGCATTGTCACTGTGATCATTGTTGCCGTAGCATCTGAACTTACCCAGAGTAGCCGCCTCCGTGCAGACAGAACACGACGGGCCCTTCCGATCCGGCCATGTACACATTGAAAACCTACACAGATACAGAACCCAAAAGTAACACTTCCAACAGTCAGATCACGTCACACAGGAGCAATCCGAGAAATTCCCCTGCTCTCTGACGCACGTACGTCCTCGGTGTCGGGGATGGCGACGGGGCGCTCCTCGTCGAAGTAGGCCGACCAGTCCACGGGCGCGTACTTCTGGAGCGAGTGGCTGCGAAGGAACCGTGGGTTAGGGCTTCCCTCGCGGTAGATACAGTGAGGAGACGGGTGGGGTTGGCGGCTTACTGTGTGGCGGGGCGTGGCGGCACGGCGGCGGCGGAGAAGGCGGAGGAGGAGGACGACGACGATTCATCGGGTTCCCCATCCTCCTGCAGCGAGGATAGTGGCGCGGGTTCCATCGACGCGGCTGGGCTGGGGAGGAAGAGTCGATGGAGTGCCTGGGGAGAGCGGAAATGGAGAAAGGGAAGGGAAGAGAGTGTGAAGAAAGACGATCTACACGCGTATGCGCCCTAGGCTACACTATCAGAATATTTTAACACATGATGCAAAAGTTAACACACAAAAAGTGTTTTTTTTAACTCACAAAAAGTGGTTTTAGTGATTTTAGGGTGACAGAGAGAAGATTTTTGACACAATTTTCATTTCTGCCAGAAACAAGAATGTTTAGCGTGCTTGGCTTTTGTGTCAATTTGATAAGATTGGTTTTGAAATAGGTTTCAATTCGATACTATGAATGGATAATTGCTACCTTATTTCACTTCTTCAAAGGGCCTTCGGCAAGGTGATCCATGTAACCATACCATATTCTGCTATGTCCTGAAGGTTTTTCTTCACTTCTGAAGTTCTATGGAAATTTTGTTAATAGAGGTATTAGAGCAAGCCTGCGAGAATCTTGGGTGAACCACTTGCTTTTCGTTAATGATAGTCTTATCTTCATGCGGAAAGTGCAATTAGACTCGCTGAGATAGGATTTACGGAGATGCGACGGGAGACACGAGACAATGTGTTAACATAAGCAAAAGTTCTATCTATTTCAGCCTCAACACACCCACAACTCTCAGACATAATCTCAAACAGCTTCTTGGTGTTTAGCCGAAAGCTTTTTCAAAATGTTATCTTTGTTTGTCCACCAAAATTGGAAGGATCAATAGTGGCACTTTTTACCACATCATGGACTGGGCTAGAGGCAAGATGCAAGGAAGGTCACAGAGGTTATTTGCATGCGCAGGTAGAGAGACTACGCTCTAGTCGGTCATTCAAGCAATACCAATGTATAGCATGAGATGCTTCCTCTTAAAAATAAGGTATGCAAAATTTTGACCCTCGATACAGAAAAATTCTGGTGTGTGAGTGTTTGGGAGGGGGGGGGTCTCTGGATAGAAGGTATCTTCATTAGATATCATGATAGAAAACTGTGTAAGCTCGAAGGCTAAAGGAGAATGGGATTTCGTGACTTTCATTTGTTTAACTTGACACTTCTTAGGAAGCACGGATGGATATTTATGATGAACCCTAATTCTCTTGTGCTAGAGTTATGAAAGGTAAATACTTCCCATATTCTGATTTCATGGAAGCTTTTGTTCCAAAATCTTCCTCAGCTACATGAGGACAATTGTTGTGGGACGGGGTGCACTTAAAGTTGGGTTAGTGAAATAAGTCAGAGATGGTTACTCTATTTCAGTGGGGGAAGACAAGTGGAAGTCCTCCACCGTTTCAGTGACACCTATGCTTCGGCCAACAACAACGATAGTGCAGACCGACAATGATTCGGTTGACACAAATAACTGGACCTTGGAGACATGGACTTGTGTGGGACACATATGCCGATGCAATCTTGAACATCCCGTGGGATCACTAGAAGTGTATGTCTAGAGGGCGGGGATGAATAGACTACAAGCAGAAATTTAAACCTCCTCAAGCATAAGACAAGATGTTGGCAGTTTTAGCATACATAACTAGTCTATGACACCCAACACATGCAAGTCATCAAATATAGCAACGGAAAGTAAAGACATTGCACATGGAAGTAAGGAGTGAAGATAGAGAGATCAAACGCATGAAGGACACAAGATTTTTTCCGTGGTTCCGATAGGTGGTGCTATCGTACATCCACGTTCATGGAGTCTTCACCCATGAAGGGTAACGGTCGCGAGAGTCCACAGACGGCTCTATCCATGGAGGATTCCATGAAGAAGCAACCTTGACTATACCATGACGGCCTACGTCCATGGAGGACTAGCCTTACTCGGGGTAGATCTTCATGAAGTAGGCGATCTCCTTGCCTTTATAAACTTCTTGGTTCACTCCACAACACGAAGTAGGAGGTTCCTGTGACGCCCCCAATTTCGACCGTACGCTAAACATACACGCAATGCGTATGACCAAGATCAAAGACTCACTAATCAATATCACAACACAACTCTAGACACAAATTTAAAGTCATACATCTTCATATTACAATCTAGGGGCCTCGAGGGCTCGAATACAAAGCTCGACGAGCACGAGTCAGCGAAAGCAAAAAATATCTGAGTACAGATATAAGTAAAACAAGTTTTGCCTTAAGAAGGCTAGCACAAGCATAAGCAACGGATCGAAAGAGGCGAGGCCTCCTGCCTGGGAACCTCCTAAACACTCCTTGGCATCGGCACTCTCCACGTAATAGGCTCCTGTGGTGGTGTAGTAGTCGTCTCCGGCGAACTCCATCTCCTGGGCTCCATCGTCTGAACGTAGAATCGCGTCGAGGGGAAAAGAGAAAGCAAAGCAGCGGTGAGTTCTCATCCAAAGTACTCGCAAGTCTGACATCAGAACTATACTAAGTATGCATCATTACCAAGGGGAGGATTATATCTGGACTGACTGCAGAAAACAAGAATAGGGAGGAGGTCTAGTCCTATCGAAGACTAGCATCTTCAGCATCTTGCAGCATAAGAAGAGAGTAGACAGGTAATCACTTATAATCATATTATTGTAACAATTTTTAATAAGTAACCACGCCCAGGGATTCTTCCTCGACTCCTTGCGAGGAAGCAATCCCGAAGCCATAGTTCATTTCAATTCAAATCACATTTATAGTTGTATAAGGTCAAGGTACAACTCCAAGTCGTCATGTTACCGTGGACACGGCTATTCGAATAAATAATTTCTTCCCTGCAGGGGTGCACCGCATTTCCAACACGCTTGATCACCTCCGACCGGACACACTTTCCGAGGTAATGCCCGGCCTCGGGATCCAAAACGTTGTCGCCCCACCCAGGCTCAACGAAGAGGCCAACCCGCCGGTCTACTCCTAAGCGCGCAGGTTCGTGGGCCCACTTGCCCTTGCACTCTTGCACGATGTGTGGGCGGCCGAAAACATTCCTAGCATGCCTTAATGCAAGCGCATGTGTTCCAGACCAATTCGGCGCACGCCGCTCTGATTGCTGGCGTCCGAAGATCTTCGACTGATACGACGACGCTAAGCACCCATAACTTCTCCCACGTGAAGGTTTAGTGCGTAAAAGGTCAACCACCAACTCGGATCAAATACCCAACCCATTAGCATTTTATTAGTGCGGGGCAAGCTCGAACCATATTGCAGGCCGTCGCCCCGCCAATAACACTCGGGTGCCTTACCGGCGCACTCCACCAATATCTCTCACAGGTACCCTTGGGGCCGACCCGTCTTCAACATGTTTCTGTAACTAGGTCATAGTAACTGTGTGTATAAAACATCAAGGCGAGAACTGAGGAATCACCCTCAATGGTCCCCGCTCGATGTAACCGTCAAGGTGGACTTTAGAGGAATCACCCTCGAGGGTCCCACACTTGAGGGGGTGCACGACACAGACATCGTCGGGAATGGTGAAGGAGGAATCACCCTCGATAACCATGACCGACTAGCTACACTACAGGGCTAGCATCATGAGTACTTCACGAGGTGTCACCCTCGGTACTCGATAGTAGCACTGCAGAGTCGCACAACTAAGTGGAGTGCGGTGATGTGAGGGGCCTGACTTGTCGGTTGGTTGACCGAGTCTTCGAGTCGTCGAGTTGTCGGGTCGTCGATCAAGAAGCAGGGGCAACTGGGACTAAGGGGTCACTGGGGGTTCATTAACCAACCTATACTAACAGTTGGTATGATTGCAGGAATAGTAGCAGTTCAAAGACAGGCTATGCATCAGAATAGGAGCTAACTAAAACAGTAGAAAAATTCTAATGCAAGAATAAGAGGGAAAGAATAGGCGGTATCGAAATGCTCAAGGAGGGTTGCTTGTCTTGCTGCTCTGCGACAAAGGCCTGATCGTCAACGATGTAGTCGTACCCGACAGCACCGTCAGTCTCAGGGTCTATCGGAGAGAAGAGGGGGAAAGAAACAATAAATATAAAGCACAGATGCAACACGATGCATGACACGACAATATGCAGAGCTAGGTATGCACTAACGCAATACTACACGCATCAGACGGAGCGGGAAAATACCTGATGATATTTCCCGGGTCTACGGATTTATTGGACAGTCGAATCGGAGGGAAAAGTTCCATCTTCATCATGCTAGAAGCATGTGGCAGATGATTGGATGGCATATTTGGATTCGTGAGATTTTTCTGATCAACTTTTATATATAAATTATTTTCATCTGACTTACGGTTTATTTATATGAATTTCCAAAGTTTTACTGTTTCTTTTTTTGAATTTATTTAATTCGAATTTAGAACAGTAAAATGCAAAGTGCACCCAGATGTGGACTAGCCACAAAGGCTGACTGGTGGGCCTGGTCAACTGTTGACACAGCAGTTGACTGGTCCACCTATCCTAGACTGATATTTTAACAGAAGTGCTAAAAAGGTTTACTTTAGCAAGGGGACCCATATGCCATACTCTAATTAGCATCTAAAATTACCACTAATACCTAATTAGATTAATTAAACGGTCGGCCACATGTGGCAGTGGCACAACCGGCTATGCCCACGGTTGTGTTGGCATGGCCAATTGGCCATCACGTACTTGGTTGTACACACACGCACAGCACTTGGTTGTGCACACACATGCACAGCACATAGGCACACAGCCATGGCCAGCACGCACCCGAGGTGCAGCGGCAGCAGCGACCATGCGCTGGCGCGGGCAACATGGAGCAGCAGCGGCAGCGAGTAGTTCCAGCATAAATAGGAGCAGTAACAGCGAGCAGCGGGCTAGGAACATCAGTAAAGCAGTAGCAAGACACGGCGCAGCAGCAGACAAACCGCAGCGGCAGTAGCGTCGATGGCAGCAGCGGCAAGCAGCAGAGGAGCAGGAGAGCAAGAGCAGCGGTGCCATGGATAGCACAAGCAGCAGTAGCGAGCACCTGAGCAGCCGCGCAGCAAAGCAGCAGCGGCAACAGAGCAATGAACAACAGCGGCTCAAGAGTAGCAACACGGTTGACAGCGGCAGCGGCAGCTAGCAACGCAGCCAGCAGAGCAAGCAGCATCGGTAGCTAGGAGCAACGGTGGTGGTCCTGGAGGCAACGGACGAGGCCAGGGGCTGGACAGGTGCAGGCGCGCGTGTACGCGTACGCGGGAGCTCGGACGAGCTCGGGGACGGCGGCTACGACGTGAGTATGAAGGGGAAAATAAGGGGGATTGGTAGAGGAGCTCACCGGGAGGGCACACGGTGGCCCGGCGAGAGCTTAGGAGCTGCAGGGGTGATAAATCGACGCGGGGACAACAATGACTGAAGGTGGAAGACGAACTCGATGGCGAGCACACGGGCCGCCCCGAATCGATTCGATGCTCGGGATGGACGAAGTGGACGGTGTTGGAGCTTCTGGACACCTCGGCGGGGCACGGGGACGACGGTGGCCGTAGAATCGACGGCGGCGTGTGCGGGCAGTCTCGGGTGGTGGCGGGCAGAGCAGAAACAACGCGCGAGGGGACGAGGGGAGAGCATCTAGGGTTCGAGGGGACCGCGGGCATCGTCTTTGTAGGCGCAGGGGGTGCGGCTGATGGTCGGCAACGGCGCCGGGTATGCCTGCCACGATCCCCTCCTGTGAACAGGAGGTGGGAGATGAGGGGGAGAGATGGGCTGGGCCTCAATATGCTCATAGAGCCCAAGGGCACAGTAGGATCTTTCTCTCTTCTTTAATATTTCCTATAATAAAATAAAAAGTTCTGTTTTGTTTTAGTTTTAGTGCTAAATGACTTTTTTAAAATAGGGTACAGGGTCCAATAATTGTAATGCAATATTTGGTTTCTCCATAAAAAGTTTGCGACCCTTTTGAAAAGTTTGGAAATTTACATAATTCGAAAGGCATTTATTTCAATGTTTTGCCCTCTCTTATAATTGTTTTTAGGCACCAAAATACTTGATAAAATGTTAGTTCCAAAATTATAAATGATTAAGGAATATTTGCAACCACCCATGTTTTTTGTTTTCAGGTTCACAAAATTATTTAATCCACTTATTATTTGAGTTTTGAATTTTGATAGGAATTTGAAAAGAGATAGGATTCAAATGTGATCAAACACTATTGAGAAAAAGCATTAGCCTAATCTCCTGGTTAATGTAGCTTAATTACCAAGATCACTGTGGCATGGATCCAGGGTGTCACAGCTCCCAAGCGACACCTAACCAATCTAGAAGGCACCACCCTCCAAAAGGTAATAGGCTCGGTAATGCGATGAACTCCTTGCTCTTGTGCTTCAAGATGATAGACTCCTGAATACATAATCACTCTCTTACAGATTTGGCTTTGTAGAAGAGATGGGATTGGTGGAAAGCAACTTGGGGAGGCTAGAAATCAAGATCCATATGGTTGGAGTGGAAGATCTTGACCTCAACACAAGGGTAGGTGGTTCTCTATCAGAAAACCAGTAGGTATGAGTGGGGAACTGTTCTGAGTGCTTATCTTTCGAGTGAGTGGTGGTGGAGGGGTATATATAGACATCTCCAAAAATCCTACCGTTACACACAATAACTCAGACTCGGTGGAACCTATGTGTGAATCTCGGTTGTACCGAAGTGACTTAAAGTTAGTAACTTTTGAATCTCGGTGAGACCGATATAGGAATCTCAGTTGCACCGATAAGGTGACCAACGGTGAGAATTGTTGGGAGACGTAGTAGTAAATCAAAAAAAATCCTATGTGTCACCAAGATCAATCTATGGAGAAACCAGCAACGAGCAAAGGGGGAGTGCATCTTCATACCTTTGAAGATTGCAAAGTGGAAGCGTTACTATGAACGCGGTTGGTGGAGTCGTACTCACAACGATTCAAATCGTGGTGGATTCCGATCTAAGCGCCGAACAACGGCATCTCTGGGTTCAACACACGTGTAACTCGATGACGTCTCCTACGCCTTGATCCAGCAAGGAGGAAGGAGAGGTTGAGGGAGAGCTCCAACAACACGATGGCGTGGTGAAGGTGGAGCTGCGTGTTACTTCGGTAGGGCTTCGCCAAGCACTACGGAGGAGGAGGAGGAGGAGGGGTAGGACTGCGCCGAGAGAGGGAGAGATTTGTATGTTGCAACCCCCAAAACCCCTCACTATATATATGCGGAGGAGGAGGGAGGGCGCAGCCCCTAGGGTTCCCACCCTAGCGCTACGACCGGCCCTAGATGGACCTTGGGGTGGCGGCTAGGAGAGGGGAGAGGAAGGGCGGCGCCCTAGGTGGGCCTAGGGCCCATATGACCCTAGGGTTTGCCCCCTCCCACCTTGCTGCACCTTGGGCCCTTGTGGGAGGCGCACCAGCCCACCTAGGGGCTGGTTCCCTCCCACCTACGGCCCATACAGCCCTATGGTGCCAGTGGCCCCACACGGTGGACCCTCGGAACCCTTCCAGTGGTCCTCGTACGTTACCGGAGATGCCCGAAACACTTCCGGTGACCAAAACCTCACTTTCTATATATGAATCTTTATCTCCGGACCATTCCGGAACTCCTCGTGACATCCGGGATCTCATTTAGGACTCCTAAAAACCATCGGTAACCACGTACTCTATTTCCCTATAACCCTAGCGTCATCGAACCTTAAGTGTGTAGACCCTATGGGTTCGGGAGGCATGTAAGCATGACCGAGACACCTCTCCGGTCAATAACCAACAGCGGGATCTGGATACCCATGTTGGCTCCCACATGCTCCACGATGATCTCATCGGATATACCACGATGTCGGGGATTCAAACAACCCCGTATACAAAACCCTTTGTCTACCGGTATGACACTTGCCTGAGATTCGATCGTCGGTATCCCTATACCTTGTTCAATCTTGTTACCAACAACTCTCTTTACTCGTTCCATTACTAATCATCCCGTGGTTGACTCCTTAGTCACATTGAGCTCATTATGATGATGTCTTACCGAGTGGGCCCAAAGATACCTCTCCGTCACATGGAGTGACAAATCCCAGTCTCAATTCGTGCCAACCCAATAGATACTTTTGGGGATACCCGTAGTGTACCTTTATAGCCACCCAATTACGTTGTGACGTTTGGCACACCCAAAGTATTCCTACGGTATCCGGGAGTTGCACAATCTCATGGTCTAAGGAAACGATACTTGGCATTAGAAAAGCTTTAGCAGACGAACTACACGATCTTGTGCTATGCTTAGGATTGGGTCTTGTCCATCACATCATTCTCCTAATGATGTGATCCTGTTATCAATGACATCCAATGTCCATGGCCATGAAACCATGACCATCTATTGATCAACGAGCTAGCCAACTAGAGGCTCACTAGGGACATGTTGTGATCTATGTATTCACACATGTATTACGGTTTTCGGTTAATACAATTATAGCATGAACAATAGATAATTATCATGAACAAGGAAACATAATAATAACCACTTTATTATTGCCTCTAGGGCATATTTCCAACAGTCTCCCACTTGCACTAGAGTCAATAATCTAGTTCACATCGCCATGTGATTAACACTTACATCACCATGTGATCATATCCTCATGTGATTAACACCCAATTAGTTCTGGGGTTTGATCATGTTTTGCTCGTGAAAGAGGTTTTAGTCAACGGGTCTGCGACATTCAGATCCGTGTGTACCTTGCAAACTTCTATGTCATACTGTAGATACTGCTCCCATGCTCCACTTGGAGCTATTCCAAATGGCTACTCCACTATACGTATCCGGATTTCTACTAAGAGTCATCCGGATTGGTGTTAAAGCTTGCATTGACGTAACCCTTTACGATGAACTCTTTATCACCTCCATAATCGAGAAATATTTCCTTAGTCCTCTAGTTGCTAAGGATACTTTCGACCGCTGTCCAGTGATCCACTCCTGGATCTCTCTTGTACCCCTTGACAGACTCATGGCAAGGCACACACAGGTGTGGTACACAACATGGCATACTATATAGAGCCTATGGCTGAAGCATAGGGGATGACACTCATCTTTTCTCTATTTTCTGTCATGGTCGGGCATTAAGCTGTGCTCAATCTCACACCTTCTAATACAGGCAAGAACCCTTTCTTAGACTGATCCATATTGAACTTCTTCAATACTTTGTCAAGGTATGTGCTCATTGAAATTATTATCAAGCATCTTGATCTATCTCTATAAATCTTGATGCCTAACAATTAGGTAGCTTTATCTAGGTCTTCCTTTGAAAACCCTTTTTCCAAACAACCATTTATGCTTTCTAGAAATTCTACATCATTTCCGATCAATAATATGTCAACTACATATTCTTATCAGAAATCCTATAGTGCTCCCACTCACTTTCTTGTAAATACAAGTTTCTCATAAACTTTGTATAAACTCAAAAACTTTGATCACCTCATCAAAGCTCATATTCCAACTCTGAGATGCTTGCTCCAGTCCATAGAAGGATCGCTGGAGTTTGCATACCTTTTAGCATCCTTAGGATTGACAAAACCTTCTGGTTGTATCACATACAACTCTTCCTCATGGAAAACGTTAAGGAAGCCTTTTTTGACATCCATCTGCCAGATTTCATAATCGAAAAATGCAGCTACTGCTAACATAATTTTAACAGACTTTTAGCATCGCTACGGATGAGAAAATCTGATCGCAGTCAACTCCTTGAACTTGGTGGAAACTTCTTTGCGACAAGTCGAGCTTTATAAACGATGACATTTCACCATTAGTGTCTGTGTTCATCTCAAAGGTCCATTTGTACTCAGCAACCTGCCGTTCAACGGGCAAGTCTACCAAAGTCCATACTTGGTTTTCATACACGGATCGTTTCTCGGATTTCATGGCACCTAGCCATTTGTTGGAATCCGGGCCCACCATCGCTTCTCCATAGTTTGTAGGTTCATTGTTGTCCAACAACATGACTTCCAAGACAGGGTTGCTGTACTACTCAGGAGCAGTACATGTCCTTGTCGACCTATGAGGTTCGATAGTAACTTGATCCGAAGCTTCATGGTTATCATCATTAACTTCCTTTTCAACTGACGTAGGCTCCACAGAATCATCTTTCTATGTTGCGCTACTCTTTGGTTGAAACAAAGGTTCAACCACCTCATCAAGTTCTATCTTCCTCCCACTCAATTCTTTCGAGAAAAACTCCTTCTCAAGAAAGGATCCGTTCTTAGCAACAAACACCTTTTGCGCTTGGATCTGAGATATAAGGTATACCCAATGTCTCCTTAGGGTATTCTATGAAGATGCATTTGCCTGCTTTGGGTTTGAGCTCATTAGGTGAAAACCCATTTTCACACAAGCATCGCAGCCCCAAACATTAAGAAATGACAGCTTAGGCTTCTGTCAAACCATAATTCTCACGGTGTCATCTCAACAAACTTAGATGGTGCCCTATTAAAGTGAATGGATTTGTCTTTAATGCATAACCCCATAACGATAGTGGCAACACGATAAGAAACATCATAGTACACACTATATCCAATAGAGCACAACTACAACATTCGGACACACCATCACACTATGGTGTTCCAGGAGGCGTGAGTTGTGAAACAATTTCCACATTGTCTTAAATTGCATACCAAACTCGTAACTCAGATATTCATGTCCACGATCATATCGTAGACATTTTATCTTCTCGTCACGATGATCTTTAACTTTACTCTGAAACTCCTTGAACCTTTCAAACATTTTAGACTCGTGTTTCATTAAGCAAATATCCCCATATTTACTCAAATCATCAGTGAAGTAAAGAAAATAACGATATCCACTGTGTGTTTCAACACTCACTGGACCACATACATCAACATGTATTAATTCCAATAAGCCACTAGCCCGCTCCATCATACCGGAAGACGGGGTCTTAGTCATCTTGCCCAAGAGGCATGGCTCGCATGTCTCAACCGATTCGAAATCGAGTGAGTCAAAAGATCCATCAGCATGGAGTTTCTTCATGCGATTTATACCAATATGACATTTAGTGGCAGTGTCACAAGTAAGTGGTACTATCATTATTAACTTTGTATCTTTTGGTACCAATGTTATGAACATGTGTACTATCAAGATTCAATAAACCATTCCCAGTGGGTGCATGACCATTGAAGGCATTATTCATGTAAACAGAATAACCATTATTCTCTAACTTATATGAATAACCGTATTGCAGTAAACATGATCTAATCATGTTCATGCTCAACACAAACACCAAATAATATTTATTTAGGTTTATCAAAAATCCCGAAGGTAGAGAGAGCATGCGATGGTGATCACATCAACCTTGGAAACACTTCCAACACACATCGTCACCTTTCACTTAGCTAGCCTCTGTTTATTCCGTAGCTTTTATTTCGAGTTGCTAACACTTAGCAACCGAACCGGTATCCAATACCTAGGTGCTACTAGGAGTACCAGCAGGGTACACATCAATAACACGTATATCAAATATACATCTATTGACATTGCCAGTCTTCTTATCTACCAAGTATCTAGGGTTGTTCCGCTTCAACGGACATTCTCCTCATAATAGAGGCACTTAGTCTCGGGTTTGGGCTCAACCTTGGGTTTCTTCACTAGACGGCAACTGGCTTGCCATTCCTGAAGTTTTTCCCTTCTTGCCCTTGCCCTTCTTGAAACTAGTAGTTTTCACTTAACCATCAACACTTGATGCTCCTTCTTGATTTCTACCTTCATGGTGTCAAACATCACGAACAACTCAGGGATCATCTTATCCATCCCTGGCATGTTATAGTTCATCACGAAGCTCTAGTATCTTGGTGGCAGTGACTTGGAGAACTGCATTAATCACTATCTTATCTGGAAGATTAACTCCCACTCGATTCAAGTGATTGTAGCACCCAGACAATCTGAGCACATGCTCAACGATTGAGCTATTCTCCTTTATCTTGCAGGCAAAGAATCTTGTTGGGGGTCTCATACCTCTCAACATAGGCACAAGCCTGAAATCCCAATTTTAGCTCTTAGAACATCTCATATGTTCCGTGACGTTCAAAACATTTTGGAGCCTCAATTATAAGCCGTAATGCATGACGCACTGAACTATCAAGTAGTCATCAGAAAGTGCGTGTCATATGTTCACAACATCTACAGACAATGCTTGAGGGAGTGGTGCACTTAGCGGTGCATCAAGGACATAAGCCTTCTGTGTAGCAATGAGGACAATCCTCAGATCACGGACCTAGTCTGCATTATTGCTACCATAAACTTTCAACTTACTTTTCTCTAGGACCGTATCAATAAACCAGGGGAGCTACAGCGCGAGCTATCTACGATATAATTTGCAAAGACACTTTTAGACTAAGTTCATGATAATTAAGTTCATCTAATCAAATTATTAATGAACTCCCACTTAGATAGACATCTCTCCAGTCATCCAAGTGACACATGATGCACGTCAACTAGCCCGTGTCCGATCATCACATGAGACGGACTAGTCATCAATGGTGAACATCTCCATGTTGATCATATCTTCTATACGACTCATGTTTGACCTTTCGGTCTCCCGTGTTCCGAGGCCATGTCTGTACATGCTAGGCTCGTCAAGTCAACCTAAGTGTATTGCATGTGTAAATCTGGCTTACACCCGTTCTATGCGAACGTTAGAACCTATCACACCCGATCATCACGTGGTGCTTCGGAACAACGATCCTTAGCAACGGTGCACAGTTAGGGGGAACACATTTCTTGAAATTTTAGTGAGAGATCATCTTATTTAAGCTACCTTCGTTCTAAGCAAATAAGATGTAAACATGATAAACATCACATGCAATCAATATAGTGACATGATATGGCCAATATCATCTTGCTCCTTTGATCTCCATCTTTGGGGCACCATGATCATCATTGTCACCGGCGCGACACCATGATCTCCATCATCGTGTCTTTATGAAGTTGTCTCACCAACTATTACTTCTATTACTATGGCTAACGATTAACAATAAAGTAAAGTAATTACATGGCGTTTATGATTGACACGCAGGCCATACAATAAATTAAGACAAATCCTATGGCTCCTGCCGGTTGTCATACCCATCGACATGCAAGTCGTGAATCCTATTACAAGAACATGATCAATCTGATACATCACATGCATCACATCGTATTTTGACCATATCACATCACACGACATATGCTGCAAAAACAAGTTAGACGTTTTCTAATTTGTTGTTGCAAGTTTTTACGTGGCTGCTATAGGCTTCTAGCAAGAAAGTTTCTTACCTACGCCAAAACCGCAACTTGATATGCCAATTTCTATTTACCCTTCATAAGGACCCTTTTCATCGAATCCGATCCGACTAGAGTGGGAGAGACAGACACCCGCTAGCCACCTTATGCAACAAGTGCATGTCAGGCGGTGGAACCAGTCCCACGTAAGCGTACGTGTAAAGTCGGTCCGGGCCGCTTCAGCCCACAATATTGCCGAATCAAGATAAGACTAGTAACGGCAAGCAAATTGACAAAATCGACGCCCACAACAACTTGTGTTCTACTCGTGCATAGATTCTACACATAGACCTAGCTCATGATGCCACTGTTGGGAGACGTAGTAGTAAATCAAAAAAAATCCTACGTGTCACCAAGATCAATCTATGGAGAAACCAGCAACGAGCAAAGGGGGAGTGCATCTTCATACCTTTGAAGATCGCAAAGTGGAAGCATTACTATGAACGCGGTTGGTGGAGTCGTACTTGCAGCGATTCAGATCGCGGTGGATTTCGATCTAAGCGCCGAACAACGGCGCCTCCGCGTTCAACACACGTGCAGCCCGATGACGTCTCCTACGCCTTGATCCAGCAAGGAGGAAGGAGAGGTTGAGGGAGAGCTCCAACATCATGATGGCATGGTGCCGATGGAGCTGCATGGTATTCCGGTAGGGCTTCGCCAAGCACTATGGAGGACGAGGAGGAGGAGGGGTAGGGCTGCACTGAAAGAGAGAGAGAGTGATATGTATGTTGTAGCCCCCAAAACCCCTCACTATATATAGGAGGAGGAGGAGGGAGGGCGCAGCCCCTAGGGTTCCCACCCTAGGGCTGCGACGGGCCCTAGATGGCCCTTGGGGCGGTGGCCAGGAGAGGGGAGAGGAGGGGCGGCGCCCTAGGTGGGCCTAGGGCCCATCTGACCCTAGGGTTTGCCCCCCTCCCACCTTGCTGCGCCTTGGGCCCTTGTGGGAGGCGCACAATCCCACCTAGGGGCTGGTTCACTCCCACCCGTGGCCCATACAGCCCTCTGGTGCCGGTGGCCCCACACAGTGGACCCTTGGAACCCTTCCGGTGGTCCCAGTACGTTACCGGAGATGCCTGAAACACTTCCGATGACCAAAACCTCACTTCCTATATATGAGTCTTTACCTCCGGACCATTCCGGAACTCCTCGTGACATCCGGAATCTCATACGGGACTCCAAACAACATTCGGTAACCACATACACTATTTCCCTATAACCCTAGCGTTATCGAACCTTAAGTGTGTAGACCCTATGGGTTCAGGAGGCATGTAGACATGACCGAGACACCTCTCCGGTCAATAACCAACAGCGGGATTTGGATACCCATGTTGGCTCCCACATGCTCCACGATGATCTCATCGGATGAAAAACGATGTCAGGGATTCAAACAATCCCGTATACAATTCCCTTTGTCTACCGGTATGACATTTGCCCGAGATTCGATCGTCGGTATCCCTATACCTTGTTCAATCTCGTTACCAGCAAGTCTCTTTACTCGTTCCGTAACACATCATCCCATGGCTAAATCCTTAGTCACATTGAGCTCATTATGATGATGTCTTACCGAGTGGGCCCAGAGATACCTCTCCGTCACACGGAGTGACAAATCCCAGTCTCGAGATACCCGTAGTGTACCTTTATAGCCACCCAGTTACACTGTGACTTTTGGCACACCCAAAGTATTCCTACGGTATCCGGGAGTTGCACAATCTCATGGTCTAAGGAAATGATACTTGACATTAGAAAAGCTTTAGCAGACAAACTACACGATCTTGTGATATGCTTAGGATTGGGTCTTGTCCATCACATCATTCTCCTAATGATGTGATCCCGTTATCAATGACATCCAATGTCCATGGCCATGAAACCGTGACCATCTATTGATCAACGAGCTAGCCAACTAGAGGCTCACTAGGGACATGTTGTGGTCTATGTATTCACACATGTATTACGGTTTCCGGTTAATACAATTATAGCATGAACAATAGGCAATTATCATGAACAAGTAAATATAATAATAACCACTTTATTATTGCCTATAGGGCATATTTCCAATAAGAATGTCCAATCTCGGTGACGTCGATCCAACAATCTCGAAGGGATCAAAACTGTGAACTTGTATAACAGAAAGTTGGTAGCCTAACTCGGTGGCACCGAATGCAGTATCGGTTGCATCGATAAGCTAGGGTTTGGCTGAGTGTGTCTACAGTTTGGAATCGGTGGCACCGAGTGTATGATGTTGGTTGCACTGATTTTGAGTGTTTGGCTTTGGACAGACTTATGTGGAAGAGCTTGTGGGTGTATGTGGTGACTATCACTTGTGCACGTATGAGCATTTTGTTCACCAACAAAACCTTACCCCCTTTTTATAGTATTGGCTTTCCTATGGTCTCAAAGTGATTTCTCACAAATGTAAAATGAAGAGTCCTCTTGCTTGAAGCTTGGCCAATGCTATTCCTTCTCCTTCTTCTTCATGGGGATGCTCTCCAAACTCCTTTTTGCTAACCTATCTCTCTCTATGGACTTTATCTGAAATACACTAGATGAAAGTATTAGTCCAAGAGATAATGTATGTTGACATGAATTATCAAAACCACCAAGGGAGCACATTGTGATTTCAATCTCCCCCCTTTTGGTAATTGATGACAACATACAAGCAAAGCTTCAAATAAAATTATGCATGTATATAATGAAGACTTTGAGAGACACATGACTTAGACGAGCTCCCCCTAAATGTGTGCAATCCATTTAAAGGATAGTTGCTTTGGAATGCATGGACACACATGTAGTAGAAGGGATAAAAATGAGTCATGTCTATCTTGGCTATATGCAGCAAATGTATGTGAATGAGATGTATCCTCGTTCAAGACTTCACTCTTGCAAACAATATGTGGAAGAAGCAAGAGATCATCTTGATCAAAGACATGATGCATGTACTTACCTTGAGTTCTTGAGCATTCTAGTAGGAGAAACACACTTGAGAAAACAATGTTAGGAAACACAAGAATATTCAACTTATCAAAGGCAATAGAACTCAAAGATACCAAGATGTGGAGAACATATAGAAGATTCCTTAAAATTTATATGTCTCCAAGATCATTTAGAACTTTCTCCCCTTTAGATATGAAAATTATGGATCATCCTCTCCCCCTGAATCTTAGCATGTAGATATTGAGATTGAATAGGGTGAGAAAACTTGAAAACTTGATATTCTTCTCTCCCCCTAAATTATATCCCCCTTTGCATAAGTGTGTATCTCCCTTTTTAGCTTTGAAGCTTTGTATATCTCTCCCCCTTTGGCATTAACTACCAAAAAGGTCAGACGTAGGGTCAGATACAGGGATCATTGAATAAAGTAGGATCCTTGAGATCAAGGGTAATTGAATGTAGGAGTCATAGAAAATGAAAAACAAAAATTTTAGGTAATCATTGAAATTAATTTCTCTCCCTCTGGATAAACTGAGATCTTGCAGATCTTCTCCTCCTTTAAGTTAGGGATCCTTGAATGTATTTATCCCCTTTTTTTAATAGGGATCATCGAAGGTTGGAGAAAAATACATAAAGGAACACAAGGAATATTTGCAATTACAAGCACAAACAAAAATATGACAGAAAGTCGGTGGCTCCGATACAAATTTGTCGGTGATACCGAGGTAATGTTATGCAACTCATCTGCTAAATCGGTAGAACCGAGTTCTTTGTATCGGAGGCTCTGAGGTGTAACTCAGAAACTTGGATGAATTTGAAAATTGATCAAAGACAAAATTGCAAATGAAAATCAAACAAGGAAGAGAATCAAAAAATTTGTACCAATTGTGAATATTGATAGATAGGTATCAACTAGGAGAGATTTGAGTGGTTCCAAGATTTTTTGCGATTTGAGAGTGAACCAACCAAAAACTTAACTAGTTGATGGGCGGTGACTAGGTCACATATATTAGAGTATATTGACATAGGAGCCAAGCAAGAATGCTTGATCATAGGTCATACTCATCGTTAAGCTCAAAATGGGGTTACCATTTTTTGATTAAGGATTTTAATGTCTTCATATCACTTGAGTTGCTTTTACTCATGACTTGGAGTAAAGCCTTTTTCAAGGATATGAATACATACCTTTGAGTTATGTTCTTGACGTAGATTTTAGGTGAACTTGATGAGGATGCTCGAAGTTGATGAAGATCATCTTGAGTTGGGAGCAATCCTTATCGTTTTCGTTAACTTTTCACCTACATGGGTTAGTCACGCAAGGAAAAACATGATATATCCAAATTACATGATGCTAATTGAGATTTAGCAATTATGGGATATATGTCAAGGATATGTTTTGTTGTATACTTCCTTACATCATCAAAGCGAGGTTGTGGATAATTGGTGAAAGTGCATGTAGTCCCCATGTGTGGTTTTGCTAATTGATGACAATCCTAATGGACTAATGTTTGCATTAAGTTATACATTTGAAGGAAAGTTCCATTTGCAATGCATGAAGAATATTGGATGAATTGAAAGATGTTTATTCCATGGTTGATGCAAGAAGGAGATTGAATGGATTCGGAATGAATGCCATATACATATAGTTCTGCGTCAAGGTTGAGCCATGATGGATCAGGATCTTGAGAGAATGATTAAAGAGAAGAATTCTACATATGGCTTGAAGATAGGATCATGATGTGATCATATGTTGAGTCATGAATTCTTATGTCTTGAAGCAAGTAATTCATGTGAAGAATTCGTTGTGCCTCTCAAGAGATTGTGATGGAGCATGAAGGATAACAAATGATGACCAATATGGTATTCATGGATAAACTCTATATGGTCATATGATAATTGAGATATCGGTAATCATGTCTTGAAGAAATGAAGCATAGTGAAGAATTCAATATGGCCTTCAAAGCATCAAGATTAAGCATGGAGTAAATATAAAGGTTGACCAAGATAAAGATCAAAGAATCAAACTTTAAATGGTCAAAACACAAGTGCAAACGATGCATCACATAGGATCTTGTGGTATGATAAGAAATTGTCAATTGCACTTTGTGTACTAACCCATGCTATGTGTTGTCTATGTTTATGAGGGTTAGGTTATTCTCATGGGCTCGCATCAAGAGAGATATTCCAAGTGTCCATGAGCGGATGACATCAAGTGTTCATGATCATGGTTGACAAGGGCAAGTTCAAGATAACCATCCCGAAGGATCACATGCTTGAAGCTTGTGGATGATCACATGATGGACAAAGTGAACATGAATACAAAGCAAAGCTTCCCACATTGTGTATGGAAGAGCTAATTTAAGACTTCACCAATGTCTTTCCATCAACTCGAGCCAAGAAGAAACATCAACATCAAGCTCAAGTGAAAGGCTCGAGTCAACGGTATTAGTTCCTTTGGCGTTAGTGTTGTGGGGTGATGACCACCGAAGAAACATATACACCCAAGTATGGATTCTTGATAGCTATGTAGTGTAGCTCTTTTATGATTCTTGAGTTTTTCATTAGCTTCAAAATGAGCCCAAGATCATCAAAATCGGAGTCCGTATGAGAAAGTTATGCATGTTTTACTTTTGGGGCGCCTGCAGTTTTTGTGTCCCCCGGATATCCGGGATCTTCCCAGGAAATCCAGGCCGCCGATGTCCAGAAACTGTAACAAAATGTTGTTTGTGTCCCCCGGATGTCCGGGGCATTGTCTGGATGTCCGGGGCCTCAACTTTGGCCAGATGTTCGGGCCCTGTACCTTGACTCTGTTGTTCTGTGTTTGTGTGCACACGTCGGAGCCACCGGATGTCCGGACCGACACAACCACTTACACTACAACGGCCATATTTTCACCCACGCTATATATACCCCTTCACCACTTCATGGAGGGGTTGACCACTCAATCCAAAAGAACCCTAGAACACCAAAGTGGCTCCCTCTCACTTCTCCTACACCAAATCTCAGATCCCTGAGAGATTAGTGAGAGTTCTTGAGAGATTTTCCAATCAAGTGATAGATCCACTCCCACTCCCTCTATTGACCAAAGGAATTCGTGATTTTAGCAAGTCTTGAGCATTTCCCCCTTGATCTTGTTACTCTTGGAGGTTGGAGACTCCTAGGCGGTAGGAGTGCCCCGGTGAGGAATCAACTTGTGATTTGTCCCCCAGAAAATTTGTGAAGGTTTGGAGGCCGCCTCAAGGTCTACCACTAGTGGTTGATAATCGCCTTCATGGTGATATCTCAAGGGGAGAATAGGGTGAGCCTTCTTGGCGTTGGTGTGCCTTCGTGGTAACATCCACCTCTCTAACGGTGACTAGCTTCCCTCCAAGGAAGTGAACATCGGGATACATCCTCGTCTCTGTGTCTTCGGTTATTTCTAACCCTAGCCACTACTTGTGGTTTACTTTGGCCACTTGACCTTGCATTCACTATATATATTTTTGTCCTCATTATATTGTGTTGGTTACCATACCGTAGAGATTATTTAGGCCAACACTTTATAGTCCGCAATTCATACTTGCTACTA
The DNA here is from genome assembly GCA_022496015.1 of Hordeum marinum. Taxonomy (NCBI): domain Eukaryota; kingdom Viridiplantae; phylum Streptophyta; class Magnoliopsida; order Poales; family Poaceae; genus Hordeum; species Hordeum marinum. The sequence continues at coordinate 365,149,259 of CM039673.1, read as the reverse complement.
TTGATATATCTTGTGCTTAGTGTGAATTTCTAGCTTGTAACATTCATTTCCATATCTTGTGATATACATTGAGTAAGTTTGTGTAACTTACTTGTGCTTACTCATATCCTCATTGTTCTCATCTTGTTTATCCTATGTTGTTGGTGCACTTAGTGAGCCTAGTATATTTAGGATTTGTGCTTGAAAAGTATCCGCTTAGTTTATTTCCGCATTAGGATATAGCCAAATCCATAAAAGATTTTAAAACGCCTATTCACCCCACTCTAGGTGACATCGTGGTCCTTTCAATTGGTATCAGAGCTAGGTCTCTCCTTATTAGGCTTCACCGCCTAGAGAGTAACGATGTCAACTAGTGAACTAGTGCATGATGACACATTTCGTTTTAATGGCACAAATTTCATTGTGTGGAGATTACACATGCTTTGTCACCTTCGGGCCATGGGTCCAAATGCTTTACGGATTGTTGTTGTAAGGGATTCAAATCTAAAGGATATACAATCTCCATCACTTGAGGATATGCATATTGATAGTGAAGCTTTAAGTGTCATTCATCAAGCTATAACCTCTGAGGTGTTCAAGTCAATCTCGACTTGTTTGTTGGCTCATGAGGCTTGGACCAAACTTGAAGTTACATATGGTGGGTCCAACCTTGTGGGAGCCAATGCTATTTGGGAGGAAGTGATGGAAGAACTCTCCATTGCCTCCACCTCCGATTGCTTGGACACTTCAACGTCTTCCACTCTGTCACATGGTGATGACATGGTAAGTGAAGATATCTCATGGAGTGATGGTGTCAAGCTCATCATTGATGATCCGTCATATAGAAATGCTAGTATTATAGGTTCCATGGACACGAGCATATCTAGCACTAAAAACGTCGTACATTCTTGTGTAGATAGTCCATACATATCATCTAATGATTCACTCATAATTCTTGTGATGATATGCTTGGTCATTTGTGTTGCCATATTCAAAATGCCTTGGTTTCCTCTAGTTGTTCTATGACTAACCATGTAGAGGAAATCAAGGAATACAAGGCACACTTGATTGATGGAGAACCCTCTTCTCCAAAATAATCATCATCAACCCCCTTTGTTCACATGCGCCTCATGGCAAGAGGTAGTGACAAGGTATCATCTTCTCTTAGTGATAATGATGATAGTTGTAATGAGAAAGATGATGATGAGGACTTGACTCAAAATCTCTATGAGATTGGGAAAACTCTTCATAGAGCTAAAATTAACACTTATAAAAGGTTCCAAGATGTTCTTGCTTGCTTCGAAAAACATAATGATTTACTTCTTAATGAGGAAGCAAAAAGTGAACAACTTGAACATGAACCTGCTAAGGCTTACCAGTCTCTTAGTAACTTGAGGTCTTCAAAAGAAGAGATTGAAGTTACTCATTGTATACTTAAAGAGGATTTTGAGCACCTTGACCTTGGCTACAAGAATGTCAAAGGAGAGCTCACCAAACTCTCTAAGCCTCATGAGGAACTTCAAGCTACTCATGCGGAGTCTCTAGTTTCTACATGCTCCTCTCATATTGATAATTATGCTTGTGCTACTAACTCTATCTTGTGTGAAGCATCGATATTGAAAGAAAATGTTGAGTTGAGGACTCAACTTTATTTGCTAACTAGCAAGTATGGGAAATTGGAAGAAAGTCATGAAAAGCTTTCGGGCACTCATGAGGATCTTTTAATCTCTCATGATGAGCTAAAGTTAGCTCATGAGGCTATGGTCACCAAGGTAAAATCTTGTGAGTCTCATGTGGACATTAGCACATCTTCTACTCGAAATTCCTTATTGCCATGTGCTAGTCCTAGCAATTCCTCTCTACATGATATTGATTCATCTTGTGATGAATTGCTCACCATGCCTTGTTTCTCTAAAAATGAAGCTTCTACTTATTCTAGTTCTTTTGTTAATACTAACCTTGTAGAGGAAAATAAAGAGCTCAAGGCCCAAGTCACTAGTTTGAAGAAAGACTTGGAAAAATGTTGCGATAATAACTTGAGTGTGCAAAAGGACCCTCAAGACAAAATAGGACTTGATGTCATCTCCAGCAAGAAGAAGTCCAAGAATAGGAAGAAGGGACAAGATCAAGTCAAGAATTCGGCCAACATTATTTGCTTCAAGTGCAAGAATGTTGGACACCATGTGAGATCTTATCCATTGAAGAAGAAGGCTTCAAGTGTGAAGCATCAAGGGAAGTGGCCTCAAGTTCAATCTCAAGATAATGAAAGGCCTCTTTCCATGCTTAACCAATATAATGTTCTCCAAGTTGAGAAGGTAAAGAAGAAGATAAAGGGGAGCACATGTTGCTATATTTGCCGTGAGAAGGGACACATATCTTCATCATGTCCCAACGGTAATGTCTCTAAGCCTCCGATTTTCAATGATCATTATTCACTTAGAAAGGATAATGTTGGCAATTTGCTTGCGAAGTTTGTGGGCACCCAAAGTGGTTTGGGTAAAGAAAAGACCATTTGGGTTGCCAAGCCTATTGTGACTAACTTCTTAGGACCAAACTTGGCTGGGGACCATCAAGCTCAAACTTGATCAATAGGTGTGTGTGGAGGGCATTGGAGACTTGGATAGTTCATAAAGAAAAGTTAACCACTATTCATTTGAGAAAGCCAAGTCAAGTGGATTATCATCACATTTATCAATCCAATGCTCCTCTTTGCGGTAACTTGTACTTATATTGTTTACATTGAAAGTTATTAGCCCCTTGCATGTTTAGGTTTTACCTAGAATGTGTTTGTATATGTTGTGCCTCCTAGTATGCTTGATTTGAGTTATCTAGCATGTATAGGTCGCAATGTACTTCATATATTTGTGTGTGTGGTTTTGAGATTTTATTGCTTCATTAGTTGAATCTTATTTGGCTCTTTTGATATATTAATGGATCATCACATTATGGGGGGGTGATAAGTCATGTGCATTCCTATATATGTGTGTTACAGTTTCATCTATATCTCACGTATAAATCTCCTTGGCGGAGTCTTAGATATGGCCTCTCTCTCTCTATATATATATTGCTCTGAAAAGTGTTCTCAGCCTCTGGATTTCCGGGATGGCTTGGTTCCATGATGCAAAAATTCCTGTCTCCAGGTGCCGGACATCCGGCACCTCCGCCAGACATCTGGCGGGTTAGAGTTCTGCTTTTTATCAGGCCCCAAATATCTGGCTAATACCACCGGATTTCTAACCCTCTTGCTTACTAGAGAGCCTCGAATCGGCTGGGTCTGACCCCGGATGTTCGGGACCTATCCCGGATGTCCGGGAGCTTAAATGTATATATATGGGATATCACCTAGTATTTATTATGCAAGACTATTTAGTTACTATGTGGTATGTCAAGTTCATTTGAAATTCAAATTCCCTGATTATTTTTTGTTGGATTTCATTTGCCTCTTGTGGATAATACATAGATTATCACATTATGGGGGAGTGATATGCTTTGTGTATATCACAATCCTTGTTAATGTGAATAATTGAGGGATTCCACTTAGAAATTATATTTGAGATTATCGTATATCTCTATGGCATGCAATGCCTTGTTTACGTATGGCATTCTTGTACGGTTTTGTCCATGGTTATCCTAAAAATCGTATTTGGAAAATCGTTTGATTGAAGTCATTCCAATTTTTGCTTTGCATGATGATCTATCTAATTGGAATGTTAATAATATGCATCCAAGCATTGTGTTTATTTCTAAACTCTCATGTTATGCTTGTGTTAGTATAGATGATCATGTACTTATTTGATTTTTACAACGAATGATAACTCGAAATACCGTTTCATCCGAGTTCATCTTATTGGTTTGTATGGAGTTATGGGAGTTTATTATCTCATTATTTATAGTGTCCTATATCTACTTGAGTGAGATATTCCTATGAGTATGTGTGCAATGCATATCTTATATCCTCATTGGTTTTCTTTGGTTCATATGTTGAACTTTGTGTGCTATCATATGTTGATTTGTCACTTTGATTCATTTTGGACAACATAAATGACTAATGATGTTATTGGAAGTATTAACGGTTATGTGTTCATTTGTCCAATTTGTATCTCCCTGGATTTTGGTAAGCTTGTTCATGCATATGTACTATGTGTAAATTCTCATGTCTTGTTTGCTTTAATTGATCCAATATATATGGTATATCCATAAAATCCTTAATAGCTACGATGTGCATGAAATTCAAATTCATATCTATATGCACATACTTAAGTGGTGTTTGCCCTATATTTTGTAGTTATGCTAACTACTTCGGACCAAATATGTTTGGGGACCAGAATGTACTTAAAAGTGATTTAGGTACATTGGAGAAATATTGTGTTCTTGGCTTATTGATGAAGAAGGTGGTGTTACCACAAGAGAATTAGCGCCAAACTTGGATGACTCATTGATCTACTAATTCATACCAATGCTTTCTCGGTAACAAGTATTACTTCATGCATATACATAAATAGAGTCAACCTTGTGTAGGTTGCATCGTGGCATGATTACTACTTGTTAAAAGTTGTGCTTCTTGCATGTTCTTAAAAAAACATTTTATTGCAATTGTGAGTCATTTGGGAAGAAGCATATAATGAGGATCCATAAAATAATATTCATGATTCACTTATCCCAAAATATGCCAATTAAGCAATTCATTGCATATCTATTCCTAAAATGTTCTCTCATGTGTAATTTTGATGAAATTGCAAAAACACTTTGCTTGTGGTATTTGCTATCTTACTTAGTAATTCATTGTTATAAAAATGAGATCAATTTGTGCCATGTGCTTTGTGCCATGTGCCTTGCTCTTATGCTAGGATCATAGTTGTATAATAATGGATTCACTTGTGCATACCATGTTCTTACCAATTGCGACTCTTTTGTGTATGCAAGTTTCTTTGTGGATACCTAGACTACTATTGTCCACTTAAAAATTTTATACATAAGAAAGTTTAGATCTTACCTTGATATCATTTACTCCTTGCCGGTCACCTCGTTTGTTTCCTTTCTTTGATTCAGTGGTGGTCTTGGTAAGAGGGTGACAAGTGAGTGCTTGTATGTTTTGCATATAATCTTGTGCACTCATGTGTTTTGAATATATGTTGGACCCATACTTATCATGATGATCAAATTGGGTATTGATATTATATCTTGTCCAGATATGTTTTTTCCGGTCTTTTGAATGTTTTTCTCACATGTAGAATGCTTATTCTCATAGCATAGTATCTTGTTGCATTCTGTAGATCCTAAGCTCCTCAAATTTTCATCATTGAATATGTGCATTTGATTTTCACTCACATTTTGTAACATGCACACATTAAGGAGGAATTCATACTATATTGGCTTCTATATTTTCCCATTTTGGCATTTGTTGCCAATGGGGGAGAAGTTTAGAGGGTTTAAAGATAAGTGTTCTTAGTTTGCTTGTTGTCACTCATTCTTACCTACCCTTGTTATATATGTGTGTTGCATGGATGAATATTGTATATACTATATAGATAAAACTTCACCTAGTTTGTGTCAACCAATATATGCAATGAGATTCAAAGTTCATTCACACATGCATATATTGTGGGGGAGTTTGCTCTATATATTTTGGGTGTGCTATCATATAATGCTTGTGTAGTGTTTGATGCTAGTACAACCGGTTTTGATAATTTCAAGTATCTTTGTGGCACTTGATGCTGTCAAAACCATCGCAAGTATACAATTTATCCTCGGATGAATTGCATACTTGTTCTAAAATTCAATATATAAACCCTCTTATTGATATTGTCATCAACTACCAAAATGGGGGAGATTGAAAGTGCATGTAGTCCCCATGTGTGGTTTTGGTAATTGATGACAATCCTAATGGACTAAAGTTTGCATTAAGTTATACATTTCAAGGAAAGTTCCATTTGCAATGCATGAAGAATATTGGATGAATTGAAAGATGTTTGTTCCATGGTTGATGCAAGAAGGAGATTGAATGGATTCGGAATGAATGCCATATACATATAGTTGTGCATCAAGGTTGAGCCATGATGGATCATGATCTTGAGAGAATGATTAAAGAGAAGAATTCTACATATGGCTTGAAGATAGGATCATGATGTGCTCATATGTTGAGTCATGAATGCTTATGTCTTGAAGCAAGTAATTCATGTGAAGAATTCGTTGTACCTCTCAAGAGATTGTGATGGAGCATGAAGGATAACAAAGGATGACCAATATGGTATTCATGGATAAACTCTATATGGTCATATGATAATTGAGATATGGGTAATCATGTCTTGAAGAAATGAAGCATAGTGAAGAATTCAATATGGTCTTCAAGGCATCAAGATTAATCATGGGGTAAAGATAAAGGTTGAACAAGATAAAGATCAAAGAATCAAACTTTAAATTGTCAACACACAAGTGCAAACGATGCATCACATAGGATCTTGTGGTATGATAAGAAATTGTTAATTGCACTTTGTGTACTAACCCATGCTATGTGTTGTCTATGTTTATGATGGTTAGGTTATTCTCATAGGATCGCATCAATAGAGAGATTCGAAGTGTCCATGAGAGGATGACATCAAGTGTTCATGATCATGGTTGACAAGGGCAAGTTGAAGATAACCATCCCGAAGGATCACATGCTTGAAGCTTGTGGATGATCACATGATGGAAAAAGTGAAGATGAATACAAAGAAAAGCTTCCCACATTGTGTATGGAAGAGCTACTTGAAAACTTCACCAATGTCTTGCCTTCAACTTGAGCCAAGAATAAACATCAACATCAAGCTCAAGTGAAAGGCTCGAGTCAAAGGTATTAGTTCCTTTGGCGTTAGTGTTGTGGGGTGATGACCGCCGAAGAAACATATACACTCAAGTATGGATTCTCAATAGCTATGTAGTGTGGCTCTTTTATGATTCTTGAGTTATAGGGATCCCGCACTATTAAGAGGGTATCAAAGGGGTTCGTGATGGACTTGCTCAAGTCAACATCTTCTATACACAATTCCACTCCTATCCTATTTACCAAAGCAATACATAGCCAACTAGGTTCCCCAAAGTATATGATATAACATGTGCATGCTTTGCACCTTCCATTTTGTCTTATCTTGGGTGGTTCCATATGTGAGGACCTGGAGTTTTTCACTAGCTTCAAAACAAGCCCAAGATCATCAAAATCGGAGTCCGTATGAGAAAGTTATGCATGTTTTACTTTTGGGCGCCTGTAGTTTTTGTCTCCCCCAGATATCCGGGATCTTCCCCGGAAATCCGGGCCGCCGATGTCCAGAAACTATAACGAAATGTTGTTTGTGTCCCCCGGATGTCTGAGGCCTTGTCCAGATGTCCAGGGCCTCAACTTTGGCCAGATGTCCGGGCCCTGTACCTTGACTCTGTTTTTCTGTGTTCATGTGCACACTTCAGAGCCACCGGATGTCCGGCCCTTGGCCCGGATGTCCGGCCCGACACAACCACTTACACTACAACGGCCATATTTTCACCCACGCTATATATACCCCTTCGTCACTTCATGGAGGGGTTGACCACTCAATCCAAAAGAACCCTAGAACACCAAAGTGGCTCCCTCTCACTTCTCCTACACCAAATCTCAGATCCCGGAGAGATTAGTGAGAGTTCTTGAGAGATTTTCCAATCAAGTGATAGATCCACTCCCTCTCCCTCTCTTGACCAAAGGAATTCGTGATTTGAGCAAGTCTTGAGCATTTCCCCCTTGATCTTGTTATTCTTGGAGGTTGGAGACTCCTAGGCGGTAGGAGTGCTCCAGTGAGGAATCAACTTGTGATTTGTCCCCCGAAAAGTTTGTGAAGGTTTGGATGCCGCCTCAAGGTCTACCACTTGTGGTTGAGAATCGCCTTCGTGGTGATATCTCAAGGGGAGAATAGGGTGAGCCTTTGTGGCGTTGGTGTGCCTTCATGGTGACATCCAACTCTCTAGCGGTGACTAGCTTCCCTCCAAGGAAGTGAACATCAGGATACATCCTCGTCTCCGTGTCTTCGGTTATTTCTAACCCTAGCCACTACTTGTGGTTTACTTTGGCCACTTGACCTTGCATTCACTACATATATTGTTTTCCTCATTATATTGTGTTGGTTACCATATCGTAGAGATTATTTAGGCCAACACTTTTTAGTCCACAATTCATACTTGCTATTATTGATGTATCTTGTGCTTAGTGTGAATTGCTAGCTTGTAACATTCATTCCCATATCTTGTGATATACATTGAGTAAGTTTGTGTAACTTACTTGTGCTTACTCATATCCTTGTTGTTCTCATCTTGTTTATCCTATGTTGTTGGTGCACTTAGTGAGCCTAGTATATTTAGGATTTGTGCTTGAAAAGTATCCGCTTAGTTTATTTCCGCATTAGGATATAGCCAAATCCGTAAGAGATTTTAAAACACCTATTCACGCCCCTCTAGGCGACATCGTGGTCCTTTCACTTGGTCATGACAAGATTGCTCAAGACAAGAGTTGATGGCAATCTTGTGGAGTGTAGTTCTTCCAAGTACCTACAAAAGTGTTAGATGCAAGACAAGGGAGCATAGAATTCCAATATATGATATTCAAGGTTAAAGCATGGAATAATCAATGAAGTTCATTCCCTTGCATGCGTCCAAGTGAGATTTGCTCAAGTTTGAAGCATCAATGACGTTCAACTCACTCCTCAAGTGACAAAATACTTTTTCATCAAGTAGGTTAGTAATGATATCAGCCAATTGCTTGTTAGTACGAACATGCTTAAGATTATATCTCCTTTTGCAACATGATCACAAATGAAATGATGTCAAACTTGAATATGCTTGGTTCGAGAATGTTGCACGAGATTATGAACAATCTTAATAGCAGTTTCATTGTCACAAAGTAATGGCACATTTTTAACATGAATTCCATAATCTTTAAGCGTTTGTGTCATTAATAAGAATTGCACACAACATGATCTACCTGCAATATATTCTGCTTCAGCGGTAGATAGAGATACCGAGTTTTGTTTCTTGGAAGACCAAGACACAAGAGATCTACCAAGAAATTTACATGTACCCGAGGTGGATTTTCTATCAACCTTGTCACCAGTATAGTCCGAGTCGGAGTAGCCAACAAGATTAAAGGAAGATCCCTTGGGATACCAAATGCCAAAGTTTGGTGTATGAATCAAGCATCTCACAATATGTTTCACAGCCTTAAGATGACATTCTTTAGATGTAACTTGATATCTAGCACACATGCAAACACTAAGCATAATATCGGGACGGGAGGCACATAGATAAAGCAATGAACCAATCATTGATCGATAAACTTTTTGATCAACCGGTTCACCCTCCTTAGTGAGATCATCGTGTCCACTAGTGGGAATGGGAGTTTTCATACCTTTGCACTCTTGCATGTTGAACTTCTTGATTAAGTCCTTGGTGTACTTTGTTTGAGAGATAAATGTACCTTCTCTCATTTGCTTGATTTGTAGACCAAGAAAGAATTTCAGCTCACACATCATAGACATCTCATACTTCTCTGACATCAACCTTCCAAATTTCTCACTGAATTGTGGGTTAGTAGATCCGGAGATAATATCATCCACATAAATTTGGCACACAAATAATTCACCATTAAATATCTTTGTGAATAAGGTTGCATCAATTTTACCAATTTCAAATCTTTTTCACTTCATTAAGCATTTATACCAAGCACGAGGGGCTTGCTTAAGACCATATAAAGCTTTGCGAAGTTTGTAAACATGGTCAGGTTTCTTAGGATTTACAAAACTAGGTGGTTGCCTAACTTAGACCTCTTCTTCAATCTCACTATTTAATAATGCACTTTTAATATTCATTTGTTAAAGCGTGATATCATGGTGATTAGCATAAGCAAGAAGGATTCGAATGGCTTCTAGTCTAGCAACCGGAGCGTAGGTCTCACCGTAGTCCATACCTTTGACTTGCGTATATCCTTGAGCTACGAGGCGAGCCTTGTTTTGTACGACTTGACCGTCTTCATCTTGCTTGTTGCGAAAAACCCATTTCATGCCGATGACGTTTTGCTCGTCCTTGGGTTTCTCCACTAGTGTCCACACTTCGTTCCTTTCGAACTTGTGAAGTTCTTCATGCATAGCGTTCACCCAATCCACGTCTTCAAGAGCTTGTTCTAGCTTCAAAGGTTCAATGCTAGAGATGAAAGAATAATGCTCACAAAAGTTAGCCAAGTGAGTTTTAGAGCGAGTGATCCTCCCGGTTTTTATATCACCAAATATTTGGTTTAGGGGATGGTTCTTGGTCACTTGTGCTCGAACTCGGGTCAGCTTCCGATTGTTGGATGGTGGAGCTTCTTCTTCATCATCATATCCTTCGTCTTCGTTGTTGTTGAAGGTGTCATTTTCTTGAGCTGGTGGTGAGGGAGGTTGTGGTGGATCTTCAGGACGTACTTCCTCTCCTCTTCATCTCGTCGTGTACCACTTGTGGATGCTTCCATGTCATGTTGTCGGTAGCCTTGGTCCGAAGTAGGATCTTCCACTTGGGTTGATGAAGTACTTTCCTTCACCTCTGTGGGGCGAATCTTACCGATGAGCAAGTCTTGGATAGCTTCTGAAGGGTCTTATCACCTACATCATTTGGCAAGTTTTCGACTTGCGAACCATTAGACTCATCAAAATTCACATCTACCATCTCTTCAACTTTTCGAGTGAAGTTGTTGTAGACACGGTAAGTGTGAGAGTTCAATCCCTAACCAAGTAAGAAACCTTCATGAGATTTAGGAGAAAATTTAGCACGGTGATGCTTATCGAGAATGTAACACTTGGAGCCGAATACTCTAAAGTATCCAACTTGGTGTTTGTTACTGGTGAGAAGCTCGTATGCCGTTTTACCGAGAAGCTTGTGCAAGTAGAGTCGGTTTGTGGCATGCCATGTTGTTTCCACGGCTTCTGCCCAAAAGTGTCCTGGCGTCTTGTATTCGTTAAGCATCGTTCTTGTCATCTCAATGAGGGTTCGGTTCTTTCTCTCAACAACTCCATTTTGTTGAGGCGTGTACGTAGCCAAGAACTCATGTGAAATACCCTCTTCATCAAGAAAGGTATCCACATGGGTGTTCTTGAAATCTGATCCGTTATCGCTTCGAACCTTCTTGATCTTCACTTCAAATTGATTTTGCACTTTGCGTGAAAAGTTCTTGAAGATATTTTGTACCTGCGACTTATCATCAAGAAAGAATACCCACCTAACTCTAGAAAACACATCAACTATAACTAGACCATAGGAATTTCCACCAAGACTCTTGTAAGCATTGGGACCAAAAAGATCCATGTGAAGTAACTCGAGTGGTCTCCTAGTAGTCATGATATTCTTAACGGAATGATTTCCACCTACTTGCTTTCCTGCTTGACAAGCGCTACAAAGTCTATCCTTGTCAAAGATACATCTTTAACATCAAGAATGTGATCGCCCTTGATAAGCTTATCTAAATTGCGCATGCCTACATGTCCAAGCCTTCTATGCCATAGCCAACCTTTAGATTATTTTGAAATGAGACAAGTACGAGGTTGGGCCTTTTTAGTGAAATCAACAATGTACAGATCACCTCTACAAATACCGGTAAAGACAGTTTTATGATTATCAAATCGAAACACTTGGCAATCTATTTTAGTAAATAGCACATTGAAACCAAAGTCTGCTAGTCTAGATACGGGAAGAAGATTGTAGCCAAGGGATTCAACAATCGTCACATTTTGAATTGAGCTATCATGAGATATGGCCACCTTACCAAGGCCAAGTACCTTACCCTTAGAGTTGTCTCCAAAGGTCACGTACCTCCGACGACCTTGATTAGGCGTGATCTCTTGGAACATGTCTTTATCACCAGCATGTGATCCGTGCATCCACTATCAAGAATCCACTCTTTTCCGCCGGCCATGTAATCATTGAAGTTCGCCATTAGACTTAGATTCCTCATGATCTTTTCGTGCTCGATGTCAAACAAATCGTCTTCATCATACTAACCATGTTCCACATTGTCATCATCAAGTGGGAAATCCTCGTCATAAAGAACAAGAGATTCGTTAGAATTGTGATCATGATAGTGTTCAAGTTTATGAATGCTAATGACTTCAATAACAATGTTTTTGACAGTCGTGATATCTCCTTTAGCAAACATAAGATCACGGAGCTCAAATATGCATTTATCAAAGTTTGGATCGCCGGGCTTCATTTTGTGAAAAGCAATGGTTTTATGAAGAATTTCATCAAGATTTCCTAATGAAAGATTTGGATGTCGTTTCTCCAAATCAGTCCACAAAGTATAAGCACATGCAAAGTTCTTCAATTGAGAAAGGACGAATCTTGGTAAACCTCTAACAATAAGATTGACAGTTCTTAGGTTACCAAGCATGTTAATTTCCTCTTCGTGTGTGGGATGCAATTCATTAATGGGGAGGACATAAGGATTTTCAATATTTTATCTCAAACGAAATTTATCAAATAGATCAATCATAGAATTCTTCCATTGACTATTGTACTCTCCATCAAGAATGGGCACTCTACAATACACACTCTCCACACTAGACACATCCATCTTCCTCCATGGTGTTGAAACCGAAGCAATGGAGACGAATGCTCTAATACCAATTGTGGGATCACTAGAAGTGTATGTCTAGAGGGGGGGTGAATAGACTACAAGCAGAAATTTAAAACTACCTCAAGCATAAGACAAGGTGTTGGCAGTTTTAGCATACATAACTAGTCTATCACACCCAACACATGGAAGTCATCAAATATAGCAACAGAAAGTAAAGACATTGCGCATGGAAGTAAGGAGTAGAGATAGAGAGATCAAATGCATGAAGGACACAAGATGTTTCCCATGGTTCCGATACGTGGTGCTATCGTACATCCACATCCATGGAGTCTTCAACCCACGGAGGGTAACAGTCGCGAGAGTCCATGAAGGGCTCTACCCACGGAGCGTTCCATGAAGAAGCAACCTTGACTATACCATGACGGCCTACGTCCACGGAGGACTAGCCTTACTCGGGGTAGATCTTCACGAAGTAGGCGATCTCCTTGCCCTTACCAACTTCTTGGTTCACTCCACAACACGAAGTAGGAGGCTCCCAAGCGTCACCTAACCAATCTAGGAGGCACCACCCTCCAAAAGGTAATAGGCTTGGTAATGCGATGAACTCCTTGCTCTTGTGCTTCAAGATGATAGACCCCTCAACACACAATCACTCTCTCATAGATTTGGCTTGGTAGAAGAGATGGGATTGGTGGAAAGCAACTTGGGGAGGCTAGAAATCAAGATCCATATGGTTGGAGTGGAAGATCTTGACCTCAACACAAGGGTAGGTGGTTCTCTCTCAGAAAATCAGTAGGTATGAGTGGGGAACTGTTCTGAGTGCTTCTCTTTCGGGTGAGTGGTGGTGGAGGGGTATATATAGGCATCTCCAAAAATCCAACCGTTACACACAATAAGTCAGACTCGATGGAACCGATGTGTGAATCTCAGTTGTACCGAAGTGACTTAAAGTTAGCAACTTCTGAATCTCGGTGAGACCGATATAGGAATCTCGGTTCCACCGATAAGGTGACCAATGGTCAAAATGTCCAACCTCGGTGACGCCGATCCAACAATCTCGGAGGGACCGAAACTGTGAACTTGCGTAACAGAAAGTTGGCAGCCTAACTCGGTGGCACCGAATGCAGTGTTGGTTGCACCGATAAGCTAGGGTTTGGCTAAGTCTGTCTAGGGTTTGGAATCGGTGGCACTGAGTGTATGATGTTGGTTGCACCGATTTTGAGTGTTTAGCTTTGGACAGACTTTTGTGGAAGAGCTTGTGGGTGTATATGGTGACTATCACTTGTGCATGTATGAGCATTTTGTTCACCAACAAACCTTACCCCTTTCAATAGTATTGGCTTTCCTATGGACTCAAAGTGATTTCTCACAAATGTAAAATGAAGAGTCCTCTTGCTTGAAGCTTGGACAATGCTATTCCTTCTCCTTATTCTTCATGGGCATACTCTCCACACTCCTTTTTGCCAACCTATCTATCTTTATGGACTTTATCTGAAATACACTAGATGAAAGTATTAGTCCAAGAGATAATGTATGTTGACATGAATTATCAAAACCACCAAGGGAGCACATTGTGCTTTCACATCCCTCCTTGGCAAGGTGGTGGTGAAGATTTCTTAGCTTGAGCACATGAGAAATATGACATCTACTCTGTTAAATTGGCATATCGAACTCTCTAGTAAATCAAAAAGAGCGTCGGGCTCTAAATGAAGGGAAGGTTATTAGATCTTCAGTGGACCAACAAAAAATGTGGAAGGCTATCTAGAAAATCAATGTAGTTTCCAAGGTGGAGGTTTTCTGGTGGCATGTGATTTGAGGTATTATACCTGATGAATGTACTCTGAAGCATAGGCACATTAAGGAAAACAACACTTGCAAAACTTTGTCTAGCAATGGATGACGATCTAGAGCATGTTGTTTTACTTTGTTCCCATGCTCGTCAGTTCTAGGAGGAAGCCAGACTCCTATTCGATATTCATGTCCCCCAGTTTTGTCCTAGGTCATGGACAAAAGACATTTTATGTCATCTATGTTTCTCATATAAGGATGGAGAGATCATCATCACTGTGATGTGGACCATTTTGATGTCTCACAACATATGGACTCACGATCACATGCCGAACCATCCTATTACCTTGGTCAGAAGAATCAGAGAAGACCTAGCTCTCTTGGATCTACCTCGCCAACAACCCTTGATGTTGTCGGGCTATGGTTGGCGGCCTCCAGACACAAGACAGGTCAGGATTAAAACTGATATTGCAGTTCATTTTCATGGAGGCAACATTGGAGATGGAGGTGTCTCTCGTTCTACTTCGACGTTCAAGGGTACATGGTGCAAGCCTCATTTGAGGGTCACAGATCCCCTCATCGCAGAGGCCCTATCACTAAAGGATGGCGTCATCTGCGCCAAGTTGAGAGACTTCACGCATATGACCATAAAAATCAACTGTGTGGAGGTATTTAACATGTAGAACACTCGCTACACTGATCGTTTGGTAGTAGCACCAATTCTCACTGAAACTGGAGAGCTTGCTCTTAAGTTACATCTTTTGTCATTCAACATATAATAAGATCATCAATGGTACTGCACATCTTTTTGTTAAAGCGTACTTGTACATTTACGTGACTAAAAGTTGGTTAGACTCTATTCCGAAAGCTTCCTACTGAATAAAGCTCTCTGAAGTTCCCCTAAAACACATGATGCAAAAGTTAATGCCCAGAAAATAGTCTTAGTGATTTTAGGGTAGGAGAGAGAAGATTTTTGGGCACAATTTTTTTCTGCCATAACAAATGTCCTAAAACTTTCAAACCTGAACATGATTCATTGCATATTCTGAAATTTCAAACTCAAAATGAGTATGCTCAACAATGAACATTAAATGACATCATACTAAATAATTGAATAATACTATGATAGATCAACACACTCCTCCTCACTTCTATAGTAGACCATCACAGGGAAGGCATTTTTGTACACGCATAGTACCCGTCGTAGTTGTCATTGTGTGAGTCGATGTCGATCACTGCTGGTGTGGAGCACCCTACAGACATAACCATGTCAAGAGACACACACATCTTCCACATCATAAAAATAAAGGTGAATCTTTTCCTTTTACGCATGTTTACTTGTTCCCTTCGAAGATGGTATAATACTTGACCCTTCCTAGTGCATGTATAGGTTTGAGAGGAGCTTCACGCATGCCATGGAGGAGTTCAAGCGTGAGAGAAAAACTACACCATCCAAGAGGGAAGCTTGGAAGAGGAGAGGGAATGTAAAGCGCAAGAGACCCTCCCTTCGGGTCTCTGGGCCTTTCTACATACAAGTGTTGGGCATTGCCCATGTATCTTCCCTTCTTTCCCCTTACTTACCCCTTCGTGGCTAGCACTATAAATACCCCTTTCCTTCCTCATCATTAGACTATCTAAGATTAGAACTTCAACCATAAAGCTTAGCTGATGTACCTTCCCTTCTGGGATTAATCCATCATAGAGATGGCTCCTCTCACGGGGATGAAGACCTCCTCTTGAGGGGAAGAGGTCACAGGAGTACCAAGACCTCCACTTGTGGGGAATATTCCTCCATTGGATTCAAGACCTATATCTCCTACATATTTTGATGAACTACCTTGCATCTCTTTCCTTTGTTGTTGAATGCTTGAGATCTATCCATTTTCTTTCATATTTGAGTATCTTGTGTGTGGGTCTTGTCCCTCCGTATTCCCCCTCAAACCCCTCTCCAGTTCGTGAAGATCGGGAAAACTAGGGTTTAGTCCTACATCAGCCTCTCTACCCAAGGGGCCCGCCTCATGGTCATTTGTGGTAGACGGCTTCCCTCCTCCTTATCGTTGTCCCAATCCTCCTTGTCGAGCTGGTCAAACAACTCATCGACCTTGGCCTCTATCCTGTGATGATCATCCTCATCCTCCTTATTCACCCCCTTCGCGTCCATTTCGATGTAGAATGAAAGCTCCCCCACCATGAGTTCTGGATTGGCCTCGGTGAACTTCACCATGTACAACTAATCATCGGCCTTGGCCTAGCAGTGTGCCTTCTCCTCCTTACAGGACACGATTAGGCGGGGAACTCCATGTGGACAACCTCCTCGAGGAATTTGAGCTAGGCCAACTCGAGGGTCTCAAAGGTGGCAAGCGACTTTTGCTCCCCTTCATAGGTGATATCAACAGCGAAGTGGCCCGGCTCCCGGAGATGAACATCATGGCACTATGTGGCGCTGATGCCTTCTACACACATATTTTCTTGAAGAATTTGTTGGGCCTCCAAGCACCGACGATTGTAGGACGACATCAAATTTTCCTCAAGTGGATGACCTAAGGTTTATCAATCCATGGGAGATGTAGATTGAAATTAGTCTCTCTCAAACAACCCTGCAGAGAAATACATGTAGTCTCTTGTGTCTCAAACACACCTAATACTGTAGGATCGAAAGTAGGTCTAGAGGGGGGGAGGTGATTAGACTACTTGACCAAATAAAACTATGCTTTTTCCCAATTTTAATTCTTAGCATGTTTTAGCATTCATAATATATCAAGTACACCCTACACATGCAAGTCTAAGAGTATAGCAGCGGAAAGTAACACCAAGCCTGAGTAAAAGGATATGGTAGGAAGATCAAACGCAAATCATCATCATAAAGTCATCATCATCATAGCTAGTTTTATAACATAGCAAGTCATCATCATAAAGCAAATTATCTTCATCACTATCGAAATCAAGATATTCGGGTGTGATGCCTTGGGGCCTTTAGCCATGAAGCAACTTCCACTCCCTTCATTTGGTGAATCAAATAGATCATAGGAGTTGGTTGTCACTAGTGAAATTCCAGCAACACCATCATCTTGACTATAGTCAGAGTTGGAGTGATAGCTTCTCTCAGAGTGGTTGTCGGAGTTGGAGCCGAAAACCCATTCACCAACATGAGCTTGATGTTTCCTTCTTGAGTATCTCTTCGTGTGCTTGTCCTTCTTCTCCGAGTCCCTACTTCTCCTTGAGGGTCTTCATTCATAACGATCATCTCTACTCCTTCTCTCTCTTAGAGGTGATTCATCTCTTGAGCTTCGTCTTCTAGGTGACTCTTCTCTTCATTTGTAGGGAGCCGTGCACTCATTGGAGTAGTGTCCGGGCTTCCCACAATTGTAGCAGTTTCGGTCATGACTTGACGAACGCTTCTCTTCATGCCTTGAGTTGGAGCTGCGATCTTTGCTTCTATTCTTGTAGAACTTGTTGAATTTATTGACCATGAGGCTTATCTCTTCATTTGTGACAAGGTTGTCACTTGAGGTAGCGGGAGCATCACTTGTGGCTTTGTAAGCACTGGTAGACTTGTGGTGGAGCTCTTCCTTGTCTTTTAGTGTCATCTCATGAGCAACAATTCTACCAATCACTTCTGTTGGTTTGAGGTCTTTGTAGTTGGGCATCATTTGGATCAATGTGCACACGGTGTCATATCTCTCATACAAAGCTTGAAGTATCTTGTTGATGATGAACTTGTTAGTCATTTCTTTGCTTCCTAAGTCGGCAATCTCATTGGTGATGAGAGCTAGCCTAGAGTACATTTCAGCGACTCCTTCACCATCCTTTATCTTGAACTTATCAAGCTATCCTTGAAGAACATCTAACTTGGATTCTCTCACGGACTCAGTTCCTTCGTACATATCAACCAAAGTATCCCAAATCTCTTTTGCGTGTTCAAGACGGCTGATTTTGTTGAATTCTTCAGGGCATAGGCAGTTGAAGAGAATGTCACATGCTTGAGCATTGAGTTGCAACATCTTCAATTCATCCGCAGTCGCTTCGTGATCCGGTTCCTTTCCTTCCGCAAAGAATTCACCTAGCAAGCCAACACGAACAACATCCCAAACGACAGGATTATGACCAAGCAAATGCATTTTCATTTTATGCTTTCAACTAGCAAAATTAGTGCCATCAAAGTACGGACCTCTACGGTGATAATTTCCCTCACTAGATGCCATACTTCTCCTAGGTTGTGAAACCAATGCAATGGAGACCAAAGCTCCGATACCACTTGTAGGATCGAAAGTAGGTCTAGAGGGGGGGGGGGTGATTAGACTACTTGACCAAATAAAACTATGCCTTTTACCAATTTTAATTCTTAGCACGTTTTAGCATTCATAACATATCAAGTACACCCTACACATGCAAGTCCAAGAGTATATCAGCAAAAAGTAACAACAAGCATGAGTAAAAGGATAGGTTAGGAAGATCAAAAGCAAATGTAGACACGATGATTTTTCCCATGGTTCCTATAGGTGGTGCTATCGTACATCCACGTTCATGGAGTCTTCAACCCACGGAGGGTAACGGTCGCGAGAGTGCATGGAGGGCTCTACCCATGGATGGTTCCATGAAGAAGCAACCTTGACTATACCATGACGGCCTACGTCCACGGAGGACTAGCCTTACTCGGGGTAGATCTTCATGAAGTAGGCGATCTCCTTGCCCTTACAAACTTCTTGGTTCACTCCACAACACGAAGTAGGAGGCTCCCAAGCGACATCTAACCAATCTAGGAGGCACCACCCTCCAAAAGGTAATAGGCTCGGTAATGACGATGAACTCCTTGCTCTTGTGCTTCAAGATGATAGACTCCTCAACACACAATCACTCTCTCACAAATTTGGCTTGGTAGAAGAGATGGGATTGGTGGAAAGCAACTTGGGGAGGCTAGAAATCAAGATCCATATGGTTGGAGTGGAAGATCTTGACCTCAACACAAGGGTAGGTGGCTCTCTCTCTCAGAAAACTGAGTAGGATAGGTATGGAATAGTTCTGAGTGCTTCTCTTTTGAGTGGGTGGTGGTGAAGGGGTATATATAGGCATCCTCAAAAATCCAACCGTTACACACAAAATGACGAACTCGGTGACATCGATGTGTTAATCTCGATGGTACCGAAGTGACCAAAAGGTGGCAACTTTTGAATCTCCGTGTGACCGATATAGGATTCTCGGTTGCACTAACCAGGTGACCAATGATCAGAATTGCCAAACACGGTGACGCCGATTCAATCACTCTCGTATGGACCGAAAGCGTGAACTTGCGTAACAGAAAGTTGCCGCCAACCCAACTCGGTGGCACCGAAAGCAGTGTCAGCTGCACCGAAGTGTTAGGGTTTGACTGAGTCTGTCTAGGGTTTGGAATCGGTGGCACCGGGATAGGAATGTTGGTTGCACTAATTTTGCATGTTTGGCTAGAGATAGACTTTGGTGGGAGAGCTTGTGGATGTTTTTGGTGACTATCACTTGTGCACGTATGAGCATTTTGTTCACCAACAAAACCTTACCCCCTTTTACTAGTATTGGCTTTCCTATGGACCCAAAGTGATTTCTCACAAATGTAAAATGTAGAGTCCTCTTGCTTGAAGCTTGGCCAACCTATTTCCTTGCATCTTGGGGGTAGTTCCACAATCTCCACAATCCTTTTGCCATCCCTATCATTGAACTTGTCCTGAAATATACTTGGTGGAAACATTAGTTCAATGACTCATATGTTGTTATTAATTACCAAAACCAACAAGGGAGCAAATGTGCTTTCAATCTCCCCCTTTTTGGTAATTGATGACAACATATAGATCAAAGCTTCAACGTAGATATAATCAATGAATATAATCGTCACTTTGACAAGTATGTGATAAGCAAGAGCCCCCCCTAAATTTGTGCATTATTTTAAATTTGCGTTTGAATGCAAATGCACAATCGATTAGGTACATGGGTCACTTCTTACATGTCATATACCACTTGGTGGTGTGCGAGAGTAATTAGAATGAGCATCATAGCACAACACAATCAACCAAAGATGACTGATCATCACATAAGCATTATGATGATAGGAAATAGTAGCATCACACAATAAAGCGTATGATCAAACATCATCAAACGTGTAACACAAGCAACCAAAAGCAATTGTTTTTGGAAACAAGCAACAAAACACCAAACGCTCTCTCACTCGAAGCCTAAAGATCTATATACACTTCTCCCCCTTTGGCAACAAGTTACCAAAAAGTTTAAAGGCATACATCTAAGTGTTATTGGGCTGATCTCGTTCGGTTGTTGATGAAGGAGTCAAGAGAATGGTATCGGCGAAGATCTCTGCAGATGTCTTGGATGGAGTTGGAGTGGACACTGGAGGAACCGGAGCTGATGGAGCAGGAGCTATACTGACAGTAGTAGGAGCTGATGAAGAGGGCCTCATGTCTGGTGCAGGCACTATGGCTATTCTAGCCTGAGTTGTGAACTGTGTGCTCGGCCTGAGAGGTGATCCATCCTCCTCCTCATCATCATCTTAAGAAGTAGAAGAGACCCGAGGGATGTGCACGGAGTCAACTTCCTTCTGAAACTCTATGACTGTCTTAGTCACATTGTCCACCTTGTCACCAAGAGTCTTGATCCTTGTCTCAAATATCCTCACAAGACTGTTCTGGTTGTCCAGAATCCTCTTGATATCCTTCTGCATGCCCCGAACTGCTAAGATCAAAAGATCTATTTTCTCGTTTCTGGATCTGGGGGCTTGAGCACTAGCGGCTCGAAATGCTTCTGCCTCTGCCTGTGCTGTAGAAGATGTGGGATGATCTGGGTCCATCACCACAACATTATCCTCAAGTTCTGGTTGTAGGGGCAAATGTGGACGGTCTAGAGCAAATATGTGCTTGTCCAACTGAGAGTTGATAAGCATATGGATGTAGGGTGCATAGTAGCAAGAGCGCTTCTGATCAGCAGCAACCCTCTTGATTTTATCAACAATCAAATTCATGACTCTAATCCCGGTATGTCTATCAAGGTGGATCAACATGTTGATGGAGTAGCCTCGGATCATCTTGTCATCTCCTGACTTGGGCATCAAGGTATGCCTCAGAATAGTGTTCATGGTACAGAGGCCTGCTTGTAGATAGTAGATGGATCCTAACTTGTGAGATTGCACTTTGTCTGTGAGGATAGGAGTATACATATCCTTCATGGCATTGTGGTTTGCCTTGGATTCTGAGTATACATCCAGATCACCATCCTGAACCTCTGGAACTCCTAGAAGTGCAACCCACTCATCAACAGTGGATTCATACCTTGCTCCTTCAGTCATCCATAAAATTCTACCATCTCCATAGAAATGTGCAGTGGAGTAGAATCGCATGATCATCTCATCATTCCATGCAGTAAGCTCTCTGCCAATGAACTCATCCGGACCAATGCAGCGGAAATTATCTTAGACACTTGGAAAGTAGTCCTCATTCTCCTTAATGAATTTCCAATCAACATATCTCATATCACTAACAGCTGGGCTCTTGTCAAGCAGCACTGTCTCATAAAAGTCATGTTGTCCTCTGGTGTAGAACCTGTAGTCAACAACAGTTTTCTTTCTCTGGGCATAAGGATCTATAGCTCTCCAAGCTCTCAATCCCGAGTCTTTCCTCTTCTTCATATCTTCAGCAACTAAGTGGCTGACATCATGTAATGGAAGATGTGGTTTGAGCTTCATCAATGTAGTCAAGTCATCATCATCTTCAAATCTGGAGGCAGTTCCTTTATTCTTCTCAGAAGCTGGAATATCTCTGGTAGTCCTCTCGGACTTCTATGCAGCAGCCTTCTTGGATGTAGGCTTGGTGCTCTTGGATGTGCCAGTCTTATGCATTGCATCAGCCATAAGCTTCTTGGCCTTCTTCTTCGGAGGAGCCTTTGCAGCTAGCTCATCCTCCTCTTCCTCAGCAGCAGCACCAGCAGCCTCCTCTGGATCTTCGTACATGGAGGTAGGCCTGCCTATCACATGAATAATCCTCTTCCTGGCTTTCTTCTCCCTTGGCTTCTTAGGCATAGACTTACTTGGGGGATCAACACATTGTGGCCCTAGCACTCTCATGTGCTTTGATAGTTTCAGAGCTGGCATAGACCTTGCTTACAACTCTTCCGGAAGAAGTAGCTTCAGTAGCAGACTTCTTAGCGGCCTTTTCTTGCTTCTTGGCAAGAATATCCTCAGGAACAAAATCTGAATCTTCTTCATCAGAATTTAGCTTCTTCCTCGTCCTAGTGGCAGCCTTGGGCAACCCATGAGAGCTGGGGGTGCCTGGATCTGAAAATGAACTGGACTCTAGGCTTGTGCCTGAACTCATGTCAGTACCCTACTCTGGCATATTCTGACTGTCCTCAGCATTTGACATACTGACCCCGTGAATAGAGTATAAAAGAGTAGAAGTAGATGAGTCATCACAAAATGAGGCTGGTTTTTGAAAGTTTGAACAATAGATTTTCAAAGTTTTTGCATTCTATCAAATGAAAATCGGTATAGCCGAAGCAAAATTTTTGGTGGCACCGAGACTGACTGTCCCTCTTAACAGAACCTTGGCACTCTTTTCGGTGAGACCAAAAAGAAGTACTCGGTTCCACCGAGACCATTCTCAGCAACACAGAAAGACAAATCGGTGAGACCGATTTGTTCGCTTCGGTTCCACCGAGTTCCATCGGGCGGATGGCAAAACCTTAGAAAATCTAATATTCGCTAGGCTATCGGAATTTTGAGTGGATAGGAGTGCGTGCAAAGAGTGGCTTAGAGATAAATTTCGATCCATTGTGCAAGAATCGGACGAGGAGCACAAAGGAGGTCGAATCCATATGCTAGCTTGGCGCGGATCCGCTACGTCGGCGACGATGGAGAGGATTTCGTCGGCGATGGCGATTCCCAACGGCGAAGGAACGCAGGGAGACAAGGGCGACGACCAGGGGTCTCGTATGCGGCAGCTTAGGGTTCTGAGGCGCGACGATTGAGATTGAATTTCAAAGCGTCGGGGTCCACAGCTTATATACCCACCACTGTCGGTGTCACTGATTCCGGTGTCATCGAGTTCCTCAACTGTCTGTAGACAGGGTAACTCGGTGTAACCGAGAAGATGAAATCGGTGGTACCGAGATTGAAAACCAGATCAGCCCTAGGCATTGAGTGAGACCGAAATTTTGGGGTTGGTTCCACCGAGATGCACTTGGGAGGTTTTAATGGTCAGTCCTTGTCGATACGGAATTTCGAGTGCTCCACACACAGAGGGATCGAAAAGCACTTGTTCAAATTTTGTGATGCAGCATGAATAGAGTATGAGGTGAGAAATCATAGATAGCTAAAGAAGTGGTCCTAGGCATTCTTGTATATCCAATTGGCAAAAGATAAATAAAAAGCCAAAAAGCAACAATTGGATATCCTCGAATGAGTAAATAAATGCATACCAACATGCTCACACAATAAGATGTCAAATGAAATCATGGCAAACATGCACAAACACTCTAGCATCTAACAAGCACTTGGGCAATGACGAAGTCATCTATATATGAGTATTTTGACTTAGGAGCCAAGTAAGAGTACTTGATCATAGGTCATACTCATCGTTTAAGCACAAGTGGGGTTACCACTTTAACATAAAGCATTTAATGTTGTCACATACTAAGAGATGCTTTGACTCAAGTCTTAGAGTAAAGCTCCCCCTTGATGTGACATCCTCCCATAAGAGGGATAAACTAACCTTGGGTTTTGTCGATGAAGACTTCATGTTGGTGAGGTAGTGGTGGATGCTCAAAGTTGATGAAGATCACCAAGAGTTGGGAGCATCCTTGTTGTTTCCTTACTCTTCTCACCTACATGGGTTAGTACCAACACACAAGAGACAAATACAAGGATATCTATGGACATGGAGTGCAAAGCATGTGTGATGATGTCCATTGATTTGTTGAATACCTTGTCCCTTGCTTACCTTTGAGGGAATGTGTGAATCCTTGAACTATTGCATAGGCTTGATGTTGATTGCAAATATCTTGCCAATAATGAATATGAGTGAATTTCATTGGCAGAGTCACCCCTCAAGAACTCTCTAGTTCTTCTTCTTGGGAACCCACATCAAGTTTATGGGGATCCTTGGTGTTGAAGTAGCACTTGTAGAAGTTGAGCTTGTAGTAGCCTTGGGAACCCACTTCACCAAAGCTTGGGGTTCATCTTCATAAGAGTCAAAGTCCTCTTGGAGCTTGTTCTTGCCCTTGAGCTTGGTGTCTTGTGGTGGAAGGTCACCTTGCAACTTTGTTCTCTTGGGAAGAGTATTTTCATACTTTTCTTTTTGAGGAACAAACTTGGGATTGGGGTATTGACCTCCTTCCCATTCAACTCCATTAGCGTTGAAGTAGCCAACACCACGATTCCTCCGGTATCCTCCATGCTTGCGTACAATCTCATCAAATTGTTTGTACCCTTCAAGACTCTTGTAGATACCTTTCTCTATAATTCCTTTCAATAAAGCATTTTCTTGCTCAAGTGTAACTTGGCTAAGAGAATCATCATTAGTGGAATCAATAGAACTACTAGGAGCAACATCATTGGATTTAGCATTTTTTATTGTTGCTACTAGATGATGAACCTTTCTTGCCTTTGTTACTAGTTTGCTTAGATTTGACTTTTGGCATAAATGTAGACAAGAGTAGTCGTTTGGCAAGATAAGATGAAGTCTTCTTTCGGAGATCGCCATTGATAGCTTTAAGAAATTCATGTTCTTGCTCCAAATTGAGCTTCTCGAAGCGTAGCTTCTCATGAGTTCTTACAAGCTCTTTATGCTCTTCAAGAGTAGATTCATGGGCCAACTTAAGAGTGTGAGTTCTTTAATTAGTTCTTCTATTTTCATCTTATCATCGTCAATTAACTTATCTTGACTAGCATGATAAATATCAGGTTTATTATGATCAACATCACTAGTTTTATAACATAGCAAGTCATCATCATAAAGCAAATCATCTTCATCACTATCGAAATCAAGATATTCGGGTGTGATGCCTTGGGGCCTTTAGCCATGAAGCAACTTCCACTCCCTTCATTTGGTGAATCAAATAGATCATAGGAGTTGGTTGTCACTAGTGAAATTCCAGCAACACCATCATCTTGACTATAGTCGGAGTTGGAGTGATAGCTTCTCTCAGAGTGGTTGTCGGAGTTGGAGCCGAAAACCCATTCACCAACATGAGCTTGATGTTTCCTTCTTGAGTATCTCTTCGTGTGCTTGTCCTTCTTCTCCGAGTCCCTACTTCTCCTTGAGGGTCTTCATTCATAACGATCATCTCTACTCCTTCTCTCTCTTAGAGGTGATTCATCTCTTGAGCTTCGTCTTCTAGGTGACTCTTCTCTTCGTTTGTAGGGAGCCGTGCACTCATTGGAGTAGTGTCCGGGCTTCCCACAATTGTAGCAGTTTCGGTCATGACTTGACGAACGCTTCTCTTCATGTCTTGAGTTGGAGCTGCGATCTTTGCTTCTATTCTTGTAGAACTTGTTGAATTTATTGACCATGAGGCTTATCTCTTCATTTGTGACAAGGTTGTCACTTGAGGTAGCGGGAGCATCACTTGTGGCTTTGTAAGCACTGGTAGACTTGTGGTGGAGCTCTTCCTTGTCTTTTAGTGTCATCTCATGAGCAACAATTCTACCAATCACTTCCGTTGGTTTGAGGTCTTTGTAGTTGGGCATCATTTGGATCAATGTGCACACGGTGTCATATCTCTCATACAAAGCTTGAAGTATCTTGTGGATGATGAACTTGTTAGTCATTTCTTTGCTTCCTAAGTCGGCAATCTCATTGGTGATGAGAGCTAGCCTAGAGTACATTTCAGCGACTCCTTCACCATCCTTTATCTTGAACTTATCAAGCTATCCTTGAAGAACATCTAACTTGGATTCTCTCACGGACTCAGTTCCTTCGTACATATCAACCAAAGTATCCCAAATCTCTTTTGCGTGTTCAAGACGGCTGATTTTGTTGAATTCTTCAGGGCATAGGCAGTTGAAGAGAATGTCACATGCTTGAGCATTGAGTTGCAACATCTTCAATTCATCCGCAGTCGCTTCGTGATCCGGTTCCTTTCCTTCCGCAAAGAATTCACCTAGCAAGCCAACACGAACAACAGCCCAAACGACAGGATTATGACCAAGCAAATGCATTTTCATTTTATGCTTTCAACTAGCAAAATTAGTGCCATCAAAGTACGGACCTCTACGGTGATAATTTCCCTCACTAGATGCCATACTTCTCCTAGGTTGTGAAACCAATGCAATGGAGACCAAAGCTCCGATACCACTTGTAGGATCGAAAGTAGGTCTAGAGGGGGGGGGGTGATTAGACTACTTGACCAAATAAAACTATGCCTTTTACCAATTTTAATTCTTAGCACGTTTTAGCATTCATAACATATCAAGTACACCCTACACATGCAAGTCCAAGAGTATATCAGCAAAAAGTAACAACAAGCATGAGTAAAAGGATAGGTTAGGAAGATCAAAAGCAAATGTAGACACGATGATTTT
This sequence comes from Hordeum marinum, assembly GCA_022496015.1. Lineage (NCBI taxonomy): Eukaryota > Viridiplantae > Streptophyta > Magnoliopsida > Poales > Poaceae > Hordeum > Hordeum marinum. Next base: position 365,122,350 of record CM039673.1, on the reverse strand, counting down.
TCCCATGGTTCCTATAGGTGGTGCTATCGTACATCCACGTTCATGGAGTCTTCAACCCACGGAGGGTAACGGTCGCGAGAGTGCATGGAGGGCTCTACCCATGGATGGTTCCATGAAGAAGCAACCTTGACTATACCATGACGGCCTACGTCCACGGAGGACTAGCCTTACTCGGGGTAGATCTTCATGAAGTAGGAGATCTCCTTGCCCTTACAAACTTCTTGGTTCACTCCACAACACGAAGTAGGAGGCTCCCAAGCGACATCTAACCAATCTAGGAGGCACCACCCTCCAAAAGGTAATAGGCTCGGTAATGACGATGAACTCCTTGCTCTTGTGCTTCAAGATGATAGACTCCTCAACACACAATCACTCTCTCACAAATTTGGCTTGGTAGAAGAGATGGGATTGGTGGAAAGCAACTTGGGGAGGCTAGAAATCAAGATCCATATGGTTGGAGTGGAAGATCTTGACCTCAACACAAGGGTAGGTGGCTCTCTCTCAGAAAACTGAGTAGGATAGGTATGGAATAGTTCTGAGTGCTTCACTTTTGAGTGGGTGGTGGTGAAGAGGTATATATAGGCATCCCCAAAAATCTAACCGTTACACACAACATGACCAACTCGGTGACACCGATGTGTTAATCTTGGTGGTACCGAAGTGACCAAAAGGTGGCAACTTTTGAATCTCGATGAGACCGATATAGGATTCTCAGTTGCACCGACAAGGTGACCAACGGTCTGAATTGCCAAACTCGGTGACGCCGATTCAATCACTCTCGTACGGACTGAAAGTGTGAACTTGCGTAACAGAAAGTTGACAACCCAACTCGGTGGCACCGAAAGTAATGTCGGCTGCACCGAAATGTTAGGGTTTGGGTGAGTCTATCTAGGGTTTGGAATCGGTGGCACCGGGATAGGAATGTTGGTTGCACCGATTTTGCATGTTTGGCTAGAGACAGACTTTGGTGGGAGAGCTTGTGGATGTTTTTGGTGACTATCACTTGTGCACGTATGAGCATTTTGTTCACCAACAAAACCTTGCCCCCTTTTATTAGTATTGGCTTTCCTATGGACTCAAAGTGATTTCTCACAAATGTAAAATGTAGAGTCCTATTGCTTGAAGCTTGGCCAACCTATTTCCTTGCATCTTGGGGGTAGTTCCACAATCTCCACAATCCTTTTGCCATCCCTATCATTGAACTTGTCCTGAAATATACTTGGTGGAAACATTAGTTCAGTAACTCATATGTTGTTATTAATTACCAAAACCACCAAGGGAGCAAATGTGCTTTTAAATACTATTGGTAGCTTTATAGATGCACTAATTTGGCAAAGAGATTGGTAATTTGGGTAATAGATTGATAGATTGAATGAAAACGATATTTTTGTATTTTCAAAATAAAATAGGGCAACATGGTAAACAATAGCACAAGTGAGTAAAACAATGTCTCAATGCTTGGAAACAAAGCCTAAGATTCATACTTTCACTGTGGCCAACTCTCAACATCATTAACATATTTAAACAATACTCCCTCCATCCTAAAATAAGTGTCTTAAACTTAGTACAATTTTGTACTAGATGTAGTGTAAAGTTGAGACAATTATTTTGGGACGGAGGGAGTATGATATAACCTCAAAAGGTGCAGCAAATAATCAATCCAAAGTTACTTCTTTTGTAAGATCAAAGTAGGATGCAATAGCATGGGTATATACCTAAGAACACCTTTAACTTTATCTTTCTAATCTTATCCATATAGCAGCCTAGTCTCACCTTCGGCAGCACCAGAAATTATACTAAAAATCACCAGATTATCGATATTGTTCTAATCTATTATACATATAGTCACCCCGATGTCATGATGGGTACTCCGCAAATTATACTAGACATGCATCATGACCTCAATAATCCCCAAAGATTCAATGCAACATAAGAAACTCATAGAAAAAACAAGATTCAGTTCACCATAAAGAAAATAGAGGGGGATACATCACAAGATTCAACTCCATTAACAAAGCCCATGATCACAATCATTATCGAAAACTTTCATAATCAAGGGAGAGGGATAGATAACATAGCTACTAGTACATATCCTCATCCACGAGGTAGGACTACTCACACATTACCATGAGAAGAGAGAAAGCGATGTTGGTGATGGTGATGGGATGGCGAAGGTGTCACCGACGGTGTTCTGGCACCACCGGAGGAGAGGGGGAAGGGGGCCCTCCCCCTCCTCCTTATTCTTCTTCCTTGAACTTCTCCCCTAGTTAGAGGGGGTGTTTTCCCCTCTGGTTTGATGGCTATGGTTGTCTCGGCAGGGTGAGAGCCCCCTCCAAGATTGGATCTTGTATTTTCTGAAACTTCTCTCTGCATTGTTTTATGAGTCGTTTCATCATTTTATAGATTCTCGGAGATCAGTAAGTTGGTTTATGGCGATTTGGAGACTTCTAGAGCTTTCTTGCGATCGAAGGAGAGTCGCAACCAACTTCCACAACCACCATGTTGGTGGACCATGCGGCTAGGGGTGTCCGTGTGGGCACCCTATGGACCCCTTCTGGTCCATCTTCTGGTTGGTGGCTTCTTTTGGTACAAAAATAGTTGCCCCCTTTTGGGCCATCTTCTGGTTGGTGGATTATTTTGGTACAAAAATAATTTTCATTAATTTTCCTAAAAAATTGGCTCCGAAAATATCCTTTTTTGAAAAGTCCATAAACACTAAAAAGCAACAACTAGTTTTTACACTAGATTAATATGTTAGTCCAATAAAAATGATACAAAAGTGTGTCAAAAGTATATATAAATTATGTGAATATAGCATGAATACTTCAAAAACTATAGATATATTGGAGACATATCAACATCCCTAGGCTTAATCACTACTCGTCCTTGATAAGGTAGATGATAAAATGATTTTTTTGAAGTGTGATAAGAGGAAAACTTTGATCACATAAAAGAACAATAGTTTAAATAACAAGAAGCATCTATATTAAGCTGAACATAACATAATGTGATAATGAAGTACCTCGCGGATCTTACAAGACTTGACTGCAAACATAAAGCAATGCATAGGCATCAGTAAAGTAAATATGATAACTAGGTACCCTAACTTGAAGATAACCATCATACTTATGCATTGCCCAAAAAATTACTATTAAGAAGAATGCATACAAAGCTAAGAGTGATCACCATTCTCAATAGATGGTACCAAAAGAAAGAAAGAATAAATTGACTCAACATAAAAATTAAATAGACATGCCCTTTGTATAGCATACCTGGAAAACCTCTTACGCTAGTGATCACTTCTCCTCCCCTTGATCAAACCCTTGAAGTCCTGAATATGCTTCAATTCCTACTCCATTTCCTTCTCGATGCTCATCATCATCATCATCATCGTCATCATCATCATCATCATCATCATCATCATCATCATCATCATCATGAACTCTTTATCCAACGAATCAACAAACTCTTTTTGAATGAATTTATCAAGCTCATTATTTTGAAATTACTCATCCGACGAATCCATTGTTTTACCTACAAAAGAATATATATCGCGAATTTTGTCAAACACATAGAGGGCATATGGTGTATGGCCTAAGCAGCAAGACGTACCGCGATAGCGGCCTTGTCAGGGGCAGCGACGATGGTGGGGAGGGGTTTTGTTCCAGGGGTGGCGATGCTACACGGTTGGGACGATGGCGGAGCTAGAGGCGGACCAACATGGATGAGGCAGAAGAGTGAAGAGGAAGAGGGTGGGTCGAGTTATGTTGGGAACGATTTGGAGGGTTTTTGGTGTGGATCGGGCCTATCAGATCCAACATGGCGGACGTGTCCAAGCCTCCCCATTTCAGCCCCATATATGCGTTGGGTTTGAGGGGCGTTAGACAACCTCGACGTATAAGGCTAGTTAGGTTACTAAGGGGTCGGGACAATGGCGAAGCTAGGGGACAGTTGGGTGGACAAAGAAGAAAGAAGAGGAAAATGACTCATCCGACAAGTTCGGGGGGATTGGTGGAATTTATGGTGGGTCATGTCTTCCGTATCCAACGTGACGAAGTTCAGGCCTCCTCATATTCGCCCTAGATTTAGACTAGATATGAGAGATGCTAGACAACCCGAATGTATAAGGTCGGTTTGAGGAGCCCGACTGGGTCACATTTTTTACAATAGTAAGTAACCAGGCTATCCTCCGTACGTATAGTGGACATTTTAGGAGCCGGCTATAGATGCTCTAACAAAATATTGAATGGAAAATATGCACTGGTGCTTAATAAATAATTGATTTATTTCTCTAAGCACCTCTTATTGTACAAGGGTGAAGAGTCTTTATATATTGGTGGAGAACCACATGTTATTGTTTGCACTAACCTCATTGACCAACAACCATGACAAAATTGGAGGGGGAGAAGAGGAGGGCAAGAGTGCCGCCGGTCGTGTCCATGTGCACTTTGCTGGGACATGTGATGGTAGCACCGAGCCGATTTTTTGCTTGCTACCATGGATGGTCACCACAACATTGGCCTGCAGCTAGAGGAGGTCGCAACCTGGCTGAAGACACCACACATGAGGAAGTCCATGGACGCGCATTATGACAACACCACAACGGCAATATATGTGTCATGTTGCGATAATAGGGCGCGGCGCACGGTCGGGTGGCAGCATGGGGTTAGGGCGGCGGGTGCGGCGGGAAGCCACACAGGGACCAAGCAGTCGGTGGAGGAGAACTCAAGAGGTGGGGATAATTGGATAGGGCTTATGGGAGGTTGGACCATTTTCTTTTCGCATTATCGGTTTGGTGAAAGAGGTTGGACGATTTTGTTTTCCACAATAGGTAAATGTCAGTCGGCTGATTTTCGGAATTGGGACGCCAGAGAAGAACAACCCACCATCTACCTTAGGGCGGTGGGTGCAGGTTTGTCGGAGAAGCAACCCCGCTATGTATCTTAGGGTGGCGGGTAGGGTGCTGCTTCGCTGGAGATTTTTTGGGTGGTCATTAGGCTTAGAGACATGGCGGCATCGGGGGGGGGGGGGGGCAGCATCACAATGGCCAGGGAAGGTTGTGCGGCAAGACGGTCGTGGGCGTGGCTCGAAGGTTGAAGCTGTTGATGTATGAGCAACTAGTATTCACAGAGGGTCAAAGCCTAATACATATACATGTCGAGGTAAAATGCAGTAAGCCCCTTATACTATGGGAATATACAGAAAGGGGACTATACACATCTAACACCCCCCCTCAAACTCATGGTGGATCAACAACACTAAAGAACCCATGCTGCGCTCGAGTCTGTGCCTTCGTGAAGAAATCCACCAACTGTAACTCAGAGGGCACATAGTGAAGAGCAAGGATCTGATCCTGCACAGCGGCACACACGAAGAAAGCATCCACACCTATGTGCTTGGTGAGCTCATGCTACACCGGGTCACGCGCAATGCTGATAGCACCCATATTGTCTGACAATAGGGGAGTCGGTGCAGTAACAGAAACACCAAAGTCCTCGAGTAACCATCGTAACTAGGTCACCTCAGCCGTCAACATAGCCATCGCTCGCAACTCAGCCTCCGTACTCGAGCGAGAAACTGCAGTCTGTTTCTTCGTCTTCCAGGCAATGAGAGAGCCTCCAAGCAAGACACCGTAAGCAGACAGTGAGCGGCGATTCGAAGGACCACTAGACCACGTAGCATCAGAGTAGGCCTGGAGCTGGGAAAGAAAAGACAGTGAGAGAGCATGCCACGAAGATATCATACAACACGTAGGAGGTGACTATAGTGGACAGAGGAGGGAGCTAAAACGAACTGACCAAGAATGTGGACAGGATAGGATATATCAGGACGAGTGACAGCGAGATAGACAAGGCTCCCAACGACGTAGCGATAGCGAGTGGGATTAGCGAGAGGATCACCATCAGTAGCACGAAGCTGAATGTTGAGCTCCATGGGAGTCACAACGGTGCGCTCGTCACCAAGAGCGACACGAACTAGAAGATCCTGAATATATTTTTCTTGGGAGATGAAGAAGCCATCAGAGGTCGAAGAAACCTCAATCCTGAGAAAATAGCAAAGTGGACCAAGATCAGACATGAGGAACTATTCACGGAGACGAGCCTTAACAAAGGCAATATACTCAAAGTCGTCGCCAGTGATGATCATGTCATCAACATATAGAAGGAGAAGAGTCCGACCACGAGGAGAGGTGTGGACAAACAAGGCTGGGTCATGATCACTAGGCGAGAAGCCAGCGGCAGTCACCACAGAGGCGAACCGCTCGAAGCAGGCACGAGGGGCTTGTTTAAGACCATAGAGGGAGCACCGAAGGCGGCAGACCATACCATCAGGAACAGAGTACCCCGGTGGTGGTTGCATATAAACCTCCTCACGTAGCTCACCATTGAGAAAAGCATTTTGAACGTCAAGTTGAGACACAGACCAATGACGAACAGAAGCCACAACAAGGAGAGTGCGGACAGTGGTCATGTGGGCCACATGAGTGAATGTCCCATCATAATCGCGTCCCTGCTCCTGCTGAAAGCCACGAGCCACAAGACGATCTTTGTAATGCTCAAGAGAACCATCGGAGCGAGTCTTAATCGTATATACCCAGTTGCACGTAATGAGACGAACACTAGAAGGAGGGGAAACCAGATCCCACGTGCCAGTGCGCTCAAGCGCAACAATCTCCTCGGCCATCGCAAGCTGCCATTCAGACTGAGTCATGGAAGCCCGATAGGAAGTGGGCTCAGCAACGGTAGAGAGACCATACCGGTCAGGAGAATAGCAATCAGATGGGGGGGAGGCCGAGTACGAAGGTGGTGAACCAGGGAAGGCATGAAAGGAGGCGCTCCGGAAGTGGAAGGCGCATTAGTAGAATCATCCTCAACACGAGGGCGACGAGTGTCGTGGAGAGGAAAAGGAGAGAGAGGCTGACGGACTGGAGGGGATGGTGGAGAGGTGGATGATGAGGGAGGGGAGGAGGACGGAGGGGAGGGCAATATCGGTGATGTATGAGGAAGAGTGACACTCACCGGAGGAGGGGGAGAGACATGAGGCATAGAGGGAGATGTGTCGGGAAGGAGAAGGAAAGAAATCTCGTCCACAAAAAAGTTCGAGGAGGAAGGGCGAGGGTAGTAAGAACGAGACTCATCGAAAGTCACATCACGCGAAATGCACAACCGACGACCAATAGGATCCAAACATCGATAGCCCTTGTGCTCATCACTATAGCCAAGAAAAAACACACTCAACCGACTGAGCAGCTAGTTTGGTGCGTTTGCGTGTGGCAAGAAGAACATAGCAAACACATCCAAACATACGAAGAGCTGAGTAGTCAAGAGAACGACCAGTGAGATACTCCATAGGAATACCACCCTGCAAGGCAGTCGATGGCTGAATGTTGATGAGATAAATGGATGCGGAAATGACCTCAACCCAAAAGTGGGGTGGAAGGGAAGCGGCGATCATCAACGCACGAGCCGTCTCAAGAAGATGACGATGCTTACGTTCCGCAACGCCATTCTGAGCATGGGCACCAGGACATGAGAACTGGGTAAGAGTACCCTGTTCCGCAAGAAAACCACGCAACATCTGGGAGATATATTCTCCAGCGGAGTCAGCATGAAAAGTACGAATAGGCGTGGAAAAATGGGTGTGAACCATGGTAGCAAATCGTTTGTATATAGAGAGAACCTCGCTACGAGATTTCATAAAGTAGAGCCAAGTGTAGCGAGAGAAATCATCAATAAACAGAACATAGTAGGGATGACCACCTTTCGAATCAAAGGGAGCATGACCCCATACATCAGAATGAACTAAGTCAAAAAAACGCTGAGATATCGACTCACTAGTAGGATAAGGTAACTGGGTCTGTTTTCCATGTCTACAACCATCACAATGTAAAGAAACATCTCTAGAGACAGACCCTAAAACACCCTGACGCACCAGCGACGACAAGCGAGAGCCATAGATGTGACCAGGTCGATGGTGCCACTGCTTGAAGGACTTAGAAGAGGAGGCATCAAGATCATGGGAACTGGCAGAAGTGGTGACGGCAGAAGGAACACGAAGCCAGTCAACCTCCCAAAGGCCCTCAGACTCACGACGCTGAGGACCAACACCAACCAGAGCCTTGGTGCAAAGATCCTGAACAGAGCAAGAGTCAGAATCAAGAATTACACGACAACCAGAATCAGTAAGTTGGGCAGCGGAAAAAAGATTCATGGTAAGATGGGGAACATGAGAAACACTAGGAACAGAAAAAGACGGAGTAGAAAGAGTGCCACGACTAGCAATAGGAAGGGGTGTTCCATCGGCAGTGATAACATTAATAGGAAAATCAAGAGGTCAAAGAGAAGACATCGCTGAAGAATCAGAAGACATATGAAAAGAAGCTCCAAAGTCCAGAACCCACGAAGATGTACCTGACTGCGTAGGTGCCGGCGATGATGGAGGGGTGAAAGTAGTCACAGCGGCAGCGAAACCCATCGATGAAGAGCTGGAGGAGGCTAGGAGGCACTTGAGCCGCACAATGTCCTGGTTAGTGAGTGACGGAGTCAGGGAAGACGCATGAGTCCCACTGGTGAGACGAGCAGACGACACAAGAGCTCGGGCAGCCAACACAGAAGGAACCGCAAGCAACCCAACAAAGCGAAGGCGGGTCTCCTCAACACGAAGCTCAACAAGCACCTCCGAGATAGAAACACGACCACGATCAAGCAAATGAGCACGTCGAGGCTCAAACTCGGAACGGAGGTGAGCAAAGAACTCATGGACACGCTGAAACTCCAAGTCAGGCCGCATAGTCTGGCAGCAGCGGCAAGTTCCACAAAAAACTGTCCGAAGAGAGTCAAGCTGGCGCCAGATGGCAGAACTCTCTGTGTAGAACTCATCAACAGAAGAGTCACCCTGCTAAAGAGCATGCTCCTGACACACCACAGATAAGTAGAGAGCATCACCAGAGGGCCGATAGAGCTGACAGAGATAAGATCACATCGCTACAACGGTGTCAAGGCCCATGAACTCCGAAGCAAATTGAGGGACGATACTCACAGTGAAAACAACAGCAGCTCGAGCATCATCATTGCACCATTGAGTGTAAGCAGACATATCATCACGATAGACAGAAAGAGCATCTGAATAAGCTGATACCTGCTGATCATAAGCATCAACCGCAACATCATCGAGAGCCTTGGCTGCATCCCGATCAGCCTGGGAAGCATCATGAGCGAGAACAGGCGGCTCCGGCGGGGTAGGAGCCACTAGAGCAACATGGCATTGCGGACAGGGGACCTCGCCAGAGAGAACGCCCCATAGGAGAAAACCGCACATGTGGATACGCATGAAGCCTGCAAACTCAGCATAGTTGGTGCCATCGAAGATCACTGAGCACCGAGGAACAGCCACATAGCCCAAAGAAGGCATGATGAGCTCTCTGTTTTCTTGGTCAATGCTCACAGAGACTCGATCTAGATCGAGATCGTCGACCTGCACGCATAGGGGCAGCGGCAGGGCCCGAGAGGAGGCCGGCTAGGGGCGGCGGCAGCAGCCGGCCGGGCCAAGAGGAGGCCGGCAACGGCCGGACGGGGGAGGCCACGACAAGGGCGAGTAGCCGCGACGAGGCCTAGCGGCTGAACAAGGGCTGACAAGCTGGGCAACAGGACGAGGACGGGGGAGAGAGAGAGCCGAACCAGGGCGGCAATAGCCGACCGGGCCAAGGGAAGGCTGACCAGGGGCGGCGACAGCCGACCGGGGAGATAAGGCCGGCCAAGGGCGGCGACAAGCCGGACGGGAAGAGAAGGCCGGCCAGGGGCGGCGGCACGCCGAACGAGGGAGGCCGCGACGAGGCCTGACAACGGCGGCGGCAGGACCAAGCCGGACAGGGGAGGCGGCGACGAGGCCTAGCAGCGGCGGCGGCAGGAGTGGATCGGGGATTGGCACAGAGTTGTAGCGTGCAGCCTAACATCTGATACCATGTTGATGTATGAGCAACTAGTATTCAGAGAGGGTCAAAGCTCAATACATATACATGTCGAGATAAAATGCAGTAAGCTCCTTATACTACGGGGAATATACAGAAAGAAGACTATACACATCTAAGAGATGAAAATGAGATGGCTGAAAAAATCAACTGACCCAAATTGTTTTTCAGGCGACTGACATAATAGCCGGTCCCTTTCTTTTTGCTGGCCGGTTCAGGCAAAACGCTTCGGTCCTGTAGGGTGGGACATGTATAGAATATAATTCTATAATAAGTGCATAATTATAATTAAGCATTACAAACCAAGGGACATGTATAGAATATAATTCTATAATAAGTGCATAATTATAATTAAGCATTACAAACCAAGCGGTCGGCTTGGTAAGCTACCAACAAAATATTGCAATCAATAATCAAGCATTATAAAGATACAGTACAAAAGTAAAACATCTATGATATACTGTAAGTTGAGAGGGTAGTAACAATGGTTCACGGCCATAAAGATTTATGGGGTATTTTGGAGAAGTTTCGTCGCTGATCCATATAAAATGATAACGCAGGTGATCATGTTTTCCTCACAACGCCCTCGGAACTGGGAGCACACAACAGAACACCATGTCGTCTTGTCTTTCCAGGATCGTTGAGGCAAAAAACCTTATTAAACCTTGCACCTGATTGTATTGACCATACGATTTCTCTTGCTACTAGCAACAACAGCGCGCGTGCGTATGCTGCACATTGCTGTTAGTTCATTGGAGCATAGACAACACAGGTTCTGCTAGGAGTGTACACTGAGAACGAATGGGGCCTGTTGTCATGTTGGCAGTCCTGCAAGTTACATGTGAAGCATATGTTACTTCAGGTTTACCAGGAATGAGATTACACAAGTATACTAGAAGCAGCCACGTCTGAGCAAAAGGCTTACAGAAGTGAAGTGCTCTGCAGTGTGATGGATCCTGCCAAATCCACCAAAGAGTCCAGCGTCTGAGTCTAACACCACCTGGTAGAAAGAATATATTTTCAGCACCCAACACAAGAAGGTACATATGTACCTGCTACAGAAATCAGAACTAATTCGAGGAATTTTGAGTAGACTTTCGAGGTAAATTCCAAAAACATGAATAGGCCGAACAATACACTCGGAATAGAAACTTTTGCGCTCTCGACCCCTGCGTCGTTCTGCTTGGGCAACTCAGTGGAAAATTTAGTGCCACCGCCAGGCTTCCCCGCTAGCATCTCTTGTCCTCCGCCGCTGCCACTGAGATCTCCGCGGTGGCGGCGTCCCCTGCTTTAGTACGTGGCACCGGGATGACACGCGGTGTTGCTGCGTAGCTGTGGTCGGCCAGGCAGCAGCTGTGGGCTGAGTGCTTGCAGGGTGGTGGAGGTGCTGAGGTCGTCCCTGGCCTAGCTAGGTGCTTGGTCGCGGCGCGTGCGGGACGGCTCCCCTCATTGGCGGATCTGGCTAGGTGTCATACTGGGTGCTGCGCTGGCTTGCACGGCTTCGATCCGAGGAGGCGGCAGCTTGGGCCGTCGGGCGACGTGTAGTGTGCTTCTGTAGGTGCCGAATCCGGCGTTTGTGGATGTCGGGCTGAAGCGGATCTGGCCAGCGCGTGGCGGGTTCGGAGCTCCCCTGATCTGGCGTGAATGTGGTCTGTAGGTGCAGGCGCAAGGAGGCTGGGGCGGCGGCCCGAGGCTGTGAACGTTGGCGTGTGGTGCCTGTCATTGCGTGAGGTGCTACAATGGGTGCTACCTGCGGAGGTCGGCGGTGGTTGTGGGCACAGGTTGGCTGCGACGTCGGCAATGGCTCATCACACGGGCATGTGGTTTGGATGGTGGCTAATGCGGGAGTGCCGAAGCGTCGGCCCCCTCCCTAGAGGCATCGTAGTGGGTGCTTCGGCTTATCTCTTGCCTTCTCCGCCGTTGGTTCCTCCGGACGAAAGCTTGAGCTCTTGGAGCGGGCGATAGTGGCATCCTCCTCACTTCCTCCTTTGAGGCAACGCCTTAGGAGGTCATGGCCAAGTTAGACGAGCCTGCATCGCGTGATGTTGCCATGCCGGTGTGCGTAGCGGACGTTGTGGTTGAACCATCGGTCGGTGTGGTGCGCGGCCTTGGGAACCGCATGGAAGTCGAAGCAGCGGCTCCAAATCTCGACGTCATGGAAGGGTGCCAGGCATTGGTCGCTTGGGTGGCAGTGCCGATGACCAGCCTGGTGCGTGGCTTTGGGGCCGGTGTACAGGTCAAAATGGCGGCTTTGTAGATGGTTGTAAAGTGTCGGTTTCGGTTGTTTGCGTTCAAGAGCCTTCAGCTCGTGCCTCAGGGTCGACATGTGTGTTTGTTCTTTCTTTTGTAAGTCACAGAGGCGATTTGGAAAACCGTCATGGTTTTGAAGGGTCTCGTCTCTGGTTGCTTGAGTGACTGATTCGTCGACTTGTATGGTGCAAGGTCTTGAGGCTGTCGTGGATGTCAAAGTAGCGGCTTTGGGTCTGGCTGTAAAATGTCGGCTCCGGTTGCTCGGGTGGCTGGGCTGACGACTCGTCGGGTGCACGGCCTCAGGACCGTTATATGTGTTGATGATATATCGGTTTTTAGCCACTTCAACACTATTCAGCATAGGCAGTCAGTTGTTAACTGAGATTGTGATTAAAAAAAGATTTGTGTGAGAGAAATAAATTCTACAGGTATAAAGCATTTGGATTTTGCTTACTAGGTTTGCTCGTACTACAAAAGCAACTCTAAAAAGGGTTCTTCTAAAAATAGGACGGAAACAAAACCTAGTCAAACTATCAGCGTATTCAAGGATGAGCATGAGATAATGTGTATAGTACAAGTGTACAGCAAAGAAAACTAACAATCTTAACATGGGGAATGGCAATAGCTGAATACCTTGTACTTCCCAGGCTTTAAACAGCCGACCCGGTAGTCGAAATAGCTATTACTCCAGTGGAAGTTGAACACAAATACCAAGTCCCCTTTTTCAAACACGATCAGCTTATCTTCCTCATGTTTCCGGGATACGTACTGGTGGTCTGATGTCATAAACTGCAATTACATGGCCTGTTTCATCAGCGAATATTCATAGGTGCCACATAATTAACTCACTAATATCTGCCTACATTACTAGATATAAATTTAAGGCAAGAAAGCAGTAATAGAGGTACTGTAAATCCACTGCCCCAATTTCCAATCTGAGTTTAGCACTCACAAGTGAAGACAAATCAAATCAAATGTTTTCAAAGGAGGAGAAAATGTGCAGCTTTTTCCTGAAGAGATTAATGCTTTCATTGTTGAAGTATGCAGATAATATAAAGGAAAACATGGAGGACTGACCCTTAATAAGGAAACAAAGGAATATTATAGTATTATCCCACTGCCTTCTGTATTAATATAATTCTTCTATCCAGCATATATCAAAGTAAGGTTATCTTTCAAAAGAAAGGTCATGTGCTCTTCCTTATTTCAATAATGTAGAGAAAAGAATACAAGCATCAGGCTCAAAAGTGTGTGTGTGGGGGGGGGGGGGGGGGACACCTTAGAAAACCGCTAAGGTTTTGCTATTTTGTAAGCTAAACAATTAAAACGGACAACATATTAAAATGATTTATACAAAACGAGAGTACATGAATACAAAATGCTGCGTTTTTCTTTTGTGGATTAGTTCATCATATTTAGTGGATGTCCCTTGTACCATCGTACCAAACTTCCTCCTAATGTGACCGTTAATATGAACAGAATGACATAACAGAAAGAATGAAAGACCAACTCCTAGTGTGATGTTTTTAGTGGGAAAAAGGCTAAGTGATGGTGACTCAATCTCACAGGAAAAGAAAATAATGTAAATAGTACATACGCCATATTGTTCCTCAAGATGCTGCATTGCCTGATCAAACTGTTGCATACCATGATACCTAAGAAATTCTGCATCACCCTGACAAGTAAAACAAGGGAGATTTTCTTATTGATGACTCAGTCAAAAGTATGGCTAAGCTTCGACATATTACTTCTTCAATCAATATATCGAGATGTAAAGCTTTTGTGTTTTCTCAAAAATATTCTGAAGGTGGAAAAAAAAAGATCAAATTGGTTATTGATGAAAATTAGGGTTTGAAACTTAGGTAATTAATTTCTTCTGCTTAACCCAAGAACAAATTGGATCAATTTTAAGTGATAGTCCTACCCAAATGCTAATGAGAATAAGAGCAGAGAACCAAGATGAACATCATATATGGTACCTTGTTGAATGAAGCACTAGAGAAGAGGTAAAAGAAGCTCTAATTGACTTTTTTTAACCAAAATTAAATTGACTCGATGGAGGTAGAAAAATTACTGCTGTGAGAAACACTCGAAAGAAAATTTACCAGGTCAAATCTTCGACGGCATTTGTCATAACTGTTGTTGTTTCCTGGGATGAACTTACCAGTTGGAAGTACTTGTGGGCCTCTTGGAAAGTCTATCCATTCTACAAAATAGAAGTTTGAATAAAACCCTTACAATTAATGCCTTCCTCACACATTAGAACTACCATGTCAAGATTCAAATGAAACGTTTGGTCAAGATTCAAATAACATGCAACAAAATATTTAATCTCACCAGGATGCCCGAACTCATTTCCCATAAAGTTAAGATAACCCTCTCCTCCTAAAGCCATTGTGATAAGTCTAATCATTTTATGCAGTGCTATTCCACGATCAATATTAGGTGTCGAAGGTCCGTTCAGAGACATGAAATCATACATATCCTGCATCAGTCAAAGATATGAGGTCTCCTGTCATTCTTTAGTCAAAATTTATGATGGTGTGCGTCCACATGTACTTTCCTATGAACAATTAAATCGGATACATCAATGCAGTCTTCAAACAAGGAAATCACAGTTGTCACAGGCTTAGTTATGAATAACATTCTATCAGACAAAAATACTAGTGTCAATCATTCTCAAGTGCAAAAGATTTTAAGAAATACAGGATAAAGTGATTGCAGATGCATACAACTGATATGAGAGAAAGCAGGGGCACTCGTCTAGCTAGACCAATAGTCTAGCTCCGCCACCTCTCTCCCCCCTATCACCACCGCATCCCTCTCTCCTTCCTGGCCCCATGTCTCCCTAGGTTCCAAGTGCGACATGAGATTCAGCCCATGCTGGAGGTGTTGGCGGCCACAAGGGAAGATGTTCCCCAGCACGGCGATGCAACATTCTCATCGGTTTGTCTGGCATGCGCGAAGGCCGGCGGTGCCCATACGGCGTTGTCCCTTGATGACCGCATGGATATCGGGGCCTGCCTTCCTCTGACCGACATGCGAGGGGGTGGAGTTTGCTATCAGTGAGATGCAAGGGATTGGAGAGTTTTTCAAAAGGCGTGCTTAGTGTGCGATGGCTGATTTGGACGACCGTGCACCTGTGGTCAGCTGGAGGTGGAGGTTGGTATGTGGCATGGCGTGGTAGCCAGCACGGTGTAGAACATTAAATGGCCCGCGTCCTATGGCATCGCTAGTAGCGGCGAGATAGTTGTCAATAAATATTGCCATATAAGATTTTCTGATGTGGCATATATTGAGAAGAGAAAGCAATGTTGTATATGGACGAAACAATAATCTTAGTGCTGCGGAGTACCTAGGGTCATCACCATGGCCTTGGCTCCATCGCCAAGGGACAGACACAAGACATATACAAAGGTGAATTCAATCCTTTATGTGTGTCTACTTGGTTCTCTCATGGATGGTGTACTACTTTGACCCTCCTTATGCATGCATAGGTTTGAGAGGAGCTTCATGTGAGTTAAGGAGGAGTGCAAGCACAAGAGTACGCCTACACCATCTGCGAAGGAAAGCAGGCGGAAGCGCACAACGAAGGAGATGGGCTGCTGGAATCCAGCAGCCGAACTATCCGGTCTATAGCCAGACAAAAACCTCCTCTTGATCATCGTCCAACCTTTCGTCCGGCTACCACGCGCAAGGCAATAGAAGGTAAATTGGCGAAACTGGACTGTCCGTCTTGGAGCCCAAATTGTTTGGCTCCTGGAGTGAGCCCTTCGAGCAGCGCATGCGGAAGGTCTTATCTAGATGAGTTAAACTGGCCGGACTATCCGACTTGCAACCCGGACTTTCCAACATGATCTAAGACTGTTGGGACACCAACCCGGGCCAAGTGTCCACGTATCCATCTCGAACCTACCCCCTTCGTAACTTACTATATAAATCATACCATGGACTCACATTAGGGTTAGCAAAGCATTAAACTAGAACTTGGGAGAGCTTTGCTCCTTGTATCTCCTCCTAGAGGAACAATTCCTCCTAAGGGAGAAGGATTCTCCTTAGGATCATCATGACCTCCACCCTCCTAGGGTTTGGAGAAGAAAAATCCAAGGTAAGAACATCTCTCAAAATTTCGGAAGAACTCTATCATTATACTCTTTTCTTTCTTGTGTGTGGATCTATATGTGTATCTTACCCTGGATGCTTTGAGAGGGCATGTGTGATGTGAACCTTTTTTGATTGTTTCCTGTTTAGATCTATGTGTTCTTTATGATTTCCCCTTTGCCACCTCCAAATTATGAAGATTGGGACAAACCATAGGGCTTGCCCTACATTATTTAGTATCATGATCTTGGCTGCCACGATTTAGAGCTCCTCTTCCCCATCCTTCTACCCTAATTTTTTTTGTTCTTACCTAATTTGAAAACCCCACCAAAAATATTTCAACCGAATTTCTTACAATTTCTGGTTCTTGTGAGATTTTGTTGCTTTTGGGCCATGGATTTGGTGTGCTGCTGGTAGATCTAGCCTCCTTTTGCGTTGCATTAGCCAGTTTCTTCCATTTCCACGCAAAATTTCTCCCTCCCAATTTTGAGATCCAATTTCCCCTGAAGAATAGCCATAGTTGACCTACCCGAACTGTCAGGCTTGCAACCGGACTGTCCAGTCCTGCGTCCAGCCAACAACTCGGACTGTCTGACCTCCCATGGCTGCGCACGAGAGCAATTAAGCTAGCGCCTCTCCTAGTGTTTGTGCAACACGAGCTTAGTCATCACTAGGAAAAATTGTATGCTCATTCATTGGTTGCACAAGCCTCATTTATCTTTGCGTGTGTATACCCATTTGCTCTATCTCTACTCATTAATCTACTTGTATCACATTTGCATTTTTTGATCTTACTCAACATTTAACATCTTGATCCACTATTGCATGATATTGTGCAAGTAATACCAAGCTACTCGATGTGCCTTTTGTGTGTAGGTGAGCTTGAACAAGGTTCCGTACCAATTGTACTCTTAGCATTCCATAGTGTGAGATTGCTTGATCAGTCACCAACATTGGTACTGTTCTCTCCCTTCTCCACTCACACTTTGCTTGAGTGCCAATATGAATAAGAAAGGCACATCACCGCCGGTCTACGCCTACACGAAAACTTTGATGCCAAGATGGACCGTTGGGACGCCAAATTGACACATAACTCTCTTTCAAAACATGCTCAACCACTGCGAGTCTTCAAGATCTTTTCGGCACCAACACCTTGAAGTCCAAGAGCAACATAAAGCTATACACACCTTTGCGGTGATGGGTTCCAAAGACACACCCTTGACCAGGAACACCATCAACAAGAAGAACGCCACCTACAAGAAGAAGAGCGCTTCGACACACTCCAAGCACATCATGAAGAGGAATGGCCATGACATCAAGAAAACTTTCAAGAATCTACACCGTTGGGGGCACGATCGACTATGGTTGAGGACCTAAGTTTCAACAGGTAGAGGATATGGCAATGTGTGATGGTTCACCATTCATGTGGCCATGGTAGTTGGCAGTTCCAAGGTGAGACCGGCGGTCTAGGGGCCATCGATTCTATCCAAAGCAAGGTCAACCCAGTACGTTTTTGTAGTTGGCATTTAGGCTAAAAGTAGTGACAATAGTTTGATTGTGGACTTCTCTTGAGTGGTCGGTTGTCGCCTCTTCTTATAGGTTTGTAAACACTTTCATTCTATCAATGCATAGGCACAAGCTTTGCATACTTTTCTGAGAAAAAAAAAATTCTAGCTTGCATTTTTTGGTAGAGGAAAATCAAGAGATAAGCATTATTAAAAAAACATAGATGTAAGGAAACTGACGAAACAACATAAATGGTAGTAGGTAAAGTCTGGAGAAATAATGTGTGGTTACCTTGTCCATCAACCAGAATGCAATAGTCTTGTCTCCAACAAGTGCTTGATCGTGACTTTCAGCATAAGTAACACACTTTTCCAACCACCTTCTATTTGTTAGTGTGTGCACAATATTACCCATTTCCCAAGCTTCATCACTTCCTCTATTTAGAATAAAAAGTTGCAATTCATGTTTCAGATACATGACACTCCACATCAATAACCAGAACACGAAACCAAACTTTTACAGTTCCAAAACAGAAACTTGAAACAACTAAGACAATAGAAATGATGATAGATGCAAGTGAGGATATAGCATATTAAAAGAAATGTAATATCATTATAAGAATTCCTAAAAGTTGGGTACATGTATCCCACTTTTGTTGTTATACTCTATAGACTACGAAGTCACAACTACTAATCACATTGTGGCCAAAGCAAATACACTAATAATGATACATGTTTTTGGACATTCATGTGGAAGTCCGTATGTGCAATAGTGTTACGCAAAGGGACATTTTAATTGCATTAATATACACTGCACAATCAAATCTTCTGTCTAGTAAAATAATAACATATGCATACCAATTTTGAAACACTTACTTGAGAAGTTCAATCCATTTGTCTGCAACAGCCATATGTAAGCGATAGTCAAAACCAACCCCACCAACTTGAACAGGAAGGGCAAATGTAGGCATTCCACTAACCTGAGAATTCAAATGAAAAACCAACACCTCAGTTGAACAATCAAGTTATTATTGTTGAACGTTAGATGGGCCTTAGGCCATATTATATAATTAATAATATTTTGCCTATTAGTGGTTTCTTGAAATGGTTGGAAATTCAGTCCGACCCAGGAGTGGAGGAGAGTTTGGACCAATATATAAGAAACTCTCTCCCATGACTCATTAGAGAATGGGAAGAGGAGTGGTACACATGCACACCTTGTCTGCGACGTGCGACAGAACCATGCACCAGGTGAGATCAATAAGGTTATTAGGGAGCGTGTCGCCATGACGACTCCCTTTCATCCTTTTGCATCCACGATTTTGACTACTTTTTACACTTCCCCAACCAAACCCATGGGCAGGAAGAATGGTGCCTTGAAGAAGGCCACCGATGCTAGCCAATGCTACTGTTGCCATGGCCCTAACCCTTACTTTTGCTACTGGAGGGTATGATACATTCATCCCACTTTTGCTTGGTTCATGAGTTTGCAGTACTCACTATGTTGAGAGATATGCATGTTTTATGCACGCAGTGCATGTTTAGATTACAGTTAGGATTTAATCTTGCCAACACTATCATCATGCTTTTGTATTGAATAAATAAATTCAAAAATTGCTGACTATCCAACAATTCGTTGCTCGTTTCTAGAAAGTTCTGTTTGTTTATTGAAGTTGTTGATTTCCACCTGACTTTCAAGAAAAGTTAGGAGTCTCACTCAAGAAAAAGAAAAGTTGTCACTACGTGAAATAGATAGAAAATAGTTTTCCATGCCATGAACTTCTTTTTTGAGTAACCGACAAGAGCTCTGCCTTTTTCATATAGAAGAAGAGAATTGACCACTTAACAAAGAAAACTAGCTCAAAATTGATACGGTTGTGACGCGCACGTGCCCCCCCCCCCCCCACCAGCCCCAAGGGTGCGCCCAAATGAGCCGGTGACTCAATCGCCCTGACGAACTGAGTCGACACCATACAACACAACCTAGAGCCGCTGCCCTGGTGTACAAACCTCAACAACACACAAACGGACACACACACATAGAGAGACACACATCGGCCCGAGGCCACGTACAAGACGAGTCGACGACTCTACAACCCAAGTGACCAAATAGATACCCTAAAACATAAATGCGTTCTTCGGAGCCACCACTCCTGCTACCACACCATCCCTGAGGCTTTGTACCCAACGAACCGACGACTCTGCGACCCAAGCGACACAAATGCGCTCTATGGAGCTGCCGCTGTGGCTTCCACATGGGCCCAAGGCCATGCTCTTGCCTAGTCGATGACGAACCTTCAGGACCACAGGCTGACGCCAGACGTTGTGCTCCATGTGACTACCGCAAAATCGTTGTGCCTCCTGACGCCAGACACGTCGCCACCGCCGACTCGGGCCACAGGCCGATGCCCAAGCTGCCACAGCACAAACCGCCGCAGCATAGTTATGGGCAAGGGAGGCCAAATAGCCGCTGCCAGATGCCAGCCCAGGCCGCTGCCCACCGCCGCAATGCCGAGCGGTCTTTGCCCTCCGCCAGGAGAAGGGTGGATGCTCCATGTGGTGGCGAGGGTGAGGATTCCGGCCTTGTCGCCCTGAGAGGAGCGATTGGGGGGGGGGGGGGGTTCTTTCTATTATCTCCACTTCAGAAACTTGCCATGCAACTATCTAATGCAATGTCACGTCAGGGACTTGATTCCTGTGGCTCTCAACTCGATATAGCTACTCTCTCCGTTACATCCATTCCATAACGTAGTGCATATATTTTAAAAAAAATCAAAGTTTATAAATTTTTATCAAGTTTATAGAAAAACTATTTATATCCGTAATATCAAATATATACAATTTGAAAGTACGTTTTGTTCTGTATCTAATTATATGTATGTAGTATTCTAAATGTATATGGTTTTCTCTATGAACTTAGTCAAAGTTTGTAAAGTTTGACTTGCCAAAAATCTATGCGCATTACATTGTGAAACGGAGGGAGGAGGTACAAAGTAATGGCACAATGTGCACTGCATTTCTTGTAAGAATGGACAGAATTACCTAAACTTCAAAAAAGATCACAAATAGTTCTAGCAAATTCATATTGAACGATGACTACAGAAACACTTACATCTTCACCAATAGTTACGGCTTCAGGATAAAGCGCATGAATTAGATCATTCACCAGCATCAAGTAAACGACTGCATCTACATCAGTGGCAAAGCCAAAATATTCATGGTAGCTCCCTGTAAAGGTTACCTAAAATAGAGTGCAGTAATTCAGAAAAAGGGTAAAGTAGGTTTCAGGCTTGGATAAAAATTGATATTATAACATATAAGGAAATATTAGCTAGGTGTAGTCCTATCAAAGTTGTCCAGGTAGTCAAGCTAGAATAAGGACAATCAAGCAATGAATTACTTGTAATCCATGGTGGGTATACATCATGGAGGTCGCGCCATCGAATCGGAAACCATCAAACTTATATTCCTCTAGCCACCATCTTGCATTGGAAAGTAGAAACCTTATAACCTGTATAAAGACAACAATGTTGGAATATTAATTAATGGATAAACACGTACAGATGGCAATATAGGAGTTCTACAGTTCCATACTTCCTTATTCCCGTAGTTGAACACACGAGAATCCCACATCCAATGATGGCCCCGAGAGCCGCCATGAAAGTAATGTGTATCCGTGCCATCAAAACCATTCAACCCGTCCAAGGTATTACTTGATGCGTGACTGTGAGAGACAGAAAACCAAAAGTAAAGCTACGTAGGAAAGGATGGAGTAAATCAACTAGGATGACCAATGGGCCAAGAGTGATCTCAACCCGAAGATAAAGCTATAGAATAAAAAAGGGCTTTGAACCAAGACATAAAACAGATTAGAACCAATCTGATTTGCACATGAATAAACACAAGAGTTCAATGTGAAACTGGCACTCTAGTGTGTATTGTCCTCGGCCGCTAGTTATTTTCAAAGATACAAATTGTGTTAGGTTGAAAGTTAACATTGGATCTGCACCAGATGACCCTACGTATATATGGGACCTAGAACTAGTACATGATATCCTAGAATCGATAAAGAAGAAAAACAGAGTCTAGGCCATGACAGAAGCTGAAACTAATTTGATGTCTTGTCCATTGCGTTGACATCGCTATGCTTTATTTGCCGACAAGTTGTTGATTTACCAAGGCTAGTATTAACCTGTTCTCTATTCATGTTTTGTTTTGTAGTATGAAATGATATGTAATCAACCAATTGTTCATCTCGTGACATCGGTACCTCTGCCTTAAAGTTAATAAGTATGTACTACTTCCTCTGTCTGGAATTAGTTGGCGCTCCGGATGGAAGTACTTTCTATTTTTCATAGTGATTGAAAATAGTTAACAAGTAAAATGTTCTTTTAGCAATTTATAAAAACTAGATGATGCTTTTACTGTTCCATTCCAATTTATGAGAAAAGCCATAGGAATTGAAATAAAGAATCAAGACTAATGTGAGCCTAACATGCCAGCCGCAAACTACATTAAGTACCTGTGAACAACATCCATCAGGACAAGCAAGCCAAGCTCATGAGCTCTATCAATCAAAGATTTTAAATCTTCTGGGGACCCAAAACGGCTACTTGGTGCAAAGAAATTGGTAACATGGTACCTGCAATATTAGTAAAAACAGGTAACAATGATGTTGTATTAATTAATTGTCAAACAGGAAAAAGGCAGAACTTAAAATACAAAAATGATTTGAATTCTGTTTCAGCTTACATGTCATTAGAAAGGAAGTTAATATGATATACTCCTACAAACAACAAATCGTTATGCTAGTACAGTGAGGAACATACTACCGCAACTATGTGTGTAATCGTACTGTTATGTGGCTATCACACGAAGTATGTTATCGTAGACCAAACCAACCGGTGATACTTCCAGAATATCATCATAGAGTTGGCCACTCATATATGTCTACTCTGAATGAGAACACAGGGAGTAGCAAGAAGCAGTAGTCTCTCACATAAACAAAATAAAGGAATACAATAGCTGAAAAGTTGATATAATAGTTGCTAAAGTTGAAATATCTTCTATGGACAAAATAGATAACTAAAAGAACCAGAAATCGACCCAGAGAACTACCCAAAGCTTCCATAGTATGAATGCTCTTGGATTGCCATTATTTGCACTGCATTGTATCCAAGTTTTTTAATTCTTGGAAGCACCTCATCTCTGAAGTTTGCATATGTGTTGATCTTTGGTTCCTGGTAGCACAAAGAAACAAGTAATTACCCATGTGTTAACGCAAAAAGGCTACCAACAAGCGTAACTATTTATTACTCCATCCGTTTCTAAATATAAGTACTTTTAGAGATTTGGACTACATACGGAAGCATATAGACATATTTTAAAGTGTAGATTCACCCCTATTGCTCCGTATGTAGTCCATATTGAAATCTCTAAAAGAGCTTATATTTAGAAACGGAGGGAGTATATAGTAGTATAAAACACGAGCATAACAAGCCACCACATTCATCCGCATATGCGAAATTATCTCAATCGTTGATTATACCATAGGTCTTAGTTATAACGGTCAGGATTTATAAGTCGATATAAATTAACTGTATATGTAGGAACCAAGCCGAGCAGTCTGACTCTGAGACAAATCTAGGAGCATAGAATTTTCAATGCATGTGTGAGGTCATGCTGGTGTCAGAAACTTAGTAATTGCTCTGGCTTCCTGCTTTAGTATCCTCACTGTTTGTTTTGACTGGCCAGCGTGCCGGATGCAGTAGTGTATCATAAAATAGCATAATGTAAATAGCTAAATTTTCAAATACATTTTACCGAATTTTAGCCCAGAACAATGTGAAATAATATATAAACATAAAATGAGAAGTTTGATATGCATTCGATATGATGCGGCATGATGATGAAGGAACAATATCAGCAAGCATGGATTAATTTAATATATCAACATCCATGGGTTCAGCAGCATAGGAAATGTGAGGCTTAATTTTGACAGTCATGAAAATGACGACGGCTAGAAACGACATGATTTGGAAGAATGAAAAGTTATATGTTGTGAAAATTTATTGTTAGAAGACAGAGACCGAGGGATGAGGAGTGGCAGAGGGAAAATAGAGATCAGTATAGAAATATATGCATTTACAGGACGAACTAAAAAAACTCCAACACCATGAGTTTTTGTTGTTGACCTCACTCATAACAAAGTACACTTATTGGAAATATTTATACCAAAGCATAATCAAGTTTCCACAAGGCATATATTTTAGCTATATGTTTTTCTGTAGCTATATTTAAAATGAAAGTTGACCGCATGACTAAATGTCTTGAAGGGGAGACAATGTAAAATAAAACAACCTGTATTGTTTCTAGCCACAAAAATGTGCAGATTTCCTGCTTGTTTAAAAAAAACACTAACGAACTGAGGGAAGAACAACTATATACAATAGTTTATTAGTCCAACAGGATATATGAATATGACATGTTACAAATCATGTGTCCATAGAAGAAATGTAGAAGAGATGAGGGATGTACTTTCTATTTTATTTCTGAAGTGAGACTTGGAAAACAAAGGTAAATAAAAATGTTTGTAAGGAATGATGTTAATTAAATTGTTGATGAAACATGTAATACAGTGATAAAAATACGAACTATAGTACTCCTAGCCAGATGTAACATTCACAGTTACATCAAGTTAAACGTTTGAACGAATGGACACCAGCTTCTGATGTTACACCATCTAACACTTCTCTCGAGCATTCATGAGAGTATTCCAGCATGTTTTTTTCCTTAGATTGTATTATATAGTTCTGGATTGTCCACAAATTATATTTTTCAAGCAAGTAGCATAGCAAAAAAAATCTTGATAATTTTTTCACTTGTAAAACAGAAGAAAGGCAACAACACGAAAAAAATCATTGTAACAAACTGTAAATTAACTTGAACTGCATATACTAGCTAACTTCATTTATGGAATACAGGGTAAAGATGAAATACCGGGCTACTCATGCCAACATGTGTTTCATATATCCGCAATGATTTTGGTCGTTTAGGTTGTGGATGCTTGAATACATACTTCTCCTGCATATGCATGTAAGAATTTCATAACTGGTTAGTGGATAGAAAACTAAGATGCCAACAGCAAATAATTAAGTAGGACAGCTTGAAGTAACACTTGGGAAGCTTTGTGAGAAAAACAAATCATCCAATCAAAAATATCTGAAATCTAAAAGCACTAAAGACGAAGTAAAATACCTCTTCGGGAGGATCATAATATATTCCATTGTATGGTATATCTCCTGGAGTCTGCACAGAGTACTTGATCCAAGCAGGAATGGAATCCTTTGTCCCAGATGGAGTATCCATTCGCACCTAGATGTCCAAAAGAGCTTCTGAGTATTACAGGACATGTTCCTGAGCCTAAACACAGTTTGCAAGGAGAAGAAAACAAACCTTCACCCGTGAGCCGTGAGGAATTGGTGGTGAACCATCTGCATTGTTTGGCAGAAAAATCTCCCAAATACCCAATTCATTCTGAAAACAATTACATTGAATATGATTATTTGTAAATCTATACATCGAGGTACAGTTCACGAGGTATGCAGTCGGCCTACTCCAGTACCATTATTATGTAAAACCGCTCAATGTCTTGGAATAACAAAAATCAGTAAATCTTGTCTAAATCATTAAAAAAAAATGCAACATTACTTATATAGAAGGGTAACATGCATGTTGTCGCTTCGACCTCATACAACAAAAGCATCATCAACATTGATATCTAGTAATGGGCTCATGCAACAGGCAAGTGGAAGAATAGAGTCTAGTGAATTTAGTACTCCTAAAAATTTCCAACTATATTTTAGTCTCAATTTGGAATACATATAAGGTGTATATTCAACCACATTTAAATATATAAGCAGATCCTAAAAACACTAATCTACAAAGAAAAGATGATATATTTGTGAAACTACATGCATACTTTGCTCATATGGTCTGCAGTTGGATCCCAATTGTTGAAGTCGCCAACTAATGCTGCAGACTGCAATTGGAAGCAGTAATTATTCAAGATTAGTTGAAAGATAAAACTAGTATACTTAGGTAAACAATCAGACAGTCAGAAGAACATACATCTGCTCCAGGAGCCCATTCTCGGTAAGTGATACCTTCAGCGCTGCATGGGAAGAGGAATGTAGATACGATACAAAGAAAAGGTAGATACATACTTATCTAGTCAAGAAATTTCACCTGCGCACAAATCCAAACTTCTCGTAACCGCGGGAAAATACATCCATGCCTCCTTCATATTCGTCAATGTCTGAACGTATTCTCCTATATAGGCTGTATCTGTTTTTGATCCATTAAGGCACAGTGAGACTGCTAGTACAGTTTGATCTGGACATATGCATTTCATCCTTACAAAAGCAACACAGGGGAAATGCATGTTCAAGAAATATATTAATTAGTGTACTCAATTACAGTGGGTGGCTATCGGTATTTTACATTGCAGTTCTTACCACACTGTCCTATTTTTGTTCGGTTACCACCTCAGTAAATGCTAAATTCTTGTTACCTTGGAACCATGAACATGCGAGAGTGCCTATGAACTTCAAGAGTTTCGTGACACATCAAGCAGCTATTCACATTTTATCAAAGACTGTAAATTGTTTTCAAAGTGCACACAAAAGAAGCGAAGCATACCGATACTCAAGATGGTACTTAAAGTCTCGGAGCATTGGGTCAATGTCGTATATTTGCTGTCCATTTCCCGGTTGTGGCACAATGCGTATTTTCTCCGCCGTAGATGATTCTTTGTCCATTCTGCTCGTGCCTTCAGCGTCAATTTCTTCAGTAACTTGATTTGTCTCTGAAGACCGAATAGTATCTTCACCTCCATCGTGCAGGCTTGGTTCATCGTCGATGAATGGAACCTAACACGATGCGCAGGACAAAAAGTTCAGAAAAGCTGTGGTACCACATAGTTGTAAACCAACCTAGCGTGTAGGCCTCGCATATGGGTTTTTCTCTCAGATTTCAATTGTCATGCAGGCAGGTACTAAGAAGATAGTAATCCCCATTCCCAAACAAATTAAAAAGAGGATGTAGTGCAACCTACGTGCGAAATAAGAAAATCTTTAGTAGGAGTACATAATTTCGCAGGATAGCAGATTTTGAATTCCAATTCTGGAAATATTTCGGCCACTAACTGAAATTCAGTGATTTCGGTTTACATTTCGGCCAAAGGACCAAAACGCTCACCTGAAACTCAACCAATTAGTTGAAAATTTTGATTTCTTTTATATGTGAATACAACTGAAACTAATACTTTGACCTAAAAAAAATTCAAACAAAAAAAAACTTTGACCTAAAAGGCACATATTTTGGTGGGTACCAAATCATAGGAATTCAGTGAATTTCGTCTGACGTCTCAATGAATGAAAGTGAAAACCGTAGCAAGTAAGCAGGATAATGAGTACATGCCAACTACCTCCAGATCATCAGACTCGAACTGAACGGAACCCTCGATGGAAGGCGGTGTTCCGCTTCCGGCTCTACCGCCGTCAGGGATCATCACCTCCCCGGACGGCGCCCCCACGCGCATGAGCACGCGCCATCCAGAACCTCCGACGCCGACGGCACCTACAGACACCACACCACCAGGAGGGAACGTAAGATCGCCGAATACCGCGGCCCGATACGAATAAAGGAGTGAATGGGAGTGAGCAAGGGGCCGCAGATAGTTACAGGGGAAGCGGGTGCCCTTGTTGCGGCCGAAGAACAAGGATGGCGACTGCAGCTCCGGCCCGCTCCCCCTCCGCTCTGCCCCGCTGGATCGAGGAGCCGACGGCCGGGGAAGCCCCGCCGCGGAGACTGCGAGTGCCGGCGCCGCCATCTCGCCCGCAGCCGGATCGGATCCAAGTAACTGACCAACTGACCCCGCCTCGCCTCCTGCTTAAACCCACGCGAGGGAAATGACGAGGCACAGCGGGGGTGTGCTAAGATTGGGAGGGGGCGGCCGGAGAGGGCGGATGCTATATAGCACGGAGAGAGAGCGGGACTAGGAGCAAGCGGACGGAGCCTTCACGCGAGAGTGGCGGCGTGGTTAGTGACCACCACCGGGTGGTGAGGGCAACGCGCGCGCGGGGGACGGACGGCTGCATGGATGGTAGCGTGGGACGCAGTGGCGAGGAGGTTTGGGTTTTTGCGGTGGGGTGATCGCGGGGGACGGACGGCTGCAGGACGGCGTCGCTTTGCGGCCAGTTTTCTTAGTCTCTAAAACGTCTTATATTTATAAACAGAAATAGTATAATATTTTTTCGGAAATAATCGAGTGAGTCAGTGTGTTGGCGAGCGCTACAAAACTTGACATCTCGGGCTGATCACCAAACGGGCATTACCACCGATGCAGCGATGCCATCTAATAAGAGTCATCAAATGTTCGGTCACATCTATTGGTCTTGTGTAGTTTGAATATTGAAAACAATCAAAGGAAATACTTCAATGTCACTCCGAGCCTCCGACGACCTTTCCCTTGATCCTCTCCTGCTTGTGGTACTTGATTGTGATCGATGTTGCCTTTGTTGGTTTGGTCATGGTGGAAGCCGTCTTTGATGCTTGTGTGCCTCCTGCTCCTTTCTGGTTTGTGCCTATGCACCTATCGGCCCTTCTTCTATGGCCTTGGTGGCAGCCGACCCTGCGGCGTTGAATTTCTAGCCTCGTTGCTCAGCGACATTATGCCTTCTTCATGTGTTGTTCAGGGTTTAATCGATGCCGTGGTTGTGGTTGTATTGGAATAGTGTTGTCGTTAACTATTGTCTTATGCATTGAAAATGCGTCCCTACTTTGTTGTTCGGTGTGGTGCCTTTGCTCTAGTTTAGGCTAGTTTTGGTGGTTTATTAATTCCGGATCATCGATGGTTTAGTTTTTTTAGTTGGGTCATGCCTATGTGGCGTTTGTAATGTTCGTGACTTCTTTCGTGTTGTACCATTTTCCTTTATAATAAAATCACGCACAACTCTCTTAAATGGTTTGGAAAAACAAATGAAAGAAAAAAAATTCACGATGCATCTAACTCAAAGATAAATATTCCAATGTGACAATAATTTAAATAAATATATTACAATCCAAACAGAAAGTTTTGAAGAGAATCGTTCAAATTTGAATTCAGTTAATTCGGACACATGTTCCAATTGTCCGTATAAAACACTCACAAATGTTCAACCAGATCTGAAGCTATGTATGAGTTTCTCAATTACAATTCCGATGATGTTCTTCGAGAAATTTCTCAAATGTCAACGAATTCTGCTCTAAAAGCTGTATAGAATCACACATGTCTTAAAATTTCAAACCATGGCAAACTCCCCCACTCTTATCCTCCTCAATCATATTTATGCATGATCACGCAACTTTTCATCACCTCCCACGACGTATTTGGATCTCATTGTTTAGCAGGTCCGCGAACAACTGCAAAATGGACTTGGAGCACTCCAAATGCCATCTTCGCATCCTTTCGAGCACCTTATTGTCTTGCATCAAAGTGGCATTTTTGTTACCTCTTGGATCAGATGGTCTTGACAAAGATCGTTCATGAAAGATAGATACCATCGCAAAGATAGTATCCTATGTTGTAGTCATACCCGTTGATGTTATCATTGCACGCAGGAGCTTTGCCCGCACACAACAAAGCACACAAAGGAGGCCACTGCAGCATGTTGTTGTCCTCATGAGGTCCTTAGGTTGCGATCCTGGCTATAAATAGCGAGCCCTCTCCACCATAAGTTGGATGGCTGCTCCGGGTGAAATTTAGACAAGTGTCATGTGAGCAACCCATCATCATCATGATTTGAGAAAATCCTTTGTGAGAAAAGACCGAGTGCGTAATAGTCAAAGACATTGAGCATCACTCAAGAATTTGTGTGAGTTCACTAAAGACTTGTTACATTTGAAGCATACAAGAGCATACAAAATTTGTGTGATCTTCTAGATGGTTAGGCATATCATTTAGAGCATACAAGAGTAATTGTGGATTGTCGGGTGAAAAGGTCTACGAAGGTTTGGAGATCTACTATGAGTGATTGAGCGAGGTGTAAGTGATCTTAGCTTAAGGAGAATATGATGAAGACTTGTTCTTTTGACTTCAATCTTAGCCCCTCCAGTCAGACGTAGAGTTGCCACAACAACTTGAACTAGTGCAATAGATTGAATGTCTTCACCGAGCCCCCGGTTCCACATTCTTCCATTATGTTTACTTTGAGTAATTTGCATGTTCTAGAGAATTTGATCCTCCCTCTCTCTTTGAAGATTTTCACTGGATACTTTGTTGATTCACTACATTTACTTATGCTTGCATTATATTCAATGTTGCCATGATGAATTGTAATTGGTATGCGACGAGGATATGTACCTAGGGTAGGGTCCTAGGCCTGACCTACATACCCTACCTAAGGATACTATGTTGTAGGACTTAGAGATTACAAGAGAGATTCCGACTGAAGTCACCATGGCGCGTAAGTCACTCGACATTTAATTCCCTCGGAGGTTTCTTCCTCCACTCAACAGACTCCTTTCACTCAGAAGAACCAATGGCCAGTCGATAGCAGAAGACCAGAAGGCGCCCCAGGGAGGCCAACAGGCAGGTGTTCGACCATTCGCCATTAGTAGCATTTATTGCACACCTTATCAGTAACATATGCCTTTATTCCCACGATCGAACCCTTGGTTGTTGGGCATTCATGAGGGGCAGCGCACTCTATATAAGCCGCCCTCCCCTCTGGCACAAGGGTTCGCACCCCCTGTAACACTCTTATTCCACACGACAAGAGCTCCCGAGCACTGAGATGTAGGGCTGTTACCTCCACGAGAGGGGCCTGAACTCATACATCTGTGTGTACATCCTCCCTGTAGCTAGGACTCTTCCCCCTCCTTACGTACCCCTACCTTCTACTGTCAGGCTCGTTCCCACGACAGTTGGCGCCCACCGTGGGGCAGGCGTCTAAGCGACTTCCGACGAGGTTGCGATTTTCTTCTTCGTCATGTCTTCCGGTGGCGGTATTTTCCTCGGCCACGAGATCCGTCTCGGAGCGTTCGTCTTCGTCGCCGATGATTCGACATGGCTTCAGGAGGCGCCTCTAGACGTTGAGGCGCTCCCAATTTGCGGGGCGGCGCACTTCTGCGCAAGCTCCTACGATGTACTTCTCTGACAGCCGTCGATTCTGTACCATTCGGCTCTCCCCGCTGTTCATCGCCGCAAGCGATCCGGTCGCTCACGGCTCCAGCATTGGGTGAGGCATGCGGCGGCTCGTCAGGCCGCATCTCCATAGATCGCGGCTATTGAGCCCGCCGAATCACTTCTCGGCATGTTCGATTCGGCGTCGGATCAGACTGACGTTCCTTTCGAGTGTGAGAGCTGCGATCCAGCAGCAGAGGTTCTTATGGCTGGTTCTCATCAAAGCCCGCCACACGGCTTCGGCCGCGGCAGACGCGAGACTGGGGGACCGTCGAGTGAGCAGCAGCACCGAGATGAGGAGGTTCTCCATACCCCCATCGTTGGTGTGACTGCCGAGGCTCAGGCCTTGGAGGCCACACACCTTTGGCTCGAAGAGATGCAAAGAGAACTCGATGAGCATGCTTGACAGCGTCCACCTGCTCCTAGTTGACGTCAGCGATAGTTGTTTTCGAGTGGATCTCAGAACAATGTCGAGATATTCCATACTCCAGTTCTTAATGTTGCAGCCGCTGCTAGGATTGCAGATTCCATTCAGTCGTCGCGTTCAGAGGCTGGCAGAGGTTTGCAGTAGATTCGAGCGTTGCTTGATGCAGCGCAACAGCAAAATTCGGTTGTTTCTTAGTCGCGCAATAAATTACATAGCAATTCGCCCAAGGCAGATACAGTTGAGTCGGCACATAGTCATGGATAGCCTCTATGGCACAGGGGCGGAGGTTTCTATGAAGATCAGTATAGAGATCATGGACGAGATCAGTTTGCTCCTCGTTTTCATCGTGATGACCACCGTTGAGTGCCTACTCCTCCGCGGAGTGGTTCGTATGTGCCCCAGCACTATGATGATAGGCGCCCGTTCAGTGATGAGTGGAATCCTAGATTTGATGCATGGGATATCCTTGCACAGAAGCGGATTGACAGGGGCAAGGCTCACAGGGATGGTTATGATAGAGACTATCCGAGTGGAAGTGGTGCCGTTGTCTCCGGTCCCAAGTGTTTCAGCAGAGCCATCCGGTCTGCTGAGATTCCCCCCAACTTCAGGTTGGCGGCTAGAATCAGCAAGTTCACAGGAGAGTCGAAGCCTAAAACATGGCTAGACGATTACCGAGAGGCAGTGCAGATTGGTGGAGGGAATGATAACATAGCCATGAAGCATTTGTCCTTGATGTTGGATGGTTCGGCCTGAGCGTGGCTAAATCGTTTGGCTCCTTCCAGCATCTAATGTTGGGAGGATCTTGCCCGAGGGTTCATCGGAACTTTTGAGGGCACATGCAAACGTCCAGCTGGTTTGATTGACCTGCAACACCGTGTCTAGAAGCCCAATGAATCTTTGAGGGATTATATTCAGCGCTGGTCCACTCTACATCACACGGTGGAAAATGTTTCCGAGCACCAAGCCGTTTGCGCCTTCAAGGCTGGTGTTAAGTACAGAGAGCTTTACCGGAAGTTTGGTCATACAGGAGATATTTTACTGAGCAAGATGATGGAGATTTCCACTTGGTACACCAATGGTGAAGAGGAAGACCGCCTCCATAGCGGCAAGGGAAAAGCAATCGACAATGATGCCGGCGGCAATTCCAGTCGAAAGCAAAAGTGTAAAGCTGATGGCCCTGCTCAGGCAAAGGCGGCCACTCTGGCGGCGCAAGGAAAGAACAAGGGGAAGCACAAAGGGCAGTTTACCCCCAAGAAAGAAAAGAATCAGTCGGGAACTGATGTTATGGATTTATTGTATGCAATCCACACGAAGAAATATGAGGAAGGCAATTTGA
This sequence comes from Hordeum marinum, assembly GCA_022496015.1. Classification (NCBI taxonomy): domain Eukaryota; kingdom Viridiplantae; phylum Streptophyta; class Magnoliopsida; order Poales; family Poaceae; genus Hordeum; species Hordeum marinum. The sequence continues at coordinate 365,089,539 of CM039673.1, read as the reverse complement.
CATTGCCGAAACATACCACTCGACAGTGCAGATTGTTGATCCAATAGTTCAAAGAAGGTTAGTCGAGTGAGAAATCTCCCAGAAAGGAGGATGATGAAGACAAAGAGGAATTCCCTGAGGTCAATGCCACTTTGATGATTTTTGCTGATGTAGAAAGCAATAGTCGACTGAAAGTTATTAACAAAGAGGTCAACATGGTTGTTCCTGCAACCCCCACGTGTCTCAAATGGTCTCAGACTACTATCACATTCGACCAGTCAGATCACCCTGCTCATGTCGCTACCCTCGGCCGACAAGCTTCGATGGTGGATCCTGTTGTTGGAGGCACTCGACTCTGCAAGGTTCTCATGGACGGAGGGAGTGGTCTGAACATACTGTATGCAGATACCTTAAAGGGGATGGGCATTCCAATGTCCCGTCTCAGCGAAAGCAACATGCAATTCCACAGAGTCATTCCGGAAAGAAGGCCAAGTCACTCGGCCAGATTGCATTGGATGTGGTGTTTGGCACTGACAAGAATTTTCCTAAAGAGAAATTGAATTTCGCAGTTGTAGACTTGCAGAGTGCATACCATGCCATCCTTGATCGTCCGACTTATGCTCGTTTCATGGCCCGTCCATGTTACATGTACCTCCAGCTGAAGATGCCTGGGCCCAAGGGTGTGATCACAGTCACGGGCAATCGACAGAGAGCTGAAGAGTGTCTTCAGCAAGGCTCCAAAATCGCTGACCATCAGATGGCTATGGTCGAGTTGGAAGAGTACAGGAAGAGTGTTGATCCTGCCGATGTCACATCCCTATCTAGGAGTCATAGGAACAACATGTGTTTGCATCATGTTTCAATTTGGCATCAACTTGAAATGGGGAGCTAAAGAAACCCCAAGCTCACTTTGAATCAAAACAATCCAAATTTGGTGAAAATTCAACAAATCCAAAATGCCCACTAAAAATGTTCCCTATGTCTGGTAAATTTGGACATGATTATAACAGGGATCATTTCAATTATTTGAACAATCAAAGCAATTTAAAAATAAATGATAAAGCCACTGAAAATACCAAATAAAACATTTATCATTATTTTAGTTTCAAATATCCTGAAACTTTTTGGATAAGTTTGAAATATTCAAACTTGATTATATAAAATATTGGGATAATTTCGAGATAACATTTGTACCTGAAAATAAAATAATACAAATAACAGAAAGTAGAAAACAGAGAATAAAAAGAAATAGAAAGAGGAAAGGCTTACCTAGCCGCATCCCACCAGGAGGCCCAGCCCACCAGGGGCAGCCCCGTCTTCTACCTCTTGCCAGAAGGTAGAGGAGAAGCAGGGGATGGCGCCCATGGCGGTGGCGCCACGCCACTTGCCTACCTGGACGCCCCCTCGTCGCGCTGTCGAGCTAGAAGACCTCGCCAGAGACGTGCTGGCCCCCTCTCCTCTCCATTTCCCCTTGGTTCCCCCTTTCCCCTCCTCTGTCGAGTGTCGCCGTAGCCGCCGCTCGTCGCTCGCCGTGCCCCTCTGCCGTGCCCCTGAGCATCGCCGCAACCCCCTGGTCCTCCCTGTGGCGCCAGAAGATCCCGGGAGCCCCTCAAAGCCACCGTCGTGGTCATCTTCAACCTCGGGACCTGCCGGAGCTCCGTCGTCGATTTCGTCGCAGCCGGGTCGTCCCCAAGCCCACTAAGCCCCCTGCAGCTCTCCTAGTGAGCACCCTGTACTCCTCCCTCTCTCCGTTGGTCTCTTCGTGCTCCCTAGCATCCTCCCCGTCGTGGTCGTACAGCCGCCGCCGCGGAAAGTGCTTTCCAGCGAGCCTCCGACGACCCCAAGCCCCCCTGGCCAGCCCTCTCGATGCGGTCGAGCACGGGTTTTCTCCCAGTGCTCTCTGCGCGCTGATCCGAGCCCCCTAGCTGCTTCTGGCAAGCCTTTGCCGTGTCGGATGGTCGCCGGCGACCACCCTCCGGCCGGTGCCTACGTGGCCGGCCGGTTAGCCTCTAATCCCCCCTGTTTAATTAGCCAGTGACGCTGATAGTGGGCCCCAGGGTGGGTCAAACCCCCTGGTCAGCGCAGAGGTTAAGCTTGAGACAATGACGTGCGGGCCCCGCACGTCAGGTTTGACTCTAGCCCGGTCAGCTGACCAGCTGACGTCACAGTGACGTCAGGCTGATGTCATTTTCCCCTTTTCTAGTTTAAAAATAATTCCAGAAATTATTAAAAACTTCAAAACTTCATATAAATTAATCTATAAATTAATCTATAAATCAGATGAAAATAATTTATATATGAAAATTTATCAGAAAAATCCAATGAATCCAATGGCGCTATTGTCATGCATGTTAGAGCAATCTAAATAGGTGAACATTGACATTACTAATAGGTTAGTATATGGAATTGAAGTAAAGAACGATTTTGAAACTATATTCAACTTCATTTCAAATCAACATGAACACTAGTTGCATTAGCTCATTCATACATGCTATCAAGCCATGATCATGCATCTGTTGGGGAACGTTGCATGGGAAACAAAAAATTTCCTACGCACATGAAGATCTATCCATGATGATGAGCATCTACGAGAGGGAGAGTGGATCTACATACCCTTGTAGATCAATAAGCAGGAAGCGTTAAGAAACGCGGTTGGTGTAGTCGAACGTCTTCGCGATCCAAATCGCCGTGCGTCCCGCGATCCAATCACAATCCGTCCCGCGATCCGATCACGATCCGTCCCGCGATCCGATCACGATCCGTCCCACGAACTTGATCACGATCCGTCTCACGAACTTGATCACGATCCTTCCGATCTAGCACCAAACGGACGACACCTCCGCGTTCAGCACACGTACAGCTTGATGACGATCTCCACCGTCTTGATCCAGCAAGAAGGAGTGGAGAGGAAGAAGTGTTCTTCGGCAGCCTGACGGCGCTCCGTCAATGGTGGTGGAGCAATTCTGGCAGGGCTTTGCCTAAGCACTGCAAAAAACCGATCTAGAGGAGAAACTATGCACTGGAGGAACGGGTAGCATGTGGCTGAAAATCTAGTCCAAAAACCCTCAATACCACCAGTATATATAGTAGGAGAGGAGGAGAGGAGGCAGCTTGGCCTCCAAGCCTCCTAGGCTTCGTCCGAACTAGGAGAGGAGGAGTCCACCTCCTCCACTCCTAGTAGGATTAGGATTCATCCCTTTTTTTCCCTTTTGCCTTTTCCCACCTTTTTCCTTTTGGGTTTTCTTCTCCAGACACATGGGCCTTGTGTGGGAGTTTCACAAACCCACTAAGGGATGATATTCACTCTCCCATAGTCCATGAAGCCTCTTGGGTCGAAATACCCCTCCTGGAGGTCTCCCGATACACTACCGGCACTCCCGGTACACTACCGATAAGCCCGGAACTTTTTCGGCGACCAAAACAGGACTTCCTATATATGAATCTTTACCTCCGGACCATTCCGGAGCTCCTCGTGACATCCAGGATCTCATCTGGGACTCCTAACAAACTTCGTTCACCACCATACATAACTCTATACTACCGAAACGTCACCAAACCTTAAGTGTGCAGACCCTACGGGTTCGAGAACTATGTAGACATGACCGAGACACCTCTCCGGTCAATAACCAATGGCGGGACCTGGATGTCCACATTGGTTCCTATATATTCTATGAAGATCTTTATCGGTCGAACCTCTATGTCAAGGATTCAGTTAATCCCGTATAATGTTCCCTTTGTTCTTCGGTATGTTACTTGCCCGAGATTCGATCGTCGGTATATCCATACCTAGTTCAACCTCGTTACTGGCAAGTCTCTTTTCTCGTTCCGTAATACAAGATCCCGTGACCAACACTTAGTCACATTGCTTCCAAGGCTTATTGTGATGTTGTATTACCGAGTGGGCCCTGAGATACCTCTCCGTCACACGGAGTAACAAATCCCAGTCTTGATCCATGCCAACTCAACAGACACCCTCGGAGACACCTGTAGAGCACCTTTATAGTCACCCAGTTACGTTGCGACGTTTGATACACACAAGGTACTCCTCCGATATCTGTGAGTTGCATGATCTCATGGTCATAGGAACATATACTTGACATGCAGAAAACAGTAGCAATAAACTGACACGATCATAAGCTACATTTGTAGTTTGGGTCTTGTCCATCACATCATTCTCCTAATGATATGATCCCGTTATCAAATGACATCTCATGTCCATGGCTAGGAAACCTTAACCATCTTTCAATCAACGAGCTAGTTCACTAGAGGCATACTAGGGACATTGTGTTTGTCTATGTATCCACACATGTATCCATGTTTCCAATTAATACAATTATAGCATGGATAATAAACGATTATCATGAACAAGGAAATACAACAATAAACACTTTATTTATTGCCTCTAGGGCATATTTCCAACAACATCGTATTGTTGCACTTGCGTGTGTTGATTATTTTTTATCTGCATTGCGGTAGGCCCTACTTCTGAGGATACCCCGAAGTATCCCAAGGAAGGAGAGAACCTTTCCGCTACCCAGCAAGGCAAGCACCCCTTTTGATCATCCCGATAACATCCTACTCTCTCGATCATGCTCTTGTTTATTGCATTAGGACAGTCGATCACATGTCAGTCATACACGATAGATGATCCTATTCTGCTGCATAACCTGACATTGTCACAGTAAATAGCTAAACCTTGCAACCTAGCATACCTGGTAGATGCTTGTGCCATGATGTGCTTAGCTTACTTTGCCTGCTATGCTTGCTATGCTTAGAGTTGTGTCAGGTCTGATTCATCCGGGTGATGAACTGAGTGAAACGATGTTGTTCTGATGTGGTGATATAATGATGAACTCGATTTGGTAAAGGTAGCGATGAGAGGCTATGTAGGAGTACATAGCGGGTTGTCTCATTGGGACCATTTTTAGGAACTGAGTTCCGTGTTTGTGATCCAAGACTAGTTACTACCACATGCTGGGCCCTGAAATATGACCCCGCTCGACTTATCATTCACTTAGTCCTTGGTCCAGGAGTTGCAAGTAGTTTCTGGTGTTTATAGCATGCTGGAGGCCATGCGTAGCGCTGACCCTAGGGGTGGGTTACGACGCGGTAGGCAGTGGCATGGTGTACCAAGGGTCACCCGAACGGTGGGCTTGGGAACCCTGCGCACATCATTTGGGGCTATAGCGGAAACTTTGGCCGGACTTCCATGCGGGTTCAGTCTCAAATAGGCGATAGCCTGGACTAGAGGTCTTATGTGATCGACGGTCGTGGCTGACTCCCTCGCTGGGCATCCGCTTGAAGGTTGCCGAGGTGCATGGTTTTATGAGCACACAGCGATAAGTGGCGGGAGCGTGTGTGAAGAAGTACGCCCCTACAGGGTATTAAACTATTCGAATAGCCGCACCCTCGGATATGGACTACTTGGAGAACTTATGCTGTTCATAGATAATCAAATGGATACTCATAAAAATATCAAGACAAGTGTGAGTACCGTGGATGGCACTCTCCCAGGAGAGGGAAGTGAATCCATGGTGATGTATTGTCGTGGAGTTAGTGGACTCGTGTGCGATATCTAAAATTGTAATAAAGAGTTAAAATTTGAGTAGTGTAGGTTAGCCATGAGTCAAAGTTGGCATTGCTGCATAAACTCCACCACTTCCTTGATGATACATGAGCATGATTAGACTAGGTCTGTTTTAAAGACTTGCTGAGTACGTTTGTACTCACGTTTGCTTAATAAATGTTGCAGATGAGACCTAGGACCCATCAGGTGAGTTCTATCTAGATGTCGACGATGTCGAATAGCTGGTGTCCCAGCTATGACCTTTGCCCTGTGGTGGGCTGTAGATAGTCAGGCCATGTGCCTTTTTACCCCTTTCATCTGTCTATACTCAGACAGCTTATGCTTCCGCTTGGTTTGTATGAACATGTTTGTATGACTTGAGTGTCGGGTCGTGTGACCCCTATCTGTAAGAACATATTATGCAAGGCTCATCTGAGCCTCTTAAATAAAAGTCGTGTTGTTGTATGGTTATGTTGTGATGGCGTGGTTGTATCTATGCATATCGGGCATGTCGTGCGTACGTGTGACGTGCAACAGTATGTATGGGATCCAACACCTAGTCGTGTGCCTTTAGTAGTACTCTTTACGGGAAACTGCCTCTTTGTGCTTCCACCGAGCCATGGTAGCTTGCTACTGCTCCGGACACATTGATTGATCGACATGTATCCTTCTTTGCTGTTGTGTCCATCCCTTCGGGGAAATGTCTCGCAGTGTAATGGAGTCCTTGTAGCTTGCTATGACTCATCTACACACGCTTGAGGCCGACACCTGCATTGCTAGGTTACGTATGCCTGTTTCCGTACGAATGTGCCGCTTGGGTTCTATGACTAGATATGTCAGCCCGTGTTCTCTGTCGTTTGATTGCCAGCGACATGTTCACATACGTGAGCCAAAAGGCGCAAACGGTCCCGGCTAAGGTAAGGCTGCAGCCATGGAACTTACCGTGCGTGAGGCCGCAAAGTGATGTGATATGTTACAGTCTAGATTCATATGACTTAGGATCGGGGTCCCGACAGCATTGGTATCAGAGCCTAACTAACTGTAGGACTACCAAGCCAAACCGGTCGAAGTTGAGTCTAGAAACACTATAGAAAAGTAAGGGAATTGATTGTGGAAGGGAACGTAAGGCTCTTTTTACTCCTCTTCCCAAGTTATTCTGTTCTGAGTCATTCTTATCTTTTCTACAGGGATAAGAACTAGGCTGCTCATCCATTGCTTAGGATGCCGAGTTACTAACCATGGACCACTAGCTAGCTTGTTTGCAAGTGAATGTAGGCACTTAAGTATTGTTGGTGTGACAAACAGATGGAGAAGAGATTTGCGTTTAGAAAGTCGAGTGGTTATGCTTTTCCAATCTTTTGCAGTTGTCTCAAAATCCTTTTCGAGTAATTACAGTCGTTATGCTATCCAATTTCTGCTAGAGTCTCTAATGTCTTTGCATCATTCTATGTTTTAGATGCCCCCTCATCCTTCCCGTCAGGTGGTCCATCTGACCAGGTGCATCGATGTACCAGGTCACACGGCCATTTTGGTTAGAGTTATGATGAAGGCTGAATATCGCTGGTACCCGGAGTACACAGTGGAGGAACAGTATCGAGATTTCAACCAGAGTCAGTATCTGTGTACCGTCAAGATTTATCCTTCATACCCTGGAGCTGCAGAGCCGCTTCACTGGACTTATGGTTTAGGTGTCACCATAGATATGGCAGTTCAGGAGGCCGCTTACACCATGCTGACTATCACGAGGTTTCACCATGGTCTGCTTCAGAACACAAAGTTTTGTTATGTTCCTGCTTCTATGGGAGGAGAGGATGGTTATCTTAGTGCAGCCTACTATGATCGTTCCCATGAGGACCCTAGGCTGCAGGTGACCGCTCAGATGTTGGGGAACAGGGATCGTGATGCACGCGCCCTTCGCATGGAGCTTTATGCTACCCGTGTACGTCTTTGAACAGCCCTGACATAGTTGGCACCTGTCGTGCAGACAGGCTATGGAGATTTGGAGATGCTGACCCCATCGCGGACTCATCTGCCAGCACACGTAGACTGGCCCGATGTTGGAGGCATCACCCCTCTTCGAGGACCGCTGTTGCCGCCGACAAGGGGACCAAGGCCACATCCGTGTCCTTATGGCTCCCAGGGATCACATGCTAGAGTGTTTCCAGATCCTCAGGTTCAGCTCCTGGGTCATGGGGGTAACCTGTATGAGGCATTCTACGGCGATGCTTGAGTACGTGGATGTTAGTTCTAGTATGGTAGTAATTGTATCGCCACAGTCCTGCGTGTCTTGTGGGATATGATGAGGTTGAGAGTTGAGTTCCAGAGGTGTAGATAGATAATGTATAGGAAGTTTGTAATGCCTCCGATGAGTTTTGTCATCTCTCCGTAGTTGTATTTCAGCTTGGCTTGTACTGAACTATGTCATGGTGTGTATGAATCATGGTGTTCATATGGCAGTTATTTTACCATGTTGATTGGTGTTTACCCTGCATGCCATGTTGTCCAGTAAATTCCTTATCTTATGTCTTAGAGTTGTTATTCCCTATGATTAAGCTGTGGGTTTGTTTTCCCAGGATGGTGGCAACTAGGAATAACCCCGTGCCTGCCCCTAAGCAGGGCGAGGGAAGCCAGCCAAGGCAAGAGGATCTTCCACATGCGCCTTCCATGGCGGAAGTAATGCTAGAAGCTGAACGGAACAAGAGGGAGACCAACAGGCTGTTGGAAAGAATCGAGCAGAACAAAGCACGTGCTCCCCGCAATGATCTCAATGATGGCGTATCACTTGGTGATTTCATCAGACTGTGTCCACCCAAGTATCATCATTCGGTCGACCCACTCGACGCGGATGACTAGCTGACAAGCATGTATCGCAAGATCCGAGCTACCAATGTGACCGAGGCCAACAAGGTGACCTTTGCAACTTACTTTCTAGAAGGACCCGCCAATCTGTGGTGGGAAAATTTTGAAGCCATGCGTCCCGCAGGCCCCGCACCAACTTGGACGGAATTTAGTGCAGCCTTTCGTACCCATCACATCTCGGAAGGGCTGATGGATCATAAGAGAGAGGAATTCTGGGCCTTCACCCAAGGCAGACTGTCAGTGGATGCTTATAGTCATGAGTTTGGAAACCTTGCTCGCTATGCTCCTGAGGAAGTTTCTACTGATGCCAAGAAGCAGGCTAGGTTCCGCAAGGGACTTAATCCTGAGCTTCGTCGAGATCTGCGCCTGCATGAGTGCACCACTTTCCAGGCTCTCGTCAACAAGGCAATCAATGCCGAGACTGGACAGACTGATTATGAGGCCACGAGAAAGCACAACCATGACTTCAACCTCGCATCTGGCTCGGGCCCCATTAAACGCCAGGTCTAGGTGCCCAACGCAGCTCTGCCACCAAGATACAATGCGAGGCCATCCTTCCAGGCGCCTCGCCCAGCTCAGCCCAATCCTCTAGTCAGGCCATTTGGAGGACCGCCTGCAAATGTTGCACCCCGTGCCACCGTGGTCTGCTATAAGTGTGGAGAACTGGGACACTACTCCCGTGAGTGTCCCCAGAATAATGCTAAGCCCGTTGGACGTGGAAAGCCAGGAAAAGCCTTCTTTGTGAAGCCAGCTCCTGCTCGTGGACGAGTGAACTATGTGTCTGCTGAGGAAGCCCTTGAGGATCCTGATGTTATCCTAGGTACGCTCCTTGTCAATAGTCATCCAACATCTGTTCTATTTGATACTGGGGCATCTCATTCCTTCATCTCAGAAAGTTATGCACAGTTGCATAACATGTCTTTTTGTGATATGCCTACTCCTTTAGTAGTTCAGACTCCTGGTTCCAAATGGCAAACTTCTAGAGTGAGCCATGATAATGAGATTCTGGTGGATAGATTAGTCTTCCTAGCATCTTTGATAGCCCTCAAGTCTTCGGACATCAATATCATTCTAGGTATGGATTGGATGAAAGCCCACTATGCCAAGATTGATACTCATTCTAGGAATGTTCAACTTACACATCCATCGGGTGAGATAGTTAATGTCTCCACTCGAACAACCAAGCGCCAACTCTATTCCCTCAATACTAGCCCCCTTCCAGAGTTAGAAGATATTTCGGTAGTCCATGACTTTCCGGATGTCTTTCCAGAAGAACTGCCAGGAATTCCTCCTTTCAGAGATGTTGAGTTTGTGATAGAGCTCATCCCAGGGACTGTCCCAATAGCCAGAAGACCCTATAAGATGGCACCCTTAGAACTAGCCGAACTTAAGATCCAACTCGATGAGGCTTTGAAGAAAGGTTTCATCCGTCCCAGTTCTTCTCCTTGGGCTTGTCCCGTCCTCTTCGTTAAGAAGAAGGATGGTTCGGATCGGATGGTTGTGGATTATCGGCCAGTGAATCTGGTCACCATTAAGAACAAGTATCCGCTCCCCAGGATCAACGACTTGTATGATCAACTCGCTAGATCCTCTGTCTTCTCCAAAATGGATTTGAGGTTGGGATACCATCAAATCAGAATTAGGAACAGGGACATTCCAAAAACGGCTTTTGTTACTCGTTATGGCCAATACGAGTACACCGTCATGTCCTTCGGTTTAACCAATGCCCCAGCCACCTTCTCTCGCTTGATGAATTCGATCTTCATGGAGTATTTAGATAAATTTGTCGTGGTTTACCTCGACAATATACTCATCTACTCGAAGAATGAACAAGAACATGTCGAGCATCTAAGGCTGGTATTGATGAAACTTCGAGAGCACCGTTTGTACGCCAAATTCTCCAAGTGTGAATTTTGGTTGCCAGAAGTGACCTATCTGGCCCACGTGATTTCTGGTAAAGGTATTGCTGTCAATCCCGAGAGAGTTCAGACCGTCCTTGATTGGACTCAACCTGAATCAGTTAAGCAAGTTCGGAGTTTCCTTGGCTTAGCGAGCTATTGTCGCCGCTTTGTCGGGAATTTCTCCAAGGTTGCAAAACCTCTGACTGAACTCCTCAAGAAAGATAAAAAGTGCGACTGGACTCCACAATGCGAGCACAGTTTTCAGGAGTTGAAAAGACGACTGACCTCTGCTCCCATTCTGGTGCCACCAGATTTCTCTAAGGACTTTGTTATCTATTGCGACGCCTCACGACAAGGATTAGGTTGCATTCTCATGCAAGATCGTCATATGATTGCATACGCATCTCGACAGTTGCGTCCACATGAGGATAATTATCCAACACATGATCTTGAGCTTGCAGCTGTAGTCCATGCACTGAAAACCTGGCGACATTACCTTCTGGGTAATCATTGCAAAATTTTCACCGATCACCAAAGTCTAAAATATATCTTCACCCAGCCGGATTTGAATCTCAGGCAAAGACGGTGGGTTGAGTTGATCACAGATTACGACTTAGGGATAACTTACACCCCGAGGAAAGCCAATGTCATGGCTGATGCACTAAGTCGTAAGTCTTATTGTAACAATCTAATGTTACAACAAGGTCAACCATTTCTCCATGAGGAATTTCGGAAGTTAAACCTCCATATTGTTCCTCAAGGATTCCTATCCAACTTGGTGGCGAAACCTACTCTTAAGGATCAAATTATAGCTGGCCAGAAGCGTGATAAGGGTATTTCCTGGATCAAAGAGAACCTTGTTAGCGGTATCGCTAAGGATTTCTCTATTGATGATCAAGGTGTGGTGCTCTTCCAGAACCGTTTGGTGGTTCCCAGGAGCCAACATCTTTGACAGCTGATTCTTAAGGAGGCTCATGATTCTCCTCTCTCAATTCATCCGGGCAGTACCACGATGTATTAGGACCTATGCCAGAGGTTCTGGTGGACTAGGATGAAGAGAGAAATTGCTCAGTTCGTTGCTAACTGCGACGTTTGTCGTCGCGTGAAAGCAGAACATCAAAGGCCTGTTGGCACCCTTCAACCTTTAGCTATTCCCGAATGGAAATGGGACAAGGTCGGTATGTATTTCATTACCGGATTTCCCAGGACCAAGAGAGGGAATAATTCTATCTTTGTGGTCATCGACCATCTTTCCAAAGTGGCTCATTTTCTTCCTGTTCGGGAGAGCATAACTGCTAGCCAGCTAGCAGAGTTATATGTTTCTCGAATAGTTTCTCTTCATGGTGTTCCTTTGGAGATTAACTCAGACCATGGAAGTATCTTTACTTCCCGATTTTGGGAAAGTTTTCAAACCGCTATGGGGACTCATCTATCCTTTAGCACTGCTTTCCACCCATAATCAAGTGGTCAAGTCGAGCGAGTCAATCAAATCCTTGAAGACATGCTCCGAGCTTGTGTTATATCTTTCGGTATGAACTGGAAGAAATGTCTTCCATTTGCCGAGTTCACATATAACAATAGTTATCAATCAAGCTTGGGCAAAGCCCCTTTTGAAGTTCTCTACGGACGAAGGTGTCGAACACCTCTTAACTGGTCGGAAACCGGAGAGAGGCAACTCTTTAGCCCAGATATGATCCAGGATGCAGAGGAGCAACTTCGCATTATTCGTGAAAAGTTAAAAACAGCCCAATCTCGTCAAAAGAGCCAATATGATCACCGTCATAAGGGTGTGACCTATGAAGTTGACGAGAAGGCTTACCTTCGGGTTACACCTCTGAAGGGTACCCATCGATTTGGTATCAAGGGCAAGTTGGCTCCTCGTAACATTGGACCTTTTCGCATTCTTGCCAAACGAGGAGAGGTTGCCTACCAATTGGAACTTCCGCCGCATCTTTCGAAGGTTCATGATGTCTTTCACGTCTCGCAACTCACGCGTTGCTTCTCGGACCCTGTCCGTGAGGTAGACCACGTAGCGCTTGATCTCCAAGATAACCTTACATATCGATAATACCCTGTTCGTATTCTTGATCAAGCTAAGTGTACCACTCGGCATCGGAACATCAAGTTTCTCAAGGTTCAGTGGTCACACCATTCTGAAAAGGAGGCCACGTGGGAAAGAGAAGATCGTCTTCAACTAGAGTACCCCACGCTCTTCCCGACGACTTCAAAATCTCGGGACGAGATTCTTTTGAGTGGGGGTGAGTTGTCACATCCCTATCTAGGAGTCATAGGAACAACATATGTTTCAATCATGTTTCGATTTGGCATCAACTTGAAATGGGGAGCTAAAGAAACCCCAAGCTCACTTTGAATCAAAAGATTTCAAATTTGGTGAAAATTCAACAAATCCAAAATATCCACTAAAAATGTTCCCTATCTCTGGTAAATTTGGACATGATTATAACAGGGATCATTTCAATTATTCGAACAATCAAAGCAATTTAAAAATAAATGATAAAGCCTGTAAAAATACCAAATAAAGCATTTATCATTATTTTAGTTTCAAATATCCTGAAACTTTTTGGATAAGTTTGAAATATTCAAACTTGATTATATAAAATATTGGGATAATTTTGAGATAACATTTGTACCTGGAAATAAAATAATACAAATAATAGAAAGTAGAAAACAGAGAATAAAAAGAAATAGAAAGAGGAAAGGCTTACCTGGCCGCAGCCCACCAGGAGGCCCAGGCCACCAGGGGCAGCCCCGTCTTCTACCTCTTGCCACAAGGCAGAGGAGAAGCAGGGGATGGCGCCATGTCACCTGCCTGCCTGGCCGCCCCCTCGTCGCGCTGGCGAGCTAGAAGACCTCGCCAGGGACATCCTGGCCCCCTCTCCTCTCCATTTCCCCCTGGTTCCCCCATTCCCCTCCTCTGCCGAGTGTCGCCGTAGCCGCCGCTCACCGCTATCGCAGCCTCCGGCCTCCCCTCGCCCCTCTGTCGTGCCCCTGAGCATCGCCGCGACGCCCTGGTCCTCCCCGTGGCGCCAGAAGATCCCGGGAGCACCTCAAAGCCGCTGTCGTGGTCATATTCAACCTCGGGACCCGTCGGAGCTCCATTGTCGATTTCGCCGCAGCCGGGTCGTCCCCGAGCCCGCTAAGCCCCATGCAGCTCTCCAAGTGAGCACCCCGTCCTCCTCCCTCTCTCCCCTGGTCTCTCCGTGCTCCCTGGCATCCTCCCCGTTGTGGCCGTACGGGTGCCGCCACGGAAAGTGCTTTCCGGCGAGCCTCCGGCGGCCCCAAGCCCCCCTGGCCAGCCCGCTCGATGCTGTCGAGCACGGGTTTTCTCCCAGTGCTCTCTACGCGCTGATCCAAGCCCCCTAGCGGCTTCTCGCGAGCCTCCGCTGTGTCAGATGGTCGCCGGCGACCACCCTCCGGCCGATGCCGATGTGGCCGACCGGTTAGCCTCTAATCCCCCCTGTTTAATTAGCCAGTGACGCTGACAGTGGGCCCCAGTGTGGGTCAAACCCCCTGGTCAGCACGGAGGTTAAGCTTGAGACACTGACGTGCGGGACCCGCACGTCAGGTTTGACTCTGGCCCGGTCAGCTGACCAGCTGACGTCACAGTGACGTCAGGCTGATGTCATTGTCCCCTTTTCTAGTTTAAAAATAATTCCAGAACTTATTCAAAACTTCGAAAATTCATATAAATTAATCTATAAATCAGATGAAAATAATTTATATACGAAAATTTATCAGAAAAATCCAATGAATCCAATGGTGCTATTGTCATGAATGTTAGAGCAATCTAAATAGGTGAAAATTGACATTTACTAATAGGTTAGTATATGGAATTGAAATAAAGAACGATTTTGAATCTATATTCAACTTCATTTCAAATCAACATGAACACTAGTTGCATTAGCTCATCCATACGTGCTATCAAGCCATGATCATGCATCATATTGTTGCACTTGCGTGTGTTGATTGTTTCTTATCCGCACTGCGGTAGGCCCTGCTTCTAAGGATACCCCCGAGTATCCCGACGAAGGAGAGAACCTTTGCGCTACCCAGCAAGGCAAGCACCCCCTTTGATCATCCCGATAACATCCTACTCTCTCGCTCATGCTCTTGTTTATTGCATTAGGACAGTCGATCACATGTCAGTCATATACGATAGATGATCCTATTCTGCTGCATAACCTGACATTGTCACAGTAGATAGCTAAACCTTGCAACCTAGCATACCTGGTAGATGCTTGTGCCATGATGTGCTTAGCTTACTTTGCCTGCTATGCTTGCTATGCTTAGAGTTGTGTCAGGTCTGATTCATCCGGGTGATGAACTGAGTGAAACGATGTTGTTCTGATGTGGTGATATTATGATGAACTCGATTTTGTAAAGGTAGCGATGAGAGGCTATGTAGGAGTACATAGCGGGTTGTCTCATTGGGACCGTTCTTAGGAACTGAGTTCCGTGCTTGTGATCCAAGACTAGTTACTACCACATGCTGGGCCCTGAAATATGACCCCACTCGACTTATCATTCGCTTAGTCCTTGGTCCAAGAGTTACAAGTAGTTTCTGGTGTTTATAGCATGCTGGAGGCCGTGCGTAGCGCTGACCCTAGGGGTGGGTTATGACATGGTAGGCAGTGGCATGGTGTACCAAGGGTCACCCGAATGGTGGGCTTGGGAACCCTGCGCACACCGTTTGGGGCCGTAGCGGAAACTTCGCTCGGACTTCCGTGCGGGTTAAGTCTCAAATAGGCGAGAGCCTGGACTAGCGGTCTTATGTGATTGACGTCGTGTCCGACTCCCTCGCTGGGCATCCGCTTGAAGGTTGCCGAGGTGCATGGTTTTATGAGCACACAACGATAAGTGGCGAGAGCGTGTGTGAACAAGTACACCCCTGCAGGGTATGAAACTATTCGAATAGCCGCGTCCTCGGATATGGACTACTTGGAGAACTTATGCTGTTCATAGATAATCAAATGGATACTCATAAAAATATCAAGACAAGTGTGAGTACCATGGATGGCACTCTCCCAGGAGAGGGAAGTGAATCCATGGTGATGTATTGTCGTGGAGTTAGTGGACTCATGTGCGATATCTAAAATTGTAACAAAGAGTTAAAATTTGAGTAGTGTAGGTTAGCCATGAGTCAAAGCTGGCATTGCTGCATAAACTCCACCACTTCCTTGATGATACATGAGCATGATTAGACTAGGTCTGTTTTAAAGACTTGCTGAGTACGTTTGTACTCACGTTTGCTTAATAAATGTTGCAGATGAGACCCAGGACCCATCAGTTGTGTTCTATCTAGATGTTGATGATGCCGAATAGCTGGTGTCCCAGCTACGACCTTTGCCCTGTGGGGGGCTGTAGATAGTCAGGCCATGTGCCTGCTTACCCCTTTCATCTGTCTGTACTCAGACAGCTTATGCTTCCGCTTGGTTTGTATGAACATGCTTGTATGACTTGAGTGTCGGGTCGTGTGACCCCTATCTGTAAGAACATATTATGCAAGGCTCATTTGAGCCTCTTAAATAAAAGTCGTGTTGTTGTATGGTTATGTTGTGATGCCATGGTTGTATCTATGCATATTGGGCATGTCGTTCGTACGTGTGACGTGCAACGGTATGTATGGGATCCGACACCTAGTCGTGTGCCTTTAGTAGTACTCTTTATGGGAAACTGCCTCTTTGTGCTTCCACCGAGCCATGGTAGCTTGCTACTGCTCCGGACACATTGATTGACCGGCATGTATCCTTCTTTGCTGCTGTGTCTGTTCCTTCAGTGAAATGTCTCGCAGTGTAATGGTGTCCTTGTAGCTTGATACGACTTGTCTACACACGCTTGAGGCCGACACCTACATTGCTGGGTTACGTATGCCTGTTTCCGTATGGATGTGCCGCTTGGGTTCTATGACTAGATATGTCGGGCCGGGTTCTCTGTCGTTTGATTGCCAGCGACATGTTCACATACGTGAGCCAAAAGGCGCAAATGGTCCCGGCTAAGGTAAGGCTGCAGCCGTGGAACTTACCATGCGTGAGGCCGCAAAATGATGTGATATGTTACAGTCTGGATTCGTATGACTTAGGATCGGGGTCCCGACAGCCGACCTGTTGCGTGCCAAGAAGCCCACCTCGGAGTCTGCTTTTTAGTTGGCAAGGGAAGTGAAGAAAGTACACATTCACCCGACAGATCCTAATGCTGCTCCGACCGACATTTCCATGACACTTGACAGCAAATAGGAAGCCGAGCTCATCCAGTTCCTCCATGAGAATCGGGACATCTTCGCATGGAAGCTTGCTGACATGCCTGTTGAGAGACGTAGTAGTAAATCAAAAAACTCCTATGTGTTCACCAAGATCTATCTATGGAGAAACCAACAACGAGTGGGAAGATATTGCATCTTCCTACCTTTGAAGATTGCTAAGCGGAAGCATTACAAGAACACGATTGGTGGAGTCGTACTCGTAACGATTCAGATCGCGGTGGACTCCGATCTTAGCGCCGAACAACAGCGCCTCTGCGTTCAACACACGTGCAGCCCAGTGACATCTCCTATGCCTTGATCCAACAAGGAGGAAGGAGAGGTTGAGGCAGAGCTCCGGAAGCACGATGGCGTGGTGACGGTGGAGCTGCATGGTCTCCGGTAGGTCTTCGCCAAGCACTATGGAGAACGAGGAGAAGGAGAAGTAGGGCTGCGCCGAGAGGGAAAGAGAGTCGTGTCTCAAACAGCCCCAAAGGCTCAACTATATATAGGAGGAGAGGGAGGAGGGTGCCCACCCCTAGGGTTCCCACCCTAGGTGGTGCGGCAGCCCTAGATGGGATCTTGGCCGGCGGCCAAGAGGGAGGGAGAGGTGGTGCGGCAGCCCTAGCTGCCCTAGGGTGGGCCTAGGGCCCATTTAGGGCTAGGGTTTGCCCCCCTCTCTCCTTGCTCCACCTTGGGCCAGGTGGGAGGGGCGCACCAGCCCAGCTAGGGGCTGGTTCCCTCAACCTTTGGCCCATACAACCCTCCGGGGCCCGTGGCCCCTCCCGGTGGACCCCCGGAACCCTTCCAGTGGTCCCGGTACGTTACAGGTGACGCCCGAAACATTTCCGGTAACCAAAACCTCACTTCCTATATATCAATCTTTGTCTCCAGACCATTCCGGAACTCCTTGTGACGTCCGGGATCTCATCCGGGACTCCGAACAACCTTTAGTAACCACGTACACTATTTCCCTATAACCCTAGCATCATCAAACCTTAAGTGTGTAGACCCTACGGGTTCGGGAGGCACGTAGACATGACCGAGACACCTCTCCGGTCAATAAACAACAGCGGGATTTGGATACCCATGTTGGCTCCCACATGCTCCATGATGATCTCACCGGATGAACCATGATGTCGGGGATTCAATCAATCCCGTACACAATTCCCTTTGTCTACCGGTATGATACTTGCCTGAGATTCGATCGTCGATATCCCTATACCTTCTTCAATCTCGTTACCGACAAATCTCTTTACTCGTTCCGTAACACATCATCCCGTGGCTAACTCCTTAGTCACTTTGAGCTCATTATGATGATGTCTTATCGAGTGGGCCCAGAGATACCTCTCCGTCACACGGAGTGACAAATCCCAGTCTTGATTCATGACAACCCAACAGATACTTTCGGAGATACCCGTAGTGCACCTTTATAGCCACCCAGTTACGTTGTGACGTTTGGCACACCCAAAGAATTCCTATGGTATCCGGGAGTTGCACAATCTCATGGTCTAAGGAAACGATACTTGACATGAGAAAAGCTTTAGCAGACGAACTACACGATCTTGTGCTATGCTTAGGATTGGGTCTTGTCCATCACATCATTCTCCTAATGATGTGATCCCGTTATCAACGACATCTAATGCCCATGGTCATGAAACCATGACCATCTATTGACCAACGAGCTAGCCAACTAGAGGCTCACTAGGGACATGTTGTGGTCTATGTATTCCACATGCATTACGGTTTCCGGTTAACACAATTATAGCATGAATAATAGACAATTATTTTTAACGAGGAAATACAATAATAAGCATTTTATTATTGCCTCTAGGGCATATTTCCAACAGCCTCCCACTTGCACTAGAGTCAATAATCTAGTTACATTGTGATGAATCGAACACCCATAGCATTCTGGTGTTGATCATGTTTCGTTCGTGAGAGAGGTTTATCAATGGATCTGCGACATTCAGATCCGTATGTACTTTACAAATATCTATATCTCCCTCCTGAATGTAATCACGGATGGAGTTGAAGCGGCGCTTGATGTGTCTTGTCTTCTTGTGAAACCTGGGCTCCTTCGCAAGGGCAATAGCTCCAGTGTTTTCACATAATAGAGTCATCGGGCTCGATGCATTGGGAATCACTCCTAGGTCGGTGATGAACTCCTTCATCCAGACTCCTTCCTTTGCTACTTCCGAAGCAGCTATGTACTCCACTTCACATGTAGATGCCGCCACGACGCTTTGCTTGCTACTGCACCAGCTGACTGCCCCTCCGTTCAAAATATACACGTATCCGATTTGCGACTTGGAGTCGTCCGGATCTGTGTCGAAGCTAGCATCGACGTAACCCTTTACGACGAGCTCTTCGGCACCTCCATATACGAGAAACATGTCCTTTGTCCTTTTCAGGTACTACAGGATATTCTTGATCGATGTCCAGTGTTCCGCTCCTATGGCTGAAGCATAGGGGATGACACTCATATCTTCTCTATCCTTTGCCGTGGTCGAGCATTGAGTCGTACTCAATCTCACACCCTGTAACACAGGCAAGAACCCCTTCTTGGACTGATCCATATTGAACTTCTTAAGTATCTTTTCAAGGTATGTGCTTTGTGAAAGACCTATGAGGCGTCTCATTCTATCTCTATAGATCTTGATGCCTAATATGTAAGCAGCTTCTCCAAGGTCCTTCATTGAAAAACATTTATTCAAGTATGCCTTTACACTTTCCAAAAGTTCTATATAATTTCCCATTATCAGTATGTCATCCACATATAATATGAGAAATGCTACGGAGCTCCTGCTCACTTTCTTGTAAATACAAGGTTGTCCATAAACATGTACAAACCCAAACGGTTTAATCACCTCATTAAAGCAAATTTTCCAACTCCAAGAGGCCCATAGATGGAGCGCTGGAGCTTGCATACCTTGTTAGCATCTTTAGGATCGACAAAACCTTCCGGCTGCATCAAATATAGTTCTTCCTTAAGGAAGCCATTAAGGAATGCCGTTTTGACGTCCATTTGCTAGATCTCATAATCATAAAATGCGGCAATTGCTAACATGATCCGGACAGACTTCAGCATCGCTACGGGTGAGAAAGTCTCATCGTAGTCAACTCCTTGAACTTGTCGATAACCCTTAGCGACAAGCCGAGCCTTATAGACGGTCACATTACCATCCGCGTCAGTCTTCTTCTTAAAGATCCATTTATTTTCAATGGCTCGCTTATCATTAGGCAATTCCACCAAAGTCCACACTTTGTTTTCATACATGGATCCTATCTCGGATTTCATGGCTTCAAGCCATTTGTTGGAATCCGGGCCCGCCATCGCTTCTTCATAGTTCGAAGGTTCACCGTTGTCCAACAACATGATCTCCAGGACAGGGTTGCCGTACAACTCTGGTGCGAAACGTGTCCTAGTGGACCTTCGACGTTCAATAGTAACTTGAACTGAAGTTTCATGATCATCATCATTAACTTCCTCTCCAGCCGATGCAGGCTCCATAGAAACAACTTCCTGTGTTGCGCTACTCTCTGGTTCGAGTGGAGGTACAATTACCTCATCAAGTTCTATTTTCCTCTGTCGGGACCCCGATCCTAAGTCATATGATTCCATACTGTAACAAGCCACATCACTTTGCAGCCTCACGCACGGTACTCCACGGCTGCAGCCTTACCTTGGCCGGGACCGTTTGCGTCTTTTGGCTCACGTATGTGAACATGTCGCTGGCAATCACACAACAAAGAACCCGGGCCGGCATGACTAGTCATAGAACCCAAGTGGCACATCCGTACGGAAACAGGCATACATAACCCAGCAATGCAGGTGTCGGCCTCAAGCGTGTGTAGACGAGTCATAGCAAGCTATAAGGACTCCATTACGACGCGAGACACGAATGTCATCACTGCACGTAGACGAGTCGTAACAGGCTACAGGGAGTCCATTACACTGCGAGACATTTCCCCGAAGGGACAGATACAGTAGCAAAGAAGGATACATGTCGATCAATCAATGTGTCCGGAGCAGTAGCAAGCTACCATGGCTCGGTGGAGGCACAAAGAGGCAGTTTCCCATAAAGAGTACTACTAAAGGCACACGACTAGGTGTTGGATCCCATACATACCGTTGCACGTCACACGTACGCACGACATGCCCGATATGCATAGATACAACTATGGCATCACAACATAACCATACAGCAACATGACTTTTATTTAAGAGGCTCAGACGAGCCTTGCATAATATGTTCTTATAGATAGGGGTCACATGACCCGGCACTCAAGTCATGCAAGCAAAGTCATACAAGCCAGCGGAAACTTAAGATGTCTGAGTACAGACGGCGAAATAGAAAAGAGGCACACAGCCTGACTATCTACAGCCCACCACACGGGCAAGATCGTAGCTGGGACACCAGCTATTTGGCACCGTCAACGTCTAGATAGAACCCACCGGATGGGTCCTGGTTCTCTTCTGCAACATTAATTAAGCAAGGATGAGTACAATCGTACTCAGCAAGTCTTTAAAACAGACCTAGTCTATTTATGCTCATGTATCGATAAGGGGGTGGTGGAGTTTATGCAGAAATGCCAGCTTTGACTCATGGCTAACCTACACTACTCAGTTTTAACTCTTTGTTACAATTTTTGTTATCGCACACGAGTCCACTATCTCCATCACAATACACTACCATGGATTCACCTTCCCCTTCCGGAAGAGTGCCATCCACGGTACTCACACTTGTCTTGATATTTTTAGGAGTATCCATTTGATTATCTATGAACAGCATAAGTTCTCCAAGTAGTCCATATTCGAGGACGCGGCTATTCGAATAGTTTCATACCCTGCAGGGGTGTACTTCTTCACACACGCTCTCGCCACTTATCGCTGTGTGTCATAAACCATGCACCTCGGCAACCTTCAAGCGGATGCCCAGCGAGGGAGTCGGCCACGACCGTCAATCACATAAGACCTCTAGTCCAGGCTATCACCTATTTGAGACTGAACCCGCACGGAAGTCCGGCCGAAGTTTCCGCTGTGGTCCCAAACGATGTGCGCAGGGTTCCCAAGCCCACCATTTGGGTGACCCTTGGTACATCGTGCCACTGCCTACCGCGTCGTAACCCACCCCGAGAGTCAGTGCTACGCATTGCCTCCAACATGCTATAAACACCAGAAACTACTTGCAACTCCTGGACTAAGGACTAAGCGACTGATAAGTCGAGAGGGGTCGAGTTACCGGAACCCAATGTGTGGTAGTAACTACTCTTGGATCACAAACACAGAACCCAGTTCCTAAGATCGGTCCCAATGAGACAACCCACTATGTGCTCCTACAAAGCCTCTCATCACTACCTTTACCAAATCGTATTCATTATGTGCTCATCACCTCGGACAACACCGTTCCACTCAGTTCATCACCCAGATGAATCCGACCCTGACACAACTCTAAGCATAGCAGCATGGCATGAAAGTAAGCTAAGCACATCATGGCACAAGCATCTACCAGGTATGCTAGGTTGCAAGGTTTAGCTATTTACTGTGACAAGATCAGGTCATGCATAAGAATAGGATCATCTACCGTGTATGACTGACATGTGATCGTTTGTCCTAATGCAATAAGCAAGAGCAGGAGCGAGAGAGTGGGATGTTATCGGAATGATCAATGGTGTTGCTTGCCTTGCTGAGTTGCGGAGGAGTTCTCTCCTTCGTCGGGATACGGGGTAGTATCTTCCGGATTAGGGCCTACCGCAACGCAGATAAGAGCATTCAATACAAACAAATGCAACAATATGATGCATGATCATGGCATAGTAATATTCATGGGTGAGCTAGTGTAACTAGTGACCATATCAATTTAAAACAGATTTGAATATAGGTTCAATGTTGTTATCCTTTTTGGATTCCATATATTAACCTAATGATAATTGTCCATGTTCACCTATTTATGTTTCTCTAGCATGCATGAGAATAGCACCATTGGATTCATTGGATTTTTCTGATAAATTTTCATATATAAATTATTTTCATCTGACTTACAGATTAATTTATATGATTTTTCAAAGTTTTAAATAATTTATGGAATTATTTTTAAATAGGAAAATGGTATTATGACATCAGACTGACATCATCCTGACGTCCGCTGGTCAACAGACCCGTTCTAGGTCAAATCTGACCGGTGGGGCCCATCTATCATAGACTCAATACTAATCAGGTTTAATTAAACTAATTATCCTGTCTAATTAACCTAGTAGGGCCCACTGTCAGTGTCACATTAACTAATCGAAATGATTAAAACTAATTACTAATTAACCTAAAACTAATCAGGGTCGGGGCCCACCTTTCATTGACTCACAGAGTCAAGCCAGGGCCCACGGGGTCAAAACCGCCGGAGTTAGTCGACGGCTCGTCGCCGGTGACCAACAGGGATGGCGGCGACCATCGGGTTTTTCCCACAGGCGTCCTCTCGACGAGCTGAGGCCACCGGCGAGTAGCCCGTGCTCGACCGCGTCCAACAGGGGCCACAGGAGGCTACGGGGTCGCCGGAGCTCGCCGGAAACGAGCTCGTGGCGGCGGCCGGAGCTCGGGCTCGGACCAAAACGCGATACAGGGCACGGGGCGACTCGGCAATGGGCTCTACGAGCTCCTGGGAACTCCAGGAGTTCAACCATGCGCTCGCACGTGAGCTCGGGGGACTGCACGCACGACGGCGACCGATCACGCCGGCGGAACGTTTTCGGGTCCGGCGGCCGGGCTAGCTAGGGAGCGCTAGAGAGAGGGGAAGCAAGGGAAGGAGGAAGAGGAGCTCATGGGGCTTCGGGGAGCTGGTTAGCGGGCTCGGGGAGGCAACGACGGCGACGAATCGACGGCCGGTGACGGCGGCTCTCGGCAGGGGAACGAGAGAGAGAGACAGGAGGAAGGGAGGGGAGGAATGAGCTCGGGAGAGAGGGCTCTCGCGTCTTCCAAGCGCAGTAGGAAGCAGGGGAGCAGCCAGCTCCATGGCAAGCAGGAGGTGGAGGCCGGCGAGCGCTCGGTCGCCACCTCGATGCCTACTGGCGCGAGGTGGGAGATGACCTCCCCACCCCTGGTGGGCTGGGCTGGGCCTCCCACTTGACCAGGTACTCTTCTTGCTTTTCTTTTTATTTCTGTTTTCTATTTTCTTTTCTAACATTTGTTTATTTTATTGCAGGTCCAAATAACCTTTCAAATATTCCAAAACTTTTGTATATTCAAGTTTGAATATTCCAAACCTGTATAAAAAGTTTCAGGTTAATTTGAAAACAGTAATAATGATAATTTTTTTATTTATCAATTTCAGAGGCTTAAATCTTTAATTTAAATTATTTGAAATGTTCAAATAATTAGAATGATCCCTGGTATATGCATGCCCTCAGCTATCAGACATAGGGAACATTTTTGATGGGCATTTTGGATTTGTTGAAATTTCATTTATCTTGAATTTCTTTAATTCATTAAGTGCTTGGGGTTTCTTTTCTTTCTCCCCATTTCACATTGATGCAATGATGATGATGATGATGCAATCACAATGCTAACCTAGGACACTTGCTAGGGTTGTGACATCCTCCCACTTACTTCTTTCGATAGAAACTCTTTCTCGAGAAAGGATCCATTCTTGGCAACAAAGACTTTGCCTTCAGATCTGAGGTAGAAGGTATACCCAATAGTATCTTTTGGATACCCTATGAAGATGCACTTTTTCGCTTTGGGTTCGAGCTTCTTAGGTTGAAGTTCTTCACATAAGCATCGCATCCCCAAACTTTTAGAAATGACACCTTAGGTTTCTTTCCAAACCATAATTCATATGGTGTCGTCTCAATGGACTTTGACGGTTCCCTGTTTAAAGTGAATGCGGTAGTCTCTAATGCATATCCCCAAAATGATAGCGGTAAGTCGGTAAGAGACATCATAGATCGCACCATATCCAATAGAGTGCGATTATGACGTTCAGACACACCATTTCGCTGAGGTGTGCCAGGCGGCGTGAGTTGTGAAACAATTCCACATTTCCTTAGGTGCGTGCCAAACTCGTGACTTAAATATTCTCCGCCACGATCAGATCGTAAGCACTTTATTTTCCTGTCACGTTGATTCTCTACCTCACTCTGAAATTCCTTGAACCTTTCAAAGGTTTCAGACTTGTGTTTCATTAAGTAGACATACCCATATATTCTCAAGTCATCAGTGAGGGTGAGAACATAATGGTATCCACCGCGAGCCTCGACGCTCATTGGACCGCATACATCGGTATGTATTATCTCTAATAAGTCAGTTGCTCTCTCCGTTGTTCTAGAGAACGGAGTCTTGGTCATCTTGCCCATGAGGCATGGTTCGCACGTGTCAAATGATTTGAAATCAAGAGACTCCAAAAGTCGATCAGCATGGAGCTTCTTCATGCGTTTGGCACCAATATGACCAAGGCGGCATTGCCACATGTAAGTGGGACTATCGTTATCAACCTTAAACTTTTTGGTACTCACACTATGGACATGTGTAACATCACGTTCAAGATTCATCAAAAATAAACCATCGACCAGCGGGGCATGACCATAAAACATTTCTCTCATATAAATAGAACAACCATTATTCTCAGATTTAAATGAGTAGCCATCTCGCATCAAGCGAGATCCAGATACAATGTTCATGCTCAAAGCTGGTACTAAATTACAATTGTTGAGGTTTAAAACTAATCCCAAAGGTAGATGTAGAGGTAGCGTGCCGATAGAGATCACATCGACCTTGGAACCATTCCCGATGCACATCGTCACCTCGTCCTTTGCCAGTCTTCGCTTATTCCACAGCTCCTGCTTGGAGTTACAAATGTGAGCAACTGCACCGGTATCAAATACCCAGGAGCTACTACGAGCACTGGTTAGGTACACATCAATAACAAGTATATCACATATACCTTTAACGTTGCCGGCCTTCTTATCCTCTAAGTACTTGGGGCAGTTCCGCTTCGAGTGACCGTTACCCTTGCAATAAAAGCACTCAGTCTCAGGCTTGGGTCCATTCTTGTTCTTCTTCCCGGAAACTTGCTTATCGGGTGCGGCAACAACTTTGCCGTCCTTCTTGAAGTTATTTTTACCCTTGCCTTTCTTGAAACTAGTGGTCTTATTGACCGTCAACACTTGATGCTCCTTTTTGATCTCGACCTCCGCTGATTTCAGCATCGAGTACAACTCAGGAATGGACTTCTCCATCCCCTGCATGTTGTAGTTCATCACAAAGCTCTTGTAGCTAGGTGGAAGCGACTGGAGGATTCTGTCAATGACCGAGTCATCCGGGAGATTAACTCCCAACTGAGTCAAGCGGTTGTGCAACCCAGACATTTTGAGTATGTGCTCACTGACAGAACTATTCTCCTCCATCTTACAGCTGAGGAACTTGTCGGAGACTTCATATCTCTTGACCCGGGTATGATCTTGGAAAACCAGTTTCAGCTCTTGGAACATCTCATATGCTCCGTGTTGCTCAAAATGCTTTTGGAGCCCCGGTTCTAAACTGTAAAGCATGCCACACTGAACAAGGGAGTAATCATCGCGGTGTGACTGCCAAGCGTTCGTAACATCTTGGTCCGTTGGGAAAATGGGTGGGTCACCTAGCGGTGCATCAAGGACATACAATCTTTTGGAAGCTATGAGGATGATCCTCAAGCCACGGACCCAGTCCGTATAGTTGCTTCCATCATCTTTCAGCTTGGTTTTCTCTAGGAACGCGTTGAAGTTGAGGGTGACATTAGCGTTGGTCGTTGGATCTACAATATAGATTGTAAAGACAATTTTAGACTAAGTTCATGATAATTAAGTTCACATAATCAAATTATTTAATGAACTCCCACTTAGATAGACATCTCTCTAATCATCCAAGTGATACATGATCCATGTCAACTAGCCCATGTCCGATCATCACGTGAGACGGACTAGCCATCCATGGTGAACATCTCCATGTTGATCGTATCTTCTATACGACTCATGTTCGACCTTTCGGTCTTCCGTGTTCCAAGGCCATGTCTGTACATGCTAGGCTCGTCAAGTCAACCCAAGTGTTTTGCGTGTGTAAATCTGGCTTACACCCGTTGTATGCGAACGTTAGAACCTATCACACCCAATCATCACGTGGTGCTTCGGAACAGCGATCCTTAGCAATGGTTCACAGTTAGGTTGAACACCTTTCTTGAAATTTTATTGAGAGATCTTCTTACTTACTACCGTCGTTCTAAGCAGATAAGATGTAAACATGATAAACATCACATGCAATCAATATAGTGACATGATATGGCCAATATCATCTTGCTCCTTTGATCTCCATCTTCGGGGCACCACGATCATCACTGTCACCGGCACGACACCATGATCTCCATCATCATGATCTCCATCATTGTGTCTTCATGAAGTTGTCTCGCCAACTATTACTTCTACTACTATGTCTAACGTTTAGCAATAAATTAAAGTAATTACATGGCATTTATAATTGACACGCAGGTCATACAATAAAACAAGACAACTCCTATGGCTCCTGCCGGTTGTCAAACTCATCGACATGCAAGTCGTGAATCCTATTACAAGAACATGATCGATCTCATACATCACAATGCATCACATCACATTATTTGACCATATCACATCACAAGGCATATGCCGCAAAAACAAGTTATACGTCCTCTAATTTGTAGTTGCAAGTTTTTACATGGCTGCTATAGGTTTCTAGCAAGAACGTTTCTTACCTACGCCAAGACCACAACGTGATATGCCAATTGCTATTTACCCTTCATAAGGACCCTTTTCATCGAATCCAATCCGACTAAGGTGGGAGAGACAGACACCCGCTAGCCACCTTATGCAACAAGTGCATGTCAGGCGGTGGAACCGGTCTCACGTAAGCGTACGTGTAAAGTTGGTCCGGGCCGCTTCATCCCACAATACCGCCGAATCAAGATAAGACTAGTAGTGGTAAGCAAATTAACAAGATCGACACCCACAACAACTTTGTGTTCTACTTGTGCGTAGATTCTACGCATAGACCTAGCTCATGATGCCACTCTTGGGAGACGTAGTAGTAAATCAAAAAAATTCCTACGTGTTCACCAAGATCTATCTATGGAGAAACCAGCAACGAGTGAGAAGAGAATGCATCTTCATACCTTTGAAGATCGCTAAGCGGAAGCGTTACAAGAAAGCGGTTGGTGGAGTCATACTCGTAGCGATTCAGATCGCGGTGGACTCCGATCTTAGCGTCGAACAACAATGCCTCTGCGTTCAACACACATGCAGCCCGGTGACGTCTCCCATGCCTTGATCCAGCAAGGAGGAAGGAGAGATTGAGGGACAGCTCCGGCAGCACAACGGCATGTTGATGGTGGAGCTGCGTTGTCTCCGGCAGGGCTTCGCCAAGCACTATGGAGAATGAGGAGAAGGAGAAGTAGGGTTGCGCTGAGAGGGAGAGAGAGTCGTGTCTCAAATAGCCCCAAAGGCTCAACTATATATAGGAGGAGAGGGAGGAGGGTGCCCACCCCTAGGGTTCCCACCCTAGGTGGTGCGGCAGCCCTAGATGGCATCTTGTCCAGCGGCCAAGAGGGAGGGAGAGGTGGTGCGGCAACCCTAGCTGCCCTAGGGTGGGCCTAGGGCCCATCTAGGCCTAGGGTTTGCCCCCCCCTCTCTCCTTGATGCGCCTTGGGCCAGGTGGGAGGGGCGCACCAGCCCACCTAGGGGCTGGTTCCCTCCATCTTCAGCCCATCCAGCCCTTCGGGGCCCGTGGCTCCTCCCGGTGGACCCCCGGAACCCTTCCGGTGGTCCCGATGACGCCCGAAACATTTACGATAACCAAAACCTCACTTCCTATATATCAATCTTTGTCTCCGGACCATTCCGGAACTCCCCGTGACGTCCGAGATCTCATCCGGGACTCCGAACAACCTTCGGTAACCATGTACACTATTTCCCTATAACCCTAGCGTCATTGAACCTTAAGTATGTAGACCCTACGGGTTCGGGAGGCACGTAGACATGACCAAGACACCTCTCCGATCAATAACCAACAGAGGGATCTAGATACCCATGTTGGCTCCCGCATGCTCCACGCTGATCTCATCGGATGAACCATGATGTCGGGGATTCAATCAATCCCGTACACAATTCCTTTTGTCTACCGGTATGATACTTGCCCGAGATTTGATCGTCGGTATCCCTATACCTTGTTCAATCTCGTTACCGGCAAGTCTCTTTACTCGTTCCGTAACACAACATCCCGTGGCTAACTCCTTAGTCACTTTGAGCTCATTATGATGATGTCTTACCGAGTGGGCCCAGAGATACCTCTCTGTCACACGGAGTGACAAATCCCAGTCTCGATTCGTGCCAACCCAACAAACACTTTCGGAGATACCTGTAGTGCACCTTTATAGCCACCCAATCATGTTGCGACGTTTGGCACACCCAAAGCATTCCTACGGTATCCGGGAGTTGCACAATCTCATGGTCTAAGGAAACGATACTTGACATTAGAAAAGCTTTAGCAGACGAACTACACGATCTTGTGCCATGCTTAGGATTGGGTCTTGTCCATCACATCATTTTCCTAATGATGTGATCCCGTTATCAACGACATCCAATGTCCATGGTCATGAAACCTTGACCATCTATTGATCAATGAGCTAGCCAACTAGAGGCTCACTAGGGACATGTTGTGGTCTATGTATTCACACATGTATTACGGTTTCCGGTTAACACAATTATAGCATGAATAATAGACAATTATTATGAACAAGGAAATACAATACTAACCATTTTATTATTGCCTCTAGGGCATATTTCCAACAATGCCGGGTGTACCCAGGGAACTGGCAGAGCACCGACTGAGAGTTGACCCGAAGGCCAAGTGTGTGAAAGAGCACTTGCGTCATTCGGCAGCAGAGAAGCGGAAGGCAATCAGCGAGGAGGTGGCTCGACTCTTGGCGACCAAGTTCATTTGGGAGATTTACCACTCCGAGTGGCTCTCGAACGTCGTCATGGTCCCAAAGAAAGATAAGTCACTCCGCATGTGTATTGATTTCAAACATATCAATCAGGTCTGCCCGAAAGATCATTTTTCGCTCCCCCGCCTCGATCAGATTGTCGACTCGACTATGGGATGTGAGCATTTATCCTTTCTTGATGCTTACTATGGTTATCATCAGATCTATCTGTATGGTCCAGATGAAATAAAAACAGCCTTCATCACCCCTTTTGGGTGTTTTTGTTATATCACCATGCCTTTTGGTTTTGAAGAATGCTGGCGCTACTTTCATGCGCATGATTCTGAAATGCTTGCTCGATCAAATACCTCGGAATGTCGAGGCTTATGTGGGTAATATTGTTGTCAAGTCTCGCAAAGGTTCCGACCTGTTGGCTGACTTGGCAGAAACATTCGTGAATCTGAGGAAGTATGATATCAAGTAAAACCCGACCAAGTGCACTTTCGGTGTTCCTGGTGGCAAGTTCCTCGGTTTCCTTGTTTCTGAACGAGGAATTGACGTCAATCCTGATAACATTAGCGCCATCACCCAAATGAAAAGCCATGTGCGTGTGCATGATGTCCAGAAGCTCACGGGCTGCCTGGCGGTATTGAGTAGATTTATTTCTCGTCTCGATGAGAAGGCATTGCCTTTATACCGACTGATGAAGAAGTCTGATACATTCGAGTGGACTCCCGAAGCTAAAGCAACATTTGTCAAGCTCAAATATCTGCTTTCCACCCAGCCGGTGCTTGCTGCTCCGCACAGCAAAGAGCCCTTGCTCCTGTACATTGCAGCCACGAATCAAGTCGTCAGTACTGTTCTCACTGTCAAGCGGGACGAGGAAGGCAAGGCTTATAAAGTCAAATGTCCAGTGTATTATATATCCAAAGTGTTGACTCCTTCAAAGCAAAGGTATCCTCATTACCAGAAGCTCGTCTATGGTATATATTTATCTGCGAAGAAGGTGGCACATTACTTTCAAGATCACTCAATCTCAGTCGTCGGCGATGCTCCACTGTCTGAGATACTCAACAATCGAGATGCGACTGGTGGAGTGGCCAAATGGGCTATTGAGCTCCTCTATTTTGATATCAAGTTTGAAGCAAAAAAGGCAATCAAGTCTCAAGCACTTGCTGATTTTATGGCCGAGTGGATAGAACATCAGCAGGCTACTCAAATCCACTCGGCACATTGGACCATGTTCTTTGATGGCTCTAAGATGTTGAATGGGTCTAGTACCAACGTAGTATTGGTATCTCCAAAAGGAGACACGCTCAGTTATGTCCTTAAAATTCACTTTGATTCCTCCAATAATGAAGCTGAATACGAAGCACTCTTATACGGGTTGCATATGGCCATCTCACTCGGTGGACGGCGCGTGATGGTATATGGTGACTCTGATTTGGTGTTCAACCAAGTGATGAAAGAGTGGGACGACAGGAACCCAACTATGACCGGATATTGCAATGCGGTAAGAAAGCTTGAGAAGAAGTTTGAAGGTTTGGAACTCCACCATATTCCTTGAGTGAAGAATCAAGCAGCTGATGAGTTGGCAAAGATCGGATCCACTCGGAAGGCCGTACCCAGCAATGTGTTTCTGGAACATTTGCATTCTCCTTCGGTACAGGAAGATCCCTTCACCGAAGAGCCCCCGCAAGCTATAAGCACCTCTAATCCGACTGAAGTAGATATCCCATCTGTCATAGATCTGGTCATGGAGATTCTAGTGATCATACCCAATTAGATGGTGCCATATATCACGTACAAACCGAGGCAATGACTTCCTAAAGACGAGGTTGAAGCTCGACAAATTGTTTGTAGATCCAAGTCCTTTACAGTGATGGATGATCAACTTTCTAGAGAAAGCATAACTGGAGTGACTTAGCGGTGTATTTCCCCTAAGGAGGGTCGACTTATTTTAGAGGAAATTCACTCGGGAACCTGTGGTCATCATGCGTCCTCTCGGACGATTGTCGCCAAAGCATACCGAGCTGGTTTCTTTTGGCCGCATGCCAGTGAAATGGCTACAGATATTGTCGATCGGTGCGAAGGATGTTAGTTCTACTCAAACTTATCGCACAAGCCTGCATCTGCTTTGAAAACTATTCCACTCGTCTGGCCGTTCGCTGTATGGGGCTTGGATATGGTTGGCCCTTTCCGAACGGGTCGGAGTGGATTTACTCACCTGCTTGTAGCAGTCGACAAGTTCACTAAGTGCATTGAAGCCAAGCCCATAAAGAAGCTGAACTCGCGCACTGCAATAAAATTCATGAGAGAGACTACGATCCGGTATGGAGTTCCCCACAACATCATTATAGACAATGGCTCAAACTTTGACTCGAAAGAGTTCACACACTTTTGCTTCACCCAAGGCACTCGGGTGGATTACGCATCCGTTGCACACCCTCAGACTAATGGTCAAGATGAGCAAGCAAACGGCCTTATCCTTCAAGGATTGAAGCCTCGACTCATGCGGGACCTTGAACACGCAGTTGGAGCTTGGGTGACTGAATTGTCGTCTGTACTATGGGGATTGAGGACGACTCATAATCGGTCGACTGAGTGCACTCCTTTCTTCTTGGTGTATGGAGCTGAAGTTGTTCTGTCGAGTGATCTCCTTCACAATTCTCCTCGCGTCACAATTCTCCTCGTGTAGAACTTTACTCCGAAGCTAAAGCTGAACAAGCTCAACAATACGGTGTGGATCTCCTGGAATAAGAGCACGAAATGGCTCTGATTCGGTCGACCGTGTATCAGCAAGATTTGCGTCGCTTCCATGCAAGGCATGTCAAGAGTTGGTCCTTCCATGAGGGTGATCTGGTGCTCCGAGTGGATCAGCAGCAGCCACACAAGCTTGCCCTCGCGTGGGAAGGTACTGAACAATGGAGCCTACCACCTATACAAACTCAAGAAGAAGATCAACGAGACGCGCGCCTGGAATGCAGATTTACTTTGATGTTTTTATACTTGAAGACTGAGTTGCTTTGATGTAATAAGAGTACTACAAGCACCGTCGTTTATCAAAATTATGAGTCCTGCAGTCATTTGTTGATCCCGATCGCGCTATCTCATATCCGAAAACACTCCGAGTGACGAGCAACCCTCTCACTCGGGGGCTTAGCTGAAAACCAGTTTTTACCTAAGTTAAAACCCTTCCGATTGGATAACATTCCATTAACTCGGAAACTTAGTTGCGAATCAGTTTTCGTCTAAGTTCAAAAACTTCTCCGAGTGATGAGTGATCCTCTCACTCGGGGGCTTAGCTGCGAACCAGCTTTCGCCTAAGTTAAAATCCCTGCCGAGTGGTTTGTATTCCATTCACTCGGAAACTTAGCTACGAATCAGTCTTTGTCTAAGTTCAAAAACTTCTCCGAGTGACGAGTGATCCTCTCACTCGGGGGCTTAGCTATGAACCACCTTTTGCCAAAGTTAAAAAAACCTTCCGAGTGGATAACATAATGTTCACTCGAAAACTTAGTTGCGCACCAGTCTTCGCCTAAGTTCAAAACTTCTCCGAGTGACAAGCGATCCTCTGACTCGGGGGCTTAGCTGCGAACCAGCTTTCGCCTAAGTTAAAAAAACTTTCGAGTGGATAGCATTCCATTCACTCGGAAACTTAGCTATGAATCAGTCTTCGTGTAAGTTTGAAAACTTCTTCGAGTGATGAGCGATCCTCCCACTCAGGGGCTTAGCTGCGAATCAGTCTTTGCCTAGGTCCGAAATTCTTCCGAGTGTTGGACATCCATTCCATTCAGGAGCAAAACAATTTCAGCCAAACAAAGGATTGAAAGCAAAGTGCAGATAAATCCAAAGTTCCTAACACGGATAAAAGTTGTTCACGCAAACGAAAGTGCTTAGGCTTAAGGCCTGAATGAAGTATTAAACGATTACATCACCACTCGGCATACCAAGGCAAAAAAAGTTTTAACTGCGATCAAAGTTTCATCAAGAACCTATGGGACTCGCGGGCTCGACAAAGGTATCCAGATCAATCCCATCGGCGATCCGAGTGGCAGCATCAACGAAGGTCTCCATGAAGTCCTCGAATTGAAGTTTCTTAGTGTTGATCACCTGGAGAGTCTTCAACTTGTCCTCCTTTGCTTCCTTGCAATGGACTCGGACAAGTGAAAGCACCATGTCGTCTCCACAGCGAGTAACATATTTCTTCCATGCTTGCACTCGATTGGGAATCTCATTGAGACAAGTTATCATCGACTCGAGGTTTGTTTGGAGGGTGTCTGCCATAGTTCTTTGTTGATCTTCTCCAGGGAAGCCCTCAGTTGAGTGATGTACTCCTGGACACTATTGAGACGAACGTCGAGACGAAACATATTCATGGCCACAACATCCCCGACGGGCGACTTGGTGGGATCCAAATTTGGTTCAATCTCCTCAGTTTCCTTTTCAATGTCTTGGAAGAATTCTATATGAAGAGGAAATGGAAAGATAGTCATGCTTCTGTCCTATGGGAATTAAGGAAGTTCACTCGGAGAAAGAAAGTTAGCGTTAAGCATGCTAAATGTCTTCTTCGCGAAGTCCCCCAAGTACTTCTCCAGACCTTCCTCTTGTTCAGCTGTTCGGTCTTCTTGATCCAGTCAGCCCGTTCCTGCTTGAGTTTCACGTTCTCTTCTTCTAGATTCTTAGCTTCTGCAAGTTTCTTCTCGGCAGCCTTAGTTTTTTCCCTCTCCACCTTTTGAGCATCAGCAAGTGCCTTATCCTTGTCCTCTAGTGCCTTCTTCATGGTATCTAAAGAAATAGCATTGTTGAGTCGCGCTTGGAGTCAGCGATTCTCGTCATGCATGTCTATTGGAGTGAGGACACTCGGTTCAAAGGATGGAAGATGAAAGTGATAGTGCACTTAGTTGACAAAGATTACCTCCCAGGTCTCTCAGCTTAGCTTGTGTGAAGTCCAGATTGTTCGTGGACACCTCCAAATCTAGTTGAAGCTGATTCTTCTCCTTGTCTAGGTCGATGTATCGATTCCCAAGTTCACAAGCTTTCTAAAATCAACAAAGAAGTAGTTCAGTCAACATTAAAATTTATCCACTCCCGAGTGGAAAGGAACTAGCTCAGTCGACTGGTTGGCGGCCCGCCGCCCCACCCCACACCCCTGACAAGTGTCATGTCATGGTTGATGGAAATGATGTCCATGAAGCCTGCGTCATATCATGGTTGATGGAAATGATGTCCATGAAACCTGTAGAGTAGGTTCGGACCTCTCCGTCCCTAAGACAAGCATTCAGAAGTGGAAACACTAAGGCAAAGTATTCAATCGACGAACCGAGTAACAAGCATACTCCGCGTACGAAAAAGGACCCTGAGTCCAAGTTCCTAAGACTACTACTCATCGTCAACAGTCAACAGTAGTCTCAGGGACTACACCGAGTGGGTGCACTCAGCATGCCCCCACTGGATATGAAACCACTCGACCAGGTCTGACCTGTCCGAGCAAAAAATTGTCTCTATCAGACCCCCGCTGATGCAAGCACTCGACGACGGTCTCGGGGACTACACCTAGTGGGTGCACTCAGCATGCCCCCACTGGACCTGCTATCACTTGACCTATCGAGTGACGAGCAAAAAAAATAGTGCGCAAGCTTGCAAACATTGTCTCTATTTGACCCCCGCCGATGCAAGCACTCGACGGCGGTCTTAGTGACTACACCCAGTGGGTGCACTCGGCGTGCCCCCACTGAACCTGCTATCACTTGACCTGTCAAGCGATTATCAAAACAATTCTAAGACCCTTGCCGATGTCATCGTCATTCGACAGCGGTCTCGGGGACTACACCCAGTGGGTGCACTCAGCATGCCCCCACTGGACCAGAAACCACTCGACTAAGACCTGATCTACTCGAGAGGAAAACAAGCAAATCTGCTTAAAAAGGAAAACACTTAGTGGGTGTACAATCAAGAAAGACGGAAATTCAATCAGAAATGAACTTACAATCGCACTTACTCGGACATTGGTGCGAAGCGCCGAGCTGACATCATAAGCCAACTTGCTGGCTTCGTACGCCTCCTTCTTTCGCAGCATCATCTGCTCTGCTTGGATCATGGCCTGTTTGCCAGCTCCAGTCTGGTCCTCTGGGATGCGATACAGAGGAAAGGCAGTAGTCGGGAGAGTTGATGTTGTGGCTGGAGTAGCTAAAGTTGCTTGAGGCTGTCCAATCGGCGTCGAGGCCACAATGGTCGAAGTGGCTGGGGGAGGGCACTCGACAGTGGAGCCTCAAGCTCGGTTCTGACTCGGGACGAGTCACCAAGCCCTTGAGATGACGCGGCGGTCGACCCAGGAGGCATCTTCCCTGATGACGTTCTCCGAGCGCGTACGCGTGGAGTGCGTGAGGTCACACCTTCACCCCCTGTACCCCATGGTAGCTCTTCATCGCCCTCAAGTTGGATGACTTCTTCAACTACCAGTCAACAACATTAGTTTATTCAATCGGCGAATCATTCCCAAAAAACAGAGCAGAGTGAAGGTTGGTTATACCTCACTCAAAGGTGGTCGCGTCAGCAGTATCCACGGCCATGTGCTCCCCTTCATCTCTTGGAGGCGACGTCACCGAAGTAGCGGCTCTGACAGACAAATTCCAATCGGTCAGCAAAGATATAAAGTTCCATAGCAACAGAAGGAAAAAAGAAAACAAACACTCACATTGAAACAACAGGTACAACAATCTTCATGTGGGGTAGAGCCTTCCGAGGTTTTGGCGCGTTAGACTTGGGCTATTTTATGGCCCGCTCACTCGACTCAAGTGTTGAAGCTCGGTCATGCTTTGGGTTCCTGCTGCTCGACGTTAAGGTCTTGTTTGGGGCAGCCACTGGGTCCTGGCGCTGCTTACAAAGATGCTCGGTGTGCGGAGGAGACACAACCTCTTCTTCGTTCTCACCCGAGTCCTCATAATCGACTTTGCTATCCTCGGGATAATCAACATATACGTTGCCGCCCTCGATCTTCCCTCCATCTTCGGGCTAATTTCCACTCGGCACGGGTGAGTACATGTCCGTCCACTCCTGTGAGATTCAAACAGTAAAGTTAGTCGACTGATGATCCAATCACTCGACTAAACATGAAAGCATTCGACAAAGATATAACTTACCAGATTCGGTGGTGGGTTCTCGGCAGAGAAAGGCGAGATCCGCTTGGCTCCCAAGGGATTGTTGCATGCTCCAATGATGCTCCGAAGCCATGTGTGATAGTTTCCTCCGAGACTTCCTTTGGATGTGTCCGAGTGATGTCCTCAAGGCCCGAATAGTGCCACATAGCATGGTCTCTCGCTTGAAGTGGCTGGATTCATCGACTGAGAAATGTTTCCAGCAGATCCATACCAGTCGCTCCGCCACGAACCAGATCTACTACCCACTAAGATTCCCACCTAGACTTTCTCTCCTTCTGTCACTAACAGTGATTTCGGAGTAGTGGGTCGCTCTGGTGTAAAGGGGAGAAGGCCAGTCGACATGTTGGGAGATTCAACATCGTTACAATAGAACCAAGTCGACTGCCAACCCCGCATAGATTCAGGAAAAGTCATCGACGGAACGAAGCTTCTAGCTCTCTTTTGGAGTCCCAAGCTCCCACATAACTGAATGACATGGGTCTTATCATCATCTGGGTTGGCCTTTTTAACCGACTAGTATTGGACAGTAAAGATGTGTTTAAACAAACCCCAATGGGGAGGACATCCCAGGAAGCACTCGCACAAGGCTATGAAAATGGCAAGGTATGAGATGGCATTCGCAGGAAAGTGGTGGAGTTGAGCTCCAAAGAAGTTCAAGAAATCGCGGATGAACGGATGAGGAGGCAGAGAAAAACCTCGCTCAACGTGGGTGAGGAGGAGGACTCGCTCCCCTTCACGCGGCTCCGGCTCGATCTCCCCCTCCGACAGCCTCCACGATCCATCGGCCACGAGGTTTTCGACGTCCCTCGCCGTGATCGTCAACTGGAGAAAATCTCCCTGTATACACCCCGGTGGCGCCGTGAATCGAGTGCTCGACGACTTCTTTGCCTTGGCCGCTCCCTTCTTGGCACACTCGAGCTTCTCCGTCTTGTTCTTCGTCATCGCGGCGTTGGGCATCTGTACGGAGTTGGGCGGCGCGTGTGGAGCAGAGGAGGCGGAAGGAAAAGGGGAATGGAGAGGGAGTATTGTGCTATCCGCAGCACATCCTAATCTTATAGCAGCCTGAGTGAGTCACTGACCTGTGGGCCCGCCAGATCTCTATGTATATCGGTTGCAGAGGTCGCGTTGTACGTGGCATAATGGGCGGTGCGGAAATCGTGGCGTTATGCTCCCACTTGCCCTAGTCGTTGCGGTATCTTCGCGTTGCGTGCACTTCCCAAATTTTCGAATCCCGTGAAATCCGGGCCTGACTCGTCGCATCAAAAGATACAACTGTTCATTTCGATCTGAGTCTGTGCTAAAGTTCACTCGGACACGTATCAAAGACAAAATTGATCAGGGTGAATGATAAAGACTCCAGTCGACGCAAATTTCCGTAAAACCCTGGAAGGCATTCAGAATTTATGTGCTTTATCAGAACCAACATCGATCCCTTTTTCACTCGAACCCCGGTCCATTCAGGGGCTAATGACGAGGATATGTACCTAGGGTAGGGTCCTAGGCCTGACCTACATACCCTACCTAAAGACACTATGTTAGAGGACTTAGAGATTACAAGAGAGATTTCGACTGAAGTCACCATGGCGCGTAAGTCACTCGACATTTAATCCACTCGGAGGTTTCTTCCTCCACTTGACAGTCTCCTTTCACTCGGAAGAACCAATGGCCAGTCGACAGCAGAAGACCAGAAGGCGCCCTAGGGAGGCCAACAGGTAGGCGTTCGACCAGTCGCCATTAGTAGCATTTATTGCATATGTTATCAGTAACGTATGCCTTTATTCCCACGATCGAACCCTTCGTTGCTGGGGATTCATGAGGGGCAGCGCACTCTATATAAGCCGCCCCTCCCCTCTGAAACAAGGGTTCACACCCCCTGTAACACTCTTATTCCACACGACAAGAGCTCCCGAGCACTAAGACATAGGGATGTTACTTCCACGAAAGGGGCCTGAACTCATACATCTGTGTGTACATCCTTGCCGTAGCTAGGACTCTACCATCTCCTTACGTACCCCTACCTTCTATTGTCAGGCTCGTTCCCACGACAGTATGTGTTAAGTTAGTTTACATGTTCAATTTCATCACTTGCATGTTGTCTACCGTTTTGATGACTTTGATCGCATGCATTGTTTAGTTTTTCTTTAGTATGTTCTACGCTATTCAGTGTAGCCTGTTGTATTCGAAGAAATATTTTATTCAAAAAATTTCTTAAAATCACTCATTCACCCCTCTAGTCGATTAGTCATTATTACAATTGGTATAAGATCAAGGTGTTCCCTTATTCTGTGTGATTTGGTTTAACAACCAAAAGTTTTAGTTATGTTGACTGGATGAAATTTTAAGGCTTCCGCCAAGCACCCAATGCCATTGACTACCCATATTGGAAGAATAAGATATGAATTCACCTTAATGATGTCGACGAAGAACTCTGTAGAGTGATTGTAGAAGGTTATGTGATTCTTGACAACTCCAACGTCATTCCTGACGACAATCAAAATAGACAGTTTGGTGCTCAAGCTAAGGGCCTCATCTGTGATTGCCTCATCAAAGGGCAATACGCATCAACTCTCTAAAGACCGTGAAGCAAATATGGGATTGGCTATAAAAATTCAATGAAGGTATCTCCACTCAAAAGGGTAGCAGGGATGACGAGGTCGTGTTTTATGTTGTGCCCCATGTTCAATTAAAGGTAAAAGAAATGACACAACAAAAAACTCATAGCATGTACAGTAAACTCATGGTTCTATAAATGCGTGTCCTAAAAAAGTAATCACATGTAGACCACTATAATATTTGTGATGCTTATTAAAAAGGAATATTGTACCGTTTTGCACTAGATTTGGATCGCACAGTTATATTACAAATAATAAGGAAACATGGACAATCAAGACCATACTCTTTCATAAGTACTACTAGATGCTTCTTCTTTTATTCAAACACGGGGGACAAGATATATGGTCATACTATAATTTCTACAAGTTTCCAAAAGATGTGAACTCTCCCCTCATCTATATCTAGCTAAGACATTAGTTATTCATATGTTGCATTTAGATCAAAATTTTACTTCGACAGGGGAAAGAAATATTAAACCTTTAGTCATAAGATCAAAGTAGCTTATGCCAGAATCAATCTACTTTCGAAAATGTTTGTTCTGTGAATTAAAAAATTTAAGAGCAGTATGAAATTATATATTGATATTCATGCATTTACATTGTGCATACTAAGTCATGTCCTAGTGATGGGAAGGGGTGATGTCTTCCCAATCACCCAGGTTCAAGGCATGGTGCTTGCAATTTGGGTTTGTTGCACCAATTATATTGCATGGTTCTCCCTTACAATATTTTTGTCAAAAAATGCATTTACATTGCCTATGGATCAGCTGAGCAAGCACTAATGGAAATGATGGGAGGAGGGACGAAGTGTTCCAACGGCTGAAGAGTTTGTTCGGATAGGGGGCTACAATAGTGAAAGGTTTGCACCGAAAGAAGATGAATATGCATCTATGTTGAATGTGTGTCTAGATTATTCTGCATATCCTTTGATGTGGTAGACCTAGACAATGAAGCTTCTTGAGGGGGGCATGCTACCATGTGGGTTTGCACTAGGAATGGGCAGAGTTGAACTAGTGTTGATTGGTCGTGGGGAGAAGTAGTGTGTGATACGTTGACAGAAAAAATTAGGTTTAAATAAATGGATGTGACTGGGTACGTACTTCCCATGTGTTATTGTTAAATTTGTAAATCGCAAGCCGTCACTGGACAATATGCGTAACATGAAAAAATTGGAGAAGTACAAGGAAATTGCCATTTTGTTAATGAGGCATTTGTTTTAGCTTATTTCATCAGATAGACACCACATTACTTTCCTTACGTTGCACGTGGATACAAAAGCTATCTTTGTTGACATTGAAGAATAAGGACAGGCAAACATTGTCATTGCACTACACACATCTTGTATATAAGAGATTTAACATGTCATTATCTCACATGATTGGTTAGAAGCATTTCATTAGTAAACCAGAGATACACTGCACTAGACTTTTCAGGCAGTGACAATGCTAGACCAATGGGGTGAAAATGATGGAAGTCAAGGGGTAGTTGGACTCGGAAGAAATATGTTACTTTGTTTTCTTATTACAAAGATATGGTGGTTAAGGAGACATGATTATTACCCAGAATGAAAAAAGCAGGAGAGAATCGATCCCTATATTAATTGAAACCACATGCCATCATAAACGAATAAAATTTGGATCTATATATATTGTTCCGTAGCAACACACAAGCAATCAAATAGTTTTTACTAAACTGGCCATTTGCTTTTATAAGTAGTGTTTTGTGTTTTACCCTAACAAGCAAAGAAGCCGTCGGAGAATTTGCTCATGATATCTGGATCGGTTAGATTACGGTCGTGTACGTCCATATCAGCCTACGACGTTCTGAGGGCGTGGCGCGAAGCTTTGTTGACTGATGACACCTTGGGACATGTCGGCTTCTCGATTTTCATGGTGAAGACAACAGTGAAGATAGTCATGGTGGCCGAGATCGGAGGATCAGTTGCACGGATGGAGTCTTGGAGGCGATGGAGACAACCAAGTGTTAGATGACTCTCACGAGTATGATTTGTGGGGCAACAACAGTGGATGATTTCATTTTCAGTGGTACTCATTGGGGTGCCGAGTCGTGACTTTCAGGGTGAAAACCTAAGGTCTGGCCTTCATTGGTTGTGCCTAGCGATTACCTTGTTCAAGGAATTGTTTTGGAAGCGCGAACTTTCTCTAGGGTGAAAACCTAAGATCTTTTATTGGGCAACGACGACGCTTGTGCACTGCTCCCTTGAAGCCGTTGCTTTTGGAGAACTGTTATGTTTCCTGGATGTTGTATTTGGTGGTGGTATGAGTGTTGCTGTTAAGGGGAATTGATCGTTGTGGTGAGACCTTTACCTTTTTCATCTCTTTTCATTTTCTTCTTTGACTGTGTGCATCCTAGATGTCGGTGCAGAAACTAAGTGTAATTGATATCTTCGCGGTATTAATATATTCCTCTTTTCGAAAACAAACAAGAAATGATACATTGAGATATCTTGTTAATATGAGTACTTATCGATAGAGTAGCAAAAATTGATTTATTAAGTAATATGTTTTTCTGTCATCAATGCTGACCTCCGAAAGTGCAAAAAAAAAAGATACTCGCGCAATCTAGTTTTTTCTATTGCGACTTTGCATGTTGATGTCTTAGTAGAAGAGAGAAATAGAAATGCATGGTGTCCGGCGGCTTGCCGCGGTTACAACCATCCCCACGACATCTATGATGGGCAGCCATTAACACGGAAACCGGCTCCTCTACCGTGGCTCTGAGCACGACACGATTGCCGTGCCTTCTTCGGACGCACTGATACGAGCATAAAATCAGAAAAACACAATCAACCCAGCCGTTAGATCTATCATCACGTGCTGAACTAATTAACTAGTAAAGTATTTTTTTTATTAACTAACTAACAAGTACTCCCTCCGTCTGGAATTACTTATCGTGTGGACGGATAAAAATAAATGTCTAAAATTAAAATATATCTAAATACATCCATTCATATGACAAGTATTTCTAGACGGATGAAGTACAAAATTTTCATAAAAAAACCATACAAAATTA
Source organism: Hordeum marinum (assembly GCA_022496015.1). Classification (NCBI taxonomy): domain Eukaryota; kingdom Viridiplantae; phylum Streptophyta; class Magnoliopsida; order Poales; family Poaceae; genus Hordeum; species Hordeum marinum. The sequence continues at coordinate 365,047,196 of CM039673.1, read as the reverse complement.
ATTAACTATAATTAGTGTCCGCAACTGTTCCGTGATCATGAGGTCGGCTCATCGCGCGTGCCGGCTAATTTCACATCGGCACCACGGGGAGGGTGGAGGGCACGGGCGTGCAGAGGGTATCGCAGTCCGAGTGCGAGCACAATCCGGGTTAAGCTTGCTCTCCTCACGCCAAGGAAACACCGCGACCATACGTGCCGACTTCCCGAACAGGGATATCTAGTTCGTGGCGGGGCACGACGTGCGCCGCCACAATGCCGTCCAGATTGACCCCGGCCTTTCACAGTCGCTGAAGTTTTAATATGCATGTTTTTATTATGCATGTTTTTATTTTAAATGTTTTAGTTTTTTTAATTACCATGTAGACCAGATGCGTTGTGCGCACCGACGCCCTTCGCTTGCATCCCTGTTGTACACGAACATACCACTCCAGTTACACATGGTCAATTGACATACAACTATAGTTGTGCGTGGTCGACGAACCGTGTGAAAAAAACAAAAATAGTACCAATAAAACTAATTAAAATAGTAAACAAAAATAAAAAACGTACAAAATCTGCTCACATAAAATTTGACTAATATTAGCAACACTACTTTTCCTATATGAGATTATTTTCGTTTTGAAGTGTTGGTCATGTATCAGTCTCTCGAAGATGCTTATAGAGATAGAATGTGTATATGTGCGTCCATATGTATAAGTGCGTATATGTAAGCGTTTGTGTCTGTATTATGTTTAAAAAATATTTTGGAAAACTTTTCTATAATAAATTAGTTAAGACGTGTGTTACATGTGACGGCTGCGCCGGGCAAAGTAGTAATTTGCTGGCCTATCTAAGTGTGCCCTTGGACGTGTCTAAAGAAGGCACGGCATCCGTGCCGTGCTCGTAGGCACGGTAGAGGAGCCGGATCCATTCACAGGGGGCACACAACAAATCCCTACTTGCAAGGAAATCTCATCTTCAGATGTTTGACAATCCCCTCGTAACAGCGTGCTTCCATAACTCAACCTCATTATTGATCCGTCGACAAAGCTCTCGATCAATGATCACCAACCGTTGGAAGACGGAACTGAATCCTCTAATATACACAAAGGATGTTAGAGGAGCTACAATACTCTAACATTCCTTCTATTAATCCATACCATTAAGGCTAAAATGACTTCAATTAATTGTTAAATTACAGATCTAGTATGTAAATTCATAGTAATTATGTACAAACAAGTTGATGGTGAAATAAAATTAATTTTGGATTTTTTTATAACTACAGTAATTATCAAAAGTAAACAACCTGCTAATAGTTCCTAACATTCGTTCTTCATTTTATACTAGACGAATACTTTTACACCGTGACTTTTCTTCTCTGAGTTAGAGGATCCGGCTCCTGGAAGACGCGACCATTGCGTTCCTTCCAAAGCATTCAGACAATGAGAAGGGCAAGTGAGCCGAAACCCTTTCTCTGCTCCTTCGGGATCAGCACACGACTGGGCACCCACCACACCGTGAGGTTTGCATCTATGATGGGCACCAACCAAGGCCGCAACGAGTGAGGGTAAAGTACCACACCTCCCTGGCAAACACATAACCAAACGCATAACGGTCACATGATGTTGGGACTGCAGGCCGTGTCGCAGGCGTCTGTCCGTCGTCCAAATCCGATGCCTCGTCGTTAGCCAGAAGTGCAGCTTGTACTTGGCCGAAGCGCAAGCTTTTCAAAGGGCCCAACCGCATGGGAGTCTCTCGAGGCCAGCAAAGAACACTTGGTAAGCCGAGCTTGCAGAGTATACTTCGGTCAGCGTCCACTTCCAGACTGTGTGATCCGGGACCTCGGGAAGAAGGTGGACCTCGAGAAGCAAATTCGTGAACAGCAGGAATTGCGTCAGTAATCTAGCCGTCACCACTCACCATCCCTGTGATGTCCCTGATCCAAGCAGGGTCTACCAAGGCCTCATGAACCGTTCGCGAGCGTCGCGCACTATCGTTCACCGCTAGAAAGAGCTCTGGTCCCTCGAACTGAACGAAGCGTCTCTGAAACTAGAAATCCGTCCAGAAGAGAGCCTTCTTACCATCCCCGAGCAGCAACTTGACTGCACCTCAGGCTCCACGGCCGGCTGCATTCACGCAACGCAATCTGATTTTTAGCGCTGCGGATGACGACATGACAGGCGTCAGGCCTGACATTAAGACTCATATCGAGGCGTGTGCAGTCATGAACACAACCAGTGGACGTGCCAGAGTGGTTATTGGGTATGACTAGAAATCATATGGGCTTTGCCCGCGTAGGTTCGAATCCTATCGTCCACGCATTATTTTTTGACGTATATAAATGCCTTAATTTTCGTAGCAGATCACACTGATGCAACAAGGTTTATGTGAAATCATTTTTTTTATCATGTACATCTGGATATTTTAGTAAATTATATTTCTATGCCAAGCTTTAAATCATTCTTTAAAATTCATCATGCCATTTTGAATATTTTGGTAGATTATATTGATTTGCCAAGCTTTACTTGTTATTTTAGCAGATCACACTGATGCAACAAGGTTTATGTGAAATCATTTTTTTTATCATGTACATCTGGATATTTTAGTAAATTATATTTATATGCCAAGCTTTAAATCATTCTTTAAAATTCATCATGCCATTTTGAATATTTTGGTAGATTATATTGATTTGCCAAGCTTTACTTGTTATTTTAGCAGATCACACTGATGCAACAAGGTTTATGTGAAATCATTTTTTTATCATGTACATCTGGATATTTTAGTAAATTATATTTATATGCCAAGCTTTAAATCATTCTTTAAAATTCATCATGCCATTTTGAATATTTTGGTAGATTATATTGATTTGCCAAGCTTTACTTGTTATTTTAGCAGATCACACTGATGCAACAAGGTTTATGTGAAATCATTTTTTTTATCATGTACATCTGGATATTTTAGTAAATTATATTTATATGCCAAGCTTTAAATCATTCTTTAAAATTCATCATGCCATTTTGAATTTTTTTTGGTAGATTATATTGATTTGCCAAGCTTTACTTGTTATTTGTACACAATCCGACAATATAAATTACTTCTTTCAATCTTCGGAGGAGTGCTGACAATGTAGTCAGATGACAGTGATGGCCATATGATTTGGGTGAAGTTGAAAATATTAATGTTCAAACAAATTGAATTCTAGTTATTGAAAAAATAGATGAAATCAGATCATTAACTATACATCTAGACTTGCAATAATTGATTACATTGTTTGTAGTTGATGAACTATTAATGCAAATAGTATAACACCCCGTTTGGATGTAGATATTCGGAGCAGGAATTCAGAATTGGCATTGTCTTACCCGAATGCCGCTGTTTGGATGGCCTGGACATTCGTCCATGGAATTCGGGCTGAATATCGAGCGGCCAACCACAACACTAGCATGACCACTCGACAAATTCGGAGCTCTGAACCAACGTATTCGGTTGAATTGAGATCGAGGTTGACCCGCCCCAACCGCGCCTCCCAGACAAACGGCTTCTCCAGAGAGTCCAGACCGGCGTGTCGCCCATGCCACCAGTGTCATCTCGCAGGCCGGCGGCAACACTCCTCTGGCTATCCCTGCCTTCCTGGGGCCTGGCCTCGCCGCTTGCAACCACCAACGGCCACCACTGGAGTTTACCGGGAATCGTCGCCTTTGGTTCCTTGCCACCGTGTCCGCCAGCTCATTGCTCCCGCCGACTACTGGCACTGGTTCTCCATCTCTTCCCCATGGCCGGCATAACCTTCCTAGTATAATCGAGCCATGCGAGGCAATAGCGAGCACGGAAGCCAACGGCTCGGAGCTGAGCAATACACACCTCAGCGTGCAAGAGCTTCTACGACAACCCGACCATACATCCTCTCCAACCGCTGCTTCTTCCATTTTAGCCACGTGCCACCACATGCAGCTGTCCACCATTGAGTAAGGTCGCCATGCCCATGAGCTGCTCGGCGGAATGCCAATCCATTCAATGCAACGCATCGTGACACTCTAAAGTTGTCAAAATTTATAACTGATACCAAGCTCGGCGTATGGCATGTACGTGCGGTGCAGGATAGTTGTGTAGTAGCAGAAATGTGTAATCTACAAATGTTAATTGGACCCAAGTCATGGGCTTGATTATGTTGCAGGTATAGTAGTAACTAATTGTTTAATATCATTTTTGTTGCATGTATCAGGAGTGGTCAATTTTAAAACTAATGCATCTTTGTATGTGTGTATGTGTTTTGTACACACAGTTGAAATGTGAATGTTAAGAAAGCGAGAAAATCCACACTTTGGCCATCCAAACAACAATTGGAATTGGTGCTTCCCTTGAATTCCAAGCACCAAATATATGAACATCCAAACACTAGAATTGACATTGGAGAGCAATACCAATGTCCTGAGATATTTGGCATTGGAGCAATTCAATGCCAAACCCTTGAATGTCTACATCCAAACATAGCGTAAAGGATCGTGATATATGGCGACCTTTTCATGTTTGGGATAGATACACCACCAGAGAACAAAAGTTGATGTCATCTAACTTCTCCTCTTTTCGAAAAATGTTTTGTAGCTTAAATCGTCGGTTCGATTTAAAATCCTTTATCATCGATGAGACCTTCGAACCTAGATCCCATGTTGATATATTTAATTGATTATTTGGGTCAAAGTTACAGTATGTAAGTTACCCTCAACGGTACGTCAATAACCGCATGAACCTACATGGTCGAAGAGCCAACCATATGGCCACTATCCCCACTACGATATGGGAAAAGTGCATTTTGTGTATACCTTAGAGCCACTTATCAAACAAATGTACTTATTAAGGACAGTATAACCGCATCTAATCCCCGCCCTCACAGCGATTTAGATTTCCGGCCGTTCATTTTGGTGATCGGGAAATTTCCGGCCGTCCATTTTCGTTCTGATCCACAGTGTGCTTAATCTAGGCCATCTGTCCCGTGGGCTGCTGCTACAGGGATCAAAACGAGGGCCTCTGATGTATTGGTCCTTCCGCGAGGCGCCAGCCCATTCGAAGGAGGGAGGCCTACGAGAGACTGCCTGAGGTCCATCCACTTGCGAGTACAGCTCAGGAAAAAAATCCACTCGCGAGTCGCGAACCCTCCTAATCCGATCCCGACGTGAAGAAAAACATTGTTTGATCCAAAAGATGCGGGGCATGCGAAGAGAGGAGGCGCGCGAGGGGATCGACCGCGAGCGAGGGGAGTCGATCCGGCGAGAGGGTAGGGATTCAGCTGAGGCAGATCCAACGGAAGGGCGGGATGCGGTCCAGCCGGGCGCTCGACGATTCAGTCATAGGCGATAGAAATAATCATTGTTATGGATCTTAATGGCAATTGATGTGCCCACTCGCCGATGTGCGTTGCTACAAACCTTAATGGCAATCGATGTGCCCAGGTCAATTACCATGTCGATCCGTGCTCTTATAGTACTCCATTTGCATCCATATATAGTCTTGATCATCGCATTGTTCGTCCCCATCCCCTCCTTACTTCGGCAGGTTGCTACCTTATCTTCTCCGTTCCATCTTCCCCAATTATTTCTCAATCAAATTTCTGGAATTATGTTATTGATGTTGTTTTTTCTACTTCCAGTTGAATGGAAGGTGCTCCGAGTTGACGGATTCAAGATCGTTTCTGCTCGGCTGGGTTCTCCCTTGCCGCTCCAATGGCTTGCGGTCAGGTTATTATAGGTGTCATCTTACTATATGTACTCATCCCACTGCACATGGTGTCTACAGTTGGACGGTATTGCTTTGATCCATCACTACAATTGGTTTCTGAAATCTGTATCCCGTTTCGGGGATTTTTGTATCCTGACGGATAATTCTGTCGAGGGGACTCTGTTCTAGGAATCTGACAGCGACATAGCTTCCTATGATGATGGCATATGGAGCAACTTCTTCTGTATATCTTGTTGGACAACATATTGACATGCTTCCAAAGGCTCTAACTGAAGGTATCCCTTTCATTATATGGCATACACAGTGAATTCCAGCATTGCTTACTAAATTTGAGAAGTCATGAAGCAGGTACATACATAGAGGTATCCATGCCAATAAAAAGTCAAGTACCTCATGGATTGGATCCATACCCAACTTGGCCATGAACCAATTTTTTCTCAAGAGATTGGCAATTAATGTGTGTTGAACGAAGACTACTTGAAAAGAAACACTGATTTGGTCCGAGATTTTGGTCCGACAATGTATTGTCGTGGCAACAGGGGCTCCCTTCCCGCAGTGTGTGTGTGTGTATGCGCGTGCATGCTTGTCTTTAGCGTTTTGAACTGATTGTGAGACTCAACACTTTCTGTGAGCAGAGCACTATGTGCTCTTCATCTGGGTAATACCCGATCTTAATATGCATGATGATTCCTCAAAAAAAAATGCATGATGTTTCATCTCTGACCACTTATTGGGATATGATTAGTGTCTCGTGCCATATTGTTTTAAGGGAAGTGAAGAAGATAACATAAGTTGTCTTAGTAAATTAAAGATCACATGTTCTTAAAATGATGTAAGGTAGCAAGTATGCATCTTCGTCACTATTTTGCAGCATGTTCTGGAGTTACCTGATACCATGTATATAATAGTATAAATTATGTACAGTTTTTCATCCAATTTTTTCCATGCAAAAAAGTAGGGATTTCTCCCTGTTGTTTGTATTTATAAGTTTTCTGAATGAGTCTATATACAGACAAGGAGCTGCATTAGAGAACTTTTATTAAACAGAGGAGTTGCATAGGTAGGTTTTCTTGTGTGATGTTAGTTTCAATTCATTCCTAAGCTGGACAGAGATGGCCATAAACGCCTTGACATCTAAATTTTGCCACCACCAGGGTTTATTGAGCTCAAAATAGATGCCTCTTTTGATGAACAACATTTATGCAATTATGCTGCAGCAATCAACCGAGATGGTAAAGGGTTTCTTGTATAGCTGAACTGGATTATACTCTAGATGCTCAGATGGTGGAAGCTCATGGACTATGACATGGCTTACTGCCAGACTCTCGCTGGGATGTGGACGTCTTCCTGTTAAATCCAAAAACATGGTGATCAGTCATAGCACCCGACGACTACAGTGTATGATGACCACTGCCACCTATCCACAGATTTTGTCAAGATAATATTCGACCACTGTCCCTAGGAAGATAACGCAGCTGCCCATGAGCTTGTTGTGTTGAGAGACGAGGATCCCCCACCTTGCGTTGTACCTCTTTTTTTATAGGAGTGCATTGTACCTCTTCTAGCTGAAGATATAACTGTTATTTATTTTTAATAAAAATGTTTTTCGTAAAAACTAATTCATTCTTATTCAGTCATTACTTATTATTTGTGCTATTAATTTGTGTTAGAATAAACATTTCTAAAATATTTTGTGTCTTATATTCATCATTTATACATCTGGTAATTGATTCTGTGTGTACCACAAAGGCGTAATTAGCTGACTTGAGTTAAGTTCCTAGGGGTAGTGAGAGACGCTAACTGCACATCTGTGATTAGATATCTATTCTTGTATGTACACAACGTTTGCTGGTGTAAGGAAATTCTCATAAAGAATTAAACTTGTGGCTTAGAAACAAAGGATGATATTTATAAATACCAGGTACTTACAAAGACACCATTCATTGTTCAAAGAAAAGACATTATTCAACGATCTGAACGTTACAGATCATGTAGCTGGGTAGCGCCCTTGAATCCTGACTTGATTCAAGTATTATTCTTTTAAAAACAAGTGCCGGTGCAATATTTTGTTAATCCGGTAAGTTTAGTTTGTTATTGTGGTTCAAAGTCAAAGACAAACTCAGTTTGTACTTAATTATCATATTTTGTTCCAACGTATATTTACAAAAAATAAATTATTTAGAGTCAACATTAATTTGTATTCTTCCAACCCTTTTATTATATGAGTAAATAGACGGGCGTAGCAGCGCGTGCCATCATGGTCTAGTTTAGCATATTGCAGGGCAGATACAAAAGGTCACGTTCATGAACCAAAACAAGTGAGGCTACACTTACAAAAGAGATGTTTGATTGGTTCATTGTGATGATTAAAAATCACACATCTACAAAAGATACCGAAGGAATATCTTATATCCTATAAAGGATTTTTCAGTTTCCATGAGCACCAAAAGGAACTAAAGAAAGGTACAATGAGTACCAAAAACTTTCCATTTTAATGCAAGTTCGAACGGAAACCATCCACACACTGCACTAAATGGGCGGACTATAGCTGACTCAGTAGTAGTATGTTCCACGATGCTAGCTGCAATCTTATTAGATCCCTCTAGAAGGCGACATTTGACAAGAAGACTCCCAAAATCCCAGTTGTGTAATAGTTACGACAATGCGAGAAAAACCAGGATAATACTACCATAACAACCCTTCTAGGGGATTTTCTGTAAGAAAGCACGAATATTTATTTCATTCCATTAAAAATAAGAACCGTAGTTTCCAACTAAATGTCCTCGCAAACCTTATTTGTGAACTGCCTTCTGTAGAAAAATGATGGGTGTTGCTTCAGGATTTCTTTGTAATTTTTTGGTTTGGTTTACTTTACTTTTGGCTCTAGTAAATACTCATTCCATCCCATAATATAATGCACATTGGATTCGTGAAAGACAAGCTTCACAAACTTTAACCAAGTTTATAGAGAAAAATTCTATATCTGCAATATCAAATATATACCACATAAAATATATTTCGTGATGTAATTTGCTTTGGTATTCTAAATGTTGATATATTTTTCTATAAATTTATTCAAAGTTTACAAAGTATGATTAAAAATATATTCTGTAAGCATTATTTTTTGGAACAAAGGGAGTAGTAATTGATAGATCCTGTGTGATCGTATGGGTTTGGGGTTTCCGGTAGTAGATGGGAGATGGGGATTACCTGCTCCCTGTCCGGAGGAGCTCGAGCCGCCTTCCATGTCGATGCGGTGGAGGCGGTGATGACGGCGAGATCTAGATGGGGTTGTGGCGGTGGTGCTTCCCGTGAGCACTGCGATTGCCCTAGATCGGAAGGGTGTTTCGATGGGAAACTGACGGCACGGTCAACCTCGTACCGTGTGCCCCGCCCCCCACCTCTCTATATATCGCAGGTCACAGGGGCCCACCAACCATAAGATGGTTGGGCGCCCCTGATCAGGGCGCGAATAGATCACAGGTCCGGTGGGCCGTTGGGCCCGCTCGGTGGAGATCATCCTAACATTCTCCCCCTTGATCTTAACTTTACTTTTGACTTTATACTTTCTAGTTTATTCGTTTCATCGCATATTGGTACATTGAGCATGTCTCATCGTCACAGCTTGATTGCCGATAGAATCATACAGCTACAACATACGTTTTGTTCAGAAACAAATTCTGTTCTTTTTGGGCCTCTCATGATCCAGGAATCATAGACTTTCCCTTAAACCCATGCCGGCTAAGTGTTCCTTGAACACATTGGGTGGTAAGCCTTTCGTTAGCGGATCCGCAAGCATATCCTTTGTCTTTATATGCTCGAGACTTATAGTGTGATCCTGGATTTTATCGTTCACAACGTAATACTTTATCTCTATAGTTTTAGCAGCATTACTCGACTTGTTGTTGTGAGCATAGAATAATGCGGGCTGGTTGTCACAGTACATCTTTAGTGGCTTGTGAATACAATCTACCACTTTCAAGTCGGGTACGAATTTCTTTAGCCATATCGCCTGCCCCGTGGCTTCGAAGCATGCTATGAATTCTGCATACATCGTGGATGATGCAACTATTGACTGTTTGGAGCTTTTCCACGAAATAGCCCCTCCTGCGAGAGTGAAGACGTATCCTGATGTGGATTTTCTATCATCTCTGTCCCCCGCAAAATTTGCGTCTGAATACCCTTTTATCTCTAGGGAGTCAGACCTCCTGTATGTTAGCATGTAGTGCTTCGTGCCTTGCGCATAACGCAATGCCTTCTTTGCCATTTTTCCAGTGCTCCATGCCTGGATTCTCTTGATATCTACCGAGTACCCCGGTAACAAAAGCTAAGTCAGGACGGGTGCACACTTGTGCATACTGTAAGCTTCCAACACCAGAAGCATATGGTACTGGTTTCATGAGATCGATCTCGTACTGGTTCTTGGGACATTGGAATTTCCCAAAACTATCGTCCTTGACTACGGGATCAGGTGTGGCTTTACTCGCATGCATATTATACTTTTGAAGAACTTTCTCCAAATATGCCTTCTGCGATAGTCCTAAGACTCCACTGTTCCTATCTCGGTGAATTTCTATGCCCAAAACATAGGATGCTTCACCAAGATCTGTGATATCAAAATTTGAGGATAAGAACTTCTTTGTCTCTAGTAGTAGACTAACATCACTGCTAGCAAGCAGGATATCATCCACATACAAGATTAGGAAAATATATTTCCCATTTTTAAACTTTGCATAAATGCAATTATCCTCAATATTTTCTTTGAACCCAAAACTTTTAACCGTTTGATTAAACTTTAGATACCACTGTCTAGAGGCTTGTCTTAATCCATAAATGGATTTCTTTAGGCGGCATCCCATATTTTCCTTGCCTTCCATGATAAAACCCTTGGGTTGTTTCATGTAGACCTTTTCTTTTAAATCACCGTTCAGAAATGCCGTCTTGACATCCATTTGATGTAACTCTAAATCAAAATGAGCAACTAATGCCATTATGATTCTGAAGGAATCCTTACATGAGACTGGAGAAAAAGTATCATTGTAATCTATCCCTTCTCTTTGTGTAAATCCTTTAGCCACAAGTCTTGCTTTATACTTTTCTACATTTCCACTAGGATCATACTTGGTTTTGTAGACCCATTTGCAGCCTACTGTTTTGGCTCCTTTAGGGATTTCCACTAAGTCCCAAACATCTTTGGAACTCATGGAATTCATCTCATCTTCCATTGCTTGTAGCCATTTTGATGAGTTAGGTCTTTTAATGGCTTCTTCATATGTAGCGGGATCACCTTCCATATGAGCCATTTCTGTATTATAAGCTTTATAATCAGTAGAAATAGCAGATCTTCTTGTTCTATTAGATCTTCTAAGTGCCTTAGTTTCTGGCACATCTTCTACTGTTGACTGCTGTACCTCCCTCTCATGCTCAACAACGGGTTTAGCCGGCTCCTGACGGACAGGTTCCGGGTCTTCCCCCATAGTTGTCACGGGTGAAGTTACGGCTGGTAGTGAGAAAAATGGCTCCTGAATCATCGGATTAGGTGCATGCACCCTCTTCTCCTCAAGATCAATTTTCCGAGCTACCAAGCTCCCCCTCATCATTTCGTCCTCTAAGAAGACTGCATGTCTCGTTTCTACAAACTTTGTATATCTGTCTGGGCAGTAGAAATGAAAACCTTTTGATCTGTCTGGATAGCCAATGAAGTGGCAACTCACTGTTTTGGGATCTAACTTTGCAATGTTTGGATTAAACATTTTCGCCTCAGCGGGGCACCCCCACACCCTAAAGTGTTTTAAAGAGGGCACTCTTCCTGTCCACGGCTCGTACGGTGTTTTGGGCACCGACTTGCTTGGCACTCTGTTGAGAATGTGAATGGCGGCTTTCAATGCCTCCATCCATAATCCCAATGGCAATGTGGAGTAACTCATCATGCTGCGTACCATATCCATCAGAGTACGGTTACGCCTTTCAGCTACTCCATTTTGCTGAGGCTCGCCCGGCATTGAATACTGGGCTACTATGACAGTCTCCTGCAAGAACTTTGCAAAAGGTCCAGGGACTTGGCCATATGGGGTGTGCCGACCGTAGTACTCTCCCCCATGATCGGACCTTACTATCTTTATTCTTTTATCATGTTGATTTTCAACTTCAGCTTTGAATATCTTAAACTTATCCAATGCTTCGGATCTTTCTTTGATTGGATAAATATAACCAAAACAAGAGTAATCATCTGTGAATGTTATGAACGAATCATATCCATCCACACTTTTCACCGAAAATGGTCGACAAATATCGGTGTGGATGACTTCCAGTGTGCCTGTGCTATGAATTGCACCCTTTTTGATCTGGTTGACATACTTTCCTTTGATGCAATCCACGCATTGTTCTAAGTCTGAAAACTCTAACGGAGGAAGAATTTCACTTTTTACTAATCTTTCTATTCTCCCCCTAGAAATATGGCCCAAACGACAGTGCCATAATTTCGATGAGTCATTAGTTCTTTTTCTTTTCTTTTGTTCTTTGTTCGACGAGGTAGCTTGAGCATTCACATTGGACACACAATGCATTTTTTCACGGAGTGATAGCAAATAAAGCTCATTATGAAGCAAAGCATCACCAACATAAGCGTTATTACACCATATGGCACACTTGCCATGTCCAAAGTAACACTCATAATTGTCTTTATCTAAACAAGAAACACTAATCAAGTTTCTATTACATGAGGGAACAAATAAGACATCACGAAGAAGAAGATTGAATCCATCAGCTAACTCCAAAGAGACATCGCCGACAGCTTCAACTTCTGCTTGGACTCCATTAGCTACCTCAATGCATCTTTCTCTTCTTTCCATGGTCCTCGTCGAACGGAATCCCTGTAAAGAGTTTGCAACGTGAACAGTTGCTTCAGAGTCAATCCACCAAGTAGATTTTGAAAACTTTACATACAAGGATTCATTTACAAAAGAAACGATGTCGTTACCTCTCTTTGCCATAAAAGACTTCAGCCAAGCAGGACAATCCTTCTTCTAGTGCTCTATCTGTTTGCAATGGAGACAAGTGTCTTTGTCCACTGGAAAGAACCTCTGCTGATTCTGATGCTGATAGGGTGCTTTTCCATGTGGCTTAGAAGGAGAACCTTTGCCTTTAGGATTATAGTTCTTCTTCTTTTGGTCCTTCACATAGTTGATAGAACCACCATTTGAGGCTTTGAGTCTGTCCTCTTCCTGGACGCACATGGCTATGGTCTTTTCTATGTCCCATTTTTCAGGCGACATATTATTTGACAACAAACGTGTCAAATTATTTGGGCAACGAGGCCATAATCAGGTGGATGAGGAGCGCAAGTTTGAGCTCCAAGTCTGCATCCATGGGGTTGAGCTTTGCAGCCATGTTGCTCATCCTGAGAATGTGCTCTCGAATGCCATGACCACCACCAGTATAGTTCTCCGTGACCAGCTGTTTTATCAACTGGGTGGCATATGTCTTTGAAGAGCCAGTGAACTGACTCTTTATCTTTTTCAGCAGCTCCCCTACGGAAGTGCACTCTGCAATCGAGCCCGCGATGGCGTTCTCGATTGTGTTCTTTATAAATGCCATATACTTTTTGTTGGCATTTACCCACTTTTGGTTGCTCAAAGTGTAAGAGAACTCCAATGGAGCATAGTCACTCCTCTTTTTATTCCATGCAGCATCATCATCAATGGCCTCTCTGATTGGCTCTGTAGGCCTGACCGGCTGTGGTTCATCCACAACCCAATCAACCTCAGCATAGACAAAGGCCAAATGGACTTTCTTCCTCCACTCGGTGTAATTATCACCTCTGAGTGTCGGAACTTCTTTTAAACAACTCATCAGGTTGAAACCTCCTGAAAATTATGACAACCACATGTGTTAATCTAACGTTGGTCAAATTAAACATATAATTGTCTATGCAATTAAATCTATATTACCGTTGGGCAAATCGATAGAAATAAAAGCACCTTTTAAAAAAAATATGGTCATGTCATTAATAACGTTGGTTATAAAAATAACATGATCATATTAATTCTATTAATCTCTTTAATGTGCTCTTAAAAAAATAATACTCTCCAAACTTTATTTATTTTATAAAAGCACACTTTTATATATTTACGCAGCGGAAAACATGAATATAAATTCATGAACTTTTAATTCTTGACAGAAACTTTTCTTTTATTAAAAAATTCATGAACTTTATTATATTTTTCTTTATAAAATTCATGAACTTTTCTTTTCTGAAAATATCAATTTTATTTCCAGAGACTTTCTATTTTCTTTTTCAGAAACTTTGTAACTTTTTCTTTTCTATTTTCTGAACATAATTTCTCGTTGGAAAAATAATGCACAAAAAAAACTATTTAAAATAATACGAAAATGCGGCCTATGGGGCTGGGCCGCGGCTCTTTCAGCCGAAACTGGCCCAACAGTCACGGTCTTTTGGCCCACCGGCCCGTGGCCGAGCTAGGTTTTCAATCTCTACCGTCCAGTCAATCCGACGATCGAGCGTACAGATCGGTCGAGCAAAAAGCCCAGCCGCTCGGGGGGCCGAGGGAAACCCTCGTCAGTTCTCCCCCCGACCCGCCGCTCGCCTCTCTATCTCCTCTCGCTCGGGAGCAGCGGCAGGCCGGCCGCCTGCGCCGGCGGCGACTCCACCGCGTCGCGCCAGCCTGCACGAGCCCGTTCCCGAGCCCAGCGGCGGGACGCCTCCACACCACGGCCTCTCTTCCTTCCCCTTCGCCTCTGTCCCGCGCGGCGAGTGAGGGCAAGGGCCCGGCCGCCATCGCGCCTTTCTCTGGCGGAGAGGACTGCGCCGGTTGGCCGGACACCGCCGCCACCGCCCAGCCTCTCCCGCACCTTTTCCTCCCCCAATACTCCACCAGCCCTGCGCCATCCACTGCTAGAGAGAGAGGAGGGAAAAGCACGACGGCCTCCCGCTGTCCCCGCGCCGGAGTGCGCTGGTGGCGGCGCCCCCGTCGGCCCCTTCACCGGTCGCGCGAGCTCCCAAGGGAGAGCGCGCCGCCGTCGAATGGCCCGGTGGTGGTGCCTCTTTTTTTTGTTTCTTTTCTTTCTTTGCCGGCGAGCCCTAGGGCTTCCGGTGGTTCTTCGTCCCGGCGCCTCGGCTTACCGATGCGCGGCGGGATCGAGAGGAACAGGCGCGGCCCGAAGGCGGCGCTGCTTTGCCGGTGGCCCGAGGCCTTCTCCGGTGATCTGCTTTGCCCTGTCTAGGGTTCTTGGGAGGAAGGGAGGGGTCTTTCTTTTCTGTATAGTCTTTGTACCGAAAAACCAATACCCAAACTCTGGCTCTGATACCATTGATAGATCCTGTGTGATCGTATGGGTTTGGGGTTTTCGGTAGTAGATGGGAGATGGGGATTACCTGCTCCCTGTCCGGAGGAGCTCGAGCCGCCTTCCATGTCGATGCGGTGGAGGCGGTGATGACGGCGAGATCTAGATGGGGTTGTGGCGGTGGTGCTTTCCGTGAGCACTGCGATTGCCCTAGATCGGAAGGGTGTTTCGATGGGGAACTGACGGCACGGTCAACCTCGTACCGTGTGCCCCGGCCCCCACCTCTCTATATATCGCAGGTCACAGGGGCCCACCAACCATAAGAGGGTTGGGCGCCCCCGATCAGGGCGCGAATAGATCACAGGTCCGGTGAGCCGTTGGGCCCACTCGGTGGATATCATCCTAAGAGTAATCACGTGCTTCCTATTCTTTTGCATGAGTATAAACATGCAGAGTTCAGTCAGACATGCTTCAGATTCACACGCAGAGGCAGAGCAGTCGCAAACTGGATTTGGGCCACGATGACTAAGAGTGTGAGCCATTTTCTGTTCTGATGTATCCTGTACCGGTAGCAAAGCCGGTCAAGATCGCCACATTTACGCTTCCCGCTCTGCGTCGATCGCCATGGCATCCTTTGAGTAACCCTTAAGATAGTACGCGAGCACCACCAGATAGCCTTCCAAGGATCGCAGGACCCGGAGGCACCACACCGATCGAGAAGAGAACGCACTCCCAAAGAAGATGTGGAGACTCAATTATGGAGTAATTTTCAGGACACGACGATTACGAGAACAGATTACTTTCACAGCAACAATCCGAAACAAGGAGTGTCAATGGTGCCAGCCGATTATAATTGAGCCCCTCAGCCCATGATCCCTGGATCTGTTGGATTAGATACTTCGACCCCATGATCGATCGCTCTGACCCAGCTCGCGTTCCGGTGTAGGATCTCGAGAGCTCATGAGATAACATAAACAATCTGCAACCCGGCTCCAGATTAATTTGGCGATACCGTAGACGTCGTTGCAGCGAGCTCCTCTCCTAGCTCGTATCACGTAGTATAAATCATCGCCATGCATTGCAATCTTGCATTTGCCCAGACCCCAGACGCGGCGGCAGTCGGGAGAGAAGATGAGCAATTCGGCTGATTTGGCACCATCATCACGCGCGGCTGTGCTTCTTGCTTTCTCCCTAGTCTGGTTCTTCAGTCATGCCCTCGCCGCCGGACACCCTGACTACGCCGACGCGCTCGCCAAGTCGTTGCTTTTCTTCCAGGGGCAGAGGTCCGGCTCCCTGCCGACGGACCAGACCGTCAAGTGGAGGTCCAACTCCGCCATGTCCGACGGCTCGGCCGCAAACGTGAGCAGGCGACGTCTCGCACGCACTGTGCCGCTTCTACTTTGTGGCGCATGCTAGATTGTGGTCAACGTGTGCTGACCTAAATTTTGACTTTTGTTGACTCGGCTGTGGTGGATGGGCGTACTTGGGCGGCAGGTCGACCTCACCGGCGGCTACTACGACGGCGGCGACAACGTCAAGTTCAATTTCCCCATGGCGTTCACCACGACCATGCTGTCGTGGAGCATCATCGAGTACGGCGGGCGGATGGAGGGACGCGTTCACGACGCGCGCGCCGCGGTACGGTGGGCCACGGACTACCTCCTGAAGGCGGCCAAGACGACCCCGGGCAAACTCTACGTCGGAGTGGGCGACGCCGACGCCGACCACCGCTGCTGGGAGCGCCCGGAGGACATGGACACGCCGCGGAATGTGTACGAGGTGTCGGCGTCCGCCCCGGGGTCCGACGTCGCAGGGGAGACCGCAGCCGCGCTCGCCGCGGCCAGTTTGGTCTTCAAGGCCGCCGACCCGGCCTACTCCAGGAGACTGGTCGCGGCGGCCAGAGACGTGATGGCGTTCGCTTGGCAGCACCAGGGTAAGTACAGCGACCACGTCGGCGGCGGCGTGAGCAACTACTACCCGTCCTACTCCGGCTACAAGGTGCAAACCAAATCCATCAAAAGATCACACCGTGCAACGAATTAAAAATGTCGTTATACAGTCTTCTTGCTTTGTCACGACTCACGATTTTGCGTGCACGGTGTGCAGGACGAGCTCCTATGGGGATCTGCATGGCTGCTCTGGGCGACCAAGAACAGCTCCTACCTCAACGACCTCGTCTCCCTCGGCGCCAACGACGGCGTCGACATGTTCAGCTGGGACAACAAGCTGGCCGGGGCGCGTGTGCTTCTGTCACGGGTAACTTAAACACACCATGCTATGCAACTCTCCAATGCCAATATGCCATCAAGTTCCACTCAACTAACACATTGCATCCGTCCGGGCAGAGGGCTCTGTTGGACGGGGACAAGAGGCTGGAGCCGTTCACGCGTCAAGCGGAGGAGTTCATCTGCCGTGTCCTGCCCAAGTCCAGCTCCCCGTCGTCGACGACGGCGTACATGCCGGGCGGGCTGATGCACCGGTCGGACAACGCCAACCTGCAGTACGTGGCCTCCGCCAGCTTCCTGCTCACCACCTACGCAAAGTACATGGCCGTCTCCAACCGTGCCTTCTCCTGCCAGAACCTCCCCGTCACCTATAAGGCCCTGAGGGCCCTGGCCAAGAGGCAGGTGGACTACGTGCTGGGCGACAACCCGCTGGGGATGTCCTACATGGTGGGCTACGGAGTGCGCTCTCCGCAGAGGATACACCACAGGGCGTCCTCGATGCCGTCCGTGGCCGCGCACCCGGCGCACATCGGCTGCCAGGAGGGTTTCCAGAGCTACCTCTATGCCGGCGGCCCTAATCCGAACGTGCATACCGGCGCCGTCGTCGGAGGGCCGGACCAGAACGACGCGTTCCCGGACGACCGCGCCGACTACGCGCGCTCGGAGCCCACCACCTACACCAACGCGCCCCTCGTAGGTTGCCTCGCCTACTTTGCCGGGAGCTACAAGAAATGACCACGGCTACCATGTGAAATCTTTATACGATAATACTACTCCCTCCGTCTCATAATGTAAGACAAATATAGTGTCAAAAAACATTTTACATTTTGGAACAAAGAAAGTACTATTTAGTTGATCAAAAACAACTTACATAAGATGTTAATTAAGCGTTCAGGAATTTGTAAGAAAAATCGCACGTTGACCGTAATGAAACCGTCTGAACAGCATTGGAATCTCAGCCATGCTAGGTGAATTGCTTCATGATTATTTATTTTTCTAGCACAATGGCAAGTAGTTCGTACTGATCCTGGCATTATATTGTACTATAGATGGCATGGCCAATTCTCTTTTTATTGTAGATCATGGCGAATTTCTTTTCTTTACACCATGGCAGTTTTCCTTTTTTGGACCATGACAAATTTACTGAACAATACATGGTTGTATATTCTTCTCCGTTCTCTACCATGGTAATTTATTCTGGGCACCATGGAGAAAAATTGGACCCTGGTCCATATTTTTGTAACATGGCAAATTTGTTGAAAAACTATGGTATTTTTTTGTACACATTCGTTGAACAAACCATTGTAAATTCCTTTTCTACACCATGCCAAATTTATTTTGAACATCCCACGACATATTTGTTTTCATATATAAGCCTATTTCATAAATTTTCTTTCCAATACTTTTTTGCCATCATCTTGGTAAGCAATGACAACTTAGGTTCAAACATAATTGTTTAGTTTCCTTGTTTGTTTTCAAGACGCGGCAGATTTAGTTTCTTATGCATGGAAATCCAACGAGCTGGTAAATTTATAAATTAGAGGATCACAGTTTTATATAAAAAAATCTTTTTCGCAATGAAGGTTAAAAACCTCGGCCTCTGCACCGCATCACCATTATGCACACATCATTTTTATTAATTATTCAGCCGAGTACAGAACAAAGTCAATCACAGCCTAACCATTACAATATATACAATTAACACATCGGACTAAGTCGACTTCTTCCATAATGACCAGTCAATGAAGATCCATACTGAAAGTTTAGAGTATAGAGGTGCTACTAATATGACTATCTCATGTAAAAGAGTGTGTGTTGAGAGAGTTGATGTTGTTTTAGGGATAGATGGGTCTACTGTTTATGTAACCCATGAAGTTGATGAGGGAGAGGAGGAGGGAGTCTCTGGGGGAGGAAAAATATATAGGGGTGACAACTAAGGAAGCTATCAGCCCTGAGGCTATTGGTCAACTAACGAGCACGTATGATGACTCTTGTCAGGAGACATGAAAATAATATGTTTGAACTGTCGAGGTTTGGATCGGCCTTAGACGGTCCAAGAGCTTGTGTGTCTTTCAAAGACACATCGACCCAACATTATCTTTCTTTCGGAAACAAGGCAAAATAAAAAAGTATGTTGAGAGTTTGTGTTATCGCTTGGGTATGACAAATGTTTTTACTCTTTTTGTCCCAAGAAAATGTGGTGGTTTAGCGGTTTACTGGGATGACCTTCATCCTTTGGAGTTAAACAAATATGAAGAACATGTTATTGACATGTACATATGCAATAGAGATGGTACTAAGTGGAGAAGCATATTTGTTTATGGGGAACCAAAGGAGAGCCAAAGGTATGAAATGTGGGATATTTTGGGGCTTATTAAACCTCTTGGAGATGGTATGTGGTTTATGGTCGGTGATTTTAACGAAGCAATGTGATAGAATGAGCATTTCTCCTGGCATAAGTGGACGCCTAGACTTATGGGTGATTTTCATGAGGTGCTTCCAGAATGCAATTTATTTTATCTTGGATTTCATGGAGTTCCTTGGAAAAACAATAATAAGCAAGAAGGTAACAAAAATGGGAAGGTAGGGCTTGATCGCGCAGTGGCGTGCCCCTAGGTATTTCTATTTTTCCTGATTGCAAGGTCTCACACATTATTCTTTCAAGGTCAGACCATTGCCTTCTTCTTATACAATTGATGGGTGATCCTCACACCGGTGCATTTGTTAAGCATTTGAAATGTGAAGCATAATGGGGAGGGAAGGGGTGGCACTTGATGAGTAGATTAAATCTTGTTGGAACAAAAGGTCTTTCCTTGATGGTTTGAGAGATGTAGCTAATACTCCCTCTTTCCTAAAATAATTGTCTCAACCTTGTAGTAGCTCTAATACAAAGTTGTACTAAGCTTGAGACATTTATTTTGGGACGAAGGGAGTAATTTGGATAAACTTATGGAATATCTCCATGGTTGGAGCCGGGATCATATTGGCCATATTCCCAGAAGGCTTGTGAGTGCTCAAAAAAGATGAAATGTCATATTTAAAAGGAACAATTATATTTCTTACGTGCAGAGGAAGGAATCCTCCGGCAGATGGATGAACTTTTGCGAATGGAAGGAATCATGTGGAAGCAGAGATGTTGTTTGAAAAAATGAAATGGGGTGGGGAGAGGTGGTCAAAATACAAAATTCTTCCATTGAAAGGCTACTTAGAGAGCAAAGAAAAATAATATTTCTACCCTTAGAAGGAGCGATGGGACTCTCAACGATAATATGGAGGATATTCAAGGTATCACAAATTATTTTTTAGGCTTGTGATCGTACAGTCAACCAGTCATTATTCCACTTCTAAAACCTTTTGTGAATGATGGTATGAATATGGAACTTCATAAACCGTTTTCTGATCAAGGAATTAGTTATGTCTCTTCCAAATCAGACCGTTGGAAGCTCCTGGTCCAAATGGTTTTCCAGCTGTATTTTTCACAGGAGTTGGGGTTTGCTCAAGATGGTTATTGTTTGTGTTGTCCAACAGTTCTTTAATTCTGAAATGATGTTAGAAGGATAAACGCCACTACTATTGTTCTTATTCCTAAAGTGAAGAATCTCCATTCATTCAAATATTGTAGGCCAATAAATCTATGTGATGTCATATATAAAATCATCTCCAAGTGTCTTGTTAATAGACGAATTGGCCATTGCTTGACGGTATGATCTCTCCTACCCAAAGTGTGAAGATTAATCTTGGATAATGCTCTTTTCGCTTTCGAATGTATGCATTCGTTGAGTACTTTAAAACATAATTATGATGAATATTGCGCATACAAGTTGGATCTTGGTAAAGCATATGATAGGGTGTATTGGAAGTTCTTGGAGAGTATGCTAGGGGCGTTTGATTTTGCCCTGACCTAGACTAAATGCATTATGATTTGTGTTACTTTAGTAAAAAATCAACGCGTTTTAATGTGAAAATGTTAGATTCCTTCTGGCATGCGTGTGGGATGAGTTAAGGGGGTCCCTATGTCCATATTTATTCTTGTTTGTCCCTGAAACTTTTCGTTCCTACTAAATGACAATTCTGTTAGAGGGGTCTCCAAGATATTCATTGAACAAACATGCTCCTAGTATCTCTCACTTCTTATTTGTTGATGACAGTCTCCTATTTTTAAGGGGCCTTTGGAGCGAGCTTTGGCCAGTAAAATATTTTGGCGATTTATGAAGAGGGTATAGGTCAGTTGCTTAGCCCGAATATGTATCCATTGTGTTTGGGAAGATGTGTAGCTTGGAAGATCAAGCATCCATCATGGTTATTCTTAGAATCACAATTGGTGGGTTTGAGGATTATTTGGGGTTGCGAGTGCCAAGAGGGGCACATGAACGTGGGCAAATTTCAGTCCACCAAAGATAGGGCGCTAAAGCGTCTGGCGGATTGGATTGAAAAACATTCTACTAGCGGGGCAAAAGAAATTTAGATCAAGTGAGTCATTCAGGTTCTCCCGGTTTGTGTCATGGATATTTTTAAATTTCTAACATCGCTATATGAGGAATTATCCAAAATTATAAGGCATTTTTGTTGGGGAACGTTGCATGGGAAACAAAAAAATTTCTACGCACACGCAAGATCTATCCATGGCAATGAACATCTACGAGAGGGAGAGTGGATCTACATACCCTTGTAGATCGCTAAGCGAGAAGCGTTAAGAAATGCGGTTGGTGTAGTCGAACGTCTTCGCGATCCAAATCGCCAAGCGTCCCACGATCTCATCACGATCCGTCCCGCGATCCAATCACGATCCATCCCGCGAACTCATCACGATCTGTCTCGCGATCTCATCATGATCCGTCTCGCAATCTTGATCACGGTCCTTCCGATCTAGCGCCGAACGGACGACAGCTCCGCGTTCAGCACATGTACAGCTCGATGACGATCTCCGCCTTCTTGATCCAGCAAGAGGGAGCGGAGAGGTAGAAGAGTTCTCCGGCAGCGTGACGGCGCTTTCGGCGATGGTGGTGGAGCTATTCCGGCAGGGCTTCGCCTAAGCACTGCAGAAATCTGATCTAGAGGAGAAACTATGCACTAGAGGAACGGGTAGCACGTGGCTGAAAATCTAGTGCCAAAAACCCTAAAACCTCCACTATATATAGGAGGAAGAGAGGAGGAGGCTTGGCCCTGAAGGGACCAGCCCTTGGTTCGGCCGAATCAAGGAGGAGAGGAGGACTCCTCCTCCAATCCTAGTAGGACTAGGGAGGAACTTTTTTCCACCTTTTCTCTTTGGGTTTTCTCTTCCAGCCGCATGGGCCTTGTGTGGGAATTCCACCAGCTCACTAAGGGATGGTATTCACTCTCCCACAGCCCATGTAGCCTTTTGGGTCGAAATACCCCTCCCGATGGTCTCCCGGTACACTACCGGCACTCCCGGTACACTACCGATGAGCACGAAACTTTTCCGACGACCAAAATAGGACTTCCTATATATCAATCTTTACCTCCGGACCATTCCGGAGCTCCTCATGACGTCCGGGATCTCATCCGAGACTCCGAACAACCTTCGGTCACCACCATCCATAACTCTATTCTACCGAAACGTCACCAAACCTTAAGTGTGCAGACCCTGCGGGTTCGAGAACTATGTAGACATGACCGAGACACCTCTATGGTTAATAACCAATAGCGGGACCTGGATGCCCATATTGATTCCTACATATTCTACGAAGATCTTTATCAGTCGAACCTCTATGTCAAGGATTCAGTTAATCCCGTATGATGTTCCCTTTGTTCTTCGGTATGTTACTTGCCCGAGATTCGATCGTCGGTATCTCTATACCTAGTTCAACCTCGTTACCAGCAAGTCTCTTTAATCGTTTCGTAATACAAGATCCCATGACTAACACTTGGTCACATTGCTTGCAAGGCTTATTGTGATGTTGTATTACCGAGTGGGCCCTGAGATACCTCTCCGTCACACGGAGTAACAAATCCCAGTCTTGATCCATGCCAACCCAATAGACACCCTCGGAGATACCTGTAGAGAACCTTTATAGTCACCCAGTTACGTTGCGACGTTTGATACACACAAGTTACTCCTCCGGTTTCAGTGAGTTGCATGATCTCATGGTCATAGGAACATATACTTGACATGCAGAAAACAGTAGCAATAAACTGACACGATCATATGCTACATTTGTAGTTTGGGTCTTGTCCATCACATCATTCTCCTAATGATGTGATCCCGTTATCAAATGACATCTCATGTCAATGGCTAGGAAACCTTAACCATCTTTGAGCAATGAGCTAGTCTATTAGAGGCATACTAGGGACATGGTTTTGTCTATGTATCCACACATGCACCTAAGTCTCCGATCAATGCAATTATAGCATAGATAATAAACGATTATCATGAAGAAGGAAATATGATAATAACTAATTTATTATTGCCTCTACGGAATATTTCCAACAGTCTCCCACTTGCACTAGACTCAATAATCTAGTTCACATCATCATGTGATTCGCATTGTTATGAATCTAACACCCAATGAGTTCTGGGGCTCAATCATGCTTTGCATGTGAGAGAGGTCTTATAGTCAACGGGTCTGCGACATTCAGATCCGTGTGTACTTTGCAAATCTCTATGTCAAACTGTAAACACTGCTACCACACTCCACTTGGTACTATTCCAAATGGCTGCTCCACTATACATATCCAAATTGCTATTACGAGTCATCCGGATTGGTGTTAAAGCTTGCATTGACGTAACTCTTTACGACGAACTCTTTATCACCTCCATAATCGAGAAACATCTCCTTAGTATTTTAGTTACTAAGGATAATCTTGACAGCTGTCCAGTGATCCACTCCTGGATCACTTTTGTACCCCTTGTCAGACTCATGGCAAGGCACACACCAGGTGCGGTACATAGCATGGCATAATATAGAGCCTATGGCTAAGGCATAGGGGACGACGTTCGTCCTTTATCTTTCTTCTGCCGTTGTCGAGCTTTGAGTTTCACTCAACTTCACACCTTACAAATCAGGCGAGAAATCTTTCTCTGACCGATCCATTTTTGAACTCTTTCAAAATCTTGTCAAGGTATGTACTCATTGAAAGTCTCATCAAGCATCTTGATCTATCTCTATAGATCTTAATGCTCAACAATTAGGTAGATTTATCTAGGTCTTCCTTTGAAAAACTCTTTTCAAACAACCGTTTATGCTTTCTAGAAATTCTACATCATTTCCGATCAACAATATGTCAACTACATATGCTTACCAGAAACTCTATAGTGCTCCCACTCACTTTATTGTAAATACAAGTTTCTCATAAACTTTGTATAGACTCAAAAACTTTGATCACCTCATCAAAGTGTATATTCCAACTCCGATATGCTTGCTTCAGTTCATAGAAGGATCACTAAAGCTTGCACACCTTTTAACATCCTTAGGACTGACAAAACCTTCTGGTTGTATCTCATACAACCTTTCCTTAAGGAAGGAAACGATGTTTTGGTATCCATCTGCCAGATTTCATAATTGAAAAATGCAGCAACTGCTAACATAATTCCAAAGCATCACTACGAGTGAGAAAGTCTCATCGCAGTCAACTCCTTGAACTTGGCGGAAACTTCTTTGCGACAAGTCGAGCTTTGTAAATGGTGACATTCACCATCAGTGTCTGTCTTCATCTTAAAGGTCCATTTGTACTCAATGACATGCCGTCCAACGAGCAAGTCTACCAAAGTATATACTGGTTTTCATACATGGATCCTTTCTCGGATTTCATGGCCTCTAACCATTTGTCGGAATACGGCCCATCATCGCTTCTCCACAGCTCGTAGGTTCATCGTTGTCCAACAACATGACCTCCAAGACAGGGTTGTCTTACCGCTCAGGAGCAGTACACATCCTTGTTGACCTACGAGGTTCGATAGTAACTTGATCCGAAGCTTCATGATCATCATTATTTACTTCCTCTTTAACTGACGTAGGTTCAACAGAAACATCCTTCTGCGCTGCGCTACTCTCTGGTTGAAACAAAGGTTCAACAACATCATAAAGTTCTATCTTCCTCCCACTCAATTCTTTCGAGAGAAACTTTTCCTCGAGAAAGGACCTAGTTTTAGCAACAAACACTTTATGCTTGGATCTGAGATAGAAGGTTCACCCAACTTTTCTTAGGGTAATCTATGAAGATGCATTTTTCCGCTTTGGGTTCAAGCTCATTAGGTGAAAACATTTTTCCACACAAGTGTCGCAGCCCCAAACCTTAAGAAATGACAGCTTAGGTTTCTATCAAACCATAATTCACACGGTGTCATTTCAACGGATTTAGATGGTGCCCTATTTAAAGTGAATGTAGTTGTCTCTAATGCATAACCCCAAAATTATAGTAGCAAAACAATAAGAGACATCATAGCACGCACCATATCCAATAGAGCACGACTATGACATTCGGATACAGCATCACGCTATGGTGTTCTAGGTGGCGTGTGTTGTGAAACAACTTTCACATTGTCTAAAGTTGTATGCCAAACTCGTAACTCAGATATTCACCTCCAAGATCACATCACAAACATTTCTTCTTGTCACGATGATCTTAAACTTCACTCTGAATTTTCTTGAACCTTTCAAACGATTCAGACTTGTGTTTTATTAAGTAAATATACACTATATCTACTCAAATCATTAGTGAAGGTAAGAAAATAACGATATCCACCGCACACTATAAGACTCACTGGATTGCATACATCAACATGTCTCATTTCCAATAAATCACTTGCAAGCTCCATCAAACCAGAAAACGGGGTCCTTAGTCATCTTGACCAAGAGGCATGCTTCGCATGTCTCAACCGATTCGAAATCAAATGAGTCCAAAGATCCATCAACATGGAGTTTCTTCATGTGTTTTATACCAATATGTCTTTTAGCGGCAGTGCTACAAGTATGTAGTACTATCATTATTAACTTTGTATCTTTTGGCATCAATGTTATGAACATGTGTATTACTACGATTAAGATTCAACAAACCATTCTCACTGGGTGCATGACCATTGAAGGTATTATTCATGTAAACAGAATAACCATTATTCTCTAACTTAAATGAATAACCATGTTGCAATAAACACGATCTAATCACGTTCATGCTCAACGCAAAACACCAAATAACATTTATTTAGGTTCGTCACTAATCCCGAAGGTAGATAGAGAATGCGATGTTGATCACATCAACCTTGGAAACATTTCCAACACACATCGTCACCTCACCCTTAGCCAGTTCTCCGTTTATTCTGTAGCTTTTATTTTGAGTTACTAACATTTAGAAACTGAACCGGTATCCAATACCCAGGTGCTACTAGGAGTACTAGCAAGGTATACATCAATAACACGTATATCAAATATACTTCTGTCGACGTTGCCAGCCTTCTTATTTACCAAGTATCTAGGGTTGTTCCGCTTCAGCGACCGCTCTCCTCATAATCGAAGCACTTAGTCTCGGGTTTGGGTTCAACTTTGGGTTGCTTCACTAGAGCAGCAACTGACATGCTATCCATGAAGTTTCCCTCCTTGCCCTTGCCCTTCTCCAAACTAGTGGTTTTACTAACCATCAACACTTGATGTTCCTTCTTGATTTCTACCTTCCGGTGTCAAACATCGCGAACAGCTCAGGGATCATTATTCTATCCCTACCATTTTATAGTTCATCACCAAGTTCTAGTAGCTTAGTGATAGTGACTTGGAGAACTATATCAATCACTATCTTATCTGGAAAATCAACTCCCACTCGATTCAAGCGATTGTAGCACCCAGACAATCTGAGCACATGCTCAACGATTGAGCTATTCTCTTTCATCTTGCAGGAAAAGAATCTTGTTGGAGATCTCATATCTCACAACACAGGCACGGGCCTGAGATCCTAATTTCAGTTCTTAGAACATCTCATATGTTCCGTGACGTTCAAAGTGTTTTGGAGCCTCAATTCTAAGTCGTAATGCATGACGCACTAAACTATCAAGTTGTCATCAGAATGTGTCTGTCAGATGTTCACAACATCTACAGACGACGCTAGAGGGGTTGGCGCACCGAGCGGTGCATTAAGGACATAAGCCTTTTGTGCAGCAATGAGGACAATCCTCAGATTACGGACCCAGTCCGCAATATTGCTACCATCATGTTTCAAGTCTATTTCTCTAGGAACATATAAAAATTCAAGGTAGCTACAACGCGAGCAAGTAATCTACAACATAATTTGCAAAGACACTACTGACTATGTTCATGATAATGAGTTCAATTAATCATATTACTGAAGAACTCCCACTCAAATTGACATCCCTCCGATCATTCGAGTGATACATGATCCAAATTCACCAACTCAAGTCCGATCATCACGTGAGTTGAGGTGGTTTCAATGGTGAACATCATCATGTTGATCATATCTACTATATGACTCATGTTCGACCTTTCGGTCTCTTGTGTTCCGAGGCCATGTCTGTACATGCTAGGCTCGTCAAGTTTAACCCGAGTGTTCTGCATGTGCAACACTGGCTTGCACCCGTTGTATGTGAACGTAGAGTCTATCACACCCAATCATCATGTGGTGTCTCGACACGACAAACTTTCGCAACGGTGCACACTCGGGGAGAACACAATTTATCTTGAAATTAAGTGAGGGATCACCTTATAATGCTACCGTCGTCCTAAGCAAAACAAGGTGCACAAAAGGACTAACATCACATGCAAATCATAAGTGACATGATATGGCCATGAACTTGTGCTTTTGATCTCCATCTTGAAAGCACCGGCATGATGTCCATCGTCATTGGCATGACACCATGATCTCCATCATCTTAATCTCCATCAACGTGTCGCCATCGGGGTTGTTGCGCCCACCATGCTTCTACTACTATTGCTACCGTTTAGCGATAAAGTAAATCATTACATAGCGCTTAATGATTGACACGTAGGTCATACAATAATTAAAGACAACCCTATGGCTCCTGCCGGTTGCCGTACTCATCAACATGCAAGTCGTGATATTCTATACAACACATGATCATCTCATACATCACATATATCACATCATGTAATTGGCCATATTACATCACAACATACCCTACAAAAACAAGTTAGACGTCCTCTAATTGTTGTTGCATGTTTTACGTGGCTGCTACGGGTATCTAGCAAGAACAATTCTCACCTACGCATAAACCACAACGGTAATACATTAGTTGGTTTTCAACCTTCTTAAGGACCGCCTTTGTCGAATCCGATCCAACTAAAGTAGGAGAAACTGCCACCCGCCAGCCATCTTTTGCAACAAGTTGCAGTTGAGGGAACCGGTCTCTCGTAAGCATACGAGTAATGTTGGTCCGGGCTGCTTCATCCCACAATACCGTTGAACCAAAACACGACCAAGGGAGGAAGCAATCTAAGCATCAACGCCCACAAACTCTTTGTGTTCTACTCGAGATCTCATCTACACATAGACCTAGCTCATGATGCCACTGTTGGGGAACGTTGCATGGGAAACAAAGTTTTCCTACGCACACGCAAGATCTATCCATGGTGATGAGCATCTACGAGAGGGAGAGTGGATCTACATACCCTTGTAGATCGCTAAGCGGGAAGCGTTAAGAAACGCGGTTGGTGTAGTCGAACGTCTTCGCGATCCAAATCGCCGAGCATCCCAAGATCTCATCATGATCCATCCCGCGATCCAATCACGATCTGTCCCACGAACTCATCACGATCCATCCCGCGATCTCATCATGATCCGTGTCGCAATCTTGATCACAGTCCTTCCGATCTAGCGCCGAAGGGACGGCACCTCCGCGTTCAGCACACGCATAGCTCGATCACGATCTTCGCCTTCTTGATCCAGCAAGAGGGAGCAGAGAGGTAGATGAGTTCTCTGGCAGCATGATGGCGCTCCGGCGATGGTGGTGGAGCTATTCTGGCAGGGTTTCGCCTAAGCACTGCAGAAATCCGATCTAGAGGAGAAACTATGCACTAGAGGAACGGGTAGCACGTGGCTGAAAATCTAGTGCCAAAAACCCGAAAACCTCCAGTATATATAGGAGGAAGAGAGGAGGAGGCTTGGACCTCAAGGGACCAGCCCTTGGTTCGGCCGAATCAAGGAGGAGAGGAGGACTCCTCCTCCAATCCTAGTAGGACTAGGATTCCTCCCTATTTTGCATTTTTTCCACCTTTTCTCTTTGGGTTTTCTCTCCTAGCCGCATGGGCCTTGTGTGGGACTTCCACCAGCCCACTAAGGGATGGTATTCACTCTCCCACACCCCATGTAGCCTTTTGGGTCGAAATACCCCTCCCGATGGTCTCCCGGTACACTACCGGCACTCCCGGTACACTACCGATGAGCCCGAAACTTTTCTGGCGACCAAAATAGGACTTCCTATATATCAATCTCTACCTCCAGACCATTCCGGAGCTCCTCATGACATCCGGGATCTCATCTAGGACTCCGAAAAACCTTCAGTCACCACCATCCATAACTCTATACTACCAAAACGTCACCAAACCTTAAGTGTGCAGACCCTGCGGGTTCAAGAACTATGTAGACATGACCGAGACTCCTCTACGGTCAATAACCAATAGAGGGACCTAGATGCCCATATTGGTTCCTACATATTCTATGAAGATCTTTATCGATCGAACCTTTATGTCAAGAATTCAGTTAATCCCGTATGATGTTCCCTTTGTTCTTCGGTATGTTACTTGCCCGAGATTCGATCGTCGGTATCTTCATACCTAGTTCAACCTCGTTACTGGCAAGTCTATTTAATCATTCTGTAATACAAGATCCCGTGACTAACACTTAGTCACATTGCTTGCAAGGCTTATTGTGATGTTGTATTACCGAGTCGGCCCTAAGATACCTCTTCGTCACACGGAGTAACAAATCCCAGTCTTGATCCATGCCAACCCAACAGACACCCTCGGAGATACCTGTAGAGCACCTTTATAGTCACCCAGTTACATTGCGACGTTTGAGACACACAAGGTACTCCTCCGGTTTCAGTGAGTTGCATGATCTCATGGTCATAGGAACATATACTTGACATGCAGAAAAAGTAGCAATAAACTGACACGATCATATGCTACATTTGTAGTTTGGGCCTTGTCCATCACATCATTCTCCTAATGATGTGATCCCGTTATGAAATGACATCTCATGTCAATGGCTAGGAAACCTTAACCATCTTTGGTCAACGAGCTAGTATATTAGAGGCATACTAGGGACATGGTTTTGTCTATGTATCCACACATGCATCTATGTCTCCGATCAATGCAATTATAGCATGGATAATAAATGATTATCATGAACAAGGAAATATGATAATAAGTAATTTATTATTGCCTCTAGGGAATATTTCCAACAATTTTTTGTGGGAAATGAGGAGAATATTAGAAGAACTCATTAGATGGCCTAGGACAAGCTGACACAACCCAAAGGCGTAGGGGTATAGGTTTTCATGTTCTATGATATTTAATAGGGATAATTTATTTTATACCCCTAGTTGGGTCACACTCGTCTGGTTTGCCCCTGATTTCTCAAAGCACGCGGTCTTGTCCAACTCACGTCGCTTTGCTTGCGTTTTTGCCCTTCCGGCACGGTTCCGTCCAATCAGCTCCGTTTGAAAATACACGACACGTTACTTAGGACATTTTGCCCCTATCGGTGCTATACCTAATTCCCCTTCATCCTCAATGTGCTAGCACAAGGAAACACATCACAAAATCCGATGAGGAAAAAGGAGTGGGAGGCAAGTCGTGGCGCGGTAGAGTAAGGAGCGGCGACGCATGGCGAGCTCAGGCTCTTCCATCTTCTGGTTGGTGGTCGAAGAGGTAAGTAAAACTCCGGCAATGCTTCTTCCTCCCCCAATTCATTCTAGGGTTTTTGATAATTGGGAAAATTTATGATTTAGGTTGATGCCGTCGGGTCTGTGGACATGTATGTGAGTTCTATCTTCCAGATTAAAATTATTACAGATTGGACCATTTATCAAAGCATTGCTGCCCTGGTCATGGCCTTGTTCCTGCCCGGCGTGTTTTGTGGGGAGGAGCTAGCACTGGCCGATGTTTTTTAGGGTGACCTCTAGATGTAAGATCTTGTGAAATGTAGCATGTTTTAGATGGTGTTTATGCAATCTCTATTGTTTTGTTAATGTGATGTACAAGCAGTAACCACATGAGTGTCACTAGGTGATTTGGGTTGATCCTCCTCCTCCATTGTGTGCTGCCCTTGCTTATGAAGACCTGCATGCAGAGCTAGAAAAAAGCTGGATCAGAAGTCACAAATTGTAGAAGCAAAACATGGAGCTGCCAAAGAATAATCTTGCCTTGAAGAGGACACTAAGAGAGAGAGAGAGATGAGATGCTGCTTGTTTTGGAATTGTTCTCTGTAGTAATGTGTGTTGTTGTGTTGTAGTTGTAGTAGTTGTTGAAGAAAGTGTGTGAGAGAGGGATGACCTGAATGTTGTTTATGATGCACTGTTGTATGCTAAATTTGAACATCATTATTCGCTGTTGATGCTTGTGACATTGTACCAAATACAGATTTATTCCATATGACAGTGCCAAATTCAGCAAACTGACATTGTACCTAATAGAGCAACACATTGTACCAAATAGAGCAACCTGATATATCAACCTGATAGAGCACACATTGTAGCAAATTCAGCAAACTGACATTGTACCAAATATAGCAAGTTGTGCATTAAGGACACTTAGTACTAGAACTTAAGTGCATAACAACAAGCTGACATTATACCAAATTCAGCAACCTGATAGGTGCATAACAACTTTGGCAAATATAACATAGTACTAGAACTTAAGTTTCTTGCTCATGGTGTTCTTGGCTGGGTTTGGAGCTAGCATTGTGTTTCTTCTAGTGTTCTTTGATGGGTTTGGAGCTTCAACTGTTGTTGCTGCTCTTTTTGGAGAGAAACCTTTGCTTTGAACACTGCTTTCAATTGAGCAAAATATTGTTGTTGGTTCCACAACAATATTCTGCTTGGCACACCTAGGAGAAGCTCCTCTTTCTGCTACTCTTTTATGATTTTTCCTAGGGCTAAAACAAGTGGAAGCACATCACAGTTTGAAAGATTTTATAAAGCACTAAGATCAAAGCATGTAATAATTTGTAACATATGCACACAGATTTTATATCTGACTACACAACTAGCTCCTATAGATGCATCATGTGAGGGATCCTTTGGTGGTTGCATCTTCTGCTGATGAACATCAGCTACTGTCTCATCCTCTTGTATTTCTGCTTCTGTTGGTTCATTGGTTGTAGGATGATCATCTGCATTGTCTGCTCCCGAGTGTTCATTTTATCCAAAGGCTGGATCAACAGATTGCTTGCATCCCTTGGCTTTGTGTCCACATCTCCCACACCTTTTGCACTTATGAGTCCTAGGACCAAATCCTTTTCCTCCAGTGCTACTTCTAATCCTTTGCTTTCTTGGTCTGCTTGGTGCTCTGTGCTGAATAGGAGCACACAGTTTCAATCCACGATCTATAATGTCCCACTGTTGCTTGCCTTCTAGAGCTGGTAGGTTCTCAGCATAAGTCGCTATAAACATGTCAAGTGAGTAATATTTATGGACATATTGATCTATTCCACTTGCTTCACCTCTTAGAGCGGTGATAAATAAAAGTGCATGGATGCATGATTTACCAGTGATCTGTCATTATCTGCAACTGGAAGACCACTACTCTAAGTCAACAGGATACCTCCATTCTCTTTTTTCACTATCAGTAGCCGTCACATTTGCCTCTGTTGTGCTTCTCCTCACTATACTCATTTGCAAACCTTTTGATTTATCCATTATCACCTTCATTACTGCTGGTATGATGTAGTGCCCAATGAAATGGTCAGAGGCAATTCTGTTGGGGATATAACCCCGTGGTGAGACCCGCCCAGGCAGGGCCGGGTCACACCTGGCGGCTCATGGGCCGGACCAAGGACGAGCCTGGAGACTCAAGCCTTGGCGTTCAGCGGCTCACCAAGATGGGCCAAGATGAGGCCCAGGCAAAGAAGTCATGAAGACCCGGGCGGGTAAGCCACCCGGAGACGACTTGTTCAAGAAGGCGAGACAACGTAGAGATAGAGTCAGACACGTTGTAAGAGTCGGTATGCGACTTGTGTAACCTGTGGTTTTGACCTCCTATATAAGGGCGAGACCCGGGGCGACTTAAGCAGAGACCAACTAATCGAGAGATAGGTCAAGCGATTCCGCTCCTTTGTAATCAATACTCCAATCAATACAACACAAGTAGGATGTAGGCTATTACCTCTACTTGAGGGGACGAACCTGGGTAAACTCGTGTCCTTCGTCCCGACCAACCCCTTTGAGTCCATCACCTTAGCGATGGCATCGAATCTAAGTCCTGAGACATCTACCGTGATAAAACCATGAGAAATTATATTTCTTATGTCAAATTTCTCCGTGATATACTACCTTATCTTGTCTCACAGATCAACTATGTGTAGGCTCTTGTATTTTTTATTCTGGAGTTGAATGATTCAGCTAGGTTGTTATTGACATAGTCAACCTTGCTCATCTCATTGAAATCAGCTCTTGCCCATATTTTTGTGTGGTGTTCCTCTAGATATTCCTTTATTTTGGGCTTGCTTTTCAACTGGTTCAAATGATAGTTGTGTTTCTTGATGCTACAAGTTAGTGAGCGTGGCCACAAATTATCATCATAGAACTTCCCCTTGAATTTCTTGTTGAAATTTTGGGCCAAGTGCCTCATGCACTCTCCGTGTTCCACCCTAGGGTAAACATCCTCAACAACACTTTCCAATCCCTTGCAAGCATCTGTATGTATCACTAAACCTTTAGGATGACCTATTACTTTCTTCGGTTTCTAAAAAACCAAGTCCAACTCTCAGTAGACTCCACTTATAGAACACCATATGCAACAGGAAACAACCACTTGTATCCATCTAGGGCACATGCTGCCACAAGTTGCCCTCTAAACCTACCATTCAATGCAGTAGCATCTACGGCAAGGTATGGCATGCACCCCTCCAGAAAAACCTTTTGACATGCTATAAAGCACTCCTTGTAGTACTTCTTGCTTTTTTATCTTGTACTCAACTGTGTGCTTGTCAATTTTCACAATACTACTTGGTGATGCCCTCTCTACTCCAACTTTGAAAGTATATAGCAGCTGAAAGCTATCACTATACTTTCCATACGATTTGTCAAGTGCCATCTCTTTACCATGGTATCATCTGTCATATGGCACCTCCACACCATATTTCTCTAACAACTTGCTCTGAATTTCCTTAGGACCAATTCCTGGCTTTGCTCTAATCCATGCCATAGAAGCATCTGCTATCCATCTTCATTTTGCAGCTCTCAATCTCTGAGATATGTTCACACCAAGACATGTATGATGGCATGGGTTGACTTTAATCTGAAGCAAACCAAAAAATAAACAATGAGATTAATACAGAAAATATAATACCTGAAAATAAACTATAACTAAACTACAATACCTGAAATAGTGTGCTCTTCCTCATTAAAGAGGCATTCCGTATCCACTTGCATCTCTCATAAGAACATTTAACAGTAAACCTTGTTGGGTCACTTTTCAGAGTAAGGAACTCAGTTTCAGACTTGATTGAGAATCTTGAAACTGCATTTCTGCAATCAACTGCACTAGGAAGACCACACCTTCATCAATACATGGATTTTCCCTGTCATACATCTTTATAGGTTTGTACTCTTCTGCATCTTCAAAAACTCACATCTCAACATCCTCTTGCTTCTCATCATCATCTGCATCTCAAAAATCTAGAGAATTGCACTCTTTATCTGCTCCCTCTCCTTCATCATTATTGTGCTGGACATATCCAGGATATAGAAATTAATCGTCCACACCAGGTATTTGTAACGTCCAAGATGCGTGCCTATCCTTATTTAGGCACGGGGGCCTCGACAGGGATAGAGGCGCATCTAGTCATTTCGCAAGTACAGTAACATATCATACATGTATGAAGAGATGAGTATATGAGCTGGCTTACACTCGCCACAAGCTAAATTACAAGTCCACACAGATTATTCAAACATCATTCAAAATATAGGGTCCATCTACAGACAAAAAGAAATGAAGAAAAGAAGCAATGAAACTGTCTTGCTAGCCTCGAAGATCACGACCAAGGCCTCCCTACTCATCTGGATATGTGACGTACATTCTGCCATGTTGTTTGTCATAATCCCACTAGAGCTACGTCACATCATCTGGCATGGTCTCATCTGCATCTGCACCTGTATTTGTTGTAGTAATCTGTGAGCCACGGGGACTCAGCAATCTTGTAACCGGGTACCGAGACGATGTAAGCTTATTCGGTTGGATGGGGGTAAGTGTAGAGTTTGCAGCAACACTAAGCATTATTTGGTGGCTAACTTATGAGAACATGAATGTAAATATGGTGGACTACGTAAGACGATCGAGTTCTACCATGGTCACTAAGTGATCCTGAACACCTACTTACGTCAAACATAACCCCACCATGTTCTCTCTCGGTTCATGTTCACGAGCAGAGACGATCACGGTTACTCACACAGTTGGTGTATTTTATTGCAGTTTACTTCAAGTTAACTATAACCGGGTGTTAAACAAAATATCCAAGTTCCCAAATAACCATGGGCACGGCTTTCCAAAATATTTAACCCTGCAGGGGTGCTCCAACTAATCCATCACAAATTAACAACACTCCATGGGAGAAACCTCGACCACGGATCTCGTGATCATCCTAGGCAATTCCAAAGGAAAACCGACACCTCGAGATAGCCCGAAGAAGATCAGAGTTCCTCAGGCAAGCCATTCGAGAAAGGTAAAACAAGTCCAGCAAGACCTCCCGACCGGCTAGATCCCAATAGGAGCCGCGCGTATTTCTATCTCAGGGCACTACCAGATGGGACTAGCTACGGGGAAAACCAATCCTCAAGTTTCCTCGAGGCGGCCCCGCAGGCAGTCCGTTTTGGACCAACACCCATGAGGAGCACTGGCCCGGGTTGTTGA
Source organism: Hordeum marinum (assembly GCA_022496015.1). NCBI lineage: Eukaryota > Viridiplantae > Streptophyta > Magnoliopsida > Poales > Poaceae > Hordeum > Hordeum marinum. Next base: position 365,010,908 of record CM039673.1, on the reverse strand, counting down.
TTAATTATCCACGGGGTAGCTAAGCCCTATGCACATTTATTAAGTTGTTTAAGCAAATAGTACCAATGTTGGGTCTTGCCAGACAAGTTTTAATCTCAGCCGAATAATCAAGGGGGTCCCCATAAACACCCCGAGCATGTTAGGAGCGCAAAATATGGAAACATAACACCGGTAACAAGTAGCTATGGCGGTAAAAGTGGAATAAAACACCGAGCAAAAGGCCAAGCCTTCCACCATACCAAGAGATATATGTGCATTAAATTAATAGCCGTAAATATTGTGATATCTCCAGATATCCATGTTATCACATGGAAACAACCTGCACCTGCATCTAAGAATGCTATGAGAGGGGCTGAGCAGCGGTATCTTAGCCAAACAAGGTTGCTAGGTAGTGGAGGGTTAGAGGCTGTCATGGCAATGTAGGAGGCTTGACATACAAGTGGTAGGAAACGCAATGTAATGATAAGAACGAGACATCTAGCAAAGCGAAAATAGTGTCAGCCCCTCGCCACAAGCTAAATTGCAAGTCCACGTAGATTATTCAAACATCATTCAAAAGACAGGATCCGTCTACGGACGAAAACAAACGAAGAAAAGAAGCAATGAAACTGTCTTGCTAGCCCCAAAGATCACGACCAAGACCTCTCTACTCGTCTGGATATGTGACGTACGTTCTGCCACATTCTTCGTCATACTCCCACTGGAGCTGTGTCACATCATGTGGCATGGTCTCATCTGCATCTGCACCTGTATTTGTCATAGTAATCTATGAGCCACAGGGACTCAGCAATCTTGTAACCGGGTACCGAGACTATGTAAGCTTATTGGGTTGGATGGGGGTAAGTGTAGAGTTTGCAGCAACACTAAGCATTATTTGGTGCCTAACTTACGAGAACATGAATATAAATATGGTGCACTACATAAGACGATCGAGTTCTACCATGATCACTAAGTGATCCTGAACACCTACTTACGTCAAACATAACCCCACCTTGTTCTCTCTCGGTTCATGTTCATGAGCAGATTAGATCACGGTTACTCACACAGTTGGTGTATTTTATTGGAGTTTACTTCAAGTCAACTATAACCGGGTGTTAAACAAAATATCCAAGTTGCCACAAAACCGCGGGCATGACTTTCCGAAAGATTTAACCCTGCAGGGGTGCTCCAACTAATCCATCACAAATTAACCATACTCCGCGGGAACAACCTCGACTACGAATCCCATGGTCATCCTATGCAATTCCAAAGGAAAACCACCACCTTGAGATAGCCCGAAGAAGATCAGAGTTCCTCACGCAAGCAATTCGAGAAAGGTAAAACTAGTCTAGCAAGACCTCCCGGCAGGCCAGATCCCAATAGGAGCCGTGCGTATCTCTGTCTCAGGGCACTACCATATGGGACTAGCTACGGGGAAAACCAATTCTCAAGTTTCCTCGAGGCGGCCCCGCAGGCAGCCCGTTTTGGACCAACACTCATGAGGAGCACTGGCCCGGGTTGTAGATTAATTATCCACATGGTAGCTAAGCCCTATGCACTTTTATTAAGTTGTTTAAGCAAATAGTACCAATTTTGGGTCTTGCCAGACAAGTTTTAATCTCAACCGAATAATCAAGGGGGTCCCCATAACCACCCCGAGCATGTTAAGAGCGCAAAATATGGAAACATAACACCGGTAAAAAGTAGCTATAGCGGTAAAAGTGGAACAAAACACCGAGCAAAAGGCCAAGCCTTCCACCATACCAAGATATATATGTACATTAAATTAATTGTATAAAATATTGTGATATCTCCAGATATCCATGTTATCACATGGAAACAACCTGCACCTGCATCTTAGAACGCTATAAGAGGGGCTGAGCAGCGATATCTTAGCCAAACAAGGTTGCTAGGTAGTGAAGGGTTAGAGGTTGTCATGGCAATGTAAGAGGCTTGACATACAAGTGGTAGGCAACGCAATGTAACAATAATAACGAGACATCTAGCAAAGCAAAAATAGTGTCAGGATCCGGGTACGGTCATCTTGCCTGTTGGTTCTTCAGAGGGACAAAGAGCGGGGTCCTCGTAGTTTTACTCTCCTGGATCCTCATACTCAAGTTCAACACTCATGTCTACCCAAGAGAAACAACAACAATAAACAACCAACCAAGGTTCAATGCACAAACAAGATGATGCATGATTCATTTGAAGTATTTAACATGGCAATCCTAAGATACTCTTGTTTCCAATGCAATAGTTAAGTTATTTACAATTCTGTACAGAACCTCATGTTAAGTTGTTTTAACATGCATGATCATGGAAAATACGGATGATTCACGCAAAATCGATGCAAATGCATATGTAAAACGTAGGAAACGGAGTAACGAATCTCACGCTATGCTCATGGCAAGGTACAGAGACAAAATACAAGACATGAAAGGCTAAGGGCTATTCCTTGGTATTCCAAGGTAGCCACTAGTTAGGAAATGAAAAACCAACCACAATAGAGCCAAAGATCAAGCAAAACAATGGAGCATAGCTCCCACAAGTCATAAAACACTAACACACACACAATCTGTTCAAAAACAGCAACATAGCAACTTACACAGCCAATAACTAGAGCTACATGAGGTTTCCAACCAAAAACAAAGTATGTATACAAACTACATAACATAATTATCAAATCATCCAACTACACAAACTGGAAAGGAAGCATGGATCACTAAGCATGAAGCTCACAAGATGGCATGATGAAACAGATTGTAGGGACTTAGTGAAAATCATAGTTTTTCTGAAATCTGAGTTAAGCTGATAGCTAATTGACAGCAGAAATTAATGACGCTAGAGACCACCTCATGTCATGAAAATTAACAGGATGGCAGAGGACAACATCTACTACAAAACACTAGCACTAAGCTTGAGCAAAAATCAACACAGCACTTGGTAGCATCCACTAAACAGGGGATGGCAGAGGACAACATCTACTACAAAACACTAGCACTGAGCTTGAGCAAAAATCAACAGAGCACTTGGTAGCATCCACTGAACAAGGCATAAAAATAATAACAGATTCCCAGACTAGGAAATATTTAGCATGTTGAAATCAGCAACATTTTAATAGCCACTTTGGAGCAAGATTCCCACTGATATGCAAGTTTATCATGTCAAAGGGAAATACCATGGCATAATACTCATGAAACACTACCACTTCCATGTTGTCACAATTATCATAGCATGCATGGATTAATTCTAACTAAAATGAAAAAAATGGCATATTGGGACAAAATGACATTCTGTAAAACTTGCTCAAATGACAAAACCAATTGCACCAATGGATTCCTTGGGAAATTCTATCCAAATTTCATATATCATACTCATAGTTTGTTGTAGATAAAATGCCCACAAATCATAGTAACAAAATACTTCAACATCACCATAAGCTTATAAGTCAAAACTTGCCATATATGCTCATGCCTAAATTGTCTATGAACAGAAATGGAAACTACTCAATTGTAAATATCTAATAACAATCAAAACTAATAGAAGAAAACAAAAGTAAAAAGTAAACAAGGAGGGTCCCACCTGGCATAGACACCAGGGCCCTTTGTGGATGACAAGTGGGCCATGGGCCTATTGTCACACACACACACACACACACACACACACACCAGATCCTGGCGCTGCTGCACCAGATCCCTGTCACACACACGCACACGCAGGAACACACAGATCCGCACGCACGCACACCAGATCCGGGTGTAGCCACACCGGATCCAGCGGCCACCCCACGCACACACACCAAAAGAAAAACAAAAGGGGCGTGCCGAGGTTTCGAACCCGCGACCTCCCAATGCCCCTCCTAGCGCGCTACCACTGTGCCACAGCGCGGCTACTGGCATAGAGGGGAACACACACATCTAGTACCACGCTGCCGTGCTCAACTGACGAAACTGAAAAACACATGCACACATATGACGGTGGGACGGCGGTGGAGATTCTGGCAACAGCGGGGGAGCTACGGTGAGGCAGACCACCTGAGGGGGTTGCGGGGAGCTAGGGGTACCCGTTCCTCTGCTCGTCTTGCAACGAGAGGAACGGAGGCGAGGCCCTCAAGGCCACACCTTGGTCTGCCCGACGACATCTATGAGGAGCTACGGCGATGGCGAGGAGCTACGATGACGAAGAGGAGAGGGCTACGGCGACGAGGAGCTCACCTAGGAGCTGCGGGGGAAGACGAGGGGGTCGAAGAAGACGTCGGGGACGCGCGGAGGGAGTCGGAGCAAAGCACGAAGCATCATAGCGGGGACTTTCGGAGCGCGACGAGGACGTCGACGAGGTCGACGGCATGGGGGCCCTCTCCACCTCCTAGCGGCGGGAACAGAACGAGGGCAACGATGACGACACCCCAGACACCATGGCAGGAGGGAGGGAGACCACCATCGGAGGCGGCGATGACAGAGACGGTCGACCTCTCTGAACCTTACCTAGCTGAGCTCTCTGCTCTCACTGAAGGAGAGGAGAAGGAGGGACGAGGAGGAAGACAGGGAGATGGCGGCGGCGGAGGGGAGAGCGAGGAACCCTAGGCGGGGCCAGCGACCCATTTTATAGGAGGGACGAAACGGCACTGTCCTCGGCGTCCGTGAAGAACTTCATGGCGTTGAGCTCTCTCTCTCTGCTGAACTTGACGGAGGAGGACGACGGGGCAGGTGGGCGTCAGCACGGCTGGGCTGGGCTACGAGGGGAGATGGGCCGCAAGGAGAGCAGGGTTAGGTTGACTCTCTCTCACAAAAAATAAAAGGTTTTCTTTTTAAATAAAACAGTACTAAACCACTAAAGGCCCACAGAAGAAAATAAAAGGATTTTGGAAAACCAAAATACTTTGGCACTAAAAATTAATGCACCTATTTAAATAAAATTAATTAGCCATTTTTAGAAAAAATAAATTTTATTAATTTTATTAAATAAACCTGTTGTTTAATTTAGTGATATTAATGAAAACCACAGCCACACATGGAAGAGGTTATATACCCACTCTAATCAATTAACCAAAGCACCAGAACATTTTTAAAACATTTATAGGACAAGTTGATTGAGACATAAAATAATTAGGAGCAAAAGGGTGTTTTGAGTTGAAATGAAAGAGGGGAGTTATGGAAAATGAGACAAGGGAGAAGAGCAACACATCAAACACACATGCATTCCTCCACATACAACCTCACGTCAATGTCACATCCACAATGCAAACAAGGCAAATAAACATTATGGAATATGATGATCATGATGCATGATGCATGAATGGAATGAAGCAAGTAGTAACCATTCAAACCACATGGCAAACATGGAGGTTCACAAGAGATACATGACCAAAAAGGCAAGGGCTGCACTTGGGCTGTTACATTATTGGGGAACGTTGCATGGGAAACAAAATATTTCCTACGCACACGCAAGATCTATCCATGGTGATGAGCGTCTATGAGAGGGAGAGTGGATCTACATACCCTTGTAGATCGCTAAGCGGGAAGCATTAATAAAAACGGTTGATGTAGTCGAACATCTTCGCGATCCAAAACGCTAGCCATCCCGCAATCCAATCACAACCCGTCCTGATCTAGCGCCGAACGGACGGCACCTCCGCGTTCAACACACGTACAACTCGATGACTATCTCCACCTTCTTGATCCAGCACGAGGGAGCAGAGAGGTAGATGATAACTCTGGCAGCACGACGGCGCGGCGACATTGGTGGTGGAGTTATTCCGGTAAGGCTTCGCCTAAGCACCACCAAAACTAGGGGAGACTATCTAGTGGGTAGAGACGGTTGCACCGTGGCTTAGGGTTAGGTGCGGCTGCCCTCTCTCCCTCCAATATATATATATATTTTTTATATAGGAGCAGAATTTTCTATCATAGCTTGCCACAGAACTAGTTAAGGTTTTCGACGGTGTAGAAGTTTCTAAAAATTATGAAAAAATAATCAAACACCACACCTATAATATAACATGATCCAACGGTGCGATTGAAAAAATATAACTGTATGTGTCCTGGACAAAAATAACAAGTAGGTATGTATATATTTTATGTCAGCGCAAGTTGAAATTCTTGTTTTTTTGGCCGAGGACACATAAATGCATATTTTCACAATCCCACCATTGGATCATCTTGTTACATTAGAGAGATGACACACTATTTATTTCATATTTTTTGATAACTTTTAAACCGTTAAAAGCACAACCAACCTAAACAAGTTTTGTGGCAAGCTAGGGGGCATTGCCCTAGGGTTTCCCTAGGGGTTCGGCCGAAGGAGGTGGAGGCCAAGCCTCCCTCCAATCCTACTCCAAGTAGGATTACTCTCCTACTTGGATTTCCTTCCCCACTTTGGGGTTTCCCTTTCCCACACCCCACCTGCATGGGCCCTTAGGGGTTGGCTTGCCCACCTCACTAAGGTTTGGTGCGCCACCCCTAAGGCCCATGAGCCTGTTGGGGAACGTCGCATGGGAAACAAAAAATGTCCTACGCACATGCAAACCTATCCATCGTGATGAGCATCTACGAGAGGGAGAGTGGATCTATGTACCCTTGTAGATCGCTAAGCGGGAAGCGTTAAGAAACGCGGTTGGTGTAATCGAACTTCTTCGCGATCCAAATCGCCGGGCGTCCCGCGATCCAATCACGAACCGTCCCACGAACACATCATGATCCGTCCCGCGAACTCATCACGATCCGTCTCACGATCTTGATCACGATCTGTCCCGCGAACTCATCATGATCCGTTTCGTGATCACATCACGAACCGTCTCGCGATCTCGATCACGGTCCTTCCGATCTAGCACCGAACGACGGCATCTCCGCGTTCAGCACACGTGCAGCTTGATGACGATCTCCACTGTCTCGATCTAGCGAGAGGAGGTGGAGAGGAGAGAGAGTTCACCAGCAGCGTGACGGCGCTCCGGTGATGGTGGTGGAGCAATTCCGGCAGGGCTTCGCCTAAGCACTGTAGAAAACCGATCTAGAGGAGAAACTATGCACCGGTGTAACGGGTAGCACGTGGCCAGAAATTCTATCCAAAAACCACCCAATCCACTAGTATATATAGGAGGAGAGGAGAGGAGAGGCAGCCAAGGCCTTTGGGTCAGCCGAAATAGGAGGTGGGAAGCAATCCTACTTCACCTCCAATCCTAGTTGGAGTAGGACTGCCTCCTATTGGCCGATTTTCCACTTTTTGCTTTAGGACTTTCTCTCCTGCGCCATGGGCCTTTGTGGCTGTTTTCCCAGCCCACTAAGGGCTGGTTATTATTCTCCCACAGCCCATGGACCTCTTGGGGTCGAAATACCCCTCCCGGAGGCCTCCCGGTACACTACCGGCACTCCCGGTACACTACCGGCACTCTCGGTACACTACCGATGAGCCGAAACTTTTCCGGAAACCAAACTGGGACTTCCTATAGATGAATCTTTACCTCCGGACCATTCCGGAGCTCCTCGTGACGTCCAGGATCTCATCCGGGACTCCGAACAAACTTCGGTCACCACCATACATAACTCTACACTACCGAAACGTCACCGAACCTTAAGTGTGCAGACCCTGCGGGTTCGAGAACTATGTAGACATGACCGAGACACCTCTATGGTCAACAACCAATGGCGGGACCTAGACGTCCACATTGGTTCCTACATATTTTACGAAGATCTTTATCGGTCGAACCTCTATGTCAAGGATTCAGTTAATCCCGTATAACGTTCCCTTTGTTCTTCGGTATGTTACTTGCCCGAGATTCGATCGCCGGTATCTCCATACCTAGTTCAACCTCGTTATGGGCAGGTCTCTTTACTCATTCCGTAATACAAGAACCCACAACTAACAATTAGTCACATTGCTTGCAAGGCTTATTGTGATGTTGCATTACCGAGTGGGCCCCGAGATACCTCTCCGTCACACGGAGTAACAAATCCCAGTCTCGATCCATGCCAACTCAACAGACACCATCGGAGATACCTGTAGAGCACCTTTATAGTCACCCAGTTACGTTGCGACGTTTGATACACACAAGGCACTCCTCCGATATCTGTGAGTTGCATGATCTCATGGTCATAGGAACACACACTTGACATGCGGAAAACAGTAGCAATAAACTGACACGATCATATGCTACGTTTGCAGTTTGGGTCTTGTCCATCACATCATTCTCCTAATGATGTGACCCCGTTATCAAATGACATCTCATGTCCATGGCTAGGAAACCTTAACCATCTTTTGATCAACGAGCTAGTCTATTAGAGGCATACTAGGGACATGGTTTTGTCTATGTATCCACACATGCATCTAAGTCTCCGATCAATACAATTATAGCATGGATAATAAACGATTATCATGAACAAGGAAATATGATAATAACTAATTTATTATTGCCTCTAGGGCATATTTCCAACAGTCTCCCACTTGCACTAAAGTCAATAATCTAGTTCACATCACCATGTGATTCGCATTGTTATGAATCTAACACCCAACGAGTTCTGGGGCTCGATCATGCTTTGCATGTGAGAGAGGTCTTATAGTCAACGGGTCTGTAACATTCAGATCCGTGTGCACTTTGCAAATACCTATGTCAAACTGTAAACACTGCTACCACACTCCGCTCGGTACTATTCCAAATGGCTGCTCCACTATACGTATCCAAATTGCTACTACGAGTCATCCGGATTAGTGTTAAAGCTTGTATCGATGTAACTCCTTACGACGAACTCTTTATCACCTCCATAATCGAGAAACATCTCCTCAGTCTGTTAGTTACCGAGGATAATCTTGACCGCTGTCCAGTGATCCACTCCTGGTTCACTCTTGTACCCCCTGACGGACTCATGGCAAGGCACACACAGCTGCGGTACACAACATGGCATAATATAGAGCCTATGGCTAAGGCATAGGGGACGACGTTCGTCCTTTCTCTTTCTTCTGCCGTTGTCGAGCTTTAAGTCTCACTCAACTTTCACACCTTACAAATCAGGCAAGAACTCTTTCTCTGACTGATCCATTTTGAACTCTTTCAAAATCTTGTCAAGGTATGCACTCATTGAAAGTGTCATCGAGCATCTTGATCTATCTCCACAGATTTTGATGCTCAACAATTAGGTAGCTTCATCCAGGTCTTCCTTTGAAAATCACTTTCCAAATGACCGTTTTATGCTTTCCAGAAACTCTACATTATTTCTGATCAACAATATGTCATCCACATATACTTATCAGAAATTCTATAGTGCTCCCACTCACTTTATTGCAAATACAAGTTTCTCGTAAACTTTGTATAAACATCAAAACTTTGATCACCTCATCAAAGCGTATATTCCAACTCCGAGATGCTTGCTTCAGTCCATGGAAGGATCACCGAAGCTTGCACACCTTTTAGCATCCTTAGGCCTGACAAAACCTTCTGGTTGTATCACATACAACCTTTCCTCAAGTAAACCGTTAAGGAAACGATGTTTTGACATCCATCTGCCAGATTTCATAATTGAAAACACAGCAACTGCTAACATAATTCCAACAGACTTTAGCACTACTACGAGTGAGAAAGTCTCATCGTAGTCAACTCCTTGAACTTGTCACAAACATCTTTGCAACAAGTCGAGCTTTACAAATAGTGACATTCACCATCAGTGTCTGTCTTCATTTTAAAGATCCATTTGTACTCAACGACCTGCCGTCCAACGAGCAAGTCTACGAAAGTCTACACTTGGTTTTCATACATGGATCCTATCTCAGATTTCATGGCCTCCAACCATTTGTCGGAATCCGGGCCCATCATCGCTTCTCCATAGCTCGTAGGTTCATCGTTTGTCCAACAACATGACCTCCAAGACAGGGTTGTCGTACCGCTTAGGAGCAGTACACATCCTTGTCGACCTACGAAGTTCAATAGTAACTTGATCTTGAAGCTTCATGATCATCATCATTAACTTCCTCTTCAACTAACGTAGGCTTCACAGAAACAACATACTGCGCTGCGCTACTCTCTGGTTGAACAAAGTTTTAACAACCTCATCAAGTTCTATCTTCCTCCCACTTAATTCTTTCGAGAGAAACTTTTCCTCGAGAAAGGATCCGTTTTAGTAACAAACATTTTGCACTTGGATCTGAGATAGAAGGTTCACCCAACTGATCTTAGGGTATTCTATGAAGATGCATTTGTCCGCCTTGGGTTCGACCTCATTAGGTAAAAACATTTTCCACACAAGTGTCGCAGCCCCAAACCTTAAGAAATGACAGCTTAGGTTTCTATCAAACCATAATTCACATGGTGTCATCTCAACGGATTTAGATGGTGCCCTATTTAAAGTGAATGTAGTTGTCTCTAATGCATAACCCCAAAATTCTAGTAGTAAAACGACAAGAGACATCATAGCAAGCACCATGTCCAATAGAGCATAACTATGATGTTCGGACACACCATCACACTATGGTGTTCTAGGTGGCGTTTAGTTGTGAAACAACTTTCACATTGTCTTAAGTTGTATGCCAAACTCGTGACTTAGATATTCACCTCCACGATCATATCGCAGTCATTTTTATCTTCTTGTCACGATGATCTTTAAACTTCACTCTGAATTTGCTTGAACCTTTCAAACGATTCTGACTTGTGTTTCATTAAGTAAATATACACTATATCTACTCAAATCATCAGTGAAGGTAAGAAAATAATGATATCCACTGCACGCTACAAGACTCACTAGATTGCATACATCAACATGTATCATTTCCAATGAATCACTTGCCCGCTCCATCCAACGGGGTCCTTTAGTCATCTTGCCCAAGAGGCATGGTTCGCATGTCTCAACCGATTCGAAATCGAATGAGTCCAAATATCCACCACCATGGAGTTTCTTCATGCGCTTTATACCAATATGACATTTTGCGGCAGTGCCACAAGTATGTGGTACTATCATTATTTAACCTTGTATCTTTTGACATCAATGTTATGAACATGTGTATTAGTAAGATCAAGATTTCAACAAACCATTCTCACTGGGTGCATGACCATTGAAGGTATTATTCATGTAAATAGAATAACTATTATTCTCTGACTTAAATGAATAACCGTATTGCAACAAACATGATCTAATCATGTTCATGCTCAACGCAAAACACCAAATAAGATTTATTTAGGTTCGTCACTAATCCTGAAGGTAGAGAGAGCGTGCGATGTTGATCACATCAACCTTGGAAACATTTCCAACACACATCGTCACCTCACCCTTAGCTAGTTCTGCGTTTATTCCGTAGCTTTTATTTCGAGTTACTAACATTTAGCAACCGAACCGGTATCCAATACCCAGGTGCTACTAGGAGTACTAGCAAGGTACACATCAATAACTTGTATATCAAATATACTTCTGTCGATGTTGCCAGCCTTCTTATCTACCAAGTATCTAGGGTTGTTCCGCTTCAGCGACCTCTCACCTCATAATAGAAGCACTTAGTCTCGGGTTTGAGTTCAACTTTGGGTTGCTTCACTGGAGCAGCAACTGACTTGCTATCCATGAAGTTTCCCTCCTTGCTCTTGCCCTTTTCTAAACTAGTGGTTTGATTAACCATCAACACTTGACGCTCCTTCTTGATTTCTACCTTCGCGGTGTCAAACATCGCGAACAGGTCAGGGATCAATACTTCTATCCCTGGTGTATTATAGTTCATCACTAAGTTCTAGTAGCTTTAGTGACAGTGACTTGGAGAACTCTATCAATCACTATCTTATCGGGAAGATCAACTCCCACTTGATTCAAGCGATTGTAGTACCCAGACAATCTGAGTACATGCTCAATGATTCAGCTATTCTCCTTCATCTTACAGGCAAAGAATCTTGTTGGAGATCTCATATCTCGCAACACAGGCACGAGCCTGAGATCACAATCTCTGCTCCTAGAACATCTCATATGTTCCGTGACGTTCAAAAACGTTTCGAAGCCTCAATTCTAAGCCGTAATGCATGACGCACTAAACTATCAAGTAGTCATCGAAACGTGCCTCTCAGATGTTCACAACATCTATAGACGACGCTAGAGGGGGTGGCGCACAGAGCGGTGCATTAAGGACATAAGCCTTCTGTGCAGCAATGAGGACAATCCTCAGATCACGGACCCAGTCCGCAATATTGCTACCAACATCTTTCAACTCTATTTCTCTAGGAACATATAAAAATTTAAGGGAGCTACAGCGCGAGCTAGTAATCTACAACATAATTTGCAAAGACACTTTGACTATGTTCATGATAATGAGTTCAATTAATCATATTACTTAAGAACTCCCACTCAAATTGACATCCCTCCGATCATTCGAGTGATACATGATCCAAATTCACCAACTCAAGTCTGATCATCATGTGAGTTGAGGTGGTTGCAATGGTGAACATCATTATGTTGATCATATCTACTAGATGACTCATGTTCGACCTTTCGGTCTCTCGTGTTCCGAGGCCATGTATGTACATGCTAGGCTCGTGAAGTTTAACCCGAGTGTTCTGCGCGTGCAAATCTGGCTTGCACCTGTTGTATGTGAACGTAGAGTCTATCACACCCGATCATCATGTGGTGTCTCAACACGACGAACTTTCGCAACGGTGCACACTTGGGGAGAACACAGTTCATCTTGAAATTCAAGTGAGGGATCACCTTATAATGCTACCGCCGTACTAAGCAAAACAAGGTGCATAAAAGGATTAACATCTCATGCAATTCATAAGTGACATGATATGGCCATGAACTTGTGTTTAAGATCTCCATCTTCGAAACACCGGCATGATCTCCATCGTCACCGACACAACACCATGATCTCCATCAATGTGTTTCCATTGGGGTTGTGGCCCTGATTCTACTTCTATTGCTACCGCTTAGCGATAAAGTAAAGCATTACATAGCGCTTAATGATTGACACGCAGGTCATACAATAATTAAAGACAACCCTATGGCTCCTGCCGGTTGCCGTACTCAACGACATGCAAGTCATGAAATTCTATACATCACATGATCATCTCATACATCACATATATCTCATCATGTAATTGGACATATCACATCACAACATACCCTGCAAAAACAAGTTAGACATCCTCTAATTGTTGTTGCATGTTTTACGTGGCTGCTACGGGTATCTAGCAAGAACGATTTTCACCTACGCATAAACCACAACGGTGATACATAGATTGCTTTTCAACCTTCTCAAGGACCGCCTTTGTCGGATCCGATCCAACTAAAGTGAGTGAAACTGTCACCCGCAAGCCATCTAAGCAACAAGTTGCGTCGAGGGAACCGGTCTCTTGTAAGCATACGAGTAATGTTGGTCCGGGCCGCTTCATCTCACAATCCCGCTGAACCAAAATCCGACCAAGGGAGGAAGCAATCTAAGCATCAACGCCCACAAACCTTTTGTGTTCTACTCGAGATCTCATCGAACCATCAACCTAGCTCATGATGCCACTGTTGGGGAACGTCGCATGGGAAACAAAAAATTTCCTACGCACACGCAAACCTATCCATGGTGATGAGCATCTACGAGAGGGAGAGTGGATCTATGTACCCTTGTAGATCGCTAAGAGGGAAGCGTTAAGAAATGCGGTTGGTATAATCGAACTTCTTCGCGATCCAAATCGCCGAGCGTCCCGCGATCCAATCACGAACCGTCCCGCGAACACGTCATGCTCCGTCCCGTGAACTCATCACGATCCGTCTCACGATCTTGATCACGATCTGTCCCGCGAACTCATCATGATCCGTTTCGTGATCACATCACGAACCGTCTCGTGATCTCGATCACGGTCCTTCCGATCTAGCGCCGAACGGACGACACCTCCGCGTTCAGCACACGTGCAGCTTGATGACGATCTCCACTGTCTCGATCCAGCGAGAGGAGGTGTAGAGGAGAGAGAGTTCACCGGCAGCGTGATGGCGCTCCGGTGATGGTGGTGGAGCAATTCCGGCAGGGCTTCGCCTAAGCACTGTAGAAAACCGATCTAGAGGAGAAACTATGCACCGGTGTAACGGGTAGCACGTGGCCGGAAATTCTATCCAAAAACCACCCAATCCACTAGTATATATAGGAGGAGAGGAGAGGAGAGGCAGCCAAGGCCTTTGGGTCGGCCGAGATAGGAGGTGGGAAGCAATCCTACTTCACCTCCAATCTTAGTTGGAGTAGGATTGCCTCCTATTGGCTGATTTTCCACTTTTTGCTTTAGGACTTTCTCTCCTGCGCCATGGGCCTTTGTGGCTGTTTTCCCAGCCCACTAAGGGCTGATTATTATTCTCCCACAGCCCATGGAGCTCTTGGGGTCGAAATACCCCTCCCGGAGGCCTCCCGGTACACTACTGGCACTCCCGGTACACTACCGGCACTCCCGGTACACTACAGATGAGCCCAAAACTTTTCCGGAAACCAAACTGGGACTTCCTATAGATGAATCTTTACCTCCGGACCATTCCGGAGCTCCTCGTGACGTCCAGGATCTCATCCGGGACTCCAAACAAACTTCGGTCACCACCATACATAACTCTACACTACCGAAACGTCACCGAACCTTAAGTGTGCAGACCCTGCGCGTTCGAGAACTATGTAGACATGACCGAGACACCTCTATGGTAAATAACCAATGGTGGGACCTAGACGTCCACATTGGTTCCTACATATTCTACGAAGATCTTTATCGGTCGAACCTCTATGTCAAGGATTTAGTTAATCCCGTATAACGTTCCCTTTGTTCTTCGGTATGTTACTTGCCCGAGATTCAATCGTCGGTATCTCCATACCTAGTTCAACCTCGTTACGGGCAAGTCTCTTTACTCGTTACGTAATACAAGATCCCGCAACTAACAATTAGTCACATTGCTTGCAAGGCTTATTGTGATGTTGCATTACCGAGTGGGCCTCGAGATACCTCTCCGTCCCACGGAGTAACAAATCCTAGTCTCGATCCATGCCAACTCAACAGACACCATCGGAGATACCTGTAGAGCACCTTTATAGTCACCCAGTTACGTTGCGACGTTTGATACACACAAGGCACTCCTCCGATATCTGTGAGTTGCATGATCTCATGGTCATAGGAACACATACTTGACATGCGGAAAACAGTAGCAATAAACTGACACGATCATATGCTACGTTTGCAGTTTGAGTCTTGTCCATCACATCATTCTCCTAATGATGTCACCCCGTTATCAAATGACATATCATGTCCATGGCTAGGAAACCTTAACCATCTTTTGATCAACGAGCTAGTCTATTAGAGGCATACTAGGGACATGGTTTTGTCTATATATCCACACATGCATCTAAGTCTCCGATCAATACAATTATAACATGGATAATAAACAATTATCATGAACAAGGAAATATGATAATAACTAATTTATTATTGCCTCTAGGGCATATTTCCAACAGAGCCCCCCAACATGGTTGGCCCCTCCCGATGGCCCCCTGGAACCCTCCCAGCACCCTGGTACACTATCGGAAATACCCGAAACTTTTCCGATGACCAAAACAGGACATCCTATATCTCAATCTTTACCTCGGGACCATTCCAGAGCTCGTCAAGAGGTCCGAGATCTCATCCGGGACTCCGAACAACCTTCGGTCACCAACACATATATCTCAATACTACCGAAACATCATCGAACGTTAAGTGTGCAGACCCTGCGGGTTCGAGAACTATGTAGACATGACCGAGATACCTCTATGGTGAATAACCAATAGCGGGACCTAGATGCCCATATTGGTTCCTACATATTCTACGAAGATCTTTATCTATTGAACCTCTATGTCAAGGATTCAGTTAATCACATATGATGTTTTGTATGTTCTTCGGTATGTTACTTGCCCGAGATTCAATTGTTGGTATCTCTATACCTATTTCAGTCTCGTTACCGGCAAGTCTCTTTACTCGGTACATCATACAAGATCACGTGGTTAATACTCTAGTTACTTTGCTTGCAAGGCTTATTGTGATGTTGTATTACCGAGTGGTCCTTGAGATACCTCTCTGTCACACGGAGTAACAAAACCCAGTCTTGATCCATGCCCACTCAACAGAAACCTTCACGCACAAGTATCTTGCACATGCGGCATGGTTCACATGTGTCAAGTGATTCGAAATCAAGTGACTTCAAAAGTCCATCGGCATGGAGCTTCTTCATGCGTTTTACACCAATATGACCCAAGCTGAAGTGCTACAAGAAAGTAGTACTATCATTATCAACTCTACATCTTTTGGCATCAATGTTATGAACATGTGTATCATCACTATCGATATTCAATAAGAATAAACCCCTCACATTGGGCTCATGACCATAAAATATATTACTCATATAAATAGAACAACCATTGTTCTCTGATTTAAATGAGTAACCATCTCGCAATAAACAAGATCCAGATATAATGTTCATGCTCAACGTAGGCACTAAATAACAATTATTCAGGTTCATCACTAATCCTGATGGTAATCGAAGAGCGAGCGTGCCGACGGCAATCACATAAACCTTGGAACCATTTCCCATGCGCATCGTCACTTCGTCCTTAGCCAGCCTTCGTCTATTCCGTAGCTCCTGTTTTGAGTTGCAAATGTGAGCAACCGAACCAGTATCAAATACCCAGGCACTACAACGAGAGTTGGTAAGGTACACATAAATAACATGTACATCATATATACCTTGTTTGGTGTTGGCTGCCTTCTTGCCGCCCAGATACTTGGGGTAGTTCCGCTTCCAGTGAACAGTTCCCTTGCAATGAAAGCACCCAGTTTCTGGCGTGGGTCCAGCCTTGGGTTTCTTCACGGGAGGGGCAAGTGCTTTTCCACTGTTTCCTTTATTTACCCTTCTTGCCCTTGCCATTATTCTTGAAACTAATGGTTTTATTGACCAACAACACTTGATGCTCCTTCTAGATTTCAGACTCAGCGACTTTCAACATCGCAAACAGCTCGGCGACTGACTTGTTCATCCCTTGCATGTTATAGTTCATCACGAAGCTCTTGTAGCTAGGTGGCAATGATTGAAGAACTCTGTCAGTGATCGCCTCTGGCAGAAGGGGCATCCCAAACTCAGCTAGACGGTTCAAATACCCAGACATTCTGAGTATATTTTCACTGACAGACCCGTTCCCCTCCATCTTGCAAGTATAGAACTTATCGGAGGTCTCATATCTTTCGTTCCTGGCATTCTTCTCAAACATAAACTTCAGCTCCTAGAAAATCTCATATACTCCACGACGTCCAAAACGTCTTTGAAGTCCCGGTTCTAAGCCATATAACATTGCAAATTGAACTATTGAGTAATCTCCAGAACGTGCCTCCCAGGAGTTCACAATGTCTTCAGATGACACTGGAGCGGGTGCCTTACCGAGCGGTGCATCAAGGACATAAGCCTTTTGGGATGCCGTGAGGATGATCCTCAAGTTACGAGCCCAGTCTACAAAGTTACTTCCATCATCTTTCAACTTGGCTTTATCTAGGAACGCATTGAAATTCAAGGGAACTACTACGCGAGCCATTTATCTACAACATAAATTTGCAAAGGTTACTAAGACTATTGTTCAAGATAATGAGCTTAATTAACATATTACTTAAAAACTCCCACTCAAATTGACATCACTTCGGTCATCCGAGTGATACATGATCCAAATTCACCAACCCAAGTCCGATCATCATGTGAGATGAGGTGGTTTGAATGGTGAACATCTCCATGTTGATCATATCTACTATATGACTCATGTTCGACCTTTCGGTCTCTTGTGTTCCGAGGCCATGTCTGTACATGCTAGGCTTGTCAAGTTTAACCCGAGTGTTCTGCACGTGCAACACTGGCTTGCACCCGTTGTATGTGAACGTAGAGTCTATTACACCCGATCGTCACGTGGTGCTTAAAAACGATGATCTTTCGCAAAAATGGACAATCGAGGAGAACACAATTTTATCATCAAATTTTAGTGAGGGATCACCTTATAATGCTACCACCATCCTAAGCAAAATAAGATGCATAAAAGGATTAACATCACATGCAAATCATAAGTGATGTGATATGGCCATGAACTTGTGCTTTTGATCTCCATATCCAAAGCACCGGCATGATCTCCATCATCATCGGCATAACACCATGATCTCCATCATCATGATATCCATCATTGTGTCACCATCACGGTTGTCGCACCCACCAAGCGCGCTTAATGATTTACACATAGGTCATACAACAATTAAAAGACAACCCTATGGCTCCTGTCGGTTGCCATACTCATCGACATGCAAGTCATGATACTCTATACAAAACATGATCATCTCATACATCACATATATCTCATCATGTAATTGGCCATATCATATCACAATGTACCCTGCAAAATAAATTTAGACATCCTCTAATTGTTATTGCATGTTTTATGTGGCTGCTATGGGTATCTAGCAAGAACGATTCTTACCTACGCAAAACTACAACGGTGATACACAAATTGCTATTCAACCTTCTCAAGGACCACCTTTGTCGAATCCGATCCAACTAGAGTAGGATACATAGACACCCTACAACCATTTTATGCAACAAAGTCACATGTCAGTCGTTAGAACCGGTCTCTCGTACACGCCCCCCCGGCATGGGTGGCCTCTCCCGATGGCCCCCCGGAACCCTCCCGGCACCCCGGTACACTACCGGAAATACCCGAAAGTTTTCCGGTAACCAAAACGGGACTTCCTATATATCAATCTTCACCTCCAGACCATTCCTGAGCTCCTCGTGACGTCCAGGATCTCATCTGGGACTCCGAACAACCTTCGATCACCAACATATATATATCTCAATACTACTGAAACATCACCGAACATTAAGTGTGCAGACCCTGCGGGTTCGAGAAATATGTAGACATGACCGAGACACTTCTACTGTCAATAACCAATAGCGGGACCTGGATGCCCATATTGGTTTCTACATATTCTATGAAGATATTTATTGGTTAAACCTCTATGTCAAGGACTAAGTTAATCCCGTATGATGTTCCCTTTGTTCTTCGGTATGTTACTTGCCCGAGAATCGATCGTCAGTATCTCTATACCTAGTTCAATCTTGTTACCTTCAAGTCTCTTTACTTGTTCCATAGTACAAGATCCTATGGCTAACACTTTAGTCACTTTTCTTGCAAGGCTTATTGTGATGTTTTATTATCGAGTGGGCCCTGAGATACCTCTCCGTCACACGGAGTAACAAATCCCAGTCTTGATCCATGCCCACTCAACAGACACCTTTAGAGACACATCTAGAGCATCTTTATAGTCACCCAGTTATGTTGCGACATTTGATACACACAAGGTATACCTCTGGTATCAGTAAGTTGCATGATCTCATGGTCATAGGAATAGATACTTGACATGTAGAAAACTATAGCAATAAACTGACACGATCATATGCTACGTTCATAGTTTGGGTCTTTTCGATCACATTATTTTCCTAATGATGTCATCCCGTTATCAAATGACATCTCATGCCTATGGCTAGGAAACCTTGACCATCTTTGATCAACGAGCTAGTCTACTAGAGGCACACTAGGGGCACAATGTTGTCTATGTATCCACACATGAATTTTAGTTTCCAACCAATACAATTATAGCATGGATAATAAATCATTATCATGAACAAGGAAATATAATAATAACCACTTTATTATTTCCTCTAGGGCATATTTCCAACACCAGGTGCATCAGGCAATGCCTCCTCCACAACAGGATCAAGTGGCTTCTTTTGGTATTCTTGGCTTCCATTGACACTCGCAGTTGCATAAGCACTTGGTGTTCTAGGAGCACTTGGTGTTCTACTGCTAGCCCTAGTTCTAGATGCAGAGGGCCTGGAACTAGATGGGTTCACACATATTTGACTTCTAGTTCTTTGTATAACTATGATTTCCAAATTGCGTGACATAGCTGCTGTATTAGTTGCAAACATCAGACCTAACTCTTCATCAGACTACATAGGGACCCAACAAAGTTTGGAACTATCCCAATATCTGATCTCCACATAATCAAACAATCCCCATGGGTACTTGGCACAAATGGCAGCCCTAAACTTAAGTATATGAACTAGTGTTGTCCACAACTAAAGGAAATGTGAATCCACAGTCTTCTCCTTTTGTACCATCAAAAACTAGAACAATGGTCTCCATTCTAACTGAAATAAAGAACAATGTAGTTAGATCCATCCTGTCATATAATGTGCAATATATAGTGAGAAAACGCACAAACTCTAGCCTAAACCCTAAATCCAAGAAAATCTCATGTGAGAAAACTAAGCAAATCTTGTCTGATACTCACCCTACGGGAATTTTCCATGCAGATCCGCCACCGCTTGCTCCTCCATGCTCCAGTGTACAAGAGGAGCTGCCCTTGTCGCCGTTGGTGCCGCCGCACCTGCCTTCTCCGTGCTGCAGTGGAGGTGTGTTGTCCCTACCACTGCAACCGCCACCCATGACACTTTCTCCACTCTCCATCATCGCCTTGCAATGGATCTTGCCGCCGCCGCTTGGTTAGGGTTCGTGAGAGGGGAAGAGAGAGATAGAGAGCAAGAGTGGGGAATGACAGATTATTGTGAGCACGGGGGCAAGCGGTGTCCAAAGTACCGCGTCATTTGCGGTTAAACATCGCTAACTTGACGGAACCGTGACGGAAGGGCAAAAACGCAAGAAGAAATATGTGAGTTGGGCAAGACCACGTGTTTCCAAAAATTAGGGGCAAACCAGTCGAGTGTGACCCAAATAAGGGCATAGAAACAATTATCCTTATTTAATAAGGCACTTCTGACTATACAAGCTTGGAGGCTATTGGTTTATCTAGATCTCTATGTGCAAAGGTGATGAAGACTAAATATTATTCTCGTGGACATTTCCTGGATAGACACAAGATACGTCGGTGACTTGTCAAGATATTATGCACGGCCTTGAGCTACTTAAAAATGGCATCGTTTGGAGACATTTGTATAGCACTGGTATAAATATTTGAAGAGATAACTATCTTCGTATAGATTCTGGCCTAAAAATTTCTTTGAAGAAGAACAAAACTAGGATTAAATGGGTGTATGAGTTATTAAGGAGTGGTTCTAGGGGTGGATGAGAATTTGATTAGGCACCTGTTTTACCACCATGATGTTGTGGAAAATTTAAAGCTGTGTATTCAATCTATGGGAGAGGGGTTTTCTATTGCTTTGCACCACGAGAAAAATTGTTTGTTTTTGGTCAAGAGTGTGTATGGGCTGCCTCTAAAACTCAAGGACAATAAGGTAGGTTTGGGTAACTCAAATTCTGGTGTGCATGGGGAGAGGAGGATCTAGGGTGTTATTTGGAAGGATAATGTTCCACATAAAATTTGAATGTTTTCCTTGTGTGCCACTTTGAACAGCTTGGTTCTTCAAGTTGATAGAGTTAAACATCATCAAGCTATTCTAGGCACCTGCTCTATATGTGGTGATATGAAAGAATTTTTATACCCCGGTGACATTTCTTAAAGCTCAACACCTCATATGGTCTTTAGGGATCTTTGTAATTTTCCTATCGTGGAGTTATTCACTTTCACATGGTCGGATTGGCTTCTTATTTTGTTAGATCGGGTGATATAGCCTATACGTGACAAAATTATATTCACGTTCTGGAGAGCATGGCATCTAAGGAATGCTTCGATTTATTGTAAGGTGTGGAATCTGTATGTGCATTTGTGAATTTTGTATAAAATTATTGGGTTTCCTTTTCATCTTGCCATGATCATATGCATGTGGAGGTGGGTGACAAATGTAACGGGAGGATGGATGAGTTAAAGAACATATATTTTCAGAGAGGAAAGTATTGACTTAGCAACCTCCTTCCTTGGAGTTTCATCAATATACCTACTAATAAAGTAAAAAAGGTATTCTTGATGCGTCATGCTATTTTCCAAAAAACCTCGTGTTGTTTCTAGTAATCAACCCGTGAGCCAGGTTTAAGTCAGATTTTCGTTTTTGCAGGAAACCCCCTGATGGTTGGGTTAATCAACCCACAACACATATCAAATGCTTTTAAAACTATTCATATCTTTTAAAACCTAACTCCAAATTTAACATGTTATCTATGTAATTTGATTTAAAAATGGGTAGAGTCTGAATATGATGTTATTTTACCAATTAACCATTTATTTAAAATGCTATTTAAGGTGCAACATTAATAAATAACACATGATTTGTCTATGTTTCATGTCCGTGTCGATCTAGATTGAAATGAACACCTCAGCAAAATAAGAACTGGAAACTAAAGAAATCATTTATAACCATGCATGTGTTGGAAATATGCCCTAGGGGAAATAATAAATTGCTCATTATAATATTTCCCTGTTCATGATAATCGTCTATTATCCATGAAAGAATTATATTGATAGGAAACTCAGATACATGTGTGGATACATAGACAACACCGAGTCCCTAGTGAGCCTCTAGTAGACTAGCTCGTTGATAAAAGATTGTTAAGGCTTATTGACCATGGAGATGAGTTGTTATTTGATAACGGGATCACATCATTAGGAGAATGATGTGATGGACAAGACCCAACCGTAAGCTTAGCATTTGATCGTATCACTTAAGTTTATTGCTACTGATTTCTTCATGTCAAGTATCTGTTCGTAAGACCATGAGATAATGCAATTCCTAGATACCATAGGAACACCTTGTGTGCTTTCAAACGTCACTTCATAACTATGTTATCATAAAGGTGCTCTACAGGTATCTCTAAAGGTGTCTGTTGGGTTGGCATGGATTAAGATTGGGATTTGTCACTCCATATGACGAAGAGGTATCTTTGGGCCCTCTCGGTAATAAAACATCACAAGAAGCTTCCAAGCAATGTGGATAATGAGTTAGTCACGGAACCTTGTAATACAGAACGAGTAAAGAGACTTGACGATAACGAGGTTGAACTAGGTATGGAGGTACTGATGATCGATTCTCGGGAAAGTAACATACCAATAGACAAAGGGAACTGCATATGGGATTGACTTAATCCTTGACATCATGGTTCGACCGATAAAGATCTTCGTGGTATGTAGTAACAAATATGGGAATCCAGGTCCCACTATTGGTTATTTACCGGAGAGGTGTCTTGGTCATGTCTACATGATTCTCGAACCAGTAGGGTATGCACGCTTAACATTCGATGACACTAGAGTAGTATTGGTATATGTACTGTGAGGACCGGTTTTTCAATAAAATATTTATTGAAAAATCACCCTTATTGTCACGCCAGCACAAAAAATAATTCATACCGGTAGACAACCGTTGATACAAAAATCCAGTAGTACCTAATATTATACAAAGTTGAGCTAAGGCTGCTCAACAATTTATTACAAACACTCCAATATTTAACATAAAGGCAGATATGTCACAATGGAAATGTTGGTAGTACTACTGACTCGCAATACATGGTGGTGGTGGATATGTCACACTGAAGTGGGTGACATGATTCTAATATCTTACAACTCGTCGAGCGTCGGAATGAGGCTCGGCGATTTTATTTGGGTAGCGGAAGCGTGTATAATGAAGGGGAGCCTTGGCACAGTGGTAAAGCTGCTGCCTTGTCACCATGAGGACACGAGTTCAAGTCCTAGAAACAACCTTGATACGTCTCCGTGGTATCTATTATTTTTGATTGTTTCATAACAATATTCTACAACTTTCATATACTTTTGGCAACTTTTTATACTATTTTTGGGACTAACATATTGATCCAGTGCCCAGTGCCAGTTCCTGTTTGTTGCATGTTTTTTGTTTCGCAGAAAATCCATATCAAATGAAGTCCAAATGGGATAAAAACTTACGGAGATTTTTCTGAAATATATGTGAATTTTGGGAAGTGGAATCAACAGAAGGCGGTGCCCGACGGGCCCACAAGCCGGTCAGGTGCACCCTGAGGGCTTGTGGCTACCCCTTAGGTCGGTTGGAGCTGTCCTTCGTCCGTAGGAAATATATTTTTATAAGGAAAATTCACTCAAAATTTCATCCCGATCGGAGTTACAGATATCCGGATATTAAAAAACGGTGAAAGGCCAGAATCTGAGAGCGTAGAAACACAAGGAAACAGAGAGAGAGATCCAATCTCGGATGTGCTCTCGCCGCTCCATCGCCATGGAGGCCAAGGACCAGAGGGGAAACCCTCCTCCCATATAGGGAGGAGGTCAAGGAAGAAGAAGAAGAAGGAGGGGGCTCTTTCCCCTTGTCTCCCGATGGAATTGGAACACCGTCGGGGCCATCATCATGACGACAATCTACTCCAACAACTCCGCCATCTTCACCAACACCTCCATCACCTTCCCCCATCTATCTATAGCGGTCCACTCTCCCACAACCCGATGTACCCTCTACTTGAAAATGGTGCTTTATGCTTCATATTATTATCCAATGATGAGTTGCCATCCTATGATATCTGTGTAGATTTTTGTTGTCCTATTGGTTGATTGATGATCATGATTGGTTTGAGTTGCATGTTTTATTATTGGTGATGTCCTATGGTGTCCTCCATGTCGCACAAGCGTGAGGGATCCTCGATGTAGGGTGTTGCAATGTGTTCATGATTTGTCTATGGTGGGTTGCTTGAGTGACAGAAGCATAAACCCGAGTAGGTGGGTTGTTGCATATGGGAGTAAAGAGGACTTGACACCTTATAATGCTATGGTTGGGTTTTACCTTAATGATCTTTAGTATTTGCGGATGCTTTCTAGAGTTCCAATCATAAGTGCATATGATCCAATTAGAGAAAGTATGTTAGCTTATGCCTCTCCCTCATATAAAATTGCAATAATGATTACCGGTCTAGTTATCGATTGCCTAGGGACAATTACGCAACTCCTACCACCACTTTTCCACACTCCTTAAACTAACTTAGTTGTTTCTTTATCTTAGCAGCCCCTAGTTTTTATTTACGTGTTCTTTATTATCTTGCAAACCTATCCTATCATACCTGCAAAGTACTTCTAGTTTCATACGTGTTCTAGGTAAAGCGAACGTTAACCGTGCGTAGAGTTGTATCGTTGGTAGATAGAAGTTGAGGGAATATTTGTTCTACCTTTAGCTCCCCATTTGTTTCGACACTCTTACTTACCGAGAAAGGCTACAATTGATCCCCTACACTTGTGGGTTATAAAGACCTTTTTCTGGTGTCGTTGTCGGGGAGCAATAGCGTGGGGTGAATATTCTCGTGTGTCCTTGTTTTCTTTATCACTAAGTAGATTTTATTTTCTATTCTAAGTTGTTCTCTATCTTTAGTTATGGATATGGAACACGAAATACCAAAAAAATTAGGTGTACTTGCTACTCATGGAGATGGGGAACCTCCTAAAACCCTCGATGCTCGTTATGTGGAAAATATTATGCACTACTTTGATAATACCGAGAAAACCCCATTCAACTTGATAATGGGATACACGTTGGATCAACGTGAATAATTTAGGTATTATCGCTTATCTCAAAAAGGGAAACACTTACGGGATCAAATTAGAATAGTGGGATGGTTTGCTTGGGATGCAGACTCGAGATGTGACTTTACTTGTTGCTCTAATATAGAAGCTCGACACCTTCCCTTTCAATGCAAATTTAATGATAATGAAACCTTAGCTTCATATGCTAAATGTATTTATGATTACTATGATGTGGAACGAATAGAAGAATTTCTTGTTTTTAAAGGTGCTTATGAAATTGCTTCTTTGCTTGAAAAGTACGATGATGATGTTCCTTACGAATCTGAAATTTTTGCCATACTTAAATATTGCTATGAGAATTAGGATTGGAATGCTGATATTATTGAATTTATTGAAAGAATGAATGCTGCTTTGGAAGAGACTAATATCATGCAGGAAACCATGGAAGAAGAAATTGCTGAAACTGTGAGCTCATTAGATGAGAAAGATGAGGAGAGTGAAGAGCCAAAGGAGGAAGAGCGGATTAGCTACCCGTGCCCACCTTCTAATGGGAGTAACTCTTCAACTCATACATTGTTTAATTTCCCTTCGTTCTTATTGAAGGATGAATGCTATGATAATTGCTATGATCCCCTGGATTCATTTGAAATATCCCTTTTTGATGATCTTGATGCTTGCTATGCTTGTGGCCATGATGCCAATATGAATGATGCTTATGGATATGAACTTGCTATAGTTCCTTATGTTAAGTATGAAATTGTTGCTATTGCACCCACGCATGATAGTCCTATTATCTTTTAGAATTCTCCCAACTAAACTATATCGGAGAAGTTTGCACTTATTAAGGATTATATAGATGGGTTGCCTTTTACTATTACACATGATGATTTTGATAGATATAATATGCATGTTCTTGCTGCTAATACTTTCAATTGTTTTGAGATAGGAACTACATCTTCACCTCTCTATGTTTATGATACAATAAAATTGCAAGAAACTATGTATGCTATGCATTGGCCTTTACTTTGTGTGCATGAATTGTTCTTTTATGACATGCTGATGCATATGAAGAGAGTTAGACTTTGTTGTTGCATGATATATGTTACTTTGTGCTCAATAATAAATTAAAAATCATTGTTAATTTAAATTGGCTTTGATATACATTGGGATCCGGGTGGATCCATTACTTGATCACTTTATGCCTAGCTTAATGGCTTTAAAGAAAGCGCTGCCAGGGAGACAACCCGGAAGTTTTAGAGAGTCATTTAATTATGTTGTGTGCTTTTATATAGTTTAAAAACAAGATAAAATAAAGAGGGGAACCTAAAACTTTTTCAAAAAGAAAAGTGAAAGTGAGACAGACGAGCATTGTGAAAGTGGGAGCTAGCCTTGAACATTGTTCATGGCCATGGAAATTTTGCAAATCTTGATTATAGAAACTTTTCAACAAAAATAATTATCCCCTTGTATAAATACATTGTATTATAAAAATAATGTGCCAAGATTTGCCTTTAGGATGATTAGATTGCTTGTTTGGTGTGTGTAGTGCAAAAAATGAAACTTTGGCTGTAGTGCGTGAATTTACATTTTTACTGGAATGTCAAAAGTTTATGAAATTTTACACAGTACTTCTATGCAATTTGTTTATTACTTCCTAATTATTCAGAATTTTTTTAGTTACATAAGTATGGTGAATGTTTGGATTCCTAAAGACTGTCCTGTTTAAGTCAGATTCTATTTTTGATGCATTGTTTTGGTCGTTTTGATGAAACTATCGATTGTATCGGTGGTATAAGCCATGGAAAAATAATAATACAGTAGCTAAAATGAAAAAATAAAATATGAATTTGTTGGCAATAGTACATAAAGTTGTGATTTGCTTTATTATACTAACGGATCTCACGAGGGTTTTGTTAAGTTTTGTGTGATTGAAGTTTTCAAGTTTTGGGTGAGATCACGATGGATGAAGGAATAAGGAGTGGAAAGAGACTAAGCTTGGGGATGCTCGAGGCACCCCAAGGTAATATTCAAGGACACCCAAGAAACTAAGCTTGGGTATGCCCCGGAAGGCATCCCCTCTTTCTTCTAACAACCATCGGTAATTTTACTTGGAGCTATATTTTTATTCGTCACATCATATGCATAAATCTTGGAGCGTCATGTGATTTTTATTTTTATTTTAGTAATGCACCATGCTGGTATGAGAAAGTCCTCGGTTGACTTATAGAAGGCTCTTTGCACCTCACTTATATCTTTTGAGTATGGCTTTCTAGAATGCTTCATGTGCTTCACTTATATCATTTGAAGTTTGGATTGCCTATTTCTCTACACATGGAAAACCGCCATTTGTAGAATGCTCTTTTGCTTCACTTATATTTTTTAGAATTTGGTCATATCTTTTGTAGAAAGAATTAAACTCTCATGTTTCACTTATACCTATTTAGAGAGTTAACAGGAGTTGGTCATTCACATGGTTAGTCATAAACTTCTACATAAAACTTGTAGATCACTGAATATGATATGTTTGATTCCTTGAAATAGTTTTGTGATATGAAGATGGTAATATGAGAGTCATGCTAGTGAGTAGTTGTGAATTGGAGAAATACATGTGTTTAAGTTTGTGATTCCCGTAGCATGCACGTATGGTGAACCATTATGTAACGAAGTCGGAGAATGATTTGTTTAATGATTGTCAACCTTTGTGTGAGGGTCGGGAGCGCGCGATGGTTAACTCCTACCAACCTCCCCCTAGGAGCATGTGTCTAATGCTTTGTTTGATAACTAATAGACTTTTGCAATAAGTATGTGAGTTCTTTATGAGTAATGTTGAGTCCATGGATTATACGCACTCTCACCCTTCCACCTTTGCTAGCCTCTATAGTACTGGGCAACTTTCTCCGGTGCATCAAACCCACCTTCCTCAAAACAGCCACCATATATTTTCCTCAAAAAAGCCACCATACCTACCTATTATGACATTTCCATAGCCATTCCAAGATATATTGCCATGCAACTTCCACCGTTCCGTTTAGTATGACATGGACCATCATTTTCATATTGCTTTGCATGATCGTAAGACAACTTGCATGATGTTTTCATGGCTTTTCCGTTTTTTTGATGTCATTTGCTAGGCTAGATCATTGCACATCCCGGTTCCTACCGAAAGTATTCATATAGAGTCATATTTTGTTTTATGTATCGAGTTGTAAGTAAAAAAAAGTGTGATGATTTTCATTAATAGAGCATTGTCCCGTGTGAGAAAAGGACGATGGAAGCCATGACTCCCTCACAAGTTGGGATGAGTATCTAGACTTTATAAAAAAATAAAATGGGCCAGCGAAGCCCAAATAAAAAAAGAGGCCAAAGATGCCCACCAAAAAAGAGAAAAAAATAGAAAAAAGAAAAGAATGAGAGAAAGAGAGACGGGACAATTGCTATTATCTTTTTCCACACTTGTGCTTCAAAGTAGCACCATGATCTTCATGATAGAGAGTCTCCTATTTTGTCACTTTCATATAGCTAGTGGAATTTTCATCATCTGCATGACCACTTAATTTTCTTTTTGAGCTTTCATACACTTATAGCTCTAGTGCACCTGTTGCATGGCAATCCCTACTCACTCACATTGATATCTATCTATGGGCATCACCATAGCCCGTTGATACACCTAGTTGATGTGAGACTATCTTCTCCTTTTTCCTCATCACCTCCACCATATTCTATTCCACCTATAGTGCTATATCGATGGCTCACGCTCATGTATTGCCTGAGAGTTGAAAAGGTTTGAGAACATAAAAGTGTGAACAATTGCTTGACTTGTTCATTGGGGTTGTGCATGATTTAGATACTTTGTGTGGGGCAGATGGAGCATAGCCAGACCATATGATTTTGTAGGGATAACTTTCTAAGGCCATGTTATTTTGAAAGGACGCAATTGCCTTGTTGGTGTGCTCGATGTATTACTGTTTTTATGTCAATATAGACTATTGCATTGAATCACTCGTATCTTAATATTCATGCCATGATTAGATTATATGATCAAGAGTATGCTAGGTAGCATTCCACATCAAAAAATATCTTTTTTATCTTTTACCTACTCGAGGACGAGCAGGAATTAAGCTTGGGAATGCTGATATGTCTCCATCGTATCTATAATTTTTGATTGTTTCATGCCAATATTCTATAACTTTCATATACTTTTGGCAACTTTTTATACTATTATTGGGACTAACATATTGATCTAGTGCCCAGTGCCAGTTCCTGTTTGTTGGATGTTTTTTGTTTCACGGAAAATCCATATCGAACAAAGTCCAAACGGGATAAAAACTGACGGAGATTTCTTTTGGAATATATGTGAATTTTGGGAAGTGGAATCAACAGAAGGCGGTGCCCGATGGGCCCACAAGCCTGCCAGGCATGCCCTGGGGGGTAGGGCGCACCCTGAGGGCTTGTGCCTACCCCTTAGGTCGGATGTATCTGTCCTGCGGCCACAAGAATGATATTTCTATAAGGAAACTCCCCTCAAAATTTCAGCCTGATCGGAGTTACGGATCTCCGGATATTTAACAAACGGTGAAAGGCCAGAATCTGAGAGCGCAGAACGAAGGAAACGGAGAGAGAGATCGAATCTCGGAGGGGCTCTTGCCCCTGCTCCGTCATGGAGGCTAAGGAGCAGAGGGGAAACCCTCCTCACATCTATGGAGGAGGTCAAGGAATAAGAAGAAGGAGGGGGATCTCTCACCCTCTCTCACGGTGGCACCGGAACGCCGTTGGGGCCATCATCGTGACGACAATCTACTCCAACAACTCCGCCATATTCACCAACACCTCCATCACCTTACGCCATCTATCTACAGCGGTCCACTCTCCCGCAACCCTCTGTACCCTCTACTTGAACATGGTGCTTTATACTTCACATTATTATCCAATGATGTGTTGCCATCCTATGATGTCTGAGTAAATTTTTGTTGTCCCATTGGTTGATTGATGATGTTGGTTGGTTTGAGTTGCATGTTTTATTATTGGTGATGTCCTATGTTGCCCTCCATGTCGCGTAAGCATGAGGGATCCTTGCTATTGGGTGTTGCAATGTGTTCATGATTTGCCTATGGTGGGTGGCTTAAGTGACAGTCGCATAAACCCAAGTAGGTGGGTTGTTGCATATGGGAGTAAAGAGGACTTGTTACATTATAATGCTATGGTTGGGTTTTACCTTAATAATCTTAAGTAGTTGCGGATGCTTGCTAGAGTTCCAATCATAAGTGCATATGATCCAAGTAGCGAAAGTATGTTAGCTTATGCCTCTCCCTCGTATAAAATTGCAATAATGATTACCGGTCTAGTTATCGATTGCCTAGGGACAATTCCACAACTCCTACCACCCCTTTTCGACACTCGTTAAACTAACTTAGTTGTTTATTTATCTTAGCAGCCCCTAGTTTTTATTTACGTGTTCTTTATTATCTTGCAAACCTATCCCATCACACCTACAAAGTACTTCTAGTTTCGTACGTGTTTTAGGTAAAGCGAACATTAAGCATGCGTAGAGTTGTATCGGTGGTCGATAGAACTCGAGGGAATATTTGTTCTACCTTTAGCTCCTCGTTGGGTTCGACACTCTTACTTATAGAGAAAGTCTACAATTGATGCCCTACACTTGTGGGTTATCAAGCCTCTTATAGAAATGTGGTCGGACCCTTCCCCGGAGCCTGAGCAAGTGGGAGCTACATGCACCGAGCTGCCCTTTTTAGCGGAAGCGTGTATAATACAAGTGGTAGACTCCGGAATCTCAAGGGACTGACTGGGACTCTTCTAGGAGTCAAACTCGCTATCATACTCTTCTTCCATAAGATCGCCGTCATCGACATATGGCCAAATCAACAAGCAAGGTGAGTACTTTGAATGCACTCGTAAGACAGTTCGGACATAAGATATAACAATGCAGACATGATGCACATATTCGGGTTATATTAACTGCTCACATAAATATTAATAGCATTACAAGGCAAGGTAAGAGAAAAATCGGGCGGTAATCCTCCCGAAATTTTCAAGAAAATAAAATGCGCTAATCGGGTGTCTGAAGCGACGCTTCGAAAGGTAAAAATAAAATGAACCGATCGGGTGTCTGAAATGACGCCTCGAAAGGTAAATATAAAATGAAACATGCCTCGGTCGGGCGTCGCGGCGATGCCACATAAAGGGCTTATGAAGAATTTAATAACATACGCGCCACAGTCGGGCGTCTAGGCGACACCACGAAAAGGGCTTATGAATAAATTAAATAACACGCGTGCCACAATCCGATGTCTGAGCGACACCACATAAAGGGGTTGTATCCAAAAATAACATACGAGCATCCCGGAGGTAGAACCATCCCAAGGAGTGCTCGGTGCATCATACCAATATTCAAGTTAGTCCATTAATAATAATCATAATCAACAAAGGTTATTTCTGCCATTAACCGTATTTGTTCTCCAGGGACTAACACTCATACCGACACTTGACCTGTCAACCAATGTCATTGACCATGGACACGGCTACTTGAATAGTTTGACTCTGCAAAGGTTGTATTCTTTACCCATAGCTAACGGATTTCGGTAGTCACAACTGAATAGTTCCGTTTACGGTGCTTTAGAAGAAAAGACACATAACTAGTACACGCCCATTTCACAACTGAATCACCCAAAGCAACGCTCAAGAAAAAACTATAAGACGAGGAGGCCGACGCCTCGAATAGCATGGGATCAAATTTATATTGTGTGCTACTACGGGATGCCCCCCTCTCAGCCTCAGCGGGAAACACCTATGCCCCCTGACCAGATGACGGGCATTATTTCAGGGCCATGGAAGCCTCATCACGGCCCCTATATTTGGTGTGTACATTGAAAGAGGTTTGCAACTTACTAAACCGTATTCCCTGCAGGAAAACATGTGGCAGCACGAAAATAAGGCAAACGGGGACAAGACTCGATCTAGGTCAACACTGGAGTTAAGTAGCTTTTATTTAACATTATCATGCTCCAACATCACTTGCACACAACCTCTCATGACACCACATGACTAGGTTGGTCAATTGCTTCATGAACTTACCAAGTTCTTATCTCACTTACAAACCATTATGCATGCAATATAACGTTCGTCGTATGCTTTATATAAACATGCCATGGGAAATTTCATATCAAGCAAACATGAAAGACACTCATCATATCAAAGGTTCAAACATGCTTGCCTGGATCAACGTAGTCGGAAGCTAGCTCGACGAAGTTGACGGCGGTGTCACCTCCTTCGGTATCTACGTCACATAAAATATCGAATTCTAAATAAATACCGTGCGCGTATAAAATTTGTCCCAAAACATTTTTAAATAAATATTACAAAAACTAGACAGAAAAATAAAATTTCAGAAGAAGAATCAACTCAAAATCATTTCCTATTTAAAGTTATAAAGAGAATAAGTCGAGGAACCTATATGTGATAACCAGAAAGTTATCCACGGGCTAGACACAGAAAACATAAAACACTTTAGAAAGAATACACGAGCCAGAGGAGAAGGCGTATTGTGCTGAAAGACGCCTTTGGAAAATGGTTTGAACAAGAAAAGATCTCTGACGATGGGTCCCACTCGTCAGGTTTGAAATGGCTCCCGGCGGCACAGGCTCGCGGTGGTCGCCGGCGACGATCTACTGCAGATCAGAGGCAATTGAGGGTGGAGGTGCACTCACAAGGTCCTTCTGCATCGGTTGGGGTGGTAGAGGTCGACGGCTAGCTCTTCTTTGGCAGACGGCGGTGTAGGGCGCAGGTGGATCTCACCGGATGGGGATGCTACGACCAAATTGAAGCGCGGGTTAGAAGGGAGGTCACCCTAGTAGGCTGCTAGCTACATTTGGGCAGAATCCACCCACTCACCAGGGTGAATTTAACTAGAGCCTGAAGCGGATCGGGGCGGCCAGAGGCAGGGAAGAAGACCTCCCCGGGGTCCTGTGCAGAGTTGGGCATGGCTCTGAGTTGAAGTGAAGGCAGTGCTGGTTGCATAGCGGCTCGGGGGCCACCTATTTATAGTCGGGCGAGGCGGTTGCTGTGATAGAGAAAGCTTCGGTGCGGATCACGACGAGTTGCGGGGTTTAGCAGGTGATTACGGTGGCGGGGCAGGCTACAACATCTACCATGGCTCCATTTTTGTGCTAATCTTGGTTGTCTACGCAGGGTTGCCACCGCTTGACGGAACAACGACCCACGGGCGTGGCAGCTGTAGAGAACACGCTCTGTGCTACTCAGGCCACACCGACGATACCGCAGTGTGCAGGGTGGGGGATGGCCACTCATTGGCTTCAGAAGGCTTGGGCGGTGCTGGGGAATGTCGTTCTGCTGTCTTGGCTCCTGGCGGTCGCAACGGGTGGCTCTGTCGCCATGATAGAGGTCGGGGACGCCATGCCAGCTCATCCCCGACGCCCACAACCGGCCAAAAGACCGTGTGGCACTCTAGATAGGAAGAAGGCACAGTGAGCAAAGCTCCAATGGAGTCACTAGTGAGATTGTCACTGAATCTGACTAAATCTGAACTTTGACACAAAAAGTGCACCCCACCTGTTCGTCCAAGTGCCAGGGGGACTAAAACAATTTTCTTGGGGCTGAAACTTTGAGGGCTTATCCACTGGGGCTTCTAGGGGTCCTCTGATTTGTCCTAGAATTTTTTAAACATGGGAAGAAGGGTATCCAACAAGAAATTCATTTTGGACCAGATTTTTTTGCATAAATAGGTTGTGGGTACTAAGGTGTACTAGGGCTAATTTATTGGAGCTCAAACATGAAAGGAATCTGGTACTTGCTTTGTAAAGCTTGAGACCCCAAAAGAAATGACAGAATTTGTTTTTGTAATATTTTATAAAGAAAAATATATTTACTGGTTTGGTCTCCTGAGAAAAACTTGGGTTGCATCCTTGGTTCAGAGGGAGAAACTTTAGAGAAGAGGATCTTGAAATGATGAGCAAGCTGATGTCTACTATGCAACTTTATTCTTGTAGACACGTGTTGGGCCTCCAAGCGCAGAGTTTTGTAGGACAGTAGCAATTTTATCTCAAGTGGATGACCTAAGGTTTATCAATCCATGAGAGGTGTAGGATGAAGATGGTCTTTATCAAACGACCCTGCAACCAAATAGAAGAATAACACCAAACAAAATTCATATTCATAATACTCAATCCACACAAAGAACTACAAGGGATCCCCAAAGTTTCTATCGGAGAAAAGATAATAAAAACGTGCATCAACCCTTATGCATAGATTACCCCAATATCACCGTGGGAATCTGCAAG
Organism: Hordeum marinum; assembly: GCA_022496015.1. Lineage (NCBI taxonomy): Eukaryota > Viridiplantae > Streptophyta > Magnoliopsida > Poales > Poaceae > Hordeum > Hordeum marinum. Next base: position 364,976,186 of record CM039673.1, on the reverse strand, counting down.
TTGAGTGACATAACGTATATCAAGTGAACCAATAAGATACCCCAATGTCAGCTCAAGTATTCATACCGCAAGTCATAAATCATGTGGTCCCAAATCAGAACATTCAATCTGACATAACAAAACTTCAAAGGGTAAAGATTCAATTCATCACAATAAGAGTATAGAGGGGAGAAACATCATATGATCCATCCATATTAACAAAGCCCATTATATAGATGACGAAAGAGAGAGAGATATTAAACACATAGCTACTGGTACAAACCCTCAGCCCCGAGGGTGGGATACTCCCACCTCATCGTGGTGGCCGCCAGGATGATGAAGATGGCCACTGGAGATGATTCCCCCCTTCGGCAGGTTGCCGGAACGGGGTCTAGATTGGTTTTCGGTGGCTACAGAGCCTTGCAGCGGCGGAACTTCTGATCTAGGGCTCCCCGAAGGGTTTCGGAATATTTGGGAATTTATAGTGCAAAGAGGGGGTGCGGGAGGCCACCGAGGTGGGCCCAACCCACCTAGGCACGCCTGGGCCTCCTGGCGCCCCCTGGTGGGGTGTGCCCCCCTCGGGGCACCCCCAGATGCAGCTCTGGCCCATTGGTTTCCTTTTGGTACAAAAAAATCACCAAAAAGTTTCGTGGTGTTTGGACTCCATTTGATATTGATTTCCTATGATGTAAAAACAAGCAAAAAACAACAACTCGCATTGGGCACTGGGTCAATAGGTTAGTCCCAAAAAATGATGTAAAGTTGATATAAAATGATTGTAAAACATCCAAGAATGATAAATTAATAGCATGAATACTTCATAAATTATAGGTACGTTGGAAACGTATCAGCTGTTGGAAATATGCCCTAGAGGCAATAAATAAAGTGTTTATTATTATATTTCCTTGTTCATGATAATCGTTTATTATCCATGCTATAATTGTATTAATTGGAAACACATTACATGTGTGGGTAAATAGACAACACTTTGTCCCTAGTATGCCTCTAGTGAACTAGCCCGTTGATCAAAGATGGTCAAGGTTTCCTAGCCATTGACATGAGATGTCCTTTGATAACGGGATCACATCATTAGGAGAATGATGTGATGGACAAGACCCAAACTACAAACGTAGCATATGATCGTGTGAGTTTATTGCTACTATTTTTTTCATGTCAAGTATATGTTCCTATGACCATGAGATCATGCAACTCAAAAATACCAGAGGACTGCCTTGTGTGTATCAAACATCGCAACGTAACTGGGTGACTATAAAGGTGCTCTACAGGTATCTCCAAGGGTGTTTGTTGAGTTGGCATGGATCAAGACTGGAATTTGTTACTCCGTGTGACGGAGAGGTATCTCAGGGCCCACTCGGTAATACAACATCACAATAAGCCTTGCAAGCAATGTGACTAAGTGTTAGTTGCGGGATCTTGTATTACAGAACGAGTAAAGAGACTTGCCGATAACGAGGTTGAACTAGGTATGGAGATACCGACGATCCAATCTCGGGCAAGTAACATACCGAAGAACAAAGGGAACATCATACGGGATTAACTGAATCCTTGACATAGAGGTTCGACCGCTAAAGATCTTCGTAGAATATGTAGGAACCAATATGGGCATCCAGGTCCCGCTATTGGTTATTGACCGTAGAGGTGTCTCGGTCATGTCGACATAGTTCTCGAACCCGCAGGGTCTACACACTTAAGGTTTGGTGACGTTTCGGTAGTATAGAGTTATGTATGGTGGTGATTGAAGGTTGTTTGGACTCCCGGATGAGATCCCGGACGTCACGAGGAGCTCCAGAATGGTCCAGAGGTAAAGATTCATATATAGGAAGTCCTGTTTTGGTTGCCGGAAAAGTTTCGGGCTCATCGGTAGTATACCGGGAGTGCCGGGAGTGTACCGGGAGACCATCGGGAGGGGTATTTCCACCCAATAGGCTCCATGGGATGTGGGAGAGTGTTTACCAGCCCTTAGTGGGATTGTGGAAGTCCCACACAAGGCACATGCGGTTTGGGAAAAAAGTCCTAAAGAGAAAAAGTGGAAAAAGCCAAAAATAGGGTCAATCCTAGTCCTAGTCCTACTAGGATTGGAGGTGGAGTCCACCTCCTCCACCTGGTTCGGCCGACTCCTTGGAGGCTTGGCCCTTGTGCCAAGCCTCCTCCTCTCTTCCTCTTATATATACTGGAGGTTTTAGGGTTTTTGCACAGAATTTTCAGCCACGTGCTGCCCGTTCCTCCAGTGCATAGTTTCTCCTCTAGATCGGTTTTCTGCAGTGCTTAGGCGAAGCCCTACCGGAATAGCTCCACCACCATCACCGGACCTCCGTCATGCTTCTGGAGAACTCTTCTACCTCTCCGCTCCTTCTTGCTGGATCAAGACGGCAGAGATCGTCATCAAGCTGTACGTGTGCTGAACGCGGAAGTGTCGTCCGTTCAGCGCTAGATCGGAAGGATCGTGATGAAGTTCGTGGGACGGATCGTCATCAAGTTCGTGGGACGGATTGTGATTGGATCGTGGGATGGATCGTGATTGGATCACGGGACGGATCGTGATTGGATCACGGGACGCACGGCGATTTAGATCGCGAAGACGTTCGACTACACCAACCGCGTTTCTTAACGCTTCCCGCTTAGCGATCTACAAGGGTACGTAGATCCACTCTCCCTCTTGTAGATGCTCATCACCATGGATAGATCTGCGTGTGCGTAGGAAATTTTTTGTTTCCCATGCAACGTTCCCCAACAGTGGCATCATGAGCTAGGTCTATGTGTAGATGAGATCTCGAGTAGAACACAAAAGGTTTGTGTGCGTTGATGCTTAGATTGCTTCCTCCCTTGGTCAGATTTTGGTCCAGCGGTATTGTGAGATGAAGCAGCCCGAACCAACATTACTCGTACGCTTACGAGAGACCGGTTCCCTCGACCGCAACTTGTTGCGTAGATGGCTTGTGGGTGCCAATTTCTCTCATTTTAGTTGGATCGGATTCGACAAAGGCGGTCCTTCAGAAGGTTGAAAAGCAACTAGTGTATCACCGTTGTGGTTTTTGCATAGATGAGAATTGTTCTTGCTAGATACTCATAGCAGCCACGTAAAACATGCAACAATAATTAGAGGACGTCTAACTTGTTTTTGCAGGGTATGTTGTGATGTGATATGGCCAATTACATGATGTGATATATGTGATGTATGAGATGATCATGTGATGTATAGATTGTCACGACTTGCATGTCGACGAGTACGGCAACCGGTAGGAGCCATAGGGTTGTCTTTAATTATTGTATGACCTGTGTGTCAATCATTAAGCGCTATGTAATGCTTTACTTTATCGCTAAACAGCAGCAATAGTAGTAGAAGCATGTTGGGCGCGACAACCTTGATGGCGACACGTTGATGGAGATCATGGTGTCTTGTCGGTGACGATGGAGATCATGCCGGTCCTTTCAAGATGCAGATCAAAAGCACAAGTTCATGGCCATATCATGGCACTTATGATTTGCATGTGATGTTAATCCTTTTATGCACCTTGTTTTTCTTAGGACGACGGTAGCATTATAAGGTGATCCCTCATTTAATTTCAATATAAATTGTTTTCTCACCGAGTGTGCACCGTTGTGAAAGTTCGTCGTGTTGAGACACCACGTGATGATCGGGTGAGATAGACTCTACGTTCAAATACAATGGGTGCAAGCCAGTGTTACATGTGCAGAACACTCGGGTTAAACTTGACGAGCCTAGCATGTACATACTTGGCCTCGGAACACAAGAGACCGAAAGGTCGAACATGAGTCATATAGTAGATATGATCAACATAATGATGTTCACCATTGAAGCCACCTCAACTCACGTGATGATCGGACTTGAGTTGGTGGATTTGGATCATGTGACACTCAGATGGCATGAGGGATGTCAATTTGAGTGGGAGCTTTAGTAATTTGATTAACTAAACTCATTATCTTGAACAATAGTCTAAGTAACTTTGCAAATTTATGTTGTAGATCAATGGCTCGCGCAGTAGCACCCCTGAATTTTAATGCGTTCCTAGAGAAAGCTAAGTTGAAAGATGATGGAAGTAACTTTGTTGACTCGGCCCGTAATCTGAGGATTATCCTCACGGCTTCCTAGAAATCATATGTCCTTGATGCACCGCTTGGTGACCAACCAGAAGATATGACCTCCGAAGACGTTAAGAACGCTTGGGAGGCACGTACAGGAGATTACTCAATAGTTCAGTGTGCAATATTGTATGTCTTAGAATCGGGACTTCAAAGATGTTTTGAACGTCATGGAGCATATGTGATGTTCCAGGAGTTGAAGTTTATCTTTCAGAAGAATGCCCGGATCGAGTGGTATGAAACCTCCGATAAGTTCCATGCTTGCAAGATTGAGGAGAACGGGTCTATTAGTGAACATATACTCAGAATGTCTAGGTATTCAACTCGTCTAGCGGAGTTGGGAATTGCCCTTCTGCCAGAGGCGATCACTGACAGAGTTCTTCAATAACTGCCACCTAGTTACAAGAGCTTTGTGATGAACTATAACATGCACGGGATGAACAAGTCAGTCACCGAGCTGTTTGCGATGCTAAAAGTCGCTGAGTCTGAAATCCAGAAAGAACATCAAGTGTTGATGGTCAATAAAACCACTAGTTTCAAGAAAAATGGCAAGGGCAAGAAGGTTAAAACCAAGAAGGATGGCAAAGCAGTTGCTACTCCTGTAAAGAAGCTCAAGCATGGACCCAAGCCAGAAACTGAGTGCTTTCATTGCAAGGGAACTAGTCACTGGAAGCGGAACTGCCCCAAGTACCTAGCTGACAAGAAGGTGGCCAACGACAAACAAGGTATATATGATATACATGTTATTGATGTGTACCTTACTAGCTCTCGTAGTAGTGCCTGGGTATTTGATACATGTCCGGTTGCTCACATTTGCAACTCAAAGCTGGAACTACGGAATAAATGAAGGCTAGCAAAGGACGAAGTGACGATGCGCGTGGGAAATGGTTCCAAGGTTGATGTGATCGCCGTCGGCACGCTCTCTCTTCGATTACCATCGGGATTAGTGATGAATTTGAATAATTGTTATTTAGTGCATGTGTTAAGCATGGACATTATATCTGGATCTTGTTTATTCCGAGACGGTTACTCATTTAAATCAGAGAAAAAAGGTTGTTCTATTTATATGAGTAATATCTTTATGGTCATGCACCCAATGTTAGGGGTTTATTCATATTGAATCTTGATAGTGATGACACACATGTTCATAACATTGATGCCAAAAGATGTAGAGTTGATAATGATAGTACCACTTTCTTGTGGCACTGCCGTTTAGGTCATATTGGTGTAAAACGCATGAGGAAGCTCCATGCTGATGGACTTTTGGAGTCACTTGATTTTGAATCACTTGACACATGTGAACCATGCCTCATGGGCAAGATGACTAAAACGTCGTTCTCTGGAACAATGGAACGGGCGAGTGACTTATTGCAAATCATACATATTGATGTGTGCGGTCCAATGAATGTTACAGCGCGTGGTGGATATCGTTATTTTCTCACCTTCTCTGATGACTTAAGTAGATATGGGTATATTTACTTAATGAAACACAAGTCTGAAACGTTTGAAAAGTTCAAGCAATTTTAGAGTGAAGTTGAGAATCATCATAACAAGAAGATTAAGTTCCTGCGATCTGATCGAGGAGGTGAATATCTGAGTTATGAGTTTGGTTGTCACTTAAGACAGTGTGGAATTATTTCACAGTTGACACCGCCCAGAACACCACAGCGTAATGGTGTGACTGAATGTCGTAATCGAACCTTATTAGATATGGTGCATTCTATGATGTCTCTTGCTGATTTGCCACTATCGTTTTGGGGTTATGCATTAGAGACAGCTGCATTCACTTTAAATAGGGCACCATCAAAATCCATTGAGACGACGCCATATGAACTGTGGTTTGGCAAGAGGCCAAAGTTGTCGTTTCTTAAAGTTTGGGGATGTGATGCTTATGTCAAAAAGCTTCAGCCTGAAAAGCTTGAACCCAAAGTAGAAAAATGCGTCTTCATAGGATACCCGAAAGAGACAGTCGGGTATACCTTCTATCTCAGATCCAAAGGCAAAGTGTTTGTCGCGAAGAATGGAACATTTCTTGAGAAAGATTTTCTGTCGAAAGAATTGAGTGGGAGGAAAATAGAGCTTCATGAGGTTATTGAACCTTTACTTCAACCAGAAAGTAGCGCAGCGTAGAAAGATGTTTCTCTATGATAGTAGAAGAGGAAGTTAATGACGATGATCATGAAGCTTCGGATCAAGCTACTATTGAACCTCATAGGTTGACAAGGCCGCGTACTACTCTTGAGTGGTACGGCAACCCTGTCTTGGAGGTCATGTTGTTGGACAACAATGAACCTACGAGCTATGGAGGAGCAGTGATGGGCCCGGATTCCAAGAAATGGTTAGAGGCCATGAAATCTAAGATGGGATCCATGTATGAAAACAAAATATGGACTTTGGAAGTATTACCTGAAGGGCAAAAGGCCATTCAGAACAAATGGATCTTTAAGAAGAAGACAGACGCGGATGGTAATGTCACCGTCTATAAAGCTCGACTTGTGGCAAAGGGTTTTTCACAAGTTCAAGGAGTTGACTACGATGATACCTTCTCACCCTTAGCGATGCTTAAGTCCGTCAAAATCATGTTGGCAATAGCTGCTTATTTCGACTATGAAATTTGGCAGATGGATGTCAAAACAGCGTTCCTCAACAGTTTCCTTGAGGAAGAGTTGTATATGATGCAACCAGAAGGTTTTGTCGATCCAGAGAATGCTGACAAAGTTTGCAAACTCCAGCGATCCATTTATGGACTGGTGCAAGCATCTCGGAGTTGGAATAAGCGTTTTGATGAGGTGATCAAAGCATTTGAGTTTATAGAAGTTTATGGAGAAGCCTGTATTTACAAGAAAGTGAGTGGGAGCTCTATAGCGTTTCTAGTATTATATGTGGATGACATATTGCAGATTGGAAACAATATAGAAATGCTAGAAAGCGTGAAGCAATATTTGAACAATAGTTTCTCAATGAAGGACCTAGGAGAAGCTACTTTCATATTAGGCATTAAGATCTATAGAGATAGATCGAGACACTTAATAGCACTTTCACAGAGCACATACCTTGATGAAGTTTTGAAGAAGTTCAAAATGGATCAGTCCAAGAAGGGGTTCTTGCCTGTGTTACAAGGTGTGAAGTTGAGTAAGACTCAATGCCCAATAACTGCAGAAGATAGAGAAAAGATGAGTGTCATCCCCTATGCTTCAGCCATAGGCTCTATCTTGTATGCAATGTTGTGCACAAGACCCAATGTCAGCCTTGCCATAAGTATGGCCGGAAGGTTTCAAAGTGATCCTGGAATGGAGCACTGGACAGCGGTCAAGAATATCCTTAAGTACCTGAAAAGGACTAAGGAAGTGTTTCTCGTTTATGGAGGTGATGCAGAGCTCGTTGTAAAGGGTTACGTCAATGCAAGGTTTGACACTAATCTGGACGACTCTATGTCGCAAACCGGATACGTATTTATTCTCAACGGGGGAGCGGTAAGCTGGTGCAGTTCCAATCAAAGCGTGGTAGCCGATTCTACGTGCGAAGCGGAGTACAACGCAGCCTCGGAGGAGGCGAAGGAAGGTGTCTTGATGAAGCAGTTCATGAAAGATCTTGGAGTAGTGCCCAGTGCACTGAATCCAATGAACCTGTTCTATGACAACACTAGTGCCGTTGCTCTGGCCAAGGAACCAAGGTTTCACAAGAGGACCAGACACATAAAGCGACGCTTCAACTCCATCTGCGATTACATCGAGGATAAGGACATAAATATTTGCAAAGTGCACACGGATCTGAATGTTACAGACCCATTGAGTAAACCTCTTCCAAGGGCTAAACATGATACTCACCAAAACTGCATGGGTGTTCGATTCATTACAATGTAAATCACATAGTGATTTGAGCTAGATTATTGACTCTAGTGCAAGTGGGAGACTGTTGGAAATATGCCTTAGAGGCAATAAATAAAGTGTTTATTATTATATTTCCTTGTTCATGATAATCGTTTATTATCCATGCTATAATTGTATTAATTGGAAACACATTACATGTGTGGGTAAATAGACAACACTTTGTCCCTAGTATGCCTCTAGTGAACTAGCTCGTTGATCAAAGATGGTCAAGGTTTCCTAGCCATTGACATGCGATGTCCTTTGATAACGGGATCACATCATTAGGAGAATGATGTGATGGACAAGACCCAAACTACAAACGTAGCATATGATCGTGTCAGTTTATTGCTACTGTTTTCTGCATGTCAAGTATATGTTCCTATGACCATGAGATCATGACACTCACGAATACCGGAGGACTGCCTTGTGTGTATCAAACATCGCAACGTAACTGGGTGACTATAAAGGTGCTCTACAGATATCTCCAAGGGTGTCTGTTGACTTGGCATGGATCAAGACTGGAATTTGTTACTCCGTGTGACGGAGAGGTCTCTCAGGGCCCACTCGGTAATACTACATCACAATAAGCCTTGCAAGCAATGTGACTAAGTGTTAGTTGCGGGATATTTTAATACGAATAGAGTAAAGAGACTTGCCGATAACAAGGTTGAACTAGGTATGGAGATGCTGACAATCGAATCTCGGGCAAGTAACATACCGAAGAACAAAGGGAACATCATACGAGATTAACTGAATCCTTGACATAGAGGTTCGACCGATAAAGATCTTCATAGAATATGTAGGAACCAATATGGGAATCCAGGCCCCGCTATTGGTTATTGACCGTAGAGGTGTCTCGGTCATGTCTACATAGTTCTCGAACCCGCAGGGTCTACACACTTAAGGTTTGGTGACGTTTCGGCAGTATAGAGTTATGTATGGTGGTGACCAAAGGTTGCTCGGAGTCCCGGATGAGATCCTGGACGTCACAAGGAGCTCCGGAATGGTCCGAAGGTAAAGATTCATATGTAGAAAGTCCTGTTTTGGTCGCCGGAAAAGTTTCGGGCTCATCGGTAGTGTACCCGGAGTGCCGGTAGTGTACCGGGAGACCATCGGGAGGGGTATTTGGACCCAAGAGGCTCCATGGGCTGTGGGAGAGTATTTAACATCCCTTAGTGGGCTGGTGAAAGTCCCACACAAGGCCGATGCGGTTTGGAAAAAAGGGCCTAAAGAGAAAAAGTGGAAAAAGGCAAAAAATAGGGTGAATCCTAGTCCTACTAGGATTGGAGGTGGAGTCCACCTCCTCCACCTGGTTCGGCCGACTCCTTGGAGGCTTGGCCCTTGTGCCAAGCCTCCTCCTCTATTCCTCTTATATATACTGGAGGTTTTAGGGTTTTGCACAGAATTTTTAGCCACGTGTTGCCCGTTCCTCTAGTGCATAGTTTCTCCTCTAGATCGGTTTTCTGCAGTGCTTAGGCGAAGCCCTACCGGAATAGCTCCACCACCATCGCCGGAGCACCGTCACGCTGCCGGAGAACTCTTCTACCTCTCCGCTCCTTCTACATGGATCAAGACGGCGGAGATCGTCATCAAGCTATACGTGTACTGAACGCGGAGGTGCCATCCGTTCGGCGCAAGATCGGAAGGATCGTGATGAAGTTTGTGGGACGGATCGTGATCAAGTTCGTGGGACAGATCATGATTGGATCGCAGGAAGGATCGTGATTGGATCGTGGGACGGATCATGATTAGATCGCGGGACGCACGGCAATTTGGATCGCGAAGACGTTCGACTACACCAACCGCGTTTCTTAACGCTTCCCGCTTAGTGATCCACAAGGGTACGTAGATCCACTCTCCCTCTCGTAGATGCTCATCACCATGGATAGATTTGCTTGTGCGTAGGAAATTTTTTGTTTCCCATGCAATATTCCCCAACATTAGCATCCTCAAGCTTAATTCCTACTCGTCCTCAAGTAGGTAAATGATAAAAGAAATAATTTATGAACTGTGAATGCTAGCAAAGTGCATAAGTTTGATCAATGATAATTTCAATCACTTTTCCTAGCATCATTACAACAATTCTTTTCTCATAAAGTTTTCTCATGTTAAAGTAGAAACCAATTCACATGTTAAGGTTCAAACGATGAATTCTCTTGAAAACCAACAACCGGTGTTCTCGGTCACCAAGCAAATGCAATCCAACTTATTCAATGGAGTTTAAGTAAGAGCTCCACATACTCAACCATCGTATAGTCTTCTATGATTGCTAACACTCGCCGCATACACATGGGCAAAATGTTTCAACCGGACACATAGAAATATAGGGGCTTATTGCTTTGCCTCCCAACGTATTCACCTCAAGGGTGATGTCAACAATAATAACTCATGATACTCATATTCAACTGGACATATGTGCCTAGATCTTTCCTCACCACATGATGCTTGCCAAAGGAGGAAAATAAAAAGGAATAGAGAGAAAAAACTTTGACTCTTGCATAAAAGTAAATACATAAATTAAAAGATAGGCCCTTCGTAGAGGGATGTAGGGATTTGTAGAGGTGCCAGAGCTCAAAGCAAAACACTTAGAGATAAAAACATTTTGGGAGGTGTATCCATCCCACCAACGAAAACGACTTAGAGTTCCCAACACTTTCCATTCTAGATATATCATAGGCGTTTACCTAACAGAAAATAAAGTTTATTCCTTTTTCCACCATACTTTCACTTTCCAAGGAATTTATTATTTGACAACATAAAGTAAATTCATTTTTGCATTTCGGGACTAGGCATCCCTAATACCTTTGCCTTACTCTTGTGCAATGACAAGTGAATAAACACTCATCGTGATAATAACACATTTAGCATGGAAAATATTAGCCACCCCTCACCGCTCCACGAGCAAAACAAACACACAAAAGAGAAGTTTATTTTGAAAATTAGAGATGGCACATACAAATTTGCTTAGAACGGCATGGATATACCGCATATAGGTAGATATGGTGGACTCATATGGCAAAGACTAGGTTTAAGGATTTTGATGCACAAGTAGAGCTCATACTTGGTGCGGAATTTTTGGCTAGCAAAGATGGGGGGCAAGCACCACATGTTGAAGGATCTATGACAATATAACTTATATGTGAATATGAACAAACATAAATCATTACGTTGTCTTCCTTGTCCAACGTCAACAATTTTGGCATATAATATTTTGATGGGGGCTCACAATCACAAAATATTTCCACGATAGTGTATTTGCATGTGAAAGTTCTCTTCCTTATACTAATTATTCGTGAATTGCTTGTATGACCAATATTGTGATTGTCAAGCCTCGAAAGGTTTCAATTTCTAAACCCAATGTGAAGCTACCACTAGGCATGATATGGCTTCAACTTCATGACATTCAATTTATTCAACAATTTACTCATAGTATATAAGTGAAGCACAAGAGTAAATGACATAGAAAAGAGCTTCGTTGACGGGATGTGAATGTCTCTTACTTAGACTCCTTGGCGACTATTTGAGGACTCTATTTTATTTAAAACTTTCAGATCTAATTATTTTATTAAAACATCATGTAAAATAAAAATAAAATGACATTTCATGAATATCACACATCATGTGAATAAGCAAAAACTTAGGATCACCGATACTAACCGATAATTGTTGAAGAAGAAAGGTGGGATGCCTACCGGGGCGTCCCCAAGCTTAGATGCTTGAGAATTCTTGAATATTATCTTGGGATTCCTTGGTCATACCCAAGCTTGAGATTTTGTGTCTCCTTAATTCCTTTCATATCACGGTTTACCTAATACTGAAAACTTCATCCACACAAAACTCAAAAAGAACTCGTGAGATAGGTTAGTACACATAATAATAAATCAACTCTTTATGTACTGCCAAGAAAAGTTGCATAATAAGTTTCAAACATTAGGTATTGTATACTATCATTTCCACAATTCATATCTACCAATATAGGCTATGGAAACTATAGGATAATAGATAACGAAACTATGACAGCAATCTATCTAAACAGAACAGTCTATAGAAATTTATGAAAACAGTGTACTTCTGTAGCTAAAACAATTATGAAAATTTATGACATGCTATAAAATTTATATGAACATACTGTGTAAAAAATTCAGAAAGTTTCCAGGTTTCAGTAAAATATAAAAATTCAAACACTACAGCCAAAGTTTGTGTTTTTACACATCACTCATCAAAACATGCAATGCAAGCATCCTAAGGCAATTATTGGAAATTTTTATTTAAAAAATAGAAAATAAATAACACCTAACATAAAATAACAAAATATAATGATGAACAAAGCAAAGCACATATTGTGTGACGAATAAAAATATAGCTCCAAGTAAGATATACCGATAGTGTTGAAGACGAAAGAGGGGATGCCTTCCGTGGCATCCCCAAGCTTAGGCGCTTTAGTCTTCCTTGGATATTACCTTGGGGTTGCCTTGGGCATCCCCAAGATTATTTTCTTCTCACTCCTTATTCTCCTCATATCAGTGTCTCACCCAAAACTTGAAAACTTCAATCACACAAAACTTAACGGAACTTCGTGAGATGGGTTAGTCTAGTAAATATAGATCATTCACTTAGGTACTATCAATACAAGATTCACAATTGTTCCCACATTATACCTACTGTATTACATTATTACCTCAATTTATATTACTCAATATAAGCTATAGGAACACTTGAAACAAGCAAACTATGCATGCAAAACAAAATCTGTCAAAAACAGAACAGTCTGTAAAGATATGAATTATCACCAAACTTCCCTGACTCCAAAAACTCTAAAACATTAGGACAACTCAATGAATTTTCATATAAAGTTTTTGTAAAAGTTTCAGAATTTTTTTACTCTCCAGTAAAATCAGATAATTCATATACTTTACATAAAACTTTCCGTTTTTGCACAGAATCAAACAAGCAAGTATCCACACTATCCTAAAGGATTTACTTGGCACTTTATTGAAATAAAAGACACAAAACATGATTACTACAGTAGCTTAATCATGTGAACACACAAAAACAGAAAGTAAAAGTGTTGGGTTGTCTCCCAATAAGCGCTTTTCTTTAATGCCTTTTAGCTAGGCATGATGATTTCAATGATGCTCGCATAAAAAAAAGAATTCAAACATGAAGAGAGCATCATGAAAGACATGTCAAGCACATTTAAGTTTAACCCACTTCCTATTAATAGGGATTTCGTGAGCGAGCAACCCATGAAAACAAGAACCAACTAGCATAGGAAGGCAAAACAAGTACAATTTCAAAACAATCAACACATAGAGAAGAAACTTGATATTATTGAGATATGTAAGAGCATAAGTTCCTCTCTCATAATAATTTTCAGAGGCATCATGAATGTATTCAACAATATAACTATCACATAGAGCACTCTTTTCATGATGCACAAGCATATAAAATTTATTACTCTTTATGGCTTACATGTCATCATAATAATCATCATAGATAGCAACTTTATTGTCATAGTCAATTGAAACTTGTTCCAAAATAGTGGATGTATCAATAAATAAAGTCATGACCTCTCCAAATCCACTTTCATCAATATTGTAATAAGATTCAACATCCTCCAAAATAGTTGGATCAGTACTACCTAGAGTTGACACTCTTCCAAACCCACTTTCATCAATTTAATCATCATAAATAGGAGGCATGCTATCATCATAATAAATTTCCTTATCGAAAGTACAAGGAATCAAAGGATCATATTCATTCATCAAATCATCCCCAAGCTTAGGACAAGAATTATTTCTAGCAAATAAATCTTCAAACATATCATACTCATTAAACATAGCATCCCCAAGCTTGTGGTTTTGCATATCATCACAATCATTCTTATCAATAGCATGAATGGCACCAATAGTATAGCAAACATTATTATCATATTCTTACAAGCAAGTGCTAAAAAATTCTCAACATCATAAGGGACATCATTGCCTTCCCAATCATAATCATTACAAAAAGTAGTAGCTATCACAAAATCATACTCAATATCATCATACTCCATCAACATATTTGATTCACTTTCATGAGGCACAATGGTGATAGGAGCAACATTATTTGGGAGAGATACCTTTTTACCTCTATTCTTTCTTATTTTCTTCTTCACCACATCATTTATGGGTTTAACTAATTTTTTAAGCTTCTTGTTGAAGAGATTGATTGGATAGGAAGCTCCTCCTCGTTACCCGATTCATCATAATAAACACTAGGAGGGTATTGGGAAATATGTTCCGTTTCATTAGTACTCTCTTAATATTTTATTTGTTTTCTTGTCTTTAGATAGTTGGAAATATAAGGATTCTCAATGCAATTTACCACACAAAACATATAAATTTCCTCTAGATCAAAATTAAGAAATCTCTCTGGATTTGGAAAACCCTTAGTTATACATTTCATTTCTTCATACCCCCAAAGAAGACTAAGATCTTTATGATGCTCAAGGGTAATCAAGTTGTCACAATTTTTAGACACGATTTGATCATGAAATAATTTGCACTGAAGATTTAAATGACCACGTTCATTGCAAAGTTCACAAGGATGGCGAAAGAAATTACATGTTTCAGCACAATCATCTAGCCTCTCTTGCAGCTTTTTTGTTTCTAAATATTTATGCTTCTTACAAAATCTATCCTTCCCTTTTTGTGTGCATTTGAACTCCCAATTCACTCCGCAAAAATTGGCATGCTTATAAGAAACATTTTTGTCATGACTTGTGCAATCATCATTAACATTTTGGATAATCAAAGAATTCATACTAACAACATTGCAATCATGCTCATCACTAAAATATTTAGTGCCAAACATTCTAATATCTTCTTCTTCTAACACTTGAGCACAATTTTCCTTTCCATCATTTTCAAGAAAGATATTATAAAGATGATCAATAATATGATGCAACCTCAATTACATTTTTTGTAGTTTTCTTTAATAAACCAAACTAGTGATAAAACAAGAAACTAAAAGATTCAATTGCAAGATCTAAAGATATACCTTCATGCACTCACCTCCCCGGCAACGGCACCAGAAAAGAGCTTGATGTCTACTACGCAACTTTATTCTCGTAGACATGTGTTGGGCCTCCAAGTGCAGAGTTTTGTAGGACAGTAGCAATTTTCCCTCAAGTGGATGACCTAAGGTTTATCAATCCGTGAGAGGTGTAGGATGAAGATGGTCTCTCTCAAACGACTCTGCAACCAAATACAAGAGATCTCTTGTGTCCCCAACACACCCAATACAATGGAAAATTGTATAGGTGCACTAGTTCGACGAAGAGATGGTGATAAAAGTGTAATATGGATGGTAGAAATATATTTTTATAATCTGAATAAATAAAAACAGCAATGTAGCAAATAGTAAACGGGTACAAAAATGGTATTGCAATGCTTGAAAACAAGGCCTAGGGTCCGTACTTTCGCTAGTGCAATTTCTCAACAGTGCTAACATAGTTGGATCATATGACCACCCCTCAAAGTGCATGAAGAATCACTCCCGAGTTCCTATTAGCAGAGAACAAAAGATAGAAATTGTTTGTAGGGTACGAAACCACCTCAAAGCCATTCTTTCTGTTTGATCTATCCTAGCGTTCGTACTAGAATAACACAAGCTATTTTTTCCGATCGATCTACTCAAGAATTTGTACTAGAATAACACCAAAGAAAATTCATATTCATAATACACAATCCACACAAAGAACTACATGGGATCCCCAAAGTTTCTATCAGAGAAAAGATAATAAAAACGTGCATCAACCCCTATGCATAGATTACCCCTTTCACCGCGGGAATCCGCAAGTTGAGTGCCATAACGTATATCAAGTGAACCAATAAGATACCCCAATGTCACCTCAAGTATTCATACCGCAATACATACATCATGTGTTCCCAAATCTGAACATTCAATCTGACATAACAAAACTTCAAAGGGTAAAGATTCAATTCATCACAATAAGATTATAGAGGGGAGAAACATCATATGATCCATGTATATTAACAAAGCCCATGATATAGATCACGAGAGAGAGAGAGAGAGATTAAACACATAGCTACTGGTACAAACCCTCAGCCCCGATGGTGGACTACTCCCTCCTCATCGTGGTGGATGCCAGGATGATGAAGATGGCCACCGAAGTTGATTCCCCCTCCGGCAGGGTGCCGGAACGGGGTCTAGATTGGTTTTCGGTGGCTACAGAGCCTTGTAGCGGCAGAACTTCTGATCTAGGGCTCCCCCGAATGGTTTCGGAATATTTGGGAATTTATAGTGCAAAGAGGGGGTGCGGGAGGCCACCGAGGTGGGCACAACCCACCTGGGCGTGTCTGGGCCTCCTGGCGTGCCCTGGTGGGTTGTGCCCCGCTCAGGGCACCCCCTAGGTGCAGCTCTGGCCCATTGGTTTCCTTCTGGTCCAAAAAAAATCTCCAAACAGTTTCATGGTGTTTGGACTCCGTTTGATATTGATTTCCTGCGATGTAAAAAAACAAGCAAAAATCAACAATTGGCACTGGGCACTGGGTCAATAGGTTAGTCCAAAAAATTATATAAAGTTTTTATAAATGATTGTAAAACATCCAAGAATTATAAAATGACAGCATGAATACTTCATAAATTATAGATACGTTGGAGACGTATCACAAGCCAAGAGGGAATATGGTTATCAAGATAGGGTTTTAGCAATAATTTCCCCAAAGCTATTTTCACTATGAAATATTAATAGGCAAAGAAAAAAAATTGTAGGTAAGAAACTCCAGCAGAAATATTTGAAGACCAGAACCAAAGTTTATCAAAAGTTTTATAAGAATTTTTCATCCTTTGTGTTGAAAAATGAAATCAAGTCAAAAAATTTAAATATTCCATCTCAATGGAATAAAAATCATGTCAAATCAAATTCAATTTTTTGGGGTGTTACTCGTGTTGGGGAACGTTGCACAGGAAACAAAAAAATTCTACGCACACGCAAGATCTATCCATGGTTATGAGCATCTACGAGTAGGAGAGTGGATCTACATACCCTTGTAGATCACTAAGCGGAAGCGTTAAGAAACGTGGTTGATGTAGTCGAACGTCATCACAATCCAATCACGATTCGTCCCGCGACTCATCACGAGCCATCCCGCAATCCCATCATGGTCCTTCCGATCTAGTGCCGAACAGACAACACCTCTGCGTTAAGCACATGTATAGCTCAATGACGATCTCCGCCTTCTCGATCCAGAAAGAGGGAGCGGAGAGGTAGATGAGTTCTCCACCAGCACAATGGCGTGGCGGCGATGGTGGTGGAGCTTTCCCGGCAAGGCTTTGCCAAGCACAACCGAGACAATCTAGAGGAGAAACAGATCTAGAGGGGGAGGGAGAGGCTGGCGTCGTGGCTTGTGGTGCTGCAGCCCTCCCTCCCCTCACATTTATATAGGAGGGAGAGGAGGTGGGGGCGCCCTAGGGTTTCCCCTAGGGTGGGGCGGCTGCCCAGGGGGAAACTTGGCCCCCAAGGCAAGTGGGGCGCCCCTCCCCCTTGGGCCAACCCTAGCCCTTCCAGCTGCATGGGATTTAGGTGGGAGGGGCGCCCAGCCAACCAGGGGCTGGTGCGCCTCCTCTCACAGACCATGGAGCCCTCCGGGGCAGGTGGAACCCCTGGTGGACCCCCAGAAGACTTCCGGCATTCCCATCACAAAACCGGTAAGTCCCGAAACTTTTCCGAAATCCAAAAATACCGACTTCCTATATATCAATCTTTACCTCTGGACCATTCCGGAGCTCCTTGTGACGTTCGGATCTCATCTGGGACTCCAAACAACCTTCGGTCACCAACATACATAACTCAACTATACCGAAATGTCACCGAACCTTAAGTGTGCAGACCCCGCGGGTTCGAGAACTATGCAGACATGACCGAGACACCTCTATAGTCAATAACCAATAGCGGGACCTAGATTCCTATATTGGTTCCTACATATTCTACGAAGATCTTTATCGGTCGAACCTCTATGTGAAGGTTTTAGTTAATCCCGTATGTTGTTCCCTTTGTTCTTTGGTATGTTACTTGCCCGAGATTCGATTATCGGTATCTCTATACCTAGTGCGATCTCGTTACCGACAAGTCTCTTTACTCGTTCCATAATACAAGATCCCGTGGCTAACACTTAGTCACATTGCTTGCAAGGCTTGTTGTGATGTTGTATTACCGAGTGGGCCCTGAGATACGCCTCCATCACACAAAGTAACAAATCCCAGTCTTGATCCATGCCAACCCAATAGAAACCCTCGAAGATACCTGTAGAGAACCTTCATAGTCACCTAGTTACGTTGCGATGTTTGATACACACAAGGTACTCCTTCGGTGTCAGTGAGCTGCATGATCTCATGGTCATAGGAACAGATACTTGACATGCAGAATACTGTAGCAATAAACTGACATGATCATATGCTACATTTATAGTTTGGGTCTTGTCCATCACATCATTCTCCTAATGATGTGATCCTGTTATCAAATGACATCTTATGTCCATGGCTAGGAAACCTTAACGATCTTTGATCAACGAGCTAGTCTATTAGAGGCATACCAGGGACATGGTGTTGTCTATGTATCCACACATGTATCTGAGTTTCCGATCAATACAATTCTAGCATGGATAATAAATGATTATCATGAACAAGGAAATATGATAATAATCAATTTATTATTGCCTCTAGGGCATATTTCCAACAACTCATACATTGGTGACTGAATGTTGTTTGGAGTCCCATATGAGATCCCGGACGTCACAAGGAGATCCGGAATGGTCCGGGGGTAAATATTTATATATGGGATGTCATATTTGGGCTAACGGAAAAGTTTCGGGTTTTACCAGTATTATACCAGGAAGCATCTAGAGGATTTCGGAGGGCAGTCCATGGAGGGTTCCACCATGCCCTTAGGATAGCATGGGTTGTAGGGGGTGCACTAGCCTTATTGGGCTAGCCCCCAAAGGGCCCATGCGGCTAAGGGGTTAGAAACCTCGAGGGACAAGGTACCTCGGAGGTGCCTTGGGGAGGGAGGACTCCTCCCTCCTTGACACCACTCCCTCCCTTGGAGGAGGGGTCAAGGTTGTGCCCCCCTTGTGACGCCCTGACTTAATCGTGCACTAGTCATCCACTCAAATGGGCACGATCAAGATCAGAGACTCATGGGAAGATATCACAATACAACCCTAGACACACACAAAATAATGCAAGCTTTATATTACAAGTCAGGGCCCTCGAGGACTTGAATACATAAGCTCGAATGCACAAGAGTCAGCGGAAGCAACAATATTTGAGTACAAACATAAGATAAACAAGTCTGCCTTAAGAAGGCTAGCAAGACAAACACAAACTGATCAAATAGGCGCAGGCCTCCTACCTCGGAGCCTCCTAACTACTCCTGGTCATTGGTGTTCTCCACGTGGTAGTAGGCTTCGTCGGGGTAGTAGTAGTTGTCAGCGGGATCAGATAGCTCCTAGGCTCCATCATCTGATCGCAGCAATCGTATCAAGGGGAAAAAGGGAGCAAAGCCATTGTGAGTACTCATCCAAAGTACTCGCAAATCTTACATCAGATCTATGCTAAATATGCATCAGTATCAAGGGGAAGGGGGGTGTATATGTGGACTATACTATAGAAATGCCAAAATAGAAGAGAAGGCCTAGCCTATCAAAGACTAACATCTTGCAGTGTCTTGCAACATTAGAAGAGTACAAACTAGTATAACATATGTAATAAGTATGTAGTAGCAATGCCCAGGGATCCTTCCTCGACTCCCTGCGAGAAAGCGATCCCGGAGCCATCATTTCAGTTTAGTGTCACAAGTATCCAGTTTTAGTTGTAGTAGATTGGGATACAACTCCGAACGTCTGTTATCGTGGACACAACTATTCGAATAGATAGACTTCCCTACAGGGGTGCACAAACTTACCCAACACGCTCGACTAACTCTGGCCGAAGACACATTCTGGGTCATGCCCGGCCTCGGCTCATCGACACATCGTAGTTCTACCTAGGCTCAATAGAGAGGCCAACATGCCGGTCTACAACCTAAATGTGAAGGGGTCATGGGCCAATCGTCCTTTGCAATCCTGCATGTTGCAAAGACGATGGATCAGTCTTGGCTACCTCTTTATACAAAGCAGGTGCGACCACCCGGTCATGTGCCGCTCAACCATGGCATCTGAAGAGCTTTCGAAACAAACATACGATGCAGAGTGCCCATAATTATTCCCACGTGGTGGTCAGTTCAAAAAGTCCGTAGGCCTACTCGGATCACATATCCAAACCACTAGTGTCTTGGGAGCGTGCCGAGACGATCAATGATCCACGATCTGTGGGCCCGTCGCCCCATCTCGCGGACTTATGGCAAAGGCTAAGAATGTGTTGGAAATATGCCCTAGAGGCAATACATAAAGTGTTTATTATTATATTTCCTTTTTCATGATAATTATTTATTGTCCATGCTATAATTGTATTGATTGGAAACACATTGCATGTGCGGATAAATATACAACACTTTGTCCCTAGTATGCCTCTAGTGAACTAGCTCGTTGATCAAAGATGGTCAAGGTTTCCTAGACATTGACATGTGATGTCATTTGATAACGGGATCACATCATTAGGAGAATGATGTGATGGACAAGACCCAAACTACAAATGTAGCATATGATCGTGTCAGTTAATTGCTACTGTTTTCTGCATGTCAAGTATATGTTCCTATGACCATGAGATCATGCAACTCATGGACACCGGAGGAGTGCCTTGTGTGTATCAAATGTCACAACGTAACGGGTGACTATAAAGGTGCTCTATAGGTATCTCCGAGGGTGTCTGTTGGGTTGGCATGGATCAAGACTGGGATTTGTTACTCCGTGTGATGGGGAGGTATCTCAGGGCATACTCGGTAATACAACATCACAATAAGCCTTGCAAGCACTGTGACTAAGTGTTAGTCACGGGATCTTGTATTATGGAACGAGTAAAGAGACTTACCGGTAACGAGGTTGAACTAGGTATGGAGAAACCGACGATCGAATCTCGGGCAAGTAACATATCGAAGAACAAAGGGAACATCATATGGGATTAATTGAATCCTTGACACAGAGGTTCGACCGATAAAGATCTTCGTAGAATATGTAGGTACCAATATGGGAATCCATGTCCCGCTATTGGTTATTGACCGTAGAGGTGTCTCGGTCATGTCTACATAGTTCTCGAACCCGTAGGGTCTGCACACTTAAGGTTTGATGACGTTTCGGTAGTATAGAGTTATGCATGGTGGTGACCGAAGGTTTTTCAGACTCCCGAATGAGATCTCGGATGTAAGGAGAAGCTCCAAAATGGTTCGGAGTTAAATATTGATATATAGGAAGTCCTATTTTGGTCGCCGGAAAAGTTTTGGGCTCATCGGTAGTGTAGCGAGAGTGCCGGTAGTGTACCGGGAGACCATCGGGAGGGGTATTTCGACCCAAAAGGCTACATGGGCTGTGGGAGAGTGAATACCAGCCCTTATTTGGCTGGTGGAAGTCCCACACAAGGACCATGTGGGTGGGAAAGAAAATCCCAAAGAGAAAAGGTGGAAAAAGGCAAAAAAAAGGCAAAAAAGGAAGGAGTCCTAGTCCTACTAGGATAGGAGGAGGATTCCTCCTCTCCTCCCACTTCGGCCGAAGCCTAGAGGGCTTGGCCCTTGCTTCAAGCCTCCTCCTCTATTCCTCTTATATATACTAGAGGTTTTAGGGTTTTTTCGCTTGATTTTCAGCCACGTGCTACCCTCTCCTCTAGTGCATAGTTTCTCCTCTAGATCGGTTTTCTACAACGCTTAGGCGAAGCCATGCCAGAATTGCTCCACCACCGTCGCCGCGGCGCCGTCATGCTCTCGGAGAACTAGTCTACCTCTCTGCTCTCTCTTGCTAGATCAAGAAGGCGGAGATCGTCATCAAGCTGCACGTGTGCTGAACGCGGAGGTGCCGTCCGTTCGGTGCTTGATTGGGACGTAACGTGATTGGATCACGAGATGCTCGGTGATTTGGATCACGAAGACGTTCCACTACACCAACCACGTTTCTTAACGCTTCCCGCTTAGCGATCTACAAGGGTATGTAGATCCACTATCCCTCTCGTAGATGCTCATCACCATGGATAGATCTTGCATGTGCGTAGGAATTTTTTTGTTTCCCATGCAATGTTCCCCAACAGTGGCATCATGAGCTAGGTATATGTGTATATGAGATCTCGAGTACAACACAAAGATTTTGTGGGCATTGATGCTTAGATTGCTTCCTCCCTTGGTCGTGTTTTGGTTCAGCGGTATTGTGGGATGAAGCGGCTCGGACCAACCTTACTCGTACGCTTACGAGAGACCGGTTCCATCAACTGATGTGTAACCTCGTTGCACAAAGATGGCTGGCGGGTGCCCGTTTCTCCTACTTTAGTTGGATCGGATTTGACAAATGCGGTCCTTCAGAAGGTTGAAAAGCAACTTATGTATCACCGTTGTGGTTTATGCGTAGGTGAGAATTGTTCTTGATAGATACCCGTAGCAGCCACGTAAAACATGCAACAACAATTAGAGTACGTCTAACTTGTTTTTGCAGGGTATGTTGTGATGTGATATGGCCAATTACATGATGTGATATATGTGATCTATGAGATGATCATGTGTTGTATAGAATATCACGACTTGCATGTCGATGAGTATGGCAACCGGCAGGAGCCATAGGGTTGTCTTTAATTATTGTATGACATGCGTGTCAATCATTAAGCGCTATGTAATGCTTTACTTTATCGCTAAAGGATAGCAATAGTAGTAGAAGCATGATGGGCGTGACAACCCCGATGGCGACACGTTGATGGAGATCAATATGATGGAGATCATGGTGTCATGCCAGTGACGATGGAGATCATGCCGGTGCTTTCAAGATAGAGATCAAAAGCACAACTTCATGGCCATATCATGTCACTTATGATTTGCATGCGATGTTAATCCTTTTATGCACCTTGTTTTGCTTAGGATGATGGTAGCATTATAAGGTGATCCCTCACTTAAATTTTAAGATGAATTGTGTTCTCCCCGAGTGTGCATCGTTGCGAAAGTTCGTTGTGTTGAGATACCATGTGATGATCGGGTGTGATAGACTCCACGTTCACATACAATGGGTGCAAGCCAGTGTTGCACATGCAGAACACTCGGGTTAAACTTGACGAGCCTATCATGTATAGACATGGCCTCAGAACACAAGAGACCAAAAGGTCGAACATGAGTCATATAGTACATATGATCAATATGATGATGTTCACCATTGAAACCACCTCAACTCACGTGATGATCGGACTTGAGTTGGTGAATTTGGATCATGTGACACTCAGATGACCTGAGGGATGTCAATTTGAGTGGGAGCTTTAGTAATTTGATTAACTAAACTCATTATCTTGAACAATAGTCTAAGTAACTTTGCAAATTTATGTTGTAGATCAATGGCTCGCGCAGTAGCACCCCTGAATTTTAATGCGTTCCTAGAGAAAGCTAAGTTGAAAGATGATGGAAGTAACTTTGTTGACTGGGCCCATAATCTGAGGATTATCCTCACGGTTTCTCAGAAATCATATGTCCTTGATGCACCGCTTGGTGACCAACCAGAATACATGTCATCCAAAGACGTTTAGAACGCTTGGGAGGCACGTTCTAGAGATTACTCAATAGTTCAGTGTGCTATATTGTATGGCTTAGAACCGAGACTTCAAAAAAGTTTTGAACGTCATGGAGCATATGAGATGTTCCAAGAGTTGAAGTTTATCTTTCAGAAGAATGCCCGGATCGAGAGGTATGAGACCTCCGATAAGTTCTATGCTTGCAAAATGGAGGAGAACGGGTCTATCAGTGAGCATATACTCAGAATGTCTGGGTATTTGAATCATCTAGCGGAGTTGGGAATTTCCCTTCTGCCAGAGGCGATCACTAACAGAGTTCTTCAATCACTGCCACCTAGTTACAAGAGCTTTGTGATGAACTATAACATGCACAGGATGAACAAGTCAGTCGCCGAGCTGTTTGCGATGCTAAAAGTCGCTCAGTCCAAAATCTAGAAAGAACGTCAAGTGTTGATGGTCAATGAAACCACTAGTTTCAAGAAGAATGGCAAGGGCAAGGGCAAGAAGGGTAAAACCAAGAAGGATGGCAAAGCAGTTGCTACTCGTGTAAAGAAGTCCAAGCATGTTCCCAAGCCAGAAACTGAGTGCTTTCATTGCAAGGGAACTAGTCACTAGAAGCGGAACTGCCCCAAGGACCTGGCTGACAAGAAGGCGGCCAACGACAAACAAGGTATATATGATATACATGTTATTTATGTGTACCTTACTAGCTCTCGTTGTAGTGCCTGGGTATTTGATACCGGTTCGGTTGCTAATATTTGCAACTCAAAACAGGAACAATGGAATAGACGAAGGCTGGCAAAGGATGAAGTGATGATGCGCGTAGGAAATGGTTCCAAGGTTGTTGTGATCCCCATCGGCACGCTCTCTCTTAGATTACCATCGGGATTACTGATGAACCTGAATAATTGTTATTTAGTGCATGCGTTAAGCATGAACATTATATCTGGATCTTGTTTATTGGGAGACGGTTACTCATTTAAATCAGAGAATAATGGTTGTTCTATTTATATGAGTAATATCTTTTATGGTCATGCACCCAATGTGAGGGGTTTATTCGTATTGAATCTTGATAGTGATGACACACATGTTCATAACATTGATGCCAAAAGATGTAGAGTTGATAATGATAGTACCACTATCTTGTGGCACTGCCGTTTAGGTCATATTGGTGTAAAACACTTGAGGAAGCTCCATTTTGATGGAATTTTGGAGTCACTTGATTTTGAATCACTTGACACATGTGAACCATGCCTCATGGGCAAGATGACTAAAACGTCGTTCTCTGGAACAATGGAACGGGCGAGTGACTTATTGCAAATCATGCATATTGATGTGTGCAGTCCAATGAATGTTACAGCGCGTGGTGGATATCGTTATTTTCTCACCTTCTCTGATGACTTAAGTAGATATGGGTATATTTACTTAATGAAACACAAGTATGAAACGTTTGAAAAGTTCAAGCAATTTTAGAGTGAAGTTGATAATCATCGTAACAAGAAGATTAAATTCCTGCGATCTGATCGAGGAGGTAAATATCTGAGTTATGAGTTTGGCAGTCACTTAAGATAGTGTGGAATTGTTTCACAGTTGACACCACCTAGAACACCACAGCGTAATGGTGTGTCCGAACGTCGTAATCGAACCTTATCAGATATGGTGCATTCTATGATGTCTCTTGCTGATTTGCCACTATCGTTTTGGGGTTATGGATTAGAGATAGCTGCATTCACTTTAAATACGGCACCATCAAAATCCGTTGAGACGACGCCATATGAACTATGGTTTGGCAAGAGGCCAAAGTTGTCGTTTCTTTAAGTTTGGGGATGTGATGCTTATGTCAAAAAGCTTCAGCCTAAAAAGCTGGAACCCAAAGCGGAGAAATGCGTCTTCATAGGATACCTAAAAGAGATAGTCGGGTATACCTTCTATCTCAGATCCGAAGGCAAAGCGTTTGTCGCTAAAAACGGAACATTTCTTGAGAAAGAGTTTCTCTCGAAAGAATTGAGTGGGACGAAAATAGAGCTTGACAAGGTTATTGAACATTTACTTCAAACAGAGAGTAGCGCGGCGCAGAAAGATTTCTCTGGAGCCTACGACAGTTGAAGAAGTTAATGATGATGATCATGAAGCTTCAGAAAAAGTTGAACCTCGTAGGTCGACAAGGGCGCGTACTGCTCCTGAGTGGTATGGCAACCCTGTCTTGGAGGTCATGTTGTTGGACAACAATGAACCTACAAGCTGTGGAGGAGCGATGATGGGCCCAGATTCTGAGAAATGGTTAGAGGCCATGAAATCCGAGATGGGATCCATGTATGAAAACAAAGTATGGACTTTGGAAGTATTACCTGAAGGGCGAAAGGCCATTCAAAACAAATGGATCTTTAAGAAGAAGACACACGCGGACGGTAATGTCACCGTCTATAAAGATCGACTTGTGGCAAAGGGTTTTTCACAAGTTCAAGGAGTTGACTACGATGAGACCTTCTCACCCGTAGCGATGCTTAAGTCTATTGGAATCATGTTGGCAATAGCTGCTTATTTCGACTATGAAATTTGGCAGATGGATGTCAAAACAGCGTTCCTCAATGGTTTCCTTGGGGAAGAGCTATATATGATAAAACCAGAATGTTTTGTCGATCCAGAGAATGCTGACAAAGTTTGCAAACTCCAGCGATCCATTTATGGGATGGTGCAAGCATCTCGGAGTTGGAATAAGTTCTTTGATGAAGTAATCAAAGCGTTTGGGTTCATACAAGTTTATGGAGAAGCTTGTATTTACAAGAAAGAGAGTGGGACCTCTATAGCGTTTCTAATATTATATGTGGATGACATATTGCTGATTGGAAACAATATAGAAATGCTGGAAAGCGTGAGGGAATATTTGAACAAGAGGTTTTCAATGAAGGACCTAGGAGAAGCTGCTTTCATATTAGGCATTAAGATCTATAGAGATAGATCGAGACGCTTAATAGCACTTTCACAGAGCACATACCTTGATAAAGTTTTGAAGAAGTTCAAAATGGATCAATCCAAGAAGGGGTTCTTGCCTGTGTTACAAGGTGTGAAGTTGAGTAAGACTCAATGCCCAGTGACTGCAGAAGATAGAGAAAAGATGAGTGTCATCCCCTATGCTTCAGCCATAGGCTCAATCATGTATGCAATGCTGTGCACAAGACCCAATGTCAGCCTTGCCATAAGTATGGCCGGAAGGTTTCAAAGTGATCCTGGAATGGAGCACTGGGCAGTGGTCAAGAATATCCTTAAGTACCTGAAAAGGACTAAGGAAATGTTTCTTGTTTATGGTAGTGATGAAGAGCTCGTCGTAAAGGGTTACGTCGATGCAAGCTTTGACACTGATCTGAATCACTCTAAGTCACAAACCGGATATGTATTTATTCTCAATGGGGGAGCGGCAAGCTGGTGCAGTTCCAAGCAAAGTGTGGTAGCCGATTCTACATACGAAGCGGAGTACATCGCAGCCTCAGAGGCGGCGAAGGAAGGTGTCTGGATGAAGCAGTTCATAACAGATCTTGCAGTAGTGTCAAGTGCACTCAATCCAATGACTCTATTCTGTGACAACACTGGAGCCATCGCTCTGGCCAAGGAACCAAGGTTTCACAAGAGGACCAGACACATAAAGCGACGCTTCAACTCCATCCACGATTACTTCGAGGAGAAGAACATAAATATTTGCAAAGTGCACATGGATCTGAATGTTGCAGACCCATTGACTAAACCTCTTCCAAGGGCTAAACATGATCAACACCAGAACTGCATGGGTGTTCGATTCATTACATTGTAAATCACATAGTGATGTGAACTAGATTATTGACTCTAGTGCAAGTGGGAGACTGTTGGAAATATGCCCTAGAGGCAATAAATAAAGTGTTTATTTTTATATTTCATTGTTCATGATAATTGTTTATTGTCCATGTTATAATTGTATTGATTGGAAATACATTACATGTGTGGATAAATAGACAACACTTTGTCCCTAGTATGCCTCTAGTGAACTAGCTCGTTGATCAAAAATGGTCAAGGTTTCCTAGCCATTGACATGTGATGTCATTTGATAATGGGATCACATCATTAGGAGAATGATGTGATGGACAAGACCCAAACTACAAACGTAGCATATGATCGTGTCAGTTTATTGCTACTGTTTTCTGCATGTCAAGTATATGTTCCTATGACCATGAGATCATGCAACTCACGGACACCAGAGGAGTGCCATGTGTGTATCAAACATCGCAACGTAACTGGGTGACTATAAAGGTGATCTAGAGGTATCTCTGAGGGTGTCTGTTGGGTTGGCTTGGATCAAGACTGGGATTTGTTACTCCATGTGACGAAGAGGTATCTCAGGGCCCACTCGGTAATACAACATCACAATAAGCCTTGCAAGCAATGTGACTAAGTGTTAGTCACGGGATCTTGTATTACAGAACGAGTAAATAGACTTGCCGGTAACGAGGTTCAACTAGGTATGGAGATACCGACGACCGAATCTCGGGCAAGTAACATACCGAAGAACAAAGGGAACATCATACGGGATTTAACTGAATCCTTGACATTGAGGTTCGATCGATAAAGATCTTCATAGATATGTAGGAACCAATATGGGCATCCAGGTCCCGCTATTGGTTATTGACTGTAGAGGTGTCTTGGTCATGTCTACATAGTTCTCGAACCCACAGGGTCTGCACACTTAAGGTTTGGTGACGTTTCGGTAGTATAGAGTTATGCATGGTGGTGACCGAAGGTTGTCAGAGTCCTAGATGAGATCCCGGACATCACGAGGAGCTCCAGAATGGTCCGGAGATAAAGATTGATATATAGGAAGTCCTATTTTGGTCGCTAGAAAAGTTTTGGGCTCATCGGTAGGGTACCGGGAGTGCCGGTAGTGTACCGGGAGACCATCGGGAGGGGTATTTGGACCCTAGAGGCTACATGGACTGTGGGAGAGTGAATACCAGCCCTTATTGGGCTGGTGGAAGTCCGACACATGCCCATGCGGCTGGGAAAGAAAATCCCAAAGAGAAAAGGTGGAAAAAGGCAAAAAAGGCAAAAAGGAAGGAGTCCTAGTCCTACTAGGATTGGAGGAGGATTCCTCCTCTACTCCCACTTTGACCGAATCCTAGAGGGCTTGTCCCTTGCGCCAAACCTCCTCCTCTCTTCCTCTTATATATAATAGAGGTTTTAGGGTTTTTGCACTTGATTTTCAGCCACGTGCTACCCTCTCCTCTAGTGCATAGTTTCTCCTCTAGATCGGTTTTCTGCGGTGCTTAGGCGAAGCCCTGTCGGAATTGCTCCACCACCATCACCATGGTGCCGTCACGGTGCCAGAGAACTCGTCTACCTCTCCGCTACCTCTTGCTGGATCAAGAAGGCAGAGATCGTCATCAAGCTGCACGTGTGCTGAACGCGGAGGTGCCGTCCATTCGGTGTTTGATCAGGACGGATCGTGATTGGATCGCGGGACGCTTGGCGATTTGGATCGCGAAGATGTTCGACTACACCAACCGCGTTTCTTAACGCTTCCCGCTTAGCGATCTACAAGGGTACGTAGATCCACTCTCCCTCTCGTAGATGCTCATCACCATGGATAGATCTTGCGTGTGCGTAGGAAATTTTTTGTTTCCCATGCAACATTCCCCTACAGAATGTTCGGTTGTGCCGCGTAATTATCTCACGGGTACCCTCCAGGTCAACCTGACTCCACATCACTCATGGGTACCCTCACGGTCATCCCGACTTCACATTTATCTCGCGGGTATCCCTCGGGGCCGACCCGTCTTTCATATGGTTCTGGGGTAAAGTCAAAGTAGTTGTGTGTCCATAACATCAAGGGGGGATCCGAGGAATCACCATCGATGGATTCAACTCGATTTAACCGTCAAGGTGACCTGGGAGGAATCACCCTCGAGGGTTCACACTTGAGGTGTTGCATGGCAGAGTCGTTATTGGGAGTGGTGAAGGAGCAATCACCCTCCGTAGTCTACGACTAACTTGCTACACTTCAGAGTTATCATAAGGAGTGTGTTCCGAGCTATCACCCTCGGCACTCGATAGTAGCTCTATAGAGTCGTACAACTAAGGGGGGTCAGGTGATGTATCGGGCTCAGGAAGTTGATCATGTTAATCAAATCATCGCTGATGAAGCGGGGGCAATAGGGACAAGGTGAGGGATCACTGGTGGATCACTAATCGACCTATACTAAACATTTAGGATAGACAGGTAAGTATCAATAGCAGGCTACGAAATCAGGCTATGCATCAGAATAGGAGCAATCAAATACAATAGCAAATTCTAATGCAAGCATGAGAGAGAAGGAATGTGCGATATCAAGGGGGTTTTGCTTGCCTAGAAACTCTACTGAAAGGGGTTGGACATTAGGAGCGTAGTCGTACATGGTAGCAGTAGCAGTCTCGGTGTCTACCGAAGAGAAGAGGGGGAAGAAACAATAAATATAAAGCAAACATATGCATCACGATGCATTACATGGCAATATGTAGTGCCAGGGGTGACCTAATGCAGTGCTACATGTTACAGACAAAGTGGGGAAATATCCTGGAATATTTCCCGAGTTTAGGCATTTATCGGTCAGACAATCTGGGGAAAGTTCCATGTTTGTAGTGTTAGGGACATGTGACAAGTATGTGGATAGCATATTCGGATTCATCATATTTTTCTGATCAACTTTCATATATAAAATATTTTTATCCGAGTTATGGATTATTTATTATCAATTCGAAATTATCATGAATATGAATGTTACGGGTACACAGAGAGTGTACCTAGAGATGTGTGTGTGTGTGGCCGACAGGTGGGGTCAGGGGATGAGTCAACAAGGTAAAGACGGGCCCACCTGTCATCGCCTAGGGCTAGCCTAGTCAGCATGACTAGTCAATGGGATTAGTTGATCCGTATGTCATAGACACATAACACATGAAATATACCCCCAAAAGACCGGCAGCGCAGCCGCACGCCCGTTTCTCGCCATCGTCAGGGCACGCCACGCGGCTAGCTCCTGTGTAGTGACTAGATGTTGGCGCACGCACCAGGCAAGGGCAAGGAATTGGTTGCTGTGTAGTCACGCAAGTCCAGCTCGAGAAGCAAGGAGCCATCCCGCATAATGCACTACCCGCCCGCGGAGGGGTCCTCGAGCAGCGCATCTCTGCTCGCCCCTCCACACAATCTCGCTCAGGAAAAGGCACCTACAGCAGCACTGGAGCAGCCGCACGACCCGGTGACGGAATTCTTACACGAGGCAAAGAAGACAATGCTTACCCCGCCCCGCACCGATGCCATGGCCTCGATGATCGACAAGGTGGTAGCCGCCAAGCTAAACAAACCCCTCACCTTCAAGGACGGTGAGGACACGGACAATGGAGAGTCCCTCGACTTGGGGCCGGCCCTTTCGTTGGCCTGTCACACGCCCCATGCGGCCGACACGCATGCCCTGCAGTTGGGTGTGGTGATGCAGCAGGTGACGGAGATGCAACTACATGGAGGGGCTGAAGGTGCAACACCGCGACCACTCTTCATCAAGACGGTGCCGATCGTCGTGAAGCTACCGGCGCGGGACGAGATCCCTATCAAGACAAGAGCCGCCCCAAGCCGGCCAGGCAGAGCGCACGGTGATACACCTCCAATGTATCTATAATTTATGAAGTATGCATGCCATGTTTACAATAATTCTATACGATTTTGGTATGATTTTATTAGAACTAACCCGGATTGACGTTGTTTTTAGCAGAACTACCATGGTGTCATTTTTTGTGCAGAAATAAAAGTTCTCGGAATGGGCTGAAATTTTAGTATGATTTTTTCTAGACCAAAAGAGACCACTGAAGCATTGGAGGTGGGACAAAAGAGCCACGAGGATTTCACAAGCCTGGCAGGCGCAGCCACCCCCTAGCCACGCCTAGCTGGCTCATCATCGCCTCGTGGCACCTCTTGACGTGAGATCGATGCCAGAAATTCCTATAAATATAGAAACCACTGAAAAGAAACCTAGATCGGGAGTTCTGCCGCCGCAAGCCTCCAGAGCCACGAAAAACCAATCGGGAGCCCGTTCCTGCACCCTGACGGAGGGGGAAACCATCACCGGAGGCCATCTTCATCATCCCGACGGTCCCCATGATGAGGAGGGAGTAGTTCACCCTCAGGACTGAGGGTATGTACCAGTAGCTATGTGTTTGATCTCTCTCTCTCTCGTGTTCTTGATATGGCACAATCTTGATGTACCACGAGCATTATTGATATAGATGAACCATATGGAGTTTTCCCCTCTCTATCTTCTTGTGATGAATTGAGTTTTCTCTTTGAAGTTTTCTTATCGGATTGAGTCTTTAAGGATTTGTGAACACTTGATGTATGTCTTGCGATGGGATATCCATGGTGACAATGGGGTGTTCTATTGATCCACTTGATGTATGTTTTGGTGATCAATTTGCGGGTTCCGTGACCTTGGGAATCTATGCATAGGGCTTGGCACACGTTTTTGTCTTGACTTTCCGGTAGAAACTTTGGGGCACTCTTTGAAGTGCTTTGTGTTGGATTGAACATGATGAATATGAAATTATGTGATGCATATCGTATAATCAAGCCCATGCGTACTCGTGGTGACATTGGAGTATCTAGTCACATTAGGGTTTTGGTTCATGTGTGTCTTAAGGTGTTATTTTAGTATGAACTGGGCTGTCCGTGAAACTTATAGGGATAACTCATAAGATTAATCAGAAAAGATAACTTTGAGGTGGTTTCGTACCCTACAATAATTTCTCATTTGTTCTCTGCTATTTGTGACTTTGGAGTGAACTCTTTGTCGCATGAGAGGGACTTATATATGATTCAACTATGTTAATATTGTTGAGAGAAATTGCACTAGTGAAAGTATGGACCCTAGGCCTTGTTTTCAAGCATTGCAATACCATTTTTGCTCACTTATGTTACTTGCTACCTTTCTGTTTTTATATTTTCTGATTACAAAAACCTATATCTACCATCCATATTGCACTTGTATCACCATCTCTTCGCTGAACTAGTGCACCTATACAATTTACCATTGTATTGGGTGTGTTGGGTAGACAAGAGACTCTTTGTTATTTGGTTGCAGGGTTGTTCGAGAGACACCAGCTTCATCCTATGCCTCCCATGGATTGATAAACCTTAGGTCATCCAGTTGAGGGAAAACTGCCACTGTCCTACAAAACTCTGCGCGTGGAGGCCCAACGCGAGTCTACAAGAAGAAGGTTGTGTAGTAGACATCAAGCTCTTTACTGGCACCGTTGCCGAGGAGGTGAGTGCTTGAAGGTATATCTTTAGATATTGCAATCAAATCTTTTATTTTCTTGTTTTTCACTAGTTTTTTTGTGTAAAAGAAAACTACAAAAAATGGAATTGAGGTTGCCTCATGTGCTTCATCTATTTAATGTCTTTCGTGAAAATGATGGAATGGAATATTGTGCTCCAATGTTAGAAGAAGAAGTTATTAAAATGTTTGGCACTAAATCTTTGAATGACGAGCATCATAGTGATATTGTTAGTATGAATTCTCTGAATATTCATGATGCTAATGATATGCAAAGCCACAAGCTTGGGGGTGTTATGTTTGATGAATATGATATTTTTAGTCCCCCAAGTTTTGATGACCAAAACTATAATCATGATGGCATGCTTCCTATCTATGATGATTATTGTGATGACACATATGCTATAAAGAGTAATGAAAACCATGAAACTTGTTATCATGATTTTAATATTGAATGTGGTTATGTCAATCAAGTGTCACATGATTGTTATTTTGTTGAATGAGAAGAAAATTGCTTATGTAGAGAGTGAAAAAATTTCTATGCTTGTAGATCATGAAAAGAATGCTTTACTGCTGGTTATATTGTTAAATTACTTCATGATTCTACTGAAAATTATTATGAGGGAGGAACATATGTTTGCAGGAATTGCAATAATATCAAGTTTCCTCTCTATGTGTTCAAAGTTTTGAAGTTATGCTTCTTTTGATTTCCTATGATAGTTGATTCTTGTTCCCATAAATTTTTTGATCACAAAATCCATATGCATACGAATTGGGTTAGACTTAAGTGTGCTTGTCATGAGATTCATGATGCTCTCTTGCATGTTTCAATTATTATTCCCTTACGAGCATCATTGAAATCATCATGCCTGGCTAAAAGGCATTAAAGAAAACCGCTTGTTGGGAGACAACCCAACACTTTTAATTTCTGTTTTGATGTGTTCACATGATTAATGTACTGTAGTAATTATGTTTTGTGTCTTTTATTTCAATAAAGTGTCAAGTAAAACCTTTGGGATAGTGTGGGTACTTGCTTGTTTGATTTCTGTGCAAAAACAGAAAGTTTTGGGTCCAGTATATGAATTATATGATTTTACTAGAGCGTCAAAAAATTCTGAAATTTTTACACAACATTTATACGCAAATTCCTTGATCTTTCCTAATTTTTCAGAATTGTTAGATTCAGGGAAGTATGGTTATCATTCAGATCTTTACAGACTGTTCTGTTTTTGACAGATTCTGTTTTGCATGCATAGTTTGCTTGTTTCAAGAGTACCGCTTATATTGAGTAATATAAATTGTGGGAATGATGGAATACAGTAGGTATCATGTGGGAATAATTATGAATCTTTTCTTGACAGTAACTAAGTGAATGATCTATCTTTATTACACTAACCCTTCTCACAAAGTTCCGTTAAGTTTTGTGTGATTGAAGTTTTCAAGTTTTGGGTGAAACACCGATATGAGGAGAACTAGGAGTGACTAGAACCTAATCTTGGGGATTCCAAAGGCACCCCCAAGGTAATATTCAAGGAAGACTCAAGCGTCTAAGCTTGGGGATGCCCCGGAAGGCATCCCCTCTTTAGTCTTCAACACTATCAAGATATCTTACTTGGAGCTATATTTTTATTCGTCACATAATATGAGTTTGCTTGGAGAGTCATTTTATTCTGTTTTTCCCTGTTAGGAGTTATTTATATTCTTGTTTTTCAATAAAAAGTTCCAAGAATTGCCTTAGGATGCTTGCATTGCATGTTTTGATATGTGATGTGTAAAAACAGAAACTTCTGTTGTAGTTTTTGAATTTTCTTATTTTACTGGGACATGAAAAGTTTCTGAAATTTTTACAAAATATGTTCATATCAATTTTACACCATGTACTAAATTTTCATAAATTTTTAAGTTACAT
This sequence comes from Hordeum marinum, assembly GCA_022496015.1. Taxonomy (NCBI): domain Eukaryota; kingdom Viridiplantae; phylum Streptophyta; class Magnoliopsida; order Poales; family Poaceae; genus Hordeum; species Hordeum marinum. The sequence goes on along the minus strand of CM039673.1, from coordinate 364,941,300 downwards.
AAGTAAACTGTTTTCATAAATTTACAAACGGTTCTGTTTGGACAGATTGCTGTCATAAGTTTTGTTATCTACTTATCCTATAGTTTCCATAGCCTATATTGGTAGATATAATTTGTGGAAATGATACTATACAGTACCTAATGTTTTAAAATTATTATGCAACTTGTCTTGGCAGTACATGAAGTGTTGATTTGTTCTTATGTGTACTAACCTATCTCACGAGTTCTTTTCGAGTTTTGTGTGGATGAAGTTTTTGAGAATAGGTGAAACCATGATATGAGAGGATTGAAAAAGATACAAAAGCTCAAGCTTGGGGATGCCCAAGTCAACCCAAGTAAATATTTCAAGAAATATCAATCATCTAAGATTGGGGATGCTACGCATCCTACCTCTCTTCATCAACAATTATCGGTTAGCCTATGTTGAGCCTAAATTTTTACTTGTCCACATGATATGTGCTATTCTTCGATTGCTACTTTTGTTTTGCTTGCTGTTTAAATAAAATACTCAGATCTGATAATATTTATTTATAGAGAGAGAGATAGAGAGAGAAAGTCCTCACATAGCTACTTAATGTTTGACTACTCATTGATCTTCACTTATATGTTTTGGAGTAGTTTTGTCATTTACTCTCGCGCTTCACTTATATCCTATGAGTAGATGGTCGAATGAATTGAATATCATAAACCTGAAATTATATATGTTTTATATGCTTATCCCATGGGGAGTAATGACTTCGCATATAAGAAGTATAGGTGGTAAAAATTATTGAAAGTTAGCAAACATCGCATTGGTCAACTGAACCATTCATGAAAGAATATTGAAGGAAGAGAGATTTCACATATAAATATACTATCTTGGACATCTTCTATGATTGTGATTACCCATTAATTATTTTCAAACTTGAGAAAATTAGTTGAAGTTGGACAAGGAAGACAACGTAATGAGTTATGGTTGTGTATATTTGCATAGAAGTTATATTGTTATGGATCATCCAACATGTGGTGCTTGCTTCCACCTCATACTAGCCAAAACTTCCGCACCAAGTAGAAATACTACTTGTGCATCCAAACACCCTTAAACACAAAGTTGTTCCATATGAGTCCACCATACCTACATATATGCGGTATTTACATACCGTTCCAAGTAAATTTGCATGTGCCAAACTCTAAACCTTCAAATAATATTCTGTTTTGTATACCCTCATATAGTAACTAGGGGCTGTCAGTATCTTCCATGCTAGGTGGGTTATTCTCATGATATGTGTTGATTCACTATCATTCACGAGAAAGTGGCTAGTAACAGGGATTCCCAGTCCCGAAATCAAAGAAAAAAATGCAAATGATTAAACAAAACTCCCCCAGGAATGTTGTTGGTATGGATGGTACCCGTGGATTCGGCTCGCCGTGGAGTGTGATTGATTGGTGGAGGGGGAGTCAAAACTTTACCATTTTGTTTGGGAAAAACCTATAATGTATCTAGCATGGAAGATACCGAGATCTCTCGATTTTTATTGTGACAATGTCACACCCTGTGTTTGTATCACTTTGCTATGATGGATTTATAAAATTTGGAACCAATTAAAAGTTTTTCAGTGCATGAGCTATGTTTGAACTCTTGCTTGTTTGATTTTCTCGTTGATTATGTTTGGCACTCTTAGGTTCTACTCCACTCCATATTCATCTTCCTTGACCCAAACTTCTTTCCCAGTGATCATGCCATGTGAATAGTAACCAAGACAATTTTAATAAAAAATTATTTTGACCAAAAAGAATTTATTCAAATTAGGCTTTCAAAAACCTCCCTGTTGAGGTTTGCGCTGCAAGTCCTCAGATTGGGTGGATCCTTTTCCCCCAAAAGATTTATTTGAAACCTACTATATATATGACTTCCCAAAACCACCAAGTATTGATTTTAAATATTATTTTACTATTTTATTTAAAGGTTTTTTAAGGCCAGAAATGGTCTTTTATAGGGAAAACATATTTAAATGCTTTAAAAATATTTGACAAATTTTAGGGAAACTCAGTGGACATATATTTGCCATATATATAAGTTTCAACACATGGTCATGTTCAAAATCATGGGCAAAACCACTCAAAACCCTTTCTGTCCAAATCAGGATTTTGAAATATTTCTATAAGAAATATTCTCAATAAATTCCAAGAAAATTCCAGCAAGTCATAGTTGTCATATGTGATGATATTAAAAAAATTCATCTGAATCCCAATTGATTTGCTTCAGCGAAATTTTCCAAAACCATACGTGCCAAGATTCAAATTTGAGCAACTTTACATTGTGAAGTTTCTTCCCTTGACCCCAAACTTTGTGGGCATGTTCCATTACCCAAATAAGGATGCTACACCAAGTGTTGCATCAAGGAGATTAGTTGCACACCTGGATCAACAGAAGTCGGTTTCTGTTAAAATCTAGGGTTTGCAAAGTTTACATTCTCAACTTTGCTCAGTTAAGCTCAAACTTGGTGATCAAGCTGAATTATTACCACCACTTCATCCTGTTAGGTTTTATCTCTAGTGAGTGAGCCTAGCCTTCCCTAGTGCTGATAAAACATCTTCAAGCTGAGTCCAAGAATCAATTATTGAGCCCCCACACCACTCTCTTCACCCCAAATTTTTACCACAGCATCCTGCAGTCCCTCCCCACCTCCAGTAAAGTCCCTAGCGCTAGAGAGGATGAGTTGATGGGGTAAAAGCTCCATTTCCCTCTTTGGATAGCATCTTTTCTCTCTTCTCTTATTCTCTCTCTCACTCATAGCTACTCTAGAGCATCCAAGGCTCTTTTCCACTTTCTTTATTCCCCATTCAGCTGCGAGACACAAGTGGACAAGCCAAAGCGCGTCAAAAGATTTGGCATGCCGACCAAAGTCGCGCTCTAGAGTGTGCAGACGCGCTCCAGAGGATTGACCTCCCTCTCCTGCCCATACCCGACCACCTTGGGCCTTCCCCTAGTGCCAGTCGATGCACCTCAACGTCCACAACAGGCCAGGGCAATGGCCCGTCCTCCCTCTCTCTCCAACGGCCCTCTCCAGCATGCACACGGCCGCCCCTCTCGGCCAACCACTGGCCTCGCACGCACGCGCCTATCCTTTCTCTCTCTCTCTCTCTCTCTCTGTCTCTCTTTTCCCCTGGCCTAGGTCTACCCCCACGACCACCCCAGACACGCCCTCTCCCCCTCCCGCGGCCTCTGGCCTCAGCCACGAGCTCATCGACACAACAACGTTCAGTGGACTCGCCCCCCTCTATTTAAGCCGCTCCCGCACCCCTCTCTCCCCTCCTCTGGCTTCCCTCACCCCTCAATCGCCACCTGCTCCACCCACTCCTCCCTAGAGCCGCCCGAGCTCGAGATCGAGCTCGAGCTCCGCCACATTGGGTCACCAGAGTTCGTGTGGTAGTAAGCCCCCCGACCTCTATTCTCTCTCGATCTGGACCCCCTGGAGCTCTCTGATGCTTTCCCCTTTCTCCTCGTTTGCTTTGTAGCGCGAGACGGCCCCGACAATCACCTCCCGAATCACCTCCACCACAGCCTCCTCGTCGTTGTTAACTCCGGCCACCCCCGCCGCTCCTTCGACCTCTAGGAGAACGGCAGCTAGACGCCGAGTCCATTCCCGTACTCGCCTTCCCTCGCCATGGACGGAGCTGCCACCGGTGAGCCCCCTTGCCCTCTGGCAGGAGGTTGATGACGACCTGCCAGTGGGGCCAGGTCATCATCCCCTCGCACCCCTCATGCGTCTCTCTCTCACTGGCCCGTGGGGCCCTCCCGTCAGGTGTAAACCTGGCGCGACGCCGACGCTCGGTTCACCTGGGGCTGGTTTGCTCTGGGCCGGCCCAATTGCAGCCAGACCTGGCCCAGGGCGCTGGGGCCCTTTTCCTTTTTCTTTTTCTCACGTTATTTGCAAAATCCCACACAAATAAATATTTGTCCTATTCCAAATATTTTTCCACCACAAATCTTGTAAAATTCTGTAGAATTTTATAGTGCCACTTGTGTAAATTTTTGAAAACATTTTATGTACTAGTTTTATTTAGAACCTAGTTTTTACTATTTTTAGCTCCTGTTTAAATAATTTTCAAAATATTTTTCACAACAAAACCTTGGGATAATATTTTTTAGTTTAGTTTGTAGTATTTATCAGAGTAGGGCAACATTTTAGGAACTGAATTTTGTGCTCTATTTTTTGTGATGATTCTTATTTTTATCGTTATTTATCCCTACGATAGATTGCGTTGTTGACGAGGGAGTTGGACCCGAAGACTTTGAAGACCCCGAAGACTTTGTTGAGCCTGGCAAGCAACCCTTTTGACCATGACTATGAAACCTTTTATTGCATGGCATGTAGCACTTTATTTTGTTGTATTGATCATAATGATGTGGTGACCACTTTGGTGGGATGCCTCCGATACTTTCTTGTTGATACTTGCATCGTGCATGGCCCTACCTCCTTATGAGAGTTGTTCGGGTGGGAGTAGTTACGATGCTAAGTAGTAGTTACGCAAAGTGGGACGGGATATGCATGGTGATGAAGACAATATGATTTCAAAGACTTTTTTGAAAACCCCATCGGGTGCCACTAATGCCCGAGGGAGATGATGATGAGCTAGGTAACCACTTGATAAAGAAGTAGTGTACCGGAGCAAGTGAGTATGTGTTTTCAAAAATGGATTAGATTTAAGATTTGTCGACCGTCCCAACCTTACATGCACAACCACGATACCCCTTATGGGATAGGGCTTTGTTGATTACCTTACTGGGTACTGGCATAGAGCCCGCATTACTAGTGGTGGGAGTGAAGTGGTCACTCCAGATACGGGGTCGTACCGGAATGGACGATCATGTGCTGTCTTCACAGGCACCGGGCACATTGTTGTGTGCCCTCATGAATGATACGTGTGATGTATATCATGAGGGATGGCACCAACGAGTGGACTCTTTGTTTAGTATCGCTAGGGGAAAGGCATTGTTCGGGTGCTTACCTTGGGTATGTAATATACCGCGAGTCGTGGATGACACGGAAGTTCCCCGAGTCTTGTCGGTAAAGTGGGCAACCACTACAGAGTGTAAAACTATTCGAATAGACGTGTCCACGGTCAAGGACAGTTGGGTGGTGTTGCTTAAAATATGTCCTGGGTTTTCATAAACTCGGTGTGAGTGTGTTGGTGATAAAGGTGGTACTTGAGCTAAGTCCGATGACTTGGCACGATGGCAAAGACGATATGTTCAACCCCGCTTATAATGATAATTGAGATTTGTTCACATGAGTACCCGTTAACATTTGATGCATGCTTACTCAGGTTACTTGATCATATCATTGCACTTAAAATCAGCTGTCTGCAAAACTCACCTACTTAGTGCTATATCATGCATTGTTATACCTTGTTCCACAACTTGGGTTGCTTGCGAGTACATTCAAAGTACTCATTGGCTTTCCACTGGTTATTTAATTGGCCAGGCATGTAAGAGCAGGAATACAGTGAAGAGTTCGTTTGTGACGAACATGCGAACTAGGACGCTTCCCAGTCAGAATGCATGTAAGTTTAAGGCAGATGGCATGGGTTCACACTTCTCGACCAAGATTTCCGATATTTGTTATGTTTAGGTGTTTGGCCCTTGTGGCCCTATCTATGTAAGACTTGACTTCATGGTGTTTATTTGGGTAAGACGGTATGTAAGGATGTAAGACTCTTGTTATTCAACTTATGTGTGTTCAATGAGCATTGATCTTTGGAATCACTTTACACGTGCATTCGGTGATCACGACTTATGAGTCGGGGTCCCCACAGAGCTAGTATCAGAGCCATCCTGACTGTAGGAAGCCCTTAGTTAGCATGGATGTTAGTTATGATAAAAAAAAATTCAAAACTAAACCTAGCACCTATACTTAGGAGTTTTGCACTTATTACCTCTTCTATTCTTCACACAACACTCTGCTAACTCTCCTTCCTTCAAACCTTTGGAGATGGCCGTCGTACCCGGAGCCTTCCTGACATCCGGCTTTCCCCTACTCCTTGAGGATAGCCTGGAAAAGTGCAAGTTTCTCCAACCACCCATTTACCTCTACCACGAGCACTGGGTCGATGCCATCACGAAGGAGTACCATGTGGATGTGGTCGTGAAGACAAATGACTCCCCGACTAGTTGGTTCTTTGAAGGACCACAGATAGAGACCATGGCACTTGCAGTCGAGACAGCTCCATGCAAGGCACTCCTACACCTTCGAGACATCGTTCCAGAGATGGCTCATGAGCCAGCTATTCGCTACCGACCTTTTAGGAAGGATGATCTTAGCGAGAGTTGGACATTGATTCCATCCAAGGAGGATGGCACACCACTCAAGTTCCAGACCCACTTCAGCCTCTCCGCCGATAGTCTAGTTCACAACCTGATTAAGGAGTTCATGAAGCTCCGCGAAGAACTTCACCACACCCGAGAGCTACTTCGTCAAGGCAAGACAAAGCCATACAGGATCAAGAAGGAAGGAGCCCCTGAGGGACGACCGGATGTCGCTTACTGAGGAGGAGTACCCCCAGCTAGAGATGCACCCACACGTCGTCGTCACATGAGTGCGAAGGAGTACCGTGAGCTCTTCACTGACCCACCGACGAAGCGTCCTCGGGATGGACCTCCTCGTTACTCGACCCCCTTGATCAGAGATGATGCCCATCCGGAGGACGATCAGGAGGAAGACCCAGAGGAGTGTGATTACAAGACCGAGCACTCCACCACCTGAGTCTAAGAACCCCTAGGGTAGGATCAGTCATGCACCCGTCATGCGAATTCGAGTCCACGTAATGGTTCATCTGAAGCCATGTGTGCTTGTTGTTTGTTTTTATTTGTGTTCTGATGCAATTCGCGCTTTTGCCTTAGGCAACATGTAAGCGACTCCATCGTCTATCTTATCTTAATATATGTGTTGGTCTTTCGAACGTTGTTTTACCACACTTGCACTATACCAACCCCCTTAGGCGCGCTTTTTCCATCATTGCCCTATCTCTATCCCAGTTGTTTGACTTGGATGCTCCAAACAGCATGGTGACTGCAACCCACAACAGCTCCTTCACCAACCCCAAAGCTGGCAACTCGAGCCAACAATAGGGAACTGGTGGGACTGCTCAGGTTGGAGGACACGAGGAGCAGCCACAAGGTGACACTCCCCCGCAACCACCTCCATCGGAGAACATGACCATTGCTCAGTTTCTCCAAGTTCTCTGGGAGGAACGCCGAGCCAACATTGCTGCTATTCAGTAGATGACCAAAGTCCTTGTGAAACACCAGCAGCAAGGTAGGAACGGCAATGGTCGCTGCACTCTGTCTGAGTTCATGAGGAATTCTCCCCCAACCTTCATTGAGACTGTTGAACCCTTGGATGCTGATACTGGATCCGCACCATCGAGGACCACCTTGCACTAGTCAATTTCAGTGAGGATCGTGATAAGGTGTTGTATGCCTCTCACTGCCTTGGAGGTACTGCCAGAGCTTGGTGGGATGGATTCAAGGTTATGCAAGGCGATCAAGTGATTACTTGGAACAACTTCAAGGAAGGATTCCGCACCGCCCACATTCGTTCTCGAATCATGGCTATCAAGAAGAGAGAATTCCAAGCACTAAAGCAAGGAAGTGGCTCCATCAAGGAGTACCTGCAAAAGTTCAACCTGTTGTCAAGGTATGCACCTGAAGATGTCAACACGGAGGCTGCGAAGAAGGAACGCTTCATGGAAGGACTTTAGCAGATCCTGCAGTATCAGCTCATCATCTGCGACTGTCAGACCTTCTTCGACCTGGTGAACAAGGCCCTCATGTTGGAAGATAAGCGTTGTGGCATAGACGACACTCGCAAGCGCAAGATGATTAGCAAGGGTAGTTCCAGTAACCGAAAGCCTCGCCCCTCACAGCCAGCCCCAATGCGCCGAACCAAGGTCAAGGTCGTGGAGCACCACCAAGGAACCCAGCTCCCCGCAACCAGCCGAACAATGGCAAGGGTCGTGTGAATCACGTCACCACCGAGGAAGCCTAGGAAGACCCGGACGTCATACTAGGTACGTTCCTCGTTCACTCAACCCCAGCAACAGTACTATTTGATTGTGGAGCTTCGCATTCTTTTGTCACTCAAAAGTTTGCTCTATAGAGTGGTATGAAACCTACACCCCTGGGTAGTTGTATGTTGATACGAACCCTGGGGTCAGTTATGAAGTCCGAGATAGGTTGTAAAGGAGTTGAGATTAACATCAACGGGGTAGACTTCTTAGAAGACCTTATCATCCTAAATTCAGAAGGCTTGGATGTGGTCCTGGGCATGGACTGGTTAACCAAGCATCAAGGCTTGTTAGACTGTGCCAAGAGGATTGTTACCATGACCAATAGCCTGGGAGTGGAAGTCAAGTATGTCCCTGGTTGTGCCTCCACTCAAGGCCCTCAAGTTAACTGTCTGTCGGGAATTGAGTTGGATCAAGTTCCACTGGTATGTGAATACCCGGATGTATTTCCTGATGAGCTGCCCAGAATGCCTCCTGGCCGCAACATTGAGTTCATCATTGAACTAATGCCTGGGTCAGGGCCCATCTATAAGAAGCCCTATAGGATGGGATCTGAAGAGTTGGCTGAATTGAAGAAGCAACTGGCAGAGCAGCTCATAAAAGGATTCATTCGCCCTACTGCCTCTCCTTGGGGATCACCTATTCTATTTGTGTCAAAGAGGGATGGAACTATCAGACTCTGTGTCGATTACCATTCTCTCAATGAAGTCACAATAAAGAACAAGTACCCACTACCCAAGATTGAGGACCTGTTTGATAAGCTGAATGGAGCTAAGGTGTTTTCCAAGATTGACCTCAGGTCCAGGTACTACCAGTTGAAGATCCGACCCCAAGACATTCCGAAGATGACATTTGTAACCCGGTATGGCATGTATGAATACACGGTCATGTCATTTGGGTTAACCAATGCCCCTATCTACTTAATGTACCTCATGAACAAGGTCTTCATGGAGTACTTGGACAAGTTTGTTGTCGTCTTCATTGATGACATACTCATCTTCTCCAAGTCCGAGGAAGAGCATGAGCAACACTTGAGATTGGTCCTAGACAAGCTTCGAGAGCACCAGCTTTATGCCAACTCAGCAAGTGTGAATTCTGGCTACATGAAGTTGGATTCTTACATCATGTGTTCACTGCAGAAGGATTGTCAGTGGATCCTGCCAATATTGAAGTCGTGACTGAATGGCAATCCCCAGCCATTGTGAAGGAAGTCAGGAGCTTCCTCGGACTTGCGGGATATTACCGCAAGTTCGTCGAAGGATTCTTGAGCATTGCTCGACCGATGACTCAGTTGTTGAAGAAAGACAAGAAGTTCGAATGGATGCCAAATTGTGCAAAAAGCTTCCAAAAGCTCAAGAACAGATTGACCACATCCCCAGTTTTGGCCACCCCCAATATTCACAAGGAGTTTGTGATATATTGTGACGCATCAAGAACCGGGCTTGGAGGTGTTCTGATGCAAGAAGGCAGAGTCGTAGCATATCTATCCAGACAGCTACGTCCTTATAAAGAGAACTACGCTACTCATGATCTTGAGTTGGCAGCTATAGTTCACGCCTTGAAAACATGGCGACATTACCTTCTGGGGAAGCAATGTGAGATATACACAGACCACAAGAGTTTGAAGTACATTTTCACTCAAAGGGAATTGAACATTTGGCGGCGAAGATGGTTGGAGTTGATCAAATATTATGACTTCGGTGTCCAGTACCACCCCGGAAAGGCTAACATGGTAGCAAACGCCTTAAATAGAAAGGCTTGTTCCTTTAATGCTATGATTAAGGATAGGCTACCCGCCCTGTATGAAGAGCTTGAAAGATTTGGCTTGGAACTAGTTGCACCGAGATTCCTTGCCAACCTCGAAGCAAAGCCTACCTTGATGGACGATATTAAGGAAGCTCAGAAAGGACATGAGAGCATTGAAGGCATCAAGAGGAAGACCAAGGCAGGCAAGACCCCAAGATTCTTAGTGGATGAGCAAGGAGTCGTATGGTTCGGGAATTACCCAATAAAGAAGAGCTCAAGAATTTGATCTTGCAAGAAGCTCATGACACTTTGTATTCCATACATCCCGAAGGAACAAAGATGTACCAAGACCTCAAAACAAGATTCTGGTGGCACGACATGAAACGGGAGATAGGCACCTTTGTTGCCAAATGTGACATATGCCAAAGAGTTAAAGCTGAGCATCAGCAACCTGCTGGATTGTTGCAACCTCTCAAAGTGCCTGAATGGAAGCGGGATAAGGTTGGGATGGACTATTACCTAGTTCAAGCAAGGGACATGATTCTATCTGGGTCATTATTGATCACCTGATCAACGTAGCCCATTTCATTCCTGTCAAGACCACCTATGATGGAAGCCGGTTGGCAAACCTCTACATCAACCGCATGTGAGTCTTCATGGAGTTCCAAAGGAGATTGTGTCAGACTGAGGGACCTAGTTCACCTCAAGATTATGGAAGAAGTTTCAAGAAGCTATGGGGACCAAGCTCTCCTTCAGCATTGCTTTTCACCCCCAGACCGGTGGGCAAACAGAACGAGTTAATCAGATACTCAAAGATATGCTCCGAGTGTGTGTTTTAGCATATGGAGCCAAGTGGTAAGATTCCCTGCCGTTTGCTGAGTTCTCCTACAACAATAGCTATCAGTTGAGTCTTTAGATGGCACCCTTTGAGGTGTTGTATGGACACAAGTGCCGTACTCCCCTCAACTGGTTGGAAACCAGAGAAGGACTAGTCTTTGGCATATAAATTCTCCACGAAGCAGAAGAGAAAGTTCAAATTGTCCGAGACCGCCTCGAGACCGCCAAGACAAGACAGAAGAGCTATGCCGACTCTCACCGTCGAGAAGTGAGCTTCGACAATGGAGATCATGTATATCTTCGAGTCACACCTCTTAAACGAACCAAGTGTTTCCACGTCAAAGGAAAGCTTGCACCAAGATACATCGACCCTTTCAAGATCACCGCAAGGTGAGGAGAAGTTGCCTATCAACTAGAGCTACCTTCCAAGATATCAGATGTGCACAACGTCTTTCACGTGTCACAACTCCAGAAGTGTCTTGAAGTACCCAACCGCCCCGACATCTACAAGGATATCGACCATCAAGCCATCGATCTTCAGCCAGACCTCACTTATCGTGTGAGGCCAGTTTGTATTCTGGATGAAGCAGAGCATTGCACCCGAAGCCGCACCGTCAAGTACTTAAAGGTTCAATGGAGCAACCACACTGAAGTTGAAGCAACCCAAGAGAGTGAAGACTATCTTAGATCTGAGTTCCCTTATTTCTTTAGCGCTTAGCCTAGGAATCTCGGGGACAAGATTCTTGTAAGGGGGGTAGGTCTGTCACACCCTGTGTTTGTATCACTTTGCTATGATGGATTTATAAAATTTGGAACCAATTAAAACTCTTTCAATGCATGAGCTATGTTTTAATTGTTGCTTGTTTGATTGTCTGGTTGATTATGTTTGGCACTCTTATGTTACTCTCCTCTACATATTCATCTTCCTTGACCAAAACTTCTTTCCTAGTGATCATGCCATGTGAATAGTAACCAAAACTATTTTTTATCAAAATTTATTTTGACCAAAAAGAATTTATTCAAATTAGGCTTTAAAAAACCCCTAAGTTGAGGTTTGCACTGCAAGTCCTCAGATTGGGTGGATCCATTTTCCCCAAAAGATGTTTATTGAAACCGACTATATATATGACTTCCCAAAACCACCAAATATTAATATTAAATATTAATTTACTATTTTATTTAAAGGCTTTTTCTTAAGGCCGGAAATGGTCTTTTATAGGGAAAAATTATTTAAATGCTTTGAAAATATTTGAGAAAACTTAGGGAAACTCAATGGACATATATTTTCCATATATACGAGTTTCAACACATGGTCATGTTCAAAATCATGGGCAAAACCCTTTTTGTCCAAATCAAGCTTTTGAAATATTTCTATAAGAAATATTCTCAATAAATTCCAAAAAAATTACAGCAAGTCATAGTTGTCATATGTGATGATCTTACAAAGTTTCATCTCAATCCCAATTGATTTTCTTCATCGAAATATTCCAAAACCATACTTGTCCAGATTCAAATTTGAGCAACTTTACATTGTGAAGTTTCTTACCTTGACCGCAAACTTTGTGGGCATGTTCCATTACACAAATAAGGATGCTACGCCAAGTGGTGCATCAAGGGGATTAGATTTGCACACCTGGATGTACAAAAGTCAGTTTCTGTTAAAATCTAGGGTTTGCAAAGTTTACATTGTCAACTTTGCTCAATTAAGCTCAAACTTGGTGATCAAGCTCAATTATTACCACCACTTCATCCAGTTAGGTTTCATCTCCACTGGGTGAGCCTAGCCTACCCTAGTGCTGATCAAACACCTTCAGGTTGAGTCCAAGAATCAATTATTGAGCCCCTCCACTACTCTCCTTCACCCCAAATTTTTACCACAGCATCCTGCAGTCCCTCCCCACCTCCAGTAAAGTCCCTAGCGCCAGAGAGCATGAGTGCATGGGGTAAAAGCTCAATTTCCCTTTGTGGACAAAATCTTTTCTCTCTTCTCTTGCTTCTCTCTCTCACTCATGGCTACTCTAGAGCATCCAAGGCTCTTTCCCACTTTCTTTATTCCCCATTTAGCTACGGGACACAAGTGGACATGCTAGAGCGCATCAAAAGCTCTGGCATGCCAGCCAAAGTCGCGCTCTGGATCGTGCAGCCGCACTCTAGAGGGTTGACCTCCCACTCCTGCCCATACCTGACCACCTCGGGCCTTCCCCTCGCGCTAGTTGATGCACCTCGACGTCTGCAACACGCCAGGGCAATGACCCCTTCCTCCCTCTCTCTCCAACGGCCCTCTCCAGCGCGCGCACGGCCGCCCCTCTCAACCAACCACTAGCCTTGCACGGGCGCGCCTCCCTTTCTCTCTCTCTCTCTCGCTTCCCCTGGCCTAGGCCTACCCCACGAGCACCCCAGACACGCCCTCCCCCCCTCCCACGGCCTCTGGCCTCAGCCACGAGCTAGCCGACGCACCAGCGTTCGGAGGACTCGCCCCCCCCCCTCTATTTAAGCTACTCCCGCACCATTTTAAGAAGTGAGTTTTGTCCTCTATATTTTGTGATGATTCTTATTTTTATTGTTATTTATCGCGAAGACAGATTGCGTTGTTGATGAGGGAGTTGGACCTGAAGACTTTGAAGACCCCGAAGACTTTCTTGAGCCAGGAAAGCAACCCTTTTGACCATGACTATGAAACCTTATATTGCATGGCATATAACACTTTATTTCATTGTATTGATCATAATGATATGGTGACCACTTTGGTGGGATGCCTCGGATACGTTCTTGTTGATACTTGCATCGTGCATGGCCCTACATTCTTATGAGGGTTGTGCGGGTGGGAGTAGTTACGATGAGAAGTAGTTGCTATGAAAAGTGGGATGGGATATGCATGGTGATCAAGACAATATGATTTTGATAACCCACAAGTATAGGGGATCGCAACAATTTTTGAGGGTAGAGTATTCAACCCAAATTTATTGATTCGACACAAGGGGAGCCAAAGAATATTCTCGAGTATTAGCAGTTGAGTTGTCAATTCAACCACACCTAAAAGACTTAATATCTGCAGCAAAGTGTTCAGTAGCAAAGTAATATGGTAGTAACGGTAATGGTGGCAAAGTGATAGTAGCAGATTTGTAGTGATTGTAACAGTAGAAACGGAAAAGTAACTGAACAAAGATCAATATATAGAAAGCTCGTAGGCAATGGATCAGTGATGGATAATTATGTTGGATGGCATTCATCATGCAACAGTTATAACATAGGGTGACACAGAACTAGCTCCAATTCATCAATGTAATGTAGGCATGTATTCCATATATAGTCATACGTGCTTATGGAAAAAACTTGCATGACATCTTTTGTCCTACCCTCCCATGACAGTGTGGTCCTATTGGAAACTATGGTATATATTAAGGCCTCCTTTTAATAGAGAACCGGACCAAAGCATTAGCACTTAGTGAATACATTAACTCCTCAAACTACGGTAATCACCGGAAAGAATCCTAGTTATTGTCACCCTGGGGGATGCGGATCATAACTCGCAATAGGTGTCTACAACTTGCAAGATAGGATCAAGAACACACATATATTCACGAAAACATAATAGGTTCAGACCTAAAATCATGGCACTTGGGCCCTAGTGACAAGCATTAAGCATAGCAAAGTCATAGCAACATCAATCTCAGAACATAGTGGATACTAGGGATCAAACCCTAACAAAACTAACTCGATTACATGATAAATCTCATCCAACCCATCACCGTCCAGCAAGCCTACGATGAGATTACTCACGAACGGTGGGGAGCATCATGGAATTGGTGATGAAGGATGGTTGGTGATGACGAAGGCGTCGATTTCCCCTCTCCGGAGCCCAAAACAGACTCCAGATCTGGTCTCCTGAGGAAGAACTAGCGATGGCGGCGGCTCCGTATCGTGAAACGCGATGAAGTCTTCTCTTTGATTTTTTTTCCTCGACAAATAGGGTTATATGGAGCTGGAGAGGAGGTCGGAGGAGCCACGAGAGGCCCACAAGCCTGCCCCACGCGTCCAGGGGGTGGCCGCGGCTAGCAGGCTTGTGGCCTGCTGGTGGGGCCCCTCTGGTTAATTCTTGCGCCAGTATTTTTATTAATTACAAAAATATTCTCCGTAAATTTTCACGATTCAAGAACTTTTATTTCAGTATAAAAATAACACCAAGGCAATCCTGCTGAAAACAGTGTTAGTCCGGGTTAGTTCCATTCAAATCATGCAAATTAGAGTCCAAAACAAGGGCAAAAGAGTTAGGACAAGTAGATATGTTGGAGACGTATCAGATTTCAAAGACTTTTTTGAAAACCCCGTCAGGTTCCAATAATGCCCGAGGGAGATGATGATGAGCTAGGTAACCACTTGATAAAAAAGTGGTGTACCGGAGCAAATGAGTATGTGTTTTCAAAAACGGATTAGACTTAAGATTTGTCGACCGTCCCAACCTTACATGCACAACCACGATACCCCTTATGGGATGGGTCTTTGTTGATTACCTTAGTGGGTACTGGCATAGAGCCCGCATTATTGGTGGCGGGAGTGAAGTGGTCACTCTCGATACGGGGTCGTACCGGAATGGACGATCATGCGTTGTCTTCACAGGCACCGGGCACACTATTGCATGCCCTCATGGATGATACGTGTGATGTATATCATGAGGGATGGCACCAACGAGTGGACTCTTTGTTTAGTATCGCTAGGGGAAAGGCATAGTTCGGGTGCTTACCTCGGGTATGTAATATACCGCGAGTCATGGATGACACGTAAGTTCCCCGAGTCTTGTGGGTAAAGTGTGCAACCTCTATAGAGTGTAAAACTATTTGAATAGCCGTGTCCGCGGTCAAGGACAGTTGGGTGGTGTTGCTTAAAATATGTCCTGGGTTTTCATAAACTCGGTGTGAGTGTGTTGGTGATAAAGGTGGTACTTGAGCTAAGTCCGATGACTTGGCACGATGGCAAAGACGATATGTTCAACCCCGCTTATAATGATAACTGAGATTTGTTCACATGAGTACCCGTTAACATTTGATGCATGCTTACTCAGGTTACTTGATCATATCATTGCACTTAAAATCAGCTTTCTGCAAAACTCACCTACTTAGTGCTATATCATGCATTGTTATACCTTAACTCTAGGGTTTGCAAAGTTTACATTCTCAACTTTGCTCAGTTAAGCTCAAACTTGGTGATCAAGCTGAATTATTACCACCACTTCATCCTGTTAGGTTTTATCTCTAGTGAGTGAGCCTAGCCTTCCCTAGTGTTGATAAAACATCTTCAAGCTGAGTCCAAGAATCAATTATTGAGCCCCCACACCACTTTCTTCACCCCAAATTTTTACCACAGCATCCTGTAGTCCCTCCCCACCTCCAGTAAAGTCCCTAGCGCTAGAGAGGATGAGTTGATGGGGTAAAAGCTCCATTTCCCTCTTTGGATACCATCTTTTCTCTCTTCTCTTATTCTCTCTCTCTCACTCATAGCTACTCTAGAGCATCCAAGGCTCTTTTCCACTTTCTTTATTCCCCATTCAGCTGCGAGACACAAGTGGACAAGCCAAAGCGCGTCAAAAGATTTGGCATGCCGACCAAAGTCGCGCTCTAGAGTGTGCAGCCACGCTCCAGAGGATTGACCTCCCTCTCCTGCCCATACCCGACCACCTTGGGCCTTCCCCTCGTGCCAGTCGATGCACCTCAACGTCCACAACAGGCCAGGGCAATGGCCCGTCCTCCCTCTCTCTCCAACGGCCCTCTCCAGCACGCACACGGCCGCCCCTCTCGGCCAACCACTGGCCTCGCACGCACGCGCCTATCCTTTCTCTCTCTCTCTCTCTGTCTCTCTTTTCCCCTGGCCTAGGTCTACCCCCACGACCACCCCAGACACGCCCTCTCCCCCTCCCGCGGCCTCTGGCCTCAGCCACGAGCTCATCGACACACCAATGTTCAGTGGACTCGCCCCCCTCTATTTAAGCCGCTCCCGCACCCCTCTCTCCCCTCCTCTGGCTTCCCTCACCCCTCAATCGCCACCTGCTCCACCCACTCCTCCCTAGAGCCGCCCGAGCTCGAGATCGAGCTCGAGCTCCGCCACATTGGGTCACCAGAGTTCGTGTGGTAGTAAGCCCCCCGACCTCTATTCTCTCTCGATCTGGACCCCCTGGAGCTCTCTGATGCTTTCCCCTTTCTCCTCGTTTGCTTTGTAGCGCGAGACGGCCCCGACAATCACCTCCCGAATCACCTCCACCACGGCCTCCTCGTCGTTGTTAACTCCGGCCACCCCCGCCGCTCCTTCGACCTCTAGGAGAACGGCAGATAGACGCCGAGTCCATTCCCGTACTCGCCTTCCCTCGCCATGGACGGAGCTGCCACCGGTGAGCCCCCTTGCCCTCTGGCAGGAGGTTGATGACGACCTGCCAGTGGGGCCAGGTCATCATCCCCTCGCACCCCTCATGCGTCTCTCTCTCTCACTGGCCCGTGGGGCCCTCCCGTCAGGTGTAAACCTGGCGCGACGCCGACGCTCGGTTCACCTGGGGCTTGTTTGCTCTGGGCCGGCCCAATTGCAGCCAGACCTGGCCCAGGGCGCTGGGGCCCTTTTCCTTTTTCTTTTTCTCACGTTATTTGCAAAATCCCACACAAATAAATATTTGTCCTATTCCAAATATTTTTCCACCACAAATCTTGTAAAATTCTGTAGAATTTTATAGTGCCACTTGTGTAAATTTTTGAAAACATTTTATGTACTAGTTTTATTTAGAACCTAGTTTTAACTATTTTTAGCTCCTGTTTAAATAATTTTCAAAATCTTTTTCACAACAAAACCTTGGGATAATATTTTTTAGTTTAGTTTGTAGTATTTATCAGAGTAGGGCAACATTTTAGGAACTGAATTTTGTGCTCTATTTTTTGTGATGATTCTTATTTTTATCGTTATTTATCCCTACGATAGATTGCGTTGTTGACGAGGGAGTTGGACCCGAAGACTTTGAAGACCCCGAAGACTTTGTTGAGCCTGGCAAGCAACCCTTTTGACCATGACTATGAAACCTTTTTTTGCATGGCATGTAGCACTTTATTTTGTTGTATTGATCATAATGATGTGGTGACCACTTTGGTGGGATGCCTCCGATACTTTCTTGTTGATACTTGCATCGTGCATGGCCCTACCTCCTTATGAGAGTTGTTCGGGTGGGAGTAGTTACGATGCTAAGTAGTAGTTACGCAAAGTGGGACGGGATATGCATGGTGATGAAGACAATATGATTTCAAAGACTTTTTTGAAAACCCCATCGGGTGCCACTAATGCCCGAGGGAGATGATGATGAGCTAGGTAACCACTTGATAAAGAAGTAGTGTACCGGAGCAAGTGAGTATGTGTTTTCAAAAATGGATTAGATTTAATATTTGTCGACCGTCCCAACCTTACATGCACAACCACGATACCCCTTATGGGATGGGGCTTTGTTGATTACCTTACTGGGTACTGGCATAGAGCCCGCATTACTAGTGGTGGGAGTGAAGTGGTCACTCCAGATACGGGGTCGTACCGGAATGGACGATCATGTGCTGTCTTCACAGGCACCGGGCACATTGTTGTGTGCCCTCATGAATGATACGTGTGATGTATATCATGAGGGATGGCACCAACGAGTGGACTCTTTGTTTAGTATCGCTAGGGGAAAGGCATTGTTCGGGTGCTTACCTTGGGTATGTAATATACCGCGAGTCGTGGATGACACGGAAGTTCCCCGAGTCTTGTGGGTAAAGTGGGCAACCACTACAGAGTGTAAAACTATTCGAATAGACGTGTCCATGGTCAAGGACAGTTGGGTGGTGTTGCTTAAAATATGTCCTGGGTTTTCATAAACTCGGTGTGAGTGTGTTGGTGATAAAGGTGGTACTTGAGCTAAGTCCGATGACTTGGCACGATGGCAAAGACGATATGTTCAACCCCGCTTATAATGATAATTGAGATTTGTTCACATGAGTACCCGTTAACATTTGATGCATGCTTACTCAGGTTACTTGATCATATCATTGCACTTGAAATCAGCTTTCTGCAAAACTCACCTACTTAGTGCTATATCATGCATTGTTATACCTTGTTCCACAACTTGGGTTGCTTGCGAGTACATTCAAAGTACTCATTGGCTTTCCACTGGTTATTTAATTAGCCAGGCATGTAAGAGCAGGAATACAGTGAAGAGTTCGTTTGTGACGAACATGCGAACTAGGACGCTTCCCAGTCAGAATGCATGTAAGTTTAAGGCAGATGGCATGGGTTCACACTTCTCGACCAAGATTTCTGATATTTGTTATGTTTAGGTGTTTGGCCCTTGTGGCCCTATCTATGTAAGACTTGACTTCATGGTGTTTATTTGGGTAAGACGGTATGTAAGGATGTAAGACTCTTGTTATTCAACTTATGTGTGTTCAATGAGCATTGATCTTTGGAATCACTTTACACGTGCATTCGGTGATCACGACTTATGAGTCGGGGTCCCCACAGAGCTGGTATCAGAGCCATCCTGACTGGAGGAAGCCCTTAGTTAGCATGGACGTTAGCTAGGATAAAACCGTTTTCAAAACTATACCTAGCACCTATACTTAGGAGTTCTGTACTTATTACCTCTTCTATTCTTCACACAACACTCTGCTGACTCTCCTCCCTTCAAACCTTTGTAGATGGCTGTCGTACCCGGAGCCTTCCTGACATCTGGCTTTCCCCTACTCCTTGCGGATAGCCTGGAAAAGCGCCAGTTTCGCCAGCCACCCATTTACTTCTACCACGAGCACTGGGTCGATGCCGTCATGAAGGAGTACCACGTGGATGTGGTCATGAAGACAAACGACTCCCCGAGCTCTGGCACCTCTGCAAATCAATGCTTCCCTTTGCGAAGGGCCTATCTTTTACTTTCTTGCACTTACCTTTATGCAAGAGTCATGGTGATCTTCACCACTTCCTATATTTTTCCTTTTTCTCTTGCCAAGCGTCATGTGTTGGGGAAAGATCCAAGCATATATGGCCATTCAAATATATTTGATCATGGATTATTATTGTTGACAATTATTTATATGATAGATAAGTTGGGGGGCAAAACTTTAAGCCCCTATCTTTCTCTGTGTTCGATGGATGCTATTTGTTCTAAAAATATGCTTTGAGTGTTAGCAATCATGGAAGACTATATAAGAGTTGAGTATGTGGAATTTGCTAAATCAAAGCTCTTACATAGACCCTTCCTGAAAATAAGAAGAATTGCAATTGTGTGGTGATTGAAAGCATAGTTTGTTAGTCTATACTTTAACATGTGGATGGCTTGTTATTTCATCATGAGAAGTTTTATGAGATGAGCTACTGTTTATGATACATAATGATGCTATAAAAATGTTTGGAACTGTCATTGATCAAATTTCTGCACTATGCTTGCATTCACACTTCATAAATTATTTCTTTTATCATTTACCTACTCGAGGACGAGCAGGAATTAAGCTTGGGGACGCTGATACGTATCCAACGTATCTATAATTTCTGAAGTATTCATGTCATGTTTACAATAATTCTATATGATTTTGGTATGATTTTATTAGAACTAACCTGGACTTACGATGTTTTTAGCAGAACTACCATGGTGTCGTTTTTTGTGCAGAAATAAAAGTTCTCGAAATGGGCTGAAAATTTAGTATGATTTTTTCTGGACCAAAAGAGACCCCAAAAGCATTAGAGTTGGGCTAGAAGAGCCACGAGGAGGTCACAAGCCAGCCAGTTGCGACCACCCCCTGGCCGCGCCTCGCAAGCTTGTCACCGCCTCGTGGCACCTCTTGACGTGAGATCGACGCCAAAAATTCCTATAAATATAGAAACCTCCGAAAAGAAACCTAGATCGGGAGTTCCGCCACCGCAGGCCTCCAAAGCCATAAAAAATCCACTCGAGAGCCCGTTCCGGCACCCTGTCGGAGGGCGGAAACCATCACCGGAGGCCATCTTCATCATCCCGGCGGTCTCCATGACAAGGAGGGAGTAGTTCACCCTCGGGGCTCAAGGTATGTACCAGTAGCTATGTGTTTGATCTCTCTCTCTCTCTCTCGTGTTCTTGAGATGGCACGATCTAGATGTACCGCGAGCATTATTGATATAGATGAATCATATGGAGTTTTCCCCTCTCTATCTTCTTGTGATGAATTGAGTTTTCCCTTTAAACTTTTCTTATCGAATTGAGTCTTTAAGGATTTGTGAACACTTGATGTATGTCTTGCGATGGGATATCCGTGGTGGCAATGGGGTGTTCGATTGATGCACTTGATGAATGTTTTGGTGATCAACTTGGGGGTTCCATGACCTTGGGAATCTATGCATAGGGGTTAGCACACGTTTTTGTCTTGAATTTTCGGTAGAAACTTTGGGGCACTCTTTGAAGTTCTTTGTGTTGGATTGAACATGATGAATCTGAAATTGTGTGATGAATATCGTATAATCAAGCCAATGGGTACTCGTGGTGACATTGGAGTATCTAGGTCACATTAGGGTTTTGGTTGATGTGTGTCTTAAGGTGTTATTTTAGTACGAACTCTAGGGCTGTCTGTGACACTTATAGGGATAGCTCATAAGATTGATCAGAAAAGATAACTTTGAGGCGGTTTCGTACCCTACAATAATTTCTTCGTTTGTTCTCTGCTATTTGTGAGTTTGGAGTGAACTCTTTGTCGCACGAGAGGGACTTGTATATGATTCAACTATGTTAATATTGTTGAGAGAAATTGCACTAGTGAAAGGATGGACCCTAGGCCTTGTTTTCAAGCATTGCAATACCGTTTTTGCTCACTTTTGTTACTTGCTACCTTGTTGTTTTTATATTTTTAGTTTACAAAAACCTATATCTACCATCCATATTGCACTTGTATCACCATCTCTTCGCCGAACTAGTGCAACTATACAATTTACCATTGTATTGGGTGTGTTGGGGACACAAGAGACTCTTTATTATTTGGTTGCAGGGTTGTTCAAGAGAGACCAGATTCATCCTACCCCTTCCAAGGATTTATAAACCTTAGGTCATCCACTCGAGGGAATATTGCCACTGTCCTACAAAACTCTGCGCTTGGGGGCCCAACACGAGTCTACAAGAAGAAGGTTGCATACTAGACATCACACGGCAGGCTGAAACCCGTCATCGGTGCATGTCTTACAGCGATCCACGCTGTGCCTGGTGCACGGGTTGGGCATCCTGGGCCCGAAGGAGAAGATGATGACCAAGGCGGTGGAAGCTCTCATCCGGCGTTTTGACAAGCCATTCTCAAACGACGACATCGCTGCCATCACCAAGCTCACCGGCCTCAACGCCCGTGCACTCAAGGAAATTGTTGGCATCAACAACCACAACAGAGAGGTCTCTAGACCACCCAGTGCTCCAAGCTAGTTAGCTTTAGCCGCTCCTATCACCGTCGACGACCAGCATTGTGCTGGATTGAGTTAGGATTAGCTATGTGTGTGTTGTGCTATAGCAGTAGTCAGGCTAGAGTTTGTGTTGCTTGTCAACAGGGTTTTGGGCCTATTGGTGGCCGCTGGCAACCCCAGGGAGAAGGGAGGGTGTACATGTATTTGCTTTCAAGTTCACGTTGTAGTAGTCGTCGGCAAAACCCCTTGTCACACTTTGTCTTAGCTAGCTGCATGAGCCCATGTTGGTTTCTCCATGATTGACACCAACTGCCCAATTATGAGTTGGAACATTAGAGGCTTAAACATTAGGCTGAGACTAGCAAACCTCCGGTTCATTATAGATAGGATCAAGGCAAGGTTCGCGAGATGGAAGGGACGGCTACTACCGATTGCTAGCAGGAGGATTCTAGTCTGATGTGTCCTCAACGACATGCCAACGTTGGCATTGTCAGTTCTTTGCGTACCAAAGAAGCTCCCCAAAGAATTTGACAAGTGTATCCATAGATTCCTTTGGAAAAAAGATGAGGAGATCATCGGGGGCAGCTACAAGCTGAACTGGATGACGGTATGCTCACCAACATCGTGAGGGGGGCTCGGAATCCTTGACATGGAGCAAACCGCACCCTCCGACTACGCCGGCTATGGATTGCCTTGGAAGACCCAAGATGACCCTAGGTGGGCAAGGAGCCACCATGCAACAATGACGACAAGGCTCTCTTAGCGGCAGCGACAACCGTCATGATAGGTGATGGTGCCACGACCCTATTCTAGTAATCCTCCTGGATCGGGAACCCCACTCTTGCCACCGCCCACCTCTACTCTACAAACATTCCCGTAGAAAAAATAGGACTGTACAAGATGCGCTCCGTGATGAAAACTGGCTCAAAGATTTGAGACAAGGGAACATGTTGCACTTACTTCCAGAGTTCATCCGACTGCATCGATTGATCACCGTTGCTGCCATGGACCTTAGAGTGGGTATCAGAGACCAAATCTATTGGAACTTAGAGGCAAAATGAAAGTACATGGAGAGCTCAGTGTACACATCACAATTGCAAGGCAGAATGCAAACTAACTGGGAGCAACTCATTTTTAACTCCAAGGTACACGGGAACATCAAGATTTTCACTTGGCTCCTAGTGCAAAACCATCTCTGGACAAATGATCGTTTGCAAAGGCATGGCTGAACAAATAGCTACTTCTGCCCACTTTGCGTCCACAACCTAGAGATGACACACCATCTCTTATGGGACTTCCCAATCGCTCGAGAAGTCTGGACAAGGGTGGGCAGACAAGGAGGATGCCAATAGCTCTCATCAAGCAGCCAAGGGACAAATGGAAACTCTCTAGAGATCATGCAGAAGATAGTACACAAGACCCAGCCCTCGCAAAGAGTGGCAAACAAGGCCACCATGCTCTTGACGTGTTGGGAGATCTGGAAGGAGCGAAAAACATGCATGTTTAGAGGAAAGCTGTCTTCAGCAGAAGACATCACAAAGGCCATCAAAAACTCAATTAATTCTCGGTGCCAGGCGGGAGCAACGTGCCTCAGGAGCCCCTATTGGGATCCGCCGTGAGGAGTTAGCA
Source organism: Hordeum marinum (assembly GCA_022496015.1). Taxonomy (NCBI): domain Eukaryota; kingdom Viridiplantae; phylum Streptophyta; class Magnoliopsida; order Poales; family Poaceae; genus Hordeum; species Hordeum marinum. Next base: position 364,917,643 of record CM039673.1, on the reverse strand, counting down.
TAGGATTTTTGTCTCTCGCTGGCAAAGGCCAAGCCATTTTTTGACGTAACACAAAACATGGTCCTAGGACCCTCATCCCACCTTATATTTTCACGTTGCTTCCTGCTAATGAAATGAAATGCCAGCGATTTGTTGGATCTTTCAAAAAAAACTTAGTCATGTGTCGTGTATGACGATGTTGGAGAGAATCCTAACTTAAAATGAAGGCGCAGGCATTACAATATTAAAAAGGAACTTTTCAGTATAGAAATGTGTTACTCCAAATGATGGAGAAAATATCAATGTTTACTCATCACTCTGCTCAACATGGCGTGTTTTACTCTAAGAAACTGAAAACCTATGCAGCATACAAATAGTAACTTCAAACAAACCAGCAAAAGGAGAGGGAAATCAAGGTGGGGCTACCCCCTACAAATGACCAGCCTATCCCTTGGAGTGCCTCACCGTGTTCAGCCCAGGCGGTCACGCTACCCTCGACCACCGGCGAGCACTGCGACCACCAAAGACCCACCGCACAACCACCTCAACTAGCCATGTGATTTTGGGGGGAGAATACCACAAAGGGGGAGCACAATAAGGGTTACCTTCTGGGGATGCCATAGGTCGCTGGAGAACCGAGGTCCGTCCAGGGACGTCGTCGCCGCTTCTGATTTCCACGCGCCACCGCGCTCATCACCCGCCAGTCACTGAACGACGACACCGTGCCCGTCGCCCAGGTGGCACGAAATATCATCATGTCGCCTGCGACCCTATCCAAACTGAGCGGTTGAAGCAAGATGTGGGCAAATAAAAAAATGATACATGGGACACATGGCGCTACAGGGGTGTTTGAATCGAAAGAGATCCAATGGACATTGCACGTTCGGCGGGAGGTTTCAGTCGGCGCTCTAGAGACATTTACATTTTTTAAGAAAAATAGCACAAATGCCCGTGCATTGCAACGGGACGTACATATTCTATGAGCAAGACCTTTTTTGTCACATATATCTTTAAGATACATATTCTATGGTTCAATATAACTTGTGTGTATCACATATCCTTTTAACTATCACGTCAATCAGACGACAATGTCGACCTTCTTTACTATTGAATTGCTCCTTCCTCCACCCTACATATATGTCTTTTTGTGTTCTACGTCATCTTAGAATGACTCTCTTTTTCTACCACGCGATCTGTTGATGATTCTCTAAAAGGGTTCATGTTAGTTGGGGTTGCTCGTTTTGAGTAGTATAGTTTTATTTTTGTTCGAGGGTCATTGGTAAATGTTTGTATAGGGTAACAACCTTGAAAAAACGTTTGAGTATTGTAGGAGTACCAAGCCACATCTACAATGACATGGAGTATGTGAGCTCGAGCTCACATACTCCTGGATGAATAGTAAAATCAACAAATATAGTAAAAAATCAAGAAAATCTGAAATGTTGGCACATGAAACATTGATGTTTTTTCTACATGCGTGCAAAATTTCATGGTGAAATCACATTTCTTGAGGTGTGGGAAAAAACAAAATCAATGCTTCAAAAAAAGTGTTTTTGGAAGCATTTTGGAGCATCAATTTTGTTTATTTTGTCGAGAACTGCAAAAATGTGACTCTGGTATGAATTTTTGCATGCATGTAGGAAAAACATCATTGTTTCTTCCCACAAAATTTCAGAATTGTTTGATTTTATTTACTAATTTTTGGATTTGACTGTTCATCCAAGAGTATGTTAGCTCGAGCTCACAACAACACTTTCACATCTACAGTAGCTTTATGACATAGCTTGAGTCACCATTGAATAAAACATAAAATTTGACAATCAGTTTAATGGGAAAATTTACAACAATGCACAAACTCATTAGAAATGCAGATCTTCCCTCATACTTGGTGTAGAGTATACAAAGTACATTAACAAAAATGGGTTGTGCGTAAATTCTCAAATATATAACTAAAACATTCACGTAATGACATGATTGAAACATATATAGAATAGAGTGGGGGTGATCGATTATCTCTATAACTAAGGGAAAATTAGGTAGCAAAGAGATAGATTCCTATACAATGATTTTAGGCAAGGAATAATATAACTGTTCATCAGATAAATAACATTTCATATGATAATTGAAAATCGCAATAATTACCCAAATTTGGAAGTAAGTGTTGGAAATATGCCCCAGAGGCAATAATAAATTGGTTATTATCATATTTCCTTGTTCATGATAATCGTTTATTATCCATGCTACAATTGTATTGATCGGAAACTCAGATATATGTGTGGATACATAGACAACATCATGTCCTTAGTATGCCTCTAATAGACTAGCTCGTTGATCAAACATGGCTATGGTTTCCTAGTCATGGACATAAGATGTCATTTGATAACGGGATCACATCATTAGGAGAATGATGTGGTGGACAAGACCCAAACTATAAACATAGCATACGATCATGTCAGTTTATTGCTATAGTTTTCTGCATGTCAAGTATATGTTCCTATGACCATGAGATCATGCAACTCACGGACCCCGGAGGAGTGCCTTGTGCGTATCAAACGTCGCAACATAACAAGGTGACTGTAAAGGTGCTCTACAGGTATCTCCGAGGGTGTATGTTGGGTTGGCATAGATCAAGACTGGGATTTGTTACTCCGTGTGACAGAGAGGTATCTCAGGGCCCACTCGGTAATACAACATCACTATAAGCCTTGCAAGCAATGTGACTAAGATTTAGCCACGGGATCTTGTATTATGGAACGAGTAAAGAGGTTTGCCGATAACAAGATTGAACTAGGTATGGAGATACCGACGATCGAATCTCGGGTAAGTAACATACCGAAGAACAATGGGAACATCATACATGATTAACTAAATCCTTGACATAGAGGTTCGACCGATAAAGATCTTTGTAGAATATGTAGGAACCAATATGGGCATCCAGGTCCCGCTATTGGTTATTGACCGTAGAGGTGTCTCGGTCATGTCTACATAGTTCTCGAACCCGCAGGGTCTGCACACTTAAGGTTCGGTGGCATTTCGATAGTATACAGTTATGTATGGTGGTGACCAAAGGTTTTTTGGAGTCCTGAATGAGATCCCAGATATCACGAGGAGCTCCGGAATGGTCCGGAGGTAAAGATTGATATATGGGATAATAGTGTTTGGTCTCCAGAAGGGTTCCGGAATTCACCGGAAATAGTTTCGGATGTTCCCCGAAATGCTCGGGGTACAGGAACACTTTATTTGGGCCACGGGGTAAAGCCCATGAGGCTTTAGGAAGGTGAAAAAGCCATTTTGCGGAGGCCAGGGGCCAGACGCCAGGGACCCTGGCGTCTAGGGCCAGACGCCGAGGACCTTGGCGTCTGGTCCTGGAGTCCGAGAAGGACTCTTGCCTTGCGGGCAACCCGACCTTGAGGAGGTTTTGTCTCCAAGTTTCAACCCCAGGGCTCAGCGTATAAATAGAGGGGTGAGGCTACCACATGGGACACACCAAGAAACCCTAAGCCACGTGCTGCCTCTCCTCTAGTTCGTAGTTTCTCCTCTAGATCGGTTTTCAGCGGTGCTTAGGCGAAGCCCTGTTGAAATTGCTCCACCACCATTGCTGCAACACCGTCGCGCTGCCGGAGAACCTGTCTACCTATCCGCTCCCTCTTGCTGGATCAAGAAGGCAGAGATCGTCATCGAGCTATAGGTGTGCTGAACGCGGAGGTGTCGTCCGTTCGGCGCTAGATCGGAAGGACCGTGATCAAGATCGCGAGACGATTCGTGATTGGATCGCGGGACGGATCCTGATGAGATCGCGGGATGGATCCTGATGGGATCGCGGAACGCTCGGTGATTTGGATCGCGAAGATGTTCGACTACATCAACCGCGTTTCTTAACGCTTCCCGCTTAGCAATCTATAAGGGTATGTAGATCCACTCTCCCTCTCGTAGATGCTCATCACCATGGATAGATCTTGTGTGTGTGTAGGAAATTTTTTGTTTCCCATGCAATGTTCCCCAATAGTGGTACCAGAGCTAGGTCTATATGTAGATGAGATCTCGAGTAGAACACAAAGGGTTTGTGGGCATTGATGCTTAGATTGCTTCCTCCCTTGGTCATGTTTTGGTTCAGCGGTATTGTGGGATGAAGCGGCCCAGACCAACCTTACTCGTATGCTTACGAGAGACCGGTTCCATCGACTGACGTCTAACCTCGTTGCACAAAGATGGGTGGCGGGTGTCTGTTTCTCCTACTTTAGTTGGATCGGATTCGACAAAGGCGGTCCTTCACAAGTTGAAAAGCAATTTATGAATCACCGTTGTGGTTTTGCGTACACTAGTAGAAAATAGGGCATCGGTTCGGGCCGGCCAGCCCATTAGTCCCGGTTCAGTCACGAACTGGGACCAATGGGGGCAACGGTCCTGGTTCATAAGGCCAGGGGGCCGGGCGGGCCACGTGGGGCATTGGTCCCGGTTCCTCGGACCCCTTTGGTCCCGGTTCCAGACACGAACCGAGACCAACGTGCCTCACTCCTAGCCCACACCCATTGGTCCCGGTTCGTGTCTGGAACCGGTACCAAAGGTGGTCCTTTAATCCCGGTACCAGCCACGAACCGGGACCAATGAGATGCCTATATATTCCCCCCTCGCCGGCAAGCAGAGCACTCCACACACTGCTTTGTTTTTTGCGGGCGAGGGAAGACCTTTGTGGTGCTCTAGCTCACCTCCTATGCACACGAGGTGTTTGATGAAATGCCCAAGCCAAACTTAAGCTTTCTCCTCTCGAAGCTCTTTGTCCAAACTCCATTTTTGTCAAGATTTGTCTAGGTTTGGCGGTCCGTCTTGTCCCGTCCCCATCTTGAAACCGTCGTCGATCGCCCACGCGTGGTGAGCCTCTTGATCTTATCTTCTTGATAAAAGAAAATATACTTACTCGTATGATTTTCTTACTTTTATTATTGTTTGTTATTATATAGTGCCATGGTTATGGTATCCGCCCACGTCGGCCCTCGTCCAGTCTATGATTCAGATGTGGTATATTACTCTTATATAACTCTTTCACACATCTAATGTCTATGACAATTAATTATGCCACCAACTTGACGTAGATGTTTTTATCTATAGGAAGTAGTTGAACCAGAAATTCCAACCGACTATGCAATTCTGCTCGACAAGTTAACTAAAGCTGAAAAAGAAATCGATCATTTGAAATAAAAATTGAACAGAACTGACAAGATGGGATTGGAGTTGCATGTTGCCGACGTCGTCGCCGATCACAAGACCAAGATGGATGCAATGCGCTTGAAGCTTAGAAAGATTAGAAAATATACCATTCATACTGAGGCTTGGTATCATTATGCCGTTGGATCAATTGGTACCTTAGTAGCGGTTATGATTGCATTTGTTGTTGCATTTAAATTTTTTACATAGTTTCGGTGTATGTTTTAATTAGATGCTCTAGAGACCTATATGTTGTTCAAAAATGACAGCTATGTATGAACTGTACGTATTTATTTTGGTCATTATTGTACTTTGGCTTTAATGTGATGATGGATTTCTAATAATTTCGTCACTTCTGTATTCATGATATGTTGTAATGGTTTTTAATATACTTTATTATATAACGCACGCAGATGAACCGGCAATGGATGTACGGTGACCGACACACCTCCGAGTATATTAAGGGCCTGCATAACTTTCTCGAAGCGGCTGAGCCAAACAAGCAGAAAGATTTTATGCCTTGTCCATGTACTGTCTGTGAGAATATGAAGTCTTTCTCCAACTCTAAAACCCTTCACTTCCACCTGCTTCAGAAGGGTTTTATGCCACACTATAATGTTTGGACCAAGCACGGAGAAAGAGGGGTTATGATGGAAGACAACGAAGAAGAAGAGGATGACGACAACTACCCTCCCCCTGAATATGGTGATGCTGCAATGGGGGAAGCTGAATATCAAGAGGAACCTGACGATGTGCCCGATGATGATCTTCGCCGGGTCATTGTTGATGCACAGAGAGAATGCGAAAGTGAAAGGGAGAAGTTGAAGTTCGATCGCATGTTAGAGGATCACAAAAAAGGGTTGTACCCAAATTGCAAAGATGACAACAAAAAGCTCGGTACCACACTGGAACTACTGCAATGGAAGGCAGACAATGGTGTATCTGACAAGGAATTTAGTTCGCTATTGAAAATAATGAAGAAGAAGCTTCCAAAGGATAATGAATTGCCCGACAGTACGTACACATCAAAGAAGGTACTATGCCCTCTAGGATTGGAGGTGTAGAAGATACATGCATGCCCTAATGACTGCATCCTCTACCGCGGTGAGTACGAGGAATGGAACGCATGCCGGTATGTGGTGCATTGCGGTATAAGATCAGAAGAGATGACCCTGGTGATGTTGAGGGCCAGCGCACCGGGAAGAGGGTTCCTGCCAAGGTGATGTGGTATGCTCCTATAATACCACGGTTGAAACATCTGTTCAGAAACAAAAAGCATGCCGAGTTGATGCAATGGCACAAAAAAGACCATAAGAAAGACGGGAAGTTAAGAGCACCCACTGACGGGTCATAGTGGAGAAAGATCGAGAGAAAGTGGAGCGACTTTACAGGTGACCTGAGAAACGTATGGTTTGGTTTAAGTGCAGATGGCGTTAATCCTTTTGGGGAGTAGAGCAGCCAGCATAGCACATGGCCTGTGACTCTATGTATGTATAACCTTCCTCCTTGGTTGTGCATGAAGCGGAAGTTCATTATGATGCCAGTGCTCATCCAAGGCCCTAAGCAACCCGGCAATGACATTGATGTGTATCTAAGGCCATTAGTAGATGAACTTTTATAGCTATGGAATGGAAGAGGTGTACGCGTGTGGGATGATAACGAACAGGAGGATTTTGACCTACATGCATTGTTGTTTGTAACCATCAACGATTGGCCTGCTCTCACTAACCTTTCAGGACAGACAAACAAGGGATACCATGCATGCACACACTGTTTAGATGACACCGACAGTATATATTTGGACAAATGCAGGAAGAATGTGTACCTGGGGCATCGTCGATTTCTTCCGACCAACCATCAATGTCGAAAGAAAGGAAAGCATTTCAAAGGTGAGGCAGATCACCGGAAGAAGCCCGCCCTCCGTACTGGTGATCACATACTTGATATGGTCAATGATTTACAAGTAATATTTGGAAAGGGTCCTGGCGGACTATCTGTTCCAAATGACGCTGACAAACGCGCACCCATGTGGAAGACGAAATCTATATTTTGGGACCTACCCTATTGGAAAGACCTAGAGGTCCGCTCTGCAATCGACGTGATGCACGTGACGAAGAACCTTTGCGTGAACCTTCTAGGCTTCTTGGGAGTGTATGGGAAGACAAAAGATACACCGGAGGCACAGGAGGAACAGCAACGTGTGCATGAAAAATACAGCATGCATCCAAAGCAGTATGAAGGTCCTGCTAGCTACACTCTTACCAAAGAAGAGAAGGAAATCTTCTTTGAATGCATGCTCAGTATGAAGGTCCCATCTGGTTTCTCATCGAATATAAAGGGTATAATAAATATGGCAGAGAAAAAGTTCCAAAACCTAAAGTCTCATGACTGCCACGTGATTATGACGCAACTGCTGGCGGTTGCATTGAGGGGGCTTCTACCAGAAAACGTTCGATTAGCCATTGTGAAGCTATGTGCATTCCTCAATGCAATCTCTCAGAAGGTGATCGATCCAGAAATCCTGCCAAGGTTAAGAAGTGATTTGGTGCAATGTCTTGTTAGTTTCGAGCTGGTGTTCTCACCATCCTTCTTCAATATCATGACGCACGTCCTAGTTCATCTAGTCGACGAGATTGCCGTTCTGGGCCCTATATTTCTACACAATATGTTCCCCTTTGAGAGGTTCGTGGGAGTCTTAAAGAAATATGTCCGTAACCGCGCTAGGCCAGAAGCAAGCATCTCCATGGTCCATCAAACACAGGATGTCATTGGGTTTTGTGTTGACTTCATTCCTGACCTTAAGAAGATTGGTCTCCCTCAATCGTGGTATGAGGGGAGACTGTCTGGAAAAGGCATGCTAGGAGCGGACTCAATAATATGTAGGGACGGGCATTCTTGGTCTCAAGCACACTACACAGTTCTACAGAATTCCACCTTGGTGACCCCGTATGTCGATGAACACAAGAATATTCTGCGCTCCAAACACCCGGAGTAGTGTGACGACTGGATTACATATGAACACATCAAGACTTTCGACAATTGGTTGCAAACACATCTCATGGGTGACAACACTGTTTCTGATGAGTTGTACTTGTTGGCCAGGGGACCATCTTCGACTGTATTGACTTACAAAGGGTACGAGATAAATGGGAATACATTTTACACGATCGCCCAAGATGAAAAGAGCACCAACCAAAACAGCGGTGTCTGCTTTGATGCGGCAACCAAGAGGGGAAAGGACACATATTATGGTTACATGGTGGACATATGGGAACTTGACTATGGACATGATTTCAAGGTCCCTTTGTTTCAGTGCAAATGGGTCAATCTATCAAGAGGCGGGTACAGGAAGACCCACAGTACGGAATGACAACAGTGGATCTGAACAATCTTGGGTACACAGATGAACTATTCGTCCTAGCCAATGATGTGGCACAAATTTTCTATGTGAAGGACATGTCTACCATACCGAGAAAAAGAAAACATAAGGAAGCGAATACATCATACGATGAGCCAAAACGCCACATGGTTCTTTCAGGAAAAAGAGACATCGTGGGATTGGATGGCAAGACAGACATGTCTGAAGATTATGAAAAGTTTCATGAAATTCCTCCCTTCAAAGTCAAGGCTGACCCAAGCACCCTGTTAAACGATGAAAATTGTCCATGGTTATGGCGCAATAAGAAAAGGACACACGCGAAGAAGAAGTGAAGACTTTCTCTCCACAACTATATCATTGCAGTGACACGTGAAGAAATGAAATGCCTTTTGTAACACATGAGTTTTCGTCCGAAACCCTAAAACTTCGAAAGAGATTCTCCGTTTTGTACATGAAGTGCATCCAGTTTTTGCCGTAACCCTCTCAACTTTGTATGACATGCTATGTGGGTGAAATGATGATACCATGCCAACTTTCAACCTTTTCAAAGTTCATTTGAAGTGCTTTTCAATTCCAGGGTCATTTAGCTCAAAAAATCAGTAAGTGCATGAAAATACCAAATGAAGTCAGAAAGGGTTGAAAATTGATGATGTGGCTTTGAATGGTGAATTTTGAACACACAAAAATTCTGGAGTTCAAATGAGTTCAAAAAAATGAAATCCCTTAATAACAGATGAGTTTTCGTTCGAAACCGTGATACTTCGAAATAGATTTTCCATTTTGTACACGAAGTGCATCCAGTTTTTGTCGTACCCCACTCAACTTTTTAGCACATGCTATGTGGGTGAAATGATGATACCATGCCAACTTTCAACCTTTTCAGAGTTTGTTTGAAGTGCTTTTTAATTTGTTTCAAAACATCGTAGGAGTAGAGTGTTGGGGAACGTTGCATGGGAAACAAAAAATTTCCTACGCACACGAGATCTATCCATGGTGATGAGCATCTAAGACAGGGAGAGTGGATCTACATACCCTTGTAGATCGCTAAGCGGGAAGCATTAAGAAATGCGGTTGGTGTAGTTGAACGTCTTCGCGATCCAAATCGCCGAGCGTCCCGCGATCTCATCATGATCCGTCCCGCGATCCAATCACGATTCGTCCTGCGAACTCATCACGATCCGTCCCACAATCTCATCATGATCCGTCCCGCAAACTCATCACGATCCGTCCAGCGATCTCATCATGATCCGTCCCGCGATCTCGTCATGATCCGTCTCGCAATCTTGATCACGGTCCTTCCGATCTAGCGCCAAACGGACGGCACCTCCGCGTTCAGCACACGTATAGCTTGATGACGATCTCCGCCTTCTTGATCCAAGAAGAGGGAGCGGAGAGGTAGAAGAGTTCTCCCGCAGCGTGATGGCGCTGCGGCGATGGTGGTGGAGCTATTCCGGCAGGGCTTCGCCTAAGCACTGCAGAAAACCGATCTAGAGGAGAAACTATGCACTAGAGGAACGGGTAGCACGTGGCTGAAAATTCTATGACAAAACAATAAAATCCTCTAGTATATATAGGAGGAGAGGAGGAGGAGGCTTGGCTTCCAAAAATCCAGCCCTTGGGTCGGCCAAAGTGGGGAGGAGAGGAGGACTCCTCCTCCAAAACTAGTAGGACTAGGATTCCTCCTTTTTTTGGCCTTTTTCCACCTTTTTCCCTTTGGGCTTTTTATCCTAGACGCATGGGCCTTGTGTGGGACTTCCACCAGCCCACAAAAGGCTGGTATATACTCTCCCACAGCCCATGAAGCCTCTTGGGTCGAAATACCCCTCTGGGTGGTCTCCCGATACACTATCGGCACTCCCGGTACATTACCGATTAGCCCGAAACTTTTCCGGTGACCAAAATGGGACTTCCTATATATCAATCTTTACCTCCAGACCATTCCGGAGCTCCTCGTGTTGTCTGGGATCTCATCCAGGACTCCGAGCAACCTTCGGTCACCACCATACATAACTCTATACTACTGAAACATCACCGAACCTTAAGTGTGTGTACCATTGGTCCCGGTTGGTGCCACCAACCGGGACTAAAGGGATGCATTGGTCCCGGTTGGTGCCACCAACCGGGACTAAAGGGGGCATTTGTCCCCGTTGGTGCCACCAACCGGGACCAATGCTCTGTGTATATAAGCGACAGTTTCGATTTTTTAAGATTTCATCTAGCACTTGCCCCCAACGATGCCGAGCACATCGACGCCGTCAGGCTGCCCGAGCTCGCAATCGACGCCCTCTGCCCTGACGCCCCTGCCTCGATGCACTGCCCTGCCCCGACGCGCCGCCCTGCCCCGACGCGCCGCCCCGTGCCCTGACGCGACGCCCCGTGCCCTGACGCGCCGCCCTGCCCCGATGCGCCGCCCCTGCCCCGACGTCGCCCCACGCCACATCCCTGCCCTGACGACGCCGCCCCTCCTCCCCATTCAGTCCGGCCGGCCCCCTTTCCTCCCCGTCCGATTTTGCAGATTTAATTTGATGATATATAGATGATAGATGATAGATGATAGTTAGATGATGATGTTGATGATAGCTGATGATGTTGATGATAGATGATGTATGCTTCTTTTTTGTTCATATAATTTTTATAGCATTTTTGGTCCATGTATATATGTGTGTGTATATGGATGGATGGATGGATGGATGGATGTATATATAGAGAAAATTATCATATGATATAAAAAAATATCATAGCTTCCTGTTTTTTTCCATGGATGTATGCTAAAGAAAATTATGAAAGAGTTTATGGGAGGTTTCTGTCAAAAGGTTCAATGATTTTTCAAGGCAAAAAATTGAACTAATTAAGGTATCCCATGTTTTTGTATATATGATATATGTATTTTGTTGGCACCTAGAAGTGTTGTCGAGGCCACCCCAAACCCTAGAAGTGTTGTCGAGGCCACCCCAAACCCTAGAAGCGTTGTCGAGGCCACCCCAAACCCTAGAAGCATTGTCGAGGCCACCCAAAATTACCAAGTTAAATGAAGAAAACTCTGGTAACATAGATTTATCAAGTTAATTGTCATGTTGTAATATTTGCAGAAACTATGGATCCAAGAGACGAAGAACAAGAACAATTGTTGGGGGACATAATCCACGACGGACGTGATGTCTTGTCGTATCTCAACGACACCGATGGTCTGGAAGGAGAGGGTTATGACGGCTCTAGTGATCGAACAATGGGGGAGGAAGGACATGATCATGATGGCTCCGGTGATCGAATGCCGGAGGAAGAAGGAGACCATGATGACGGCTCCGATGGCCGATCGGAGGAGGGAGCTGTTGCAAAGTCTGGCGAGGTATATATATTAATTAAGCCTGTGCTGACTCTAGCTATTTGATGCATTAATTGTTTTGGTATGTACATATATTAATTAACTCTTATTTCTTCTATTATAGCCCTCCGGATCGAGCCAAACTTTGGTAACGAGACGAGGCCCGAAGAAGTGGTTGCGCAAGGATGAAAAGTTCACGATCACAGCACTCGCGGACGATGGCCATCCGATTGAACCCAAGCGGACCAAGAACGCATTTTCTGCTCGGTGCGGAGCTATTGTTAGGGACAACATCCCGATCAGCATCAAGCAATGGAATAAGCCTAAGGACGGCGCCCCTGATGGTGATTATGTCACTGATTGACAGAAAGAAGATCCTTGGACCGTGCTGAAGACAAATTTCACCCTACCGCCAAAGGAGGATCCAAATAAGCCAGTTATAGAGCCACGGGTCAAGGCGTGTGCTCTTAAGAAGATGGCAGATCTATTCAGGAGGTGGAAGAATGAGTTGAAACCAAAGTTTGTCGACAAAGGGAAGACTCCAGCATTCGTCGGCCGATATGAGAAGATAGGAGATTACTGGCCCGCATTTCTAGCCTACAAGACATCGGAGAAGAGTAAGAAGATTTCAGAGACAAACAAGAACAATGCTGCAAAGAAGCAGTTTCACCATCACACGAGGTCAGGTGGCTACCTTAAAGCCCGGCCGTTGTGGGACAAAGTTGAGAATGACCTGCTTGCTAAAGGGGTCCGACCATAGACATATAACTGGCCAGACCGTTCAAGGACTTGGTTCTTCGGGGTTGGGGGAACTTTGGACCCTAAAACAGGGAAGTGCCATTGGACGGACGAGCAACTTGTAATACCCGTGAACAAGCTTCAGAACTATATCACCGCAGCGCAGGAAGGGACGTTCATTCCCGACAGAGAGAAGGACGAGCTGACTAAGGCCCTAGGGAATGCTGAGCACCCTGGACGAACACGAGGCACAACAGGCTCCGTTTCATGGAAGGTTGGGTTTCCCGACGCAGGCGGTTACAAAAGCCGGGAGAGAAAGAGGAAAGCGAAGCTGAGCGAAATTCAGAAGCTCAATGCAAGACTACAAAAGCTAGAGGAAGCTGAGAACCAGCGAGCTGCCAGCGAACCATCTCAACAGCACGAAGCTACCCCAGAAGCTACTACCCTGCCATCTCAGCGGAGAAGCAGCGTCGCTTCCACGGAGCCCGTTCAGCCCGACTTCACGTCTCCTAGCTACCCGTGGATACTATCATGGAGGCTCAACATTGCGAGCTTATGACGAAATGTCGGAACCTCACTTTCAAGGCGACTGTCGGCTCTGTTGCACCTCCTCAACGCAACGAAACTTTTCACTCCCGTCTGATTCCACATGGCTATGTTGTTGTGATGGTGGATGAAGTAATGTTGGAATTTGAGGAGCTCGAGCTTGACCACTGTACAGGTGAAGGAGAGAATAAGTTGGTTCGTGCCCTGAGGAGTACATGTCTATGGCAGAAGGAGTACATCAAGCTTCCAAAGTGGATGCCTCCGCCTCCTCCTTCTCCTCAGGCAAATCAGGGCACACCGCCTCCTTCTCCGGCTCCTCCGGCGCATGGGGGCACTCCGCCTCCTCCTTCGCCTACTCCGGCACGTCGGAGCAGTACGCCTCCTCCTCAGCCTCGTCGGCAACGGCGGAAGACAGACGCCGCCGATGTGGCTCCTCCGGCGCCTAGTAAGCAACGACGGAAGGGAGCCGTCGCCACTCCGGTGGCTAGCAGTATAAGCATAGGCAGCAGGGGATACACATACGGTCCATCTCTCAAGCCTGTGGAAGAGTTACCATATGAGAGAACCGAGTCTGAAAACAAGGAGATAAGTGAGGCTGAAGTGAGGGACCATTTTGCAAAGAAAACTCCAGCTCCGAAGGATAAGATAGATCTGGTGAAAGCGATGCACACTATCGATGCCCTGAAGCGACCGCTACCGCCTCCGCCGGATTCCAACTATGAACGTTGTATTAAAAAGGCATATCAAGATGCGCAGCGGTCGGGAAGTACTTCCAGTGATGCAATGTTAGCAGAACAAAGAAGTGGGAAAAAAATTCCCCAGCTCGGCGAACAGGCGAACCAATCGTGCCACCCGCTTAAGGTTTCTAGCAATATCGTCGCTAATCATCTAGGGATGGTCCCCAGTACCAAACCTGGTGATTACCTGAGCGATGATGTACTGTTTGAGAAGTTGGAGGTAGACGAATTCAAATACCGGTACGGGCATCCTCTCGTCAAACCCGATCATCCTCCTCTAACAACGATGATACGAAGATTCCATGAATGGTACATGCAAAGCTGCCGCGAGTCTGTGATGGATTCTTTGGTACTGTCAGTTAAAGAGGAGCACGACCTCGTTGGAATTGATATGTTGAATATTGAATATGAGGAGATATGGTAGTTATACAATCAGAAGGCCATCGACAAAACAATCGTGACTTGCTACTGTCTATAAGTACTACTTCTGTAATTAAGTCTCTCTATGTATATAGCTTAGCTCTTTCATTGCATGTATATATAATTATCCTCACTACTATATTATGCAGATTGAAGATCGTCAAATGTACGAAAGCACAAATGTATGACATTGGGTTCATTAACCCAAATGTCATACATGAGCATAATATAAAACATTGGCCCACAGAAACCGAGGAGAACTTGCTACAATCGTTGCTTAATAATCAAAACAAAGGGACAATGCTCTTTCCTTACAACTTCAAGTGAGTGTTACTGTCTTGTGCATATTCGGTTTCCCTTATTACTCGAGGTTTATAGTAATGTAATTGATGAGTTATGCATGCGTGCGCAGTTTCCACTTTATTCTGCTAGAGATTCATCTTGAGCGGGGGAGTAGTAATCGTCTTAGACTCGAAACGAAAAGATCCCCAGAATTATGCGGACATGACTAAAATTCTCCAGAAGTAAGTTCAATCGATCATTATTGCATTATATCGGCAACTTTAATTTGTTCATTTCCTGATATCAAGTAATTATTTTGTTTGTCTGGCAGGGTTTGGAAAGAGTTCACAACAATTGTTCCGGCACTACCGAAGGAGCTGCGATTTACACACCCGAAAGTAAGTACTACTAGCTAGTTCCGTGCATCTCCCATTGATTCTAGTTTCATCAATACCATTTATCATGCTTGATTATCAGTTTGATTGAACTCTATTTCTCGTAAACTGCTTGTGGCAGGAAGACGGGACTGATTTATGTGGATACTACGTTTGCGAGTTCATCTACAACGCGACGGCCCCTATGCGGGGCTACTCTACAAAACAATTTGAAGTGTGTAATCAATAATATTCAAAATTTTATTTTATTACCATATATATGTATTGACCCCCTTCTTCAAATTAGATGTGGCAGATGCGGGGTGAACTCCTACCACATGATCGCATACGAGCAATTGAAGAAGAATTGGCGGGATTCTTTCTTGACCACGTCATCAATAAAGGAGGACAATACCATCTGCAATTGGACATAAGATGTTAGGGATTGTAAGAGATCTTATATTTTATATATGTAGCTAGTAGCATCCGATATATATACGAAAACTTGTTATACGACCAATCTCTCCGAGAAAGAGAGGTCGATCACTTCTATCTCTATATGTTCATGATGATCTTATGTACTTAATGGTTCCTTCATTTGCTTACTAGCTAGTGTGTCGAGTTATCTCTATAGTAGCTAGCATCGACCAAGCACAAAGAAATAGAGGACACTTCTCTCTATCAATTAGCTAGCTATAACAATATAAAACCCCTAAATTAACTCTCTAAAACCCCCTAAACCCCCTCCCTTTCAAAATAAAAAATACAAGCAACTGCCAGATGCTGGCACGTGGATGCCTGTTGGTCCCGGTTGGTGTTACCAACCGGGACTAAAGGTCCTCCTGCCTGGGCTCCCCGTAGAGGCCACGTGGAGCCCCTTTTGTCCCGGTTTGTAAGAGAACCGGGACTAAAGGTTTTGGGCTTTAGTCCCGACACTTTAGTCCCGGTTCCAGAACTGGGACAAATGGGCCTTACGAACCGGGACAAATGGGCCTTTTTCTACTAGTGGTAGGTGAGAATTGTTCTTACTAGATACCCATAGCAGCTACGTAAGACATGCAAGAACAATTAGAGGACGTCTAACTTGTTTTTGCAGGGTATGTTGTGATGTGATATGGCCAATTACATGATGAGATATATGTGATGTATGAGATGATCATGTTTTGTATAGAATATCACGACTTGCATGTCAATGAGTACGGCAACCGGCAGGAGCCATAGGGTTGTCTTAAATTATTGTATGACCTGCATGTCAATCAATAAGTGCTATGTAATGCTTTACTTTATCACTAAATGGAAGCAATAGTAGTAGAAGCATGGTGGGCGCGACAAACCCGATGACGACACGTTGATGGAGATCATGGTGTCATTCTGGAGAGGATGGAGATCATGCCAGTGCTTTTAAGATGGAGATCAAAAGCACAAGTTCATGGCCATATCATGTCACTTATGATTTGCATGTGATGTCAATCCTTTTATGCACCTTGTTTTGCTTAGGACGACGGTAGCATTATAAGATGATCCCTCACTTAATTTCAAGAGAAATTGTGTTCTCACTGAGTGTGCACCGTTGCGAAAGTTCATCGTGTCGAGACACCACGTGATGATCGGGTGTGATAGACTCTACGTTCACATACAACGGTTGCAAGCCAGTGTTGCACATGCAGAACACTCGGGTTAAACTTGACGAGCCTAGCATGTACAGACATGGCCTCGGAACACAAGAGACCGAAAGGTCGAACATGAGTCATATAGTAGATATGATCAACATGATGATGTTCACCATTGAAACCACCTCAACTCACGTGATTATCGGACTTGAGTTGGTGAATTTGGATCATGTATTACTCGAATGACCGGAGGGATGTCAATTTGAGTGGGAGTTCTTAAGTAATATGATTAATTGAACCCATTATCATGAACATAGTCAGTCGTGTCTTTGCAAATTATGTTGTAGATTACTAGCTCATGTTGTAGCTCCCTTGTATTTTTATATGTTCCTAGAGAAATAGAGTTGAAAGATGATGGCAGCAATATTGCGGACTGGGTCCGTGATCTAAGGATTGTCCTCATTGCTACACAGAAGGCTTATGTCCTTAATGCACCGCTCGGTGAGCCACCCCCTCTAGCATCGTCTGTAGATGTTGTGAACATCTGACAGACGCATTCCGATGACTACTTGATAGTTTAGTGCGTCATGCATTACGGCTTAGAATTGAGGCTCCAAAACATTTTGAACGACACGGAACATATGAGATGTTCTAAGAGCTGAAATTAGGATCTCAGGCTCGTGCCCGTGTTGCGAGATATGAGATCTCCAACAAGATTCTTTGCTTGCAAGATGAAAGAGAATAGCTCGATCGTTGAGCATGTGCTCAGATTGTCTAGGTGCTACAATCGCTTGAATCGAGTGGGAGTTGATCTTCCAGATAACATAGTGATTGATATAGTTCTCCAAGTCACTGTCACTAAGCTACTAGAACTTGGTGATGAACTATAAAATGCCAGGGATAGAAATAATGATCCCTGAGCTGTTCGCGATGTTTGACACCGTGAAGGTTGAAATCAAGAAGGAGCGTCAAGTGTTGATGGTTAGTAAAACCACTAGTTTTGAGAAGGGCAAGGGCAAGGAGGGAAACTTCATGGACGGCAAGTCAGTTGTTGTTCCAGTGAAGCAATCCAAAGTTGAACCCAAACCCGAGACTAAGTGCTTCGATTATGAGGAGAGCGGTCGTTGAAGCGGAACAACCGTAGATACTTGGTAGATAAGAAGGCTGGCAACGTCGACAGAAGTATATTTGATATACGTGTTATTGATGTGTACCTTGCTAGTACTCCTAGTAGCACCTAGGTATTGGATACCGGTTCGGTTGCTAAATGTTAGTAACTCAAAATAAAAGCTATGAAGAACTAGCTAAGGGTGAGGTGACGATGTGTGTTGGAAATGTTTCCAAGTTTTATGTGATCAAACATCGCACGCTCTCTCTACCTTCGGGATTAGTGACGAACCTAAATAAATGTTATTTGGTGTTTTGCGTTGAGCATGAACGTGATTAGATCGTGATTATTGCAACACGATTATTCATTTAAGTTAGAGAATAATGGTTATTCTGTTTACATGAATAATACCTTCAATGGTCATGCACCTAGTGAGAATGGTTTCTTGAATCTTGATCGTAGTAATACACATGTTCATAACATTGATGCCAAAAGATACAAAGTTAATAATGATAGTACCACATACTTGTGGCACTGCCGCTAAATGTCATATTGGTATAAAGCGCATGAAGAAACTCCATGCTGATGGATCTTTGGACTCATTTGATTTCGAATCGGTTGAGACATGCCAACCATGCCTCTTGGGCAAGATGACTAAGGACCTCGTTTTCCGGATTGATGGAGTGGGCAAGTGATTTATTGGAAATGATACATGTTGATGTATGCAATCCAACGAGTCTTGTAGCGTGTGGTGGATATCGTTATTTTCTTGCCTTCACCGATGATTTGAGTAGATATAGTTTATATTTACTTAATAAAACACAAGTCTGAATCGTTTGAAAGGTTCAAGCAAATTTAGAATGAAGTTTAAGATCATCGTGACAAGAAGATAAAAATGTTTGTGATATGATCGTGGAGGTGAATATCTGAGTTACGAGTTTGGCATACAACTTTAGACAATGTGAAAGTTGTTTCACAACTCACGCCACCTGGAACACCATAGTGTGATGGTGTGTCTGAACGTCATAGTCGTGCTCTATTGGATATGGTGCGTGCTATGATGTCTCTTATCGTTTTGCCACTATCATTTTTGGGGTTATGCATTAGAGACAACTACATTCACTTTAAAAAGGGCACCATCTAAATCCGTTGAGATGACACCATATGGTTTGACAGAAACCTAAAGTTGTCACTTATTAGAGTTTGGGAATGCGACACTTATGTCTGATAAGCTCGAACCCAAAGCGGACAAATGCATCTTCATAGAATACCCTAAGAACAGTTGGGTGAACCTTCTATCTCGGATCCAAGCATAAAATGTTTGTTGCTAAAATTGGGTCCTTTCTGGAGAAAAGGTTTTCTCTCGAAAGAATTGAGTGGAAGGAAGATAGAACTTGATGAGGTTGTTGAACCTTTGTTTCAACCAGAGAGTAGCACGGCGCAGGAAGATGTTTCTGTGAAGCCTACGTTAGTTGACGAGGAAGTTAATGATGATGATCATGAAGCTTCAGATCAAGTTACTATCAAACCTCGTAGGTCGACAAGGATGCATACTGCTCGTGAGTGGTACGACAACCCTGTCTTGGAGGTCATGTTGTTGGACAACGATGAACCTACGAGCTATGGAGAAGCGATGATGGGCCCGGATTCCGACAAATGGTTAGAGGCCATGAAATCTGAGAAAGGATCCATGTATGAAAACCAAGTATAGACTTTGGTAGACTTGCTCGTTGGACGGAAGGTCGTCGAGTACAAATGGATCGTTAAGATGAAGACATACACTGATGGTAAATGTCACCATTTATAAAGCTCGACTTGTTGCAAAGAAGTTTACGACAAGTTCAAGGAGTTGACTGTGATGAGACTTTCTCACTCGTAGCGATGCTAAAGTCTGTTGGAATTATGTTAGCAGTTGTTGCATTTTTCAATTATGAAATCTGGCAGATGGATGTCAAACCATCGTTTCCTTAACGGTTTACTTGAGGAAAGGTTGTATGTGATACAGCCAGAAGGTTTTGTCAGTCCTAAGGATGCTAAAAGGTGTGCAAGCTTCAGTAATCCGTCTATGGACTGAAGCAAGCATCTCAGAGTTGGAATATACACTTTGATGAGGTCATCAAAGTTTTTAAGTCTATACAAAGTTTATGAGAAACTTTTATTTACAATAAAGTGAGTGGGAGCACTATAAAGTTTCTGATAAGCATATGTGGTTGACATATTGTTGATCGGAACTGATATAGAATTTCTGGAAAGCATAAAGGGTTGTTTGGAAAGAGTTTTTCAAAGGAAGACCTAGATAAAGCTACCTAATTGTTGAGCATCAAGATCTGTAGAGATAGATCAAGATACTTGATGAGGCTTTCAATGAGTACATACCTTGACAAGATTTTGAAAGAGTTCAAAATGGATCAGTCAGAGAAAGAGTTCTTGCCTGATTTGTAAGGTGTGAAGTTGAGTAAGACTCAAAGCTCGACCACGACAGAAGAAAGAGAAAGGACGAATTTCGTCCCCTATACCTTAGACATAGGATCTATATTATGCCATGTTGTGTACCGCACCTAGTGTGTGCCTTGCCATGAGTCTGTCAAGGGGTACAAGAATGATCCAAGAGTGGATCACTAGACAGCGGTCAAAATTATCCTTAGTAACCTGACGACTAAGGAAATGTTTCTTGATTATGGAGGTGATAAGGAGTTCGTCGTAAAGAGTTACGTCGATGCAAGCTTTAACACCAATCCGGATGACTCTTAGTAGCAATCCGGATACGTATAATGGAGCAACCTTGGTGTCTAGTCCTGTAGTCCGAAAAGGACTCTTGCCTTGCGGGCAAACCGACCTTGAGGAGGTTTTTTCTCCAAGTTTCGACCCGAGGACTCAGCATATAAATAGAGGAGCGAGGCTAGCACTTGGGACACATCAAGAAACCCTAAGCCATGTGCTGCCTCTCCTCTAGTTCGTAGTTTCTCCTCTAGATCAGTTTCAGCGGTGCTTAGGCGAAGCCCTGCTGGAATTGCTCCACCACCATCGCCGCAACGCCGTCGCGCTACCGGAGAACTCGTCTACCTCTCCGCTCCCTCTTGTTGGATCAAGAAGGCGGAGATCGTCATCGAGCTATACGTGTGCTGAACGCGGAGGTGCCGTCTGTTCGGCGCTAGATCGGAAGGACCGCGATCAAGATCGCGAGACGATTCGTGATTGGATCGCGGGACGGATCGTGATGAGATCACGGGAGGATCGTGATTGGATCACGGGACGGATTGTGATGGGATCACGAGACGCTCGGCGATTTGGATCGCGAAGATGTTTGACTACATCAACCGCGTTTGTTAATGCTTCCCGCTTAGTGATCTACAAGGGTATGTAGATTCACTCTCCCGCTCGTAGATGCTCATTACCATGCGTAGGAAAATTTTTGTTTCCCATACAATGTTTCCCAACAATAAGTAGTCTGATGTTGTACAGATTTTTAATAATTGATAATCATATTTAGCAGTAAACTTGTGTGCATGTAATTTCACGCTTGTTCATTTTATTAATTTGGGATAGAATAAAAATGCGTAGTACCGAGACCCACACCATGCACTGCCATTACTTTTGAGTTGTATTTTCAACTTGCTCCTCACACGAACGTACGTGAATGCCCCACGTCCAGCTTAGCATGAACACCTACTGTCATTTTCTTGGCCAATCCGGAGTAATCTCATTCCTTTTTTCCCACGGTCCAATTCCTCCTCACGTGAATGCCTGAACAGTTTTTGTTCAGTGTGTGTTATACCTGATTAAACCTCGAGCCGGGTTAAGCCTCGGGCCGGGCCTAAAAAAACCCGATGCAAAAAACCTAGGCCCGAAACCGGTCCGGTCCGATCGTCGGGCCTAATTTCTGGGTCCAGACCTGTCCCAAACCCGAAGAAATCCCGGCTCGACCCGACATAGGCGTAAAACCAGATTTTTGCAGGCCCAAGCCCGGTCCGGCCCGACCACCGGGCTCCAAATTTAGATCCGGGCCCGGCCCATGAGCAAGGTCGGACCAGGCCGGGCCAGGATTTTTCGGGCTGGGCCGACTGGGCCGAGCTCCCCATGACCTGGTCTGGTGTGTGCGCGTGCGCAGGTTATGTGTGTTCCTCGTCCCTGCAGATAAAGTCAAATCCACATTTGACCCTTTGATTACGGCTTGTTGATTCTGGTACAACTCACTATGTATATAAAATGGTAGGATTTAATGTAAAAAACGACGTGGGACTGATAAATATAAAAATCACCTGTTTTTTCCAACACAATTGTAAGCTAGGTCAGTTTGCTTTGTTTTTCCCACCGAAATAACTATTTCTTGCTACAAATCAGTCCCATCATCGGGCAATGTGTGGGATGAAACGCCCATAAGTTTGCTTGTACATTATTAAGCAGCTAACTCTAGTTTATATTACAATTGAAAGCTACCTCAACTGGCTAAGGTCATAGTAACTGGCCAGAAGGTTGGGGTTCGATTCGTGCCACCCATAGTTTATTTTTTCACGTTTCTAACTGGGGTTAAATTAATTTTGTTGGCAGGCCAACGTGCAACATGGGCCAGCATGGATGCTACACTTTGGACCGTATATGCTGAGCGAAGCCTTGGTCTATCCTAGCCTAATATTCGTATGCTTTTTCTTCAAAAAATAAATGATGTTGGTACGTTCGAACGACAGACGAAAGTCCTCGTACGATGCACATGACGAACAAAAAAAATAGCCGATCTCCTGATGACGAAAAAAACTAAAGAAACGATCCTTTCTTTAATATTAAACTAGATAAAGAAAAGCTAGCTGATTACGAACGGCCTATGAAATTTTTCGAAAGCAATTGCATTCTACATTATCACCCTTCACTGGAGCTGAAAGAATATATCTCAAGATTCCTTCTTTTTATTCCATCCTCCCCAAACCAAGCCCAACTAAGAACAGAGCTCCCTTGACCGGTGGCACTTTCCCATCCATCCGTCGAGAGAGAAACAACAAACGCCCAGAGCCGAAACCAAGAACAAGCAAGCCCCCCAATGGTCAACATGGTGGCCGCAGCCCCCAGCCGCCGCCTCCTCCTAATCCTCCTCGGCCTGAGCCTCCTCGCTAGCTCCACCTCGACGGCGCCCTACGACCCTCCCACCGTGCCGGAGCTGATGGATCGGTTCGGCCTCCCGCGCGCGCTCCTCCCGAATACCGCCCGGCGGTACCTCCTCCACTCCGACGGCTCCTTCGAGCTCTTCCTCGACGACGGCTGCGAGGTCGAGGCCGGGGGCTACCGCGTTCTGTACGACATCAGGCTCTCCGGGTCCGTGGCGCCCGGGGCGGTAACAGGGCTCGAGGGCGTCCGCGTGCGCGTGCTGTTCGTCTGGGTCCCCGTCACCGGCGTCGAGGTGGGCGGCGGGGTCGTCACCCTCAGCGTCGGTCCCGTCAAGAAGTCGTTCCCTGCCGTTGGATTCAAGGCCAGTCCGCTTTGCAGTACCGCCGCCGTCACCGCCGCCGTCGATGTAGCTTAATTTGTACTACTGGAGCAGTTAGTTTGTTGCGATTCTTAGGCCACGATTGGTGTACACTTGTACTTGTATGACGCTGGACGAAGGAATGCCCAATACGTGTGTATATACGGATATACATCCACACGTTATATGAGCGTATTTGTTGGTCAGATATATACTTTCTCGCAAAGCATGTACTATTTTGATTTTTGAAAGGAAAATCTTTTCAGAGAGAGAAAATTGGCGTGTGTACTTTCATAGCATCACCATGCTGCCTAATCTGTGAGCCATCCTATTGAATTGAGGTGTTCAATTTTAGATTAGGTTTACAATTTTGACTAGGCAAACGATTTTTTAAGAAGCTCTCTCATTCTTCAGATATTTAATTTTTCTATTTGATTTATGTTTGCTTAAATTAATTGGTATGATTGCTCAAAATAACCAGCAGCAACCGGTCTCTAAAATCGCATCAATCCCACTTTTAGAAAGCATGAATGAAAGACCTCAGAGAAGTTGCTTACATATTGAGAATCGATATTATATATGGATGACATATTACTGATTGGAAACAATATAGAACTTCTAGAAAGCGTGAAGACGTATTTGAATAAGAGTTTTTCAATGAAAGACCTCAAAGAAGCTGCTTACATATTGAGAATAAGATCTATAGAGATAGATCAAGACGCTTAATAAGATTTTTACAAATCATATATCTTGATAAGATTTTGAAGAAGTTCAAAATTTAGTACAAGAAGGGGCTCTTGCATGTCTTGCAAGGTGTGAAGTTGAGTAAGACTCAATACCCGACGACTATAGAGGATAGAGAAAAGATGAGTATTATCCCCTATGCTTCAGCCATATCATCTATCATGTATGTGATGTTGTGCACAAGACCATATGTCAGCCTCGCCATAAGTATGGCAGGGAGGTTTCAAAATGATCTAGGAATGGAACACTAGACAACGGTCAAGAATATCCTTAAGTACCTGAAAAAAGGATTAAGGACATGTTTCTCGTTTATGGAGGTGATTAAGAGCTCCTCGTAAAGGGTTACGTCGATGCAAGCTTTGACACAGATCCAGATGACTTGAAGTCTCAAACCAGATACATATTTGTTCTAAATGGTGGAGCGGTAAGTTGGTGTAGTTCCAAGCAAAGCGTGGAAGCAGATTCTACATATGAAGCGGACTACATAGCTGTTTTGGAAGCAGCGAAGGAAGGTGTCTGGATGAAGCAATTCATGACGGATCTTGGAGTTGTCCCTAGTGCATTGGAACCAATGACCCTCTTCTGTGACAACACTAGCCCCATTGCTCTAGTCAAGGAGCCCAGGTTTCACAAAAGGACCAGACATATAAAGCGTCGTTTCAATTTCATCCGCGATTACATCAAGGAGGAGGACATAAACATTTGCAAAGTACATACGGATCTGAATGTTGCAGACCCGTTGACTAAACCTTTTCCACAGGGAAAACATGATCAACACCTGAACTATATGGGTGTTAGATTCATTACAATGTAAATCACATGGTGATGCGAACTAGATTATTGACTCTATTGCAAGTGGGAGACTGTTGGAAATATGCCCTAGAGGCAATAATAAAGTGGTTATTAATATATTTCTCTGTTCTTGATAATCGTTTATTATCCATGTTAGAATTGTATTGACCTCGGGGCTGGAGCCTGCACCAGACCAAGCGCGTTGGCTTCCCTCTCCCTTGGGAGATTTCACTGTCGCCTCGGTGTATAGGGCGTTGTGCCGGAGGCTACCCCTATCGTGGACCTCACCTCTTTGGAAGGCCCCGCTCCCCCTTAAAATTAAATTTTTTGTCGGGCAACTTTGCGTGATTGTCTCCCCTCGGGGACTAAGGTCCGTAAGAGGAATGATCGGCGCAATGGGCTTTGCCCCTTATGCGGGTTCCCGGAGGACAGGACCCATATTCTATTCTCCTGCACGGCCGCTAGGTCACTTTGGAGCTTCGTCCGGGAGGCCTTAGGGCCTGAGTGGGAAGTCTCGGACCTTCCCAGCTTCCTGCAGGCCCGTTCCTCCTGGGCTGGTGGGAATCGGCGTCTTTTTTGGTTGATTTTCGCCGCTATGTCATGGTCGCTCTAGACTACGCACAATAAGATGGTGATCGAGAAGGTCTTCTTAAGGCGCGCCTCTGACTCCTTCAAATTTCTTGCCTTTCTATAGCACTCGCACCCGTTAGTTAGGCAGCGGGATCAGGAGTGCCTTGGACGGATGTTGGACGCCCTTCATGTGGCGGCTTGCCGTCTCTCTTCGTCGCCCACCTAGAGGAGTAGTCTTCCGGTGGCCACTTGGTGGTTTTGTTTTTCAGCTTCTTTTTCCGTTGTTTTTGGGCTGTCTTGTGATGTGGCCCCAGCAGACTTCTATGTGTGACATGTTGGTACTTGCTGTTGGTTTGGATGGTTGCTTTATTTATAAAGCGGGGTGAATGCCTATTTCGTTAGAATTGTATTGACCGGAAACTCAAATACATGTGTGAATGTATAGACAAACATTGTGTCCCTAGTGAGCCTCTACTAGACTAGCTCGTTGATCAAAGATGGTCAAGGCTTCCTGACCATAGACATGATTTGTCATTTGATAACGGGATCACATCATTAGGAGAATGATGTGATGGACAAGACCCAACCATAAGCATAGAATTTGATCATGTTAGTTTATTGCTACTACTTTATCCATGCCAAGTATCTGTTCCTACGACCGTGAGATCACGCAACTCCCTGACATTGGGGGAATGCCTTGTATGTATCAAACTTCACAACGTAATTGGGTGGCTATAAATGTGCTCTACGGGTATCTTGTTGGGTTCTACCATAGGTGCATCCATGCAAATTAGATTTTCCTACACGCAGGACATCCAAGGACATGCTACGGAGATGGATCACCGATTGTTATCACTAGACGCGTGGTGTCGTGCAGCGAAAGTAGAGTTGGGGCAGCGTGTTTATGTGGTCTGTCTCCTCCTCGTTCGATCTCCCTCGAACAGTCGATCGTCGGATCCCACGTACAGGTTCGCCGGAGCGGCGCAGGTGCACCGCCTCTAATGGTATCCACGTGTGCAGGAGGAACACCGTGCGGCGGACTGCTAGGTCCGATCACATAGTCCGCAGCGGCGAGTGGAGGTGGCTAGTTGCAACACATGCAAAGCCCTAATGACAGCGCCAAAGCGATCAACCAGATGGGTGTGTTGCACCTCCAATATATATAGGCATCCATCGTGGTCTCAACTCTTGGGCCTTGCACGGATCCTAAAGCCCACATGTTCCTTCCCTTAAGCACGCGACCCTTTAGGTTCTCGTTCACTTGGTCGCGAGTCAGATCACATCTGGATCGACCAATCGGTAGCGGCCTCCAGCGAAGCGTGCCGACTCCAAGTGTTCGATGAAGCTAGCTAGGCGAACATGTACTTCACGCTTCTATTCCCTTTGCCACATGATATATGCTGTCATACTCAAGGCATCATGGTCATCCTTGTTGTAGCACAACCTCTTTCACGTTCCGGTGAATCCGACAAACACTTCAGATTATCTCATAATCCTCATGTTGGGGAACGTCGCATGGGAAACAAAAAATTTCCTACGCACATGCAAACCTATCCATGGTGATGAGCATCTACGAGATTGAGAGTGGATCTACGTACCCTTGTAGATCGCTAAGCGGGAAGGGTTAAGAAACGCGATTGGTGTAGTCGTACTTCTTCGCGATCCAAATCGCTGAGCGTCCCGCGATCTAATCACGAACCATCCCGCGAACCAATCACGAACCGTCCCGCGATCTCGTCACGATCCGTCCCGCGATCCGATCACGAACGTCCCGTGGCCTTGATCACGATCCTTCCGATCTAGTACCGAACGAACGGCACCTCTACGTTCAGCACACGTGCAGCTTGATGACGATCTCCACCATCTTGATCCAGCAAGGGGAGGTGGAGAGGAGAGAGAGTTCATTGGCAGCGTGACGGCGCTCCGGTGATGGTGGTGGTGGAGCAATTCCGGCAGGGCTTCGCCTAAGCACTGCGAAAAACTAATCTAGAGGAGCACCGGTGGAACGGGTAGCACGTGGCCGTAATTTCTGCCAAAACCCTAGCTATTCCACCAGTATATATAGGAGGAGAGGAGAGGAGAGGCAGCCAAGGGCCTCCTTGGTTCGGCCGAACCATAGGGTGGAATCCTATTCCACCTCCAATCCTACTTGGAGTAGGATTGCTCCCTATTGGCTGATTTTTGGCCTTTTTCCTTTAGCCTTTTTCTCTCCTGCGCCATGGGCCTTCTAGGATGATTTACCAGCCCACTAAGGGCTGGTTAATACTCTCCCACAGCCCATGGTCTCTCTAGGGTCGAAATACCCCTCCCGGAGGTCTCTCGGTACACTCCCGGCACTCCCGGTACACTACCGATGAGCCCGAAACTTTTCCGGCGACCAAACTGGGACTTCCTATATATGAATCTTTACCTCCGGACCATTCCGGAGCTCCTCGTGAAGTCCGGGATCTCATCCGGGACTCCGAACAACCTTCGGTCACCACCATACACAACTCTATACTACCGAAACGTCACCGAACCTTAAGTGTGCAGACCCTGCGGGTTCGAGAACTATGTAGACATGACCGAGACACCTCTACGGCCGATAACCAATGGCGGGACCTGGACGTCCACATTGGTTCCTACATATTCTATGAAGATCTTTATCGGTTGAACCTCTATGTCAAGGATTCAGTTAATCCCGTATAACGTTCCCTTTGTTCTTCGGTATGTTACTTGCCCGAGATTCGATCGTCGGTATCTCTATACCTAGTTCAACCTCGTTACCGGCAAGTCTCTTTACTCATTCCGTAATACAAGATCCCGCAACTAACAATTAGTCACATTGCTTGCAAGGCTCATTGTGATGTTGTATTACCGAGTGGGCCCCGAGATACCTCTCCGTAACACGGAGTAACAAATCCTAGCCTCGATCCATGCCAACTCAACAAACACCATTGGAGATACCTGTAGAGCACCTTTATAGTCACCCAGTTACGTTGCAACGTTTGATACACACAAGGCACTCCTCCGATATCCGTGAGTTGCATGATCTCATGGTCAAAGGAACATATACATTGACATGCAAAAAACAGTAGCAATAAACTGACACGATCATACGCTACATTTGTAGTTTGGGTCTTGTCCATCACATCATTCTCCTAATGATGTGATCCCGTTATCAAATGACATCTCATGTCCATGGCTAGGAAACCTTAACCATCCTTTGATCAACGAGCTAGTTCACTAGAGGCATACTAGGGACATTGTGTTGTCTATTTACCCACACATGCAATGTGTTTCCAATCACTACAATTATAGCATGGATAATAAACGATTATCATGAACAAGGAAATATAATAATAAACACTTTATATATTTCCTCTAGGGCATATTTCCAACAGTCTCCCACTTGCACTAGAGTCAATAATCTAGTTCACATCACTATGTGATTTACATGGTAATGAATTGAACACCCATACAGTTCTGGTGTTGATCATGTTTAGCCCTTGGAAGAGGTTTAGTCAATGGGTCTGCAACATTCAGATCCGTGTGCACTTTGCAAATATTTATGTCCTTCTCCTCGATGTAGAACCGGATGGAGTTGAAGCGTCGCTTTATGTGTCTGTTCCTCTTGTGAAACCTTGGTTCCTTGGCTAGAGCAATGGCACCAGTGTTGTCACAGAACAGGTCTATTGGATTCAGTACACTAGGCACTACTCCAAGATCTGTCATGAACTGCTTCATCCAGGCACTTTCCTTCGCTGCCTCCGAGGCTGCGATGTACTCCGCTTCGCACGTAGAATTAGCTACCACGCTTTGCTTGGAACTGCACCAGCTTACCGCTCCCCCGTTATGAATAAATACGTATCCGGTTTGTGACTTAGAGTCGTCCGGATCAGTCTCAAAGCTTGCACCGACGTAACCCTTTACGACGAGCTCTTCATCACCTCCATAAACGAGAAACATGTCCTTAGTCCTGTTAAGGTACTTAAGGATATTCTTGACCGCTTGCCAGTGCTCCATTCCAGGATCACTTTGAAACCTTCCAGCCATACTTATGGCAAGGCTGACATCGGGTCTTGTGCACAGCATTGCATACATGATAGAGCCTATGGCTGAAGCATAGGGGATGACGCTCATCTTTTCTTTATCTTCTGCAGTCACTGGGCATTGAGTCTTACTCAACTTCACACCTTGTAACACAGGCAAGAACCCCTTCTTGGCCTGTTCCATTTTGAACTTCTTCAAAACTTTATCAAGGTATGTGCTCTGTGAAAGTGCTCTTAAGCATCTCGATCTATCTCTATAGATCTTAATGCCTAATATGAAAGCAGCTTCTCCTAGGTCCTTCATTGAAAAACTCTTATTCAAATACTCCTTCACGCTTTCCAGCATTTCTATATTGTTTCCAATCAGTAATATGTCATCCACATATAATACTAGAAATGCTATAGAGCTCCCACTCACTTTCTTGTAAATACAAGCTTCTCCATAAACTTGTATAAACTCAAACGCTTTGATCACCTCATCAAAATGCTTATTCCAACTCTGAGATGCCTGCACCAGTCCATAAATGGATCGCTGGAGTTTGCAAACTTTGTCAGCATTCTCTGGATCAGCAAAACCTTCGAGTTGCATCATATACAACTCTTCCTCAAGGAAACCGTTGAGGAACGCCGTTTTGACATCCATCTGCCAAATTTCATAGTCGAAATAAGTAGCTATTGCCAACATGATTCTGACAGACTTAAGCATCGCTACGGGTGAGAAAGTCTCATCGTAGTCAACTCCTTGAACTTGTGAAAAACCCTTTGCCACAAGTCGAGCTTTATAGACGGTGACATTACCGTCTGTGTCCGTCTTCTTCTTAAAGATCCATTTGTTCTGAATGGTCTTTCGCCCTTCAGGTAGTACTTCCAAAGTCCATACTTTGTTTTCATACATGGATCCCATCTCGGATTTCATGGCCTCTAACCATTTCTCAGAATCTGGGCCCATCACTGCTCCTCCATAGCTCGTAGGTTCATTGTTGTCTAACAACATGACCTCCAAGACAGGGTTGCCGTACCACTCGGGAGTAGTACGCGCCCTTGTCGACCTACGAGGTTCAATAGCAGCTTGATCCGAAGCTTCATGATCATCATCATTAATTTCCTCTTCTACCGTCGTACGTTCCACAGAAACAACTTTCTGCGCTGCGCTACTTTCCGGTTGAAGTAAAGGTTCAATAACCTCATCAAGCTCTATTTTCCTCCCACTCAATTCTTTCGAGAGAAACTCTTTCTCAAGAAATGTTCCGTTCTTAGCGACAAACACTTTGCCTTCGGATCTGAGATAGAAGGTATACCCGACTGTCTCTTTCGGGTATCCTATGAAGACGCATTTTTCCGCTTTGGGTTCCAGCTTTTCAGGCTGAAGCTTTTTGACATAAGCATCACATCCCCAAACTTTAAGAAACGACAACTTCGGCTTTTTGCCAAACCACAGTTCATATGGCGTCGTCTCAACGGATTTCGATGGTGCCCTATTTAAAGTGAATGTAGCTGTCTCTAATGCATAACCCCAAAACGATAGTGGCAAATCGGCAAGAGACATCATAGAACGCACCATATCTAATAAGGTTCGATTACGACGTTCAGACACACCATTACGCTGTGGTGTTCCGGGCGGTGTCAACTGTGAAACAATTCCACATTGTCTTAAGTGACTGCCAAACTCATAACTCATATATTCACCTCCTCGATCAGATCGCAAAAATTTAATCTTCTTGTTACGATGATTCTCAACTTCACTCTGAAATTGCTTGAACTTTTCAAATGTTTCAGACTTGTGTTTCATCAAGTAAATATACCCATATCTACTCAAGTCATCAGTGAAGGTGAGAAAGTAACGATATCCACCGCGCGCTGCAACATTCATTGGACCGCACACATCAATATGTATGATTTCCAATAAGTCACTTGCCCGTTCCATTGTTCCTGAGAACGGCATTTTAGTCATCTTGCCCATCAGGCATGGTTCACATGTGTCAAGTGATTCAAAATCAAGTGACTCCAAAAGTCCATCAGCATGGAGCTTCCTCATGTGTTTTACACCAATATGACCTAAACGGCAGTGCTACAAGAAAGTGGTACTATCATTAACAACTCTACATCTTTTGGCATCAATGTTATGAACATGTGTGTCATCACTATCAAGATTTAAAATGAATAAACCCCTAACATTGGGTGCATGACCATAAAAGATGTTACTCATATAAATAGAACAACCTTTATTCTCTGATTTAAATGAGTAACCGTCTCGCAATAAACAAGATCCGGATATAATGTTCATGCTTAACGCAGGCACTAAATAACAATTATTCAGGTTCATCACTAATCCCGATGGTAATCGAAGAGAGAGCGTGCCGACGGCGATCACATCAACCTTGGAACCATTTCCCACGCGCATCATCACTTCGTCCTTTGCCAGTCTTCGTTTATTCCGTAGTTCCTGCTTTGAGTTGCAAATGTGAGCAACCGGACCGGTATCAAATACCCAGGCACTACTAGGAGAACTAGTAAGGTACACATCAATAACATGTATATCATATATACCTTGTTTGTCGTTGGTCGCCTTCTTGTCAGTCATGTACTTGGGGCAGTTCTGCTTCCAGTGACCAGCTCCTTTGCAATGAAAGCACTTAGTTTCTGGCTTAGGTCCATGCTTAGGCTTCTTTGTAGGATCAGCAACTGCTTTGCGATCCTTCTTGGTTTTACCCTTCTTGCCTTTGCCCTTGCCATTTTTCTTGAAACTAGTGGTTTTATTGACCATCAACACTTGATGTTCTTTCTGGATTTCAGACTCAGCGACTTTCAGCATCACAAACAGCTCGGCGACTGACTTGTTCATCCCGTGCATGTTATAGTTCATCACAAAGCTTTTGTAACTAGGTGGCAGTGATTGAAGAACTCTATCAGTGATCGCCTCTGGTGGAAGGGTAATTCCCAACTCACCTAGACGGTTTGAGTACCCAGACATTCTGAGTATATGCTCACTGATAGACCCGTTCTCCTCCATCTTGCAAGCATAGAACTTATCGGAGGTCTCATACCTCTCAATCCGGGCATTCTTCTGAAAGATAAACTTCAACTCCTGGAACATCTCATATGCTCCATGATGTTCAAAACATCTTTGAATTCCCGGTTCTAAGCCATACAATATTGCACACTGAATTATTGAGTAGTCTCCAGCACGAGCCTCCCAAGCGTTCTTAACGTCTTCGGAGGTCATGTCTTCTGGTTGGTCACCAAGCGGTGCATCAAGGACATATTGTTTCTGGGAAGCCGTAAGGATAATCCTTAGATTACGGGCCCAATCAACAAAGTTACTTCCGTCATCTTTCAACTTAGCTTTCTCTAGGAACGCATTAAAATTCAGGGGTGCTACTGCGCGAGCCATTGATCTACAACATAAATATGCAAAGGTTACTTAGACTATTGTTCAAGATAATGAGTTTAGTTAATCAAATTACTAAAGCTCCCACTCAAATTGACATCCCTCAGGTCATCTGAGTGTCACATGATCCAAATTCACCAACTCAAGTCCGATCATCACGTGAGTTAAGCTGGTTTCAATGGTGAACATCATTATGTTGATCATATCTACTATATGACTCATGTTCGACCTTTCGGTCTCTTGTGTTCCGAGGCCATGTCTGTACATGCTAGGCTCGTCAAGTTCAACCCCAGTGTTCTGCACGTGCAAATCTGGCTTGCACCCATTGTATGTGAACGTAGAGTCTATCACACCCGATCATCACGTGGTGTCTCGACACGACGAACTTTCACAACGGTGCACACTCGGGGAGAACACAGTTTATCTTGAAATTCAAGTGAGGGATCACCTTATAATGCTATCACCGTACTAAGCAAAACAAGGTGCATAAAAGGATTAACATCTCATGCAATTCATAAGTGACATGATATGGCCATGAACTTGTGTTTAAGATCTCCATCTTCGAAACACCGGCATGATCTCCATCGTCACCGGCACAACACCATGATCTCCATCATCTTGATCTCCATCAATGTGTTGCCATTGGGGT
Organism: Hordeum marinum; assembly: GCA_022496015.1. Taxonomy (NCBI): domain Eukaryota; kingdom Viridiplantae; phylum Streptophyta; class Magnoliopsida; order Poales; family Poaceae; genus Hordeum; species Hordeum marinum. Next base: position 364,884,317 of record CM039673.1, on the reverse strand, counting down.
TGTGGCGACAGCCCTGCTTCTACTTCTATTGCTACCACTTAGCGATAAAGTAAAGCATTACATAGCGCTTAATGATTGACACGCAGGTCATACAATAATTAAAGACAACCCTATGGCTCCTGCCGGTTGCCGTATTCACCGACGTGCAAGTCGTGAAAATCTATACATCACATGATCATCTCATACATCACATATATCTCATCATGTAATTGGCCATATCACATCACAACATACCCTGCAAAAACAAGTTAGACGTCCTCTAATTGTTGTTGCATGTTTTACGTGGCTGCTACGGGTATCTAGCAAGAACGATTCTCACCTACGCATAAACCACAATGGTGATACATAGATTGCTTTTCAACCTTCTCAAGGACCGCCTTTGTCGGATCCGATCCAACTAAAGTGAGACAAACTGTCACCCGCAAGCCATCTAAGCAACAAGTTGCGTCGAGGGAACTGGTCTCTCGTAAGCATACGAGTAATGTTGGTCTGGGCCGTTTCATCTCACAATCCCGCTGAACCAAAATCCGACCAAGGGAGGAAGTAATCTAAGCATCAACGCCCACAAACCTTTTGTGTTCTACTCGAGATCTCATCGAACCATCAACCTAGCTCATGATGCCACAGTTGGGGAACGTCGCATGGGAAACAAAAAATTTCCTACACACATGCAAACCTATCCATGGTGATGAGCATCTACGAGATTGAGAGTGGATCTACGTACCCTTGTAGATCGCTAAGCGGGAAGCGTTAAGAAACGCGGTTGGTGTAGTCGTACTTCTTCGCGATCCAAATCACCGAGCATCCCGCGATCTAATCACGAACCGTCCCGCAAACCAATCACGAACCGTCCCGCGATCTCGTCACGATCCATCCCACGATCCGATCATGAACGTCCCGTGGCCTTGATCACGATCCTTTTGATCTAGTACCGAACGGACGACACCTCCGCGTTCAGCACACGTGCAGCTTGATGATGATCTCCACCATCTTGATCTAGCAAGGGGAGGTGGAGAGGAGAGAGAGTTCACCGGCAGCGTGACGGTGCTCCGGTGATGGTGGTGGTGGAGCAATTCCGGCAGGGCTTCGCCTAAGCACTGCGGAAAACTAATCTAGAGGAGCACCGGTGGGACGGGTAGCATGTGGCCGTAATTTCTGCCAAAACCCTAGTTATTCCACTAGTATATATAGGAGGAGAGGAGAGGAGAGGCATCCAAGGGCCTCCTTGGTTCGGCCGAACCATAGGGTGGAATCCTATTCCACCTCCAATCCTACTTGGAGTAGGATTGCTCCCTATTGGTTGATTTTTGGCCTTTTTCCTTTAGCCTTTTTCTCTCCTATGCCATGGGCCTTCTACGATGATTTACCAGACCACTAAGGGCTGGTTAATACTCTCCCACAGCCCATGGTCTCTCTAGGGTCGAAATACCCCTCCCGGAGGTCTCCCGGTACACTACCGGCACTCCCGGTACACTACCGATGATCCCGAAACTTTTCCGGCGACCAAACTAGGACTTCCTATATAGGAATCTTTACCTCCGGACCATTCCGGAGCTCCTCGTGACGTCCGGGATCTCATCTGGGACTCCGAACAACCTTCAGTCACTACCATACACAACTCTATACTACCGAAACGTCACTGAACCTTAAGTGTGCAGACCCTGCGGGTTCGAGAACTATGTAGACATGACCGAGACACCTCTACGGCAAATAACCAATGGCGGGACCTGGACGTCCACATTGGTTCCTACATATTCTACGAAGATCTTTATCGGTCGAACCTCTATGTCAAGGATTCAGTTAATCCCGTATAACGTTCCCTTTGTTCTTCGGTATGTTACGTGCCCGAGATTCGATCCTCGGTATCTCTATACCTAGTTCAACCTCGTTACCGGCAAGTCTCTTTACTCGTTTCGTAATACAAGATCCTGCAACTAACAATTAGTCACATTGCTTGCAAGGCTCATTGTGATGTTGTATTACCGAGTGGGCCCCGAGATACCTCTCCGTAACACGGAGTAACAAATCCCAGTCTCGATCCATGCCAACTCAACAAAAACCATTGGAGATACCTGTGGAGCACCTTTATAGTCACCCAGTTACGTTGCGACGTTTGATACACACAAGGCACTCCTCCGATATCCGTGAGTTGCATGATCTCATGGTCAAAGGAACATATAAATTGACATGCAGAAAACAGTAGCAATAAACTGACATGATCATACGCTACGTTTGTAGTTTGGATCTTGTCCATCACATCATTCTCCTAATGATGTGATCCCGTTATCAAATGACATCTCATGTCCATGGCTAGGAAACCTTAACCATCCTTTGATCAACGAGCTAGTTCACTAGAGGCATACTAGGGATATAGTGTTGTCTATTTACCCACACATGCAATGTGTTTCCAATCACTACAATTATAGCATGGATAATAAACGATTATCATGAACAAGGAAATATAATAATAAACACTTTATATATTGCCTCTAGGGCATATTTCCAACACCTCATAACATGTCCATGATTATCCAGGTCGGATCACCCGAGGGGCCCAGAGTATATCTCTCCTGATTGGAGGGGCAAATCCCATCTTTCTCGACCATGCACTACTAGGAGAATGCTTATACATAGGATTTTAGTAGTAGCGCTTGTTGAAGGGACAATGGTACTGCTAATTAGTAGTAGCACTTTCACAGAAAGGTGCTACAGGTATTCTGCTAGCAGTAGCGCTGGACATTGAACCATCGCTACTGTTAATTGGTCCCATCCTGATCGACGGTGGAGACTGGTAGTAGTAGCGCGCTTCCATAGAAAGGCGCTACAGGTATTTTGTTAGCAGTAGCGCTGGACATTGAGCCAGCACTAGTGTTAATCGGTCCCATCCTGACCGACGGTGGAGACCGGTAGTAGTAGCGGCTGTCAGGGAAAAACGCTACTGCTAAAGGTGTAGCAGTAGCGCTCGTCCTGGACCACCGCTACTACTACCACTACGTTTGACTTAACCTCCCCCCCCCCCCCGCGGTTTCTCTCCCCTCCGGCCACCACTTCTCCTCCAAATCCCTCACCAGTCACACCATGTGCAGTCATCCCACTTTGCCGCCGTCTCCTACTAACGTCCACGCCCCGGAGCCTCCAAAGCCATGCGCCGTCGACGCCACCGAAGCCGCCCCCGCCGCCACCGGAGCCACCCTCAACGCACTTGCCTCCCTCACCACCACTGCCTCCCTTGCCGTCACCGAAAACACCCCTGCCTCCCTCGCCAGCACTGCCTCCCTCGCCACCATCAGAGCCATCCTCTGTAAGCCCCCACCCCTCCTCTCTCTCATGCATAGCACAAATATTTGACAGAGGACTAGCTAGCAAGGTTAACTAGTTTAATTAGGTTAATTATCTAGGTTAACTAGTTTAACTAGCTAGATGTTGCAGCAGTGCTGCTAGTAGTATATAGTGGTACTAGTAGATGTTAATTAGGTTAGGGCAGTAGTGGTACTAGTATATGTTAATTAGATGTTTTTTAGTTAGGGCAGTAGGGTTTTACTAGGTTAATTAGGTAAGTAGTACTGCTAGTACTAGTGGTACAGTAGTTTAATTAGGTGAAGTTAAATGAATGACCTAAATGAATGAAATTAGTAGTTAACTGAATTTTGTTTCATTTCATAATTATAGAGCACTATATATGAATGTGCCCAAGTGGCCTTTTGTTGTTTGCAGGGTAAATGATCCGAGTGGCCTATGTTTTGCCGGAATGTTGATTCGTTTCCGTTCCGGTGAATTTCATGCGCTCGATATGTCCACTTTTTAGCAAAGGTCATGTAGAAATTTTGGCATGATGTAGGATCGAAAATAGGTCTAGAGAGGGGTTAATTAGACTACTTGACCAAATAAAAGTATCGCCTTTTCCCAAATTTTAGTGTTTGCAGTTTTAGCATTCATGGCAAGTCAATTTCACCCTACACATGCAAGTCTAAGAATATAGCAGCGGAAAATAACAACAAGCATGAGTAAAAAGGGATAGGGTAGGAAGATCAAACGCAATTGTAGACGCGATGATTTTTCCCGTGGTTCCGATAGGTGGCGCTATCGTACATCCACATTTATGGAGTCTTCAACCCACGAAGGATAATGGTCGCGAGAGTCCACGGAGGGCTCCACCCATAACGGTCCACGAAGTAGCAACCTTGACTATTCCATATGGCTTCCGTCCACGAAGGACTAGCCTCACTATGGGTAGATCTTCATGAAGTAGGTGATCTCCTTGCCCTTACAAACCTCTTGGTTCACTACACAACACGAAGTAGGAGGCTCCCAAGCGACACCTAACCAATCTAGGAGGCACCACCCTCCAAAAGGTAATAGGCTCGGTAATGACGATGAACTCCTTGCTCTTGTGCTTCAAAATGATAGACTCCTCAACACACAATCACTCCCTACAAAATTTGGCTTGGTAGAAGAGATAGGATTTGTGGAAAGCAACTTGGGGAGGCTAGAAATCAAGATCCATATGGTTGGAGTGGAAGATCTTGATCTCAACACAAGGGTAGGTGGTTCTCTCTCAGAAAATCTGATAGGATAGGTATGGAATAGTTTTGAGTGCTTCACTTTCAAGTAAGTGGTGGTGAAGGGGTATATATAGGTATCCCCAAAAATCCAACCGTTACAAAGAAAATGACCAACTCGGTGACACCGATGTGTTAATCTCGGTGGTACCGAAGTGATCAAAAGGTGGCAACTTTTGAATCTCGGAGGGATCGATATACGAATATCGGTTGCACCGATAAGGTGACCAACGGTCAAATTTCCAATCTCGGTGACGCCAACCCAATAATCTCGGTGTTACCAAAATTGTGAATTTGCGTAACAGAAAGTTGGCAACCTAAACTCGGTGGCACCGGTATGGAATCGGTTGCACCGAAGTGGCTAGGGTTTGGCTGAGTCTGTCTAGGTTCTGGAATCGGTGGCACCGGGATAGGAATGTTGGTTGCACCCGATTTTGAATGTTTGGCTATAGACAGACTTTGGTGGGGAGCTTGTGGATGTTTTGGTGACTATCACTTGTGCACGTATGAGCATTTTATTCACCAACAAAACCTTACCCCCTTTTAATAGTATTGAATTTCCTATGGACTCAAAGTGATTTCTCACAATTGTAAAATGTAGAGTCCTCTTGCTTAAAGCTTGGCCAACCTATTTCCTTGCATCTTGGGGTAATTTCACAATATTTTTGCCATCCCTATCATTGAACTTTTCCTAAAATATACTTGGTGGAAACATTAGTTCAATGACTTATATGTTGTTATTAATTACCAAAACCACCAAGGGAGCAAATGTGCTTTCAATCTCCCCCTTCTTGGTAATTGATGACAACATATAGATCAAACTTTCTACAAAGATATAATCAATGAATGTAATTGTCGCTTTGAGAAGTATGTGATAAGCAAGAGCTCCCGCTAAATTTGTGCATTATTGTAAATTTGCGTTTGAATGCAAATGCACAATCGATTAGGTACATTGGGTCACTTCTTACATGTCACATACAACTTGGTAGTGTGCAAGAATAATTAGAATGAACATCATAGCACAACAGAAGCAAGCAAAGATGAATGATCATCACATAAGCATTAAGATGATAGGAAATAGTAGCACCACACATTAAAGCGTATGATCAAACGTGTATCACAAGCAACCAAAAGAATGACAAAGCAACCAAAAGAAATTTTCTTTTGAAAAGCAACAAACACCAAACGCTCTCTCACTCAAAGCCTGAAGATTTATATACACTTCTCCCCCTTTGGCTACAAGTTACCAAAAAGTTCAAAGGCATATATCTAAGCGTTCTTGGGCTGATCTCCTCCGGTTGTTGATGAAGGAGTCGAGAGAACAGCGTCGGTGAAGATCTCTGCAGATGCCGTGGATGGAGCTTGTTGGGGATATAACCCCATGGTAAGACCCGCCCAGGAGGGGCTGGGTCATATCTGGTGCCTCGTTAGTGTATGGGATGGAAGAGGAAGATTGGGTTGCACGGCGGCTCACCAGATAGGCTGGGACGGAGGCCTAGAGTCAGGAAGAAGATGCAAGACTCAGGTGCGTAAGCCGCCCGGAGACAGCCAACCAGAGTCGGCCAGGCAGCTTAGAGATAGAGTCAGATACGTTGTAAAGTCGGTATGAGACTTTTGTAACCCGTGGTCTTGACCTCCTATATAAAGGAAAGACCCGGGACGGCTTAGATAGAAAAAACCAATCTATCGATAGCTAGGTCAAGCGAATACGCTCCCTTGTAATCAATACTCCAATCAATACACACAACATAGGACGTAGGCTTTTACCTCATCTCGAGGGGCCAAACCTGGGTAAATCCATGTCTTTCGTCCTATCCAACCCTTTTGAGTCCACCGCCTTAGCGATGGCCTCGAATCTAAGTCTTCGAACATCTGCCATGACAAAACCACGACAGTTGACGCCCACCATGGGGCTGACACGCGGTGGTGTTGAGTTCTCAAAGGGTTTTCTCTCAGGGATTGAAGGATACACCATCGGCTTGATGACCAAGAGTCATCGCAGCAAGCTCTACATCGATGACTCAGGATGGGGGCCTGAAGCTAGCTCAGTCGAGTATGGTTATAGGGTTCCCATTGTCAAGATGCACGTGTTCGTCGGCAAACTGGACGGATCTACACCCGGGCCGGACATCTGCACCAACATCATCGAGCCGGCCCGGCATGCAACACCCGCCCGTGTTCAATCCGGGCGGAAGAGCGTCTTTGTTGGCTTCACACAAGACAGCGGTGACTCCTTGTCAGGAGAAACCTTGGCTTTCTCAAATGAAGGATATTCCAGCGAGGATGGGGAATCGATCTATCGACTTCATGACGGCGGATTAGGGGGCTATGTCGATGGTTACAGTATTCTGGAGCCTTATGACCTGCCGAGCCGAGCTGCTGTGTTCATGGCAGGCCCGACGTCGGCGTCCAATGGTGCGACATCCGGAGCGGCGGCTGGAGTGGCTCCCCCTGATGCGGATCCCCCTAAGGCACCAACACAGGTTCTAGTGGAGCTCATGGAGGAGCTGGCAGCTCTGATGGCCACGAAGGTGACGGCTGAGAATCAAGCAGAGTGTAACGCCGAGGTCAACCGGATCAAGGGACAGATGGCTCAAGCCCAGGAGGATATTAATGCAATGCAAGCCTAGATGAACGCTGAGTTGGAACGTTTGAGGGCGGAGGCCCTCCATTTTGATCTGGCCTAGCGGGCATCAGAGGTAATTCAGTGATGAAGGACTCAAGTCGGTCTACCGATTCAACCTCGGAATCTTTTCAACACTCAGGGTGCCGGGCCAAGCATGCCGCCAATGGTGACCCGAGTGGTAGAGGCGCCGTGGCAGTTAGACCTGTCGCGGAGGAGTAGACCTTTGTCGCGACACATTATGACGCCACCTGGCCATTACTCGAATCCGGTGCAAAATATGATAGCAGCGACTGCTATGCTTGATGCTCTCCCTTTGGACGAAGGAACACCGTTTGCTGAAGAGGCGAGGAATGCGATTAGCCTGTTGCAGACATCGGTTGCTCAGCAAGAAAGGTATACGCACAGCCGGAGCCGGGTGCACTCCATGTCGGTTCATAGCCGCAGCTACAACCGACAGATTGAGTCGCCCGCGGTCTCCAGCAGTGAGCAGAGGAAAAACCCACCCAATAACAACCCGCCTGAGATGGATATTTAGGGGGCTATGGATAGGGGCCGGGCTCAGCAAGGGTCGACACCGGTGACAAATTACCCGGAGGTCCTTGAGCTGGCACCAGCAACACCCATCGACGTCTCAGCCAGGGGATTTGGTGTGCAATGTCTTGCAGCGGATCTAAGGAGTGCGTGCCTACCCAAGGACTTTAAGGGGCCACGGAAGGTGCCCAATTACACGGCGGATCTACCCCCTAGAGGCTTGGATTGAAAGCTATGAGCTTGCTATGGAGATGCTGGAGGTCGACGAGGCAGTCTGTGCGAAGTACTTCGTCATGATGTTGGAAGGACCGGCCCGCACTTGGTTAAAATGGTTACCGCCGAATACCATCACGTCATGGGCCAAGTTGAAAGCACGGTTCATCAAGAACTTCAAGGGAACTTGCAAGTAGCCGATGACGATTGTGGATCTAGATCTTTGTGCATAGCAGGAAGGTGAGTCGGGCCATCATTGGGTGCGGCGGGTCTCGATGGTGATCCACTCATCTGAGAATATTTTGGCGTCTCAGGCGGTTCTGATCTTGGAAAGAACTATCGTTTTGTGCCCCTGAAGCAGAAGCTCAGGCGGTTGAAGGGTTCTTGTCAGGATATGGGTGAGCTCATGACGGCTCTCACCAAATATGCGGATTCAGATACCACCAAGGACCCAGACTCCGATGACGAGAAGTCAGGACATGGTAAGAAGGGCGGCAATGGTTAGAACTAGCAAGGAGGTGCTGGGAATGACAGCCAAGGCAAGCAGAAGAATCATGATGGCAGGTCAGAATTTGTGGTGAACACCAACACACAATCATCCGGGAACAATCACCCTAGGGGCAATAGGAACTTCAGGCTGCCATTCAATAGGAATAGGGCACCTGTATCCCCTATGCCCTACACCTTAGAAGAGGCACTGAATAGACCTTGCACGGCGCACAGCCGGTCGGACAAGGAGGCCACCCACCTTTGGAAGGATTGCAGTGTTATGCGCGCGTTTCGGGAGCAAAGCCTTTGTCAAAATCATAACAATGGTAACGGCCCATCAGGCGGGTCAGGACCGGGCGGCTCAAGTGCCGGCTTCGGTGCTGGCGGGTCAGGTTCAGGTCAGCAAGGCCAAAGGAGTCAGCATCGAGGAAACCAAGGAAGTCATCAGCAGAAGAGTGGTGGTGGACAGCAACAGAATAACCACTCAGAGTATCAGAGCAACCCGAAGCAACTTAGTGGAGGACAATATCACATCTTCACTACAAGCCTGGATAAGCGGGATCAAAAGCTACGCAAGAGGGAGGTCAATGCAGTCATGCCGGCTCTCCCGCAATACTTAAAATGGTCAGAGTACCCGATTACATGGAGCTGGGAGGATCACCCGCCATGGGTCGGCAATCCGGGTCACTTAGATCTTGTGGTTGCTCCTCAGGTTGGAGGGTACAAATTCACAAAAGTACTCATGGACGGTGGTAGTAGTATCAACATTCTATACTACGACACCTTCCAGCGGATGGAGTTAACCGACAAGGCTCTTAAGACGTCATCAACCATTTTCCATGGAGTGGTGCCAGGAAAGTCGGCTTACCCGGTAGGAAAGATTGCTTTGGAGGTGGCATTTGGGGATGAGTATAACTACAGGGTGGAGACCTTGTGGTTTGAGGTGGTAAAGATTAAGAGCCCATATCATGTAGCCCCCAAGGGCCGGCTTAACTTGACGAAAGATGAGCCAGAACTTCCTTGTAGATAGAGCAAAGAGCCATATGTAGCCCCCAAGGGCCGGCTTAACTTTGATGAAGATGAGCCGGAACTTCCTTGTAGATAGAACAAAGATCCATATGTATCCCCCAAGGGCCGGCTTAACTTTGATGAAGATGAGCCGGAATTTCCTTGTAGATAGAGCAAAGAGCCATATGTAGCTCCCAAGGGCCGGCTTAACTGTGATGAAGATGAGCCGGAACTTCCTTGTAGCGTTGGAGAACAAATATACATTAGCCCCCAAGTGTCGAGCATATTGCTTGCAATCTTCTTGAGACTTGCATTATATTGTCTGAATCTTCATCATCTGATAATATACCATCCTGGCGACTTAGCCCTCATTTTGCTTTATTATATGTCCTAGGAAGCATTAAACGAGGCCAAGTCTGAAATGACCAGTTTAAGGAGCAATCTAGCCACTCAGCAAGCCGCCCGAAGCGAAGCAGGTGAGAAGTACTGGCTCGCTGCTGAAGAACTTACAAAAGTGAAAGCGGACTTTGCCGCTTTCACAAAATCTGCTAAGACGGAACAAAACGCCCTGACTCAATGAGCAGACGATGCTGACCAGCGGCTCATGGTTGTGTCCGATGAGCTACACGCCTTGAAGTGCCATATTGCGAAGATGTCTGCCGCCATCTTTGGTAAGTACTAAATACTTATCCAATATTATTGTGTGAATACTTATACCGGCGACTTATAACCAAAAATCCGTCTTATGCAGGTCAAAGGAGCCGTCAACTTGCTACTGATAGCTTGTTGCCATTGAAAGCCGTCTATACTTTAACAGAGCAACTGTATTGCAGAGCTCTTTGCACAATCAAGGTGGTGCTCTATAAAGATAGTATTCCCCCAACTATGAAGGGAGTCATAGAGTTGCTATCCACCCTGCCCAAACAAATCCAAGAGCTCAAAAAATCAGCCGCCAGAAAAGGAGTCATCGCAGCCATAAGCCGGGCTTTAGCCTTCGCCCCAGAGCTGACTCCCAAAGACATATTGGACGGGTTTCCATCAAAGAAGGATGACGGCTCAGAGTTCACGGAGGCTGACTATGCTCGTTGCATGAAGGCTTCTAGAGTCCTCGCATCAGTGTTAGCAGAAGAAGTGGACCTGTCAACATACCAGGCGGCTTACAATGCCGAGCAGAAGAGAGTACATGGCCCAACCTTTGAGGCCAAGGACTTAACGCATGCACACCATAAGCACCTCTTTGCTCCTGATCTTGACTCGTCCCCCCTCTTTGAAGAAGCAAACTTTGTGGCTTTAACCAACTGCAACTAGGAAGTGGACAATCTCCAGATCATGGAGGTCAAAGACCCACCGCAGGGTGACCCGCCATCCAACTAACGACCTTGGTAACACCATGGATAATCCGGCCTTGTGACCCACCATAGGGCGGTGTAAACAACTTTGAGTCCTCTCTTTTGAGATCCATGGAGAGCATTGTAATAGGCTTGTAGTAAACTTTGTCTTGCCTGATTTGTGCCATCATGCACATATGAAATCATCCGGCTTAACATATTACATCGTCCTTGTGCCTTCAACTCATACCAGATGTTGTGGCGGCTCTTGGTAATTAACCAACCTGTAAGAATAGAATAATCTTTGCATTGTTAGGAGGGCGGCTTAGGATAGCACAACCCAAAGATGCTATATCTTTCCTGACTTGTTTTTTTAACTCATGTGCTGGTTCTTCTGGGTTGACTCGCCACTTAAAAACTCCTTAGCAGTACAGGGTCTCTATCGAGATTGGCCATCAATTCCTTTGAGAGGCTCAGGGTCTCTAAGCAAGATTAACTGACAGGAAGTGTAACGTCCCAGAAGAGACTCGGTAGGGCATGAGTACCCTGGTAGCCCATAAACTATCTCTCACGTGACATAAATCCGTTGTTTTAACCTTAAATAGTGCAGGGTCTTTAAAAGATTAACTGTCTAAGAGTATGAACGAGCCACATAGCAGAGAGTCGGCAGTAGATGGGAGAGTTTATCCTTGCTTTCCATAAGCCGGCCCTCACGTGACAAGAGCCGTCGTTTTAACCTTGAACCAATACAGGGTCTCTATCGATATTGGTCGTCAATTTCTTTGAGTCGGCTCAGGGTCTCTAAGCAAGATTAACTGGTAAGAGTTTGGCGGGTCACCTAGCGGAGCAGCATTAGCTTACAGGCAGGTTTAACCCTGTTTGGCTTAAGAGCCGATCAAGAGGGTGTGTAAGCTAAACCCGGTGGGTTGGAAGCCCTCAAGTGACCTTTGTTGACAGAGTCAACGGTTTGGCTTAAGAGCCAACCGATAGGGTGTGATAATCTAAACCCGGTGGGTCAGAAGCCCCCTGGACGATCATGTTGATGGAGTCAACTATTTGGCTTGAGAGCCGACCGATAGGGTGTGATAAGCTAAACCCGGTGGGTTGGAAGCCCCCTGGATGATCATGTTGACGGAGTCAACTATTTGGCTTGACAGCCAATCAATAGGGTCTGATAAGCTAAACTCGCTAGGTTGGAAGCCCCTTGATTGACCTTTTTGCACAGACTGAGATATGCAAAACAGTAGAGGCCCCGGCTTGCAGGGATTCCAACTTTATTCATATATATATATATATGATATGTACAATGAAGGTGTACAATGTGAAGTTTTGACAACTTAAGTATAGTAAGGCCGTACATGCGCTATGTCCCACGGCCGGCGGGTCTCCTGCCCCAAAGTACTTGAGTCGTCTCGGATGTCAATGAGGTAATACAACCCATTGTTGAGATTTCTGCTGACCACGAAAGGCCCTTCCCATGGAGGGGATAACTTGTGTGCATATGTCTGATCTTGAATCAACCACAACAATAAGTCGCCTTCTTAAAACGTTCGGGCCTTGACTCTACGGCTATGATAGCAACGCAGGTCTTGCTGATAAATCGCTGATCGAGCCGCCGCCAGATCACGTTCTTCCTCCAAGGCATCCAATGCATCTTGACGTGCCGTTTCATTGTCTGCCTCAACATAAGCCGCCACTCATGGCGAGTCATGACGGATATCGCTTGGTAACACAGATTTTGCACCGTAAACCATGAAGAAAGGTGTATAACATGTTGATCTATTGGGGGTGGTTCTGATGCTCCATAAGACGGATGGCAACTCCTCCACCCAACAAACCGGTGTTTGCTGCAAAGGAACCATAAGCCGGGGTTTGATACCTCTCAAGATTTCTTGATTAGCGTGCTCTGCCTGACCGTTTGACTGTGGATGAGCAACCACAGAAACATCAAGTCTAATGTGTTCACTTTCACAGAACGCTCGCATAGCCCCCTTGGATAGGTTCGTACCATTATATGTGATGATACTGTGAGGGTAACCAAAATGGTAGATCAGCTTCTTGACAAACTGAACTGCCATAGCCGCGTCACACTTGCCAACCGGCTCAGGTTCTACCTACTTGGTAAATTTGTCAATCGCCACCAAGAGGTGGGTCTTCTTGTCCTTGGATCTTATTAAAGGCCCGACCATATCAAGCCCCTAGACTGCAAACGTCCAAGTAATTGGAATCATGCACAACTCTTGAGCCAGGACATGAGCACGCCAACCAAATTTTTGACATCCATTGCACTTGCGAACCAAGTCTTTCGCATCCTTATGAGCCGTCAGCCAGAAGAAGCCATGTCGAAAGGCCTTGGCCATCAGAGATTTTGAGCCGGCGTGATGACCACAATCACCAGCATGAATTTCATTCAAGATTTCCTTGCCCTCTTCAGGTGAAACACAATGTTGAAACACGCCAGTGATGCTGCACTTATGTAACTCGCCATTGACTATCATCATAGATTTAGACCGCCTGGTGATCTGTCTGGCAAGATTTTCATCATCAGGTGGCGCACCGCGAGTCAAGTACGCCAAATAAGGCACAGTCCAGTCAGGAATTGTAGGTAGAGCCGCCACAAGTTGTCCCTCCGGGTCAGGAATAGCCAAGTCTTCCTCTGAAGGTAACTTAACCGACGGGTGATGTAGCACATCCAAGAAAACGTTAGACGGCACCGGCTTTCATTGAGAACCCAGCCTTGACAGGGCGTCAGCCGCCTCGTTCTTGCGACGATCAATATGATCCACCTGATAACCCATGAAGTGTCCAGCGATGACATCCACCGCCTGATGATAAGCCGCCATCCGTGGGTCCTTGGAGTCCCAAGTGCTTGAAACTTGTTGGGCTACGAGATCTGAGTCGCCGAAACATTGGACCTGGCTCAAGTTAATCTCCTTAGCCACCCTGAGGCCATGAAGCGGTGCTTCGTACTCAGCTGCATTGTTAGTACAAGGAAACATCAACCTTAGCACATAACAGAACTTATCACCTTTGGGGGAAGTTAAGACAACCCCTGTCCCTGATCCTTTCAGTTGCTTGGATCCATCAAAGTGGATTGTCCAGTATGTGTTGTCCGGCTTCTCCTTGGGCGCCTGACACTCGGTCCAGTCATTTATGAAATCCACTAAGGCTTGAGACTTGACCGCCGTGCGAGGTACATATTTCAAATTGAGAGGTCCAACCTCCAATGCCCACTTAGAAACTAAACCAGTAGCTTCTCTGTTTTGAATTATATCTCCCAATGGGGCAGAGCTAACCACTGTAATCTGGTGCCCTAGGAAATAGTGCTTTAGCTTGCGATTGACCATGAACACCCCATACACCAGCTTCTGCCAATGTGGATACCTCTGCTTGGATTCTATCAGGACCTCACTGATATAGTAAACCGGGCTCTGAACCGGATATTCCTTCCCTGCTTCCTTACGCTCGACAACGATTGCAGCGCTGACAACCCTGTTATTAGTGCCACATATAAGAGCAAGGGTTCTTTCTCAACCGGAGCGGCTAAGACCGATGGCTCAGTGAGCTGTCTCTTGAGAGCCTAAAATGCTTCACCCGCCGCTGTACTCCATACAAAGTTGTCCGTCTTTTTCATCATCTAATACAAAGGGATGGCCTTCACACCAAGGCGGCTTATAAACCGGCTTAATGCAGCAATCCGGCCTGCCAGGCGTTGAACATCATTGATGCATGTCGGCTCAGACAGGGAGGTGATAGCCTTGATTTTATCCAGGTTAGCCTCAATGCCATGCTTAGATACTAGAAATCCCAAGAGTTTGCTTGCCAGAACGCCAAAGACACACTTAACCGGGTTAAGCATCATCTTGTAGACCCGTAAGTTGTCGAAAGTCTCCTTCAGGTCATCAAGCAGAGTCTCCTTCTTCCCTGACTTGATCACAATATCATCCACATATGCATGAACGTTGCGCCTGATTTGGTTGTGAAGATAGTTCTGTACACAACGTTGGTAAGTCGCCTAGGCACTCTTGAGCCCGAAAGGCATAGACACATAGCAGAAAGTACCAAAAGGCATGATGAAATCCATCTTCTCTTGGTCCTTGACTGCCATCTGGATCTGATGATAACCAGAATAAGCATCTAGGAAGCATAAACTCTCACAACCCGTCGTTGCATCAATGATCTGGTCAATACGAGGGAGAGCAAACGGGTCGGCCGAACAGGCCTTGTTAAGATCCGTGTAATCCACACACATACGCCACGTGCCATTTTTCTTGAGTACCAACACCGGGTTAGCAAGCCACTCCGGGTGAAAGACCTCAACGATGAAACCCGCTGCCAGAAGCCAGGCTACCTCTTCCCCAATGGCCTTACGTCTCTCCTCATTAAACCGCCATAGAAACTGCTTGACTGGTTTAAACTTATGATCCACATTAAGGTGGTGCTCAGCGAATTATCTTGGTACACCCGGCATGTCAGAAGGTTTCCACGCGAAGATGTCCCGATTCTCATGCATGAATTCAATGAGCACGCTTTCCTATTTGGGATCCATATTAGCCCCGACCATGAACTGCTGAGATGAGTCGCCCAGAGTGAAATCCACCAATTTGGTATCGTCCGCCGAAAATTTGAGGGGCGGCTCAACCTCTATGGTGGGCTTTTTTAGCGGAGTCGTGTCCTCCGGGTCAACATTTTCCTTGTAAAACTTGAGCTCCACCTCAGCACAACTGGACTCTGTATAAGCAGCATCTCCTTCCTCACACTCAATAGCCATCTCTCGATCACCATGCACCGTAATCGTACCCTTTAGGCCCGGCATCTTGAGCTGCAAGTACACATAACAAGGCCTAGACATGAATTTGGCGTAAGCTGGACATCCAAACAGAGCATGATAAAGACTTTTGATCTTGATCACCTCAAAACACAAGGTCTCCACCCTGTAATTGTGTTCGTCACCGAAGGCGACTTCCAAAGAGATCCTCACCACTGGATAAGCTAACTTGCCAGGCACCGCGCCATGAAAAATTGTTGAGGATGGCTTAAGATCCTTATTAAGCAACTTCATCCGGCGGAAAGTGTCGTAGTAGACGATATTGATGTTGTTGCCACCATCCATAAGCACCTTGGTAAACACATAGCCTCCAACTTGGGGAGAAACTACCAACGCAAGCCGTCCCGGGTCATCAACACGCGACGGGTGATCCTCCCAGCTCCAGGTTACATCATACTCAGACCACTTGAAGTATTGCGGTAGAGCCGGCGTGATCGCACTAACCGCCCGCTTGCGCAACTTCTGATCTCGCCTGTCAAGACTGGTCGTAAAAACATGATACTGACCCGAGCTAAGCTGCTTTGGATTACTCTGATATCCAGACTGGTTATTCTGTTGCTGATTGTTGCCACTAGAGTGCGGATGATGTCCTCCGTTGTTGCCCTGGCCGTGATGGCCGGATCCTGAGCCGCCGGACCCAAACCCGGCTCTTGACCCGCCCGGTCCTGAGCCACCAGGCGGGCCACCATCGTTGTTATGCTTTTGTAAGTTGTAGTCCTTGAACTTTTGCATAACATGGCAATTACCCCACGTGTGACCCGTCAGTCTGTCGGGTCGACTGTGCTCCGGACAAGGTTTATTGAGCATCTCCTCCAAATTAAAAGGAGTCTTACCCTTATTAAAAGGTTGCCTGAACTTCTCGTTTCCTTAGCACGATTGTTGCCGGTGCTAGCATTGGCCACCAATTCTGACCCGTCGTCCAGGTTCTTCCTCTTACTTTGGTTACCATTGCCTAACGCACCCTTGCCATGTTTGTTCTTTTTACTCTGACCAGGTTTCTCCTCATCAGAGCCCGGATCGAGATCCTTTGTGTTATCAGAGTCGGCGTACTTCGTGAGAGCCGCCATGAGCTCCCCTATATCTTGACACATGCGCTTGAGCCGGTCGAGCTTCTGCTTCAAAGGCGTGGCAATTCTTTTCCATAATCAAAACCGTTTGAATCGCCGTAATCTGCTTAGATGAGTGGATGATAGCCGAGACCCGCCGGACCCAATGATGAGCTGACTCATACTCCTGCTGTACGCAATGATCCAAATCCACAATCGTCATAGGCTGCTTGCACGTTCCTTCAAAGTTTTTGATGAACTTCGCCTTTAAATCAGCCCATGAATTGATAGTATTGGGTGGCAAACCCTTCAACCACGTGCGTGTCGGCCCTTCTAGCATCATGATAAAATACTTCGCGCATACCGCGTCATTGACGTCCAACATCTCCATGGCTAGCTCATAACTTTCAATCCAGGCCTCAGGGGGCAGGTCAGCAGTGTAATTTGGGACCTTGCGAGGGCCTTTGAAATATTTCGGCAGATGCTCGTTCCGCAGAGCCGACACCAAGCATGGTACTCCCACGGCCCTAGTGGTCACTCCTGCTCCAAATGAGATGGAAGGCGCAAGCTCTTGACGAGCCGCTACTGCCGTCGCCTCTCGCTATGCTCTCGCTCGATCTATGAGCGCCTGAGCATCCAAAGCCACCTCGTCATCTCGCGGCGGGCCCCGATGCCGATCACTACTAATAGCGTCGGCTGAAGCTGCGGCTGGGGATGGGGGTTGAATGCACGCGACTCCGACTGTAAGTATATTTCTCTTGCTAGGCCATCGTCGTTTGTAGATACCCAATAGCGTCCCGCACCTCTTCTGCAAAAGGCCCCTCGTCAGGAATAGGGATTGTTCCAAGCCAGGTTGCCGCCGCCACCATGTTCTCCACCGGGTTTGAGTAGTGACTCGCCAGCGTTGGGAAAGCCATTGGTGAGGTCTGGTTCCGTCGAGCCGGGTTAAGCTGCTGCCGAGCCGCCGGTCGACTTCCAGGTGCTTCCGTTGTCCGACCCGTTCCTGGCGTGTTAAAAAGGTTTCTGGCCTCATATTTCTCTGGTAGGCGGGACTGATGCCTCATTTGCCGCACTATGGACGCTGACTGCTGTTCTAGCTCAAGGCAGAAAGCATCCGTCTTAAGGCGCTCTGCCTCCGGGTCCATCCGAGCCTTTAACGTGCCGATCCCTTGTTGGACTTCTGCCATCTGGTCCTTTAGTCTTGTGATCTCCAGGTTCCGGGCAGCTTGATTCTCAGGCATGACTTCAGTCGCCATCAGGGTTGTGAGCTCGTTTATCAGATCCAGAAGAACCTGAGTTGGTGGCGGGTCAGCCCCCGTGTCTTCCATCCCGGCGGCTGCACTGCTTGGGCCTGGCTCTGTTCCCGCCATGAACACGACCGCATGAGTCGGCAACCCATGATCGTCCGGCTCAGACCACTCCAACTCGGGGTAAAGCTCGTCGTAGCCCCTGATCCTGCCATCGTGAAGTTGGTAGATTGATTCCGCCTCTCCGCTTGAAGATCCATCCTCTGAACAGATGAGAGTCTCCTGCGACATAGAAGCCTCATGATCCATACCTTGAGTGAAGCCAACGAAGACATACTCCTGCCCGGTTCAGCACGGGCGGGTTGCCCGTGCCGAGCCGGCTCGATGATGTCGGTGCACTCGTCCGGCCCGGGTGTAGACCCGCTGACCTTGCCGATGAAGACATGCATTTCGCCGAAGGGAACTCGAAACCCGTACTCCATAGAGTCGGCAACGGGACCCTAGCTGGCGTCGTCAATGTAGAGCCTGCCGCGGCGACTTTTGTTCATCCTTTCAATCACGTATCCCTTGATCTTTGGAAGAGATCCCTTTGAGAACTCAACACCACCGAGCGCTAGCCCCACGGTGGGCGCCAACTATCGTGGCTTTGTCACGACAGATGTCCGAGGACTTATATTCGAGGCCATCGCTAAGGTGATGGACTCAAAGGGGTTGGTTGGGACGAAGTACACGAGTTTACCCAGGTTCAGCCCCTCAAGAAGAGGTAAAAGCCTATGTCCTGCTTGTGTTGTATTGATTGGACTATCGATTACAAGGGAGCGGATTCAATTGACCTAGTTCTCGATTAGTTGGTTTTTCTCTAAGTCGCCCCGGGTCTTGCCTTTATAAAGGAGGTCAAGACCACGGGTTACACAAGTCTCCATCGTATCCACTTTTCCAAACTCTTTTGCCATTGTTTTGAACTCTAATTTGCATGATTTGAATGGAAGTAACCTGGACTGATGTTGTTTTCAGCAGAATTTCCTTGGTGTTATTTTTGTGCAGAAATAAATTTTCTCGGATCATCCTGAAATTTTACGGAGAATATGTTTGGATTTAATAAAAAATACTGGTGCAAGAATCAACTAGAGGGGGGCCGCCTACAGCGCGGCCACCCCCCTGGCCGCCCCTAGCAAGCTTGTGGGGCCCTCGTGGATCCTCCGACCTCCTCTCCAGCTTCATATAACCCTATTCACAGAGAGAAAAATCAGATAGGAGAGTTCATTGTGTTTCTCAATATGGAGCCATCGCCACCTCCTGTTCTTCCTCGCGAGACCAGATCTGGAGTCCGTTTTGGGCTCCGAAGAGGGGAAATCGACGCCATTGTCATCACCAACCATCCTTGATCACCAATTCCATTACGCTCTCCACCGTTCATGAGTAATCCCATCATAGGCTTGCTGGACGGTGATGGGTTGGATGAGATTTATCATGTAATCGAGTTAGTTTTGTTAGGGTTTTGAAAGGACCATGATGTCGCCTAGAGGGGGTTAATAGGCGTTTTAAATTCTTTTACGGATTTGGCTATATCCTAATGCAGAAATAAACTAAGCGGATACTTTTCAAGCACAAATCCTAAATATACTAGGCTCACTAAGTGAACCAACAACATAGGATAAACAAGATGAGAACAACGAGGATATGAGTAAGCACAAGTAAGTTACACAAACTTACTCAACGTATATCACAAGATATGGAATGAATGTTACAAGCTAGCAATTCACACTAAGTACAAGATATATCAATAGTAGCAAGTATGAATTGCGGACTAAAAGTGTTGCCCTAAATAATCTCTACGATATGGTAACCAACACAATATAATGAGGACAACAATATATATAGTGAATGCAAGGTCAAGTGGCCAAAGTAAACCACAAGTAGTGTCTAGGGTTAGAAATAACCGAAGACACGGAGACGAGGATGTATCCCGATGTTCACTTCCTTGGAGGGAAGCTAGTCACCGTTAGAGAGGTGGATGTTACCACGAAGGCACACCAACGCCACGAAGGCTCACCCTATTCTCCCCTTGAGATATCACCACGAAGGTGATTCTCAACCACTAGTAGTAGACCTTGAGGCAGCCTCGAAACCTTCACAAACTTTCCAAGGTACAAATCACAAATAGATTCTTCACCGAAGCACTCCTACCGCCTAGGAGTCTCCAACCTCCAAGAGTAACAATATCAAGGGGGAAATGCTCAAGACTTGATCAAATCACGAATTCCTTTGGTCAAGAGAGGGAGAGGGGGTGGATCTATCACTTGATTGGAAAATCTCTCAAGAACTCTCACTAATCTCTCCGGGATCTGAGATTTGGTGTAGGAGAAGTGAGAGGGAGCCACTTTGGTGTTCTAGGGTTCTTTTGGATTGAGTGGTCAACCCCTCCACGAAGTGGTGAAGGGGTATATATAGCGTGGGTGAAAATATGGCCATTGTAGTGTAAGTGGCTATGTCGGGCCGAACATCCGGGCCAAAGGGCCGGACATCCGGTGGCTCTGAAGTGTGTACACGAACACAGAAAAATAGAGTCAAGGTACAGGGCCCAGACATCTGGCCAAGTCCCGAGACATCTGGCCAAAGTTGAGGCCCCGGACATCCGGACAAGGCCCCGGACATCCGGGGGACACAAACAACATTTCATTATAGTTTCTGGACATCGGCGGCCCAGATTTCCGAGGAAGATCCCAGATATCTGGGGGACACAAAAACTGCAAGCACCCCAAGAGTAAAACATGCATAACTTCTCATACGGACTCCGATTTTGATGATCTTGGGCTCGTTTTGAAGCTAGTGAAAAATTCCAGGTCCTCACATAGAGAATCACCCAAGATAAGACAAAATGAAAGTTGCAACGTATGCACATGTTAGCTCATATACTTTGGGGAACATAGTTGGCTATGTATTGCTTCGGTAAATAGGATAGGAGTGGAATTGTGTACGGAAGATGTTGACTTGAGCAAATCCATTATGAACCCCTTTGCTCCCCTCTTAATAGTACGGGATCCCTATAACTCAAGAATCATAAAAGAAATACACTACATAGCTATCGAGAATCCATACTTGAGTGTATATGTTTCTTCGGTGGTCATCACCCCACAACACTAACGCCAAAGGAACTAATACCTTTGACTCGAGCCTTTCACTTGAGCTTGATGTTGATGTTTCTTCTTGGCTCAAGTTGAAGGCAAGACATTGGTGAAGTCTTCAAGTATCTCTTCCATACACAATGTGGGAAGCTTTGCTTTGTATTCATCTTCACTTTGTCCATCATGTGATCATCCACAAGCTTCAAGCATGTGATCCTTCGGGATGGTTATCTTGAACTTGCCCTTGTCAACCATGATCATGAACACTTGATGTCATCCTCTCATGGACATTTGGAATCTCTCTCTTGATGCGAGCCCATGAGAATAACCTAACCCTCATAAACATAGAAAACACATAGCATGGGTTAGTACACAAAGTGCAATTGACAATTTCTTATCATACCACAAGATCCTATGTGATGCATCATTTGCACTTGTGTGTTGACCATTTAAAGTTTGATTATTTGATCTTTATCTTGGTCAACCTTTATCTTTACTCCATGCTTAATCTTGATGCCTTGAAGGCCATATTGAATTCTTCACTATGATTCATTTCTTCAAGACATGATTACCCATATCTCAATTATCATATGACCATATAGAGTTTATCCATGAATACCATATTGGTCATCATTTGTTATCCTTCATGCTCCATCATAATCTCTTGAGAGGAACAACGAATTCTTCACATGAGTTACTTGCTTCAAGACATAATCATCCATGACTCAACATATGGTAGTTGATGACAATCTCCCCCATTTTGGTAGTTGATGACAATCTCAATAAGAGGGTCTATATATTGAATTTTAGAAAAAGTATGCAATTCATCCGAGGATAAACTGTATGCTTGAGGTGGTTTTGATAGCATCAAGTGCCACAAAGATACTTGAAATTATCAAAACCGATTGTACTAGCATCAAACACTACACAAGCATTTGATGATAGCACACCCACAACATATAGAGCAAACTCCCCCACAATATATGCATGTGTGAATGAACTTTGAATGTCATTTCATATATTGGTTTACACAAACTAGGTGAAGTTTTCTATATATAGTATATACAATACTCATCCATGCAACACACATATATAACAAGGGTAGGTAAGCATGAGTGACAACAAGAAAACTATGAACACTGATCTTTAAACCCTCTAAACTTCTCCCCCATTGGCAACAAATACCAAAAATGGGAAAAATCTAGAAGCCAATATAGTATGAGTTCCTCCTTAATGTGTGCATGTTACAAAATGTGATTGAAAATCAAATGCACATATTCAATGATGAAAATTTGAGGAGCTTAGGATCTACAGAATGCAACAAGATACTATGCTATGAGTATAAGCATTCTACATGTGAGAAAAACATTCAAAAGATCAGAAAAAAACATTTCTAGACAAGATATAATATCAATACCCAATTTGATCATCATGATAAGTATGGTTCCAACATATATTCAAAACACATGAGTGCACAAGATTATATGCAAAAGATACAAGCACTCACTTCTCACCCTCTTACCAAGACCACCACCGAATCAAAGAAAGGAAACAAACGAGGTGACCGGCAAGGAGTAAATGATATCAAGGTAAGATTTGAACTTTCTTATGTATTTGTTTTAAGTGGACAATAGTATTCTATGTATCCACAAAGAAACTTGCATACACAAAATAGTCGCAATTGGTAAGAACATGATATGCACAAGCGAATCCATTATTATACAACTATGATCCTAGCATAAGAGCAAGGCACATGGCACAAATCGATTTCATTTGCATAACAATGAATTACTAAGTAAGATAGCAAATACCACAAATAAAGTGTTTTTGCAATTTCATCAAAATTACACATGAGAGAACATTTTAGGAATAGATATGCAATGAATTGCTTAATTGGCATATTTTGGGATAAGTGAATCATGAATATGATTTTATGGATCCTCATTATATGCTTCTTCTCAAATGACTCACAATTGCAATAAAGTGATTTTTAAAAGAACATGCAAGAAGCACAACTTTTAACAAGTAATAATCATGACACGATGCAACCTACACAAGGTTGACTCTATTTATCTATATGCATGAAGTAAATACTTGTTACCGAGAAAGCATTGGTATGAATTAGTAGATCAATGAGTCATCCAAGCTTGGCGCTAATTCTCTTGTGGTGACATCACCTTCTTCATCAATAAGCCAAGCACACAATGTTTCTCCAATGTACCTAAATCACTTTTAAGTACATTCTGGTCCCCAAACCTATTTGGTCCAAAGTAGTTAGCATAACTACAAAATATAGGGCAAACACCACTTAAGTATGTGCATATAGATTTGAATTTGAATTTCATGCACATCGTAGCTATTAAGGATTTGATGGATATACCATATATATATTGGATCAATTAAAGCAAACAAGACATGAGAATTTACACGTAGTAAATATGCATGCACAAGCTTACCAAAACCCAGGGAGATACAAATTGGACAAATGAACACATAACCGTTAATACTTCCAATAACATCACTAGCCATTCATGTTGTCCAAAATGAATCGAAGTGACAAATGAACATATGATAGCACACAAAGGTCAACATATGAACCAAAGAAAACCAATGAGGATATAAGATATGCATTGCACACATACTCATAGGAATATCTCACTCAAGTAGATATAGGACACTATAAATAATGAGATAATAAACTCCCATAACTCCATACAAACCAATAAGATGAACTCGAATGAAATGGTATTTCGAGTTATCATTCATTGTGGAAACCAAATAAGTACATGATCATCTATACTAACACAAGCATAACATGAGAGTTTAGAAATAAACACAATGCTTGGATCGCATATTATTAACATTCATTTAGATAGATCATCATGCAAAGCAAAAACTGGAATGACTTTAATCAAATGATTTTCCAAATACGATTTTTAGGATAACCATGGACAAAACCGTACAAGAATGCCATACATAAACAAGGCATTGCATGCCACAGAGATATACGATAATCTCAAATATAAATCTAAGTGGCATCCCTCAATTGTTCACATTAACAAGGATTGTGATATGCATAAAGCATATCGCTCCCTCATAATGTGATAATCCGTGTATTATCCACAACAGGCAAATAAAATCCAATAAAAAACAATCAATGGAAGGGAATTTGAATTTCAAATGAACTTGACATACCACATAGTAACTAAATAGTCTTGCACAATAAATACTAGGTGATATCCCATATATATACATTTAAGCTCCCGGACATCCGGGATAGGTCCCGGACATCTAGGATCAGACCCAGCCAATTCGAGGATCTCTGGTAAGCAGGAGGGTCAGAAATCCGGTGGTATTAGCAAGATATCCGGGGCCTGAGAAAAAGCAGAACCCTAACCCGTCGGATGTCCGGCGGAGGTGCCGGATGTCCGGCACCTGGAGACAGGAATTTTTGCATTCTGGAACCAAGCCATCCCGGAAATCCAGCGATGGGGCCGGATGTCCGGAGGCTAAGACCACTTTTCAGAGCAATATATATATAGAGAGAGGCCATATCTAAGACTCTGCCAAGGAGATTTATACGTGAGATATAGATGAAGCTGTAACACACATATATAGGAATGCACATGACTTATCACTCCCCCATAATGTGATGATCCATTAATATCTCAAAAGAGCCAAATAAGATTCAAATAACGAAGCAATAAAGGCTCGAAACCACACACACATTGTCGTCGTTTTCTCATGACAGATGCCATGGGGTGGCTTATCATAAGTGGTTGGGGCCGGAGGACGCCGACGGACTCCGGGTGTGAGATTGGGCACAAGCGGTGGTGACACACGATGTACCCAGGTTCAGGGCCCTCCGTGGGAGGTAACACCCGTAGTCCTGCTTGGTCTAGTTGGATGGATGGGTATGTGTACAAGGATGCTCCTGGAGCTGTGTCTAGAGGAGGAAGAAGGAGCAACTAGCTCATCTTCCTCTGCCACTAGAGGAGGGAATGAGAGTTCTGTGGGTGTGTGTGAGCGACCATTTGTCCGTCCCCGTTGCATGGGGGGCTCGGGGGGTTTTATAGGCCAACCCCCAGGCTCTTACAATATGCTTAAATTACCAAGGTGGGGGGACCCGGCTGGCAGTCTCTCCAGCTGGCCAGAGGGTCCCACCGCTTGCGTCGTCTTGTCGTGGGCGGGGCCTGCCAGCCGAGCAGTCCCATCTCCCGTTGGGGCCCGCCAGTCGGCCCTGCGATTGGCCCTCGACCACCTGCCGCGGCACGGGCCGCCCGGGGGAGCGTCGTCTAGCGCCAGCCGGCCGAAGTCTCCAGTACATCCGGCGGCACTGTAGCCATGCCGGGACAGGTAATCGAGTGGCGAGGGCGTGCCGGCACTGTTCCGCCGCCCGGTCGCGCTCACTGAGGTCAGCGGTCAGGACAGTTGGACTGTAGCCACGTGTTGCGGTGCATAAGCGGCCACTATAGCCACAGGGCCGCCCATCGTGTCGGTCACGTCACGTCGTCGTACCTGCGCTCAGAGGGATGGGACGGGGCATGTCTGTCCTGATGTCAACGGAAGAGCCGGCCCGTGGGCAGCCGGCCGCGCCCAGCCGACCGAGGGCCCAACCAGCTCCTTGACCAGCCAGTCGGGGCGCCAGCCGGCACTGGCTTGTGATGGACGTCCTCCAGCCGGCCATGGCCAGCCGACTGCATAGTTTTTCTTTGAAGCTAATGGGGGAAGACCCCATTGCTTTGGCCTACCTAGGGGTATAAACCCCGTCAGTAGTCCCTAAAGCCAGCGAGGGCCCGCGTCTGGTGGACGGTGGGGAGCCGGCGGCTTCCCCTCAGCACCAGCCGCCTCCGGCTCGAAGGCGAAGGGGCAGCCGGGTCGACCGTTGGACCCGACGCCTCGGGTTCCGGCGCGCCGCCCCGGGACCCATGCCGGCACGCGGCATGTAATGATGCGGTGGGTCCCGTGCACGCGGGGAGACGGGACGTCGCCTGGGCCTAGCCCGCTAGGACCCAGGCATAGCCCAGTAGGCCTCGAGGTGCAGGGCTGGATCCTCTACACTCCGAAGCGGCCGTTACGGCCCGGGGCCACCCACGCGCACAGAGTTTCCGAGGGGAATGGGCACAATCGATCCCACGTCCCCCGGTCGTGGCCTCCCCTATAAAAGGGGAGGAAGGGCAGGAGGCGGAGGTACCTGCGCCCCACTTGCCTCCTCACTGCCCTTCTTCGTCGCCTCTTTCCTTCCCTCGCACGCCGTCGCACCAGAGCCCGCGCCCACGCCCGCACCGCCGCCGCGATGGCCGACGGACGCGGAGGCAGTTGGGCTAGTTCCTTCGTGGTTGAGGCGGACATCGCCGAGCTGCGCTGCGCGCGCATGTTGTTGTCGGTGGAGCGGGTGGCCGCACGCGCGTTGGGCGACGAGATAGCTCCGGTGACACAGCCAGGGGAACACGTCGTGTTCCTCTGGCACTTCTCCCGGGGCTTCAGGCTCCCGGTGAGTCTCTTTTTACGTCTTCTGCTCGACACCTTTGACCTCCAGCCGCACAACCTCGGTCCAAATTCGATTTTGTACCTCTCTGCCTTCGTAACGCTGTGCGAGGGGTACCTCGGTATCCTTCCTTTAATCGTGTTCTTCAATGCCCTTTTCTACCTCAAGCCTTTGAAGAGCGACGCATGCGGGGGCACGGTGGTGTGCTGCCGCGGTGTCGCTCGCTTTCCCCCTCTCTCTCTGGTCGACTCCGTCAAGGGGTGGCACCGAACGTTCTTCTACGTAAAGAATGTCGACCCGAGGATGGACTATATCCGTCTGCCGCCGTTTGAGGATAGGCAGTCCTCTCAGTAGAACTGGCTGGGAACTGCCCCGCGTGGCATGGCCTTGGAAGACCTTGCCTGGCTCATGCAACTGAAGAGCAGTGAGGGGCTGGTCACCGCCGACCTGGTGGTGGCCTTCGTCTCGCACTGGATCTCGCCCCTCCAGATGCGACCACATTGGATCTGCGATATGTCCGGCCGACACGATCCCTGCCGGCAGTCCACCGTCAAGCTGATGTCGGCTTAGGTGGCGAAGCGGGTGAACACCCTCACGATGTTCAAGCTGAGGCCCGCCTTGTGGTCCTTCGGCATAGAGCCGTATGACCGCATCAACCGGCCTCCCCTGGTGAGTTTTTTGCGTCGAGGCGGTTCTTTCTTGTTTGGCATTCCCCAGCCGGCAGCCGGCTGGAGAACTTACATTGAAGTGCTGACCGCAGCTGCTGGTGCGACAGAACACGCCGGATAGCCCGCACCCGCAGATCTTCGAGGCGGAGCGCGAGGACTCCGACTCTGAAGACTTCTAGATGGGAGGTCCCCGGAGGAAGGAGTGGACTACTTGGGAGGAGCCGACGAGCCGGCGGATCCGTGAGGCGGCGCTCCTAGCGGGGCCGGAGGGTCCAACGCAGCCGGGGAACCCAATGGAGTGGGTGAATTCCCTCTTGCCCCCTCCATCAGGGCCGGAGGGTCCAACGCATAGCAAAGTCATAGCAACATCAATCTCAGAACATAGTGGATACTAGGGATCAAACCCTAACAAAACTAACTCGATTATATGATAAATCTCATCCAACCCATCACTGTCCAGCAAGCCTACGATGGGATTACTCACGAACAGCGGAGAGCGTCATGGAATTGGTGATGACGATGGCGTCGATTTCCCCTCTCCGGAGCCCAAAACAGACTCCAGATATGGCCTCCCGAGGAAGAACAGGAGGTGGCGGCGGCTCCGTACCGTGAAACGCGATGAACTCTTCTCCTTGATTTTTTTTCTCCACGAATAGGAATATATAGGGTTGGAACTAAGGTCGGAGGAGCCACAGGGGGCCCACAAGCTTGCCAGGCGCGGCCAGGGGGCTCCTTGCGCCTGGTGGGCTTATCACCTGTGTGTGACCCCTCCCCCTCCGGTTGATTCTTTCGCCAGTATTTTTTATTAATTCCAAAAATAATCTTCGTAAATTTTCAGGTCAATCCAAGAACTTTTATTTCTGCACAAAAATAACACCAAGGCAATTCTGCTGAAAACAAGTTCAGTGTGGGTCCATTCAAATCATGCAAATTAGAGTCCAAAACAAGGGCAAAAGAGTTTGAAAAAGTGGATACGATGGAGACGTATCGGGATGTCGGCCCCCTCCTCTCTCCCTATATATATGAGAGGAGAGGGAGGGCAGCAGCACCCCAAGCCACGACGCACCCCAAGCCAGGACAACTCTGCCACCACTGCCACCAAGCTGTCGTGCTGCCGAAGAACTCATATACTACTCTGCCCTCGCTCACTGGATCGAGGAGGCGGACACTACATCGAGTTGTACGTGTGCTGAACGCGGAGGTGTCGTCTGTTCGGCACTAGATCGGGACGGGTCATGATTGGATCGCGGGACGGATCATGATTGGATCGCGAAGACGTTTGGTTACATCAACCGCGTTTCTTAACACTTCCCGCTCAGCGATCTACAAGGGTATGTAGATGCACTCCCCCAATTGTAGTTGTTGATCTCCATAGATAGATCTTGGGTGTGCGTAGGATTTTTTTTGTTTCTCATGCAATGTTCCCCATCAGATATTTCTCTTGTAGAGCATATGGGAAATTCTTCCATTGCTAGTGCATGAAATCCGGGGGTCCGGTCATACCTGGCCATCGTCTTGCTTCTGACAGTACCAGGAGTTGTGTCATCTCTTCGCCACTTGGTTCTCTTAAGTACTCTGATCCAAATACCTTGACCACTGTAGTAGCAAACCTCACCATGACTTCGAGTTATGTGCTTTAGTACATCCGAATGTAGTCCCACGAATCTGGAACCATGCCATAGGAAAGCATCCTCAATGCAGTTGTGGTAACCAAAGAATCCAATGTTTACAACATCCTTCTTAAGGATGAAGTAATCGTCAAGATATTCACACCATTAGAGAGTTGAACAGACACAGTTCACCTCATCCGGAATTGACGGTGGAAAAAGGATCGAATAGTGTATCGTGCATAAAGTAGTCGCCCGTCAGCATACTATGACCTTGTGCCCTATTCCAACTCATCACTCGAGGTCTCTTGGATGGTCCCTTTAAATTTAAACCTACTATGCCCTCGTGCCCTATTCCAACTCATCACCTGACAATTTTAGGCAATAATGTGGAATATGAAAGTGTGTCTAACAATTGCTAAAGTGAATCTAGTGCTAAGCAATATATTCAACTACAACAAGTACTAAGGTGAACAACCACAATATATTGTAAGGAGTGGCGGAGCTACGACAGGGAAAAAACCAGACCATGGCCCGCCTAACTCAACGAAAATTTAGTGAAGATTAATGTTGAATTTGATCCCTAAGAGCAAAACTTCAGGTGCATATCGTACTAATTGTTAAGCTGATCCATTTTGGACCGCCCAAAGACGTGGTTGTAGCTCTGCCACTGATTGTAAGTATGGAGTATGGGGGCAAACAAACACAAGTAAAGAGTTAGGATTAGGGATAATCGTAACTCCGGAAGACAAGCATGTACGCCGATGTTCACTTCCTTAGAGGGAAGCTAGTCACCATTGGAGGGATGGATGTTACCACGAAGGCTCACCTTATTCCCCCTTGAGACAACACCACAAAGACTTTTCTTAACGACCAGTAGACCTTGTGGTGGTCTTCAAACCCTCACAAACTTTTCGGGGGTAAACACAATGGACGATTCCTCTTCGAAAAACTCCTACCGCCTAGGAGTCTCCAACCTCCAAGAGTAATAAGATGTAGGATAAAAGCACAATACTTGGATAAAAAACACAAATAAGCTTGAACATATCTGATATCACGCGAACCAACATGTGGTTGAATGGTCATAGAAGGACAATGGCATCCCCTGCCTATGAGAGTTCAAGTCTCAGACTTGACATTAGTGCTCACATTTTCGTGAATTTATTCCAGACCTTTCGGTGATGTGCGTTGTGCGTTCAGTAGGAGAAGATATTCCCGTGAACTATGAACGTGTCTATGATGATTTTACCAACTCAATATGATTTGCAGGTTCAGTCTTTTAAAAATGCTCATAGATGTAAGGTGTGCGTGCGTTCATAGGATGAGTGTATGCTCTTGTTCAATTTCGATCATACTATGTTAAAAAAGCGCATATGATATCACAAGATGAACCAAAATGCAGCACGCATGTAATCTCTACCTAATAATGAAAGGGCTACTGGTCGTCCGTCATATATTTGCCCCTAAAATTGCCCAAAATTACCCACTATGCCATCCATAAGTAAAGAAAACGTTTCATATTTTTTTTCTGTTAAAATCGCCGGCGGTTTTGTTCTTATAGGACGAGACACGGAAATATAACAAACATATGTTCAATGTAGTGGT
Source organism: Hordeum marinum (assembly GCA_022496015.1). Classification (NCBI taxonomy): domain Eukaryota; kingdom Viridiplantae; phylum Streptophyta; class Magnoliopsida; order Poales; family Poaceae; genus Hordeum; species Hordeum marinum. The sequence continues at coordinate 364,853,949 of CM039673.1, read as the reverse complement.
TGAAGCATCACTCCTCTACACAGGAGACGTAGGTTCGAATCATGGTCGCGATTCCTTTTTCTTCCCACTTTCTCCCTTTAGGGAGCAAGCCTCCCAGCAAGGGTTCATGTGCCGGCCCATGTTTTTATTCAATTTTTATGCCTTTTCTTTTCTCATTTTAATTTTTGTTTTTACATCTTTAAATTAATTCGAAATTTCCGAAAATTCCAAATTTCAAAAGTTTTGAGTTTTGAAAATAATGTTCATTAAATCATAAAATGTTCACGGATTAGAATGGTGATTCTAAAAACTGTTCGCATATTATAAAATAATTTATGATTTTGAAAAATAAAATCATTCATGATTTTGTAAATGATCATGTATTCAAATATTTGTGGATTTTAAGAAAATGTCTATGAAAAATTTAAGAATGTTCATACAAACTAAAAAAACACGAATTCCAAAATTTATTCCCAATTTTATAAAAAAGTTCATCAATTCAAAAAAAATTGTTTGATTAAAAGACTGTCCATGCATTTCACAAAATGTTCGCCTAAACAAAACAAATGTTCATGAATTAAAAATTTGTTCACAAATTTCAGAAATGTATTTGTAGATTCAAAAAACTGTATGCCAATTCAAAAGTTTTCAAAAAATATTCCTGAATAAAAAGATGCTCTATAATTTCATAAAAAATAGGACTTTGTACAAGAATTGTGAATTTGCAAATTGTTTACGATTTCTAAAAATGTTCATGATTTCAGAAACCAATTGTGGTTCCACAAATGTTCAGAATTCAGAAAATATTCAAAATTTGAAAGATGTTTGGAAAACGAAACAAAAAGTAAAGGAAAAAGAAAAATGGAAATAAAAGGAAAAGAAAAGTAAAACGAACTTGAAAAAAAAAACGTAAATGGCAAAAAGAAAAAGTGAAACCGAAAAGAAAATTTTAAAACTTAAAATAATGAAAATAAAAACCAGGCAAATAGTGTTGTACACTAAACTACTGATATGAGGTTTATGTATCAGTGGCTTAGTATTGATTTTTAAATTGTGCTGACAATGATTTTTTTATACATCTATTTTAATAGTTTTCCATAAGATTGATCTAAGTAGCTCTAGAATTTGAGAGTTAAGTCTTTTAGGTTTAGGTTTTAATTAGTTTTTGAAAAGTATTTATATGTCTAGGGGTTGGGAGTAGTTGGTGGTCGACCAGATTAGTTGTTAAAGTTATAAATATTTCTTTGTGCTACACAATAACAAGTGTGGCGTGCAGTGGCAGGCTCATAGCCTTGAGAATTACCACGTCAAATGCATTGGGATCACATGGACACAATGGACATCATTAGCGAGGGTGGGAAAAAAAGTGTCAACATGATGGGCCACCGTGTTAAAATAGAGAAATAAAAGACCCTTATATGTCGATGTATTGAATCATACTTATTTAACTGGGAAGTAATATTTTTGTCCCTGTCACAACGCACGGACATATTTATTAGTGTAAATAAAACACAAAGGAAAATAAAAGGCTCCTAACCAAAATGCAGCACGCTTGCGAAGCAAAAACTTACAAAACTTAACCGCCGTCTGTGGGACTCGAACCCACGACCACATGGTTAAAAGCCATGCGCTCTACCAACTGAGCTAAGACGGCTCACGCAATAATGAAGGCAATTATTATTTACTATCTTTGCTAGTGATGGATTATGATAATCTTATTCGCTCCACATTTTTTGCCTGTTGCACCCCCGTTGTTGCCTACTTTTGTGGCTAACTTTCTGCCAGGAATTAATAAAATAGGGGCTGGCTATTAATAAATCGACTGAATTTGATTTTAGTCTCGGTCAAAATTTTGTCCAGTCAGATTCAGCCACATGTAATTCAACTGTTCAAGCCTTATTCACCACTCTACTAGCCCAACGGAGGGGAGAAACTGACGGATCTTTTCAAGTAACGGGCATTGGGTTTGCTCTGGCATTGTCTTCATGAAAAAAATCACACAAAGCATCTGCTACACTTCTAAAAATTGTCTTACTTTCTCAAATATAAAATGTTTTGCTTTCCTCGGATGGACCGCAAGTCCGAAATATAAGATATGAAACTGAATTAAAATCTCGTTTACAAATGGTTGTCGGTATTCATGAAATTCACAAAACACAAAAGATGGTGTCCCACAAAATGTAACTTGTGACACATAAATAACTTGATGCCCCAAACCGACTAAACTGAACTGAAGAAATATGTAATTCGACGGTACAACCATCATGCTGAAATGGAGACTAAAGAGCACCACAATTGATAAGCTATTCCTGTATCGAGTTCAGCCCTTAGAACGATAGAACATCCTGCCTTTAAAAAATAGACGCGCTCGTCATGCGCAGTGTCATATGCCTGAATTTGTGTTATGCCCCTTCACCCGTCCCCAATGCAACCACCCCGCTCCTCGGGTGTTGAGATCGAAAGCAATCTGCTTGTGGATTTTCTGCAAGCACGAAAACAATTAGAAGTTATATGGTAATCAACATCAGAACAAAAGAAGAGAAAAAAAAATCATCTAAAAATGAAAGAAAATGTTGTAGACGAAATACAATAGAGGTGCTGCTCACTTGTTTCTCTGCGCAAGGTCCATACGACACCAGCACACGTAGCAAACCATCTGTAAAAAATGAGATTGACAAGGGAAGAAAGGCGGAAGAAAATGCAAAGAAGACAGAAAATAGCAAGACCCCAAACAGAAGGATTAGAATGAAAAGTGACAAGGGAAGACTGAAGAAATATATAACGACGAAACAAAATGAAGAAGATACTTATGAGATTGAAGACAAAAGAAACTGGAAAAATGAGACTGAATAAATATAGAATGACGAAACAAAATTTAGAATGAATAAGCCAGCAGGGATAGCACACATCACGAGAGGCTGAGATAAAATACCAAAAACGTTTCAAGAGATTTCCTCTCTCCATACGCTTTCTCGGTTGTGAGAAAATGCTAGATGATAAGTACTGAGAATTGTACTGAAGACAACTCTGGAGACTGAGAGATCGAACAATGATGTATGCTGAAAGAATGAGAGAAAAGACGGGATACTAAGGAATAATGAATAACTGACTGAAGAAATAAATGATAACTGAACCAACCGAAGCTGATGACAACAATCTCATCAGATAGACCATAAAACATGACTGAGAGAACTGAACTAACTAAAGTTAAAGGCTAAACCGTCGAAACTGAACCACGGTGAGCTTAACAGTGACAAGGCCAAACTAAACAAAGTAAAGCAAATCGAAAATAACCTCGTGTGACTACTCGTTGCATTCTCTCCAATAGACATAGAAAAAAAATACTCAGAAAAAAATAAAGGACCGAATACTAAAGAAGAATGAAATGCTGAAGAAGATATGATAACCAAACCAAAGACAGAATCAAAAAACCGACAAAATGGACAGCCAGATGCACAACCATGTTTAAATTATATGCAATAACCATGTTCAAATTAGAGGCATGCATGCATCTCCATAATACTTCACACTATACCAAAATGGACAACCAGGGCTACCTACCCTTCCAAAACTGATTATACCAAAAGTGATGGCACTCTTGTTTATAGACTGAAAACTGAAGATTAACTGATAAACTGAAGAAGATATGGCAAACTAAACTAAAACTGATTATACGAAAACTTTCAGAAAAAAAATCCATAGATACATCGGCTTAATGAACAATGAGCAGAAAGGACTGAATATTAACTAAATAAAAAGTAAATGAGTGGAATAAAAACAAACTGAATAATACTACATGTAAAATTCTAACAATAAGTGGTCGTTGTCCTAAGTCCTAACTGCAAGAGCTGTGGGAAAAATATCTCACTAACTGAAGAATGAATAATGAAACCTGAGACACTGAAAATCAAAGGCACGAGTAAAATTGAACAACTGAACACTGACTAAATGAGAAGAAACTGTATAGGCAAGTGAGCTAAAAAGGGAGACTAAAGATTGACTGAAAAGGACTGATAAAAAAATAAGAAAAATAGACAAACTGAAGAAAGAAGATACATACTGAGGGGCTAAAAGGTAACTGAAGACTGACAAGAAATATTGATGGACTGTCATGTTAGTAGAAAACTAACCACTCACTTTAGCTATGAATCAGTATAGATAATTAGGGGCGACAAAATAGCTACAGAAAGTTGGAAGAGAAAAAAGTTTCAGAGCCAGAGGTAGCTTGCCTCATTGATTGGTAATCTGAGTACATTTTATGAAGAAGATTGTTCTGTGCTAAGTTGGTTTCATTTATATAAATGGAGCGGCAAGGGCCTCCCTGATTGTCTAAGATAATTTTTATGAAGAATAGGCAGAAAAATAGATATGGATCTGTGCAACACAATGGAGAGATGGATGACAGAGATTCAGAGAACATCACACGAAGATAGAATTCTTAGCTCAAACACAAATTTTATTATGACGTTCTCTCGTAAGCATAGCATCACTTAGTAAGAGCAAATATAAATATATACATGAAAATTTTACTATCCTAATAAAAAATGAAGATTTTACTAGCGGAAACAGTAGTCTCAAAGAAAAAACAGTAGTGTATAATGACATGCAAAATTCTGTAATCATTCACCGAGGGTGGTCTTCTGAAAAAAGCTAGAGCTCAACTAACTAATACCCCAAATGCTTTTTTGAAAACCTGACCACATCAAGGAAACTAGGCTGGGAAACCTGACCACCTCAAGCATCTGGTTCCGGTTAAAATTCAGATAAACATACAAACATGTCCACTTCTAGCATAGCACTTGACTTAAATCGATGAGAACACACAGAGCTGGCTACTCTACATACAAGCAGACCATGTACAGAACAGCTCCCTGCCGATTTCCTGAAACCCCTGCTGTCCACACAAACCACACCTCAACACAGACCTCAACCAGGCCGACTACTAACATATCCAAACCGGCTTAATTTTTTTCAGAAAATCAGTGTGCGGAGACTACCTCGCTGGCGCCGGTCGGCCCCGCCCGTCCATCTCCATCTCTCTCTCCCCCAACTAGCAGCTCGCCCCTCTCTCCTGGGCTGGGGACAGGGACAAAACTGACGAAATGACACACATAGGAAAATCTGAAAAGAGAAGACCCCCAGTCCTCTCCAACCCCCCACCTGGGTCGGTCATTTGGGAAAACAATGAAACCCACAACCCTTAAAAAACCACAAACAGAAAACCTGAAACCAAAAAATACAGATGCTTTCAGAATCGCGCGCTGAGATGTATGCCTCCAGATCTAACGGGCCCAAAATTTGACTGAACACAAAATCAAAATCAGTCAATTGAAATTTAGAAAAATGGACAAAAATAAACCATACAGTTCAGCAACTGCAAATGAGCCTAAATACTTCTAAAGAACTGGTTGGACAGTTCAAAATGGTTGCCCCTTGGAAAGCTACCAAAATCATCAGTCACCGCTGCCGACGAACACTATCACCTGAAACATTCGCTACAACCGGATGCTGCTTTATCCGGGACAGCAGGACAGAGACCTCCTGTGTCGCGAGATCCATCCGTTCCTCCGATTTGCCTGCTTCACTCACCAGAACTGAGACCATGGACTGGAGCGCTTTCACCCTCTCATATGATGTGCCGTGATAAGGAGCGCTGGTCAATGACTTGGAAGGTTGTGGCTGGGTTCTACGCCATCGGACAGGAAGGTAATGGTCCGGAATCTGAAAGTAGTTTAGCGTTGTGAGCACACAAAGGGCATGCCGGCAGAGGATCCCTGATGACTCAAACATTTGGCAGCTGCAAGAAATTAGCTCCTCCTTTTGGTTCCATGTGACATTGCAACCACCATCTGTCTTGGTATGGTGCCGGACAAGAAAAACATTCCCTTCCAAGTGGAAGTATGCATAATGGGCAGCCTCTACAAGCTCATCCTGTAGTTTATAGAATGCGTACGGGGTGAAAACAGCAGCAGCATGTCCTTCCACTGGAGCTGCTGTCTTGAGAATTGAGTTTTCCACTTTTTGTTGTGCTATTTGTTGTTCCCCAGCTTGATCTTTGTAGTCAGCAATTATAGCAACCTATGTAAAACATGAACACTAAAATATATTACTCATTTACTTTGCACAAAGTTACCTTGCAGCAAACTATGATGAACTCAACTGGATCAGTAGTGACTAGTGAAATGGTATCAGAATTTTTCTTGCAGGGGCATAAAAAACTTGGCATCTGGTAAACATGAGATGAAATGGTCACCTGCTCAATGAAACGGGATAGGCATGTCTGAGTGCTCACCAGCCGCTGAATGAAATCCTTTATTTTTGAAACTTCTGGCAAAGCAGTCAGCCCTGCCAAAAAATGTCTCCTCAAATATGGCGATGCCCAAAGGTTCCGTGATGCAAACAGGCTAGCAATGTGCCTATCTCCTTGTAATCCATAGCAGCTCACCATGTCATTCCATCCAAGATCAAAGTCCATTGTGCTTTCCATGTTGTAGAGCCTATAGAACCCATTTTCCCAGCCATTATAGTGTTCCCCTAGAACTGCATTGAACCAAGATGGAAACCTGGATGCAATAAACCCGATGGAGAAGGCATGCTTTGTGTTTGGTAGCTCCTTTTGAACTGCTTCTTTGAGATACATATTTTGATCAGTCAATATTGTTTGAGGGGCTTTTCTGTTCATGAAGTTAAGAAAGACCTGTCAACAAGAAAGACTTCTTAAGAGACTGGATGTAAAGAGGACCGTGAGCTTTTCACCCTCAATGGTTACCTGTAATGCCCATGTGAAGGATTGCAGATTTCCTTCCCTCAGAAGCACGCAACTGAAGAAGCAAGGCATCCCATGATTGTTCATTCCAATCCAAATACCCAGTGCCATGTCAATAGAAGTTAGCCGGTAAGTGGTGTCAAACAGAACAGCATCACCAAATACCTCGTAAGACTGGATCGATGATGCGTACGACCAGGCGATGTTCTCAAGGCAGTTGTTGGCGTCTTTGCTGAAGTCGTACTTGAAATTGGGATCCTTCTCCTTAACATTTCTGCACATCTGAAGCAGGTCGACACTCTCCTCCTCCTGGTCGAACCTCCTGAAGGAGTGTATGAGATTCCTCACATCCTTCTCAGTAAATGGGAGGCTCCCTGGCTGGACGCACTTCTCCAGCTCCATTATCCTCATCATCTGCTGCACAGAGATCCCAGATTTTGCGAACATCAAGATCCTGTTTCTGTCCGAGTCCGAGATGACACGGTACGCCGGGAGAAAACGCACTTCATCCTGCCGGAGGAGCTCGTGGTTGTGGTGGTTAGAGAACCCCGTGACCCGCCACTCCAGACCACCGGCTCCCGCATCCCTGCCAATGCGTAGGTATGCCTGGCACCCGCAGCGGGAGGACTTCCTGTTCCTCTGCTGCTTGACGCCGTCGTCGAAGGGCTTCGCCGGCGTGTTGCCGGCGCGGTGGCACACGAAGTATCGCCGGGTGAGCCCCTTGCCCACGCCGTCCTTCCCCTCCGTGCGGTGCCGCCGGATCGAGAAACCGCACTGCTTTGCGAACCCGCTGTAGAGCTCGTACGCCGCCTCGTGCGTCAGGAACCGCTTCCCTATGTACGGGATGGAGTCGTCCGCCTCTGCCGCCGCCGTCTCAAGCGAGATCCTCGTCTCGTTGGGAGAGTCCCCCTCTCCCTCCTCCCCGCTGCCGGGTCTTTCCATGGGGGACACACGCTGCTCCAGAGGATCACCGCCGTAAAACTCCAGAACAGATACGGCCAGCGGAGGCAGATCACGGCGAAATGGGTAGAGAGAGGCGTAATACAAAGGGGACATAGATTTTTGAGATGCCGGCGGTGGCCGGTGCCCTTCGCAGGAAAACCCTGTTCTCCGGCGGCAGGAACTGCCGCGCATACCTACATGTGGGAATGGATCTATCAGAAGGCGAACTGTGTGTACGAATGTCCTGATGCATAGCGGCCTGAAGCAGAGTAGTATTGGGCCGGCCACAATGCGGCCCATTAATACATATTTTTATCATTTCATAAAAATAATAATGTCTAAAAAGTTCATAAAAATAATCTGAAATACATTTGTATTTATAAAATTCAAAAATATTAGTATTAAAAACAGTTTAAAAAAATTAAGTTATACATGAAAAAAAACATGTACCACAAAAATTGTTCATGTGTTTGCAGAAATGCTCATCTCTTATTGTCCACACGTTTGGAATAATGCTCATTAGGAGGACTGGACGCGTTTTGCTGTGTAGTTAGATTAGAAAAATCCTAATCACTCTGTTTTAAAAAATAATGTGTGTTACTTAAAATGTTAAACCTTATAAAATTGATTGAATTTATAGATAAATATATCAAAATCCATAATATTAAATTGTTGTGATTAGATTCATCGTTAAATGAATTTTCATGTTTTTATTTTATTGTGGATGTCGATATTTTTGCTCTTAACTTGGTCAAAGTTGAAGAATTTGATTTTCCAAAAAAACTAATATCTCTTATATTTTGAAACTAATGAAATATTTCGTTTGATGTGTGGGCAAGATGACATAGTGTGTTTTATTTTAATTTACAATTCTGTAATTTGATGGGTCTTTTGTGATGTGATTCTATGTTATATGACAACCAACCTTATATACGTGGGAAAATTTCTACGTCAACGGCTACATGAACGTGATTGATATGCTTTTATAGACCGGTTGTTGTTGATTGATTTAAAAAACGTTGATTCGGTCAAAATTGTAAACCAAACCCATTAGGAAGTATAGTGTATTTGTCTAAGGAATTGAACGAGTAAGTTTTGAGAAATTGTTGATCCGGTCAAAATCAGGTGACCTAATTTTAATTGGAGTGTTGGATACCTCAACTGAATGTGGAATCTTTAAAACTAAGGAGTATAGTGTTATAGAGGTATAAATAAAATAATTAAACGAGAGTTTTGAAAAATTATTGACCAGATTAAATTCAGGTGCCATAATATCAATTGGAAACCTCAACTAACGTGGATTCTCTAATTCTATGGAGATTCATGTTATAGTATATGTCATATTATTCTAATGTTCACGACGAGTTAGAATAAGCTTCATAGTTTTAATTCCATGTATTCGAGACTATTTGTGTACATATGTTAGAATATATGTGCATAAAGTTTTTGAAAGTGTTTATTTCTACCCAAAATTTTGAAAAAGTGGATGACGAACAGTGTTTACTCTACCAACTCCTGCTACAAGGCACTCTTCCATAGCTCAACCTTGTCGTCGTCTCAGCGCTTGATCTCGAAAGTCTGGGATCCCCTCAACAACAAGTTCTTCCTCTCGCTGGCATCACTTGACCGTTGCTAGACTACATAGCGTTGCGTGCGGCATGGTTTAGCGCATGACTCGACATGCATCCTTTGCTCCTAGGAGTTCGATACCATTGACCACCTTCTTGTTGAGTGTGTTTTCTCGCGGATCACTTGGCATGAGATTCTATCGTGGTGCCGCCTCACATGCCCCTCTATAGATGGCACGTCAAGTTTCTTTGTGTGGTGGTTTGAGGCAGCATCGACCTCCCATAATTGCACGTGAAAGGGACTCAACTCTATCATCGCCCTCACCACATGGACTATTTGAAAGCACTGCAACACGACGATCTTCGATAGTTTTTGCCCCTCCACCAATGATCTTGTCCTCTTGATTAAGAATGATGTGCGCCTATGGGCTTAGGATGGAGCCAAAAGATTAGCTAACATCTTACCTGTAACCTGAAACTTATGTATTGAAGCTGAGCATCATCTTCCTTCTGCTCAACTTGCACCATCTCATACCCTGGCTCATGTATGTTTGTGAGAGTTTCGCCTTGTACTCACTTTTCACCTATCAATGAACAAAAACACTGCTAAACGTATTCATGAAAAAAATGAAAAAGATGAAAATACGAAAGACCAAACACAAACAAGATAAAAGAAACACAATAAATAGAAAATTAATAACTAAACAAAGCAAGAAAGCAGAATAGTCCGATATAACTGGGCACAGGCGCCCAAGCCACCCATGAGGAGACTCGTGGGTGTCACAATCTTATTTTTCTTAATTCGTATTCTTAGCTTATAATGACATATTGTCAATGTAATACGCACCAAAAACATTAATGGTATGACTCGTTTCTTTTGCCTTTGTGCCTTCGCATAGTTTTTGAAATATTTTGTCCAAGGTTTTATGTTGGTTTTCATTTCATTTTTCACAATTAATTTCTATAGGTTCTTCATTAGTTTTTTTTGTTTGGGTTTTTCTCTGTTTTTTGTGCTACTGATTCCTATGATTCTTCATCTTTCACTTTTTAATAAATGGAAAAAATTAAAATTTTAGGAATTTGTTTAAAATCCTAGCCATTTTTTAAATCCATTAGTAATATTTTAAATTTCATTAACATTTTCCAAAACTACGTGAGTTCTTCTCTAGACGTACGGACATTTATTTGGGAACGTGTACATGTTTTTTTGGGGGGTGAGAGCAGGAGTTGTCGTTTTTCATATCAAGGAACTTTGTGCCGTTCGGAGGTCACGAGTTTGTAGTCGAAAGGAAACCACTTTAGAGGGCTCGAATGAGATATGCTCGGTATCTCTGAACGAATTTAAGTTAACCTATACTTAGAGGGTAAGAACAAGCAAATCATAAAGTGTGGTTTGTGTGGAAAAGTGACATTTATGAGAATTTTATAGTTTTGACTCCGAGCACTTAGCAAGAGAAACCAAACCTCACATGGGTCCAATATCCCCTTTTGATTGCATTTTTCAAAAAGAATTGTGAAAAAACATCTCAATGTGATTTTTTATCACAAAACCATATGAATTTATCATTAATGTTGTTGGTCCATTTTTTTATTTTACAAGGGTCGAAAACCATCTTCCAACATAGTATCTCTAGGATGAAAACTAATCAACACTTAAAAAAGAAAGTTAGCTTATCAAAACCCACAATGAGGGCATAGATACACTTTCAAAATGATACATCACACAAACATGAAGAGAGAGAGAGATTGAGAGAGATCTAGGTACTAGCTATGGAAAGTGGTACTCCCTCTATTCCACAATGTAGTGTGTCCACACTTCTTGAGATCTAAGTTGGACCATATATGTATGATCTTCAATACAAAGTTCACTGCGATTCCCGCGGTGATCTATCCGATGCAATCTTCCTTTGCGGTGTGTTTGTTGGGATCAAATGAATTATGGGTTTATGTTCAGATCATCCATGAAAATATATTGAGTCTTTACTGAATTCTTATATGCATTATTGTTATAGCTTCGTATTGCTCTCCTATCTACCAGTTTGGTTTGGCCAACTAGATTGACTTATCTTCACCGGGAGTGGTGCGTTGTGATGAGTTTAATCTTGCGGTGCTCTATCCTCGTGACGGAAGGGGTCAAGATACGCATTATATTACTGGTATTAAGGGGAAACGATGGGGCTTATTCATATTAATTAGATTTACTTTGTCTATATCATGTCATCTTGCTCCAAGCATTACTCTGTTTTTACTTAATACTCTAGATGGATGTTGGATAGGGGTCGATGGGTGGAGTAATAGTAGTACATGCAGGCAGGAGTCGGTCTACTTGTTTATGGACATGATGTCTATATACATGATCATTGTTGTGAATAAATATTGCATCACTATGCGCTTTTCTGTCAATTGTCCAACAGTAATTTGTTTACCCACCGTATGCTCACTTAGAGAGAGAAGCCTCTAGCTAAAACTATGGCTCCGGGGTCTTCACAACATATATATTACAAAAACACCAATAATTTATTTTGCCATTTATTTACTGTTATTTTATATTATATTTACGGTATCTATCTATCACTACTTATCGCTTGCACGTAACGAGTGCAAGGGGCTTGACAACCCTCTTGCCCGCGTTGGGTTCAAGTGCATGATCTTTTGTGTGTAGGTGATGAAGACAGGAATTCACGTGGTCCTCCTATTGGTTAAATAACCTTGGTTCTTACTGAGGGAAATACTTATCTCTACTATGCTGCATCTCCTCTCCTCATCGGGGAAAATCCAACGCAGTTTACAAGTAGCAGGAAGAATTTGTGGCGCCGTTGTAGGGGAGGAGGTAGGAAAGTAGTCTCCTGTCAACTTGCTAATTTCTCGCACCGTTGCCGGGGAGTATCACCAAATTATTATCAAGTACCTTCGCAAAACTTATCATTCGATTGTTCTTCTTTTATTTTGCTGTTATATTTTACTTTGTATAAAAATCAAAAATACAAAAAAATTTCTATATGCTTGTTTGCTTAGTTATCTAGTTTACTTGTTCGCTTGCTAGTTTACTTGCTTGTTTGTCATTATTGCTAGTTCTCCTCTGGACATGCCTTTCCCTCCTTATTTGGGAGAGGGTTCGGGTATTTTAGATTTTCAGCAATTGGGTGATGGGTCTTTGAAATAAGCCTGGGATACAACAACAACAACAACAACAACAACAACAACAACAACAACAACAACAACAACAACAAAGCCTTTAGTCCCAAACAAGTTGGGGTAGGCTAGAGGTGAAACCCATAAGATCTCGCGACCAACTCATGGTTCTGGCACATGGATAGCAAGCTTTCACGCACCCCTGCCCATGGCTAGTTCTTTGGTGATGCTCCAGTCCTTCAGATCTCTCTTTACGGACTCTTCCCATGTCAAGTTCGGTCTACCCCGTCCTCTCCTGGCATTATTAGCATGCTTTAGCCGTCCCCTATGCACTGGGCTTCTGGAGGCATGCGCTGAATATGCCCAAACTATCTCAGAAGATGTTGGACAAGCTTATCTTCAATTTGTGCTACCCCAACTCTATCTCGTATGTCATCATTCTAGATTCGGTCCTTCCTTGCGTGGCCACACATCCATCTCAACATGACATCTCCACCACACCTAACTATTGCACATGTCACCTTTTAGTCGGCCAACACTCAGCTCCATACAACATTGCAGGTCAAACTGCCGTCCTATAGAACTTGCCTTTTAGCTTTTGTGGCACCCGCTTGTCACAGATGAAAGAAGCTTGGGATAGATTATTAGAAATACAAATGAGAGCTAATCCCAAGAGTCATATTAAATTAATCCTTAGAAGTTTTTATGTTGGTCTATCTCTATCTCATAGACGTGTCTTGGATTCTATGTTTGGAAAATATTTCCTTGGGAATAATGCTTTTGACACCTATGAAAGGATGAAAAACATATTCGGACAACCAAAGATAGAAACCATTGAACCTACCATACTGGTGAGCTATCGTCAAAGCGACTTAATAAAAGAAACTAAAGCTAGTATGGATTCCAACTTTATAGGGTTGTTTAATCTTGTTACTAAAATCAAATGGCAATGTTTTGTTACAAAATAGAAAATTCAATACCTTAGTGTTGGGTAACGTTGCATGGGAAACAAAAAAATTCCTACGCACACGCAAGATCTATCCATGGTGATGAGCATCTACGAGACGGAGAGTGGATCTACATACCCTTGTAGATCGCTAAGCGGGAAGCGTTAAGAAACACGGTTGGTGTAGTCGAACGTCTTCACGATCCAAATCGTCGAGTGTCCCGTGATCTCATCACGATCCGTCCCGCGATCCAATCACGATCCGTCCCGCGAACTCATCACGATCCGTCCCGCGATCTCATCATGATCCGTCCCGCGAACTCATCACGATCCGTCTCGCGAACTCATCATGATCCGTCTCGTGATCTTGATCATGGTCCTTCCGATCTAGGTCCGAACGGACGGCACCTCCGCGTTCAACACACGTACAGCTTGATGACGATCTCCGCCTTCTTGATCCAGCAAGAGGGAGCGAAGAGGTAGAAGAGTTCTCTGGCAGCATAACGGCTCTGCGACGATGGTGGTGGAGCTATTCCGGCAGGGCTTCGCCTAAGCACTGCAGAAAACCGATCTAGAGGAGAAGCTATGCACTAGAGGACTGAGTGGCACGTGGCTGAAAATCTTGTGCCAAAACCCTAAAATCCTCTAGTATATATAGGAGGAGAGGAGGAGGAGGCTTGGCTGCCAAAAAGGCAGCCCTTGGGTCGGACAAACCAAGGAGGGAGGAGTCCTCCTCCTCCACTCCTAGTAGGATTAGGACTCCTTCCTTATTTGGCCCTTTTTTTTTGCCTTTTTCCACCTTTTTCCTTTTGGGCTTTTCTTCCTAGACACATGGGCCTTGTGTGGGACTTCCACCAGCCCACAAAGGGATGGTATTTACTCTCCCACAGCCCATATAGCCTCTTGGGTCGAAATACCCCTCCTGATGGTCCCCTGGTACACTACTGGCACTCCCGGTACACTACCGATGAGCCCGAAACTTTCCGGCGACCAAAACAGGACTTCCTATATATCAATCTTTACCTCCGGACCATTCCGGAGCTCCTCGTGACGTCCGGGATCTCATATGGGACTTCGAACAATCTTCAATCACCACCATGCATAACTCTATACTACCGAAACGTCACCAAACCTTAAGTGTGCACACCCTGCGGGTTCGAGAACTATGTAGACATGACCGAGACACCTCTACGGTCAATAAACAATAGCGGGACTTGGATGCCCATATTGGTTCCGACATATTCTACGAAGATCTTTATCGGTCGAACCTCTATGTCAAGGATTCAGTTAATCCCGTATGATGTTTCCCTTTGTTCTTCGGTATGTTACTTGCCCAAGATTCGATCGTCGGTATCTGTATACCTAGTTCAACCTCGTTACTGGCAAGTCTCTTTACTCGTTCCGTAATACAAGATCCCGTGGCTAACACTTAGTCACATTGCTTGCAAGGCTTATTGTGATGTTGTATTACCGAGTGGGCCCTGAGATACCTCTCCGTCACACAGAGTAACAAATCCCAGTCTTGATCCATGCCAATCCAACAGACACCTTCGGAGATACCTGTAATGCAGCTTTAAAGTCACCCAGTTATGTTGCGACGTTTGATACACACAAGGCACTCCTCCGGTGTCCGTGAGTTGCATGATCTCATGGTCAAAGGAACATATACTTGACATGCAGAAAACAGTAGCAATAAACTGACATGATCATATGCTACGTTTGTAGTTTGGGTCTTGTCCATCACACCATTCTCCTAATGATGTGATCCCGTTATCAAATGACATCTCATGTCCATGGCTAGGAAACCTTAACCATCTTTGATCAACGAGCTAGTCTATTAGAGGCATACTAGGGACATGGTTTTGTCTATGTATCCACACATGCATCTAAGTCTCCGATCAATACAATTATAGCATGGATAAGAAACGATTATCATGAACAAGGAAATATGATAATAACTAATTTATTATTGCCTCTAGGTCATATTTCCAACACTTAGAACAAAAGATTGATGATGTATGTGTTGTTAAAGAAGAAAAGAAAATTCTCAATGCCAAACTTGATCAATTTGTCCACATCATTGATAATATAAAAGGGATCAAACTAGTTAAAAGTAACAGATTCCTTGCAACCAAGGATGACAACACTTGACACTATGCATTATGCCTAGCTAGGGGTATAAAACGATAGCGCTTGTTGGGAGGCAACCCAATAGTTATCTTTAAATTTTTCTTTTTTACTTTCTGTATTGGTGTTTTTGCATGATTATTTATACTGTAATTATTGTATCTCTTATGTTTTAGTTAGTGTTTGTGCCAAGTAAAGCCTTTGGGATTGATGTGGAAGATAGTATAACTAATACGATGCAAAAACAGAAACTTTTCCGTTCAGTGCATATTTTGTCTGATTTATTGGGACGTCTTTTTTACCAGAATGTTTTACACAATATTGGTATACAAAATAACCAAGTTTTCCAAAATTTCACAAGTTTTTGAGTTACAAAAGTATGGTGTTTGTGCAGATCATTATAGACTGCTCTATTTTAGACAAATTCTGTTTTTGCTTGCATAGCTTGCTTGTTTTGGTGATGATATGGACTATATTGGGGGGTATAACCCATGGAGAAGTTATAATACAGTACGTTATGGAATAATAAAATATGAATCAATTTTTAACAGCAACTAAAGTTTTTGATTTACCTATAGTACTAATGGATCTCACGAGTTTTCTTTTGAGTTTTCTATGTTGAAATTTTCAAGATTTTGGTGGGATCACGATGGATGAAGGAATAAGGAGTGGCAAGAGCCTAAGCTTGGCGATGCCCAAGGCACCCCAAGGTAAAATTGTAGGATGACTCAAGCGTCCAAGCTTGGGGATGCCCTGGAAGGCATCGCCTCTTTTGTCTCCATTCCATCTATATGTCACTTGCAGCTATGTTTTTATTCATCACATGATATGTGTTTTTCTTGGAGCATCATGTATTATAGTTTGCTTTGTTTTAAGTTTGCCACAATCATTATTTGATGGACATACCTATTTGAGAGAGACACATGTTCATCATGATTTGTTAGAGTACTCTATGTGCTTCACTTATATATTTTGAGCTAAGCAGTTGCTCTAGTGATACACTAGTGTCTTTTAGAGCACGGTGGCATGTATATTATATTGAAATAATTGAACTCTCATGCTTCACTTAAATTTGTGTGAGAGTCTAACAAATAGTAATGGTAATTTGCATGGGTTATAAGACTATTTCAAAAAGGATATGTATTCAATGAGTGTATAATCAAAACCTTCATGTAACTCATGATATAAGAGAGATTGTGGGTTAATGATATTGTTGTAGTAATATGAAAGGCATGAGTACATGATTGTTGGTTAGTAGAAATATCGGTAGTTAAAGTGTGTTACTTGTTTCTCATCTAAATATTGGTTATGGCATGATGATGATGTGTGAGCATTCTTATTCCTCTTTGAAATCCTAGTGATATTCGGGTCGGAAGCGCATGATGCTTAATTCCTCCCAACCTCCTCCCTAGGGGCCTTTGGTAGTACTTTTCTTTGAGAGAGCTAATAAGACTTTGCAATAAGTATATGATTTCTTTATGACTAATGTGAATCCATGGATGTACGCACACTCACCTTTCCATATGATGCTAGCCTCTTCGGTACTGTGCATTACCCATTCTCACCTTGAGGATCGGTGCAGCTTTCACCGGTGCATCTAAACCCCATGGTATGATACGCTCTATCGCACATAAGCCTCCCTCTATATTCCTCAAAATAGCCATCATACATACCTCTTATGGCATTTTCATAGCTATTCCAAGATGTATTGCCATGCAACTTCCACTGTTACATCACATGACTTGTGTGTTCATCATTATATTGCTTTGCATGATCATATAACTAACATAGTATTTGTGGCACATCCACCGGTCATCATTGTTTCATGTTACGCTAGATCATTGCCCATCCTAGTACACTGCCAGAGGCATTCATATAGAGTCATTTCTTTTTCACCATCGAGTTGTTATATCAAGTTGTAAGTAAATAGAAGTGTGATGATCATTTTTAGAGCATTGTCCCAATGAGGAAAGGGTGATGGAGTAATGATTCCCCCACAAGAGGGGATGAGCTCCGAACGAAAAATGAAAAAAATGGGGGAGGCCAAATGATCCCACCAAGAAAAAGAAAAAAGGGGACAAAAAGGAAAAGGGTAAAAAAGAGAAAAAGAAAGAAAAGGGAAATTAAAAAATATAGAAAAAGAAAAAAGGGGGGAAATAAATCAGAGAAAAGGATAGAAGGGACGTTGCCACCATCCTTTACCACACTCGTGCTTCAAAGTGTCACCATGTTATTCATATAGAGAGTCTCCTGAGTTGTCATTTGCATATGCTAGTGTGATTTTTTATTATAGAACTTGGCTTGTATATTCCAATGACGGGCTTACTCAAATGCCCAAGGTCCTCATGAGTAAGCAACTTGGATGCACACCCACTTAGCTTCCGCTGAGCTTTCATACACTTATAGCTCTAGTGCATCCGTTGCATGGCAATCCCTACTCCTACCATTGATATCTATTGATGGGCATCTCCATAGGTCGTAGACACGCCTAGTTGATGCGAGACTTTCTTTCCACTTTGACTCCTTTTGATATATGTGACCATATTCTATTCCACCTATATGCTATATCCATGATTCACGCTCATGTATTGAGTGAGGTTGAAAAAGTCTGAAGCGCGTTAGAAGTACGATCTAATTACCTGACTTGACACCGTGGTGCTCAAGGTTTATACTTATGTGGTGAAGACGGATTCATGCCATGCTAATATGATAAAATTAGTGGTGAGTGATGTTCTTTAAGGATCGTATATTTTCAAATCTAATGATTATGTTGCTTATGTTTCTGGATATTACTATGTTGATGTTTATTAGTTCATCGTCTCTCAAAGATCATATCTAAAAGAGATTACATGTTGGGTAGCATGTCCCATCAATTTTTTTGTTTTTATCATTTACCTACTCGAGGATGAGCATGAATTAAGCTTGGGGATACTGATATGTCTCCAATGTATCTATATATTTTTATTGTTCCATGCTACTATATTATCATTCTTCGATACTTTGTATGCTATTTTACATCATTTTTGTGAACTACCCTATTAACCTAGTGCCCAGTGTGAGTTGTTGTTTTCTGCTTGTTTTTGGCCCTTCACGAATACTATACCAAATGAAGTCCAAATGCCTCGAAACTTCTTGATGATTTTTTCTAGACAAAAATAAGACCTGGAAGTTTCGGAGGGAGACCGGAGGCCACACGAGGTGGTGCAAGCCAACAGGGCGTGCCCCGGGGGGGGGGGGGTAGCGCCTTGATGGCTTGGGACCACCTCCCATGGCTCCTGACCTAATTCTAACTCTATATATTATCTAAAATCTGGAAA
Organism: Hordeum marinum; assembly: GCA_022496015.1. Classification (NCBI taxonomy): domain Eukaryota; kingdom Viridiplantae; phylum Streptophyta; class Magnoliopsida; order Poales; family Poaceae; genus Hordeum; species Hordeum marinum. The sequence continues at coordinate 364,835,172 of CM039673.1, read as the reverse complement.
ACACCCGAGAGCCAACAAAACACTTTTTTCGCCGTTGCAAGTCTCCGTTACCCTGGAGCCTTGGTCCGGTACCCTGCCTGAGGGGGATCGATCATGGAGGGCCTGTAAATAAACCTTGCTTCCTCCATGATGATGTGTGAGTAGTTTACCACGAACCTACGGGTCCATAGCTAGTACCTAGATCTCTCTCTCTCTCTCTCTCTCTATATATATATATATATATATATATATATATATATCGGAGAACAATACGAAGCTATAACAATCATGCATATATAAAGTTCACCATGATTCCCGTGGTGATCTACCCAGTGTAATCTTCCTTTGTGGTGTGTTTGTTGGAACTCGATAAATTGTTGGTTTATGTTCAGATTATTCATGAAAATATATTGAGTCTTTACTAAATTATTATATGCATGATTGTTATAGCTTTGTATTGTTCTCCGATCTATATCGGTTTTGTTTGGCCAACTAGATTGATTTATCTTCAGTGGGTGTGGTATGTTGTGATGGGTTTAATGTTTCTGTGCTCTATCCTCATGACAAAAGGTTTCACAACATGTTTGCCAGTCTTAGGGAACGGGAAGGGGAATTAGCAATGGGAGTTGGATGGAGGATTTGGACATGGGAAATGGACCCCTAGTCCCATTCCCTTGTTTGGTGATTGAAAGGAATTTCTCGTGGGAATTTGGTAGGGAAACTATGCACCCACTGGTTGTATTCCATCCCTACACATAGGAGAGGGAGCAACTAACATGCAACAATTTTTTCCCTCTCATTTCCCATTCCCTTTCTCAATTACCAGCCCCCACCACGGAAGAGCTAAGGGGGAATTTGACCCGTAACTCCCTTTCCCCTTCCCTCATTAATTCCCCTGTCCTCCAATCAAACAAGGGAGTTTAGGTCCTACACCCCAATAATTCCCATTCCCTAATACCAATTACCCTGAAACAAACACGCTGTCAAGACAAGCGTTGTGTTACTGCCCTTAAGGAGAAAATGATGGGGTTTATTCATATTGATTGGATTTACTTTGTGTACATCATGTCATCTTGTCCAAGCATTACTCTGTTTTTACTTAATACTCTATATGCATGTTGGATAGCGGTCGATAGGTGGAGTAATAGGAGTAGATGTAGGTAGGAGTCGGTCTACTTGTTTATGGACGTGATGGCTATATACATGATCATTGCCATGAATAAATATTGCATAACTATGTGCTTTTCTATCAATTGTCCAACGATAATTTGTTTACCCACTGTATGCTTTCTTCGTGAGAGAAGCCTCTAGAGAAAACTATGGTCGCCAGGTATTAACAAAATATATTAAAAATACTATGAAAATATTGCCGCCAATTATTTACTATTGTTTAATTTTATATTTATATTATCTATCTATCAATACTCATCACTTGCAAGTAACGAGTTCAAGGGGCTTGACAACCCTCTTGCCCGCGTTGGGTGCAAGTGCGTGATCTTTTGTGTGTAGGTGCTGAAGGCGGGAATTTGTGTGGTCCTCCTATTGGTTCAATAACTTTAGTTATCATCGAGGAAATACTTTTTACTACTGTGTTGCATTGATATCCCACAAGTATAGGGGATCGCAACAATTTTCGAGGGTAGAGTATTCAACCCAAATTTATTTATTCGACACAAGGGGAGCCAAAGAATATTCACGAGTGTTCGCAGCTGAATTGTCAATTCAACCACACCTGAAAGACTTAAGATTTGCAGGAAAGTATTCAATAGCAAAGTAGTATGGAAGTAACGGGAACGATGGCAAAAGTAACAGTAGTAGTTTTGTAGTGACTGTAACAGTAGCAACGGAGAAGTAACTTAACAGAGATCAATATGTGGAAAGCTCGTAGGCAATGGATCAGTGATGGATAATTATGTCGGATGGCATTCATCATGCAACAGTTATAACATAGGCTGACACAGAATTAGCTCCAATTCATCAATGTAATGTAAGCATGTATTCCGTATATAGTCATACATGCTTATGGAAAAGAATTTGCATGACATCTTTTGTCGTACCCTCTCATGGCAACGGGGTCCTAATGGAAACTAAGGCATATTAAGGCTGTCTTTTAATAGAGAACCGTACCAAAGCATTAGCACTTAGTGAATACATGAATTCCTCAAACTATGGTAATCACCGGAAAGAATCCCAGTTATTGTCACCCTGGGGGATGCGGATCATAACTCGTAATACGTGTCTACAACTTGCAAGATAGGATCAAGAACACACACACACACATATATATATATATATTCATGAAAACATAATAGGTTCAGATCTAAAATCATGGAACTCGGCCCTAGTGACAAGCATTAAGCATAACAAAGTCATAGCAACAGCAATCTCAGAACATAGTGGATACTAGGGATCAAACTCTATCAAAACTAACTCGATTACATGATAAATCTCATCCAACCCATCACCGTCCAGCAAGCCTACAATGGAATTGGTGATCAATGATGGTTGGTGATGATGATGGCGTCGATTTCCCCTCTCCGGAGCCCAAAACGGACTCTAGATCTGGCCTCCCGAGGAAGAACATGAGGTGGCGGCGGCTCCGTATAGTGAAACGCGATGAACACTTCTCCTTGATTTTTTTCTCCACGAATAGGATAAATAGGATTGGAACTGAGGTTGGTGGAGCAATAGGGGGCCCACAAGCCTGCTAGGCGCTACTGGGGGGGGGGCGCCTGGCAGGCTTGCCACCTATGGGTGCCCCCCCCTCCGGTTGATTCTTTTGCTAGTATTTTTTATTAATTCCAAAAATATTCTCCGTAAATTTTCAGATCAATTCGAGAATTTTTATTTCCGCACAAAAATAACACCAAGGCAAATCTGCTGAAAACAACGTCAGTCCGGGTTAGTTCCATTCAAATCATGCAAATTAGAGTCCAAAACAAGGGCAAAAGAGTTTGGAAAAGTAGATACGATGGTGACGTATCAACTCGCCCAAGCTTAAACCATTGCTTCTCCTCAAGCAATTCAGTTGATAAACTGAAAGTGATAGAGAAAAACTTTTACAAACTCTGTTTGATCGTGTTGTTGTAAATATGTCTAACTGATGTTTAGATTTTCAGAAAAGATCATGGACTAACCACGTTCACAATAACATTTAGGTCTCACATTTACTCATATCAATGACATAGTCAACTAGCGAGTAATAATAACAACTCTCGGATGACAACACTTTTATCAAAACAATCATGATACAATATGATGAAATGATATCTCGCTAGCCCTTTCTGAGACCGCAAAACATAAATGCAGAGCACCTCTAAAGAACAAGGGTTGACTAGACATTGTAATTCACGATGAAAGAGATCCAGTCATGCTCATACTCAATATCAATTAACAGCAAAGCATACAAATTATGGTGGTGCTCTCTAACTTGTTCCTTTCATGAGAAGAGGATGCCTCAACAATAAAGTAAATGGAAGGGCCCTTCATAGAGGGAAGCATTGATTTGCAGATGCGCCAGCGCTCGAGTTTTTAAACAGAGATGAGTAATAATTTTCAACAGGTATGCTTTCATTGCTCACATAACGACCAAGAGGTTTTCAACATCTTCCATGCTAGATACATTATAGGTGGTTCCCAAATAAAATGATAAAGTTTTTACTCCCCCTCCACCAATCAATCACACTCCATGGCGAGCCGAATCCGCGGGTACCGTCCATACAAACACAGTCCTGGGGGAGTTTTGTTTAATTATATTTTGATTTTATTTCGATCATGGAACTGGGCATCCCGATTACCATCCACTTTCTCGTGAATGATAGTGAATCAACACATATCGTGAGAATAACCCTCCTGACATGGAAGATACCGACAGCTCCCAATCGCCACATGAGCGATTTGGGCATACAAAGCAGAATATTTATTTGAAGGTTTAGAGTTTGGCACATGCAAATTTACTTGGAACGGTAGGTAAATACCGCATATAGGTAGGTATGGTGGACTCATATGGAACAACTTTGGGTTTGAGGAATTGGATGCACAAGCAGTATTCCCGCTTAGTACAAGTGAAGGCTAGCAAAAGACTGGGGAGCGACCAACTAGGGAGCGACACAGTCATCAACATGCTTTGAGATTAACCAACATTGAATGCAAGCATGAGTAGGATATAAATCACCATGAACATAAATATTGTAGAGGCTATGTTGATTTTGTTTCAACTACATGCATGAACATGTGCCAAGTCAAGCCACTTGAATCATTCAGAGGAGGATACCATCCCATCATACTACATCATAATCATTTTAATATGCATGTTGGCCCCCAAGACATACCATTATCCACTCTTAGCTAATTAAGCATGGCATGTGTAACTATAATCTCTAATTGTCATTGCAAATATGTTTTACCCATGATGAACTTAATTTGGAACGATGAGCTAATCATATTTACAAAAGCAAGATAGGTTGAGTTCATACCAGCTTTTCTCCATCTCAATCTTTTCATCAAATATCGTCATTATTGCCTTTCACTTGCACGACCGAATGGTGTGGATAATAATAAGAGTGCACATGCATTGGACTAAGCTAGAATCTACAATCAATAACTCAAAGGAGAAGGCAAGGTAATATGGGCTCTCTAATCAACAAACAATTATGCATATGACAACCACTTAACATTTTCATTGTGGTCTTCTCCTTACGACCCAAAGGAAGGAAACTGAAAACAAGAACAAGAAAAACTATTTACACGGGAAAGCTCTCAACCAGCAAAAGAAGAACGAAAAAATCTTTTTGGTTTTTCTTTTAATGCTACAACTAAGCAACCTAGAAGGTAAAGCTATAACTTTTTTTTGATTTTTTTCTCAAAGTTAATTAAACACACAAGAAGAAAGCGAAACAAGGAAATAAACTACCATGGATGGTACAATGAAAGAGTAAGAATGTAAAATCGTTGAGAAATACGTACTCCCCCAAGCTTAGGCTTTTGGCCTAAGTTGGTCTAGAGCCATGGCTGGAAACAACTCTCTCTGAGATACTCCAGAGCATCCTTAGAGTTCGATTGGTTGGCGAGCTCCTGTGGCTCCCACTGAAAAACTAGCTTAGGGTATGGATCAAGGGTTGGCGCCTGTTCCAGAGCTAGGGGTTGTGTCAGACCTCAATATCTGTAAATGTCTCCAGGCATAATGATGTACCTGCCTGAGTGAATATTGAACGAAGAAGAAGCAGGCAAAGTAATAATCTCACAAGTACCTTGGCTAAAAACTAAGTTTTAAAGCAGCCTCCTATCAGCATTTTTCTTAATAACATCGTGCTACCATACGGTCATAATCTAAGAACTTCGAGGGTAGCAGCCTCTCATCTTCCTTGTCAAGCCTAATGGGCATCTCAAAGTGTTTGGCTAGACAAGATGCATAGATACCTCCGAATATGGCCCCCCTCAAATGGTTGGAGTTCAACCGTTGGGCCACCATAGCGCCCAGACTAAAGGTTCTATCAGCAAATAAAGCATGGCGCGAAATGGCAGGGGCACTAAGACCTCCACTCTCCCAGCGACCAACTAAACATCTCCCCGCAAATAATGAATAATAGCATAACATAGGGAAATGTAAACTAGCTTCTCTTGCCTTTGACACCCCTCTCTCTCCCCCTACGGTGACTGCAGCTATAAAATCTTCCATGTCTCTAGGACGTGGTTTCCTGATGCTGCCCTCATAGGGTATTTTGCAAACTTTGCAAAGATCATAAAGGTTCATTTTCTTAGGCACATCATATAAGTGAAATTCTACCGTAGGAGGGTCTTCCCTAACATGAAATTGAAAATTTTGCACAAAGGTATTCGTGAGCAAGAGGTACTGGTCACACTTATCGTTGAGGAAGTCGGTGAGGCCTGCATTCTCAGCCAAAAAATAAAAATCTTCAGAAATGTCGACTACCCTCAAGAATGTGTCACATGGCCATTCACATGGTCGAACTTTTGTGACACGAGGAAGATTGTACTAGGGTTTCTCCCTCATCTCATTTTCACCTTCCTTGGAACTCTGGCTTGAAGAGCCTCTTAACAATCTCCTCAACATTTCTTTCTGTGAAAAATTCTGAAATTTTTAGTGACCCAAAATAAAGGTGAACAAAACTCAACAAAACTCATAACAACTACTGCCACGTGTGCCTAGAGGCTATATCATGCATCAAAACTACTTGGGACCATACAAATTTGACATGCAAGCTCAAGAACAAGGTCACCACAGCAGCAGAAATTTGCAATATATAAAGCACTAGAACAAAAACTAATTGGGCCATTAGAGGAGTCACATACCGAAGAACAATCTCCCAAAATAGTTTTGCGAATGAAGCTTTACACAAGGAGATTGAAAATGGCAGCAAAATGAGCTAGAACATGGGTTTGAGCAATGGTGGAATTTTTTCTGGAGGAAGATAAAGTGGATGGGTGCTGGAATAAGTGAAGGGGGCCATGTGGGACCCACAAGCCTGCTAGGCGTGACGAGGGGGTGGCCACCCCTTGTGGGCTTGTGACCCACTTGTGTAGCCTCCTACTGTGTGCTCAGTGCCAGATATTTTTAAATAATCCAGAAAAAATCATACTCCATTTTTAGGGTATTTGAAGAACTTTATTTTTAGGTCATTTTTCTATTGCACGGAAAACTCAGAAAACAGAAAAATAATAGCAATTTTACTGAATTTAGTCTAGCTAACAGAAAGTAAAGGTTGGGTATAGAAAGTTGTGATTTCTAAATTCATCCATCTCATGCTTATCAAAAGGGATCCATCAATAGGGTTGATCAAGTCTTATTAACAAACTTCTTTTGAATAACATGAAACCGAAGAATTTTAGAATAACACTAAGTTACCTCAATGGGGATATGCATGTCCCAAGCAATAAGTATATCATATTTCTTCTTGATAGTAGGAAGAGGGAATTCAAAGTCTCCAATAATAATCATTGGAATTTTTCAATGGAGTTGATACTATGAACTTGAGGTTGTTTCTCCGGAAAGTGTATCGTGTGCTCATTACCATTAATATGAAAAGTGACATTGCCTTTGTTGTAATAAATAACAGCCCCTACGGTATTCAAGAAGGGTCTAACAAGGATGATCGACATACTATCGTCCTCGGGAATATCAAGAATAACAAAGTCTATTAAGATAGTAGCATTTGCAACTATGACAAGTACATCCTCACAAATACTGATAGGTAGAGCAGTTGATTTATCAGCCATTTGCAATGTGATTTCAGTAGGTGTCAACTTATTCAAATGAAGTCTACGATATAAAGAGAAAGGCATAACACTAACACCAACTCCCAAATCACATAATGCAGTTTTAACATAATTCCCTTTAACAGAGCATGGTATAGTTGGTATTCGTGGATCTCCTAATTTCTTTGATACTCCACCCTTAAAAGTATAATTAGCAAGCATGGTGGAAATTTCAGCTTCAGGTATCTTCCTTTTATTAGTCACAATATCTTTCATATACTTAGCCTAAGGAGACATTTTCAGAATACCAGTCAAGCACATACGCAAAAAGACAGGTCTAAGCATTTCAACAAAGCGCTCAAAATCCTCTTCATCCTTTTTCTTGGATTGTTTAGGAGGAAAGGGCATGGGTTTATGAACCCATGGTTCTCTTTCTTTACCATGCTTCCAAGAAATAAAATATCTTTTGTCATATCTATTATTCTTAGGTTGTGGGTTATCAAGGTCAATACCAAGTTCAATATCCACATCATTATCATTACTAGGTTGAGCATCAACATGAACATCATTATTAATATTATCACTAGGCTCATGTTCATCACCAGATTGTGTCTCAGCATTAGAAACAGAAATATCATTTGGGTTTTCAGGTGTATCTGTAACAGGTTCACTAGCAGCATGTAAAGTTCTATCATCATCCTTGTTCCTGTTATTACTAGAGCGACTAGGTGCATCAATATTACTCCTTTGAGAATCTTGCTAAATTCTCTTAGGGTGGCCCTAAGGATACAAAGGTTCCTGAGTCATTCTTCCACCTCTAGTCACAACTTTAACAGAATGATCATTGTTCTTACTATTCATCTCATTAAGCAAATCATTATGTGCCTTAATTACTTGTTCTACTTGAGTAGTTACCATGGAAGCATGTTTATAATCATTTTAAGATCATTGATAGTTGTACTCATATAATCACCTAAGTGAATAAGCATGAAAGCATTATGTTTCAATTGTCTACTAACATAAGCATTAAAAATTTCTTGCTTAACAACAAAATTATCAAACTCATCCAAGCATTGGCTAGCAGACTTATTATAGGAATATCTCCTTCATCAAATCTACGAAGAGAGTTTACCTATACTACCTGTGCTGGGTTATCAAGACCATGTATTTCTTCAATAGGTGGAAGATTCTTAACATCTTTAGCTTTAATACCTTTTTCTTTCATAGATTTCTTTGCCTCTTGCATATCTTCAGGACTTAGAAATAGAATACCTCTTTTCTTCGGAGTTGGCGTTGGAGGTGGTTCAGGAATAGTCCATTCATTATTGTTGCTCAATATATTATCAATAGTAGTTCAACTTGTTCAACAGTTCGTTCCCTGAAAACACAACCAACACAACTATCTAGGTGGTCCCTAGAAGCATCGGTTAGTCCATTATAAAAGATAGCAAGTATTTCATTTTTCTTGAGATGATGATCAGGCAAAGCATTAAGTAATAGGAGAAGCCCCCCCCAAGATTGTGGGAGACACTCTTCTTCAATTTGCACAAAGTAAAATATCTCCTGCAAGGCAGCTTGTTTCTTATGGGCAAGAAAATATTTTTTAGAGAAGTAATATAGCATATCCCGGGGGCTACGCACACAATCAGGAGCAACAGAGTTAAACCATATCTTAGCATAACCCTTTAATGATAAAGGAAACAACTTAAGAATATAGTAATAACGATTTTTTCCTCATGAGTAAATAGGGTGGCTATATCATTCAATTTAGTGAGATGTGCCACGACAGTTTCAGACTCATAACCATGGAAAGGATCAGATTCAACCAATGTAATTAACTCAGGATCGACAGAGAATTCATAATCCTTATTAGTAACAAAGATAGGTGAAGTAGCAAACTTAGGATCATATTTCATTCTAGCATTCAAAGATTTTTCTTTCCACTTGCATAGCAATTTCTTAAGATCATCTCTATCATTACAAGCAAGAAAGTCCCTAGCTAACTCTCCTTCCATAACATAACCCTCAGGTATATCAGGCAATTCATAACTAGGAGAGCTAGGTCTAGCAGGTGTCTCATAGTGTTTAGTTTCAATAATTTCATCAGTTTCAGAAGTATCATAACTTTCAGCATTGACTCTAGCAATTTGTTCATCGAGAAATTCACCCAGTTGCACATTATTATCAAGCAAAGTATCATCATCAGCATCATGCATAGCAGAAGTGGCATCATCAATTACTTGTGATATATCAGAATTACTAGCAGGTGGTGGCGTCACAAACTTACTCATAACAGAAGGTGAATCAAGTGTAGAGCTAGATGGCAGTTCCTTACTTCCCCTCGTAGTAGAGGGATAGATCTTGATTTTTGGATCTTTCAGATTCTATATAGTGATCAATAGGTATAAATCCGAAGTGACTCAGAGAATAGAGCTATGCTCCCCGGCAACGGCGCCAGAAAAAGGTCTTGATATCCCATAGTTATAGGGGATCGCAACAATTTTCGAGGGTAGAGTATTCAACCCAAATTTATTGATTCGATACAAGGGGAGCCAAAGAATATTGTCGAGTATTCATAGCTGAGTTGTCAATTCAACCACACCTGAAAGACTTAATATCTGCAGCAAAGTATTCAGTAGCAAAGTAGTATGGAAGTAATGGTAACGATGGCAAAAGTAACAGTAGTAGTTTTGTAGTGATTGTAATAGTAGCAACGGAGAAGTAACTTAGCAGAGATCAATATGTGGAAAGCTCGTAGGCAATGGATCAGTGATGGATAATTATGTCGGATGGCATTCATCATGCAACAGTTATAACATAGTGTGACACAGAACTAGCTCCAATTCATCAATGTAATGTAGGCATGTATTCCGTATATAGTCATACGTGCTTATGGAAAAGAACTTGCATGACATCTTTTGTCATACCCTCTAGTGGCAGCAGGGTCCTAATGGAAACTAAGGGATATTAAGGCCTCCTTTTAATAGAGAACCGGACCAAAGCATTAGCACTTAGTGAATACATGAACTCCTCAAACTACGGTAATCACCGGAAAGAATCCCAATTATTGTCACCCTGGGGCATGCGGATCATAACTCGTAATAGGTGTCTACAACTTGCAAGATAGGATCAAGAACACATATATATTGATGAAAACATAATAGGTTCATATCTGAAATCATGGCACTCGGGCCCTTGTGACAAGCATTAAGCATGGCAAAGTCATAGCAACATCAATCTTAGAACATAGTGGATACTAGGGATCAAACCCTATCAAAACTAACTTGATTACATGATAAATCTCATCCAACCCATCACCGTCCAGGAATCCTATGATGGAATTACTCATGAATGGCAGAGAGCATCATGGAATTGGTGATGAAGGATGGTTAGTGATGACGATGGCATCGATTTCCCCTCTGTGGAGCCCAAAACGGACCAGATCTGGCCTCCCAAGGATAAACAAGAGGTGGCGGCGACTCCGTATCTTGAAACGCGATGAACTCTTCTCCTTGGTTTTTTTCTCCGCAAATAGGAATAAATAGGAGTGGAATTGAGGTCGGTGGAGCAACAAGGGGCCCACAAGCCTGCTAGGCGCAACCAGGGGGGTGGCCGCGCCTGGCAGGCTTGCCACCTGTGGGTGGCCCCCTTCCGGTTGATTCTTTCGCCAATATTTTTTATTAATTCCAAAAATATTATCCATAAATTTTCAGATCAATCTGAGAACTTTTATTTCTGCACAAAAATAACACCAAGGCAATTCTGCTGAAAACAGCGCCAGTCCGGGTTAGTTCCATTCAAATCATGCAAATTAGAGTCCAAAACAAGGGCGAAAGAGTTTGGAAAAGTAGATACGATGGAGACGTATCATGCATCTCCTCTCCTCTTCGAGGAAAATTCCAACGAAGTTTACAAGTAGCAACGACCATGCAGCAGACGTACACACAGACCGGCGGTGGCACATAGCAACAACATCACTGGGCCACCGGAGAGCAGCAACCTGATGGGGAGGAGGAGGAGGATGGCGTCAATGACGATGATGATCCAGATAATACAACCAGCGATCGAAAGAATAAGGGAAGTGGAGAAAGCTTCAACATGCGGGAGGATGTGTTGTTGTGCGAGGCATGGTTGGCCACTAGCCTTGATCCGTTCCATGCCGCGGAGCAAAAGGGCACAAACTTTTGTAGGAACATTCACATATGGTTCCATGAACACACACATTTCGCGCCCTACACTGACGTGGCCATCCACAACCATGAATCGAAGTACCTCAACCATCGACGGTGCACCATCCAAGAGGCCATATCCAAGTATTCCGGGCACTTGAAGAAGCTCATCACATGATGGCCTAGCGGTGCACCAATCACCGAGCAAGTAAGTTGATCACTAGCCGGATATGCTTTAGTTTTTTGTTCTCTAGCCGAACATGTATTGTTTTGTTCCTCACTAGATGGATATGGATTGTCGACATTGTTTCACTTTGTAGCATACTCATGCTTGTGTTGTGTACAAGAAATTGGAGAAGAAGTCCTTCACCGTCATGCATTGTTGGCTAAAGTTGAATGGGTAACCAAACTAGAATCTTTTCATTGCCAAGACCATCATCCAAGCCAACGAGGAAGAAACTGGTGACCCTACCGACCCAAGACAACAATCATCAATGAAGGTTAGAAGAAATCTGCAGGGGTAGAAGTGGGATGAGGAGAGGGCAAAGCGAGACGGTGCGACGACCAAGATGATGGAGAAGTTCGAGGACATCTTGACGAAGAAGGAGGGGGCATGCGTGAGGCGCTCCGAGATCAAGTAGGAGAAAAGTGAAGGGGTTCAAGATGTTGATGGACACAATGGATAAGAAGCTAACGCTCGAAGAGAGGAGGACCATGATCGAAGAGAGGGAGGCCACGCTCGAGGAAAACAGGGTGAAGATCGTCACCAATGCGGAGGACGCCAAGATGTTGACCTTGAATGTCGACTCTTTGAATTCCGACGCAAGAGTCATCTTGCAATCCTATGGATACCGGATGTTGCAGTGATAGAAAGATGAGTTGGTGGAGACAACAGACTATGAGGACACGGCGGAGACTAACACGTAGGTGGGCGAGGAGGCTGCCTATGTGTCTGCGATGACACCTCCTTGATCGGGGAGTACCTGGCTGGGATTGCCAGTACAGGAGGGCAAAAAATGCACAAACTGTTGGACTGACATTGTTTTGGAATCGGGCATGTAAAAACTAAGCATATTTGCCTCAGTTTGCTGTGATTGAGCATGCGATCCAGCGTATATTTGAATTTGTGGATCAGATCGGAGTATATTTGAATTTGAATTTACTGACAGACATATAAAAGTTAGTGTTTGTCGACCTTTTGCATCCATGTTCTTGGACTACCCCCCCCGTTCGTGGATGGATGCGAGAGGAAATTTGCGGATTTTCGTTGGAAATGCCCTTAGTGCTATAACATATTCCCCATAGTGCTTTTGAAAGTCAAACTTCATAAAATTTGATTAAATTTGTAGAAAAGTATTAACATCTATAATAATATCGGATAAATATCATTAGAGAGACATATTTTACATTGTATTTATTTGGAATTATTGTTGTTGATATTTCTCAGAATAAACTTGATTAGATTTTTATAAGGTTTGTCTTTTAAAGAAAAAACTATACTTACTATATTATGAAACGGGGGAGTATGTCATTTTGTATAGGAAAACATTTGGGGTCGGCACACTGGCCGAACGCTCAGTCGGTCACTCGCTCACATGGATGCCATGCAGCACAAGGGCCCGCACGAAGTCGTATTTCCCCACCCTTCCCCTATCCTATCCTCCACATGCATCTCACCTACATATGGCTTCGTCTCTGGATTTCTTTCCCTCATCTCCATCTCCACGGACCTCTGTCCCTATCTTCTTGTCCTGGGTTCAACGAGCACTGCGGCTTCTCTGGTGAGGACAGATGGGGAAGGACACCAAGGAGCTGAAACCGATGAACGAAAAATCTACATCCGTCTATGTGGGATATGCAACCGGCAAACAAAAAAGCTACAAATGGCAGGGTGATGGGGCAGTTGAACCATGACCGACATGTGAGGTTGCTGCATGAGGACCTGCCAACGACGGTGTCACGAATGCTACAACCAAGTACCACAAAAGCTACAACCAGCTTGCAAAGATGCTACAACACATGCACACCAGAGCTACTACCGAGAAGGTGTGTCGACAAATGCTAAATTCGTCCACCAAAAAAAGCTACAACCACGTTCTTTAATTCTAGTTCCTTGGAGTTGTAGACATGGTCATGCAGTGATTTTTTCTACAACCGGTGTTGATTCTTGCTACAACCGGTATCGAATTTTACTACATTGCAGAAGCCGGTGTCAGGAATTCTAAGGCTTCAAGCCCGTCAAACAAGCTTTGTGCCGATTCTTCGAACCAAAGCGTCAAGCTATGGGCAAAGAACTCGCTAAATTACTCAAAGACGGATTCATCAGAGAAATCAAACACCCCGAGTGGTTAGCAAACCTTGTCATGGTGCCCAAGAAGGACAAATCTTGGCGGCTATGTGCCGATTTCAAAGACCTCAATAAAGCCTGCCCAAACATCCCTTCTCTTTACCCCGCATAGACCATATCATTGATGCAAGTGCCGGATGCTACCTCTTGAGCTTGCGTTGGTTTTCCCTTGAAGAGGAAAGGGTGATGTAGCAAAGTAGATAAGTATTTCCCTCAGTTGTTGAGAACCAAGGTATCAATCCAGTAGGAGGAACAAGCAAGTCACCAATGGATGCACCTACACAAACAATCAAACTCTTGCACCCAACGCTATAAAGGGGTTGTCAATCCCTTCACGATTATTTGCAAGGATTAGATACGATAGAGATAGATGTAAACTAGAACGGAAAGTAAAAAGTAAATAAATTGCATCAAACTATTTTTGGTATTTTTGGTATATAGATCTGAAAATATATTATGGAAAGTAGACCTGGGGGACTATAGATTTCACTAGAGGATTCTCTCTTGAAGGAAATATCATGGTGGGTAAACAAATTACTGTCAAGCAATTGATAGAAAAGCGAATAATCATGTAGTTATCCAAGGCAATGATCATGCATATAGGCATCATGTCCGTGTCAAGTATACCGAAACAATTCTGCATCTACTACTATTACTCCACACATCGACCGACTGCTGCCTGCATCTAGAGTATTAAGTTCATGAAGAACATAGTAACACATTAAGAAAGATGATATAATGTAGAGGGATAAACTCAAGCAATATGATGAGAACCCCATCTTGTTACCCTTGATGGAAACAATACAATACGTGCCTCGCTACCCCTACTATGTCACTGGGTGAGGACACCGCAAGATTGAACCCAAAACCAAGCACTTCTCCCATTGCAAGAATTACCAATATAGTTGGCCAAACCAAACCAATAACTCGAAAAGACTTACAAGGATACAAAATCATGCATATAAGAATTCAAAGAAGATTCAAATAACATTCATAGATAATTAAACATAAAATCACAATTCATCAGATCTTGATGAACACACCACAAAAGAAGATTACATCAGATAGATCCCCATATAGATCATGAAGAACATGGTATTGAAGATCAAAGAGAGAGAAGAAGCCATCTAGCTACTAGTTGTGGACCTGTAGGTATGTGGTGGACTACTCACGCATCATCAGAGGGGCAATGGAGTTGATGTAGATGCCCTCCGTGACCGAAAACCCCTCCGTCAGATTACCGGAAAAGGCTCCAAGATTGGATCTCTCGGGAACGGAGGCTTCTGGCGAGAAAAAGTATCTGCATGGCTCTTTTTGGTGTTGGGGGAATATTTGGGTAATTATAGGACGAAGAATAGGTTTTGGAGACCTACCAGGAGACGACAGGCCTGCTAGGCACGGCCAGGGGGTGGCCGCGCCTACCAGGCTTGTGACCTCTTGGCAGGTGCCTTGGCATGCACTCCAAGCCTGGTTGATTTGTTTCCTTCTAGAAAAAATCAATCCTAAGATTTTATTCCGTTTTGACTTCGTTTAATATTCCATATCTGCAAAACTCAAAAACAAGGAAAAATAGAAAGTGGCACTATGCTCTAGGTTAATAGGTTAGTCCCAAAAATAATATAAAATAGCATATTAATGCATATAAAACATCTGAAACAGATAATATAATAGTATGACATCATCAAAAATTATAGATACGTTGGAGACGTATCAACATCCCAAAGCTTAATTCCTGCTCGTCCTCGAGTAGGTAAATGATAAAAACAATTTTTTTGATGTGGAGTGCTACCTAACATACTTATCCATGTAATATTCTCTATTGTGGCATGGATATTCAGATTCGTAAGACTCAAAACAAAACCTTAATATTGATATAAAAACAATAATCTTTCAAGCATACTAGCAAAGCAATTGTATATCTTCAAAATATAATGGCAAAAGAAAGTTATCCCTACAATATCATATGGTTTGGCTATGCTCCATCTTCCCCACACAAAGTATTTATATCATGCACAACCCCGATGAAAAGTCAAGCAATTGTTTTCACACCTTTATTTTCTCAAACTTTTTAAACTCTCATGCAATACATGAGCGTGAGCCATGGATATAGCACTATAGGTGGAATAGAATATGGTGGAGTTTGTCAAGGAAAGGGAGAAGATAGTCTCACATTAACTAGGCGTATCAACGGGCTATGGAGATGCCCATAAATAGGTATCAATGTGAGTGAGTAGGGATTTCCATGCAACGTATGTACTAGATCTATAAGTGTATGAAATATCAAGAGGAAACTAAGTGGGGGTGCATCCAACTTGCTTGCTCATGAAGACCTATGGCAATTTGAGGAAGCCCATCATTGGAATATACAAGCCAAGTTATATAAAGAAAAATTCCCACTAGTATATGAAAGTGCAAAATAGGAGACTCTCTATCATGAAGATCATGGTGCTACTTTGAAGCACAAGTGTGGAAAAAGATAGTAGCAATGTCCCTTCTCTCTTTTCTCTCATTTGTTTACTTTTTTATTTTTTTTAACTTTTTTGGTGGGCATCTAAGGCCTCTTTTATTTTTTTATTTGGGATTAGCTCACCTTTTTTTATGAAGTCCGGAATCTCATCCCCACTTGTGAGGGAATCATAGATTCCATCATCCTTTCCTCACATGGGACATGCTCTAATAATGATAATCATCACACTTTTATTTACTTACAACTCAAAAGAAAATTATAAAAATGATACCTATGAGAAAATATGACTCTACATGCAATATGGAAGTGATGGTGCATGTCATAAAAGGAAACGGTGGAAGTTGCATGGCAATATATCTCGGAATGGCTATGGAAATGCCATAATAGGTAGGTATGGTGGCTGTTTTGAGGAAATATATATGGTGTCTATTTTGAGGAAGGTATATGGTGGCTGTTTTGAGGAAATATATATGGTGTCTGTTTTGAGGAAGGTATATGGTGGCTGTTTTGAGGAAGGTCTTTGTTGTACCGGCAAAAGTTGCGCGGTACTAGAGAGGCTAGCAAAGTTGGAAGGGTGAGAGTGCGTATATTCCATGGACTCAACATTAGTCATAAAGAACTCACATACTTATTGCAAAGGTCTATTAGTCATTGAAGCAAAGTATTAAACGCATGCTCCTAGCGTAGAGGTTGGTAGGAGTTAACCATCGCGTGCTCCCGACCCTCACACAAAGGTTGACAATCTATAAACAAATCATGCTCCGACTTCCTTACATAACGGTTCACCATACGTGCATGATACGGAAATCAAAAACCTTTACACAAGTATTTTTACCAAATCACAATTACTTCCTAACATGAATCTTAACATTACCATCTTTGTATATCAAAACTTTATGCAAGGAATCAATTTTCTCAAAAATACTCAATGCACTTAATATGGAAGTTTTTATTATATCCCTCTTGGATGCCTATCATATTAGGACTAAATTCATAGCCTAGACCAATTAACATGCTATTTAGAGACTCTCAAAATAATATAAGTGAGGTACAGGAGTTCAATTATTTCTATAAAACACAAACACCACCGTGCTCTAAAAAATATAAGTGAAGCACATAGAGCAAAATTGCCTAACTCAAAAGATATAAGCAAAGCACATAGAGTATTCTAAAAAATTCACAATTCAGCATGTCTCTATAAAAATATGTGTGCAACAAGGATGATTGTGTAAAACTAAGAAGCAAAGACTCGTATCATACAAGACGCTCCAAGCAAAACACACATCATGTGGCGAATAAAAATATAGCCTCAAGTAAAGTTACCGATGGATTGAAGATGAAAGAGGGGATTCCTTCTGGGACATCCCCAAGATTAGGCTAATTGGCATCCTTTAATATGACTTGGGGTGCCTTGGGCATCACCAAGCTTAGGCTCTTTCCACTCTTTATTCCATAGTCCATCAAATCTTTACCCAAAACTTGAAAACTTCACAACACAAAACTTAACAGAAAACTCGTGAGGTCCGTTAGTATAAGAAAATAAATCACCACTTTAGGTACTGTTGTGAACTCATTATTTATTTATATTGGTGTTATACCTACTATATTATAACTTCTACATGGTTCATACCCCATGATACAACCCATATATTCATCAAAATAGGCAAACAACTCAAAGAAAACAGAATCTGTCAAAAGCCGAACAGTCTGTAGAAATCTGAAAACTTCGTATACTTATGTAACTCAAAAAATTCTGAAAAATTGGGAAAACATGGGAAATTTATATATCTATCTTGTGTAAAAATTTCAGTATCTTTCTCGTCCCTGAAATATTTCGAAAATTCTAGGACTGAGCGCAAAAGTTTCTGTTTTTCAGCAAGATCAAATCAACAACTACCATAGATCATCCCAAAGGTTTTACTTGGCTCAAACACTAAATAAAACACCAAAACACAATGACTACATAAGTAATAATGTGGGAAAAACTCAAAAACAGAAAACAAAAATAAAATTGGGTTGCCTCCCAACAAGCGCTATTGTTTTAGGCCCCTAGCTAGGCATAATGATTTCAATGATGCTCACATAAAAGTAGTAATTGAAATATGCAAGAAAGCATCACGAATCTCATGAAAATCCGATTTAAGTCTAAACCACTTCCTATGCATAGGGATTTTTTGAGCAAACAATTTATGGGAACACGAATCAACTAGCATAGGAAGGCCAAACAAGCATAACTTCAAAACTTTGAACACATAAAGAGGAAACTTGATATTATTGCAATTCCTACAAGCATATGTTCCTCCCTCATAATAAATTTATGTAGAATCATGAAGGAATCTCACAATATAACTATCACAATGCATTATTTTCATGAGCAATTATAGCATATGTGTCATCACCAAAACTTGGGGAACAAAAAATATCATCTTTATCAAGCATAGCATCCCCAAGCTTGTGGTTTTGCATATCATTAGCATCATGGATATTCAGAGAATTCATACTAACAACATGGAAATCATGCTTTTCATTCAAGTAGATTTCATGAATCACCTTATAATTTTCCTCTTTCAACACTTCATGAAAATTATCATGATTTTCAAGCAAAACTTCATAGAGGTAATCAAGTGCACTCAACTCAATAGCAATTGGTTCATCATAATTTGGTATTTTGAAAAGATTAGCAAGTGTATGAGGATCCATATCAATAGGGTTTAGCAAGCGAAGATCCAAGCAAATAGAAGGCACATGCCAACACAAGCAAACATAGCAAACAAGAGACGAACGGAAGAAGGGCGAATAAAAAGGCAAATCTTTTTGGTATTTTCTGAAAATCATTTTAGAAGTGGGGGATAGGAAAATGAGAGGCAAATGGTAAATAATGTAAATGCAAGAGATGAATTTGTGATGGGTACTTGGTAGGCTTTATCTTGACTTGCTATGTATCCTCCCCGGCAACGACGCCAGAAATCCTTCTTGCTACCTCTTGAGCTTGCGTTGGTTTTCCCTTGAAGAGGAAAGGCTGATGCAGCAAAGTAGATAAGTATTTCCCTCAGTTGTTGAGAACCAAGGTATCAATCTAGTAGGAGGAACAAGCAAGTCACTAATGGATGCACCTACACAAACAATCAAACTCTTGCACCCAACGCTATAAAGGGGTTGCCAATCCCTTCACGATTATTTGCAAGGATTAGACCCGATAGAGATGGATGTAAACGAGAACAGAAAGTAAAAGGTAAATAAATTGCAGTAAAGTATTTTTGGTATTTTTGGTTTATAGATATGAAAATATATTATGGAAAGTAGACCCGGGGGCCATAGATTTCACTAGAGGCTTCTCTCTTGAAGGAAAATATCATGGTGGGTAAACAAATTACTGTCAAGCAATTGATAGAAAAGCGAATAATCATGTAGTTATCCAAGGCAATGATCATGCATATAGGCATCACATCTGTGTCAAGTAGACTGAAACGATTTTGCATCTACTACCATTACTCCACACATCGACCGACTCCTGCCTGCATCTAGAGTATTAAGTTCATGAAGAATAGAGTAACACATTAAGAAGGATGACATGATGTAGAGGGATAAACTCAAGCAATATGATGAGAACCCCATCTTGTTACCCTTGATGGAAACAATACAATACGTGCCTTGCTACCCCTACTATGTCACGGGGTGAGGACACCGCAAGATTGAACCCAAAACCAAGCACTTCTCCCATTGCAAGAATTACCAATCCAGTTGGCCAAACCAAACCAATAACTTGAAGAGACTTACAAGGATATGAAATCATGCATATAATAATTCAGAGAAGATTCAAATAAGATTCATGGATAATCTAAACATAAACTCACAATCCATCGGATCTTGACAAACACACCACAAAATAAGATTACATCATATAGATCCCCATGAAGATCATGAAGAACATGGTATTGAACATCAAAGAGAGAGAATAATACATCTAGCTACTAGCTATAGACCCGTAGGTCCATGGTGGACTACTCACGCATCATCGGAGGGGCAATGGAGTTGATGTAAATGCCCTTCATGATCAAAATCCCCTCCGGCAGATTACCAGAAAAGGCTCCAAGATTGGATCTCTCGGGAACAAAGGCTTATGGTGGTGGAAACGTATTTGCGTGGCTCTTTTTGGTGTCGGGGGAATATTTAGGTATTTATAGGACGAAGCATAGGGTTAGGAGACCTGCGAGGAGACGGCAAGCCTGCTAGGTGCGACCAGGGGCAAGCCTGCTAGATTGGATCTCTCGCGTGCACTCCAAGCTTGGATGATTTGTTTCCTTCCAGAAAAAATCGTTCCGAAGATTTTTTTCTGTTTGGACTCCGTTTAATGTTCCAATTTGCAAAACTCAAAAACAAGGAAAAAAATAGAGACTGACACTATGCTCTAGGTTAATAGGTTAGTCCCAAAAATAATATAAAATAGCATATTGATGCATATAAAACATCCAAAATAGATAATATAATAGCATGACATCATCAAATATTATATATACATTGGAGACGTAACACCGGATACCATCAGATAAAAATGAAGGAATCCGATCAGGCTACAACCGCGTTCATCACCCCCTATGGGCCATTCTGCTTCAACACAATGCCTTTCAGGTTAAAGAACGCATGCGCAACATACCATCGCATGATTCAAACATGTCTGGCAAAGCAAATTGCCAAAATAGTCGAGGCTCATGTGGACGACGTGGTCATCAAGACCAAACATGTCGGTCAATTGGTAGACGAACTTAGACAAACATTTACCTGTCTACGAGAATACGACATACGACTTAATCGGGACAAGTGTGTCTTCGGAGTCTCAGCTGGCAAACTACTTGGATTTGTCGTCTCACATAGGGGAATAGAGGCCAACCCCACTAAAATTCGAGCCCTATCCCAACTCGCTGTTCCCATAGAGCTAAAACATGTCAAAAGACTAGTAGGCTTCGTCTTGGCTTTGAGCCGCTTCATCTCCCGACTTGGAGAAAAAGTCGTGCCCCTCTACAGGATGCTCAAACGGTCCAAGAACTTCGAATGGACCAATGAGGCAGCAACCGCCCTGGAGGAGATCAAAATGCTGCTAGCCAGCCATCCCACCTTAGCAACACCTGGCGCTGGAGAGCCGATGTTATTGTACATCTCGACCACTAATCAAGTGGTCAGTGCGATCCTCGTCGTAGAACAGGAAGCCGAGGGTCACAAACTCCGAATACAATAACCGGTCTACTACGTATCTGAGGTGCCCACTCCATGCAAATGAAGGTCCCCACACTATCAGAAGATAGCCTACACGGTATTCATGGCATCATGCAAGCTCCGCCACTATTTTCAAGAGTGTGTGGTCACTATGACATCTGAGGTACCCCTCAATGACATAATCAACAACATAGACGCCATCGGCCGAATAGCCAAATGGGCCATCGAACTCCTTCCGTTCGAGATCACCTACAAGCCACACCGAGCTATTAAGTCTCAAGTGTTGTCCGACTTCCTCGCCGAGTGGACAGAAGCCGAACTCCCTAGAGAGTATGACATGTATGCCCATTCGACAATGTATTTCGACGGATCTAAAACCCTCGCCATACTAGGGGCTGGAGTCATCCTCACATCTCCAACCAGATACAACGTGTGATACATGCTTCAAATCATGTACGCGGACTCAAACAACACGGCAGAATACGAAGCATCGCTGCACGGACTACGAATGGCGGCATCAATGGGGATACAACGGCTTGAAGTACGGGGAGACTCGAATGTCGTTATATTGCAAATCAATGGCGAATTCGACCCCCCAAACCCCAAAATGGCGACATATAGAAACGTTGTATTAAAGATATCCACGTGATTCGAGGGACTAGAGTTCCACCACGTCTTCGGAGACAGCAATCAAGCCGCTGATGTCCTCGCCCGTCTGTGCGCAAAATGTGATACTATCCCCAAGAACACATTCCTAGAAAGGCTTTTAAGATATCCGTGGTATGGCAGGATGAGAATTCCAGCGCTAGGACAAATGGTGCAGAACAAGTTGTCCCGCCCACCTTCGAACCAGATGAGCAAATAATCGGTGCGTCTATAGTCGAATAAACACCTTCGGCTCATGAGGTTATGGCGGTAATCGCACCATGGACCAATCCCTTCCTGGCCTACCTTTTGCGCAAGGAACTCCCTGATGCCCAAACTAACGACGCATAGTCCATCGATCTAAAGCCCACAAGGTACATGAGGGAGAGATATACAAGAAAAGCACCACGGGGGGGGGGGGGGGTACTCCAATGGCGCATCTCAGAAGAAGAATGGAAGGAGCTTTTGGCCAAGGTGCACGCTGGCATCGGTGGCCATCACGCAGTGGCAAGGGCCCTGGTAAGCAAGGCCTTTCGGGCCAGGTTCTTCTGGCCCATCGCCCGAGCGGATGCCCGGACACCCGCTCAACATTGCGTGGGATGCCAGCTCTTTGCAAACCAAAGTCACATGACCCCAATGGCTCTTCGTACAATTCCGATCACCTGGCATTTTGTGGTCTGGGGGCTGGACATGGTCGGACCACTTAAAGGGGCACCAACAAAAAGAAATACCTCCTGGTTATGGTTGACAAGTTCACCAAATATATCTAAGAAAAACCAGTAAGCTCAGCTAAGTCCGGACCGGTCATCGACTTTATATCTGGAGTGGTTAACCGTTATGGTGTGCCCCATAGCATAATAACGGACAATGGGTCCAACTTCATAGCCCAGCAGGTAAAGGACTCGTGTACTAACCTGGGCATCAAGCTCGACTATGTTCGGTGTATCATACGCAAACCAATGGACAAGTCGAATGGGCCAACGGTCTCATTATGAGCGGTATCAAACCCTGCCTGGTCCGATCTCTTCAAGAATCTGACTGCCATTGGGTGGAGGATCTCGAATCCATGCTATGGGGATTACGCACAACCCCAAACAGATCAACAGGGTACACGCCGTTCTTCATGGTATATGGTGCTAAAGCGGTCCTCCCGTGTGACATCATTCATGATGCTTCTAGGGTTTTCATGTACGAAGAAAAGGAGGCCGAGCTAGATCGGCAGGACAACGTAGACGCCTTGGAGGGGGAACACAATATAGCTCGGGCTCCGTCCGCCTTCTATCAACAACAAGCTCGGCGATATCACAGCAGGGAGGTCCGAGCGAAGGCATATAACATGGGCGAACTGGTGTTACAGCTCCCGGAGAAGCAAAAGCATAAAGTCAACCCCAAGTGGGAGGGACCCTTCATCATCGACGAAGTGTTGACAAGAGGGGCCTACCACCTTCGCAACCCGCAGGACAACCGCCTCGAGCCAAACCCGTGGAACACAGCTCGTCTTCGACGCTCCTATGGATAGACCGGTGTCGCCACCTCCTCCTGAAAACTCTTGTATCTGTGCTTTTATAAGTTTCCCTATTTTCTTTTCATAGGATTGTTTAGATTCTCCTAAGTCATGTTCGGCTTAACCGAATTGAAACTAATTCTCTATTGACATAGACATGATTATCAAACCCGACAATGCCTAGGGGCTTCTTTAAAAGCCAAGTAGTTATATATTTACACCATATACATCCTTCCATTGTCGTCCTTACGCCCCTATATGCATCAATTGTACTTAAGTTTCTTGCCAAACCGGGTTGCACCGCTCCTGTGATTACCCTCTACATCCCCGAATGTTCGGCTAGAGGGCAAAGGGAGCACCTCTGCAATTGTTACGACCGGGTCATCCAGACACGTACCTCAAACGGATGAAGCCAAAGGTTAGCACTCTTAAGAACAAAATTGATTGTCTACGACGAGGAAAAATGTAATAAGCAGTGTCCACCGAAAATCTCGATTTCTCTCAAGACATAACTCCTACTTGCCCAGTTCAGGGTACATAGCTAGGACATTTGCGATCAATGTGAAATCCCAAAGAAAGGAACCCATTAAGGAACTATTTTCTCCGGAAGATGTTTTTTACGTTAAACAGTAATATAACATACCCCTCTAGTGTGTGTTTTGTCTATTCAAACCACATGGCCGGATTGCCTTGTTCCCTAAAGAATGATCTGCTGCTAATCCAGGACATACAACACAGAACACTCCCCAGACATTGATAGGGGAGGCAAAAGACGATGGCCAGGTTAAGACAACGTTTATGACACGGAGGGAACTAATAAGGTGTCAAGTACAAAGCTACATGGAGCCAAAATATTACACAGATTGGTCGAGACCGTCTATAAGGACATCCAGGGTGCGGTCTTCCTGAGAAAGATGAGCAACTGGCATCACTTGATCATAGACCAGGTGAAGGGGTATTTCCTGACCCGAGCCAAGTGTTCCAGGTTGAGCTTGGTAAAGTAGGTCTTCACCATGGCCCACGCCTCCTAAGCCCCCTCTTGATAGGCGAATGTCTTCCATAGCTCAAAACGACTTCGGGCTCCCCTAAACCGCTCCGCATGTTCGGCCATGCCGTGTGGAGGTGTCTCAGCCGGCCAGAGCGCCCTTATCATGCACTTCATAGCCTTCCTAGCTCGCTCGTGCACAATGGCCGGCTCCTTCAGCAGATCCCCACCGAATGAGCCGATCTCTTCTTCCGGACGACAAGTTAAGAGGCCTACACATGACATCAGGCACATTACTTACATGCCACAACAAAGGATAATCTATGGCACTCCAGGTTGGAAATTCCCTTACAGAACATGCTGCCTTTCAATCTCTGGTTTTCCTCTTCGGCCTATGCCAATTGATCCTTCAAACTTTGAAGTTCTTGGGCTTGACATTGGTTTCCCCTTTGAGTTGGCGCGTTTCCTCATGACATGGCTCCAACACAGGGAGATTAGCCTCAAGCCAAGACTCAGCATACCGCTGAGCCTCATGGGACACATCCAGATCCCTTTGCATCTGACCTTTGGATTCAACTGCTACACCACAACATATCGTAAGAGATGGGATTGCTAAATTCTTATCAGCACTTAACAAATTGTTCTTTTTTCTTACAGTGTGCTTCTCTAGTGAACTTATTCACCTCCTCTAGCTCGGCTTTGACAGCCTTCACCTCCGTGTGATTGGATTCAAGATCCTTGGATAACCTCTCATTTTGCTGCCTTAAATCCTGCACAAGGACAACAAAATGATCAGACACTTAATTCGGTTGTCCCGACCAAATCAAGGTCCGGAGGATATTGGGTTAGGACTTATGTTCGGTTGTCAAAACCAACCACTTATCTACATATTAAAAGACATTATTCTGACAGCTCCTTCAGGCCTGCTCGGGCGGCTCCAAGGTGAGCGTCCACGAAACTGAGAGCGTTAAACTCTTGGTCAGAAAATGTTGTATGACGCAAGGACTCCTTTCGATGCCGATGATTCATCATGCCCTCGACCTCGGAATTGCTAACTGAGACTCCCTCGAAGTCTTTAGGGAGTTGATCCGCTACTGGGAATTCCGTCTCAGCTCCCGTAGAGACCGAAGGTTCGGAGGGATGATGGTTGTCTGCCACCCCGGCGGCATCTTCGGGTTGCTCCGCTCCCCTCCTAAGTGTCTGGATAAAATAGACCATGAACATTTATGGCTATAGAAGTGGAAAGGTAGAGGCGGCTCAAATACCTTTTGGTGGTGGGGGGCGACGTGTTTTCCGATGTCGCCCCTTGCTTAGGTCTCCCGCCCACGCTTGGCACCGGGCCTGTAGGGGTAGCTTGGGAGGGTGTCCGGCGCATAGTTTGATGACCCTTGGGGGTAGTATTTGGTAGGTTTGGGGTGGCAAAAGGCTTACGTCCCCTCCGGGATGAGGATTTCTTGTTGCTCGTAGTTGAGGGGCAAGGGTCCGGGGGTGATCGGCCATAAGGGACACTTTGTGTTCGTCAATGCTCTCCTAGTAATAGTCCCCGTCCTCACAGATCATTGAAATCTCCAGGTCATCATGGAATCCGGGATCATCATCTCGATGATAATTCTCTGGTTGGGGAGCGGTACAATTGACTGTCTCGACCCAACGTCTCTAGTTCTTTTAAACAAAGACGGAAAGTTTCCGGACGTTAGAATTAAGAATAAGTGCCTAGAATTCAGGGATTTAAATCAAACTTACCTATTCAATGGGGTTGTAGCTGGAGAAGCCTTCCTTGATTGTCAGACAGGCAAACTCTTCTTTCTCCCCTTTAAAGAGATCGGCCAGGATAACGGGCAACACTTCCCGATTGTACGTCCCTTGTCGATGGGTACGGGTGGTATCGTTGGTTCCACTGCAACACCATAGAGGGTGTGTTCGCTGTTGGACTGGTTGGATGCACCGGGTGGTTGTTGTGGCCATCACGTCAAGGACGGTCAACTTGGTGTGAGCTAGCAGCTTCACCTTATTAGCCAGACATTTTACCTTGGTGCTTTCCTCTTGAGAAGGACTCCTCGGTTGCTAGTTGAATATCTTCTTTACAGGGGCCTCGGAGTATTCGTGTAGATCCCTCCGAGATGGGTCAAACAAGGGAACGTCTTCGATGTAAAATCACTCTAAAGACTACTTGTTGGACTCTTTCTTCGGGGTCCCAATAGGGTACCCCGTTCCGGCTACGCGCCATACCTCAGATCCGCCCACTTCCCGGATTGTCCCTCCCCTAGTTCGGGGAACAAGGCAAAAGTATTTTTGCCACAAATTGAAGTGAGGCTTGCAGCCCAGAAACATCACACAGAGGGCCACGAAGCCTGAGATATGGAGGATTGAGTCGGGGTGAGATTGTGGAGGTGGAGCCCGTAGAATTCTAGCAGCCCCCTCAAGAAGGGGTGGATGGGGAATCCTAGGCCTCGCAAAAGGAAGGAGACGAAACAAACCCACTCGTCCCCTTGTGGTGTAGGGAAGTTCTCCGCGAAGGCTCTATCGTTCGCAGAAGTCAACCCTGCGCGGGTGGATGTCAGATACCCTTGCACCTCGAGGTCACACAGTTGAAGAAGCACTGGTGCAGCGACGTGCTATACAAACGGTTTTTAACGCCTTTCCATGACGTAGTTGTACACCATCGCCTTGCCTGTGTGGGTGATAGGGGGGGTCCATCCCACATGACACGGCAAAATCGTCGGTGATGGAGGCCAACCAACGCAAACTTTTAGCAAAATGAAGTGTATGGGATTTATGTATCTATCACAAACGAGAGTCACTCGTCAACCGTTTGAGATATGGCACCCTTACCATATGGCCCATCCTTGCAACCCATGTGAGATCACACTAACATTGCATGAGGAATTCTGTAGCACAACATTTATGATGTGTGCCGAATCGCAAATAGTTCATAAGAGTAAAGTGTGTATGATAAGGAGACAATCACACACATTTTGTCCTACAACGTCATTTGCGATATACGAAGATTCGCAAATGCTCCAACTGTCATACTCATGTCGGATGCATATGGCATAACAAACAGTTAAACATTATAAATCGTGTATGATAGGGAGACTGTCACAAAACATTTAGGTCTGCTTAACCATGTCTAATATTGTCGAACATCACACATGGTTTATAGATGGCAATTGTGTGCATCGTGGCACACGATTTCTCTCTCTAAAAGAAGTGGAATCATAAGGTATATCACACACGTTCTGCTTTACAAACTATGTGCGGTATAATGACCTCCAGAGCTTATTTTTCGGCTATTTTAATCACCACAATTTAAAATTCTACATGATTTGAATTTGATAGTAGGCTATTGCATTTTTCATATCCATCTTATATAGACATAGGTTCAACAACCAATGCATTATTCCATTCACAGGTACATATGTTCAAGAATTACATGAAGAAATAATAATTACATTAGGACCAGATAAATAATGATGAACCACGGTTGCATACTTGTATTAAATACGGTAAGGGAAGAGGCGAAAGACACTCTGGCAGTTGTACAAGGTGAAGCGGAATGCCCATATTGTGTCCTCCTCCATGCAGAATGCACGGACGACTCTAGGCCAGCCCCTTGTGATGGAGGATCGCCCATCCTTCTCTATGTTGATGAGGACATCTAGGTAGTCATTGTGGCCTGGTAGATATACTTTAACATTTGCACATCCACCAATCATGTAGTTTGAGAGGTAATCTTGAGTAAACTTCTTTGAGAACCACTACAAATAAAATAGATTCAGACATTTATAAATTTGCAAGCTAACAATTCATTATGGACAGTAAAAAGAAGGGTATGGAGTTCGTAGTTACCATCCTGGAGTTCACTGTTGTCTTGGATAAGGTGTAAAGAAATAGTTTAATTGCCATATTTTGTCCCATTTTATTAACAACCTTTATAAGTTTCCTCACTTGATGCTGGTTCATGAATATCTCATTGCCCCATATGCAAAAATGGTCGACACACAGATCTTTACTAGTGACACATGTACCTACAAGCAACAAGTTAATATTAGAAGGTAAACAGAAATTGCAAAATGACGTAGTACAATATTCCCTGTCCCATTATATAAGATCTTATTACATCCAAAATACTCACATATTTGATGTATTAACATCTTATACTTTGGGGTGGATGGAGTATATATAAGCCATGTGATGAAACTAACCTCGATGAAAAACAATAGGTGTTCCCGATATTGCCCTGGGTAAGTACACCGAAAGGCATGTTAAGTACTGACAGGCTAAACATCAACCAAATATATGTAAACAACATGATCACAAAATGATAGCTTCAGTGTGCAGGTTTAAGCACGCTAGCTAAGCTAATAATAAGTGGAGATGTGTGTTAACTGCAATAGGCTTAGCATGTTCTAAATCTCGCATGAGACAAGGCTTCAGACCTTGCAAGATGAGACCATTAGCTCGCTCAGCTTGACCATTGGTTTGGGGGTGTGCAACAGAGGCATAATCCACCCGAGTGACTTGGGAGAGGCAGAAGTGTCTAAACTCTCCCGAGTCAAAGTTTGAGCCATTATCTGTGATGATGCTGTGGGGAACTCCATACCGGTAAATTATCTCTCTCATGAATTTGACTGCAGTACGAGAGTTCAATTTCTTTATTGGCTTGGCCTCGATCCACTTTGTAAACTTGTCGACTGCAACAAGCAAATGAGTAAATCCACTCTGTCCAGTCCGAAAGGGACCAACCATATCTAGACCCCAGAAAGCAAACGACCAAGCGAGGGGAATGGTCCTCAGAGCATACGTAGGTTTGTGAGACAAGTTTGCATAGAACTGACATCCTTCACAATGATCTACAATGTCCTTGGCCATCTCGTTGGCACGCGGCGAGAAGAAACCAACTCGATATGCTTTAGCGACAATTGTCCGGGAGGATGCATGATGGCCGCAAGTTCCTGAGTGAATTTCTTCCAGGATCATTCGACCATCTTCAGGGGAAATGCATCGCTGCATCACACCAATTACGCTTTCTCTGTACAGCTGATCATCCATCACAGTAAAAGCTTTGGATCTGCGCACGATCTACCGGGCTTCAGTTTCATCTTCAGGGAGTTCTTGCCTTAGAATATACGCAATATAGGGCACTGTCCAGTCGAGAATGATGACCAAAACCTCCATGATGAAATCAATAACCGCAGGGACATCAACTTCAGTCGGATCAGAGGGGCTCATAGCTTGCAGGGGCTCTTTGGTGAAGGGATCCTCGTGCATCGAAGGAGTGTGAAGATGCTCCAAGAATACATTGTTGGGGACAGGTCGTCGAGTGGATCCAATCTTTGCCAGCTCATCGGCCGCTTGATTCTTCACTCGGGGAAAATGATGGAGTTCCAAACCTTCAAACTTCTTCTCGACCTTTCTGACAGCATTGCAGTATCCAGTCATAGTGGGGTTCCGAACATCCCACTCTTTCATCACTTGATTGACCACCAAATTTGAGTCGCCATAGACCATCAAGTGACGCCGAGTGTAATAGCCATGTGCAACCCGTACAAAAGTTCTTCATATTCTGCTTCATTGTTGTAGGAATCGAAGTGAATCTACAGGACATAACTTAGTTTGTCGCCTTTTGTGGACACCAAAACGACACTAGCACTGGACCCATTCAACATTTTAGAGCCATCAAAGAACATGGTCCAGTGTGCCGAGTGGACTTGTGTCGTCGTTTTCTCACGACAGTTGCCATGGGTAGGCTTATTTGGTGGTTGGGGCCGGAGGACGCCGATGGGCTCCAGGAGCGGGATTAGGCACAAGCGGTGACTGACACTCGATGTACCTAGGTTCGGGGCCCTCCGAGGGAGGTAATACCCATAGTCCTGCCTGATCTAGTTGATCGATGAGGAGGGGCTACAATGGTGCTCCTTGAGCTATATCTAGAGGTGGAAGGAGGAGGAGCCGGCTCCCCTTCCCTTGCTACGAAGGTGGATGTGGAATGAAGTATTCCTTGGTGTGAGTGTGTGTGTTCTTGTTTTTCTATTGCCTGCCCTTGCATGGGAGGCTTCGGGTGGTTTTATAGGCCAAACCCCCGGATTAGAATATGGGTGGAAAGCCGCGGGGCGGGGGGGGGGGGCAGCTGGCAGCCTCCGTAGTCGGCCGTGGGCCCCCCGGCTATAGGGTCTCGTTGCTGGTAGGGACCTCGGCTGGGAGGTCTTGTCGAGAGACGGAGGGGCCCGTGCGGTAGGTCCCAGCAATGGTCACCTCGCAGCACGGGTTGTCCTTCGAGGCGTCGCCTTGTGGCAGCCGGCTGCGGTCGGCGGTACGGCCGACTGCACTGTAGCCACGCCGGGGCAGGTCATGGAGTGGTTGGAGGCGTGCCAGCACTGTTGGAAGCCCGGTCATGGTCAGCCGAAGTCAGCGGCAGTATTGCCTCCATAGTGGCCATACGGGCGCTGACCCCCGACGAGATGGGGCCACTGTAGCCGTGCATGCCTGGGCCGTGGGATCGAAGGCACGACCTGCTAGGGGGCCAGGAATCCCTACCCCCAGCCGGTAGTCCTAGCGGAGCCGGCCATGTGTAGCCGGCAGGGTACAATCTTGGATGTAGGGGGAGACGGCTCGCCCTTTAGTATTTTCAGAAAGTTGGAGTAGTGGGTTACTTTTGTCTACCCTTGGGTTGTACCCCCGACAGTAGTCCCCGAAGCAGGGGAGGCCCGCCGCCAAGCCGCGGCGGATCTCGCTGGCTTGAACATCGCCATAACGTCGTGATCCGCTTCGGAAACCGGATGTCAATGGACGGTCAGCCGCCGGCTACGCAGCAGTTCGACGCTTCAAGCGCCGTCTCGGGTGCCTCGCCGGGCGGTATACCTGCGCCACGTGGGAGACATAACGGGCCGCAACCCTGATAGGCCGCACGACGGACAAGACCGGACTGGAAGGAGGGGCCTGCCCCGGCCGTGGCCTCGGCCCGCACGCGTGGATCCTCTGTGTTTTGGGCCATCTGTTGGCATGCCCGAGGGCAATAACTACCATCTCATAGGCAACGGGGATCGTGGGGGACGTGCGCAATGAATCCACCCCCACGACCGTTCGAGCAGGGTTTAAATGGAGAGGGGAAGAGGAATAGAACGACACATTCATTCCCCTCGCCCCGTCACTTCGCACTCGTCGCCCTCCTCCCACCTCGAAAGAACGAGAGAAAGAGAGCAAAGCCCATGCCTTTCGTTGTGCCCCCGCCGGAGTCCGCCCTGCAGCCGAGCTCCCGTGCCTCCCACCGTGCTCGCAAGCCCCTCGAGGAGTCATGGCAAGCAAGGGGGCATGGGACGGCATCATCATTGATGAGCAATTCATCGAGCACCTCCGCCACTGCTGCAAGCTGCCGGCGGAGGAGCTCGTGGAGGCGAGCATTGCCGGACCAGAGAATTCCCTGGCCCCGCGGGACGGCGAGGTGGTCGTCTTTGCCGAGCACTTCTGCCATGGGCTTGGGTTGCCGGCGAGCACGTTCTTCCAGCGGTTCTTGATGCGGTTCGGCCTGCAACCGCACCACCTCGCCCCCAATGCAGTTTTGCAGTTGGCGGCCTACGTCACCCTCTGCGAGGGGTACCTGGGGGTGGAGTCGAGGCTTCACCGATGGTTTTGCCTCTTCTTCCTTAAGCGGCAAATGGTGAAGGATCCGGTGATGAAGGTGGCGGTCATGACTGCCTGCGGGGGTGCTTTGATCCACATCCGCCAAGGACCCGGCTTCCTGAAGCTCCCGCTGCAGGAGTCGGTGAAGAACTGGCAGTGGGGGTTCTTCTACGTGAAGAATCTGAAGCCAGAGGAGGACCACATCAACCTCCCTGACTTCGTCAACGTGTCGCCGGTGGTGATGCTAAACTGGCGGATGGCTCCGCCTCATGCCCCAGAGATAGCAGACCGGCTCTGCGAGTGGGTGCTGCTCATGACCGGGTCAGAAGGCCTGAAAGCGTCTGATCTGCTAGCGGCGATAGTGGCGTGCTGGGTGCAGCCGCTGTAGAGCCGGCCACACCTCATCTACCATATAGGGGGCCGACATGACCCCTGCTGGCTCTCCACCAAGGAGCTGAAGCTAGTTCATGTCGCACAAAGGGTGAACGCCATCTCCTCGGCGAAGCTAAAGGAGGGGAATTGGCAATGGGGGAAAACCCCATACAACCGGAGCCATCCAGTGCCACCGGTAAGTGATTCGGCCGGCTCGTCCTCCTTTTACCCCTCGGAAGTGCCACCTTGATTTAATATCACAAAGAATCTCCCCGCCTGCAGGTTTTCCCCTTTGTCGGAGGAGCATGGGGAGCCGGCCATTGATGTGGCGGACTCGGACCCCGAGGAGGTGAAGGATGTAGATGACGTGGAGCCGATAGACTCGGATCGAGCCGGCGCATCCAAAGCCCGGGGGGGTGGAGACGGAGACGGAGGCAACCGAGTCGATGGGTGAGTCCCCTCCCCGTCCAAATTTGCGGGATTGGACCAACGATGATGCTAAGTCTGAGGAGTCGCCCGATGCAGAGGCTCCGAAGGATATCGAGGCTTCGCCACAGTGTTGCCGAGGAGGCTCCTTCGTCACATCGGCGACGTGCCAGGCCGGGACAACATGGCACCCGGTGGCAAGGGGAAGCAGGTGGCCGACTCCGAGCTGGCACCTAAGCGGGCCACCACCGAGCAGTCGGGCAGTAGCCACGGAAGCGGCAGGAAGAGGAGGCGGGTCATCTCGATGGGCCCCGTGATGAGGGTGGTCCTTGTCGTCATAGGGTAAACCACGCTCACCCTAATCATGTCCCCTGGTTCTTTCCTCACCCTCCCCCTCTTATTCCGTTTGCACAGGGAGGGACGCGCCCTGGGGAGGACCCCGGCGAGCGACACCGAGGGAACGACGCCGCCGACCACCGCCGAGGAGAGGGAGAGCAAGGCCTGGCGCGACCTGGAGGTGGCCCGGCAGGAGCTACGCGCCGAGGGGCACCGCCCGTAGGAGTAGGCGGTGAAGAAAAGGACGCCAGTTGGCGGAGCCAGCGGGGAGGCGGCCGGCCAGTCATGGGAGCCGTTCCCCAAGGGCTGGCAGAAGCGGTCCAAGGACCGCCACAACCCCGCACGGCAGGCGGAGGCGGATGCGAAGGCCGCGGAGGATGCTCGTGCGGCGGCGGGTACTAGGGCGGACTGCGCCGATGGTGAGGAGGAGGCGGATCGAGGCACGGATCCCCTAGGGGCAGACGATGTGCCGCCGGGGCCAGATCATGGCGCGGATCCCTCAGGGGCAAATGACGTGCTGCCGGGGGTGGGGGTCCCCCGGATGTGGAAGCGGCGGCTCCGGAGGTTTCGCCTCTGGAAGCTCCAGCTCCAGAGGTGCCGGCTCGTGACGAGCCAGCTCTGGGAATGCCAGCTCCCGGGCCGAACCGGGTGGGAGAGGTCGGAAGTGTCGGACCGAGGTGGGAGTCCGAGGCATCCGAGGGGTCGAGCGGCACGGGCTCCTCGTCCGGGGCCGCTGGCACGTTGGTGCCGGTAGGAGCGGGCCCCCTGGTGATCTCAGGCAAGGGAAGGCCGGCAAACGGGAGCCGAGCATAGCAGAGTTGGGCTACAGCCAGCTTCCCGGTCGTCGGGGATCCAACGAATGCTCTCGGGGCGGCGGTGATGGCTGCGGTCAAGGCGTTCGCCGTGTGCCGTGCCCAGTCGGTGCAAGACGCCCAGGCAGCCAACGACCGGCTGGTGCAGCTGGAGCGTACCATCGTGGTAAGCTCCCCTCTTTTCTTTTCTTTTTCTCGTTCTTGGTGTTTTCTCCAATGGGCGCGCGCTAGCGCACCCATTGGGTGTAGCCCTCGAGACTCAAGCCGGCTGTGGCGTAGGCGGGTCGAGTCTGATGCTGCGTCACGTCTTCATTGTTTGCAGGCGGCGCACGACCGTCGGGTGACTGCGTACAGCTCCTTGCTGAGCCTATACCGGGAGAACGAGGGCCGACTGGCCACCCTATCCCAGGACCTGCAAGGTAAGGCCTTCATGATTTCCAAGGTGGGGGTGTAGCCCTCGGGATTCGATCCGGTCGCTGCGGAAGCGGGCCAAATCCCCTTCTTCTTCTCTTGTCTTCTGATCGAGGTTTCTTCATCCCGGGCAGACACCAGTGCCGAGACGGTCAACCTTTGATGCCAGGTCGTGGAGCTCGGCGATCAGCGGAACTCCCTGACCATGGAGTGCGAGCGGCTCCACTAGGAGGTGGCTCGGGCGCAGGCGGAGGCGGCCGAGCGTGATGTGGCCCACCGCTAGGAGCTGACAGACTATGAGAAGGTCCACCGCCAGGAGTTGTCGGACCGCGAGGCGGCCCTTCGCCAGCAGGTGGAGGAGTGGGAGTGCGCCCATCGCGAGGATCTAGAGTCCAAGGACGCCGCGTTGGCGAAGGCGGCCGATGAGACGTAGAAGGCTCGGGGCGAGCATGAGCACCGGCTCCAGGAGTGGTCCGCCAGGGAGTCGGAGCTGCGGGAGCAGGGGCACGGGATAGACCACGTGCTGCACAATAAGTCCATGTCGTCGCGTCCTTTTTGCTGCTTGTTTTTGGTTTTGGTTGGCCTTTTTGTTCATCCTTCTTTTTTTCTTCTCTCAGGGCTCTTCCCTGGTATGCAGGAGGTCGCTGAGGCGGCCGTGGCATCCCATCGCGAGGGCCAGCGGGAGCAGGGGGTCGTCGTTGGGACGCATGCCCCATGGACCCTGGCCAAGGTGGGGATTGCTGCCAGGGCTATACTAGAGGAGGTGGTTTGCGCCTTGAAGCTGCTCCAGGGGGCGGCGAGGCGCTGGTCCGCACCCTCTGGCCGGGGGTGGCGGAGCTGGGCTCCATGAGCCGGCTATCGAGATGGCTGGAATTCGAGACCGCGTGGGTGAATGCCTAGAGGGCTTCCGGGGCGCGTGCCGGTGCGGACATGGTCCTTCGTGTCGTGAGGTCATGGTACCCCGAGCTATACCTAAGCCTGCTTACAGCCCAGCGTGCCGCCACCGACACAGATCTCGAAGCGGTGGCCGATGTGCTAGCCATGCGCATGAGCGACCTTGCGTCCTTCGCCGCGTGGGACGAATACATCCCTGAGAATCGAGCATATGGCACGATGGTCCTATAGGATCGATATGCACTCGTGCTGGATGACCCAGAGGGAAGCAGCGCGGAGATGGACGGTGAGGATGCCGGCTCCAGTACCGATGACTACACCGACTGAGCCGGCTCGGGACCAAGAGGCGGGAGCTGCCGCGGGCGGTGATGGGGAGGACGGAGCGGCCACCACCTAGAGCTCTTTCTTTTTATCCCTGCGCTTTGCTTATAACTTCAAGTCCACCCACCGGGGGTGTACATGTAATGAACTCGTGGCCGTGGGCCTTTTTAAATTTTATGCAGTTTCTGGTTGTTCAATGCTTGTTTTTATAAGTGCTGGCTTGCCCTTCCCTTTGTTTGCCCCTTTGGTTCCATCTGCTCAAATTCTTTTCCCCCTTGGTTTCGGCCCCGCCAACCGGGAGCCGGTCTGTAGCTAGGTCGGGGCCTCCGCCTTGAGGGAGCCGTCTTTGAGTTTAGGGACCGTGAGGGCTTTTCCGACAAGGCAAGTTACATAGGCGAGAAAGTGATCCGGCTAGACCTAGCCGACAACCCCCTAGCGATCGGTTTTCGTGTGTGCCAAGCTTCGCCACCCCTGGACCCCGTTAGCCAGACAGCCAGGAGCCGGTCTGTAGTTGGGAGGGGTGGGAGGACTTACTCGGCCCACACTACTTGATCTACATCGAGGGAGGACGTTAAGACTAGCCGGCGAGCCCCCGGGACTAGGAGCCGGCGGATTGAGTCAAAAAAATTCAAATGAAGCGAGAAGGGGCATGTCCCAAGAGCTGGCTTGGGGCACCCATTGCATTCATAAGCCCAAAAGGGAAGGATACATACATACACTGGTTCCTAGCAGTAAAACGGGTGGAGGAGCGCCGCGTTTCATGGGCGCTCCGTCTCCTCGTCGGAGGCGTCTCTCTTGCGCTTCTACGGCTTCTGGGCATCTATCAGGTAGTATGCGTTGTTGTGCAGCGCCTTGCTGATGATGAACGGGCCCTCCCATGGGGAGGACAACTTGTGCTGGCCAGCTATTCGCTGGATCCGCCTGAGCACCAAGTCTCCCTCGCGGAAGGAGAGTGGACGGATCCGCTTGTTGTGGTAGTGCTAGAGCTTCTGCTGGTAGATGGCCGTCCGGCTCAAGGCCACTTCGCATGCTTCTTCGAGTAGGTCGACTCCATCTTCTCTTGGCTCCCTTGTGTCCTTCTCCGTGTACAAAGCGACCTGAGGCGAGTCGAACTTGATGTCGGTGGGGATGATCGCCTCGGACCCGTACACGAGAAAGAAAGGAGTGTAGCCGGTCGATCGGTTAGGCATGGTCCTGAGGCTCCAAAGGACAGCCGGCAACTTGTCGATCCAGCAGCCGGCTGACCTGACCAGCGACGTTACGAGCCGAGGCTTGATGCCGGGCAGGATTAGTCCTTTTCCATCTCGACCTGGCCGTTTGACTCTGGATGCAGAACGGACGCCAAGTCGAGCCAGATGCCTTGCTTGGTGCAGAAACGCGCCATCGCAGCCTTGGCGAAGTTAGTGCCGTTGTCGGTGATGATGCTGTGGGGGACGCCATAGCGGACCGTGATGTCTTTGATGAACCGGACGGCCGTGGGGTCGTCCAGCTTGTTGATTGGCCTGGCCTTGATCCACTTGGTGAACTTGTCGACGGCCAACAACAAATGCATCATGCCGCCCCGTGCGGTCTTGAAGGGACCCACCATGTCTAGCTCCCAGACGTCAAAGGGCCACGAGAGGGGGATGGTCTGGAGGGCCGTAGCCGGCAGGGTGGCTCTGCCTGCTGAAGCACTGGCAGCCCTCACACTCGTCGACCAGCTTCTTGGCCTCCTCCAAGGAGGTCGACCAGTAGAAACCATGGCGGAAGGCCATGGCCACCAGGTTCCTAGAGGCGGCGTGGTGCGCGCACTCGCCCTGGTGGATGTCGAGGAGGGCCTCTTGACCCTTTTCCGGCTCGATGCACCGTTGAAAGACGTGGTGGTGCTGCGATGAACAAGCTCACGGTTGATGATGCTGTAGGCCGGGGCTCGGCGCTGGATTCGCCTCGTCGTGGCCTCGTCAGGAGGGAGCTCACTGCGTAGGAGGAAACCCAAGATGGGGTGGGCCCATGAGGGAGCCGAGACGGGGGCCGACTCGGGAGTCCCCAAGACTAGGTGCTCAGCCCCCGAGTCCGGCTCGCCAGCCCCCGGGACTAGCTCGCCAGCACCCGGGACGAAGACGGCGGGAGGGGCATCAATTGTCATCATGACCATCGTGGCGTCAGAGCCGGCTGCTTTGGATCCAGCCGTCTGGACCGGTGGAGCAGGTGCCGGCAAGGCAGCTGGAGTTGATGGAGCCGGCGGCGAAGATGCCGGTGGGGCAACCGGATTTGCTGTCGAGCTGGCAGCATCATCCGGCACGAAGATGGACACCAATTCGGGGGAGGGCTTGATCGACGGCTTGAGCAGCCGTTCAAGGGAGACGCTAGCTAGGATGGCTTGCCGGGTGGAGCCAATCTTTGCCAGCGAATCGGCCGCCGCGTTGTCCGCCCGCGGGATGTGGTGGAACTCACAGCCCTCGAAGGAGTCGGTGAGCTGCTGGACGAGGAAGTGATAGCTGGCCATGTTGGTGTCCCTGGCGTCCCATTCGCCAGATACCTACTGCACCACGAGGTTGGAGTCGCCGAAGCATAGGATGCGCCTGATGCCAATTTCCTTGGCGAGCTGGAGGACATGGATGAGTGCCTCATACTCGGCCACGTTGTTCGAGGTGATGAAATGAATCTGGAGTGCGTACTTGAGTTGGTCACATTTCAGAGAGGAGAGGACTATGCCGGCACCCAGGCCGGTCCTCATCTTCGAGCCATCGAAATGCATGCGCCAATGTGTGGAGTGTGGAGGAGGCAACACGAACTTGGTCTCCACCCAGTCGACGAGGAAGTCAGCCATTGCCTGTGACTTGATGGCGGTACGTGGCTCGTACCGGATTTCGTGGTCGGCGAGGGTGATGACCCATTTGGTGATCCGGCCGGTGGAGTCCCGGCCGCTCATGATCTCGCCGAGCGGGGCTATGCTCACCATGGTGATGGTGTGCTCCTGGAAGTATTGCTTGACCTTCTTGGTGGCAAAGTAGATGTCGTAGCACATCTTCTGATAGTGGGGGTATTTCTCCTTGTAGGCAGATAGGACCTCGCTGAGGTAGTAGACAGGGCACTGGACCGGCAGGGACTTGCCCTCCTCCGTCCGCTCGACCACCAGGACGACGCTGATGACGCATGTGGTCACCGTGATGTAGGCGAGCAAGGGCTCCTTCTCAACTGGCACAGCCAGGATGGGCGCATTGGTGAGGGCCCGCTTGAGGTCACGGAAGGCCTCGTCCGCCTCGTCAGGCCAGTCGAACATGCCCGACTTCTTGATGTGGCCCGGCTCGACCAGAGCCATCTTGCGAAGGAGCCCGTAGAGGGGCAAGGCTTTTTCCCCCCAGCCGGCCGATGAACCGGCTGAGGGAGGCGAGGCAGCCGATGAACTTCTAGACGTCACGGAGCTGGGTCGGCTTGGGCATGCGCTCGATCACGCTGATCTTCTCCGGGTTGGCTTCGATGCCGCGAGCGGACACGAAGAAACCCAAGAGCTGACCGGCTGGGACGCCGAAGACACACTTCTCCGGGTTGATCTTGATCTTGTATTCGTGCAGGTTCGCGAATGTTTCCCGAAGATCGTCGAGGAGGCTGAAGTGCTTCTTGGTCTTGACGATGATGTCGTCGACGTAGACGTGGACGTTCCCGCCTATCTGAGGCACGATGCACTTCTGCATGCATTGCTGGAAGGTAGCGCATGCATTCTTCAGGCCGAAGGACATGGTGATGTAGCAGTAGGCCCCAAAGGGCGTGATGAAGGAAGTCTTGAGCCAGTCCTCCGGGTCCCGCTTGATCTGGTGGTAGCTGGAGTAGGCGTACAAGAAAGACAACATATCGTAGATGGTCGTGGAGTCGATGACTTGATCGATCCGCGGCAGGGCGAATGGGTCCTTGGGGCACGCCTTGTTCAGGCTGGTGTAGTCAATGCACATGCGCTAGGTCTTGTTCTTCTTCAGCACCAAGACAGGGTTGGCCAGCCAGTCCGGGTGGAAAACTTCCATGATGAAGCCGGCTGCGAGTAGCCGGGCGATCTCTTCTCCTATAGTGTGCCGCTTCTCCTCGGAGAAGTGGCATAGGGGTTGCTTGACTAGTTTAGCATCCGGTCGGACGTGAAGCTTATGCTCGGCGAACTTCCTCGAAACACCCGACATATCCTTGGGGGACCACACAAAGATGTCCCGATTCTCAGAGAGGAAGTCCACGATCTCGCCTTCCTATTTGCTGTCGAGGCGGGAGCCGATGGTGATGCACTGTGCGGGGTTGGCCGGGTCGAGCGGGACCTTCTTGGTGTCCTTGGACGGCTGGAAGGATGCCTCCCCGACCGACTGCGAGGGAGGAGCCGACACGGCCGGCTGGCTGGTAGCGAGGGCACAAGCCGGTCGAGCTGCCACTTCTCTTCGGCTATCTCCAGGGCCTTAGCCAGCAGGCTGCCGTCTTGAGTGCACTTGATCGGCATCTTGTAGTCACCCGCGATGGTGAGGATCCCCTTGGGACCCGACATCTTGAGCTTGAGGTAGGCATAGTGGGGGACCGCCATGAACTTCACGAGAGCCAGTCGGCCCAGCAGCGCGTGGTAGGGACTGTCGAGGTCCACTACCTCGAACCATGATGGCTCGCGGTGGAAGTGGCCGAGACCGCCAAAGAGGACATCGAGCTTGATCTTGCCGACAGGGAAGCAGGACTTTCCCGGCATGATGCTGTGGAAAACCGTCCGGCTCGCGTGCAGATCTTCTACTTTCAGCCCCAGCTTGCGCATCGTGTCGAGGTAGAGGATGTTGATGCTGCTACCACCATCGATAAGCACCCGCGTGAAGCAGCAGGTGCGCCTCTCAAAGGCGATGGTGGGGTCGAGGACCAGGGCGTAGCTGCCGGAACTTGGCATCACGGCTGGGTGGTCAGCCCGGCTCCAGGTGTGCGGCTTCTCCGACCAGCGCATGAACTGGGGAGTTGCCAACATGGCGGCGTTCACCTCACAGGTGAGCCGACGCTGGGCATGTTTGCCTGTCTCTTCATTGGTGAAGATGATGTAGCAACCGTCCTGGTTGGGGAATTGGTCATGCAGGCGACCGTCGTTCTAGGCCGAAGCCAGAGCCGGCGCTGGGCGGCAGCTAGGGCCAGGGTCGGCGCGCGAGCAGGTGGCACGAGAGGAGCCGAAAGGCCGCCCCCGGGCCAGTCGCTATGAGAAGCTGCACTGCCGGAGCGTGTGTGTAGAGGGCTTGTCCCCATGGTGGTTCTTGCAGGGGAGGTCGAGCATCTGCTCGAAAACGTGAGCTTGGGGTGCCAGGCAGCCTTGCCGGTGTGCTAACGCTGACCGGAAAGCTTGGCAGCCAGCTCCTGCTCCTCGCTGGTGGCGACCTGCTGGCTTCCATAGCGGGAGTCAGGCTGGTCATTCTTGCGCTTGTTGTTTTGTGGCTGCCGGTTGTCGGCAGCCGGTCGTGACGCCGCCGGCGTCGGCATTGCCTTGGCAGGCTGGGTATTCTTGACCCGAACGGCGGAGTCAGCCGTGGCGTACTTGTCCACCCTGGTCATGAGCTCGGCCACTGTAGCCGGCTCAGAGCACAGGAGCTTGTGCTTGAGGGGAGTGCCATCACGACAGCCTTCGATGAAGTACTGTATGGCCTGCACCTCGTGCACCCCTTCATAGGAGTTGCGGAGCTCGGTCCATCGGGTGAGGTAGTCACGGAGGGAGTCGTCCGGCCCCTGAAATCACATGGCTAGTTCGCGGGGGCGGCCAGGCCGCTTGTAGGTGCCGGTGAAGTTGTGGACGAACGCTTCCTCGAAGTCCGACCAGGTGTTGATGCTGCCGGCCGCAAGGCTATTCAACCAGGTGCGGGCCGAACCGATCAGCATTAGGGGAGCATAGCGGACGGCTACGCGCTTGTTCCCCCTAGTGATGCTGACAGCAGTGGTGTAGTCGACCAGCCAGTCTTTGGGTTTGGCGGCCTTGTTGTACTTCGGGGTGTCTTGCGGGAGCGTGAAGCCGGTCGGGAATAGCTCGTTGCGGATCTGAGGGCCAAAACACGCCGGGCCGATCGAGCCCTCCTCCTCAAGGAGGGTCGACTTCGTGAGCCGGTCGATGTGGAGATGAGCGTCGTTTTCGCCGTGGGGGACCTGCAGTCTGAGCCGGGCCGAGAGTTCGGGGTGGACGGTAGGCGGGACTGACCGTGCCGGCTCGTGCCGTGGAGGCGGTGTATGCCCGTGGCTGTGCCGACTTCTGGGTTGTTGTGAGTTGGGTTGTTGCTGTTCCGGCTGTTCACAGTCGGCTGCTTGTTCCCCGGTAGCTAGGAGCGCTGGGGGTTGCTTGCCTCGACCTGGTAGCCGGAGGCGCGAGGGGAACCGGAGTGCTAAGCCGGCTGACGGCCAGCAGTCCTGAGGCCCTCGCCCTCGGGACGGGGGCCTTCATAGGCAGATCTGCCGAGGGAGAGTAGGTGTTGCTATGCGTCGGCAACATCAATGAGGTCTTTGATGTGATGCTCGTGAGCGGCACGCTCTTTGCCCTCCCAGGTAGCCAGGTCCTGGTAGGCTACCTTGGCGGCCCGCAGGTTGGCCGCGGGGGTGTCGTAGATGGGCATGTTGCCACCAAGGATCTCTGTGACCACGCGGCCGCGGTCGCGCACGGCCCCGTGCCGGCTGGGCTTGGTGCCAGCCGGGGGTAGGCAGAGGCATACTCCCGCTGAGCGGCCTCCATGTGGCGCCACGCAGCTACGAGGACACTGGCGTCCTCGAACAGCAGGCGGCGAGCTAACTCCAGCTCGGCCGTGGCGACGTCAGGGTTCGCCGTTGGAGCGATGGGGGTGCTCAGGCCTCGAAGGGCCGCGTCGAGCGGGTCAAAGGTGCCGGTGCGGGCCGCAGCGGCATCGGCTTTGGCCCGTGCCCGGCCGGAAGAGGTGGTGGAAGTGATGGCCATCACTCCCATGCGGACGTGGGAGCCGTTGGACTGGGTCGCAGCGAGTGTTCCCACGGACGTGGGGGGTTGGTGCAGTCGAGTACCTGGCTGGGGTACTCGTCGACGACCGGTGCTTTGGCGAGGCTTATCTTTCTAAAGCACTCGATGAGCGCATCGATGTCGAGCGTGAGGTTGACGAAGCTGCCCGTAGGGCCTGCCGGAGCAAGCCTCATGAGCCTGTGGTTTCGCCTGGACATGAAGCGGCCGTGGTAAGTGAGGAATGGTCCCGCCCGGAGCATGACTCCGGTCGGCGCCGCGTACGGCCCCACGGTGGGCGCCAACTATCATCGTTTTCTCATGATAGATGCCATGGGTAGGCTTATCGAAGGTGGTTGGGGCTGGAGGACGCCGACATGCTCCGGGAGCAGGATTAGGCACAAGCGGTGACTGACACTCTATGTACCTAGGTTCGAGGCCCTCCGAGGGAGGTAATACCCCTAGTCCTGCCTGATCTGGTTGATAGATAAGGAGGGGCTACAATGGTGCTCCTTGAGCTGTATCTAGAGGTGGAAGGAGGAGCAGCCGGCTTCCCTTCCCTTGCAATGAAGGTGGATGTGCAATGAGGTATTCCTTGTTGTGTGTGTGTTCTTGTTTTTTGTTCCCTGCCCCTGAATGGGAGGCTCCGGGGTTTTTTATAGACCAACCCCCCGGACTACAATATGGGTGGAAAGCCACGGGGGCCCTAGCTGGCAGCCTCCGTAGCTGGATGTGGGGCCCCCGGCTGTAGGGTCTCGTCGCTGGTAGGGCCTTCTAGCTAGGAGGTCTCGTCGAGAGCCAGAGGGGCCCGCGCGGTAGGTCCCATCAATGGTCACTTCACAGCACGGGTCGTCCTTCGGGGCGTCGCCTTGTGGTAGCCGGCCATGGTCAGCGGTATGGTCGGCTGCACTATAGCCATGCCGGGGCAGGTCATGGAGTGGTTGGAGGCATGCCGGCATTGTTGGAAGGCCGGTCATGGTCAGCCGAAGTCAGCGGCACTATTGCCTCCATGGTGGCCATATAGGCGCTGACCGCCGACGGGATGGGGGACACTATAGCCGCGCATGCCTGGGTCATAGGATCCAAGGCACTGGCCGGCTAGGGGGCCAGGAATCCCTGCCCCCAACCGACAGTCCTAGTGGAGCCGACCGTCTGTATCCGGCAGGGCCCAACCGGCGTCGCGAAGCGGGCTAGGTACAATCTTGGCTATAGGGGGAGGCGGCTCGCCCTTCAGTCCTTTCAGAAAGTTGGAGTAGCGGGTTACTTTAGGCTACCTCGGGGTTATCCTCCCGACAATCTGGATTGGCTGCTGTTGTTCAATACACTCGACCATAAAGTCGGCAAGTGCTTGAGACTTGATTGCTTTCTTAGCTTCGAACTTGATGTCAAAGTATAGGAGTTCAATCGCCCATTTAGCTAATCGACCAGGCGCGTCCCGATTGTTTAGGATCTCAAATAATGGAACATCACTGATGACTGAAAGTGAGTGGTCTTGAAAATAATGTGCTACCTTCTTTGCTGACAGAGAGATGCCATAGACAAGCTTCTGGTAATGCGGGTACCTTTGCTTCGAAGGAGTTAACACTTCAGAAATGTAGTAGATTGGGCGTTGGACTTTATAGGCCTTGCCCTCCTCTTCCTGCTCGACAGTCAAAACTGTACTGATGACCTGATTAGTGGCTGCAATGTACAGGAGCAAAGGCTCTTTGCTGCGCGGAG
This sequence comes from Hordeum marinum, assembly GCA_022496015.1. Taxonomy (NCBI): domain Eukaryota; kingdom Viridiplantae; phylum Streptophyta; class Magnoliopsida; order Poales; family Poaceae; genus Hordeum; species Hordeum marinum. The sequence goes on along the minus strand of CM039673.1, from coordinate 364,790,820 downwards.
CAACAAGCACTAGCTGGGTGGAAAGAAGGGCTTTGAGCTCGACAAATGCTGCCTCAGCTTCTGGAGTCCACTCGAACGTGTCAGACTTCTTCATCAGTCGGTACAAAGGCAATGCCTTCTCATCAAGATGAGAAATGAATCGACTCAATGCTGCCAAGCAACCTGTGAGCTTCTGAACATAGTGCACTCGCACATGACTCTTCATTCGGGTAATGGCACTGATTTTCTCAGGGTTAACATCGATCCCTCATTCGGAAACGAGAAAACCGAGCAACTTGCTGCGAGGGACACCGAAAGTACACTTAGCCGGATTCAGCTTGATATCATACCTCCTCAGATTGGCAAAAGTCTTAGCCAAGTCAGCCAGCAAGTCGGAACCTTTGCGGGACTTGACAACAATATAGTCCATGTACGCTTCAACATTCCGAGGAATCATGTCAAGTAAACACTTCTGAATCCTGCGCATGAAAGTAGCACTGGCATTCTTCAAACCAAATGGCATGGTGATATAGCGAAAACATCTGAATGGGGTGATGAAGGTTGTTTTTATTTCATCCGGACCAAACTGACGGATCTGATGGTAACCGGAGTATGCATCTAGAGACGATAAACGCTCGCACCCCGCAGTCGAGTCGACAATCTGATTGACGAGAGGGAGCGAGAAATGATCTTTCCGGACCCGATTGATATGTTTGAAGTCAATGCACATGCGGAGTGATTTGTCCTTCTTGCGAACCATGGCAACATTTGAGAGCCACTAGGAGTGGTAAATCTCCCGAATGAATTTGGCCTGCAAGAGACGAGCCACCTCTTCGCAGATTGCTTTATGCTTCTCTGTCGCAGACCAACGCAAATGCTCTTTAACCGGCTTGGACTTTGGATCAACTCTCAGTCGGTGCTCAGCCAGCTCCCTGGGAACTCTTGGCATGTCAGCAGGCTTCCATGTAAAGATGTCCCACTTCTCATAGAGGAACTGGATGAGCTCGACTTCCTATTTGCTGTCGAGTGTTGATGATATGTTGGTCGGGGCAACAGTCGAATCTGTCGAGTGGATGTGCACCTTTTTCACTTCTCCTGCTGACTGAAAAGCTGACTCAGAAGCAGGTTTCTTAGCACGCAGCAAATCAGCAGGATCGGCACTCTTCTTGTACTCTTCTAGCTTGACCATAGCCATCTGATGATCGGCAATTTTGGAGCCCTGCTGGAGGCAGTCCTCAGCCCTCTGTTGATTGCTAGTGACTGTGATCACACCCTTGGTCTAGGCATCTTCAGTTTGAGATACACGTAAGATGGACGAGCCATGAAACGAGCATAAGCTGGTAGACCAAGAATGACATGGTACGCGCTTTGGAAGTCCACGACTTCAAACATCAATTTCTCCTTGTGAATTTTTTTATCCGTCCCAAATGTCACATCCAATGCAATTTGGCCGAGTGACTTGGCCTTCTTCCCTGGGATGACTCCGTGGAACTGCATGTTGCTCTCACTGAGTCGAGACATCGGAATGCCCATCCATGTAAGGGTATCTGCATATAGAATGTTCAAACTGCTTCCACCATCCATGAGGACCTTGCAGAGTCGAGTGCCTCCCACAATGGGATCAACCACCAAAGCCTGCCGACTGGGAGTGGCCACATGAGCAGGATGATTTGACTGATCAAATGTGATAGCAGTCTGAGACCACTTGAGGTAGGTGGGAGTTGTAGGCACAACCATGTTAACTTTTCTGTTTATAACCTTCAATCGACTCTTGCTTTCAACATCAGCAAAAATCATTAGTGTAGCATTGACATCGGGAAAAGTTTCTTTGTCTTCATCATCATCCTTTTCAGGGGTTTTCTCACTTGAAGGGGCCTCCTTGAACTACCGGATCAACAGTCAGCACTGTCGAGTGGTATGCTTGGGCAATATCAGATTGCCTTCATCATCTTTCCTCATGTGGATTGCACACGGTAAATCCATGACATCAGTTCCTGGCTGATTTTTCCCTTTCTTGGGGTTGATCTGTCCCTTGGACATCCCCTTGTTTTTTCCTTGGGCCGCCAGAGCAGTCGCTTCTGCATGAACAGGGCCATCAGCCTTCCACTTCTGCTTCTGACTGGAATTACCACCAGCATCGTTGTCAACTGCTTTTCCTTTGCCGCTGCAGAGGCGGTCTTCTTCTTCGCCATTGGCGTATCGAGCGGCGATTTCCATCATCTTACTCAGAGAAATATCTCCTGTTCGCCCAAACTTCAAGTAAAGCTCTCCATACTTCACTCCGGCCTTGAAAGCACAAACAGCCTGATGCTTGGAAACATTCTCCACTGTATGATGCAAAGTGGACCAACGCTGAATGTAATCTCTCAAAGACTCATTAGGCTTCTGAACACAATGCTGCAAATCAATCAAACTGGCAGGATGCTTGCAAGTGCCCTCGAATGTTCTGATGAACAGTCGAGCAAGATCCTCCCAGCAGTGGATGCTAGAAGGAGCCAAGCGATTCAGCCATGCACGAGCCAAACCATCTAACATCAAGGACAAGTGTTTCATTGCAATATTGTCGTTACCACCACCAATCTGAATAGCCACTCGGTAACCATCCAACCATGTCTGTGGCTTTGACTCGCCAGAAAACTTGGTTATCCTAGCCGCCAACCTGAAGTTGTTGGGGAACGTTGCATGGGAAACAAAAAATTTCCTACGCGCACGCAAGATCTATCCATGGTGATGAGCATCTACGAGAGGAATAGTGGATCTACATACCCTTGTAGATCGCTAAGCGGGAAGCGTTAAGAAATGCGGTTGGTGTAGTCAAACGTCTTCGAGATCCAAATCGCCTAGCGTCCCGCAATCTCATCACAATCCGTCCCGTGATCCAATCACGATCTGTCCCGCGAACTCATCACGATCCGTCCCACGATCTCATCATGATCCGTCTCGCGATCTTGGTCACGGTCCTTCCGATCTAGCGCCGAATGGACGACACCTCCGCGTTCAGCACACGTACAGATCGATGACGATCACCGCCTTCTTGATCCAGCAAGAGGGAGCGGAGAGGTAGATGAGTTCTCCGGCAGCGTGACGGCGCCACGGTGATGGTGGTGGAGCAATTCTGGCAGGGCTTCGCCTAAGCACTGCAGAAAACCGATCTAGAGGAGAAACTGTGCACTAGAGGAACGGGTAGCACGTGGCTGAAAAACTAGTGCCAAAAACCCAAAAACCTCTAGTATATATAGGAGGAAGAGAGGAGGAGGCTTTTCCCTCAAGGGGCTAGCCCTTTGTTCGGCCGAATCAAGGAGCAGAGGAGGACTCCTCCTCCAATCCTACTAGGACTAGGATTCCTCCCTATTTTGCCTTTTTTCCACCTTTCTCTTTGGGTTTTCTCTCCCAGCCGCATGGGCCTTGTGTGGGACTTCCACGAGCCCACTAAGGGCTGGTATTCACTCTCCCACAGCCCATGTAGCCTCTTGGTTCGAAATACCCCTCCCGATGGTCTCCCGGTACACTACTAGCACTCCCGATACACTACCGATGAGCCCAAAACATTTCCGGTGACCAAAATAGGACTTACTATATATCAATATTTACCTCCGGATCATTCCGGAGCTCCTCGTGACGTCCGGGATCTCATCCGGGACTCCGAACAACCTTCCGTCACCACCATACATAACTCTATACCACCGAAACGTCACCAAACCTTAAGTGTGCAGACCCTGCGGGTTCGAGAACTATGTAGACATGACCGAGACACCTCTATTGTCAATAATCAATAGCGGGACCTGGATGCCCATATTGGTTCCTACATATTCTATGAAGATCTTTATCGGTCAAACCTCTATGTCAAGGATTCAGTTAATCCCGTATGATGTTCCCTTTGTTCTTCGGTATCTTACTTGCCCGAGATTCGATCGTCGGTATCTCCATACCTAGTTCAACCTTGTTACCGGAAAGTCTCTTTATTCATTCCGTAATACAAGATCCCATGACTAACACTCAGTCACATTCCTTGTAAGGCTTATTGTGATGTTGTATTACCGAGTGGGCCCTGAGATACCTCTCCGTCACATGGAGTAACAAATCCCAGTCTTGATCCATGCCAACCTAACAGACACCCTCGGAGATACTTGTAGAGCACCTTTATAGTCACCCAGTTACGTTGCGACATTTGATACACACAAGGCACTCTTCCGATGTCCGTGAGTTGCATGATCTCATGGTCATAGAAACATATACTTGACATGCAGAAAATAGTAGCAATAAACTGACACGATCATATGCTACGTTTGTAGTTTGGGTCTTGTCCATCACATCATTCTCCTAATGATGTGATCCCATCAAATGACATCACATGTCAATGGCTAGGAAACCTTGACCATCTTTGACCAACGAGCTAGTTCACTAGAGGCATACTAGGGACAATGTGTTGTCTATTTACCCACACATGTAATGTGTTTCCAATCAATACAATTATAGCATGGATAATAAACGATTATCATGAACAAGGAAATATGATAATAACTAATTTATTATTGCCTCTAGGGCATATTTCCAACAGAAGTTGGGGGGAATCTCTGCAAAACGAATAGCCTTGCTAAAGCACTCAGGACCAGAAATAACAACAATGCTGCCACTCGGGAAATCTCTGTCATACCCATCCCTATGGGCTCTGCCTCTGTCGATTTGCCTCTGAGTGAGGAGGTCTCGAGCGTCAAACCCTGCGTTCCGCTCATCACCAAATGAGCGGCTTTCATCCTGGTGCCGTGGCATGTGTGGACCACCCCGCAGAGGAGTAGGCACTCAAAGATGGTCATTACAGTGAAACTGATCTCTGTACTGATCTTCATGGAAACCTCTGCCCTTGCGATGCAAGGGCGAGCCAGGACTGTGTGCCGACTGAACAGTCTCTGCTCTTGGTGAATTACTGTGAATCCTATTGCGCGACTATGAAACAAGTGAATTCTGACATTGAGCTGCATCAAGCAATGCTCTAATCTGCAACAAACCTCTACCAGCCTTTGATCGCGACAACTGAATGGAATCTGCTATCCTAGCTGCTGCTGCAACATTTAGGACTGTAGTACGATATACCTCAACATTGTTATGTGAACCACTCAGAAATAGCTGTCGCTACCATTGACTGGGAGCAGGTGGACGTTGGCAAGCGCGCTCGTCGAGCTCTCTCTGGAGTTCTTCGAGCCGAATGTGCGCGGCCTCCAAGGCCTGAGCCTCATCGGTCGCTCCGACAATGGGAGTATGAAGTACTTCCTCATCTTGGTGCGGCTGATCATTCGACGGTCCACCAGTCTCACGCCTGCCGTGGCCGAAGCCTGGCGGCAGGCTCTGGTCAGAACCAACCATAAGAACCTCCATTGCAGGGTCGCAGCTCTCGTACTCGAAGGGAACGTCAGACTGATCAGAGTCCGACTCAAACACGCCGTGAAGTGACTCGGCGGATTCGATCGCGACAATGTGCAGAGACAAAACTTTGTGAGCCACTGCATGCCTCACCCAGCGCTGTAGCCGTGAGCGACTGGATCGCTTGTGACGGCGAACAACGGGGTGAGCCGAAGAATACGGGGTCGATGACTGCCACAAAAGTACACCACAAGAGCTGGCGCAGAAGTGCGTGGCCCCATGGACTAGGAGCGCCTCAACATCGAGAGGCGCTTCCTGGAGCCATGCCGAATTGTCGGCGATGAAGGTGAGCACTACGAAACGGATCTCGTGGCCTAAGGAGAAAACACCGCCGGAAGACATGACGAAGGGGGAAAATTCAACCTCGTCGGAAGTCGCTTAGACGCCTGCCCCATGGTTGGCACCAACTGTCATGGGAACGAGCCTGACAGTAGAAGATAGGGGTACGAATGGAGAGGGCAGAGTCCTAGCTATGGCGAGGATGTACACACGGATGTATGAGTTCAGGCCCCTCTTGTGGAGGTAACAACCCTACATCTCAGTGCTCGGGAGCTTTTGTTGTGTGGAGAGTATGAATTACAGAGGTTGTGAATCCTTGTGCCAGAGGGAGGGGCGGCTTATATAGAGTATGCTACCCCTCATAAGTGCGAGGCATCCAAGGGTCCGATCGTGGGTATAAAGACAAGCGTTACTGGTAACGTACATCATAATTGCTACTAATGACGACTGGCCTAACGCCTGCCCGTTGGCCTCCCAAGAGTGGATTCCTGGTCTTCTGGCATTGACGGAAGCAAGGTCTTCCGAGTGACAGGTGACTATCGAGTGGAGGGAGGAGATACCGAGTGGATTAAATGTCGATCGACTTGAGCACCATGGAGAATCCAGTCGGTATCTCACTTGTATTCTTTAAGTCCTCCAATATAGTGTCCTTAGGTAGGGTATGTAGATCTGGCCTAGGAGCCTACCCTAGATACATATCCTCATCATAACCCACCTTGGTCAAATCCCTACCGATGAGGCTCAAAAGTGATAGACCACATGGACCAACGAATGTGCGGATCACTAATAACTCACGAAGGATTATTGTCCGAGGGACCACCATCATCGTGTGCATGTGTCCTAAACACATGCATGACATGCCTTGTTTTAAACATTTCAATGCATAGTTTTGATAATTTGGGGTGGCAACTGCCTCACAAATTGGACAATGCCCCACATATAGGCTAGTGCAAACTAAGTGAAACGGAAAGAGCCCCCATCCCCTGTGCGGCCATCACCTGAAAAACCACTTCGAGGCGCGTCAAACTATTTTTATGTAGAAAACACATGACACATCAGCCCGTGTTATAATTATAAAATGTCCATATATCATTCGAAAAATATGTAATGATTGAGTTTCCAGGAATTCATTGGGGGGAATCATATGTCCCCTTGGGTTGATGTGTTTAGTCGCCATGCAATAAATGGTAAGGAACCTCAAACATCTTGGCATCGCGGAAAACATTGAAAATTTTGGTTTTTAGACAGCTCGGCATCAAACATCGAAAAATCATTTTAAATTGAAGTGAATCCAAAAATGAATTGAAAATCATGAAACTTAGGATTCCCTTTCATGATATATATATGTGTGTATGTGTGTGTGTGTGTGTGTCTATATATATATAGTGTGTGTGCTAATTTTTGGCCTAATTAGAGATAATTTTTTGATACACTTTTCTCACAAACGGAATCTTATTAAAGGTTGGTGCTTGGCACACACACTTGTCACATTACTATCATGAACGATTACAGTATTCAACCATGTGTGTTGGTGCAAACAAAATATTACGTACCACCATGAGTCGCATGTGCCGTCCGAGCGGACGTGAGTCGTCGGGACGCATGATGCAAGTAGTCCACGGCTCAGGCTGACCGTGAGGCATGCGAGTAGGTGTGTAAATTGATGGGATGCATGCGACCACGCCGCTCTGGCTCACCGGGAGACGTGTGAGCTGGTGTGTGAATTGACGGGACGCATGCGAGCAGTCCTCTACCCAGGCTAACCGGGAGACGTGCGAGCAGTCCTCTGCGTGGGATAGATGGGAGATGTGCGAGCAGGGGTGAGGAATGCGAGAAGACCGCTGCGCAGGCTCACCAGGAGGCGAGCCGTTTACCCGCCTCCCACCTAGCTCCCAACCACTCTATATTAGTCGCACATGTGCCACTGGTTATAGCAGGCGGCCGCACTCCCCTCTCTCCACACACCGCGCCTGCATCCTCGCCGCCGTTCCCAGTCATAAATGCTCTCGGAAGTGTATCGGATGGCGACCAACCGCACCATCGGAGGGAGTGGTGACACAAGGGTCGAAGCCGGGGCCGGCGAAGAAACTAAGCATCTCTTGATGCTGGGCGACGAGGTTGCCCTCCTGACCGATGAGGTCTTGCGCGGACAAAAGCACTACAATGACGTCATAAGCCCCATCGTGCCTCCCCAGCAGGAGGCGGTGCTGCACAGAGACTACTACGTCCTCTCTAATGACAACTCCACTGACTCCGATGATGCCGACGGCGATGATGACAGCAATGACAATGACGGAGAACAGGTTAGACCCCCGTATCTTGGAGTATATCATAGGGTATCTCTGATTAGTTTGCTTTTCCGCCTTTTTCGGAATTCGTCCGGGGTTCATGCTATTTCTATCCATGTAATGGGAGTAAGATTCGATAGACCCATGTTAGTGTGTACGTATTGATTGTTTGGTAGGTAAATGATAAGTGACTTGGATAAGGGACAACCATACATACGGTTATGCTAGTACTATGTCTAAGGTTCTATAGTGATTTAATGGTTGACCTGTACAAATGATCATTTTGCTAATAATCGGTCTACATAGATGATTGTACATGTACCCATTTGTAAATAAACAATGTATAAGAGCATGTAGATCACTACTTTAGTGATAACATGGAGCAGTACTTACTTCAAAGTTCCTTGTTTGTTTGAAAATAATCGGTTCATGCATTTAAAGTCATTAGTTAATAATTTTGTTGCACTAAGTTGTTTGTGATATCATTTTATGCATATTATTAGTCAATGTCATGATTTTTTTCTTATATGCATAGGTGCTATCTGACGATGTTGGCAGCGATAAGTACAACCAGAGGAGGTACACAAAACAAAAGCTCGGAGAGCTCTATGTGGGAATGCATAATCGTCGTATTAGGAGCTAGAATGGGGGCTTTGGATTCCTGTTCTACGCCCAAATGCTTAACCCCGTGTTTGCAAGTGTTTTGGCTCATGCTAGAGGACGACCCGTTGGCTCTTTCAAGCAAAAGTATTCTCGAAGGGTGTCTCACGCCGCGTACATGGAGTACCTGGAGAAAGTTTACGTTGTTGGTCGGTACGATTAGGATTGAGTTATATATACATGTCCTGATGCCAACACTACCCTAGCTCTCTATAGTTTATGCGTCTTATATCTCTGCTTGAGTATGTTTATTATGTGTTGATCTAGATGTCGGTGAGACTCTTTTTATTATGAAATAATACGTAGAGCAATGTAATTGAAGTCTTGAGCTGCAAACAGTTTGGTTGATGGAATATTTATGCTTATTTTAGAGTCCCCACACAATTTACTACTAGCAACTATTTGCCACAACACGCACAACTATTTTTTAGTGTTGATAGTTTTTTACACTGCATATTATGGTAAAAAATGCTTGACTTACATGCAAACTTGTTGAATGCGGTAAAAAAATCAGGTGTCACATGAAAAGATGAAATTTGGAACCCCAAAAACTAACATTGTGCCACGACACATGTTTGTCCTGATTATCCAGAATGCATTCCCGCGCATTGAGCGTCTGCGGCAGTAGGATTTACACGGACCACAACAATCCATTTACACCATAGTGACACTTATCGCAAACGGCTGTGTCTATTGAACGGTCGCCTCCGAAGCAAATTATTATTCTGGACGAGAAAACTCTCACCATTGTCCCCGCTTAACAAAACCCACACCGTCCTTCCCAGTCGCACCTGCACTGCATATTCCACGCCGTTGCTTAGTGATGAACTTGTATGCTGCTTTAAGTAATTGCACACGCATTATTTTTGCTAACCCAATAATGGGAGCTTCTTCTAGCCGACGGATGGCCAACCGAGTTGGGTGGGAGGCTGTGCGTGTTTGCATGCAGGAACGGGCTCACCAACAATACGTTGGCGGCACATCGAGCCGCCACGTGACCAAACGAACCGCCGTGAATGCGTATTCGTGCGCTGGTCAAGCTTGCACAACAATCCTCCGCCGGGAACGCAGTGACAAGACGTGCCAATTACACCCCGTCCACCCCTATTTACTCCACTGCTCATTTAACCTTGTATCTCTTCAACCTTTCCCCAGAATGCAAGAAGCACACCCACACTCCAAATATAGAGAGGATATCCTGCTCGGCTCCAATGGCAGAGCTCCCAGCGGCTACCAACGACGAGCAGCAATTCACCATTCGTGCCTACGTGGACACCCACGTAAGGTTCAAGAACCTCACGATGGTGTACACCAACGACCCGCTCTGGGTGGAGAACTCCATCCATACCATGGAGGATTGACTTGTCTATGAAAAGTACAAAGTGGTCGGCTTTGACCTTGAGTACACCGACGGTCATGCCGGGCATGATGAGAAGGTTTTCGTCACCCAAATTTGTGTGGGCCATTACGTCCTCATCTACCACTACTACCTGGTCACAAGGCCTTGCGGTCGATTTGCCAGGTTTGTTAACAGCCCCGACTACATATTCGGTATGGTGGACACCACCAACGATGAAAAGGTGCTCAAGACGACTGGCTTGTCATGTCGGAATCTTGTGGACATCCAATGCTTATACAAGATCTTGGGCAGTGAGGAGAGGCATAAGAACTCCTTGGTTGACCTCGTTATGGCCATCATCGACCCCTACTACAGAGGCATGAAGGATGTCTGCAAGAAGAAGAAGGTTGCTTGACAACGCGCCTGGGTCCAAAGACTGGATGAAGATCACGTCAAGTACGCGTCCTGTAAGCTATGAGATGTGGAGGTAGATCGTTGACATGAGGAAGTTCCTCCATCCTGTGCCGATCGGCACCCCTCATTAGAAGAAGTATAGATGATTGATTTGATGACCGTCACTACTAATTTAGTATGCATGTACTTGTTAATTGATGTGTGCAAATGTTATCTATAGTCAGTAATGTAATTGGATGTTTATTTAGGTTATGCAATCATGATGTTGTTCTGTAGACAGAGCATAGATGCTATATGCATACATAGCAGATCACATCGCTTACGATTATAGAAAGGAACACGTTGGTCATGATTTCAACAATCACAAACAATTGGGTGTGAGCAAGTGTTTGCCCATAGACCACATCACACACAACCTATTATCAGGAATCGTCTATATTTTTATCGGTTTTCCCATACAATTCCAAGTACTGACCTGTTTGTCGGATATGACCATCACACACATCTTGTACGTAGAATCGTTTGTGTTACTTTTGATCAACACAAACAGTTTGTCCAAACGACCTGTTTGCCGGGTATCACTATCACACACATCTTGTTACACAGAATGGTTTGTGTTACTTTTGATCAACACAAACAGTTCATCCAAACGACCTGTTTGCCGGGTATCACATACAATCATGCAAATGACATCTTATGAGGGAGACTCTTATTTTGTTAGCACTATCTTTTCCTTAGTATCCAATGGCCGATTAATATATGGACTCGGTATGCAATTGACAATTAATATACGGACCTTAAGAAGAAGAACCACGACTGAGGGTATGCTGCGCGTCTCCCATGGCGCTCCCAGTGGCTACCAACCACGAGCGCCAGTTCACCATGCATGCCGTAATGGACACGCCCTCTCGGTTCGTAGTGCACACCAAACATCCGATCTGGATGGAGAACTCTAGCGTCATAGACCTGTTACTAGACGAGGACAAGTAGAGAGTGGTCTGGTTTGACCTCGCATTCCCATCGCGTGCTTCGCTCTCGCGTCCCTGCGCGTGCTCTGCTCTTGCGCCCCTTCGCGTGCGCTCTGCCAGCGGTTGGGGCTGTCCCACGATCACATTCAGGGCTCCATATGCATGCGGTTGCGCCAAGCGCGTCACCCCATCCAGTTACATGCTCCACGACAAAATAACGCGCTGCAAAAAATGCCATCCGGACGTGTCGGTTTTCTAGGACGTCCGCCCCCCATTTATACCCACGACCATTAACCATAGTCTCTTCATGCTTTTGATCATGACCCACAACACAATAAGCACACCCTGGACAATGCATACGGAGAGGATCTCCAGCGACGCTCCAATGGAGTCCGGCATGCATCATGTGGAGACCCACACGAGGAAGGAGGACCTCACGATGGTGTACACTAACGACCCGGGCATGGTGGAGGACTCCATCGACACCATGGAGCGACTATTTGATGCAGATGACAAGTACAAAGTGCTCGGCTTTGACCTCGCTTACACCGGCTATCGTGATGGGCATGATCAGAAGGTTGCTGTCTCCCAGTTGTGCGTGGGCCATCACGTCCTCCTCTACCACTATTGCCTGGCCATAGTGCCTTGCGATCGTTTCACCAGGTTTGTCAACAGCCCCGACTATAGGTTCTCTACGGTGGACAACGCTAACGATCCAAAGGTTCTCAAGACTTCGAGCTTGGCCTACCAGAAGCTTGTCGACATCCATGAACACTAAAGGGTCTGGGGCAGTAATAAGAACATGGACTCCCATGTTGACCTAGCCGAGGCCATCATCGACCCCTACTACGCTAACACGAATGCTGAGTGCAACAAGAATAAGCCTATCTTGCACAGGGCCTGGGTGAAGAAACTGGATGAATATCACCTCCAAACCGCGTCCAAGGAAGTGTACACATGCTACGAGATGTTCAAGCGGATCATTTACATGAGAAAGTGCCCCGTCGGATCTTGGGCTCCGCAAAACCGAGGGAAGTTTGAACACAGGGGCATGTGCGAAGATCCTCAACAGCCTCACCCCTCCTAGCCCACAACCCGATAGCTTAGATGATGAACTCACACGATGACGAGGGAGAAGATTGCACACAATGATTTACCCAGGTTCGGGCCGCTATGAAGCGTAAAATCCTACTCCTGCTTTGGTGGTTGCCTCACGAGGAGGTTTATGGATGAACTAGTATAGTCGCGAGTTGCCTCGTGAAGGGCGTTCTGGTGGTCTTGCCTTCTCTTCTCTCGTCTCTCCCCTCTACGGAGCAACCTAGCCTCTATTTATAGTGGCACTGGTCCTGTTCCCTAATTGCTATGGCGGGAAGGGATCCCACAACGGCCAAATTCGAAGGGGGACAAGGGCTACATCTTTATCCTGATGAAAGGTGGTCTTCGCCTGCAAAGTAGGTGTTGATGAGGTGGTGGTGGGCTTGACGATGACGTCTGTCCTGCGGGGCTCGTGGTCTTAGTCTTGTTGCACCGAAATGGAAACCTTTGGGGGCGCTTTGGGAACCTGCGTACGTCCTTGCCCCCTTTGCACCAAAGCAGAAACTGTCCCACCTGGCGCGCTAGTGCTTGCCTGGTCCACCCTACATCATCCTTGGCCTCCCGAGGCCAAGCGTTGCATAGAGATCTCCGCCGCTCCGGAGCGGGCTTGAGGAGGCCTATGCCCCGCGGGTCTTGGTTCTGCTTCCCTCTTGTCTTGAGTGGGGTCACGCTGGGTCGTGCTTGGCTGTCGAAGTAGGTCACACCTTGGGCCGCAGGTAGGCAAGCCTGGGTACCCCCATTCCTAGAACGTAGACAGTAGCCCCCGGGCCCGAGGCACTCAAGCTGGCTTCCGGGCGAATCCGTTGAGGGGCCCAAACGCCTGCGGGCCAGTCTTGACACTCGTCTCTCATTGAGGCGCCGACGCTTGCACTCCCTGAGGACGTCAGGAACTGCCCCAAGTCAAACTCATGCGACGCTTGTGCGCTGCGCCGGCCATCATTACCCTTCCTTGAATGTGGTTACTCCCTTGGGCCTTCACCCCTCGGGCTACGCGGATGTGACCCTATAGGAGCAGATCAAGTGACATGAAGCAAGGCAGCACGCCGTCCGAGCCTTCCTTGCGGCGCCCGAGAAGCGCACGATGCCTGCTCTCCCCACGACGCCTCATGTCTGCAGTTACGCCTATAAATCTGCCTCGCCCCGGGGGGTCTTGCAATCTCGGCATGCCTTCTCACTTTCCATTATCCCAAAGAAATCTCTCCCTCATTCCTTGATCCCTTTAGAGCATCTCCAGCCATTCCCCCCCAGGGGCCGATTTTAGCGCCGCCTGGGGCCAGCCGACGCTAAAATCAGCCTCGAGGGGGGGGGGGGGTCTCAGCTTCCCAGTCACGGCCCTGGGGTCGCCCCCAACCGCCGCTTTCGTCCTAATACGGTCATAAAATCGGCCCAAAAGTTTGGGTTTTTCATTAAAAATATAATACAAAACTAAAAAAAAAGTCGATTAGGTCGTCGTCCGCTGCCGTCGTACCGTCGCCATGCCGCCACATTCTACATGTCGAGGAGCTTGTAGAAGTTGGTGTAGTCGCCACTGCCATCCCCGTCCCCGTCGTCGTCACTATCATAGCTGTCCTGCGTGCCACGGCCATTGTCGCTGCTACAGCCCTGCCCTGTGTCGCCGAAATGGTGCAGGTCGGGGTTGGAGGGCCCGGGCACCTCGCCGTCGCTATCATCGTCGAGGATGATGAGGCCGGAGAGCTCCTCCTTGCGGCGGGCACGGTGGCAAGCCTAGATCTCCTCGAGGGCCCGACGCTGCCGCTCCATCTCCTCACAGACGTAGTCGTCCCACGCCCACTTCATGGCCATCTCGTCGGCGACGGCCATGTCGAGGTGCTCCTGCTTGACCATCGCCGTGCCAGGCTTCATCTTCGGCCTGAAAAGGTGGAGGTGGCCATGGGGAGGTGAGGGCTCGTGGCGGCGGCCCTCGTTGATGGTGATGCGCCCGCCGCTGTGACCGCTACGCCGGAGCTGGGTTGAGCCGGGCTCAACCTTCATGGCGACGGGCGGCATGCGTGCTGCGCCAAAGGAGTGGGAGGAGTGGGAGGATGACAAGGACGCGTGTCCATGTGCCGTGGCTGACACGACGAGCCCCACCGGCGGAAGATGGATGTTGGCTCCATGGGGTACTCAAGGCGCGACACATTGCCACCCTCGATGTGCTTGAGGACGGCCTCGAGTGTGTGTCCGGGGATGCCCCACCAAAGCTGGCGGCCCTCGCTGTTGTTGCGGCCACATGCAGGGCCGCCATTGGTGGAGGCGAGCTGTTCCTCTCTTCGGCGCTCGAAGTATGCCGTCCAGAGGTTGACGCTATTCAGGGCGTACCTCGGCTGCTGATACGCTTCCTCGGACAGGGAGGACCGGATCCGGGCAATCTCAGCGTGCTGCTCGGCTCCGGTGGGCACCGACGGCACGGGGACCCCGCCGGCGCTGAGCCTCTAGGAGCCCGATGCTCGCATGTCAGGCGGCTTTGGGTACTCCACCTCGTAGGACAGGTGGGCCATGTCCTCGTGGAGGTGCTAGCGGCCGAAGCTGTTGCGGGCTGCGTCATCGCCTGCGTAGCGCTCCGCCATCAGGGAAAGAAAGGGGAGAGAAGTGTTGGGGAACGTTGCATGGGAAACAAATTTTTTCCTACGCACACGAAGATCTATCCATGGTGATGAGCATCAACGAGAGGGAGAGTGGATCTACATACCCTTGTAGATCTCTAAGCGGGAAGCGTTAAGAAACGCGGTTGGTGTAGTCGAACGTCTTCGCGATCCAAATCGCCGTGCGTCCCGCGATCCAATCACGATCCGTCCCGCGATCCGTTCACGATCCGTCCCACGAACATGATCACGATCCGTCTCACGAACTTGATCATGATCCTTCCGATCTAGCACTGAACGGACGACACCTCCGCGTTCAGCACACATACAGCTTGATGACGATCTCCACCGTCTTGAGCCAGCAAGAAGGAGTGGAGAGGAAGAAGAGTTCTTCGGCTTCCTGACGGCGCTCCAGCGATGCTGGTGGAGCACTTCCGGCAGGGCTTCGCCTAAGCACCGCAGAAAACCGATCTAGAGGAGAAACTATGCACTCGAGGAACGGGTAGCACGTGGCTGAAAAACTAGTGCAAAACCCCTCAATACCACCAGTATATATAGGAGGAGAGGAGGCAGCTTGGACTCCAAGCCTCCTAGGCTTCGGCCGAACTAGGAGAGGAGGAGTCCACCTTCTCCACTCCTAGTAGGATTAGGATTCATCCTTTTTTTCCCTTTTTGCCATTTTCCACCTTTTTCCTTTTGGGTTTTCTTCTCCAGCCACATGGGCCTTGTGTGGGAGTTTCCACCAGCCCACTAAGGGCTGATATTCACTCTCCCACAGCCCATGAAGCCTCTTGGGTCGAAATACCCCTCCCGGAGGTCTCCCGGTACACTACCGGCACTCCCCGTACACCATCGATAAGCCCGGAACTTTTCCGGCGACCAAAACAGGACTTCCTATATATGACTCTTTACCACCGGACCATTCTGGAGCTCCTCGTGACGTCCAGGATCTCATCCGGGACTCCGAACAAACTTTTGTCACCACCATACATAACTCTATACTACCGAAATGTCACCAAACCTTAAGTGTGCAGACCCTGCGGGTTCGAGAACTATGTAGACATGACCGAGACACCTCTACGGTCAATAACCAATGGCGGGACCTGGATGTCCACATTGGTTCCTACATATTCTACGAAGATCTTTATCGATCGAACCTCTATGTCAAGGATTCAGTTAATCCCGTATGATGTTCCCTTTGTTCTTCCGTATGTTACTTGCCTGAGATTCGATCGTCGGTATCTCCATACCTAGTTCAACCTCGTTACTGGCAAGTCTCTTTACTCGTTCCGTAATACAAGATCCTATGACCAACACTTAGTAACATTGCTTGCAAGGCTTATTGTGATGTTGTATTACCGAGTGGGCCCTGAGATACCTCTCCGTCACACGGAGTATCAAATCCCAGTCTTGATCCATGCCAACTCAGCAAACACCCTTGGAGACACCTGTAGAGCACCTTTATAGTCACCCAGTTACGTTGCGACGTTTGATACACACAAGGTACTCCTCCGATATCTGTGAGTTGCATGATCTCATGGTCATAGGAACATATACTTGACATGCAGAAAATAGTAGCAATAAACTGACACGATCATAAGCTACGTTTGTAGTTTGGGTCTTGTCCATCACATCATTCTCCTAATGATGTGATCCCGTTATCAAATGACATCTCATGTCCATGGCTAGGAAACCTTAACCATCTTTCAATAAACGAGCTAGTTCACTAGAGGCATACTAGGGACATTGTGTTTGTCTATGTATCCACACATGTATCCATGTTTCCAATTAATAGAATTATAGCATGGATAATAAATGATTATCATGAATAAAGAAATACAATAATAAACACTTTATTTATTGCCTCTAGGGCATATTTCCAACAAGAAGATCTCCGCGCACGGGGGGGGGGGGGGGGAGGGCTTCTACGGTGGGACTTGGGGGCTCGGTGTTGATGTGCGGCGAACACCGGTGAGGTCGACTTTTAGAGGAGTCTAGGGAGCGGCACCATGCGGATGCGTGGGAGGCGAGGTGTGGACGCACGTCGCCCCGTACTGACTATGTCGCCCTGTGAACGCCAGCTCGTGAACGCGTTGTATCAATGGAAGGCTGACCGGCGGCAGCCTTGCATTGATTCCCCATGGGAAACCGAGGCGATGAGGATGACAACGCATGGTCGCTGACTCGGCGGACCCACCCTTTTCGTGCCAAAAACGTTTCGCCCGACGCGCCCGGGCGCCCCCAGTGCGCCGGGTTCGGGCTAGGTATGGGGGCGCAAAATTGGGCCCTAACCGGCAAAAAATCGGCTCCTGGGGGTGCGACTGGGCCAATTTTCACCCGCCGACGATAAAAAAACCCTTGGGGACCCTTGGGGGGGGGGCGGATGGAGATCCTCTACTCCCATGGTGTCTAAAGGGAGTGATGCAGGCACGGGGAAGCACGCGGGGCTTTCGGCTTCTTCGTGCTCCTCGGGAAGTGGCGGTGGGGGGCCCTCGAGGCTGGCCCAATTTCGCCAATGCTGGGCCCTCATTGGTGAGCGAGTGCTCTGCCACCCATCTCCTTTCTTGCAGACTTGCCCGACATGCCATACTTGGTCATCTCCCCCTCCTAGGGCGCCTGCAAACAAAAAGCGCAAGCTCGGCGAGCTTCAGGGGGAGGCGGACGTGCTATGGGCCCAGCTAACGAGCGCCGAGGCTGCCCTCCAGGCCGCCCTCAGGGGCGAAGGGGAGGCCAGGGCAGAACTTGCATCCCTCCAGGCCCAGATCAAGGAGGTGGCTGATGTCGTGTGCTACTTCTTGAGCTTGCGTTGGTTTTCCCTTGAAGAGGAAAGGGTGATGTAGCAAAGTAGATAAGTATTTCCCTCACTTGTTGAGAACCAAGGTATCAATCCAGTAGGAGGAACAAGCATGTCACTAATAGATGCACCTACACAAAGAATCAAAGACTTGCACCCAACGGTATAAAGCGGTTTTCAATCCCTTCATAGTTACTTGCAAGGATTAGATCTAATAGAGATAGATTGGAAAGATTTCGAGAAGTAAAAAGGTAAATAAATTGCAGCATGTTTTTTTTTGGTATTTTTGGTATATAGATCTGAAAATATAATATCAAAAATAGACCCAGGGGCCATAGGTTTCACTAGAGGCTTCTCTCTTGAAGGAAAATAACACGTTGGGTGAACAAATTACCGTCGAGCAATTGATAGAAAAGCGCATAGTTATGATGATATCCAAGGCAATGATTATGCATATAGGCATCATGTCCGTGTAAACTAGACCGAAACTATCCTGCATCTACTACTATTACTCCACACATTGACCGACTCCTGCCTGCATCTAGAGTATTAAGTTCATGAAGAACAGAGTAACACATTAAGTAAGATGACATGATGTAAAGGGATAAACTCAAGCAATATGATGAAAACCCCATATTTTTACCATTTATGGCAACAATACAACACGTGCCTCGCTACCCCTACTTTGTCACTGGGTCACGACACCGCATGATTGAACCCAAAACTAAGCACTTCTCCCATTGCAAGAATTACCAATATAGTTCGCCAAACCAAACCAATAACTCGAAGAGACTTGCAAAGATATGAAATCATACATATAAGAATTCCGAGAAGAACCAAATAATATTCTAGATAAGCTGATCATAGACCCACAATTCATCAGATCTCGACAAACACTCCGCAAAAGAGCATTACATCGGATAGATCCCCATGAAGATCCTGGAGAACATGGTATTGAAGCACAAAGAGAGAGAAGAAGCCATCTTGCTACTAGCTATGGACCCATAGGTCTGTGGTGGACTAATCACGCATCATTAGAGGGGCAATCGAGTTTATGTAGATGCCCTCCGTGATCGAATCCCCCTCCGACAGATTACCAGAAAAGGCTCCAAGATTGGATCTCTCAGGAATGGAGGCTTCCAGCGGCGGAAAAGTATTATCGTTGCTCTTTTTGTGTCGTCGTTCTAGGAACGGGGGTACCCAGACCTGCCTGCCTGTGAGGCAGGACATGGCCCACTTCGTCGGCCAAGGGTGGCCTGGCGTGGCTCTACTCAAGACAAGGCCCTCGCAAGGACCCCAGGATCGTGAGGTAGAATAGCACCAAGGCCAGCAAGGATGGGCCTCCTTAGGCTCCCCTCTTGAGAAGCAGAGATCCCTATGCAGAGCCCGGCCTCAAGAGTCAAAGGTGACGCAAGGAAGGACATGCAGGCACCTGCGCGCCAGGCGAGATAGTTTCCCCTTTGGTGCAAAGGGAGCAAGGACATATGCGGGTTCCCAAAGTGCCGCCCAAAGGTTTCCATTCTGGTGCAACAAGACCACGACCACGAGCCTCATAGGGCGGAGGTCATCGTCGAGCCCACCACTGCATCATCGACAACCACTTTGCAGGCGAAGACAACCTTTGGACAGGGGCGAATGTACTCGTGCCCCCTTCAAAATTGGCCGTTTTGTGATTCCTTCCCGCCATTGTGATAAGGGAAGAGGACCTGGGCCACCGCTATATATAGAAGCTAGGTCACACCTTAGAAGGAGAGATGATCCCAAATCCAACACTTAGCCACTCGACGAACCACCACAAGGCAAAGAGCCAAGAACACCCATCGAGCACCCTCGCGAGGCTCAAGCACACTGTACTAGTTCATCCGCTAAACCTCCATGAGAGGCAATCCACCAAAGCAATAGTAGGGTATTACGCTTCACAGCAGCCCGAACCTAGGTAAACTGCCGTGTTCATCTTCTTCCTCATCATCATGCGAGTTTGCCATAGTAACCACCAAGTAGCGAGCTAGGACGGGCGAGGCTATGGTGAACCTTCGCACACGGCCCTGTGTTTGAACCTTGAGGGTTTTGCGGAGCCCAAAATCTAACATTTGGCGTGTCGAAGTCTTCCTCAAGACAACTCTTCTTCCACCTTGCCACTTCGATGGCCGATGCCCGCCAAGCCCGCACCGAGCGCCGCGTTGCCCGCGTCGCCTAGACCGCACCCGTGGGCCGCGCTAGCACGTGCTAGTTCCCATCGCCAGTGTCCAACCCGCCACTAGCCCGGACGGCCACGAACAACAAGATTCCTCCCAACCTCCCACCACACAACGCAACGGCCGCACCACCACCCTGTCGATTGCGCCAGCAACCGTGTCATCCTCCCACGTCAGGCCCAGGACGGCGCGCAGTTTGGGTGCACTCGCCATGGTGAACGAACTGCTCCATTACCGCCCCGCCCCTAAACGCTACGACGCGTGGCTTCGGCGCATCGCGGAGCTCGTCAGTGCCGCTAGCGACGCCTCCGCGCCCTCCTACTCGTTTCGACCCCAACCTTCCATGGCAGATGATGCGGACCACGATGCGTCGCCACCTCCTCCACAACGCGACATCGACACCAAGCCCAGGCATGAGGCGTGTCCGTGCGACCATCCCCATAGGCCGCGAGCAAGGGCGGCAGATGAAGTAAGCTCCCAGGTGGTGCCCCGACCACGCGTCGATGCACGCGCTCCCTGTGCTGCCGAACCAGTGCCGTGACCAGGCGCCACTCGAGGCAGCCCCTCAGGAGTGTCAAGACCGGGCCCGCCCGCACATGCAGCAACACCCGTCGAGCTGGTGGGATGCCTCGCCATCACGCTGGAGCTCCATCCAACTACATGTCCCTGCAAGTTCAAACCTGATCTCCCGCCTCGCTACGACGGCACCACGGATCCTGCCGAGTTCCTGAGCCTCTACTCGTTGAGTGTCCGAGCTGCCGACGGGGACAACAAGGTCATGGTGTGCAGGTTCCCCATGGCGCTCAAGGGTGGCGCACTCTCCTGGTTCCTTAACATCCCGATGGGGTCCATCACCTCCTGGGAAGACCCGCGCAAGCGCTTTGTTGCCAACTTCCAAGCTACCCTTGACTGCACGCTCACCGTGAATGACTTGCGGCATGTGAAGCAACAGGATGGGGAGACCCTGCAAAAGTACATACACGCTTCACCACCACGCGCTTCAAGATCTCGAAGGCGTTAGATGAGGCCATCATCTCCGCTTTCGCAGATGGCGTCATAGACCTCAAGATAAAGGAAGAGCTCGCCATGAACGACGAAGTGCGCCAAGGCCAAAGAGGGGCGCTTGTCTCTCCGTGAGCTTCTGATGGCGGAGCCAGACAAGAAGAAGACCAAGGCCAAGGAGGTGAAGTGCAAGGCACAGTTGGTACATGCAGCTGAGCCGAGGAGCACCCCGCAGGGGGAAACCGACCTGTATCTTCCGTGGCACCAACATCCACGACACCGTTGACAACCAGTAGCTCAGGCTAGTATGCATAGAGCACTTTGGCCGATGCCCCGGACGCACCGACCATGGCTTTGGGCACGGCAGGGGCCGTGGTGGAGGCCGCTGGGACAACAAGGACCAGTGCTAGGGGTGGCGCAACCAGCCTCGAGAGGACCGCTGGTCCGACCAACCTTAGGAGGACCGCTGACGCGATCAGGCTCGGGAGGATCGCTGGCGCGATGACCCTTCATAAGGGTCACGACGCGGTCAGCCTCGTGAGGTCAGCCCTCATGAGGCCGGCCTACCACCACTACCACCTCCACCCAGAAGGAAGGAAGAGGATAGGCAGGACGATGGGGCCAGGGGCTTCCAGGAGATCAGTGTCGTGGCCTATATCATGGGTGGCATCAGGCCTCAGTGTAGGATCGAAAGTAAGTCTAGAGGGGGCGGTGATTAGACTACTTGACCAAATAAAAGTTTTGCCTTTTCCCAAATTTTAGTGTTTGCAGTTTTAGCAATCATGGCAAGTCAATTTCACCCTACATATGCAAGTCTAAGAGTATAGCAGCGGAAAGTAACAACAAGCATGAGTAAAAGGGATAGGAAGATCAAACGCAATTGTAGACACGATGATTTTTCCCGTGGTTCTGATAGGTGGTGCTATCGTACATCCACATTTATGGAGTCTGCAACCCATGGAGGGTAACGGTCGCGAGAGTCCACGGAGGGCTCCACCCATAAGGGTCCACGAAGTAGCAACCTCGACTATTCCATATGTCTTCCATCCATGAAGGACTAGCCTCACTATGGGTATATCTTCACGAAGTAGGCGATCTCCTTGCCCTTACAAACTTCTTGGTTCACTCCACAACACGAAGTAGGAGGCTCCCAAGCGACACCTAACCAATCTAGGAGGCACCACTCTCCAAAAGGTAATAGGCTCGGTAATGACAATGAACCCCTTGCTCTTATGCTTCAAGATGATAGACTCCTCAACACACAATCACTCTCTCACAGATTTGGCTTGGTAGAAGAGATGGGATTGGTGCAAAGCAACTTGGGGAGGCTAGAAATCAAGATCCATATAGTTGGAGTGGAAGATCTTGATCTCAACACAAGGGTAGGTGGTTCTCTCTCAGAAAATCTGATAGGATAGGTATGGAATAGTTCTAATTGCTTCTCTTTTGAGTAGGTGGTGGTGGAGGGGTATATATAGGCATCCCAAAAAATCCAACTGTTACACACAAAATGACCAACTCGATGACACCGATGTGTTAATCTCGATGGTACCGAAGTGACCAAAAGGTGGCAACTTTTGAATCTCGGTGAGACCGTTATATGAAACTCGGTTGCACCGATAAGGTGACCAACGGTCAGATTTCCAATCCCAGTGACACCGACCCAACAATCTCGGTGGTACCAAAAATCTGAATTTGCGTAACAGAAAGTAGGCAACCTAAACTCGGTGGCACCGGTATGGAATCGGTTGCACCAAAGTGGCTAGGGTTTGGCTGAGTTTGTCTAGGTTCTGGAATCGGTGGCACTGGGATAGGAATGTTGGTTGCACCGATTTTGAATGTTTGGCTATAGACAAACTTTGGTGGGAGAGATTGTGGATGTTTTTGGTGACTATCACTTGTGCATGTATGAGCATTTTGTTCACCAACAAAACCTTACCCCCTTTTAATAGTATTGGCTTTCCTCTAGACTCAAAGTGATTTCTCACAAATGTAAAATGTAGAGTCCTCTTGCTTGAAGCTTGGCCAACCTATTTCCTTGCATCTTAGGGTAATTCCACAATCCTTTTGCCATCCTTATCATTGAACTTTTCCTGAAATATACGTGGTGGAAACATTAGTTCAATGACTTATATGTTGTTATTAATTACCAAAACCACCAAGGGAGCAAATGTGCTTTCAGCCAGCCTCCAACCACATCTTCTAGCAGTTCGCGCAGGAAGTAAATGCGGCACTCCCAAATCCCAAGGCCATGTGCCCCCTCAAGTGGTCCCAGACTGCCCTCACCTTCGACTCGAGGGATCAATTCAGGTGCTCAGCCATGGCTGGCAAGCTACCCATGTTGTGCACTCCGACCATCAGCAACGTCCTCGTCACCAAGACCCTCATCGACAGTGGAGCGAGGATCAATGTCCTCTCCATCAAGACTTCCAAGACACTCCAAGTACCGTATGACCAACTTATGCCAACCAAGCCCTTCTCAGGAGTCATTGATGGTTCCACGGTCCCCATCAGGCAAGTACGTCTGCCCGTCACTTTCGATGGACGCAAGAACTACCGCACCGAGACCATTGTCTTTGGCGTCGCCCACATCGACCTCCCATACAATGCCATCCTCGGATACCCAGCCCTCGCCAAGTTCATGCCGGCGACTCATCACGGCTACAAAGTCCTCATGATGCCGAGGACTGGCGGCGTCTTCACTGTCACCTGCGATGAAAAGGATGTCATCTGCTCCCTCGATCATGCCTATCGTGCGGCTGCGGTCGAACACTCAGATGACGAGGAGGATGCCCCGCCACGCGAGGATGAACCCAGGGCAAAGAAGCAGCTCACCCTTGCGGAGTGCTAGGGGACTGGAACCTCTAGGGGCGGAGCCTCGCGCTCTGCATTCGGGGATGGAGCCACCCCTCCCGTCGCATAAGAAGGCGTGCTCGGCGCCCCCCTTGGGTCAGGCTCAGGGTCTTCCGCCCAGGAGGCCCCCAGCTTGGCCGGTGAGACTAAGGAGGCATTCTGGCACAACCTCGAGGCGTGTCCAGATGCATGACTGCTAGAACTAGGGGCTCGACACAAGGCGCCAAGCTCGCAAGAGTCGATCATCAAGGTGATCAAGGAACTTCAGGAGGCACATGTCGGGCAAGGAAGGGACTGCCTTGCACAACAATCCCAGTCTCCATTGTCGGCTCAGTCGACCAGCCTCGCGCCTGCGTCAACGTGCTCTCCCTCAACGGGGCCTCGTCCTAGGGCTGTTTCTAGACGACGCACGTTGATCACGGGTGGGCCTATCCAAACAACTACGTATGTATGCCCTTCGGCCTGGCAAACGCCGGAGTCACGTTCCAGCGTCTCGCTCCGGCCATGATCGCGTCTTGCCTGCCGAGACATGATCAGGAGTTGGAGGAGACGCCCGAACCGAGCATGGGTCCCGGGCCCCGGGAGACGAAAGGCCCGTGAGGGTCACACTCGTGGAGGTACAAGATCAGGCCACAACAGTAGCTTCGGCTCTTCAGCGGCATGGCTGCTAGGTGACTTTTTGTTGATCCGTGCTAGGTAAATTTTTGGCTTGTCTCGCTTAAGGGTGCCTGCTAGGCAGCGCCCACCAGGTGATCAGGGCGTACCCCTGCAACCATCATGTTTCCCATATTTCAGCAGTTTTTCATCTATGTAACCTGTTTCCTAACGTTTCCCACCTTGCCTACTCGGCTTTTTTCCGACATGAATGTCGTCACTCCCAAGCGGGCCCACCTTCGGCCGCCTCAGCGGGAGGACCGGGCATGGCAACTATGCTAGGGTGTGTCCATGCAACATGAAAAAATCCAGTGACTGACCTCTGTTTGGCGAGCCAGCACCGTTCACTTCATCTCCTAGGGTCGCTGGTGCCTGGCCCTCCCATGGCCATAGGGGGGATGCTCGGTGTAGGCTATAATGAAGATTCCAGGACCTCATATAGTGCCATCTACGAGAAGACCCATGCGCAAGCCACCTCGAGGTAGGGACCTCACGAGGCCAAAGCACCTCACATATACACCTCCCAGTTCTACCGTGCCAGCCACGCGTACGAACTCAATGGGCTGTACATTCCTGGAGCCCCCGATGACGCGGAGGGGTTCCTTCCCACGCAATGTGGCAGCCACAGCCCAGCGCTGGCGGAGAAGTCAACACTACCCACAAATGGCTATGCCCACGCAACGTGGAAGCCACATCTCCATGCTGGCAGTCAACACGGTCCACCAATGACTATGCCCACGCAATGTGGAAGCCCTACGCCCAGTGCTGGGGATAAACAACTGAGGGTACCCCAGCAGTTGGATCCAACCTCAGGAAGACTCCTTGCGGCCCCGTCTCGCTGCATTCCCTAGGATGTACGCGTGAGGGGCCTGTATGGGGGCTACCACTAGGCCAGGCCCAGTACTCGCCACCCCCCTAGGTCTGCCAAACCTGGTCTTCACGCGCCCCTCTCAGGAAAAGCCAGCGAGGAAAGGTATGGGAGCCGCTAGTACATCAAGGGGGACTCCTAAGCACCACGACTCAGGAGCCTCACTGGCTCCGTAGCCCCTCACTCCTTGGGGCCGTCCTTGGTGATCCGGTTGGTCCCAATGGAGGTTGAGGTATGTGCGGGCACGGGCGCTTCCATCGCTGATCTCAACACGCTCAAACTCAAAACATTAAGGACGATGCTGGAGCTCGCACGTCAAGGGGGACTCCGGAGCATCGCGGCTCAGGATCCTCACTGGCTTTGTAGCCCCTCACTCCTTCGGGCCATCCTTGGTGATCTGGTCGGTCCCAATGGCGGCTGAGGTATGCGCGGGGTCGGGCCCTACCGACACAGAGCACAAGGTGTTCAAAATTTCCAAGCTAAGCCTATCTTTATCATGTTCCCTTCATGAGGGTTGCTTGCACGTCAAGGGGGACTCATGAGCATCGCCACTCAGGAGCCTCACTGACCCCATTGCCCCTCACCCCTTGGGACCGTCCTTGGTGATCCAATCGGCCCCAACGGCGGCTGAGGTATGCGTGGGGCTGGCCCTGCCGGCACAGGGCAACATAGAAATCAAGAAGGAAGCAAGGAAAAGAGGGCAATCATGTAGTTTGATAGTTATTACAAGCATTAAAAGTTTTTGCGAATACAAAAAACTTTAATGCCTCCACGAGGCACGTCAAATGATGCAGGAAAGAAACAGGGAAGAGTAATCAGGAGGAGCCTTTGCCGCTGTTCACCCCGTCCGTAGAGAACTCATCGTCGACATCGCTAGCGTCATCCTCCTCACCACTAACTTCTACAGTTTCAGGAGGTAGTTGAATGATGATGCGGGTGAACCTCTTCGCCATCGCCTCCATGATAGCCTTCACTGCTTCTGCAACGCTGCTGTGGACCTCATGACGGGGAGATGACCCCGGGGTAGCCTCAAGCGCCCCCTTTCCCCTGCCTCCTAACACGACTAAAGGGTGGGGTGCCTCCCCCTGCGGTCCGGATGCGCCATTCCAGAGGTGATCCGCCGGCTACGCCCAGCCGGCTGAGCATTGGATACCGTCTGCAGGGCGTGTGTGGAAACAGTGGCCCCCATCCCATCGGGGGTCAGCGCCGATATGGCCACAGCGAAGACGTCATGGCCTCTGACCTTGGCGGATGGTGACCAGGCTTCCAACAGTGCCGGCACGCCTCCAACCACTCCGTTACCTGCCCCGGCATGGCTACAGGGTGGCCGGCCATACCGCTGACCCCGGCCGGCCGCCGCAAGACGACACCACAAGGTGTGGCCCGTGCCACGATGTGACCGGCGTCGAGGCCTGCCTCGTGGGCCCTGCCGATTCCTGACGCGACCCTTCAGCCGGCGGGACCTACCGGCGACAAGACCCCCCGGCCGGGCCCCGGCAGCCGGCCAGAGAGGCTGCCGGCTGGGGCCCACTTTGACCTTCTACTTGTATTGTATTCCGGGGGTTGGCCTATAAACCCCCCCGAGCCACCCCCATGCGAGGGGACGAATAGGGAGACCGACAGAGGGAAAAACCAAGGGAGGCACGAATGGATGGATGATCGATCGGCTGCTCTCCGAGTTCCCTCGACATTCACATCCACTCCACACACATGCACGTAGAGAGGCGGAAGAGCAAGCTAGCTCCTTCTTCCTCCTCGATCCATACAGCTCAAGGAGCACCATTGTAACCTGACCATTGTCTCAACTAGACCGAGCAGGACTAGGGGTATTACCTCCCACAGAGGTCCCCGAACCTGGGTACATCGTGTGTCAGCCACCGCTTGTGCCTAATCCCGCTCCCGGAGCCCGCCGGCATCCTTCGGCCCCTCTCGATAAGCCTACCTATGTCATCTTCCATGACGAAACCACGACACCTCAGAGGCAACCGGATGGATCAGGGAGTCGAAGTCGAACCTTGGCACGCGGAGGTGAAGATGGCTTAAGACGCGCGTTGCAGCCTCAGAAAAGAGGTCGCGAAACTCGCTGTCCAAGACCCCCTCAACCTTGGGAATGGCGCCCTCGAGCGCCTCAACGAACTTCAAAGCGAGCTCCGTGAAGCTGCTCTCCGGAGCCACCAGGGGTTCCTCAAACCCTTCCCGACAGAGGGAGTGGAGCGCTCGACGAAGCCTGAGGTCGATCGGGGAAGGGCGCTGAGCTCCGTGGTCCTTTTCTTCCCAGCTTCAGCTAGAGCCTTTTCTACGGTCTCGAGTCAGGCCTTCTCCAAGCCTACCTCCTTCTCCCGCGCGTCCAGGCACCCTCACATTGCTACACCATCGGCCTTCGCTTGGGACAGCTCAAAGTCCTAGTCGGCAAGCTGGGCCTTGCAGGTCTTGAGGTCCTCTCGCTGCTCACGTAGTTCTTCCTCAAGCGCGGACTTTTCTTCCTGAAGGACCTTCAGGCGAGACTTCGCCTCATTGCGGCACCCTCAGCAGTTGCCGCGCCAGATAGTGCCGCCTTGAGGGCTGCCTTGGCTGACACGGCCTCCTTCTTGCTCCTTACCACGACAGCCTTGGCTTGGCTGCAGGACGCCACGATAGAAGCGTTGGCCTGGAGCCACCCACAGAGGAACCCTAGAAGCCCGCTCGCGAGGCGATCGTCATCGCCTGCGAGGGCATCCCAAACTTGGTCTAGGACGTTGAGAACACACGGCAGGGGCATCTGGGCCTCCTCCAGAGGAGTTGCCTACACGACCGCAGGCGGCGCCTCCTTGGAGACTGCAACACGAGGAGCAGGAGGCTCCCGAGGCTGCATAGCAACCAAGGGCAAGACGGACGTAGACGGATCGATGGGCGGCTGGCGCTCATGGGCTGGCCCTTCGGACAGCGGTACCGGCACGCCATCAAGGACAGGAGCAACCACCCCGACAGGCATCGGGGGCTTCACGGTGGTGGTCAGGAGGGTTTCCTCGCGAACCTTCGCCCCCTCACCCGCAGGCGCCTCGTCAAGCGATGGCAGCACGGCGGGAGCAGGCGGACCATTGGACGACGCCTTCGGCTTGACGTCTGCCTTCTTCTTCCTCATCTTCATCGCGCGGACGTTCCTAGTTGCTTGGCAAAGGAAGAATCATTAGCACCCAAGCTACCAGAGTGCAGGAAAGGCCGAGCCAGGTACTTACTCCTCAACGTCGACCCACTTCCTCTTCCCTTCTACCCCAATGACAGCGACAACCTCGCCTCTATCAGTGGGGGCACCATCACGGCAGGGGACATTGGCACCATGTGCCAGAACTACCGCCGGAGGGATCACCACGGCCGCGGCCCCGCCCACCTGGCCCGCAGGCTGCGACTCGTGCATAGGCGAGGCCGGCACCTCAACTGCCATGCCAACAAAAGTAGGGAACACCTAAGGAGGCTCGGCCCCACGCTTCCTATGGTTCGTCAGGCAGGCGGACCGCACGACACAAGGGGCTGGCACGAGCCCCCTGGGAACCTTGGCGGGACGCGGAGAGCCCACCATAGAAACTTCACCAGCATTGTCGTCGTCCTCAAGGTCGCGCAGGAGCACGCTCTGTGACAAAGCAGATGCCCTCGCCAGATCATCGTCCGACGTCTTCTCCGAATCCTCCCCGCCTGAGGTGTTGCCGGAGGACACCGTCACCGGGGAGCCAAGGACCTCGGCTAGGGAGAGCCCCAATTCATCGAAGGTAGGCATCTTGGCGACCAAAGCGGCTGTATCGTCATGGCGGTACAATGGGGTGCAGGCCTCGGGGAGATCTTCGGGGTCGCCGTTGAGCAGGGTCACCACGACCCCGCTCAACTCTTCAGGGGTTATGCGCGAGGAACAAAGCCAGAGGTTGTCGCCGCTGCCCTCATAGTCCCACAGGGGCCTAGAGTGGGACTGGAGGGGCGCCAGGCGCTCCGTCAAGAACTCCTTCACCATCATCGCCCCAGTCAGCTTCCTGGCACTGATGTCGCGGGAAATCCGCTTTAGGACGGGCTTGGCCCGGAGGTCAGAAAGCTTCACGGAGATCCACAAAGGGGTCTTCTCCGACAGACCCTTCGATAGCTCCAAGCGGGAGTTAGGACTCCCGGGATCCATGAAGACCCAGCGGTGCCGAAAGTTCTCCACCTTATTCCCGGCCTTTAAGAGCATGTTACCACTCTAGACAGCAACAAAGGAGACGCGCACTGACCGTTGAGTGTCGTCGTGCACACGCAAACTGAAGAAATGTGGGAAGAGGGCCATCGAAGGCTTCACGCCCACAAAGGCCTCATAGTAAAAGGCAAAGACGGACAAGAGCAAGATGGAGTTGGGATGAAGCTGAAGGGCCTGGATCCCGTAGTGATTGAGGATGGCAGTGAAGAACACGGAGAAAGGCAAGACGAGTCCGATGAAGACGCTATAGAGGAAGAAGGGATAGGCTGACCTGGGCGAGGGCTGCTTCTTGGAGGAGCCACCCCATATCAAGGTCCGCACATGCTCATTGGTCCCGTCCGCCGTCGATGGGAGCACCGGGACTAGGTCGCCATCCTTGGCAATGGAAGACTCGGAGAGCGCCAGCAAGATAGGAGTGAAGGCCGAACTCTAGGCCTCTTGCTTCGACTTGCCAGCGGGGGCCATTCAGAGGAAGGATGGAGCGATGCCAGATCTGGAGAGGTCTTCGCTAAGGCCGAGATCTGGGAGCAAGAGCAAGCACGCAAAAGAGGAAAGCAATAATGGCTCGGTGCTGGAAGTTAGGCCTTTTGTCGATTCGGGCGGTGGCCACGAGGACACCTAACGTCAGTCACACGACACATGCCAGCCCTGGCCCCACAAGCATTGGGGGCCCGTGACACTTTGGGCCATCCTCAAGACTTCTCCCTAAAGCCGACTCGAGTGCGCCTTGGGACTGTGGGCTACTCTTGGCGTTCTTGGAATGGGGGTACCTAGACCTGCCTGCCTGCGAGGCAGGACATGGCCCACCTCGTCAGCCAGGCGTGGCCTGGCGCGACTCTACTCATGACAAGGCCTTCGCGAGGACCCTGGGCTCACGAGGGATAACGACACCAAGGCTAGCAAGGATGGGCCTCCTCAGGCCCCCTCCTCAGTGGTGGAGATCCCTATGCTGAGGCCGGCCTCAAGAGTCAAAGGTGACGCAAGGAAGGACAGGCGGGCGCCAGCGGTCCAGGCGGCATAGTTTCTCCTTTGGTGCAAAGGGAGCAAGGACGTATGCGGGTTCCCGAAGAGCCACCCAAAGGTTTCCATTCTGGTGCAAGAAGACCATGACCAAGAGCCCCGCAGGATGGAGGTCATCGCCGAGCCCACCATTGCATCATCGATGGCCACTTTGCAGGTGAAGAGCACCTTTGGACAGGGGCGGATGTACTCGTGTCCCCCTTCAAAATTGGCCATTGTGGGATTCCATCCCGCCATTGTGATAAGGGAAGAGGACCCGAGACACCGCTATATATAGAGGCTAGGCCACACCGTAGAAGGAGAGAGGACCCCAGATCCAACACTTATCGACTCGACGAACCACCACAAGGCAGAGAGCCAAGAACACCCTTGAGCACCCCCACGAGGCTCAAGCCCACTTTACTAGTTCATCCACTAAATGGGGCGACCGGACTCAAAATGAGTCAAACCTCTGTGTTTTCTATGCCATCCCTAGATCAGTATGCTGGCACACACAGTACATCAATGGATATATCAAAGTGCAATCACATGTAATTAACGTAAAACTGATATATACCTTAAAATCTCAGCGGAAACAATCAACGGGAGTGGAGTCCCAATAACACCAACGGCAGGTTGAGTGTAGACCGTAACCCTGAATCGTACTCTTACCCGTCGTAGAGCTTATCTGCAACATAAGACATTGCAGCCGTGTAGGTCAGCATTTTGAATATGCCGGCAAGTCACAAAAGAGGGGGTGTAAAGTACTCATCTATTCTACATGCATATATGACAAGTGGGGTAGTAGATTTAGCATAAAGCCAAGTTTTTCCTACAACAAGAGAGGGCAAAAAGCATAATTACTACAATGTTGGTTGATTAATGAGATGGTTCCACCAACCAATTCTCACACCCAAGTTGTCATTAATAAACCCACATCAGCACAATTAATTGTGTTGAGAGTTCCAGATAGTTTCAGTTCCTTTAGCTCAAGTTGTCCATGACCGTGGACACGGCTAATCGATTAGGTTTTAGTACTCTGTAGAGTTTTGCACATGTTCCCCACAAGATTTGATCGCCTCCGTTGGATTTCTCGCACTTCAGGGTGTTTGAGAAACGGATGACCAAAACATGGTCTTCTAAAGGGTTTCCCCGTGACTCTGTCGGTGCCCATCCTTTCCTACCGTTCTTCTACATCTCGTAGCACCGCCTGTCCCGGGTCACCACGATATCCAACCAAGCCAGAGCCCATAATGACTTGTGGCTGTGCAGGTAAGCCTTGGGTCTTGAAGCATCCATCCATCTCTTTGTGCCTGGGTGGACCTTTCCGTGTGAATACTGGCACTTCCCCAGCAACACCTAGGCTAACCACTGGTTTCTCCAGGGCGCCGTTCAACCATCATCCACCCAGAGGTATGTTGAAAACTTGGAGTCTTGAAGACTTGATCATCATGTAGGTCTTGAAATTATTAACTCACAACTCTCATGAATCACACAATCAACCCCGTCTACTAATAGCATAGCAAAATGTAAATCAATGTTTCCCGGGGCCAATGTGTCAAAGGGTTGAGGGGTACGTACCACATGATACTACAACAAGTAACCAAGTTTCCAATTTACCTATTTTGCATGCAATTGGGGAGATGGAAGAACTAATGCAATAAAACATAGGTATACAATGGTCAAAGTGACTTGCCTGTACTGTTGATGAAGAAATAATATCGCTCTCAGAGATAACTGATAGACTATTCGTCACTCTCCGATGAAAAATCTATACAATCAAACATTGCATACATATAAGCAATCATACTAGCAGTCAAATACTAACAATCTAAAAGGCAACACAAAACCAAAAGCAACATGGTGGTGATGAAGGAAATACGTAAGACAAAACTCAAATGACAAAACTACATCAACACAACTAAGGTGGTGATGAAGGAAATACTTAAGACAAAAGTTAAAATCAACAAAACTTCATCAACACAACCAAAGTTGGTTTTCTATACAAGTACATCCAAATTTTCAAAAGTAACAAACAAATACAAAGTAAAATATAATAAAAGTATTTTTGTAAATATTTTACTAGCAAGAAGAATTACTTTTGAAGAACAACTAAGAATTTTGAAAAACAACACTCTAAACAACATAGGCTTTAGCCTAATAAAATTAACAACAAGAAAACAAGTAAAACAATTAAAATATTAAAATGACAGAAAACAAAATATTTTCAAATAAGAAATCAACTAGCATTACTAGAGCAATACAACAAAGAAAACAAAACAAAGTATACTCAAAATTCGTTTAGTAAATATTTTATTTAGCAAAAGAATTACTTTTGAAGAACAACTAGGAACTAAAGAAAACAATACTCTAGCAACTTAAGTTTTTAACTACTAGAACATATCATCAAGAAAAAAACATTAAGTTAATAAAAGAAAAACAAATTTTAAAGCAAATAATTAACAGAAAGTATTTTCTCATAAATCTTTATTTTGCAAAAAGAACTAATTGAAAAGCTTTTATAAAGGTTCTTCTTTTGATAAGGTCATCCTTGGCTTAAACCACAAACAATCTCAACTATAATACAAACTGTTTTTGGTCTAAATTTAGATTAACAGAAAATCAAACTTATAAAACAATTTGTGGAAACTATTTTCAAATAGTGGATCAAAACTAGCAATGAAAATCCAATTGCAAGTTATAATTGAACTAGAATTGATTTTCATGCAATCAACAAATAAAATATTATTTGTTTTGAAGGGCTACTATTATCTAACAGAAAACTTTATAAAAGTCTATCAGTAATATAAAAGAAAAATAATTTAAAACAAAAGGGAATATAAATAAACCTAATAGAACTAAACAGAAACTGTTTTGCTTGAAAATACTACTATAAGATATTCTAAAAATTTCCAAACTCTATCTACTAATAATTAAGGTCACTAGTGACAAGTAGCAAAAAGAATCAACTCAAAATATATTTTTAAACTCAAGATATTCAGAAAACAAGTTTTGAGTCAAATCTGTTTGAATCCAATTTTAAATTAATCAAATTTGGTCAAACTGGATATCTACAGAAACTACATAAAATTTGTCACACAATGCGAAAAGAATCAATCTACAGTAAAGATATAACAAAAATAAAAACAGAAGCTGTTCTGTTTTCTAAAACAAAAACAGAAAAAGGAAAACTAAACTAACGGACAGGGGGGTGACGTGGCACTCTGTGATTGGCCCTAAGGTGTGCGTGTTCTAGCGATTCGAGCGGACGGCTGATAACTAAAAGAAAATGGTTCGGGGTTTTAAGTGTTCTAATTTGGATCGTTAGATCCAGATCCAACGGTTAAGGGAGGGGAGGGGTGCTCACAGAGGGAGGTCGCAGGCGAGGGTGCTTCTCCGGCGAGGCCGAGGCGGCGAGGTCGACGAGGAGGCATCTCCGGTGGTCTTCCGGCCATGGCGAAAACACGAGGCGATGCAGACAAGGATGGCGAGTCGGGTGGTGGTGTTAGCGAGGCTCGAGGGCGACGGGGTTGAGCGGGGCGAGCTCGGGAGCGGCGGTGGTGCTCGGGTGTCGACGGAGAAAGGAGCTCTAGTGGGTGCGAGGCTCGGGCGAGAGCACTGGGAGGTGCGCACGGGCGAGGCGAAGTGGTTGGTGGCAGCGGTGGTGGTTGGGGAGGTCGGGAGCGAGCCGAGGATCGGTAATGGTGCGGCGGCGGCGCTCGGGCTCCGGCGAGCGA
Organism: Hordeum marinum; assembly: GCA_022496015.1. Taxonomy (NCBI): domain Eukaryota; kingdom Viridiplantae; phylum Streptophyta; class Magnoliopsida; order Poales; family Poaceae; genus Hordeum; species Hordeum marinum. The sequence goes on along the minus strand of CM039673.1, from coordinate 364,756,501 downwards.
TAGCAGCGACGAGAGGCGTCGGGCAGAGGGGGAAAATGGGGGAAAGGGTCGAGGGGAGGCAGGGGTTGCTATAGGTGGCCTCGAGGCGTCGGGGAAGGAAAGGAAGAAGGAGGTCCGACGCGATGATCTTGCCGGCGTGGTTCGGGGCGAGAGGAGGGGGTTGACCGAGGGGTTAGCGGGGTCGGTCGGTGGGGCCAGGGTGTCAGAGAGAGAGAGGGAGAGGGCACGCTCAGCGGTGGCCGATGTGGAGAGGTTTCACGGAGGAATCAGGGGCAGGTGGGCCGGGGCTTTAATACCCGCGTTTAACTATTTCCTTTATTAATATACAGGGCATTTAAAACAACATTAAGACATTCAAAATCTGTCCAACAGATAAAGCTTTATATACCAAAATGATCAGGGAAATAAATGCCATTTAATGAACATTTTTCCACGGCCAAAATAAATACTCTTAAAAATTTTATTTTCAAAAAATGCCTAAATGGCTTTATTTATTTTTGCAAATATTTTTCAAATAACCACTTGGGTTTTATGATTCAAGAACTTCACAAAAATACCCCTAGTTTGGAGTGTCATATTACCCCTCTCAAAAACTTTGTCAAGGGGTTTGAATGCTTACAAATTCAAATAGGGAATTCAAATATGGAAATGAAACTCCATATGAGAATTTCTCAAATAGTTTTCATATCCTTCTTTTAAACTTCCAACTCCTATTTCATATAATTTGAAGAAGCCCTTTTATCCTCTCTCATGAAAATTATTGAGTTGCGTAAAGTTTCTGAATTTGAACTATTTTCAAATGAAATTCAAACCATTTTCAAATCCCTTTTCACTCGTTTAAATGGAAGAAGTCATATCATCTTCACTCTGGATTTTGTGATGAAATGAATTTGAATTCCTGCAGAGTGAAAGTTTTGGGGAAGTCATTTTATTCCCTCTCATTCAAAAGTTTTCAAAAGTTTCAAATTTTCAGTCAATTTCAATCACTCAAGCAAACAAACAATCATTCTAGTATTTATTATAACATTCCAAATTTTGGGATGTTACAAACCTACCACACTTAAAAGGAATCTCGTCCTCGAGATTTGAAGAGGCTAGAAAGAAAAGGTTAGGGTTTGGGGTCTTCTAGCAAATCCATTGTCCTGGAAGGTGCGGGGGTCTACCACACTTAAAATGAGAGTGACTGGTCCCTCAAAATCATGGCAGTCCTCGGGGTGCATCTGTCTGTTCACATTCTTAACGATAGCTCCTTCGGTGATGCTATTCCGTTTAAATCGAAATCTTGTGTTCTCATAACAAATTGTATTTCCTCTGATACCGGGTCTTCTTAACTGATAAGTCTCGCGTTCATTCTAACTTATCGAAGATCTCGTGGTGGTCTACCATTTGTGGTTATCCTGCAATGAAATGGGTATTGGCTTCATTCGTCACCGTAAAATTCCTATGTATGACAATGACTGCCATGTACAAGGGGTTTACATCATACCATTCTATGGCTTAAACAAAAGCTTCAAAGAACTTCGTCTCTTTACTATGGGTAAGTCACTCAGATTTACCAATCCGAATAGCAAGAGAATGATAAGAGTAAGTCGTCATGGTGGCCAAGCCATGTCGCACTGAAATCATTACCTTGTATAAGGTTTAGTGAATCTCGTATTCTAACACTTGGGCTTCCTCACAAGTGTTGCAGAAAATTTCTCTTGTCAACGAACGAAGTTCGGATAAATCCATTGATTCTGCAAGCTGAACAAAAACATCTATCGTTTCTTCACAACTCTCAGGTTTTTCGTATACTCCTAAGAAAACGTTTACTGATCTGGCGTAGCTTCTTGCAAGTTTCTTCCTTCACCAAGGTGGGGCCTGGTCCTTATCAATCCTGATGTCAGTGACTTGTGGGTTCACTTGAATACTTGAATAGTCCTTATCTCACTCTTGGGGTTACTATCGTTTCATATTCCAACATTACCTTCAGTTCACTACATCATACCCTTGAGGTAACAAATCATAGACTTGTTCTTGTCTAGATTCCACTCCGCGGAATTTATTTTTCCTTTCCATTGGTCTGTTTAACCTTGGGTATGGTTTCATCACAATCATTCCTTTTCTCAATATTCCAACATCAAAATCACTTTGTCACAAAGGTTATCAACCAAATAGTTTGAGGTGGTTCCACATTCTCTTCACCTGTATTTAGTTATCCAAACTCCTTAATATGTATGGTATTTTCTTCATTCTTTTGTCCCTATGGTTGCTACCACACTTAAAATGAAATGCACGCATGCCTGCATTGACCATATTTTCTCATATCCTCAAAAATTGGTCAGAGATCTTTGTTCTTAGAGTGGCAACTCATATAATTCAACACCAAAGAATCATAACACCATAAATTCCATTGATCTCATGAATTTATTACAAACTCTGAGACTTCCATTACATAACTTCAAAATGATAAGAGTGCTACCTATTACATTTATTACTTCCAAAAAATCAAAACTCAAACTACTCATGTTTAGCCTTCTTCTCCGGGCAGGTATAGGAGTAATGTCTTGTCTTCTTGCACCGGAAACACATGATCTGACTTAGATCCTTCTTTGCAGAAATTGGGTTGTTCTGAGAACGTCTTCGGTTTCTCTTCTTGGGCTCCTTTGTTCCGATCAAACCTTCAATTTCCTGTGGATCAAACTCCACTTCTTCTGTCGAGAAGTTTCCCAGATACTCTTTTCTTTCCTTTGTACAGTCCTGTGAGAACTGTCCTTCTTCTCCACATGAATAGCAGGCATTGGAGTAAAATCTGGTTAGGCCTTCTCCATTAGGGTCTTCAACATCTTCCTTCATCACAAGTTCTCCTAAATTTTCTCTGAAGGCTTCCTTCATGGCTTCCTTCTGCTGCTTGATGACTTCTTGTACCTTGGGGTACATTTGGCATTGAGTCGGGTAATGCGTAGTTCCTTCGCACAAGAAACATGTCACCTGCCCAGTTGAGCATTCCTCAGCTCAGTGATTTTCTTCACAATGAGGGCATCCTTCCTTGTGTTCTTCCTGGGTGTGTTCTATCTCTCCACATATCCTGCATGCACAAATCTTCTTCACATTTTTGCCACGGGGCTTCTGTGTGTTGGTAGCAACATGAGATCCTTGCAAAGTTATCTTGAATTCTTCCCAAGTGTTTGATGCTTGCCTATCATGGATATCTTCATGCATCTTCCACCAATTTGCAGCACCTTCTGCAAAGTACCGAAAAGCATACTTGACCATCTCTTTTCTTGCAACATGGTTACTCCTTAGATGATCCTCCATGTTCTGAATCCATTCTTCAGTCTCTAACCGAGTCATCGATCCAGAATACACGAGTCCAGCTTCACTCATCATCTATTGGGTTCAAGGATTTGGGATGAGATGGTTAAGAGAGAAAGGAGGGGATACACACAATACAAACAATGGTTTTTGAAAATAGATTTTTGTTGTGGCTGTCGAAAATTACACACAAATGACAGCTCACAAATCATCGTATCAAATGTAAGTATACAACAGTGGTTTGGTCTTCTAGGGCATAATATCTTGGAAATTCTTCATGGCCTTCAATTTCTTCGGGTCTTCACAGTCTTCAACTCGTGTAGCTTCAACTCTTCTAATGCATGGTGAAATCTCCTTTACTTTGAAGTAACCATCAGTTGTTTCGATATCTTGTCCTTCTCGAAGTGGTCTCAGTTGATCCTTAGTGTGGTCAAGGGGAAAAAGGTATTTTCTAACTTTTTGAGGTAAGAGAGATCATTTGATAAGGCTCAAATAAGATGAGAAGTAAAGGGTCTATTGAAAACAAATTTTTTTCGAGATATCATTTCCTAAGGGCTTTCCAGATTTCTAGGGTCACTTCCTACAGTCAACATGTGCTCTGATACCATTTCTGTAGCGACCCGACTCAAAACGAGTCAAGCCTCTGTGTTTTCTGTGCCATCCCTGGATCAGTATGCTGACACACACAGTACATCAATGTATATATCAAAGTGCAATCACATGTAATTAACGTAAAACTGATATATACCTTAAAATCTCAGCGGAAACAGTCAACGGGAGTGGAGTCGCAATAACACCAACAGCAGGTTGAGTGTAGACCGTAACCCTGAATCGTACTCTTACCCGTCGTAGAGCTTACCTGCAACATAAGACGTTGCATCCGTGTAGGTCAGCATTTTGAATATGCCGGCAAGTCACAAAAGAGGGGGTGTAAAGTAATCATCTATTCTACATGCATATATGGCAAGTGGGGTAGTAGATTTGGCATAAAGCCAAGTTTTTCCTACAACAAGAGAGGGCAAAAAGCATAATTACTACAATGTTGGTTGATTAATGAGATGGTTCCACCAACCAATTCTCATACCCAAGTTGTCATTAATAAACCCACATCAGTACAATTAATTGTGTTGAAGTTCCAGATAGTTTCAGTTCCTTTGGCTCAAGTTGTCCATGACCGTGGACACGGCTAATCGATTAGGTTTTAGTACTCTGTAGAGTTTTGCACACGTTCCCCACAAGATTTGATCGCCTCCGTTGGATTTCTCGCACTTCAGGGTGTTTGAGAAACGGATGACCAAAACATGGTCTTCTAAAGGGTTTCCCCGTGACTCTGTCGGTGCCCATCCTTTCCTACCATTCTTCTACATCTCGTAGCACCGCCTGTCCCGGGTCACCACAATATCCAACCAAGCCAGAGCCCATAATGACTTGTGGCTGTGCAGGTAAGCCTTGGGTCTTGAAGCATCCATCCATCTCTTTGTGCCTGGGTGGACCTTTCCGTGTGAATACTGGCACTTCCCCATCAACACCTAGGCTAACCACTGGTTTCTCCAGGGCGCCGTTCAACCATCATCCACCCAGAGGTATGTTGAAACCTTGGAGTCTTGAAGACTTGATCATCATGCAGGTCTTGAAATTATTAACTCACAACTCTCATGAATCACACAACCAACCCCGTCTACTAATAGCAAAGCAAAATGTAAATCAACGTTTCCCGAGGCCAATGTGTCAAAGGGTTGAGGCGTACCCACCACATGATACTAGAACAAGAAACCAAGTTTCCAATTTACCTACTTTGCATGCAATTGGGGAGATGGAAGAACTAATGCAATAAAACATAGGTATACAATGGTCAAAGCGACTTGCCTGTACTGTTGATGAAGAAATAATATCGCTCTCAGAGATAACTGATAGACTATTCGTCACTCTCCGATGAAAAATCTATACAATCAAACATTGCATACATATAAGCAATCATACTAGCAGTCAAATACTAACAATCTAAAAGGCAACACAAAACCAAAACCAACATGGTGGTGATGAAGAAAATACTTAAGACAAAACTCAAATGACAAAACTACATCAACACAACTAAGGTGGTGATGAAGGAAATACTTAAGACAAAAGTTAAAATAAACAAAACTTCATCAACACAACCAAAGTTGGTTTTCTCTACAAGTACATCCAAATTTTCAAAAGTAACAAACAAATACAAAGTAAAATATAATAAAAGTATTTTTGTAAATATTTTACTAGCAAGAAGAATTACTTTTGAAGAACAACTATGAATTTTGAAAAACAACACTCTAAACAACATAGGTTTTAGCCTAATAAAATTAATAACAAGAAAACAAATAAAACAATTCAAATATTAAAATGACAGAAAACAAAATATTTTCATATAAGAAATCAACTAGCATTATTAGAGCAATACAACACAGAAAACAAAACAATGTATACTCAAAATTAGTTTAGTAAATATTTTACTTAGCAAAAGAATTACTTTTGAAGAACAACTAGGAACTAAAGAAAACAATACTCTAGCAACTTAAGTTTTTAACTACTAGAACATATCATCAAGAAAAAAACATTAAGTTAATAAAAGAAAAACAAATTTTAAAGCAAATAATTAACAGAAAGTATTTTCTCATAAATCTTTATTTTGCAAAAAGAACTAATTGAAACGCTTTTATAAAGGTTCTTCTTTTGATAAGGTCATCCTTGGCTTAAACCACAAACAATCTCAACTATAATACAAATTGTTTCTGGTCTAAACTTAGATTAACAGAAAATCAAACTTATAAAACAATTTGTGGAAACTATTTTCAAATAGTGGATCAAAACTAGCAATGAAAATCCAATTACAAGTTATAATTGAACTAGAATTGATTTTCATGCAATCAACTAATAAAATATTATTTGTTTTGAAGGGCTACTATTATATAACAGAAACTTTATAAAAGTCTATCACTAATATAAAAGAAAATAATTTAAAACAAAAGGGAATATAAATAAACCTAATAGAACTAAACATAATCTGTTTTGCTTGAAAATAATACTATAAAATATTCTAAAAATTTCCAAACTCTACCTACTGATAATTAAGGTCACTAGTGACGAGTAGCAAAAATAATCAACTCAAAATATATTTTTAAACTCAAGATATTCAGAAAACAAGTTTTGAATCAAATCTATTTGAATCCAGTTTTAAATCAATAAAATTTGGTCAGACTGGATATCTACAGAAACTACATAAAATTTGTGACACAATGCAAAAAGAATCAATCAAAAAATCTAAATATTTTAAAAGATATAACAAAAATCAAAACAGAACCTATTCTGTTTTCTAAAACAAAAACAGAAAAAGGAAAACTAAACTAACAGACAGGGGGGTGACATGGCGCTCTGTGATTGGCCCTAAGGTGTGCGTTTACTAGCGATTCGAGCGGACGACCCATAACTAAAAGAAAACGGTTCGGGGTTTTAAGTGTTCTAATCTGGATCGTTAGATCCAGATCCAACGGTTAAGGGAGGGGAGGGGTGCTCACAGAGGGAGGTCGCCGGCGAGGGAGCTTTTCCGGTGAGGCCGAGGCGGCGAGGTCGATGGGGAGGCATCTCCGGTGGTCTTCCGGCCACGGCGAAAACACCAGGCGATGCAGACGAGGACGGCGAGTCGGGTGGTGGTGTTAGCGAGGCTCGAGGGCGACAGGGTTGAGCGGGGCGAGCTCGGGAGCGGCGGTGGTGTTCGGGCGTCGACAGGGAAAGGAGCTCTGGTGGGTGCGGGGCTCGGGCGAGAGCGCTGGGAGGTGCACATGGGCAAGGCAAAGTGGTTGGTGGCGGCGGTGGTGGTTGGGGAGGTCGGGAGCGAGCCGATGATCGTTAATGGTGCGGCGGCGACGCTCGGGCTCCGGCGAGCGATCGCGGCGAGGAGAGGCATCGGGTAGAGGGGGAAAATGGGGGAAAGGGTCGAGGGGAAGCATGGGTTCTTATAGGTGGGCTCGGGGCGTCGGGGAAGGAAAGGAAGAGGGAGGTCCGACGCGATGATCTCGCCGGCGTGGTTCGGGGCGAGAGGAGGGGGTTGACCGAGGGGTTAGCGGGGTCGGTCGATGGGGCCAGGGTGTCAGAGAGAGAGAGGGAGAGGGTGCGCTCAGCGGTGGCCGATGTGGAGAGGTTTCGGGGAGGAATCAGGGGCAGGTGGGCCGGGGCTTTAATACGCGCGTTTAACTATTTCCTTTATTAATATACAGGGCATTTAAAACAACATTAAGACACTCAAAATCTGGCCAACAGATAAAGTTTTATATACCAAACTGATCAGGGAAATAAATGCCATTTAATGAACATTTTTCCACGGCCAAAATAAATACTCTTAAATTTTTTATTTTCAAAAAAATGCCTAAATGGCTTTATTTATTTTTGCAAATATTTTTCAAATAACCACTTGGGTTTTATGATTCAAGAACTTCACAAAAATACCCTTAGTTTGGAGTGTCATATTACTCCTCTAAAAACTTTGTCAAGGGGTTTAAATGCTTACAAATTCAAATAGGGAATTCAAAAATGGAAATGAAACTCCATATGAGAATTTCTCAAATAGTTTTCATATCTTTCTTTTAAACTTCCAACTCCTATTTCATATAATTTGAAGGATTCCTTTTATCCTCTCTCATGAAAATTATTGAGTTGCATAAAGTTTCTGAAGTTGAACTATTTTCAAATGAAATTCAAACCATTTTCAAATCCCTTTTCATTCCTTTAAATGGAAGAAGTCATATCATCTTCACTGTGGGATTTTGTGATGAAATGAATTGGAATTCCTACGGAGTGAAAGTTTTGGGAAAGTCATTTTATTCCCTCTCATTCAAAAGTTTTCAAAAGTTTCAAATTTTCACTCAATTTCAATCACTCAAGCAAACAAACAATCATTCTAGTATTTATTATAACATTCCAAATTTTGGGATGTTACACTAAACCTCCACGATAGGCAATCCACCAAAGCAGGCGTAGGGTATTACGCTTCATAGCGGCCCGGACCTGGGTTAACTGTCGTGTTCATCTTCTTCCTCGCCATCATGCGAGTTTGCCATAGTAACCATCGAGTAGTGAGCTAGGACGGGTGAGGCTGCAGGGAACCTTCGCACACGCCCCTGTGTTCGAACCTTGAGGGTTTTGTTGAGCCCGAAATTTGACATTTTGGTATTTGAGAAATTATATGCTGAAGATTAGGGTTAGAGGACCTGCTTGGGGGCCACAAGCCAAGGGGCGCCCCATGACCCCGCGAGGGTGGCTTCTGACCTCCCGGCAGGTCTCCTGCCGTCCTCTCCAAGTCTGGTAGATGTCTTCTGGTCCAAGAAAAATCATCGCAAAGATTTTATTCTGTTTGGAGTCCGTTTAATATTCCTTATCTACAATACTCAAAAACAAGGAAAAACATAAACTGGCACTAAGCTCTAGGTTAATAGGTTAGTCCAAAAAATAATATAAATACCATATTAATGCATATAAAACATCCAAAATAGATAAGATAATAGCATGGAACAATCAATAATTATAGATACGTTGGAGACGTATCAGCATACCCAAGCTTAACTCCTGCTCGTCCCTGAGTAGGTAAATGATATAGACATATTTTTTGATGCGGAATACTACCTAACATATATATCCATGTAATATCCTTTATTGTGGCATGAATGTTCAGATCCATAAGACTCAAAACAAAAGCGTAATTTTTACATAAAAACAATAATATTTAAAGCATACTAACAAAGCAATTATGTCTCTTCAAAATATAATGGTAAAAGAAAGTTATCCCTACAAAATCATATAGTCTGGCTATGCTCCATCTTTCCCACACAAAGTATTTATATCATGCACAACCCCGATGACAAGTCAAGAAATTGTTTCACACCTTTTATGTTATCAAAGTTTTTAAACTCTCACGCAATACATGAGCGTGAGCCATGGATATAGCACTATAGGTGGAATAGAATATGGTGGAGGTTGTGAAGAAAAAGGAGAATATAGTCTCACATCAACTAGGCGTATCAACAGGCTATGGAGATAATCATTAATAGATATCAATGTGAGTGAGTAGGGATTACCATGCAACGGATGTAGTAGAGCTATAAGTGTATGAAAGCTCAAAAAGAAACTAAATGGGTGTGCATCCAACTTGCTTGCTCATGAAGACCTAGGGCAATTTGAGGAAGCCCATCATGGGAATATACAAGCTAAGTTATATAATGAAAAATTCCCACTAGTATATGAAAATGAAAAAATAGGAGACTCTCTATCATGAAGATCATGTTGCTACCTTGAAGCACATGTGTGGAAAAAAGATAGTAGCATTGTCCCTTCTCTCTTTTCTCTCTCTTTTTTGTGGTGGGCATCAATGGCCTCTTTTTTATTTGGGCTTCGCTAGCCTCCTTTATTTTTCAAAGTCCGGACTCTCATCCCAACTTGTGAGGGAATCATAGCTTCCATCATCATTTCCTCGCATGGGACAATGCTCTAATAATGATGGTCATCACACCTTTATTTACTTACAACTCAAGAATTACAACTTGATATCTATAACAAAATATGAGTCTATATGAATGCCTCCGCCGGTGTACTGGGATGTGCAATGATCTAGCATAGCAAATGACATCAAAAAACGGACAAGCCATGAAAACATCATGCTAGCTATCTTACGATCATGCAAAGCAATATGAAAATGATGGTGCGTCTCATAATAAACGAAATGGTGGAAGTTATATGGCAATATATCTCGAAATGGCTATGGAAATTCCATAATCGGTAGGTATGGTGGCTGTTTTGAGGAAGGATATATGGTGGGTTTAATGCACTGGCGAAAGTTGCGTGGTACTAGAGAGGCTAGCAAAGGTGGAAGGGTGAGAGTGCGTATAATACATGGACTCACATTAGTCATAAAGAACTCACATACTTATTGCAAAATTCTATTAGTAATCAAAGCAAAGTATTAGACGCATGCTCCTAGGGGAGAGGTTGGTAGGAGTAAACCATCACGTGCTCCCGACCCTCACACAAAGGTTGACAATCAATGAACAAATCATGCTCCGACTTCCTTATATAACGGTTCACCATACGGAATCACAAACCTTTACACAAGTATTTCTACCAATCCACCATTACTTCCTAACATGACTCTAATATTACCATATTTATATCTCCAAACTTTATGCAAGGAATCAAACTTCTCATAATATTCAATGCACTTTATATGAAAGTTTTTATTATATCCCTCTTGGATGCCTATTATATTAGGACTAAATTCATAACCTAAACCAATTACCATGCTGTTTAAAGACTCTCAAAATAATATAAGTGAGGTACAAGAGTTCAATTATTTCTATAAAACAAAACACCACCGTGCTCTAAAAAGATATAAGTGAATCACTAGAGCAAAATTGCCTAGCTCAAAAGATATAAGTGAAGCACATAGAGTATTCTAATAAATTCATGATTCATGTGTGTCTCTCTGAAAATATGTGTTCAGCAAGGATGATTGTGGCAAACTAAAAACCAAAGACTCATATCATACAAGATGCTCCAAGCAAAACACATATCATGTGGTGAATAAAAATATAGCCTCAAGTAAATTTACCGATGGATTGAAGACGAAAGAGGGGATGCCTTCTGAGGCATCCCCAAGCTTAGGATTTTTGGCATCCTTGATTCCTTGGGGTGCCTTGGTCATCCCCAATCTTATGCTCTTCCCACCCCTTATTCCATAATACATGAAATCTTTACCTAAAACTTGAAAACTTCACAACACAAAACTTAACAGAAAACTCGTGAGATCCGTTAGTATAAGAAAATAAATCACCACTTTAGGTACTGTTTTGAACTCATTATTTATTTATATTGGTGTAATAACTATTGTATTCTAACTTCTCCTTGGTTCATACCCCCCCCCCCGATACAACCCATAGATACATCAAAATAAATAAACAACACAAAAAAACAGAATCTGACAAAAACAGAATAGTCTATAGAAATTTGTAAACCTTGAATACTTATGTACCTCCAAAAATTCAGAAAACTTAGGTAAACCTAGGAACTTTGTATATCAATCTTTTGTAAAAATTTCAGACTCATTGGATGCTTTGGTAAATTGATAAAATTCCTAGACTGAGCGCAAACGTTTCTATTTTTCTGCAAGATCAAATCAACAATCACCGTAGACCATCCCAAAGGTGTTACTTGGCTCAAACACTAATTAAAACACCAAAACACAATTACTACAGAGGTATTAATGTGTGAAACACTCAATAATAGAAACATAAAAATAGAACTGGGTTGCCTCCTAACAAGCGCTATTGTTTAACGCCCCTAGCTAGGCATAATGATTTCAATGATGCTCGCATAAAGGTAAAGAATTGAAACATAAAGAATGACTCATGAATATCATGGCAAGCATATTTAAGTATAAACCACTTCCTATGGATAGGGATTTTGTGAGAAAACAATTTTTGGTAACAAGAATCAACTAGCGTAGGAAGGCAAAACAAGCATAACTTCAAAACTTTGAACACATAGAGAGGAAACTTGATATTATTGCAGTTCCTATAAGCATATTTTCCTGCCTCATAATAACTTTCAGTAGCATCATGAAGGAATTCAACAATATAACTATCACATAAATTATTCTCTTCATGATCCACGTGCATAAAAGTACTACAATCTTCAAGGGGTGGTGGGATTAACCTTAACTAAAGTCATGACCTCTCCAAACCCACTTTTATCAAAAAAAACCATCAAACTAAACACTCAGCAAATATGTGGGATTCTTTTTACATAAAGTTTACGCTCTAAAAAATCCACTTTCGATACTATTGCAAATATTATTATCAATAGCATATTCAACACGAGGCATAAATAAATTTTCAAGATCGTAAGAAGCATTATCACCCCAATCATGATCATTGCAATAAGAAGTGGACATGACAAAATTACCATCCCCAATCCTGTAGTTTTGCATATCATTAGCATAATTGACACTAATAGAATTTATAGTAACATCATTGCAATTATGCTTTTCAATCAAGCGGCTATCATGCATCACCTTATAAATTTCTTCATTCAACACTTCATAAAAAAATTCAGATTCATGATTTTCAAACAAAACTTAATAGAGATAGTCAGTTGCACTCAACTCACTAGCAATTGGTTCATCATAATTTGATTTTTTCAAAAGATTAGCAAGTGGATGAGGATCCATATAAATAGATCTTTAGCCAGTGAAGATGCAAGCAAATAGAAGGCACATGGCAACACAAGCAAAGATAGCAAACAAGAGATCTCACGAGAAAAAGGCAAACGAAAAAGAGAGGGTGAATAAAATGGCAAATTTGTGAAGTGGGTGTCACGCGCAAGATGCGGTCCTATCCTTATTTGGGCAGGAGGGCCTCGACAGGGATAGAAGCGCATCTCGATGCGTTCTCAAGAATGGATATCATTACAAGTACATGTACAGAAGAGATGAGTATATGGAATTGGCTTACACTCGCCACAAGCTACATCAGAGTCACATCAATACAATAACATCTCAAACATCATACAAAAGAGAAGGGTCTGACTACGGACGAAATCAAACGATAAAATGACATCCACCCTTGCTATCCCAGGCTGCCGCCTGGAACCCATCCAAGATTGAAGACGAAGAAGAAGAAGAAGAACTCCAAATCAAATCAAGCAACGCGCTCACGTCAAATCATCACATTACTTGAACCTGCAACTGGTGTTGTAGTAATCTGTGAGCCACACGGACTCAGCAATCTCATTTCCAAGGGTATCAAGACTATTAAAGCTTAATAGGTCAGGCATGGTTAAGTGGTGAGGCTGCAGCAACGACTAAGCACATATTTGAGTGGCTAACTTACGAGTACATAAAGTAAAGTATGGTGGTATACACATACGGACGTGAACTAGTAATGATCACTAACTGATCCTGAACACCTACTTAAATCAATCATAACCACACCGTGTTCTCTCCCGAATAAGGACTCACGAGAAGAGACAGTCCCGGTTACGCACACGGTTGGTGTATTTTATTAGAGCTTACTTCAAATTTGCTATGATCGGGTGTTAAAAAAATTATCCAAGTTTGCCACATAATCGCGGGCACGGCTTCTCGAAAAGATTTAACTCTGCAGGGGTGCTCCAACTTATCCATCACAAATTAACCACACACAGCGGGAATAACCTCAACCACGGATCTCGTGATCTTCCTAGGCAAATCCAAAGGAAATCTGACACCTCGAGATAGCCCGAAGAAGATCAGAGTTCCTCACTCAAGACGTTCGAGAAAGGTAAAACAAGTCCAGCAAGGCCTCCCGACATGTCGACAGTCCCGATAGGAGCCGTGTATCTCGTTCTCAGGACACGGCGGATGAGCTAAGCGTACAGTAACTGAAGTCCCGGGTTGCCCCAGGTAGCCCGCACAGTGCTCTGGTTTGGACCAGCACCAGCAGCACTGGCCCCCTTGTATTATGTTAAATTAATCCACGAGGGGGCGACCCTCTATGCATTTAAAAAGTGATCAGTTTTATTATGATGGGCAAATGTAGTACCAAAGTTGGGCCTTGCCAGACAAGTTTTAATCTAATCCGAAAATCAAGGGGGTCCCCATAACAACCCGGAGCATGTTAGGAGCGCTCATTTCTGGAACATAACACCGGTTCACAAGTAACTCAGGGCGGAAAGAGTGGAACAAAACACCAAGCAAAAGGCCAAGCCTTCCACCCTTTACCAAGTCTATGTGTGCATTAAATTAAATAGCAGCAATATTGTGATATACCAAAAGAATGACCATGTTGACACATGGAAGCAAATGCACTTGCAGCTAGCAAAGCTATAAGAAGGTCTGAGCAAGCGCTCACATAGCCAAACAATGTTTTGCTGGGATGTGGAGGGGTTAGAGGCTTATCATGGCAGTGTTGGGAGGCGTATCAAACAAGTGGTAGGTAGCGAGACATAACGACAAAAGACGAGACAACTAGCATGGCAATGATAGTAATGGTATCCAGGGAAATGTGTCATCTTGCCTGAGATCCCGCTCGGAAGAAGAACGAGTCCATTAAGAAGACGAACCAACGTAGTCAAACGAATCCTCACACTCCGAACGCTTTCGGAACTCTATCGAGAAGAAGCAATCCGAAACTACAATCAACACAAGATACACCACCACATATGCAAAACACGATACACAACAAATATGATGCATGTCCGGTTTAATATGCAATGCATGACAATTCACAACAACCAAATACTACACATTAAGTGAAGCTCAATATGCAACGAGTTGCATATTGACGAAACTCCATGTTCGAATTATTTAGTTCACTCTTGTTAGGTACACGACAATATTAAATGTTGTTAAACATGTCAAGAGGTGAAGCATAAGTAAACTATACTATCTAGGCATGTTAAATGAGGCCAAAAACAACTTATAGCATTTCCGAAATGACCTCATATGTTAATTTAGAAATTGGCCCAGATCTGAACTAAACAGATTTTATAATATTTAAACCACAGAATAAAGCCTACCATGTTATTCTACACGTCATTCTAGTCGATTTCCATATGTAGAACATCTCAAACGGAGCTACGGTTCAAAAGATATGAGCAACACAAGATGCACATGGCATGAATGCAAATGCATGGAAAAACCACCACAACCATCTCAAATCATGAATGCAACAAGTGGTTATGAAACTGCATGAGGTTCTAAGCAAGTTTCATATATGGAATGTCCAAAACGGAGCTACGGTTCAACCACAATCATCAAAACAAGTTTTAGTTGAAATCTGCCAAAATCAGCAACATAGCATTTTGAACACATGAAAACAACATGTTACAATATTCTAAATGCACAATTCAGGCATGGGGCAATAGCATACAACATCCAATTCATTTCATCTTCAC
Source organism: Hordeum marinum (assembly GCA_022496015.1). NCBI lineage: Eukaryota > Viridiplantae > Streptophyta > Magnoliopsida > Poales > Poaceae > Hordeum > Hordeum marinum. The sequence goes on along the minus strand of CM039673.1, from coordinate 364,741,258 downwards.
AAATCATATTCAAAACATGCACGGATCACTAGGTAGGAAGCTCAAAAGAAGGCTACTTGATAACAGTTCCAGACTTAGTGAAAATAGCAGTTTTAGACAATGCAGTTTTTATCATGAAGGCATATTTACAGCAGTAAACTATAAGCTACAAGTTATATTATGGCACGAAACTTAGCAGCATGCTAGAGGGCAATATCAACAACAAATAACTCCATTACACCTACCACAAAAGAGTTCTAGATCACTAGCAAATCACATGGCAAGGCAGCAACAAAATATAACAGATTCCAGACTTAGAAATATTTTGGACCGTCAAAATAACAGATTTTCATAGCAAGTTGACAACAACAAAACAACACCTAAACATGCATTTCGATGACAAGCAAAATGACTATGGGCTAGGACACATATCAAAGAGCAACTTTCATGTTGAAAATTAATTCATATTATGCACGGATTAATTCCGACGAAAAAGACAAAAGGGCATCACGGCATAAATGACATCCACACAAACATGCTCAAATGGAAAAACTAAATGCACTGATGAAACCAATGGATTTTTCTACCCCGAAAACATATATAATATGATTAGGTTCATGTAGAAAATTAATCACGATTAAATATGCGAGATTAGGCCTATTCACGGTAAAGCAATTCGATAATGCAAATTAAATGCAAAAATCATGCTGACAATTATCTCATGCATGAAAATGCGATGCAAAAGAGATGAACATTTTTTAATATATGTCTTTTTATTAATTCGATGCACGGTTAATTACTTATGAAATGCAATTAAATGCAAATGTGCAATATGATATGTTAAATAATTTTAGGCATGGGTGTAAATAACATACTATTAAACTACATATTATTCTAGCTACGTTTCATGTTGAAATTATTTTCAAAACGTGCACGGTTTAATAGTTATTAGCAGTTATAAATACACGCAAAAAAACAAATAAAAAAACAAAGGGAGGGGCTGCTGACATGGGCCTGATCTGGTCCATTCGACTCGGAGGGGTAGAGGCTGGGGGAGGCAGAGCTGGGCCGGTGGGAGCGGCCCACGCTGGCGACCGCGAGGTCAACGCGCAACGGGAGCGCTCGCTCTCGCCGATCCATGGCAAGGCTGGCGGCGGCGCACACCGGCGGGCGCGGCCAGGCGCGAGGGAGGGCCGGACGGCGACGGGGGAGCGCGGGGATGGCCGGTGAAGGGAGCTCCGGCGGCGGCGCCATGGTGACCAGCTAGAGGACCTGCGGGAGAAGAGCGCCGCAGTGGGGTTAGGGAAGGGGAGGAGAAGGGAAGAAGGGAGAGGAGAGGAGGAGAGGCCGGCGGGCGACTGGCGCGGCTCCGGCGACCTGCTCCGGCCAGGGGCCACTCCGGCGAGGGGCTGGCCACAGGGACGGGAGGAGCCATGGACGAGCACCATGAGAGGCTCGGGGAGCTCCGAAACGGCCATCTCAGACCCGGATGGGCTCAAACGGGCCTAGATGGGCTCGGGCGGGCGGGCTGGAGGTGGGAGAAGGGGCTGGCTAGGGTTTTGGTGGCACGCGGAACGAGGAGAGCTAGGGGGCTTAAATAGGAAAGGAAGGCTAGGGTTAGCTGGCACTATCCGTTTTCGGAGTGCCGGGTGTCGACCCGACGGTCCGGAAGCGGAGAGGGTTTACGGATAGGCTGTGCAGAGGGACTAGGAGGAGATGAGAGGGAAGCGGTGACCCGTGGCACGAATTTGAAAATACCGAGAAACGTCCGATAAACTACCGATAATCTCACTTCTACGGATGACCGATGGGGCATCTAACGAACTCAGAACGCGACGAAAATCGACGGGCGGTCTACCTAAGGTATAACAAGACCGCACGACAAGTTTCAACTCGATCCGAGAATATTTTTGCACGCACTTCAAAACGGTTTTATTTTAAACGGTGTCGCGGGCGCGTGCGTGTGTGGCTGGTCTCGAAACGGGCAACGGCAAAACGGAGAGAACCGGAACTACGAACGGATGCAAGTTTCGAAAACGGGTGACGATGCAATGCAGATGATGCGATTGATGCGATGATGAATGCGACAACCAGACGAACACATGACGAGAACGGAAACAAAAGGGGAATCTTCTAGAATCTTCTGGAACGTCGGTCTTGGGCTGTCACAACTCTCCTCCACTACACGAGGATCTCGTCCCGAGATCTAGAATGAAAAAGGGGAAGAGAAAGAGCAAAAGGTAAAACTTAGTTGCTTTTTTGACAAACGAGAGAACCTAATGAGTCTTGAAGGACGCAAGAGATGAAGAATGAAGAACAAACAGAATTCACAGAATATTTCGGCAGCACTTCGGTAGGAAAGAGAGGCAAAATTAGATGTGATGGAAACAAATTGAAGTAGAGGCACCAAACTTCAGTTGGAATAGATTCAAACTTCAGAGATGGAAGGAAGATGAAAAGATTTCACAACACTCCGGTAAAAGAATAAGCAAGGAAAGAGCAATCTTGAAACAACAAGACCATGGATTGAAGAGAGGAACATCACAAGGCCTCCGGAAGGAAAGAATAGAAGCTAGATCCTTGGGAAGAAGAGAACTGAGCAAACAATGATAACTTCCAGCACAAATGGATTGAAAGCATATCTAGGAAGAGAAGATTGAATGGAGTTGTTGGAACACCAACAATGAAAAGAACAAGCTTATTGTGGACTTATGGAAAATATCTCAAAATTATGAGGTGACAACCTACCACAACAGAAACAATTGATTGATTGAGAGCAACCAGATATGCAAAACTTCTTTCACCAAGAGGAGGAGGAGAAAACTTGAATCACTTATGACACCATCATAAGGATTGTTTATGACGAACAATCCTTAGGAAAAGCTTAAGGTGAAATCCAACCCAAGATAACTCCGAGAAAACAAGATGGGTTTACTTATCTCATTCTTGACAACTTCCTTCGAAACTCCTTATAATCAAGAATTTAATAACACCATCTTAAAAGACAATGAAGAAGGAATTGAATTAAAATCCAAGATAAAGAACACTTGAGCACCTCCAAAAAGAATCTTAAAGAACACTTGAAAATGAAAGAAATCTTGATGAACCACCATGAAGAACCTCCAGAAAAGAGAGGATGATAGAAAAGAATTGAAGGATGCAAAAGAACAAGATTGAGGCCTTCCAAAGAATTAGATAAAGCTTAGCGACAAGATACCTGAGAAAACTAGAGACTCCGGAAAAGAAAGATGACCACTTGGGATAATGAATTTGATATCATGAACAACTTCTAGAAGAAGGATTGAAATCACTTGGATGAAGCAAGACTAAGAATTATGATATGACTATCCTTCATCAAGTCAAATTGATGACAAGCAACGGATTTCACACATCACTTATTCTTCTTGAAAAAGAAAGAAGAGAGAGATAGAGCACAATCTTGAAGATGTCTTGCATGAGAACACCGGTAAGACTTCAACACGAGAGAGAATAATGCAAATGAATGACATAATATGAGAACGAAGAGAGCATGATCCACCTAATGGAAAACTGAACAAGGCACCAGAAAAAATTCGAAACAAAGAGAACACATGAGAATGAAGAGACCAAGAACTTCTTAATAGAAACTGAAAAAGACAACGGAGTAATTGAGATACGAACGAAGGAACAACAATTGAGAAGAATTTGAGAACGAAAGCTGAAAGCTGAGAATGAAGAAATCTTCTGAAATGATGGCCCTCGGAGGATCAAGAAATGAAAAGAACTCTGAAAGCACCAGATAGATATGGGAGAAATCTCTCATGATCAAAAACAATTTGAGATGATAACAACAAGCTGAAACCATGAATCTTTGGAAGAATGAACAATGATTTAAGAGAAACTCTCCTTCGATCTTCGAGCACAGAATGAAGACGAGAAACAACACCATGAATTACTGAGACACTCTGGAATAATGAATAAGGAAAGGTTGAGCCAACAATGAAAATGATTTAGAAGCGAACTTCGAGAAGGCATATGACTGATGTAATTCATTCTTACGTCATATTGAAAAGAACTTGAGGACATCTCCGGAAAAGATTAGAAAAGTCAGGTAGGATCCTGGGAAAGACCTGTGGGTTATGGGCCCACTAAAAGGAAACCACCATTGAGACAATTGATTAGGAAGAGAGATTGCACCGGTACAAATAAAGAACTTGATGATATGAGACGCTTGAAATAATTTAAGAGGACAAGAATGAAAATGATGTCTTCTGAGATATCTTCAACACTCCGGATAGAATAGAGAGGGATGAATACACAAGAGAGGCTTGGATAAGAATTTCCAACATGGGAAAGCAAATAGAGAATGAAAATGATATGATGAACACCAAGAACTTGAATTGAATCCACCGGAAAGGAAAACAAGATGAATACTACTAAATGACAACTTGAGCACTGAGCAACTTCATGAAGAATCACCGGAAAAGAATTACAATGAGAACAAGGCATATGATGAGATCTTGAAATGAAACACTTGAGAATCTCCACAATAAATCACCGGAAACAAGATAGAAGAAAAGATAGCGGAAGCATACATGAATAGAAAAGACACTTGGATGAGAATTTAATCATTGAAGAAAAAGGGTGGGAGGGCGGGAAAAACAAGGAACACTTGGAATAGATGGAATGAACTCCGGGAAGAATAATAGGATTGATTTTGCAATATTGAAGAGGATAGAATTATCTTAAAGAGAAGCACACCGGTAGGAAAAGAATTGATATGACAACTTGATTGGGCAAAAGAATTAGCAATCCACAGAAATAAGAGAACACTACTTCGGGAAGATTTGAGATCACCCTTGACATCGAAGCAACTCGAATTACCATATTCAAAACAAAACAAGGGATGAGGCTTACGAAACAAGCCAGAACAAATACATACCCACTATGCACTTGTTGGAAAGATAATTCTAGGTAACTACTTGAATTCCCACCTAAGAACTTCCGAAAGCTTTCTTGTTTATGCGATTCGAGTTGCGAAATCAGGAACCTGCCCTAGGCAATCAGCTGCAACTGCATCCGCAACCTTCCACACCATAATTCAAGAAATTCCGCAAACTCATCTAATATCGAATCCTCGAACTCACAACGATACTGAACCATGGTGGTACCCCGGATGCCTCCCCAGTACTGGGTGACTCCGACCTTATCTCACCATGATAAGTATTGAAGCAATTTCGAACATCCTCCGTCTTGAGATACTAAGAAAACTGAATGATAACGATGTGTCAAGAATCCCTCGGAGCTCAACTCCCTAGAAGAAATCAAGTCAGACAGGAGGCAGCAAGACAGAACTCCGTCACATCAGCATCATATAGTTTCCAAAATACCCGCGTGATCCTAAAAATTGTTTTTGAGAGAAGAGAAGTAGAATCAAAATTCCTAAGTCGAATACCTCACCAGAGCATAGAAGAGGAGTAAAAAGAAACCTACTCTCCGATATAACTAGACTCAAAATAGTTTTTCACTAGACTCGACTGAACCAAGTTCGATCAATCAATGGGGCTCCTAGGTCGGAACAGGCTCTGATACCAACTTGTTACGCCCAAGATGCGGTCCTATCCTTATTTGGGCATGAGGGCCTCAACAGGGATAGAAGCGCATCTCGATGCGTTCGCAAGAATGGATATCATTACAAGTACATGTACAGAAGAGATGAGTATATGGAATTGGCTTACACTCGCCACAAGCTACATCAGAGTCACATCAATACAATAACATCTCAAACATCATACAAAAGAGCAGGGTCCGACTACGGACGAAATCAAACGATAAAATGACATCCCCCCTTGCTATCCCAGGCTGCCGCCTGGAACCCATCCAAGATTGAAGACGAAGAAGAAGAAGAAGAACTCCAAATCAAATCAAGCAACGCACTCACGTAAAATCATCACATTACCTGAACCTGCAACTGGTGTTGTAGTAATATTTGAGCCATAGGGACTCAGCAATCTCATTTCCAAGGGTATCAAGACTATTAAAGCTTAATAGGTCAGGCATGGTTAAGTGGTGAGACTGCAGTAGCGACTAAGCACATATTTGAGTGGCTAACTTACGAGTACATAAAGTAAAGTATGGTGGTCTACACATACGGACGTGAACTAGTAATGATCACTAACTGATCCTGAACACCTACTTACGTCAATCATAACCCCACCATGTTCTCTCCCGGATAAGGACTCACGAGAAGAGACAGTCACGGTTACGCACATGGTTGGTGTATTTTATTAGAGTTTACTTCAAGTTTGCTATGACCGGGTGTTAAACAAATTATCCAAGTTTGCCACATAACCGCGGGCATGGCTTCTCGAAAAGATTTAACCCCGCAGAGGGTGCTCCAACTTATCCATCACAAATTAACCACACACAGCGGTAATAACCTCAACCACGGATCTCGTGATCTTCCTAGGCAAATCCAAAGGAAATCCGACACCTCGAGATAGCCCGAAGAAGATCAGAGTTCCTCACTCAAGACGTTCGAGAAAGGTAAAACAAGTCTAGCAAGGCCTCCCGACGTGTCGACAATCCCGATAGGAGCCGCATATCTCGTTCTCAGGACACGGCGGATGAGCTAAGCGTACAGTAACTGAAGTCGCGGGTTGCCCCAGGTAGCTCGCACGGTGCTCTGGTTTGGACCAGCACCAGCAGCACTGGCCCCCTTGTATTATGTTAAATTAATCCACGAGGGGGCGACCCTCTATGCATTTAAAAGGTGATAAGTTTTATTATGATGGGCAAATGTAGTACCAAAGTTGTGCCTTGCCAGACAAGTTTTAATCTAACCCGAAAATCAAGGGGGTCCCCATAACAACCCCAAGCATATTAGGAGCGCTCATTTCTGGAACATAACACCGGTTCACAAGTAACTAAGGGCGGCAAGAGTGGAACAAAACACCAAGCAAAAGGCCAAGCCTTCCACCCTTTACCAAGTGTATATGTGCATTAAATTTAAATAGCAGCAATATTGTGATATACCAAAAGAATGACCATGTTGACACATGGAAGCAAATGCACCTGCAGCTAGCAACGCTATAAGAAGGTCTGAGCAAGCGGTAACATAGCCAAACAATGTTTTGCTGGGATGTGGAGGGGTTAGAGGCTTATCATGGGAGTGTTGGGAGGCGTATCAAACAAGTGGTAGGTAGTGAGACATAACGACAAAAGACGAGACAACTAGCATGGCAATGATAGTATTGGTATCCAGGGAAATATGTCATCTTGCCTGAGATCGCGCTCGGAAGAAGAACGAGTCCATTAAAAAGACGAACCAATGTAGTCGAACAAATCCTCACACTCTGAACGCTTTCAGAACTGTATCAAGAAGAAGCAATCCGAAAGAATAGTCAACACAAGATACACCACCACATATGCAAAATACGATGCACAACAAATATGATGCATGTCCGGTTTAATATGCAATGCATGACAATTCACAACAACCAAATACTACACATTAAGTGAAGCTCAATATGCAACGAGTTGCATATTGACAAAACTCCATGTTCAAATTATTTAGTTCACTCTCGTTAGGTACACGACATTATTAAATGTTGTTAAACATGGCAAGAGGTGAAGGATAAGTAAACTATACTATCTAGGCATGTTAAATGAGGCCGGAAACAACTTATAGCATTTCCGAAATGACCTCATATGTTAATTTAGAAATTGGTCCAGATCTGAACTAAACAGATTTTATAATAGTTAAACCACAGAATAAAGCCTACCATGTTATCTACACGTCATTCTAGTCGATTTCCATATATAGAACATCTCAAACGGAGCTACGGTTCAAAAGATATGAGCAACACAAGATGCACAAGGCATGAATGCAAATGCATGGGAAAACCACCACAACCATCTTGAATCATGAATGCAATAAGTGGTTATGAAACTACATGAGATTCTAAGCAAGTTTCATATATGGAATGTCCAAAGCGGAGCTACGGTTCAACCACAATCATCAAAACAAGTTTTAGTTGAAATCTGCCAAAATCAGCAACATAGCATTTTGAACACATGAAAACAACATGTTACAATATTCTAAATGCACAATTCAGGCATGGGGCAATAGCATACAACATCCACTTCATTTCATCTTCACAAATCATATTCAAAACATGCATGGATCACTAGGTAGGAAGCTCACAAGAAGGCTACTTGATAACAGTTCCAGACTTGGTGAAAATAGCAGTTTTAGACAATGCAGTTTTTATCACGAAGGCATATTGACAGCAGTAAAACTATATGCTACAAGTCATATTATGGCACGAAACTTAACAGCATGCTAGAGGGCAATATCAACAAAAAATACCTCCATTACACCTACCACAAAAGAGTTCTAGATCACTAGCAAATCACATGGCAAGGCAGCAACAAAATATAACAGATTCCAGACTTGGAAATATTTTGGACCCTCAAAATAACAGATTTTCATAGCAAGTTGACAACAACAAAACAACACCTAAACATGCATTTCGATGACAAGCAAAATGACCATGGGCTAGGACACATATCAAAGAGCAACTTTCATGTTGAAAATTAATTCATATTATGCACGGATTAATTCCTACGAAAAAGACAAAAGGGCATCACGGCATAAATGACATCCACACAAACATGCTCAAATGGAAAAACTAAATGCACCGATGAAACAATGGATTTTTCTACCCCGGAAACATATATAATATGATTAGGTTCATGTGGAAAATTAATCACAATTAAATATGCGGGATTAGGCCTATTCACGGTAAAGCAATTCGATAATGCAAATTAAATGCAATTATCATGCCGACAATTATCTCATGCATGAAAATGCGATGCAAAAGAGATGAACATTTTTTAATATATGTCTTTTTATTAATTCGATGCACGGTTAATTACTTATGAAATGCAATTAAATGCAAATGTGCAATATGACATGTTAAATAATTTTAGGCATGGGTGTAAATGACATACTATTCAACTACATATTATTGTAGCTACTTTTCATGTTGAAATTATTTTCAAAACGTGCACGGTTTAATAGTTATTAGCAGTTATAAATACATGCAAAAAATAACAAATAAAAAAACAAAGGGGGGGGGTCTGCTCACATCGGCCTGATCTGGCCTATTCGGCTCGGAGGGGCAGAGGCTGGGCGAGGCTGAGCTGGGCCGGTGGGAGTGGCCCACGCTGGCGACCAAGAGGTCAACACGCAGCGGGAGCGCTCGCTCTCGCCGATCCATGGCGAGGCTAGCGGCGGCGCACACCGGCGGGCGCGGCCAGGCGCGAGGGAGGGCCGGACGACGTCGGGGGAGCACGGGGATGGCCAGCGGAGGGAGGTCCGACGGCGGCACCATGGTGGCCGGCTAGAGGACCTGCGGGAGAAGAGCGTCGCAGCGGGGTTAGGGAAGGGGAGGAGAAGGGAAGAATGGAGAGGAGAGGAGGAGAGGCCGGCGGGCGACTGGCGCGGCTCCGGCGACCTGCTCCGGCCAGGGGCCACTCCGGCGAGGGGCTGGCCACAGGGACGGGAGGAGCCATGGAGGAGCACCATGAGAGGCTCGGGGAGCTCCGGAACGGCCATCTCGGGCCCGGATGGGCTCGAACGGGCCTAGACGGGCTCGGGCGGGCTGGCAGGAGGTGGGAGAAGGGGCTGGCTAGGGTTTTGGTGGCATGCGGAACGAGGTGAGCTAGGGGGGCTTAAATAGGAAAGGGAGGCTCGGGTTAGCTGGCACTGTCCGTTTTCGGACTGCCGGCTATCGACCCGACGGTCCGGAAGCGGAGAGGGGTTACGGATAGGCTGTGCAGATGGACTAGTAGGAGATGAGAGGGAAGCGGTGACCCGTGGCACGAAGTTGAAAACACCAAGAAACGTCCGATAAACTACCGATAACCTCACTTCTACGAATGACCGACGGGGCATCTAACGAACTCAGAACGCGATGAAAATCGACGGGCGGTCTACCTAAGGTATAACAAGACCGCACGACAAGTTTCAACTCGATCCGAGAATATTTTTGCGCACACTTAAAAACAGTTTTATTTTAAACGGTGCCGCGGGCGCGTGCGTGTGTGGCTGGTCTCGAAACGGGCAACGGGAAAACGGAGAGAACCGGCAACTACGAACGGATGCAAGTTTCAAAAACGGGTGACGATGCAATGAAGATGATGCGAATGATGCGATGATGAATGCGACAACCATACGAACACATGACGAGAACGGAAACAAAAGGGGAATCTTCTGGAATCTTCTGGAACGTCAGTCTCGGGCTGTCACAACTTACGCCTAGATGGGCTCGGGCGGGCTGGCTAGAGGTGGGAGAAGGGGCTGGCTAGGGTTATGGTGGCACGCGGAACGAGGTGAGCTAGGGGGGCTTAAATAGTAAAGGGAGGCTAGGGTTAGCTGGCACTGTTCATTTTTGGACTGCTGGGTGTCGACCCGACGGTCCGGAAGCGGAGAGGGGTTACGGATAGGCTGTGCAGAGAGACTAGGAGGAGATGAGAGGGAAGCGGTGACCCGTGGCACGAAGTTGAAAACACCGAGAAACGTCCGATAAACTACCGATAACCTCACTTCTACGGATGACCGACGGGGCATCTAACAAACTCAGAACGCGACGAAAATCGACGGGTGGTCTACCTAAGGTATAACAAGACCGCACGACAAATTTCAAGTCGATCCGAGAATATTTTTGCGCGCACTTAAAAACGGTTTTATTTTAAACGGTGCCGCGGGCGCGTGCGTGTGTGGCTGGTCTCGAAACGGGCAACGGCAAAACAGAGAGAACCGGAAACTACGAACGGATGCAAGTTTCGAAAACGGGTGACGATGCAATGTAGATGATGCGAATGATGCGATGATGAATGCGACAACCAGACGAACACATGACGAGAACGGAAACAAAAGGGGAATCTTTTGGAATCTTCTGGATCCTCGGTCTCGGGCTGTCACAGTGGGGGAGAGGAAAACGAGAGGAAAATGGCAAATAATGTAAATGCAAGAGATGAGTTTGTGATGGGTACTCCTTGGCAACGGTCTCTGGTAGGCTTAATGTGTATCCTCCCTGGCAACGGCGCCAGAAATCCTTCTTGCTAGTTCTTGAGCTTGCGTTGGTTTTCCCTTGAAGAGGAAAGGGTGATGCAACAAAGTAGATAAGTATTTCCCTCACTTGTTGAGAACCAATGTATCAATCCAGTAGGAGAAACAAGCAAGTCACCAATAGATGCACCAACACAAACAATCAAACACTTGCACCCAACGCTATAAAGGGGTTGTCAATCCCTTCATGGTTACTTGCAAGGATTAGATCTGATAGAGATAGATGGGAAAGTTTGTGGGAAGTAAAAAGGTAAATAAATTGCAGCAAGGTATTTTTGGTATATATATTTTAAAATATAATATGGAAAATAGACCCCGGGGCCATAAGTTTCACTAGAGGCTTCTCTCTTGAAGGAAAATAACACGGTGGGTGAACAAATTACTGCCGAGCAATTGATAAAAAAGCGCATAGTTATTACGATATCCTAGGCAATGATTATGCATCTAGGCATCACGTCCGTGTCAAGTAGACCGAAACAATTCTGCATCTACTACTAATTACTCCACACATCGACCGACTCATGCCTGCATCTAGAGTATTAAGTTCATGAAGAATAGAGTAACACATTAAGTAAGATGACATGATGTAGATGGATAAACTCAAGCAATATGATGAAAATCCCATCTTTTTACCCTTGATGTGAACAATACAATACGTGCCTCACTACCCCTACTTTGTCATTGGGTGAGGACACCTCAAGATTGAACCCAAAACTAAGCACTTCTCCCATTGTTAGAATTACCAATCTAGTTGGTCAAATCAAGCCAATAACTCTAAGAGACTTGCAAAGATATGAAATTATGAATATAAGAATTCAGACAAGAACGAAATAATATTCATAGATAAGCTGATCATAAACTCACAATTCATTGGATCTCGACAAACACACCACAAAAGAGTATTACATCGGATATATCCCCATGAAGATCATGGAGAACATGGTATTGAAGCACAAAGAGAGAGAAGAAGCCATCTAGCTACTAGATCTGGCCTCGTAGGTCTATGGTGGAATACTCATGCATCATCGGAGGGGCAATGGAGTTGCTATACATGCCCTCCGTGATCGAATCCCCCTCTAGCAGATTATTAGAAAAGGCTCCAAGATTCGATCTCTCGGGAACGGAGGCTTCCAGCGGCAAAAAAGTATTATCATTGCTCTTTTTGCTATTGGGGAATATTTGGGAATTTATAGGCCGAATATTAGGGTTAGAGGACCTGATGGGGGGCCACAAGCTAGGGGCACCCCGTTGGCCACGCCAGGTTGGCTTGTGACTGCCCGGCAAGTCTCGTGCCTTCCTCTCCAAGTCTGGTAGATGTCTTCTGGTCCAAGAAAAATCATCACAATTTTTTTATTCCGTTTGGACTCCATTTAATATTCCTTATCTACAATACTCAAAAACAAGGAAAAACAGAAACTGGCACTAGGCTCTAGGTTAATAGGTTAGTCCCAAAATAATATAAAATAGCATATTAATGCATATAAAACATCCAAAACAGATAATATAATAGCATGGGACAATAAAATATTATAGATATGTTGGAGACGTATCACCGTGCAAGCCGTCCAGGACGAGGTGCCGTACGCAAAGATGCTCGAGGCGTAGCGCGCCAAACACTACTTGGGAATGCCCGCCGCGCAGCTGGTGTGGTGGGACGGTTCGTCGGGGAAGGCCCCGCGCTGCCGTGCGCGCACGGCGACGGAGACTACCTCGACTTATTTGGTAGGGTGGTGGAGGCGCTAGAGACCAGCATCTCATGGGTGGATGAGGACAACAAGGCTAGCGCGTGTGACCTCCTAGACCTTTCTCTGACGTGCGTCTTCTTCAACCTGCGCCACCACGACCTGGAGCTCGATCTTCTGCGCGTCATAGAACGGGTGCCTAAGGAGCTCCACAGGCCCCTCCGGGACGAGCTGTGCCCGCACATGGAGTCCCTGGTGGAGCGGTTTGTCCTGTTGCCCACGTCGGGCAAGGATGACGGCTCTGATGCCGAGGCCGCTGATGGTTCGGACAGCGACAGTGGCTCCTCCACCTAGGCATCCCCTGTTCCCTTTTTCTGGTTCCTGTCATGTTCAAGAAAAACTCGGCCCCTGAGGGCATCAGTCTTTTGTGTATTACCTTCATCCTCCTGCTTCCTTTCCTTAAATTACGGGTTGCCTGCTTGACGTGACGTGACTTTGTCTCTTGCGTGGGGCTTGGTGTCGTTGTTGATGCGGCCGGTGATGGCGGCCTGCCGGGACCTCGCGAGGCATTCCCTCCCAAGGAGAAGCTTGCTGCTTTCAAATCCTGGGTTCTTATTGTCGTCGCTTGACGAGGCCGGACTCCTCCTCTTGCACCGTATTTTGTGGCACGTAGGGCCACAAGAACCCTTGTGGTAGCACATAGAGAACCGTAGTGCCTGCATTCTGACTTTAATGCTCACTATTCCTACCCAGCATTCGGGCTATCATTTGATCAGAAAGTTTCTGCTCTGTTCGGTGGACTACATAGCTTGTCGGGTGGTGGCGATTTTGTGTGTCACATCGTGCAGCTGAGACGTCCAGGGATCTCGGGGATTCCACCTGGGGGGCTTCTTCCTTGTTTGCGGAATGGTTTGGGGGGCCTTTCGGCACTTTGCGTCTACGGGACCCAATCACGAGAAGGCCTCGACCATCATTGGGGTGGCCGGATCACCAGGACGAGACCAAAGGGGGCGAGGCCTCGGCCACCGCTAGGGCGTCCGGATCACCAGGACGAGACCACGGGCCACGAGATTGGCGAGGTTCCTGGGGTGTGTTGCTGAGGAACCCCCCTTGATGCTCAAGCAGCGCTCTACATCGGTAGACCCAGTCCTGCGCAGTCCCCGACCACCGTTGGGGCGTCCGGATCACCAAGACGAGACCAAGGGGTGGGGACTCGACCTCCGTTGGGGCGTCCGGATCACCGGGACGAGACCAATGGCGCGAGGGGCTATATGACCGGTAAGCCTCCCGAGGCGCATTGTTCAAGGGGTCCCCCTTGATGCTCGAGCACCCCCATACCGTTCTCCCGGCCGCTGCCTCGGGAGGTGCCTGATCCTCCCGAGGCTCCGTGATGTTGTGCTGTGCCACGTTCGGAGCCCCCAAGCGGGGGTCGGCCACCAAAAAGGTGTAAGTTCTTGATGCGACAGTTCCTTGCCGGCCTTCTCTCAGGCGCCACGGGGAGGGCCAAAGCGCGTAGGCCCTTGTGAAGTGCTAATTCATAGAAAGGGACTCCAAGACAAGAAAAAGGAAAGAGTGATGAGAGAAAAGTCCCCGCCCATTTTTTAAATAGAGTTCCAAAATCTTGAAATTTCATTTCAAAGAGTGGCAAATCAAACACCAAAAAAGAAGCAGGGAACTGTCGCATCCGAGGCTAGTCTTCGTCTTTGTCTTCCCCTAGTGCGGAGCGTAGGGCATCCACGTTGCGTGGGCATGGTCATTGGAGGACAGTGTTATCCGCTAGCGCAAAGCCATGTTTTGCACCAACTGTAAATGGCATGGCCGTCACCAGGACCCTCATAGACGGTGGTACCGACCTGAACATCCTCGCCGTGGAGACGTTCTAGGCACTGTAGGTGCCCCATGGCCGACTTGCGCCTTCAAGGCCCTTCTCCGGAGTGGTCGGGGGATCCATCGCTCCCTTGGGGCAGGTGCACCTCCCCATCACCTTTGGCACCCATTCCAACTTCCGCACCAAGCAGATCGACTTTGACGTTGCCCACATCCACCTCATTAACAACGCAATACTTGGCTACCCTGCCCTTTCCCACATCATGGCGGCAACGCACGCGGGCTACAACGTCATCAAGATGCCCGGGAGCAGCAGCGTCCTCACCATCGTCGGAGATGCCAAGGACGCGGCACATGCACTCAAGCACACCTACAAAGCAGCGTCCGCGGCATGCCCCAATGCTGGGGATGCCGTGCAGGCCTTGGGGGACACTAGAGACGCCCTTGACGTCACATCGGTGAAGAAGAAATTGTTGTTCTCTTAGAGCCGGTAAGAGACGAAGAAGGTGCCCGGGGACGAAGAGAATCCTGGCCATACCTTCACCATCAACGTTGGCCTGCCTCAGGAGTAGGAGGAGGCATTGGTGGCCTTCCTCCACGCGAACAAGAATGCATTCACGTGGAACGCTTCTAACCTGGCGGGGGTCCCGAGGGATGTGATCGAGCAGCACCTTATGGTGTTCCCCAACGCACATCCAGTGAAGCAAAAGGTGAGGAGGAAGGCTCAGGAGAAGCAGACGTTCATCGCCCAAGAGGTTGGCAAGCTGAAGGAAGCTGGAGTTATCCGGGAGGTACGGTACCCGTAGTGGCTCGCCAACCTGGTGGTCATCCTGAAGAAGTGTGGGAAGGAGCGTATGTGCATCGACTTCACGAGCCTCAACAAAGCCGGTCCCTAAGACCCGTTCCCGCTGCCGCGCATCGGCCAGATCATGGACTCCACCGCCGAGTGTGACCTTCTATGCTTCCTAGACGCTTTCTGAGGCTACCATGAGATCAAAATGGTAGTGGAGGACTTTGAGAAGACGGCCTTCCTCACTTCATGCAGTGTATTCTGCTACACGTGCATGCCCTTCGCGCTACGGAATGCCAGAGCAACCTTCCAGCGGTTGATGCACATCGTCCTGGGCAACAGCTTGGGGGGAATGTGGAAACCTATGTCGACGACATCGTGGTCAAGTTATGAGAAGCCAGGACCCTGATCGAGGATCTGGAGGAGACGTTCGCCAGCCCGAGGAAGGTGAATCTGAGGCTCAACCCCGAGAAGTGCGTCTTCGGGGTCCCGTCAGGCAAGCTGCTCGGTTTTTGGGTGTGGCACCGGGAGATTTAGGCAAACCCGGAGAAGATTAAGGCAATAAGCAAGATGTGTCCGCCATAGACCCTCAAGGAAATGCAGAAGCTGGCAGGTTACGTGACCTCCTTGGTGTGCTTCATCTCCAATCTCGGCGAGCGGGCCCTGCCGTTCTTCAAGATCACGAAGAGGAAGGGCTCCTTTGAATGGACTCTGGAGGCAGATGCGGCGTTCGAAGAACTCAAGCAGTACCTTACGAGCCCGCCAGTGATGGTGGCACCTCGGCCCCAGGATCCCCTACTGATATACCTGGCTGCCACCCCACACTCCGCCAGCACTGCACTCGTGGCGATCAGGGAGGAGCGTGCCGATGCTACCTCTTGAGCTTGCGTTGGTTTTTCCCTAGAAGAGGAACTGGTGATGCAGCGAAGTAGATAAGTATTTCCCTCAGTTGTTGAGAACCAAGGTATCAATCAAGTAGGAGGAACGAGCAAGTTACTAATGGTTGCACCTACACAAACAATCAAACTCTTGCACCCAATGCTATAAAGGGGTTGTCAATCCCTTCACGGTTATTTGCAAGGATTAGATCTGAAAGATATAGATGTAAACGAGTGCGGAAAGTAAAAGGTAAATAAATTGCATCAAGGTATAGATATAAAAGTATATGATGGAAAATAGACCCGGGGGCCATAGGTTTCACTAGAGGCTTCTCCCTTGAAGGCAAATATCATGGTGTGTAAACAAATTACTGTCAAGCAATTGATAGAAAAGCAAATAATCATGTAGTTATCCAAGGCAATGATCATGTATATAGGCATCACATCCATGACAAGTAGACCGAAACGATTCTGCATCTACTATTACTACTCCACACATCGACCGACTCCTGCCTGCATCTAGAGTATTAAGTTCATGAAGAACAGAATAACACATTAAGAAAGATGACATGATGTAGAGGGATAAACTCAAGCAATACGATAAAAACCATATTGTTACCCTTGATGGAAACAATACAATACGTGCCTCGCTACCTCTACTATGTCACTGAGTGAGGACACCACAAGACTGAACCCAAAACCAAGCACTTCTCCCATTGCAAGAATTGCCAATCTAGTTAGCCAAACCAAACCAATAACTCGAGGAGACTTGCAAGGATATGAAATCATGCATATAAGAAATCAGAGGAGAATCAAATAAGATTCATGGATAATCTGAACATAAACTCACAATTCATCGGATCTTGACAAACACACCACAAAAGAGGATTACATCGGATAGATCTCCATGAAGATCATGAAGAACATGGTATTGAAGATCAAAGAGAGAGAAGAAGCCATCTAGCTACTAGCTATGGACCCGTAGGTCTGTGGTGGACTATTCACACATCATCAGAGGGGCAATGGAGTTGATGTAGATGCCCTCCGTGATCGAAACCCTCTCTGGCAGATTACCAGAAAAGGCTCCAAGACTAGATCTCTCGGGAATGGAGGCTTCCGTTGGGGGAAAAGTATTTGCGTGGCTCGTTCTAATGTTGGGGGAGTATTTGGGTATTTATAGGCCAGTAATTAGGGTTAGGAGACCTGCCAAGAGGCGACAAGCCGGCTAGGCGCAGCCAGGGGGTGCCTAGCAGGCTTGTGGCGCCCTGGCTTCTCCCCTGACATGCACTCCAAGGTTGGATGACTTGTTTCCTTCCAGAAAATTCCTTCCGAAAGTTTTATTCCGTTTGGACTCCATTCAATATTCCATGTCTGCAAAACTCAAAAACAAGGAAAAAACAGAAACTGACACTTGGTTCTAGATTAATAGGTTTGTCCCAAAAATAATATAAAATAGGATATTAATGCATATAAAACATCCAAAACAGATAATATAATAGCATGCAATCATCAAAAATTATAGATATGTTGGAGACGTATCAGCATCCCCAAGCTTAATTCCTGCTCATCCTCGAGTAGGTAAATGATAAAAACAGATTTTTTGATGTGGGGTGCTACCTATCATATTTATCCAAGTAATATTCTTTATTGCGGCATGAATATTCAGATCCGTAAGACTCAAAACAAAAGCAAAATATTGATATAGAAACAATAACACTTCAAGCAGACTAGTAAAGCAATTGTATTTCTTCAAAATATAATGGCAAAAGAAAGTTATCCCCACAATATCATATGGTCTGGCTATGCTCCATCTTCACCACACAAAGTATTTATATCATCCACAACCCCGATGAAAAGTCAAGCAATTGTTTTCATACCTGTATTTTCTCAATCTTTTTCAACTCTCGCGCAATACATGAGCGCGAGCCATGGATATAGCACTATAGGTGGAATAGAATATGGTGGAGGTTGTTAAGGAAAGGGAGAATATAGTCTCACATCAACTAGGCGTATCAACGGGCTATGGATATGCCCATCAATAGATATCAATGTGAGTTAGTAGGGATTGCCATGCAACTGATGCACTAGAGTTATAAGTGTATGAAAGCTCAAAATGAAACTAAGTGGACGTGCATCACGAAGAAAAATTCCACTAGCTATATGAAAGTGACAAAATAGGAGACTCTCTATCATGAAGATCATGGTGCTACTTTGAAGCACAAGTGTGGAAAAAGGTAGTAGCAATGTCCCTTCTCTCCTTTCTCTCATTTTTTTGTGTGGGCATCTAAGGCCTCTTTTATTTTTTTATTTGGTCTTCGCTGGCCTCTTTTATTTTTCATAAAGTCCAGAATCTCATCCCCACTTGTGAGGGAATCATAGCTTCCATCATCCTGTCCTCAAATGGGACATTCTATAATAATGATAATCATCACACTTTTATCTACTTACAACTCAAGAGAAAAATTACAACTCGATACCTATGACAAAATAAGACTCTATATGCAATATGGAAATGATGGTGCATGTCATAAAAGGAAACAGTGGAGGTTGCATGGCAATATATCTCGGAATGGCTATGGAAATGCTATAATAGGTAGGTATGGTGGCTGTTTTGAGGAAAGATATATGGTGGCTGTTTTGAGGAAGGTATATGGTGGCCGTTTTGAGGAAGGTGTTTGTTGTACCGGAAAAAGTTGCACGGTACTAGAAAGGCTAGCAAAAGTTGAAGGGTGAGAGTGCGTCTAATACATGGACTCAACATTAGTCATAAAGAACTCACATATTTATTGCAAAAGTCTATTAGTCATTGAATCAAAGCATTAAACGCATGCTCCTAGGGGTAAGTTGGTAGGAGTTAAACATGATGCGCCCCTGACCCTCACACAAAGGCCGACAATCTATAAACAAGTCATGCTCCGACTTCCTTGCATAGCGGTTCACCACACGTGCATGCTATGGGAATCACAAACCTTTACAAAAGTATTTTTACCAAATCACAATTTACTTCCTAACATGTCTCTTAACATTACCATCTTTATATCTCAAAACTTTATGCAAGGAATCAAACTTCTCATAAATACTCAATGCGCTTAATATGGAAGTTTTTATTATATCCCTTTTGGATGCCTATCATATTAGGACTAAATTCATAACCTAGACCAATTACCATGCTGTTTTAGAAACTCTCAAAATAATATAAGTGAGGTACAAGAGTTCAAGTATTTCTATAAAACTCAAACACCACCGCGCTCCAAAAGATATAAGTGAAGCACATAGAGCAAAATTGCCCAACTCAAAAAGATATAAGTGAAGCACAAAGAGTATTCTAATAAATCCATGATTCAGTGTGTCTCTCTAAAAATATGTGTGAAGCAAGGATGATTGTGGCAAACTAACAAGCAAAGACTCATATCATACAAGACGCTCCAAGCAAAACACATATCATGTGGTGAATAAAAATATAGCCTCAAGTAAATTTACCAATGGATTGAAGACGAAAGAGGGGATACCTTCCGGGGAATCCCCAAGCTTAGGATCTTTGGCATCCTTTAATATGACTTGGGGTGCCTTGGGAAACCCCAAGCTTAGGCTCTTGCCTCTCCTTATTCCATAGTCCACAAAATCTTTACCCAAACTTGAAAACTTCACAACAGAAAACTTAACAAAAAACTCGTGAGATCCGTTAGTATAAGAAATTAAATCACCACTTTAGGTACTGTTGTGAACTCATTATTTATTTATATTGGTGTTATGCCTACTGTAATCTAACTTCTCCATGGCTCATACCACATGATACAACCCATAGATTCATCAAAATTGTCAAACAACTCAAAGAAAACAGAATCTGTCAAAAACAGAACAGTCTGTAGCAATATGGAAACTTTGTATACTTATTTAACTCAAAAACTTCTGAAAAATTAGTACAAACTAGAAATTTATATATAAATCTTGTGTAAAAATTTCAGATCAATTCGACGCTCTGAATAAATTAGAAAATTCCTGGACTGAGGGCAAACGTTTTTGTTTTTCAGCAAGATCAAATCAACAACTACCATAGATCACCCCAAAGGTTTTACTTGGCTCAAACACTAATAAAAACACCAAAACACAATTAATACATAATTAATAATGTGATAAACACCCAAAAACATAGGCAAAGATAGAACACAAAAATAAAATTGGGTTGTCCCCAACAAGCGCTATTGTTTAACGCCCTTAGCTAGGCAAAACGCAGTAGATCTAGGTATTGTCATCTTTGGTATGCAATCCAAACTTAATCAAACCATCAAAAACTTTTCTTAATAGATCTATCCTTTCCCTTATTTCCTTCCTAGTATCAGAATTTAAATCATGAAAAGGACTTTCGCTAGTGATTTTAACATTCACGAACCCGTAATCTAGATCATCGCCATATATATCATCGTATAAAACACGTATCCTATTTCTAACGGGTTCCTTAATCCTTTTTTCAAGAAAATAGTCCTTATACCCTACAAAAATTCCCCTAGTAACCCAATCAAATTCCTCATAGGTCTCTAGATACAAGGCTTGGGAGTCTTTCGCGTGGGGAGCTCTTTTCCTAAGATTTTCACTATAAGATTGATGGTGTCTAGCTTCTAGACTACGTAAAGTTTCTTTATCATGGAGAATTTCTTCAATTGGAGGGTGTTCAACATCTTTATCATAGAAAGCAAAATTCTCCCTAGCTTCTTGTACGATGAAATCAAATTCTTGCATAAGGATGATGGTTGCAATCTTCTTAGCCTTAGGGTGATTAATATTGGGAAGTTCATAAAATACTTTTTGCAAAGCGGGATGAAGCTGCACAAATTTTCTTTCCAATTTTCAATGATCATGACAATAGCGTCTGCATGACTATTTGTGCTAAGAAGAATAGACCTCTTACTCTTAGGCATTAGCCCCGTACAATCAAAGAATGCTTGAATAACACTCTTCCCAATAATATTCTCATCTCCTACTTGAAAAGTTTTAGTTTTGTAATTAGGAGGAGATTCAGTTTCATGTTCTAAAGAGCAAGATTCCAATTTTTCTTTAGGATTAGTACTAGCAATACCCTATAGATTTTCAGCGATAACCTTCCTTACTTCAGACACGGTGGCAAAGCAAGTAATCAAGCACACAAGCAAAGAAAGGCAAACGAAAGAAGGGCGAACAAAAAAGGCAAATCTTTTTGGTATTTTTTAAAAATCGTTTTAGAAGAGGGGGAGAGGAAAACGAGAGGCAAATGGCAAATAAAGTAAATGTAAGAGATGAGTTTGTGAAGGGTACTTGGTAGGCTTGATGTGTATCCTCCCCGGCAATGGCGCCAGAAATCCTTCTTGTTACCTCTTGAGATTGCGTTGGTTTTCCCTTAAAGAGGAAAGGGTGATGCAACGAAGTAGATAAGTATTTCCCTCAATTGTTGAGAAGGTATCAATCCAGTAGGAGGAACAAGCAAGTCACCAATGGTTGCACCTACACAAACAATCAAACTCTTGCACCCAACGCTATAAAGGGGTTGTCAATCCCTTCACAGTTATTTGCAAGGACTAGATGTGAAAGAGATAGATGTAAACGAGTGTGGAAAGTAAAAGGTAAATAAATTGCAGCCAGGTATAGATCTGAAAATATATGATGGAAAATAGACCCGAGGGCCATAGGTTTCACTAGAGGCTTCTCACTTGAAGGCAAATATCATGGTGGGTAAACAAATTACTGTCACGCAGTTGATAGAAAAGAGAATAAGCATGTAGTTATCCAAGGAAATGATCATGCATATAGGCATCACGTCAGTGACAAGTAGACCGAAACGATTCTGCATCTACTACTGTTACTCCACACATCTACCGACTCCTGCCTGCATCTAGAGTATTAAGTTCATGAAGAACAGAGTAACGCATTAAGATAGATGACATGATGTAGAGGGATAAGCTCAAGCAATATGACGAAAACCCCATCTTGTAACCCTTGATGGCAACAATACAATACGTGCCTCGCTACCCCTACTATGTCACTGGGTGAGGACACCGCAAGATTGAACCGAAAACCAAGCACTTCTCCCATAGCAATAATTACCAATATAGTTGGCCAAACCAAACCAATAACTCAAAGAGACTTGCAAGGATATGAAATCATGCATATAAGAAATCATAGGAGATTCAAATAAGATTCATGGATAATCTGAACATAAACTCACAATTCATCGGATCTTGACAAACTCACCACAAAAGAGGATTACATCGGATAGATCTCCATGAAGATCATGAAGAACATGGTATTGAAGATCAAAGAGAGAGAAGAAGCCACCTTTCTACTAGCTATGGACCCGTAGGTCTATGGTGGACTACTCACGCATCATCGGGGGGCAATGGAGTTGATGTAGATGCCCTTCGTGATAAAAAAACCTCCAGCAGATTACCGGAAAAGGCTCCAAGATTGGATCTCTCGGGAACGGAGGCTTCCGGTGGCGGAAAAGGATTTGTGTGGCTCGTTCTGATGTTGGGGGAATATTTGGGTATTTATAGGCCAAGAATTAGTCTTAAGAGACCTACCACGAGGCAACAAGCTTGCTAGGCGCGACCAGGGGAGCCCGTGCCTAGCAGGCTTGTGGCGCCCTGGCACCTCCCCTGACGTGCACTCCAAGCTTGGATGACTTGTTTCCTTCCAGAAAAATTCCTTCCGAAGGTTTTATTCTGTTTGGACTTCGTTTAATATTCCATATCTGGAAAACTCAAAAACAAGGAAAAAACAGAAACTGGCACTTGGCTCTAGATTTATAGGTTAGTACCAAAAATAATATAAAATAGCATATTAATTCATATAAAACATCCAAAACAGATAATATAATAGATCATCAAAAATTATAGATACGTTGGAGACGTATTAGCTGACACGCGCGCTACATCATTAGGCACAAGCAAGGCCCCATTGATGAAGCAAGGTGACTCACAGGATGCCATGGAGCCCTCTCCTCCTCAAGACGATGCTCTTAAGGCCCTGGTCGCCCTAGAGACCCCTAGGGCACCCGAGCCTCATGAGCCCGCTATTGAGCAGGGCCCTGCAGGAGGCCTCTCCCTCGTCGATTGCCACGTGTACTATGTCAGTATAGTGCTGCGGGACACGCGCTCATGCTATGCCATGCATTAGACGCTCTTTCTCACACTTCTTGTCGCCTTGAGGAAGCTGCATCATTACTTTTAGGGACATCCCATCAAGGTCATCTCCGCGTACCCCTTGGAGAAGGTGTCGCGCAACCCCAACGCGCCAGGGAGAGTCGCGAAATGGAACATTGAGCTACATGCCTCGAATATAGAGTTCATCACGACCAAGGCCATCAAGGGGGGCGGCCCTGGCTGACTTTGTAGCAGAATGGACGGACGCTCCCAACCGGGGTTGGATGAGGGCCAGTCTCTCAGCCCCGGCGACGAGGCACCTAAGGGTTGGACCATGCACTTTGATGGGGCCTTCGCGCGCAGGGGAGCAGGGACTAGAGTTGTGCTCATCTCCTCGACTGCGGACAAGCTCTACTACGCTGTGTAACTCTGTTTCCAGCATGGTGAGAAGGTCTCCAATAACATCGCGCAGTACAAGGGCCTCATCACTGGCCTCAAGGCCACGACTGCCTTGGGGATTCAGCGCCTATACCATCAATGGCGACTCCCAACTCCTCGTCAACTACTCCAACAAAGAGTATACACCTAAAGATGAGCACATGGTGGCATACTTGGAAGAGGTACGTCAAATTGAAAAATGTTTTTAGGGCTTGGAATATCAGCACAATCCACGCAACGCGAGCAAGGAGGCCGATGACATTGCCAAGAGGGTATCGCGCCGCAAACCCCAGGAGCTGGGCATCTTCGAGGAACGGATCTTCAAGCCCTCTACGGCGCCGCCAATCGAGGATCTGGAACCGCGAAGTGAAGAGCTGCCACCAACACCACCCTCGGGGGCTCTAGCTTGTGGTCCGGCCACGGGAGCCGGACTGCTCCTGGCGCTAGAGCCCTAGGTCGACGACTGGACACAGGAGTTCAGTGCATACGTGCTTCATGGCACGCTATCGGAAAAGGAGGAAGACGCAGAGCGTGTGGCACTACAAGCCATAGCTTACTATCTAGAGGACGGCGAGCTGTACCGCAGGCGCCCGAACGACATTGCGCTGCGGTGCATATCCAGGGAACATGGGTGCGAGCTGCTGGCCGACATCCATGGTGGAGACTAAGGGAACCACTCCTCATCGCGCACCCTTGCAGGGAAGGCATTTTGATCTGGCTTCTATTGGCCCACGACGCTCAACAACGCCATCGAGCTAGTCCAGTCCCGTGAGGCCTGCCAGTTCCATGCCAAGCAGATTCATCAGCCCATGCAGGGCCTCCAAATCATCCCGCTCTCCTGGCCCTTTGCGGTCTGGGGGTTGAACATACTGGGGCCTTTCCCATGGGCAGTAGGCGGGTACCGCTACCTCTACGTCGCAATCGACAAGTTGACCAAGTGGGCGGAGGTGGAGCCCGTACGCACCATCCCCGCTGGATCGGCCGTCAAGTTCACCAAGGGCCTCGTGAGCCACGTCGGCATCCCCAACCACATCATCACCGATAATAGTTCGCATTTCACGAGTAACCTCTTTCGGACCTATTGCGCTAATCTTGGAATGCAGATATGCTACGCCTCGGTGGCACACCCACGGAGCAACAGTCAGGCAGAACACGCCAACACGGAGGTCCTGTGGGGCCTCAACGCAAGGAGCTTCAAGAATAAGCTTGAAGTTTGTGGCAGGGGTTGGGTCGACGAACATCAGTCCGTGCTGTGGTCCATCCGCACCAACACGACTAAGCCCACCGGTGAGACCCTGTTCTTCCTCGTCTATGGAGCCGAAGCCGTCCTCCCGCATGAGGTCAAGCACCGATACCCGTGGGTTTTGACATTCGACGAGGAGCGTCAGGATGCCATGCGAGGAAAAGACCTGATGCTCGAGGAGGAGGCCCACCGTCAAGCCTTGCTCCGAGCTACGAGGTACCAGCTGGTGCTGCGGCATTACCATTGTTGCAACATCCGCTCCAGGACCCTCGAAGTCGGAAACCTCATCCTGAGGTGGGTCCTTTCCAGGGAGGGCTTGCACAAGCTCTCGCCCAAGTGGGAGGGCTCATTCAAGGTCGCCCACAACTTCAGGCCTGGCGCTGTGCACCTAGAGACTCAGGACGGGGTCCCCATCTAGAATGCCTGGAACATCCAGCACTTCCACAAGTTCTACCCGTGACACTCCCATGTAATAATGATTGGGATGTTGATGTCTACTACACAACCTTATTCTTGTAGACTCGTGTTGGGCCTCCAAGCGTAGAGTTTTGTAGGACAGTAGCAATTTTCCCTCAAGTGGATGACCTAAGGTTTATCAATCCATAGGAGGCGTAGGATGAAGATGGTCTCTCTCAAACAACCCTGCAACCAAATAACAAAGAGTCTCTTGTGTCCCCAACACACCCAATACAATGGTAAATTGTATAGGTGCACTAGTTCGGCGAATAGATGGTGATACAAGTGTAATATGGATGGTAGATATAGGTTTTTGTAATCTGAAAATATAAAAAGGCAAGGTAACAAATAGTAAACAACGAGCAAAATGTTGTATAAATGCTTGGAAACAAGGCCTAGGGTCCATACTTTCACTAGTGCAATTTCTCTCAACAATATTGGCATAGTTGAATCATATGTAAATCTCTCTCGCGCAACAAAGAGTTCACTCCAAAGTCACAAATAGCGGAGAACAGACGAAGAAATTATTTTTGGGTACAAAACCACCTCAAAGTTATCTTTTCTGGTCAATCTTATGAGCTATCCCTATAAGTGTCACAAACAGCCCTAGAGTTCATACTAAAATAACACCTTAAGATACACATCAACCAAAACCCTAATGTCACCTAGATACTCCAATGTCACCACAAGTACCCATGGGCTTGATTATATGATATGCATAACATAATTTTAGATTCATCATGTTCAATCCAACACAAAGAACTTCAAAGAGTGCCCCAAAGTTTCTACTGGAAAGTCAAGACAAACACGTCTGCCTACCCATATGCATAGATTCCCAAGGTCACGGAACCCGCAAGTTAATCACCAAAACATACATCAAGTGGATCAATAGAACATCCCATTGTCACCACGAATATCCCATCGCAAGACATACATCAAGTATTCTCAAATTCTTAAAGACTCAATCCAATAAGAAAACTTCAAGGGAAAACTTAATTCATCGATAGAGAGGGGAAAACTCCATATGATTCAATCTATATCAATAAAGCTCGCGGTACATCAAGATCATGCAATCTCAAGAACACGAGAGAGAGATCAAACACATAGCTACCGGTACATACCTTGAGCCCCGAGGGTGAACTACTCCCTCCTTGTCATTGAGACCGCCGGGATGATGAAGATGGCCTCCGGTGATGGTTTCCCCCTCCGACAGGGTGCAGGAACGGTCTCCCGGTTGGTTTTTCATGGCTCTGGAGGCTTGCAGCGGTAGAACTCTTGATCTAGGTTTATTTTCGGGGGTTTCTGTATTTATAAGAGTTTGTGGCGGCGGAAATAAGTCCAGGGGGTCCACGAGGAAGTCACAAGCGAGGGGGGCGCACCCTAGGGGGGTGGGTGCCCCCCTGTGGCTTGTGGCTTCCTCAGCCTTCCTCTCTTGTGACTCTTTGCTCTAGTTTTTTTATATTTTCCAAAAATATTCCCCGTAAATTTTTAGCTCATTCCGAGAACTTTTATTTTTGCACAAAAACAACACCGCAGTAGTTCCGCTAAAAACAGCGTCAGTCCGGGTTAGTTCCATTAAAATCATACCAAAACCATATAGCATTATTGTAAACATGGCATGAATACTTCACAAATTATAGATACGTTGGAGACGTATCGGCATCCCAAGCTTAATTCCTGCTCGTCCTTGAGTAGGTATATGATAAAAGAAATAATTTATGAAGTGTGAATGCTAGCATAGTGCATAAATTTGATCAATGATAATTCCAAACACTTTTTCTAGCATCATTATATATCATAAACAGTAGTTCATCCCATAAACCTTCTCATGATGAAATAACAAGCTATCCACATATTAAAGTATAGACACTAAGCTTTCAGTCACCACACAATTGCAATTTATGAAGGGTCTATGTAAGAGCTTTGATTTAGCAAATTCCACATACTCAACTATTATATAGTGTTCCATGATTTCTAACACTCAAAGCATATTTTTAGAACAAATAGCATTCATAGAACACAGAGAAAGATAGGGGCATAATGTTTTGCCTCCCAACTTATTTATCATATAGATAATTGTCAACAATAATAATTCATGATCAAATATATTTGAATGGCCATATATGCTTGGATCTTTCCCCAACACATGACGCTTGCCTAGAGAAAAAGGCAAAATATAGGAAGTGGTGAACATCACCATGACTCTTGCATAAAGGTAAATACTAGAAAGTAAGAGATAGGCCCTTCCCAGAGGGAAGCATTGATTTACAGAGGTGCGAGAGCTCGAGCTTTTAAAATAGAGATGAATAATAATTTTGGGCGGTATGCTTTCATCATCACCATAACAACTGAGAGATCTCGGTATCTTCCATGCTAGATACATTATAGGCAGTTCCCAAATAGAATGGTAAAGTTTTTACTCCCCTCCACCAATCAATCACACTCCACGGCGAGCCGAATCCACGGGTACCGTCCATACCAACAACATTCCTGGGGGAGTTTTGTTTAATTATTTGCATTTTTTATTTATTTCGGGACTGGGAATCCCTATTACCAGTGAAAGTGCTTTATATCGACTAGAGGGGCGATGAATAGCCGATTTTTACAAATTCATCACTTGAGGAATTTCAACTTTGAAGAATTTGAAATGTGATGAATAACTAGCAACGGAATAAGTACTCAAGTGCATGAGGAACATAGTAACATCATAGTCTTCATGATGAAATGAAACATGCACAAATAGTAAGTAGCGTGATACATGATAAGCAGTGATGAACAAGGTAACTTGAAGAATTTGAGGTGAGGAATTTGTGAAAGTTTTCAGTCAAATTCTTCAACCAGTAACAATCAATTTCATTAACAGATATATGAGGAATAGAGAGGTTGAGGAAATAGAACCAGATGGCTCGATGAAGACAATGATTTGATGACCTAGTTCCAACTGCTATGACAGTCGTACGTCTGGTTTGGAGCGGCCTGGTATTTAAACCAGAGGACACACAGTCCCAGGACACATAGTCCTTACCGTATTATCCTTGAGCTAAGGTCACACAGTCCTCACCCAACACTCGTGGTAAGTCTTCAGGGTAGACTTCCAAAACCCTCACAAACTGGTCACCTGGCGATCCAGAATTTACTACTGGATGCTCTAGACCAAGGTCACTTCGTGATCCCCAATTGACTGCAGGAGCACTAGACCATGACGCTTAACCGTCTGGAGGATGCACAGTCCTCAAAGGTAACAAGCGTCGGATCCACATAGGAATTTCTTCAGTGATGCTCAATCACTATGGGTTTTGTGGTTTGGTTGTGGGTTTTTCCTCACTGATGATTTTCTCTCAAAGTCCTTGGAGGATGGGTTGCTCTCAAATGACAAGTGTCAGTTCTCTCTCACAGCAGCCAACCAACTAGTGGTTGTGGGCGGTGGTTATTTATAGCCAGGGTGCAACCTGACATGATATGACATAAATGCCCCCAATGATATGACCATTATGTGGATAATTGGGATTGGGGATAGCTGGTGCTAAGCACAACAATGGTCGGATTTTCGAACTATGAAAGTCCTCAGACATATCATGTTCCTCACTTGTAGGTAATTCGCACTGGCAAAATCCTAATTCCTCAGTGAGATAAATTTCCTCAGAGACCAGATGAACTTTGTCTCTATCACTGAAGAACTTGACTGAACCGTAAGAGATTTCCAAATGCTTCACTCGAAGGATTGTATAGGTTCAGGATTTTGGAGTTGAGCATCAGTTGGAAATTTTCCTTGGTATTACCTCAACCCCCTTTTAATAGTACGGTGTTTCCTATGACTCAAATAAAAGAAATGAAACTACGAAAACAAAAGTCTTCACACTTCATATTCCTTGTTCATATCTTCAAGGTCACACCAACTTCTTCATTTTCAAAGCCTTGACAAAGTCTTCACCAAAGTCTTCAGAAAGTCTTCAGCAAAGTCTTCACTTGAAGACATACATTTTTTGGGGTCGATAATCTCCGAATATATCAAACTCCTCATCGACTTATAGAGCTTGTGTACACTCACAAACACATTAGTACCTTATCCTATAAGTCTTCAATACACCAAAATTACTAAGGGGCACTAGATGCACTAACAATCTCCCCCTTTTTGGTGATTGATGACAAATAGGTTAAGTTTTCAACGGGGATAAACATATGAAGTGAAAGTACTTAGTTTGAGGAATTTGATTGCAAGATATAGAAGAACTCCCCCTAAAGATGTGCATTTGTGAGGAATTTGCTTTGGACTGCAAATGCACATGGCAGGTGAAAACATGGAGAACTCCCCCTATATCTTGTAATTCATACACGCATTTGAGCATATGATATGAAGAATTTGAAATGCGTGAGGAAAATGGGGTCTGACGAAATTCAACATGTATGCATTAAGGTACTGGAGGAAATAAACATGCGAGGAAATAGTTCAAAAGTGTCAGACCACCATCGGACTTAAGTTTACAACTCAACCAACAAAAGTTTTAGAAGTGCGAGAGTTATAACTTAAACAAAAAATAGCCCATTTATAGAGACCCACTTGAAGACTAACTCAAAATTTATCCCTCTTTGTCATCAAAGACCAAAAGGGAAGAAAAAGTGAGGACTAACACCCCTTTGAAGAATTTCATCGTGTTGGTGAGGAAGGGCGCCCGCGTTGTTGGGGTCGTTTGTCGATGCAGGGCTTGCCGTAGTGTCGTAAATGTCTTCATCGTCATCACGCTCTCGATATGAAGAAAATGAACTTGTGACCATCAGAGGAACTTGAACTTTCTTGAATTTCTTCTGAGGTTGACGAGCCTAGTCAGGATGTTCCTCAAGATCTAGCTCATCCAGTTATTCAGAAGACTTGAGGTGAGACAGTATGGCCCAAGAGCGGTTGAGGTTTTCATGCGCATAGTAGTGATTCCTCTTCACGGTGTTCTGCGTCACAGTCATGTTCTACACAATGTATCCAAGTTGACGCTTCACCCACCTGTGATTGCAGTCGACCTTCTGATGAAGACTTATTAGAAGCTCGTGATCAGTCATCACACAAGGGGCAAAATCTTGAGGTTTGTGAGCTGAGGCCTTTGCATCAGAGTCTTGAGTGCCAGTGTCATCATTGGTGGAGAAGGAAGCGGCTTTGCGAAACTGTCCATCCAATGGACGAGTGCCTTCATCAATGACAGCCTTGCCTTTTCCTTCAACTGAGGCAGTTGTGCTCTTGATGACTTCAATTGGAGGCAGGAAGCCAAAGTGGTTCTGGAAATCAGCCTTGAAGGGAACTAAGGACTTTTCCCTCATGAATTTCGTTATCCAAGGAGCATAGGGCTTCTATTCAAATGGAGCTAAAGCAGCACTGGCCAAAGTCCTCATGAAGGAAGTCGTGCAAGTCAATGGGAATCCCATGAATGATGTTGAAGAGCATATTCTTCATGACTCCTTCCACTTCTTGTTCTTCGGAATTGTGGCCCTTCTGAGGACATAGCGTGTTGGTGAGTATACGGTAGAAAGTCCTAGGCACATATAGCAGATCCTTCACAACGAAGGTTTTTTGTTGAGGCTTTCCAGGAGGCAATGTCTTCATAAACACTTGCATCAGCTGATTTGGAAGTGCAAGCTCATTAAATAGTTTGCGAGCTTCATCTGAGGGAATTGGAACGGGTACACACTGAAGCAATTCAGAAGCTTGAGCAGTCAAGTGTGTTGATCCTGTCATCCAGTCCAATATCCAGGAGTTGACGTCTGAAGCATTTCCGTTGATATGCAATGTGGCATAGAACTGAAGAATTAGTTCTTCATTCCAGTCGCAGATGTCGATGCAGAATGGGAGAATGCCTGCATCATGAAGAACCTGGAGCACCGGTGTGAATGATGGAAGGGTTTCCATGTCAGCATGAGGAATTTCGTGGTGCTCGAAGACTTTCTTCTTCTCAAAAAGTACTGCTGCATAGTAGTTGAGCTGTGTTGCCGTCCAGAATCTGTTGCGACCGTCCCTTGCAAAGTCATAGGGATTTGGACCAGTGAAGAACATACGTTCATTGAAGAAATTGCACTTGAGGAATTTGGGGCGTATTGAGCCTTTGAATGGGATTCTTGGCTTCGGTTGAAGATTTGGCTTGAAGCGCCCTAATCTCCTTTGGCATGGGAGGAACACCTTCAAACAGAATGATTTGGAGAACCGGTTCCTCAATCGCGGCAGGAGCATCAAGATCATCTGCCGTTGTAGCTGGAATTTCTTCAGTGACTTGGGTGTTCAGATTGGCAGATTCTTCATGTATTTCTTCAGTCGGAGCAGGCGACTGAGAAATCTGTGTCAGAGGAGTAGTCATTGGTGAATTTGGGTGTGCTGATTCCCAATATTCATCATTGATGGCAGGCGTTGTATTGGCAATGTCTACGTCCTCATCAATTTCTTCAACTCCAGCCTCTTCTGCAGTGAACTGAGGCTAGGGCGATGATACCTTTGGAGTTGAAGAAATGTCTTCAACTTCAATTTCTTCATCAATCTACTCTGTCGAAGCAGCAGACTGATATTCATCTTCATCCGGGATGACATATTCCACCCCAAATGGTACAATTTCGTAGGCAGGTGCTAAGGAAATTGGTGTAGCATCAATAGGTCCAGTTGAAGAACTTGGCATAGTCTTCATCTTCTTCACGGCTGAGGTTTCTGAATCTGATGCTTTCTCTTGAGAGTCTTTTCCTCAGTAGTGTCAGTTTCTTCATTAACGACTGATGCAGTTGCCCTGGTGTGTTCAGTTTCTTCAGGCGCAGCAAAAGCTTCAACTGGCCTTTCAGTTTCTTCAGGCACAATAGTGGTGGTTGTCCTAGCATGATCATTAGTGCTTTGAGTTTCCTCAGCAGCACTGGCAGTTGCTTCTGGTGCAGAAGCATTTCCATCAGCAGTTTCATCAGGCTGAGCAATTTCATCAGTAGCTTGAGGAATTTCATCAGCCTGAGGATTTTTTGGTTGCGATCGAGCAGCAACCCTAGTGTTGTGATCCCTCATTGCAGCTTGAGCAGCCCTGACGAATCTCACCTTGGTGCCCTTCCATTCAACATCATATCGCTCTTGATCCTTAGAGAGTGTACGAATTTCAGACTGAACAGTGACTAGTTGATTTGGGGTCAAATTCATCACATTGTCTCTCAGAAAATTTTCCTTCTGAGCCCTGTTCCTCTTGGCTCTCAGAGCTTGTTCTCTCTTCCATTTTTCTTCAGAGATGAAGTGGGTGAGGACATGATCCACTCCAAGAGTAAGATTTAGTGAAGAAAGTGGGGTGCTTGGGTCTTCATGCAATATATCGATGAAGTTGAAGATCATCTTGGGATCCAGCATGAGAGGAACAGAGTTGCCCTTTGCTATAGCAGCCTTTTGCTGAATGTGCTTGATGATTTCTTCCAATTCCTCATCATCAACTTCATCATCATCATCATCCTCAGAACCTGAGGGTATAGTCACCACAGCCTTGCTTGAGTGAGGACTTGGTCTTTGACCTCATCCAGCAGTTTTCTTCAGCTTCAACGCAGAAGGGCTAGTTTAAGACTTTGTAGGTCGAGGCCTTTGACCTTGAGGGATCTGCTGTGAAGGTTTTGAGGTTGAAGAACTTGTCTTCAATGCAGATTTCTTCCTCATGATTTTCTTCAGAGCACTTGCAGAGGCTCCGGCAGAGGCAGTAGCAGCAGAATCTTGATTGAATTTCTTCACTACCTCTTTGGCTTTCTTTGCCAGCTTCGCTTGCTGCTTCTCCCACATGTGAGGAAAGTCCTCACCAGTTGTAGCGACCCGACCAGAAAGGTCGAATCTCCGGTGTTTCCGTACCATCCCAAGATCATGCTGGTACGCACACGGTACATCAATGTATATATCAAAGGGAAATCACACAGCATTATATTAATCAAAATCTCATATCGAGTCCTTTATTACAATAAAAATTACAATAAAGTGGCTGAAAGCCAACTCATGAGAATATCTAAATCTTGCGGAAGCGTCGAAGGTAGATGAGTCCATCTGACTCCAAGGGCATCTCACCGAGCGTAGAACATGTCCTCACTCCTGGTCGGAAAAGTACTCTGCAACATGATACGTTGCAGCCGTGTAGGTCAGCATATGGAATATGCCGGCAAAGTCACAAAATAGGGGTGAAAAGATAATCATCTAGTCTACATGCTTATATGGCAGGTGGGGTGGTAAGTTTTTGCGTAAAGCCAATTTTTCCTACATCAAGAGAGGGCTAAGCAAAAAATATTACTAAGTTGGTTGATTAATGAGATGGTTCCACCAACCAATTCTCATACCCAAATTGTTAAATACCCACGTCATCATATTACTTGTGTTGAGAATTCCGAATGTTTAGTTCCTTTGGCTCAAGTCGTCCATGACCGTGGACACGGCTAATCGATTAGGTTTGAGTACTCTGCAGAGTTTTGCACACGTTCCCCACAAGATTTGGTCGCCTCCGTTTAATTTCTCGCACTCCAGGGTGTTTGAGAAACGGATGACCAAAACATGGTCTTCCAAAGGGTTTCCCTGCGACTCTGTCGGTGCCCATCCTTTCCTACCGTTCTTCTACATCTCGTAGCACCGCCTGTCCAGGGTCACCACGATATCCAACCAATCCAGAGCCCATAATGACTTGTGGCTGTGCAGGTAAGCCTTGGGTCTTGAAGCACCCATCCATCTCTTTGTGCCTGGGTGGATCTTTCCGCGTGAATACTGGCCATCTCCAGCATAACCTAGGCAATCCACTGGTTTCTCTAGGGTGCCGTTCAACCATCATCCACCGCGAGGTATGTTGAAAACTCGGAGTCTTAAATCTTGATCATTATGTAGGTCTTGAAATTATTAACTCTCCCAACTCTCATGAATCACACAACCAACCCCGTCTACTAATAGCATAGAAAAAGTAAAACAACTTTTCTCGGGGCCAATGTTGTCAAAGGGGTTGAGGAGGTACCTACCACATGATACTACAACAATGTAACCAAGTTTCCAACTAACCTATCTTGCATGCAATTGGGGAAGATGGTAGAACTAATGCATATAAAACATGGGTAAACATGATCAAAGTGACTTGCCTGATTGATGATCTTCGTACGCGAGTGACTCTAAGTAACAAGCTTCGCACTCCGGATAATCTAACGAAGCAAACAAGAGCACTCAAATAAGCATACAACAAAATATTGTAACTCACAACCATCCACCAAGAACTAGTAAACAATCAAGACAAAACAATGCACAAAAATCACAAGCAAGAAAACACACAAAGTTTTGTTTTCTAAAAGATGATTGATAAAACACTACTAACATAAAGAAACTATTAGTATTAACCAAAAAAATAGTTGACAGCAAGAAAACAATAAAATATTTTATTAATAAACAGAATAAAACCAAATTAAGTTTGTTGGGAAAACTTTTAGTAATGTTTTTGAAATTTTTGATAAACACTGTATGAAACAACTATAGTTTTACTAACAAAAGAGCAAAACAAAACTTATTACCTATTAACAAAACATGTTCTTAACAGAGAAGAATTTGCAAAATAAACTTGTCTTAGAAAACAGAATTAGATTATATAAAACTTTGTTTGAAAGCAAAACTATTACTAACTAGTTGTTTAAATCAAAATAAACCTATTTAAAAAGAAGTTGTGATTCCTATATTAACAAAGAAATAAACTAAACAATTTTATATTTTTATTAACAATAAGTAAAACACTAAATGTTTAAATCAACAGAACCTACTAAACAAATTAAAACTAAATCTAAGTTAAACTAACTAAAACTAAGTAAATAAAACTATACTTTAATACTAGGCAGATTCTGTTTATAGCTAAAACACTAACAATAATCATCCTAAATTTTTTTCAAACTAAGCATAAAGGTAGTCCTAACTAATACCAAACAGTAGCAAAAAGATTCATGTCAAAATCTATTTTCAAACTCTAGTTATTCAGATTTGAAGGTTTTAAGCAAATTTGATTCAATTCAAATTTTAGAGTTCAAATTTAAAATTTAAAAAGCACAGGGTGAAACTACATGAAAAATGTGAGCTATTTCAAAAAAAATCAACTCAAAACATTAAATAGATTAAAAGTTATAAGCAAAACAAAATTTGAATGCACTCTGTTAACTAAAACAAAAACAGAAAAGAAAACTAGAAATGCAACGGCCAGGGGGCTACGTGGCGCTTTCCTATTGGTTGAGGGGGTGTGCGCGCGAGTGCTTGCGGGCGGGCGACCGGTCGGTAGAGAATACCGGTTCGGAATTAATTCCGATCTAATCTAAGACGTTGGTTTGCGATCGAACGACTACGGAGTGGGAGGGGGAGCTCACAAAGAAGGGGTCGCCGGCGAGGGGATTCTCCGGCGAGTCCGAGACGGCGAAATCGTCGGGGTTGGTGCTCCGGTGGTCGAGGGAGGTAGCAGAGTGGTCAGGGCGACGGAGCTTGACGTCCGGCGTCGATTGGTGGCAACAGTGGGGCGAGAGGTGGACGGAGTCGACGGCAATGGCGATGGGATGGTCCGGTGATGGTGGCAACTCTAGCGATGAGATGCGGCAGCCTTCTGGCGAGGTAGGAGAGGGCTTTGGGGGGAAATGGATGCGGAGAGTGGCCGGTACTTATAGGGGGTGCGGGGAGCGAGGGGGAGTGATGGGGAGGCGAGATCTGCGGAGGTGGAAACGGCCGGCGACGTGGTCGGCGAGGGGAGAGGGATGACCGCACGGGTCTTCGGGCGGTCGGGTGGGACCCGGTGTCAGAGAGAGAGGGGGAGATGAATGCGAGTCGGTCGGCCGGCTTTTAATCAATACGCGAGTAAAAGCCTGTGGGCCGGCCCATTTAATTCTAAATCCGTTACCGTTTCCCATTTAATGTTTTCTAGCGACAATCAAAAGCTTTTAAAACATTTAAACCGTGGTTAAAAGTAGGAAATAAATATATCAAAATTAACAGAATAATAAATGCCATTTAATGAACATTTTTATTCTGTCATTTGAACACTTTGAAAAAAAATAATATTTTCAGAAATTGCCTAATTGTTTTTAAATCCTTTTTGCAAATATTTTCAAAATAACCCCTGGTTATTTTTGTTCAAATAGATCACCAAATGGGTCTTGGTGTGGAGTGTCATATTCCTCCCCTCTTGGTCTGATAACTATTGTTGTACGAGAATTCTGCGTAAGGTAAATTGTCATCCCAACTAGATCCATAATCTAGCGCACAAGCTCTCAACATGTCTTCCAGAATCTCGTTGACTCTCTTAGTCTGGCCATCTGTCTGCGGATGAAAAGCTATACTGAACTCTAGCCTTGTACCCAAAGTTTCATGTAACTGATGCCAAAACTTTGAGGTAAATTGTGTTCCTCTATCTGACACGATACTCCTCGGAACTCCATGCAAACATACGATCCTGGTCATATATATCTTGGCTAGCTTAGCACTGGTATAGGTGGTTTTCACTGGAATGAAATGAGCTACCTTGGTCAAGCGATCAACCACTACCCAGATGGAATCATAACCTGAACGGGTCCTGGGTAGTCCTGTGATGAAGTCCATACCAAGCTTTTCCCATTTCCACTCGGGTATCAGCAAAGGTTGGAGTAACCCTGCTGGTTTCTGATGTTCAGACTTTACTCGCTGACAAACATCACATATTGCAACATGTTCCGCAATATCTTTCTTCATACCTGTCCACCAATAACTTTCCTTTAAATCCAGATACATCTTGGTGTTGCCTGGGTGTATCGAGTAAGGGGAATCGTGGGCTTCTTGAAGTATCAACTTCCTAAGCTCTGGGTCATTGGGCACATAGATGCGGTTCTCAAACCACAGAGTTCCTTGTTCATCCTCATGAAAACCTTTGGCTTTATC
The DNA here is from genome assembly GCA_022496015.1 of Hordeum marinum. Lineage (NCBI taxonomy): Eukaryota > Viridiplantae > Streptophyta > Magnoliopsida > Poales > Poaceae > Hordeum > Hordeum marinum. The sequence goes on along the minus strand of CM039673.1, from coordinate 364,703,865 downwards.
ATGTTTCATTCTCTGTTTTATCTCAGCTATCTCCTTGTCCAATTTCTGGGCTTCACGAATTCTTTCGGTCAAGGTGGACTGAATCTCCAGTGTGGCAATATATCCTCTTAGGACTATCTCTAACTTGAGCTCTCTGAGATCATCGGCTAACTCTTGGAGTAATCCTCCCGCTGTGAGTGTGTTCACATAAGTTTTCCGACTCAAGGCATCGGCTACAACATTAGCCTTACCTGGATGGTAATGTAATCTCATGTCATAGTCCTTGATTAACTCTAACCATCTCCTCTGTCTGCGGTTCAACTCCTTCTGCGTGAAGATATATTTCAGGCTCTTATGGTCGGTGTATACATCACAACTATTTCTGATAAGAAAATGTCTCCAGGTCTTGAGTGCGTGCACTACGGCTGCTAGTTCCAGATCATGGGTGGCATAATTCAACTCATGAGGTCGTAGTTGTCTGGATGCATAGGCTACAACCTTTCCATCTTGCATGAGTACTCCTCCAAGTCCTTGACGTGAAGCATCACAATAAAGCTGGAAGTCCTTCCGAATATTGGGCAAAATCAACACTGGGGCTGTGACCAAACGTTTCTTCAACTCCTGGAAACTGGCTTCACATTCCTCAGTCCAAATATACTTAGACTCTTTCTTCAACAACTCTGTCATAGGCTTGGCTATCTTTGAGAAATTCTCAATGAATCTCCGGTAATATCCGGCAAGTCCGAGGAAACTGCGGATCTCCTTAACTGAGGTGGGTGACTTCCACTTGGTGACGGCTTCAACCTTAGCAGGGTCTATGGCTATTCCATCTCCGGAAATAACATGTCCAAGGAATCCGACTTCCATCAGCCAAAATTCACATTTGCTGAACTTGGCATATAACTGATGCTCTCTTAGCTTTTCCAGAACTAAACGCAGATGTTCCTTGTGTTCTTCCTCGTTCTTGGAGAATATTAAAATGTCATCGATGAACACCACGACAAACTTGTCCAAATATTCCATAAACACTTTGTTCATCAAATTCATGAAGTAGGCAAGAGCATTAGTCAAACCAAAGGACATGACTGTATACTCATATAAGCCATACCTTGTGGTGAAAGCTGTTTTGGGTATATCCTATTCACGAATCTTCAGTTGGTGATACCCTGATCCAAGATCGATCTTAGAGAATACTTTGGCGCCTACTAGCTGATCAAACAAGTCATTAATCATCGGCAGAGGGTACTTGTTCTTGATAGTCACCTCGTTCAAGGCATGATAATCGACTACCATTCTTAAGGTTTTATCCTTCTTCTCCACCAAAAGAACTGGGGCTCCCCAAGGAGATGAACTTGGGCGAATATATCCCTTGTCCAATAGCTCCTTAATCTGCTTCTTGATTTCCACTAAATCATTTGCGGGCATCCGATAGGGTCTCTTGGAAATTGGGGTTGTCCCTGGTTGTAGCTCTATTAGGAACTCAATCTCCCTATCTGGTGGCATGCCTGGTAATTCTTCCGGGAATACATCCGGAAAGTCTTTTACCACGGGTACTTCTTCCTGAACAACTCCTGTGAGGGCATTTAACCTAGCACTCATACGTGTGCGTCGGGATACATACTTAATCCTCTTGTTCTCCGGGGTGGTGAGTGAAACAGACTTGCTGGGGAAATCAAGATTTCCTTCATACTTGGTCATCCAATCCATGCCTAGGATTACATCCAATCCCTGGGATTCTAAGACGATGAGGTCGGTGGGAAAAACATGGTTTCCTATATTGAGTTTCAGGGCATGGCATCCTATTCCTGCCATCATCATACCTCCTGGGGATCTGACCTTAATGGGCTGTCTAAGGGTTTTGGTGGGCAAACCATACTTATCCACAACTACCCTTGATATGAATGAATGAGTTGCACCGGAATCAAAAAGTACTGTAACTGGACGTGAATGCAATAAAAACTTACCAACCACAGTCTCGGGTTGATCATAAACTTCTTCCACGTCAAGGTGGTTCACCTCGGCACGAGGAAAAAGATTTGGCTTCTTAGCTGCGGAGTTGCCGTTTCCATTTCCCTGCTTGCTCTGGGGACACTCAGTAGCATAGTGCCCTGTCTTCTGGCACTTGAAACAGGTGATGTGGCTCAGATCCTTCTGAGTAGGAGCGTGACGGTGCTGGTTGTTGTTCCCATTCCCATTGTCAGTCTTGAAATTGCCATGGTTGGGACGGGCATTCCCATTTCCTCCATGGTTGTGGCCTCCATGGTTGTGCACAGCATGAGTGTGCCTTCCAAACTTACCGGTACCTGATCCGGTATTTACTGAGTACGGGGAGTAGCGGGGCTTCTGATGAGCTCCAGAGTTAAACTTCCCTTGAGTGTACTTCCTCTTGCGGTTCTCAATTTGCTGCTGTTTACCCTCCAAGATGAGGGCCTTATCCACCAGCTCTTGGTAGTTGTTGAAAGTAGCCACTACCAGCTGCATGCTCAACTCATCGTTGAGTCCTTCCAGAAACTTCTCTTGCTTGGCCGCATCATTGGCCATGTCTCCTGGTGCATAACGTGCCAATGTGCTGAAATCGTCCACGTACTGGGCCACAGAGCGATTTCCCTGGCGCAAGTTGCGAAACTCGCGCTTCTTCAGACTCATGGCTCCAGCTGAAACATGTGCGGTGCGAAAAGCTTGCTGGAACTGCTCCCAAGTTATATCAGCAATAGGATAGGTGGTGGTGTAATTCTCCCACCATGAAGTTGCTGGTCCTTCAAGTTGATGTGCGGCAAAACGCACCTTCTCAGCGTCAGTACAACTAGCGGTGACGAGTTCTCTCTCCATCTTAAAGAGCCAGTCATCTGCCACAATAGGCTCAGTGCTGCTGGAGAAAGTTGGAGGGTTCAACCTCAGAAAACGGGTGAGATTGTCAGTCTGGGGTGGGTGGTGGTTGTTGTTCTGGTTGTTGGTCTGATTCTGGATCAATAGCTGCATCAGTGCATTCTGCTGCTGAAGAAGTTGCGTGAGTTCCGGCGGGAAAGTGAAGTCGGACTCACGTCGTGGAGGCATCTTGCTGTTTCCAGAGGGGTGAGAATTAGAATAGAACAAGGGCCTAAAAGGAGAAATTCACTACCCATATGCAATGCAACAAACATATCACACCAAACACTCATTCATTTATTGAATCAATGTCAAACATCGGGAATACAAGTCTCAATCAAACTACACATCGACCTACGCTTTAACGACGAAAATAAAAGATTCATGGAGGGCATGACTACAGTTTTCCTCAGAAGTACATGGTGACTGCGTCTCCTCCAGTGGTGCTCTCCTCATAGTCATCATCATCGCTGATGAAAGGAGCCAACTCTCCTTCAGGATGAAGATTTTCACCCATGTCCATCTGTTCCTCCAGAGTGGCGATGGGAGTATTCAGCTTGTCGATCCTCTCTAAGAAATCATTCACCTCATACTCATGCTCGTACTCGGCTTCCCGTAAGTCAGCTTCGAGGTCAATCTCGCGGTTCATCAGATTCTTGATTGTCTTCGTATCAGCACGAACTCGAAGCTCCAGAGTCCTGATGTGCGTCTCCAGGGTTTGGATATATGACATGGTGGAGTCTCCAGTGGGGTTGGTGATGATGTTGCCGTGGGCATCTCTGCGGCAAACCATGCTGAGTCCTGGTGAAATGGTTCCACCTCTGTATTCCTCCTGAATACGTCCAAGGGCACGATGAATGGCAATGTCTCTTCCAAGTATCCAGCTGGGTGCCACAAACTTGAAGTCGATGGGTTCCTTCCGATTCCCAAAGGTCTTCCCTGGGATGTGCACCTCGATCCTGTAGCATCCATCTTCTGGAAATGACATGATAGGAGTCCCGGTGATGCTTGGCAAAGCAATCCTCACGTCCTTGACGATCCTCATCAGCTCCTTACCAAAAGGCATCGTTGCGTCAGGCTGACAAAACTCCGTGATCAACACTGGGATGAAGGTGGCCATCTATAAATTTTGAAATAACCGGAGAGAAATCAGAAATGAGTAGATGAGAGTATAAGAATTTTAAAGACAAAGAGATACAATCCAAAGGCTTTCCAATCCTAGAGGTTACGTCCTACGGTCAGCGTGTGCTCTGATACCATTTCTGTAGCGACCCGACCTGAAAGGTCGAATCTCCGGTGTTTCCGTACCATCCCAAGATCATGCTGGTACACACACGGTACATCAATGTATATATCAAAGGGAAATCACACATCATTATATTAATCGAAATCTCATATCGAGTCCTTTATTACAATAAAAATTACAATAAAGTGGCTGAAAGCCAACTCATGAGAATATCTAAATCTTGCGGAAGCGTCGAAGGTAGATGAGTCCATCTGACTCCAAGGGCATCTCACCGAGCGTAGAACGTGTCCTCACTCCTGGTCGGAAAAGTACTCTGCAACATGATACGTTGCAGCCGTGTAGGTCAGCATATGGAATATGCCGGCAAAGTCACAAAAGAGGGGTGAAAAGATAATCATCTAGTCTACATGCTTATATGGCAGGTGGGGTGGTAAGTTTTTGCGTAAAACCAATTTTTCCTACATCAAGAGAGGGCTAAGCAAAAAATATTACTAAGTTGGTTGATTAATGAGATGGTTCCACCAACCAATTCTCATACCCAAATTGTTAAATACCCACGTCATCATATTACTTGTGTTGAGAATTCCGAATGTTTCAGTTCCTTTGGCTCAAGTCATCCATGACCGTGGACACGGCTAATCGATTAGGTTTGAGTACTCTGCAGAGTTTTGCACACGTTCCCCACAAGATTTGGTCGCCTCCGTTTAATTTCTCGCACTTCAGGGTGTTTGAGAAACGAATGACCAAAACATGGTCTTCCAAAGGGTTTCCCTGCGACTCTGTCGGTGCCCATCCTTTCCTACCGTTCTTCTACATCTCGTAGCACCGCCTGTCCAGGGTCACCACGATATCCAACCAAGCCAGAGCCCATAATGACTTGTGGCTGTGCAGGTAAGCCTTGGGTCTTGAAGCACCCATCCATCTCTTTGTGCCTGGGTGGATCTTTCCGCGTGAATACTGGCCATCTCCAGCATCACCTAGGCAATCCACTGGTTTCTCCAGGGTGCCGTTCAACCATCATCCACCCAGAGGTATGTTGAAAACTCGGAGTCTTAAATCTTGATCATTATGTAGGTCTTGAAATTATTAACTCTCCCAACTCTCATGAATCACACAACCAACCCCGTCTACTAATAGCATAGCAAAAGTAAAACAACTTTTCTCGGGGCCAATGTTGTCAAAGGGGTTGAGGAGGTACCTACCACATGATACTACAACAATGTAACCAAGTTTCTAACTAACCTATCTTGCATGCAATTGGGGAAGATGGTAGAACTAATGCATATAAAACATGGGTAAACATGATCAAAGTGACTTGCCTGATTGATGATCTTCGTACGCGAGTGACTCTAAGTAACAAGCTTCGCACTCCGGATAATCTAACGAAGCAAACAAGAGCACTCAAATAAGCACACAACAAAATATTGTAACTCACAACCATCCACCAAGAACTAGTAAACAATCAAGACAAAACAATGCACAAAAATCACAAGCAAGAAAACACACAAAGTTTTGTTTTCTAAAAGATGATTGATAAAACACTACTAACATAAAGAAACTATTAGTATTAACCAAAACAATAGTTGACAGCAAGAAAACAATAAAATATTTTATTAATAAACAGAATAAAACCAAATTAAGTTTGTTGGGAAAACTTTTAGTATAGTTTTTGAAATTTTTGATAAACACTATATGAAACAACTATAGTTTTACTAACAAAAGAGCAAAACAAAAATTATTACCTATTAACAAAACATGTTCTTAACAGAGAAGAATTTGCAGAATAAACTTGTCTTAGAAAACAGAATTAGATTATATAAAACTTTGTTTGAAAGCAAAACTATTACTAACTAGTTGTTTAAATCAAAATAAACCTATTTAAAAAGAAGTTGTGATTCCTATATTAACAAAGAAATAAACTAAACAATTTTATATTTTTATTAACAATAAGTAAAACACTAAATGTTTAAATCAACAGAACCTACTAAACAAATTAAAACTAAATCTAAGTTAAACTAACTAAAACTAAGTAAATAAAACTATACTTTAATACTAGGCAGATTCTGTTTATAGCTAAAACACTAACAATAATCACCCTAATTTTTTTTCAAACTAAGCATAAAGGTAGTCCTAACTAATACCAAACAGTAGCAAAAAGATTCATGTCAAAATCTATTTTCAAACTCTAGTTATTCAGATTTGAAGGTTTTAAGCAAATTTGATTCAATTCAAATTTTAGAGTTCAAATTTAAAATTTAAAAAGCACAGGGTGAAACTACATGAAAAATGTGAGCTATTTCAAAAAGAATGAACTCAAACAATTAAATAGATTAAAAGGTATAAGCAAAACAAAATTTGAATGCACTCTGTTAACTAAAACAAAAACAGAAAAGAAAACTAGAAATGCAACGGCCAGGGGGCTACGTGGCGCTTTCCTATTGGTTGAGGGGGTGTGCGCGAGAGTTCTTGCGGGCGGGTGACCGGTCGGTAGAGAATACCGGTTCGGAATTAATTCCGATCTAATCTAAGACGTTGGTTTGCGATCGAACGACTATGGAGTGGGAGGGGGAGCTCACAAAGAAGGGGTCGCCGGCGAGGGGATTCTCCGGCGAGTCCGAGACGGCGAAGTCGTTGAGGTTGGTGCTCCGGTGGTCGAGGGAGGTAGCGGAGTGGTCCGGGCGACGGAGCTTGACGTCCGACGTCGATTGGTGGCAACGGTGGGGCGAGAGGTGGACGGAGTCGACGGCAATGGCGATGGGATGATCCGGTGATGGTGGCAACTCTGGCGACGAGATGCGGCAGCCTTCCGGCGAGGTAGGAGAGGGCTTTGGGGGGAAAATGGATGCGGAGAGTGGCCGGTACTTATAGGGGGTGCGGGGAGCGAGGGGGAGTGATGGGGAGGCGAGATCTGCGGAGGTGGAAACGGTCGGCGACGTGGTCGGCGAGGGGAGAGGGATGACCGCGCGGGTCTTCGGGCGGTCGGGTGGGACCCGGTGTCAGAGAGAGAGGGGGAGATGAATGCGGATCGGTCGGCCGGCTTTTAATCAATACGCGAGTAAAAGCCTGTGGGCCGGCCTGTTTAAATCTAAATCCGTTACCGTTTCCTTTTTAATGTTTTCTAGCGACAATCAAAAGCTTTTAAAACATTTAAACTGTGGTTAAAAGTAGGAAACAAATATATCAAAATTAACAGAATAATAAATTCCATTTAATGAACATTTTTATTCTGTCATTTGAACAATTTGAAAAAAAAAATATTTTCAGAAATTGCCTAATTGTTTTTAAATCCTTTTTGCAAATATTTTCAAAATAACCCCTGGTTATTTTTGTTCAAATAGATCACCAAATGGGTCTTGGTGTGGAGTGTCATATTCCTCCCCTCTTATTTGAACTTTTTACCAAGATTTTCAAATAGGTGAAAGCAACATATTGAAAATAGAAAGGGCTTCCAGAAATTTAGAAAGGGCATTTCAACAAATACATGTATTCAAGCAATGATGCAGATAGATGCATAGCTATATTTCATAACATTCCAAAATGGAATTTGGGGATGTTACACCAGTCTTGATGCTAGTGGGATCAGCAATTTGATTTGGATCAAGGGGAGGCCTGTTGCAAGGAGGTTTCAATGCAAATTCCATCATTTATTTTGGAATTACATAATGATATTCCTTCCATTCCCTTGCACATCTCCTCTCAATTTTCCGCAGACGAATTTTTCTCTGTTTGGTCGTTTCTTTGCCATGAGTTTCTTCATCAGGTGTGAAGTATTCCTCATACATGTCATCTGGAATCTCAAAGGCAGTGTGCACATCTGGCTTCTTTCCACCTTTCTGAGGTTTTTTTCTGTTAGCCATTTTCTTCACTTAAGGAATATGAACTCTTGACGACTCGGAAGAAGTACACAGTTTTTCCTCAAGGAGTGCTGCAAATGAGTTAAGTTGATGAGAACCTAGTGATTCATCAGCGAACATGCTGTACCTGTGAACAGAGTATAGGTGCGAGGAATTTGAAGAGGTCATATGCGTTTTCAGAAAAAATAAATAAATAAAATAGGTGAGAGGAATTTGACCATGGGTGTCTTGAGGAATTTCACTAAGTGTTCTTTGTCTCAGGTTCCAGAGTTGTGCAAATTTTGAGGATTCACACAATTTAGGAATCTTGAAGAAAATCATTACTTAGGGAAAAACATCAAGTATGTGAAGATGTAAGGTGCTTTTAGAATAAGGTTCATGAAGAATAAAGACCTTTTGAGGAATATGAAGAGCATTTGAGGATCAAACAAGTGCAGTAAAAATAAATTTTATTTACCCTGGTGAAGAACACTACGAACAAGAGATGAGATTGGGAAGTTCATCCGTTCAGATCTCCCACGCCCTAGCTTGGCAGAGGGAGACAGCTACAGTGGCGGCGGGATGAGGACTTCTGCGGCCGATGTGAGTATGACGACAACGAGGTCGAGGCAGTGAAGATCTTTCTCACCGGCGACGATGACTTTAGCAGTGGTGCTAGGTTGGAGCTCGAGAGAGGGATGAGATGAGGAGTAACCGAGAACAATTGAAGGGGAGGGGTGTTTATAGAGGGAGTGAAAACCAATTCGCCCGAAGATTTTGGACAAGATTGCCCCTGACCCTTGCTCTCCACGTGACATGTGTCACCCATATACTGAGTAGAGGAGATTATGGGGGATCATGGCTTATCCACTCATGGGAATCGGAACCGTTCGAGCGGGAACCGCTAAAAATTTTGATAGTGAAAATTTCAAATCTTGCATTCACAAATTCTTCAGCTGTCAAGGACACAGTGAGGACTTTGAACGAGTTTCAAAGTAGAACGCATATCAAGAATTTGTGAACAGACTGGGTTGAGTTTAGCATAAAAGGGGAAAGGCTCCGATCACATTCACTTAGATGAAAATCAACTTGAAGAATTAGCAATAAGTGAATGCTGTTGAGGACATTGAAAACTCAAATATATATATAGTCAATGAAGAACATGAGTTTCAAAGTTTGAAGAATTTGAAAACTTGAGGAATTTGCAAATTTGAGGAATTTGATAATTTGAAGAATTTGCAAAAATGACGAAAAACTCAATTTTGAAGAATTTCAACTTTGGTTGGTGGCGTGACCCACCGTATAAGAATGATGATTTTAGACACCGCGTACAATTGTCATAGGGTTCTGAGAATCAAATTCTTCATGAATTTCTTCACACTTAGAGGGTTTTTCTTCATTGATTGAATAAAAACATTACTTCATGTGTTGCACATCAAAGTCATCAATTTTGCATAAGTGTTAGGATGTGTGTCCTTCTTCAAAGAACATTCGAAGATTCTAAGATATTTAGCTCACACCGCAACTTGCAAAATCTCTTTTCATCCAAGGGCTTGGTGAAGATATCGGCCAATTATTCTTTAGTGGGGACGTGGTCGATGGAGATGTCGCCCTTGAGTACATGATCTCAAAGAAAGTGATGACGAATCTGGATGTGCTTGGTCTTGGAGTGCTGAACTGGGTTGTAAGCAATCTTGATGGCAGTCTCGTTGTCGTAGTAGAGAGGCACATTCTTCAACTTGATTCCATAGTCCTTGAGGGTTTGCTTCATCCATAGTAACTGAGCATAGCATGAGCCAGCAGCAATGTACTCAGCTTCAGCAGTAAAGAGTGAGACGCAATTCTGCTTCTTCGAGGACCAACAGAGTAGGGATCGTCCAAGGAAATGACATGTGCCTCAGGTTGACTTGCGATCCACGCGATCTCCAGCATAGTCAGCGTGAGAGTATCCGATGAGGTGAGGATTTGAGCCCTTGGGATACCATAATCCAAGTGTTGGTGTGTGAGCTAAGTATCGAAGAATATGTTTCACAGCCTTATGGTGTGATTCCTTCGATGTTGCTTGGAATCGGGCACACATGCAAACACTCAGCATAATATCAGGCCTAGATACACATAGATACAATAATGAGCCAATCATGGAGTGGTATAACTTATGATCGAAATCTTTACCATTTTCATTAGTGCAGAGGTGGCCTTTTGAAGGCATTGGATTTTTGACGCCTTTGCAATCTTGCATGTTGAATTTAGTCAGAACATCCTTGAGGTACTTCTCTTGGGAGATGAAGATGCCATTGTCTTGTTGACGAATTTGAAGACCTAAGAAGAATTTCAACTCTCCCATCATAGATATTTGATATTCTTCACTCATCATATAGGAAAATTCATCACTTTAGCGTTTGTCAGTACAGCCAAAGATAATATCGTCTACGTATATTTGGCATATGAACAGTCCATTGTCATAGGATTTTGTGGAAAGAGTGGGGTCGAGTGAATCAGGTTTGAAGCCTTTCTTCATGAGGAATTCCTTCAGAGTGTCGTACCATGCCCGAGGGGCCTGCTTGAGGCCATAGAGGGCCTTGTTGAGTCTGAAGACTTTTGTCAAGATGCTTAGGTTCTTCAAAACCTAGGGGTTGAGCAACATATACTTCTTCCTCAAGCTTACCATTGAGGAATGCACTTTCCACATCCATTTGATATAAGATGATATTATGATGGTTAGCATAAGCAAGCAATATGCGAATAGCTTCAAGTCTAGCAACAGGTGCGAACGTTTCATCAAAGTCAATTCCTTCAACCTGTGTGTAGCCTTGAGCTACAAGACGAGCCTTATTCCTCACCACAATGCCATTTTCATCTTGCTTGTTGCGGTAGATCCACTTGGTGCCTATGATGTTATGTTTGCGAGGATCTGGACGCTTGACAAGTTCCCACACGTTGTTGAGCTTGAACTAATGCAATTCCTCTTGCATAGCTTGAATCCACTCAGGCTCCTTGAATGCTTCATCAACTTTGGTGGGCTTTATGATAGAGACAAAGGCAAAGTGCCCACAAAAGTTAGTTAAATGTGAAGCTTTTGAGCAAGTGAGGGGACCTGGTGCATTGATGTCATCGATGATTTTTTCAATCTCTACTTCATTTGCAACTTTAGGATGAGCGGGTTGACGTGGCTAAGGACTTCCTTCAGCATCATTTTCTTCAGGTGTATCAACACGAAAGTCTTCCTTCGTTGGAATGACTTCCTCAGTGGGTATGATATCTTCAATTGCCTTCAGCTTGATGGATTCCTCAGGAGACTGTTCATCTAACATAGAAGGCAGGTGCTCTCTTTGCGAGCAACTAGTTTCATCGAACTGCACATCTACAGTTTCAACAACCTTGTGATGGTAGGTGGTGAGGATCTCTGATCCAGCATTTTGCACCAAAGACTTTGAGATAACTTACATTGGGTTTCTTGCCAGTCATAAGTTCATATGAAGTCTTCTTGAAGAATTTGTGAAGATATACCCTATTGATGATGTGGCATGCAGTATCAATTGCCTCAGGCCAGAAGCGACGAGGAGTCTTGTATTCATCAAGCATGGTGCGAGCCGTCTCAACTAGAGTCCTGTTCTTGCGCTCCACAATGCCATTCTGTTGAGGAGTATAAGGGGCAGATAACTCATCAGTAATACCAAGTTCATCAAGATTAGTGTTCTTGAATTCAGTCCCATTATCTTGACACCGAAGTTGGTGGAGGCCCTTGAAGCAAATCGTCTCAAGACATCCTGCACTTCATTTTGTACAGAATAATATGCACCCAAGTGTAACGAGAGTAATCATCAACAATGACAAAGCCATACAAACTTGAAGCATTTGTCAGTATAGAGTAATGAGTGGGGCCAAAGACATCCATGTGAAGCAATTCAAAGGGTCGAATCATGGTCATGATTTTCTTCGAGGGATGCTTGGATCTGGTCATCTTCCCAGATTCACATGCACCGCACAGGTGATCCTTGAGGAATTTGACACCCTTGATGCCAATGGCGTGCTTTTTCTTCACGAGCATGTGCAAGTTCCTCATACCCGCATGTCCAAGTAGTCGATGCCACAGCCAGCCTTCTGAAGACTTTGCAAGTAAGCAAGTGGCAGGTTGAGGACCTGTAGAGAAATCAACAATATACAAGTCTCCTCTCCTAAAGCCATCAAAGACTTTGGAATTGTCAGATTCCATGATGACAACACAACGATATTTTCCAAATACGACGGTCATATAAGGATCACCAAGCATTGAGACAGACATAAGGTTGAACCCAAGGGATTCAACAAGGATCACCTTATCCATGGTTCGGTCCTTTGAGATAGCAACCTTACCAAGTCCCAATACCTTGCTTTTTTCCTTGGTATGCGTAGGTGATATGCTTCAGAGGAGATGGAGTGAGTGTCAAATTCATCAGTAGATTCTTGTCACCAGTCATGTGGTTTGTGCATCCACTATCGAGGACCCACTCGGTAGCTTTTGGAGTATCATCCTGCAGATGAATTAGTACAACTTACGAACTCATATGCTTCAGAGTGAAGAATATGACATCAATTTCATCAGATAGAATTTCATCACACAAGATAGTAAGCAAGTAGTGTGAGGACGTGAGAAACGAATAATTCATTTCATCATGGTTAGCTTGCGTCCTTTCAAGCATTTCCTCAGGTATCTAGCAAGTTCATCAGATGTTCAGTTTCATCTGGAGACCTTACCATGCATAAGAAATTATTTCAATTTCTTCACCACCCACATCTGGAGGGGTGGCAAAGAGTTCATCATTCTGCGAGCACCATGTGAGAAAGGAGGCATTGAGGCAAGTGCGCTTCATTTCACCGGGTGAGGATTAGAGTACTCAAATGAATAAGTAGAGAAATTCTTCGAGGACTTATGAACATAATGGTTTGAAGAGAAATGCACATATTCATAACTCTTAGATTTTTCCTATGAAATAGAAGCATTAGCGCGAGAATGATATTTTTGACCATTTGAGGAATTTGGTCCAAGTCAGGACTTTGGTTCATATGAGGAATTTGATCTAGGGTTCTTATTCTTCATGAGTGATGTCATGAGAACATTCACTTGAAGATTTTGTAGGTAGCTCTTAGGAACCCAGATTTTCTTCATAGAAGAACCGTTCCTATAGTTAGTTTCAACAAATCTAGCAAATACTTCACCTTTCTGATTTTTGAAGAATTTGTAGTTAGAGTCAAGTGACTCATCAGAGGAATATGAAGTTTCACATGTAAAGCCAGATAAAGTGGATGGATCTACATGAGGTCCTTTCGTAGTAACCCATGAGGTTTTGGGGTACTGCTCGGGTGTCCAGTAGGATCCATCAGCGTTGAGTTTCCTCACAAAGACAATACCTTGTTTCCTAGGGTTCCTGTTCAGAATCTGCTGTTTGAGGACATCGCAAAGGGTTTGATGCCCTTTGAGACTTTTGTACATGCCTGTCACATACAATTCCTTCAACCCTGCATTGTCATCAATGATACTTGTGGTATCCTCAGATGAGGAATTTGAGACCATGGGAATAGTTGAAGAATTTGCAACAATAGAAGTATTTGAACATTCAGGTGAAGAATTAGCAGTTTCATGTTCGATGCATTTCAAGCAAGGTGGAACAATTTCTTCCTGAGCGGTACTGATCTGTTGAGACAGTAAGGAATCGTTTTCTCTTTGGAGATCCTCATGTGACACCCTCAGTTTCTCAAGATCTTGCTTTGTTTGAAGAAATTCATAAGAAAGCATCTCATGATCGGCTAAGAGGTCGTTATGATGACTCTGAAGGTTATCATACTTTGTCTGAAGACTTTTGAGATCGCCAGACAAAGTTTGAGTCCTATCCACTTCATAGTTCAACAGATCATCGCTTTGTTGCTTAGTGGCAATTTTAACAAGTTTAGCATAGCTAGGTTTCACATATTCATCAGATTCACATTCACTTGATTCAGATGAGGAATGATGTTTGTGTACCTTTGAGCCTTTTGCCATGAAGCAATAGGTGGGAGCATAATCATCATTGCTGACGCCAGAGTCGTTGGAGTAGTCATATTCTTCATCATTGAAGATGGACTTGCTGACGAAAGAACTAGCGAGAGCAAGGCTAGCGACACCAAATTCTGATTCCTCCTCAGATTCTTCCTCTTCTTCATATTCTTCAGATTCTTCCTCAGAATCCATTTCCTTGCCTATGAATGCTCGAGCCTTTCTGGAACCATTCTTCTTGTGCTTTGAAGACTTGGAAGATGAGGACTTTGAAGATTTCTTCTTTTTCTTCGAGTCATCAGAACTATCCTCCCTGTATTTCTTCTTCTTCTTTTTCCTCGAGTCATTAGAACTATCCTCCTTGTATTTCTTCTTCTTCTTTGAATCTTTTGCCTAGAGAGGACAGTCAAAGATAAAGTGACCGGGCTTCTTGCAACGATGACAGGTTCTTTTCTTGTAGTCTTCTGAGGAATCTGATTTCCTCAAACCACTTTTTGATGACTTTCCAAATACACCTTTCCTTGACAACTTCTAGAATTTCCTCACGAGCATTGCTAGTTCCTGACTTAGTTCTTTAGGATCACCAAGGCTGCTATCAGAATCTTCTTCTTCGGATGAGGAAATTGATTTCGCCTTCAAAGCACGAGATCTTCCATAGCTTGGCCCGTAGAGGTCTCTCTTCTCAGCTTGTTGGAATTCATGAGTATTGAGTCTCTCAAGAATATCAGCAGGATCAAGTGACTTGTAGTCTCCACGTTCTTGAATCATCATAGCTAGAGTATCGAATGAGGAGTCAAGAGATCTTAGCAGTTTCTTCACCACTTCATGGTCAGTGATATCGGTGGCACCCAGTGCTTGGAGCTCATTGGAGATATCAGTGAGACGATCAAAAGTTTGCCGAACATTTTCATTGTCAAGTCTCTTGAAGCGGTTGAAGAGATTGCAAAGAACAACAACACGAGAGTCACGTTGAGCGGAAACAAATTCGTTGACTTTGGATAGCCTATCCCAGATAAGCTTAGCAGTCTCCAAAGCACTCACTATACCATGCTGACCTTTGCTCAGATGGCCACAGATGATATTCTTCGCTTGGGAATCGAGTTGCTTGAATCTCTTCACATCAGCAGTAGTAACTGTGGGAGTGACAAAGGGCACAACATTTTCCACAACGTACCATAGATCGTTGTCAATAGCTTCAAGGTGTATACGCATCTTATTCTTCCAGTAGGGGTAGTCCGTCCCATCAAAGGTAGGACACCCCGCGGAAATCTTGATCATACCTGCAGTCGACATAACTAGAACTCCAGGTGGTTAAACCAAAATCACACAGAGAGAGTGAGTACCTGCTCTGATACCAATTGAATGTGCGTTATATCGACTAGAGGGGGGTGAATAGGTGATTTTTTACACATTCATCACTTGAGGAATTTCAACTTTGAGGAATTTGAAATGTGATGAATAACTAGCAGCGGAATAATTACTCAAGTGCATGAGGAACATAGTAACATCATAGTCTTCATGATGAAATAAAACATGCACAAATAGTAAGTAGCGTGATACAGGATAAGTAGTGATGAACAAGGTAACTTGAAGAATTTGAGGTGAGGAATTTGTAAAAGTCTTCAGTCAATTTCTTCAAACAGTAACAATCAATTTCATCAACAGGTATATGAGGAATAGAGGGGTTGAGGAAACAGAAACAGATAGCTCGATGAAGACAATGGTTTGATGACCCAGTTCCAACTGCTATGACAGTCGTACGTCTGGTTTGGAGCGGCCTGGTATTTAAACCAGAGGACCCACAGTACCAGGACACAGTCCTTGCCATATTCTCCTTGAGCTAAGGTCACACAGTCCTCGCCCAACACTCGTGGTATGTCTTCAGGGTAGACTTCCAAAACCCTCACAAATTGGTCAGCCGGCGATCTACAATTTACTGCTGGATGCTCTAGACGAAGGTCACTTCGTGATCCCCAATTGACTGTAGGAGCACTAGACCATGACGCCTAACCGTCTGGAGGATGTATAGTCCTCAAAGGTAACAAGCGTCGGATCCACACAGGAATTTCTTCAGTGATGCTCAATCACTATGAGTTTTGTGGTTTGGTTGTGGGTTTTTCCTCACTTATGATTTTCTCTCAAAGTCCTCGGAGGATGGGTTGCTCTCAAATGACAAGTGTCAGCTCTCTCTCGGAGCAGCCAACCAACTAGTGGTTATGGGGGTGGCTATTTATAGCCAGGGTGCAACCTGACATGATATGACATAAATGCCCCCAATGATATGACCATTATGTGGATATTTGTGATTGGGGACAGCTGGCGCTAAGCACATCAACGGTCGGATTTTCGAACTATGAAAATCGTCAGATATATCATGTTCCTCACTTGTAGGAAATTCTCACTAGCGAAATCCTAACTCCTCAGTCAGATCAATTTCCTCAGAGACCAGAAGAACTACGCCTCTGTCACTGAAGAACTTGACTGAATCGTAAGAGATTTCCAAATGCTTCACTCAAAGGATTGTATAGGTTGAGGATTTTGGAGTTGAGCATCAGTTGGAAATTTTCCTTAGTATTACCTCGGCCCCCTTTAACAGTACGATGTTTCCTATGACTCAAATAAAGTAAATGAAACTACGAAAACAAAAGTCTTCACGCTTCATATTCCTCGTTCATATCGTCAAGGTCGCACCAACTTCTTGATTTTCAAAGTCTTCACAAAGTCTTCACCAAAGTTTTCAGAAAGTCTTCAGCAAAGTGTTCACTTGAAGACATACATTTTTAGGGGTCGATAATCTCTGAATATATCAAACTCCTCATCGACTAATAGAGCATGTGTACACTCACACAAACATTAGTACCTTAACCTATATGTCTTCAATACACCAAAATCACTAAGGGGCACTAGATGCACTAACAACCAGCCACTTTCTCATGAATGGTAGTGAATCAACACATATCGTAAGAATAACCCACCTTGCATGGAAGATACTAACAACCCCTAGATACTATCTGAGCGATTCGAGCATACAAAACAGAATATTATTTGAAGGTTTAGAGTTTGGCACATGCAATTTACTTGGAACGGCAGGTAAATACTGCATATAGGTAGGTATGGTGGACTCATATGGAACAACTTTGGGTTTAAGGGTGTTTGGATCCACAAGTACTATTTCTGCTTGGTGCGGAAGTTTTGGCTAGTATGAGGTGGAAACAAGCACCACATGTTGGAGGATCCATAACAATATAACTTCTATACAAATATACCCAACATAACTCATTACGTTTTCTTCCTTGTCCAACTTCAACTAATTTTCTCAAGTTTGAAAATAATTAATGGGTATTCACAATCATAGAAGATGTCCAAGATAGTATATTTATATGTGAAATCTCTCTTCCTTCAGTATTTTTTTCAATGCGGTGTTTGCTAACTTTCAATAAATTTTACCACCTATACTTATTATATGTGAAGTAATTACTCCCCATGGGATAAGAATATAAAACATATATAATTTCAGATTTATGATATTCAATTCATTCAACCATTTACTCATAGGATATAAGTGAATCACGAGAGTAAATGACAAAACTACTCCAAAACATATAAATGAAGATCAATGAGTAGTCAAACAATTAAGTAGCTATGTGAGGACTTTATCTCTCTCTCTCTCTCAATAAAGATTTTTATATCTAAGTATTTTATTTAAACAGCAAGCAAAACAAAAATAGCACTCAAAGAATAGCACGCATCATGTGAACAAATTAAAATTTAGGCTCAACATAGGCTAACCGATAATTGTTGATGAAGAGAGATGGGATGCGTAGCATCCCCAAGATTAGATGCTTGAGACTTCTGGAAATATTTACTTGGGATTCCTTGGGTATCCGCAATATTGAGATTTTGTATCTTGTTCAATCCTCTCATATCATGGTTTCACCTATTCTCAAAAACATCATCCACGCAAAACTCAAAAAGAACTCATGAGATAGGTTAGTACACATAATAATAAATCAACTATTTATGTAGTGCCAAGACAAGTTCCACAATAATTTTAAAACATTAGGTACTGTATACTATCATTTCCATAATTTATATCTATCAATATAGGCTATGGAAACTGTAGGATAAGCAGATAACAAAACTATGACAGCAATATTCCCCAACAGGACAGTCTGTAGCAATTTATGAAAACAATGTACTCATGTAACTCAAACAATTAATAAAATTTATGACATGCTATAAACTTCATATGACAACACTGTGTAAAAATTTCAGAAACTTTCCATGTTCCAATAAATTATGAAAATTTAAACACTACAGCAGAAGTTTCTGTTTTTACACAACACATATCAAACATGCAATTCAAGCATCCTAAAACCAATTATTGGAAATTTTTATTGAAAAACAAGATTATATATAACACCTAACAAAGAAAAACAAAATAAAATGATGCTCCAAGCAAAACACATATTATGTGATGAAGAAAAATATAGCTCCAAGTAAGATATACCGATAGTGTTGAAGATGAAAGAGGGGATGCCTTCCGGGGCACCCCCAAGCTTAGACGCTTGAGTCTTCATTTAATATTACCTTGGGGGTGCCTTGGGAATCCCCAATATTAGGTTCTTGTCACTTCTTATTCTTCTCATATCGGTGTCTCACCCAAAACTTGAAAACTTCAGACACACAAAACTTAACGGAACTTTGTGAGAAAGGTTAGTGTAATAAATAAAGATCAGTCACTTCGGTACCGTCAATACAAGATTTATAAATGTTCACAGATGATACCTACTGTATTATATCATTCCCAAAATTAATATTACTCAATATATTCTATACAAACACTTGAAACAAGCAAACTATGCATGCAAAACAGAATCTGTCAAAAATAAAATAGTCTGTAAAGATCTGAACAATCAGCATACTTTCCTGACTCTAAATGTTCTGAAAAATTGGGACAGCTCAAGGAATTTGCTTATAAACGTTGTGTAAAAATTTCAGAATTTTTTGACGCTCCAGTAAAATCAGATAATTCATATATTGGACACAAAACTTTCTTTTTTTCCACAGAATCAAACAAGCAAGTATCCACACTATCCGAAAGGCTTTACTTGGCACTTTATTGAAATAAAAGACACAAAACATGATTACTACAGTAGCTTAATCATCTGAGCACATCAAAACAGAAATTAAAGTGTTGGGTTGTGTGCCAACAAGCACTTTTCTTTAATACCTTTTAGCTAGGCATGATGATTTCAATGATGCTCATATAGGAACAATAGTGAAAACATGCAAAAGAGCATCATGAATCTCATGACAGGCACATTTAAGTCTATCCCACTATAACAGCCCTAGACCGGCACTCCAGAAGATTCCCCTGTTATTCCATTGTTTTTTTGTGATTCGTTTTGTCGTCGCCTTCATCATTGCATCATTCGCATCATCTGCATAGCATCGTCACTCGTTTTTGAAAACTTGCATCCGTTTGTGTTTGCCGGTTCTCTCAGTTTGTGTTGTTGTCCGTTTCAAGTTCAAGCAGACACGGACGTGCACGCGGCATCATTTCAAAAAAACGTTTTTGAAGTGTGCAAAAAATATTCTCGGATACCACTACTATCATTGCTATGCTAGTTGTCCCGCTTTTATCTTTATGTATCACTACCTACCACCTGGTTGTCAAGCCTCCCAACATTGCCATGAAAAGCCTCTAACCCTCCACCTTCCCAGCAAACCTTTGTTTGGCTATGTTACCGCTTGCTCAGCCCTTCTTATAGCGTTTCTAGCTATAGGTGCAATTGCTTCCATGTGTCAACATGGACATTCTTTTGTTATCACAATATTATTGCTATTTAATTTAATACACATATATACTTGGTAAAGGGTGGAAGGCTTGGTCTTTTCCTCGGTGTTTTGTTCCACTCTTGTCGTCCCTAGTTACTTGTGAACCGGTGTTATGTTCCATAATTGAGTGCTCCTAACATGCTCGGGGTTGTTATGGGGACCCGTTGATTTTCATTTTAGAACAAAGCTTGTCTGGCAAGGCCCAACATTGGTACTACCTTTGCCTAATAACTAATAAAGTGCATAGGGACCCGCCGGGACCCGCAGATAATTTAATCAACCCCCGGTCCAGTGCTCCTCATGAGTGTTGGTCCAAAATAGAGCACTATGTGGGGCCAACTCGGGGCAACTCGGGAGATTTCTATCAGGCCACTGTAAGCATAGCTCATCTGTCGTGCCCTGAGAACGAGATATGCGGCTCCTATCGGGATTGTCGGCACATCGGGCGGCCTTACTAGATTTGTTTTACCTTTCTCGGATGTCTTGAGTGAGAAATTCCGATTTTCTTGGGCTATCTCGAGGTGGCAGATTTCTTGTGGAATTGCCTAGGAAGATCACGAGATCTGTGGTCGAGGTTGTTCTCGTTGCGAGTGGTTAATTTGTGATGGACGAGTTGGAGCAACCCTGCAGGGTTAAATCTTTCGGAAAGTCGTGCCCGCGGTTATGTGGCAACTTGGATACTTTGTTTAACACCTGGTCATAACATACTTGAAGTAAACTCAAATAAAATACACCAACTGGGTGCGTACCCTTGACTGTCTCTTCTTGTGAGTCCCTATCCGAGAGAGAACACGATGGGGATATGTTTGACATAAGTAGGTGTTGCGGATCACTTAGTGATCATTACTAGTTCATGTCCATTATGTGTAGACCACCATATTTGTTTTCTGTACTCGTTAGTTAGCCACTCAAATAAATGCTTAGTCGCTTGCTGCAGCCTCACCACTTAACCATACCTCACCTGACAGGGTTATTATCCCTAGGTAGGCCAAAGCAACGGGGTCTTCCCCCTTTCGCTTGGAAGAATAACTACGCGGCCGTCTGGGCGTGGCCGGCTGGAGGATGTCCGGCACAAGCCGGTGTCGGCTGGCGCCCCGAACGGTTGGTCGAGGAGCCGGCTGGGCGTGGCCGGCTGCCTCTGGGCCGACTCTTCCGTTGACCTTGGGATGGACATGCAACGTCCCGTCCCTCTACGCACGGGTACGACGACGTGACGCGACCGGCACGATGGGTGGCCCTATGGCTACAGTGGCCGCTGACACATTGCAGCACATGGCTACAGTCCAACCATCTCGGCCGCTGACCTCGGCGAGCGCAACCGGGCGTGGGAACAGTGCCGGCACGCCCTCGCCACTCGATTACTACCCTGGCGTGGCTACAACGCGGCCGGCCGTATCGAAGACTTCGGCTGGCTGGCGCTAGACGACGCCCCCGGGCGACCCGTGCCGCGGCAGGTGGGTGAGGGCCAATTGCAGAGCCGGTTGGCGGGCCCCAACGGGAGATGGGATCTCTCGGCCGGCAGACCCCACCAACAACAAGACGGCACGATTGGCGGGACCCTCTGGCAAGCCGAAGAGACTTCCAGCCAGGTCCCCCCACCTTTGTACTTAGAGCAAATTATAAGAGTCGGGGGGTTGGCCTATAAACCCCCCCGAGCCCCCCATGCAACGGGGACGATCGATCACTCTCGCACACACACTCAACCCCTTCAAGCAGTGGAGAAAGAGGAGCCGACTGCCCCTTCTTCTTCCTCTAGACACAGCTCCGGGATCACCATTGTATCTATACCCATCCATCCAACTAAACTAAGCAGGACTAGGGGTATTACCTCCCCCGGAGGGCCCTGAACCTGGGTACATCATGTGTCATCACCGCTTGTGCCCACTCTCGCACCCGGAGCCCGTCGGTGTACTTCGGCCCCAACCACCTACGATAAGCCAGCCTATGGCATCTGTCGTGAGAAAACGACGATAGTTGGCACCCACCATGGGGCCGTATGCGGTGCCGGCCGAATTCATGCTCCGGACGGGACCCCTCGCCATTCCCCGCCATCGCCACTTGTCCAGGAGAAACCGTGGGGGGCTCGTGGGGCTTGCTCCGGCACGCCCTACGGGCAACTCCGTCTACCTCACGGCCAACATCGACGCGCTCACCGAGCGCTTCGGCAAGCTCAGCTTCGCCGAGGCTCCGGCCGCTGATGAGTACCCCGCGGGGGTGCTCGTCTGCGCTGGTCTGCCCACTAAGTCCAGCGGCTCCCACGATCGCGTGGGAGTAATGGCCATCACTTCCTCCATCGCTTCTGTACGGGCGCGAGTCGCGGCTAGCGCTGCCGCTGCCCGTGTCAGCATGTCCGACCCGCTCGGCACGGGCCTTCGGGGCTTGAGCACTCTGATCGCCCCGACGACGAACCCCGACACCACCGCGGCCGATCTTGAGGTGGCTCGTCGCGTCTGTTCGAGGACGCCACCGCCCTCGCGGCCACTCGGCGCCGCGTGGAAGCGACCCAACGGGAGTACGCTTCCGCCTACGGACTCACCCCGGCTGGCACCGAGCCCAGCCAGGTGGGGTTGTGCACGACCGCGGTCGCATGGTCGCCGAAATCCTCGGCAGCAAGATGCCCGTCTATGACACTCCCGCAGCCAACCTGCGGGCTCTCAAGGTGGCCTACAAGGAATTGGACACCTTGGACAGTGAAGAGTGTGCCGCCCATGAGCGCCACATCAAGGAGCTCATTGATGCTGCTGATGCGCAGCGGCATCTGCTCGCGACGGGCGGCGCTGCTAATGAAGGCCCCCGGCCCGAGCGTGAGGGCACGAGAACTGCCGGCCTCTAGGCGTCCCAGTACTCTTGCTCCCCTCGCGTTTCCGGCCGCCGAGCCGGAGCAAATAACCCTCGACCTTCTCAGACGCCGAGAAGTGAGCAGCCGGCTGTCAGCAGCTGGCGCACCAACGATCCGCCTCTAGAGGCCGCCACCATGAAGCGCTGGCATCCGGTAGCCGGCGCAGCCATGGCACACGCCACCCCCACGACACGAGTCGGGGCAATCGGTGCCACCCACCGTCCGTCCCGAGCTCTCGGCTCGGCTCGGACCATCCGTCCCCCATAGCGATAACGACACCCGCAACCGCCTCGACACACTCGCGCAATTCGCCCTCCTCGAGGAGGAGGGCTCGATTGGTCCGGCTTGCTTCATCCCCCGGATCCGCACCGAGCCGTTCCCAACCGGCTTCACGCTCCCTAGGGACACCCCGAAATACAACGGGGCCTCCAAGCCCGAAGGCTGGCTGATCGACTACACCATCGCGGCTGGCATCGACAGGGGGAATAAGCGCGTAGCCGTTCGCTACGCCCCCCTCATGTTGATCGGCTCGGCCCGCACCTGGCTCAACAGCCTGGCGGCCGGCAGCATCAACACCTGGACGGACTTCGAGGAGGCCTTCGTCCGCAACTTCACCGGCACCTACAAGCGGCCTGGTCGTCCCCGTGAACTCGCCATGTGCATTCTGGGGCCGGACGAATCCCTCCGCGACAACCTCACTAGATCGACCGAGCTCCGCAATACCTATGAGGGGGTGCACAAGGTGCAACCGTGTAGTAATTCATCGAGGGCTGCCAGGACGACACTCCTCTCAAACATAAGCTTCTGTGCTCCGAGCCAGCCACGCTTGCCGAGCTCATCACCAAGGCGGACAAATACGCACGGCCGATTCGGCCATCTGGGTCAAGACGACCTTGCGTGCCAAGGCGAAGACAACGCCGCCCACATCCCGGCCTGCTGCCGACAACCGGCAGCCGCAAAACAACAAACGCAAGAACGACCAGCCGCCCCCCCGCTATGGGAGCCGGCAGGTCAACACCATCGAGGAGTAGGAGCCGGCTGCCCAGCCTTCCGACCAGCGCCAACGCACTCTCAAGGCTGCCTGGCAGCCGAAGATCACCTTCGAGCAAATGCTCAATCTCCCTTGCAAGAACCACTTAGGCGACAAACCTTCTACACACACGCTTCGGCAGTCCAGCTTCTCACAGCGATTGGCCCGGGGGTGGCCTTTCGGCTCCTCCCATGCCGCCAGCCCGCGTGTCGACCCCGTCCCAGGTCGTTGCCCCGGCTCCAGCCAAGAACGACGATCGTCTAATCAACCAATTTCCCAACCAGGACAGTTGCTACGTCGTCTTCACTAGTGAAGAGACGGGCAAACACGCTCAGCGCCAGCTCCACCATCATGTGAACGCCACCATGTCGGCAACTCCCCAGTTCGTGCACTGGTCAGAGAAGCCGGTCACTTGGAGCCAGGCCGATCACCCTGCCGTATTGCCGAATCCCGGCAGCTATGCCTTGGTCCTTGACCCCACCATCGCCACCAAGGAGCGAACTTGTCACTTCTCACGGGTGCTTATAGATGGTGGCAGCAGTATCAACATCCTCTACCTCGACACTATGCATAAGCCGGGGCTGAAGATAGAAGACCTATAGGTGAGTCATATGATTTTCCATGGCATCATGCCTGGAAAGTCCAGCCCCCCTGTCGGCAAGATCACACTCGATTTCCTCTTTGGCGGACCCAGCCACTTCCGCCGCGAGCCGGAGCTGTTCGAGGTCGTGGACCTCGCGAGCCCTTACCATGCGCTGTTGGGCCGACCGGCTCTTGTCAACTTCATGGCGGTCCCCCATTATGACCACCTCAAGCTCAAGATGCCGGGCGACAAGGGAATCATCACCATCAAGGGCAACTACAAGATGTCGCTTGAGTGCACTCGAGACGGCAGCCGGCTGGCCGAGGTCCTGGAGATCGCTGCGGAGAAACGGCAGCTCGACCGGCTCGTGGCCCTTGCTACCAACCAGCCGTCCGTGTCGGCTCCTCCATTGCAATCTGGCGGTGAGGCCTCCTTCCATCCCTCCAAAGACACCAAGCAAATCCCGCTCGACCCGGCAACCCGGCTCAGTGCGTCACCATCGGCTCCCGCCTCAACAGCAAATAGGAAGGCGAGCTCGTCGACTTCCTCCGTGAGAATCGGGACTTCTTTGCATGGTCCCCCAAGGACATGCCGGGTGTTCCGAGGAAGTTCGCCGAGCATAAACTCCACGTCCGGCCGGACGTCAAGCCCGTCAAGCAACCCCTGTGTCATTTCTCCGAGTAGAAGCGGCGTACTATAGGCGAAGAGATCGCCCGGCTGCTCGCAGCCGGGTTCATCATGGAAGTGTTCCACCCGGACTGGCTAGCCAACCCGGTCCTGGTGCTGAACAAAAACAAGACTTGGCGCATGTGCATCGACTACACTAGCCTGAACAAGGCATGTCCCAAGGACCCGTTCGCTCTGCCGCGGATCGATCAAGTCATCAACTCCATGGCCAGCAACGATTTTATGTCTTTCCTGGACGCCTACTCTGGCTACCACCAGATCAAGCTGGACCCAGAAGACCGGCTCAAGACCTCCTTCATCACGCCCTTTGGGGCCTACTGCTACATCACCATGTCCTTTGGCCTGAAGAACATAGGCGCCACCTTCCAACGGTGCATGCAGAAATGCCTCCTGCCTCAGATAGGCAGGAATGTCCACGTCTACGTCGACGACATCATCGTCAAAACCAAGAAGCATTTCAGCCTCCTCGATGACCTCCGGGAGACCTTCATGAACTTGCGCGAGTACAAGATCAAGCTCAACCCGGAGAAATGTGTCTTCGGCGTCCCTGCCGGCCAACTCTTGGGTTTCTTTGTGTCCGCTCGCGGCATCGAAGCTAACCCCAAGAAGATCAGTGCGATCGAGCGCATGCCGAAGCCGACCCAGCTCCGCGACGTCCGGAAGTTCACCGGCTGCCTCGCCTTGCTCAGCTTGTTCATCAGCTCGGCAGGCCACCCGGCAGGCCATCCCAGCCAGTGTCTCCCTCGAACGGCTGCTCAAGCCGTCGATCAAGCCTTCCCCAGAATCAGACTCAATCTTCATGCCGGCAGGCGCCACCGGCCCATCAATGGTCTCGGCCGCCTCTCCGGCACCTTCACCACCGGCTCCCGAACCGTCAGCCACCCAGCCGGCTCCGATCGAGCCGGTGGTGTCCGAGGCGGCCGGCCCCGACGACACGGCCATCATGATGATCATCGACCAGTCGGCTCTGGGGGCAGGCGAGTCAGGCCTGTGGGCTGATCAACCAGTCTCGGGGGCTCCCGAGCTAGTCCCAGGGACTGGCGAGCCGGTCCTGGGGGCTAATCAGCCAGTTCCGGGGGCTCCCGGGCTGGCACCTGTCTCGGCCCCCTTGTGGGCCCAACCTATCATGGCGTTCCTTTGACGAGGCGAGCTCCCTGCGGACGTGGCCTTGGCTAGGCAAGTCCAACGCCGGGCCTCGGCATACAACATCACTAACAACGAGCTCGTCCACCGCAGCACCACCGGCTTCTTCCAGTGATGCGTCAAGCCGGAAAAGGGTCTGGAGATCCTCCTCGACATTCACCAGGGCGAGTGTGGGTTGAAACCGAAGGGGAAAAGAAGAAGAACCAAAAAGAGTCGAGCGGGTAAAAAAGGATAAGCATGTGGCAGCATGAGTAACAAGTCAAACTATTCATGGCATAAATGTTACGGCAAAATGCGGCCCACGGCTAGCATTAGTTCATTACACAAACACCCCTAGTTGGTGGATTCAAGCTTAACATGCAGGGAGAAAAAAGAGAAAGATAAAAAATGCCCGAGGGCTCAGGCCGCCAGCGCGTCGTGAGCCGGCGTGCCCCCAGCCGACGCGTCGCTGGGTGGCTCGGCTCTTGCCTCGGAGGTGGTCGCGGCCTTCGGGTGGGCCTCCTTGGCCTTTGAGGTGGGATCCTCGTTCTTGGCTGTGTCGCCGCTTGACTCGGTGCTCTCATCGGCAACTTCATCATCCGCCGGGCCTAGGGGGATGCCGAAGGAATCCTCGGGCAGCGGCTTGCCATCCTCGCCAAGGGCCGGCGGGAACTCATCCGTGTCGACATACGACGTGAGCTTGTTGGCCCGATGGACAAGGGCCAACTCGCGGGTCTACCGCACCGCGGCCGGCACGTCCCGCATGGTTGCCAGCCAGCCCAGATCCATGCTGCAGTACCACGACGTGACGAACCGGAGCGCCATCAGCGCCCCAGCTTGGGCAGCCAACGCCTTCCAGGCTTCAAGGCGGGGGATGGTGTGCTCCAGCCACTGAGCCACGCGATGCGTCGGAGCTCCCCCGCGGCTCGGCCACATCATGGCGATGACCTCTTTGCCGGCGGTCTTGAGCCGCTCCACGCTCCGCTCAAGATGGGTCATCCGCATCTCGATCGCGAGCCCGATCTCGTCCACGTCCCATGCGGCATCCTCCTCGATGGAGTGACCGCACTCCCGAAAATACTCCCGGTGCTCCTCAACGGCACGCGTGGTGTGGCGCTGAGTTTCCAGGAAGCGCCCTAGAAGAAATAAGAAGAGAAGGAAAGAAAGGCAAGTTGAAACACGAGAAACGCCAAAGGGAAAAGCAACCGGCTGGGGAAGAGAAAAACGGACACCTACCTTCAATCGCATCGTCCACTCCAAGGGCAAAGTTGAGCGCTGCCTTGTGCTCTGACTCTCGAACCGCCTCCGATGCGGCGAGAGAACCCCTGACCTCCTCGAGCGTCCTCTCGAGCTGGGTCACCTCGCCTTGGAGGGCGACGGTCCTCAGGGCGATGTCAGCCGCCTCCTTGACAACCGTCTCCAGGGCCGCCACCTCCTTCGCCCGCTTGGCGCGTGGCGGCGGCTTCCGCGCGGCCACCTCCACCCGCTTTGGGCCGGGCGGTGGGGCCGCCTGCCCCCCTGAGCCGGACTCTTCCCCCGACAGGCCGCTCCGGCCGCCGAGGCTTGAGCCGGCCTCTCCTCGCTCCTTCGACCCTGGCGCCCCGAGGGAGGAAGCTCGTTCAGAATCATTAATTCATCATCATCGTCGTCATCCATCCAGTCCCTGATCGTGGCGGCAAGAGGGAACTCACCCGCTCTGCTGAGCTCCTCGACCGCGCCGGACCCTCCGGTCCACTGGAAGCGCCGGTTCGCGGGTCTGCCGGCTCGTCGACTCCTCCCGAGGAGTCCACCCCCTCCTTTAGGGGGCCTCCCATCTCCTAGTCTTCGGAGTCGGAATTTTCATGCTCCGCCTTGAAGATCTATGGATGCGGGCCATCTGGCGTATCTGTCGTACCAGTAGCTGCGGTCAGCACATCAAAGTAAGCGCTCCAGCCGGCTGCCGGCTGGGAAGTATCAAACAAAGAAGAAACCGCTTCGACGAAAAACTCACCAGGGGAGGCCAGTTGATGCGGTCATACGACTCATTGCCGAAGGACCACGAAGCGGGCTTCATCTTGTACATCGTAAGGGCATTCATCCGCTTCGCCACCTGAGCCGGCGTCAGCTTGACGGTGGACATCCGGCAGGGGTCGCGCCGACCGGACATGTCGTAGATCCGGTGCGGCCTCGGCTGGAGGGTCGACACCCGGCGCGAGATAAATGCCGCCACCAGGTCGGCGGCGACCAGCCCCTCAGAGCTCTTCTGCTCCATGAGCCGGCCAAGCTCCTCTAAGGCCATGCCGCACAGGATAGCCCCCAGCCAGTTCAACTGGGTGGACTGCCTGTCTTCAAAAGGCGGCAGCCGGATGTAGTCCGTCCTTGGGTCAACGTTCTTCACGTAGAAGAACGTTCGGTGCCACCCCTTGACGGAGTCAATAAGAGAGAGAGGGGGAAAGCGAGCGACGCCGCGGAAGCACACCATCGTGCCCCCACACGCATCGCTTTCCAAAGTTTTGAGGTAGAAAAGAGCATTGAAGAGTTCGATGAAGGGAAGAATGCCGAGGTACCCCTCGCATAACGTCACAAAGGTAGGGAGGTATAGAATCGAGTGCGGACCAAGGTTGTGCGGCTGGAGGTCGAAGGTATTGAGGAGGAGGCGAAACAACATACTAACCGGGAGCCCGATGCCTCGGGAGAAGCGCCAGAGGAACACGACATGTTCCCCTGGCCGCGGCGCGGGCGCTATCTCGTCGCCCGGCGTGCGTGCGACCACCCACTCCTCCAGCGGTAGCATGCACGCACAGCGAAGCTCGGCGATGTCTGCCTCGACCACAAAGGAGCCAGCCCAGCTTCCACCGCATCCATCAACCATCGTGGCGGCAGTATGGCGTGCGGGCGTGATTGCGTACCTAGGTGCGGGGTGTGCGAGGAAGGAAGGGAGGCAACGAAGACTGGCAGCAAAGGGGGCAAGTGAGGCGCGGGTACCTCCGCCTCCTGCCTTTCTTGTCCTTTTATAGGGGAGGCCACGATCGGAGGTCATGGGATTGATTGCGCCCACTCCCCCAAGAAACTCTGCGCGCGCGTGGGTGGCCCCGGGCCGTAACGGCCGCTTCGAGGCGCAGAGGATCCTACCCTGCGCTCCGAGGCCTACTAGGCTACGCCTGGGTCCTAGCGGGCTAGGCCCAGGCAACGTCCTCTCTCCCCGCGTGTGTGGGACCCACCGCATCATTACTCGCTATGTGGCATGCCGCGTGCTGGCACGGGTGCCGGGGCGGCACGACGGTACCTGAGGCGTCGGGTCCGATGACCGACCCGGCTGCCCCTTCGCCTTTGAGCCGGAGGTAGGTATCCCTGAGGGGAAGCTGCCGACTCCCCACCGTCTACCAGACGCGGCCCCCACCGGCTTCGGGGACTACTGACGGGGTTATTACCCCTAGGTAGGCCAAAGCAATAGGGTCTTCCCCCTTTCGCTTGGAAGAACAACTATGCGGTCGGCTGGGCGTAGCCGGCTGAAGGACGTCCGGCACAAGCCGGTGCCGGCTGGCGCCTCGGACGGTTGGTCGAGGAGCCGGGCGGACCCTCAGCCGGTTGGGCTTGGTCGGCTGCCTCCGGGCCGGCTCTTCTGTTGACCTTGGAATGGACATGCGACGTTTCGTCCCTCTACACATGGGTACGACGACACAATGCGACCGGCACGACAGGCGGCCCTGTGGCTATAGTTGCCGCTGACGCATTGCAGTGCATGGCTACAGTCCAACCGTCCCGACCACTGACCTCGGGGAGCGCGACCGGGTGTGGGAACAGTGTCGGCACGCCCTCGCCACTCGATTACTACCCCGGCGTGGATAAAGCGCGGTCGACCGTACCGGAGACTTTGACCGGCTAGCGCTAGATGATGCCCCCCCAGGCGACCCGTGCCGCGGCAGGTGGGCGAGGGCCAACCGCAGAGCCGGCTTACGAGCCCCAGCGGGAGATGGGACCGCTCGGCCAGCAGACCCCACCAACGACGATACAGCACGAATGGTGGGACCCTCTGGCCAGCCGAAGAGACTGCTAGTCGGGTCCCCCACCTTTGTACTTAGAGCATATTATAAGAGCTAGGGGTTGGCCTATAAAATCCCCAAGCCCCCCATGCAACGGGGACGATCGATCACTCTCGCACACACACTCAACCCCTTCTAGCAGTGGAGAAAGAGGAGCCGGCTGCCCCTTCTTCCTCCTCTAGACACAGCTCCAGGAGCACCATTGTATCTATACCCATCCATCCAACTAAACTAAGCAGAACTAGGGGTATTACCTCCCCCGAGGGCCCTGAACCTGGGTAGATCATGTGTCATCACCGCTTGTGCCCAATCTCATACCCGGAGCCCGTCGGCGTCCTTCGGCCCCAACCACCTACGATGAGCCACCCTATGGCATATGTCGTGAGAAAATGACAACATCACCCATTAAGCTTTAATAGTCCTCATACCCTTTGAAATGAGATTGATGAGTCCTTGTGGCTCATAGATTACTAAAACAATAGTTAAAGGTCCAGGTAATGTGATGCTTTGACATGAGAGTGATGCTTGTTTGATTTGGAGTTCTTCTTCTTCATCATCGATCTAGGATGGGTTCCAGATGACAGCCTGGGATAGAAGGATGGATGTCATTTTGTTGTTTGTTTTCATCCTTAGTCAGACCCTCCTCTTTTGTATGATGTTTGAATATGTTGTTGAATTGATGTGATCTTGATGTAGCTTATGGCGAGTGTAAGCCAATTACATATACTCATCTCTCCTGTAAATGTACTTGTAATGATATCCATTCTTGCAACATGACGAGATGCACTTCTATCCCTGTCGAGGTCCTCGTGCCAAAAATAAGGATATGATCGCATCTTGGGCATGACAAGTTGGTATCAGAGCCAGGTTCCGACCTAGGATCCCCCTTGATTGATCGAACTTGGCCGAGTCGAGTCTAGTGAAAAACTATTTTGAGTCTAGTTATATATCGGAGAGTAGGTTTCTTTTACTCCTCTTCTATACTCTGGTGAGGTATTCGACTTAGGAATTTTTAATTCTACTCCTCTTCTTGATCAAAAAAAATTTAGGATCATGTGGATACTTTGGAATCTATATGATGTCGATGTTATGGAGTTCTGTCTTGGTGCCTCTAGTCTGACTTGATTTCTTCCGAGGAGTAGAGCTCCAAGGGAATCTTGGCACATCGTTATCGTTCAGTTTCCTTAGTATCTCAGGACGGAGGATGTTCGAAATTACTTCAATACTTTTCGTGGCAAGATAAGGTTGGAGTCACCCAGTACTAGGGAGGCGTCCGGGGTACTACCATGTTTGGTATCGTTGTGTTTTCGAGGGCCCGAGATAGATGGAGTTCCGAAGCCTCTGGTTACGTGTTGATAGATGGATACAGTTGGAGTGTATGGCTTGTTAGTTGTGTGAGATATTTTGCCTCCCTGTATCGCCAACACCTGATTGCATAACCAAGAAATTTTCGGGAGTTCTTAGGTGGGAATTCAAGTAGTTACCTAGGCTATCTTCCAACAGATCATGATGTGAGGTTGGGGTTTGAAATCTAGTGGATTCGTTTGTTCACGGTCTTTCTTACAGAGGACATTCTTGATATATGTCATCAGATATGCTTTGTCAAGCCTTGTAGTTCGCTACGCCTAGGGAGCATATCCGAGCATCATTTCAATATGGCAATCCAATGTACGATCGAGCCCGTGCGAACCTTACCACGAAAATATCGAGCGGAATCTCTGTCATGAATTTGTTCTGGCTTGTTTTGTAAGCCTCATCCTTTGTTTTGTTTTGTATATGGTAATTCGAGGTTCTTCGATGTCAAGTCATGATTCATATCTTTTCTACGTAGTGTTCTCATATTTTGCGTGAATGCCAATCCTTTTGTTCAACTGGAGTAGTCTTGAAATTCTTTTCAACCGGTGCGCTCCTCTTCAACATATTCAATCATCTCCAATAATTGTAAGATCAATTCTCATGTTTCTTTCCAGAGTTCTTTTCATCCATCCTAAGTTTTCTGTTTTTCCCCACCCTCCCGCCCTTTTTCATCAAGAATTAAATTCCCATCCAAATGCCTTTCTTTTCATTGATGCTTTCACTATATTTTCTTTTGTATCGTATCCGGTGATTCTTTGTGAAGATCCTCAAGTGATTCAAATTCATCATTCTTCGTTCTTGTTTTCCTTCCAAATGCATTCAGTCCAAGATCTTGGTGTTCTTCATATCCTTTTCAATCGCTAAATGCTTCCCCATGTCGGAAATTCTGTCTAAGTATCTCTTGTTTTTTTGTCTCTCTCTATTCTATCCAGAGTGCTGAAGATATCTCAGAAGACTTTCATTTCCATTCATATCCTCTTAATTATTTCTAGGTTCTCACCTCATCAAGATCTTAATTTTTCTGGTGCAATATATATTTCTAAGCAATTGTTTCAACGATGGTTTCTTTTGAGTGGGCCCATAACCCACAGGTTTTCCCCAGGATCTTACCTGGCTCTTCTAATCTTTCCGAAGATGTTCTCAAGTTCTCTTCTAATATAATGTATGAATAAATTTCATCAGTCATGTGCCTTCTCGAAGATCGTCTCTACATAATTTTTATTGTTGGCTCAACCTTTCCTTATTCATTCTTCCGGAGTGTCTTGTTAATTCTTGGTGGTGTTCTCGTCTTCATTCTGATCATTGAAGTCCGAAGGACAGTTTCCCCTAAATCTTTGTCCTTTATTTTCAAGAGTGTGGTTTCAGCTTCTGCTATTCTCTCACATTGTTTTGATCATGAGTAATTCTTTCCATATCTATCCGAAGCATTTCAGAGTTGTATTCATTTCTCAATCCTACGAAGGCCATCATTTCAGAAGATTTCTTTGTTCTCAGCTTTCAGCTTTCGTTCTCAAATTCTACTCAATTGTGTTCCTTCATTTGTATCTCAATTATTTTGATGCCTTCTGAAGTTTTCCATTAGGTGGGTCGTGATCTCTTCGTTCCCATGTATCTTCATTCAATCGTACTATACTCATTCGTTGTGAATTCTTACTGGTGTTCTCGTCCAAGACTTCTTCAAGTTTGTGATCTATCTCTCTCTCTCTTCAATTCTTTGCAAGAAGAATAAGTGGTGTGTGAAATCCGTTGCTTGTCATCAATTTAACTTGATGAAGAATAAGCATAACATAATTCTTATTCTTGTTGGTCAAGGTGATGTCAATCCTTCTTCTGGAGTTGTTCATGATATCGAATTCTAACTCTAAGTTGCTTATGTTTTCGACCGGAGTTCAATTTTCTCAAATATCTCTTCGCAAAGTTTCGTCTAAAGCATAGCAAGGCCTCAATCTTGTCTTTAGAAACATTCAATTCTTTTCTATCATCCTTTTATTCTAGAGTTCATCCCGATGGTTCTTCATGGTGGGTGTTAAGGATGTAATTCTTCTCGAATTGTTCTGCAGATTCTTGTTGGAGGTGCTCAAGTGTCCTTTATCTTGGATTTCTAAGTTCAATTCCTTCTACATTGTCTTTTGACATGGTGTTATTAATTCTTGATTATGAGGAGTCTTGAAGGAAAATTGTCAAGAATGAGATAAGTAAACTCATCTAATCTTCTCGGAGTTATCTTGGATTGGATTTCACCTAAAGCATTTCCTAAGGATTGTTGCTATCATGGTGTCATAAATGATCCAAGTTTTTCTCCTCCTCCTCTTGGTGAAAGAACTTTTGCATATCCTGTTGCTCTCAAGCAATCAATTGTTTTTGTTGTGGCAGGTTGTCACCTCATAATTTTGAGATGTTTTCCATAAGACCATAACAAGCTATTCTTTTCGTTGGTGATTCTTCATAAACCCCGTTCAACGATGCTTTTCAAATTCAATGGTGGTAGAATTTGTTATTTTATTCTCCATTCTTTTCCTTCCAATGATCTAGTTTCTATTCTTTTCTTCTGGAGGCATTGTCATGTTGCTCTCTTTCAACCATCATCTTGTTTATCAAGATCATGTTCTTTCTCGCTTATTGATTTTAGCGGAGTGTTGTGTTCTATTAAAGTTCTTCCATCTTATCAATTTTTCCTCTCTATCCTACCGAACTGCTGCCGAAATTTCTTGTGAATTCTTGCTTGTTCCTCATGTCATTCTTCTTCCCATTGAAACCTTCAATGATCATTGGTTTCACTCGTTTGTAGGAGAAGCAACTAAGTTTACCTCTTGCTCTTTCTCTTCCCCTTTTCATTCTAGATCTCGGGATAAGATCCTCGTGTAGGGCACGAGAGTTGTAAAAGCCCGGGACCGATGCTCCAGAAGATTCCCCTGTTATTCCATTGTTGTCGTGTGATTCGTTTGGTCGTCGCATTCATCATTGCATCATCCGCATCATCTGCATAGCATCGTCACTCATTTTCGAAAACTTGCATCCGTTCGTGTTTGCCGATTCTCCCAGTTCGTGTTGTTGTCCGTTTCAAGTTCAACCACACATGCAGGCGCTCGCGACATCATTTAAAAATGTTTTTGAAGCGCGTGAAAAATATTCTCAGATTGGGTTGAAAGTTGGCGTGTGGTCTTGTAATATTATAGGTAGACCGCCTGCCAAATTTCGTCGCAATCCGAGTTCGTTTGATACCCCAACAGTCGACCGTAGGAGCACCATCATCGGTTAGTTAGAGGATGTTTCGGTGTTTCAAAACTCGTGTCACGGGCTGCAACTTCCCTCTCATCTCAGACCAAGTCCCACTACCCAACCCACGAGCCCACCTAGCTAGCCCCCCTCTCCTTTCGGACGTCCGATCGAGATCGAACGGTCCGAAAACGGATGAAAGCCCCCTAACCTAACCCTCCTTCCCTATATAATGCCCCTACCCTGCCTAATATGGTAGCCTAACCCTAATCCCCTTGTTTTCCGTGTTGAACCAACAGCTAGGCACCACCCTCGCGCCCATGTCTCCCACCTCCGGCCGCAGGGCCCGCCAAGCCCAGATCGGGGCCCTGGGAAGCCCATCTGGGCCTGACCACGAGCTCCAAGCAGGAGCTCCTCCCATGGTGCCCGAGGGGCCCCAAGCCCCTGCCCCGCCTCCATGAACCCCGCGCCAGCCCCACCGCCAGGACCACCACTGGCCCCTTGCTGGAGAGCCACCGCCGCCATTGCAGATGAGCCCCGCGCCCTTCCCTTTCCTCCTTATCCCTTGTCTCTAACCTCTCCTCTCTCTCCCGTGGTGCAAACCTCCATGGCCGCCCATGGCCTCGCCCCGAGCCGCCGTTGTCGCTTGGATCCGGTGCGGAGTGGCCGGATCCACCCATCCCCATCGCCGGCTGGTGCCATGCGCTTTGACTGCCAGCGCCGTTGTCGTTGACATGCGCCGCCGCTCGCTCGTCCCGCTAGGGAGCGAGGAGGAGGCCGATGCCCCTTCGCCAGCGCCCGCTTGCGTTGATTGGGCCGCTCCAGCCACGAGGCCCAGCGCTCCGCCCAGGCCCAACCGCATCTCCCGTTGGCCCAGCCGCCCCACCGACCGGCCCACAAGGCCCTAGGTGAGCCCCCGTAGTCCCCCACTATATCGCGCCCCGGGCGCTTTGCAATTATCTCACACCCACTTTGTGTGGCCCAGTTTCACCAGATTCAGCCGGCATGTGTTTTTTCCCTAGCGTTGCGAATTTAACAATTTTGGGACAAAAAACTGTGTTACAGATTGCACCCCAAACTTCATGCTTTCAATAACTTTTCAACCATGCATCGTATTTAAAACTTTATATATGTAAAATGCTTAGAACTCCGTGTAGATTCACAATAACCAACTTTCACACATGTTTAAAATGTTAAACTTGTTGTTTTCATATAATTTGCAATTGTCATGTTAAATGATTTATTTCATAACTAATTAACCGTAGCTCCAATAAAAATGGTCAACATATGTAACTTGGTTAGGGAAACGTGTAGAATCACAGGCCGCACTTTATTTTCATGTTTAATAAATATAAAATTGTGTTAGGAGAGATTTGCACCAAATTCATATTATGCTTATGGGGACGTTTTGGAAATGCTATGTGTTGCTTTTTGCCTTATTTAATATATATGCCTAGATGATGAAGTTGTTTATGCTTGACCCCTTGCCATGATTAACAACATTTAATATTGATGAGTACCAAAACGAGAGTGAACTAAATAATTTGAACATGGGGTTTCTTTAATATGCAACTCGTTGCATATTGAACTTCAGTTAATGTGTAGTAGTTGTTTGTTGTTCTTTCCATGCCATGCCTAAAAAGGACATGCATCATATTTGTTTCCACATCATGACATGCATTTGTTGTGGTGTTACCATGTATTGATTGTTGTTTTTGGATTGTTCCTTCTCGATAGAGTTCTGAAAGCATTTGGATTGTGAGGATTCGTTCGACTACGTTGACTCGTCTTCTTCATTGACTCGTTCTTCTTCCAAGCGGGATCTCAAGCAAGATGACACATTTCCTTGCATACCACTACTATCATTGCTATGCTAGCTGTCCCGCTTTTATCGTTATGTATCACTACCTACCACTTGGTTGTCAAGCCTCCCAACATTGCCATGAAAAGTCTCTAACCCTCCACCTTCCCAGCAAACCTTTGTTTGCCTATGTTATGGCTTGCTCATCCCTTCTTATAGCGTTTCTAGATGCAGGTGCAATTTCTTCCATGTGTCAACATGGACATTATTTTTTTATCACAATATTATTGCTATTTAATTTAATGCACATATATACTTGGTAAAGGGTGGAAGGCTTGGCCTTTTGCTCGGTGTTTTGCTCCACTCTTGTCGTCCCTAGTTACTTTTGAACCAGTGTTATGTTCCATAATTGAGCGCTCCTAACATGCTCGGGGTTGTTATGAGGACCCCCTTGATTTTAGTTTTAGAATAAAGCTTCTCTGGCAAAGCCCAACATTGGTATTAAATTTTCCTAATAGCTAATAAAATGCATCGGGACCCACCGGCACCCATGGATAATTTAATCAACCCTCGGGCCAGTGCTCCTCATGAGTGTTGGTCCAAAATATAGCGCCATGCGGGGCCAACCCGGGGCAACTCGGGAGATTTCTATCAGGCCACTGTACGCGTAGCTCATTTCCATGCCCTGAGAACGAGATACGCAGCTCCTATCGGGATTGTCGGCACGTCGGGCGGCCTTGCTGGATTTGTTTTACCTTTCTCGAACGCCTTGAGTGAGGAATTCTGATTTTCTTCGGTCTATCTCGAGGTGGCGGATTTCCTATGGAATTGCCTAGGAATATCACAAGATCCGTGGTCGAGGTTATTCCCGCTGGGTGTGGTTAATTTGTGATGGACGATTTAGAGCACCCCTACAGGGTTAAATCTTTCGGAAAGCCGTGCCCGCGGTTATGTGGCAACTTGGCTACTTAGTTTAACACCTGGTCATAGCATACTTGAAGTAAACTCAAATAAAATACACCAATTAGGTGCATACCCATGACTGTCTCTTCTCGTGAGTCCTTATCTGAGAGAGAACACGGTGGGGTTATGTTTGACGTAAGTAGGTGTTCAGGATCACCTAGTGATCATTACTAGTTCACGTCTGTTATGCGTAGACCACCATATTTATTTTCTGTACTCGTAAGTTAGCCACTCAAATAAATGCTTAGTTGCTTGGTACAACCTCACCACTTAACCATACCTCACCCATTAAACATTAATAGTCTTGATACCCTTGAAAATGAGATTGTTGAGTCCCTGGGGCTCACAGATTACTACAACAATAGTTGTAGTTACAGGTAATGAGATGATTTGACGTGAGAGCAATGCTTGTTCGATTTGGAGTTCTTCTTCTTCATCGATCTAGGATGGGTTCCAGGAGGTAGCCTGGGATAGCAAAGATGGATGCCATTTTGTCGTTTGTTTTCATCCATAGTTGGACCTCCTCTTCTGTATGATGTTTGAAAATGTTGTTGAATTGATGTGATCTTGATGTAGCATGTGGAGAGTGTAAGCCAATTCCATCTACTCATCTCTTCTGTAAATGTACTTGTAATGATATCCATTCTTGCAACACGATGAGATGCGCTTCTATCCCTATCGAGGCCCTCGTGCCAAAAATAAGGACAGGATCACATCTTGCGCATGACACCCACTTCCTATGCATAGGGATTTTGTGTGGAAAAGTTCTATTGGAACCTGAATCGTCTAGCATAGGAAGGCAAAACAAGCATAACTTCAAAACTTTGAACACATAGAGAGGAAACTTGACATTATTGCAATTCCTACAAGCATATGTTCCTCCCTCATAATAATTTTCAGTAGCATCATGAAGGAATTTCACAATATAACCAGCACACAAAGCATTCTCTTCATGATCTACAAGCATAGAAATTCTACTACTCTCCACACAAAAAAAATTCTTCTCATGCCAAGTAGTGGGAGCAAACTCAACAAAATAACTATCATGAGACACTTGATTGACATAACCATATTGAATATTCAAATCATGATAATAGGATTCATGGTTGTCATTACTCTTTTTAGCATACATGTCATCACAATAATCATCATATATTGGAGGCATGCTATCATCATAATACTTTTGCTCACGAAAACTTAGGGGAGAAAAAATATCATCTTCATCAAACATAGCATCCCCAAGCTTGTGGCTTTGCATATCATTAGCATCATCAATATTCAGAGAATTCATACTAACAATATTGCAATCATGCTCATCACTCAAAGATTTAGTGCCAAACATTTTAATAACTTCTTCTTCTAACACTTGAGCACAATTTTCCTTTCCATCATTTTCACGAAAGACATTAAAAAGACGAAGCATATGAGGCAACATCTATTCCATTTTTTTGTAGTTTTCTTTTATAAAACCAAACTAGTGAAAAACAAGAAACTAAAACATTTGATTGCAAGATCTAAAGATATACCTTTAAGCACTCACCTCCCCGGCAACGGCACCAGAAAAGATCTTGATGTCTACTACACAACTTTTTTCTTGTAGACTCGTGTTGGGCCTCCAAGCGCAGAGTTTTGTAGGACAGCGGCAATTTCCCTCAAGTGGATGACCTAAGGTTTATCAATCCATGGGAGGTGTAGGATGAAGATGGTCTCTCTCAAACAACCCTTCAAGCAAATAACAAAGAGTCTCTTGTGTCCCCCAACACATCCAATACAATGATAAATTGTATAGGTGCACTAGTTCAGCGAAGAGATGGTGATACAAGTGCAATATGGATAGTAGATATAGGTTTTTTTTTCTGAAAATATAAAAACAGCAAGGTAAAAAATAGTAAACAGCGAGCAAAACGTTGTATAAATGCTTGGAAACAAGGCCTAGGGTCCATACTTTCACTAGTGCAATTTCTCTCAACAATATTGGCATAGTTGAATCATATGTAAATCTCTCGCACGCGACAAAGAGTTCACTCCAAAGTCACAAATAGCGGAGAACAAACGAAGAAATTATTGTAGGGTATGAAACCACCTCAAATTTATCCTTTCTGATCAATCTTATGAGCTATCCCTATAAGTGTCATGAACAACCCTAGAGTATGTACTAAAATAACACCTTAAGACACACATCAACCAAAAACCTAATGTCACCTAGATACTCTAATGTCACCACAAGTACCCATGGGCTTGATTATACGATATGCATCACATAATTTGAGATTCATCATGTTCAATCCAACACAAAGAACTTCAAAGAGTGCCCCAAAGTTTCTATCGGAAAGTCAAGACAAAAACATAGGCCAACCCCTATGCATAGATTCCCAAGGTCACGGAACCCACAAATTGATCACCAAAACATACATCAAGTGGATCAATAGAACATCCCATTGTCACCACGGATATCCCATTGCAAGACATACAACAAGTGTTCCCAAATCCTTAAAGACTCAATCCGATAAGAAAACTTCAAGAGAAAACTCAATTCATTGCAACAAGATAGAGAGGGTAAAACTACATATGATTCAATCTATATAAATAAAGCTCGCGGTACATCAAGATCGTGTCATCTCAAGAACATGAGAGAGTGAGAGAGATCAAACACATAGCTACTGGTACATACCCTCAGCCCCGAGGGTGAACTACTCCCTCCACGTCATGGAGAGTGCCGAGATGATGAAGATGGCCTCCGGAGAAGGTTTGACCCTCCGGCAGGGTGCCGGAACGGGCTCGATTGGTTTTTCGTGGCTCTAGAGGCTTGCGACGGTGGAACTCCCGATCTAGGTTTCTTTTTGGGGGTTTCTGTATTAATAAAAGTTTGTGGCAGCGGAAACAAGTCCAGGGGGTCCACGAGGAAGTCACAAGCCAGGGGCGCTCCCTAGGGGGTGGGCGCGCCCCTGTGGCTTGTGGCTTCGTCGGCCTTCCTCTTCGACGACTCTTCTCTCCAGTATTTTTATATTTTCCAAAAATATTCCCTGTAAATTTTCATCTCATTCCGAGAACTTTTATTTCTGCACAAAAACAACATCACAGTAGTTCTGCTGAAAACAGCGTTAGTCTGGGTTAGTTCTAATAACATCATACCAAAATCATATAGAATTATTGTAAACCTGGCATGAATACTTCATAAATAATAGATATGTTGGAGACGTATCAGCTAACACGTCGGTTATTGAAGACCGGGGGGAAGTACCCCACCCAGACATAGAGGAGGACGGTCGAGTTGCCGCTCAGTCCATACCAAGGGCATCTCCGGAGCGTAGCACGCCTCCGGAGTTTCATGTCCAAACCCCGGTTGGTGATCGGGTTATCTGATCACCTCCGACGCCACCGACCAATGGGTGTCCAGTCATGGAGGAGGCTCTATCGAGCGCCTCCATCTCCGAGAAGAACTGCACCCTCATGGGTGCGGTATTAAAGATCATCCAGTTCGTTGACAACGGACTGAAGGAGGGCTTCCAAGGTCTCCTAACGGGCTTAATAAGGTCCAACATATGATTGATTGATTATAATGCGGGAGTTGAAAACCCATGTAACATGTACACTGTATGTGTACTGTAGGCATCATCATAAGTGGCGGCAATAAATGGCGCCGAGCTAGACGAGCTGAATCGAAAGATTAAACGCTCCGAGGATGAAGTTGAAGCCCTCAACTAAAGATTTGACGAGGCACGAGGTAGTTCAAAACAAAATCCGAATACCTTTTCCTGAACTCCTTTTCCCTGCCGTTTTTCATAATGTCTTATTATGTAAACAGCTTCGGCAAAGGAGGTGGAGAGGCTCAACACCAAGCACCAACAAGCGAAGGACCATGCGGCCGTCGAGAGAGCGGCAGCCAAAGAAGCGACGACCGCCCTCTCCGCCCTACGAGCCACCGGCTAGAAGCACGAGGCTCATGTGGCAGAGGTTCAGCAAGAGCTCAAGGACGCCAGCCGTAAGTGCGAGGTTCTTGAGCAGAAGGGAAAGGAGAGCGAGGCCGAACTGTCCACCTCGAAGAACAAACTTCAAAAGCAGCGGGTGGACAGGTGGTTTTATGAAGAGCAGGTCCGCCAAGCGAAGGACATGATGGATGGTAAGCCATACTTACTACAGTGTGTCTTCGGGGATAGCAAATTCAAATTGCTTACCCAGGTGTGGCGTTCTTCAGGCGCCTCCTCCGATCTTCAGAAGAGCATGGCGGACGCCAATATGTTGTTCACCTCGAGGGAAGAAGGAGACGCAGCTCGGCCGTTCTGGGCACAGTTCGAAGCCCCCGAGCGCTCGCCTCTTCTCGTGGAGCAGTTGAAACAACAGATGGAGCTGCACCAGATGGTAGAGCCAGCCATGAAGGACCTCTGCATCCGCCTATGGCCGGCGAGCCGCTGCCAGACGACTACTTTGGCCTGGTGCAGAAGCTGATTGCCGCCTCGCTCTGCTTCAACGCCATGAAGCGCTCTTCCTGCATAGAGGGAGTTTGGATGGCCCTTGCCAAGGCCAAGGTGCATTGGCCAGGGCTCGATCCAATGAAGGTAGCAACCGCCCCGCCGCCTCCCGGGAAGGAACATAGACGCACCGAGCTATACTTCGATGGAGTGATGGAGACTGGTCAGGTGATAGCATCATAGTGTTCGGGCAATAATATGTTTGAATGAGTTGTAACGCGTCCGAAGACATATCGAAACTTTTGATGTTATAAGTTATTATGTTTTTATAGTTTTGTATTCCTTTATAACTCATGTGTGGCCGTTTTGATGTTATAAGTAGATACCGCGTGGGGTGTCTATGCCAATGCACTATGTCCCTTAGCCGAGTTATTGGAACCCGAAGACAGTCAAGTGCGGCAGACTAGGCAATCAGACTATAGTGATTTATTTATTTCACTTAGCCATAGGGGCGCGAAAAGGACTGCGGGGAGCTTACGATTTGGTACCGAAGTGTTGTGATGTTCGGACGAACCGCGGTTAAAGCCGATATCACCAGGTTTGCCTAAAAGACAAACTCCTCGTATAGCGTAGAATAACTGCTTACGAGGTTTGAAGTATAATACTTCTAGCTCGGGTTCACAGATAGGATCCCGCATACTATGACAGTTAGTTTTCGGCTTTCTCCCCTGAGGTGCTTGACCAGACTATCCAGAAGCACAATCGCATGGGTGCTCCCTTTGCCCTTTTAGCCGAACGAGTGGAACGTAAACGGGAAAGCACAGGAGGCGGGCAACCCAACTATTGACCCAAGACACAATTTGGAAGTGATGCATATTAAGTGAGCTCTGAGACGCTGAACACATAATGAACAATATGGAGGCGATTTGTATGTAAGTTCGAGCCCCTGTTGTAATATCCGGTCACGTCATAACGTATCGAATTAATTTGCAGAAGAGGGAGAAATAGAAAATATGTGCCGAGAAGGACAACCAGAAAACATGTAAAATGATGTTGTATTTTTCTCAGCAACTCTTATTATTTGGAGTGTCGAGCCAACTGCCTACAAGTATACAGGAAAGAAAAGAAAGGAGGTTACACGAGCAGTTGTACTAGAGGTCTTCGATTGACGGCCTTACGTCCTCGATATGCCCTGTTTCTAGTTTTGCTCCTGATCTTTGGTGTGCCTCGACGGGTAGCATCATTTGGTGAACGGATCTTGCTAATGAAGTCTTGAGAAGTCGCTGAACTATGGATAGGCTTTATGCCCGTGGTGGGCCCTTTAATGGTCCCTGCATTGGGTCCGAAGACATATGTAGTGGTAGTAGTCTGGTCCAGCCGGACTCCCACCTTTGTTTTCCCACCGCTCGCCATGGGATTTTAAGCGCGAAGTTGTGCCTTCTTGGCGCGTACTTTGCTTGTCCCAAGGGCATGTGGTGGGGTGCGGGTCCCTATTTTGTGGTAGAGAAGGGCTCTAAGAGTTCATCCTGCAGCCGAGCTCGCTTCCCCACCTTGCCTGTCTTTACGACAGATGCCGGAACCCTACCGGTCATCTTGGTAACTAAATTCGGCCGCTAGGGCCAGCGCATGCTCCTCGGTCCATAGAGATTGCTCCGTATTACCGTTGACAGTCATGACCCCTCTGGGTCCAGGCATCTTGAGCTTGAGGTATGCATAATGCGGGACGATGTTGAAACGAGCGAACGTTGTCCGACCAAGCAGGGTGTTATAGCCACCGAGGAAGGGTACGATATCAAAGATCAAGTCTTCCTGCGAAAGTTGTCGGGCGAGCCGAACACAACTTCCAGGGTTACGGAGCCCGTGCACCGGGCTTCGACACCTGGAATCACCTCTATGAAGGTGGTGTTACTGGGTTTAATCTGTGACGGGTCTATGCCCATCTTTTTCACCGTATCTAAGTAGATCATATTAAGGCTACTTCCTCTGTCCATTAGGACCTTTGTGAGGTGTTACCCGTCAATAATGGGGTCGAGGACGAGTGCGGCCGAACCCCCGTGATGGATACTAGTCCGGTGATCGCGCCAATCAAAAGTGATTGGATACGCCGACCATGGGTTATATTTCGGAGCCATCAGCTCTACCGCGTAGACCTCTCAAAGGGCGCGCTTCCTCTCCTTTTTGGGTACATGGGTGGTGTATATCATGTTTACTGTCTTTACTTACGAAGGAAATTTCTTTTGGTTGCCACCAATCGGACCCCAAGGATTGCCCTCATTTTCGCTGTGACGGCTCTTGCTTTGATCCTCGAGTGGGAGCTTGCCAACCTGTTTGAACACCTAGCAATTGCGGTGTGTGTGGTTGGCGGGCTTCTCCTGAGTCCCGTGGATTTGGCAATTCGCTCCATTATTTTTTATAGAGGAGTGGGTCCATCACGATTGCCTTTAGGAGGCTTCTTGTGCTGTCCAGGACGGGAGTTGTGGAAGTTGGCATTAACGGACGTGTCATCGGCATCATTGTTATTGTGCCGGCGCTTGTTCTTATTCAGCTTTGGTTTTCCGTTGCCATCCCAGACTTCAGAGGCTCCGGGATCTTCGGAGTTGTGGTTGTGTATTGCCAGCAAATTATCTTCGCCCGCGCAAAAGCGAGTCATGAGGGAGGTGAGGGCGGACATAGTTCGTGGCTTGTCCTGGCCTAGCTGGCGGGTCAGCCATTTGTTGGGGAACGTTGCATGGGAAACAAAAAAATTCCTACGCACACGCAGATCTATCCATGGTGATGAGCATCTACGAGAGGGAGAGTGGATCTATGTAACCTTGTAGATCACTAAGCAGGAAGCGTTAAGAAACGGGGTTGGTGTAGTCGAACGTCTTCACGATCCAAATCGCCGAGCGTCCCGCGATCTCATCACGATCCGTCCCGCGATCCAATCACGATCCGTCCCGTGAACTAATCACAATCCGTCCCGCGAACTCATCACGATCTATCTCGCAATCTTGATCATGATCCGTCCCGCGAACTCATCATGATCTATCCCGCGAACTCATCACGATCCGTCTCGCGATCTTGATCACGATCCTTCCGATCTAGCGCCGAACGGACGGCACCTCCGCGTTCAGCACACGTACAGCTCGATGACGATCTCTGCCTTCTTGATCCAGCAAGAGGGAGC
Source organism: Hordeum marinum (assembly GCA_022496015.1). Classification (NCBI taxonomy): domain Eukaryota; kingdom Viridiplantae; phylum Streptophyta; class Magnoliopsida; order Poales; family Poaceae; genus Hordeum; species Hordeum marinum. Next base: position 364,658,894 of record CM039673.1, on the reverse strand, counting down.
GGAGAGGTAGAAGAGTTCTCCGGCAGTGTGACGGCGCCCCGGCAATGGTGTTGGAGCTATTCCGGCAGGGCTTCGCCTAAGCACAGCAGAAATCCGATCTAGAGGAGAAACTATGCAATGGAGGAACGGGCAGCACGTGGCCGAAATTCTGTGCCAAAACCCTAAAATCCTCTAGTATATATAGGAGTAGAGGATGAGGAGGCTTGGATGCCAAAGAGGCAGCCCTTGGGTCGGCCGAACCTAGTGGGATTAGAGGATTCCTCCTCCAATCCTAGTAGGACTAGGACTCCTCCTTATTTTTGCCTTTTTTGCCTTTTTCCACCTTTTTCTCTTTGGGCTTTCTCTCCGAGCCACATGGACCTTGTGTGGGACTTCCACCAGCCCACTAAGGGCTGGTATTCACTCTCCCACAGCCCATGTAGCCTCTTGGATCGAAATACCCCTCCCGATGGTCTCCCGGTACACTACCGGCACTCCTGGTACACTACCGATGAGCCCAAAACTTTTTCGGCAACCAAAATAGGACTTCCTATATATCAATCTTTACCTCCAGACCATTCCGGAGATCCTCGTGATGTCCGGGATCTCATACGGGACTTCGAACAACCTTCGGTCACCACCATACATAACTCTATACTACCGAAACGTCACCAAACCTTAAGTGTGTAGACCCTGCGGGTTCGAGAACTAGGTAGACATGACCGAGACACATCTACAGTCAATAACCAATAGCGGGAACTAGATGCCCATATTAGTTCCTACATATTCTATGAAGATCTTTATCGATCGAACCTCTATGTCAAGGATTCAGTTAATCCCGTATGATGTTCCCTTTGTTCATCGGTATGTTACTTGCCCGAGATTCGATCGTCGGTATCTCCATACCTAGTTCAACCTCGTTACCGGCAAGTCTCTTTACTCGTTCCATAATACAAGATCCCATGACTAACACTTAGTCACATTGCTTGCAAGGCTTATTGTGATGTTGTATTACCGAGTGGGCCCTGAGATACCTCTCCGTCACACGGAGTAACAAATTCCAGTCTTGATCCATGCCAACTCAATAGACACCCTCGGAGATACCTATAGAACACCTTTATAGTCACCTAGTTACGTTGCGACGTTTGATACACACAAGGCACTCCTCCGGTATCCGTGAGTTGCATGATCTCATGGTCGTCGGAACTTATACTTGACATGGAGAAAACAGTAGCAATAAACTGACACGATCATATGCTACGTTTGTAGTTTGGGTCTTGTCCATCAAACCATTCTCCTAATGATGTGATCCCGTTTATCAAATGACATCTCATGTCCATGGCTAGGAATCCTTAACCCTCTTTGATCAACGAGCTAGTCCATTAGAGGCATACTAGGGACATGGTTTTGTCTATGTATCCACGCATGCATCTAAGTCTCCAATCAATACAATTATAGCATGGATAATAAACGATTATCATGAACAAGGGAATATGATAATAACTAATTTATTATTGCCTCTAGGGCATATTTCCAATAGTCTCCCACTTGCACTAGTGTCAATAATCTAGTTCACATCACCATGTGATACGCATTGTTATGACTCTAACACCCAATGAGTTCTGGGGCTCGATCATGCTTTGCATGTGAGAGAGGTCTTATAGTCAACGGGTCTGCGACATTCAGAACCGTATGTACTTTGCAAATCTCTATGTCAAACTGTAAACACTGCTACCACGCTCCACTTGGTACTATTCCAAATGGCTGCTCCACTATATGTATCCAGATTGCTACTACGGGTCATCTGGATTGGTGTTAAAGCTTGCATCGAAGTAACTCTTTATGGCGAACTCTTTATCACCTCCATAATCGAGAAACACCTCCTTAGTTTTTAGTTACTAAGGATAATCTTGACGTTGTCCAGTGATCCACTACTGGATCTCTCTTGTACCCCTTGACAGACTCATGGCAAGGCACACACAGGTGAAGTACACAGCATGGCATACTATACAGAGCCTATGGCTAAGGCATAGGGGACGACATTCGTCCTTTCTCTTTCTTCTGCCATGGTCGAGCTTTGAGTCTCACTCAACTTCACACCTTACAAAGCAGGCGAGAACACTTCTCTCTGACTAATCCATTTTGAACTCTTTCAAAATCTTGTCAAGGTATGTACTCATTGAAAGTCTTATCAAACATTTTGATCTATATTTATAGATTTTGATGCTCAACAATTAGGTAGCTTTATCCAGGTCTTCCTTTGAAAAACTCTTTTCAAACAACCGTTTATGCTCTCCAGAAATTCTACATCATTTTCGAATAGCAATATGTCATCCACATATACTTATCAGAAACTCTGTAGTGCTCCCACTCACTTTATTGCAAATACAAGTTTCTCGTCAACTTTGAATAGACTCAAAAAATTTGATCACCTCATCAAAGTGTATATTCCAACTCCGAGATGCTTGCTTCAGTTCATAGAAGAATCACTAAAGCTCGCACACCTTTTAGCATCCTTAGGACTGACAAAACCTTTTGGTTGTATCTCATACAACCTTTCCTTAAGGAAGGAAACGATGTTTTGGCATCCATCTGCCAGATTTCATAATTGAAAAATGGAGCAACTACTAACATAATTCCAACAGACTTTAGCATCGCTACGAGTGAGAAAGTCTCATCGTAGTCAACTCCTTGAACTTGTCGTAAACTACTTTGTAACAAGTCGAGCTTTACAAATGGTAACATTTACCATCAGCGCCTGTCTTCATTTTAAAGATCCATTTGTACTTAACGACCTGTCGTCCAACGAGCAAGTCCACCAAAGTCTATACTTGGTTTTCATACATGGATCCTTTCTCGGATTTCATGGCCTCTAACCATTTGTTGGTTTCCGGGCCCATCATCGCTTCTCCATAGTTCGTAGGTTCATCGTTGTCCAACAACCTGACCTCCAAGACAGGGTTGTCGTACCGCTCAGTAGCAATACACGTCCTAGTCGACCTACGAAGTTCGATAGTAACTTGATCTGAAGCTTCATGATCATCATCATTAACTTCCTCTTCAACTGACGTAGGCTTCACAGAAACATCTTTCTGCGCTGCCCTACTTTCTCGTTGAAGTAAAGGTTCAATAACCTCATCAAGCTCTATTTTCCTCGTAGGTCGATAGTAACTTGATCCGAAGCTTCATGATCATCATCATTAACTTCCTCTTCAACTCACGTCGGCTTCAAAGAAACATCTTTCTACGCTACGTTAATTTCTGGTTGAAGTAGAGGTTCAATAACCTCATCAAGTTCTATCCTCCTCCCACTCAATTCTTTCAAGAGAAACTTTTTCTCGAGAAAGGACCCAGTTTTAGCAACAAACATTTTATGCTCGGATCTGAGATAGAAGGTTCACCCAACTGTTCTTAGGGTATTCTATGAAGATGCATTTGTCCGCTTTGGGTTTGAGCTCATTAGGTGAAAACATTTTTCCACACAAGCGTCGTAGCCTCAAATATTCAGAAATGACAGCTTAGGTTTCTACCAAACCATAATTACCACTGTGTCATCTCAACGGATTTAGATGGTGCCCTATTTAAAGTGAATGCAGTTGTCTCTAATGCATAACCCCAAAACTATAGTAGTAAAACGACAAGAGACATCATAACCCGCACCATAAACAATAGAGCATGACTATGATGTTCATACACACCATCACACTATGGTGTTCCAGGTGGCATGAGTAGTGAAACAATTTTCACATTGTCTAAAGTTGTATGCCAAACTCGTAACTCGGATATTTACCTACATGATCATACCGCGGACATTTTTATCTTCTTGTCACAATGATCTTAAACTTCACTCCGAATTAGCTTGAACCTTTCAAACGATTCAGACTTGTGTTTCATTAAGTAAATATACAGTCTACTCAAATCATCAGTGAAGGTAAGAAAATAATGATATCCACCACACGCTACAAGACTCATTGGATTGCATACATCAACATGTATCATTTCCAATAAATCACTTGCCCGCTTCATCAAAATAGAAAACGGGGTCCTTAGTCATCTTGACCAAGAGGCATTGTTCGCATGTCTCGACCGATTCGAAATCGAATGAGTCTAAAGATCCATCAGCATGGAGTTTCTTCATGCGCTTTATACCAATGTGACATTTAGCCGTACTGCCACAAGTATGTGGTACTATCATTATTAACTTTGTATCCCTTTTTGGCATCAATGTTATGAACATGTGTATTACTACGATCAAGTTTCAACAAACCATTCTTACTGGGTGCATGACCATTGAAGGTATTATTCATGTAAACAGAATAACCATTATTCTCTAACTTAAATGAATAACCATGTTGCAATGAACATGATCTAATCACGTTCATGCTCAACGCAAAAAAAACACCAAATAACATTTATTTAGGTTCGTCACTAATCTCGAAGGTAGAGAGAGCGTGCGATGTTGATCATATCAACCTTGGAGACATTTCCAACACACATCGTCACCTCACACTTAGCTAGTATCCGTTTATTCCATAGCTTTTACTTCGAGTTACTAACATTTAGCAACCGAACTGGTATCCAATACCCAGGTGCTACTAGGAGTACTAGCAAGGTAAACATCAATAACACACATATCAAATATACTTCTTTCGACTTTGTCAGCCTTCTTATCTACCAAGTATCTAGGGTTGTTCCGCTTCAGCGACCGTTCTCCTCATAATCAAAGCACTTAGTCTCGGGTTTGGGTTAGACTTTGGGTTGCTTCACTGGAGCTGCAACTGACTTGCTATCCATGAAGTTTCCCTCCTTGCTCTTGCCCTTCTCGAAACTAGTGGTTTTGACTAACCATCAACATTTCGACGCTCCTTCTCGATTTCTACCTTCGCGGTGTCAAACATCGCGAATAGCTCAGGGATTCTATCCCTGGCGTTTTATAGTTCATCACCAAGTTCTAGTAGCTTTAGTGATAGTGACTTCGAGAACCATATCAATCACTATCTTATCTGGAAGATCAACTCCCACTCGATTCAGGCGATTGTAGCACCCAGACAATCTGAGCACATGCTCAACGATTGAGCTATTCTCTTTCATCTGATAGGAAAAGAATCTTGTTGGAGATCTCATATCTCGCAACACGGGCACGAGCCTAAGATCCTAATTTCAGCTCTTAGAACATCTCATATGTTCCATGACGTTCAAAACGTTTCGGAGCCTCAATTCTAAGTTGTAACGCATGACGCACTAAACTATCAAGTAGTTATCAGAACGTGCCTGTCAGATGTTCACAACATCTACAAACAACGCTAGAGGGGTTGGCGCACCGAGCGGTGCATTAAGGACATAAGCCTTCTGTGCAGCAATGAGGACAATCCTCAGATCATGGAGCCAGTCCGCAATATTGCTACCATCATCTTTCAACTCTATTTCTCTAGGAACATATAAAATTCAAGGGAGCTACAGCGTGAGCTAGTAATCTACAACACAGTTTTGCAAAGACACTACTGACTATGTTCATGATAATGAGTTCAATTAATCATATTACTTAAGAACTCCCACTCAAATTGACATCCCTCCGGTCATCCGAGTGATACATGATGCAAATTCACCAACTCAAGTCCGATCATCACGTGAGTTGAGGTGGTTACAATGGTGAACATCATCATGTTGATCATATCTACTATATGACTCATGTTCGACCTTTCGGGGTCTAGTGTTCCGAGGCCATGTCTGTACATGCTAGGCTCGTCAAGTTTAACCCGAGTATTCTGCATGTGCAACACTGGCTTGCACCCGTTGTATGTGAACGTAGAGTCTATCACACCCGATCATCACGTGGTGTCTCAACACGACGAACTTTCGCAACGGTGCACACTCGGGGAGAACAAAATTTATCTTGAAATTTAAGTGAGGGATCACCTTATAATGCTACCGTCGTACTAAGCAAAACAAGGTGCATAAAAGGATTAACATCACATGCAATTCCTAAGTGACATGATATGGCCATGAAACTTGTGCTTTAGATCTCCATCTTGAAAGCACCGGCATGATCTTCATCATCACTGGCACGACACCATGATCTCCATCATCTTGATCTCCATCAACGTGTCGCCATCGAGTCTGTCACGCCCTGCATGCTTCTACTACTATTGCTAGCGTTTAGCGATAAAGTAAAGCATTACATAGCGCTTAATGATTGACACGCAGGTCATACAATAATTAAAGACAACCCTATGGCTCCTGCCAGTTGCCGTACTCATCGACTTGCAAGTCGTGAAATTCTATACATCACATGATCATCTCATACATCACATATATCACATCATGTAATTTGCCATATCACATCACAACATACCCTGCAAAAACAAGTTAGACGTCCTCTAATTGTTGTTGCATGTTTTACGTGGCTGCTACGGGTATTTAGCAAGAATAATTCTCACCTATGCATAAACCACAATGGTGATACACTAGTTGCTTTTCAACCTTCTCAAGGACCGCCTTTGTCGAATACGACCCAACTAAAGTGAGAGAAACTGACACCCGCAAGCCATCTATGCAACAAGTTGCGTTTGAGGGAACCGATCTCTCGTAAGCGTATGAGTAATGTTGGTCTGGCCCGCTTCATCTCACAATACTGCTGAACCAAAACATGACCAAGGGAGGAAGCAATCTAAGCACCAACGCCCACAAACCCTTTGTGTTCTACTCGAGATCTCATCTACACATAGACCTAGCTCTGATACCACTGTTGGGGAACGTCGCATGGGAAACAAAAAATTTCCTACGCACACGCAGATCTATCCATGGTGATGAGCTTCTACGAGAGGGAGAGTGGATCTACATATCCTTGTAGATCACTAAGCAGGAAGCGTTAAGAAACGCGGTTGGTGTAGTCGAACGTCTTCGCGATCCAAATCGCCGAGCGTCCCGCGATCACATCACGATCCGTCCCGCGATTCAATCACGATCCGTCCCACGAACTCATCACGATCCATCCTGCGAACTCATCATGATCCCATCCGCGTTCTCATCACGATCTGTCCCGTGAACTCATCACAATCCATCCCGCGAACTCATCACGAACCGTCTCGCGATCTTGATCACGGTCCTTCCGATCTAGCGCCGAACGGACGGCACCTCCGCGTTCAGCACACGTGCAGCTTGATGACGATCTCCACCGTCTTGATCCAGCAAGAGGAAGTGGAGAGGAAGAAGAGTTCACCGGCAGCGTGACGGCGCTCCGATGATGGTGGTGGAGCAATTCCGGCAGGGCTTCGCCTAAGCACTGTGGAAATCCGATCTAGAGGAGCACCGGTGGAATGGGTAGCACGTGGCCGTCAAATCTAGTGCAAAACCCTAGAAATCCACCAGTATATATAGGAGGGAAGGAGGAGTACAGGCAGCCTTGGAGGCTTCGGCCGAAGTGGGAGGTGGAGGAGGACTCTCCTCCTCCAATCCTAGTAGGACTAGGATTGCTCCTTTTTGCCTTTTTTCCACCTTTTCCTATTGGGGTTTTTCCTCCAGCCACATGGGCCTTGTGTGGGAGTTTCCACCAGCCCACTAGGGGCTGATATTCACTCTCCCACAGCCCATGAAGCCTCTTGGGTCGAAATACCCCTCCCGGAGGTCTCCCGGAACACTACCGGCACTCCCGGTACATTACCGATGAGCCTAAAACCTTTCCGGCGACCAAAATAGGACTTCCTATATATGAATCTTTACCTCTGGAACATTCTGAAGCTCCCCGTGACATCTGGGATCTCATTAGGGACTCCGAAAAACCTTCGGTCACCACCATACATAACTCTATACTACCGAAACGTCATCAAACCTTAAGTGTGCAGACCCTGCGGGTTCGAGAACTATGTAGACATGACCGAGACACCTCTACGGTCCGTAACCAATGGCGGGACCTAGATTTCCACATTGGTTCCTACATATTCTAAGAAGATCTTTATCGGTCGAACCTCTATGTCAAGGATTGAGTTAATCCCGTATGATGTTCCCTTTGTTCTTCGGTATGTTACTTGCCCGAGATTCGACCGTCGGTATCTCCATACCTAGTTCAACCTCGTTACTGGCAAGTCTCTTTACTCATTCCGTAATACAAGATCCCGTAACTAACATTTAGTCACATTGCTTGCAAGGCTTATTGTGATGTTGTATTACCGAGTGGGCCCTGAGATACCTCTCCGTCACACGGAGTAACAAATCCCAGTCTTGATCCATGCCAACTCAACAGACACCCTCGGAGATAACTGTAGAGCACCTTTATAGTCACCCAGTTACGTTGCGACGTTTGATACACACAAGGCACTCATCTGATGTCCGTGAGTTGCATGATCTCATGGTCATAGGAACATATACTTGACATGCAGAAAACAGTAGCAATAAACTGACACGATCATATGCTACGTTTGTAGTTTGGGTCTTGTCAATCACACCATTCTCCTAATGATGTGATCCCATTTATCAAATGACATCTCATATCCATGGCTAGGAAACCTTAACCCTCTTTGATCAACGAGCTAGTCCATTAGAGGCATACTAGGGACATGGTTTTGCCTATCTATCCACGCATGCATCTAAGTCTCCAATCAATACAATTATAGCATGGATAATAAACGATTATCATGAACAAGGGAATACGATAATAACTAATTTATTATTGCCTCTATGGCATATTTCCAACACGCAGCACCCCGAGGAGGCGCGCTTGCTGGAATGTGCGCCAGAGGCCTTGTCGGTATTCTTCCCCCCTGGAGCTTTAGCGGCAGGAGCAAGTGCCTTGGCGGCAGGTGCTGCAACTGCCTCCTAGTAGAGTTGGTCAGCGTACATAACTGCGCCTTTCTTGTCAGAGATGATCGTGATGACGCTCATTGGCTCAGGCTTCTTTAGCACATTGTAAGCGAAGTGGGTGGCCGCCATGAACTTGGCTAGCACTAGGCGACCAAGGATACCGTTGTATGGCAATGAGATCTTGGCGACATCAAAAACGATCTTCTCCGTCCTCAAAATTATGTCACCACCAAACGTCACTGGCAGTGTGATCTTGCCCTTCGGCTGAGTCCTCCCTGAATTGATCGCTTGGAAAGTGCATGTTGGCTCTAGATCTTCATCAGGAATTTGCAGCCTCTGGATGACATTAGGCAAGATTAGGTTCAGGCTGTCCCCACTGTCGACTAGCATTTTCATCACCTTGAGGTTGCGAATTGTTGGCACAACCAACAATGGCAGTTGTGCGATCAGGGTGATCCTCAACGTCGAAAATGATAGGAGTGTTGGACCACTTCAGAGGCCTCTGGGCACTGATAGAAAGCCTCATCGCGTGAACCTCGTGCACCCACTGTTTAAGTTGGTAGTGAGAGGAATGCGACGAGGCACCTCCCTTGATGCACATCATCTCTGTAGCCTTCTAGAACTCATGATCGCTGGACTCGTTGTCCTCTTCGTTGCAATCATCATCCCCTCCTTCTTCATTGCGGCCTCGAACGGGCCTCTCCTTCTATTGCTTGTCCTTGCCGCGGCGACCTCCCTGGTCACCGTGTTTCTTGCCGGACCCTTCTGCACCATCTTGGGCTTTCTCCTTATCCCGTCTCATGTATTCAGCCTTCTGCTTCTCAACGAGTTGCTCGACCTGTCGGCAATTTTGGAGGTCATGGCCCTTGGTGCGATGGATCTTGCAATACTGCTTGTTGGAGATTTCCGTCTTGTCGGCATCCGCCAAGGCCTGACAAGAGGTGCACCTAGCAACCTCCTTGCCGGGACTGTCAACCTTAGTCTTCTTGGTGGTGTGGACGTTTCCGGATCCCTCGACGGCAAGCACGGTCTTACTTGCGCTTCTTGTTCCACCGCCTGCCTTTCCTTGCCAGTGCGATGTCGTCTTCGTTATCGGAGTCGACTCCAGCACCAACTTCCTCGCCAGGGAGTCTTCTCCCTTCTTCGGCTCAAGCACATCTATCAGTCAGAGCGTAGAGCTCGGCAACATCTCTGACTTTGTTCATCGCCAGCTCTTTGCGCATCCTACGGTTGCGCACATTCTGGTGGAAAGCGCAAATAACAGCAGCATGATGAACGTACGGGATGTTGTGATGCACATGGCTAAACCTTTGAATGTACTTGCACAAGGTCTCGTCTTCCTTCTGGGAAAGATATGTAAGTCATTTTCTTGACCAGGAGCTTGGTGGCCTCCGGTAAAGGCTCCAACAAACTCATGGCATAGGTCTGCCCAGGTGGTAATGGAATTCTCCGGAAGGTGCATCAACCACGAGCTGACGTTGGGCTTGAGTACCAACGGGAAGTAGTTGGCAAGTATCTTGTTATCGCGACCCCCGACAGCCTACATCGCAATGGTGTAGATGCTCAAAAACTTTGACAGGTGAGTCTTGCTGTCATATTTCTTCGGGACCTCTGGTTTGAACGTTCGGGAGTTGGGCCACTGGACTCGCCGTAGCTCACGGGTAAACGCTGGACAACCCACCTCATAAGGTATGCCGACATGATACCCTGGCGCGGACTTGTCTACAGTGGGCCCTGTGTCGCTGCTCAATTGTAGTCCGAGCATCTTCTTTGCTTTCCTCTCGAAGAACTTGATCCTGATCGTGGCGAGTTCATGGATCTGATGACGCGGTCGAGTAGCCGTCAGAGGCGTCGGTCTGACGGGTCACCGACCGGCATTGTTGCTATGAAGGGGAGTGCACCGTGGTTGCACCGCCTCCGGCCTTCTCACCACTGGTGTGAGCTGGCTCGGTGGACCGAAACTTATCGGTGAGGCTGAGGAGGCTCTGAATAGTGGCTCTCTGCTCGACAAGCTTCCTTGCAGTAGGAGGGAAGTTCAGGAGCAATTATGCCTGTGCCATTGCTTCTTCCGACATGGTTCGCAATGAACGACATGAAGAACGTGAGGTGCTCTGACTCCTAACCGTGTTAGAAGGAGCTCTATCGCAGTCTCGCGATCGCACGCCACTCCTAGTAGCATTTTGGTGCACATGCTAGTCCAGCGCATCTTGGGAACAATGCGCAAGAGCTTTTCCATGGGGACGTTAGGGACCACCGATGCCACAGCGCTGCTCTTCACGCGCGTCCTGAGAAGGTTGTGGTGCATGCGCCGGTGTGGGTGTCTTGGATGGTACCCCTCCGTCCCTAGAGTTCACCATACCGCCCTAGGCAGTATAGCTCCATTCTGAGACCCAGCGATGCATGGATTACCACCGCCACCATGGGCGTCCCCGTTGCGAACATTGCTGCTTCCTTGGCCTTGATCACCGGAGCATCGTGGAGGCGTAGGGTCTCCGCTTCCTCCACCCGCGTCCACTCCGTCGCCTGCTTGGGCGGCTATGGGCGTAGAGGACGTGGAGGGTTCCACTGCCATGAAAGCCTTCTTCTTGGGAGCCATGGCGATGGAGATGCTGAATGAACTAACGTGCTGATCGTTGGACCAGGTTCACACAACCAAGCCTCCCCTACCTGGCGCGCCAAACATGTCGTGGGGGACGAACACCTATGGGATCGAGAGGACCCCTTTTTTGTTCGGCAGGGAGATGGATATGCACGAAGAGCAGGTCGAACGAGCAATGCGGAGGATTTTACCCAGGTTCGGTCCGCTGAGAAGCGTAAAACCCTACTCCTGCTTTCTGTATTATGGGCGTTCTTGGGTTCTAGCTATAGGGGTGTTGTGTCGCCTATGGAGCACAGCTGCTACGCGCGTGAGCTAGAAGATTGGTCAAAATATCCTCTACCGTAACACCTTGGGACTCCTTTTATATGACTAAGGGGATCCCAACAGTGGCGTATAGTACGTACATGAGGTGTACAATGCTACAGTGTTATCGTACCTAACGCTGAAGGTGTAAGACAAGCACATTTAATGCTCCATCAGGTGCCCCTAACCATCCAGGGGACGGGACAGGACCCCGTCCCATCAGCACCGCTTAGCCTTCTCCATTGCCGGTGCGTCGACACGTACCCAGGTGGGGCGACACTTGGCCTCTGCGCTGGCAGGGTCTTGCCGAGGCTTCGCCTTGCCGGGGGTTTGGAGGCCATACCAGCATGATCTTGCCGGGGGCCCAGCCTTCGGTCTTGGTCTTAATTGCTTGTTTGGATGCTCTTGTTGATTCCCTTGAGCTTGCGCTCGACAGCCCCCTGGCGGGCCCTGCCGCAGGTGCGGCTTCGACTGCCCGTGCACAAGTAAAGGGCACTAGAAAACCCAAAACTCTAGTGCACCGACAGAAGTTGAGAATCATCATAATAAGAAGATTAAATTCCTACGATCTGATCGAGGAGGAGAATATCTAGGTTATGAGTTTGGTAGTCACTTAAGACAATGTGGAATTGTTTCACAATTAACATCGACTGGAACACAACAGCGTAATGGTGTGTCCAAACGTAATAATCGAACCTTATTAGATATGGGGGCGTTCTATGATGTCTCTTGCCGATTTGCCACTATCATTTTGGGGTTATGCATTATAGACAACTATATTAACTTTAAATAGGGCACCATCGAAATCTGTTGAGACAACGCCATATGTATTTTGGCTTGGCAAGAAGCCAAAGTTGTCATTTCTTAAAGTTTGGGGATGTGATGCTTATGTCAAAAAGCTTCAACCTGAAAGCTAGAACCCAAAGCGGAGAAATGCGTATTCATAGGATACCCAAAAGAGACAGTTGGGTATACCTTCTATCTCAGATCCGAAGGCAAAGTGTTTGTTGCTAAAAACGGAATATTTCTCGAGAAAGAGTTTCTCTCGAAAGAATTGAGAGGGAGGAAAATAGAACTTGATGAGGTTTGAACCTTTACTTCAACCAGATAGTAGCGCAACACAGAAAGATGATTCTGTAGAGCCTACATCGGTTGAAGAGGAAGTTAATGATGATGATCATGAAGCTTCAGATCAAGTTACTACCAAACCTTGTAGGTCGAGAAGGACATGTACTACTCCTGAGTGGTATGGCAACCCTGTCTTAGAGGTAATGTTGTTGGACAATGATGAACCTACGAGCTATGGAGAAGCGATGATGGGCCCAGATTGCGAGAAATGGTTAGAGGCCATGAAATCCGTGATGGGATCCATGTATGAAAACAAAGTATGGACTTTGGAAGTATTACCTGAAGGGCGAAAGGCCATTCAGAACGAATGGATCTTTAAGAGGAAAGACGGACGCAGACGGTAATGTCACCGTCTATAAAGCTCGACTTGTGGCAAAGGGTTTTTCACAAGTTCAAGGAGTTGACTACGATGAGACCTTCTCACCCGTAGAGATGCTTAAGTCCGTCAGAATCATGTTAGCAATAGCTGCATTTTTCGATTATGAAATTTGGCAGATGGGTGTCAAAACAGCATTCCTTAACGGTTTCCTTCAGGAAGAGTTGTATATGATACAACCAGAAGGTTTTTTCGATCCAGAAAATGCTAACAAAGTTTGCAAACTCTAGCGATCCATTTATGGGCTGGTGCAAGCATCTCGGAGTTGGAATCTGCGCTTTGATGAGGTGATCAAAGCGTTCGGGTTTATACAAGTTTACGGAGATGCTTCTATTTACAATAAAGTGAGTGAGAGCTCTATAGCGTTTCTAATATTATATGTGGATGACATATTGTTGATTGGAAACAATACAGAAATGTTGGAAAGCGTGAAGGAATATTTGAACAAGAGTTTTTCAATGAAGGACCTAGGAGAAGCTGCTTTCAAATTAGGCATCAAGGTCTATAGAGATAGATCGAGACGCTTAATAGGACTTTCACAGAGCACATACCTTGACAAAGTTTTGAAGAAGTTCAAAATGGATTAGTCCAAGAAGGGGTTGTTGCCTATATTGCTAGGTGTGAAGTTGAGTAAGACTCAATGCCCAGTGACTGCAGAAGATAGAGGAAAGATGAGTGTCATCCCCTATGCTTCAGCCATAGGCTCTATCATGTATGCAATGTTGTCACAAGACCCAATGTTAGCCTTGCCATAAGTATGGCCAGAAGGTTTCAAAGTGATCCAGGAATGAAGCACTAGACAACGGTCAAGAATATCCTTAAGTACCTGAAAAGGACTAAGGAAATGTTTCTCGTTTATGGACGTGGTCAAGAGCTCCTCGTAAAGGGTTACGTCGATGCAAGCTTTGACACTAATTCGGATGACTCTAAGTCTCACCCGTAGTTTGGGTCTTGTCCATCACATCATTCTCAATGTGATCCCGTTTATCAAATGACATCTCATATCCATGGCTAGGAAACCTTAACCATCTTTGATCAACGAGCCAGTCTATTAGAGGCATACTAGGGACATGGTTTTGTCTATGTATCCACACATGCATCTAAGTCTCGGATCAATACAATTATAGCATGGATAATAAACGATTATCATGAACAATGAAATATGATAATAACTAATTTATTATTGCCTCTAGGGCATATTTCCAGCAGTCTCCCACTTGCACTAGAGTCAATAATCCAGTTCACATCACCATGTGATTCGCATTGTTATGAATCTAACACCCAATGAGTTCTAGGGCTCGATCATGCTTTGCATGTGAGAGAAGTCTTATAGTCAACGGGTCTGCGACATTCAGATTTGTGTGTACTTTGCAAATCTCTATGTCAAACTGTAAACACTGCTACCACACACCACTTGGTACTATTCCAAATGGCTGCTCCACTAAATGTATCCAGATTGCTACTACGGGTCATCCGGATTGGTGTTAAAGCTTGCATCGACGTAACTCTTTACGACGAACTCTTTATCACCTCCATAATCGAGAAACATCTCCTTAGTGTTTTAGTTACTAAGGATAATCTTGACCGTTGTCCAGTGATCCACTCCTGGATCACTCTTGTACCACTTAACGGACTCATGGCAAGGCACATACAGGTGCGGTACATAGCATGGCATACTATACAGAGCCTATGGCTAAGGCATAGGGGATGACATTCGTCCTTTCTCTTTCTTCTGCTGTGGTCGAGCTTTGAGTCTCACTCAACTTCACACCTTACAAAGCAGGCGAGAACACTTCTCTCTAACTAATCCATTTTGAACTCTTTCAAAATCTTGTCAAGGTATGTACTCATTGAAAGTCTTATCAAACATCTTGATCTATCTTTATAGATCTTGATGCTCAACAATTAGCTAGCTTTATTCAGGTCTTCCTTTGAAAATCACTTTTTAAACAATCGTTTATGCTTTCCAGAAATTCCAAATTATTTCTGAATAGCAATATGTCATCCACATATACTTATCACAAACTCTATGGTGCTCCCACTCACTTTATTGCAAATACAAGTTTCTCATAAACTTTGTATAGACTCAAAAACTTCAATCACTCATCAAAGTGTACATTCCAACTCCGAGATGCTTGCTTTAGTCTATAAAAAGATCACTGCAGCTTGCACACCTTTTAGCATCCTTAGGACTGACAAAACCTTCTGGTTGTATCACATACAACCTTTCCTCAAGTAAACCGTTAAGGAAACAATGTTTTGACATCCATCTGCCAGATTTCATAATTGAAAGTGCAGCAACTGCTAACATAATTTCAACAGACTTTAGCATCGCTACAAGTGAGAAAGTCTCATCGCAGTCAACTCCTTGAACTTGTCGTAAACTTATTTGCAACAAATTGAGCTTTACAAATGGTGACATTTACCATCAGCGTTTGTCTTCATTTCAAAGATCCATTTGTACTTAACGACCTGCCGTCCAACGAGCAAGTCCACCAAAGTCTATACTTGGTTTTCATACATGGATCCTTTCTCGGATTTCATGGCCTCTAACCATTTATTGGTTTCCGGGCCCATCATCGCTTCTCCATAGTTCGTAGGTTCATCGTTGTCCAACAACTTGACCTCTAAGATAGGGTCGCCGCACCACTCAGGAGCAGTACACGTCCTTGTCAACCTACGAGGTTCGATAGTAACTTGATCCGAACCTTTATGATCACATCATTAACTTCCTCTTCAACTAACGTAGGCTTCACAGAAACAACTTCCTGCGCTGCGCTACTCTCTGGTTGAAACAGAGGTTCAATAACCTCATCAAGTTCTATCCTCCTCCCACTCAATTCTTTCAAGAGAAAAATTTTCTCGAGAAAGGACTCAGTTTCATCAACAAACATTTTATACTTGGATCTAAGATAGAAGGTTCACCCAACTGTTCTTAGGGTATTCTATGAAGATGCATTTGTTCACTTTGGGTTCGAGCTCATTAGGTGAAAACATTTTCCACACAAGCGTCGCAGCCCCAAACATTAAGAATTGACAACTTAGGTTTCTATCAAACCATAATTCACACGGTGTCATCTCAACGGATTTAGATGGTGCACGATTTAAAGTGAATGTAGTTGTCTCTAATGCATAACCCCAAAATTACAGTAACAAAACGATAAGAGACATCATAGCATGCACCATATCCAATAGAGCACGTCTATGACGTTCGGACACACCATCACACTATGGTGTTCCAGGTGGCGTGAGTTGTGAAACAATTTTCACATTGTCTAAAGTTGTATGAAAAACTCGCAACCCAGATATTCATCTCGACGATCATATCTTAGACATTTTTATCTTCTTGTCACGATGATCTTAAACTTCACTCTGAATTTGCTTGAACCTTTCAAACGATTCAGACTTGTGTTTCATCAAGCAAATATACACTATATCTACTCAAATCATCAGTGAAGGTAAGAAAATAATGATATCCACCGCACGCTATAAGACTAATTGGATTGCATACATAAACATGTATCATTTCCAATAAGTCACTTGCCCACTCCATCAAACAAGAAAACGAGGTCCTTAGTCATCTTGACCAAGAGGCATGGTTCGCATGTCTCAAGCCGATTTGAAATCGAATGAGTCCAAAGATCCATCAGCATGGAGTTTCTTCATGCATTTTATACCAATATGACATTTAGCGGCAGTGCCACAAGTACGTGGTACTATTATTATTAACTTTGTATATTTTTGGCATCAATGTTATGAACATGTGTATTACTACGATCAAGTTTCAACAAACCATTCTTACTAGGTGCATGACCATTGAAGGTATTATTCATGTAAATAGAATAAACATTATTCTCTAACTTAAATGAATAACCGTGTTGCAATGAACATGATCTAATCACGTTCATGTTCAACGCAAAAACACCAAATAACATTTATTTAGGTTCGTCACTAATCCCGAAGGTAGAGAGAGCGTGCGATGTTGATCACATCAACCTTGGAAACATTTCCAACACACATCGTCACCTCACCCTTAGCTAGTTCTCCGTTTATTCCATAGCTTTTATTTCGAGTTACTAACATTTATCAACCGAACCGGTATCCAATACCCAGGTGCTACTAGGAGTACTAGCAAGGTACACATCAATAACACGTATATCAAATATACTTCTGTCAACGTTGCCAGCCTTCTTATCTACCAAGTACCTAGGGTTGTTCCGCTTCAGCGACCGCTCTCCTCATAATCGAAGCACTTAGTCTCGGGTTTGGGTTCAACTTTGGGTTGCTTCATAGGAGCAGCAACTGACTTGCTCCATGAAGTTTCCCTCCTTGCCCTTGCCCTTCTCGAAACTAGTGGTTTTACTAACCATCAACACTTCATGCTCCTTCTTGATTTCTACCTTCGCGGTGTCAAACATCACGAACAGCTCAGGGATCATTATTTCTATCCCTGGCTTTTATAGTTCATCACCAAGTTCTAGTAGCTTAGTGACAGTGACTTGGAGAACTATATCAATCACTATCCTATCTGGAAGATCAACTCCCACTCCATTCAAGCGATTGTAGCACCCAGACAATCTGAGCACATGCTCAACGATTGAGCTATTCTCCTTCATCTTGCAGGCAAAGAATCTTGTTGGAGATCTCATATCTCACAACATGGGCATGAGCCTGAGATCCTAATTTCAGCTCTTAGAACAACTCATATGTTCCGTGACGTTCAAAACGTTTCGGAGCCTCAATTCTAAGTCGTAATGCATGACGCACTAAACTATCAAGTAGTCATCAAAACGTGCTTGTCAGATGTTCACAACATCTACAAACTATGCTAGAGGGGTTGGCACACCGAGCGGTGCATTAAAGACATAAGCCTTCTGTGCAGCAACGAGGACAATCCTCAAATCACGGAGCCAGTCCGCAATAATGCTACCATCATCTTTCAACTCTATTTCTCTAGGAACATATAAAATTCAAGGGAGCTACAACATGAGCTAGTAATCTACAACATAATTTTGCAGAGACACTAGTGACTATGTTCATGATAACAAGTTTAATTAATCATATTACTTAAGAACTCCCACTCAAATTGACATCCCTTCGGTCATCCGAGTGCTACATGATCCAAATTCACCAACTCAAGTCCGATCATCACGTGAGTTGAGGTGGTTATAATGGTGAACATCATCATGTTGATCATATCTACTATATCACTCATGTTCGACCTTTCGGTCTCTTGTGTTCCGAGGCCATGTATGTACATGCTAGGCTCGTCAAGTTTAACCCGAGTGTTCTGCATGTGCAACACTGGCTTGCACCCGTTGTATGTGAATGTAGAGTCTATCACACCCGATCATCACGTGGTGTCTCGACACGACGAACTTTCGCAATGGTGCACACTCGGGGAGAACACAATTCATCTTGAAATTTAAGTGAGGGATCACCTTATAATGCTACTATCATCCTAAGCAAAACAAGGTGCATAAAAGGATTAACATCACGTGCAAATCATCAGTGACATGATATGGCTATGAACTTGTGCTTTTGATCTCCATCTTGAAAGCACCGGCATGATCTGCATCGTCACCGGCACGACCCCATGATCTCCATCATCTTGATCTCCATCAACGTGTCGCCATTGGGGTTGTCGCGCCCATCATGCTTGTACAACTATTGCTACCGTTTAGCGATAAAGTAAAGCATTACATAGCGCTTAATGATTGACACGCAGGTCATACAATAATTAAAGACAACCCTATGGCTCCTGCCGCCATACTCATCGGCATGCAAGTCGTGATAATCTATACATCACATGATCATCTCATACATCACATATATCACATCATGTAATTGGCCATATCACATCACAACATACCCTGCAAAAACAAGTTAGATGTCCTCTAATTGTTGTTGCATGTTTTACGTGGCCGCTACGGGTATCTAACAAGAACAATTCTCATCTACGCAAAAACCACAACGGTGATACACTAGTTGCCTTTCAACCTTCTCAAGGACCGCCTTTGTCGAATCCGATCCAACTAAATTGAGAGAAACTGGCACCCGCAAGCCATCTATGCAACAAGTTGCGGTCGAGGGAACCGGTCTCTCATAAGCGTACGAGTTATGTTGGTCCGGGCCGCTTCATCTCACAATACCGCTGAACCAAAATCCGACCAAGGGAGGAAGCAATCTAAGCATCAATGCCCACAAACCTTTTGTGTTCAACTCGAGATCTCATCTACACATAGACCTAGCTCATCACGCCACTCTTGGGGACGTTGCATGGGAAAGAAAAAAATTCCTACGCACACGTAGATCTATCCATGGTGATGAGCATCTACGAGAGGGAGAGTGGATCTACGTACCCTGGTAGATCGCTAAGCAGGAAGCGTTAAGAAATGCGGTTGGTGTAGTCGAAAGTCTTCGCGATCCAAATCGCCGACCGTCCCGCAATCTCATCACGATCTGCCCCGCGATCCAATCACGATCCGTCCCATGAACTCATCACGATCCGTCCCGAGAACTCATCACGATTCGTCTCGCGATTTTGATCATGATCCATCCCGCGAACTCATCACGATCCATTCCACGAACTCATCACGATCCGTCTCGCGATCTTGATCACGGTCCTTCCGATCTAGCGCCGAACGGACGGCACCTCCGCGTTCAGCACACGTACAGCTCGATGACGATCTCTGCCTTCTTGATCCATCAAGAGGGAGCGGAGAGGTAGAAGAGTTCTCCGGCAGCGTGACGGCGCTCCGGCAATGGTGGTGGAGCTATTCTGGCAGGCCTTCGCCTAAGCACTGCAGAAATCCGATCTAGTGGAGAAACTATGCACTGGAGGAACGGGCAACACGTGGCTGAAAATTCTGTGCCAAAACCCTAAAATCCTCTAGTATATATAGGAGAAGAGGAAAAGGAGGCTTGGCTTCCAAAGAGGCAGCCCTTGGGTCATCGAACCTAGTGGGATTGGAGGATTCCTCCTCCAATCCTAGTAGGACTAGGACTCCTCCTTATTTTTGCCTTTTTTGCCTTTTTCCACCTTTTTCCTTTTGGGCTTTTCTTCCCAGCCGCATGGGCCTTGTGTGCGACTTAGACCAGCACACAAAGGGCTGGTATTTACACTCCCACAGCCCATATAGCCTATTGGGACGAAATACCCCTCCCGATGGTCCCTCGGTACACTACCGGCACTCCCGGTACACTACGATGAGCCCGAAACTTTTCCGGCGATCAAAACAGGACTTTCTATATATCAACCTGGATGCCCATATTGGTTCCTACATATTCTATGAAGATCTTTATCGGTCGAACCTCTATGTCAAGGATTCAGTTAATCCCATATGATGTTTCCCTTTGTTCTTCGGTATGTTACTTGCCCGAGATTCGATCGTCGGTATCTATATACCTAGGTCAACCTCGTTACTGGCAAGTCTCTTTACTCGTTCCATAATACAAGATCCCGTGGCTAACACTTAGTCACATTGCTTGCAAGGCTTATTGTGATGTTGTATTACCGAGTGGGCCCTGAGATACCTCTCCGTCACACGGAGTAACAAATCCCAGTCTTAATCCATGTCAACCCAACAGACACCTTTGGAGATACCTGTAATGCACCTTTATAGTCACCCAGTTACGTTGCGACGTTTGATACACACAAGGCACTCCTTCGGTATCCGTGAGTTGCATGATCTCATGGTCAAAAGAACATATACTTGACATGCAGAAAACAGTAGCAATAAACTGACACGATCATATGCTACGTTTGTAGTTTGGGTCTTGTCCATCACACCATTCTCCTAATGATGTGATCCCGTTATCAAATGACATCTCATGTCCATGGCTAGGAAACCTTAACCATCTTTGATCAACGAGCTAGTCTATTAGAGGCATACTAGGGACATGGTTTTGTCTATGTATCCACACATGCATCTAAGTCTCCGATCAATACAATTACAACATGGATAAAAAACGATTATCATGAACAAGGAAATATTGATAATAACTAATTTATTATTGCCTCTAGGGCATATTTCCAACACCATTCGTCCCGAATATTGTGCTGGAAGGAGACTATGGCGTCAGCGTCCAGACAGTCGGCAATCTGGTTCTTCTTAGTCAAGAACTGATTCCAGAATTGCTGAGCAGACTCGTCAGGCTTCTGGACGATGTTGTTGAGGTCAGAAGAATCCGGCGTCCAAACATAGTTTCCCTGGAAATTGGAGCGGAAAGCATCCTCCAGGTCCTCCCAGCATCCAATGGAGTTTTCGGGGAGGCTATTTAGCCAGTGCCGAGCAGGCCCCTTAAGTTTGAGGGGAAGGTATTTGATGGCGTGGAGGTCATCTCCTCGACCCATGTGGATGTGGAGGAGGAAGTCCTCAATCCAAACGGTTGGGTCAGTGGTTCCATCATACTGTTAGATGTTCATGGGTTTAAACCCTTTCGGGAACTGGTGCCGCATGACCTCATCCGTGAAACACAGCGGGTGAGCGACCCCTCGAATCCGAGCTATATCGCGCCTGTGATCGGCGTCTATTCTGGATCAGGCACGTTCTCGGTCTCTATTATTGCCTCCTTCGAGCCATGGCCTGTACCCATCCTGTCTATCGGGTGAGTATCCTCTGGATCCGTATATGGGTCTTGTACGGCCTTCTTTGTGATCCAAGTCATCTCGCAGGTCGAACATATCATTCGGCTCTAGTGGCTCATTTACCGTCTTCGGGGTATTGCCGGTCTATAATCGGTGTCGTCAGCTATCCGATAACACTCACGAGGCGGGCGGTCTGACCTGTCGTATGGAGTATGCTTTGGCGACATTGTATCAGTGAGCTCGTCGTCGAATTCTGGCAGCAGCCTTCTCCGTGGATAGCTCTTGGTTTGGTCCGACAGACCGGTGACATGTCCTTCCTTAGCCGAGAGGACTCTTGTCCATCGATCGTTGAGGTCATCCTGTTCGGCTTTAAGCTGTCATTCGTTGGCTCTTAGACCGCGGGCCATCGCTATGAGTTGTTGTCTGAACTGTTCCTGATCTTCATGGTTATCAGGGATGTCGACGCCGTCGGCTTCTTGGATATCCCCCTCCTCGACAGGGGGAGGTAATTGTCGTCCTCGGAACTGTTGAAGTCATCGGGGTTACTTTGGCCTTAGGGCCTTTCCTAGCCCTCTAACGAGTGTTCTGGATTATTCGGGTCGCCATGGTCTTCGGGGGTAACTCCATCCCCGGTGCCGATAATAGCTTTCCTTCCCTTTTTTCCTTTGGACCGCTTATGCGGCTTTCGGCGCCTTGACGGTGCGTCGCTCGACTTATCGCCGTCATTGTTAGGCGTTATGTCGCCATTGGGAGTGTCCACCATATAGACATCATATGTTGAAGTAGCAGCCCATCTTCCAGTATTAACAACGTTGGGGCACAATCCTCTTCATCCATGTATTCTGCCTCCTCGAAGGCATAGTCCAGCATGTCGGTTAAATCTTCGACAGTGGCTATCAAGTGGGTGGTGGGTGGGCCAAAAAATTCGTCCTGACCTGCACCGTGACCGATCTAAGCATGGATCGGGGTTGGGTCGTCGGTGATCTTAATCGACGAGATCCAATTTAGGGCCACGCCAACTGAGAGCCCTATTAGATCAGATTGTTCGGAACTTGCGGAGTTTACCTCCGAAGTACCCTAGCATGGGGAGTGTTCGGTAAGAACACATGTCCGGTCTTTTAGTACAATGGCCGGACCAAGACAAGACATTGGTCCATCGCTGTGGGTAACCCCATTGGCGTGTCTGAAGAAGGGACTCGAGGTTAAAGCCTCAGAGTCTTCGGGTGCTGCAGGCAAAGCTGCGAGCCCGGTTAGCAACAAGTTGCCCCGAGAATCAACGGAGAACTCTAGGTTTCTGAATATGACCTCAAGACCAGGGGCAAAGCTTTTAACACAGCCTAGATGGCCGGTGGGATCAGCGTGCAGCACCATGCTGCCGAAGATGAAGATTTGTCTAGGGACGAAAGTGTCCATGTTGCGGACCTCTTCATTGATGACAAGGCAAGACATCGATTCCTCCTTGCTCATAGTGGAAATCTCAATGGAAGCACCAATGTCGGTGTCAAAACCGGCAGATCTCGGGTAGGGGGTCCCGAACTGTGAGACTAGGATCGATGGTAATAGGAGGCAAGGGGGACACAGATTTACCTAGGTTTGGGCCCTCCTATGGAGGTAATACCCTACGTCCTTCTGGGATGTATTGATGATATGGGGGTTACAGAGATGATCTACATCGAGATCGAATAGCTAACCCTAGATGAGTTGTTCTATCTCTATACCCTAAAACCCTCCGGCTTATATACACACCAAGGATGCCTAGGGTTTACACATGGTTGGTTACATGTCGAGGAGGTAAACATGGTATTCGCTACATCAAACATGGAGTGCAAGCCGTGCCTCCTGAAGCTTCCATCTTAGAGATTGGGCCTTCAAATATTCCTGTATCCGGCAAGTGACCCGTATAGTCCGGCCCATAGAAATAGGTTAGCCTCCCGAGGACCCCTATATCCTGGACTCCCTCAGCAAGGAGATGCATGCGCGCGCGTGGCGGTGGCCCGCACCGGTGGCTGGTCCGCGATTCCGGGCTGGGCGACGGGATGCGCTCGCGGTGAGAGAGGTAACTGTGGATCTGGTGCTTGGCCAATGCGTCGGCGTGGTAGCGTGTGGGCTTCATCGATCTAGCGGCAACGAGGGTTGGCACGAGAGCATGGCAAAGGGGTGGCACGGTGCTACCTCTTGATCTTGCATTGGTTTTCCCTTGAAGAGGAAAGGGTGATGCAGCAAAGTAGATAAGTATTTCCCTCAGTTGTTGAGAACCAAGGTATCAATCCATTAGGAGGAACAAGCAAGTCACCAATGGATGCACCTACACAAAAGATTAAACTCTTGCACCCAACGCTATAAAGGGGTTGTCAATCCCTTCACGATTATTTGCAAGGATTAGATTCGATAGAGATAAATGTAAACGAGAACGGAAAGTAAAAGGTAAATAAATGATTCATGGATAATTTGAACATAAACTTACAATTCACCGGATCTTGACAAACACACCACAAAAGAGGGTTACATCAGATAGATCTCCACGAAGAACATGGTATTGAAGATCAAAGAGAAAGAAGAAGCCATCTAGCTACTAGCTATGGACTTGTAGGTCTGTGGTGGACTACTCATGCATCATCGGAGGGGCAATGGAGTTGATGTAGATGCCCTCCGTGATTGAAACCCCCTCTGGCAGATTACTGGAAAAGGCTTCAAGATTGGATCTCTCGGGAATGGAGGCTTCTGGCGGCGGAAAAGTATTTGCGTGGCTCTTTTTGATGTTGGGGGAATATTTGGGAATTTATAGGCCAAAGATTAGGGTTAAGAAAGTTATCCCTATAATATCATATTGGTCTGGCTATGCTCCATCTTCCCCACACAACGTATTTATATCATGCACAACCCCGATGAAAAGTCAAGCAATTGTTTTCACACCTTTATTTTCTCAAACTTTTTCAACTCTCATGCATTACATGAGCGTGAGCCATGGATATAACACTATAGGTGGAATAGAATATGGTGGAGGTTGTCAAGGAGAGGGAGAATATAGTCTCACATCAAGTAGGCATATCAACGGTCTATGGAGATGCCCATTAATAGATATCAATGTGAGTGAGTAGGGATTTCCATGCAAACGGATGCACTAGAGCTATAAGTGTATGAAAGCTCAAAAAGGAACTAAGTGGACGTGCATCATGAAGAAAAATTCCACTAGTTATATGTGACAAAATAGGAGACTCTTTATCATGAAGATCATGGTGCTACTTTGAAGCAAAAGTGTGGAAAAAGGTAGTAGCAATGTCCCTTCTCTCTTTTCTCTCATTTTTTGGTGGGCATCTAAGGCCTCTTTTATTTATATAATTGTTTATTTGCACTTCGCTGGCCTCTTTTATTTTTTTCATAAAGTCTAGAATCTCATCCCCACTTGTGAGGGAATCATAGCTTCCATCATCAGTTCCTCACATGGGACATGCTCTAATAATGATAATAATCACACTTTTATTTACTTATAACTCAAAATAAAATTACAACTCGATACATATGACAAAATATGACTCTATATGCAATATGGAAGTGATGGTGCATGTCATAAAAGGAAACAGTGGAAGTTTCATGGCTATATATCTCGGAATGGCTATGGAAATGCCATAATAGGTAGGTATGGTGGCTGTTTTGAGGAAACATATATGGTGGCTATTTTTAGGAAGGTATATGGTGGGTGTTTTGAGGAAGGTGTTTGTTGTACCAGCAAAAGTTGTGCGGTACTAGAGAGGCTAGCAAAGGTGGAAGGGTGAGAGTGCGTATCATCCATGGACTCAACATTAGTCATATAGAACTCACATACTTATTGCAATAGTCTATTAGTCATTGAAGCAAAGTATTAAACGCATGCTCCTAGGGGAGAGGTTGGTAGGAGTAAACCATCATGCACTCCCGACCCTCACACAAAGGTCAAAAATCTATAAACAACTCATGCTCCGACTTCCTTACATAACAGTTCACCATACGTGCATGCTATCGGAATCACAAACCTTTACACAAGTATTTTGACCAAATCAAAATTACTTCCTAACATGACTCTTAACATTACCATCTTTATATCTCAAAACTTTATGCAAGGAATCAAACTTCTCATAAATACTCAATGCACTTAATATGAAAGTTTTTATTATATCCCTCTTGGATGCCTATCATATTAGGACTAAATCCATAACCTATACCAATTACCATGCTGTTTTTAGAGACGCTCAAAATAATATAAGTGAGGTACGAGAGTTCAGTTATTTCTATAAAATGCAAACACGATTGTGCTCTAAAAGATAAGAGTGAAGCACATAGAGCAAAATTGCCTAACTCAAAAGATTTAAGTGAGGCACATAGAGCATTCTAACAAAATCACGATTCAGCGTGTCCTTCTCAAAAATGTGTGCAACAAGGGTGATTGTGGCAAACTAACAAACAAATACTCATATCATACAAGACGCTCCAAGCAAAACACATATCATGTGGTGAATACAAATATAGCCTCAAATAAATTTACCGATGGATTGAAGACGAAAGAGGGGATGCCTTCCGGGGAATCCCCAAGCTTAGGATATTTGGCATCCTTGAATATGACTTGGGGTACCTTGGGAATCCACAAGCTTAGGCTCTTGCCACCCCTTATTCTATAGTCCATCCAATCTTTACCCAAAACTTGAAAACTTCACAACACAAAACTCAACAGAAAACTCATGAGATTCGTTACTATAAGAAAATAAATCACCACTTTAGGTACTGTTGTGAACTCATTCTTTATTTATATTGGTGTTATACCTACTATATTCTAACTTCTCCATGTTTCATACCCCATGATACAACCCATAGATTCATCAAAATAGGCAAACAACTCAAAGAAAACAGAATCTGTCAAAAACAGAACAGTCTTTAGCAATCTGAAAACTTCGTATACTTTTTAACTCAAAAATTCTGAAAAATTAGGACAACCTGGGAAATTTATATATCAATCTTGTTTAAAAATTTCAGACTCATTGGACTCTCTGAAAAAAATGAAAATTCCTGGACTGAGCACAAAAGTTTCTGTTTTTCAGCAAGATCAAATCAACAACTACCATAGATCACCCCAAAGGTTTTACTTGGATAAAACACTAATTAAAACACCAAAAAACAATTACTACAGAAGTAATAATGTGGTAAATACTCAAAAACAGAAGCAAAAACAGAACACAAAAATAAAATTGGGTTGCCTCCCAACAAACGCTATTGTTTAACGCCCCTAGCTAGGCAAAACACAGAAGATCTAGGTATTGTCGTCTTTGGTATTGGAACTTTTTGTGGGGACCTTCTCGAATCCAGGGGTTCTTTCCCTTTTCCCGCATTTTTGTAGGAAGGATCCATCTTAATATCCAAAATGTCCAAATGCTTATTGCAAAGATGAAGCAAAGTATTCAAGTGATTGAGGTTCCCATTGATATGTTTAAGGGGTCCGTGATATTGTTGTAACTCGACAAAGTGCTTATGTAAGTCACCCAATTTGTCGAGAACTTGAACACCCTCTTGTGAGAAAGCAAACCCCTTTTTTGGTGGAGGAACCCCTAAAATCCCTTCCAAAACTTCATAAGCGGCATTCACATCTAGCTTAATAAAATTTCCTTTTGAGGCAAAATCTAGAAGCTCTCTGTGATGCAAAGTTAATCCAATGTAGAAATTTCTAAGCAACACTTTTGGATCTCCTTTAAGATTGGAAATACGATAAAATTCCATTAGCCTATACCATACATCTTTCAAATTTTACCCTTATTTTTGTTTGAAGTAAAGAACTTCAAAATCTGGTGACAAAGGGGACATAGTAATGCTAGACATAGCAACAAGAAGAAGATCTGGCAGGAAAAGAAGGCAAACGAAAGAAGGGTGAATAAAAAGGCAAATCTTTTTGGTATTTTATGAAGATCATTTTAGAAGTGGGGTAGAGCGAAATGAGAGGCAAATGGCAAATAATGTAAATGCAAGAGATGAGTTTGTGATGGGTACTTGGTAGGCTTGATGTGTATCCTCCGTGGCAATGGCGCCAGAAATCCTTCTTGCTACCTCTAGAGCTTGCGTTGGTTTTCCCTTGAAGAGGAAAGGGTGATGCAGACAAGTAGATCAGTATTTCTCTCAGTTGTTGAGAACCAAAGTATCAATCCATTAGGAGGAACAAGCAAGTCACCAATGGATGCACCTACACAAACAATCAAACTCTTGCACCCAACGCTATAAAGGGGATGTCAATCCCTTCACGATTATTTGCAAGGATTAGGTCTGATAGAGATAGATGTAAACGAGAACGGAAAGTAAAAGGTAAATAAATTGCAGCAAGGTATTTTTGGTATTTTTGGTTTATAGATCTGAAAGTATATTATGGAAATTAGACCCTGGGGCCATAGGTTTCACTAGAGGCTTCTCTCTCGAAGGAAAATATCATGGTGGGTAAACAAATTACTGTCAAGCAATTGATAGAAAAGCGAATAATCATGTAGTTATCCAAAGCAATGATCATGCATATAGGCATCACGTCCGTATCAAGTAGACCGAAATGATTCTGCATCTACTACTATTACTTCACACATCGATCGACTCCTGCCTGCATCTAGAGTATTAAGTTCATGAAGAATAGAGTAACGCATTAAGAAAGATGACATGATGTAGAGGGATAAACTCAAGAAATATGATGAAAACCCCATCTTGTTACCCTTGATGGCAACAATACAATACGTGCCTCGCTACCCCTACTATGTCACTGGGTGAGGACACCGCAAGATTGAACCCAAAACCAAGCACTTCTCCCATTGCAAGAATTACCAATCTAGTTGGCCAAACCAAACCAATAACTCGAAGAGACTTACAGGGATATGAAATCATGCAAATAAGAATTCAGAGGAGATTCAAATAAGATTCATGGCTAATCTGAGCATAAACTCACAATTCATCAGATGTTGACAAACACACCACAAAAGAGGGTTACATCGGATAGATCTCCATGAAGAACATGGTATTGAAGATCAAAGAGAGAGAAGAAGCCATATAGCCACTAGCTATGGACCCGTAGGTCTGTGGTGGACTACTCACGCATCATCGGAGGGGCAATGGAGTTGATGTAGATGCCCTCCGTGATCGTAACCCCCTCCAGCAGATTACCGGAAAAGGCTCCAAGATTGGATCTCTCGGGAACGGAGGCTTCTGGCGGCGGAAAAGTATTTGCGTGGCTCTTTTTTATGTTGGGGGAATATTTGGGAATTTATAGGCTAAATATTAGGATTAGGAGACCTGTCGGGAGGCGACAAGCCTGCTAGGCGCGGCTAGGGGTGTTGTGCCTGGTAGGCTTGTGGCTCCCTGGCAGGGTCCCTGCCGTGCACTCCAACCTAGTTGATATGTTTCCTTCCAGAAAAATTCCTTCCGACGGTTTTATTCCGTTTGGACTCTTATTAATATTCCATATCTGTAAAACTAAAAAACAAGGAAAACACAGAAACTAGCACTAGGCTCTAGATTAATAGGTTAGTCCCCAAAATAATACAAAATAGCATATTAATGCATATAAAACATACAAAATAGATAATATAATAGCATGCCATCATAAAAAATTATAGATACATTGGATACGTATCACACGGAAACACGGCTATGGCAGGAGGGAGCGGCGTTGGTGCTTTGTTGCACTAGGCGGCGTGGATCTGGCGAGGTGAGCTTGTGGCAGCCCTGCATGCTGGGAATGCTCGGGGCGTGCCATGGGGCGTGGTTCTGGTGAGGGTTCCCTCCAAGGCGTGGTAGGGTGCCAGTTCAGGCTCGGTTGGTGCCCCTTCTAAGCTTGGCCAGCGGTAGCTGCAAGCGTTCACAATGGTGGTGCTGCTGCGGACTACGGAAGCCGGGGCGGCGGCCCCAGGCTAATTCTTGTGGTGGTATTACTTATCGACGTGACAAGGAATGCCAGGCTATGGAGGGCCATGAAGAGGTCCGATGCGTTGGGGATCTGGGTCCTAGCACCTAGATTCGGCGGCTGTGGTGAAGGATATCGCGTGCTCGGTGCCGGCGGACGACATACGCGCTTGTGTGGGTGGCGCCCTGGTGGAGAATTTTTATGGAATATATAAAAACTACTGGAGAGAAGACCCACCGGAGGGAGGCCACCTGTAGGTGCCAAGCCAACAGGGCGCGACCCCCCCCCTCCCCGTGTGTGCCCTAATGGATTGGGACCACCTAGTGGCTTTGCAAACCCTAATTCTAGTCCTTTAAATTCCTATTTCTGGAGAGAAAAATAGGAGAGAAGTTTTCATCATGTTTTACGAGACGGAGTCACCGTTACCTCATGTTCTTCCTCGGGAGGGATGATCTGGAGTCCGTTTGGGGCTCCGGAGAGGGGCATTCGTCGATGTCTTCATCATCAACCCTCCTTCATCAACACCCCCGTGATGCTCACCATCGGGAATGAGTAATTCCTTTGTTGTCTTGCTGGACAGTGATTGGATTTGATGAGATTGCTCATGTAATCAGGTTATTTTGGTAGGGTTGATCCCTAGTATCCACTATGTTCTGAGATTGATGTTACTAGGAATTTAATACGTTTAATGTTTGTCACTAGGGTCCGAGTGTCATGATTTCAGATATGAAACTATATGTTTCCATGACCATGAGAGTGTTTTGGATCCTATCTTGCAAGTTGTATGCAGCTATTAAGTTTCATGATCCGCATACCCCAAGGTGAGAATAATTGGGATTCTTTCTGATGATTGTCATAGTTTGAGGAGTTAATGTATTCATCATGTGTTAATGCTTTGTTCCAGTTCTCTATTAAAACGAGGGTTTAATATCCCTTAGTTTCCTTATGGACCCCGCTGCCACGGGAGGGTAGGACAAAAGATGTTATGCAAGTTCTTATTATAAGCATGTATGACTATATACGAAATACAGGCCTACATTATATTGATAAATTGGAGGTAGTTCTTTGTCGCTCTAGTGTGCAAATGTTACATGATGAATATCATCAAAATCATTATCCATCATTGATCCATAGCCTATGCTTTTACATGCTGAATCTTGCTAAGTTACTACTGTTGCTACTGATGTACCATCACTACAAAACTGTTGATGTTACTGTTACTGTTATTGTTCCTATTACTATATTGACGTGCTACTAAATCTTTGTGACAAAGATTAACTTGGTGTGGTTGAATTGACAACTCAACTGCTAAGACTGATAAATATTCTTTGGCTCCTCTTGTGTTGAATCAACAAATTTGGGTAAAATACTTCCCTCTAAGATTGTTGCGATCCCCTATACTTGTGGGTTATCATGGCGCTTTGGTGTCGTTCTCCCTCTTGGGGGCTTCGTCTTTGGAGCTGGGCACCGACAAGCGGGACATGTGGATGGCCTTGGTGTTGGCGTCGAGGCTTTTGTGGTAATGGTGTCGCTGAGAGTGATGTAGGAGACGTGGCATTGGTTGAGGTAGTCGGCTCTTCTCCGACGTGTTTGTGGGATGGCCTCCTCTTGTTGGTTGCTTTGAAGTTGAAGCTGAAGTGGCGGGGCCCTGTGGCGTATGATGACGGGTAACAGGTGGTCCGTTCGGTGATCTTCCACAACGTCGGCCTTGCCAGATTCTCTTTCCTAGCTCTTTGTCGGTGTCGGAGTTGCGTTGTCTCGTCGTGGTGGTTGAGGTCTGGCACGGATCTTCATGTGACTTCGCACGGCCTATTCTGTGTGGGTTGGTTCGACTATCGTTTTTGGCGAAGTCGGAGTCATTTCATAGAGTTTGAGATGGCAATGACTCCTCTCGTGGAGAAGTGATGACGATGACGTTGTTGTGCTATCTCGATGAGGCCCTCTTTGGAGTGGCATGTGTGGGTATCTTGGGTGTGCTGCTCAGTTGTTTGTGATGGTTTTTGCCCGATTTTTCATTAATTGACTGGACAACTCTCTTCTGCTTAATTAATAAATGAGTCAAAAAAATTCCTCCGTTTCAAAAAAAACATGGTCATCCTCATTTCGAAGATTGTTGGTTGATGGTATGGACATATTTACTAACAATATGAGAGCTACAGGAGTGGTTAAAGCAAACTTCCATAACTAATGTTACTGGTTATGTACCTCGGGGTTCCTAATTTCATGAGCTGATGCTTGAAGGACCCGTGCTACGTGTTTAGCATGAGAAACGCTAAATATTTAGCTTATCCTGACAAATAATTAGATTTTCAGATCAAAGTCTCAGGATATAACATAAATAACGTGATCTGCCATCCACATTATAATTTATAAGATGGAAAAGAAATCCAGATCTATTGATAGAAATAAGTTGATTTTGTGCTCTTGTAAATATGAAGCTTATCCCGTGAGAATTTTAGCTTATCTGATCAATAATAAAGCGTTCTATAGTCTATACGCGCGCGCAGTCAAGAGGACGTGCGTCGGATGAAACCATGCGAAATCTTGTGCTCGAGATGTACACATTTGCACGACACTTGCACTTCGGGGCATCCAGTAGCCGAACAATATTCCTTTCACAACTGAAAAAGAACACTCAAAAAAAAAAGAATAGACGAACAGTGCTGTACACCACGATCTTTCTAATTGCCAGGCCGGTCGGCCAGATCCACCATAAACGCTCAGGCAGCGGCAAACAAATAACAGATCAGCTGGAAAATCTTCGCTTGCGAAATGGCCCAGTTGTTGCACCGGGCCACAACAACCATGCCTCCATGTGGCATGTGGTGGGGATCGCCAACAACGATGAGATCACGGCTAGTCTAATCTCCACGAGACCATGGCTCCATGTGCATGTACATGGATGGCCTGAGTGTGCCGAGTGCAAACCGACGCATCATAGCCAGTCTAGCTTCTGGTCCTTGGAGGGGCACATGGCAACGCGCGGCGCGCCAGCACCTCGTACCAGAGCTGACGGGTCCAGTTAAACAGGCACTTGACCTATGCTTAGTTGTCAATTTATTGAGAAAAAAATATGACTACTCAAAGATGAGCTCGAGAGGAGCCAGCCGGCCGAACCTCTTGAGCTAGATGGGACCGAACAACGTTAGATATTGTTTGCTTCATTCAGTACTAAGTGTGCGTCTGGTTACTACATCATTTTTTATCCATTTGCATATTTATTTTAATCAGGCCTCACCGGCATATGCATATAAAAAATCAATATCTGCATGTTGATTAGTTGCTTGCATTCCCTGTTCCTAGTCGTAACAACGCCACTACACATTATGTTTGGTTGCTCGCATTGGTTATGCTCATACTAGTGCACGTGTTTGGTTGCATGCACCGGATATGATTAAGACTTAACAACTACACATAATACACATAGTTACACAATGCCATGACGATTGCGGTGGATGGTGATGGCGTCAAAACGGTTCGACGCCGACGGGTTCGCGCTCGGTTGCGGCTGCAAAGACCTTGAGGCTGTGGCGGCCGCGGCGGCCTCCTCGTTGCCACGCTCCGGCACAAAGGCGTCGACGGCGACCACAACCACGTCACAAACACAAATCACATTCTCCTTAACCTAACCTTGAGATCTTGATCGCATCAAACAGATCTGGAAAATAGGTCGGACACCAAGCTCTGTTCTGTTGCCGGTCAGGACATGCATGGAGGAAGACCAGAGTCGAGGGCTTGGGCTCGTTGTAGGACGCTAAGACAGCTGGTCTCAAACAAGACAATGGTGTCAACAACAGCCCCGAGGTCCCAGGGAGCGCCATCCCTCTCACCCCATGGCCTCCCTCGCCACGGCTACTGCGACGACAACCCCCGCCTTGCCCTCAAGGACCACCACAACATCTCCAGCCTTGCCGTACGCAGCCAGGCTGTGGTTGGCGTATAAGGCCGTGAGCTCGCCGAGGACAGAGGAGCAGAAATACAGTGTTCACGTAATTGAGGCGTCAGTTCAGTAGGATCGCCGAAACAGAAAACACACAACACGAATCTCGTGTG
Organism: Hordeum marinum; assembly: GCA_022496015.1. Lineage (NCBI taxonomy): Eukaryota > Viridiplantae > Streptophyta > Magnoliopsida > Poales > Poaceae > Hordeum > Hordeum marinum. The sequence goes on along the minus strand of CM039673.1, from coordinate 364,625,176 downwards.
GAATTCCATGATGAAGCTACCGTCAAAGGAAATTTCAAACGGTCGACCGTATGCGATGTCGAAAATTCGATCAAAATAGCTCCAGACATGAACAAAAAGTTGAACATTTATGGTCAACGAAACTTCAAAGTAATAGCAAAAATGGAATCGTAACTTCAATGTGCATTTTTCATGTAAAGCTTATCTCTAATCAAAGCACCGTTGTGTAGATTGGAAGAGATGAAAGAAAGAGGATTAGAAAAGGAGGTTAGTCGAGGTGGAAGAAGAAGCAACCTACATGGTGTATACTAGTCGCGTCCCCTCGTGCAACCTGGCCCAACCATGTGCGCTCGACTTGGCTCCATGTGCGCTCGACTTGGCTCGCCCCAACCTGGCTCGCTGGAAACTATCGATTCGGTCGTTTTCAGCAGGGTTGGCTGGGGGTGCTTTAAGTTTTCTGCGGTCCAACATTTGTATGCAACCTACGCAACCAAACGGGCCAAATTCTTCCTGCGCGGGCCTAGTTGAGGTGTATGTAGGCAACCAAACGCCTCCTGGGTGAATTGTCGACGCCATACGCCCTTATTAGGATACATCGCGGCCAAATGGGCCTCGATAGCAGATATCTACACACACATGCACACGCAGGGTGTTTTTGTACTCGGACAACGATTGTGCGCACCAAGAATTTTTTGATGATCGGATGGTCATGTCTCTAGCTTTTGTTGGGGGTTATCTTTTTTTAATGTCTAGCTGGTTGTTGGCTGTTTCATTGACATTAGGAAGCAATTGGAAACAAAATTTATGGTGGTGGTCCTAGGACCAAGGAATGAAAAGAAGAGTACAAAAATAAGGCCATGGCATGAAACAATTTGTTGACTGGGAGCTAGGTAGTTTACTTCCGCACGGTGGCTCCCCAAAGGGGTTCTCTAGGCATTTTGCACCTACAAGTCTCCACAACTCGATGGAGTTTCTAATCTTTCTTACAATGTCTGAGGCTGATGGTAACCTGTTTCTGAATGTGCACTTGTTTCTCTCCGGTCATATTTCCCAACAAGCTAATAGGAGAATTGTTTTTGTGCCTTTCCTTCTTGTTGGATCTGACTCCTTGCAGATGGTTCTTGCGATCCCCAAAGGTTGTCGATGCTCCCAGTCTTCCTTTGGAGATAGCTTGTGGCAACCCCTCCATTGGCATAGACAGCCCCATACCTCCTTCGTCATCGGGCATGTCCGGAATAGGTGTTGGGCCATCTCCAAGTTCCTGACGCATAGCCGGCAAAAGTAGTTATTGTTCCATCCCTGTTTCTCCAGTCTATCGTTGCACCATAGCCGATTTTGTAGTAGAAGCCAGTAGAACATCTTGATCTTCCCCGTTGCCCACGTCCTCCAGATGATGTTTTCGAAGTCAGACCCTTGTCTTCCCTGGAATTGCATGTTGCAGGTGGGACGGGTAGTGTATGCCCCTTTGGGTTCTTGTTTCCACCCGATTGTGTCTTGTTCGTTGCTTGCAAGAGTGATTACCACAGCGTTGATCTGGCGATTCATGTGGATGAAGTCAGGTAGTAGTGGCTTGACATTTCCATGGGCACGATCTTTTATCCAAGTTTCATCTTGCAAAGCCTCCCTGGCGGTCCTATTTTTCCTACGGGGGTGCTTATATAGTGCTAGGTAGGATTGGGCAAGTGTAGATGCTCCCAGCAATGAGGAGTGCCAGAATACCACCATCTCGCCGTTGCCAATGGCCATCGAATAGGGCCTTGTCTTCATCACATGGTGGTGTTATGCCTACCCATGGTCTAGTTGGGTCACTCTAGGCAATCCAGAGCCACCATAGCCTGAGGGCTCGACTAAAACGTCAAAGATCAAGGATGCTAAGCCCTCCCTATGTTGTGGGCGTGCACACGACCGGCCAGTTCACTTTGCAACTCCCTCCCGTGAGTTCCTCATCCTACTTCCATAGGAATTGCTACACGTGTCGATGTCTTTGAGCAGTCTAACCAGGGCTTATAGAATCGAGAGAGCAAACGTGGGCATGGCACTGAGGACGCTCCGTACTAGTACCGTTCTTTTAGCAATAGGCATGAGTCTAGCCTTCCATCCAGCTAATCTAGCCCAAATTCGGTCCAATATGAACTGGAAGTGAACTAGTTTTAGGCAAGATAGCGTGACCGGGTGTCACGCCCAAGATGCGCGCCTATCCATTTTAAGACACGAGGCCTCGCAAGGGATAGAGGCGCATTTTGCCGTTCACAAGTATAGTAACATTGCAACATACATTACAGAAGAGATGAGTATACAAGTTGGCTTACACTCGCCACATGCTAAATTACAATCCACACAGAGTTCAAATCATCAAGATGAAGACAGGGTCCGACTACGGACGAAATCAAATGATAAAACAGATGGAAATGATACTATCTCGCTATCCCAAAGATCACGACCATGGTCCTCTACTCAACCGGGTAAGTCACGTACATCCTGCCTCTTTCCTCATCAAATTCCCACTGGAGCTGGGTAAGATCATCTTGCACGTACTCATCTGTATCTGTACCTGGAGGGTTGCAGTAATCTGTGAGCCACAAGGACTCAACAATCAAGTGCCCGGGTACCGAGACTATTCAAGCTTAAAGGTTGGGATGGGATATGTGTTTAGTTTGCAGAAGCACTAAGCATATATGGTGGCTAACTTACGCAACATGAAAATAAATATGAGTGGTCTACGATGAACAATCGAATCTAGTATTATCTCTATGAGATCCTGAACACATACTTACGTCAATCATAACCCCACCGTGTTCTCTCTCGGATCATGTTCACGAGCAGAGACGATCACGGTTACTCACACAGTTGGTCTATTTTAATTAGAGTTTACTTCAAGTTTACTATAACCGGGTGTTAAACAAATATCCAAGTTGCCACAGAACCGCGGGCATGGCTTCTCGAAAAGATTTAACCCTGCAGGGGTGCTCCAACTAGTCCATCACAAATAACCACACTCCGCAGGAATAGCCTCGACCACGGACCTAGTGGTCATCATAGGTAATTCCAAAGGAATTCCAACACCTCAAGAAAAACCCAAAGAAAGTCACACTCCACACGCAAGACACTCGATAAAGGTAAAACAAATCCAGCAAGGCCGCCCGACGTGTCGACGAACCCGATAAGAGCCGCGTATCTCGTTCTCAGGACACGATGGATAAGCTAGTGTACGGTGGCTTGATAGAAATCTGCCAAGTTTCCGTGGGTTGGCCCCGCATAGTGCTCTAATTTGGACCAACACTCATGAGGAGCACTGGCCCGGGGGTTGATTAATTATCCACGGGTTTGCAAGGCCCTATGCAAATTTTATTAAGTTGTTAAGAAAATGTAGTACCAATGTTGGGTCTTTCCAAACAAGTTTTAATCTCAACCAAATAAACAAATGGGTCCCCATAACAACCCCGAGCGTGTTAGGAGCGCAAAATATGGAAAACATAACACCAGTAACAAGAACTATGGCGGTAACAGCGGAACAAAACACCTAGCATAAGGCCAAGCCTTCCACCAATACCAAGATATATATGTGCATTCAATTAAATAACAGATAATATTGTGATATCCAAATTCATGTTATCACATGAAACAACCTGCACCTGCAACTAAGAATGCTATAAGAGGGGCTGAGCAGCGGTAACTTAGCCAACAAAGGTTTTCTAGGATGTGGAGGGTTAGAGGCTTTCATGGCATTTAGGAGGCTGATACTCAAGTGGTAGGTAGCACAATTGTAACGATAAGAGCGAGAAACTAGCAAGCGAAAATAGTATCGAGATCTGGGTACGATCATCTGCGTGTTTGTTCTTCAATGAACAAGTAGCGGGATCCTCATAGTGGTACTCTCATGGGTCCTCGTACTCAGTATCAACACTCACGTCTACCCAAGACAAAAAGCAATAATAAGCATCCAACCAAGGTGCAATGCACAACCAAGATGATGCATGATTCATTTATGAAGAATTTAACATGGCAATCCAAAACTAGGCATGTTTCACATGCAAAGTTTGTTTATTAATGATTCTGGACAGAACCTCATGTTAAGTTATTTAAACATGCATGAACATGGAAAATATGGATGCAGCATGCAAAATCGATAGAAATGCATATAAAGAAAGCAAGAAACGGAGTTACGGTTCTGATGGTACGCTCACGACAAGATACGAAGGCAAAACACAAGACAACCAATGTCATGGGCTAGTTCTTGGCATTCCAAGGTAGCCACTGGTTGGGCAATGAAAAAACCAACCACAATAGACTCAAATATCAATCCATTCCATGGAGTATAGCTCCCACAAGTCACCAAACAATAAAACAAACAACCCGCCACAAAACAGCAACATAGCAACTTACACAGTCCACAACTTGAGCTACAGGAACCCTACAGCCACAAGCAAGGTATTGACAGAAACTACATAAAAAATTCATCAACTTATCCAACTACACAATATGAAAAGGAGGCACACCTCAATAAGCATGAAGCTATCAAGTTGACAAGATGAAACAGCTTTCTGAGACTTTGTGAAAATAACAGTTTTCTGGAATCTGATTTGATAAAGTAGCAAGTTGACAGCAGTAGTTAAATATGTTAGAGACCACCTCTTGGCATGAAAATTAACATGATGGTAGTAGACAACATCTACTCCAAAACACTAGCACAGAGCATGGTCAAATTCACAACACATCACAAGATACCAACCACTCTACATGGCATAAAAATAACAGCAGATTCTCAGACTTGGTAGTTTTTGGCATGCTGAAACAGAAACATTAAGTTGGCTACTTAACAGCATGATTCCCACTTATATGGGTGATTCTCATGTTAAAAAAATACCATGGCATAATAGATATAAAACACTAGCACTTCCATGTTGGCACATGCCCCAAAGCAAGCAAGGATTAAATCATGCAAAAATGACAAAATAGCATCACAGCTAAAATGACAGTTTTATAAACATACTCAAAACTGAAATATGAAAGCACCAATGGATTCATTGGCTCTTTCTACCCCAAAAACATGTGTCATACTCATATGTACATGTGAAACAACAAGGCACCAAAAAGATAGCAAAACAACCACCTATTCTCATAAGTTATACATAGCTCCAATGGAACATGGCATAAATGATAATAACCAGATTTGTAACTTAGTTAGAGATGGAAATGAGTTAACAAATTACAAACAAGAATATATACAACAAGGTGTATATCAAGTGGGAAACCCACTAGTCCCCACATCCACACATACACTCTACACACACACTACAAGCAAGCACACACACATGCCCTATATATGCCCAAGGCATATAAGCACCAACACTCATGAGCATACCACCCAATAAGGGGGTGTTCACCCACACATACACACACATGCCTATATATGCATAAGCATATGGCACACACACTCTCACTCTCACAAGTGCACTAGGCACATATACTCACACACACACACTAACTCATGTGTGTGGGTGGTCATCCACACCCATATGCATACATATATCCACAATGCATATATGCACATGTATATGTGTATGGTAACACACACACACACTCTCACAAACAAACATGCATATAAACTCTCACAACACAAGGTCATGCATATGTGAACACTCACATGCACATACACATACTCACACATACAGATACACCTATGTGCATACACATATGCACATGCACACACTTACACATATGCATATGTATGCACCACACCATGTGGCACATACACATGCAAGCACATACATATACATCCATATAGATGCAAAGCACACACACATACACTCCAATATAACAGAAAAGAAAAACCAAACTTATTGGTTTTTATCTCTACACACACATATATATTGCAAAGGAAGAAAACAAAAGAAACAAAAAAAAGGAAAAACAGAAAAAATGGGGAGGGGTTCGGATTCGAACCCGCAACCTCCTGGTTGCCTCCCCACACACCACACCACTGGCCTACGAGCACGGCTGGTAACAGAGGAGGGGAACCTGCCCTCTAATACACAAATACAGATACAAAAGCCTAACGAAATTGATCCCGAACGAGCAGCTGCGACGACAGGCAACGGCGGCGAGCGGCTCCGGCGATCTAAGGCACTAGCGTGCGATAGGAAGGACGCGGGGCTCCCGGGCACTACGGGGTACCCATCCCTCTGCTCATCCTGCGACGAGGGGGACGGAGGCGAGCTCAAACACGAGCTTTTCTGACCGGCGGCGACACGAGCACGACGGCGACGCACTAACTACAAAGGAAGGAGGTTGCGTGTCGACAGCTCACCTAGGGGGCGACGACTGCGACCCTGACACGCGGAGAGAAAGAAGAGGCGGAGACGCGGCATCGACGGGGAGGAAGAAGACCGGCGACGACCGCTTCGGGAGCACAGCGGCGCCGAGGAAGAAGATGACACTTGAAGCCTCCCACGACACCCTAGTACCGGGAGCGGGATGTGGGAGAGGTCCTCGAGCCCTGCAACATCTTCGACGAGGACGACTCGACTCCTGCGGCGAGGGCGACGGCGATCGACGGCACTGCTCTCTCTGAACTCTGAACTATAGAGACTTACCGAAGGGGAAAGAAAAGAGGAGAGGAATGGAGAGGCTGGCAGCAGCGCGGGAGGAGGCGCAGAACCCTAGATGGGGAGGCATGGACGCCGAGGGGCTTAAAAAGGAGGGGCCAGACGGCCAAACGATGGCGACAGCTCATGGCGACGTGCCTCCCTGCTCTGCTCCCACTCTCTAAACCTGACGAAGGAGAACGGGAGCAGGTGGTCGTCTGTTCCTGCTGGGCCTGCGGGAGCTGCTGTGCCGTGTTGGGAGGCAAGCCCACTCTGCTCTCTCTCTCTCTCTCAGAAAAGAAAATAGAGAAGGTTTTCTCTTTTAAAAACAACACAGCACAAGGAAAAATCCCAGAGATAAAATAAAGGAGTTTTTGGGCAAACAAAAATACTTTTGTAAAAAATAATATGCTCCATTTAATAAAAATATTAAGTTGATTTTTTGGACAAGTAATTTTAAATATTTAAAATAGGCAGCCCATCTGTTATTTAAAACTCACAAGCATACAAACTTCAAACATCAAAACAACCATTTTCACAATTCATAAAACACATAGGGCTACCTCTTGAACATTTTAAAATATGGATGCAGCATGCAAAATCGATAGAAATGCATATAAAGAAAGCAAGAAACGGAGTTACGGTTCTGATGGTACGCTCACGACAAGATACGAAGGCAAAACACAAGACAACCAATGCCATGGGCTAGTTCTTGGCATTCCAAGGTAGCCACTAGTTAAGCAATGAAAAACCAACCACAATAGACTCAAAGATCAATCCATTCCATGGAGTATAGCTCCCACAAGTCACAAAACATTAAAACGAACAACCTGCCACAAAACAACAACATAGCAACTTACACAGCCCATAACTTGAGCTACAGGAACCCTACAGCCACAAGCAAGGTATTGACAGAAACTACATAAAAAATTCATCAACTTATCCAACTACACAATCTGCAAAGGAAGCACACCTCAATAAGCATGAAGCTATCAAGTTGACGAGATGAAACAGTTTTCTGAGACTGTGGAAAAAACAGTTTTCTGGAATCTGAGTTGATAAAGTAGCAAGTTGACAGCAGTAGTTAAATATGTTAGAGACCACCTCTTGGCATGAAAATTAACAGGATGGTAGTAGACACCATCTACTCCAAAACACTATCACTGAGCATGCTCAAATTCACAACACATCACAAGATACCAACCACTCTACATGGCATAAAAATAACAGCAGATTCTCAGACTTTGTAGTTTTTAGCATGCTGCAACAGAAACATTAAGTTGGCTACTTAACAGCATGGTTCCCACTTATATGGGTGATTCTCATGTTAAACAAAAATACCATGGCATAATAGATATAAAACAATAGCACTTCCATGTTGGCACATGTCCCAAAGCAAGCAAGGATTAAATCATGCAAAAATGACAAAATAGCATCACAGCTAAAATGACAGTTTTATAAACTTGCTCAAAAGTGAAATCTGAAACCACCAATGGATTCATTGGATCTTTCTACCCCAAAAACATGTGTCATACTCATATGTACATGTACAACAACAAGGCACCAACAAGATAGCAAAACAACCACATATTCTCATAAGTGATACATAGCTCCAATGGAACATGGGCATAAATGATCATAACCAGATTTGTAACTTAGTTAGAGATGGAAATGAGCTAAAAAATTACAAACAATAATATATACAACAAGGGGTATATCAAGTGGGAAACCTACTAGTCCCCACACCCACACATACACTCTACACACAACTACAAGCAAGCATAGACACATGCCCTATATATGCCCAAGGCATATGAGCACCAACACTCATGAACATACCACCCAAGAAGGGGGTGTTCACCCACACATACACTCACATGCCTATATATGCATAAGCATATGGCACACACACTCTCACTCTCACAAGTGCACTAGGCACATATACTCACACACACACACACACTAGCTCATGTGTGTGGGTGGTCATCCACACACATATGCATACATATATGCACAATGAATATATGCACATGTATATGTGTATGGTAACACACACACATTCCCACAAACAAACATGCATACAAACTCTCACAACACAAGGTCATGCATATGTGCACACTCACATGCTCATACACATACTCACACATAGATACACCTATGTGCATACACATATGAAAATGCACACACTCACAAACACACTTACACACATGCATATGTATGCACCACACCATGTGGCACATACACACGCAAGCACATACATATACATTCATATGGATGCAAAGCACACACACACATACACTCCAATATAACACAAAAGAAAAACCAAACTTGCTGGTTTTTACATCTACACACACATATATATATTGCAAAGGAAGAAAACAAAAGACAAAAAGGAAAAAAAGAAAAAATGGGGAGGGGTTCGGATTCGAACCCGCAACCTCCTGGTTGCCTCCTCACACACCACACCACTGGGCTACGAGCACGGCTGGTAACAGAGGAGGGGCACCTGACCTCTAATACACACATACAGATACAAACGCCTGACGAAACTGAACCAGAACGAGTAGCTGCAGCGACAGGCAACGACGGCGAGCGGCTCCGGCGATCTACAGCACTAGCACGCGATAGGAAGGACGCGGGGCTCCCGGGCACTACGGGGTACCCATCCCTCTGCTCATCCTGCAACGAGGGGGACGGAGGCGAGCTCAAACACGAGCTTTTCTGACCGGCGGCGACACGAGCACGACGGTGACGCACTAGCTACAAAGGAAGGAGGCTGCGCGTCGACTGCTCACCTAGGGGACGACGACGATGACCCTGACACGTGGAGAGGAAGGAGAGGCGGAGTCGCGGTGTCAACGAGGAGGAAGAAGACTCGCGACGACCGCTTCGAGAGCATGGCGGCGCCGAGGAAGAAGACGGCGCTTGAAGCCTCCCACGGCACCCTAGCGCCGGGAACGGGATGTGGGAGAGGTCCTCGAGCCCCGCGACATCTCCGACGAGGACAGCTCGACTCCTACAGCGAGGACAACGGAGATCGACAGCGCTGCTCTCTGTGAACTCTAAACTAGAGAGACTTACCGGAGGGGAAAGAAGAGAGGAGAGGAATGGAGAGGCTGGCGGCAGCACAGGAGGACGCATGGAACCCTAGATGGGGAGGCACGGATGCCGAGGGGCTTAAAAAGGAGGGGCCAGACGGCGAGACAACGGCGACAGCTCACGGCGACGTGCCTCCCTGCCCCGCTCCCACTCTCTGAACCCGACGGAGGAGAACAGGAGCAGGTGTCCGTCTGTTCCTGTTGGGCCTACGGGAGCTGCTGGGCCGCGCTGGGAGGCAAGCCCACTCTGCTCTCTCTCTCTCTCTCTCTCTCAGAAAAGAAAACAGAGAAGGTTTTCTCTTTTAAAAACAACACAGCACAAGGAAAAATCCCAGAGATTAAATAAAGGAGTTTTTGGGCAAACAAAAATAACTTTGTAAAGAAAATAATATGCTCCATTTAATAAAAATATTAAGTTGATTTTTAGGACAAGTAATTTTAAATATTTAAAATAGTCGTCCCCTCTGTTATTTAAAACTCACAAGCATACAAACTTCAAACATCAAAACAACCATTTTCACAATTCATAAAACATATAGGGCTACCTCTTGAACATTTTAAAATATTTTAAATAGCAACTTAATTCTGATTATTACATAACATGGGAATTAAGGCAATATGATGGGGGTTTTGTTGAAAAGAAAATAGAGGGGAAGAAAGAGGAGATTGCACACATGAGCTCCATCCACCTCAAACCACATCACAACACTCACACACATAGTCACTTCACAACATGGCATGACATGATGGAAGCATGATGCATGATGCATGAACAAGACATGGATGACAAGTTGCAAACATTCATTAAACTCATGGCACAAGGTTCATACAATAGGTTAAATGCCAAATAAGGTAGGGACATCACTTGGGCTGTCACAACTCTCCCACACTACAAGAGGATCTCGACTCGAGATCTAGGAACGAAAGAAGTCTGGAAATTTGGAATGGAGAAGGTCCTCGCGTTCCCAAGTAGCTTCTTTGTCAGAATGATGAGACCACTTCACCTTGAGGAATTTGATAGACTTGTTGCAAGTCTTACGCTCAGTTTCTTCAAGAATTGCAACTGGATGCTCACGATAAGAGAGATCTTCTTGGAGATCGATGTCTTGGAGGTCAATGGTTTCCTCAGTAGTCTTGAAGCATTTCCGAAGCTGAGAAACATGGAAGACATCGTGCATGTTCGTGAAATTTGGAGGAAGCTCCAGTTGATATGCAAGACCACCTCTCTTTCCAACAACTTTGAAAGGACCAACAAACCAAGGTGCTAGCTTCCCTTTAATTCCAAACCGCTAAGTGCCCTTCATGGGAGAGACTCTGAGATAGACTAGATCATCCACTTGAAAGGAAACATCCCGATGTTTGTTATCGTAATAACTCTTCTGTCGGGACTGAGCTGCTTTGAGGTTCTTGCAAATGACATGGCACATTTCTTCTGCTTCAGTGATCATGTCATTGCCCAATATCTGACGCTCACCGGTTTTAGACCAGTTAAGCGGGGTACGACACTTTCTGCCGTAGAGAATCTTAAAAGGGGCCTTGCCTGAGCTAGCTTGAAAGCTATTGTTGTATGAGAATTCAGCATATGGAAGGAAGTCTTCCCACTTCATGCCGAACGAAATCGCACAGGCTCTGAGCATATCTTCAAGGATCTGATTGACTCTCCCAACTTGACCACTTGTCTACGGATGGAACGCAGTGCTGAAACGGATCTTGGTACCCATAGCAGTCTAGAAGGACTCCCAAAACTTAGAAGTAAAGAGACTTCCACGGTCAGAAGAGATGAGCTGAGGAATACCATGCAAAGATACTATCCTTGACGTATACAACTCTACAAGCTGAGCTACCGAGATAGGTTCTTTGACTAGCAGGAAATGAGCAACTTTTGACAGCTTGTCGATAACCACGAAGATGGCATCGTTGCGTCTCTTGGACTTGGGAAACCTAGTGACGAAATCCATCTCCACATGATCGAATTTCCACTCTGGGATAGGCAAAGGCTGAAGAAGACCTGCTGGACGTTGATGCTTCGCCTTCACTCTGCGACAAACATCACACTCGTTCACGAACTGAGCAATCTCACGTTTCATGCGAGTCCACCAGAAGGTTTGCTTGAGATCCTGATACATCTTTGAACTGCCTGGATGAATGGATAGAAGAGAATTATGTGCTTCATCCATGATAACCTTTCTGAGATCACCTTTTGCAACCACAAGACGGTCCTCAAAGAACAAGGTATCTTTGTCATCAACGCGAAAGCACTTATACTTCGGAATGCTCTTGGCCACACCTTTATTCACTTTCTTCACCATAGCGTCAAGAAGCTGCGCTTGGCAAACCTGATCTTCCAGAGTCGGAGAAACTTGAAGATTTGCAAGAAATCTTTGCGGAATCATCTGAAGGTTGAGCTTGCGGAAGGCTTCACAAAGCTTGGGCTGAAGAGGCTTCAAGATGAGACTATTGTAGTACGCCTTATGGCTGAGCACGCCTGCAATGACATTTGCTTTCCCAGGAGTATACTCAATGCTTGGATTGAAGTCCTCAAGCATTCCCACCCAACGAGACTGTCGAAGATTGAGATTGGGTTGAGTGAAAATGTACTTCAAGCTCTTGTGATCGGTCTACACCTCAACTGGTCTACCCAACAACAAATGCCTCCAAGTCATTAGAGCATGCACAACTGCCACCAACTCAAGATCATGAGTGGGGTAGTTCTTCTCGGCAGGCTTCAACTGACGCGAGGTATAAGCAACAATCTTCTTATCTTGCATGAGATCACCACCAAGACCTTGAAGAGAAGCATCACAGAAAACTTGGAAAGGCTTTGACTGCTCAGGAGGAACAAGAACTGGAGCTGAAGTCAGTCTTTGCTTGAGCGTATTGAAAGCCACATCACACTCAGGAGACCAAACATAATTGACACTCTTCTGGAGGAGATTGGACAGAGGCTTAGCAATTTGAGAGAAGTTCTCCATGAATCTTCTGCAATAGCTAGCAAGCCCGAGGAAACTCCAAAGCTACTTCACATTTTGAGGAGGTTCCCACTTCAAGATTGCCTCAACTTTCTCAGGGTGCACTTTAATTCCCTCGGCAGAGATCACATGCCCAAGGTACACCACTTCATTGAGCCAAAACTCACACTTGGAAAACTTGGCATAGAATCAATGCTCTCTTAACTTGTCAAGCACAAGGCGGAGATGCTATGCATGCTCTTCTTGTGTCTTCGAGAACACAAGGATATCATCCATATAGACCAAGACAAAATCATTCTTAAAAGGAGAGAAAATGAAATTCATCATTCTTGAGAAGGTTGGAGGAGCATTAGCAAGACCAAACGGCATGATGGTGTACTCATAAGAGGCAAAACTCGTCCCGAAAGCGGTCTTAGGAATGTCTTCTTCGCGAATGCGAATCTGATGATAACCCATGCGAAGATCAAGCTTCGAGAAAACCTTGGCACCTTTCAGTTGCTCAAACAACTCGTTGATGTTGGGAAGTGGGTACTTGTTTCTGATTGTCTTATTGTTCAATGGACGGTAGTCAACACAAAGACGATCCATGCCATCTTTCTTCTTGACAAACAAAACACCACAACCCCATGGAGAAGAACTTGGTCTGATCAGACCCAGACGTTCTTGCTCGTCTAGCTGCTTCTTCAACTCTTTCAGCTCTTCGGGGCCAAATTTATACGGGCGCTTGCAGACCGGTTCAGTTCCAGGCTCGAGATCAATCACGAACTCTACTGGTCGGTGCGGAGGCATTCCTGGCAATTCTTCTGGAAAGACATCTTCATACTCACAAACCACCGGAATTTGAGAAATCGCCGAGATTTCACCCTTCTCATTAAGAGCAAAGAGACGGATTGTGTCATCGCGAGCCGCGAAAATAATCACGTCTTCTGAAGGATGAGTCAGCTTGACTTCTTTTGCTTTGCAATCAATATGAGCTTTGTTCATAGCCAGGAGGTCCATGCCCAAAATGAGATCAATGTCGGAATTACCGAGAACATAAGGAGAAGCCAAGAAATAATAATTGCCCATCTTGATAGAAACATCCGGAACAATGGAGGTGGTTTTCATGGCCACACCCGGAGAAACAACACCCAAAGGTCTACTCAACATCTCGGAATAGAAATCATTCTTCATAGCAAAAGGTCTAGACATGAATGAATGCGATGCTCCAGAATCAAATAACACTTTTGCAGGAATAGAATTAACTGAGAGATTACCCATGATCACTTGAGAAGAATCCTCTGCCTCTGCTGCATTCACCATATTCACTCTTGGGTTCCTGGGGTTATGCTTCACCAAAGCATTGCCTAGAGGCTTGACAGGAGGAGGAGGCGGAATATGCCGCTGGTTGCACTTGTTTGCATAGTGGCCCTTCTGACCACACTTGGACAAATCACCTCAGAAAGCGGACGAACATTGCCTGGAGGAGGAACAAGAACTCCCTTGGACGCCTGGGGTCTCTGCTGGAATCCTGGGTTGGGTGGGTGGGAAGAACCACGACCACCAAATTGCTTCTGCTGCTGAGGAGGACGAAATAGAGGAGGGTTTGGCACCCAATACTTCTGCTGCTTGGCAACCATCTGAGAGCTGGAAGAAGAAGAATATGAATCCCTTGAATGCTTCTTTGAGTTCTCAAAATTGAGTTGAGTTGCCTCGACCTTCAAAGCCATGTTATAGAACTGATCAAACTCACGAGGCTCTTGAAGAACTAGGCCTGGCAGAAGCTCATCCTTGAGACCACCTCTGAACTGATAGATCATAGCCTTGTCATGTGGAACATCTTGCTTAGCATAACGGGCTAGATTCTGGAACTCGATGTTGTACTGATAGACAGACTTGCTTCCCTGCTTCAGGTGCCTGAACTTCTCATGCATCTCCTCGACAAAGCTTGTCGGGATGTAATGAGCCCTGAAGTCACGACGGAAATCGTCCCAAGTAACAACACGATCGCCCATGGAATCCTTGTACTGCTGCCACCAATCAGTTGCTTGACCCTTGAGCTGGAACGATGCAAATCTGACAAAGTCCTCTGGCCTGACATTGCTGCACTCAAAATGCTTACTCATATCACGAAGCCAATCATTAGCATCAAGAGGCTGCTCACAACAGGTGAAAGACTTGGGCTAGTTGGCAAGGGACTGACTGAGTGTCGCAAACTGAAGTTGATTCTGAAAATTCCCTTGAAAACCTTGCTGACCTTGCTCCATTTCTTGCAACGGCCTGAGCAACATCTGAGTGTTCGCATTGGTTGCGGCCATCACAGCTTGCCAAGCTTCTGGAGGAGGAGGCAGAGGAGGCGGCGGCGGGGGTGGTGGTGGAACATCAGTCTGCTCCTCACCACGACCCGGATTGTTGCGAGTTGGTGGAGCCATCGTGAAGAAGGACAAAACGCATCAGCACCTCATTGATAAGAAGAGTCAAGCTGAATCAAATGCTTGAAAGAAATTGAACAATTAACAACACGGCCTTCCTACTGAAAAATTAGTAAGAATGCTTCTTCGGTTAATGATAACACCATCAGAAATTAGAAGCTACTTGCAATGACACAAAGTATTGAGAATGTATATGCCCACACACATCTGAAGAAGATGATCCTAGATACTACAAGATTTCTCACCTAAGAACTTCCGAAAACTTTTTGGTTATGCAATCCGGTGTGAGGGATACAAGGAGGAAATATTTGACACAACTAGCAATCCTACACCCCAACTGTATCCATCCTTCAACACATAACGAGAGGCTTTCGCAACTTCATCTAACTCGAATCCTCGAACTCACAACGATACTAAACCATGGTGGTACCCGGACGCCTCCCCAGTACTGGGTGACTCTGACCTTATCTCATCACGATAAGTATTGAAGTAATTCCGAACACTCTCTGTCCTGAGATATCAAGGAAGCTGAATGATAACGATGTGCCAACATTCCCTGGAGCTCGACTCCCCGAAAGAAATCAAGTTAGACAGGAGGCACCAAGACAGAACCCTGTCACATCGGTATCATATAGACTCCAAAATACCCGCGTGATCCTAGAAAAAATTTGAGCGAGAAGAGGAGTAGAATTAAAATTCCTAAGTCGAATACCTCACCATAGCATAGAAGACGAGTAAAAAGAATCCTACTCTCCGATATAACTACACTCAAATTAGTTTTACTAGACTCGACTCGGCCAAGTTCGATCAAGCAAAGGCTCCTATGGTCGTATGGCTCTGAATACCAAGATATGTGCCTATCCATTTAAAGACACGAGGCCTTGCAAGGTATAGAGGCGCATCTTGCCATTCGCAAGTATAGTAACATTTCAACATACATTACAGAAGAGATGAGTATACAAGTTGGCTTACACTCGCCACATGCTAAATTACAATCCACACAGAGTTCAAACCATCAAGATGAAGACAGGGTCCGACTACGGACGAAATCAAACGATAAAACAGATGCAAATGATACTATATCGCTATCCCAAAGATCACGACCATGGTCCTCTACTCAACCGGGTAAGTCACGTACATCCTGCCTCTTTCCTCATCATATTCCCACTGGAGCTGGGTAAGATCATCCTGCACGTACTCATCTGTACCTGTACCTGGAGGGTTGCAGTAATCTGTGAGCCACAAGGAATCAGCAATCAAGCGCCCGGGTACCGAGACTATTCAAGATTAAAGCTTGGGATGGGATATGTGTTTAGTTCGCAGCAACAATAAGCATATATGGTGGCTAACTTACGCAACATGAAAATAAATATGAGTGGTCTACAATGAACGATCGAATCTAGTATGATCTCTATGAGATCCTGAACACATACTTACGTCAATAATAACCCCACCGTGTTCTCTCTCAGATCATGTTCACGAGCAGAGACGATCACGGTTACTAACATAGTTTTTGTATTTTAATTAGAGTTTACTTCAAGTTTACTATAACCAGGTGTTAAACAAATATCCAAGTTGCCACATAACCGCGGGCATGGCTTCTCGAAAAGATTTAATCCTATAGGGGTGCTCCAACTAGTCCATCACAAATAACCACACTCCATGGGAATAGCCTCGACCACGGACCTCATTGTCATCATAGGTAATTCCAAAGGAATTCCAACACCTCGAGAAAAACCCGAAGAAAATCATACTCCACACGCAAGACACTCGATAAAGGTAAAACAAATCCAGCAAGACCGCCCGACGTGTCGACGAACCCAATAAGAGCCGTGTATCTCGTTCTCAGGACACGATGGATAAGCTAGTGTACGTTGGCCACATAGAAATCTCCCAAGTTGTGTGGGTTGGCCCCGCACAGTGCTCTAGTTTGGACCAACACTCATGAGGAGCACTGGCCCGGGGGTTGATTAATTATCCACGGGTTTGCAAGGCCCTATCCAAATTTTATTAAGTTGTTAACCAAATGTAGTACCAATGTTGGGTCTTGTCAGACAAGTTTTAGTCTCAACTGAATAAACTAGGGGGTCCCCATAACAACCCCGAGCGTGTTAGGAGCACAAAATATGGAAAACATAATGCGGGTAACAAGAACTATGGCGGTAACAGCGAAACAAAACACCTAGCATAAGGCCAAGCCTTCCTACAATACCAAGATATATATGTGCATTAAATTAAATACCAGATAATATTTTGATATCCAAATCCATGTTATCACATGGAACAACCTGCACCTCCAACTAAGAACGCTATAAGAGGGGTTGAGCAGCGGTAACTTAGCCAATCAAAGGTTTGCTAGGATGTGGAGGGTTAGAGGCTTTCATGGCATTTAGGAGGCTGATATTCAAGTGGTAGGTAGCGCAATTGTAACGATAAGAGTGAGAAACTAGCAAGCGAAAATAGTATCGGGATCCGGGTACGATCATCTTGCATGTTGGATCTTCAGTGAAACAAGTAGCGGGATCCTCGTAGTGGTACTCTCCTGGGTCCTCGTACCCAGTATCAACACTCGCGTCTACCCAAGAGAAACAGAAATAATAAACATCCAACCAAGGTGAAATGCACAACCAAGATGATGCATGATTCATTTATGAAGAATTCAACATGGCAATCCAAAACTAGGCATGTTTCACATGCAAAGTTTGTTTATTAATGATTCTGGATAGAACCTCATGTTAAGTTATTTAAACATGCATGAACATGGAAAATATGGATGCAGCATGCAAAATCGATAGAAATGCATATAAAGAAAGCAAGAAACGGAGTTACGGTTCTGATGGTACGCTCACGACAAGATACGAAGGCAAAACACAAGACAACCAATGCCATGGGCTAGTTCTTGGCATTCCAAGGTAGCCACTGGTTGGGCAATGAAAAAACCAACCACAATAGACTCAAATATCAATCCATTCCATGGAGTATAGCTCCCACAAGTCACCAAACAATAAAACAAACAACCCGCCACAAAACAGCAACATAGCAACTTACACAGTCCACAACTTGAGCTACAGGAACCCTACAGCCACAAGCAAGGTATTGACAGAAACTACATAAAAAATTCATCAACTTATCCAACTACACAATCTGAAAAGGAGGCACACCTCAATAAGCATGAAGCTATCAAGTTGACAAGATGAAACAGCTTTCTGAGACTTTGTGAAAATAACAGTTTTCTGGAATCTGATTTGATAAAGTAGCAAGTTGACAGCAGTAGTTAAATATGTTAGAGACCACCTCTTGGCATGAAAATTAACATGATGGTAGTAGACAACATCTACTCCAAAACACTAGCACAGAGCATGGTCAAATTCACAACACATCACAAGATACCAACCACTCTACATGGCATAAAAATAACAGCAGATTCTCAGACTTGGTAGTTTTTGGCATGCTGAAACAGAAACATTAAGTTGGCTACTTAACAGCATGATTCCCACTTATATGGGTGATTCTCATGTTAAAAAAATACCATGGCATAATAGATATAAAACACTAGCACTTCCATGTTGGCACATGCCCCAAAGCAAGCAAGGATTAAATCATGCAAAAATGACAAAATAGCATCACAGCTAAAATGACAGTTTTATAAACTTACTCAAAACTGAAATATGAAAGCACCAATGGATTCATTGGCTCTTTCTACCCCAAAAACATGTGTCATACTCATATGTACATGTGAAACAACAAGGCACCAAAAAGATAGCAAAACAACCACCTATTCTCATAAGTGATACATAGCTCCAATGGAACATGGCATAAATGATAATAACCAGATTTGTAACTTAGTTAGAGATGGAAATGAGTTAACAAATTACAAACAAGAATATATACAACAAGGGGTATATCAAGTGGGAAACCCACTAGTCCCCACATCCACACATACACTCTACACACACACTACAAGCAAGCACACACACATGCCCTATATATGCCCAAGGCATATAAGCACCAACACTCATGAGCATACCACCCAATAAGGGGGTGTTCACCCACACATACACACACATGCCTATATATGCATAAGCATATGGCACACACACTCTCACTCTCACAAGTGCACTAGGCACATATACTCACACACACACACTAACTCATGTGTGTGTGTGGTCATCCACACCCATATGCATACATATATCCACAATGCATATATGCACATGTATATGTGTATGGTAACACACACACACACTCTCACAAACAAACATGCATATAAACTCTCACAACACAAGGTCATGCATATGTGAACACTCACATGCACATACACATACTCACACATACAGATACACCTATGTGCATACACATATGCACATGCACACACTTACACATATGCATATGTATGCACCACACCATGTGGCACATACACATGCAAGCACATACATATACATCCATATAGATGCAAAGCACACACACATACACTCCAATATAACAGAAAAGAAAAACCAAACTTATTGGTTTTTATCTCTACACACACATATATATTGCAAAGGAAGAAAACAAAAGAAACAAAAAAAAGGAAAAACAGAAAAAATGGGGAGGGGTTCGGATTCGAACCCACAACCTCCTGGTTGCCTCCCCACACACCACACCACTGGCCTACGAGCACGGCTGGTAACAGAGGAGGGGAACCTGCCCTCTAATACACAAATACAGATACAAAAGCCTAATGAAATTGATCCCGAACGAGCAGCTGCGATGACAGGCAACGGCGGCGAGCGGCTCCGGCGATCTAAGGCACTAGCGTGCGATAGGAAGGACGCGGGGCTCCCGGGCACTACGGGGTACCCATCCCTCTGCTCATCCTGCGACGAGGGGGACGGAGGCGAGCTCAAACACGAGCTTTTCTGACCGGCGGCGACACGAGCACGACGGCGACGCACTAACTACAAAGGAAGGAGGTTGCGTGTCGACAGCTCACCTAGGGGGCGACGACTGCGACCCTGACAAGCGGAGAGAAAGAAGAGGCGGAGACGCGGCATCGACGGGGAGGAAGAAGACCGGCGACGACCGCTTCGGGAGCACAGCGGCGCCGAGGAAGAAGATGACACTTGAAGCCTCCCACGGCACCCTAGTACCGGGAGCGGGATGTGGGAGAGGTCCTCGAGCCCTGCAACATCTTCGACGAGGACGACTCGACTCCTGCGGCGAGGACGACAGCGATCGACGGCACTGCTCTCTCTGAACTCTGAACTATAGAGACTTACCGAAGGGGAAAGAAAAGAGGAGAGGAATGGAGAGGCTGGCAGCAGCGCGGGAGGAGGCGTAGAACCCTAGATGGGGAGGCATGGACGCCGAGGGGCTTAAAAAGGAGGGGCCAGACGGCCAAACGATGGCGACAGCTCATGGCGACGTGCCTCCCTGCTCTGCTCCCACTCTCTAAACCTGACGAAAGAGAACGGGAGCAGGTGGTCGTCTGTTCCTGCTGGGCCTGCGGGAGCTGCTGTGCCGCGT
Organism: Hordeum marinum; assembly: GCA_022496015.1. Taxonomy (NCBI): domain Eukaryota; kingdom Viridiplantae; phylum Streptophyta; class Magnoliopsida; order Poales; family Poaceae; genus Hordeum; species Hordeum marinum. The sequence continues at coordinate 364,604,630 of CM039673.1, read as the reverse complement.
TGGGAGGCAAGCCCACTCTGCTCTCTCTCTCTCTCTCAGAAAAGAAAATAGAGAAGGTTTTCTCTTTTAAAAACAACACAGCACAAGGAAAAATCCCAGAGATAAAATAAAGGAGTTTTTGGGCAAACAAAAATACTTTTGTAAAAAATAATATGCTCCATTTAATAAAAATATTAAGTTGATTTTTTGGACAAGTAATTTTAAATATTTAAAATAGGCAGCCCATCTGTTATTTAAAACTCACAAGCATACAAACTTCAAACATCAAAACAACCATTTTCACAATTCATAAAACACATAGGGCTACCTCTTGAACATTTTAAAATATGGATGCAGCATGCAAAATCGATAGAAATGCATATAAAGAAAGCAAGAAACGGAGTTACGGTTCTGATGGTACGCTCACGACAAGATACGAAGGCAAAACACAAGACAACCAATGCCATGGGCTAGTTCTTGGCATTCCAAGGTAGCCACTAGTTAAGCAATGAAAAACCAACCACAATAGACTCAAAGATCAATCCATTCCATGGAGTATAGCTCCCACAAGTCACAAAACATTAAAACGAACAACCTGCCACAAAACAACAACATAGCAACTTACACAGCCCATAACTTGAGCTACAGGAACCCTACAGCCACAAGCAAGGTATTGACAGAAACTACATAAAAAATTCATCAACTTATCCAACTACACAATCTGCAAAGGAAGCACACCTCAATAAGCATGAAGCTATCAAGTTGACGAGATGAAACAGTTTTCTGAGACTGTGGAAAAAACAGTTTTCTGGAATCTGAGTTGATAAAGTAGCAAGTTGACAGCAGTAGTTAAATATGTTAGAGACCACCTCTTGGCATGAAAATTAACAGGATGGTAGTAGACACCATCTACTCCAAAACACTATCACTGAGCATGCTCAAATTCACAACACATCACAAGATACCAACCACTCTACATGGCATAAAAATAACAGCAGATTCTCAGACTTTGTAGTTTTTAGCATGCTGCAACAGAAACATTAAGTTGGCTACTTAACAGCATGGTTCCCACTTATATGGGTGATTCTCATGTTAAACAAAAATACCATGGCATAATAGATATAAAACAATAGCACTTCCATGTTGGCACATGTCCCAAAGCAAGCAAGGATTAAATCATGCAAAAATGACAAAATAGCATCACAGCTAAAATGACAGTTTTATAAACTTGCTCAAAAGTGAAATCTGAAACCACCAATGGATTCATTGGATCTTTCTACCCCAAAAACATGTGTCATACTCATATGTACATGTACAACAACAAGGCACCAACAAGATAGCAAAACAACCACATATTCTCATAAGTGATACATAGCTCCAATGGAACATGGGCATAAATGATCATAACCAGATTTGTAACTTAGTTAGAGATGGAAATGAGCTAAAAAATTACAAACAATAATATATACAACAAGGGGTATATCAAGTGGGAAACCTACTAGTCCCCACACCCACACATACACTCTACACACAACTACAAGCAAGCATAGACACATGCCCTATATATGCCCAAGGCATATGAGCACCAACACTCATGAACATACCACCCAAGAAGGGGGTGTTCACCCACACATACACTCACATGCCTATATATGCATAAGCATATGGCACACACACTCTCACTCTCACAAGTGCACTAGGCACATATACTCACACACACACACACTAGCTCATGTGTGTGGGTGGTCATCCACACACATATGCATACATATATGCACAATGCATATATGCACATGTATATGTGTATGGTAACACACACACATTCCCACAAACAAACATGCATACAAACTCTCACAACACAAGGTCATGCATATGTGCACACTCACATGCTCATACACATACTCACACATAGATACACCTATGTGCATACACATATGAAAATGCACACACTCACAAACACACTTACACACATGCATATGTATGCACCACACCATGTGGCACATACACACGCAAGCACATACATATACATTCATATGGATGCAAAGCACACACACACATACACTCCAATATAACACAAAAGAAAAACCAAACTTGCTGGTTTTTACATCTACACACACATATATATATTGCAAAGGAAGAAAACAAAAGACAAAAAGGAAAAAAAGAAAAAATGGGGAGGGGTTCGGATTCGAACCCGCAACCTCCTGGTTGCCTCCTCACACACCACACCACTGGGCTACGAGCACGGCTGGTAACAGAGGAGGGGCACCTGACCTCTAATACACACATACAGATACAAACGCCTGACGAAACTGAACCAGAACGAGTAGCTGCAGCGACAGGCAACGACGGCGAGCGGCTCCGGCGATCTACAGCACTAGCACGCGATAGGAAGGACGCGGGGCTCCTGGGCACTACGGGGTACCCATCCCTCTGCTCATCCTGCAACGAGGGGGACGGAGGCGAGCTCAAACACGAGCTTTTCTGACCGGCGGCGACACGAGCACGACGGTGACGCACTAGCTACAAAGGAAGGAGGCTGCGCGTCGACTGCTCACCTAGGGGACGACGACGATGACCCTGACACGTGGAGAGCAAGGAGAGGCGGAGTCGCGGTGTCAACGAGGAGGAAGAAGACTCGCGACGACCGCTTCGAGAGCTTGGCAGCGCCGAGGAAGAAGACGACGCTTGAAGCCTCCCACGGCACCCTAGCGCCGGGAACGGGATGTGGGAGAGGTCCTCGAGCCCCGCGACATCTCCGACGAGGACAGCTCGACTCCTACAGCGAGGACAACGGAGATCGACAGCGCTGCTCTCTGTGAACTCTAAACTAGAGAGACTTACCGGAGGGGAAAGAAGAGAGGAGAGGAATGGAGAGGCTGGCAGCAGCACAGGAGGACGCGTGGAACCCTAGATGGGGAGGCACGGATGCCGAGGGGCTTAAAAAGGAGGGGCCAGACGGCGAGACAACGGCGACAGCTCACGGCGACGTGCCTCCCTGCCCCGCTCCCACTCTCTGAACCCGACGGAGGAGAACAGGAGCAGGTGTCCGTCTGTTCCTGTTGGGCCTACGGGAGCTGCTGGGCCGCGCTGGGAGGCAAGCCCACTCTGCTCTCTCTCTCTCTCTCTCTCTCTCAGAAAAGAAAACAGAGAAGGTTTTCTCTTTTAAAAACAACACAGCACAAGGAAAAATCCCAGAGATTAAATAAAGGAGTTTTTGGGCAAACAAAAATAACTTTGTAAAGAAAATAATATGCTCCATTTAATAAAAATATTAAGTTGATTTTTAGGACAAGTAATTTTAAATATTTAAAATAGTCGTCCCCTCTGTTATTTAAAACTCACAAGCATACAAACTTCAAACATCAAAACAACCATTTTCACAATTCATAAAACATATAGGGCTACCTCTTGAACATTTTAAAATATTTTAAATAGCAACTTAATTCTGATTATTACATAACATGGGAATTAAGGCAATATGATGGGGGTTTTGTTGAAAAGAAAATAGAGGGGAAGAAAGAGGAGATTGCACACATGAGCTCCATCCACCTCAAACCACATCACAACACTCACACACATAGTCACTTCACAACATGGCATGACATGATGGAAGCATGATGCATGATGCATGAACAAGACATGGATGACAAGTTGCAAACATTCATTAAACTCATGGCACAAGGTTCATACAATAGGTTAAATGCCAAATAAGGTAGGGACATCACTTGGGCTGTCACAACTCTCCCACACTACAAGAGGATCTCGACTCGAGATCTAGGAACGAAAGAAGTCTGGAAATTTGGAATGGAGAAGGTCCTCGCGTTCCCAAGTAGCTTCTTTGTCAGAATGATGAGACCACTTCACCTTGAGGAATTTGATAGACTTGTTGCAAGTCTTACGCTCAGTTTCTTCAAGAATTGCAACTGGATGCTCACGATAAGAGAGATCTTCTTGGAGATCGATGTCTTGGAGGTCAATGGTTTCCTCAGTAGTCTTGAAGCATTTCCGAAGCTGAGAAACATGGAAGACATCGTGCATGTTCGTGAAATTTGGAGGAAGCTCCAGTTGATATGCAAGACCACCTCTCTTTCCAACAACTTTGAAAGGACCAACAAACCAAGGTGCTAGCTTCCCTTTAATTCCAAACCGCTAAGTGCCCTTCATGGGAGAGACTCTGAGATAGACTAGATCATCCACTTGAAAGGAAACATCCCGATGTTTGTTATCGTAATAACTCTTCTGTCGGGACTGAGCTGCTTTGAGGTTCTTGCAAATGACATGGCACATTTCTTCTGCTTCAGTGATCATGTCATTGCCCAATATCTGACGCTCACCGGTTTTAGACCAGTTAAGCGGGGTACGACACTTTCTGCCGTAGAGAATCTCAAAAGGGGCCTTGCCTGAGCTAGCTTGAAAGCTATTGTTGTATGAGAATTCAGCATATGGAAGGAAGTCTTCCCACTTCATGCCGAACGAAATCGCACAGGCTCTGAGCATATCTTCAAGGATCTGATTGACTCTCCCAACTTGACCACTTGTCTACGGATGGAACGCAGTGCTGAAACGGATCTTGGTACCCATAGCAGTCTAGAAGGACTCCCAAAACTTAGAAGTAAAGAGACTTCCACGGTCAGAAGAGATGAGCTGAGGAATACCATGCAAAGATACTATCCTTGACGTATACAACTCTACAAGCTGAGCTACCGAGATAGGTTCTTTGACTAGCAGGAAATGAGCAACTTTTGACAGCTTGTCGATAACCACGAAGATGGCATCGTTGCGTCTCTTGGACTTGGGAAACCTAGTGACGAAATCCATCTCCACATGATCGAATTTCCACTCTGGGATAGGCAAAGGCTGAAGAAGACCTGCTGGACGTTGATGCTTCGCCTTCACTCTGCGACAAACATCACACTCGTTCACGAACTGAGCAATCTCACGTTTCATGCGAGTCCACCAGAAGGTTTGCTTGAGATCCTGATACATCTTTGAACTGCCTGGATGAATGGATAGAAGAGAATTATGTGCTTCATCCATGATAACCTTTCTGAGATCACCTTTTGCAACCACAAGACGGTCCTCAAAGAACAAGGTATCTTTGTCATCAACGCGAAAGCACTTATACTTCGGAATGCTCTTGGCCACACCTTTATTCACTTTCTTCACCATAGCGTCAAGAAGCTGCGCTTGGCAAACCTGATCTTCCAGAGTCGGAGAAACTTGAAGATTTGCAAGAAATCTTTGCGGAATCATCTGAAGGTTGAGCTTGCGGAAGGCTTCACAAAGCTTGGGCTGAAGAGGCTTCAAGATGAGACTATTGTAGTACGCCTTATGGCTGAGCACGCCTGCAATGACATTTGCTTTCCCAGGAGTATACTCAATGCTTGGATTGAAGTCCTCAAGCATTCCCACCCAACGAGACTGTCGAAGATTGAGATTGGGTTGAGTGAAAATGTACTTCAAGCTCTTGTGATCGGTCTACACCTCAACTGGTCTACCCAACAACAAATGCCTCCAAGTCATTAGAGCATGCACAACTGCCACCAACTCAAGATCATGAGTGGGGTAGTTCTTCTCGGCAGGCTTCAACTGACGCGAGGTATAAGCAACAATCTTCTTATCTTGCATGAGATCACCACCAAGACCTTGAAGAGAAGCATCACAGAAAACTTGGAAAGGCTTTGACTGCTCAGGAGGAACAAGAACTGGAGCTGAAGTCAGTCTTTGCTTGAGCGTATTGAAAGCCACATCACACTCAGGAGACCAAACATAATTGACACTCTTCTGGAGGAGATTGGACAGAGGCTTAGCAATTTGAGAGAAGTTCTCCATGAATCTTCTGCAATAGCTAGCAAGCCCGAGGAAACTCCAAAGCTACTTCACATTTTGAGGAGGTTCCCACTTCAAGATTGCCTCAACTTTCTCAGGGTGCACTTTAATTCCCTCGGCAGAGATCACATGCCCAAGGTACACCACTTCATTGAGCCAAAACTCACACTTGGAAAACTTGGCATAGAATCAATGCTCTCTTAACTTGTCAAGCACAAGGCGGAGATGCTATGCATGCTCTTCTTGTGTCTTCGAGAACACAAGGATATCATCCATATAGACCAAGACAAAATCATTCTTAAAAGGAGAGAAAATGAAATTCATCATTCTTGAGAAGGTTGGAGGAGCATTAGCAAGACCAAACGGCATGATGGTGTACTCATAAGAGGCAAAACTCGTCCCGAAAGCGGTCTTAGGAATGTCTTCTTCGCGAATGCGAATCTGATGATAACCCATGCGAAGATCAAGCTTCGAGAAAACCTTGGCACCTTTCAGTTGCTCAAACAACTCGTTGATGTTGGGAAGTGGGTACTTGTTTCTGATTGTCTTATTGTTCAATGGACGGTAGTCAACACAAAGACGATCCATGCCATCTTTCTTCTTGACAAACAAAACACCACAACCCCATGGAGAAGAACTTGGTCTGATCAGACCCAGACGTTCTTGCTCGTCTAGCTGCTTCTTCAACTCTTTCAGCTCTTCGGGGCCAAATTTATACGGGCGCTTGCAGACCGGTTCAGTTCCAGGCTCGAGATCAATCACGAACTCTACTGGTCGGTGCGGAGGCATTCCTGGCAATTCTTCTGGAAAGACATCTTCATACTCACAAACCACCGGAATTTGAGAAATCGCCGAGATTTCACCCTTCTCATTAAGAGCAAAGAGACGGATTGTGTCATCGCGAGCCGCGAAAATAATCACGTCTTCTGAAGGATGAGTCAGCTTGACTTCTTTTGCTTTGCAATCAATATGAGCTTTGTTCATAGCCAGGAGGTCCATGCCCAAAATGAGATCAATGTCGGAATTACCGAGAACATAAGGAGAAGCCAAGAAATAATAATTGCCCATCTTGATAGAAACATCCGGAACAATGGAGGTGGTTTTCATGGCCACACCCGGAGAAACAACACCCAAAGGTCTACTCAACATCTCGGAATAGAAATCATTCTTCATAGCAAAAGGTCTAGACATGAATGAATGCGATGCTCCAGAATCAAATAACACTTTTGCAGGAATAGAATTAACTGAGAGATTACCCATGATCACTTGAGAAGAATCCTCTGCCTCTGCTGCATTCACCATATTCACTCTTGGGTTCCTGGGGTTATGCTTCACCAAAGCATTGCCTAGAGGCTTGACAGGAGGAGGAGGCGGAATATGCCGCTGGTTGCACTTGTTTGCATAGTGGCCCTTCTGACCACACTTGGACAAATCACCTCAGAAAGCGGACGAACATTGCCTGGAGGAGGAACAAGAACTCCCTTGGACGCCTGGGGTCTCTGCTGGAATCCTGGGTTGGGTGGGTGGGAAGAACCACGACCACCAAATTGCTTCTGCTGCTGAGGAGGACGAAATAGAGGAGGGTTTGGCACCCAATACTTCTGCTGCTTGGCAACCATCTGAGAGCTGGAAGAAGAAGAATATGAATCCCTTGAATGCTTCTTTGAGTTCTCCAACTTGAGTTGAGTTGCCTCGACCTTCAAAGCCATGTTATAGAACTGATCAAACTCACGAGGCTCTTGAAGAACTAGGCCTGGCAGAAGCTCATCCTTGAGACCACCTCTGAACTGATAGATCATAGCCTTGTCATGTGGAACATCTTGCTTAGCATAACGGGCTAGATTCTGGAACTCGATGTTGTACTGATAGACAGACTTGCTTCCCTGCTTCAGGTGCCTGAACTTCTCATGCATCTCCTCGACAAAGCTTGTCGGGATGTAATGAGCCCTGAAGTCACGACGGAAATCGTCCCAAGTAACAACACGATCGCCCATGGAATCCTTGTACTGCTGCCACCAATCAGTTGCTTGACCCTTGAGCTGGAACGATGCAAATCTGTAAAAGTCCTCTGGCCTGACATTGCTGCACTCAAAATGCTTACTCATATCACGAAGTCAATCATTAGCATCAAGAGGCTGCTCACAACAGGTGAAAGACTTGGGCTAGTTGGCAAGGGACTGACTGAGTGTCGCAAACTGAAGTTGATTCTGAAAATTCCCTTGAAAACCTTGCTGACCTTGCTCCATTTCTTGCAACGGCCTGAGCAACATCTGAGTGTTCGCATTGGTTGCGGCCATCACAGCTTGCCAAGCTTCTGGAGGAGGAGGCAGAGGAGGCGGCGGCGGGGGTGGTGGTGGAACATCAGTCTGCTCCTCACCACGACCCGGATTGTTGCGAGTTGGTGGAGCCATCGTGAAGAAGGACAAAACGCATCAGCACCTCATTGATAAGAAGAGTCAAGCTGAATCAAATGCTTGAAAGAAATTGAACAATTAACAACACGGCCTTCCTACTGAAAAATTAGTAAGAATGCTTCTTCGGTTAATGATAACACCATCAGAAATTAGAAGCTACTTGCAATGACACAAAGTATTGAGAATGTATATGCCCACACACATCTGAAGAAGATGATCCTAGATACTACAAGATTTCTCACCTAAGAACTTCCGAAAACTTTTTGGTTATGCAATCCGGTGTGAGGGATACAAGGAGGAAATATTTGACACAACTAGCAATCCTACACCCCAACTGTATCCATCCTTCAACACATAACGAGAGGCTTTCGCAACTTCATCTAACTCGAATCCTCGAACTCACAACGATACTAAACCATGGTGGTACCCGGACGCCTCCCCAGTACTGGGTGACTCTGACCTTATCTCATCACGATAAGTATTGAAGTAATTCCGAACACTCTCTGTCCTGAGATATCAAGGAAGCTGAATGATAACGATGTGCCAACATTCCCTGGAGCTCGACTCCCCGAAAGAAATCAAGTTAGACAGGAGGCACCAAGACAGAACCCTGTCACATCGGTATCATATAGACTCCAAAATACCCGCGTGATCCTAGAAAAAATTTGAGCGAGAAGAGGAGTAGAATTAAAATTCCTAAGTCGAATACCTCACCATAGCATAGAAGACGAGTAAAAAGAATCCTACTCTCCGATATAACTACACTCAAATTAGTTTTACTAGACTCGACTCGGCCAAGTTCGATCAAGCAAAGGCTCCTATGGTCGTATGGCTCTGAATACCAAGATATGTGCCTATCCATTTAAAGACACGAGGCCTTGCAAGGTATAGAGGCGCATCTTGCCATTCGCAAGTATAGTAACATTTCAACATACATTACAGAAGAGATGAGTATACAAGTTGGCTTACACTCGCCACATGCTAAATTACAATCCACACAGAGTTCAAACCATCAAGATGAAGACAGGGTCCGACTACGGACGAAATCAAACGATAAAACAGATGCAAATGATACTATATCGCTATCCCAAAGATCACGACCATGGTCCTCTACTCAACCGGGTAAGTCACGTACATCCTGCCTCTTTCCTCATCATATTCCCACTGGAGCTGGGTAAGATCATCCTGCACGTACTCATCTGTACCTGTACCTGGAGGGTTGCAGTAATCTGTGAGCCACAAGGAATCAGCAATCAAGCGCCCGGGTACCGAGACTATTCAAGATTAAAGCTTGGGATGGGATATGTGTTTAGTTCGCAGCAACAATAAGCATATATGGTGGCTAACTTACGCAACATGAAAATAAATATGAGTGGTCTACAATGAACGATCGAATCTAGTATGATCTCTATGAGATCCTGAACACATACTTACGTCAATAATAACCCCACCGTGTTCTCTCTCAGATCATGTTCACGAGCAGAGACGATCACGGTTACTAACATAGTTTTTGTATTTTAATTAGAGTTTACTTCAAGTTTACTATAACCAGGTGTTAAACAAATATCCAAGTTGCCACATAACCGCGGGCATGGCTTCTCGAAAAGATTTAATCCTATAGGGGTGCTCCAACTAGTCCATCACAAATAACCACACTCCATGGGAATAGCCTCGACCACGGACCTCATTGTCATCATAGGTAATTCCAAAGGAATTCCAACACCTCGAGAAAAACCCGAAGAAAATCATACTCCACATGCAAGACACTCGATAAAGGTAAAACAAATCCAGCAAGACCGCCCGACGTGTCGACGAACCCAATAAGAGCCGTGTATCTCGTTCTCAGGACACGATGGATAAGCTAGTGTACGTTGGCCACATAGAAATCTCCCAAGTTGTGTGGGTTGGCCCCGCACAGTGCTCTAGTTTGGACCAACACTCATGAGGAGCACTGGCCCGGGGGTTGATTAATTATCCACGGGTTTGCAAGGCCCTATCCAAATTTTATTAAGTTGTTAACCAAATGTAGTACCAATGTTGGGTCTTGTCAGACAAGTTTTAGTCTCAACTGAATAAACTAGGGGGTCCCCATAACAACCCCGAGCGTGTTAGGAGCACAAAATATGGAAAACATAATGCGGGTAACAAGAACTATGGCGGTAACAGCGAAACAAAACACCTAGCATAAGGCCAAGCCTTCCTACAATACCAAGATATATATGTGCATTAAATTAAATACCAGATAATATTTTGATATCCAAATCCATGTTATCACATGGAACAACCTGCACCTCCAACTAAGAACGCTATAAGAGGGGTTGAGCAGCGGTAACTTAGCCAATCAAAGGTTTGCTAGGATGTGGAGGGTTAGAGGCTTTCATGGCATTTAGGAGGCTGATATTCAAGTGGTAGGTAGCGCAATTGTAACGATAAGAGTGAGAAACTAGCAAGCGAAAATAGTATCGGGATCCGGGTACGATCATCTTGCATGTTGGATCTTCAGTGAAACAAGTAGCGGGATCCTCGTAGTGGTACTCTCCTGGGTCCTCGTACCCAGTATCAACACTCGCGTCTACCCAAGAGAAACAGAAATAATAAACATCCAACCAAGGTGAAATGCACAACCAAGATGATGCATGATTCATTTATGAAGAATTCAACATGGCAATCCAAAACTAGGCATGTTTCACATGCAAAGTTTGTTTATTAATGATTCTGGATAGAACCTCATGTTAAGTTATTTAAACATGCATGAACATGGAAAATATGGATGCAGCATGCAAAATCGATAGAAATGCATATAAAGAAAGCAAGAAACGGAGTTACGGTTCTGATGGTACGCTCACGACAAGATACGAAGGCAAAACACAAGACAACCAATGCCATGGGCTAGTTCTTGGCATTCCAAGGTAGCCACTGGTTGGGCAATGAAAAAACCAACCACAATAGACTCAAATATCAATCCATTCCATGGAGTATAGCTCCCACAAGTCACCAAACAATAAAACAAACAACCCGCCACAAAACAGCAACATAGCAACTTACACAGTCCACAACTTGAGCTACAGGAACCCTACAGCCACAAGCAAGGTATTGACAGAAACTACATAAAAAATTCATCAACTTATCCAACTACACAATCTGAAAAGGAGGCACACCTCAATAAGCATGAAGCTATCAAGTTGACAAGATGAAACAGCTTTCTGAGACTTTGTGAAAATAACAGTTTTCTGGAATCTGATTTGATAAAGTAGCAAGTTGACAGGAGTAGTTAAATATGTTAGAGACCACCTCTTGGCATGAAAATTAACATGATGGTAGTAGACAACATCTACTCCAAAACACTAGCACAGAGCATGGTCAAATTCACAACACATCACAAGATACCAACCACTCTACATGGCATAAAAATAACAGCAGATTCTCAGACTTGGTAGTTTTTGGCATGCTGAAACAGAAACATTAAGTTGGCTACTTAACAGCATGATTCCCACTTATATGGGTGATTCTCATGTTAAAAAAATACCATGGCATAATAGATATAAAACACTAGCACTTCCATGTTGGCACATGCCCCAAAGCAAGCAAGGATTAAATCATGCAAAAATGACAAAATAGCATCACAGCTAAAATGACAGTTTTATAAACTTACTCAAAACTGAAATATGAAAGCACCAATGGATTCATTGGCTCTTTCTACCCCAAAAACATGTGTCATACTCATATGTACATGTGAAACAACAAGGCACCAAAAAGATAGCAAAACAACCACCTATTCTCATAAGTGATACATAGCTCCAATGGAACATGGCATAAATGATAATAACCAGATTTGTAACTTAGTTAGAGATGGAAATGAGTTAACAAATTACAAACAAGAATATATACAACAAGGGGTATATCAAGTGGGAAACCCACTAGTCCCCACATCCACACATACACTCTACACACACACTACAAGCAAGCACACACACATGCCCTATATATGCCCAAGGCATATAAGCACCAACACTCATGAGCATACCACCCAATAAGGGGGTGTTCACCCACACATACACACACATGTCTATATATGCATAAGCATATGGCACACACACTCTCACTCTCACAAGTGCACTAGGCACATATACTCACACACACACTAACTCATGTGTGTGGGTGGTCATCCACACCCATATGCATACATATATCCACAATGCATATATGCACATGTATATGTGTATGGTAACACACACACACACACTCTCACAAACAAACATGCATATAAACTCTCACAACACAAGGTCATGCATATGTGAACACTCACATGCACATACACATACTCACACATACAGATACACCTATGTGCATACACATATGCACATGCACACACTTACACATATGCATATGTATGCACCACACCATGTGGCACATACACATGCAAGCACATACATATACATCCATATAGATGCAAAGCACACACACATACACTCCAATATAACAGAAAAGAAAAACCAAACTTATTGGTTTTTATCTCTACACACACATATATATTGCAAAGGAAGAAAACAAAAGAAACAAAAAAAAGGAAAAACAGAAAAAATGGGGAGGGGTTCGGATTCGAACCCGCAACCTCCTGGTTGCCTCCCCACACACCACACCACTGGCCTACGAGCACGGCTGGTAACAGAGGAGGGGAACCTGCCCTCTAATACACAAATACAGATACAAAAGCCTAACGAAATTGATCCCGAACGAGCAGCTGCGACGACAGGCAACGGCGGCGAGCGGCTCCGGCGATCTAAGGCACTAGCGTGCGATAGGAAGGACGCGGGGCTCCCGGGCACTACGGGGTACCCATCCCTCTGCTCATCCTGCGACGAGGGGGACGGAGGCGAGCTCAAACACGAGCTTTTCTGACCGGCGGCGACACGAGCACGACGGCGACGCACTAACTACAAAGGAAGGAGGTTGCGTGTCGACAGCTCACCTAGGGGGCGACGACTGCGACCCTGACACGCGGAGAGAAAGAAGAGGCGGAGACGCGGTATCGACGGGGAGGAAGAAGACCGGCGACGACCGCTTCGGGAGCACAGCGGCGCCGAGGAAGAAGATGACACTTGAAGCCTCCCACGGCACCCTAGTACCGGGAGCGGGATGTGGGAGAGGTCCTCGAGCCCTGCAACATCTTCGACGAGGACGACTCGACTCCTGCGGCGAGGACGACGGCGATCGACGGCACTGCTCTCTCTGAACTCTGAACTATAGAGACTTACCGAAGGGGAAAGAAAAGAGGAGAGGAATGGAGAGGCTGGCAGCAGCGCGGGAGGAGGCGCAGAACCCTAGATGGGGAGGCATGGACGCCGAGGGGCTTAAAAGGAGGGGCCAGACGGCCAAACGATGGCGACAGCTCATGGCGACGTGCCTCCCTGCTCTGCTCCCACTCTCTAAACCTGACGAAGGAGAACGAGAGCAGGTGGTCGTCTGTTCCTGCTGGGCCTGCGGGAGCTGCTGTGCCGCGTTGGGAGGCAAGCCCACTCTGCTCTCTCTCTCTCTCAGAAAAGAAAATAGAGAAGGTTTTCTCTTTTAAAAACAACACAGCACAAGGAAAAATCCCAGAGATAAAATAAAGGAGTTTTTGGGCAAACAAAAATACTTTTGTAAAAAATAATATGCTCCATTTAATAAAAATATTAAGTTGATTTTTTGGACAAGTAATTTTAAATATTTAAAATAGGCAGCCCATCTGTTATTTAAAACTCACAAGCATACAAACTTCAAACATCAAAACAACCATTTTCACAATTCATAAAACACATAGGGCTACCTCTTGAACATTTTAAAATATTTTAAATAGCAACTTAATTCTGATTATTAAATAACATGGGAATTAAGGCATTATGATGGGGTTTTTGTTGAAAAGAAAAGAGAGGGGAAGAAAGAGGAGATTGCACACATGAGTTCCATCCACCTCAAACCACATCACAACACTCACACACATAGTCACTTCACAACATGGCATGACATGCTGGATGCATGATGCATGATGCATGAACAAGACATGGATGACAAGTTCCAAACATTCATTAAACTCTTGGCACAAGGTTCATACAATAGGTTACATGCCAAATAAGGTAGGGAGAGCACTTGGGCTGTCACACCGGGAGCCCTATGTACTTGGTGGAGAATTGCACCACCGATCCCCAAAGATGAGTAGTACCTCTGAGAGGTTTATGACCTCGCATCTAATTGGCTCCGCTAAGGATTTGGATGTGTTAATGTGGAGGCATGTGGCAATTCTGAAGTCCTCAAGGATGCTCATGAGGGTATCAATCCGTAGGGCTCCTCCTCTAGGACCACACGGGGACATGTGAATTTGGAGGATATGTTGCGACATCATTGATCTCAAGAACAACGAGCTCAATGATGTTATAGTAGGAGAGGAATAGGTTAAGGGCTTTGCTCATCCAACGCAATGGGTCGCAATCGGGAAGGTGATAAATAACAAACTCTTCAATTCATCTATCTTATTGAGATGCTTAAATTCATATGGGGGTTGGAGCATGCACCAAAGTGAAGAGAAGCAAGGGATAATGTGTTCATCTTTTAGATGTTCTGCCTAGAAAACTTGAAGGAGGTGGTACGGGGGACGGGATCCTTGGCTCTTTGGGAGGGGGGCTAGAGGTGATGATCGGGGATTGTGATGAGGTGTCAGTTCCATCCAAAGTGGTGTTTGATTGGTTATACCTATGCACTCAAACAACAATATACTCGATATTACAGGCATGGATCACTCATTAATGAACTAGCCAAGAGAAGTGGAAGGGTAAGAGGTCGAGATGACACCAAATTTGTTGTATGAAGGGGACTATATTCGTGTCATGGCAAGGGTGAAGGTGGCTAAGTGTTAACCTGCTTAACATTAAAGGTTGAAGGAAGGAAACGGCTGACAATTAAGTATGAGAAGGTGTCGTTCTTCTGCATGATGTGTGTTATGATGAGAAATTTCCATAAAGAATGCAGTGATGGTGTGCAGGAAGTAAAAGATAAGAAGTTTGGATCATGGATGATTGACCACAAAAAGGTGGTTTCGTATGGGGGCTAGGGCGTGCATGGGGGGTAGATGGAGAGGACTACCAGGTGAAGGGGTGTTACCACCTCGTCAAAAAGATATTCCGAGGATGCAGACCAAGATGACAAGGACACACATGACTCATCCACTAGCCAGCTGAAACATGTGCATGAGGAGGAATGTGAGGACGGAGACGGATGGGCCATAGTGCCTTTAGTAAGGAAAAACCTTGAATCATCTGGTGCTTTCTGGGCTACAATTGGTATTGAGCTTGTTGAGTATGGGTCTAAAATGATTGACATCCTGCTCCTCCATCGGCATATGTGTCATCGAGGAAAAATAAGCTAAAGAGATCGAGAACTCAACATGAACTAAACAATACTATGCCATTGATACATCTCCAACATATCTGTAATTTTTGATTGTTCCATGCTATTATATTATAATTCTAGGATACTTTTTGAGTAATAATTTACCAATTTATATTATTTTTGAGCACTAACCTATTGACACAGTGCCCAGTGCCAGTTCTTATTTTCTGTGTTTTTTTTACTTTTCAGGTTTATAGTACCAAACAAAGTCCAATTGCCTTGAAACTTTTTTATGATTTTTTCTGGAGCAAAAGAAGACTCGGAAGCTTCAGAAGAAGACCATGGGCCACACGAGGCAAGAACAAGACACATAGGGCACGCCCAGGGGGTGGTCGCGCCCTGATGGCTTGTCCCTCCCTGGAAGGTCTCCTCACCCCGTTCTCTGGCCTCTAAATTCACATATATTCCAAAAACCCTAGGGGGCATCCTGAAACGCTTTTCCCTCCGCTGCGATCTCATCTAGAGCTCCGTTCTGGCATCATGTCAGAGGAGGGATCGACCACAGAGGGCCTCTTCATCAACCTTGCTGCCCTCATGATGATGGGTGAGTAGTTCACCATAGACCTATAGGTCCGTAGTTAGTACCTAGATGACTATCTCTCTCTTTTGATCTTCAATACAATGATAATCGCATATTTTCTTTGATCTATCCAATGTAACTCATTTCTATGGTGCGTTTGTTGGGATCCGGTGAATTGTGTTCATATCAAGAGGTGTTAATTTATTTTTTATTCAAATATTAAAAAGGCATGGTGGGGGTGTGTGAGCATTTCTATTCCTCGTTAAAATCCTAGTGTTGTTTCGGGTCGGAGGCGCATGATGGTTAACTCCTCCCAACCTCCTCCCTCGGGGCATGCGAGTAGTGCTTTGATTTGTGATAAAACTAATAAAACTTTGCAATAAGTGTATGATTTCTTCATGACTAATGTGAAACCATGGACATACGCAATCTCACCTCCTCATATTTGGCTAGCCTCTTCGGTATCGTGTCTTGCCCATTCTCACCTCGAGAATCGGTACAAACTTTGCCCATGCATCCAAACTCCGTGACTCGATACGCTCTATCACACATAAGCTGTTGGGGAATGTTGCATGGGAAACAAAAAATTTCCTACGCACACGCAAGATCTATCCATGGTGATGAGAATCTACGAGAGGGAGAGTGGATCTACATACCCTTGTAGATCGCTAAGCGGGAAGCGTTAAGAAACGCGGTTGATGTAGTCAAACATCTTCGTGATCCAAATCGCCAAGCATCCTGCGATCCCATCACTATCCGTCCTGCGATCCAATCACGATCTGTCCCACAATCTCATCATGATCCGTCCCGCGATCCAATCACGAATCGTCTCGCAATCTTGATCACGGTCCTTCAGATCTAGCACCGAACGGACGGCACCTCCGCGTTCAACACACGTACAGCTTGATGACGATCTCCGCCTTGTTGATCCAGCAAGAGGGAGCAGAGAGGTAGACGAGTTCTTCGGCAGCATGATGGCATTGCAGCGATGGTGGTGGAGCAATTTCAGCAAGGCTTCGCCTAAGCACCGCTGAAAGCGATCTAGAGGAGAAACTACGAACTAGAGGAGAGGCATCACGTGGCTTAGGGTTTCTTGATGTATTCCAAGTGCTAGCCCCGCCCCTTTATTTATATGCTGAGCCTTGGGGTCGAAACTTGTAGAAAAGTCCTCCTCAAGGTCGGTTTGCCCACAAGGCAAGAGTCCTTCTCGGACTCGAGGACCAGACGCCAAGGTCCTCGACGTCTAGCCCCAGACGCCAGGGTCCCTGGCGTCTGGCCCCTGGCCTCCGCAATACTTATTTTGCACCTTTCTAAATCCTCATGGGCTTTATCCCTTGGCCCAAATAAAGTGTCCTTGTACCTCGAAAATTTCGGGAAACATCCGAAACTATTTCCGGTGAATTTCGGAACCCTTCCGGAGACCAAACACCATTATCCCATATATCAATCTTTACCTCCGGACCATTCCGGAGCTCCTCGTGACGTCCGGGATCTCATCCGGGACTCTGAATAACCTTCGGTCACCACCATACATAACTCCATACCACCGAAACATCACTGAACCTTAAGTGTGCAGACCCTGCGGGTTTGAGAACTATGTAGACATGACCGAGACACCTCTACTATCAATAACCAATAGCAGGACCTGGATGCCCATATTGGTTCCTACTTATTCTGCGAAAATATTTATAGGTCAAACCTCTATGTCAAGGATTCAGTTAATCCCGTATGTTTTTCCCTTTGTTCTTCGGTATGTTACTTGCCCGAGATTCGATTGTCGGTGTATGTATACCTAGTTTGAACCTCGTTACCGGCAAGTCTCTTTACTTGTTCCGTAATACAAGATCCCATGGCTAACACTTTAGTCACAATGTTTGCAAGGCTTGTTGTGATGTTGTATTACCGAGTGGGCCCTAAGATACCTCTCCGTCACGAGGAGTAACAAATCCTAGTCTTGATCCATGCCAACCCAATAGACACCCTCGGAGATACCTGTAGAGCACCTTTATAGTCACCCAGTTATGTTGCGACGTTTGATACACACAAGGTACTCCTCCGGTGTTAGTGAGTTGCATGATCTCATGGTCATAGGAACAGATACTTGACATGCAGAAACTGTAGCAATAAACTGACACGATCATATGCTACGTTTATAGTTTGGATCTTGTCGATCACATCATTCTCCTAATGATGTGATACCGTTATTACATGACATATCATGTCAATGGCTAGTAAACCTTGACCATATTTGATCGATGAGCTAGTTTACTAGAGGCATACTAGGGACACAGTGTTGTCTATACACCCACACATGTATTTAGTTTCCAATCAATACAATTATAGCATGGATAATAAACGATTATCATGAACAAGGAAATATGATAATAACTAATTTATTATTGCCTCTAGGGCATATTTCCAACATAAGCCACATCATATCTTCCTGAAAACAGCCGCCATGCCTACCTATTATGGCATTTCAGTACCATTCCAAGATATATTGCCATGCAAATTCCACCATCACATCATATGACTAGTTCGTCCATCATCGTATTTCTTTGCATGATCATATATAGCTGACATAGTATTTGTGTCAAAGCCACTGTTCATCATATTTTTACATGTCACGCTACATCATTGCACATCCTGGTACACTGCCACAGGCAATCATATTTAGTCATATTATTTCATAGTTCTTCATATCGAGTTTTCATGATGAGTTGTAAGTAAATAAAAATGTGATGATCATCATTATTAGAGCATTGTCCCAGTGAGGAAATAAAAATGGGGGAGGCCAAATGAGGCCACCATAAAAAATTAAAATAGAGAAACAAAGATAAGGGACTTTGCTACTATCCTTTACCACACTTGTGCTTCGTGGCACCTTGTTCTTCATAGAGAGTCTCATGTTATGTCATTTTCATATGTTCGTGGGAATCACATTTTCATTATTATAAAGTTGGCTTGTATATTCCGATGACGGGCTTCCTCAAATGCCTGAGGTCTTCATGAGCAAACAAGTTGGATGCACACCCCCACTTAGCTTCAGTTGAGCTTTCATAGACTTATAGCTTTAGTGCATCATTCGCATGGCAATCCCTACTCCTTTAATTGACATATATCGATGGGCATCTCCATAGCCTATCAACACGCCTAGTTGATGGGATAATATCTTCTCCACTTTCACCCCTTTGATATCTACCACCATAGTCTTTTTCACCTTTATGCTATGTCAATGGTTCACGCTCATGTATTGCTTGAAGAATAAAAAGTAGATGCACTTTGAAAAAGTAGGATGCAATTTTATGACTTGGACACTGTGGTGCTTGACATTTGTATTAGTGTGGTTAATACGGAGCCATGACTTGCTAATATTATCAGATGAATGAGGGTAAAGATTCTTTTAGGATCGTATACTTTGAAAGATTGACAATTTTGTTGCTTGTGCTTATAAATATTACTATGTCGATGTTTTTTAATTCATTGTTTCTCAATGAGCATACATGCAAAATATTACATATTGGGTAGCACGTCACATCAAAAAAATTGTTTAAATCATTTACCTACTCGAGGACGAGCATGAATTAAGCTTAGGGATGCTTGATACGTCTCCAACGTATCTATAATTTTTTATTATTTCATGCTATTACATTATCATTCTAGGATACTTTTTGAGTAATAATTTACCAATTCATATTATGTTTGAGCACTAACCTATTGACACAGTGCCTAGTGCGAGTTCATGTTTTCTGCGTGTTTTTTTGTACTTCTCAGGTTTATACAAACGAAGTCCAGCTGCCCCATAACTCTTTTATGATTTTTTCTGGACCAAAAGAAGAAACGGAAGCTTAGGGACAAGATCGAAGGCCAGACGAGGGAGGCACAAGCCAATAGGGCGCGCCAGGGGGGTGGCCGTGCCCTGATGGCTTGTCCCTCCCTGGCACATCTCCCGACCCCGTTCTCTGGCCTATAAATTCACATATATTGCAAAAAAAACGTGCCCTGATGGTTTATTGGGATCTGATGAATTGTGGGTTTATGTTCAAATTATTCATGAAAATTATTTGAGTCTTCTCTGAAATTATTATGATTCTTAATTGCATGATCATTATAGCTTCGTAAATCTCTCTGATCTATTGATTTGCTTTCGCCAAGTAGATTGATCTTTCTTCAGTGAGAGGGGTGCGTTATACTGGGTTCAACCTAAGGGGTTTCTATATCCCAGTGAAAAAAGGGGACAAGATACGTCTTTGTGTTGTTGCCACTAAGGATAAAACGATGGAGTTTATTCATATTGATTGAGTTTACTTTGTCTACCTCATGTCATTGTTCTCCAAGCATTACTAGGTTTGTCATAAACTTAATATGTAGAGAGGCAAGCATAGAAGCGCTCTTGAAGTGGAGTAATAGTAATAGGTGCATGAAGGAATCGGCCTATTTGTTTTGGACGTGATGTCTATATACACATGATCATTGTTGTGAATATCACATAACTATGCGCTTTTCTATCAATTGCCAAATAGTAATTTGTTTACTGATATTGTCTCCAGCATATCAATAATTTTTTATTGTTTCATGCCAATATTATACAAGTTTCACATAATTTTGGCAACATTTTATATGATTTATTGGACTAACATATTGATCTAGTGCCCAGTGCCAGTTCCTGTTTTTGGTGTTTTTTGTTTCGCATAAATTCTGTATCAAACGAAGTCCAAACGCGATAAAAATTTATGGAGAATTATTTTGGAATATTTGTGAGTTTTGGGAGGTGGAATCAATGTAAATGGGGGCCCACAGCCACCACAAGACACTAGGGCATGCCCAGGGGCTCTTACGTGTGGTGATGGGTTGTGCCCACCACGTAAGTCGGTTGGAGCTCTCCTTTGACCGCAAGAAAGAAAAAAATTAGATAAAAATCCCCTCAAAATCTCAGAGCAATTGGAGTTACGGATCTTGAGGAATATAAGAAATGGTTTTCGGACAGAAAACAGGAACGCAAAACAGAAGAGAACAGAGAAGGAGATCCAATCTCGGAGGGGCTCCTGCCCCTCCGCCACCATGGAGTCCATTGACTAGAGGGGGAACTATCCTCCCATCTAGGGGTAGGCCAAGGAAGATGAATAAGGAGGGGGCTCTCTCCCCCTCTCTCCTAGTGGGGACGGAACATCGTCGGGGCAATCATCGTCACAACAATCTACACCAACAACTTCACCGCCGTCAACACCGACTCTATCCCGCTCTATGCAGTGGTGTAACACCTCTCTTCCCCATTGTAATCTCTACTTAAACATGGTGCTAAACTTTATATTATTACCCAATGATATATGGCTATCCTATGATATTTGAGTAGATCTCTTTTGTCCTATGGGTTAATTGTGGTATGATGTTCTTGATATGAGTTGTATGTTGATATGGTGTTGTCCTATGGTGCCCTCCGTGTGGCGCAAACGTGAGGGATCCCCTCTGTAGGGTGTTGAAATATGTTCATGATTTGCCTATGGTGGGTTGCGTGAGTGACAGAAGCATAAACCCGAGTAGGTGGGTTGTCACGTATGGGAGTAAAGACGACTTGATACTTAATGCTATGGTTGGGTTTTACCTTAATGAACTTTGGTAGTTGCGAATGGTTTCTAGAGTTCCAATCATAAGTGCACATGATCCAAGTATGGAAAGTGTGTTAGTGTATGCCTCTCCCTCGTTGCATACGACAAGTATCTATAGTATTATATTCAATTGCCTAGGGACAATCTTTCCCTTGCGTTAGACAAAAAGCTTGCTACTAAACTATTTACTTTTATTGTTCTTTTTATTAAAACAACACCTAACTTTTCTTTCCACGTACTTTATTATCTTGCAAAGTACTTCTAGTTTTATACCCGCAAAGTAGTTTCATATTTGTTCTAGGTAAAGGAAACGTTAAGTGTGCGTAGAGTTGTATCGGTGGCCGATAGAACTTGAGGCAATATGTATTCTACCTTTATCTCCTCATTGGGATTCGACACCCTTACTTATCCAAAAAGGCTACAAACGATCCCCTCCACTTTGGGTTATCATTTACCCATCGTATGCTTACTTTCATGAGAGATGCCGCTAGGGAAAACTATGTCAACCGGGTCTATTCACTTATATATTTACAAAACTTATCTTTACCTTTCTGCCATTATTTTCTTTTATTTTATTGTGTAATTTACAATTATCTACTATTATCTACAAACTACACTTGCTTGCAACTAACGAGATCAAGGGGATTAACAACCCTCTTGCCCGCGTTGGGTGCAAGTTGTTTGCTCTTTTGTGTGCAGCCACTAAAGACGGTTGTGGACCAATATTCCTATTGGTTCGATAAACCTTGGTTTCATAACTGAGGGAAATACTTACCCTTATTATGCTACAATTACCAGTCCCTCTTCATGGAAAACCCAACGTAGATCACAAGTATTAGTCATTAGCGATGCGCTCCTTCAAGGACCAATAAGTACTATATGTTGGATTTGTTGAGGACATTGCAATGCCGCAAAAAAATTGAGAGCTTTGCAATATTGCGGTCTATTTTGCCCTCCTTGTTGTTTGTGTTGGAGACTCAAATTTCCAGACAGAGGGTTGATGATTTAACAAGATCCTTGGGTTTTCATGATTGTTAAGCGGTTGAAAGTAATGGTAGAAGTGGTGGACTAGGAGTATCCTGGAAGGAATTAGTAACACTCAATTTCCTATGATTTTCTTTGAGAAACCAGGATGACCGAGAAGGCAGCATGGAGGCTTGTATATATGAACAAGCAGATTAGAGTGGGGTGGGGGTATAAAACATTGGATCTGATGAGGAGTATAAAACCTAAATCTGACTTGCCCTGGGTTTCACTCGGTGATTTTAATGTAGTGTAGCAATCATAGGAACAAGTAGGTGTTCGATTAAGGTGAGAGAAGACAGATGCTAGACTTCAAAGATGTGGTCGACACTTGTGAGCTACTAAATCTGGAATACCGGCGCTGATTAGACTTTTGAAAAAATGGTGGCATGAGGAAGCTATACTTGAATATGAATAAACCAGGCTCTTGTTATGCCTAAGTGACCAACAATTTAACTATGGTTGGCATCCAACATGTTTACACTACCTAGCGCATAGCAGAGTCACGCCTAATACTCCGACAACTCCCATCATATGAAATGGGTTCAGCATCCAATTATGAAATCCTTGGAAGAAAAGGATGAATCAAAATATCGTTGTCATGCCAAACTCGGTGCAAAGATTCAACTAGATTTCCCAAGTGGATAAATAAGGATCACACAAACAAAAACAACAATTGGTCCACAGGATGAGATTGCATTATAAGGTCGCAATTGAACAGGCCAAGCAAGTTCAAATTGGTGTAGCATGAAACCTATTAGTGCAAAAGCCATTCAGGACCACTATGTGATATGACGACAACTATAAGTCGGGGATCGGGAAGGGTGGACGGATTGACTACCAAAGTTGTTTCAGTATGAGAAAATATGAAAGATACATGATGGAAGCGACATGGGGGGAAGTGATAAAGCTGTCCGCACGAGGAACATACATGATAAACGTCATCGTTTGGGCTGACCTTAAAAGTAGAGAATGGAAGAATTCAAGAATTTAAGGAAAGAAATTAGCAATCTTAAGGAGTTGTTGGCTCGGTTGAAGGAAGAACCTAGATGTAGAGTGCAAAACTATTCCATAAAGAGAAGATCATGAGGCGTGAGCGATCTCAAGTGAAGTGTCTAAAATAAGGCATTAGAAAAACATTTTTTCCACCAAAAAGTTATTATGCCAAGAAGAAATATAAGATATCTATGCTGATAAGATAGGATGGGTCAGTCACTATAGACACGAAAGAAAATGGAAGGGATGATCAATTGTATTCATGGGGATAGGGTGTGAGACTACTCCTAGTGGGTGGAGGAGGACATGCTGGAATTTGATCAATATATGGGCCAGCCCAATAGCATTTTCATAATTCCTAATAAATCCTAGAGGCCCACTCAGCCCATTCATGCAAGGCAAGAGGTGGGACAAAAGTTTATTCCCGCGCTGCTGACTTAGTAGTAGTTGGACCTATTTAGAAGGGAGGTTGTTTCCCCACATGTATGAGCATGAGAACAGGAGAGAGACATAAACGCATGCTCCTCCTCCTCCGCCCACCTTGCCATGCCACGCCACGTCAAGACACGACATAGGTTGCGGGAATGAGTCGAGCCGTTATATAATTTTTTGTCACGCATGATTGGTATGTGAATGGTTGCATGGAAGCCGCAACGTTTTTGCTGAAGTGGGGATTGGATACAAACATTGCACCCTTCAACTGCTGGTTGTTTGCTTTGTCTCCCATCTTTTCGTTCTGTCTTCTATAGCAACCTATTCACCTCCTAATGCAATCCAGTTCCAAAGCTTTGAGCTACTGCTAGGTTCTTCCCATCCTATCTTGAGGCATGCATCAAAGTTCAAGACAGTAGGCCTCCGAAACTCCACCTCATTGAGTCTTGTACGGGAGAAGGGTGATCAGGTTTTTGGGGAGCGCATTGCGCAACTACTGGCCTCTTCATCATGGACGCCACAAACGTCACCAACTACTTCCGCCACAATAACTTCTTCCCCTATGTCGAGAATCTCTTTGACGACATGGGTGACAACAAAATCAATACCAATGCCAATGCTAATGCTACTGCCACTGCTCAGTGTGTGTTTGTGTCTTTTCTGTTCAATATCCTACTATACTTTCTTGGTCTGGTATCTGTTCTAGATTTATTTCGTTCTAGCACACATGTTCATATGATTTTTGCCTGCTCTCCTATAGTTTTCCTACCTAGTCTTGCAGCTATTATGGTGGCCTACTTTCCTCAAGTTTACATGACTAGTCTTATCATTGTTACAATCATCATGTTTTACCTAGTGTTTATTTCTTTTAAAACGTTTGGTAAATTGCTCATATTTCCAACAATCCAAAAACCTTATTATAGAAAATTTACCGCAAGTGGTTTCGCTGCTTCCATGAGGCCCCCTATGTTTGAGGGTGTGCACTATAAGAGGTGCCATCTCAGAGTCGTTCTATGGTTTCAAACCATTAACTGCTATGACACTAATCTTGGCAAACCTGGAGGAGTTGTTGATCCTCAATGGGAACAAGCTTTTTAGAAAACTGATACCTTGTTTAAGGCTGCTCTCTTGAGTGTTCTTGGTGAGAACATACTTGATGCTTATGCGCCAGCTGATAATGGCAAAGATACATGGGATGCACTCAAGGCCAAGTTTGGGGTCTCGAATGTCGGAACTAAGTTGTATATCATGGAACAATTCTAAGACTACGAGATGAATGATGAGCGCTCCGTGGTTGAGAAAGATCACGAGATACAGTCATTTGCTAGAGAACTTGAGCATTTCAACTATATGTTACCAGACAAGTTTGTTGTCGAAGGCGTCATCACTAAGCTTCCTCACTCGTGGAGGAACTTTGATACCTCTCTAGAGCAAAAGATGCAGGAGTTTTCTGTTTCGGATCTCATTGGTACTTTTGATGTGGAAGAAAAGGCGAGAGCAAAATACATACGTGTTTGAGGTATTGAGGGAGGTTCTAGTGCCAATCTGGTACAGAAGAAAAACTTTCAGCCCCACGAGTTCAAGAACAAGGGCAAGCTTGATGGTAAAGGAAAGTTTGATGAGAATAGCAAGGCGTCAAAGCACACCAACTTCAAGAAGAAGACTAATAAGGAGAAAGATGTTTCTCATGTCTGTGGAGATCCTAATCATTGGGCTCCTAGTTTCCCTAGCTGTTATGACAAGCATCAACCTGGGAAAGGCGACAAGATCGCCAATGTATTCATTGGTGACATTGAGATGAAGTATGTTGGGTATGGTATACTTCCCACTATTCTCTCGATATGTCATTCTCCTGATTGGTTGATTGATACGGGTGCTAATTGATACTTGTAAACTGCGTTGGGATTTTCCCCCAAACAAAAGGGGATGATGCCGCACAATAGAGGTAAATATTTACCTCAATGAGAACCAAGGTTATCGAACCAATAGGGGAACAATGCAAATTCCAGTCTTTAGCGCCTACACACAAAAGCGCACAGACTTGCATCCAACGCGGGCAAGAGGGTTGCCAATCCCCTTGAACTCATTACTTGCAAGAGATAATTACTGATAGGTAGATAATTTGATAAATATAAAGTATAAATAAAAATAAAGTAAATAATTTTAGCAAGGTATTTAGAGTTTTTGTAATTATATTTTTGGTGAGGAGACCCGAGGCCATAGTGTTCGCTAGAGGCTTGTCTCTCGAAGAAGGCATATAGTGGGTAAACAAATTACTATTGGGCAATTGATATAAAAGTGCATAGTTATGCAATATTTATTCATGGAAATGGTCATGTATATAGGTGGTACGTCTCCAACGTATCTATAATTTCTGAAGTATTCATGCCATATTTACAATAATTCTATATGATTTTGGTATGATTTTATTAGAACTAACCCGGACTAACGTTGTTTTCAGCAGAACTACCATGGTGTCGTTTTTTGCATAGAAATAAAAGTTCTCGGAATGGGATGGAAATTTATGGTGATTTTATGTGGACCAAAAGAGACCCCTGAAGCACAAGAGTTGGGCCGGAAAGTGGACGAGGAGGCCACAAGCCTGCTGGGCGCCCCCCCCTAGGACGCGCCCCTGTGGCTTCTGTACTCCTCGAGCATCCCCTTGACGTGAGACCGAAGCCAAAAATTCCTATAAACAAAAAACCCAGAAAGAAACCTATATTGTGAGTTTTGCCGCCACAAGCCTCTATAGCCATGAAAGACCAATAGGGAGCTAGTTCCGGCACCCTGTCGGAGGGGGGAACCATCACCGGAGGCCATCTTCATTATCCTGGTGGACTTCATGATGAGGAGGGAGTAGTTCACCCTCGGGGTTGAGGGTATGTACCAGTAGCTATGTGTTCGATCTCTCTCTCTCCCTCTCGTGCTCTTGAGATGGCACGATATTGATGTACCGCGAGCTTTATTGAAATATATGAATCATATGGAATTTTCCCCTCTCTATCTTCTTGTGATGAATTGAGTTTTCCCTTTGAAGTTATCTTATCAGATTGAGCCTTTAAGGATATGAGAACACTTGATGTATGTCTTGCCATGGGATATCCATGGTGACAATGGGATGTTTTATTGATCCACTTGATGTATGTTTTTGTGATCAACTTGAGGATTCTGTGACCTTGGGAATCTATGCATAGGGGTTGGCACATGTTTTCGTCTTGAATCTCCGGAAGAAACTTTGGAACACTCTTTGAAGTTCTTTGTGTTGGATTGAACATGATGAATCTGAAATTTTGTGGTGCATATCATATAATCGAGCCCATGGGTGCTCGTGGTGACATTGGAGTATCGGGGTGACATTAGGGTTTTGGTTGGTGTGTATCTTAAGGTGTTATTTTAGTACAAACTCTAGGGTTGTTCGTGACACTTATAAGGATAACTCATAAGATTGATCGCAAAATATAACTTTGAGGTGCTTTCGTACCCTACAATAATTTCTTCGTTTGTTCTCCGTTATTTGTGACTTTGGAGCGAACTCTTTGTCGCGCGTGAAGTATTTACATATGATTCAACTATGTCAGTATTGTTGAGAGAACGTGCACTAGTGAAAGTATGAACCCTAGGCCTTGTTTTCAAGCATTGCAATACTGTTGTTGCTCACTTTTGTTATTAGTTACCATGATGTTTTTATATTTTCATATTACAAAAACCTATATCTACCATCCATATCACACTTGTATCACCATCTCTTCGCCGAACTAGTGCACCTATACAATTTACCATTGTATTGGGTGTGTTGGGGACACAAGAGACTCTTTGTTATTTGGTTGCAGGGTTATTCGAGAGAGACCATCTTCATCCTATGCCTCGCACGGATTGATAAACCTTAGGTCATCCACTTGAGGGAAATTTGCTATTGTCCTACAAAACTCCGCGCTTGGAGGCCCAACACGAGTCTACAAGAAGAAGGTTGTGTAGTAGACATCAAGCTCTTTTCTGGCACCGTTGCCAGGGAGGTGAGTGCTTGAAGGTATATCCTTACATCTTTCACTCAAATCTTTTAGTTTCTTGTTTTTCACTAGTTTGATTTTATAAAATAAAACTACAAAAAATGGAGTTTAGGTTGCATCATTTGTATTGTCTTTATAATGTCTTTCGTGAAAATAAGGATCCAAAAAATTGTGCTCAATTGGTAGAGGAAGAAATTGTGAAAATACTTGATTAGAATTACTTCAATTATGAGCATGATTGCAATATTTCTAGAATTCTTTGAATATCCATAATGCTAATGATATGCAAAGCCACAAGCTTGGGGATGCTATGTTTGATGAAGATGACATTTTTAGTCCCCCAAGTTTTGGTGAGCAAATTTTTATTTATTATGATTATGGGATGCCTCCTATATATATGATGATTATGATGATGACATGTATGCTATAAAGAGTGATAGTAACCATGAAACTTGTTATCATGATTTTAATATTGAATGTGGTTTTGTCAATCAAGTATCTCATGATAGTTATTTTGTTGAGTTTGATCCCACTATTATGAATGAGAAGAAAATTGCTTATGTGGAGAGTGAAAAAAATCTATGCTTGTAGATCATAAAAAATGCTTTATGTGCTGGTTATATTTTGGAATTCCTTCATGATTCCACTGGAAATTATTATGAGGGAGGAACATATGCTTGTAGGAATTGCAATAATATCAAGTGTCCTCTCTATGTGTTCAAGGTTTTGAAGTTATGCTTGTTTTGCCTTCCTATGCTAGTTGATTCTTGCTCCCATAAATTTTTTGCTCACAAAATCATTATGCATAGGAAGTGGGTTAGACTTAAATGTGCTTGTCATTAGATTCATGATGCTCTTTTGCATGTTTCAATTCTAATTCCCATACGAGCATCATTGAAATCATCATGCCTAGCTAAAAGGCATTAAAGTAAAGCGCTTGTTGGGAGACAACCCAAAACTTTTACCTTCTGTTTTTATGTGTTCACATGATTAAGATACTGTAGTAATCATGTTTTGTGTCTTTTGTTTCAATAAAGTGCCAAGTAAAGCCTTTGGGATAATGTGGATACTTGCTTGTTTCATTCTATGCAAAAACGGAAAGTTTTGCGTCCAGTATATGAATTATATGATTTTGTTGGAGAGTAAAAAAATCTTAAATTTTTATACAACGTTTATATGCAAATTCTGTGATATTTCCTAATTTGGCAGAATGTTTAGATTCAGGGAAGTTTTGTGATTATTCATATCTTTACAGACAGTTCTGTTTTTCATAGATTATGTTTTGCATGCATAGTTTGCTTATTTCAAGTGTTCCTATAGCTTATACTGAGTAATATAAATTGTGGTAATTATGTAATATAGTAGGTATCATGTGGGAATTATTATGAATCTTGTCTTGATAGTACCTAAGTGAAGGATCTATCTTTATTACACTAACCCTTCTCACAAAGTTCCGTTAAGTTTCGCGTGATTGAAGTTTTCAAGTTTTGGGTGAGACACCGATATGAGGAGAATAGGGAGTGACAAGAACCTAAGATTGCGTATGCCTAAGGCACATTCAAGGTAATATCCAAGGAAGACTCAAGCGTCTAAGCTTGGGGATGCCCCGGAAGGCATCCCCTCTTTCATCTTCAACACTATCGGTATATCTTACTTGGAGCTATATTTTTATTCGTCACATAATATGTGTTTTGCTTAGAGAGTCATTTTATTTTGTTTTTATCTGTTAGGTGTTATTTATAATCTTGTTTTTCAATAAAAATTTCCAAGAATTGCCTTCAGGATGCTTGAATTGCATGTTTGATATGTGTTGTGTAAAAACAGAAACTTCTGTTGTAGTGTTTGAATTTTCATAATTTACTGGAACGTGAAAAGTTTCTGAATTTTTACACAGTGTTGTCATATAAAGTTTATAGAATGTCATAAATTTTGTTAATTGTTTGAGTTACATAAGTACACTTTTTTCATAAATTTCTACAGACTGTTCTGTTTGGACAGATTGCTGTCATAGTTTTGTTATCTACTTATCCTATAGTTTCCATAGCCTATAGTAGTAGATATAAATTGTGGAAATGAGAGTATACAGTATGTAATGTTTGAAAATTATTGTGCAACTTATCTTGGCAGTACATAAAGATTTGATTTATTATTATGTGTACTAACCTATCTCACGAGTTCTTTTCGAATTTTGTGTGGATGAAGTTTTTGAGAATAGGTGAAACCAGGATATGAGAGGATTGAACAAGATACAAAAGCTCAAGCTTGGGGATGCCCAAGGAACCCCAAGTAAATATTTCAAGAAGTCTCAAGCATCTAAGATTGGGGATGCTACGCATCCCATCTCTCTTCATCCACTATCGGTTAGCCTATGTTGAGCCTAAATATTTATTCGTTCACATGATGCGTGCTATTCTTGGATTGATATTTTCATTTTTCTTGTTGTTTAAATTAAATACTCAGATCTTAAAATCTTTATTTAGAGAGAGAGAGAGAAATTCCTCACATAGCTACTATATTGTTTGACTACTCATTGATCTTCACTTATATGTTTTGGAGTAGTTTTGCCATTTACTCTCATGCTTCACTTATATCCTATGAGTAAATGGTTGAATGAATTGAATATCATAAATATGAAATTATATATGTTTTATATGCTTGTCCCGTGGGTAGTAATGACTTCACATATAAGAAGTATAGCTGGTAAAATTTATTGAAATATAGCAAACACCGCATTGGTCACTTGAACTATTAATGAAACAATATTGAAGGAAGAGAGCTGTCACATATAAATATACTATATTGTACATTTTCTATGGTTGTGATCCCCATTAATTATTTTCAAACTTGAGAAAATTAGTTGAAGTTGGACAAGACAACATAATGAGTTATGCTTGGGTATATTTGTATAGTACTTATATTATTATGGATCCTCCAACATGTGGTGCTTGCTTCCACCTCATAGTATCCAAAACATCTGCACCAAGTAGAAATACTACTTGAGCATTCAAACAACCCTAAACCCAAAGTTGTTCCATACGAGTCCACCATACCTACCTATATGCGGTATTTACGTCTCGTTCCAAGTAAATTTACATGTCCCAAACTCTAAACCTTCAAATAATATTCTGTTTTGTATGCCTGAATTGCTCATATAGTGACTAGGGGATGTCAGTATCTTCCATGCTAGGTGGGTTATTCTCATGATATGTGTTGATTCACTATCATTCACGAGAAAGTGGTCGTATTCGGTATGCCCAGTTCCATGCTCAAAAATCAAATCAAAATATAATGAAACAAAACTCCCCCAGGATTGTTGTTTGTATGTACGGTACCCGTGGATTCGGCTCGCCGTGGATTGTGATTGATTGGTGGAGGGGAGTAAAAACTTTACCATTCTGTTTGGGAACTGCCTATAATGTATTCTGCTCAAAATTATTATTCATCTCTATTTTGAAAGCTCAAGCTCTGGCACCTCTGCAAATCAATGCTTCCCTCTGAGAAGGGCCTATCTTTCACTTTCTAGTACTTACCTTTATAGAAGAGTCAGGGTGATCTTCACCACTTCCTATATTTCGCCTTTTTCTCTTGGCAAGCATCATGTGGTGGGGAAATATCCAAGCATATATAGCCATTCAAATATATTTGATCATGAATTATTATAGTTGACAACTATCTATATGATAAATAAGTTGGGAGGCGGAACTTTAAGCCCCTATCTTTCTCTGTGTTCGACGGATGCATTGCTCTAAAATTATGCTTTGAGAGTTACCAATCTTGGAAGACTATATGATAGTTGAGTATGTGGAATTTGCTAAATCAAAGCTCCTACATAGATCCTTCCTGAAAATAAGATGAATTGCAATTGTTTGGTGACTGAAAGCATAGTTTGTTAGTTTTCAAGAAACTTCATGGTCCATACTTTAACATGTGAATAGCTTGTTACTTCATCATGAGAACTTTTATGAGATGGGCTACTATTTATGATATATAATGATGCTAGAAAAGGTGTTTGTAACTACCATGGTGTCGTTTTTTGCGTAGAAATAAAAGTTCTCGGAATGGGCTGAAAATTTACGGTGATTTTTTATGTACTAAAAGTGACTCCCGAAGCACAAGAGCTCGGCCAGGAAGTGGATGAGGAGGCCACAAGCCTGATGGGTGCCCCCCTAGGTCACGCCCCTATGGCTTGTGGACTCCTTGAGCGTCCCCTTGATGTGAGACTGACGCCAAAAATACCTATAAATACCAAAACCCCCAGAAAAAAACCTAGATCGGGAGTTCCACCGCCGCAAGCCTGTGTAGCCACGAAAAACCAATCGGGAACCCATTCCGGCACCTTGTTGAAGGGGGAAACCATCACCGGAGGCCATCTTCATCATCCCGGCGGTCTCCATGATGAGGAGGGAGTAGTTCACCCTCGGGGCTGAGGGTATGTACCAGTAGCTATGTGTTGGATCTCTCTCTCTCTCTCGTGTTCTTGAGATGACATGATCTTGATGTACCGCGAGCGTTATTGATATAGATGAATCATATGGAATTTCCCCCTCTCTATCTTCTTGTGATGAATTGAGTTTTCCCTTTGAAGTTTTCTTATCAGATTGAGCCTTTAAGGATTTGATAACACTTGA
Source organism: Hordeum marinum (assembly GCA_022496015.1). Classification (NCBI taxonomy): domain Eukaryota; kingdom Viridiplantae; phylum Streptophyta; class Magnoliopsida; order Poales; family Poaceae; genus Hordeum; species Hordeum marinum. The sequence continues at coordinate 364,571,771 of CM039673.1, read as the reverse complement.
TGTATGTCTTGCGATGGGATATCCGTGGTGACAATGGGATGTTTTATTGATCCACTTGATGTATGTTTTGGTGATCAACTTGCGGGTTCTGTGACCTTGGGAATCTATGCATAGGGGTTGGCACATATTTTCGTCTTGAATCTCCGGTAGAAACTTTGGGACACTCTGTGAAGTTCTTTGTGTTGGATTGAACATGACGAATCTGAAATTGTGTGATGCATATCGTATAATCAAGCCCATGGGTGCTGGTGGTGACATTGGAGTATCTAGGTGACATTAGGGTTTTGGTTGGTGTGTATCTTAAGGTGTTATTTTAGTACAAACTCTAGGGTTGTTCGTGACACTTATAGGGATAACTCATAAGATTGATCGCAAAATATAACTTTGAGGTGGTTTCGTACCCTACAATAATTTCTTCGTTTGTTCTCCCCTATTTGTGACTTTGGAGTGAACTCTTTGTCGCACGTGAGGGATTTACATATCATTCAACTATGTCAGTATTGTTGAGAGGACGTACACTACTGAAAGTATGAACCCTAGGCCTTGTTTTCAAGCATTGCAATACAGTTTTTGCTCACTTTTGTTATTAGTTACCTTGCTGTTTTGATATTTTCATATTACAAAAACCTATATCTAGCATCCATATTACACTTGTATCACCATCTCTTCACCGAACTAGTGCACCTATACAATTTACCATTGTATTGGGTGTGTTGGGGACACAAGAGACTCTTTGTTATTTGGTTGCAGGGTTATTCGAGAGAGACCATCTTCATCATACGCCTCCCACGGATTGATAATCCTTAGGTCATCCACTTGAGGGAAAATTGCTACTGTCCTAAAAAACTCTGCGCCTCGAGGCCCAACACGAGTCTACAAGAAGAAGCTTGCATAGTAGACATCAATAGGCATCACGTCCATAAACAAGTAGATTGACTTTTGCCTGCATCTACTACTATTACTCCACCCATCGACCGCTATCCAGCATTTATCTAGAGTATTAAGTGAAAACAGAGTAATGCTTGGAGGATGACGACATGCTATAGATAAAGTAAATTCAGTTAATATGAATGAAGCTAGTTATTTTACCCTTAGTGACAAAAATACAATACGTGATGTCCCTTTTTGTCATTGGAATTGAGCACAGCATGATTAAACCCACTACAATGGACCACGCCCACTTCAAGATAAATCAATCTAGTTGGCCAAACCAAACCGATTGATCGAGGAGCATTACGAAGCTATAACAATCATGCATATAAATAGCTAGTAAGAATTCACTATATTTTCATGAATAATATAAACATAAACCCACAATTCATAGGATCCCAACAAACACACCGCAAAGATTGATTACATAAGATAGATCACCACAAGAATCGCGGTGATCTTGGCAATGAAGAACACACAGAGAGAGATAGTAATCTAGGTACTAACTATGGACTCGTAGGTCTGCGATGAAATATTTACAAATAACCATGGGAGCAACAAGGTTGATGTAGAGGCCCTCCGTGATCAACCTATGATGACCCACAAGTATAGGGGATCAATCATAGTCCTTTCGATAAGTAAGACTGTTGAACCCAACAAGGAGCAGAAGGAGATGATATGTAGTTTTCAACAAGGTAATTTCTGCAAGGACTGAAATTGTAAGTAGCAAGTAGTTTGATAGCAAGGTAATTTGTAATGAGCAAGTAACGGTAACAATAGGTAAGGTGAAGCAAAGTATCCCAATCTTTTGTGGCAAAGGACAGGCCAAAACTATCTCTTATGATAAGAAAAGTGTTCTTGAGGGTACATGGGAATTTCATCTAGTTACTTTCATCAAGTTGGTTTGATTCGTGTTTGCTACTTTAATGATCTGATATGTGGGTGGACCGGTGCTAAGGTGTTGTTCTTACTTGAACTAACAACCTACTTATGATTAACCCCCTCGCAAGCATCCGCAACTACGAGAAAAGTATTAAGACAAAGTCTAACCATAACATTAAATATGTGGACCCAAATCAGCCCCTTACGAAGCAGCGCATAAACTAGGGTTTAAGCTTCTGTCACTGTAGCAACCCATTGTCGGTGTGAAAACCGGTGGATCTCGGGTAGGGGGTCCCGAATTGTGAGACTAGAATCAATGGTAACAGGAGATGAAGGGGACAAGGTTTTACCTAGGTTTGGGCCCTCCTATGGAGGTAATACCCTACGTCTTGCATGATTGTATTGATGATATGGGGGTTACATGGTTGGTCTACCTCGAGATCGAATAGCTAACCCTAGATGAGTTGTTCTCTATCTAGAACCTAAAACCCTCCAGCTTATATAGACGCCAAGGGTATCTAGGGTTTACACATGGTCGGTCACACGCTGAAGAGATAAACATGCCTATTCGGTACATTAAACATGGATGACAAGCCACGATTCCCAAAGCTTCTTTCCTGGAGACAGAGCCTTCGATCGATCCAACGTCTAGTTAGCGGCCCATACAGTCCGACCCATAATGAACCGGTTGGCCTCCCGAGGACCCCTTAATCCAGGACTCCCTTAGTAGCCCCCGAACTTGCCTCCAATGCCAACGTTCTTAGCTTCAATCGCTTCATATAATCAGAGTCTTCAACTTGCGAGGTGAGTTCTTCCCGTCGAGTATAATTCGGTCTCCAATGACATGTAGCTTTCCGAATAGAAGTGCGTCTGAACACTGTGAATAGGTCGGCCCTGAAGGCCAAAGGTCAAGGGGCAAAATAATGTCCCCTGACGACCCCTTTGAAAAAAGGTCATGGCCCACCACGACCGCTGAGCTAGTTGCAAAAACTCGATTCGCGGTTCGAGGCCATTTTCATCAACACATTCTATCAATGCACAGATCGTGTCCCATTTCATACAGGATACGTTTAATCATGCGCGTGCAATGGCACGCACGTCTCAGGAAGCGGAGAGATTCACGGCGCAGCAAGGGGAGGCCAAACAGCGATAAGCCTCATAAAAGGGAAAGAAAACCCCAAGGCTTAACCACGCTCCTCATTCGCATCCTGTGCTTCCCCATCCTTCTGAGCTTCCACAGCGCAGATCTAGGTCTTCCACCACACCTTCTCCGAGATAACCCATGGCGGGCTCCGGCTCCAGTGGCAAGTGGGAGGCCTCCATGGTCACCGACCAAGACATCCGGGACCTTAAGGCCGTCGGCTACCTCCACGCCAACATCTTCCATCGCGCGCCGAAGAAGGACCAGGTGATCCCCAACCCCAAGCTAGGCGAAACGGTGGTCTTTATTCCCCACTTCATCCGGGGATTGATCTTCCCACTCCATCCCTTCGTCAGGGGGCTCATGTTCTTCTACGGCCTCGACTTCCATGACCTTCCACCTAACTCCTTCATGCACATATCGGCCTTCGTTCTCGTCTACGAGGCTTTTCTGTGGGTCAAGCCACACTTTGGTCTTTGGCTCAAGGTGTTTACCATCAAGCCGAAGTGTGTCGCAGGTGAACACACAGACTGCGGCGGGGCTATCATCGGCAAGCTCACCCGCGTCGTATGGCCCTCCAGCAGCTTCATCGACACCATCAAAGTATGGCCAAGGAGTGGTTTTACATCACCGAACCGATGGAGGAAGGTCAAGCTGCCCTAGCCGTATTCAGATCCGGTCCCCCCACCAGAGAAACATCATGGCTCCAAAAGGGCCTCAACTGGGGGTCAAGCAAGGAGGTGAGCGACCTACAAAAGCACATCGGCTCCATGATCGAGAACGACAACACACTGACCAATGTGGTCCAGGTCATGCTCTGGCATCACATCCTCCCCTGTCAGCGCCCGGATACTCCCTTGTGGGCTCATTGGCTCGATGACAAGCCCACGATTTGGCACCTCTTCCGCACTTCTCGAGAGAAGCTATGGAAGGCGCTCTTCAAGTCACAGAATGATTGGCCAACCGAAAAGGAGGATCAGGGTCTACACGCCGCCAAGCCTGCCTCCAAGGTATAGTATAGCTCAGTTTGATTGGCTTTATATCTTGTAAAGAAGTTTCTAAAACATCCTTCCAATCATTATTTGCTAAAATGGCTGCACAAAGCCATGGGCATCGACTGCCCGGCTCCTTAGCCCGAAGACAACATGTCCAGACTATTAGCGGAGATGCTAGTCGAGGTGCCTTACGAGGCTCTTGCGAAGAAAGAGAAGAAGAAGAAACCATGCCAAGAAGGCTTATGCATCAGGGACCAGCCAGAGGCTGTGTCCGAAGAAATCCATGCCTCCTCGAACCAAGAGGAGTGTGAGGACAAGGATGAAGGCGAGGGGGAGGTCGATTCCCCCTCGCAAGGAAGAGAGCGGCGTCGTTGGACGCCGTGGAGGAGGTACCCCCTCCTGCCCCGAAGAAAGAGTGTCGGACATAGGTAATCCTGTCCAACAATAGTTTGGACTCTAATACAGAGTCTGATGACTTTGAGAGGGTTCCACGAAGGAGCCTAAGGGTCAAGCCCCCTGCTCAAAGGTGAGGATCCGAAGACTCCTTTAGTTTTCATTGATAAGTTTATAGTTTAATAACATGCGAGCATTTGTTGACTTTGCAGCCCACCGCACATGCTCCCCATCGACCAAGTTTCAGATGGGGAGACCCCGCCCGCCGAGCTAGTGGAGAGCGGGAATGCGTCACATCCCACCCCTCCGAGCGTCGTGAAGGACACCATAGAGGTGTCGTCCTGGCATGCTCCTAGGGAGCCGGGCACCAGCGGCGGGGGAGACGACATCATGGCCGAGGCTAACACCTCGGTCACCGAAGACCAGGGGGCGGTACCCCACCCGGATATTGAGGAGGATGGACGAGCGACCGCTCGGTCCCCTCCGAGGGCATATCTAGAGCGCACCACGCCTTCGGAGGTACTAGTTCAGTCCCCGGTTGGTGAAAGGGTTGTCCGATCACCTCCGGTACCACCGACCAATGGGTGGCCGGTCATGGGAGTGGCTCTATTGAGCGCCTCCATCTCCGAGGAGCACCGCACCCTTATGGGTGTTGTATTGCAGAGCATTCAGTCCGTCGACAACGGACTGAAGGAGGCCTTCAAGGGTCTCCTGACGGGTTTTCAGGTAAGCCATGTGACACTCTTATTTGCAAAATGTTTATTTATGATTATATACATGGCAACCCTCGAGCCCTATGTGAGTTGGAAAAAACTTACCTCGGGGTCAATCATGGATCTGTTTCTGAAATATATACAAAAATGTGTGTTCGCACGTTCGAATAACCCCTAAGAGGTCCGGACATATGATCAGATTGACGATAATTCAGAAGTATTGAGCCCATGTAACCCGAGAAGGATTTGTGTGTTATAGGCTTCATCATTAGCGGTGGCTATGAATGGCGCCGAGCTGGACGAGCTGAATCGTAAGATTAAGAGCTCCAAGGACGAGCTTGATGCTCTCAAGAAGAGGTTCGACGAGGCGCAAGGTAAGCTTAAGTCGATACCCTGAAACTTCAATCGATATTTTGGCATTGCAGTTGTTCATATTGTTAATGAACACACAACCTTGGCATAGGAGGTAGAGAAGCTCAAGGCCGAGCTTCAGCAGGCGAAGGATGAGGCGGCGGTTGAGAGAGTGGAGACCGGACAAGCGCCCACCACACTTTCGGCTTTAAGAGCCACCAGCGACAAGCACAAGGCACGGGTGCATGAGATCTAGTAGGAGATCAAGGACGCCAGCCATAAGTGTGAGGTCCTTGAGCAAAAAGGCAAGGAGCGCGCGACCGAACTATCCACCCTAAAAGCCGATCTCCAAAAGGAGCGGGTGGATAGGCGGTTCTTTGAGGAGCAGGTCCGCCAAGCGAAGGACATAACGAATCGTAAGCCGTACTTATTGCAGTGTGTCTTCGGGGATAGCAAGTTCAAGTTGCTTACCTAGGTGTGGCGTTCCTTAGGCGCCTCCCCTAACCTCCAGAAGAGCGTAGCAGACGCCAATCAGTTGTATGCGTCACGGCAAGAAGGAGATGAACCTCGTCTATTTTGGGCGTGGTTCAAAGCCCCCGAGCACTCTTCTCTTCTTGTTGAGCAACTGAAGCAGCTCATGGAGCTGCACCGGATGGCGGAGCCGGCCATGAAGGACCTGTACATCCGGTTATGGCCCAATGAGCCATTGCCCAGCAGCTACTTCGGCCTGGTGCAGAAGTTGATCAATGTTGCACCCTGCCTTGGCGCTATGGAGCGCTCCTCCTACATCGAGGGAGACGGATGGCCCTTGCAAAGGCCAAGGTGCATTGGCCGGGGCTGGATCCAATGAAGATATCCACCGCCTCGCCACCTCCTGGGAAGGAACATAGGTGCCCCGAGCTATACTTTGCCGGAGTAATGGAAGGTGCTCGGGCAATAGCGTCACAATGTTCAAAAGGTAACATGCATGCATAAGTTGCAATGTGTCCAAAGACATTTTAAAGCTTTAATTTTATAATTTATCATGCTTTTCACGTTTTGCATTCCTTTATAACTCCTGTGTGGCCGTTTGAAACTGAAAGATGTGAGTCATCGGCTTGAGCCCCCATTTAGATACTACATGGGGTGTCTCTACCAATGCACTATGTCCCTTAGCCGAATTATCCGAACCCGAAGGCGGTAGAGTGCGGTGGACTAGGCAATCAGACCATAGTGCTTTATTTCTTTCACTTAGCCGTAGGGGTGCGAAAAGGACTACGGGAGGCTGATGACTAGCCCCCAGAGTGTTGTGATGTTCGGATGAACCGCGGCTAAGGCCAGAACCACATGGTTTGCACAAATAACAAACCCCTCGTATGACACGGAATATCCTCTGACGAGGATTTAGTATAACACTTCAAGCTCGGATTCACAGACCGGCTCTCGCATACTATGACAGTTAGTTTTCGGCTTTCTCCCCTGAGGTGCTTGACCAGACTATCCAGAAACACAAGCACAGGGGTTCTCCCTTTGCCCTTCTAGCCAAACTAGCGGAACGTAAAGGGGCAAGCATAGGAGCTGGGAAACCCAACTATTGACCCAAGACATAGTTCGGAACCGATGCATATAAAGTGAATTCCAAGACGCCGAATGCATAATAAGTTGTACATAAGGTGATTTGGTTTTAAACTCGAGCCTTCGGTCTATTGCCCGGTTGCGTAATAACATACCAAACTGTTTCACGAGAAGAGATAGAAAAGGAAAATATGTGACAAAAAGCACAACAAGACAAACATGTATAATGATGATATACTTTTCTCAACAACTCTTATTACTCGGATTGCTAAACCAACTTCTTACGGGTATGTTGAAAAAAGAGGAAATTTAATAGGAGTGGTTGTACCAGGGGTCTTCGATTGGTGACCTTGAGTCCTTGGTGTACCTCGCCGCTTATGTACTCCTGCGTCTTGGTACACCTTAATGGGTGGTATTGTTCGGCGAATGGATCTTGCAAACAAGATCTTGAGAAGTCGCCGAAGTGTAGATCAGCTTTAGGCCTTGAGCGTGTCCTTTTATAGTGCCTGCATTGTGTCCGAAGACATATTGATGGTAGTAGTTTGGTCTAGCCGAACACCCACCTTTGTTTCCCCATCGCCACCCATGGAATTTTAAGTGCGAAGTTGTGCCTCCTTGGCACGTACTTTGCTGGTCCTAGGGTTGTGCAATGGGGGCGAGTCCCCATTTAAGGGGAGAGGAAGGTTCTGAGAGTTCGAAATGAAGTCGTGCTCACTTCCCAACCTTGCATGCCTTTACGGCTAATGTCGGAGCTTGCCGATCGTCTTTGTAATTAAATTCGGTCGCCAGGGCCAACGCATGTTCCTCAGTTCAAAGAGAACACTCTGTCTTTCCGTTAACAGTGATGACCCCCTTGGGGCCGTGCATCTTGAACTTGAGGTACGCATAATGCGGGATGGCGTTGAAGCGAGCGAACACTGTCCGGCTGAGCAAGGCATGATAGCCGCTGCGGAAGGGCACAATGTCGAAGATCAAGTCTTCGCTAGGAAAGTTAACGGGCGAGCCAAATACTACTTCGAGGCTGACAAAGCTTGTGCACTGAGCCTCGACACCTGGAATCACTCCTTTGAAGGTAGTGTTGTTGGGTTTGATCCTTGACGGATCTACGCCCATCTATTTCACCGTGTATGAGTAAATCAGGTTGAGGCTACTTCCTCTGCCCATTAGGACTTTTGTGAGGTGGTACCAATCTATAATGGGGTCTAGGATGAGGGCAGCCGAACCCCCATGACAGATACTGGTCGGGTGATCACGCTGATCGAAAGTGATCAGATAGTCGACCATGGGTTATATTTCGGGGTCACGGGCTCTACAGCGTAGACCTCTCGAAGGGCGCGCTTCCTATCCTTCTTAGGTATATGGGTGGCGTATATCAAGTTTACCATTTTGACTTCTGGAGGGAATTTCTTTTGTCCGCCACCAATCCGACGCTAAGGCTCATCCTCATCCTTGCTGCAAGGGCTCTTGCCTTGATCCTCGGGCATGAGCTTGTCGATCTATTTAAACACCCAATAGTTATGGTGTGTGTGGTTGGCGGGCTTCTCTCGGGTCCCATGGATTTGGCAAGGCCTTTTCGTGATCTTTTCTAGCAGGGTTAGTCCATCGCGATTGCCTTTAGGGGGCTTCTTCCGCTTCCCAGGTCGGGAGTTGAGGAAGCAGGCGTTAACTATTATTGTGACGGTGCTTTTTCTTGTTGCTCTTGGGTTTCTCATTGATGTCCCGGACTTTGGAGGTTCTGGGGTCTTCAGAGTTGTGGCTGCGTCTTGCTAGCCAATTATCTTCACTCGCACAGAAGCGGGTCATGAGGGATGTAAGGGCTGACATGGTCTGAGGTTTATCCTGGCCTAGTTGGAGGGCCAGCCATTCGTCCCGAATATTGTGTCGGAAGGAGGCTATTGCCTCAGCGTCCGGGCAGTCGACAATCTAGTTTTTCTTGGTCAAGAACCGATTCCAGAATTGTCGTGCAGACTCTCAGGTTTTCTAAACAACGTTGCTTAGGTCGGAGGAATCCGACGGTCGAACATAGGTGCCCTGGAAGTTAGACCGGAATGCGTCTTCCAGGTCTTCCCAGCATCCAATGGAGTTTTCGAGAGGCTGTTTAACCAGTGCCGAGCTGGCCCCTTGAGTTTTAGGGGAAGATATTTTATGGCGTGGAGATCATCTCCTCTTGCCATGTGGATATGGAGGAAGAAGTCCTCAATCCATACGGTTGGATCAGTTGTCCCATCATATTGTTCGATGTTCACGGGTTTAAACCCTTTTGGGAACTGATGGTGCATCACCTCATCCGTGAAGCACAGAGGGTGAGAGGCGCCTCGAACCCAAGCTATGTCGCTCTTGTATTGGGCGTTTGTTCTGGCTCGGTTACGTTCCTGGACTCTATTATTGCTTCGGTCGATCCATGGTCTGTACCCATCCCGTCTATCGACTGAGTAGCCTCTGGATCCGTAGATGGATCTTGTGAGACCTGCTCTGTAGTCTAGGTCATCTTGCAGGTCAAACCTATCACTGGGCTCTAGTGGCTCATTTCCCCGTCTTCGAAGCACAGACGATCTATAGCCGGTGTCATCAGCCGTCCTGTCATGCCCGTGAGGAGGGCGGTCCGGCTTGTCGTATCGGGTATGCTTGAGAGACGGGGTTTCAATGAGTTCGTCGTCAAATTGCGGTAGCAGCCTTCTACGGGGATAAATCTTAGGTTGGTTCGACAGACCGGTACCATATCCCTCCTCAGCTGAGAGGACTCTCGTCCATCGATCATTAAGGTCATATTGTTCGGCTTTAAGTTGCCGTTCCTTTGCTTTCAGGCTGCGGGCCGTCGCTATGAGCTGTTATCTGAACAGTTCTTGATCTTGAGAGTTATCAGGAATGTCGAGGTCATCGGCTTCTGGGATGTCCTCTTCCTCGACGGGAGGGAGGTAATTGTCATCCTCCGGATTGTTGAAGTCGCAGGGGTTGCTCTAGTCTTCAGGCCTTTCATGACCCTCTAACGGGTGTTCGGGGATATCGGGATTGCCATGGTCCTCAGGGGTATCTCTGTCCCCGATGCCGATAATAGCTTTCCTTCCCGTTTTGCCTTTTGACCATTTATGCGGTTTCCGGCGCCTTGATGGTGCGTCTCCCGACTTATCGCCATTGTTGTTAGGCGTTTTGTCGCCATTAGTGGCAAGAGTGTCTACCATGTAGATGTCATATGTAGAAGTGGCGTTCCATCGCCCGGTGTTAACAGGGGTGGGAACACAGTCCTCTTCATCCATGTATTTTGTCTCCTCGGAGGCATAGTCCAGCATGTCGGTTAAATCTTCGACTGTGGCTATCAAGTGGGTGGTGGGTGGGTCGAAAAAATCGTCATGACCCGCTCTATAACCAATCTAAGCACAAATCAGGGTTGAATCGTCAATAATTTTCATCGACGAGATCTCATCTAGGGCCTCGTTGAATGTTGAGAGCTCGATCGGATCAAACTGCTCAGAGCTTTCGGAGTTGACCTCCGATGTGTCCAGACGAGAGGAGTGTTCGGCAAGAACGGGTATCCAGTCTTCTGACGCTATGGCCATATCCGGACTAGGAATCGGACGATAGGGGTTAATCCCGTGGGTGTGACCGAAGAAGGGACCCGAGGTTAAAGCCCCAGAGTTTTCGGGCGTGGCAGGCGAACTGCGAGTCCGTTTAGTGACAAGTCACCCCCAGAATCGATGGAGAACTCTAGGTTCCCGAATTTCACCTCTCGATCAGGGGCGAAGCTTTCGACACGACCTAGATGGTCGGTCGGGTCTGCGTGCAGCACAATGCTGCCAAAGGCGAAGATCTATCCGGGGATGAAAGTGTCCATGTTGCAGACCTCTTCGCTGATGACAAGGTGAGACATCGATTCCTTGGGCGCTCACAGCGGAACTCTCAATGAAAGCACCAATGTCGGTGTCAAAACCGGCGGATCTTGGGTAGGGAGTCCCGAATTGTGAGACTAGAATCGATGGTAACAGGAGACGAAGGGCCATCTAGATTGTATTGATGAGGTAATACCCTACGTCCTGCTTGATTGTATTGATGATATGGGGGTTGCAGAGTTGATCTACCTCGAGATCGAATAGCTAACCCTAGATGAGTTGTTTTCTATCTAGAACCTAAAACCCTCCGGCTTATATAGACGCCGAGGGTATCTAGGGTTTACACATGGTCGGTTACACGCTGAAGAGATAAACATGCCTATTCGCTACATTAAACATGGAGGACAAGCCATGATTCCTGAAGCTTCTTTCCTGGAGATAGAGCCTTCGATCGATCCAACGTCCGATTAGCGGCCCATACAGTCTGGCCCATAATTAATAGGTCGGCCTCCCGAGGACCCCTTAATCCAGGACTCCCTCACCCATCATCTAATAAATACTCCACAATGCCTTCCCTTAGGCCGAGGGATGGTCAGGTGTCATTTAGTCGATGTTCACATGATACCACTAAGGGAATCACAACATACATATGATCAAAATATCGAACACATATCTAGTTCACATGATTACTTGAACATGATTTCTACCGTGACCTCAAGAACAAAAGTAACTACTCACAAATAATATGCATGCTCAAGATCATATGTGTATTGAATAGCATAAAGGATCTGAACATATAATCTTCCACCAAATAAACCATATAGCAATCAACTACACAAGGTAATCAACACTACTAGTCACCCACACGTACAATCTGAGGTTCCAGTACAAAGATTGAACACAAAAGATGAACTAGGGTTTGAGAGGAGATGGTGTTGTTGAAGATGTTGATGAAGAATGGCCTCCCCAAGATGAGAGGGTTGTTGGTGATGACGATGGATTCGATTTCCCCCTCTGGGAGGGAAGTTCCCCCGGTGGAATCGCTCCGCCGGAGGGCAAAAGTGCTCCTGCCCAAGTTCTGTCTTGACGCCGGCGCCTCGTCCCAAAAGTCCTCCCCTTATTTTTTTAGGTTTTTCCCGAATTTATACCAGAAGATGGGCTCCAGAGGTGGGCCAGGGTGAGCACCACCCACCAGGGCATGCCTGGGGGGCCTGGCGCGCCCTTGTGGGTGTTCCTCACCTGGTGGGGCCCCTCCGGTAGTTTTGTTGTCTAGTATTTTTCATTATTTCCACAAAAATTCTTCGTAAAATTTCAGCTTCATTAGGGATGTGCAGAATAGGTATCTCTGACATGCTTTTTTCTCATGTCCCAAATTCCAGGTGTCGGTATTCTCCCTCTTTCTGTAAACCTTGCAAATTATGAGAGAAAAGGCATTATAATCAATCCCCAAAGCATTCTTATGCATAAAAACAATATAGATAACCGTAGGAAAACATGATGCAAAATTGATGTATCACCCTCCCCCCCACCCCCACCCGTCCGGCAGGGCACCGTAATAGGGATCCAAATGGGCACATGACGGAACAGAGACTTGCGGTGGTGGAATAAGTGTTTTGGGAGGCTCTCTAGGGTTTTTGGAATATATGTGAATTTATAGGCCGGAGATCTAGGCCAAGAGAGCGGGGAGGTGGCCCCAAGCCATCAGGGCGCGACCACCCCCTAGGCACGCCCGGTTGGCTTGGGGGCACCTTGTGTGCCCTCCGGTCTTCCTCCAAACCTTTCGGTCTTCTTTTGGTCCGGAAAAAAACATCAAAAAGTTTCGGGGTATTATGACTTCGTTTGGTATAGTATTCCCGAAAACCCAAAAACATGCAGAAAACAACAACTGGCACTTGGCATTGGGATAGTGTTGGAAATATGCCCTAGAGGCAATAATAAATTGGTTATTATCATATTTCCTTGTTCATTATAAACATCTATTATCCATGCTAGAATTGTATTGATCGGAAACTCAAATACATGTGTGGATACATAAACAACCCCATGTCCCTAGTGTGCCTCTACTAGAGTAGCTCATTGATCAAAGATGGTCAAGGTTTCCTGACCATAGACATGAGTTGTAATTTGATAATGGCATCACATCATTAGGAGAATGATGTGCAGGACAAGACCCAACCGTAAGCATAGCAGTTGATCGTGTCAGTTTATTTCTACTGATTTATCCATGTCAAGTATCTGTTCCTACGACCATGAGATCATGCAACTCCCTGACACCTGAGGAATGCCTTGTGTGTATCAAACATCACAACATAACTGGGTGACTATAAAGGTGCTCTATAGGTATCTCCTAGGGTGTCTGTTGGGTTGGCTTGGATCGAGACTGGGATTTGTCACTCTGTATGATGGAGAGGTATTTCTGGGCCCACTTGGTAAGACAACATCACAAGAAGCTTGCAAGAAATGTGACTAAGGAGTTATTCACGGGATCTTGTATTACTGAACGAGTAAAGAGACTTGCCGGTAACGATATTGAACTAGGTATGGATATACCGACGGTCGAATCTCGAGCAAGTAACATCCCGATGGACAAAGGGAACTGCATACGGGATTGTCTAAATCCTTGACATCATGGTTTGGACGATAAATATCTTCGTCGAATATGTAGGAACCAATATGGGCATCCAAGTCCCGCTATTGGTTACTGACCATAGAGTTGTCTCGGTCATGTTGACATAGTTGTCGAACCCGCGGGATGTGCACACTTAAGTTTGGTAACGATTTGGTATTGTTGAGTTATGTATGTTGGTGACTGAAGGTTGTTTGGAATCCCAAATGAGATCCCGGACATCACGAGGAGCTCCGGAATGGTCCGGAGGTAAAGATTTGTATATGGGAAGTCATATTTTGGCTACCGGAAAAGTTTCGGGTTTTTCTGGTACTATACCAAGAAGCTTCTAGAAGGTTCCAGAAACTTCCAAAGGAGTCTGGAAGTCCACCAAGGGTTCCACCACGTCCCAACGGTTTGCATGGGCTGAGGGGAGGCTCCCTGGCCTTATTGGGCCAGGCACACAAGTCCCTCAAGGCCCATGTGCCTTGGGAGAGGTGGAAAGTCCACCTGGTTTTGGAAAGGGAGGGAATTGAACTAGGACTCCAACTCCTCCCCCTTGGCTGCACCCTAGGGCTTGGATGGGCTGATCTCCACACCTATCCACCTATATATAGAGGGGAAGGGCGCCCCAAGAGCACACACGAAGCCCTTGGCGCCCCTCTTTCTCCCTAGATGGTTTTCTCCTTCATTCGTGGTTTCGGTAGCGCTAGGCGTAGCCCTGCCAGGATAGCACCACCACCATCACTGCCAAGCCGTCGCGTTGTCACAGAACTCATCTACCTCTCCACCTCCCTCTTACTGGATCAATAAGGCGGAGGCGTCATCGAGCTGTACGTGTGTTGAACGCGGAGGTGTCGTCCCTTCAGCGCTAGATCGGGACGGATCGTGATTGGATCGCGGGACGGATTGCGATTTGGATCGTGAAGATGTTCGACTACATCAACCATGTTTCTTAACGTTTCCCGCTTAGCGATCTACAAGGGTATGTAGATACACTCTCCCTCTCATAGTTGTTGATCTCCATAGAGAGTTCTTGGGTGTTCGTAGAAATTTTTTTGTTTTCACATGCAACGTTCCGTAATAGTGGCATTATGAGCTAGGTCTATGCGTAGATAACATGTACAAGTAGAACACAAAAGAGTTTGTGGGCATTGATGTTCAGATTGCTTACTTCCTTAGTCTTATCTTGATTCGGCGGTATTGTGGGATGAAGCGGCTCGGACCAACCTTACTCGTCCATGTACGAGAGACCGGTTCTATCGTCTGACATGCAACTTGTTGCATAAAGATGGCTGGCAGGTGTCTGTCTCTCTCACTCTAGTTTAATCAGATTCGATGAAGGCGGTCCTTGTAGAAGGTTAAATAGCAACTTGTATATCACTATTGTGGTTTTGCGTAGGTAAGAATCGTTCTGGCTAGATACCCATAGCATCCACGTAAAACATGCAACAACAAATTAGAGGACGTCTAACTTGTTTTTGCAGGTTATGTTGTGATATGATATGGCCCAAGACATGATGAAATATGTTCGATGTATGAGATGATCATGTTTTGTAATAGCTTATCTCGACTTGAATGTCGATGCATACGGCAACCGGCTAGAGCCATAGGGTTGTCTTTAATTATTATATGGCATGTGTGTCAGTCATTAAGCGCTATGTAATGCTTTACTTTGTCGCTAAACGGTATAAATAGTAGTATAAGCATGGTTGGCGCGACAACCCCAATGGCAACACAATGATGGAGATCATGATGATGGAGATCATGTTGTCATGCCGGTGATGGTGGAGATCATGTCGATGCTTTGGAGATGGAGATCAAAAGCACAAGTTCATGGCCATATCATGTCACTTATGATTTGAATGTGAAGTTAATCCTTTTATGCATCTTATTTTGCTTAGGACGACGGTCGCATTATAAGGTGATCCCTCACTAAAAAAATTCAAGATAAAATTGTGTTCTCCTCGAGTGTGCACCGTTGACAAAGTTTGTCATTTCGAAGCACCACGTGATGATCGGGTGTGATAGACTCTATGTTCACATACAACGGGTGCAAGGCAGTTTTGCACATGCAGAACACTTGAGTTAAACTTGATGAGCCTACCATGTGCATACATGGCCTCGGAACACATGAGACCAAAAGGTCGATCATGAGTCATATAGTAGATATGATCAACATGGAGATGTTCACCATTGAAACCACCTCATCTCACGTGATGGTCGGACTTGGGTTGGTGGATTTGGATCATGTCACACTTAGACAACCGGAGGGATGTTGATTTGAGTGGGAGTTCTTTAGTTATATGATTAATTGAACTCATTATCATGAACATAGTCAAAATGTCTTTGCAAATTATGTTATAGATCACTAGCTCGCGCTGTAGCTCCCCTTAATTTTGAAACGTTCCTAGAGAAAAAGTAAGTTGAAAGATGGTAGTAGCAATTGTGTGGACTGGGTTTGTAAAGTGAGGATTGTCCTCATTGCTACACAGAAGTCTTATATCCTTGATGCACCGCTCGGTGCGCCACCCCCTCCAACGTCGTCTGTGGATGTTGTCCACATCTGACAGACACATTGTGATGGCTACTTGATACTTTAGTGCATCATGCATTATGGCTTAGAATTGAGGCTCCAAAGATGTTTTGAATGTCACGGAGCATATGAGATGTTCCTAGAGCTGGAATTGAGATTTCAGGCTCGTGCCCATGTTGAGAGGTATGAGACCTCTAACAAGATTCTTTGCCTGCGAGATGAAGGAGAATAAGCCAACCGGTGAGCATGTGCTCAGATTGTCTAGGTGCTACAATTGCTTGAATCAAGTGGGAGTTGATCTTCCAAATAAGATATTGATTAACATAGTTCTCCAAGTCACTGCCACCAAGCTACTAGAGCTTCGTGATGAACTATAACATGCCAGGGATATATGATCCCTGAGCCATTCGTGATGGTTGACACCGCAAAGGTAGAAATTAAGCAGGAGCATCAAGTGTTGATGGTTAGTAAAACCATTAGTTTCAAGAAGGGCAAGGGCAAGGAGGGAAACTTCCATAATGGCAAACCAGTTGCTGCTCCAGTGCAGAAACCCAAGGTTGAACCCAAACCCAAGACTAAGTGCTTATGCAATGAGGGGAACAGTCATTAAGTGGAACTGCCCTAGCGACTTGGTTGATAAGAAGGCTGGCAACGTCAACAAAAGTATATTTGATATACGTGTTATTGATGTGCACCTTACTAGTACTCCTAGTAGCACTTGGGTATTAGACACCGGTTCAGTTGCTAAATGTTAGTAACTCGAAATAAAAGCTACGGTATAAACGGAGACTAGCTAAGGGAGAGGTGACGATGTGTGTCTAAAGTGTTTCCCAAGGTTGATGTGATCACTATCGCACACTCCCTCTACCTTCGGGATTAGTGATAAACCTGAATAAATGTTATTTGGTGTTTGCATTGAGCATGAACATGATTAGATCGTGTTTATTGCAATACAATTATTCATTTAAGTCAAATAATAATGGTTATTCTGTTTACATGAATAATACCTCAATGGTCATACAACCAATATGAATGGTTTGTTGAATCTCGATCGTAGTCATACACATGTTCATAATATTGATGCCAAAATATGCAAAGTTAGTAATGATAGTACCACATACTTGTGGCACTGCCGCCAAGGTCATATTGGTGTAAAGCGCATGAAGAAACTCCATGCTGATGGATCTTTTGACTCACTCGATTTCGAATCGGTTGAGACATGCAGATCATGCCTCTTGGGCAAGATGACTAAAACCTCATTTTCTGATTTTATGGAAGGGGCAAGTAACTTATTGGAGATGATACATGTTGATGTATGGGGTCCAATGAGTGTTGAAGCGCGTAGTGGATATCGTTATTTTCTTACCTTCACCGATGATTTGAATAGATATGGGGATATTTACTATATGAAACACATGTATGAAATGTTTGAAAAGTTCAAGCAATTTCATCGTAAAATGTCTACGATATGATCGTGGAGGTGAATATCTGAGTTACGAGTTTGGTATGCAAACTAACACAATGTGGAAATTGTTTCACAACTCACACCACCTGGAACACCATAGTATGATGGTGTGTACGAACGTCATAGTCGTGCTCTATTGGATATGGTGTGTACCATGGCGTCTCTTACCAATTTGCCACTATAGTTTTGGGGTTATGCATAAGAGACAAATACATTCACTTTAAATAGGGCACCATCAAAGTCCGTTGAGATGACACCGTATGAATTATGGTTTGGCAAGAAACCTAAGCGGTCGTTTCTTGATGTTTGGGGATGCGATGCTTATGTGAAAAAGGTTTCAACCTGATGAGCTCGAACCCAAAGCGGAAAAATCCGTCTTCATAGAATACCCTAAGGAAATAGTTGGGTATACCTTCTATCTCAGATCCAAGGGCAAAGCATTTGTTGCTAAAAACGGGTCCTTTCTCGAGAAAGGGTTTCTCTCGAAAGAATTGAGTGGGAGGAAAGTAGAACTTCATGAAGTTATTGAACCTTCGCTTCAGTTGGATAGTAGCACGAAGCAGAAAGTTGTTCCTGTAGCGTCTACACCAAATGAAGAGGAAGTTAATGATGATGATCATGACACTTCGGATCAAGTTACTACCGAGCCTCATAGGTCGACAAGGAATCATACTGTCCCTGGGTGGTATTGCAATCATGTCTTCAAAATCATGTTGTTAGACAACGATGATCCTACGAACTATGAAGAAGCGGTGGTGGGCCTGGATTCCAACAAAAGGCTAGCAGCCATGAAAATCCGAGATGAGGATCCATGTATGAAAACCAAGTAAGTACTTTGGTGGACTTGCCCATAGAATGGCAGGTTGTTAAGTACAAATGGACCTTAAGAAGAAGACAGACGTTGATGGTGAATGTCACCATTTATAAAGCTCGACTTGTTGCAAAGAAGTTTCTGACAAGTTCAAGGAGTTGAGTGCGATGAGGCTCTCTCACCCATAGCGATGCTAAAATCTGTTGGAATTATGTTAGCAGTTGCTTCATTTTCAAATATGAAATTTGGCAGATGGTTGTCAAAACATTGTTTCCTTAATTGTTTCCTTGAGGAAAGGTTGTATGTGATACAACCATAAGGTTTTGTCGATCCTAAGGATGCTAAAGGCATGCAAGCTCTAGCGATCCATTTATGGACTGGAGCAAGCATCTCAGAGTTGGAATATACGCTTTGATGAGGTAATCAAAGCGTTTGAGTTTATAAAAAGTTTATAAGGAACTTGTATTACAAGAAAGTGAGTGGGAGCACTATAGAATTTCTGATAAGTATATGTGGATGACATATTGTTGATTAGAAATAATGTAGAATTTCTAGAAAGCATAAAGGGTTGTTTGAAATGAGTTTTTGAAAGGAAGACCTGGATAAAGCTGCTTACATATTGGACATCAAGAGCTATAGAGATAGATCAAGACATTTGATAAGACTTTCACAAAGGACATACCTTGACAAGATTTTGAAGGAGTTCAAAACGGAATAGCCAAAGAAGGAGTTCTTTCCTGTGTTATAAGATGTGAAGTTGAGTAAAGACTCTAGGCTCAACCACGGCAGAAGAAAGAGAAAGGACGAAGGTCATGCCCTATGGCTTAGCCATAGGCTCTATACAGTAGAGCCATGCCGAGTATCGCACCTATGTGTGCCTTGCCACGTGTATGGAAAGGGGGTATAAGAGTGATCCAGGAGTGGATCACTAGACAGCGGTAATAAATTATCCTTAGTAACTACAGGACTAAGGAGATGTTTCTCGACTATGGAGGTGACAAAGAGTTCGTCATAAAGGGTTACGTCGATGCAAGCTTTGACACCAATCCAGATGACTCCGAGTAGCAGACCGGATACGTATAGTGGAGCAGCCATTTGTAATAGCTCCAAGTGGGGCATACTAGCGGCATCTATGATATGACATAGAGATTTGCAAAGTGTGCACGGATCTGAATGTTGCAGACCCGTTGACTGTAAAGCCTCTCTCACAAGCAAAACATGATCAAACCCCAAAACTCAGTGGGTGTAAATCACATGGTGATGTAAACTAGATTATTGACTATAGTGCAAGTGGGAGACTGTTAGAAATATTCCCTAGAGGCAATAATAAATTGGTTATTATCATATTTCCTTGTTCATGATAAACGTCTATTATCCATGCTAGAATTGTATTGATCGGAAACTCAAATACATGTGTGGATACATAGACAACCTCATGTCCCTAGTGACCCTCTACTAGACTAGCTCGTTGATCAAAGATGGTCAAGGTTACCTGACCATAGACCTGAGTTGTCATTTGATAATGGGAACATATCATTAGGAGAATGATGTTATGGACAAGACCCAACCGTAAGCATAGTAGTTGATCATGTCAGTTTATTGCCGCTACTTTATCCACACCAAGTATATGTCCCAACGACCAAGAGATCATGCAACTGTGTGACACCGGAGGAATGCCTTGTGTGCATCAAACGTCACAACGTAATTGGGTGACTATAAAGGTGGTCTACAGGTATCTCTGAGTGTGTTTGTTGGGTTGGCTTGGATCGAGACTAGGATTTGTCACTCCGTATGATGGAGAGGTATCTCTGGGCCCACTCGGTAATACAACATCACAAGAAGCTTGCAAGAAATGTGACTAAGGAGTTAGTCACGGGATCTTGTATTACGGAACGAGTAAAGAGACTTGCCGATAACGAGATTGAACTAGGTATGGAGATACCGACGATCGAATCTCGGGCAAGTAACATACTGATGGACAAAGGGAACTGCATACGGGATTGTCTGAATCCTTGACATCGTGGTTCGACCGATAAAGATCTTCATAGAATATCTAGGAACCAATATGGGCATCCAGGTCCCGCTATTGGTTATTGACCCTAGAGTTGTCTTGATCAAGTCTACATAGTTGTCGAGCCCCAGGGTCTGCACACTTAACATTTGGTGACGATTTGGTATTGTTGAATTATGTATGTTGATGATCGAAGGTTGTTCGGAGTCCCGGATGAGATACCGGACATCACGAGGTGTCGGATTTCGGGCTCCGCAAAACCGTCAAGGTTCGAACACAGGGGCATGTGTGAACATACCCTGCAGCCTTGCCCGACCTAGCTCGCTACTCGATGAACATGACGATGAACTCGCACGATGACGAGGAAGAAGATGAACACGACAGTTTACCCAGGTTTGGGCCACTGTGAAGCATAATACCCTACTCCTGCTTTGGTGGATTACCTCTCGTAGAGGTTTGGGTGGATGAGCTAGTACAATGCGCTTGAGCCTCGTGAGGGCGCTCAAGGCGTGTTCTTGGCTGGCTATCTCGTGGTAGTGCGCGGAGTGACTAAGTGTTTGATCGGTTTCGTCCCCCTTTCTATGGTGCAGCCTACCCTCTATATATAGCGGTGGCCTGAGTCCTCTTCCCTCATCACAATGGCGGGAAGGGATCCCAAAACAGCCAATTTTGAAAGGGGGCAGGGGTTCGTGCCCGTCCTTCCCAAAGGCGGTCTTTGCCTGCAAAGTAGCTGTCGATGCGGCAGGGGAGGGCTCAGCGATGACGCCCGCCCTGCGGGACGGGTGGTTTTGGTCTTCTTGCACCGGAATGGAAACCTTTGGGGTGCTTTGGGAACCCGTGCATGTCCTTGCTCCCTTTGCACCAAAGGGGAAACTGCGCCGCCTGGTGCCCTGGTCCTTGCCTGTTCTTCCTTGCGTCATCTTTGACTCCTGAGTCCGTGCCTTGCATACAGATATCCGCCGCTCCAGAGGGATCCTGACGAGGCCCATCCTTCACTGGTCTTGTCGCTGTTCTTCCTCACGAGGCCATGGCCCTCGCGAGGGCCTTGTCTTGAGTGGGGCCTCACCTGGTCCCATTTGGTCAATGAAGTGGGCTACGTCCTGGGCCGTAGGCAGGCAGGTCTGGGTACCCTCATTCCCAGAACGCCGACAGTAGCCCCCGGGCCCAAGGCGCGCTCGGGCTGGCTTATGAGTGAAGCTTGGGGAACGGCCCGAAGTGCTATGGGCCCCAACCGCCTGCAGGCCAGGATTTATATGTGGTAGCCCGAAGACTTGTCATCCCTTCTTCTCCGCACCGAACCGGCCATAGCGACGATGACCGAGCCACCCAAATCACGCCTCAGAGTCGTCTTCGTCTCCCGTTGATTCTGTCGTTTGTTCTCCCTTCTCATGCGACTCCAACCCCTTCCGCTGAGTCCCCGTGCACCGTGTCGTTTCTCCCCTTCGTCCTCCTCGCCACGTTTCCGGAGGGGGTGAAAGGCAGAAGCTTGAGGGGTCCGTCCGCCGCAGCGATGCCCTAGCCTGCGCTGGGCTGGTCGTCAGTGGTGAACCTCGAGGGGTTGGAGAAAGTCCAACTGGTAGTCACGGCCGGCTCCAATGAATGGGGGGCACCAAGATCTGGCCAGGTTTGTGTCCTCTACTGTTCCTCTTCATATCCATGCTCTCCTCTCTGGCGTACTGCCACCTTTTTCGAGCTTTCTCACTATTGTGCTGTTGCATTACCAGATCCGCGTGCTCCACCTTGACTCTGGCTCTCTTGTTCTCCTCTCGGCCTTCGCGTTCCTGTGCGAGGCCTTTGTTGGTGTTTTCCCCTCCGTGTCCCTATTACGCCACTTATTCTTCCTTGAGTTGGCTTTTGAGGAACAGTGTTCTGGGTGCGTTTCCTTGAGAATGGTGGACGCATCAGCCTGCGGGCCCTTGACGCCGAACTCTCCTCGGAAGTAGAAGGGTTTCGGCGGCAGTGGGTGTATGTTGAGACAGCCGAGGCCGAACTCTGTTTCAACCCCCACGGACCCCCGCAACGCTGAATCGCGGGTGGATGTGCGAGGAGCTTGCTGACCCTGGGCTTGCATCGGTCCTAGCCAGGCTTGCAAGGCTGAGGCAGGCGGGCGTGACGATGGTGATGGTGGTGTGGGAATTCACTTGCCGACGAGTCACTCCTCTTCAGCGCCACTCCCGTCCGATGTGGGCCTTCGCGGGTCCCCGTGGCCCAATGCGGATCCAGGTCCCGCTTCTTTCCCTTGACGTCCTACGCGAGCTTCTTCGTCGCCTAACTGGTGGTGAACCTACCAAGCTCCTATGGGACGGCTTCCCCTTGTACAACTTCAAGGCCCGGGAGGCCCTCGTCGCGAAGATGTCGCACTTCGATGAGTGGGGGTTCCTTCCTTAGGGGGAGGCGTGCCATCGGGGTGCCTCTCTCCCGGGGGCTCCGACCCCTGAGAACTCGGGTCACGCCGCCTTGCCCGTGGCCGCGGTGGGTTGTGTCTCGCCGCCCGTTCCCCCGGCTCTTGACCCGGGTCAAGGCGGGGTCGGGGCGGCACTCAGTCATCGGTGGAAGTCGCCATCCTTGCCACTGATCATCAACCGTTGGTGGCCAGCCTTCCTCCCGTGGGCCCCTGCATTGGCCAGAAAAGGAAAACGCCCAGGGGCGGTCGCTCCTCCGCGCCATGGGCTCTGATGAAGAGGAAGTGGGTCGCCATAGATGAGTAAGTGCATGTACCCCCCCCCCCTCCGTCCTTCTTTTCAGCGCCTTCCTTCTGAGCCTTTGTTCTGCAGGCTCCCCACCGACGATGGGGCAGGTGGGCCGGTGTCGCCTACTCCTGCGGCCGCTGAGCCTCTTGCGTTATATACTCTCGTATGCCATGGGGTTCCATCCTCTGAGGCGCCCGTGCCTGAGCCCATTCTGACGCTTGGGGGCCCTAGGCGCGAGTCCCCCATGGTCCTCTTCGCCCACGGCCTCCGGCTCCCCGAGTGAGGCCACTTACCCTGACTGAGGCCCCCTCTAGGGTCGTGCTGCGTTGCCCCCCCCCCCCCGACCCTCTTTGCTTGGCGATGTGGGGCCCCAGGGGATGCTTCCTTCTTCTGGGACGTCTGTACGTGATCCCCCAGCCCTCGAGCATAGGTTCAAGCTGGGAGGCCCCTCGTGCACCTCCCCTGTTTGCCATGGATAACGTGGGAGTTTTGGTTGGCTGCTTGAGCTTGCTGAAGACCTGAGCACCTCGCCATGGGGTTTGCTCCATACCGCGGTGGACGCGCTCCAGCGCCTAGGGGTGGGGCTCGCCAACAATGATGCCCTCTTGGAGAAGGAACGCCAACGTCTTGCATTGGGGTGGCGCCACCTTGAGGTTGGCATGAACCTCGGCTGTCTGCAGCGTGAGTCCGCCTGCACGAAGGTAGAAGGGTCCCTTGCCGTGGCGGTGGAGGCCCGCGAACATGCCCTTGGCGAGGCTCACGAGGTCGATTGCCGGCGTAGGGCCTCCTAGAATCGCCTCAAGGAGCTCCAGGCCCTCACGACCGACCTTGAGAGGTAGATCCAGCTGCGGAGGGCCACACCTGTGGATCCGCCGGCCAAGCTTCTCCCTTCTAGCGTGAGCCCCCTGGCGCCTGTCGACTCATTGGTGTTGAAAGCGTTGGAGCAGAGCTTGGACAGGAGAGCCTAGAGGTGAGGGAGCGCCAGGTGTCGCTTGCCGAGGAGTCCCTTGCCTCCCGCGAGGCAAGGATACAAGAGGAGGTCAACAACAGGGTGGCAGAGGCTTGGCGTCCCCTTCTCTAGGATTATCGCGCGAAACTGGAGCTCTAGGAATCCTGTTTCTGTCAGCGACGTAACCTCCTGAAAGGCGAGGTTAACGACCTCAATAAGAATTTAGACCAAGAGGAAGGGCATCGGCAAGCCGCGATGGACGCCCAAGCGGCTACCGAGGCCGAGCTAGCTTTTCTTTATAAACAAGTGAAGGGTGTTGCTTCCCTGGCGAAGGAGACTTCGGACGAGGCAGTCCGTGCTCGCGGCCTCGAGCACATGCGCTCCCAGAGGTTCCGATCCCTCGAGAAGAGGGACAACGGGCCTTGGACGACATCTGCGGCGAGAGAATTTCGATCCCCTTGGTCCCGAACAATGTCAGGCATCTGAGCTTCTTTTATAAGGTCGTGGAGTGCCTTGAGGTGGGTGCGGAGAAGACCCACGTGCTCGTGGAGGAGAAGAGTCGTGACCTACTCAAGCAGGCGGCCTCAAACATCTTCTGCCACCTCCTTCGTCTCGACCCGCACTTCGATCTTAAGGTGGTGCTTGGTCCTGTGCTTGAGGTGACCCACGCTGCCCTCGCCGATCGGGTCCAGGACCACGTGGACGACCTGGTAGCGGAGTTTTCTTCTAACAAAGTGGAGGGCCGTCCTTGAGTGGGGACGCGCGGGGCCGTCGCCGAGTGACGGCGACGAGAGTTTCGATGATGGTGTGCTTCCCTCGAGTAGCCGTCTTGTGTTCCTGATAGGGTTATGCACGTGGCCTAATGGCAACCTTGATGTATTTCAACGGTACCTTTAAATATGTTCCCTGATGATGAGGTGTGTAACGCCGCGCTCCTCTCGACTGGGGTCGTTGCCAGTCCGGTTGTAACACCTCGCGGGTGGTGACGATATAGCTCGTGCACGTGGTTTTGTCTCGCGTGCTTCTCCCTTGCTCGTGGGACGGTTTGGGGCCCTTTTGGCACTCTATGTCTGTAGGTCCCAGTCCCGCACATTTCCTCGCCAATGTTAGGTACGACCGGAGAGGATGTACTTCACGAGGCAAGGCCCTGGTACTCCTGATGCCGACCGGAAACCATGGACGGCACCAGGAAGTCGAGTGGCATTATGACCGGTAAGGCTCCCGAGGCGCGTTGCCCAGGAGCCCCCTTTTTCGACGCTCAAACTACTCTACGTCGTCACGTCATAGTCCCACGCATTTCTCCACCACCGTTAGGTATGACCGGAAACTAAGGACGCACTTCATGGGGCGAGGCCCCGACACCCCTGATACCGACCGGAATCCAAAGATGGCATCAGAGGGGACGAGTGGCCTTATGACCGGTAAGGCTCCTGAGGCATGCTGCTTAGGATCCCCCTTTGACGCTCGAGCGATCCCCCATTCCGTCCTTCCATGTGCCGCCTTAGGAGGCCCTGGGTCCCCCGAGACCCCATGTTGTGATGTGGTGCTGTGGCCGGAGCCCACGACTCCTCGCAAAACACCAATCCAAAAAGAGAGAGAGAACTCAAGATCGATAAAACGAGAGAACAAAGAGAAAAAGTCCCTGCCCCTCTTTTCTTTTAAAACATAGGATCACGAAATCTTTGAGCTTCTATGAGGCTCAAGCACAAAAAGGGCCATTAAAGGCTGCAACTTGAAATACAAAAAAGAGGGAGAAAACGGCCGCGTCTGGCTTTTTTTCTTTGGGGTTGTCCCCTCCTTCGTCTTCCCCCAGCGCTGAGCATAGGGCATCCACGTTGCATGGGCATAGCCATTGATAGGCAGTGTTGTCTTCTCCACTAGCTCTGGGTTGTGGCTGCCACATTGCGTGGGAGGGGGCCCTCTGCGTCCTCGGGGGGCCCCAGGCATGTACAGCCCACTCATTATTACGTGAGAGTGTCACGGGTTGACGTAGGTCCTGGGGGTGTATAGGGAGCCCCACGCCTCACAGGCAAGGACCCCACTCGCAGCCCCCGGGATCATCGCGGCGAAGTGTTGTCTACCCTGGGCGAGCCCCCGAGTGTAGGGGAAGCCCCCTGCGCTCTCTGGCCAAACAGCCTGCCCCAGCAGCAGGTCATGACTTTCCCGGGCATTGCCCCGGCGCGCCTAGCTGGGGCCCCCGGGTTCCCCATGTCGGTACTCTGGGCCCTGTCCCCAGGCTGGGCGAGCCGGGCCTAGGGACATGGACGCATACATGTTCGCCCGCTGGCGATCGAACGAACCCCGTCCTGGCGACATGGGCATATGTCCCACCCTCCATCCCCAAGCGAGTGTCGCGCACACCGGAGACAAGGGCGCGTGTTCCACCCTTGGCCTCCAGGTTGGGATCGTCTGGCCCAGGGACATGGGCGTCTATTCCACCCTCTATCCCCAAGTTGGGACCTCTCGGTTCGGATACGAGGGCGCATGTTCCACCCTCCATTCCCAGGCGAGTGACCCCCGGTCCCCAGACCCAGACGTCTGCCTGAAGCAGCTCCCTGCCAGCGGGCATGCCTAGCGAGGATCCCCGCACTGGGCATCCTCGCGAGGCCAGCCCCGCGAGCCACCCCACGAGGTTGTACGTACATGTCCATGCGGGGACTCCTCGCAAGGTCGCGTGCATGTCTCCTACTGCCGTGGTAGCCAATGCTGCTCGTTCTGTGGCCCGGGCACGCGACAACATGGTCGTTCTCGAGTTGTGCGGGGCCCCGGGCGCAAGCGTAGTCGGGCCTCCGGTCCTCCTCCTTGGTTCCATAAAGTGCCCGGAAACGCGAAGCCATGCCCCCTTCATGCGCCGGGGCCCGCACTACCGGTAGCTCGAGCCAAGTCCCCAGGAGGAGCGGGCTGGCGTAGATGTCTCAAATTCACCCGTGTGGTCCAGGCACCGTGGCCTCCAGTTGTGCGGGTCCATGGGCGCGGGCCTCGCGGTGGTGCGCCTGGGTTTCGTTTGCGGTGGTGTCGGGCTTAGGAGCACGTCTAGGCTCATCGGTGCGGCAGCGGCAGGTGGCACATTGGCGCCGAAGCTCGTGCGCCATGAGGAGCGCGACATGTCTGTGTGTTGGGTCTTGGCAAACTTGGGGGGCGGCAGCGCGGCCTGAACGCGAGGAAGGGCCGGGGCGACGGGGGCGTTCCGTGTGGTTGGTGAAGGCGGCAGCCCCCAGCGCATGTCGGGGACCCGACCGGTGTTGACGCCCGCTGACGGGGTGGCCAAGCGCCGCAGGGTGTTCCGGCCTGCCTGCGTCGGCCGCGCCACGTGTGCAGCTCACCGCTCCGCCCGGACTCGTCGTCCTCCTGCCATGAGTGCTATGGGCGTCGGCCGGTCGAGACCTGATGGAGATTTCGACACGCCCCCTACCTGGCGCGCCAAATGTCAGATTTTGGGCTCCGCAAAACCCTCAAGGTTCGAACACAAGGGCGTGTGAGAAGATCCCCTGCAGCCTTGCCCAGCCTAGCTCGCTACTCGATGAACACGACACCGAACTCGCACGATGACGAGGAAGAAGATGAACACAACAGTTTACCCAGGTTCGGGCCATTGCGAAGCGTAATACCCTACTCCTGCTTTGGTGGATTACCTCTCGTAGAGTTTTGGGTGGATGAGCTAGTATAGTGCTCTTGAGCCTCACGAGGGCGCTCAAGGCATGTTCTTGGCTGGCTATCTCGTGGTGGTGCGTGGAGTGACTAAGTGTTCGGTCGGTTCCGTCCCCCCTTTCTACGGTGCAGCCTACCCTCTATATATAGCGGTGGCCTGGGTCGTCTTCCCTTATCACAATGGCGGGAAGGGATCCCACAACAGCGAATTTTGAAAGGGGACAGGGGTTCATGCCCGCCCTGACCAAAGGCGGTCTTCGCCTGCAAAGTAGTTGTCGATGCCACAGGGGAGGGCTCAGCGATGATGTCCGCCCTGCGGGACGGGTGGTTGTGGTCTTCTTGCATCGGAATGGAAACCTTTGGGGGAGCTTTTGGAACCCACGTCTATCCTTGCTCCCTTTGCACCAAAGGGGAAACTATGCCGCCTGGTGCCCTGGTCCTTTCCTGTCCTTCCTTGCGTCATCTTTGATTCCTGAGGCTGGGCCTTGCATAGAGATCTCCCCCGCTCCAGAGGGGTCCTGAGGAATCCCATCCTTCATGGGTCTTTTCATTGTTCTTCCTCACGAGGCCAGGACCCTCGCGAGGGCCTTGCCTTGAGTGGGGCCTCGCCTGGTCCCATTTGGTCGATGAAGTGGGCCACGTCCTGGGCCACATGCAGGCAGGTCTGGGTACCCCCGTTCCCAGAATGCCGACACGAGGGGCTCCTAAATGGTCCGGAGGTAAAAGATTTATATATGGGAAGTCATCGAGTTGTACATGTGCTGAACATGGAGGTGTCGTCCGTTCGGCGCTAGATCGGGACGGATCATGATTGGATCGCGGGACAGCTTGCGATTTGGATTACGAAGACGTTCGACTACATCAACCACATTTCTTAACGCTTCCCACTTAGCGATCTACAAGGGTATGTAGATCCACTCTCCCTCTCGTAGTTGTTAATCTCCATAGATAGTTCTTGGGTGTTCGTAGGAAACTTTTTGTTTCCCATTCAACATTTCCCAACAAATAATAGGTTAGTGCTCAAACATAATATAAAACGGCAAGTAAATGCTTAAAAATATCCTAAAATGATAATTTAATAGCATGGGACAATCAAAAATTATAGATATGTTGGAGACATGTCACTAATGTACATGTATGTGGTGATATTTCCATGTATTCTATATATCAGTCCGCACGGACTACTTTTGTGTTGATGGGCAACGGTTCAAGTGTTTCTATTTGTGGTATTGGCACGGTCGATCTAAAGTTTACTTAGGGGAAGATTCTGTGGCTGAAGAACGTGCATTATGCCCCCTCTGTCAATAAAAACCTTGTTAACGGATCTCTTTTGTGTAGAGATTGCTACAAGCTTGTTTTCGAGTCCAATAAATTTGTAGTGTCCAAGTTTGGAAATTTCGTTGGTAAAGGTTATGAATCAATAGGCTTGTTCAGACTATCTTTGTGAGATGTTTGTAATAAAGGTGTTAATCATGTTTGCAACTATAGTGAATCAAATGTCTAACATTCCCACCTCTCTCACATTAAGTTTGGTTGCATGATGCGGTTAGCCAAGTTGAGCTTAATTCCTAATGTTATCACTATCAAGGGATCTAAGTGTCAAGTCTGTGTGCAAGCTAAGCAACCTCGTAAATCACATACAACTATGGAAACTCGAAATTTGGCACCACTAGATCTCATACATTTAGATATTTGTGAAATGAATGATGTTTTGACAAATGGTGAAAATAAATATTTCACAACGTTAATTGATGACTCCACTAGATACTGCCATGTGTATCTTCTGAAATCAAAAGATGTGACTTTGAACTTTTTCAAGATCTATAAAGCTGAAGCAAAACCAACTTGATCAAAAGATCAAGAGGCTTAGGCTAATCGTTTGGAGAGTATTTTTCAATGAATTTCATTCTTTTGTTTCATAACATGGTATAATCCATGAGAAGATGCCTACCTATTCACCTCAGTCTAATGGGGTAGCCGAAAGAAAGAACCATACTCTACCTAATTTGGTTAACGCCATGTTAGACACATCGGGTCTCTCCAAGGCATGGTGGGGGACACAATATTGATTGCATGTCATGTCCTAAACTGAGTTCCCATGAAGAATAAAGAGATAACTCCATCCGAGGAATGGGAGAAGAAAAGCTTAAAACTCTCTTGTCTATGAAGTTGGGGTTCCTTGGCGAAAGTCAATGTGCCTATTTCAAAGAAGCACAAACTAGGACCCCAAAACTGTGGATAATGTTTTCCCGGGCTATGCTTTCAATAACACTGGCTATATATAGATTCTTGAGCATAAAAATGTGAGGTATTAGGCTTGCATGTCGGTACAATTATGGAGAATAATGATGCAACTTTATTTGAAGATATCTTTCCCATGGAGGATATGGGTAGCTCATCAAATTAGGAGTTGCCTAGTTCATCGATTCGGGATGTAGTTGCAATTTATGAACCTGCCATTTTGATGAAGCATCTTGAAGATCATGTGGATGACAACAATGAGACTCCTAAAAGGAGCAAGAGACTGAGGAATGCAACATCCTTTGGTGATAATTTTCTTGTGTATGTCATAGATGATACTCCCAGTTCTATTTCAGAGGCCTATGCATATGAAGATGCTGACTATTGGAAGGAAGTTGTCCGTAGTGAGATTGATTCCATCTTGACAAATAAAACTTGGTAAATAACTGATCGTCCTTATGAGTGCAAACCTATAGGATGCAAATGGATATTCAAGAATAAGCTTAGACCCGATGGTACTATTGAGAAATACAAGGCACAACTCGTGGCCAAGGGTTATATCCAAAAGGAAGGTGAAGACTTCTTTGATACTTACTCACCCGTGGCTCGATTAACCACTATTCGAGTGCTACTTTCACTGGCTTCCTCACACAGTCTTCTCGTTCATCAAATGGAGAGTTGGATGAGGAAATTTATATTGAATAACCAGATGGATTTATAGTGGACGGTCAGGAAGGAAAGGTGTGCAAATTGTTGAAGCATTTGTATGGACTTAAGAAAGCACCTAAGAAGTGGCATGAGAAGTTAGGACAAACTTTAACATATGCATGCTTTGTCATAAACGAAGCTAACAAATGTGTGTATTATCGCCATGGTGGGGGCGAGGGAGTAATCGTTTGCTTGTATGTTGATGACATATTAATTGATGGGACAAATCTAAATGTTATTAAGGAGGTCAAGGATTTCGTATCTCGTTGTTTCAAGATGAAGGATTTAGGAGCAGATGATGTCATTCTGAACATCAAGATACTGAGAGATGATGATGGTGGGATTTCAAAGCACAACATGCTCCCTTGGTGGTTTTGATAATTCATGACAACACACATTGTCTCTTGGACTAATACTTTTATCTAGTGTATTTCAGATAATAGTCCATGGAGAGTTGGGTTGGCAAAAAGGAGTGTGAAGAGTATCCCCATGAAGAAGAAGGATAAGAAATAGGTTGGCAAAGCTTCAAGCAACAGGACTCTACATTTTACATTTGTAATAAATCACTTTGAGTCCATAGGAAAGACAATACTATTAAAAGGGGGTAAAGTTTTGTTGGTGAACAAAATCACATACCTGCATAAGTGATAGTCACCAAGGACACCCACAAACTCTCCCACCAAAGTCTGTCCAAAGCCAAATACTCAAAATTGGTGCAACCAACATTTCCATTCTGGTGCCACCATTCCAAACCCTAGACAAACTCATCCAAACCCTAGCCTTTCGGTAAAACCGATACTGCATTCGCTGCCACCGAGTTGGGTTGCCAACTTTCTGTTACACAAGTTCACGGTTTTGGTCTCTCTGAGATTGTTGAATTGGCGTCACCGAGATTGGAGATTCTGACCGTTGGTCACCTTATCGGTGCAACCGAGATTCCTATATTGGTCTCACCGAGATTCAAAAGTTGCTAACTTTAAGTCACTTTGGTACAATCGAGATTCACACATCGGTTCCACCGAGTCTGACTTATTGTGTGTAATGGTTGGATTTTTGGAGATGCCTATATATACCCCTCCACCACCACCTACTTGAGGGTGAAGCACTCAAAACTATTCCATACCTATCCTATCAGTTTTCTGAGAGAGAACCACCTATCCTTGTGTTGAGGTCAAGATCTTCCACTCCAACCATATGGATCTTGATTTCTAGCCTCCCCAAGTTGCTTCCCACCCAATCAATCTCTTCTACCAAGCCATATCTGTGAGAGAGTGATTGTGTGTTGAGGAGTCTATCATCTTTAGGCACAAGAGCAAGGAGTTCATCGCATTACCAAGCCTATTACCTTTTGGAGGGTGGTGCTTCCTAGATTGGTTAGGTGTCGCTTGGGAGCCTCCTACTTCATGTTGTGGAGTTGAACCAAGAAGTCTGTATGGGCAAGGATCGCCTACTTCATGAAGATCTACCCATAGTGAGGCTAGTCCTTTGTGGACGGAAGCCGTTATGGAATAGTCAAGGTTGCTACTTCGTGGACCCTTATGGGTGGAGCCCTTCGTGGACTCTCGTGACCATTACCCTCTGTGGGTTGAAGACTCCATAAACGTGTACGTACGATAGCACCACTTATCGGAACCATGGGAAAAATCATTGCATCTCCAATTGCGTTTGATCTCCATATCTCAACGCTTTACTTCTTGTGCAATGTCTTTACTTTCCGCTGCCATATTTGTTGACATGCATGTGTAGGGTATATAGACTTGCTAGCCTTGCTAAAACTGTTAAAATCTTCCAACCAATTAACTTGGGAAAAGGTTAGGTTTTAATTTCTTACTAGTAGTCTTTTCACACACACACACACCCCTCTAGACACTCTTCTAGTGATCGCTTGGGATTGCACTGGTTCAATCTCACTATGTGGAAAAGGTCTTGAGTCGCTTTGGCTATAGTGATTGCAAGCCTTTTCCCACAATATATGATGCTAGTGTTTTTTCCCCGAAAGAATCAAAGAATTGCTAGAGATCAATTGCAATATTCTCAGATTATTGGCTCAATTATGTACTTATCCAGCGCTACGATACCTACATCCCTTTTACTATAAGCAAACTGACTCGGTATGTCTCAAAACTAGGGGATGTTCATTGGAAAGATCTAGATAGAGTTATGCGTTATTCAAAGGCACCGCGAGTTATGGAATTCACTACACTGGGTACCCAAAGGTACTTGAAGGGTATAGTGACTCAAACTGGATCTCCGATGCTGATGAGATAAAGGCCAAGAGTGGATATGTGTTCACTCATGGAGGTGGCGTTGTTTCTTGAAAGTCTTGCAAGAAGACCATCTTAACAAGGTCAACAATGGAAGCAGAACTCACAACATTAGATATAGCTACAGTTGAAACAAATTGGCTTCGTCGGCTCTTGAATGACTTATCGGTTGTGGAAAAACTTGTGTTGGGCATCCTTATGAATTGCGACAATCAAATTGTGATCGTTGATCTCTACTACACAACTTTATTCTTGTAGAGTCGTGTTAGGCCTCCAAGCACAGAGTTCTTTAGGACAGTAGCAATTTTCCATCAAGTTGATGGCCTAAGGTTTATCAATCCACGAGGGGTGTAGTATGAAGATGGTATCTCTCAAATAACCCTGCAATCAAATACAAGAAATCTTGTGTGTCCCCAACACACCCAATACAATGGTAAATTGTATAGGTGCACTAGTTCGGTGAAAATATGGTGATACAAGCTCAATATGGATGGTAGAAATAGGTTTTTGTAATCTAAAAATAAAAAACACCAAGGTAGAAAGTAGTAAACAACAAGCAAAACAATTTTTACATCAAGTATCCGTGGGTTAATTATTCCAGTCTCGCCTACGGTTCATACTTGAGGATATTAATGATTGTAAATAAGGCACGGGGTTCATACTTTCACTAGTGCAATCTCTCAACAATGCTAACATAATTGAATCATATAACCATCCCTCAATGTGCGACAAAGAATCACTCCAAAGTTCCTATCTAGTGGAGAACATAAGATGAAATTGTGTAGTTAGCAAAACGATGTCAAAGTTATCCTTTCCGATCAATCTATTGAGCCATCCTTATAAGTGTCACAAACAACCCTAGAGTTTGTACCAGAATAACACCTATGATACGCATCAATCAACCCTAATGTCACCTAGATACTCCAATGTCACTTCAAGTATCCGTGGGTTAATTATTCGACATGCATCAAACAATTTTAGATTCATCATATCCAGTGCAATACAAAGAACTTCAAAGAGTACCCCAAGTTTTTTATCGGGGAAAATAGGACAAGAATGTGTATCAACCCATATGCATAGATTATCCCAAAGCCACCACTGGAATCCGCAAGCTGATTATGAACACATATATCAGGTGAATCAATAGAATACCCCATTGTCACCAAGGGTATCCACATGCAAGACATATATCAAGTGTTCTCAAATCCAAAGCATTCCATCCAACATAACGAGATCTCAAAGGGAAAGACTCAATTCATCACATCAAGATAGAGAGAAAAGAACACCATATGATCCAACTATATTAACAAAGCCCGTGATACATCAAGATTGTGCCATCTCAAGAACACGGGACAGAGAGAGAGATCAAACACATAACTACTGGTACATATCCTGAGCCCTTGGGGTGAACTACTCCCTCGTCGTCATGGAGACCTTCGAGATGATGAAGATAGCCTCCAATGATGATTTCCCCCTCTGGAGGGGTACCGTAAAGGGCTTTTGATGAGATTTCTTCGATACAGAGAGTTGCGGCGACGGAGCGGAAGTTCTAGGTTAACTTTTAGAGGTTTTTGAATATATAGGATTTTTTGGCGTTGGATTCATGCAAAGAAGTGCCACAGGGGCCCCACAAGGTAGGTCGGTGCGGCCACCCCCTTGGCGCACCCAACTGCCTTGTGGGGTCCCTATGGGTCATCTGGTACTACCTCATAGCTTCCCGGGTCCCTTTCCTTCCAGAAAAATCGTCAAAAAGTTCCATTCAATTCAGAGAATTTTCATTTTCTACACAAAAAACAACACCACGGTAATTCTGCTGATAATAGCGTCATTCCAGGTTAGCTTCAAATGAAATCATATAAAGTGCATCAAAACCATATAAAAATATTGTAAACATGGGTAAATATGGCATGAATATTTCATAGAGTATCGATACGTTGGAGACGTATCAATCGCCAAAGTGAGTAGCTCAAAGGATAACATGAATTCATCAAGACATATACAAAAAAGGTTAAAGTCTGTCAAAAAATGAGAAACTACGAAGTTATTGTATTGGATTATATCCAAATGTCTAAAAATATGGCAAGTCCTTTTACTAAGGGTCTATCACGTAATGTTATAGATAATGCATCGAATGAGATGGGTATGGTACCCATCATATGAGTTGTTCACAGTGGCAACCTATTCTATGTGATTAGAGATCCCGTGAATTAGAACCGGAAGACAAAATGTTGGTCAACTGAGAGAAGAGTATCCTTACCATTATTAATACGACTCCACAAAGATGCAATGCTCTCCTAATTTGCATGACAGGTTGATGTATATCTTACTACTGTAGCATGGAGTTCTAGGTGGAAGTTCAACTTATCAGTCTCCACTGCAGTACCGGTATATAAACAATGTTTTGGAACCAAAAGCAAATTTTGTGTGCCTCTGGGATCTAGTGGGGGATTGCTGGAATTTGATCTATATATGAGGCATCCCAATAGCATTCTCAGAATTCCTAATAAATCATAGAGGCTCACTCATCCATTCATGCAAGGAAAGGGGTGGAACAAAAGTATAGTCCCATACTACTTACTTAGTAGGAGTTGGACCTCTTTATAAGTGAGGTTGTTTCCCCACGTGTATGAGCATGTGAACAAGAGAGAAAGAGAGAGAGAGAGAGAGAGAGAGAGAGATAGCAAGCACACTTGCTCCCTTGGTGGTTTTGGTAATTAATAACAACATATAAGGCATTGGACTTACGTTTCCACCAAGTATATTTCAGGAAATATTCAATGATAGGATTGGCGAAAGGATTGTGGAGATTGTGGAATGCCCCAAGATGCAAGGAAATAGGTTGGCAAAGCTTCAAGAAAGAGGAATCTACATTTTACATTTGTGAGAAATCACTTTGAGTCCATAGGAAAGCCAATACTATTAAAAGGGGGTAAGGTTTTGTTGGTGAACAAAATGCTCATACGTGCACAAGTGATAGTCACCAAAGACACCCACAAACTCTCCCACCAAATTCTGTTCAAGGCCAAATACTCAAAATCGGTGCAACCAACATTCCACACTCAGTGCCAACGATTCTAAACCCTAGACAGACTCAGCCAAACCCTAACTTTTCGGTACAACCGATACTACATTCGGTGCCACCGAGTTGGGCTGCCAACTTTCTGTTAAGCAAGTTCATAGTTTCGGTCCCTCCGCGATTGTTGGATCGGCGTCACCGAGAATGGACATTCTGACTGTTGTCACCTTATTAGTGCAACCGAGATTCCTATATCGGTCTCATCAAGATTCAAAAGTTGCTAACTTTAGGTCACTTCGGTACTACCGACATGCACAAATCGGTTCCACCGAGTCTGACTTGTTGTGTGTAACGGTTGGATTTTTGGAGATGCCTAAATATACCCCTCCACCACCACCTACTCGAGAGAGAAGCACTTAGAACTGTTCCCCACTCATATCTATCAGTTTTTTGAGAGAGAACCACCTATCCTTGTATTGAGGTCAAGATCTTCCACTCCAACCATATGGATCTTGATTTCTAGCCTCCCCAACTTTCTTTCCACCCAATAAATCTCTTCTACCAAGCCAAATTTGTGAGAGAGTGATTGTGTGTTGAGGAGTCTATCATCTTGAAGCACAAGAGCAAGGATTTCATCGCATTACCGAGCCTATTACCTTTTGGAGGGTGGTGCCTCCTAGATTGGTTAGGTGTCGCTTGGGAGCCTCCTACTTCGTGTTGTGGAGTGAACCAAGAAGTTTTTAAGGGCAAGGAGATCGCCTACTTCGTGAAGATCTACCCTGAGTAAGGCTAGTCCTCCGTGGACGTAGGCCATCATGGCATAGTCAAGGTTGCTTCTTCATGGAACCCTCCGTGGGTAGAGCCCTCCGTGGACTCTCGTGACTCTTACCCTCCGTGGGTTGAAGACTCCATGAACGTGGACGTACGATAGCACCACCTATCAGAACCACGGGAAAATCATCGTGTCACCAATTGCGTCTGATCTTCCTACCCTCTCTTTACTTACATGCTTGTCTTTACTTTACGTTGATATACTCTTAGACATGCATGTGTAGGGTGTACTTGACATACTATGAATGCTAAAATCTGCCAAGAATTAAAATTAGGAAAAAGTAGATTTTTATTTGGTCAAGTAGTCTAATCACCCCCCCTCTAGCACTACTTTTGATCATACAAGTGGTATCAGAGCTTTGGTCTCCATTGCATTGGTCTCACAACCTAGGAGAGTATGGCGTCTTGTGAGGGAAATTATCACCGTAGAGGTCCGTATTTTGATGGCACAAATTTTGCTAGTTGGAAGCACAAAATGAAAATGCATTTGCTTGGTCATAACCCTGTTGTTTGGGCTGTTGTTCATGTTGGCTTGCAAGGTGAATTCTTTGTGGAAGGAAAGGAACCCGATCGTGAAGCGACCGCGGATGAGTTGAAGATGTTGCAACTCAATGCTCAAGCATGTGACATTCTTTTCAACTGCCTATGCCCCGAAGTATTCAACAAAATCAGCCATCTTGAACATGCAAAAGAGATTTGGGATACTTTAGTTGATATGCACGAAGGAACTGAGTCCGTGAGAGAATCCAAGTTAGATGTTCTTTAAGGTCAGCTTGACAAGTTCAAGATGAAGGATGGTGCAGGAGTCGCTGAGATGTACTCTAGGCTAGCTCTCATCACAAATGAGATTGGCGGCTTAGGAAGCGAAGAAATGACTGACAAATTCATCATCAAGAAGATACTTCGAGCTTTGGATGATCGATATGACACCGTTTGCACATTGAGCCAAATGATGCCCAACTACAAAGATCTCAAGCCAACGGAAGTGATTGGTAGAATTGTTGCTCATGAAATGACAATCAAAGACAAGGAAGAGCTTCACCACAAGTCTAGCGGTGCTTACAAAGCCACAAGTGATGCTCCCGCTACCTCAAGCGACAACCTTGTCACAAATGAAGAGATAAGCCTCATGGTCAAGAAATTCAACAAGTTCTAAAAGAATAGAAGCAAATATCAAAGCTCCAAATCAAGATATGAAGAGAAGCATTCGTCAAGTCGTGACCGAAACTGCTACAATTGTGGGAATCCCGGACACTACTCCAATGAGTGCATGACTCCTTACAAGAGGAAAGAAGGGTCACCAAGAAGACGAAGCTCAAGAGACGAGTCACCTCGAAGAGAGAGAAGGAGTAGAGATGATCGTTATGAACGAAGACCCTCAAGAAGAAGTAGGGACTCGGAGAAGAAGGACAAGTACACCAAGAGCTACTCAAGAAGGAAACATCAATCTCATGTTGGTGAATGGGTTTCCGGCTCCGAATCCGACAACCACTACGAGAGAAGCTATCACTCCAACTCCGACTATAGTCAAGATGAAGATGTTGCCAGACTTGCACTAGTGACTACCAACTCCTATGGTCCATTTGATTCACCAAACGAAGGGAGTGGAAGTTGCTTCATGGCTAAAGGCCCCAAGGTATCACACCCCGAGTATCTTGATTTCAATAGTGATGAACATGACTTGTTAATTAAAGATGACTTGCTATTTGACAAATCTAGTAACGTTAGTAAAAATGAACTTGCTAGTACTCACTCTAGTATAGATAAGTTGTGTGATGATGATAAGTTGGAAATAGAACTACTAACTCAGGAACTAAAAACTCTTAACTTAGCTCACGAGTCAACTCTAGAAGATCATAGAGAGCTTGTAAGGACACATGAGAAGTTACGCTTCGAGAAGCTCAACTTAGAGCAAGATCATGAGTTCCTTAAAGATATCAATGACGATCTTCGAAAGAAGACTTCCTCTTATCTAGCCAAGCGACTTCCCTTATCTACATTCATGCCACAAGTTAAGTCTAAGCAAGCTAGTAACAAAGGAAAGAAAGGTTCTTCAACTAGTAGCAATAAAAACGATAAATCCAATGATATTGCTTCTAGTAGTTCTCTTGATCCCACTAACTCTTTTCTTAGCCAAGTTACACTTGAGCAAGAAAATGAACTCTTGAAAGGGATTATAGAGAAAGGTATCTACAAGAGTCTTGAAGGGTGCAAGCAATTTGAGGAGATTGTACGCAAGCACGGAGGATACCGGAAGAATCGTGGTGTTGGCTACTTCAACGCTAATGGAGTTGAATGGGAAGAAGGTCAATACCCCAATCCCAAGTTTTTTTCCTAAAAAGGAGAAGTATGAAAATACTCTCCCCAAGGGAACAAAAGCTCAAGATGACCTTCCACCACAAGACACCAAGCTCAAGGACAAGAACAATCTTGAAGAGGACATTGACTCTTATGAAGATGAATGCCAAGCTTTGGTGAAGTGGGTTCCCAACGGTACCACAAGCTCAAATTCTACAAGTGCTACTTCAACACCAAGGATCCTCATCAACTTGATGTGGGACCCAAGAAGAAGAACTAGAGAAGTTCTTGAGGGGTGACTCCGCCCATGAAATAAACTCACATTCATTATTGGCAAGAACTATTTTGCAAACAACATCAACTCTATGCAATAGTTCAAGGAGTCACACATTCCCTCAAAGGTAAGCAAGGGACAAGGTAATCAACAAATCAATGGACATCATAACATATGCTTTGGAGTCCATGTCCATAGATATCCTTGTATTTGTCTCTTGTGTGTTGGGACTAACCCATGTAGGTGAGAAGAGTAATGAAATAATAAGGATGCTCCCAACTCTTGGTGATCTTCATCAACTTTGAGCATCCACCACTACCTCACCAACATGAAGTCTTCATCGACAAAACCCAAGGTTAGTTTGTCCCTCCTATGGGGGGATGTCACATCAAGGGGGGAGCTTTACTCTAAGACTTGAGTTAAAGCATCTCTTAGAATGTGACAACAATAAATGCTTTATGTAAAAGTGGTAACCCCACTTGTGCTTAAACGATGAGTATGACCTATGATCAAGTATTCTTACTTGGCTCCTAAGTCAATATACTCATATATAGATGACTCCGTCATCGCCAAAGTGCTTTTTAGATGCTATTGTGTTTGTTCATGTTTGCCATGATTTCATTTGACATCTTATTATGTGAGCATGTTGGTATGCATTGATTTACTCATTCGAGGATATCCAATTGTTGCTATTTGGTCTTTCATTTTTATTTCCCAATTGGATATACAATAATGCCTAGGACCACTCCTTTAGCTATCTATGCTTTCTCACCTCATACTCTATTCATGCTGCATCACAAAAATTTGAACAAGTACTTTTCGATCACTCTGTGTGAGGAGCACTCAGAGTTTCGTATCGTCAAGGACTGACCATTAAAACCTCCCAATTGCATCTGGGTGGAACCAACCCACAATTCTTGGTCTCACCAAATGCCTAGGGTTGATCTGGTTTTTTTACCTCGGTAAGACTGATTCCATATTCTCGGTTACACCAAGTTTCCCTGTTAGCTGACAGTTGAGAAACTCGGTGACACCGAAAATTTAGAATTGGTGTCATCGACAGCGATGGGTATATGATCTGTGGACCTCGACACTTTCAATTTCACTCGTCAAACGTCGTGCCTCCACAACCCTAGCTGCCGCCCGAAGACCCCTGGTCATCGCCTTGCCGTCCCCGAGCGCCTCCGCCGTTGGGAATTGTCGTCGTCGCCGTCTTCTTCACCAACGTCGCCGCCGTAGCGAATCCATTTCCGCATTAGGGTATGGATTCGGCTCCCTCTCGCACTCCTCTATCCAAATCTTGCGCATTAGGGCATATTTCCCATATATCCACAGTTTGAAATCTTTCTATCCACAAGAAAATCCTATAGAGTAGAGAACCATGGATTTTTAGGGTTTTGCCGTCCGCCCGATGAAACTCGGTGGAACCGAAGAAGGAAAATCGGTGTCACCGATTAGTATGTCTGTCTTGCTGAGAACTTTCTCGGTGAAACCGAGTGCACCTTTCGGTCTCACCAAAAGGGGTGCCAAGTTTTGGTTAAGGAGAAAGTCAGTCTCAGTAGCTCCGAATTTTTTTGCTTCGGCAGTACCAATTTTCATTTGACAGAATGTAAATCTTTGAAAATCTTCTGTTTGAACTTTCAAAAATAAGCCTCATTTTGTGATGATTTATCCTATTCTACTCTTCTATACTCTATTCACAAGGTCAGCATGTCAGGGTCACACAGTTAGAATTTGCCAGAGTAGAACGTTGAGATGAGTTCAGGCACGAGTCCTGAGTCCAGTTCTTCCACACATCCAGGCACTCCCAGTTCTCATGGGTTGCCTAAGGATGCCACTAGGACAAGGAAGAGACTCAATTCAGAGGAAGAGGATTCAGATTTTGTCCCATCAGAGATTCTTGCTAAGAAGCAAGAGAAGGCTGAAAGTAAGGATGCCAATGAGGCCACCTCATCTAAGAAGGTGGTCAGCAAAATTTATGCTCCTGCAGAAACCTTCAAAGCACATAAGAGTGCTAGGGCTACAGTGTCTGTTGAGGTCCCCGGGAAGGCTGTGCCAAAGAAGACAGCCAGGAAGAGGATCATCCGTGTGCAGGGCAGGCCTACATCAATGTATGAGGATCCAGAGGAGGCTGCTACTGTTGGTGTTATTGCTGCTGAGGAGGAACTTGCTGCTCAGGCCCCTCCTAAGAAGAAGGCCAAGAAACCTTTGGTTGATGTTATGCCCAAGCCAGGCACCTCCAAGAGCACCAAGGCAACTTCAAAGAAAGTTGTTGCACAGAAGTCCAAGAGGACTACCAGAGACATACCTGCTTCTGAGAAGAACAAAAAGTCCACTTTCAGAGAAGCTGGTGATGATGATTCTATGACTATTCTGATGAAGCTTAGACCTCACCTTCCAGTTCATGATGCCAGCCACCCAGAAGCTGAG
This sequence comes from Hordeum marinum, assembly GCA_022496015.1. Classification (NCBI taxonomy): domain Eukaryota; kingdom Viridiplantae; phylum Streptophyta; class Magnoliopsida; order Poales; family Poaceae; genus Hordeum; species Hordeum marinum. The sequence goes on along the minus strand of CM039673.1, from coordinate 364,530,211 downwards.
GATATGAAGAAGAGGAAGGATTAATGCTTGAGGGCATGGAGACCTATTGATCCATATGCCCAGAGGAGAAAGACTGTTGTAGATTACAGGTTTTATACCAAGAAACAGCAAGACTTCTATGAGACGGTTTTGCTAGACAAGAGTCCTGCAGTCAGTGACATGAGATATGTTGACTGGAAGTACATCAAAGATAATGAAGATTAATTTCCATGTGTCCAATACAATTTCCACTTCATTGGACTTGTTAAATTTGTTGGGAAGGAGTTCACTGCTTGGAACGATGAGATGATCATGCAATTCTACTCCACTACACATTTCTATGGAGATGGTAGAATTGTCTGGATGATTGAAGGAGCAAGATATGAATCTACTATTGATGAGTGGGCTACCATATTAGGAGTCCTAGAGGTTCAGGATGGAGATTTGGATGTCTACACAAAATCCAAGGAGAGCCAGAATGTTATGAAGGATATGTATAATCCTATCCCTACAGATAAAGTGCAATCTCACAAGCTTGGCTCTATCTACTTTCTCCAGCTAGGCCTCTGTACCATGAACACTATCCCGAGGCATACCTTGATGCCCAAGTCTGGAGATGAGAAGATGATTCGTGGATACTCCATCAACATGCTCATCCATCTTGATCGTCACACCAAGATTCGAGTGATGTACTTGATAGTGGAGACTGTGAAGAGGGTTGTTGCTCATCAAAAGCGCTCATGCTGCTGCTGATCAGAAGCGCTCATGCTGCTACACACCCTATATCCAGATGCTCATCAATTCTCAACTTGGGAAGCACATCTTTGCTCTGGACAGTCCCCATTTGCCACTTCAGCCGGACTTTGAGGACAACGTTGTGGTGATGGACCCAGACCATCCCACATCAGCTACAGCTCAGGTGCATGTAGAGGCAGAAGCATAGACAGCTCGAGCCACTAGTGCTCAGGTTCCCAGGTCCAGGAACAAGCAGATGGATCTTTTGATCACCACTGTCATGGAGATGAAGAAGGACATCAAGACCATCATGGATACTCAGGAGAGGCTTGCAAACATCATTGATGATAGAGTGAAAACTCTAAATGACAAGGTTGATAGGTTGACTAAGACAGACAATGAGCTCAAGAAGGAGGTTGATGAAGCCCCAATCTGTTGCCACTCCTCAGAATCTGATTCTTCTGATTATGATGAGGAAGATAGTGCACATGTCAGAAAGACTGCCCAGTTCACAACTAAGGCCAAGACTCCTACAGTACCAGCTCCAGAGATGAGGCCTTCATCTTCTGCTCCAGCCACACTATCTTCAGCTCCATCAGCTCCAGTGCCTCCGGTATCTACTCCAGCTCCATCCAGAACTTCAGAAAAAGTCTTTGCCGATGCAGTTCTCTCGACTCCGACATCGACGACCGGAGGAGATCAACCGCAGAACGATTAGCTATATCTCTTTAAAAAAATTGGTAACTTGTTTGTTGGGGAACGTTGCATGGGAAACAATAAATTTCCTATGCACACGCAAGATCTATCCATGGTGATGAGCATCTACGAGAGGGAGAGTGGATCTACATACCCTTGTAGATCGCTAACCGGGAAGCGTTAAGAAACACGGTTGGTGTAGTCTAACGTCTTCGCGATCCAAATCGCCGAGTGTCCCGCGATCTCATCACGATCCGTCCCGCGATCCAATCACGATCCGTCCCGCGATCCAATCACGATCCGTCCCGCGAACTCATCACGATCCGTCCCGCGATCTCATCACAATCCGTCCCACGAACTCATCATGATCCGTCTCGCAAACTCATCACGATCCGTCTCGTGATCTTGATCACAGTCCTTCCGATCTAGCGCCGAACGGACAGCACCTCCGCGTTCAGCACACGTACAGCTTGATGACGATCTCCGCCTTCTTGATCCAGCAAGAGGGAGCAGACAGGTAGAAGAGTTCTCCGGCAGCGTGATGGCGCTGCGGCGATGGTGGTGGAGCTATTTCGGCAGGGCTTCGCCTAAGCACTACAGAAAACCGATCTAGAGGAGAAGCTATGCACTAGAGGAACGGGTGGCACGTGGCTGAAAATCTTGTGCCAAAACCCTAAAATCCTCTAGTATATATAGGAGGAGAGGAGGAGGAGTCTTGGCTGCCAAAGAGGCAGCCCTTGGGTCGGCCAAACCAAGGAGGGAGGAGTCCTCCTCCTCCACTCCTAGTAGGATTAGGACTCCTTCCTTATTTGGCCCTTTTTTGCCTTTTTCCACCTTTTTCCTTTTGGGCTTTTCTTCCCAGCCGCATGGGCCTTGTGTGGGACTTCCACCAACCCATAAAGGGCTGGTATTTACACTCCCACAGCCCATATAGCCTCTTGGGTCGAAATACCCCTCCCGATGGTCCCTCGGTACACTACCGGCACTCTCGGTACACTACCGATGAGCCCGAAACTTTTCCGGCGATCAAAATAGGACTTCCTATATATCAATATTTACCTCCGTACCATTCCGGAGCTCCTCGTGATGTCCGAGATCTCATCCGGAACTCCGAACAACCTTCGGTCACCACCATGCATAACTCTATACTACCGAAACGTCACCAAACCTTAAGTGTGCAGACCCTACGGGTTTGAGAACTATGTAGACATGAACGAGACACCTCTATGGTCAATAACCAATAGCGGGACCTGGATGCCCATATTGGTTCCTACATATTCTACGAAGATCTTTATCGGTCGAACCTCTATGTCAAGGATTCAGTTAATCCCGTATGATGTTTCCCTTTGTTCTTCGGTATGTTACTTGCCCGAGATTCGATCGTCGGTATCAGTATACCTAGGTCAACCTCGTTACCGGCAAGTCTCTTTACTCGTTCCGTAATACAAGATCCTGTGGCTAACACTTAGTCACATTGCTTGCAAGGCTTATTGTGATGTTGTATTATCAAGTGGGCCCTGAGATACCTATCCGTCACACGGAGTAACAAATCCCAGTCTTGATCCATGCCAACCCAACAAACACCTTCGGAGATACCTGTAGTACACCTTTATAGTCACCCAGTTACGTTGCGACGTTTGATACCCACAAAGCACTCCTCCGGTGTCTGTGAGTTGCATGATCTCATGGTCAAAGGAACATATACTTGACATGCAAAAAACAGTAGCAATAAACTGACACGATCATATGCTACGTTTGTAGTTTGGGTATTGTCCATCACACCATTATCCTAATGATGTGATCCTGTTATCAAATGACATCTCATGTCCATGGCTAGGAAACCTTAACCATCTTTGATCAACGAGCTAGTCTATTAGAGGGATACTAGGGACATGGTTTTGTCTATGTATCCACACATGCATCTAAGTCTCCGATCAATACAATTATAGCATGGATAATAAATGATTATCATGAACAAGGAAATATGATAATAACTAATTTATTATTGCCTCTAGGGCATATTTCCAACAGTCTCCCACTTGCACTAGAGTCAATAATCTAGTTCACATCACCATGTGATTCGCATTGTTATGAATCTAACACCCACTGAGTTCTGGGGCTTGATCATGCTTTGCATGTCAGAGAGGTCTTATAGTCAACGGGTCTGCGACATTCAGATTCGTGTGTACTTTGTAAATTTCTATGCAAACCGTAAACACTGCTACCACACTCCACTTGGTACTATTCCAAATGGCTGCTCCACTATACGTATCCAGATTGCTACTACGAGTCATCCGGATTGGTGTTAAAGCTTGCATCGACGTAACTCTTTACGGCGAACTCTTTATCACCTCCATAATCGAGAAACATCTCCTTAGTCTTTTAGTTACTAAGGATAATCTTGACCGCAGTCCAGTGCTCCATTCCAGGATCACTTTGAAACCTTTCGGACATACTTATGGTAAGGTTGACATCGGGTCTTGTGCACAGCATTGCATACATGATAGAGCCTATGGCTGAAGCATAGGGGATGACACTCATCTTTTCTCTATCTTCTGCAGTCACTGGGCATTGAGTCTTACTCAACTTCACACCTTATAAATCAGGTGAGAACTCTTTCTCTGACTGATCCATTTTGAATTCTTTCAAAAACTTTGTCAAGGTATGTACTTATTGAAAAGTCTCATCAAGCTTCTTGATCTATCTCTATAGATCTTGATGCTCAACAATTAGGTAGCTTTATCCAGGTCTTCCTTTGAAAAACTCGTTTCAAACAACCGTTCATGCTTTCCAGAAATTCTACGTCCTTTCCGATCAACAATATGTCAACCACATATGCTTACCAGAAACTCTATAGTGCTCCCACTCACTTTATTGTAAATACAAGTTTCTCATACACTTTGTATATACTCAAAAACTTTGATCACCTCATCAAAGTGTATATTCCAACTCCGAGATGCTTGCTTCAGTTCATAGAAGGATCACTAAAGCTTGCACACCTTTTAGCATCCTTAGGACTGACAAAAACCTTCTGGTTCTATCTCATACAACCTTTCCTTGAGGAATGAAACGATGTTTTGACATCCATCCGCCAGATTTCATAATTGAAAAATGCAGCAACTCCTAACATAATTCCAACCGACTTTAGCATCGCTACAAGCGAGAAAGTCTCATCGTAGTCAACTCCTTGAACTTGCCGAAACTTGTTTGCGACAAGTCGAGCTTTATAAATGGTGACATTCACCCTCAGTGTCTGTCTTCATCTTAAAGGTCCATTTGTACTCGACGACCTGCCGTCCAACCAGCAAGTCTACCAAAGTCTATACTTGGTTTTTATACATGGATCCTTTCTCGGATTTTGTGGCCACTAACCATTTGTCGGAATCCGGGCCCATCATCGCTTCTCCACAGCTCGTAGGTTCATCGTTGTCCAACAACATGACCTCCAAGACAGGGTTGTCGTACCGCTCAGGAGCAGTACACATCCTTTTCGACCTACGAGGTTCCATAGTAACTTGATCCGAAGCTTCATGATCATCATCATTAACTTCCTCTTCAACTAACGTAGGCTTCACAGAAAACAACTTCCTACGCTGCGCTACTCTCTGGTTGAACAAAGGTTCAACAACCTCATCAAGTTATGTCTTCCTCTCACTCAATTCTTTCGAGAGAAACTTTTTCTCAAGAAAGGACCCAGTTTAAGCAACAAACACTTTATGCTTGGATCTGAGATAGAAGGTTTACCCAACTGTTCTTAGGGTATTCTATGAAGATGCATTTGTCCGCTTTGGGTTCAAGCTCATTAGGTGAAAACATTTTCCACACGAGCGTCGCAGCCCTAAACATTAAGAAATGACAGCTTGGGTTTCTATTAAACCCTAATTCACATCATGTCATCTCAACGGATTTAGATGGTGCCCTATTTAAAGTGAATGTAGTTGTCTCTAATGCATAACCCCAAAATTATAGTAGCAAAACGATAAGAGACATCATAGCACGCACCATATCCAATAGAGTACGACTATGACATTCGGACACACCATCACACTATGGTGTTCCAGGTGGCGTGAGTTGTGAAACAACTTTCACATTGTCTAAAGTTGTATGCCAAACTCGTAACTCAGATATTCACCTCCACGATCATATCGTGGACATTTTTATCTACTTGTCACGATGATCTTAAACTTCACTCTGAATTTTCTTGAACCTTTCAAACGATTCAGACTTGTGTTTCATTAAGTAAATATACACTATATCTACTCAAATCATAAGTGAAGGTGAGAAAATAACGATATCCACCGCATGCTACAAGACTCATTGGATTGCATACATCAACATGTATCATTTCCAATAAATCACTTGCCCGCTCCATCAAACCGGAAAACGGGGTCCTTAGTCATCTTGACCAAGAGGCATGGTTTGCATGTGTCAACCGATTCGAAATCGAATGAGTCCAAAGATCCATCAGCATGGAGTTTCTTCATGCGTTTTACACCAATATGACATTTAGCGGTAGTGCCACAAGTATGTGGTACTATTATTATTTACTTTGTATCTTTTGGCATCAATGTTATGAACATGTGTATTACTATGATCAACATTCAACAAACCATTCTCACTGGGTGCTTGACCATTGAAGGTATTATTCATGTAAACAGAATAACCATTATTCTCTAACTTAAATGAATAACCGTGTTACAATAAACACGATCCAATCACGTTCAAGCTCAACGCAAAACACCAAATAAAATTTATTTAGGTTTGTCACTAATCCCGAAGGTAGAGAGAGCGTGCGATGTTGATCACATCAACCTTGGAAACATTTCCAACACACATCGTCACCTCACCCTTAGCTAGTTCTCCGTTTATTCTGTAGCTTTTATTTTGAGTTACTAACGTTTAGCAATCGGACCGGTATCCAATACCCGGGTGCTACTAGGAGTACTCGCAAGGTACACATCATTAAAACGTATATCAAATATACTTCTGTCGACGTTGCCAAACTTCTTATCTACCAAGTATCTAGGGTTGTCCGCTTCAGCGACCTCTCTCCTCGTTATCGAAGCACTTAGTCTCGGGTTTGGATTCAACTTTGGGTTGCTTCACTGGAGCAGCAACTGACTTGCTATCCATGAAGTTTCCCTCCTTTCTCTTGCCCTTCTCGAAACTAGTGGTTTGACTAACCATCAACACTTGACGCTCCTTCTTGATTTCTACCTTCACGGTGTCAAACATCGCGAACGGCTCAGGGATCATTATTTCTATCCCTAGCATTTTATAGTTCATCACCAAGTTCTAGTAGCTTAGTGACAGTGACTGGGAGAACTATATTAATCACTATCTTATCTAGAATATCAACTCCCACTCGATTCAAGCGATTGTAGCACCAAGACAATCTGAGCACATGCTCAACAATTGAGCTATTCTGTTTCATCTTGCAAGCAAAGAATCTTGTTGGAGATCTCATATCTCGCAACACGGGCACGAGCCTGAGATCCTAATTTCAGCTCTTAGAACATCTCATATGTTCTGTGACGTTCAAAACATTTTGGAGCCTCAATTCAAAGCCGTAATGCATGATGCACTAATTATCAAGTAGTCATCGGAACGTGCCTGTCAGATGTTCACAACATCTACAAACGACGCTAGAGGGGTTGGTGCACCGAGCGGTGCATTAAGGACATAAGCCTTCTGTGCAGCAATGAGGACAACCCTCAGATCACGGACCCAGTACGCAATATTGCTACCATTATCTTTCAACTCTATTTCTCTAGGAACATATAAAAATTCAAGGGAGCTACAACATGAGCTAGTAATCTACAACATAATTTTGCAAGGACAATACTGACTATGTTCATGATAATGAGTTCAATTAATTACTTAAGAACTCCCACTCAAATTGACATCCCTCCGGTCATTCGAGTGATACATGATCCAAATTCACCAACTCAAGTCCGATCATCACGTGAGTTGAGGTGGTTTCAATGGTGAACATCATCATGTTGATCATATCTACTATATGACTCATGTTTGAACTTTCGGTCTCTTGTGTTCCGAGGCCATGTATGTACATGCTAGGCTCGTCAAGTTTAACCCGAGTGTTCTGCATGTGCAACACTGGCTTGCACCCGTTGTATGTGAACGTAGAGTCTATCACACCCGATCATCACGTGGTGTCTCGACACGACAAACTTTCGCAATGGTGCACACTCGGGGAGAACACAATTCATCTCGAAATTTAAGTGAGGGATCACCTTATAATGCTACCATCGTCCTAAGCAAAACAAGGTGCATAAAAGGATTAACATCACATGCAAATCATAAGTGACATGATATGGCCATGAACTTGTGCTTTTGATATCCATCTTGAAAGCACCGGCATGATCTTCATCGTTACCGGCACGACACCATGATCTCCATCAACGTGTCACCATTGGGGTTGTTGCACCCATCATGATTGTACTACTATTGCTACCGTTTAGCGATAAAGTAAAGCATTATATAGCGCTTAATGATTGACACGCAGGTCATACAATAGTTAAAGACAACCCTATGGATCCTGCCGGTTGCCGTACTCATCGACATGCAAGTTGTGATAATCTATACATCACATGATCATCTCATACATCACATATATCACATCATGTAATTGGCCATATCACATCACAACATACCCTGCAAAAACAAGTTAGACGTCATCTAATTGTTGTTGCATGTTTTACGTGGCTGCTACGTGTATCTAGCAAGAACAATTCTCATCTTCGCGAAAACCACAACGGTGATACACTAGTTACTTTTCAAACTTCTCAAGGACCGCCTTTGTCGAATCCGATCCAACTAAAGTAGGAGAAACAGACACCCGCCAGCCATCTTTGTGCAACGAAGTTACACGTCAGTCGATGGAACCGGTCTCTCGTAAGCGTACGAGTAATGTTGGTCCGGGCCGCTTCATCCCACAATACCGCTGAACCAAACACGACCAAGGGAGGAAGCAATCTAAGCATCAATGCCCACAAACACTTTGTGTTCTGCTCGAGATCTCATCTACACATAGACCTAGCTCATGATGCCACTGTTGCGGAATGTTGCATGGGAAACAAAAAAAATCCTACGCACACGCAAGATCTATCCATGGTGATGAGCATCTACGAGAGGGAGAGTGGATCTACATACCCTTGTAGATCGCTAAGCGGGAAGCGTTAAGAAACGCGGTTGGTGTAGTCGAACGTCTTCGCGATCCAAATCGCCGAGTGTCCCGCGATCTCATCACGATCCGTCCCGCGATCCAATCACAATCCGTCCCGCGAACTCATCACGATCCGTACCACGATCTCATCACGATCCGTCCCGTGAACTCATAACGATCCGTCCCACGAACTCATCATGATCCGTCTCGCGATCTTGATCACGGTCCTTCCGATCTAGCGCCGAATGGACGGCACCTCCGCGTTCAGCACACGTACAACTTGATGACGATCTCCGCCTTCTTGATCCAGAAAGAGGGAGCATAGAGGTAGAAGAGTTCTCTGGCAGCGTGATGGCGCTGCGGCGATGGTGGTGGAGCTATTTCGGCAGGGCTGCGCCTAAGCACTGCAGAAACCGATCTAGTGGAGAAGCTATCCACTAGAGGTACGGGTGGCACGTGGCTGAAAATCTTGTGCCAAAACCCTAAAATCCTCTAGTATATATAGGAGGAGAGGAGGAGGAGGCTTGGCTACCAAATAGGCAGCCCTTGGGTTGGCCAAATCAAGGAGGGAGGAGTCCTCCTCCTCCACTCCTAGTAGGATTAGGACTCCTTCCTTATTTGGCCCTTTTTTTGCCTTTTTCCACCTTTTTCCTTTTGGGCTTTTCTTCCCAGCCGCATGGGCCTTGTGTAGGACTTCCACCAGCCCACAAAGGGCTTGTATTTACACTCCCACATCCCATATAGCCTCTTGGGTCGAAATACCCCTCCCGATGGTCCCTCGGTACACTACCGATGAGCCCGAAACTTTTCTGGCGATCAAAACAGGACTTCCTATATATCAATCTTTACCTCCAGACCATTTTGGAGCTCCTCGTGACGTCCGGGATCTCATCCGGAACTCCGAACAACCTTCGGTCACCATCATGCATAACTCTATACTACCAAAACATCACCAAACCTTAAGTGTGCAGACCCTGCGGGTTCGAGAACTATGTAGACATGACCGAGACACCTCTACGGTCAATAACCAATAGCGGGACCTAGATGCCCATATTGGTTCCTACATATTCTAAGAATATCTTTATCGGTCGAACCTCTATGTCAAGGATTCAGTTAATCCCGTATGATGTTTCCCTTTGTTCTTCGGTATGTTACTTGCCCGAGATTCGATCGTCGGTATCAGTATACCTAGGTCAACCTCGTTACCGGCAAGTCTCTTTACTCGTTCCGTAATACAAGATCCCATGGCTAACACTTAGTCACATTGCTTGCAAGGCTTATTGTGATGTTGTATTACCGAGTGGGCCCTGAGATACCTCTTCGTCACACAAAGTAACAAATCCCAGTCTTGATCCATGCCAACCCAACAGACACCTTCGGAGATACCTGTAATGCACCTTTATAGTCACCCAGTTACGTTGCGACTTTTAATACACACAAGGCACTCCTTTGGTATCCGTGAGTTGCATGATCTCATGGTCAAAGGAACATATACTTGACATGCAGAAAACAGTAGCAATAAACTGACACGATCATATGCTACGTTTGTAGTTTGGGTCTTGTCCATCACACCATTCTCCTAATGATGTGATCCCGTTATCAAATGACATCTCATGTCCATGGCTAGGAAACCTTAACCATCTTTGATCAACGAGCTAGTCTATTAGAGGGATACTAGGGACATGGTTTTGTCTATGTATCCACACATGCATCTAAGTCTCCGATCAATACAATTATAGCATGGATAATAAACGATTATCATGAACAAGGAAATATTATAATAACTAATTTATTATTGCCTCTAGGGCATATTTCCAACATTCTTGCCAAAGGGGGAGAAGTTATATATAGATCTCTTAGGCTTCGAGAGAGCGTCTATTTTTATTTGCCGGTTTTACAAAACATTTAGTTCGGTTGGTTTGACGTGAGATACTTTTGTGTTTGTGTGTGATCATACGCTGTTATGTGTGTTGCTACTATTTCCCATCTTTTGATGATTATGTGATGATCACTCACTTTGCTTGTTGCATTGTGCTATGTTGATTAACTCTTATTATTCTCGCACACCACCAAGTTGTATGTGACATGGAAGAAGTGCCCCATGTACCTAATCGATTGTGCATTTGCATTCAAACGCAACTTAAAATAATGCACAAGTTTAGGGGAAGCTCTTGCTTATCACATACTTCTCAAAGCAACGATTCTATTCATTGATTATATCATATGTCGAAGCTTTGATCTATATGTTGTCATCAATTACCAAAAAGGGGGAGATTGAAAGCACACTTTCTCCCTTGGTGGTTTTGGTAATTAATAACAACATATAAGTCATTGGACTAATGTTTCCACCAAGTATATTTCAGGGAATGTTCAATGATAGGATTGGCAAAAGGATTGTGGAGATTGTGGAATGCCCCAAGATGCAAGGAAATAGGTTGGCAAAGCTTCAAGCAAGAGGACTCTACATTTTACATTTGTGAGAAATCACTTTGAGTCCATAGGAAAGCCAATACTATTAAAAGGGGGTAAGGTTTTGTTGGTGAACAAAATGCTCATACATGCAAAAGTGCTAGTCAGCAAAGACACCCACAAACTCTCCCACCAAAGTCTGTTCAAGGCCAAATACTCAAAATCAGTGCAACCAACATCCCACGCTTGGTACCATCGATTCTGAACCCTAGACAGACTCAGCCAAACCCTAACTTTTTGGTACAGCCGATACTGAATCGGTGCCACCGAGTTGGGCTGCTAACTTTCTGTTACACAAGTTCGCAGTTTCGGTCCATCCGAGATTGTTGGATTGGCATCATCGAGATTGGACATTCTGACCATTGGTCACCTTATCGGTGCAACCAAGATTCCTATATCGGTCTCACCGAGATTCAAAAGTTGCTAACTTTAAGTCACTTCTGTACAACCGAGATTCACATATCGGTTCCACCGAGTCTGACTTATTGTGTGTAATGGTTGGATTTTTGAAGATGCCTATATATACCCCTCCACCACCACCTACTCGAGAGATAAGCACTCAAAACTATTCCCCACTCACATCTATCAGTTTTCTGAGAGAGAATCACCTATCCTTGTGTTGAGGTCAAGATCTTCCACTCCAACCATATGAATCTTGATTTCTAGCCTCCCCAATTTGCTTTCCACCCAATCAATCTCTTATACCAAGCTAAATCTGTGAGAGAGTGATTGTGTGTTGAGGATTCTATCATCTTGAAGCACAAGAGCAAGGAGTTCGTTGCATTATCAAGCCTATTACCTTTTGGAGGGTGGTGCCTCCTAGATTGGTTAGGTGTCGCTTGGGAGCCTCCTACTTCGTGTTGTGGAGTGAACCAAGAAGTTTGTAAGGGCAAGGAGATCGCCTACTTCGTGAAGATCTACCCCGAGTAAGGCTAGCCCTCCATGGACGTAGGTCGTCATGGTATAGTCAAGGTTGCTTCTTCGTGGAACCCTCCGTGGGTAGAGCCCTCCGTGAACTCTTGCGACCGTTACCCTACATAGGTTGAAGACTCCATGAACATGGACATACGATAGAACCACCTATAGGAACCACGGGAAAAAGCATTGTGTCACCAATTGCGTTTGATCTTCCTACCCTCTCTTTACTTACATGCTTGTCTTTACATTCCGCTACTATACTCTTAGACATGCATGTGTAGGGTGTACTTGACATACTATGAATGCTAAAATCTGCCAAGAATTAAAATTGGGAAAAAGTAGATTTTATTTGGTCAAGTATTTTAATCACCCCCTCCTCTAGCACTACTTTCAATCCTACAGAGAGAGATACGCGCGCTCCTCCTCTGCTGCCCGCCTCATCACACCCCACCTCGTCACCACGCGTCACGAGTTGCAGGAATGAGCCAAGCAGTTGTATAAATTTTTGCCACACAGGACTTGTTGGGGATATAACCCCGCAATATGACCCGCCTTAGAGGCTCCAGTTCATATTGATGACTTGTAAGCCGGCCCATGGGTGAGCTGTAAGACTGGTGGCCCAGGAAGATAGAATGCTCAAGATGTGGGCCGCATGATGGCCCGGACATAGAAGACCCGGGTGTGTAAGCCGCCTCAAGGACAACTTGGACAGAAAGATAGAAAGAGACTTGGAGTCATAAGAAGACACGGATAGATAATTGTAAAGACCCGGTGGTCCTAACCTCCTATATAAAGGTAGACCCAGGGCGACTTAGGGGATAGGTTATCGAGAACTAGGTCAAGCTTCTAGCTCCTTGTAATCGATACACAAGCAATACAAACACAAGCAGGACGTAGGCTATTACCTCGACTTGAGGGGCCGAATCTGGGTAAATCCATGTCTTTCGTCCCGATCAACCCGTTTGAGTCCACCCCGTTAGCGATGGCCTCGAATCCAAGTCCGTTCACCCGGACATCTACCGTGATAAATCCACGATAGTTGGTGCCCACCGTGGGGCTAGCGCTTGGTGGTGTTGATTTCTCAAAGGGCTCTCTCCCAGGGCTCGAGGGATACGTGGTTGTAAGGATGAGCAAGAGTCACCGTGGCCGGCTCTACATCAACGACGCCGGATGGGGGCTTGATGCTGATTCTTTGGAATATGGATTCCGGGTTCCGTTTAGCGGGATCCAGGTTTTCATTGGAAAGGTTGATGGATCTACACCCGGGCCGGACATCTGCACCAACATCGTCGAGCCGGCTCGGCGTCGCCAATCTGCGAGTGGTGTGCAGCCTGCCCGTGCCCATCCAGGTCAAAAGCATGTTCTCGTGGGCTTCACTCAAGGTATGGACCTGGAAGCGTCCGGGTCACAGGGAACTCTTGTTTGCTCGGAAGATGAGTCCTCTAGTGGGGAGACAAAGTCAGTGTATCGGCTCAGTAACGGTGGCCTTGGGGGCTACTACGACACCTATTCTGAGGTAGAGGGCTTTGAGTCGGATGCTCCGAGACCCCCGATTCATGCGGCGGTGTTCAATGCGGGATTGGCTCCAGCCGCCGGTCACACAGCTGCGGGAGCCGCTGCAACGGGTGATAGCCCACCGCCGCTGGCTCAGGTTCTAGTGGAATTGATGGACGAGCTTACAGCTCTCATGGCCACGGAAGTAACACCGGATAATCAAGCAGCCCGGAATCTAGAGGTGGCACGGATCAAGGGTCGGATGGCAGAGGAACGACAAAGGATGGCTGAGCTAAAGATCCGGATGGAGGAAGAAGCGGAGCGTATCAAGGAAGATGCTTTCTATCTGGAGCTGGAACAAAGGTCAGCAGCCGTGGTGCACCGGAGGAGGCATCAATCCCGTCTGCCAGAACGTTACGAACCAAGGAACCTGTTTAATACCCCTGGTGCAAGGCGGGTTGCGGGTGCGCCAGAAAGCTGCCCGATGGAACGCCCGGCAACTCATCCACCCCAGCATAACCAAACTTCACCTAGAGCTTTTCCAACACCGGCGGGTCATTACTCTAACCCGGCCGAGAACATGGTGGCGGCGGCCACCCGGCTTGGGACGATTCCCATCCCAGATGAAGCACCCTTTGCGGAGGACGTGCGAAACGCCATTGGATATTTACAGACGGCCATGGCCCAGCAAGAGAGATATGCTCATAGCCGGAGCCGGGTTCACTCTACCCCCCTCCCCAGTCGAAGTTTCAGCCGGCACCACGAGTCGCCGGCATGTTCCAGCAGTCATCCACGTTGAGGACCACCAGAGGATGAGCAGGCGGCTCTAGATGCATAAGCCCTTACGGACCGGGCGAGGAACAGGCGAGAGGCGAAGATAGCGGCAACCCGTCCAGAGCCGGCACTTTCCGTCTCAATGGGAGTTGTTAGTACCAGAGCCGTAGGGGTGCCATGTTTAACTCCGACTCTGAGAAGTGAACGACTACCGAAAGATTTTAAGGGGCCTCGAAAAGTTCCGAATTACACAGCCGATCTACCCCGTGAGGCTTGGGTTGAGAGTTATGAGCTGGCCATGGAGATGCTGGACGTCAGTGAGGCAGTATGTGCAAAATATTTCATCATGATGCTTGAGGGTCCGGCTCGCACATGGTTGAAAGGTCTGCCGCCTAACACGATAAGTTCATGGGCGGAGCTGAGAGCGAAGTTTATTAAGAATTTTCAAGGGACCTGTAAGCAGCCTATGACCATTGTAGACTTGGACCATTGTGTTCAACTAGAAAATGAGTCGACCCATCATTGGGTCCGGCGGGTGTCGACCATTATTCACTCTTCAGAGCACATCACGGCGGCTCAAGCGGTGCTTATTCTGGAAAAGAACTATCATTTTGTTCCATTGAAATAGAAGCTCGGCCGGCTCAAGTGCACGTGTCAGGATATGGGAGAGCTCATGATGGCCCTGACAAAGTATGCCGACTCAGATAACACCAAGGATCCAGGCTCGGATGACGAGAAAGCCAATCAAGGGAAGAAGAACAATCAAGGCAAAGGCTTTGTGAACAATGGGAATCAGAATAAACAGAAGAATGCTGATGGCGGGTCAGAGCTAGTGGCAAACACCAACACAGAACAGAACCATCCCAAGGGGAACGGAAAATTCAGGTCGTTTCACCAAAGGAACAGAGGTCCTTTCAATTTAGAAGAAGTGCTTAAGAAGCCTTGTCTGGAGCACGGCACGCCTGATAAGCCGGCGTTACATGCATGGGGTGATTACTTTATCATGTAGAGATTCAAAAACCAGTATTCCTAGCCACGCAATAACCAGGGCGGTGGCCCGCCTGGCGGCTCAGGGCACGGCAGATCAGGGGCTGGATTCGGCGCCGGCGATTCAGGAGCCGGGCATCCGGGTCAAAATAACCAAGGGGGGCACCAACAGCATCCTGGCAACAACAGCAATAACAACAATCAGCAGCAGCGCAATCAATCTGGGTTTTAGAGTAACCCGAAGCAGCTCAGTTCCGGACAGTATCACGTGTTCACGACCGGTCACAGTAAACGAGACGAGAAGTTGCGGAGGCGAGCGGTTAATGCGGTTGCTCCGGCTCTCCCGCGGTACTTACCATGGTCTGAGTATGACATAATGTGGAGCCGGGAGGATCACCCGCCGCGGGTAGATGACCCGGGCCGGCTGGCTTTAGTTGTGGCCCCTCAGGTGAATGGCTATATGGTGAACAAGGTGCTCATGGACGGAGGCAGCAGTATCAACATCCTTTATTATGACACTTTCCGGCGGATGAAGTTGCTTGATAAAGACCTTAAACCTTCCTCCGCCGTCTTTCATGGTGTGGTCCCGGGTAAGTCGGCATACCCAGTGGACCGGATTTCTTTGGAAGTGGCTTTTGGCGATTAATATAATTCCAGGGTGGAGTCCTTGTGGTTTGAGGTGGTTAAAATCAAAAGTCCCTATAACACACTGTTTGGGAGGCCGGCTTATGCCAAATTTATGGCTAGGCCTTGCTATGTTTATTTACAACTCAAAATGCCCGGCTTAAACGGTACAATTACCAGTCACGGTAATCGGAAAATGGCTCTCGAGTGTGAGGAAGGAGATGCGGCGTATGCAGAGTCTAGTTGTGCCCAGGAGGAGCTAAAGTTCTACAAGGAGAACATTGACCCGGAGGATATGACCCTGCTGAAGAAGCCTACTACGGAAGTTGAGCCGCCGCTCAAGTTTTTGGCGGATGATACCAAGGCAGTAGATTTCAATCCGGGTGACTCATCCAAGCAGTTCATCATTAGGGCTCACATGGATCCCAAATAGGAAAGCGCGCTCATCGAATTCATCCGTGAGAATCGAGACATCTTTGCATGGAAGCCTTCTGACATGCCGGGTGTACCGAGAGAGTTCCCTGAGCACAACCTTAATGTGGATCCGAAGTTTAAGCCGGTTAAACAGTTTCTACAACGGTTCAACGAAGAGAGACGTAAAGCTATTGGGGAGGAAGTTGCCCGGATCTTGGCTGCAGGCTTTATAGTGGAAGTTTTTCACCCGGAGTGGTTGGCTAACCCGGTGCTAGTGCTCAAAAAGAGCGGCACCTGGCGTATGTGTATAGATTACACGGACCTTAACAAGGCTTGCTCGGCTGACCCTTTTGCACTCCCTCGTATCGATCAGATTATTGATGCTACAGCCGGTGTGAAAGTTTATGCTTCCTGGATGCATATTCAGGTTATCATCAGATCAAGATGGCAATGAAAGATCAGGAGAAGATGGCGTTTATTACACCCTTTGGGGCATTCTGCTACGTCTCCATGCCTTTCGGGCTCAAGAGTGCCCAGGCGACTTACCAATGATGTGTGCAGAACTGCCTTCACAGTCAGATTGGCCGAAATGTTCACGCTTACGTAGATGACATCATGGTTAAATCCATAAATAAAGAAACTCTCCTAGAGGATCTGAAGGAAACTTTTGACAATCTCCGGGTCTACAAGATGATGCTTAACCCGACGAAGTGTGTTTTTGGTGTTCCAGCAGGAAAGCTTTTGGGTTTCTTGGTCTCTGAGCGGGGCATCGAGGCTAACCCAGATAAAATTAAGGCTATCAGTTCTTTAGGAGAGCCGATGTGCATTAATGACGTTCAGCACCTTGCAGGACGGATTGCTGCGTTGAGCCGGTTCATAAGCCGGCTTGGGGAGAAGGACATTCCCTTATACCAGATGATGAAGAAGACAGACAAGTTTAAGTGGAGCAAGGTAGCGGCTGAAGCACTTGAAGCTCTTAAAAAACAGTTGACTGAGCCGCCAGTGTTAGCCGCTCCGGCTGAGAAAGAGTCGTTACTCCTTTATGTAGCGGCTAACAACAAAGCGGTCAGTGTAGCAATTGTGGTTGAGCGCAAGGAGGCGGGGAAAGAATATCCTGTGCAAAGGCCGGTTTATTACATCAGTGAAGTTTTGGCAGAGTCTAAGCAAAGGTATCCGCATTGGCAGAAGCTGGTATATGGAGTTTTCATGGCTAACTGCAAGTTAAAACACTACTTTTTGGGGCACCAGATAAAAGTGGTCAGATCTGCCCCGTTGGGAGATATCATTCAAAATAGAGAAGCCACAAGGAGGATTGCCAAGTGGGCCTTAGAGCTAGGTCCTCTTAACATCAAATATGTTCCTCGTACAGCAATAAAGTCTCAAGCTTTGGTGGATTTCATAAATGATTGGACAGAATGTCAAGCTCCCGAAGAGAAGCCGGATAACACATATTGGACTATACACTTTGATGGGTCCAAGCAGCTAGAGGGGTCCGGTGCAGGGGTTGTTCTCACATCCCCGAAGGGTGACAAGTTTTGTTATGTGCTCCGGTTAATGTTTCCTTGTACTAATAATGCAGTTGAGTATGAGGCACTGCTCCATGGTCTCAGAGTCGCTAAAGAGATGAACTTAAGCCGGGTCAGATGTGTAGGCGACTCAGATCTTGTGGCTCAGCAAGTTTCAGGTACTTGGGACTCCAAGGATCTGCAGATGGCGGCTTATCGACAGGCGGTTGATATCATTGCCGGTCACTTCAAGGGTTACCAGGTAGATCATATTGATCGTCGCAGGAATGAGGCGGCTGATGCCTTATCACGGTTAGGTTCTCAACGAAAGCCGGTACCACCTAATGTTTTTCTGGACGTATTGCATCATCCGACTGTCAAGATACCCTCTAAGGAGGATTTGGCTATTCCTGACCCGGAGGCGGAATTGGCGGCGGCTCTGCATGCTATCCCAGACTGGACTATTCCTTATTTGGCGTATCTGACACGCGGCAAGTTGCCTCAGGAGGAGGATCTGGCCAGGAAGGTCACCCGACATTCTAAGTCTATGACGATTATCAATGGTGAGTTACATAAGTGTAGTGTGACGGGTGTCTTTCAGCGCTGCGTCTCACCGGAGGAGGGCCGGCAGATCTTGAGTGAAATTCATGCTGGCGACTGTGGACATCATGCCGGGTCAAAATCTTTATTGGCCAAGGCTTTTCGACATGGGTTTTTCTGGTTGACGGCTCACAAGGATGTAGAAGACTTAGTCCGTAAGTGTGACGGCTATCAGAAGTTTGGCCGGCGTGCTCACGTTCTGGATCAAGAGTTGAGGATGATACCAATCACTTGGCTGTTTGCGCTCTGGGGGCTTGATATGGTAGGACCTTTCAAGAGATCCAAGGATAAGAAAACACACCTTCTGGTGGCGATTGATAAATTTACTAAGTGGGTAGAGGCAGAGCCGGTCAGCAAATGTGACGCGGCTACAACGGTTCAATTTATTAAGAAGCTGATCTATCGCTTTGGTTACCCGCACAGTATCATTACGGACAATGGAACAAATCTATCCAAAGGAGCTATGAAAGTGTTCTGTGAGAAGGAGCATATCCGGCTTGATGTTTCAGCCGTGGCACATCCACAGTCTAATGGTCAGGCGGAGCGAGCCAATCAGGAAATTTTAAGAGGAGTCAAACCACGGCTCATGGTTCCTTTGAAGCGGACACCCGGATGTTGGGTTGAGGAGTTGCCTTTCGTCTTATGGAGCATCAGAACTACCCCTAACAGATCTATAGGTTTCATGCCTTTCTTCATGGTGTATGGTGCTGAGGCGGTTCTACCCAGCGATATCCGGCACGACTCACCAAGGGTGGCGGCTTATGTTGAGACGGACAATGAGGTAGCATGCCAAGATGCGTTGGACGCCTTGGATGAAGCACGAGAGTTAGCAGCAGCCAGGTCGGCAATTTATCAACAAGACCTGCGACGCTATCATAGCCACAGGGTGAAGACCCGGACGTTCCAGGAAGGTGACCTGGTGCTCCGGTTGATTCAAGACCAATCTGGAATGCATAAGTTATCTCCACCATGGGAGGGGCCTTTTGTGATCAGCAGAAACCTTAACAATGGGTCATATTACCTCATTGATATCCGAGATGAGTCGGAAACCGCGGGTCAAGAGACGTTGCGGCCATGGAATATCGCGCATCTGCGACCATACTTTACTTAGCAGGCGTTGAAAGCCGCTATCATCGTATATATCATGTTTACATGAGTAAAAACTAGCATCCCCGCAAAGACTGGGGCCTCTGCTCTTATGTATATCTTTGTGCAATCAAGATGAAATTTTTCCGGCTCAAAAATTTGAGTTGAAGTGGTTTGTTCGCCGTCAAAACGGCTGATCTATCATCCGGCTTTATGCCCTATCAAGCGCTATTGCAGGGAGGCTTCTTGCCTTCGGGTATAGCTTACATCTCCCCTGCACAGTCTGCTTTTACGCTGTTGCAAGGAGGCTTCTTGCCTTCGGGTATAGCTTACATCTCCCTTGCACAGCCAACGTTATTAAGCACTGTTGCAAAGAGGCTTCTTTCCTTTGGGTATAGCTTACATCTCCTTTGTACAGCCAACTGTTATTAAACGGTTGCAAGGAGGCTTCTTGCCTTCGGGTATAGCTTACATCTCCCTTGCACAGTTGGCTTTATGCCCTATCAAGCGTTGTTGCGGGGAGGCTTCTTGCCTTCGGGTATAGCTTACATCTCCCCTGCACAGTCTGCTTTTACGCTGTTGCAAGGAGGCTTCTTGCCTTCGGGTATAGCTTACATCTCCCTTGCATAGCCGGCGTTATGCCCAATTAAGCACTGTTGCAAAGAGGCTTCTTACCTTCGGGTATAGCTTACATCTCCTTTGCACAGCCAGCTGTTATTAAACTATTGCAAGGAGGTTTCTTGCCTTCGGGTATAGCTTACATCTCCCTTGCACAGTTGGCTTTATGCCTAGTTTGGTTACATTAAGCGTTGTTGTTGATGCAGGCTTCTTACCTTTGGTATAGCTTACATGACCCTAAGACAACAGCGTGTACACCAAATTCCAGTTGCTTATCAACTGCGGCCATCGAAGGGGGCTTCTTACCGACGGGTATCGCTTATCTCACCCTAATGGCCGGCTTTATGCCACTTCCGGTTACTTATTAACCGCGGTTGTCGAAGGGGGCTTCTTACCGATGGGTTCGCTTATCTCACCCTAACAACCGGCGTTTACGCCAAAACTCAGTTGCTTATCAACTGTAGCTGTTGAAAGAGGCTTCTTGCCTTCGGGTATAGCTTACATCTCCTTTCAAACAGCCGGCTTTATGCCGTCTCAGGCTAATTATTAGCCGCGGCTATCGATGGAGGCTTCTTGCCTTGGGGTATAGCTTACATGTCCTATCGACAGCCGGCGTTCGCGCATACAACATTTGCTGTTAAAAGAAGGCTTCTTACCGTCAGGTATAGCTTACATTACCCTTCATACAGCCGGCTATAGGCCGCTTTCGGTTCATCAATAGTCGCAGTTGTCGATAGAGGCTTCTTACCATCAGGTATAGCTTACATTATCCTAAGACAACCGGCTCCTTAATGGATTCATCCGACAAGAGCCGGAGCCATGTTGCTCCAGTTGACAAAAATCAAGTTTTCAAAGATATTATCCGGATCTAATCTTCTAGAGGAGGAATGACGTCTTCAAAGACAAACACCCCTCATCAGAAAAGCTCAAGGTATATTTATGCAAAGGAGCAACCAATCAATGGAGAGCCGGCAACACATCAAATTGAAACACGGAGAGACAGAAAGTATACACGAAGAGATGGAAATATATACGGCCGGCACTATCTTTAGAACGACAGAGTCATCCTTAAGCTATTACAAAAATTGCTCTCAGAAGGAGCAAAGGCATTACCAAGTTTCTACCGCCCACGGCGGGTCATTGCATGAGCCATCGCTCAGAAGGTTACAAAATGCAAAGTCAGATGGCCGGATCATCCTGCTCCGGCTCTTCTACTGGCTTCATCTGGAGAGTTTCCAAATCCCAGCTGCAGTCAGCCAGCGCGGCGAAGGACCCTTCTTCAAAAAAGGGAGACATGTCGAGATCATTAGGAAAGAGTTCCTTACTGTGGGCGGGTGTTAGAGATTTCCACTCGTAGAGAGGCCCGCGGATCCTCTTATCCTCGCCATCATAAGCCGCCTGGTAGACATTTAAGTTGGCTTCATCTGCAAGTACATACGCCAAGAAGCGGGAGTCCTTGACACACTGGATGTAGTCCGCCTCTGTGAATTCTGAGCCGTCGTCTTTCTTTGATGGATAGCCATCCATCATTTTAGCTGGCGTCAGCTCAGGGGCGAAGGCCAGAGCCCGGCTCAATCCGGCGACTGCTCCTTGACGAAAAGCTGATTTCTTCAGTTCTTCAATCTGTTTTGGCATGGTGGAGAAGAGTTCCAAGACCCCTTTCATAGCGGTGGGGATCTTCTCCTTATATTGAACACTCTTGGTCGTGAAGATGGCGCCGCAGTATAGTTGTTCCGCAAAGGTGTAGATGGCCTTCAGTGGCAGAAGGCTATCAGAAGCTAATTGCCGTCTCCTGGGACCTGGATAAACCGGATAAAGCTAATGAGTCGCCAATTTTTCAATAGCAATGTTAAAATACAAAGTAAAACAGAAGCTTACCAAATAGGGCGGCTGACATCTTCGCTATGTGCCGCTTCAGGCCTTGGAGTTCCTCCGCCACAGCTATAAGCCGTTGGTCGGTGTCGTCCGCCCATTTGGTCAGAGCGGCCTTTTCAGATTCTGTTGTCTCTTTCAAAGAGGTAAGCTCAGCAGTGGCATTGGCCAGCTCCTTAGAGAGAAGCCAACACTTTTTGTCAGCAATGCTTCGGGCTTCTTGCTGAGCCGCCAAGTTGGCCTTTAGATCCGTCAACTGAGACTCGGCTTCGTTTAAGGCTTCCTATAACACATCAAAATACAGGATAAGTCGCCAAAATATAGGACGAGTGCTATAAGCGAATTTCTGCAAGTCTCAAACAGATTGCAAGCAATATATTTGACACTTGGGGGCTAATGTATATTTGCTTTTTCAGTATGCAGTACAGTTCCGGGTCATCTCCTTCGAAGTTAATCCGGAACTTAGGGGCTACACTATGGCTCTTCAAAGACTACTCCTGATGAAAGATCCGACTCAATTTTTTCAAAATTGACTCGGCCCTTGGGGGCTACGATTAGATCTTCAAGCTTTCTACATTAAAGACCCGACTCAAATAAAATCTGAGACGACCCTTGGGGGCTACGATTGGCGGTTCACTTTATCTATAGTACTAAGCTAAAGCAATTCTAAGTGAATTTGGCATGACAATATCTACATAGGTCACAAAAAGACCCGGTTCAACTATCAACTAGATTAAACCGGCTCTTGGGGGCTAAGTAAGGATATGGTAAGAAGGAAAGGTACCTCATATTTGGTTTTCATCAAAGTCACCAGCCGAAGCTCCAAGTCATGGCTGGTATTTAGACGGTTCATATATACGACATGGAGCTCATTAGTTGTCATCTTCTCGTACGAAGAATCAAAGTTTAAGTTCCTCGAGGCCTCTGATGGTTCGGTATGTTTAGTCAGCACATGAGCCAGAGGTGTCTGCTGAGCTGACCCGGTGATGACAATGTTTGGGGTTGCAGGAGTCGGCAGCTTGGAAGGAGCTCTGGGAGGACTCTCCATAATGACATCTTCAGCGGCCGGCTCCGCAGAGGCAGCCAGTGGAGTTGCTTCCGGATGAACCTCCTCTGGGTGTTCGATTTCCTAGTCTTGGATGACAGGGCCGGGGGAGGGCTTGTTGGTCTTACGACGCTTCGCTTGAGCACTACAAAATGGAAAGAGCAGCATTTGAAGAGGTTACTATCATATTAAGAACTGGAGATCCGGATGCCATGATAAAGAATACTTAAAGCGGATTGATCTTGGGCGGTGGTAGAGCCGACGCCGAAGAGTCGCCAGAGGATGGGGTTTTCTAAAAGAATGAAACAGGAAAAATGAGAAAGCATCAAGATTACAAAGGAGAGACAAAGAAAAGTAGAGACGTAAACCTCCGCGGGGCGCTTCTTGGGAGCCGGAGAGTTTGGTAACCCGGACACGAGCTCAGTAGAGCCGGTACTCCGAGTTTGTCGATGCTCGGCCTGCTGTTGCTTTTTCAAAAGAAAGCCGGGAGCCAGGTAAGCTAGAGGATGAGAAAGAGGAACTTTTTGGATAACTCGCCGCGGCTTTTGGGGGACAAAACATTCTGAGTCGGAAGAAATATTAGTTACCTCGGGAGCATCGGCATGGCTGGTTTCCACTTCATCCCGCGAATACAATAAACATTAATAACAAGCAGAGGGGGCAAAGGGTCAAGCAGGCAAATCAAGACTTTACCTCTGAGTCGGGCGACAAAGGCAGCTCAAGCCAGTTTCCCTGTGGAGCGCTCTTTTTTGGCTTCTTGCCCGCAGTTTTCTTTTTGGCCTTCTTTGGAGGAGGGACATACTCCTTCTTCCAGAAGTCTGAGTCAGCCTAGAAAAGTGACCCGGAAAAAGGGGAATGAATCAGCAAGTTACAAGCAACATACAAGAGACAGATGTGAAGAGATCAACTTACGTCTGGAGCGGGGTTAGTGACGCAGAAAGGCGCCAGCCCGATGGTGCTGCAGGAGCCGGAGGCTTCGTGAACAAGACTCCGGACGGTCATGGCAATATCATTCTCTGTCAAGGTCAATTTGCTGAAGCACAAGGAGCTGTCATACATGCCTTCGTACTCGCACATTAGCCGGCCCCTGCGGCTTAAGGGCATGATCCGCCAAGAAACCCAACAGCGGATCAGATCTACTCATGTTAATCCGTTGGCCATGAGCGCCTTGAGCCTGGCGTGAGCCGGTTCAAACTTGGCGCGTTCTGATACTGAGAGCCGTCCCGAAAGTTTCGAATCTGTCTTGAGCCGGGAAGCACGATAACCCGGCAAGGGGCATTCACCCTCAGGAGAAGTATCCTTGCAGTAGAACCAGGTTTTATTCTAGTCCTTTGGGTGACTCGGCATCCTCATAGCCGGAAAGATAATGTCTCTGCGCCGCTGAATAGAAATCCCTCCAAGCTCCAGACTCGGACCGCCCTTCACCTCAGTTTGGCGGTTGGCATAGAAGAACTCCTGAAAGAAACCAACATACGCTCTAGATTGCAGAAAAGCTTCGTAGAGAACTTGGAAGTTGCATATATTCGAGATAGAGTTGGGGGCCAAGTCTTGAGGGTGCAGCTTATACAAATGAAGAACGTCCCGGAAAAATTTCGAGCCAGGCGGCACGAACCCTCGCTCAATGTGGTCGGTGAAAACGACTACTTCTCCTTTCTTGGGTGCAGGCCGGGTCTCATTACCCGGAACCCGCCAGTGAAGAACCTCTTTGGGAGGGAGAGTGCCCGCTTCGACAAGATCTGCTAAATATTCTTCCGTGACGCAGGAGCCAACCCAGTTGCATGAGTTGGACGCACGAGACATGACGGCGGCTTAACTACTGTACAAAGGAGATAAAGACGGTAAGTCAAGAACAAGCAGGAATCTACGGCGGCTTACAATTTTAAGGACTCTACGATATCATGCTTCCATCCGGGTGACAAGAGCCGGACGTGGCTTAGCGACTCATCCTAGGGAGAGGAAGATTGAAAATCGGCTAAGTCCTAAAAAACAGATTCCGTAAACCATTTCTATGGCTACGGATCTAGAAAAACGGAGGAAAAGATTTTATCCCGACCTAGCGACGAACAGGAGAAGGAAAGAAATGGACCGCATCCATCGTGGCCCACGCACTGCGTGCGGCCGGCCCGCGCAGGGCGGCGGAGCGAGCGCACGTTCTAAAAATGCCTACGGTGTCAGGGTATACCCGCAGGCGGGGGCGCCGGAGCCCGAGCGGCGGCGCCGGAGCTCCCGTTGAAAACCCTAATACGACGGTGGTGATCTAGAAAACATGAGAACTCACCTGAGAAGGCACGGTGGAGGCGGAAGAATCTCTGGTACGTTCAGGGTGATGCAGCGGCCAAGTTGGGGACGACGTACCGACGGCGCCGGAGCAAAGCTCGAAGACGCTGGGGCGGCGTCAGCAGATCTCATGACGTCACGCGGGGTCATTTCCGGGCGGCTTGCCAAAATCAGAAGAGAAGGATGAAGTGAGCAAGCTCAATTCAACCTGGGGCCTGATGTTGGGGATATAACCCCGCAATATGACCCGCCTTAGAGGCTCCGATTCATATTGATGACTTGTAAGCCGGCCCATGGGTGAGCCGTAAGACTGGTGGCCCAAGAATATAGACGGCTCAAGATGTGGGCCGCATGATGGCCTGAACGTAGAAGACCCGGGTGTGTAAGCCGCCTCAAGGACAACTTGGACAAAAAGATAGAAAGAGACTCGGAGTCACAAGAAGACCCGGATAGATAATTGTAAAGACCCGGTGGTCCTGACCTCCTATATAAAGGCAGACCTGAGGCGACTTAGGGGATAGGTTATTGAGAACTAGGTCAAGCTTCTAGCTCCTTGTAATCGATACACAAGCAATACAAACACAAGCAGGACGTAGGCTATTACCTCGACTTGAGGGGCCAAACCTAGGTAAATCCGTGTCTTTCGTCCCGATCAACCCCTTTGAGTCCACCCCGTTAGCGATGGCCTCGAATCCAAGTCCGTTCACCCGGACATCTGTCGTGATAAATCCATGACAGGACTGATATCTGAAAGGTTGCACAGGAGCTGAAACGTTTTTGCTGTACTGGGGATTGACTACGTACGCTGCACCCTTTAGTTGCTGGTTGTTCGCTTCGTCTCCCGTCTTTTTCGTTTCGTCTTCGGTTCACCTCCTTCTCCCGTGCCTATAAAAGAGAGGTCACTCCTCTCCATAGAGACACAAGACCAACACCTTCCTCCCGCCATCCAGTTCCAAAGCTCTGAGCTACTGCTAGGTTCTTCCCCATCCCGGCTTGCGACGTGCACCGCAGTTCGGGATGGTAGGCCTTCGAAACCTCATCTCTTTGAGTCTTGTACGGGAGAAGGAGGATAAAGTTTTTGGGGAGGGCCATGCGCGACTACTAACCTCTTCATCACGGACGCTACGAACGCCGATGACTACTCCCCCCCCCCACACACACAAGACGACTTCTTCCCCAACATCGACAACCTCTTCGACGACATGGGTGACAACAATGTCAACGCCAACGCCAACGCTATTGCCACTGCTCAGTATGTGTTCGTGTTGTTTATGTTCAATATCCTACTAGACTTCCTTCGTCTAGTATATGTTCTAGCACACATTTCCAAATGATTTTGGCATGCTCTCCTATAGTTTGCCTACCTAGTCTTGCATTTGTTATGGTGGCCTACTTTCCTTATTTTTGCATGAGTAGTCTTGTGTTTGTTACAATGATCATGTTTTATCTAGTGTTTATTTCTTTTAAATCATTCGGTAAATTGCTCATATTTCCAACAGGACACACTCTATAACACAGAATTAGTCGTCGGCTCGGAGCGCCTCCCCGCCGCCCTCCTCTATTTTAACCGGATGTCGATGACCGCCTTGGCATAAATGGATGCAACGTTCACGCCAACCTAAAAAAATGTGGCTTCTCTCGCATCAAGGACGCACATGCATTCGTGGATCGCAGTAGTCATGACTACTGAAGACTCCGCACATGTGAGGTCACTCCCCGCATGTTTTGGATTTGCCGAAAAACGAAGATTCAAACTGGTTTGCATATGTTTAAGGGTCACATCGAATGACAAAAGTTAACAAAGTGATCCGAGCGTATACGGGAGCTTTAAGGGTCTGCTTCGGTTATGCTTTAATGACGATTCTATTTTTATGCATCTTCTCGACGATTTTTATAATATTTTATTTACGGTTTATACATACTTCCTTCGTCCGAAAATACTTGTCCTATAAATAAATAAGATGAATGTATTTATAAATAAAATAAAGTTAGATATATTTATTATTAGGACAAGTATTTCCAGACGAAAAAAGTATCAGGAGGCCGTTAACATGACGACCCTGCTAGAATTAATCTCAGACACATGCAATTCGATTCTAAGACACATGCAATTCGCTCCGGTGTCTCCCCGCGATTTCACATCGTTTCTCCGACCTTGTAGATCCCTCACGCCCCCTGTCCACTTTCCTTGAATCTTTCCTCTTGCTACAGAAGAGCCGTCTCTATCAAAGCTTAATTTGACAACGAGGCCGCCCCGTGATGCATGCAACCCATCGGGTTAATTATCAACGAGTCCGCCCCGTGATGCACGACGTACCTATGACGACGATGCCCCTGTACCGGTGGTCGGCAAGCACGGTCATAGCTCAGAACTGATCAAGCCGACCAATCTACGTAGGTCGGAAAGAAAAGCACTGCAGCTATTAATCAATCACAAGCAAGGAAATGTCAGAAAAGAAGAAACATCACCGACGAGAAACGGCGAAAGAAAGGAATCACAGGGCGGCAAGGTCAGGGTGCGCGCGCGGGGCCGATCGCGGCCGTCCACTTGGCATGATCAGCCGTCCCACGTGCCCGCGCTGGCCGCGGGCCCCGCCGGCGCCACGAGGGACACGTTCCGGGGCAGCGCAGCGCGGCAGGCCAGGCCGGATCCCTCCCCACGTCCGCGCCATGATTGGGAGGGCCGATGAGCCGGCCCCGGATAAAGCCGGGGTCGAGTGCGTCGGACGGGAAGGCATCCCATCCGCCATTGGATGCGAGCACATATATTAAGCGAGGGAAAACGCCGCGGCAGCCAATGGGCGCGGCTCTGGATCTCGCCGTCGTCTCTAGCTAGCGTCTCTTTCTTTTATACCACCACCTGACTTGTCCCGCCTCCTTCTTCTCCCTCCTCCCTCCACTTTCTCCACGGCCTCCCGTTTTCCCTACGCCTCGTCCTCTTCCATCTCCGTCGGCGTTTCCCGCGGGAGAAGCAGGGAAGGAGGCTGCTCCTGATCACGAGAGCAGCAGAGCAGGGGATTCTTCAAGGTGAAGGGACGTGGTCGAGTCGAGTCAAGGCCGTCAGGTAATTCTCGAGCTCCGTCTCGGCGGCACATGAGCCGCCTGTTGATTTGCATTCCTTCATTTTTCGTTTCTCGTCCAAGCTTTCTGTTACCTCTGCATATTGATAGAGCGCGCACGTTCATGCCTGATTGATTCTCAGAAGAGAAGAGGGGCATCTAGATGCTGGTAGTAATAGTCTTCTTAATTAGCTAGCGCGATGGGTGCAGAACACTTGCTGGCAGCAGGCTAGAGAAGTGCTACTACTACGTACAAACGTTCAGTAAGAACCACGTACTAGTGCCGCTTAATTTGATTAGCTAGGCTTCTCTCAACGGCAAAGAAACACAAGGCCAAGCTCGATCCCGACGTGGCAGCCACACACACACACGGGGAGCCTCTCGGTTGTCCTCGTGCGACCCTTCATGGCCCCTCGCGTGGCGTCAAACTGTGAGATAGGAAAGCATATGGGTGCACAAAATTTGGACAGAAAAGTAAAACCACATGGTCTCGTTTTTCAGCTATCATGGTCTAGATCGTAAGCGTTACCGCTGCTGGCGTTCCTGCTGGCTCCACGCATTGCAACACGTACGTTCTGCAAGTTACATTAGTGCCCTTTTTGGTGGCATTCCGTTGCCCTGTTCATTCGAACCTTGGAACCGAACTCTGTCTAGCACGTACACTACTGAGCAGAATGTGATATAACACGAATCGATTCAATACTAACCAGCAATAAGCCGAAACCCAGTAGTGTAATTTAATCACTCCCTCCATTTTTTTTGTATCTAAGGCCACTTCATATTTTCATGTCTAATTTTGATCATTAATTTATTAATAAACCGTGAGTCATAATGTCACAAAAGGCATGCAATCATATCTCAAAGAACGACCAAAATTATAAGTAAAAGTTCGGCACCAAAAAGCAAAGTGGTGTTGTATAAAAAAATAAAGGGAGTAGTTTGCGCGCAATGGATTAGCTGAGTTCGTAGTTTATAGTAGTGTTAAAAAGGGAGAGGATGCGGTTGATTAGTCCTACAATCTTTTGAGCGACTATTCCTGTCCTCTTGTCCACATGCGGGAAGGATAAAGATGAACGGAGCAGTGATCGAGTCCGCTGATTGATTGATCCGGAAAGGTAACTACATAGGATCCACTTGGAATGGGTTAATGTTGCATTAGGATCGAGTTAACAATGATAAGATGAGATGAGCCGTGACGGGCGCGGCAAAGCTGGCCGCGACGTGTGGACCGGAACCCTCTTCTTCTTTTCCGGGCGCTCAAAAGATCTGGAACCCGATTCGTCCCGTGGCCGTGGAAGCCGGGAATCCGCCGCCTTTACACGTGCAGCAGCTGGGAATCGGCTGCTGAGTCGGTTTGGATGTGTACGTAATACGTGGTGGATGGTTGCCAATTCGACCCTGTTTTCAGGACTCTTTGATTGAGACCGACAGGCAGTGTGCAACGACGGAACTCTTATTATCTCTTTCGTGTGAACTTAACACGGGCGTCACCCTCAAAAAAAAAACTTAACACGGGCGTCGAGAATGAGATGGGCTCGTGCGTGCGTGACATTTCTCGTAGTGGTAGCGGTAAACACAGTGACGAATCTAGAAAGAAAGTGAAGGAGGCTCAAAGCTAACAGTGTGAAAAAAATACATTAAGTTTTAGTTTTTTTATTTCAAAAAAGGTCAAAAATTTGATAAAGGACTGGTTTGAATAGTAAAATATATATATATATATATATATATATATGTTCAATTTTTAGAGGGGGCTTCAGCCTGTTGAAGCACCCCTTAGCTTCGCCGCTGGGTGAACAGTGATCTCAGCCCATGTCGCCATAAGAGACTTGATTTCGGTTTGGCGCGAAACCAGATGAGTACAAGAGACAGACGGCGTCTTTATCTGAATGAATGGATAGTACTACCTCTTTCTATCGCCTGCACCGGATATCACCGGCAAGCTAGGCGAGCCCACCGGTGGACATCGGCCCGTCAGCTTCACTTCACACATTTTCTCTTCTTGTCTAAAAAAAATATTTTCTCTTCTTTTCCGTTCATTATCACTTGCCGGAGACCACCTGATAATTTGGTGGGGGCGGCCGGGGTACGAGTAGGTCCGGTTGGTGCACGCACGTGAAAGGCTCCCCCGCCATTTTCGTCGGGCCGCCGCGACCGCGGCAGCAGCCTCGCTCGCTCGCTCGCTCGCTCGCCAGCAAAATCCCCCTAGGCCGGCGTCCGCAGCGCTTGTCCGCTGTCTCAACTCTCACGTCGCCGCGCTGGCTCGCGCTGGTTCGCCAGCCAGCGCGACCATCCTCCCGTTCCCTGCCCCATCAGCCTCGGAAATTTTCTTGTTCCCACCCCCGCAGCAAAAGGAAAGAAATAAATCCCACCAGGAAAAAAGTCGGAGGATTCGCTGTGGAGTCGCTGTAAGTGTCACGTGGAACACGTGCGCTTCACACGCGTCTAGTAAGATTTTTTTTCCTTTTCCAAAATTATTTGGTTTTCAATCAGCACCGTGCAAGCGCTGCCGGTGCGATTTACGTATTTCCTTTTATTTATTTATTTATTATTGCTTTTTGCGCATTCATTAACTTCCATTTCTGTAGCTCACGCGCGCCCCATAAAGCGCAGTGGACCGACCCAAGGAGAGGAGAGGAGGCAAGCGTCAGCAGGCAGCAAGGGTGAAGAAGGACGGCCAAGAATGGACGGCGACCACGCGCCGCATTCCAACTCCAACCAGCACCCGCTGCCGCCGCCGCCGCCGTCGCCGTCGCCGATGCAGGAGCGGGAAAGCAGCTTCAACTACGACATAGAGAGCATGGACGGCGGCGGCGGGTGGCGCGGCGCGGGGAGGTACGCCTCGTCCGACGCGCTGCTGCGGTACGACGACGACGGCCCGCGGGAGCCGCTGCTGCGGAAGCGCACCATGAACACCACCTCCCAGATCGCCATCGTCGGCGCCAACGTCTTCGCCATCGAGAGCCTCGACTACGAGTAAGCGCGCCCCCCCCCCCCCTCCCCGTCTCCACTGGTTTTAATGTTTGACTCGGAGACGAGAAAGTTCGTTAGCATCTTCTGCTCAATTTCCGAGGGGGGATAAGTTATCCTTCAGAAAGCGTGATCCTTTTTGTCTTGTAAAGCACTGTACATTTTACAGAACGCCGATACTGTCATCTAGGATTATTATAAGGTTCTTTACCTGTCCAACGCCAGGATTTTTCTTAAGCGATCCTAGGAATGCACTTCGAGTAGTAACACTCATCAAGTGTTGAGCCGATTGCACGAAGCTATTATTGAAGAAAAGGGGGTAAAATGGGGAGATGAATTCTCTTTTACAAAAACAAGCAGTAATGTGTTCATATGTTGTACTCCCTCAGTCCCATAATATAAGATCGTTTTGCAAACTAAAGCAGCTTGCAAAACGATCTTATATCATGGGACGAAGGGGGTAGTAAACATCAAAGTTTTGATGATTTTATAAGTTTATTCACTGACTGCAATGTGCAAAACTATATAAGATAACAAGAAACTCCAGAAAAGGGCTGCTGCATAAGTTCGACGATTGAATTCTGAAGGAAATAAATAAATAATGTAGTGCACACTAATATCGTATACTTCAGTAGGCGTGTTTCATTACTTGCGCTCTGAAAACTCTGTGCTGTGTGTTTCAGAATTGTGGAGAATGATCTTTTCAAGCAAGATTGGCGATCGAGAAAGAAGAATCAGATATTTCAGTATGTTGTTCTGAAATGGGCATTGGTTCTTCTTATTGGCTTGTTGACTGGGCTTGTTGGCTTCTTCAACAACCTTGCAGTCGAGAATATCGCTGGATTCAAATTGGTGCTCACAGGTGATCTTATGCTCCAGAAGAGGTAAAGCTTCACTCCGGTGCTTTTGCTGTTTTACCATAAAGTGTAGTTTAAATACGTTATGTTGTTTCCCCATACTGTTTGCTTTGCAGCAATGGAGTAATGTGAAGTTGTCGATTGCGTGCTGCTTCCAGTGCAGGTACTTCACAGCATTTTTGGCATATGGAGGCTGCAATCTAGTCTTAGGAGCCACTGCTGCAGCACTATGCGCTTACATAGCACCAGCTGCTGCTGGATCTGGTATCCCTGAAGTTAAAGCATATCTTAATGGAGTTGATGCTTACTCTATTTTA
The DNA here is from genome assembly GCA_022496015.1 of Hordeum marinum. Classification (NCBI taxonomy): domain Eukaryota; kingdom Viridiplantae; phylum Streptophyta; class Magnoliopsida; order Poales; family Poaceae; genus Hordeum; species Hordeum marinum. Next base: position 364,497,732 of record CM039673.1, on the reverse strand, counting down.
GCTCCCAGCACACTCTTTGTGAAGGTAAGATTTAACTCAGATTGATGCTTTTATTACGTTTTGAGTAATACCTACATTATAGTAAAAAATTATGCTAGCTTATCTTATTAGATATTTAGATTACTTGGATCATTGCTGGAATTTGCATCCTTACCTCTGAAATGATTTGCATGCTTGTCACAGAACCTATGGTACCTTTTCAATGCTGCTAGGTAGTATAGGAAAGGAAATAACGACGTTTTGAAATCTCAAACAAGAAAGTTTATCTTTGGAGGTATTAGGTTTCAGAATTTCCGGCGAGCAGTCAGAGATTGTATGGTACCGTCCATGATTTCTTTCCAGCTGTGGTGATTTGCCTAAACTGCTGCTTACAGACCTTCATATAATAAGCAAAATCCTATCCATCCATGATTTCTTTCCAGCTGTGGTGATTTGCCTAAACTGCTGCTTACAGTCCTTAATATAATAAGCAAAATCCTATCTGCTACAGAAATAAAATAACTTGGAAAATTAATCTATAGTTGAAACTCTGCAGCATCCTTTCTCTTATGGCTGTAGCCTGTAGGCCATTCCGGACAATACATCTGTTACATGAGGACACTCATCATTATTTTATTTGCGTTTTAGTTTTGTTGGAAACTTCAGGAAATTCCTATGGTATCATTGTTGAGATTTCTTCAGATTTGTGATGCGAAAGGCAATCCACTACTTTCTAGAGCTTGTCATTTGTGGAACCCTGAAGAGAAAAAAGATTCTGTTGCAGCGCATATGGTTGATAACTTCAGAATAAAGTGATGGAGTATAACCAGCTGGCAAATCATTGAACCAATACAAACAGTTGTTTCTAATTGTATACAGAGTCAAATTATGTTGTTCTCATAACTTTCTTCAATTACACTGCAGATATTTGGTTCGATACTTGGAGTTTCAGGTGGATTTGTACTTGGGAAAGAAGGTCCCATGGTGCATACAGGGGCATGCATTGCCAACTTGCTTGGACAGGGGGGATCACGCAAGTACCATCTCACATGGAATTGGCTGAAATATTTCAAGAATGATAGGGATAGACGAGATTTGATTACATGTGGTGCAGCAGCTGGAGTGGCAGCCGCATTTCGTGCACCTGTTGGTGGTGTACTCTTTGCTCTCGAGGAAGCAGCATCATGGTAGCACCTCTTTCCCTTCTCGAGCCGTTCATTCAACCTTAATGTAGATGATAATCTTGCCAGATTTGCTCTATTTTTTTTATAACTATGTTTCTAGTTACCACTGTGAAACTACAAATCTAATTAAAAAAAATACCTGCATTGTCCATTGACACTGGCCTGGGTATGTTATAATTTACTAATTTCTACAACCTAAACCTGACATTAAAATGGTACAGACCACAAGTTGGTATGCTGATAAGGCAATTAGTTAAAATGATAAACCTCTTTGTGGAAGAAGTACATGGGTCTAGGGGTGAAAACAAATTGGATAGTGGTCAAATGATATTTGATCCATATGAAAAGGCGAATACAAATTCAATTTGAACTTCTACTCGATTTGGTCGAATTGGATATCTGCATAACTACTAGCTTGCAATTTGAGCTTACCTAATGAAACATCAATTTTACACTTTTTCAAGAAAATTGTCCAACTAATTAGACATATAACGGCAAAATATTATATTTATTGGTTTATTGAATTCGAGTTGGTTTTCATGTGAAATAACATTTCATAAAAAACTTAAAATCTTATTCACATCTATAATTTCCCATATATTTTGAATGTGGAAGAAGCTATTGATCGGATGGGTTTGTAAACCTTATGTGTTCTATTGACTGTGGAATAGGTAGTTAAATAATACGAATGTACTGCTTCTGGTTCACATCCGTGCATGACTAATATGATTCTTATGTGAACGGGTTCATTTCATTGTGTTCCTTTTTAGCTTTTCCCATGACTATAAGGTTCTGATTTTGTTTATTCAGGTGGCGAAGTGCTCTTCTGTGGAGAACATTCTTTACAACTGCTGTTGTTGCTGTAGTGTTGAGGGCCCTGATTGAGTTCTGCCGTAAAGGAAAATGTGGTCTCTTTGGGCAAGGAGGGTTGATTATGTTTGATCTTAGCTCGAACGTCCCGTCATATGGTACCCAAGATCTCATCGCGATTATTATTCTTGGAGTAATTGGTGGCGTCTTCGGAGGCCTTTTCAACTTTCTCTTGGATAGGATTCTTCGTGTCTACAGTATTATCAATGAGTAAGTGTGCATTCATCTACTTTTGCCAATTTTTATCTCAGTTTGAAAATAAAAAACCTCATTTACATTGTCATGCTTCCATGTAGGAGAGGTGCCCCATCCAAGATCCTTCTCACCATCACAATATCGATCATCACTTCGGCGTGCTCCTATGGGCTCCCTTGGCTTGCTGCGTGCTCTCCATGCCCTGTTGGTTCAATGGAGGAATGCCCCACCATTGGCCGCTCTGGAAATTTTAAGAGCTTCCAGTGCCCGCCTGGTCATTACAATGGTCTGGCATCACTCTTCTTCAACACAAATGACGATGCCATCCGCAATCTCTTCAGCCGTGGTACCGAAAATGAGTTCCACATGTCTAGCCTTTTTGTGTTCTTCATTGCAATCTACTGCCTTGGTCTCGTGACGTATGGTATTGCTGTCCCATCTGGTCTCTTTATCCCGGTAATACTTGCCGGGGCAACATATGGGCGCATCGTGGGGACACTACTCGGTCCCATGTCTGATATCGACCCTGGCCTCTTTGCACTGCTCGGTGCCGCATCTTTCCTTGGTGGAACAATGAGAATGACCGTGTCAGTCTGCGTGATCCTTCTCGAGCTCACGAATGAGCTCCATATGCTCCCTTTGGTCATGCTCGTCCTCCTGATATCGAAGACCATAGCCGATTGCTTCAACAAAGGTGTCTATGACCAGATCGTGGTGATGAAAGGCTTGCCATTCATGGAAGCTCATGCTGAACCGTACATGAGGCACTTGGTAGCTAGTGATGTTGTCTCTGGGCCACTCATCTCCTTTTCCGGTGTTGAGAAGGTGGGCAACATCGTTCATGCGTTGAGGATCACGGGCCACAACGGGTTTCCGGTGGTCGATGAGCCGCCTGTATCAGAAGCTCCGGAGCTGGTTGGGCTGGTGCTTAGATCACATCTGTTGGTTCTTCTGAATGGGAAGAACTTCATGAAGGAGAAGGTGAAAACAAGTGGTAGCTTTGTGCTGAGAAGGTTTGGTGCATTCGACTTTGCAAAGCCTGGTTCCGGGAAAGGTATGAAAATCGAGGACCTAGATTTCACCGAGGAAGAAATGGAGATGTACGTGGATCTCCATCCAATAACAAACACTTCGCCGTACACGGTGGTTGAAACAATGTCACTTGCAAAGGCCGCAGTCCTGTTCAGGGCGCTAGGGCTAAGACACCTGCTGGTTGTGCCAAAGACCCCAGGGGTGAGACCTCTCTATCTCCATAACAATATACATTCATACCGCAGCTGTATACTATATTCATTATTGTCAATTATAGGGTGTTAACAATTTCTTCTTCCTGTTTCAATGCAGAGATTTCCTATCGTTGGGATTCTCACCAGGCACGATCTCATGCCGGAGCATATCCATGGCCTGTTCCCCAATCTCCGCAAGTCGCATTGAGAAGCAAAATCAAGGCACTCAGCAGACCGTACAAAATTTTCTTGTATTGTTATTTCCCATGAAGGTGCTTCATTGGATCATGGAATAATCAATCTGATATATATATTGTAAAGAGCTGATTCCCTGTCAGCAGTCGAGTGGATTTCATTTTGGCAGCCTGTGATCTTTGTGTAAACAAACAATCCTCTCCTTGTCAGTACATGTTTGTTGTCTCTCTTTTGCTTCACCGTGTGGTTCTTCTCATCTGCACTTTCTGTAACTTGGACCGCAACACCTTGTCGGTAGTAGTGGTAACATGCTATCCGTAGCGATTTCCGAGCAAAATGATGCCGAAATGGAACTGAAATCTGAATCTCGGTATTCATGATCAAGGAAATCCAGTTGCTTCCGAACACACTGGCTGGCTGTCCACGCGTCAGTGAGGAGGCGCCTCCTTTGCTGCTGTCACATGCCGGTGTTGGTTTTTGCAGCAGGAATTCGCCGGGATCCATTTCCACGGCGACTCCGGTGGCACCTACTGCTAACCTGACCACCCAAAATCCGCTGGCCCACACGCCAGAGATGAACGGAAAGGGGGAACAGTGACAGGCAAGGCACCATGATGCTGCCTCTGTTGATTCCAGCAGCAGGGGCGGTCATTGCTTTTCTTTTTTGTGCGAGGCATCAGGCATGGCAAATGGTAACAACTTTATGCACAAACTCCTCATCAGCTTTGGCACTAGTATTGAATTAGATTTTGTGCGTGTGGAAACCTTTTGGTCGGTTTGTTCTCTCCGATCTTTTTTGTGTCAGCTGCAAGGATTGCTGGCTGCAGTGCAGGCCATCATATTTGTCATGAGATTGTACATACACTGATACACATGCGTATGGATATGGCATAAGGCATGTACCTTGCCTTGCAACCAAGGGAGGCTATCGATGCATGTTTTCTTCTTTTTGTATTGGTCTCTTGGTGCTGAGGTGAGCTGTGGCTCTTTCCCTGTCATTGATCTCGCGGTAGTTTTTTTAAGACCGTTCTCGCGGTAGTTTACTTTGCTTGTTTCTTACCCTTTGTTAGCAGCAGTTTTACTCACCTTCATCTTGAAATTGAAAAAAAAAAACATTCTCACGTCGCGTGGACATCCCATCCCTCTCAAAAAGAAAAAGAAAAAGTCTACAAAAACTTCTCTCAAGAAGAAAAAGGAAAAAAAAGTCTCAGGTCCATTTAAAAAGAGCTCTAACAAATCAAAAAAATTCTTGCCGCGACCAACCAACACGCGACACATGACATAGCTTGTTGGCCACCATTCTACCAAGCCTTAATGGGTTTAATGAGAGTTCCGTAGGAATGATACATGAATAAATCTATATTAGTTACCGCAAATTTTATGCATTCTCGACATGCTATGGTAGTATAATTTCCGTGCAAAAAAATCGGGTACCCTTTCTAGCTAGCCCACGCCTGTGAAAACACCCACCTAGTCTTAGCTTAGCTAGACGGAAGTGGCGGACCCAGGAATGAGCCAGGAACAGGCAGGCTTTGTTACTGTAGCGCTATAGTTACAGTAGATGGTACAAGCAACAACAAATTGGGCATGCTGCAAGCCGCCGTCGGGGCTGCTTGGGGCTTGAATCCGCCACTATTAGACGATATCTTGATGTGTTATCTTTTTTGTGTTGCTTTGGTAACTCTCATATCAAATTCTCCAGAATTGATAGATCTCCTTTCTATTGTAGTAAATAAATTGGGACGTGTATGTCGCATCTGGCTTCCTTTTAGGCGCCCCATCCTAAACCTTCAGCGAGAGGGGAGGAACCCTCGCTGAAGGGGAGACCGAGATGGGCCGGCCCAGGAGCATGGGAAGCCACACCCTCCTATTTTCTGTTTTTTACATTTTTTATTTTCGTGTTTTGCTTTATTTTTGTGTTTATTTTGTACTTTAACATTTTAAAGATATCTATTATGGAAAAAACTCTACAAAAAACATTTGAAAAATATTGTACAAGTATTTGAAAACTGTTGAATAAGCACTCGGAAAAATATTGAACGTGTATAGATTGTTGACTATGTATGAAAAATGATGATTTTTTTATCATGTATATAAAAATGTTAATCAGGCATTTAAATAAATGTTGAACAAGTATTTGAAAAATGTTAATCAAGCATTTGGGAGAAGAAAAATATTGACCATGCATGTCTAACTTTGTATAGAAAAAATATTGACCTTGTATTGAAAAATGTTAATATTGCATTTGAAAAATCTTAGTTAACTATTTATAAAATGTTACATGTGCATAGAAAATGTTGACCATGTGTTAAAAAATGTTAATCTTATATTTCAAAAAATTTAAAAGTGTGTATAGAAAAACAATTGTCTTGTATTTCGAAAAATATTAACCAAGCATTTGAAAAATGTTAACTAAGCATTTGAAAATGTGTATAGTATTTTTCGTGGCCATGTATTCAAAAATGTTAGACGCACATTTGAAAAATGTTAAACGTGTATTTGAAAAATGTTCTTGCTAATATGGAAAATGTAGAATGAAAATTAAAATATATTTTTTTAGAAAAAATGCTAATCTTGTATTCAGAAAATGTTAAACTAGCATTGGAAAAATGTAAATCAAGAATTTGATTTTAAAGTGTGTATAGAAAAAATGTTGAACATGTGTTTAAAAAAATCATATTTAAAAAATGGTAAATGTGTATTTGAAAAATGTTGCTGACATATGCGAAAAATATAGAATGAAGACTAAAAGAAAGAAAAGAGAAATAAGAAACAATGAAAACCTAAAAAGAAACCAAGGAAAAAATAAAATGAAAATAAAACCGAAGAAACAAATGCTAAAAAGAATGATAAAACAGTAAAAATTCAAAGAAGAGACAACGAATAATAAAAAAATGTGAAAACCAAGAAAGAAACAAAAAAAGAAGAAAAATTATTTTATATAGAATATTAGGATCATAATTATTTTTTCCTAAACTATCAGATTATTTGGATAAACAATTGCCACATTTTAATAACCAACTTACAACATGTGATAGCATGGCTTATTAGGGATGATAGACTACTTATATCAATAAGGAAGTCCTTCTTTTCCGGGAGCCCATTCGAACAGAACTTCCAGGTTGGAAGTTGGTCCCGGGTGCGCATGAGTGAGGACAAAGTGCGCAGAAAAGACTAGTATTAATCTGTGAGACCAGTCTAGATCCCACCAGGAGTAACAACTACCGGCGGGTGTGTCCAGGGCGTTACACAACATGCAAGCAAAAACTATTGCTAGTACTCTACTATCAAGCACTGTTGAAAACGTTGTAGTAGACTAGGTGGTGTGGTCCTGCAAAGCGCAACAGCCACGTGATCTTGTTTACGCATTTTCTCAAAGTTTTTGCATCAACGAAAGAGGGGAAAAATGAACCATGGGCACTAGCATACTCCTCGCGTCTCTCCCTAGGGAGGCACCAGGGGCACCCCACGCGCGCCGTCAGCAACAACCCTAGGATACCGGCCCACCTAATCACCGTCGCCGCCCCCAGCCCTTGTCGCGGCGGTGGCTGCTTCCCTCGCCGTCAAAGGTGACTTGGGGTGGTGGAAGACGGAGTCCATCGCTAGAGCTGTTGGGGCGATGAGAGTGGACGCGACGCTGATCTATGACAAGGGCGGCAACGCTGCGTTGGGGTGGTGGTGGAGACCTTCTCCGATGGCGCCATGCCCAGTGGCGGATGCACGACTGTTGTGGGTAGTGTTGGACGAAACCTAGATCTGATCTGGGTGGATCTCCCGTGCCGCCTACCTAGCTCTTCCTCTCTGCGTGGTAGGGTCAGTTCCGATGGAGGGTCACCCCTATGTTGTCGTCTCCTTCCCCACTGTTAGCCCATGTCCATCGATTGGGTTCAGTATGGCAGATCATGTAGGGTGTCAGCCGGCGGCGTGGGTGCTGTAGGCTCGGTCTGATTAAAGGGGGCGGTCATAGGGTTCCTCAAGTGACAAGACGAAGGTCTAACTGGCGCGTGTCCTTGATCTAGCCGGAGTGTCGGGTTCTGGAAGGCTTCGCCAGCTAACTCCCATGGGCGCGTTATGCCTGGAGATTGTTGGATCAGATGGGATTCGGTCGTGCCCACTGGTTCTCCATTAAGGAGGGAGCGGTGCGAAGCTATGCTATATATAGTTCCATGGTGAAATCATAGGCGGAGAATTTCATCACAACCGAGATCGGAGGACTAGTAATGGTGATTAGAGTCTTTGTGGCGATGAGGAACTTGCTTGGAGTTTTGGGATTCGTAGCAACGATATGTAAGTGGGGGCGACAACATGGGACAAGTTCAAAGTCTTACCTTTCATGGTGAAAATCCAAGGTCTGGCCTTAATTGGTTGTGCCTGACAATGGCCTTGTTGAAGGCATTGTTTTGAGAGCGGGAATTATCTTCAGGGTAAAAAACTTAGATCTACGATCGGGCGACGATGACATTTGTGCACTATTTCCTTCTTTGAGGCGTCGTTTCTGGAGAACTTGGAATTCAGGTGTTGTTTTGGTGGTGGTTGTACTGCTGCTACAAGGACTGGAACTCTGTAGCAGGGATTTTTTAGCTTCTTCTTTTTTTGGCTATGTGCATCCGTAATATCATTAGGGTATTGTGTTGTTGCAGAGGCCGGGTGTAATTGGTATCTTCGCGATATTAATATATTCCCTTTATAAAAAAGCATACTCCCTTCGTCCCAAAATAATTGTCTCAACCTTAGTACAACTTTATACTAAAGTTAATAAAAACTTAAGACATTATTTTGGGGTGTAGGGAGTACTACCGTTTTGCCAGTGTTGAGGCACTGTCACTGGGCGTAAAGAGAAGATGAAGAAGGTGACAACTACTGGCGGCTGATTAAAATTGGTAATTGGTTGTAGTGCCACAAGTATTGTGTCGGATGGGACGTGTAACTGAGAGTAAGTGAGGTTGCGATATATAAGCAACGGTGGAGTGGAGAGAGGGGTAGCGAGAAAATAGTAGCTATTTTGAACCCTAAAATCTTATCCTCGAGTATCTCTAGTTTCTTGCCCTCCTTGTATCTTCTGTGTCTCGATTTGAATGAAACTCATAGAATTGATATGCCAGTTCACCAGAGTTGAGCCTTCCCAGCTAGCTCGTTACAATCTGATACCACAACCACCTATTTTGCTACCGCTTGTGACTCCAGGCTTTTTTCCAAATCGTAACCGGCAACTCTGGCATGATGGTCGTGGATCGCCCCGGGTTTTGATCTATGTAATTCCTGGCCCGATGTGAGTTGATTTGGGGGAATCAACAACCATGGTGGCCTTCAAACCCAATCTACAGACCCAATTCGCGGCAAACAAGATGGGAGCATTTTAGGAGCGGATGTTACAAGAGTTCACGGATTTGCACCCGACATAGTCCAAACTGGCTACGGTGGATGCCATGTGTGAGAAGTTGGAGTCCGTGGACACCAAGTTATCCGAGCAAGCATCGGGTCTGGATCAAATGCAAGTCAAGGTAAAATCTCATGTGATGCATTGGGCAAGGTACAACAGGGGAAGGCGCATGCCGGACACTTGGGGAAACATGCTAGGGGCCACGGCAGTGGTGAGAGTTCATCGCCCACAACATCGAAGGTCTCCAATGGGATTCTAGGGGAAGCACCAGGTATGGCGGCTCGAGCACATCTGCGGTTGCCATAGGTACAGGTTCCGTTCCCCATTGTCGATCAGTCTGCTACCGTTGTTTTAGAGAAAATGGGGGGCAAATGTACTTGGATGCCTAAGATAGATTTTCCCTGTTTTGATGGGACAGACTGGAAGTACATATGCTCCCTTGGTGGTTTTAATAATTCATGACATTATACATTGTCTCTTGGACTAATAGTTTTACCTAGTTTATTTCAGGTTTAGTCCACAGATTGGGTTGGCTAAGGATTGCGAGGAGAATTCCGATGAAGAATAAGAGGAAGGGAAGGAATAGTATTGGCCAAGCTCCAAGCTTCAAGCTACAATACTCTACATTTTACATGTTGTGAGAAATCACTTTTAAGTCCATAGGAAAGCCAATACTATTCAAAGGGGATGAGGTATTTATGATGATCTGGTTGCTCAAGTGCTTAGAGATTAGCCACCAAAAATACTCACCACTTTCCCAGAAAAACCTTCTGTACTAAGGCAAAAGTCAAAATTCAGTGACACCAACAATTCCCATTCGGATCCACCGAGTTTCACCCTAGAAAGAAACCCAGCCAAACCCTAGCATATCGATACTACCAAGTTTCCATTCGGTGCAACTAAGAATCAGTGACCAACTTTCTGTTAACAAACTTCTTAAAGTCGGTCCCACCGAGTTTGAGGAATCGCTGACACCGAGATTTCGAAACTGCCTAGGTCACCCATATTGGTACCACTGAGATTTATATGTCGGTCTCATTGAAAAGGCCAAAGTTGCCACATTTTGCACTAGACAGTGGAACCAAGTTTTTACTCCGGTTTCACCGAGTTGGGCAATAATGTTGTAACGGTTGGCTTTTTGGAGATGCCTATATATACCCCTCCAGCACATCCCACTTGCAAGTGAAGCACTCAAAACACACACCAACATGCTATATCCAATTTTCTGAGAGAGAACCACCTACCCTTGTGTTGAGGTCAAGATCATCCACTCCAACCATATGGATCTTGATTTCTAGCCTCCCCAAGTTTCTTTCCATCCAATAAATCTCTTCTACCCATGCCAAACCTGTGAGAGAGTGATTGGGTGTTGAGGAGACTATATTTTGAAGCACAAGAGCAAGGAGTTCATCATACTACCACATCCATTACCTTTTGGAGGGTGGTGTATCCTAGATTGGTTAGGTGTTTCTTGGGAGCCTCCTTCTTCATGACCGTGGAGTTGAACCAAGAAGTTTGTAAGGGCAAGGAGATTGCCTACTTCGTGAAGATCTACCCCAAGTAAGGGTAGTCCTGTGTGGACGTAGGCCATCATGGAATAGACAAGGTTGCTACTTCGTGGACCCCTTGTGGGTGGAGCCCTCTATGGAATCTCACGATCGTTACCCTCCACGGGTTGAAGTCTCCATAAATGTTACCATACTTCCTATCTCTACTCCTTCTTACATGTGCTTGTCTTTACCTTACGCTACCATACTTGTTGACTAGCATGTGTAGGGTGCATTAGACTTGTTATATTGCTAAAATTTGCCAACCAACTAACTTGGGAAAATATTAGGTTTTAATTTTTGCAAGCATTCTATTCACCCCCTCTAGACGCCCCTTCTAGTGATCCCACAATTGGTATCAGAGCATTTGTCTCCATAGCTTCGGTTTAATCACCGTTGGAGGAAGATGCATGTGTATAGTTTGGGGAGTCTTAGTTGTAGAGTGCCTATTCTCGATAGGGAGTAGTATAGTCAATGGAAATATGAGATGCTTGAGCTATTCAATGAATTCCATTTGAGCAATTATGTTAAGAGACCCTATGTACCTCCCATTGACCCCTTACATCCCACATACGAAGAGGAAATTGGCATGCTTCGTAATCTTAGAACTGTTAATCTCATTATCAAAGGATTGCCTAGAAATGTATTTGATCAAATGAAGAATTTTGAATGTGCTTATACTCTATGGAATGACTTGGACAAACGATATCCAAATTATTCATTGAGTAATCTTGATGAAATTCTTCATAAAGCTATTGCCTTCCATAAGATGAAGCCTGGTGATCCTAACTTTGGTAAATGCTTGTTTGAGCTTCTTGACCTCATGCATGCTAAACGAGATGTCATTACCATCAATAACATGATTGTCGAAGCCATTCACATTCATAAACTTGAATATTGTCATTATCACAAACCTAATGAATGACTTGTCTCTTATGACGAGGATATCACACTTGATGATGACCATGTGGAACATGGCTACTATGATCAAGATCAGTTGTTCGACATTGAATGTGAGAAGACTATGAAGAGTCTAAGTCTCGTGGCAAACTTCAAAGACTACATGTCCTTAGGAAAGGAATGGATTGTCAATAGTGGATGCACCGATCATATGACCGGAGATAGAGACATGTCTCAAGAGATCACAACAAACCATGGGCCGCGAAAGTATGTGACTTTTGGAGACAACTCCAAGGGTAAGGTACTCAGTCTTGGTAAGGTAGCCATATCTCATGATAGCTCTATTCAAAATGTCATGCTTGTTGAATCCCTTGGCTACAATCTCCTTTCTGTGTCTAGAATTACCGACTTTGGTTTTAATGTGCTATTTACCAAAGTAGATTGCCAAGTGTTTTGACAAGACACTCATAGCATTGTCTTTACCGGTTTCCGTAGAGGTGATTTATACATTGTTGATTTCACTAAGAGATCCAAACCTCGTACTTGTCTTATTGCAAAATCTTCTAAAGGTTGGATTTGGCATAGAAGGCTAGGACATGTTGGTATGTGTAATCTAGACAAGCTCATCAAAGGTGATCATATACTTGGTGTTAAATATGTTATCTTTGACAAAGATAGACTTTGTAGTGCTTGTCAAGACGGAAAGCAAGTAGGTGGAAGTCATCCTGTAAAGAATATCATGACTACTAGGAGACCACTCCAGTTGCTTCATATGGATCTTTTTGGTCCCAATGCTTACAAGAGCCTCAGTCAAAATTCCTTTGGTCTAGTTATAATTGATCATTTTTCTAGATTTACATGGGTATTCTTTCTTGATGAAAAGTCGCGGGTGCAAAAGATCTTCAAGAACTTTGCTTGCAAAGCTCAAAATCAGTTTGAGGTGAAGATCAAGAAAGTTCGGAGCGAAAACAGATCGGAGTTCAAGAACACAAATGTGGACACCTTTCTTGACGAAGAAGGGATCTTACATGAGTTCTCAGCTACGTACACGCCTCAATAAAATGGATTTGTTGAGCGGAAGAACCGAACTCTTATAGAGATGGCTAGAATGATGCTCGACAAGTACAAGATGCCAAGACACTTTTGGGCGGAAACCGTTGAAACAACTTGTCATGCCACGAACCAACTCTATCGGTAAAACGGCATACAAGCTACTCACCGGTAACAAGCCCCAAGTTGGATACTTTCTGGTATTCGGCTCCAAATGTTGCATTCTTGATAAGCATCGTCGTTCTAAATTTTCTCCTAAATCTCATGAAGGTTTCCTACTCAGTTACAGATCAAACTCTCACACTTTCCGTGTCTACAACAACTTCACTCAAAAAGTTGAAGAGATGGTAGATGTGAAGTTTGATGAATCTAATGGTTCACAAGTCGAACAATTGCGAAATGATGTAGGAGATAAGTAACCTTCGGAAGCTATCCAAGAGTCATACATTGGCAAGATTCATCCCATGGAGGTGAAGGAAAGTACTTCATCAACCCAAGTGGAAGCTCCTACTTTGCGTCAAGGCGAGCCTTAATATGACATGGAAGCATCCACAAGCGGTACACGACAAGATGAAGTGGAGGAAGATGTACATCATGATGATCCACCTCAACCCCCTTCACCACCACCTCAAGGAGACGACACCTTCAACAACAATGAAGAAGAAGATGATGAGGAAGCTCCACCATCTAACAAGCAAAAGCTACCTCAAGTTCGAGCAAGAGTGAACAAGAATCATCTCTTAGAGCAAATCTTCGGTGACATTCAAACCGGAATAAAGACTCGCTCTAAGACTCGCTTAGCTAAATTTTGTGAACACTACTCATTCATCTCTGGTATTAAGCCTATGAAGGTGGAAGAAGCGCTTGAAGACCCGGATTGGGTGAACGCTATGCATGAAGAGCTACACAACTTCGAGAGGAATGAAGTGTGGACACTAGGGGAGAAGCCCAAATATGAGCAAAACATCATCGAAACCAAATGGGTGTTTCGGAACAAGCAAGACGAAGACGGTCAAGTCGTATGCAACAAGGCACGTCTCATGGTACAAGGCTACATGCAAGTCGAAGGTATGAACTATGGTGAGACATATGCCCATGTTGCTAGACTTGAAGCTATTCGTATATTACTTGCTTATGTCAATCACCATGACATCACACTTTACCAAATTGACATTAAAAGTGCATTTCCAAATGGGGAGATTGAGGAAGAAGTCTATGTTAAGCAACCCCCCCGGTTTTGTGAACCCTAAGAAACCCAACCATGTTTACAAGCTTCGTAAAGCTCTTTATGGACTTAAGAAAGCCCCTCGTGCTTGGTACAAATGTCTAACGGATTTTCTTCTTGAAAAGGGTTTTGAAATTGGTAAAATTGACGCGACCTTATTCACTAATAGAGTTAATGGTGAATTGTTTGTGTGCAAAATATATGTGGATGGTATTATCTTTGGATCTACTAACCCACAATTTAGTGAGAAATTTGGAAGGTTGATGTGAGAGAAGTATGAGATGTCCATGATGTGTGAGCTAAAAAAATTCCCTAGTTTGCAAATCAAGCAAACAAGAGAAGGAACTTCCATCTCTCAAACCAATTACACCAAGGACTTGATCAAGAAGTTCAACATGGAAGAGTGTAAAGGTATGAAAACTCATATGCCTACTAGTGGACATGTTGACCTCACCACGGGGGACAAAACGGTTGATCAACAAGTTTATCGATCAATGATCAGTTCATTGCTATATCTATGTGCCTCCTGTCCCGATATTATGCTTAGTGTGTGCATGTGTGCTAGATATCAAGCTACCCCTAAAGAGTGTCATCTTAAGGCTGTGAAAAGGATTGTGAGATACTTGATACATACACCAAACTTTGGCATTTGGTATCCCAAGGGATCTTCCTTTAACCTTGTTGGCTATTCCGACTCGGATTATGTCAGAGATAAGGTTGATAGAAAATCCACCTCGGGTACTTGCCAATTCCTTTGTATATCTCTTGTATCTTGGTCATCCAAGAAACAAAAGTCGGTATATGTATCTACCATCGAAGCAGAATACATTGCCGTCGGATCATGTTGTGCTCAATTGCTATGGATGACTCAAACTCTTCAGGATTATGGCATACATGTGAAACATGTACCATTGCTATGTGACAATGAGAGTGCAATCAAAATTGCTCATAATCCCGTGCAACATTCTCGAACTAAGCATATTCAAGTTTGACATCATTTCATTTGTGATCATGTTGCCAAAGGAGATATAAATCTCTAGCATGTTCGTACTAACAAACAACTGGCTGATATCTTTACTAAGGCACTTGATGAGAAAGTGTTGTGTCACTTGAGGAGTGAGTTGAATATCATTGATGCTTCAAACTTGAGCTAGACTCACTCGGTTGCATGCAAGGGCATGAGCTTACATGATAATTCCATGATTCACTTGATATGATATTATCATATACCTTGGAAATATATGATCCCTTGTATTGAAACTAACCTTTTGTAGTTACTTGGAAGAGCTACACACCACAATATTGCCATCAACTCATGTCACAAGCAATCTTGTCATGACCAAGTATCCACAACTCTTCCTTGATGATGGAAGGAAGAAGACAACACAAACCATATCCTTGACAACCATTTGATAAACAAATTTCATTCTTGTCATTTGGATACATCTTGTTCTTCCTTGCATGACTAACCCATGTAGGTGAAAAGAGAACCAAAACGACCAAGGATAGCTCCCAACTCAAGATGATCTTCATCAACATCGAGCATCCACAACAAGTTCTCCTTCATGCTATGTCATCTACGTCATTCAAAGGTATGTGGTCATATCCTTGACAAAACTTTACTCCAAGAAATGAGATAAAGCAACTCAAGTGATGCGAAAACATTAAAAATGCATAAACGAAAAATGGTAACCCTGTTTTGAGCGTAACAATGAGTATGACCTATGATCAAGTATTTTGCTTGGCTCTTAAGTCAATAAACTCTAATATAGATGACCTAGTCACCTACCATCATCTGGATGAAGTACTCTTGTTTGGTTCATCTTATAGTTGCATGCTTTCTTGGAACCACTCAAACTACATCTAGTTGAAAATTTCTTGCAAATCCTTTTGAAAATTCCTTGCAAATACTTTTCAAAATTCCTTGCAAATCTATCTGGAAATTCATTGCAAATTTTCTCGGATCTTTTGAGACTTCCTGAAAAATTGCTTTTGACAAATGTTGCCAAGTTTCTGTTTAGCACCTCGAAGCCTCTGACTAAAAGTTCTTGGTGCTACCGATTCTACAGATAGGCTACACAACCACATATCGATTCCCCCGATTCCTGTTGCCTTGGAGCCACTGACTTTGCCATCTTCTATGACTGTCTGACAAACATTGAAAAATCCCAAATTATTCAAGGATCCCTATGACAAAGGGGGAGAAATCTTAAATAACTTTCAGATAAAAGAAAGGGGGACAAATTTCACTCAAGGATCCCTAAGTCTCAAATGCTCTCTATGATCCTTACCTTCTATGAACCCTACTTTCAATGACCCTTGTTTTCTAGCACCCCTTCTCATTCAATGATCCCTTTATCTCACCCTGTGTATGAACCATTTTGGAAATTAATGCCAAAGGGGGAAAATACCAAAGCTTCAAAGCTCATGCTTCTATCAAAGGGGGAGATATAAAATTAAGGGCGAGAATATCAAAGCAAATGCTTATCCATAGGGGAAAAATTTCATGATTACCCAAAGTGGAGATGAAACACTACTTAAGGGGGAGAGAGCATATCAATTTTTTTTCTATCATTTAAAGAGAGAGAATGTGTTTTATTCTATTTGTCTACTTATGTTAGACTTGTATCACCCTACCTACTCCCAATATCTACATGCGGAGATTCAGTGGGAGAGGAAGAATTACAATTTCATACTCAGGGGAGAAAGTTCTAAATGCCTTTGAATACATATCAATCTTAAGGAACACTATCTTCTATATGCCCTCCACATCTCGGTACTGTTGAGTTCTATTCCATTTGGTTTGTAGAATGCTCCTGTGTTTCCTAACAGTGTTTTCTCACGTGTGTCTCTACTACTAGAATGCTCAAGAACTTCAAGGTAAGTATATGCATCATATCCCTAGTCAAGATGATCTCTTGTTTCTTATACATATTGTTTGCAAGAGTGAGTATTGGACAAGGATGCATCTCATTCATATATATTTGATGCATATGGCCAAGATACACATGAACTATCATATCCTCTCTACTATGTCTGTGTCCATGCATTCCAAAGCAACTATCCTTTAAAAGGATTGCACACATTTAGGGGGAGCCTATCTTAGTCATGTCTCTCTCAAAGTCTTCATTATATCTTTGCATATCTTAATTTGAAGCTTTGATTGTATGTTTTCATCAATTACCAAAAAGGAGGAGATTGAAAGCACATATGCTCCCTTCGTGGTTTTGATAATTCATGACAACATACATTGTCTCTTGGACTAGTAGTTTTACCTAGTTTCTTCAGGTTTAGTACACATATTGGTTTGGCTAAGGATTGCGAGGAGAATTACCATGAAGAAGAAGAGGAAGGGAAGGAATAGGATTTGCCAAGCTCCAAGCTTCAAGCTACAAGACTCTACATTTTACATTTCGTGAGAAATCACTTTTGAGTCCATAGGAAAGCCAATACTATTAAAAGGGGATGAGGTATCTATGATGATCTGATTGCTCAAGTGCTTAGAGATTAGCCACCAAAAATACTCACCCACTTTCCCAGAAAAACCTTCTGTACTAAGGCAAAAGTCAAAATTCAGTGACACCAACAATTCCCATTCGGATCCACCGAGTTTCACCCTAGAAAGAAACCCAGCCAAACCCTAGCATATCGATACTACCAAGTTTCCATTCGGTGCAACTAAGAATCAGTGACCAACTTTCTTTTAACCAACTTCTTAAAGTCGGTCCCATCGAGTTTGAGGACTCAATGACACCGAGATTCGGAAACTGCCTAGGTCACCCATATCGGTACCATCGAGATTTGTATATTGGCCTCACCGACAAGGCCAAAGTTGCCACATTTTACACTAGTCGGTGCAACCGAGTTTTTACTCGGATTTCACCGAGTTGGGAAATAATGTTGTAACGGTTCGATTTTTGGAGATGACTATATATACCCCTCCACCACATCCTACTCGCAAGTTAAATACTCAGAACACACACACACACTTGCTATATCCAACTTTCTGAGAGAGAACCACCTACCCTTGTATTGAGGTCAAGATCATCCACTCCAACCATATCGATCCTGATTTCTAGCCTCCCCAAGTTGCTTTCCATCCAATCAATCTGTTCTACCCATGCCAAACCTGTGGGAGAGTGATTGAGTATTGAGGAGACTATCTTTTGAAGCACAAGAGCAAGGAGTTCATCATACTAACACATCTATTACCTTTTGGAGGGTGGTGCCTCCTAGATTGGTTAGGTGTTGCTTCAGATCCTCCTTCTTCGTGATTGCGGAGTTGAACCAAGAAGCTTGTAAGGGCAAGGAGATCGCCTACTTTGTGAAGATCTACCCCGAGTAAGGCTAGTCCTTCGTGGGCATAGGCCATCATGGAATAGACAAGGTTTCTACTTCGTGGACCCCTTGTGGGTGGAGCCCTCTGTGGACTCCGTTACCCTCCGTGGGTTGAAGTCTCCATAAACATGGATGTACGATAGCACCACCTATCGAAACCATGGGAAAAATCTCCCTTCCTAGATTTTTTTTCAAAAGCAAGATGGTCTCTAGACCTATATATCCGCGTAAGTTCTTCATCAAAAATAATTTCATCTAAAATAGGACACTCATAATTTACCTTATAATGATAAAGAAATCTCTAGCTTCGCGGACTATGTAATTGATTCCATGCATAAGAGAAGTTATGGCTATATTTAGCCCTGATCATTTATCACGGTAATTCAAAGAACAGTCTTTACAAAGTAGGATGGGTACGAATAGCTCTTCTTTGAAATTTGATAATAAGAGGTGAAATAGCCTGAGCATAACTATTAGTTCTTTTAAGAATAGGCTCATCATTGTTTACCAAGGCCCCCGTACAAGTAAAGAACTCTCGAATAACACTTTTTCCAATAATACTCTCACTTACAGTTACAAAAGTTTTAGTATCTAGCTTAATAGGAGGGTCCTTCTTACTAGGATAATTATCCTTATTTTCTTCTTTGGCAATAATAAATTTAGACATGGTAGCAACTTCAAACAAGCAAGCAAACAAGTAAACTAAATAACTAAGCAAACAAGCAAATAGAAATATTTTTGTATTTTTGATTCTTATATAAAGTAAAATATAACAGAAAATAAAAAGTAGAACAAGTAAATATAATATATGTGTAGGGACCTTACGAGAATTTGATGTTGTCTCTCCGGCAATGGCGCCAGAAATTCATCCTGCTACTTGTGAGCTGCGTTGTGTTTTTCCACGAAGAGGAGAGGAGATGCAGCACAATAGAGATAAGTATTTTCCTTAGTGAGAACCAAGGTTATCGAACCAATAGGAGAACCAAGCAAATTCCTTTTAACAACACCTACACACAAAAAACCAAACACTTGCACCCAACGCGGGCAAGAGGGTTGTCGAGCCCCTTGAACTCGTTACTTGCAAGGATTAAATCTTGACTGAAATAGATATTGTAAAATAAAAATGAAATAAAAGTAACTAAAATGTAGCAAGGTATTTTTGGAGTTTTTGTATTTATGTTTAAGTAGACCCGGGGGCCATAGTGTTCGATAGAGGCTTCTCTCTTGAAAATAGCATACATAGGGTAGACAACTTACTGTTGGGAAATTGACAGAATTGCGCATAGCTATGACATGTTATTCACGGAAATGATCATGTATATAGGCATCACGTCCATAAAAAAGTAGACCGAAATGATTCTACATGTACTACTATTACTCCACTTCGAGAGCACTTCTATGCTTGCCTCTCTAGGTATTATGTTCATAACAAACAGAGTAATGCTTGGAGAAAGGTTACATGATGTAGAAAAAACAAGACAAGCAATATGTTTAGATGCCATCATTTTATACTTAATGGTAACAATACAAATATGTGTCTTGTCCCCCTTTTATCACAAGGATATAGAGCACCGCATGATTGAATCCACTACAATGCACCACTCCCGCTTAAGTTAAATCGATCTAGTTGGCCGAACCAAACCAATAGATCATAGAGAAATACGAAGATATAATAATTGTTTATAATAGAATTAAAAAAGACCCAATTATTTTCAATTTATAATCTGATCATAAACCCACTATTCATCGGATCCCAACAAACACACCGCAAAACAATATTACATCAGATAGAACTTTGTATTGAAGATCAAAGAGAGAGAAGAAGTCATTTAGGTACTATCTATGGACTCGTAGGTTTGTGGTGGACTACTCACGCATTATCATGGAGGAAGCAAGGTTGATGTAGATGACCTCCATTGTCGATTCCCCCTCCAACAAAGTACCAAAAAAGGTATCTAGATGGCCTCCCATCAGAATAGAGGCTTGCGGCAGCGAAATAAGTGTTTCGGATGGCTCTTTGCTGGTTTCCCATTTTAGAGAATTTATGGAGGTGGACTTAGGTCATACAAATCCACGAGGGACCCACAAGGCATCAAGGTGCGCCCTGTTGCCTTGTTGTCTCCCCGTCTTGCTTCTGGTCTCCTCTAGAAGCTTCCTGGGTCTCTTTTGCCCAGAAAAATCATCAAAACAAATTCGTACCGTTTGGACTTCATTTGATACAAATTTC
Source organism: Hordeum marinum (assembly GCA_022496015.1). NCBI lineage: Eukaryota > Viridiplantae > Streptophyta > Magnoliopsida > Poales > Poaceae > Hordeum > Hordeum marinum. The sequence goes on along the minus strand of CM039673.1, from coordinate 364,477,416 downwards.
CTAGAAAACCAAAAACAGGCAAAAAACAACAACTGGCACTTGGCACTGGGTTAATACCTTAGTTCCCCAAAATGATATAAAATAGCATATAAAGTATCCTAGATTGATAATATAATAACATGGACCAATCAAGAAAATTTGATATGTTGAAGACGTCTTAATCATCTGGTAGTGATCCAAGTACTAGGATGGACCATAGTTGTTCTGATATCTACCTTAATCTGCACAAAAGGTGTAGGTGTTATAATATTACTCTTATGAACCATAGTTGTACCCTTAGATGTTCCTTTATACTAACCCATAAAAGAGGTTTTCCAATATAAGTGGAAGGGATAACCGTATTAGAAGAGTAAATAATTGTTTCGGGTTCAGCAATAGGTGGTTCTTCATGATCATTTTCAATTGGTGGATGGAATTTAAACCACTTCTCTTTAGGGAGATCAACATGAGTAGCAAAAGATTCATAGAAAGTGGTTACTATCTCAGAGTCAAGTCCATATCTTGCACTAAGCTTATGAAAAGCGTTTGTTTCTATAAAAGACTTAACACAATCGAACTTAAGATTTACAAGGGACTCATTACCTTTTTTTTGACTTCCCAACCTTCAAAATTGCATTTTATTCTTTCAATAAGATCACATTTGAATTCAATAATTTTCCTCATGAAGGAACCGACGAAACAATCAAGCATCGACTTGTTGCCGTCAAAAAGCCGAGCGTAAAAGTTTTGAAGAATCAATCCTCTCAGAAGTAGAGTGCTAGAAAATAGTCTTGATGACCCACAAATATAGAGGATCATTCATAGTCCTTTCGATAAGTATGAGTGTATAACCCAACGAGGAGGAGAAGGAATTAATAATTGGTCTCAGTAAGGTATTGCGTGCAAGTGCTGAAATAGTGTAGTAACAGATAGTTTGATAGAAGGATAATTTGTAGCAAGGAACTTAATAACCAATGTAACAAGGTTCAGCAAGCTAGCCCAATCCTTATATTGCTAAGGACGTCCCAAGAGTAATTCTTATAGTGAGAAAAGTATTCTCGAGGACACAGGGAATCTTGTCTAGTCATGATCGTCATGTTTTAGTTGATTCACGTTCACTACTTTGATAAATTGTATGTGGGTAGACCGGTGCTAAGGTGTTAATCTTACTTGAACAAACAACCTTCTTATGATTACCCCCTCTCGCAAGCATCCGCAACTATGAAACAAGAACTAAGAAAAATGTAACCATAGCACAAAACATATGGATTCAAATCAGTCCCTTACAGAATAGCACATAAACTAGGGTTTAATTTTCTATCACTCTCATAACCTATGATCTACTTATCACTCCAAAATTCATTACCATAGGCCCAAATATGGTGACATGTCATGTAGTCGACGTTCACATGACATCTATAGGAATCACAACATACAAGTCATCAAAATATTTAACGAATACCAACTTCACATGATAATTTATAACAAGACTTCTCCCATGTCCTAAAAAAAACTACTCACAAATCATATTCGTGTTCATGATCAAAGGGGATAAATATGTGATTAACAATCTAAACATATAATATTCCACCAAGTAAACCAACTAACATCAACTACACTATATAATCAACACTAATAGGAGCCCACATGTACCAATCTCAGGTTTTGGGACATAGATTGAATACAAGAGATGAACTAGAGTTTGAGATGAGACTGTTCTAGTGAATGTATTTATGGATATGAGTCCTCCCATGACGAGAGGGATGTTGGTGGATGAAGAAGGTTTCAATTTCCCCCTCCCGGAGGGTATCCCCAGCGGAATCGCTCCATCGAAGAGCAAAAGTGCTCCTGCCCAGGTTCTGCCTCGTGACGGCAACGCTTCATCCCGAAAACTCTCTACTTGATTTTTCTTGGCAAAATGGCCACAAATAGAACAAGATGGTCACAAGAGGCCCCCCATGGTGCCCAGAAGGGTGAAGGGCACGCCCCTGCCCTTGTGGGCCCACAGTTGATCTTCTTCGGGCTCTCTTCTTTCCAGTATTTTATATATATTCAAAAATAAATCTCCATAAATTTTCAAATCATGTGGAACTCTAGAGGATAGCTATCTTTGTTGTAGCTCCTTTAGGTCCAGACTTCTAGGTCCGGTAATTTCCCTCTTGATGTAAATCTTGCAAATGAATAGAAGAAAGGAACAAGAATTGTATCATATTGATAAAAACATTGTAAATAGCGATAGGAAATCATGATGCAAAATGGACTATCATTCAGTCAAATGACATTGAGATCATTTTCGAACTTCATGTCATTGTTTTAGAGTATGAAATATGGTGGGGTACTCAAGCATAGAGGATGAGTTGTTTTGTGATAAACCACAGGTATAGGGGATCGCAACAGTTTTGGAGGGTAGAGTATTCAACCCAAATTTATAGATTCAACACATGGGGAGCCAAATAATACTTGAGACTATTAGCAGTTGAGTTTTCAATTCAACCACACCTGGAGATAAATATCTGCAGCAAAGTGATCAGTAGCACGGAAATATGATGGGTTTGATACTAGTAGCAATAGTGACACTAACGGTAACAGTAGTAGAAATAGTTTTGTAGCAGTTGGAACAACAACAACAACAATAGTAACTTAGCAAGAACAATACATGGAAAGGTCGTAGGCACTGGATTGGTAACTCGTTGGATGATATTCATCATGTGACAGTCATAACCTAGGGCGATACAGAACTAGCTCCAGTTCATCAATGTAATGTAGGCATGTATTGCATAAATAGTCATACGTGCTTACGGAAAAGAACTTGCATGAAATCTTTTGTCCTACCCTCCCGTGGCAGCGGGGTCCATAAGGAAACTACGGTATATTAAGGCCTCCTTTTAATAGAGAACCGGAACAAAGGATTAACACATGATGAATACATGAACTCCTCAAACTACGGTCATCATCGCAAAGTATCCCAAATATTGTCACTATGGGGTTGACGGATCATAATGTGTAATAGGTGCATATGACTAGGCAAGCACGGATCAAGAACATGGATATAGAGATGAAAACATAAATGGTTCAGATCTGAAATCATGGCACTTGGGCCCTAGTGACAAGCATTAGGCAAAACAAAGTCATAGCAACATCAATCTGAGAACATGATGGATACTAGGGATCAAGCCCTAACAAAACTAACTCGATTACATGACGAATCTCATCCAACTCCTCACTGAATAGCAAGTCTATGAAGGAATTACCCACTTCCGGGGGGAGCATCATGGAATTGGCGATGGAGAAAGGTTGGTGATGATGAAAACCAAAGATTCCCCTCTCCGGAGCCCCAAACGGGCTCCAGATCTGGTCTCCCGACAAAGAACAAGAGGTGGCGGCGGCTCCGTCTCGTGAAACGCGATTATTCTTTCTCTCTTATTTTTTCTCCAAATTTAGGAATTTATAGTGGCGGAGGTAGGCCAAGTGGGGCCCCAAGGTGAGCACAACCCACCAGGGCGCGCCGGGATGGGGCTGGCACGCCTAGGTGTCTTGTGCCCAGCCTAGGCCCCCTCTTCGGTGGTTTCTAGCTCCGGTATTTTTTATATTTTCCAAAATAAATATCCAAAAAGTTTTTTTCCATGCCGATAGCTTTATTTCTGCACAAAACAACACCATGGTAGATGTGCTGAAAACAACGTCAGTCTGGGTTAGTTCCAATCAAATCATGCAAATTAGAGTCCAAAACAAGGGCAAAAGAGTGAGGAAAAGTAGATACATTGGATATGTATCATTTTGCGATGTGTGGTTGGTCATATCCGCGGATCTCTTAAGGAGCAGAAGGGGGCTCTTCTGGCAGCTCTTGCATGATTTGTTTCACGCGTGAAAGCACATTGTGTCCTATGACACTGATACGTATCCAACGTATCTATAATTTATGAAGTATTTGTTCCATACTTACCCATGTTTACAACATTTTTATATGGTTTTGATGTAGTCTATATTATTTAACAATGTATCTATATCCAATCATGCAGCACCCAACATCAACTATACACAATGCATGAGGATGACAATAGTGCTCTCAGGTCTGGCGCTTATTTGAGAAGGTGATGACTCAACATAAAAGTAAATAGATAGTACCTTCGTAGAGGGAAGCATGGATTTGCAGCGGTGCCAGAGCTCAGAGTTTGAAACAGGGATAGATATAATTTTGAGAGGTACACCCTTCTTGCCAACGTCACGACCAAGAGCTATCAACATCTTTCATGGTAAACAAATTAGCAGAGTTTCCCAAGCGTTAAAAGTAAAGGTTTACTCCCCCTCCACCAACAATCACACTCTACGGCGAGCCGTATCCACGGGTACCGTCCAAGCGAACAACATTCCTAGGGGAGTTTTTGTTTAATTGTTTTTGAGTTTTGATTTCGGGACCACCCCCTATCACTTCATGAGCGGTAGAGGCACACAAAACAGATGTTCATTTGAATTTTTAGAGGTGGCACATGCAAATTTACTTTGGAATGGCAGGGTAATACCGTATATAGGTAGATATGATGACCCATCTAGCATAACTTGGTTTAAGGGTTTTGATGCACAAGTAGTATTCTCGCTTAGTACAGGCGAAGGATAGCAATTAGATTGAGAAGCGGACAACTAGAGAGCAAAGACGGTCATGAACATGCATTACATATAATCAACATTGAATACTAGCATGAGTAGGATATGGACACCATGAACATAAATATCATGAAGGCTATGTTGATTTTGATACAACTACATGCGTGAACATGTGCCAAGTCAAGCCACTTGAAACATTCAGAGGAGGATACCATATCATCATACCGCATCACAACTATTTTAATGCATGTTGACACCCAAGATAAATCATTATCCACTCCTAGCTACTTAAGCATGGCATGAAAAACCATAATCTCTAATGTTCATTGCAAACTTGTTCGATCATAATGAGCTGAATCAAGGGATACTAGGTTGAACATATTTACAAAAACAAAAACAAGTTGAGTTCATATCCGCTTTTCTCCGCCACAGTCAATTCATCAAATGTCATCACCATTGCCTTTCACTTGCATGACCAAACGATAAGAAGATAATAATAGTGCAAGAGTGATGTGGACTAAGCTGGAATTTGCAAACATTTTATTCAAGAGGAGAAGACAAAGTAACCTGGGCTCTTTGTTAGATAAACAATAATGCAGATGAGAACCACTCAACAATTTCATCGTGGTTTTCTCCTCGGTATGACTCAAGTAAAAAGATAAGAATTTCAGAGAAACACACTGAAATATTTTTGAAGTTTTTGATGTTTCATGAAACAAGCGATTTAAAGAAAACAAAAACCAGAAAAACTATTTACATGGGAAAGCTCCCAACAAGTAAAAGAAGAAGCGAGAAATCCTTGTGGGTTTTCTTTTAATGCTACAATTAAACTAAACTAGAAAGAAAAGTTAAAAAGAAGTAGGAACTATTTTTGGTTTTCTCAAAGTTTTTAAACACACAAGAAGAAAGTGAGAAAACAAATCAAGCATGGATAATATAATGAAAAAGTGTGAACACCGACAACTGGAATGAAATGTGTGAACATGAATGTAATGTCGGTGGAAATACGTACTCCCCAAAGCTTAGGCTTTTGGCCTAGCTTGGTAATCACCATCCGTATGAATAATAATATGGGTGATGGCTCATCGAAAACCTCGAAACAGACTCTACGGCTCTCTTAGCAGCCTCAACCTCCGTGTTGTACTCATAGGCTTCTCCCTCAAGAACATAATATTTTTCCCTAGTATGAAAATCAAAAAGAGCAGGAGCAGGCAAAGCAACAGGAACAACAAGTTTCTTATAAAATCGCAAGTTATAGGTAAAGTTGGTGGTCGTGCTTGTAAGGAACTTATGACTCTTCATAGCATCAAAGTCTAAATACTGAGTGGGTAGGATGGGGTCATTAGGCCATGGTGAAACATTTAGTCTCTCAGCAAAACGAGAAGCATAGATTCCTCCACAAAAATTACCACTAGCAGCATTAAGCTGCATCCTCCGTGCAACAATTGCATAAAGATTATAATCCTTATTCCCAGTTATGGCAGTATGTAGGAGACTCAAACCATGAGAGCACAATGTACTACAATCTTATTTGCCTACAACATATTTACCGTTAAAAAACACAAAATATTGTAGTGATGGAAAATGGATACTGTTAATTCTCCCTTGCATAACCCCTCTATCTTCGCCGAAGCAAAGATTAACTAAAAATGACTCGTACTCAGATTTTGTGGGTTCATCGAGGGAACCCTGAAATGTAAGTTTGCATGCATCGCTAAAAATGTCTAATGGTATGGTAAAGGAGTGATCATACAAGTTAAACAAAACTCTAGACTCATGAGGAAAATATTTAAATTTCTTTGTGAAGGTTTTTGTAAGCTCGAGGTGCTCGGGACACTTATCTGTGATGAAGGAAGCAAGCCATGTGTTGTGGATAAATAGATAAAAATCCTCCTTAATACCTGCACCTTCCATGAACTCGTCGCAAGGTCACAAGCATGATTTGGTAGCGACATCTCGCATCGAGCTTTTGCTTGGTTCTACATAAGACTGTCGCACTGAGCTTCCAGTTGACAAGGCTCTCAAGGATCTCCTCCCCGAAGGACTCCTAAAGAATTTCATTTTTATTCCTATAAATTTTCTGGAAAAAATTAGTCCACAAAAATTTTGTCAAGAAAACTTTGTAGGATTGTTAGCACCTACTCCCAAGCATTCATTGAGGCCATATTCAGCATTCAAACTACTTAGAACTCTAAGAATTCAACATGCAAGCCCATCTACAGCAGCACCAAGAGTGGCTAATTACTCTAAAAATTAACCCACTAAAACAAAAACTAATTGGAGCAATGGAGGAGTCATATACCAAGAAGCAATCGCTCCAAACAGTTTTGGAAATGGAGCTTCGAGAAAAGATATTGAAATCCGTGGGTTTGAGAGCAAGAGCACGAAAATGGTGGTTGTGGTGATTTTTTGCTGGAGGTAGGTGGTGATGTGGGCTAAAGAGATAAGTGAGGGGGACACATGGGGGCCACAACCCACCAGGGCGCGCCCTAGGGGTGTTGTGCGCCCTGGTGTCTTGTGGGCACTAGGGGCACCCCCTCACGTATTATTTGCACTAGAAATTCTTAAATATTTGGAAAAAATCGTGTTAAATTTTCAGGGCATTCTGAGAATTTTTATTTTGGGTCATTTTTTATTGCACGGAGAAAACAGAAAACAGGATAAACATGGCATTTTATTTTATTCTACTAACAAAAACAGAAAATAAAAGGTGGAAACAGAGAATGGTGCTTACTAGATTTCTCAACTTCATACCTCTAAAAAATGATCCATTAATAAGGTTGATCAAGTCTTATTAACAACCACTTCCGATTGGCATGAAACCGAAAAGCTTTCGTAAAACACTAAGTTACCTTAATGGGGATGTTCATATCCCCAACAATAAGTATATCATATTTCTTTTTGGCAGTAGGTAGAGGTAATTGAAAACTTCCAATAGTGATGGTCGGAGATTCTTCAATAACATTTACACCATTCACTTGGAATAGATTCTTCGGAAAGTGCACTGTGTGCTCATTACCATTGATATGAAAAGTGACTTTGCTTTTATTGCAATCAATAACAGCCCGTGCATTATTCAAAAAGGGTCTACCAAGGATAATCGACATGTTGTCATCCTCGGGCATCTCAAGAATAACAAAGTCCGTTAAGATAGTAACATTTGCAACAACAACGGGCACATCCTCACAAATACCAATAGGTATGGCCGTTGATTTATCATCCATTTGCAATGATATCTCAGTAGGTGTGAGTTTATTCCAATCAAGTCTTTTATATATGGAGAAAGGCATAACAGTAACACTGGCTCCCAAATCACACAAAGTAGTTTTGACATAGTTTCTCTTAATGGAGCAAGGTATAGCTAGTATTCCCGGATCTCCAAGTTTTTAGGTACTCCATCCTTAAAGGAATAATTAGAAAGCATAGTGGAGATTTCATCTTCTGGTATCTTTATTTTATTAGTGATGATGTCTTTCATATACTTAGCATAAGGGGTCATCTTCAAAATATCAGTTAAGCGGGTACGCAAAAATACTGGCCTAATCATTTTAGCAAAGCATTCCAATTTTGCATCATCCTTTTTCTTAGATGGCTTAGGTGGAAATGGCATGGGTTTATGAACCCATGTCTCTCTTTATTTACCATGTTTCCTAGCCACAAAGTCTTTTTTACCATAACGTTTATTTTAGGTTGTGGGTTATCAAGATCAGGAGCCGGCTCTATTTCAACATCATTATCTGGTTCTACATCATTACTAGGTTGAGCATCATCATGAACATCATCATTATCTTTTTCATTATCACTAGGTGAATGTTCATTACCACACTGAGTTTCAGCATCAGAAATAGAGACATCATTAGTATCAGGAGGTTTTTGTGTCTCAGGTTGACTAGAGGTATGCAAAGTCCTGTCATTTTTCCTTTTCTTTTTCTTCTTAGAAGGACTAGGTGCATCACTATTAATGAGAATCTTGTTCAATTCTTTTAGGATGGCCCTCAGGATAGAGTGGTTCTTGGGTCATCCTACCTCCTCTAGTTACTACTCTACCAGCAAAATCATGCATATTATTATTCATTTCATCTAGCAATTCTTTTGAGACTTAGAAACTTGTTCTAACTGAGTTTGAACCATAGAGGCATGCTTTCCTACACCTCTAACATCATTACTGATTCTAAATAGCAAGTCACTCAAGCGAGCAATCATATCACAATTGTATTTCAATTGTTTCAAAACATGGGCATTGAAATGATCTTGCTTCATAATATAGTTGTCAAACTCATCTAAGCACTGACTAGGATGTTTATTGTGAGGAATGTCACTTTCATTGAACTTTAATAGAGAATTTACCTCTACCACCTGTGGAGGTGGTGGTCTGTCAAGGCCATGTATTTCTTCAATAGGTGGCAAATACTTAACATCCTCAGCTTTAATACCTTTTTCCTTCATAGATTTCTTTGCCTCTTGCATATCTTCAAGACTGAGAAATAAGATACCTCTCTTCTTTGGAGTGGGTTTAGGCGGTGGTTCAGGAATAGTCCAATCATCATAGTTCTTCAATATGTTTTCAATAATTCCTCAGCTTGTTCAACGGTTCATTCCCTGAAAACACAACCAGCACATCTATCTAGGAAGTCCCTAGAAGCATCGGTTAGTCCATTATAAAAGATATCAAGTATTTCATTTTTCTTGAGAGGATGATCAGGCAAAGCATTAAGCAATTGGAGAAGCCTCCCCCAAGCTTGTGGGAGTCTCTCTTCTTCAATTTGCACAAAGTTAAATATTTCCTATAAGGCAGCTTGTTTCTTGTGAGCAGGAAAATATTTTTCAAAGAAGTAATAGATCATATCCTGGGGACTATGCACACAACCACGAGAAAGAGTATTGTACCATGTCTTAGAATCACCCTTTAATGCGAACAGAAATAACTTAAGGATATAATTGTAGCGAATCTTCTCATCATGAGCAAAGAGGGGATTATATCATTCAACTTAGTAAGGTGTGCCACTACAATTTCAGTTTCATAGCCATGGAAAGGATCAGATTCAACCAAAGTAATTAACTCTGGGTGATAGAGAATTCATAATCCTTATTGGTAACAAGGATAGGTGAAGTAGCAAACTTAGGATCACATTTCATTCTAGAATTCAAAGTCTTTTCCGTATACTTGCATAGTAATTTCTTAAGATCATCTCTATCCTTGCAAGAAAGAATTTCTCTACTTATCTCTTCGTCCATAACATAACCTTTAGGTATCTTAGGCATTTCAAATTTAGGAGAGCTAGGACTAATAGGTGTTTCATTGTCATCATCAGTATCATAAGCTTCATCAGTTTCGGTAATCTCATCAGTTTTAGTAGTTTCATTCTCTTTAGCTCTAGCAATTTGTTCAGCAAGATATTCTCCTAGCGACACATTATCATCAAGCATGGTACTAGCATAATCAATAGCATAATTCATAGCAGAGGTAGCATCATCAACTTGCAACATATTAGGATTACTAGCATGTGGTGGTGATGCAAACTTACTCATAACAGAAGGAGAATCAAGTGCAGAGCTAGATGACAGTTCCTTACCTCCCCTCGTAGTAGAGGGGAAACTCTTGGTCTTAGTATCCATTAGATTATTCATAGTGATAGATTGATATAAATCCCAAGTGAACCAGAAAATATTTCTATGCTCCCCAGCAACGACGCAAGAAAAAGGTCTTGATAACCCACAAGTATAGGGGATCACAACAGTTTTCGACGGTAGAGTATTCAACCCAAATTTATAGATTCGACACAAGGGGAGCCAAAGAATACTTGAGAGTATTAGCAGTTGAGTTGTCAATTCAACCACACCTAGAGATAAATATCTGCTGCAAAGTGATCAGTAGCATAGCAATATGATGGGTTTGATAGTAGTAGCAATAGTGACAGTAACAGTAACAGTACTAGCAATACTTTTGTAGAAGTTGGAACAACACCAACAGCAGTAGTAACTTAGCAAGAACAATATGTGGAAAGGTTGTAGGCACTGGGTTGGTAACTTGTTGGATGATATTCATCATGTGTCAGTCATAACCTAGGGCGATATAGAACTAGCTACAGTTCATCAATGTAATGTAGGCATGTATTCCGTAAATAGTCATACGTGCTTATGGAAAAGAACTTGCATGACATCTTTTGTCCTACCCTCCCATGGTAGCGGGGTCCATAAGGAAATTAAGGGATATTAAGGCCTCCTTTTAACAAAGCATTAACACATGGTGAATACATGAACTCCTCAAACTATGGTCATCATCGCGAAGTATCCCAAATATTATCACTATGGGGTTGACGGATCATAACGCGTAATAGGTGCATATGACTAGGCAAGGCGGGATCAAGAACATGGATATAAATATAATAACATAAGCAGTTCAGATCTGAAATCATGGCACTCGGGCCCTAGTGACAATCATTAGGCAAAGCAAAGTCATAGCAACATCAATCTCAGAACATAATGGATACTAGGGATCAAGCCCTAACAAAACTAACTCAATTACACGATGAATCTCATCCAACTTCTCATCGAACAGCAAACCTAAGAAGAAATTACTCACTCCCGGTGGGGAGCATGATGGAATTAGCGATGGAGAAAGGTTGGTGATGATGAAGACCGAAGATTCCCCTCTTCGAAGCCCCAAACGGGCTCCAGATCTAGCCTCCCGACGAAGAACAGGAGATGGCGGCGGCTTCATCTTGTGAAATGCGATAATTCTTTCTCTCTTACTTTTTTCTCCAAATTTAGGAATTTATAGTGGCGGAGGTAGGGCAAGTAGGGCCCCGAGGTGAGCACAACCCACCAGGGCGCGCCGCGACGGGGCTAGCACGCCCTGGTGTCTTGTGCCCAGCCTAGGCCCCCTCTCCGGTGGTTTCCGGCACCGGTATTTTTTATATTTTCCAAAATAAATTTGCAAAAAGTTTTGTTCCATTCCGAGAACTTTTATTTCCACACAAAAACAACACCATGGTAGTTCTGTTAAAAACAGCGCCAGTCCGGGTTAGTTCCATTCAAATCATGCAAATTAGAGTCCAAAATAAGGGCAAAAGATTGAGGAAAAGTGGATACATTGGAGACGTATCATTTTGCGATGTGTGGTTGGTCATATCCGTAGATTTCGTAAGCAGGAGCAGAAAGGGGCTCTTCTGGCAGCTCTTGCATGATTTGTTTCACGCGTGAAAGCACATTGCTTCCTATGACATTCATACGTCTCCAATGTATCTGTAATTTATGAAGTATTCATGCCATATTTATCCATGTTTAAAACATTTTATATGGTTTTGATGTAGTTTATATGATTTAATTGGAACTAACTCGGACTGATGTTGTTTTCAGCAGAATTATCGTGATGTTGTGTGGGATCGAGAAGGGACATCTAGAGAGGGGGTGAACAGAATACTTGCTGAATTAAAAGCCTACCATTTTCCCAATTTTAGTGGTTGGCATATTTTAGCAATTCTAACAAGTCTAGCACACCCTACACATGAAAGTAAACGGGTATACCAGCGGAAAGCAAAGACAAGCACGTGTAAGTAAGAGTAGGGAAGAGGAGATGAAACGCAATTTGATACATGAAGATTTTTCCCGTGGTTCCGATAGGTGATGCTATCGTACGTCCACATTGATGGAGACTTCAACCCACGGAGGGTAGTGGTCGCGAGACACCACGGAGGGCTCCACCCATAAGGGTCCACAAAGTAGCAACCTTGTCTATTCAATCACGACTTACATCCACGAAGGACTAGCCTCACTAAGGGTAGATCTTCATGAAGTAGGCGATCTCCTTGCCTGTACAAACTTCTTGGTTCAACTCTACACACAAATACGAAGGCTTCCAAGCGACACCTAAACAATGTAGGAGACAACACTCTCCAAAAGGTAATAGATGTGGTAATAATGATGAACTCCTTGCTCTTGTGCTTCAAAAGATAGTCTCCTCAACACACAATCACTCTCTCCCAAATTTGGTTTGGTAGAAGAGGTTGATTGGTGGGAATCAACTCGGGGAGGCTAGAAATCAAGATTCATATGGTTGGAGTGGAATATGTTGATCTCAACACATGAGTAGGTGGTTCTCTCAAAAAATGGATGGGGCAAGTGTTGGTCTGTTATGAGTGCTTCCTCTGCGAGTGAGAGGCATGTGGAGGGGTATATATAGGCATCTCCAAAAATCCAACCATTACAACATTATTGCCCAATCGGTGAAACTGAAGCAAAAACTCAGTTGCACCGACTAGTGCAAAATGTGGCAACTTTTGGCGTTTCGGTGAGGCCGATATATAAATCTCGATGGGTCCAAATTGGCTGACCTAGGCAGTTACCAAAATTTGGTGAGACCGATTTCTAAAACTCAGAAATTCCGATTCTTAGAAATCGGATAATCCAAAGTTGGTCACTGATTTCGGTTTCACCGAAATGAAAATTTGGTGTCACCGAGACCTTAAGGTTTTTCTTAGGATCTGTCTTGGGTGAAACTCGGTAGGGACCATTTGGAAATATTGGTGGCACCGAATTTGAGTGGCAGGGTTTAGACAACGTATTTTGTGGGATAATTTCATGGGTATGTTTGGTGGCTAACTCTAAGCACTTGAGCAACCAGATCATCATGGATACGTCATCCCCTTTTAATAGTATTTGCTTTCCTATGGACTCAAAAGTGATTTCTCACAAAATGAAAATGTAGAGTCTTGAAGATTGATGACTTGCCAATCCTATTCCTTTCCTTCTTCTTTCCTTGGGGATTCTCCACACATTCCAGCCAATTCTCTGTGTGGACTTCATCTAAAATAAACTAGGTAGAACTATTAGTCCAAGAGACAATGTATGTTGTCATGAATTATCAAAACCTCCAAGGGAGCATATGTGATTCCATGTTGTTTTTCTGTAGAAAATGGGAATTGAACAAAACTTTTTAATGATTTTTTCTGGAAGGATAAGGACTCTAGAAGCTTCGAGGGAGTACCAGAAAACCCACAGGGGCCCCACAAGGCACCTGAGAGTGCCCAGGGGGTGGCCGTGCCGACCTGCCTTGTGGGCCCCTATGGATCCTCTTCACGTGATTCCAACGCCATAAATTTCTATATATTCAAAAAACTGAAAGTTAACCTAGAATTCCACTACCCCGTCGCAACTCTCTGTATCAAAGAAATCTCATCTGAAGCCCTTTACGGTGTCCTGTCGGAGGGGCAAATCGTCACCAGAGTCCATCTTCATCATCACAGCATTCTTCATGACGAGGAGGGAGTAGTTTACCCCCAGGGCCGAGGGTATGTACCAGTAGCTATGTGTTTAATCTCTCTCTATGTCTCTCTGTCTCTCTGTCTCTCTCGTGTTCTTAAGATGGCGCGATCTTGATATATTGTGGTCTTTGTTAATATAGTTGGATCATATGGTGTTCTTCCCTCTCTATCTTAATGTGATGAATTGAGTCTTTCCCTTTGAGATCTAGTTATGTTGGATCAAATACTTTGGATTTGAGAACACTTGATATATGTATTGCATGTGGATACCCGTGTGACAATGTGGTATTCTATTGATTCACTTGATATATGTTCTGGTAATCAACTTGCGGATTCCCTCGATGACATTGAGGTAATCTATGCATATGGGTTGATACACGTTCTTATCCTACTTTCTTCGATAGAAATCTTGGGGTACTCTTTGAAGTTCTTTGTGTTGGATTGAATATGACGGATCTGAATTTTTTTGAAGCATGTCGAATAATTAACCCACGGATACTTGTGGTGACATTGGAGTATCTAGGTGACATTAGGGTTGATTGATGCGTATCATAGGTTTTATACTAAGTACGAACTCTAGGTTTTATTCTAAGTACTACTGCTAGTGTTGCGGTGCAGTAGCTCTACGAACACAAGGCAGAGGAAGGAGCAGAGGTAGTTCCGCCTAAGTGGTACTATTGCCTATAGACGGTAGTACCTCACCCTACTGTCGCATGGATTTTTCAAAGAGTTCCAGGTCCAGAAAGAAGGGCGGTAGTAGCGCGGTAGTAACAAGTTGTACTACTGCTTGGGAGCGGTACTATCGTGCCGCACTATGGACTAAAAACCACTCAGTCCAACATGAAAAGTCGAGACCCCAAAGCAAGCGGTACCGAGCGCGGCACTGGGCAAAGCTACTACTGCCCGGGGGCGGTACTAGCGCCAGCCCAGAGCGGTACTACCTATTACAACGTAAGCTCTACTACCGTGGGCTACCGCGGTACTATCGCTTGGTTCTTTCATGACCAGAGCAGAGACACAGTTGGAACAACTCCATTGATGCGGGAAAGGAACAAGGGTGTAAATGAACATGTACGTGTTGATTCCACCCAAACCTTTATGATGCGGACCCCATCTTAATAGTACGGTTCTCCTATGACTCAATTCCACCGAAAATGAAACACATGGAAGAAACCATCTTCACTCTAATCCATGAGGGGCTAGAATCGTCTTGTGCCATATGATGAATTATCTGAAAGGCTTAATGCACACGATCAGTACGCAAATGCAGTGTAATCAATCACCAAAACCACTAAGGGAGAAATATGTCCTAACAAAAAGGACATGGTGGCATGTAATCTTGAACACTATAGGAATAGAATGGGAGAACATGGATTGTAATCTATGTATCTAATAATGAATGTTGCAGGAAAATGCTAAGTATTATATTTTTTTTAGTATTCCTTCAGAAATCTCTTGAATCAAGGGGGGTCTGTAGAATTTAAGAGAATGCAAACTTTGCAATACTAGTTGAGAGATTAATCATAGCCCTTTTAAAACAGTAGAAACACAAAGTCCGTTTTGTATGAACACACAAGAACAACAATACTCTAGTAGAGCCACTTAGTTAATTTTTTATTCAAGGCTATGATTCTCATTAAAGTTTTTATATATATAAACATCCATTACATCACGTGTACACACATGCACACACTCGCCCAACCGCACATGCACACTCACACAACACCTACTGATGTAGAGCTTGAATATTGGCGAAGCCGTCACGCACGTCCCACTATCGACTAAAACATCACGTCGTATAAAGAATAATCCAGCTGAATGAGAGATCTAAACATCAAACCTGATGTGTGATCTCTAGTTGGGTTAAAATACCAGTGCCCTCCTAAGAATAAGAGCAAGTACAATAGTGGCCTTGCCCATGTGGAAGAGAAAGCCATGTGAAAAGGCAAAGAGTGGTTTTCTAATGCAAGAACCAACCTCTACATATGCTTCTAGGTAAGATGTGTAAATGAGAGGAATGGGAAAATTAGAAAGTGAAAACCCCACTAAACTACGAGTCAACCTTATAGCCAAATCTATTATATGAGTGCATAATATTGGTAGCTATCGATGATATGACAGTGTTATCTAGCCAACTATTGGATATATCATTAATCTTGCTCTAAGAATCAACAAGTGGTTGGTTCCCCCATTCGTGTATTTTTATAGCCATGCTCTGTCGTTAGAACATATCCAACAACTACCTTACTTTAGTGTATAACCTTTTCAGAGCATTTGGGGGCAAGAAACAGGCTCCAACAACAGCCCTTGCCGTAAATTTTGTCAAAATAGATTTAGGGCAGCCCCAAAAAGAGAGCGCACGCTGCATATTTGCAATAGTCGTGCGGCTGCTCTAAACCCAAAATGAGCCCCCCGCAGGCAGACTGTCACTGCCCGCAACCTCCCGTAGACGAAACACTACTGCACCTCCGCCTCCACATCGAATTCGACCGGATCCGACTACTACCACTACCGCCACCCCCTCCCCCAATCGACCGCACCGTCACTATATTGTTGCGCTGCACCGCCCCGCCGACTGAATCCCACCGCTACTGTTGTCGCGCCGCGTTGCACTAATGTCCTTCTCTTCCCATCAGCCGCCACCACCGACATGTCATTGAAACACATGTCGAAGAGCAAGACCGGCTTCTGTGGACTTCGGTTGTGACAGTCTGACTGCTACATCAGGGAGCTACGGTGCGACGGCTAGGGACATTGGGTCGGCACCTTCGAGACATGGGAGATCATCGCGTATGCCTACGACATTACTGCTTGGACCTCGGTCGACTATGTTTAGAGCTTAACTTTTCAAAGATTGAAACCCAGGCGGATGCAGAGTTCGTCGGTCCATTGATGAACATTGTGTCTCACGGTGTGAAGTGGGGACGACTGACGGGGTTGTTACCCCTAGGTAGGCCAAAGCTACGGGAGTTCTCTCCCCCGCTTCAAGAAAAATCACGTTGCCGGCTCGTCCTTGGCCGGCGGGTACGCTGTCGGCTGCCTCATGGCCGGCAGGTTCGTTACCGGCTGGCTCGAGGCTGCCTAGCCAAGGAGCCAGCTCAGCCGTGGCCGACTGGGCCACGGCCGACCGCCTCCAAGACGGCTCTTCCGTTGACCCTCGAGCGAATAGGCTCCCGGCCCATCTCTCTGCGCACGGGTACGGCGACAAGACAAGACCCCCATGACGGACCCCGATGCGGCCACATTGACCGCTGACACGCGGACATGCGTGGCTACAGTCCAGCCAGTCGTACAGCTGACCTTGGCTGGCCGCAACCGGGTGGGGCAACAGTGACGACACGCCTCAGCCCACTCCATTACCTGCCCCCGCGTGGCTACAGCACTACCGACTGTACGGGAGACCTCGGCCGGCCGGTGCAAGGCGACACCGCTTGGGCAGGCCCCGGCGGGCGATGGGACCACGTAGCCAGTGGGCCCTATGGGCGACGAGTCGGTTCAATGGGTGGACCCCCTAGCCAGCCGAAGAGGCTGCCAGCCAGGTCTCCCCACCCAGTACTTTAGGGATATTGTAAGCCGGGGGGTTGACCTATAAAAACCCCGAGCCCCCCATGCATAGGGGGAGATTGAAACACACACACGGGACCCTTTCCTCCCACATCCACTCACGTAGAGAAGGAGAAGGAGCCGGCTGCTCCTTCCCCTACCTCTAGAAAATAGCTCTAGGAGCACCACTGCAACCACCCTCGTCTATCAACCTAGACCAAGTAGGACTAGGGGTATTACCTCCCACGGAGGGGCCTAAACCTGGGTACATCGTGCGTCCACTGCCGCTTGTGCCTAATCCCGCTCCCGGAGCCCGGCGGCGTCCTTTGGCCCCAACCACCTTTGTTAAGTGTACCCATGACATCTGTCGTGAGAAAACGACGATAGTTGGCGCCTACTGTGGGGCTGTACGTGGCGCCGGCCGAAGTCACGCTCCGAGCGGGACCCTTCACCATCTCCTTCGGCCGCTCCACGCCCGGATGGAACCACATGCGCGTGGGGCTTGCTCCGGTAGGCCCTGCGGGCAACAATGTTGGTTTCCCCGACAAACGCCTTGGCGGCGACCTTGCACGCGACGTTGCCGCGCTCACCGAGTGCATCGACAAGCTGAGCCTCGCTGAGGAGCGAGCAGCAGATGAGTACCCTAGCCATGTGCTCAGCTGCGCCGATCCGCCCTCGTCAGTTGGGGCTCTCCTCCTGGCCGAGTCCAACGGCTCCCACGTCCGCGTGGGGGTGATGGTCACTGCTTCATCCACCTCCTCCTGCCGCACGCGGGCCGAGACCCACGCATCCGCTGCTCGCGCCGGCACCTCGGTTCCGCTCGGCGCTACCCTTAGGGGGCTGAGCACTCCCATTGCCCCAACGGCGAGCCCAGATGCCGTTGCAACCGAGGTGGAGGCGGCTTGCCGCCTGCTGTTCGAGGTCGCCAGCACCCTCGTGGCTGAGCAGCGTCGTATGGAGGACGCTCAGCGGGAATACGCCTCCACTTACAGTCTCACCCGGACTGGCACCGAGCCCAGCCGGCGTGGGGCTATGCGCGCCATGCCCGCGTGGTCGTAGAAATCCTTGGCGGCAACTTGCCCGTTTACGACACCCCCGTGGCCAACTTGCAGGTCGCCAAGGTAGCCTACGAGGACTTGGCTACCTTGGTAGGCGAAGAGCGTGCCTCATGCGATAGACACATTAAAGACCTCATCGACACCGCCAACGAGCAGTAGCTCCTGCTCACCCCCGGTGGAGCCGCCTCCAAGGGTCCTCGTCCTGAGGGCGAGGGCATGGGGGCTACTGGCCGTCAGCCGGCTTAGCACTCCTTCTCCCTCGTGTCTCCGGCCAACGGGCCGAGGCAAGCAACCCCCAGCATTCCTAGTTGCCGAGGAACGAGCAGCCGGCTGTGAACAGTCGGCACAACAACAATCTGGCTCGCAGCAACCACTGCAACGAGGCGCCAGTTGGCGGTAGCCGGCACAGCCGCGGGCACACGCCGCCTCCACGACACGAGCCGGCCTGGTCAATTCCGCCGTCCGTCCGCCTAGAGCTCGCGGCCCGGCTCGGACCACGGGTCCCCCACAGCGACAACGACGCGCGCCTCCGCCTCAACCGGCTGGCGCAGTCAGCCCTCCTCGAGGAGGAGGGCTCGATCGGTCCGGCGTGCTTCAGCCCCCGGATCCATAACGAGTCATTCCCGACCGTCTTCACTCTTCCCCGGGATACCCCTAAGTACAACGGGGCCGCCAAGCCCGAGGGCTGGCTGATCGACTACACCACCGCAGTCGGCATCGCCAGGGAGAACAAGCACATAGCCGTCCACTATGCTCCCCTCATGTTGATTGGCTCGGCTCGCACCTGGCTCAATAGCCTGGCGGCCGGCAGCATCAACACCTAGACTGACTTTGAAGAAGAATTTTTCCGCAACTTCATCGGCACCTACAAGCGGCCAGGCCGTCCCCATAAACTAGCCATATGCGTTCAGGGGATGGACGAGGCCCTCCACGACTACCTCATCCAATGGACTGAGCTCCGCAACTCCTACGAAGGGGTGCACAAGGTGCAGGCCATCCAGTACTTTATCGAAGGCTGCCGCAACAGC
The DNA here is from genome assembly GCA_022496015.1 of Hordeum marinum. Taxonomy (NCBI): domain Eukaryota; kingdom Viridiplantae; phylum Streptophyta; class Magnoliopsida; order Poales; family Poaceae; genus Hordeum; species Hordeum marinum. The sequence continues at coordinate 364,457,943 of CM039673.1, read as the reverse complement.
ACCTACCTGAAGCATAAGCTCATGTGCTCTGAGCTAGCTATGCTGGGGGAACTCACGACCAAGACAGACAAGTACGCCATGGCTGACTCTACAATCCGGATCAAGACAAGCACGCCCGCCAAGGTGGCACCGACGCCGGCTGCGTCATGGCCGGCTGTCGACAACTGGTTGCCGCAGAACAACAAGCGCAAGACCGACCAGCCCGACACCCGCTACGAGACCCGGCAGGTCGCCACCATCGAGGAAGAGGAGCCGGCTACCCAGCCTTTCGGCCAGCGTCAATGCACCGACAAGGCTGCCTGGCAGCCCAAGCTGACGTTCAAGCAAATTCTTGACCTCCCCTACAAGAATCATTCTGGAGCCAAGCCCTCCACGCAAACGCTCTGGCAATGCAGTTTCTCACAGTGACTAGCCTGAGGCGACGACCTTCCGGCTCCCCCCGCACCGCCTGCCCGAGCCCCAGCACCGGTTTTGGCTCGCGCTCCCGCATCGGCTCCGGCTCCGGCCCAGAACGACGGTCGCCTGCTCGACCAGTTCCCCAACCGAGACGGTTCCTACGTCGTCTTCACCAATGAAGAGACGGACAAGCACGTTCAACGCTAGATCCACCGCGAGGTGAATGCCACCATGCACGTGACTCCCCAGTTCATGCACTGGTCCGAGAAGCCGGGCACTTGGAGCCAGGCAGACCACCCGGTCGTGATGCCAAACCCCGGCAGCTACGCCCTAGTCCTCGACCCTACCATCGCCTCCAAGAGGCACACCTGCCGCTTCTCATGGGTGCTGATCAATGGCAGCAGCAGCATCAACATCCTCTACCTCGACACGATGCAAAAACAGGGCTCAAGGCAGAAGATCTGCAAAAGAGCCGGACCGTTTCCACGGCATTTTGCCTGGAAAGTCTTGCACCCCTATCGGCAAGATCAAGCTCGATGTCCTCTTCGGCGGTCCCAACCACTTCCGCCGCAAGCCAATATGGTTCGAGGTAGTGGACCTCGACAGTCCCTACCACGTGCTGCTGGGCCGGTCGGCTCTCGTCAAGTTCATGGCGGTCCCGCATTACGCCTACCTCAAGCTCAAAATGACGGGTCCCAAGGGGATCATCACTGTCGCCGGCGACTACAAGCTATCCATTGCATGCGCTCGAGATGGTAGCCGGCTGGCCGAGGCCCTGGAGATAGTAGAGGAGAAGCGGCGGCTCGACCGGCTCATGTCCCTCGCCACCAGCCAGGCGGTCGTAACGGCTCCCCCCTCGCAGTCGGTCGGTGAGGCTTCTTCCAGCCGTCTAAGGACACCAGGGAGGTCCCGCTCAACCTGGCCAACTCCAAGCAGTGCGTCACCATCGGCTCTCGCCTAGAGAGCAAATAGGAAAGTGAGCTCGACGACTTCCTTCGTGAGAATCGGGACATCTTTGCATGGTCCCCTAAGGACATGCCGGCTGTTCCGAGGAAGTTCGACGAGCACAAGCTTCACGTACGACTGGACGCAAAACCGGTCAAGCAACCCCTACGTTGTTTCTCCGAGGAGAAGTGGCATACTATTGGAGAAGAGATTGCCCGGTTGCTCGCAGCCGGCTTCATCATGGAAGTTTTTCACCTGTACTGGCTAGCCAACCCGGTCCTGGTGCTGAAGAAGAACAAGACTTCACACATCTGCATCGACTACACCAGCCTAAACAAGGCGTGCCCCAAGGACCCATTCGCCCTGCCACGGATCGATCAAGTCATAGACTCCACGACCGGCTGCGACCTGCTGTCTTTCTTGGACGCCTACTCCGGCTACCACCAGATCAAGCTGGACCCAGACAACCGGCTCCAGACCTACTTCATCACCCCCTTCGGGGCCTACTGCTACATCACCATGTCCTTTGGCCTAAAGAATGCAGGTGCTACCTTCCAGCGGTGCATGCAGAAGTGTCTCCTGCCTCAGATAGGCAGGAACGTCCACGTCTACATTGAAGACATCATCGTCAAAAGCAAGAAGCACTTAATCCTCTTCAACGATCTCCGGGAGACGTTCGCGAACCTACGCGAGTACAAGATCAAGCTCAACCCAGAGAAGTGTGTCTTCGGTGTCCCAGCTGGCCAGCTTCCGTGTTTCTTTGTGTCTGCTCGTGGCATCGAAGCTAACCCCGAGAAGATCAGGGAAATCGAGTGTATGCCCAAGCTGACCTCGCTCCACGATGTCCAAAAGTTCACCGGCTACCTCGCCTCGCTTAGCCGGTTCATCAGTCGGCTGGGAGAGAAGGCTCTGCCCCTCTACGGGCTCCTACGGAGACGGCTCCGGTCGAGCCGGGCCGTATCCTCACGATGAACCCGACCATGTTCGACTGGCCTGATGAGGCGGACGAGACCTTCCATGGCCTCAAACGGGCCCTCACCAGCATGCCCATCCTAGCCGTGCTGGCTGAGAAGGAGCCCTTGCTCGCCTACATCGTGGCAACCACACGCGTCATCAGCGTCGTCCTGGTGGTTGAGCGGTCGGAGGAGGGCAGGACACTACCGGTCCAGCACCCCGTCTACTACCTCAGCGAGGTCATCTCCGCCTACAAGTAGAACTACCCCCACTAACAGAAGATGTGCTATGGCATATACTTTGCTGCCAAGAAGGTCAAGCAGTACTTCCAAGAGCAAACCATCACCATGGTGAGAATAGCCCCGCTCGGTGAGATCATGAGCAGCCAGGACTCCACTGGCCGGATCGCCAAATGGGTCATCGCTCTCGTCGACCACGAGATCCGGTATGAACCACGCACCACCATCAAGTCACAGGCGATGGCCGACTTCCTCGTCGACTGGGCAGAGACTGAGTTTGTGTTGCCTCCCTAGACTCTAATCATTGGCGCATGCATTTTGACGGCTCGAAGATGAGGACCGGCCTGGGAGCCAGCATAGTCCTCTCCTCCCTGAAGGGAGACCAACTCAAGTACGCTCTTTAGATCCACTTCGCCGCCTCCGACAACGTGGCTGAGTACGAGGCGCTCGTCCACGGCCTCCGGCTCGCCAAGGAGATTGGCATCAGGCGCATCCTATGTTTTGGCAACTCCGACCTCGTGGTGCATCAAGTCTCTGGCGAATGGGATGCTAGAGATGCCAACATGGCCAGCTATCACTTCCTCGTCCAGCAGCTCACCGGCTCCTTCGAAGGCCGTGAGGACAACGAGGCGGCCGATACGCTGGACAACATTGCCAGCGTATCAGCCGCCTCATTGTCCGCCCGCGCTCCTGTAGATACTCCTGGTGTTCCGCCATGGCTCGCTCAGCGCGGTGCTGGGTCTCCGAGAAGCACTCTGGAAAAGGGAAAGGGGATTCAGAAAAACAACTCAAGGGCAAGAAAAACACAACCGGATGAAAAAGAAAGTCGAGACTCATGCTGCAAAGAATCATCCAGTTCAAGGGCGAAGTGCAGCGACGAGTCCTTCTCCCTCTCCAGCGCCGCCTCCGCCTGGGATAGCTCATCCCCGCGCGCCTCAAGCACCTTCTCGAGGCGGGTCACCTCGCCTTGAAGAGTGGCGGTCCGCTGGGCAGCGTCAGCCGCCTGCTTTGCGGCGTCCTCCCGGGCCGCCACCTCGCGCTGCATGTCCGCCCTCAGGCGCTCTTGGGACGACTACCCGTCCACCAGCAGGGCGCCCAGCCGCTCCCTCTTCGAGGTGATTGCCTAGACACTCTGCACCCGTCCTTCTCCCCTCGGAGGGCGTTTAGCTCCTTTGCAAAATAAAACCAGCAATGGTTACTAAAAACGCACAAGACCTGGCCTGGTTGCTGAGCAGCCGACCCGACTCTCGGGGGCTACCCCCACTGGGTGCGCTAGCATGCCCCCACTGGATCAAGCGTACCTTGGGTCCTCTTCAGCTCCTCCTCCAGCCGGTAGAAGCCGTGCTTGCCGTGGTTGTGGATGGCGACCGCTTCATTAAAAAGCTCCTTCCACCGGGCGCTCCCCGCCTGCTCCAGGAGGCCAGAGTTAAAAGAATGCAAAAGGAGATCCGACTCAGCTGCCAAATAGCCGGTCAGCCAGCCCGTATATCGAGGGCTACACCCAGTGGGTGCGCTCGCGTGCCCCCACTGAAAAACGAAAGGAAACAAAAGCATGCAGAAGGAGATCCGGCCCGGCTGCCCCATAGCCGGTCAGCCGACCCGCATCTCGGGGACTACACCTAGTGGGTGTGCTCGTGCGCCCCCATTGAAAAATAAAAGCAAGTAAAAGCATGCAAAAGGAGATCCGGCCCGGCTCCCCCTTAGTCGGTTAGCCGGCTCGCATCTCGAGGGGGCTACACCCAGTGGGTGCGCTCGCGCACCCCCACTGTAAAATTCAACGAAGGAGAGCAACGTTTACCTCGGCACGCTGCAGGGCGCTGTCGACCACCTCCACAAACCTGACCAACTCCTGCAGCACCATGCCAGGATGCTGCCTAGCTCCCCAAGTGTCGGGACCAGGCTGCGGGCCGGCGGAGGCGGGACAACGGGGACACAAGCCATCGCCTCCCAGTCTTGGATCAAATCCACCATGGTCCTTCGGGACTGGCTCCCCCCGCCGCCCATCCCGGCATCCGCCTCGGCACCGTCTGCCGGGGGCGGTTGAGAACGACAAGGGCGCGGGAATTGGCTCCCGGCAATCCCGTGTCCGGCACCGTCATTGCCTCCTCCCCCAGCCAGCTCGGCGCAATGATCGCGGCGGCTGGCACCTCCATATCCATGGTCGGCACCTCCGGTGCCATCGGAGCCTCCGCACGCCGACCGGAGCCAGCTCGGCGGCGGGCTCCGCCGCCACCGGCTTCACCTGTCAGGGCTCGGGGGCTGCTCTGCCTGGCCAGGCCGCTCCCGCCCCAGACGGAGATGCGACCGTCTCCATAGCCGGTCCTCGCGGCTCGCACGACGGAGGTCTCAACATACGAGTCGACTCCGCCGCGGAGTTCGACGCCCGCACGGGGTCCACGGACCTCCTGCACCTCCCGCCGCTCGAAGCTCCAGAGCGTGAGGGTCTGCCTGTTGGAAATATGCCCTGGACACAATAATAAAATAGTTATTATCATATTTCCTTGTTCATGATAATATTCTATTGTTCATTCTATAATTGTATTAACCGGAAACCGTAATGCATGTGTGAATATATAGACCACACCATCTCCCTAGCAAGCCTTTAGTTTACTAGCTCGTTGATCAATAGATGGTCATGGTTTCCTGGCCATGGACATTGGATATCATTGATAACGGGATCACATCATTAGGAGAATGATGTGATGGACAAGACCCAATCCTAAGCATGGCACAAGATCGTGTAGTTCGTATGCTAGAGCTTTTCTAATGTCAAGTATCGTTTCCTTAGACCATGAGATTGTGCAACTCCCTGATACCGTAGGAATGCTTTGGGTGTATCAAACGTCACAACGTAACTGGGTGACTATAAAGGTGCACTACAGGTATCTCCAAAAGTGTCTGTTGGGTTGGCACGAATCGAGACTGGGATTTGTCACTCCGTGTGACGGAGAGGTATCTCTGGACCTACTCGGTAATGCAGCATCATAATGAGCTCAATATGACTAAGGAGTTAGTCACGGGATCATGTGTTACGGAACGAGTAAAGAGACTTGCCAGTAACGAGATTGAACAAGGTATAGGGATACCAACGATCGAATCTCGGGCAAGTAACATACCGATGGACAAAGGGAATTGTATACGGGATTGATTGAATCCTCGACATCATGGTTCATCCGATGAGATCATCGTGGAACATGTGGGAGCCAATATGGGTATCCAGATCCTGCTATTGGTTATTGGCTGGAGAGGTGTCTCGGGCATGTCTGCATGGTTCCCGAACCCGTAAGGTCTACACACTTAAGGTTCGATGACGCTAGGGTTATATGGGAATAGTGTACGTGGTTACCGAAGGTTGTTTGGAGTCCCAAATGAGATCCCAGACATCACGAGGAGCTCCGGAATGGTCCGGAGGTAAAGATTCATTTATAGGAAGTGAGGATTTGGTCGTCGAAAGTGTTTCGGGCGTCACCGGTAATGTACCTGGACCATCGGAAGGGTTCCGGGGGTCCATCATGAGGGGCCACCGGCACCAGAGGCCTGCATGGGCCGAAAGTGGGAGGGAACCAGCCCCTGAGTGGGCTGGTGCGCCTCCCACCAGGCCCAAGGCGCAGCAAAGGAGCAAGGGGGCAAACCCTAGCGCAGATGGGCCCTAGGCCCACCCTAGGGCGCCTCCCCTCTCCCCTCTCTTGGCTGCTGGCCCCATGGGCCATCTAGGGCTGGCCGCCGCCCTAGGGTGGGAACCCTAGGGGTGCGCCCCCTCCTCCTCCTCCTATAAATAGTGGAGCCCTTGGGGCTGTTGGAGGACACCTATCTCTCTCTCGGCGTAGCCCTACCCCTCCTCCTCGTCCTCCGTAGCGCTTGGTGGAGCCCTACCGGAGTACCACACAGCTCCACCGTCACCACGATGTCGTGCTGCCGGAGCTCTTCCTCAACCTCTCCTTCCTCCTTGCTGGATCAAGGCGTAGGATACGTCACCGGGTTGCACGTGTGTTGAACGCGGAGGCGCAGTTTTTCGGTGCTTAGATTGGAATCCACCGCGATCTGAATCGCTACGAGTACGACTCCATCAACCGTGTTCTAGTAATTCTTCCGCTTAGCGATCTTCAAAGGTATGAAGATGCTCTACCCCTTTGCTCATTGCTAGCATGTCCTAGATTGATCTTGATGACACATAGGAATTTTTTTGAATTGTTACTATGTTCCCCAATAGTGGTATCAGAGCTAGGTCTATGCGTAGATTCTATGCACGAGTAGAACACAAGTAGTTGTGGGCGATGATTTTGTCAATTTGCTTGCCATTACTAGTCTTATCTTGATTCGGCGGCACTGTGGGATGAAGCGGCCCAGACCGACTTTACATGTACGCTTACGTGAGACTGGTTCCACTGCCTCACATGCACTTGTTGCATAAGATGGCTAGTGGGTGTGTGTCTCTACCACTTTAGTTGGATCGGATTCGATGAAGAGGTTCCTTATGAAGGGTAAATAGCAATTGGCATATCACCGTTGTGGCTCTTACGTAGGTAAGAAACGTTCTTGCTAGAAACCCATAGCAGCCACGTAAAACTTGCAACAACAATTAGAGGACGTCTAACTTGTTTTTGCAGGGTATGTTATATGATGTGATATAGCCAAAAGGATGTGATGAAATATATATGATGTATGAGATTGATCATGTTCTTGTAATAGGAATCACGACTTGCTTGTCGATGAGTATGACAACTGGCAGGAGCCATAGGAGTTGTCTTAATTTATTATGACTTGCGTGTCAATCAAAACCGCCATGTAATTACTTTACTTTATGGCTAATTGTTAGCCATAGTAGTAGAAGTAATAGTTGGCAAGACAACTTCATGAATACATGATGATGGAGATCATGGTGTCATGCCGGTGACGATGGTGATCATGCCGCGCCCCGAAGATGGAGATCAAAGGTGCAAGATGATATTGGCCATATCATGTCACTTTATGATTTGCATGTGATGTTTATCATGTTCTTACATCTTATTTGCTTAGAACGACGATAGAATAAATAAGATGACCCCTCACTAAAATTTCAAGAAATGTGTTCCCCCTAAGTGTGCACCATTGCAAAGGATCATTGTTTCGAAGCACCATGTGATGATCGGGTGTGATGGATTCTAACATTCGCATACAATGGGTGTAAGCCAGATTTACACACGCGAAACACTTAGGTTGGCTTGACGAGCCTAGCATGTACAGAAATGGCCTCGGAACATGAGAGACCGAAAGGTCGAACATGAGTCATATAGTAGATGCGATCAACATGGAGATGTTCACCATTGATGGCTAGTCCCTCTCACGTGATGATCGGACACGGCCTAGTCGATGTGGATCATGTATCAGCTAGATGACTAGAGGGATGTCTATCTGAGTGGGAGTTCGTTAAATAATTTGATTAGATGAACTTAATTATCATGAACTTAGTCTAAAATTGTCTTTACAATCTATGTTGTAGATCCAATGGCCCACGCTAATGTTGCCCTCAACTTCAACACGTTCCTAGAGAAAACCAAGCTGAAAGACGATGGAAGCAACTATACGGACTGGTTCCATAACTTGAGGATCATCCTCATAGCTTCCAAGAAATTATATGTCCTTGATGCACCGCTAGGTGACGCACCCGTTTTCCCAGCAACTCAAGACGTTATGAATGCCTGGTAGTCGCATAGTGATGATTACTCCCTGGTTCAATGCGGCATGCTTTATAGCTTAGAATCGGGGCTCCAAAAGTGTTTTGAGCAACACGGAGCATATGAGATGTTCCAAGAGCTGAGAATGGTTTTCCAAGCTCATGCCCGGGTCGAGAGATATGAAGTCTTCGACAAGTTCTTCAGTTGTAAGACGGAGGAAAACAGTTCTGTCAGCGAGCACATACTCATGTATCTGGGTTGCACAACCGCTTGTCTTAGTTGGGAGTTAATCTTCCGGATGACTCGGTTATTGACAGAATCCTCCAGTCGCTTCCACCTAGCTACAAGAGCTTTGCGATGAACTACAATATGCAAGGGATGGAGAAGTCCATTCCTGAGTTATATTCGATGCTGAAATCAGCGGAGGTGGAAATAAAAAAGGAACATCAAGTGTTGATGGTGAACAAGACCACTAGTTTCAAGAAAGGCAAGGGTAAGAAGAACTTCAAGAAGGATGACAAAGCAGTTGCCGCGCCCGGTAAATCAGTTGCCGGGAAGAAGCACAAGAATGGACCCAAGCCTATGACTGAATGCTTTCATTGCAAGGGAACCGGTCACTCGAAGCGGAACTGCCCCAAGTACTTAGCGGATAAGAAGGCCGGCAACGTCAAAGGTATATATGATATACATTTATTGATGTGTACCTTACCAGCGCTCGTAGTAGCTCCTGGGTATTTGATACCAGTGCGGTTGCTCACATTTGTAACTCAAAACAGGAGTTGCGGAATAAGCGGAGACTGGCAAAGGACGAGGTGACGATGCGCGTCGGGAATGGTTCCAAGGTCGATGTGATCGTCGTCGGCATGCTACCTCTACATCTACCTTTGGGATTAGTTTTAAACCTCAATAATTGTTATTAAGTACCAGCTTTGAGCATGAACATTGTATCTCGATCTCGTTTGATGCGAGATGGCTACTCATTTAAATCCGAGAATAATGGTTGTTCTATTTATATGAGAGATATGTTTCATGGTCATGCCCCGCTAGTCAATGGTTTATTTTTATTGAATCTCGAACGTGATGTTACACATATTCATAGTGTGAATACCAAACGATGTAAGGTTGATAATGATAGTCCCACATACTTGTGGCACTGCCACCTTGGTCATATTGGTGTCAAACGCATGAAGAAACTCCACGCAGATGGACTTTTGGAGTCTCTTGATTATGAATCATTTGACACGTGCGAACCATGCCTCTTGGGCAAGATGACTAAGACTCCGTTCTCCGGAACAATAGAGTGAGCAACCAACTTGTTGGAAATAATACATACCGATGTATGTGGACCGATGAGCGTTGAGGCTCGCGATGCCTGCCGTTATGTTCTCACCCTCACTGATGACTTGAGCAGATATGAGTATGTCTAGTTAATGAAACACAAGTCTGAGACCTTTGAAAAGTTCAAGGAATTTCAGAGTGAGGTAGAGAATCAGCGTGACAAGAAAATAAAGTTCTTACGATCTGAACGTGGAGGAGAATATTTGAGTCACTAGTTTGGCACACACTTAAGGAAATGTGGAATTGTTTCACAACTCACGCTGCCTGGCACACCTCAGCGTAATGGTGTGTCCGAATGTTGTAATCACACTCTATTGGATATGGTGCGATTTATGATGTCTCTTACTGATTTACCGCTATCATTTTGGGGATATGCATTAGAGACTGTCGCATTCACTTTAAATAGGGCACCGTCTAAATCCATTGAGACGACACTGTATGAATTATGGTTTGGGAAAAAACCTAAGCTGTCATTTCTAAAAGTTTGGGGATGCGATGCTTATGTCAAGAAACTTCAACCTAAAAATCTCGAACCCAAATCGGAAAATGCGTCTTCATAGGATACCCTAAGGAAACTATTGGGTATACCTTCTACCTCAGATCCGAAGGCAAGATCTTTGTTGCCAAAAAGGGATCCTTTCTAGAGAAAGAGTTTCTCTCAAAAGAAGTAAGTGGTAGGAAAGTAGAACTTGATGAGGTAATTGTACCCCCTGTCGAACCAGAAAGTAGCGTAGTACAGGAGATTGTTTCTGTGGTGCCTGCACCGACTAGAGAGGAAGTTAATGATGATGATCATGAGACTTCTGATCAAGTTACTACTGAACTTCGAAGGTCCACGAGGACATGTGCCGCCCCAGAGTGGTACGGCAACCTTGCCCTGGAAATCATGTTGTTAGACAACGATGAACCTTCGAACCATGAAGAAGCCATGGCAGGCCCAGATTCCAACAAATGGCTTGAAGCCATGAAATCCGAGATAGGATCCATGTATGAGAACAAAGTGTGCACTTCGGTGGACTTGCCCGATGATCGGCAAGCCATAGAAAATAAATGGATCTTTAAGAAGAAGACAGACGCAGATGTTAATGTGACCGTCGATAAGGCTCGGCTTGTTGCTAAGGGTTATCGACAAGTTCAAGGAGTTGACTACGATGAGACCTTCTCACCCGTAGTGATGCTGAAGTCCGTCCGAATCATGTTAGCAGTTGCCACATTTTATGATTATGAGATCTGGCAAATGGACGTCAAAACGACATTCCTTAATGGTTTCCTTAAGGAAGAATTGTATATGATACAGCCAGAAGGTTTTGTCGATCCTAAGAATGCTAACAAGGTATGCAAGCTCCAGTGATCCATCTATGGGTTGGTGCAAGCATCTCGAAGTTGAAACATTCACTTTAATGAAGTGATCAAAGCATTTGGGTTTATAAAGACTTATGGAGAATCCTGTATATACAAGAAAGTGAGTGGGAGCTCTATAGCATTTCTGATTTTATATATGGATGACATATTGTTGATGGGAAATGATATAGAAATTTTGGGAAGCATAAAGGCCTACTTGAATAAGTGTTTTTCAATGAAGGACCTTGGAGAAGCAGCTTACATATTAGGCATCAAGATCTATAGAGATAGATCGAGACGCCTCATTGGTCTTTCACAAAGCACATACCTTGACAAGATATTGAAGAAGTTCAATATGGATCAGTCCAAGAAGGGGTTCTTGCCTATACTGCAAGGTGTGAAATTGAGCACAACTCAATGCCCGACCTCGACAGAAGATAGAGATAAGATGAGTTTCATCCCCTATGCCTCAGCCATAGGCTCTATTATGTATGACATGCTATGTACAGGCCTGATGTGAACCTTGCCATAAGTTTGGTAGGGAGGTACCAAAGTGATCAGAGTATGGAACACTGGACAACGGTCAAGAATATCCTTAAGTACCTGAAAAGGACTGAGGAGATGTTTCTCGTTTATGGAGGTGCCAAAGAACTCGTCGTGAAGGGTTACGTCGATGCTAGCTTCGACACAGATCTGGATGACTCCAAGTCACAAACCGGATACGTGTATATTTTGAATGGTGGGGCAGAACGTTGGTGCAGTTGCAAGCAAACCGTCGTGGTGGCATCTACATGTGAAGCGGAGTACATAGCTGCTTCGGAAGCAGCACAAGAAGGAGTCTAGATGAAGGAGTTCATCACCGACCTAGGAGTGATTCCCAGTAAATCGGGCCCGATGACTCTCTTCTATGACAACACTGGAGCTATTGCCATTGCCAAGGAGCCCAGGTTTCACAAGAAGACCAAGCACATCAAGCGCCGCTTCAACTCCATTCGTGATTACACTCATGAAGGAGATATACATATTTGTTAAGTACATACAGATCTGAATGTCACATATCCGTTGACTAAACCTCTTTCACGAGCGAAATATGATCAACACCAGAACTCTATGGGTGTTCGATTCATCACAATCTAACTAGATTATTGACTCTAGTGCAAGTGGGAGACTTTTGGAAATATGCCCTAGAGGTAATAATAAAATAGTTATTATTATATTTCCTTGTTCATGATAATTGTCTATTGTTCATGTTATAATTGTATTAACCAGAAACCGTAATACATGTGTGAATACATAGACCACACCATGTCCCTAGTAAGCCTCTAGTTTACTAGCTCGTTGATCAATAGATGGTCATGGTTTCCTTGCCATGGACATTGGATATCATTGATAACGGGATCACATCATTAGGAGAATGATGTGATGGACAAGACCCAATCCTAAGCATGGCACAAGATCATGTAGTTCGTATGCTAGAGATTTTCTAATGTCAAGTATCGTTTCCTTAGACCATGAGATTGTGCAACTCCCGGATACCGTAGGAATGCTTTGGGTGTATCAAACGTCACAACGTAACTTGGTGACTATAAAGGTGCACTACAGGTATCTCCGAAAGTGTCTGTTGGGTTGGCACGGATCGAGACTGGGATTTGTCACTCCGTGTGACGGAGAGGTATCTCTGGGCCCACTCGGTAATACATAATCATAATGAGCTCAATGTGACTAAGGAGTTAGTCACGGGATCATGTGTTACGGAACGAGTAAAGAGACTTGCCGGTAACGAGATTGAACAAGGTATAGGGATATCGATGATCGAATCTCGGGCAAGTACCATACCGATGGACAAAGGGAATTGTATACGGGATTGATTGAATCCCCAACATCGTGGTTCATCCGATGAGATAACCGTGGAACATGTGGGAGCCAATATGGGTATCCAGACTCCGCTATTGGTTATTGGCCGGAGAAGTGTCTCGGTCATGTCTGCATGCTTCCCGAACCCGTAGGTTCTACACACTTAAGGTTCGATGACGCTAGGGTTATATGGGAATAGTGTACGTGGTTACCAAAGGTTGTTCGGAGTCCTGGATGAGATCTCGGACATCACGAGGACCTCCGGAATGGTTAGGAGGCAAAGATTCATATATAGGACGTGAGGATTTGGTCACCAGAAGTGTTTCGGGCGTCACCGGTAATGTACTGGGACCATCGGAAGGGTTCCGGGGTCCACCGTGAGGGGCCACCGACACCAGAGGCCTGCATGGGTCGAAAGTGGGAGGGAACCAGCCCCTGGGTGGGCTGGTGCGCCTCCCATTAGGCCCAAGGCGCAGCAAAGGAGCAAGGGGGGCAAACCCTAGCACAGATGGGCCCTAGGCCCACCCTAGGGCGCCTCCCCCCTCTCCCCTCTCTTGGCCCCCGGCCCCAAGGGCCATCTAGGGCTGGCCATCGCCCTAGGGTGGGAACCCTAGGGGGTGCGCCCCCATCGTCATCCTCCTATAAATAGTGGAGCCCTTGGGGCTGTTGGAGGACACCCCTCTCTCTCTCGATGCAGCCCTACCCCTCCTCCTCCTCGTCCTCCTTAGCGCTTGGCGATGCCCTGCCGGAGTACCACGCAGCTCCACCATCACCACGCCATCGTGCTGCTGGAGTTCTCCCTCAACCTCTCCTTCCTCCTTGCTGGATCAAGGCATAGGAGACGTCACCGGGCTGCACGTGTGTTGAACGCGGAGGCGCCGTTGTTCGGTGCTTAGATCGGAATCCACCACGATCTGAATCGCTACGAGTATGACTCCATCAATCGTGTTCTAGTAACGCTTCCTCTTAGCGATCTTCAAAGGTATGAAGATGCTCTACCCCTTTGCTCGTTGCTAGCATCTCCTAGATTGATCTTGGTGACACCTAGGAAATTCTTTGAATTGTTACTATGTTCCCCAACACCGCCCTGGGCTCCTGACTTTGAGGCTCGCAGTTCCGCGAGCCTCCTCTTCTCCTCATGCAGTGTAGCTGCGTGCTCCCGAGCTAGCCGGCTGGCCGCCTCCACCGGGCCGGTTGTCGACTCCACATCGTTGAGCTCCCTGGAGCAAGCAAATAATCAAACGCCTACCGGCACACGACTCACGGAGAAAAACCCACACAATGAACGAAACACTTACCCGGCGACAACAGGCAGGGACCGCTTGGCACGCGCCGATGGTTGGGACGCCATCTCCTCCTGAGCCGGCCTCTTCCCCCGGCTGGAGGTCTTGGTTGCCGGGGCGCACGTTGGCTGCTCCTAGCTCTGCCCGCGCGAGCCCTGCTGAGCTGTGGGGGAGGCACGTTCAGGATCCGGACATCGTCATCGTCATCATCATCATTATCGATCCAGTCTTTGACCGTGGGACTCGAGGGGAACTCACTAGCCACTCTGGACTCGCCGGCTCCCGGGTCACCCACCACCTCAGCCTCTCCCGAGGAGTCGACCCCCTCTTTGGGTCCGCCTCCCTATTTGTAGTCCTCGGAGTCGGACTCGGCACGCTCCGCCTCGAAGATCTGGGGGTGCGGACCATCCGACGTGTTCTGCCGAATGAAAAGTTGTGGTCAGCGCGTCAAGTGAGATCGGGAGACGACCTGAAGGATTCAGAGAAAAAAGAAAAACCACCTCGACGGTGCATACCAGGGGTGCCGGGCTGCGCCGGTCGTACGGCTCCTTGCCCAAGGACCAAGTCCCTGGCGCCAGCTTGAAGGTCGTGATGGCGTTCACCCGCACCACCACTCGAGGCGTCGTCAGCTCAATGGTCGATAGCCGGCAGGGGTCCCGGCGGCCGGACATATCACAAATCTGGTGCTGCCTCAGTTGGAGAGGTAGCACCCGACGTGCGATGAAGGCAGCTACCAGGTCGGAGATGACCAACCCCTCATCGCTCCTCATGACCTGGAGCCGGCCCACCTCTTCAAGCGCGGCCCCGCACGGGGCGAACTCTGACCAGTTCACTCTGGTGGATGGGGCTTTGACGAACACCGACAGCCGAATGTAGTCCTGCTGCGGGTTGGCATTCTTCACATAGAAGAATGTCCGGTTCCACCCTTTGACGGACTCGATGAGGCTGAAGTGGAGAAAACGTGAGCCGCGGCAGCACACCACTGCACCCCCGCAGGCGTACGGCTCCTCGTCATTCTTCATAGCCTTGAGATAGAAGAGCTTCTTGAAGAGATCCACGTAGGGAAGCATCCCAAGATAGCCCTCACACAGGGTCACGAAGCCCGCAATGTAGAGGATGGCATTGGGGCCGAGGTGGTGCGGTTGGAGATCAAAAGCATCCATCAAAAGATGGAAGAAGAGGCTGACAGGCAGGCCGAAGCCACGTGGGAAGTGGCAGGCAAATATGATGTGCTCCCCCGCCTGTGGCTCGGGCACCACCTCGTTGCCCGGCGCGCAAGCGACCACACGCTCCTCCGACGACAGCATACGGGCGCGGCGGAGCTCCATGATGGTACCCTCCGTGATGACGGAGCCAGCCCAGCTTTTGGAGGTACCATCGGCCATCGCAATGTCAGGACAGCACGGGTAGACGAGCGGACGGAGTGGCGAGCGAAACGGGCGGCGGCGCAAGAAGAGCGGAGAAGGCGAGGAGAAAGAAGATGAAGGGGGCAAGTGGAGCACGGCTGCCTCCGCCTCTCGCCTTTCCCCTTTAAGTAAGGGGGCGACGCCGGGGGGAGGTGGGGATTAACTGCGCCCACTCCCCCGGGATATCCGCGCGTTCGTGGGCGCCTCGGGCTGCAACCGCCGCGATTCGGGCATATAAGATCTTGGCCCACGGCATGGGGCCTACTGGGCTACGCCAGCAGCCTAGCGGGCTAGGCCCAGGGCGACGTCCCATCTACCCACAGGTGTGGGCCCCATGACATCATTACACTCTGCGTGGCGTGCCGTGGGCTAGCACGGGACCCGGAGCGGTGCGGTGGAACCCAAGGCATCGGGGGCGACCACTGGCTCGACCGGCCGTTTGGCTCTGCGCGGAAGGCGAGTGCCGCGTGAGCGAAGCCGCTGACTCCCCCTCGTTTGGCAGACGTGCCCCCCCCCCCCGCCGGCTTCGGGGACTACTAACAAGGTTGTTGCCCCTAGGTAGGCCAAATCTACGGGGTTCTCTCCCCCGCTTCAAGAAAAATCACGTCGCTAGCTCATCCTTGGCTGACGGGTATGCTGCCGGCTGCCTCGCGGCTGGCAGGCGCGCGGCCGGCAAGTTCCTTACCGCCTGGATCGAGGCCGGTTGGCCAAGGAGCCGGCTCAGCCCTGGCCGGTTGGGCCACAGCCGGCCGCCTCCAGGACGGCTCTTCCGTTGACCCTCGAGCGAACAGGCTCCCGTCCCATATCTCTACGCCCGGGTACGGCGACAAGACAAGACCCTCACGACGAACCACGACCCGACTACAGTGACCGCTGACACGCGGACGCACATGGCTACAGTCCAGCCAGTCGTACCGTTGACCTTGGCTGGCCGCGACCTGGCGGGGCAACAGTGCCGACACACCTCAGCCCACACCATTACCTGCCCCCGCGTGGCTACAACGCTACCGGCCGTACCGAAGACCTCGGCCGGCTGGCGCAAGGCAACACCGCTTGGACAGCCCGTGCCGTGGCAAGTGGGCGCGGGCCAATCGCGGAGCCGGCTGGCAGACCCCAGGGGCGATGGGACCGCGTAGCCGGTGGGCCCTACGGGCGACGAGACGGTTCGATGGGTGGACCCCCTGGCCAGCCGGAGAGGCTGCCAGCCGGGTCCCCCACCTAGTACTGTAGGGATATTGTAAGCCGGGGGGTTGGTCTATAAACCCCCTCCGAGCCCCCATGCATAGGGGAGATTGAAACACGCACACGGGACCCTTTCCTCCCACATCCACTCACGTAGTGAAGGAGAAGGAGTCGACTGCTCCTTCCCCTACCTCTAGAAAACAGCTCCAGGAGCACCACGGTAACCACCCTCGTCTATCAACCTAGACCAAGCAGGACTAGGGGTATTACCTCCCACGGAGGGCCCTAAACCTGGGTACATCATGCGTCACCGCTGCTTGTGTCTAATCCCGCCCCCGGAGCCTGTCGGCATCCTCCGGCTCCAACCACCTTCGATAAGCCTACCCATGGCATTTGTCATGAGAAAACGACGACAGTGACGCATCATCCTCGAGCAAAGGGACACCCTATATAACAATGAGGCGGCGGTGGCCACTGCCAGGTTTGCCGCGAAAAATCTACACCTCATGCAGAGTGAGGAAGAGTGGTTCTGAAAGAAGGACAATTAGCGTAAGAAGACGGAGCGCAAGACGGAGGATGAGATTAGCTCCTCTGGTGATCAAGCTCGAGTTTGATGGGGACAAACTTTGGTGTCCATAGTTTAAGTTTGCATGTTTGTAGTCAAACTATTCGTCTATGGTGCAATGACTGCCTTCAGTGCACGGCTTGGGTCAACAAATACTTCTGCGAGCTACGTGTGGGTAACCTAGAGAGCTCTGATCACTTGTTCTGGGAATGCAACTTCATGACGGCCATCTGGAACGAGCTGTCTTCATGGCAGCACTGCCATGGGTTGGAGCACGCAAGCGGGAGCCATAACAACAAATCACTAGAGAAGGTGGAGACTATGGTGGCAACGGTAGTGCTGGAGTTCAGGAAAGGAGTCAAAGCCTGGTGATGCTTGCTCTATGGGAAATTTGGCAAGAGTGCAAGCATTGCATCTTTAGGGGGAAAGAAGCAAATGTGAGGGACGTGCTGAATGCAGTCGGGCGTAATCTCAGCCTGTGGCAACAATGTGGGTTTAGGTTTCTTTAGAGCCCCTTTGGGGAGCCACCACGAGAGTAGACCACAGAGATGTGCCTATGGCACCTTTTTTTGCTATTTCTTCTTTTTATCTCCTTGATCTTCAGATCATCACATTTGTCACTTTTGTCCACTGCTTCCTGCTTAAATCAATGAAACACCAGCCAAGGCTGGCCCTTTCAAAAAAAAACTAAGTTTGCAGTTTGCATGTTTAAAGCTTTGAATGTCTGGATCGAAATAGTTAAATGTTCGGCAAAAAATGTTTTTCATGCTTTAGGTGCCTTATTTTAAGGCAGCTGTCGGAGACACTCACTTTCAGGTGCCTTTCTAGTGTCCTAGAATAGGGCTGGTGCTAGAGATGCTCTTAGAGCATGGTTAATAGTATAGCCAACTGCTGGCTATAAGCCATTGCCATGTCATCTATAGCACATCTTATAGCCAACATGTACAATAGTTGATTAGAAGAGTGTATTGCTTTTTTATTATATGGCGCATCTTTCATC
The DNA here is from genome assembly GCA_022496015.1 of Hordeum marinum. Lineage (NCBI taxonomy): Eukaryota > Viridiplantae > Streptophyta > Magnoliopsida > Poales > Poaceae > Hordeum > Hordeum marinum. The sequence goes on along the minus strand of CM039673.1, from coordinate 364,439,786 downwards.
TCACAAAGTGTTTAGGAGCACGTGCTAGAGTTGGCTCTTCACCAAGAGCCCGCTTACCTTCTCTCTCCTCTTCTCTTTCCTCCAACTAAGCAAGAATATTCTAGTTTATTTCTTATAGCCCGCTGACTCAGCTCTATGGTACTTGCTCTTGCCATTCACGAGTCAGCACGGGCATCACATCAAGACGAAGTGCTCAACTAGGAGCCCTCATTGCAGCATGACCGGAGAATCCAGCAAAAAGATTGGGCAAACCCAAAGCTTAGAAAAAGAGGCGTTGCCGACTGCGGAATAGACGAGACATGCAGTGACCAAAAGAACCGAACACGCAAAAGTTGTCCCGATAACGCCCACACATGTGGGCGTGAAGGGGTCTGGCCACACGTTTCGTGTGGTATCTAAGAGAACCATCCCACCAGCCCACACGTCTACGTGTGGGCAAAATAAGTAATGCCCACATGCTCGGTCTTTTGCCTCGCGGTCCCTTCCACACGCCTATGTGTCGGCAAAATAGATAACGTCCACACGCTCGTATGTCCGGCCTCTTACCTCATTGTCCCGCACACCCCACGTGACAGTCACCACGCGTCCCCTCAGTTGCCATGGTTCGGACCCTCTTTCATGTTTGTTTAACTGCAGTTGCCATGGTTGCTCAACTGCAGTTGCCATCTCAGGTCAAGTGCGAGATGCTATTTATTACAGTTGTTGCCACGTATGGTCTGGTCTACTATAGTTGCCATGATTTGAAAACTTTAGGAGTTGTAACCTACTAGAACTAGGCAGTTGCCATATAACACTACAAAAAGACATGGCAAAATTACATGTTCGGGTAAAGAGAGAGTTGCCATCTGCTTACAAGCAAACTAGGGCCGGTGGCGGAACCAGAGAATGGCCAGGCATTTGAAAAACAACTTTTATACCATAGGGAAAAAGCTAAAGAGCAAAAAAGAACATATATGTATATGTAAAACAACACTGTTGTCCTACACTGGCCCAATGGGCTAGGTCCGTCACTGACTAGGGCAGTTGCCATATAACCTGCAAAACACATGACAACTGGCAGCTTCTGGTGTGGGAGAGGAGACGGGCGTGTGGACGAACTGATAAACACCGACACATCAACCCCTCTACATGCGTGAAAACTGGCGTGCGGGCGAAGTGCTAAACGCCCACACACCAGTCCCTTCGCCTGGTGAAACGGACGTATGAACGATCGGATGAATGTCCATACATCAACCCAGTTCTATGTGACATAAAAAATCTAATAAAACATGCCAAGATTCGTGTAAAACACAAACGGACGTTGATTCATGCGTGTGTGCGAGATGCAAACACCCACACTTGTGGACGTTATTTTTCCCCTGGAATTAACCCAGCCGGCCCAGCCGTGACGCCCACCCCACTCAACTCAATGTTGTGCACCCAATCTCGAGCAATGCTACACTCACGGAAGAATTTTACAGATTTCACGGACATGCACAGGTGGCATCATTTGATTGGAATTAAGAAGAAAATAGGCCCATCGACCTGAAAATCAGGAAGGTGAAAGTTAATTAGCACTAGAGGGGTCCGTAAAACGTCCGATGTTTGCCCCTGAGTGTAGCATTGCTCACCTCGGATCCGGCGATTCGGACGAGCCAACCTCCGCTTCCGCGCCCTTTGCCTCCCCGCGCGTACGTACGCCCGCCCGCCGGTCAAATCGAATAGTAGTACTACTCCTCCAACTCGCGTCGCGGCTGCGTGCGCGCATGTGCGCTGCGTGGCGCGGCGGTCGAGACTCGAGAGATACGGGGAGATCCCCTCCCCGCCCCGGTGACTCCCCGTACGCGAGGCAGGATCACCCGTACAGTAGCCGGAGCAGGAGACGAGTAATGGCGGCCTCCTTTCGGCGCTTGAATGCGGGGCGGGGCGGGGCGGGGCTTTCGGCCAGGTCCCGGACATCGACCGCAGCTTCAATCGGGCCGAGTACTCCCTCCGTCTGTGCCGTGCGTGCGTGCGAGTGCGATGTCAGGGTCAGGCTGGTGTGGAAACCCATGCGGCTCGCGGTCTCGGTCTCGGCCTCGCCGGTCAAGCGCCGGCCGGGACGCGCGGGATTCGCATCCCCGCGCTCCGTGGTCCGTGGCGAAGCAGGAGGAGGCACCGCCGTCAATCGTGCTCCATCCGTACAAGATCAAGACCAAGAAGAAAAGTTGTACGTGCTCCATCCATATACGATCCAAGTACGTACTTACACAGACAAGATGCAGTATGTAGATAACCTAGCGGCTTAGCTGGTGGCGGCAGGTGAGAACAAACCACCGGATCCATGTGACTTGCGTACTACGACTGCTCACAGGCGTGGCAGCTACATGCATGGCAGCAATGGAAGGAGAGTGGTGTAGTACGTGGGGGGCCATCAAGGACGAGGATCTTTCTGTGATCTCCTCGGCCCTAGTAGGACTGGAGTAGGAGGGCTTTAGCCTAACCCCACTTTATTGTATTAGCATTCCGCGGCACGCCACCGTGCACTGCATCTGCATGCACAGCCAGCTACGGCCATCCGTAGATTTGGTTTTTGTTCTCTTCTCGCTGATGAAATCCGCAAGCAACGTCACCCGCACAACGTAGCCCAGACAGCGAGGGGGCATTTAATCTGTCCCTCCCGCCCAGGATCCACCCCACTAATGCAAGTGATCCGATAGGTAAACTGTCGCGTCAAGGACATCTGGACTCGATGTGCATGTCTGGATTTAGGAAGAAAATAACTCTACTACATGTGAAGACACCTTTTCCGTGTTGTTTTCACCCAAGACTTTGTTTCACACACTGACCAGCTCACCGTAATTGTGAATCCACGAGACAAGGCGTAGTAGTACTAGTAGTAGTATGATCTATTGATTCACTGGTCAAACTGAGCTACAATACCCGTCACCATTCTTCAGGATGTGCGACAGATGCACTTCATTTTCTTGTGGAAATTCAGGGATGCGCCACTACGGTCACTTCACCAAGTTCCAGCGCATGTGTGTACAATTATTACTCCTAGTATGCTTGTAGTGCTACCGCTAGATAGTAGCATCCTTTATTATTTTCATCCCGTGCCTCTTTCTCATTGAAGATACCTTTTTGGGCTTGGTATTTTCACGACATTTTGTTGAGATTTTCCGGTGGAAATGGTCTGCATCTTTTTTCTTTTTGGAAAGGGGCCTGCGTGCTTACCAGGTAAAAAATTGGCAATGCCCTTTTGTTTTGCAGAATCTGTACAACCAATCTTGTTGTAATCTGTGGTTGGCCCTCCTGTGGGGTGACTCAAATCTTAGGAGGGTCCATCAAAAGTTCATAACCATCCCTGTGTTATTTTCCTCCCTCCTCTTTACCATCGAGTTGGTAGGCCATGGTGTGTACCCCTCATGCTAACTCCATTGTCCCATTCCTTCCTAATAAAGCTAAAGATTTATAGGGTGATATGCAAGCAACGGTAGAGAGGTGCGTGTGCGTGTGCGTGTCCTCCACTGGATAGGATATGTAGTTTCCATTGATTCACAATCAGTCGATCGGTCAAAAGAGGGTCAATTGGAAATCTTGAAAGTGTTGCTTAGGTCAAAACGGACAGATCTTAAAGCATGTTTTGATGGCGCATCTTTGCCTTCAATTGACTTTATCACAACCTTTTCAAATCCCTCCGGCTCTCCATTATTCTTCCTTGATGCAGGCTCGACATATGCCACCAATCCATCATGGCCCTTTCCAGCAACAGCATCAACAGAAAGGTTTAAAGGGAGACCCTCCTTTGTATGCATGCGTCATCAGCAAGCACTTCCATCCTAGGAGAAGGGCCACTTACTTTGACACTGGATTGTTGCAATATAGTTCAGTGGAATTGGAGCATTGATATTTTGATCAATAAAAACAGAACAAATACAAGGATTTTTCTTGCTTTTGATGATTGAATAGTTATAAAATAATTATTTTGTTGTATAGAAGATACATAGTTCGTTTCATGCATGGTTGCATGTTGAGACGAGTCTTTCACCATCCATGGTTGCATATTGAGGCTAGTGGTATTTTGTGTTGAGGTGAGTCTTTTACCATGGATGGTTGCGTATTGAGATAAGTCTTTTTGCTATGAATGGTTACATGTTGAAATTAAGAAAAACAGGTTCACTAATGCAAGAATGGCTATCAGCAGCGGGCGCCAAAAGCCTAGCAGTGATGGGCAGGGCTCTCAAGGCCGCCCATCACTGCTAACATGGCATTACTGGCGGGCGCCCGCCCGTCAGTGGTAAAGTACTAGCAGTGGCAGACATTGATGTCTACTACGCAACTTTATTCTTATAGACTTTGTTGGGTCTCCAAACACAGAGTTTTGTAGGACAACAACAAATTTCCCTCAAGTGAATAACCTAAGGTTTATCAATTTGTGGGAGGTGTAGGATTAAGGTGAACCCTGAAAAAAGACCCTCGCCCAACCCGCGAGCGTGAGCGCGCGACCGGGGGGGGGGGGGTCCCGTCTACGCCGTCGTCGGGCAAAGCCAGGCCGGGTAGGCGGCGGCGGGACCTTTGTCTCCCGTCCCTCGAGGTGGTCTGGCGCAGGGCTGCCCCCTCGAGCCGATGCGAGGTGCTTGGCGGGGCACGGCGACGCGGCACCGGCAGCAACCAAGGCGACAGCGGCGGCTGGTGATGGTGGCGTGGAAGGCTGTTGGGCCCTACGGTGTGTGGTTCTTGGGCTGGCATGCCTGGATCGGGTGGCGGGGTGTGCTCGATGTGGCACTCAAGGTTTCCCAGACCTGATCTGGACGGTGGTGGACCCTTCGGCTGTTGTTTTGCGAGCGACACAGGTTGTGGCGGCGCGGGCCGACTCTCTCCCTTGGCTTTCAAGTGAGGGTCCGGTGTGGTGAAGAGATGGTGATACAAGTGTAGTATCGATATTAGATATAGTTTTTAATCTAAAATAATAAAAGTAGTAAGGTAACAAGTGATAAAAGTGAGCACAAACGGTATTGCAATGCTTAGAAACAAGACTTAGGGTTCATAATTTCACTAGTGCAATCTCTCAACAATGGTAACACAATTGAACTATAATAATCCCTCGATGTACGACAAAGAGTCACTCCAAAGTTCCTATCGGAGAAAGTAGGATGAAAACATGTATCAATCTCTATGCCTATATTACCACAATGTCACCACGGGAATCCGCAAGTTGATTACCAAAACATATGTCAAGTAATCTTAATAAATTACCCCATTGCCACCACGACAATCCACAAGCAAGAGAGATATCAAGTGATCTCAAATCCAAAGTATTCAATCAATATATGGAACCTAAAAGAGTAAGACTCGATTCATCACAACAAACATAGAGAGGGAAGAACACCATATGATACGACTATGTTAACAAAGATCATGGTACATCAAGATCGTGTCCTATCAAGATCATGAGAGGGAGATCAAACACATAGCTACTTGTACATACCCTCAGCCCCAAGGGTGAACTACTTCATCCTCTTTATGGAGACCGTCAGGATGATGAAGATGGCCTCCGGTGATCATTTCCCCCTTCGGTAGGGTGTCAGAAAAGGGCTCTGGATGAGATCGCTTCTGAACAGAGGCTTGCGGTGGAGGAGTAAAAGTTCTAAGTTAACTTTTGGAGAGTTTTTGAATGTGTATATACATAAGAATTTTCAGCGTCGGATTCACGCCACGATATGCCATAGGGGCCCACAAGAGGGGACGGTGCGCCTAGGGGGTAGGGCGCACCTGTTGGCCTTGTGGGGGCCCTATTGTCCTTCTGGTACTCCTCTCAAGCTTTGTGAGTCTCTTTTGTTCCAGAAAAAATCATCAAAAAAGTTTCGTCGCATTTGGACTTCGTTTGGTATGGATTTTCTGGAAAACCAAAAAGTGCAGAAAACAAGAACTAGCACTCGGCACTGGATTAATATTTTAGTCCATGAAAATAATAGAAAAGTGCACCAAAATTATATAAAATCATTGCAAGCATGACATGAATACTTCATAAATTATAGATACGTTGTAGACGTATCAACACCCCCAAGCTTAATTCATGCTCGTCCTCGAGTAGGTAAATGATAAAAGAAATAACTTATGATGTGTGAATGCTAGAATAGAACAAAACCTTTGATCACATAGGCAAAGATAATCTAATAACAAGTAACACCATTCCGGTAAGTTCAACATATCATAAAGTGGTAATGAAGTATCTTGCAACCTTTCAAGATTATATTGCAAACATAAAACAATCAATTAATTAAAGATGACGACTAGGCACCCCGATTTGAAGATAACCATCATACTTATAAATGCTTGTAAGTGTACACAGGCTCTATAAGTAAATGAGGAGTTTGATATAGTCGAAGATTACCGACCCCTAAAAATGTATGTCTTCAACTTAAGACTTTGCTGAAGACTCGGGTGAAGACTTTGCTGAAGACTTTCGTATTCCCTGAAGACTTTGAAAATGAAGAAGTTGGTGTGACCTTGAAGATATGAACGAGGACTATGAAGCGTGAAGACTTTTGTTTTCGTAGTTTCATTTCCTTTCTTTGAGTCATAGGAAACATCGTACTATTAAAGGGGGCGAGGTAATACTAAGGAAAATTTCCAACTGATGCTCAAACTCAAAATCCTCAACCTATCCAATCCTTCGAGTGAAGCCTTCGGAAATCTCTTACCGTTCAGTCGAGTTCTTCAATGACAGATATGGTGTTCTTATGGTCTCTGATGAAATTGATCTGACTGAGGAGTTAGGATTTCGCTAGTGCGAATTGCCTACAAGTGAGGAACATGATAAGCATGAAGACTTTCATAGTTCGAAATTTCGGCCGTTGCTGTGCTTAGCGCCAGCTGTCCCCAATCATCTTATCCACATAATGGTCATATCATTGGGGGCATTTGTCTTATCATGTCAGGTTGCACCCTGGCTATAAATAGCCACCCCCAACCACTAGTTGGTTGGCTGCCCCGAGAAAGAACTGACACTTGTCATTTGAGAGCAACCCATCCTCCGAGGACTTTGAGAGAAAATCATCAGTGAGGAAAACCCAAATCCAAACCACCAAACCCAAAGTGATTGAGCATCACTTAAGAGATTGTTCCTGTGTGGAACCGACACTTGTTACCTTTGAGGACGCTGTATCCTCCAGACGGTTAGGCGTCATGGTCTAGTGTGTCCTGCAGTCAATTAAGGATCACGAAGTGACCTTGGTCTAGAGCATCCAACAGTCAATTGTGGATCGCCAAGTGACTAGTTTGTGAGGGTTTTGGAAGTCTACCCTGAAGACTTACCACGAGTGTTGCGCGAGGACTTTGTGACCTTAGCTCAAGGAGAATACGATAAGGACTGTATGTGTCGTGGATTTATCAAGGCAGATGTCCGAGTGAACGGACTTGGATTCGAGGCCATCGCTAATGTGATGGACTCAAAGGGGGTGATTGGGACGAAGGACACGAGGTTACCCAGGTTTGACCCCTCAAGTCGTGGTAATAGCCTACGTCCTGCTTGTTCTTGTATTGCTTGTTGTATCGATTACAAGGGAGCTAAAGCTTGACCTAGTTCTCGATAACCTGATCTCTAAGTCGCCCTGGGTCTGCCTTTATATAGGAGGTCAGGACCACGTGTCTTTACAATTGCCTAACCGAGTCTCATTGTCTATCCGAGTCTTCCTCTATCTTCCTGTCCAAGCTGTCCCCGAGCAGCTTACACGCCCGGGTCTTCTCCGTCCGGGCCACCTTGCGGCCCACACCTTGAGCCGCTTATCTTCCTGGGCCGTAGACTTTACAGCTCATCCTTGGGCCGGCTCACGAGCCATCAATGTGACCCGGAACCTTAATGGCGGGTCATATTGCGGGGTTATATCCCCAACATTAGGCCCCAGGTTGAATTGAGCTTGCTCATTTCATCCCTTTCTTCTGCTCTTCGGCGAGTCGCCCGGTGATGACCCGGCATGATGTCACATAGTCCCTACGAGAGAGATCTGCTGACGTGCCACCGAATGTTTTATTAAATGGTCAGCCCGAAAACCGAGGCGTCCGCCTCGGTCAAATGGTTTCCATCGCCTAAATTTTTGCGCCCGCCTTGTCTTCTCTTTAAATAAGACCTGCTGCGGGTGGAAACTTTCCTTCTCCCGCTCACCCTTCATCATCTTCCTCTTGTCGTCTCCGCTCCAGCACTCCCTGCTCCGGCACCGTCTTCGCATCGTCATCAACCAGGCCGCTGCATCAACCTGTGTCGATCCAGAGTTTTTTCCGCGTCCGCCACTCCATCATCGTAAGCCCAAGCTCCTCCTTAGATCCATCGCCGCCGTAGTAGGGTTTGTGGAAGCTCCGCCGCCGCCGCTCGGGCTTCGCCAGCACCATCGTCGGTGCACTCCCGACGTTGTTGACGCCTTTAACGCATGTCTCTGCTGCGTCGCCACGTACGGGGTGGCCGTACGCAATGTGCGGATCTGTCGCGGCTCTGTTTTGTTTCTTCTGCTTCACCTGTTCATCGCTAGGTCGAAAATAAGAGCATTTCTTCCTGCTTTTGTAGATCCGTAATTGCAGCGGTAGTTTGTGAAACCTGTTTTCAGGACTTAGCCGATTTTCACCCTCCTTTCCTTGTTGATCCGCCATGCCTTTCCGGCTCTCATCAGCCGGATCATGGCACATTATTCGTAGAGCCCTTAAATTTGTAAGCCGTCACAGATATCTGCTTGCTCTTAACTCGTCGCGTATTTAATTTTGCACAGTCTTTAAGCCACCAGTATGTCCCGCGCCTCCAACTCATGCAACTGGGTCGGGTCTTGCATCACGGAACAGTACTCAACGGATTTTGTTGGTGCGGGCACTCTTCCTTCCAAGGAGGTCCTTCATTGGCAGGTTCCGGGTGACGAAACACGACCCTCTCCCCCAAAAGGAGAGGTAGTAGTTTTCTCTGACCATATCGAGTGAGGATTCGTGCCACCCGGCTCGAAATTCTTCCGTGATGTTCTCCACTTATATAAGCTTCACCCTCAAGACTTGGCCCCCAACTCCGTTTCAAACATATGCAATTTCAAAGTGCTATGCGAAGTCTACCTGCAAATCAAGCCGTCTGTGGGTTTGTTTCGAGAGTTCTTCTACGCCAACCGCCAAACCAAAATGAAAGGCGGTCCGAGTCTGGAGCTTGGCGGTATTTCCATTCAACGACGCAGAGACATTATCTGTCTGGCTGCGCAGATGCCGAGTCATCCGAAGGATTGGAACAAGACTTGGTTCTACTGCAAGGACACCTCTCCTGAGAATGAACGCCCATTGTCGGGTTATCGTCCCTCCCGGCTCAGGACAGATTCATAACTTCCTGGTCGGCTCTCAGCTTCGGAACGTGCCAGGTATGAGCCGGCTCATGCCAAGATCAAGGCACTCATGGCCAATGGTTTAACTGGATTGGATTTGATCCACTGCTGGATTCTTGGCGGATCATGCCCTTAAGCTGTAGAAGCCGGCTTATGTGTGAATATGAAGGCAAGTATGACAGCTCCTTATGCTTCAGTCAATCAACCCTGACAGAGGATGACATCACCACTGTCATCCGGAGCCTTGTCCATGAGGCCTCCGGCTCATGCAGCGCCATTGGCCTGGCGCCTTTTAGCGTCAACAATCCAGCTCCAAATGTAAGTCAATTTCTTTCCATCCGTCTCTTGGATTTTTGTTTGTACCTTGTTGATCTATTACTCTTCTCCGGTTTATTTTCGCAGGCCGACTCTGATTTTTGGAAGAAGGAGTACGTCCCTCCTCCGAAGAAGCTCAAGAAGAAGGCCCCAACCAAGAAGCCAAAGAAAGATGCCCCGCGAGAGGAATGGTTCGACCCGCTACCGTCATCTAGTTCAGAGGTAAAATTTTAATTGTTTGCTTGATATTTTGCCTTCTTGTTTTACCAATGCTTGTTTTACTCACAGGATGATGTGGAGACCAGCCGCGCCAATGCCCCTGAGGTAAACTATGTTTCTTCTGGCTCAAAGTATTTTGTTCCCCGAAAGTCGCGGCAGGTTACCAGAAAAGTTCCTCTTTCTCATCCTCTCGCTTACCTGGGTCCCGACTTTCTTTTGAAAAAGCAACAACAGGCTGAACATCGCTAGACCCGGAGCGTCGGCTCCACTGAGCTTATGTCGGGCTTGCCGAACTCGTCGGCTCCGAAGAAACGCCCCGTAGAGGTATGTGCTCCTGTTTGATTCATTTCTCTTTATAACCTTGGTGTTGTCTCATCTTTCTTAAATTTCATCTCAGAAATCGCCCTCTTCCGGCGAGTCTTCGGCGACCGCTCTGCCGCCTCCCAAGATCAACCCGCTGTAAGTGTTTTTCCACTATAACATCCGGTTCTTTGTAGGGTAGTAATATCCTTTAGATTGTGATCTTTCTATCTTGCAGTGCTCAAGCCAATCGTCGGAAGACCAACAAGCCCTCCCCCATCCCTGGTGCTCAAGAGCCAGAGCAAGAACAATCGGAGGAGCCACAACTGGATGTAGATCTGCCAATTGCCTCCACTGAGCCGGCTGCTGAAGATATCATCCCGGAGAGCCCTCTAAGGGGTCCTTCGAAACCGCCAAGTCCTGCCAAGACAACTGCAACTCCGGAAGTCGCGATCACCGGTTCTGCTCCTCGGTCTCCTCCGACTCACGTGCTGACCAGGCATAAAGAGTCGGCCGAGGCCTCCAAGAACTCCATGCCGAGTATACAAACCGGCTTTCCACCAGCCAAGATCTAGAACTTCGGCTGGTAAACTTGATGAAGCTAAAATATGAGGTACTCCTCCTCTTGCTATAACCTTACTTAGCCGCCAAGGGCCGGTTCAGTTCTAGCTTAAGAGTTGAACCGGGTCTTTCCTAATCCTCTGTAGAAAATCCAAATCCATTGTCCCCAAGGGCTGACTAAAACTTGATAAAGTTGAGTCGGAGCTTTAATGTAGATAGCCTGAACAACCACTTGTAGCCCCCAAGGGCCGACTCAAACTTGATAACGTTGAGTCGGAGCTTTTAGTATAAGTCAATTTGAAGAGCCATATTGTAGCCCCCAAGTTCCGGATTAACTTTGATGAAGATGAGCCGGAACTGTACTGATTTATCGAAGATCAAATATACATTAGCCCCCAAGTGTCAAACATATTGCTTGCAATCTTCTTGAGACTTGTATAACTTTGTATTTAACCTTCATCATTTGATACGATTTCCATTCTGGCGACTTATTCTGTTTTTTGATATGTCACAGGAAGCCTTAAATGAAGTCGGGTTGCAGTTGATGGACCCGAAGACCAACCTGGTGGCTCAACAAGAAGCCCGCACTGTCGCTGATGAAAAGTGTCGGCTTCTGTCTGAAGAGATGGCCACAATCAAGGCCGATTTTGCTGCTCTTAAGGAGTCAGCTGAATCTGAGAAGACCGCTGTGACCCAACGGGCGGATGACACCGACCAACGGCTGATAGCTGTGGCGGATGAACTCCAAGGCTTGAAGCGCCACATAAGCAACATGTCAGCCGCCCTCTTTGGTAAGCTTCCGACAACTTTGTGTTGCAAATGGCTTCATCTTTACTTAGACTGGGGACTCATCTGAATTGTCCGGTTTATACAGGTCCTAGGAGCCGGCAGTTGGCTTCTGATAGCCTGCTGCCGTTGAAGGCCATCTATACCTTAACTGAGTAGTTGTACTATGGTGCAATCTGCACTATCAAGGCCATGCAATATAAGGATAAAATTCCAGCGACTCTCAGGGGTGTCTTAGAGCTCTTCTCCACCATGCCGAAACAGGTCGTCAAACTCAAGAAATCAGCCGCCCGCCAAGGGGCCATTGCGGGCATCAACCGGGCTTTGGCCTTTGCTCCGGGCCTAATAGCCGCCGAGATGATGGAGGGCTTCCCTTCAAGAAAAGACGACGGCTCGGAGTTTACTGACGCTGACTACAGCCGGTGCATGAAGGAGTCCCGGGTGTTAGCTTCTGTCTTGGCGGAGGAGGTTGATCTGTCAACTTATCAAGCAGCCTATGACCCGGAGCAGAAGAGAGTCCGCGGTCCTTTGTACGAGTGCAAAGACTTGACGCCTGCTCGGAGTAAGGACCTCTTTGCTCCAGATCTTGACCCGTCACCTTATTTCGAAGGCTCTTTTGCGGCTCTAACGAACTGCCATTGGGATTTGGACAACCTCCAGATCAGGGCCACAGAAGAGCCGGCGCAGGATGCCCCGTCAGCTAATTAGCTTCTGCTTTAAGAACTTGTATCAGCTTAACCCGCCGTGTGACGGCTGAAAAACTTGTCTGAAATTTTGATCTCCTCTGGGAGTGTAATAGCTAGATGAAACTTGTCTGAAACTTGTCATGATGTTTTTATAAGATGATCCGGTTTTTGGCTCCATTTGTCTTTGTATGCTTTGAATCATTTAGACTTGCCTTGTCATCATAGAAGACACCTGCAACCAAGATTAGGCAAGCTACACCCGGAGGTGGTGACTCCCTTTTTGGTAATTACGGCTAATCTGGTCAGCCAGAGATGGCGTAAAGCCTGGACGATAAGGCATTTTAGAAGATACACCCGGAGGTAATAATATGGCGTAAACGCCGGCGGATAAGCATTAGAAGCTGTACCCAAAGGTAAGAAGCCGCCCTCGCCACGGCTAATTTTCCTTAGCCGAATTTTTATAAGAACAACTAATAGGCGTTAGAAGCTGTACCCAAAGGTAAGAAGCCGCCGTTCACCGCATCTATTTTTCCTTAGCTGTTTTTACATGGCCTTACGTCGGATAATAGGCATTAGAAGCTGTACCCGGAGGTAAGAAGCCGCCGTTCGCGGGTCATGAGATGTTACCTACCCGTCGGTAAAAATCCTCTCATAACCGCGGCTAAACTGGTTAGCCGGAGATGGCATAAAGCCGGCTGATAGGGTGTTAGAAGCGGTACCCATCGGTAAGAAGCCCCCTCAGCAATACGGCGTGACCCGCCGGCGGATAGGCGTTAGAAGCTGTACCCGGAGGTAAGAAGCCGCCCTCACCACGACTCATTTTCCTGAGCCGGTTTTTTGTTTTGTAGCATAAAGTCTGGTGCCGCGGCTCATTTTCCTGAGCCGGGATTTTGTGGCATAACGCCTGGTGCCGCGACTCATTTTCCTGAGCCGGGATTTGTGGCATAATGCCTGGTGCCGCGACTCATTTTCCTGAGCGGGGATTTTGTGGCATAACGCCTGGCTGATAGGCATCTACTGCCATTTGCCAATCTCAGTTGATGCATCAACCGGAATACCGTGTAATCTTTTCCCATATGAGGATGCATGAAACATCAGAGGCTTCTTTATTTATACACCTATGATATGTACAATGATAGTGTACAATGGTGGGTCTCAATACCCTTTAAGTGAAATAGGGCCGGAGATGCGCGATGTTCCATGGCCTACGGGTCTCCTGACCCCCGCCGTATCTGAGTCGTTTCAAATATCAATGAGATAATATGACCCGTTGTTGAGATTTCTGCTGACCACAAAGGGTCCTTCCCATGGAGGTGACAACTTATGCATATTTGTCTGGTCTTGAATCAGCCGGAGCACCAAGCCGCCCTCCTGGAATGTCCGGGTCTTGACCGTGCGGCTATGATAGCGGTGCAAGTCTTGTTGATAAATTGCCGATCGGGCCGCTGCTAACTCTCGTGCCTCTTCCAAAGCATCCAATGCGTCTTGGCATGCTGTCTTGTTGTCTGTCTCAACGTAAGCCGCCACCCTTGACGAGTCATGCCGGATGTCGCTGGGTAAGACGGCCTCGGCGTCGTACACCATAAAGAAGGGCGTGAAACCCGTGGACCTGTTAGGGGTGGTTCTGATGCTCCATAAGACGGAGGGTACTTCTTCGACCCAACACTGGGGCGTTCGCTGCAATGGAACCATAATCCGCGGTTTAATCCCTCTTAGAATTTCCTGATTGGCACGCTCCGCCTGACCATTGGACTATGGATGTGCCACGGCTGAAATGTCAAGCCGGATATGCTCTTCGTCACAGAATTTCTTCATAGCCCCCTTGGATAGATTTGTACCATTGTCAGTAATGATGCTATGCGGGTCACCAAAACGGTAGTTCAGCTTCTTAATAAATAGAACCGCTGTAGCCACATCACATTTGCTGACCGGCTTTGCCTCTACCCACTCGGTAAATTTGTCAACCGCCACCAGGAGGTGCGTTTTCTTGTCCTTGGATCTCTTGAAGGGCCCGACCATGTCCAGCCCCCAGACCGCAAACGGCCAAGTGATTGGTATCATCCTCAATTCTTGAGCCGGAACATGAGCACGCCGGCCAAATTTTTGACAGCCGTCACACTTGCGGACTAAATCCTCTGCATCCTTGTGAGCCGTTAACCATAAGAACCCGTGCCGGAAAGCCTTGGCCACAAAAGATTTCGAGCCGGCGTGGTGTCCATAATCACCATCATGAATTTCATTCAAGATCTGCCGGCCTTCCTCTGGTGAAACACAACATTGAAAACCCCCTGTTACACTGCATTTATGCAACTCACCATTAACTATCGTCATGGACTTAGAGCACCGGGTGATCTCTCTGGCCCGGTCTTCATCCTCAGGTAACTCGCCCCGGGTCAAATAGGACAAATAAGGATTCATCTAATCGGGGATAGCGTGCAGAGCCGCCACCAATTCTGCCTCCGGGTCAGGAACAGCCAAATCTTCCTCTGAAGGTATCGTGACAGTCGGATGGTGTAAGACGTCCAGAAAGACATTAGGCGGCACCGACTTACGTTGGGAACCTAGCCGTGATAAAGCATCAGCCGCCTCGTTCTTGCGACGATCAATGTGATCTACCTGATACCCTTTGAAGTGACCCGCAATAATATCAACCGCGTGCCTATAAGCTGCCAATCGTGGGTCTTTGGAGTCCCAAGTGCCAGAAACTTGCTGAGCCACTAGATCTGAGTCGCCCAAACACCTGACCCGGCTCAAATTCATCTCCTTGGCTAATCTAAGACCATGAAGCAAAGCCTCGTACTCAGCCGCATTGTTAGTGCAGGGGAACATCAGCCGGAGCACATAACAAAACTTATCACCCTTGGGGGATGTCAGAACAACCCCCGCTCCGGACCCCTCTAACTGCTTGGATCCATCAAAGTGTATAGTCCAGTATGTGTTATCCGCTTTTCTTCGGGAGCTTGACACTCTGTCCAATCATTTATGAAATCCACCAAAGCTTGAGATTTGATCGCCGTGCGAGGAACATACTTTAAATTAAGAGGTCCCAGCTCTAACGCCCATTTAGCAATCCTTCCTGTGGCTTCTCTGTTCTGGATAATATCGCCCAATGGAGCAGAACTGACCACAATTATCTGGTGCCCTAGAAAGTAGTGTTTTAACTTGCGGTTGGCCATGAAAACTCCGTATACCAGCTTCTGCCAATGCAGATATCTTTGCTTAGATTCTGCTAGGACCTCACTGATATAATAAACTGGCCTTTGCATGGGATACTCCTTCCCAGCCTCCTTGCGCTCGACCACAATTGCAATGCTGACTGCCCTGTTGTTAGCCGCCACATAAAGGAGCAACGGTTCTTTCTCAGCCGGAGCAGCTAACACTAGCGGCTCAGTCAGCTGTTTCTTAAGCGCCTCAAGTGCTTCACCCGCCGCTTTGCTCCAGACAAACTTGTTTGTCTTCTTCATCATCTGATATAAAGGAATAGCCTTGTCTCCAAGGCGTCTTATGAACCGGCTCAACGCAGCAATCCGCCCTGCCAGGTGCTGAACGTCATTAATGCACACCAGCTCTCCTAGAGAAGTAATAGCCTTGATTTTATCCGGGTTAGCCTCGATGCCACGCTCAGAGACCAAGAAACCCAAAAGCTTTCCTGCTGGAACCCCAAGGACACACTTGGTCGGGTTAAGCATCATCTTGTAGACCTGGAGATTGTCAAAGGTTTCCTTTAGGTCCTCCAAAAGAGTCTCCTTCTTTCTGGATTTGACTACGATGTCGTCCACATAAGCATGAACATTACGGCCAATTTGATTGTGAAGGCAGTTCTGTACGCACCGTTGATAAGTCGCCTGGGCACTCTTGAGCCCGAAAGGCATAGAGACATAACAGAATGCCCCAAAGGGTGATGAATGCCGCCTTCTCCTGGTCTTTCATTGCCATATTGATCTGATGATAACCGGAATAAGCATCCAAGAAGCATAAGCTTTCACATCCTGCTGTAGCATCAATGATCTGATCAATACGTGGGAGGGCAAAGGGATCAGCCGGACAAGCCTTGTTAAGGTCCGTGTAATCCACACACATACACCACGTGCCGTTCTTTTTAAGCACCAACACTGGGTTAGCCAACCATTCCGGGTGAAAAACTTCAACAATAAAACCTGTAGCCAAGAGCCGGGCAAGTTCTTCCCCAATAGCCTGGCGTCTCTCCTCATTGAACCGCCACAGAAACTGCTTGATCGGCTTAAACTTTGGATCCGCATTAAGGTTGTGCTCAGCGAATTCTCTCGGTACACCTGGCATGTCAGAGGGCTTCCATGCAAAGATGTCCCGATTCTCACGGATGAATTCGATGAGCGCGCTTTCCTATTTGGGATCCATATGAGCTCCAATGATGAACTGCTTAGATGAGTCGCCCGGATTGAAATCTACTGCCTTGGTATCATCTGCAGAAAACTTGAGGGGCATCTCAACCTCCGTGGTTGGCTTTTTCGGGAGGGGGGTCATATCCTCCGTCTACATTCTCCTTATAAAACTTAAGCTCCTCCTGGTGCAACTGGACTCTGCGTAAGCCGCATCTCCTTCTTCACACTCAATAGCCGTGTTTCTGTTACCATGAATGGTGATGGTACCATTTAAGCCGGGCATCTTGAGCTGTAAGTAAACATAGCAGGGCCGAGCCATGAACTTAGCGCAAGCCGGACGTCCAAACAAGGCATGATAAGGGCTCTTGATCTTAACCACCTCAAACCATAAGGACTCCACTCTGTAGTTGTATTCATCGCCAAAAGACACTTCCAAAGAAATCCTGCCCACCGGATGCACCGACTTACCCGGTACCACACCATGAAAAACAGTTGACGAAGGTTTTAAGTCCTTGTCGAGCAACTTCATCCGCCGGAAGGTGTCATAATAAAGGATGTTTATGCTGCTGCCGCCATCCATGAGCACCTTGTTCAACATATATCCACCCACTTGGGGGGCTACAACCAAAACCAGTCGCCCCAGGTCATCAACACGTGGCGGGTGATCTTCACGGATCCATGTTATGTCATATTCAGACCACTTTAGATACTGTGGAAGAGCCGGCGTAACCGCATTGACCGCCCGTTTTCGCAACTTCTAGTCCCGTCTATTGAGACTAGTCGTGAAGACCTGGTACTGCCCGGAGCTGAGCTGCTTCGGGTTACTCTGAAAACCGGACTGATTCCGTTGTTGCTATTGTTGTTGATTATTATTACCAGAGTGCGGCTGCTGTCCCCCGTGAGTATCCTGACCCGAATGACCGGATGCTGAACCGCCAGAACCAAATCCGGCTCCTGACCCGTCATGTCCTGGGCCGCCTGGCGGGCCGCCACCGTGATGGTTAGGTTGTGTGACATACCGCTTGAACTTCTGCATAAAAGAACAACTCTCCCATGTATGATTTGCCGGCCTATCAGGCAAACTGTGAGTCGGACAAGGTCGCTTGAGCAACTCTTCCATGTTCGAGGAAAAATAATCCCTACCCGAGGGCGGTCCAAACCTCCTGTTGCCCTTGGGATGATTCTGCTAGGCATTTGTGTTGGCCAGCAGCTCTGATCCTGCTTCTGGATTCTTGCGCTTACTCTGGCTACCATTGTTTACCGCACCCTTGCCTTGACTAGACTTTTCCTCATCAGAACCCGGATCCGTCGTGCTGTCTGAGTCGGTGTATTTTGTGAGAGCCGTCATGTGCTCTCCCATGTCCTGGCACGTACGCTTGAGCCGGCCAAGTTTCTGCTTTAGAGGAATAAAGTGGCAGTTCTTCTCTAAGATTAACACCGCTTGAGCCGCCGTGATCTGCTCTGATGAGTGAATAATTGTCGAGACCCGCCGTACCCAATGATGAGCCGACTCACTCTCCTGTTGGATACAGTGATCAAGATCCACAATAGTCATATACTACTTGCACGTCCCTTGAAAGTTTTTAATGGATCGAGCCCTGAGCTCTGCCCATGAATTGATGGTATTAGGTGGTAACCCCTTTAGCCATGTACGAGCCGGGCCTTCAAGCATCATGACGAAATACTTGGCACAAACGGCCTCACTAACATCCAGCATCTCCATGGCCAGTTCATAGCTTTCCACCCAGGCCTCTGGGGGTAAATTAGCGGTGTAATTTGGGACCTTGCGGGGACCTTTGAAGTCTTTTGGCAACCGCTCGCTCTGGAGGGCCGACAATAGACATGGCAGCCCTCCCGTCCTGGGGGTTACTCCTGCCCCTACGGAAACGGAAGGCCCGGGCTCTTGGTAAGCCGGCCTAGCTGGCGCCTCTTGCGGGTTTCCCGCATGGTTTACACATGCCTGTGTATCTCTTCGCGGTCGGTGATCCGTTGGAATCTCTTTGTGATGGTTGCTGCTGGAACCTGCTGGTGACTCGTAGCACCGGCTAAAACTATGGCTAGGAAGAGGGGTTGAATGGACGCGGCTCTGGCTATGAGCGTATCTCTCCTGCTGGGCCATGGCCGTCTGCAAGTACCCGATGGCGTTCCGCACATCCTCTGCAAAGGGTGCTTCATCCGGGATAGGGATCGTCTCAAGCCGGGTGGCAGCTGCTACCATATTCTCGGCCGGGTTAGAATAATGACCTGCCAGCGTCGGAAAGCCCCCAGGTGAAGCTTGGTTACGTTGGGCCGGATGAGTCGTCGGCCGTTCCGTTGGGCGGCTCTCGGGTACGCCCGCGGCTCGCCCCGCACCAGGGGTATTAAAGAGGTTCCTCACTTCATAACGCTCTGGTAGACGGGACTGGTGCCTCCTCCGGTGTACCGCCGCTGCTGACATTTGCTCCAGCCCTAGACGGAAAGCATCTGTCTTGATACATTCTGCCTCTTCTTCCATCTGGACCTTCAGCTCAACCATCCTTTGTCGTTCCTCTGCCATCCGACCCTTGATCCTTGCAATCTCTAGATTCCGAGCTGCTTGATTATCTGGTGTGACTTCAGTGGCCATGAGAGCCGCGAGTTCATCCATCAGCTCCACAAGAACTTGAGCCGCCGGTGGCGGGTTATCACCCGAAGTGGCGGCTCTCGCGGCTGCGTTACTTGCGGTTGGGGCTGATCCCGCCATGAATACCGCCGCATGAGCCGGAGGTTTCATAACATCCGACTCAAAGCCATCCGACTCAGGGTATGCATCGTCATAGCCCCCAGGGCCACCGTTGCGGAGCTGGTACACTAATTCTGTTTCTCCACTTGAAGATTCATCTTGTGAATAAACAAGGGTTTCCAGTGACCCGGATGCTTCCAGATCCATACCTTGAGTGAAGCCTACAAAGGCATGCCTCTGACCCGGACTGGCGCGGGCAGGCCGCACGTTACTTGCATATTGGAGACGCTGAGCCGGCTCGACGATGTTGGTGCAGACGTTCGGCCCGGGTGTAGATCCATCAGCTCTTCCGATGAAAACGTGGATCCCGCCGAACGGAACCCGGAATCCATACTCCACAGACTCGGCGTCAAGCCCCCAGCCGGCATTGTCGGTGTAGAACCGGCTGCGGCGACTCTTGCTCATCCTTCCGATCATGTATCCCTTGAGCCCTGGGAGAGATCCCTTTGAGAACTCAACACCACCAAGCGCAAGCCCCACGGTGGGCGCCAACTGTCGTGGATTTATCACGGTAGATTTCTGGGTGAACGGACTTGGATTCGAGGCCATCGCTAACGTGATGGACTCAAAGGGGTTGATTGGGACGAAGGACACGAGTTTACCCAGGTTTGACCCCTCAAGTCGTGGTAATAGCCTACGTCCTGCTTGTTCTTGTATTGCTTGTTGTATCGATTACAAGGGAGCTAAAGCTTGACCTAGTTCTTGATAAGATGATCTCTAAGTCGCCCCAGGTCTGCCTTTATATAGGAGGTCAGGACCACGGGTCTTTACAATTGTTTAACTGAGTCTCATTGTCTATCCGAGTCTTCCTCTATCTTCTTGTCCAAGCTGTCCCCGAGCGGCTTACACGCCCGGGTCTTCTCTGTTTGGGCCACCTTGCGGCCCACACCTTGAGCCGCTTATCTTCCTGGGCCGTAGACTTTACGGCTCATCCTTGGGCCGGCTCACGAGCCATCAATGTGACCCGAAACCTTAATGGCGGTTCATATTGCAGGGTTATATCCCCAATGGTATGTCCTGAGACTGTGTGTCCTATGGTTTAAATACCAGGCCGCTCCAAACCAAACATACGACTATCACAGCAGTTGGAACTGGGTCATCAAACCATTGTATTCATCGAGCTACCTGATTCTATTTCCTCAACCCCTCTATTTCCTCGTATACCAGTTGATGAAATTGATCATTACCGTTTGAAGAATTTGAATGAAGACTTTCACAGTTTTCTCACCTCAAATTCTTCAAGTTACCTTGTTCATCACCTGTTTATCCTGTATCATTCTACTTGTAATCCGTGCATGCTTTATTTCATCATGATGACTATGATGTTGCTCTGTTCCTCATGCACTTGAGTACTTATTCCGCTGCTAGTTATTCATCACATTTCAAATTCCTCAAGTTAAAATTCCTCAAGTGGTGAATTTGTAAAAATCGCCTATTCACCGCCCCTCTAGTCTATATAACGCACTTTAATGCTCAACTCATTTCTATTAAAGAATACATTAAAATCTAAGAGTGACCCCCATGCTCAGTACGTGGTGCCAATAGAACCAAAGATGGAATTGACTCAACATAAAAAGTAAATAGATAGGCCATTCGTAGAGGGAAGTAGGGATTTGTTTGTGTGCTAGAGCTCATTGCTTAAAGAGGTGAAGGGGCCCGACTCAACACTTCCACCTTGTATGGCCACAGAGCATACTACTATTGTTGTAAAGATGGAACATAGGGGTAAAGAGGTGACAATAATATCCTTTTTTACCGACCTTTACAATTGAAGAGGGAATAACGGAAAACCCTTAGTAGGAAACTAAGGTAGTGATATCACTGATATTGAAACTACTTCAAGTAGCTCATATACTTTCTTGGCTCTATCCAATCCCAAACATTGAGAGTGGCTCAACTATCCAACTTAGAACTATGCACTTACATATATTACGCCACATACTGTTGGGAACGAAGCATGGAAAACAAAAAAACATACCTACGCACACCCAAGATCTATCTATCGAGATGCATAGCAATGAGAGGGGAGAGTGTGTCTACGTACCCTTGTAGACCGTTAAGCGGAAGCATATATAATGCGATCGATGTAGTCATACTCTTCGTGACCCAATCACGATCTAGCGCCGAACCGACGGCACCTCCTCGTTCAGCAAACGTGTGATACGTCTCCAATGTATATATAATTTTTGATTGTTTCATGCTATTATATTATTAATCTTGGATACTTTATATGCATTTATATCCTATTTTATATAATTATTTTGGACTAACCTATTAACCTAGAGCCCGATGCTAGTTCCTGATTTTTTGCATGTTTTTGACTTTTCAGAAAATCAATAGCAAACGAAGTCCAAACAATATGAAACTTTACGGTGATTATTTCTGGACGAAAAGGGAGCCTAGAAGGTTCGGGAGGAGGCCAAAAGACGTACAAGAGAGCCATGAGCTCACAAGGAGGGCCCTGAGGGTAGCCCCCCCGCGTGAGCTTGTGACATCCACACAACTCTGTTTAACCTAATTGCACCTCTATAAACTCCCAAATATTCCCAAACCAATGGAGAGAAACCTGAACTACTTTTTCCGCTGCCGCAAGCCTCTGTTATCCCGTGAGCCCATCTGGAGACCTTTTTCGGTACTCTCCCGGAGGGAAAATCAATGACAGAGGCCATCTACATCAACCTTGCTGCCTCCATGATGACGCGTGAGTAGTTTACCACAGACCTACGGGTCCATAGCAAGTAGCTACAAGGCTTCTCTCTCTTTGGTCTTCAATACCATGTTCTGTATGATCTTCTTGGAGTTCTATCCGATGTAATCATGTTTTATGGTGTGTTTGTTGGGATCCCGTGAATTGTGGGTTTATGATCGGATTCCTCATTGAAAGTAACTGAGTATTTTCCGATATTTATTATGGATGATATTTATAGGTTTGTATTTCTCTCTCATCTATCCATTTGGTTTGGCCAACTAGATTGATTTATCTTCACGCGGGGAGGTTCTTTGTAGTGGGTTCAATCTTGTGGTGTACTCACCCAATGAAATAAGGGATAGCAAGACACGTATTTGTATTCTTGCCATTAAGGATAAAATGACGAGGTTTATTCATATTGATTGAGTTTACTTTTTCTACATCATATCATCTTACTTAAAGCATTACTCTATTTGTCATGAACTTAATACCTAGAGAGGCAAGCATAGAAGCGCTCTCGAAGTGGAGTAATAATAGAAGATGCAGAATCAGTTCGGTCTACTTGTATCCAATGTGATGCCTATATAGATGATCGTTGTCATGAATAACATCATAACTATGTGTTTTTATATCAATTGCCCAACAGTAGTTTGTCTACCCACTTTATGTTATGCGTTCGAGAGAGAAGCCTCTAGTGAAAACTATGACCCCCGGGTTTACTTAATCATATTGCTAAAAACCAAATATACCTTGCTGAAATTTATTTACTTTACTTTATATATATCTATCACTATTAGAAATAATCCTTGCAAGTAACGATTTCATGGGGATTGACAACCCTCTTGCCCGCATTGGGTGCAAGTGTTTGCTTTTTTGTGTGTAGGTGCTGATGACGAGAATTTGCATGGTTCTCCTATTGGTTTGATAAGCTTGGTTCTCGCTGACAGAAATACTTACCGTTACTATATTGCCTCATCCTTCCTCTTCGGGGAAAATTCCAACGCCTCTCACAGGTAGTAGAAAGGATTTTGGGCGCCGTTGCATGGGAGACATCATCAAATTCTCACTCGGTTCCTGCATACAAACTATCATCCACTTGTTGTACTTTTCATTTGCCTTTGCTTTTACCTCTTTTTCATCTCCCTCCACTTCTCTAAAAAAATCAAAATCATAAAAATATTTTTGTTCGCTTGCTTTGCCACTATGGCTAGTTCTTTTCTTGTTGCTTGTACTCCCGAAATGAAGTGCTTAATTTTTGAAAAAGGGACAAGAAAGTTTAAAAGATGCTTGGTATAGGATTTGCGATGCTCAAAACAGATCAACCTATAAGCAATCCACCATCGTTCTTCTTCGCAACTTTTATGTGGGTGTTACTACTTGGTATATATAAGTGATTAATACTATTACCGGAGGGAATTTCTTGAGTAGTCACCCCAATGATGCTTTCAGTTCTATGGTAAATTTAGTGGGATCACCACCTATCATTTTTAATGAAATGGCATTGACTTTGGAACATGTTATGCATAGGTTATAAGCTATCAAGAATAAGATGCCTACCATTGAGCATATTGAAAAGTTAGAAAAAAGGTCCATAATCAAGTTGAGGGAGTCCTGGATTAAGGGGTCCTCGGCCGACCGTCTTATTTCTGATAGGCCGGACTCATGGGCCGCTTACTAAGTATAGGATTGATCGAAGGCCCCGTTACGAGAGAGGAAGCCTCAGGAGTCATGGCGTGTCTTCCAAGTTTGGGATAGTAGATAGGCATGTTTTTTCCCTTCGATATGCAACCGACCATGTGCAACCCTAGGGACCCACGACGCCTATATAAATCGAGGGGTTTTAGATTGTAGGGCATAGAAACTGATCTAGGGTTCTAGCTATTCGATCTCGAGGTAGATAGGCTTTGTAACCTTCATACCATCAATATAATTGAGAAGGATGTAGGGTTTTACCTCCATAGGAGGGCCCAAACCTGGGTAAAAACCGTCTCCTTCGTCCCTTGTTACCATCGATCCTAGTCTCACACCTCGGGACCCCCTACCTGAGATCTGCCGGTTTTGACATCGACATTGGTGCTTTCATTGAGAGTTCTGTTGTGGTCGTCAAAGGAATCGATGGCTCGCCTTGTCATAAGCAATGAGATCTATAGTAAGGATGTCCCCATCCGTGGTCAGATCTTCACGGGCGGCGACACCTTGTTGCGTGCCGACCTGACCATCCATCTTGGTCAGATCAGAAGCTTCTTCCCCGATCAAGAAATCAGATTCGAAACCCTAGAGTTCGTCGTTGATTCACGGGGAGAGTTTATCTTGATGGAATCCTCACATCTCATGGAGAAGCATGTAGATCCCGACGCATCGGCGCCGAAAGCATCGGGCCCTACCTCTGTGGTGACCTTCACCCTCGGGCTGTCCAGAATGCCCAATCCAGTCGATGTGTCTGGATCCCCCGTGGCCAAACATAACATGGATTCGCTGTCAAGCGACTCTGGAACTACGATGCCGCGGATCGACCCCGTGCGCTTCGGCGACATGCGTCCCACCGACGCCTCATTCCTAAACGAGCTATTTCATCGGATTCAGTCCATGGGTATGACCGATGACCAAACCCCGGTCTATGACCGGATCGGGCTTAAACCCGACGATAGGGAGATTCACACCCGCTTGGTCACTCACTTAGTCGCCACCGTCGAGTGTCCGGCTGGAGGCTCGTCCCCCAATGACCGAAATTAAAGACGGAGTATATCCCCATTTCCGATCATCAAGACCTCACTTGTAACCCAGACTCTGGAGTTCCCTCCAAAGATAGATCGGGATTGATCCCCGATCTAGCACGCAACTTGGAACCCGTGATTCCGGACTCATATCGTGGTGCGGAAACAAAGTTTTCCCCACCCACCACCCAAGTCAAGCACTCAAGCATCGCAGGAGAGTCCATGTCTTCGGACCTACGGGATGTTAAACAATTACCAGGAGATCTGGTTCATCATTTTTGGGCTAGACTCCTCCTCGTTAGAGACAGAGTACGATGTTCTAGTGACCAGGAGATAATGGCAACCTTCAGTCGCAATTGTCATGACAAAGGGATCCTCAACGCCCTGGCTCGTCGACACATTCGCAACTTCACCGAGCTATCGGACTGGGTACAAGAAAACTGTGCCATGAAGAGCACCTGGCAAGCCGAACAACTACTTTCAGAACCAATCTTTACTGAATACCCCCGAGGAGATCGGAAAAAGAAGATACCTCCAAAGCGGCTACCCGAACACGAACCCACCGAAAAGAGAAATAGACCCCCTATGGGGGTCAGAACTGTCCTCGACGGACTATTGGAAAAGCCATGCCCTATACATGCCCGACTCACATCCTTAGAGCTTGCTGGGTCATCAAGCAGGTCGCAAAAAGTGGCGAGGCCATCCTCGAGGCACTAGCGCCGAACAGGCACTCCACGTCGCCACCAGAATACAACGCAGAAGTCCTGACGATCGACGAAATGTTCCCCTCAAGGAACATGAGGCAAAAAAATCTTAGAGAACTCGAAAAGGTCTACCATGTGGAAGCAATAAGTTCATGGGTAGACATACCCATCACCTTCAGAGCTATTGACCAACCAACCATCAGCCCCGGTCATAAACCCTATCGTTGATGGTTTTAGGCTGCATAAAGAGCTAATGGATGGTGGTAGTGGTTTTAAATCTCATCTACCAAGACACCTTGGAAAAAATGCAGTTCGACCGATCTCGCATCGAGCAAAGCAACACAACCTTCCAGGGGATCATTCCTAGGAAGGAAGCGCGTTCAGGATGTATCACCCTGGACGTAGTGTTCGTCGCGCCCAAAAACTACCTACCCGAGGAACTTCTCTTCCATATCGTGCCCTTCCTTGTGGCTACCACGCCTTGTTGGGACGTGACGCCTTCACAAAATTCCAGGCTATACCACATTACGGGTATATGAAGCTCAAGATGCCAGGCCTGAACAGGGTAATCACAATCGCGAGTGATCCGAACATAGGCCTTCGAGCTGAGAACAAAATAGTAGCGCTCGCCCTTGAGGTACTAGCTGAGACCTTTTCTATAGAGGAGTTGACCGCACTTCGGTCAACAGTAGACAAGGATGATGTAATCCTTAGCAAAAGGCCCAAACCCACGTCCTTTAAACCTGCAGAAGAAATCGTAAAATTTTAGGTCCACCCAACGGACCCCAATAAGATAGCGTCCATCGGCGCTCAGCTGAACACCATGGTGGATGAGGCATTGCGAGCATTCTTACGAGAAAACTAGGACATCTTCTCCTGGCATCCTTTCGATATGCCAGGAATCCCATGGCGGCTAACAGAACATAGTCTGAATATAATCACAGGCTTCAAGATCGTCAAACAGACTCTGCACCGCTTTTCTGAGCCCAAATGACAAGCTATGGGTGAAGAATTAGCCAAATTGTTAGAGGCCGGATTCATACGAATGGTTGGCAAACCTGGTGATGGTACCAAAGAAAGATAAATCCTGGCGGCTGTGCGTCGACTTTAAAGACCTCAACAAGGCCTGCCCTGAGGACCCTTTCCCCTTACCACGCATATACCAGATTATTGATGCCACAGCCGGACACGACTCATTGCGTTTCCTCGACGCTTATTCCGAATACTATCAGATCAAAATGAAGGAATCCGATCAAGCCGCAACCACATTCATCACCCCTTACGGGCCTTTCTACTTCAACACAATGCCTTTTAGGCTAACAAATGCTGAGGCTACATACCAGCGCATGATCCAGACTTGTCTTGCAAAACAGGTCGGTAAAACAGTCGAGGCATACCTGGACAATGTGGTCATCAAAACCAAACACGTCAGCTAGTTGATTGACGACCTAAGGCAAACCTTTGCCAGCTTACATGAGTATGATATACGAATCAATCCGGAGAAATGTGTCTTCGGAGTTCCCACTGGTAAACTGCTCAAATTTATCGTTTCTCATAGAGAAATAGAAGCGAATCTGGCCAAGATCCGCGCCCCATCGGAACTTGTTTTTCCCACAAAGCTAAAGCATATCCAGAAGTTGGCGGGTTGCGTGGCGGTGCTAAGCCACTTTATTTCCCGCCTCGGTGAAAAGGCTTTACCACCCGACAGGTGATGTCTACTACACAACCTTCTTCTTGTAACTCGTGTTGGGCCTCCAAGCGTAGAGTTTTGTAGGACAGTGGAAATTTTCCTCAAGTGGATGACCTAAGGTTTATCAATCCGTGTGAGGTGTAGGATGAAGATGGTGTCTCTCGAACGACCCTGCAACCAAATAATAAAGAGTCTCTTGTGTCCCCAACACACCCAATACAATGGTAAATTGTATAGATGCACTAGTTAGGCAAAGAGATAGTGATACAAGTGTAATATGGATGGTAGATATAGGTTTTTGTAATCTAAAAATATAAAAACAGCAAGGTAACAAGTAACAAAAGTTAGCACAAACGGTATTGCAATGCTTGAAAACAAGGCTGAGGGTTCATACTTTCACTAGTGCAATTTCTCTCAACAATACTAACATAGTTGAATCATATGTAAATGGCCGAGAACTAACAAAGAAATTATTGTAGGGTACGAAACCCCTTGAAAGTTATCTTTTTCGATCAATCTTATGAGCTATCCCTATAAGTGTCATGAACAACCCTAGAGTTCGTACTAAAATAACACCTTAAGATACACATCAACCAAAACCCTAATGTCACCTAGATACTCCAATGTCACCACAAGTACCCATGCGCTTGATTATACGATATGCATCAGACAATTTCAGATTCATCATGTTCAATCCAACACAAAGCACTTCAAAGAGTGCCACAAAGTTTCTACCGGAGATTCAAGACAAAAACATGTGCCAACTCCTATGCATAGATTCCCAAGGTCACAGAACCCGCAAGTTGATCACCAAAACATACATGGGTCAATAGAACATCCCATTGTCACCACGGATATCCCATCGCAAGACATACATCAAGTCTTCTCAAATCCTTAAAGGCTCAATCCAATAAGAAAACTTCAAAGAGAAAACTCAATTAATCACAAGAAGATAGAGAGGGGAAAACTCCATATGATTCATCTATATCAATAAAGCTCGCGGTACATCAAGATCATGCCATCTCAAGAACACGAGAGAGAGAGAGATCAAACACATAGCTACTGGTACATACTCTTAGCCCCGAGGGTGAACTACTCCCTCCTCGTCACGGGGACCGCCAGGATGATGAAGATGGCCTCTAGTGATGGCTTACCCCTCCGGTAGGGTGCCGGAATAGGCTCCCGATTGTTTTTTCATGGCTCTGGAGGCTTGCGGCGGCAGAACACCCGATCTAGGTTTCTTTTCGGAGGTTTCTATATTTATAGGAATTTTTGGCATCGATCTCACGTCAAGGGGTGCCACGAGGCGGTGGCAAGCCTGCTAGGCGCGATAGGGGGTGGTCGCGCCTCGTAGGCTTGCCACCTCCTCATGGCTCTTCTGGCCCAGCTCCAATGCTTCAGGGGTCTCTTTTGGTCCACAAAAAATCATACTAAATTTTCAGCCCATTCCGAGAACTTTTATTTCTGCACAAAAAAAGACACCATGGTAGTTGTGTTGAAAACAACATCATTTCGGGTTAGTTCTAATAAAATCATACCAAAATCATATACAATTAATGTAAACATGGCATGAATATTTCATAAATTATAGATACGTTGGAGACGTATCAACAGGTTGTTGAAACGGACCAACAATTTCAAATGGACCGATGAAGCAGCGGTTGCGTTAGAAGAAATTACAACACTTCTGGCAAGAAACCACATACTCACAGCACCATGCGCTGGTGAACCATTGTTATTGTACATATCGGCCACCAACCAAGTCGTTAGCGTAGTGCTCGTCGTCAAACGAGAGGAGGAGGGGCACATATTCCGGATAGAGAAGCCAGTCTACTATGTGTCAGAAGTACTAACATAGTGCAAGTCCAGATACCCGCATTACCAGAAGATAGTGTTGGGGAACGTCGCATGGGAAACAAAAAATTTCCTACGCACACGCAAGATCAATCCATGGCGATGAGCATCTATGAGAGGGAGAGTGGATCTACGTACCCTTGTAGATCGCTAAGCGGGAAGCGTTAAGAAACAAGGTTGGTGTAGTCAAACATCTTCGCAATCCAAATCGCCGAGCGTCCCGCGATCTCATCATGATCCGTCCCTCGATCCAATCACGATCCGTCCCGCGAACTCATCACGATCCGTCTCGCGAACTCATCACGATCCGTCCCGCGATCTCATCACGATCCGTCTCACGAACTCATCACAATCCGTCCTGCGAAGTCATCACGATCCATCCCGCGAACTCATCACGATCCGTCTCGCAATCTTGATCACGGTCCTTCCGATCTAGTGCCGAACGGACGACACCTCCGCGTTCAGCACACGTACAGCTTGATGACGATCTCCGCCGTCTTGATCCAGCAACAGGGAGCGGAGAGGAAGAAGAGTTCTCCAGCAGCTTGACGGCGCCCCGGCGATGGTGGTGGAGCTATATTGGCAGGGCTTTGCCTAAGCACCGCAGAAAACCAATCTAGAGGAGAAACTATGCACTAGAGGAACGGGTAGCACGTGGCTGAAAATTCTGTGCCAAAACCCTAAAATCCTCTAGTATATATAGGAGGAGAGGAGGAGGAGGCTTGGCTGCCAAAGAGGAATCCCTTGGGTCGGCCGAACCTAGTGGGATTGGAGGATTCCTCCTCCAATCCTAGTAGGACTAGGACTCCTCCTTATTTTTGCCTTTTTTTGCCTTTTTCCACCTTTTTTCTCTTTGGGATTTTCTTCCCAGCCGCATGGGACTTGTGTAGGACTTCCACCAGACCACAAAGGTCTGGTATTTACCCTCCCACAGCCCATGTAGCCTGTTGGGTCGAAATACCCCTCCCGATGGTCTCCCGATACACTACCGGCACTCTCGATACACTACCGATGAGCCCGAAACTTTTTCGACGACCAAAATAGGACTTCCTATATATCAATCTTTACCTCCGGACCATTCCTGAGATCCTCGTGACATTCGGGATCTCATCCGGGACTCCGAACAACCTTCGGTCACCACCATGCATAACTCTATACTATCGAAACGTCACCGAACCTTAAGTGTACAGACCCTGCGGGTTCGAGAACTATGTAGACATGACCAACACACCTCTATGGTCAATAACCAATCGCGGGACCTGGATGCCCATATTGGTTCCTACATATTCTACGAAGATCTTTATCGGTCGAACCTCTATGTCAAGGATTCAGTTAATCCCGTATGATGTTCCCTTTGTTCTTCGGTATGTTACTTGCCCGAGAATCGATCGTCGGTATCTGTATACCTAGTTCAACCTCATTACTAGCAAGTCTCTTTACTCATTCCGTAATACAAGATCCCGTGACCAAATTAGTCACATTGCTTGCAAGGCTTATTGTGATGTTGTATTACCGAGTGGGCCCTGAGATACCTCTCCGTCACACGGAGTAAGAAATCCCAGTCTTGATCCATGCCAACCCAACAGACACGCTCGGAGATACCTGTAGAGCACCTTTATAGTCACCCAGTTACGTTGCGACGTTTGATACACACAAGGCACTCCTCCGGTGTCAGTGAGTTGCATGATCTCATGGTCATAGGAACATATACTTGACATGCAGAAAATAGTAGCAATAAACTGACACGGTCATATGCTATGTTTGTAGTTTGGGTCTTGTCCATCACACCATTCTCCTAATGATGTGATCCCATTATCAAATGACATCTCATGTCCATGGCTAGGAAACCTTAACCATCTTTGATCAACGAGCTAGTCCATTAGAGGCATACTAGGGACATGGTTTTGTCTATGTATCCACACATGCATCTAAGTCTCCGATCAATACAATTATAGCATGGATAATAAACAATTATCATGAACAAGGAAATATGACAATAACTAATTTATTATTGCCTCTAGGGCATATTTCCAACAGTCTCCCACTTGCACTAGAGTCAATAATCTAGTTCACATCACCATGTGATACGCATTGTTATGAATCTAACACCCAATGAGTTCTGGGCTCGGTCATGCTTTGCATGTGAGAGAGGTCTTATAGTCAACGGGTCTGCGACATTCAGATCCGTATGTACTTTGCAAATCTCTATGTCAAACTGTAAACACTGCTACCACACTCCACTTGGTACTATTCCAAATGGCTGCTCCACTATATGTATCCAGATTGCTACTACGGGTCATCCGGATTGGTGTTAAAGCTTGCATCGACGCAACTCTTTACGACAAACTCTTTATCACCTCCATCATCGAGAAACATCTCCTTAGTCTTTTAGTTACTAAGGATAATCTTGACCGCTGTCCAGTGATCCACTCCTTGATCACTCTTATACCCCTTGACAGACTCATGGCAAGGCACACACATGTGCGGTACACAACATGGCATACTATACAGAGCCTGTGGCTAAGGCATAGGGGACGACATTCTTCCTTTCTCTTTCTTATGTCATGGTCGAGCTTTGAGTCTCACTCAACTTCACACCTTACAAAGCAAGCGACAACACTTCTCTCTGACTAATCCATTTTGAACTCTTTCAGAATCTTGTCAAGGTATGTACTCATTGAAAGTATTATCAAACATCTTGATCTATCTTTATAGATCTTGATGCTCAACAATTAGGTAGCTTTATTCAGGTCTTCCTTTGAAAATCAATTTTCAAACAACCGTTTATGCTTTCCAGAAATTCCACATTATTTCCGAATAGCAATATGTCATCCACATATACTTATCAGAAACTCTATGGTGCTCCCACTCACTTTATTGCAAATACAAGTTTCTCATAAACTTTACATAGACTCAAAAACTTTGATCACCTCATCAAAGTGTACATTCCAACTCCGAGATGCTTGCTTCAGTCTATAAAAGGATCACTGAAGCTTGCACACCTTTTAGCATCCTTAGGACTAACAAAACCTTCTGGTTGTATCACATACAACCTTTCCTCAAGTAAACCTTTTAGGAAACGATGTTTTGACATCCATCTGCCAGATTTCATAATTGAAAGTGCAGCAACTGCTAACATAATTTCAACAGACTTTAGCATCGCTACGAGTGAGAAAGTCTCATCGCGGTCAACTCCTTGAACTTGTCGTAAACTTCTTTGAAACAAGTCGAGCTTTACAAATGGTGACATTTACCATCAGCGTCTGTCTTCATTTTAAAGATCCATTTGTACTGAACGACCTGCCGTCCAACGAGCAAGTCCACCAAAGTCTATACTTGGTTTTCATGCATGGATCCTTTCTCGGATTTCATGGTCTCTAACCATTTGTTGGTTTTCGGGCCCATCATCGCTTCTCCATAGTTTGTAGGTTCATCGTTGTCCAACAACATGACCTCTAAGACTGGGTTGCCGCACCACTCAGGAGCAGTACACGTCCTTGTCGACCTATGAGGTTCGATAGTAACTTGATCCGAAGCTTCATGATCATCATCATTAACTTCCTCTTCAACTAACATAGGCTTCACAGAAACAACTTCCTGCGCTGCGCTACTCTCTGTTTGAAACAGAGGTTCAATAACCTCATCAAGTTCTATCTTCCTCTCACTCAATTCTTTCAAGAGAAACTTTTTCTCGAGAAAGGAACCAGTTTTAGCAACAAACATTTTATGCTTGGATCTAAGATAGAAGGTTCACCCATCTGTTCTTAGGGTATTCTATGAAGATGCATTTGTCCGCTTTGGGTTCGAGCTCATTAGGTGAAAACATTTTGCCACACAAGCGTCGCGGCCCCAAACATTAAGAAATGACAGCTTAGGGTTCTATTAAACCCTAATTCACATGGTGTCATCTCAATGGATTTAGATGGTGCCCTATTTAAAGTGAATGTAGTTGTCTCTAATGCATAACCCCAAAATTATAGTAACAAAACGATAAGAGACATCATAGCATGCACCATATCCAATAGAGCACGACTATGACGTTCGGACACACCATCACACTATGGTGTTCCAGGTGGCGTGAGTTGTGAAACAACTTTCACATTGTCTAAAGTTGTATGGCAAACTCGTAACTCAGATATTCACCTAGACGATCATATCGTAGACATTTTTATCTTCTTTTCACGATGATCTTTAAACTTCACTCTGAATTTGCTTGAACCTTTCAAACAATTCAGACTTGTGTTTCATTAAGCAAATATACACTATATCTACTCAAATCATGAGTGAAGGTAAGAAAATAACGATATCCACCGCACGCTATAAGACTCATTGGATTGCATAGATCAACATGTATCATTTCCAATAAGTCACTTGCCCGCTCCATCAAACCAGAAAACGGGGTCCTTAGTCATCTTGACCAAGAGGCATGGTTCGCATGTCTCAACCGATTCGAAATTGAATGTGTTCAAAGATCCATCAGCATGGAGTTTCTTCATGCTTTTTTATACCAATATGACATTTAGCGGCAGTGCCACAAGTATGTGGTACTATTATTATTAACTTTGTATCTTTTGGCATCAATATTATGAACATGTGTATTACTATGATCAAGATTCAACAAACCATTCTCACTGGGTGTTTGACCATTGAAGGTATTATTCATGTAAACAGAATAACCATTATTCTCTAACTTAAATGAATAACCGTGTTGCAATAAACACGATCCAATCACGTTCATGCTCAATGCAAAACACCAAATAACATTTATTTAGGTTTGTCACTAATCCCTAAGGTAGAGAGAGCGTGCGATGTTGATCACATCAACATTGGAAACATTTCCAACACACATCATCACCTCGCCCTTAGCTAGTTCTCCGTTTATTCCGTAGCTTTTATTTCGAGTTACTAACATTTAGCAACCAAACCGGTATCCAATACCTAGGTGCTACTAGGAGTACTAGCAAAGTACACATCAATAACACGTATATCAAATATA
The DNA here is from genome assembly GCA_022496015.1 of Hordeum marinum. Taxonomy (NCBI): domain Eukaryota; kingdom Viridiplantae; phylum Streptophyta; class Magnoliopsida; order Poales; family Poaceae; genus Hordeum; species Hordeum marinum. The sequence continues at coordinate 364,405,845 of CM039673.1, read as the reverse complement.
ATTCTGTCGACCTTGCCAGCCTTCTTATCTACCAAGTATCTAGGGTTATTCCGCTTCAGCGACCACTCTCCTCATAATCGAAGCACTTAGTCTCGGGTTTGGGTTCAACTTTGGGTTGCTTCACCGGAGCAGCAACTGACTTGCTATCCATGAAGTTTCCCTCCTTGCCCTTGCCCTTCTCAAAACTAGTGGTTTTACTAACCATCAACACTTGATGCTCCTTCTTGATTTCTACCTTCGCGGTGTCAAACATCGCGAACAGCTCAGGATCATTATTTCTATCCCTCGCATTTTATAGTTCATCACCAAGTTCTAGTAGCTTAGTGACAGTGACTTGGAGAACTATATCAATCACTATCTTATCTGGAAGATCAACTCCCACTCGATTCAAGCGATTGTAGCACCCAGACAATCTGAGCACATGCTCAACGATTGAGCTATTCTCTTTCATATTACAGGCAAAGAATCTTGTTGGAGATCTCATATCTCGCAACACAGGCATGAGCGTGAGATCCTAATTTCAGCTCTTAGAACATCTCATATGTTCCGTGCCGTTCAAAACATTTCGGAGCCTCAATTCTAAGCCATAATGCATGACGCACTAAACTATCAAATAGTCATCAGAATGTGCCTGTCAGATGTTCACAACATCTACAGACAACGCTAGAGGGGTTGGTGCACCGAGCGGTGCATTAAGGACATAAGTCTTCTGTGCAGCAACGAGGACAATCCTCAGATCATGGAGCCAGTCCGCAATATTGCTACCATCATCTTTCAACTCTATTTCTCTAGGAACATATAAAAATTCAAGGGAGCTACAACGCGAGCAAGTAATCTACAACATAATTTGCAAAGACACTACTGACTATGTTCATGATAATGAGTTCAATTAATCATATTACTTAAGAACTCCCACTCAAATTGACATCCCTGGGGTCATTCGAGTGATACATGATCCAAATTCACCAACTCAAGTCCGATCATCACGTGAGTTGAGGTGGTTACAATGGTGAACATCATCATGTTGATCATATCTACTATATGACTCATGTTCGACCTTTCGGTCTCTTGTGTTCCGAGGCCATGTCTGTACATGCTAGGCTCGTCAAGTTTAACCCGAGTGTTTTGCATGTGCAACACTGGCTTGCACCCGTTGTATGTGAACGTAGAGTCTATCACACCCGATCATCACGTGGTGTCTCGACACGAAGAACTTTCGCAACGGCGCACACTCGGGGAGAACACAATTTATCTTGAAATTAATTGAGGGATCACCTTATAATGCTACCGTCGTCCTAAGCAAAACATGGTGCATAATAGGATTAACATCACATGCAAATCATAAGTGACATGATATGGCCATGAACTTGTGCTTTTGATCTCCATCATGAAAGCACCGGCATGATCTCCATCGTCACTGGCATGACACCATGATCTCCATCATCTTGATCTCCATGAACGTGTCGCCATCGGGGTTGTCGCGCCCAACATGCTTTTACTACTATTGCTACCGTTTAGCGATAAAGTAAAGCGATACATAGCGCTTAATGATTGACATGCAGGTCATACAATAATTAAAGACAACCCTATGGCTCCTGCCGTGTAACATCCCAAAATTTCATTTTGGAATGTTATGAAATATAGCTATGCATCATCATCACCTTGTTTGAATGAAATGAATTGTTGGAGTTTTTCTTTTGGAATTCTGAAAGGCGATTTCAATTTCTTCTTATACTTGTTTCCTCTCATTTGAAAACCGTTGGAATATTCATACAAAGAGAGGAGTAATATGACACTCCACACCAGGAGCATCTTGATGAAATATTTGAGCAATGAAACCAGGGGGTTATTTGAAAGTTTATCTCAAAAGAATTTAAAATCAATTAGGCATTTTTTTGAAAAAAGAATATTTAAAGTATTCATTTTGACAGAGGAAAAATGTTCATTAAATAGCATTTATTCCCCTGATCCTTTTGATATATATATTCCCTATGTTTGGAAATGAATTGAATGCTTTAAATAGTTTTAAACGCTCTAGAAATAGAAAAGGAAATATATTTAAACATTTTAATTAGCAAACAGATCGGCCCATAGCCATTTGAATCCCGAATTCATTTCGGATCGGCCACCGATGCGCAAACACCGCCCCCTCTCTCACTGACGCGCGGGACCCACCGTCCGACAGCGCCATCCTCGTGCTATCCTCTTCCCCTCGCCCCCGATGTCGCCGGCGATCCCGACCCCGCTGATCTCTCTCCTCTCTCCCCCTCCTGACCCCGCACCTAGCCTATAAAGAGCCCCTGCCTCTCCGCTCTCCGTTCCACCCCGCGACCCCCTCTACCCTCGCTAGAACGCCACCGCACCACCTCGCCAGAGTTCAGTCGACGACCGAAGCTCTCCGAGCACGAGGCCGTCGCCTCCGTCGTCCCTAGCCCCGTCTGACGCCACCAATCGACGACGGAGCTTCACCGCCGTCGCCTGAGCACTTTGGACGCCGCCCTCGACCACCGCAACACCAGCCCCGAGCAGCTCCGACGTCCGGCCGCCGTCGACCTTGCCGGAACTCCGACCCCCCTCCTCTGTAAGCCGCACTTCCACCCACAACCGTCAGATCTAGATCCAACGCGCCTGATTAGAAGATTTAAACGGCGAACCATTTTCTTTTACGTTTCGGTCGTCCGCCGCAAACACCTCACACGCACATGGCCTCGGCCAATCACAGCATGCCACGTAGCCCCTAACCGAGCGATAATTATTTTTCTTTTTCTGTTTCTATTTTAGAAAACTGAATGTTTTCTGATTTTATTTTTGTTATATCTTTTAAACTAATTAGTGTTTTTAATTGATTCTTTTTGCATTAGGTCAAAAATTTCATGTAGTTTCATTCTGAAGTCTTAAATTTCAAATTTGACCTTTAGAGTTTGAATCTAACCAAATTTTCTTAAATTACTAAAATCTGTATAACTAGAGTTTAAAAATATATTTTTGAGTGAATCTTTTTGCCGCTGTTTTGTATTAGTTAGACCTATCATCTACATAGTTTGAGAGTTTTTAGGATAAATTTGGTTAGTGTTTTTAACAAAAACAATTTTTTTAGTTCTTAATAGAGTTTAGGTAATTTGATTTTAGTTTAGTTTGAATCTGAGTTAGTTTAACTTTTGTTTTTAGATTTCATTAGGTTCTGTTGTTTCAACATTAGGTGTATTATTTTCTGTTAATAAAAATATTTTTTTAATTTGTTTTGTGCTCTAGTTTGAATAGGTACATCTTATTTTCACCTTTAGTATTGTTTAGAAAAAAGTTTTGTAGTAATTCTTTTTGCACATTTTTTTATAATGAAATACTTTCTGTTTCTAATAAAATTTTGTATTTACTTTTCTGTTATCTAAATGCCTATTTGTTCAAAACAAATGTTTGACTTGTTATGTCTTAGTAGAGATTTGACACCAAAAATTTTAGAGTCTTATACATTGAGTGATTCTTCCTTTTGATTGTGCTATTGTTTGTTGAAGTATTTGTTTACCTTGCTGTTGTGTGAATTGTACTGTGGTTGCTTATTGTGTGTTTTGTTTGATTCGTTAGATCATCCGGAGTGTGTAGCTTGTTATCTAGAGTCACTTGAGTGCGAGGATCGTCAACAAGGCAAGTCACTTTGATCATGATTACCCATGTTTTATTGCATTAGTTCTACCATCTCCCCAATTGCATGCAAAGTAGGTAATTTGGAAACTTGGTTACTTGATGTAGTATCAAGTGGTAGGCACCCCTCAACCGTTTGACACATTGGCCCTGGGAAACGTTGATTTAATTTTGCTATGCTATTAGTAGACGGGGTTGGTTGTGTGCTTCATGAGAGTTGTGAGTTAATAATTTCAAGACCTGCAAGATGATCAAGACTTCAAGACTCCGAGTTTTCAACATACCTCTAGGTGGATGATGGTTGAACGGCACCTTGGAGAAACCAGTGGTTAGCCTAGATGTTGCTGGAGAAGTGCCAGTATTCATGCGGAAAGGTCCACCCAGGCACAAAGAGATGGATGGATGCTTCAAGACCCAAGGCTTACCTGCACGGCCACAAGCCATTATGGGCTCTGGCTTGGTTGGATATCGTGGTGACCCTAGACAGGCGGTGCTACAAGATGTAGAAGAACGGTAGCAAAGGATGGGCACCGACAGAGTCTCGGGGAAACCCTTTAGAAGACCATGTTTTGGTCAGCCGTTTCTCAAACACCCTGAAGTGCGAGAAATCCAACGGAGGCGATCAAATCTTGTGGGGAACGTGTGCAAAATTCTGCAGAGTACCCAAACCTAATCGATTAGCCGTGTCCACGGTCATGGACAGTTTGAGCCAAAGGAACTTAACTATCTGGAACTCTCAACACAATTAAGTATATCGATGTGGGTTTTTAATGACAACTTGGATATGAGAATTGGTTGGTGGAACCATCTCATTAATCAACCAACATTGTAGTAATAATTTTTTTTGCCCCTCTTGTTGTAGGAAAAAATTGGCTTCATGCAAAACTTACCACCCCACCTGCCATATATGCATATAGAATAGATGATTACTTTACCCCCTCTTTTGTGACATTGCCGGCATATTCAATATGATGACCTACACGGCTGCAATGTATCATGTTGCAGAGTACTTTTCTGACCAGGAGTGAGGATACGCTCTACGCTCAGTGAGATGCCCTTGGAGTCAGATGGACTCAACTACCTCTGAAGCTTCCGCAAGATTAGTTATTCTCATGAGTTGGCCTTCAACCACTTTATTGTAATTCTTATTGTAATAAAGGACTCGATATGAGATTTTCGATTATTAAAGCTGTGTGATTTCACTTTGATATATACATTGATGTACTGTGTGTGTACCAACATGATCTTGGAATGGTACAGAAACATCGAAGATTCGACCTTTCAGGTCGGGTCGTTACAGAAATGGTATCAAAGCACACGCTGACCGTAGGACGTAACCTCTAGGATTGGAAAAGCCTTAGGATTTATTTCTCTTTTATCTTTAAAATTCTTATACTCTCATATACTCGTTTCTGACTTCCCTCCGATTTATTTCAAAATTTATAGATGGCCACCTTCGTCCCAGTTTTGATCACGGAGTTTTGTCAGCCTAACGTGACGATGCCCTTTGGCAAGGAGCTGGGGAAGATCGTCAGGGATGTAAGGATTGCCTTGCCAAGCATCACCGGGACTCCTATCAAGTCTTTTCCACAAGACGATCGCTACAGGATCGAGGTGCACATCCCCGAAAAGACCTTTGGAAATCTTAAGGAACCCATCGACTTCAAGTTTGTGGCACCCAGCTGGATTCTTGGGAGAGACATGGCAATTCACCGTGCCCTTGGATGTATTCAGGAGGAATACAGGGGTGGACCCATTTCACCAGGACTCAGCGTGGTTTGTCGCAGGGATGCCAATGGAAATATCATAACCACTCCCACCGAAGACACCACCATTTCCTATATCCAGACTTTGGACACGCACATCAGGACCTTGGAGGTTCGGGTACGTGCCGACACGAAGACGATCAAGAGGCTGATGAAACGCGAGATTGACCTCAAAGCTGACCGACGGGAAGCTAAGTATGAGCATGAGTATGAAGTGAAGGATCTCTTAGAGAGGATCGATAAGCTGAACACTCGCATTGCAACTCTGGAGGAACAATTGGACATGGGGAAAATCTTCATCCAGAAGGAGACATGGCTCCCTTGATCAGCAACGATGACAACTATGAGGAGAGCATCACCGGAGGAGGCCACTTCACCATGTACTTTTGAGGAGAACTTTAGTATGCCCCCATGTATCTTTATTTTTCGTTGTTAAAGCGTAGGTCGATGCTTAGTTTGATTTGGAGATTTGTATCTCGATGTTTGAACCTTGAGTTGAATAAATAAATGAGTGTTTAGTGTGATATGTTTGTTGCATTGCATATGGGTAGTGAAATTTCCTTTTAGGTCCTTGTTCTATTCTAATTCTCACCCCTGTGAAAACAGCAAGATGCCTCCACGACGTGAGCCCGACTTCACTTTCCCGCCGGAACTCACACAACTTCTCCAGCAGCAGAACGCCCTGATGCAGCTGTTAATTCAGAACCAGACCAACAACCACAACAACCACCCTCTACCTCAAGGTGACAACCTCACCCGTTTTCTGAGGCTGAATCCACCAAGTTTCTCCAGCAGCACTAAGCCCATTGTGCAAATGATTGGCTCCGCAAGATGGAGAGGGAATTCACCACCGCTGGATGCACTGAGGCTGAAAAGGTGCGCTTTGCCGCCCATCAACTGGAGGGACCAGCAGCTTCATGGTGGGAGAACTACACCACCATGTACCCCATTGCTGGTATGACTTGGGAGCAGTTCAAGCTAGCTTTCCACACCGCTCATGTCTCAGCTGGAGCCATGAGTCTGAAGAAGCGTGAGTTTCACAACTTACGCCAGGGGAACCGTTCCGTGGCCTAGTATGTGGATGATTTCAGCATGTTGGCTTGTTATGCACCCGAAGATATGGCCGATGATGCAGCCAAATAGGAGAAGTTCTTGGAAGGACTCAATGATGAGTTGAGCATGCAGGTGATGGTGGCTACTTTCAGCAACTACCAGGAGCTGGTAGACAAGGCCCTCATCTTGGAGGGGAAGCAGCAGCAACTCGAAAACCGCAAGAGGGAGTATGGACAGGGGAAATCTCACTTTGGAGCTCAACAGAAGCCGCGCTACTCCCCGTACTCAGGGAATACCGGATCAGGGACCGGTAAGTATGGAGGACACACTCATCACGTGCACAACCATGGAGGCCACAACCATGGAGGAAATGGGAATAATCGTCCCAACAGTGGCAACTTCAAGAATGGCAACGGAAATGGGAATGGCAACCAGCCCCGTTCCGCTCCAGCTCAGAAGGACCTGAACGATATCACCTGTTTCAAGTGCCAGACGACAGGGCACTATGCCACCGAATGCCCTCAGAACAAGCAAGGAAATGGAAACGACAACAACAACGGGAACTCCGCAGCTAAGAAGCCAAATCCTTTTCCTCGTGCTCAGGTGAACCACCTTGATGTGGAAGAAGTCTATGATCAGCCCAAGACTGTGGTTGGCAAGTTTTTATTGCATTCACGTCCAGTTATGGTACTTTTTGATTCTGGTGCAACTCACTCATTCGTATCAAGGGTAGTTGTGGAAAAGTATGGTTTACCCACCAGAACCCTTAGTCAGCCCATTAAGGTCAATTCCCTAGGAGGTATGATGATGGCAGGGATAGGATGCCACGCCTTGAAACTCCACATAGGAAACCATGTTTTTCCTACCGACCTCATCGTATTAGAATCCCAGGGATTGGATGTAATCCTAGGCATGGATTGGATGACCAAGTATGAAGGAAATCTTGATTGCCCCAACAAATCTATTTCACTCACCACCCGAGAGAACAAGAGGATTAAGTATGTATCCCGACGCACACGGATGAGTGCTCGGTTAAATTCCCTCACATGAGTTGTTCAAGAGGAAGTGCCGGTGGTACGAGACTTTTCAGATGTATTCCCGGAGGAATTACCAGGCATGCCACCAGATAGAGAGATTGAGTTTCTGATAGAGTTACTACCAGGAACCGCCCCAATTTCCAAGAGACCCTATCGGATGCCCGCAAATGATTTAGTAGAAATCAAGAAGCAGATTAAGGAGTTATTGGATAAGGGATATATTCGCCCAAGTTCTTCACCTTGGGGAGCCCCAGTTCTTTTGGTGGAGAAGAAAGATAAAACCTTGAGGATGGTCTAGGCATCAACACGCACAAACCTTTTGTGTTCTACTCGAGATCTCATCTACACATAGACCTAGCTCATGATGCCACTGTTGGGAATGTCGCATGGGAAACAAAAAATTTCCTACGCACACACAAGATCTATCCATGGTGATGAGCATCTACGAGAGGGAGAGTGGATCTACGTACCCTTGTAGATCGCTAAGCGGGAAGCATTAAGAAACGTGGTTGGTGTAGTCGAACGTCTTCGCGATACAAATCGCCGAGCGTCCCGCGATCTCATCACGATCCGTCCCGCGATCCAACCATGATCCGTCCCGCGAACTCATCACGATCTGTCTCACGAACTCATCACGATCCGTCCCGTGATCTCATCACTATCCGTCTCACGAACTCATCACGATCCGTCTCGCAAACTCATCACGATCCGTCCCGCGAACTCATCATGATCCGTCTCGCGATCTTGATCACAGTCCTTCCGATATAGCGCCAATCGGATGGCACCTCCGCGTTCAACAAACGTACAGCTTGATGACGATCTCCGCCATCTTGATCCAGCAAGAGGGAGCAGAGAGGAAGAAGAGTTCTCCGTCAGCGTGACGGTGCTCCAGAAAACCGATCTAGAGGAGAAACTATGCAGTAGAGGAACGGGTAGCACATGGCTGAAAATTCTGTGCCAAAACACTAAAATCCTCTAGTATAAATAGGAGGAGAGGAGGAGGAGGCTTGGATGACAAAGAGGCAGCCCTTGGGTCAGCCGAACCTAGTGGGATTGGAGGATTCATCCTCCAATCCTAGTACGACTAGGACTCCTCCTTATTTTTGCCTTTTTTCCTTTTTCCATCGTTTTCCTCTTTGGGATTTTCTTCCCAGCAGCATGGGCCTTGTGTGGGACTTCCACCAGCCCAAAAAGGGCTGGTATTTACCCTCCCACAGCCCATGTAGCCTCTTGGGTCGAAATACCCCTCCCGATGGTCTCCCGGTACACTACCCGCGCTCCCGGTACCTACCGATGAGCCCGAAACTTTTCCGGCGACCAAAATAGGACTTCGTATATACCAATCTTTACCTCCGGACCATTCCGGAGCTCCTCGTGACGTAAGGGATCTCATCCGGGACTCCGAACAACCTTTGGTCACCACCATGCGTAACTCTATACTATCGAAACGTCACCGAACCTTAAGTGTGCAGACCCTGCGGGTTCGAGAACTATGTAGACATGACCGAGACACCTCTATGGTCAATAACGAATCACGGGACCTGGATGCCCATATTGGTTCCTACATATTCTATGAAGATCTTTATCGGTCGAACCTCTATGTCAAGGATTCAGTTAATCCCGTATGATGTTCCCTTTGTTCTTCAGTATGTTACTTGCCCGAGATTCGATCGTCAGTATCTGTATACCTAGTTCAACCTCGTTACTGGCAAGTTTCTTTACTCGTTTCGTAATACAAGATGCCGTGACCAACACTTAGTCACATTGCTTGTAAGGCTTATTGTGATGTTGTATTACCGAGTGGGCCTTGAGATACCTCTCCGTCACACGGAGTAACAAATCCCAGTCTTGATCCATGCCAACCCAACAGACACCCTCGGAGATACCTTTAGAGCACCTTTATAGTCACCCACTTACGTTGCAACGTTTGATACACACAAAGCACTCCTCCGATGTTAGTGAGTTGCATGATCTCATGGTCATAGGAACATATACTTGACATGCAGAAAATAGTAGCAATAAACTGACACGATCATATGCTATGTTTGTAGTTTGGGTCTTGTCCATCACACCATTCTCCTAATGACGTGATCCCATTATCAAATGACATCTCATGTCCATGGCTAGGAAACCTTAACCATCTTTGATCAATGAGCTAGTCCATTAGAGGCATACTAGGGACATGGTTTTGTCTATGTATCCACACATGCATCTAAGTCTCCGATCAATACAATTATAGCATGGATAACAAACGATTATCATGAACAAGGAAATATGACAATAACTAACAGTTAGCCTATACAGTATTCATGTCATCACGGAAACTAAGAGACTACTTTCAAGAGTGTTCGGTTACGGTGGCATCCGAAGCACCCCTAAAAAATATAATCAAAACAGGGGCGCCACCGACCACATAGATAAATTGGCCATTGAGATCCTTCCTTTTGAAATTGCCTATAAGCCACGATGAGCTATTAAACCTCAGGTGTTGGCAGATTTCCTCGCCAAATGGAGAGAGACCGAGCTCCCTAGGGAATATAGTACATACTCACATTGGGCGATGTACTTCGACGGATCCAAAACATTGGCCGAACAGGGGACTGGGGTTATTCTCACATCCCCCACAGGCGAGAACGTCCGATTTGTGTTGCAAATCATGTATGCCGATTCCAACAATGCAGCCGAATACGAAGCACTTTTGCATGGTCTTCGGATGGCAGCTTCATTGGGCAAACAATAGTTGGAGGTACGAGGATACTCCAACATGGCCATCTCTCAAATCAACGGAGAATTCGATGCCAAGAACCCGAAGATGGCAGCATATAGAAATGCCATCCTCAAAATATCCACAAGGTTCGAGGGGCCAGAATTCCATCATGTCGCTAGAATCAACAACCAAGCCGCTGACATACTGGCCCGCATGGGGTCCAAACGCGACCCTATCCTGAAAAACACTTTCCAGTAACGGCTCTTTAAGAAATCGGTTGTTTGGCAGGACGATAATGAGGGCGCCAGAACCATCAGCGCGGAAGATGTTGTTCCCCCTATAAATGAACCAGACGACCAAATCATCGACGACTCCATAATGGACGAAACGCCTTCGGCTCATGAGGTCATAGAAGTAATTGCACCATAGACCGAGCCCTTCCTTGCCTACCTTCTTTGCCAAGAACTCCCCGACGATTAGCCAGAGGCGCGATGCATAATTCGGTGATCGAAGGCCTATAAAGTCCACGAGGGTGAGTTATACAAGAAAAGCACCATCGGAGTACTCCAGGGCTGAATATCTGAGGAAGAAGGATGGCAGCTCTTGGCTGAAGTCCACACAGGAATGGGTGGCCATCATGCCGTGGCAAGGGCCTTAATAGGCAAGGCCTTTCGGGCTAGTTTCTTCTGGCCCACCGCTCGAGCGGATGCCCAGTCGCTTGTCCAGCATTGCGTGGGATGTCAACTTTTTGCAAATCAAAGTCGCATGCCCCCAACAGCTCTTCGGACTATTCCGATTACCTAGCCTTTTACGTTCTGGGGGCTGGATATGGTCGGACCACTTAAAGGGGGACCAATAAGAATAAATACCTATTGGTCATGGTTGACAAGTTCACCAAATGGATCGAAGCAAAACCTGTCAAATCTGCCAAGTCCGTACCAGTAATCGACTTTATATCCGGCATGGTACACCGTTACGGTGTCCCGCATAGTATAATAACGGACAATTGTTCCAACTTCACCGCCCAAGAGGTAAAAGACTAATGTGCAAAAATGGGCATCAAGCTCGATTACGCATCAGTGTATCACCCGTAGACCAACGGACAAGTCGAACGGCCTAACAACCTCATCATGCATGGTATTAAACCATGTTTGGTCTGATCTCTGCATGAGTCCAACTACCACTGGCTAGAGGAGCTTGACTCAGTTCTGTGGGGTCTGCATACCACCCCGAATCGTTCAACGAGATAGACACCGTTCTTCATGGTCTACAGGGCAGAAGCAGTCCTTCCCTGTGATATTATTCACAACACACCAAGGGTGCACATGTATGAAGAAAAGGAGGTCGAGTTAGATCGGCATGACGATTTGGACGTCTTAGAAGGAGAGCGTGACATAGCTCGGGCTCGTTCTACTTTTTATCGACAAGAGACCCAATGTTACCAGAGCAGGGAGGTCAGGGCAAAAGCGCATAACGTGGGTGAACTCGTCTTACGGCTCCCAGAGAAGCAAAAGCATAAACTAAATCCCAAATGGGAGGGTCCCTTCATAATTCAAGAAGTACTCGCAAGAGGGGCTTACCATGTTCGAAACACGTCGGATAACCGCCTAGAACCAAACTCATGAAACACACCTCGTCTTCGGCGCTTCTACGGCTAGACCGATATCGTCATACTTTTTACCCTCCTTTTTCTTTTCTTTCTTTTTTATTACCTTTCTATCCCACCTTGATTTTTGGCAGGTTTGGGTTTTCTCTTCCCAAGTCTATGTTCGGCTAAACCGATCTTGTATTAAGATTTTCGGCATACATCCTCAAATGTTAAATCCGAACACAACACCTGGGGGCTTCTTCCTGAAGCCGATGATTAGATATTCTAAGCATCTATTCACATTTATCGTGTATGTGCGTTTCCCTTGTCGATTTTAAGCCATTATATGCATCAATTCGAGCTAAGATTTTTGCCAAGCTGGGTAGCCCCGCTCCTGTGTTTACCCTCTATGTTCCCGATTGTTCTTCTAGAGGATAAAGGGAGCACCTTAGCGATTGCTACGACCGGGTTATCCAGAAACGTACCTGAGAAGGGTGAAGCAAAAACCTAGCTATCTTCAGCAAAAAATTGGCCGGCTACGATGGGAGCAACAAATAAAATTATGGTTGTTATCACCATTACTTGGGCTTCTTTTCTCGCAAAAGCCATTAGGCGCATACCAGCAGTATGCGGCCTTACTATCTACGATTTACGTAGGAGCCTGAAGGAAGGTACCGATAGAGGTACTATTTTATTCGGAAGATGTTTCTTACACTAAGCAGTAATATAACATATCTCCCTGTGCACTTTTCGTTTGTTCACACCAAATGGCCGGATTGCCTGGTTCCTTGAAAGAATTCCCTCTTATGAAGGGATATCTTATCAGGAACACTCCCATCCTCTTAGCATGGGAGGTCGAAGCCGATGACTGGTTAAGACAAAGTTTCTAACACAGAGGGAGCAATTTTTTGATTGCAAGTACATAGTTACATACAATCACACATCTGGTTGTTGGTCAAGATTGTCTATTAAGGTATCCAGGGAACAATCCTCTTGCGAGAGACGAGCGACATGCATCACTTGGTCGTACACCAAATGAAGTGGCACTTCTTGCCCATCAGGCCCTGCTAGCCCAACCCAAGCCATATGCTCGGGTTTAAGGCCGGTATATCGAGTCTTGACCATCGCCCACGCCTCCCGTGCTCCCTCCTGGCAGGTCGATGTCTTCCATAACTCGAACCGACTCCTGACTCCCTTGAACCGATCAGCCAGTTCGGCCATCCCCTCCAGAGGTTGCTCGGTAGGCCATAGCGCTTTTATCATGCTCCTCATAGCCTTCCGAGCCCGCTCATGAATGGCGCACAGTTCCTTCAGAACGCTCCCCGGGTAGGATCCACTCTCTTCTTTAGGCCACCCGGTTAGGAGACCTATACATGAGACAAGGCATGTCCATTATGCTTCATGAGAGGTACCCTTCGATGTTATAATCACACTTAGCAAACATGCCCCTCTATAATTTTTGGTTCTCTTCTTGGGTCTGAGCCAATTGAGTCTTTAAACTCTCAATTTCTTTAGACTGCTACTTGCTTTCCGCCTGGAGGTGTTTCTTCTCCTAAAGGTTCCGTTTTAATGAAAGGCAGCCGACCTCATGCTGGGACTCAACATACCTCTGAGATTCTCGGGTTGCATCAAAATCTTTTTGCAGCTGTCTTATAGACTCAAAAGCTACAAAGTACCCTCGCGTCAGCACGGGATTATATACTTAGACCGGCAGAATGGATATCCTTACCATGCATCTCCCGGGTGAACTTCTTTACTTGTTCCATCTTGGCCTTCACGTCTTCCACCTATGTTCGGCTCGCCTCCAATTCCTTGGCTAATTTCTCATTCTGCTGCCTTCAGGCCTACATCATCAATAAAACGATATGCGGATCCTTAAATCGTTCATATCGAAAAATTCAAGGCTTAGGGGCTAGTGGGTTTACATGTGTGTCCAAATTCTTAAAACCAATCACTGGCCTTCAGGCTGGATGATATTAGCTTCACTGCTTCCCCAAGCCCAGCTCGGGCAGATCTGATGTGCGCGTCTGCCGAACATAGAGCATTAAACTCTTGTTCGAAGAACACCAGGTGGCGTAGTGCTTCTCATCGCCGCGGGTGGTTCATCGCACTCTCCACCTCAGATTTGGTGAATGGTACCACATCCCCGGAATCTTCAGGGACCGATTGACCACAGGGCCCTCCGTGGTGGGTTCAGCATGAGCACAAGATCTGGGCTCATGAGTATTGCCAGGCACCTCGGCAGCATTCTCGACAGAAGATGGTTGAACTTGCTTCCTGAGTATTTCGACATAAGATCCTTTGTGAAATCTTTGTGATAATGATAACAATAGATTAAACGACCGAATAATGTACCTTTTGGTTGAACGAGTGGTCAGAGTTGTCCCCACGGCCGGTTCACTTGAAGGATTCCTGTTGATGTCTGGTCCGAGCATTGTTACCATAGCCGAAGTTCGTTGCACGGACCGATGATGCTTGGGAGTGGAAGCCAACGCATTTGGGTCAGCGGAGGGCGCTTTCCTTTTACAGGAAGAATTTTTCTTGTTGCCGATAACATGGGAGGGGAGTAATTCAGGGTGATCGGCTATGATAGCCACCTAGGAGCGATCGAGGGTCTCTTGGTAAAAGTCCCCGTCTTCAAACTCGATTGACAGCTCGTGGTTGTCATGGAATCCCGGATCATCGTCACGAGCACAGTTCTCTAGTTGGGTGGCCGGACAGTTAACTATCTCAACAAAGCTCCTCCATTCCTATTCGGACTGATTAAAAGCTCCGGGCAGAAAGGGGGCGAAAGAAAAGCCCGAACTGAGGTCATAAGATTGAAAGGCTTACCCATTCGATGAGGTTGTAGCTTGAGTAGCCCTCCTTAATGGGCATCCGAACAAAGTCTTCCTTTTCCCCTTTATACAGGCCGGCAACTGCAGCTGCCCATGCCGCTTGATTGGCAGGGCCCAGTCGTCAGGAGCGAGTGGTGTCACTTATCCAATTGTAACGCCACAGAGCGTGTATTGTTTGTTGAAGAGGATGAACTCATCGGGTGATGGCGGTGGCCATTACATCAATCATGGTCAGCTTGTGATGAGCCAGTAGCCTCACGTGGGTGGCCAAGCATTGCACTTCGACACCGTCCTCTTGGGATGAACTCTTCGGTTGCCAGTTGTACCTTTTCTTCAAAGGGGCGTTGGAGTATTTGAGCAAACCCCTCCGAGCTAGATCGAATAGGGGGATGTCCTCAATACAAAACCATTCCGAAGACCATTCTCCAAACTCCTTCTTTGGCGTCCCCACCGGATGTCCGTCCCTGCTATACGACATACTTCGGCTCCTCCGACTTCCCGAATTGTCTCACCCTGAGTGCAGGGGATGAGACAGAACTCCTTAGTCCAAAATGAGCCTCGCAGCCCAGAAACATCTCGCATAGCAACAAAGCCCGAGATGTGCAGAATAGATCTAGGGGTAAGATGGAGCTGGATCCCATAGAACTCCAGTAATCCCCTCAGGAAAGGATAAACAGGGAACCCTAGGCCTCACAAGAGGAAGGGCATGAAGCATACCCGCTCCCCCTTGTGTGGATTAGGGAAATTATCCACAAAGGCTTCATTGTTAAAAGAGGTCAAACCGGCGCGGGTAGCCGCTAGATCCGATTAAAGGGAGATAACCTTGGGTCTCGAGGTCGCGCAGCCGAAGGAGAGATACGAAGCAACTTGCCAAATCCCCGGGACGAGAGCCGTAAGGACGCGAGGAACAGCTAGGGGCGCTCGCCATGTTTTTGTGGTGATCCCTCGCTTGAAGCTTTTCCTGACGGGGAATAAGAGGAAGATGTGGCCCAGACCATGATTCAGCTTGTTTAAATGGGTGGTGTTTCCTTTGTGGGAAGGGCAGTCTTGTAAAATGTTGTCGGACCACTCGTTTTATCTAGGCACACAGGATCGAGAAGTGCTGAAAGTTATTACAATGGGTCCCACAAGTTCTTGACGTTTGATCTCACCGATGACGGGATGGTTGCTCAACAAGAAGGGATAGAGGGACTCGCCTCGCAAGCCGAACACTTCGACATGCAAGATTGTTCGGATAATATACCTCGACATTGAAGGCTAGCCCCGGGGCTACTGAGGGAGTCCTGGATTAAGGGGTCCTCGGACGACCGGCTTATTTTTGATAGGCCGGACTCATGGGCCGCTTACTGAGTATAGGATTGACCGAAGGCCCCGTCGCTAGAGAGGAAGCCTCAGGTGTCGTGGCGTGTCTTCCAAGTTTGGGATAGTAGATAGGCATGTTTTTCCCTTCGATGTGCAACCGACCATGTGTAATGCTAGGGACCCATGACGTCTATATAAGCCGAGGGGTTTTAGATTGTAGGGCATAGAAACCGATCTAGGGTTCTAGCTATTCGATCTCGAGGTAGATAGCCTCTGTAACCTTCATACCATCAACATAATCGAGCAGGACATAGGGTTGTACCTCCATAGGAGGGCCCTAAACATCATCTCCTTCGTCCTTGTTATCATCGATCCTAGTCTCACAGCTCGGGACCTCCTACCCGAGATCCGCCGGTTTTGACACCGACTCAAGTTACTCATTTTGGTTCAAAAGTAGGAATTACTCTAAAGATGCTAAAAGATAAGGAACCAATAATTAATGAAAGATTAGGGCAAAGTCTGTCTAGAATTGATAAGTTGGAAGAAATCCTTTGAAAATTGGGTTCCGCTTTTTCTTCCGTTAAAACTATTGAAAGGACTCCTCCTAATAGGAATTCCAGGGTTATGTATGTTCCTAAGAATAAAGGTACCACATATAGTAAAGGGACTGAAGATCTTAAGATGATTAGTGTGCACCCCGTCTTATTTGATATAATAAAGCTAAGAACAATATTCCCAACTTTGTTCCTATGAGTGTAATTGTTAAGAACTTGTATGCAACACTCCTTGGAAGCATGGTTGTATAGTTGAGGAGTTGGATATGAAGGATGAAAATACTTGAAACTATGCATTATTATACCTAGATAGAGGCATAAAACAATAGCACTTCTTGGGAGGTCCAGGTCGTCCTAGTTGTTAAGAATGTTTTTAGTTGCATAAGTCTGGTTTTAGTACAGATCATCACAAATTGTCATGTTTTAGATAGACTATGTTTTTGCTTGCATAGTTTGCTTGTCTTAATGATGCTATGGAGTATATCGGGGGGGGGGGCGTATAAGTCATGGATAAGTTAGAATACAACAACTATTATGCAATAATTAAATATGGACCTATTTACAACAGTACCTAAAGTTTATGATATGTATGTTATACAAACGTATCTCACGAGGTTTTTGCTGAATTTTCTGTGTTGAAGTTTTCAAGTTTTGGGTGAGACAACAATGGATGAAGGCATAAGGAATGGAGGTACAGTAAGAGTGGGAATGGCCAAGGCACCCCAAGGTAATATTCAAGGAATACCCAAGAGTCTAAGCTTGGGGATGCCCCGGATGGCATCCCCTCTTTCGTCTACGATCAATTGATATATCACTTGGAGATACATTTTTATTTATCACATCATATGAGTTTTGCTTCGAGTGTCGTGTATTATAGTTTGTTTTCTTTTTTCTTTTCCATAATTATTGTTTGCTGACGCAGCTCTTTTTGATGGACACATATTTATCTTGATTTGTTAGAACACTCTATGTGCTTCACTTATATCTTTTAAGCAAGGCAGTTGCTCTAGTGCCTTATTTATATCTTTTAGAGCGTGACGGTGGTTATATTTTATAGAAATGATTGCACTATCATGCTTCACTTAATTTTTTGGGTCTAATAAATAGTAATGGCAATATGCACGTGTTATAAGACTAGTCCAAAAATGGTAGGTATTCAAGGGGGATATAAAAAAACTTTCATGTAGATTAGTAAATATGAAATTTATGGTTTCATTATATTGATGTAGTAATATGAAAGGATATTGGTTATTAAAAATTCCATTATTAAAGTTGTTAACTTATCATCTAAGTATTGGTCATGCCATGGTGATGAGTTGTGAGCATTTTTTATGTCTGAAATGCAATCCTTGAGTGTTGTTAGAATCGGATGCGTGGGATGGTTAATTCCTACCAACCAATTCCCTAAGGGCACGCGAGTAATACTTTGCTTCAAGGGATAATAAGATTTCACAATAAGTATATGAGTTCTTTATGACTAATGTGAGTCCATGGATTATACACACTCCTACCTTTATGTAGTTTGTTAGCCTCTTCGGTGTCGTGCATTACCCTTTCTCACCTCGAGAATTGGTGCACACTTTGTCGGTGCATCCAAACCCCGTGATATGATACGCTTTATCACACGTAAGCCTCCTTATATCTTCCTCAAAATAGCCAGAATACCTACCTTTTATGGAATTTCCATAGCCATTCCGATATATATTTCCATGCAACTTCCACCGTTCCGTACATGACTTGTGTGTTCATCGTCATATTGCTTTTCATGATCATATAGAGGTGAGATTACATTTGTAGCAGAGCCACCGTTCATCATTGTCTACATGTTACGCTAGATCATTGCACATCCTAGTAAACTGCCATAGGCATTCATATAGTCATCTTGTATAGTTCTATCGAGTTGTAGTATCAAGTTGTAAGTAAATAAAAGGGTGATGATCATCATTATTAGATCATTGTCCAGATGAGGAAAGGATGATGGAGACATGATTCCCCCACAAGTCGAGATGAGACTCCACACAAAAAATAAAAGAAAGTGAGAATAAAAAAATAAAAAATAGAAAAAAGGGGGGAAAGAAAAAGAAAGGAAAAAATGAGAAAAAAGAAGGGGGCAATGCTACTATCTTTTTACAACACCTGTGCTTCAAAGTAGCACCATGTTCTTCATATAGAAAGTTTCCTCGATTGTCACTTTTATATAGTAGTGGGAATTTTTCATTATAGAACTTGGCTTGTATATTCCAATGATGGGCATCCTCAAATGCCTAAGGTCTTCATGCAAGCAAGCTGGATGCACATCCACTTTGTTTCCGTTGAGCTTTCATACACTTAGAGCTCTTAGTGCATCTGTTGCCTGACAATCCCTACTACTCGCATTGATATTGATTGATGGGCATCTCCATAGCCCGTCATTATAGAAAAAACTTTTGTGATAATATGTGTTTATCACTTTAGGTCAAATTTTCTGTCACGCATGTACGTCCATGATGATTTATGACAAAATGAAGATAGTCATAGTTGTGTTGTCATAGAAGTATTCCATGACAATACTCAAATTATCATCATGGAAATGTCCACCTACATGAAAATAAATGGCCAGCCATAGAAGTGATTTAGTTAAGGTAACCAACACGTGGCAACAACTATAATGGGTCGCCGTTAAGCTAACGGGTGCCTATTTTTGATCCGGCACGCATTAACAGTCGCGACAAATGAAAATTTTCCACGTGTCATTTTCTAATTCACCAACAGAACAACGTATCGACTCCATGTGCCGACAGATGTCAAGCTGCCAATGGAGGAGACGTGCCTGTCAAACGTACACACATGGCAAGGCCCAACAGTGACCCATTTAGGTTAAGGCCCATATGTTTGACTTGGTCAAAAGTTAGCAGGCGGGCCCATGGAAAGCCTGATAATGGCGTGTTCGCATACAACCCATTTACAGCTCGGTTGTTTGCGGTCCGTTATGGCTTCTAAGAATTCGTCCCGGTAAGGTCATGTGGGCCGTCCAATATGAGGCCAGCCCGTTGACACTTTCAGCCCATATATGGCACATGACGTCTTACGCCCATAAGCGACCTTTAGTATCTCTGGGCCCTTTAACGGCCCATGGTGATTCTGGCCCATAAAGAACAGTAAATTGATTGACCTGTTAAAGGACCACCATGAAATTGGGTCATTTCCACCAAGTGTTATGTTTCGGCCTTCTAAGGGCCCATAGACTATTGGCCTCCTTTATGGCCCTACATTAGTTACGGTTCTATAATGTCACGCTTAACTACCAGGCAACTTCAGCCCGTGTATACATTCCACCCATTTGTGGCCCATTAATCCAATGGACCGTTTTCACATCATCATGTATATCGGCCCATTATGTATGTACACTGAATGAAGCATGCCATGCCTTTCGGGGTGTTACCGGCCCGTTATGGTTAGGGCCCATAAATGGATTAATCTGTTTTTAGCCCACTTACGGCCCATATTATGGTCTCCTTTTGGCCCACGAATAGTACGACCCATTTTGTCCAATGGAACCTATGGCCCGTAGGAGGCCCATAGTCACTACGACACGTAACATGCCCCTGGTTATTGCGGCCACTAGCAAACCGAGGAAAAACAACTGCAGTTACTATATAAGCAAATAAACCAAAGAGGCTAAGGAAATAAATAAGCCTTACAACGACTACACATATTACACCCACTGGGCATCCAAGGTCAGCACCAGTTCAAATATAAGGAACAACAAAGCAGGATATTACATACAGTGGGCGTCTAAGTTGGCCACCAATGCAAATAAATGCGGCAACAAAACAAGACCATAACTTAAACCAATTTAGAAGGGATCAATAAAGATTATCTTGGGTACCCACCATGCAGGCAAGAAGCTTAGCAAGATTATTAGCTTTCTCTTGTTTAACACTAAAATCCTCCAATGCTTGCAGTTGCACCACAAAGTATGCATCTACATTCTGCAGGGACTTCCTCAGTCCTTCAGCCTCTAGCCGGAGAATAGTTGATCGATGTCTTTCACCTTGTAGTTGAGACTCAAGAAGCCGGACTAATTCAGGCAGCGAGTTCAAATATCTTGTGTCGGTGGTAGTGTCCAGTATCTCGAACACTACATCAACACAAGACTTTGGGTATGTCTCACTATCTTCAAGATAGTTTTTATCAACTTTCTTGGATACCAGTTGATAGAGGTGAAGGTGTCCCGTATTTTGATGAGATGGTGGTTATCATTTTTGGTGGAGTAGACTTTGACGATCCAACTACGAACATGCCAGGACGTCGCGCCTTAGCGATTGTTGAACCAACTCAGAGAGGTTATTGACCATGCCGGACTAGGATCAACTTGACCACAAGGTCTATTTCCTGCATACAAACAAAGAACAAGCAAGAAACCAAAATTGCAATGTAGATATTGTGAATATAAGAGGAAAGCTTTATTGATGAAAGTGGGGTTCTGTGACGTATTGCTCTAGTCGTGGAACACAAACGAAGGACGTGAAGTTGCAGCTACGGCAAATTTGTAATCTAAACGAAACCCAAGTCTAAACGATGCTCTAAGGGCTGCATATATGGGGGAATAGAGGGGGATTTCGTGACCCCTTGGAGGATGGGTCCGAAACCAACCCTAACCTAGTTTCCCCACTTATACGGACTCTAAAAACAACCTATAATATGGTATTTCGAAATTACATGGGCCTGGCCAAAAAATAAGGTGGTGAGGCACCTATAATAGCCTATGGATGAAATTTATAAAGTGGCGTCTTGAATATTTCGTCCAAGCCTTCATGCTCTCATTATGGTGGCTCCAAAGTGCGAAAATCACCATTGGAAGCTCCATTGTTCTTTCCCCCGCGCACATCTTCTTCTTCATGCTTGTTTCTGCTCCAATGGCTAGCCTTCTTCTCCATACTAGGTCCTTCATTTATAAGTAAAACAAAAGTATATAACATAGGGAACATCATATGTTCATGAACATTAGAAGGATTTCCTAGAAATGAAAGTACCTGGTAATTCAATTGGCATGCGCTGATACACCTCTGTTGTATCTATAATTTTTGATTTTTTTTCATGCCAATAATATACAACTTTCACATTCTTTTGGCAACAATTTATATGATTTATTGGACTAACCTAATGATCCAGTGCCGAGTGCTAGTTCCTGTTTTTTGTGTGTTTTCTGTTTCGCAGAAATTCCATATCAAATGAAGTCCAAACGCGATAAAAATTTATAGAGATTTTTTTGGAATATTTGTGAATTTTTAGAAGTGGAATCAATGCAAACTGAGGCCCATAGCAAGCACAAGACACCAGGGCACGGGCGAGGGCCCAAGCACGCCCTGGTGGTTGGTGCTCACCTTGTATGTCGGTTGGACGTCTCCTTAGGCCGCAAGAAAGGTATTTTTTGGATAAAAGACCCCTCAAAATTTCAGCCCGGTCGGAGTTACGGATCTCCGGGAATATGATAAACTGTTTTCGGCAAGAAAACAGGAACATGAAGCAGAAGAGATAGAGAGGGAGATCCAATCTCAGAGGGGCTCCCGCCCCTCCACCGCCATGGCGGCCATGGACCAGAGGGGAACTCTCCTCCCATATAGGGGGTATCCAAGGAAGAAGAAGAAGGAGGGTGCTCTCTCCCCCTCTCTCCCAGTGGAGCCCAAACGCCGCCGGGATAATCATCGTGACAGCGATGTACATCAACAATCTTGCCGCCATCAACACCAAGTCTCTCCCCCTCTATGCAGCGGTGTAACACCTCTCTTCCCTGTTGTAATCTATACTTAAAGATGGTGCTAAATGATAACCACAAGTATAGGGGATCAATTCTAGGCTTTCTCGATAAATAAGAGTGTTGAACCCAACAAGGAACTAAAGGTAGAACACATATTCCCTCAAGTTCAATCGACAACCGATACAACTCTACGCACGCTTAACATTCGCTTTACCTAGAACAAGTATGAAACTCGAAGTACTATGTAGGTGTTGTAGGATAGGTTTGCAAGATAATAAAGTGCACATAAATAAAACTAGGGTCTGCTTAGATAAAGAAACAACTAAGTTAGTCTTAGTAGAGAGATTTTTGTCACAAGAAAGTTATTTGTCCCTTGATTAATCGATAACTAGATCGATAATCACTATTGCAATTTTATATTAGGGAGAGGCATAAGCTAACATACTTTCTCTACTTGGATCATATGCACTTATGATTGGAACTCTAGCAAGCATCCGCAACTACTAAATAACATTAAGGTAAAACCAAACCATAGCTTTAAAAGGTATCAAGTCCTCTTTATTCCCATACGCAAACAACCTACTTACTCGGGTCTATGCTTCTCTCATCCACGCCACCTGAGGGAGTCCTGAATTAGGGGGTCCTCGGATAGCCGATCTATTGTTATGGGCTGGATTATAAGGTCTACTTATTGAACACCGAAAGATTTGAAGGCCCAGTCTCCAAGATGGAAGCTTTGGGAAGCACGGCTTGTGCTCCACGTCTGATGTAATAGTTAGGCATGTTTATCTCTTCGGCATGTAACCGACCATGTGTAAACCCTAGGCATCCTTGGCATCTATATAAGTTGGAGGGTTTTAGGGTATAGATATAGAACAACTGGTCTAGGGTTAGATATACGTTCTCAAGGTAGATCAACTATGTAACCCCTTACAACATCAATACAACCAAGCAGGAAGTAGGGTATTACCTCCATTGGAGGGCCCGAACCTGGGTAAACGCATGTCCCCTTAGTGTCCTGTTACCGTCGATTCTAGTCTCATAGGTCAAGACCCCCTACCCAAGATCTGTTGGTTTTGACACCGACATTTGTGCTTTGCTTGAGAGTTCCTCTGTGAGCGAGATGGAATCGACACCTCGCCTCATCATCAATGAAGAGGTCCACAAAATGGACGTTTCCGTCCCTGGGTAGATCTTCGCCTTCGGCAACGTTGTGCTGCATGCTGATTCCGCCGGCCATCTAGGCCGTGTAGAGAGCTTCACCCCTGATCAAGATGTCAGATTCAGAAACTTATTCTCCGTCGACTCTCGGGGCGACTTGTCACTAATCGGGCTCATGGATTCGCCTGTAGCCCCTGAGGACTCTGAGGCTTTAACCTCGAGCCCCTTCTTCGGAGATGTTAATTGGGTCACCCATGGTGGCAAGCCGATCTCTCATCCCGGTCCGGCCATCAAGCCATATGATTGGACACGTGTTCCTTCCGAACACTCCCCATGGGTGGACTTCATGGGGTTTAAATCCACGAGTTCCGAATAGCTAGATCCGATCGGGCCCTCAGCGGTCGACGAGGCCTTGGAGCAATTCTCGTCGATGAGGATCACCGACGATCCAACCCCGATCTACGCCCGACTCGGTTATAGTGCGGGCAAGGACGGATTTTTCGACCCACCCACAACCCACTTGATAGCCACCATCAAAGATTTAACCGACATGCTAGACTATGCCTCCGAGGAGGCAGAATGCATCGATGAAGAGGACCGTGCCCCCACTCCCATTAACACCGGGAATTGGACCGCCACCTCTACATATGACTTCTACATGGTGGACATCCCTGCCACCAACGAGGACAACACGCCTCACAACGACGGCGACAAATTGGGCGATGCGCCATCAAGGCACTGGAAAACGCATAAGGGGTCCAAAAGCATAAAAGGGAAGAAAAGCTATTATCAGCAATGGGGACGGTAATACCCTCGCCGATCATGGCAATCCCGATATCCCCGAGCACCCATTTGAGGGTCTGGAAGAGCGTGAGGACCAAAACGACCCCGAGACCTTCAACGACCCCGAAGGCGACGATTACCTTCCCCCCGTCGAGGAGGAAGATATATCGGAAGCCCATGACTTGTACATCCCTGATAACCTCAAGGATCAGGAAGAAATCATGCAACGGGTCATTGCAACGGCTCGCAGCCTAAAGGCCAAGGAACGACAAATCAAAGCTGAACACGACGACCTCAATGATCGATGAACAAAAGTCCTCTCAGCCGAGGAGGTATACGGTACTGGTCTGTCAAACCAGCCCAAAATCTACCCTCGGAGAAGGCTGCTACCACAATTCGACGACGAACTTACTGATACTCCATATCCAAGACGTACTCCGTACGACAAACCAGACCACCCCCCTCGTGGTCGAGACAGGACGGCCGACGACGCTAGTTACATACCAGTAGTGCCCCAAAGACGGGGCAAGGAGCCATTAGAGCCCAATGACAAGTTCGACCTGCGAGATGACCTGGATCATAGAGCAGGCCACACTAGATCCATTTATGGATCCAGAGAGTAGGTGCCCGATAGACGCGGCGAATATAGACCATGGTTCGACCAAAACAACAGTGTTCAGTAGCGCAACCGGCCCCATATAGACGCCGAATACAAGCGCAATATAGCACGGGTTAGAGGCGCCGCTCACCCTCTATGCTTCACAGATGAGGTAATGCGGCATCAGTTCCCCGAAGGGTTCAAACCCGTGAATATAGAATAGTACGACGGGACCATTGACCCAACTGTATGGATCAAGGACTTCCTCCTCCATATCCACATGGCACGTGGAGACGATCTCCATGCCATCAAATACCTCCCTCTTAAGCTTAAGGGCCCAGCTCGACACCTATTAAATAGCCTTGCCGAAAACTCCATTGGATGCTGGGATGACCTGGAAGATGCGTTCCGCTCTAACTTCCAGAGGACCTATGTCCGCCCGCTGGACTCTTCGGATCTCAGTAACGTCGTCCAGAAGCCTGGCGAGTCCGCTCGGGAGTCCTGGAATCGGTTCTTGACTAAGAAGAACCAAATCATCGACTGTGTGAATGCTGTGGCCATAGCCTCCTTCCGGCACAATATTCGGGACGAATGGATGGCCTGCCAGCTAGGCCAGGACAAGCCTCGAACTATGTCTGCCCTTACCTCCCTCATGACCCGTGGCACCTGAAGCCCAGGATGTAAACTCAAAGCCAAAGCGCAATAAGAATAAGCACCGACACAATAATAGTGATGCCGATGACACGGCTGTTAATGCCGGATTCCGCAACAAACGACCTGGACAGCAGAAGAAGCCCCCTAAAGGCAATCGTGACGGACCCACTTAGCTCGAGAAGATCATGGAAAGGCCTTGCCAAATCCATGGGACTTCGGAAAAGCCCGCCAACCACACACACCGCAACTATTGGGTGTTTAAATACTCCGAAAAGATACCACTCGAAGACCAAGGCAAAAGCTCTCGCAGTGAGGATGAAGATGAGCCTCGGGGTCCAATTGGTGGCGGACAAAAAAATTCCCTCCCGAAGTAAAAATGGTGAACATGATATACACCACCCACATATCAAAGAAGGAGAGGAAGCACGCTGTCCGGGAAGTCTACACGGTGGAACCCGTAGCACCGAAGTACAACCCATGGTCGGCATACCCGATCACCTTTTATCCAGAGTTAAACTTCCCCTGAGTATACTTCCTCTTGCGGTTCTCAATTTGCTATTTTTTTCCCTCCAAGATGAGGGCCTTGTCCACCAGCTCTTGGTAGTTGTTGAAGGTAGCCACTACCAGCTGCATGCTCAATTCATCGTTGAGTCCTTCCAGAAACTTCTCCTGCTTGGCCGCATCGTCGGCCACATCTCCTGGTGCATAACGAGCCAATGTGCTGAACTCGTCCACGTATTGGGCCACGGAACGGTTACCATGGCGCAAGTTGCGAAACTCGCGCTTCTTCAGACTCATAGCTCCAGCTGAGACATGTGCGGTGCGGAAAGCTTGCTTGAACTGCTCCCAAGTTACATCAGTAATAGGATATGTGGTGGTGTAGTTCTCCCACCATGAAGATGCTGGTCAGTCCAGTTGATGTGCGGCAAAGCGCACCTTCTCAGCGTCAGTACATCCAGCGGTGACGAGTTCCCTGTCCATCTTATGGAGCCAGTCATCTGCCACAATGGGCTCAGTGCTACTAGAGAAAGTTGGAGGGTTCAACCTCAGAAAACGGGTGAGATTGTCAGCCTGAGGTGGATGGGGGTGGTTGTTGTTCTCGTTGTTGGTCTGATTCTGGATTAATAGCTGCATCAGTGCATTCTGCTGCTGGAGGAGTTGGGTGAGTTCCGATGGGAAGGTGAAGCCGGACTCACGTCGTGGAGGCATCTTGCTGTTTTCAGAGGAGTGAGAATTAGAATAGAACAAGGGCATAAAAGGGGAAATTCACTACCCATATGCAATGCAACAAACATATCACACCAAACACTCATTCATTTATTCAATCAATGTCAAACATCGGGAATACAAGTGTCAATCAAACTAAACATCGACCTACGCTTTAACGACGAAAATGAAGATACATGGGGGCATAACTAAAGTCTTCCTCAGAAGTACATGGTGACTGAGCCTCCTCTAGTGGTGCTCTCCTCATAGTCATCATCGTCGCTGATGAAAGGAGCCAAGTCTCCCTCAGGATGAAGATTTTCACCCATGTCCATCTGTTCCTCCAGAGTGGCGATGCGAGTGTTCAGCTTGTCGATCCTCTCTAAGAAATCCTTCACCTCATACTCATGCTCGTACTCGGCTTCCCGTAAGTCAGCTTCGAGGTCAATCTCGCGGTTCATCAGATTCTTGATTGTCTTCGTATCAGCATGAACTCGAAGCTCCAGAGTCCTGACGTGAGTCTCCAAGGTCTGGATATAGGAAATGGTGGTGTCTGCAGTGGGAGGGGTTATGATGTTTCCATTGGCATCCCTGTGACAAACCACGCTGAGTCCTGGTGAAATGGTTCCACCTCTGTATTCCTCCTGAATACGTCCAAGGGCACGATGAATGGCCATGTCTCTCCCAAGTATCCAGCTGGGTGCCACAAAATTGAAGTCGATGGGTTCCTTCCGATTCCCAAAGGTCTTCCCTGGAATGTGCACCTCGATCCTGTAGCATCCATCTTGTGGAAAAGACATGATAGGTGTCCCGGTGATGCTCGGCAAAGCAATACTCACGTCCCTGACGATCCTCATCAGCTCCTTACCAAAGGGTATCGTTGCGTCAGGCTGGCAAAACTCCGTGATCAACACTGGGATGAAGGTGGCCATCTATAAATTTTGAAATAATCGGAGAGGAGTCAGAAACGAGTAGATGAGAGTATAAGAATTTTAAAGAGAGAGAGAAACAAATCCTAAGGCTTTCCAATCCTAGAGGTTACGTCCTACGGTCAGCGTGTGCTCTGATACCATTTCTGTAGCGACCCGACCTGAAAGGTCGAATCTCCGGTGTTTCTGTACCATCCCAAGATCATGCTGGTACACACACGATACATCAATGTATATATCAAAGGGAAATCACACAACATTTATTAATCATAAATCTCATATAGAGTCCTTTATTACAATAAAGATTACAATAAAGTGGCTGAAGGCCAACTCATGAGAATATCTAAATCTTGCGGAAGCATCGAAGGTAGATGAGTCCATCTAACGCCAAGGGCATCTCATCGAGAGTAGAGCGTATCCTCACTCCTGGTCGGAAAAGTACTCTACAACATGATACGTTGCAGCCATGTAGGTCAGCATATGGAATATGCCGGCAAAGTCACAAGAGAGGGGTGAAAAGATAATCATCTAATCTATATGCATATATGGCCGGTGGGGTAATAAGTTTTTGCATAAAGCCAATTTTGCTACATCAAGAGAGGGCTAAGCAAAAATTATTACTAAGTTGGTTGATTAATGAGATGGTTCCACCAACCAATTCTCATACCCAAGTTATTAATACCCACATCATCATATTAATTGTGTTGAGAGTTTCGGTAGTTTCACTTCCTTTGGCTCAAACTGTCCATGACCGTGGACACGAATAATCGATTAGGTTTGAGTACTCTGCAGAGTTTTGCACACGTACCCCACAAGATTTGGTCGCCTCCATTTGATTTCTCGCACTTCAGGGTGTTTGAGAAACGGATGACCAAAACATGGTCTTCCAAAGGGTTTTCCTGCGACTCTGTCGGTGCCCATCCTTTCCTACCGTTCTTCTACATCTCTTAGCACCGCCTGTCCAGGGTCACCACGATATCCAACCAAGCCAGAGCCCATAATGACTTGTGGCTGTGCAGGTAAGCCTTGGGTCTTGACGCATCCTTCCATCCGTTTGTGCCTGGGTGAGGCTTTCCGCGTGAATACTGGCCATCTCCAGCAACACCTAGGCAAATCCACTGGTTTCTCCAGGGTGTCGTTCCAACCATCCCTCACCCAGTAGTATGTTAAAAACTTGGAAATCTTGAAGTCCTGATCTTCATAGGTCTTGAAGTTATTACCTCACAACTCTCATGAATCACACATCCAACCCCGTCTACTAATAGCATAGCAAAATAATTGAACATTTCCCGGGGCCAAAGTGTCAAAGGGTTGGGGTACCTACCACATGATACTACATCAAGTAACCAAATTTCCAATTTACCTACTTTGCATGCAATTGGGGTGATGGAAGAACTAATGCAACAAAAACATGGGTAAAGATGATCAAAGTGACTTGCCTGAGTGATGATCTTCGTATGTGAGTGACTCTAGGTAACAAGCCTTGCACTCCGGATAATCTAACGAAGCAAACAAAAGCACTCAATAAGCATACAACAAAATTATCTGTAACTCACAAAATCAGAAATGAACTAGTAAACAATCAAGACAAAACAATGCACAAATCACAAGCAAGAAAACACACAAAGTTTTGTTTTCAAAAAGGTGATGAGTAAACCACTACTAACATAATAAAACTACTTGTATGAACAAAAAAATAGTTGACAGCGAAACAATAAAATATTTTATTAATAAACAGAATAAAATCCATTTAAAGTTTTGTTAAGAAAAAATCTTAGTATGGTTTTGAAAGTTTTGATAAACACTACTATATGAGGTAACTTTAGTTTTACTAACAAAGAGTAAAACAAAAGTTATTATTAATTAATAAACATTATATTAACAGAAAAAGAATTTACTAAAATCTCTTCTTAGAAAACAGAATTTAATTATATAAAACTTTGTTAAAAGAAAACTATTATTAACTAGTTTGTTTTATAACAAATTATACCTAGTTGAAAATGAATTGAGATTCCTATGATATTAAGTATAAAACTAAGCAAATAAATGTTTTTATTAACAGAAAGTAACACACCTAATGTTTAAGCAACAGAACCTACTAAAACAATTATAACTAAATCTGATTTAAACTAACTAAAAACTAAATTAACTAAACTATACTAACTACTAGGCAAAATCTGTTTATAGCTAGAACATTAAACAAATTCACCCCAAAAATCCTCAAACTAAGCATGATGATAGTCCTAACTAATACCAAGCATTAGCAAAAACATTCATATCAAAATCTATTTTTAAACTCTAGTTATTCAGCTTTGAGTGATTTGAGAAAATTTGATTCGGTTCAAATTTTAGAGGTCAAATTTAAAATCTAAGACTACAGGATGAAACTACTTGAAATATGTGAGCTAATGCAAAAAGAATCAATTCAAAACACTAAATAGTTTAAAAGATATAAACAAAACAAAATCAGAAAAGTTTCTGTTAAGTAAAACAAAACAGAAAATAAAAAAAATCTACCGAACGGTCAGTGCTACGTGGCAAGCGGTGGTTGGCTAAGAGGGTGAGCGCTGGGTGACTGCGGGCGGGCGACCAGAGCTTAGCACATACCGGTTCGCGTTACTAAACGATCTAATCAGGATCGTTGATCCACGATCGAACGGGAGAGAGCGAGGGAGGGGGCTCACAGCGTGTGGGGTCGCCGGCGAAGGGGTCCTCCGGTGAGGCCGAGGCGATGAGGTCGTCGGGGCGTCGCTCCGATGGTCGAGGAGGTTGTCGGAGGAGTCCAGGCGACTGCGGCTGGCGTCCGGCGTCGATTGGTGGAGACGGTGGGGTGAGGGGACTAGGGAGTCGACGTCCAGGAGCTCGAGGAGGGTCCGGTCGGGACAGGGACTCCGGCGAGGTGAGGGGCAGCGCTCCGGCGAGGTGAGGAGGGGGTTTCAGTGTGGAATGGAGAGAGGAGGGTGGCCGCTCTTATATAGGGGCGAGGCAGGGCGAGCGGAAGGAAGGAGAGGGAGATCCGCGACGGCGAGATCACCGGCGAGGGCGGCGCGCGCGCGAGGTGGAAGGCGACCACGCCAATCCAGCGAACGGTCAGGTGGGTCCCGCTGTCAGTGAGAGGGGAGGGGTTTGCGGGGCGTCGGTCGGCCGGCTCGTAATAAATTCGCGAGTAAATGCCCGTGGGCCGGCCAGTTTTAATATAAATCTATTTCCTTTTTTTAGATCCAGGGCAGTAAAACCTCTTTAAAAGCATTCAAAACATTTCCAAATATAGGCAATATATATCAAAATGATCAGGAGAATTAATGCTATTCAATGAACATTTTTCCTCTGTCATTTGAATACTTATTTTTTTTTCCAGAAATTGCCTATTTGGTTTTAAAACCTTTTTAGAAATATTTTTCAAAGGACCCCCTGGTTCTTTTTGTTCAAATATATCACCAAGATGACCCTGGTCTGGAGTGTCATGTTACTCCCCTCTTATTTTGAACTTTTTCCAAGGTTTTCAAATAGGTGAAAGCAACACATTGAAAATAGAAAGGGACTTTCAGAAAGTCAGAAGAATCATTTAAACTATTTCATACATTCAAGCAATGATGATGATGGATGCATAGCTATATTTCATAACATTCCAAAATGAAATTTTGGGATGTTACAAACCTACCCACCTTAAGATGAATCTCGCCCTCGAGATTCGGGTTGGCTAGAAAATAGGTGCGGGTGGTCTCTACGAAGATCTTCTTCGCGTTCCCAGGTGGCTTCTTCCTCTGTATGGTGACTCCACAAAACCTTAGAGAACTTGATGATCCTGCTGCGGGTAACTCTGTTGGCAGTCTCAAGGATTCTGACAGGCTTCTCCTCATAGGTCAGATCACTGTCAAGTAGTATGGCCTCTAGGGGCACTGTGTCTCTCAAGGGAATATCAGCCATCTCAGCATGGCATTTCTTCAGCTAGGAAACATGAAAAACATCATGACCTCCGTACAATCCTTTCGGCAATTCTAGCTTGTATGCAACTTCGCCTCTACGTTCAAGAATTTTGTAGGGGCCTATGAATCTGGGTGCTAACTTTCCTTTAACACCAAACCTCTTGATTCCTCGAAGTGGTGACACACGAAGATATGCTCGGTCTCCCACTTCATACGTCACTTCCTTACGTTTGCTGTCAGCATAACTCTTCTGTCGAGATTGAGCTATCTTGAGTCTGTCACGAATCAACCTGACTTTCTCTTCAAAATCTCGGATAAGGTCGGGACCAAAAAGTTTTTGGTCTCCAACACCATCCCACATCAGTGGTGTTCTACACCTCCTTCCGTATAAAGCTTCGAAAGGGGCCATCTTCAGACTGGTCTGATAACTGTTGTTGTACAAGAATTCTGTGTAAGGTAAGTTGTCATCCCAACTAGATCCATAATCTAGCGCACAAGCTCTCAACATGTCCTCCAGAATCTGGTTGACTCTCTTAGTCTGTCCATCGTTCTACGGATGAAAAGCTGTACTGAACTCCAGTCTCTTCAGACCAGTCTGTCGCATTACACCGCCTTCGGGTTCCGATAATACGGCTAAGGGACACAGTGCATTGGCATAGACACCCCATGTGGTATGTACGTGAGGGCTGAAGTTGACGACTCACATCTTTCAGCATTAAACAGCCACACAGGAGTTATAAAGGAATGCAAAACCATACAAGAACATGTACTAATAATATTAGAAGTTATCACAAGTCTTCGGACACATTACAAGCTCATTCAAATATTTTTTTCACCCGAACACTACGACGCTATCACCCGAGCACTCTCCATCACTCCATCGAAGTATAGCTCGGGGCGTCGGTGTTCCTTCCCGGGTGGCGGCGGGTCGGTGGCGACCTTCATCGAACTTAGCCCTGGCCAGTGCACTTTCGCCTTGGCAAGGGCCATCCGGACTCCTTTGATGCAGGAGGAGCGCTTGACAGTGTCGAGGCGGGGCGTGGGAGCGATCAGTCTCTGCACCAGGTCGAAGTAGCTGCCTGGTAGCAGCTCGCCGGGCCATAAGCGGATGTAGAGGTCCTTCATGGCTGGCTATGCCATCTCGTGCAGCTCCATTAGCTGTTTAAGTTGCTCCACCAGAAGCGGAGGATGCTCGGGGGCTCTGAACTGTGCCCAGAACATCCGAGCTTCATCTTCCTCTCCCCGCGAGGCGAACAACTAATTGGCATCCACCACGATCTTTTGGAGATCGGCGGATGCACCTGAGGATTGCCACACTCGGGTAAGCAACTCGAATCTGCTATCCCTAAATACACACTTTAATGAGTACGTCTTACCATCGGTTATCTCCTTGGCCTGGCGCACTTGCTCCTCGTAGAACCGCCTATCCATCCGCTCCTTCTGGAGGTCGGCTTTCATGGTGGACAGTTCGGCCGAGCTCGCTTTATTCTTCTGCTCCAAGGCCCCGCATCTTTCGCTGGCATCTTGGAGCTCTTGTTGGACCTCTGCCACGTGAGCTTCATGATTGCCACTAGTGGTCCGCATGGTGGAAAGGGTAGTAGCCGTTTCCTTAGCAGTCGACCTCTTGGTGTCCGTCTCGTCCTTCGTGTGTTGGAGCTCGGCCTTGAGCCTCTCCACCTCCTTCGCTGAGGCTGCGCATGCAGTATACATAGATAAAGAATCTGCATTGATAGTATTCAGACTAAAAAATTCAGACGAAGGCATTCGAATTCTGTCGCAACATACCTTGAGCCTCGTCGAGCCTTCGGCTGAGGGCTGCAGCTTCGTCTTTGGAGCGCTTCAGCTTCCGATTTAACTCCTCCAGCTCGGCGCCATTTGTGGCCACGCTGACGACGAAGCCTATATTACACACACAATTAGTACATCACATCAGCTCTCAATTCCCGCATTGTACAAATCCCATCATACGTTAGGTTATTCTAATATGCTGGACACTTAAAGTGCTGGAGGGTTGGTATCGGACTAAGATGTGACCCCTAGGTAAGGTTTTTCACCTCACCTAGGGCTCGGGGGCTGCCATGTATGCAATACGAATAAATACAAATCTTTGTAAGTATCGGGCGACTTACCTGAAAGCTCGCAAGGAGACCTTTGAAGGCCTCCTTCAGTTCGTTGTCAACAAACTGGACGCTTTGTAGTACACACCCATAAAGGTGCGGTGATCGTTGGGGATGGAGGCAATCGATAGAGCCTCCTCCATGGTCCCACCTATTGGTCGGCGGTGCCGGGGATGATCGGATTTCCCGATCATCCACTAGGGATTGGACCGGTGCCTTCAGAGGCATAGTGCGCTCCGGAGATGTTCTCAGAGGGGACCGCACGCCCACGCGTCCAGCCTCCTTGGTGTCCGGGCAGGGCGTTGTCCCCCGGTCTTCGATGGCCGAAACGTTAGCCTTGGCCACGGGGCGATTTCCCTCGCTCTGTGTCCGCCTCCACTGGAGTAGGCTGGGACGACACCTCCACAGCGTTCTTCGTGGCGCCTGGAGTGGTGGGGTGCGAGGCATCCCTGCTCTCCGCCAGTTTGGCGGGCGGGGTCTCCCCATCCGATATCACCTCGGTGAGGGTAACACGTGGGGGACTATAAGATCAATAACATGCATGTTAGTAAACTCTAAATATACTTGTGATAGGTAGGAGGGTCTTCGGATCCTAACCTTTTTGGAGGGGGCTTGACCCTTAGGCTCCTTCGTGGAACCTCCTCGTGGTCTTCGGATGTGGAGCTAGATTCCGAGATGTCGTCGGACAGAACCACCCGCATTTTTCATGCCCTCTTTGGGGCAGGAGAAGCGACCTGCCCCGGGGCATCTAAAGACGACGCTCTCTTCTTGGCATGGGGGAGTTGTCTCCCCCCTCGCTCTCAACTTTGGTCTCCTCCTCATCTTCTTCCTCCTTCTGATTCGAGGAGGCAGGGGTATCTTCGGATGCGGCATCAGGCTGGTCCCTGATGCGAAGGCCAGCTTGGCCTGGTTTCTTCTTCTTCTCTTTCTTCGTGGGAGCCTCGTAAGGCTTCTCCATGAGCATCTTGGCTAACAGCCCGGTCCTCTCGTCTTCAGGGCGAGGAGCCGGCCTATTGATGTTGACGGCTTTCTTCAACCATCTCTACCAAGACAGATTGGATAAGAGGTTATAGGGATTCTCTATGTAATAAAGCCGACCAAGCTGGGGAATATCGTACCTCGGAATCGGGCTTGGCGGCGTGTAGACCCTTGTCCTCCTCCTCGGATGGCCAGCTCTTCATCGATTTGAAGAGCGCCTTCCACAACTTCTCCCGCGTAGTGCGGAAGAGATTCCGGACTATGGGCTTGGCTTCAAGTTCTCGAGCCCACAGGGGAGTGTCCAGACACTAGCAAGGGAGGATGCGTCTTCAAAGCATCACCTGGACCACATCGGCTAGCTTGATGCCCTCCTTGACCAAGGAGCGGAGGCATTTCTACAGATCGGTCACCTCCTTGCCTGATCCCCAGACCAGGCTCTTTTCAAGCCATGAAGACAGTCTGGTGGGGGGACCGGATCTTAATGCGGCGGCGAGGAGATGGCCCTCGTCTTGTGGTTTGGTGACATAGAACCACTCCTTTTGCCATCCCTTGATAATGTCGATGAAGGTGCCTGATGGCCACCCGACACGGGCGAGCTTGCCAATGACTGCCCTGCTATAGTCTGCGTGCTTGCCGTCGACGCACTTGGGCTTTATGTTGAAGACCTACAGCCAGATCCTGAAGTGTGTCTCGACGCACAGGAAGGCCTTGTAGACGAGGATGAACGCCGAGATGTGCATGATGGAGGTTGGCGGGAGTTCATGGAAGTCGAGGCCGTATAAGAACATTATCCCTCTGACGAAGGGGTGGAGTGGGAAGCTCAACCCCCTGATAAAGTGGGGGATGAACACCACCCTATCGCCTGGCCTGGGGGTGGGGATCACTTGGCCCTCCTCCGCTGCGCGGTGAGGGATGTTGGCAGGGAGGTAACCGGTCTTCTTGAGGTCGAGTATGTCCTTGTTGGTGACCATGGAAGCTTCCCACAGGCCATTGGAACCCGCCATTGCTAAGCTCGAAGGTGGGGACGGAAAGACCTAGATTTTTGCTCTGGAGGCGCAAGGGAATGGGAGGTGGAGAAGTCGAATGGAGTAAGAAAGCCTTTGGGGTTTTCCTTCTCTTTTTATGAGGTCTATCGATATGGACTCCCCTCGCCACGCCGTGAATCCCTCTACTTGCTGACACGCGCGAGCCGTTGCATACGCATGATTAAGTACATCCCGTATAAAACGGGACACGATCATTTATTGATGGATCATGATAATGAAAACGGCCTCGAACCGCGAATCGAGTCTATGCAACTGGCCTGGCGGTCGTGGTGTGCCGTAGCCTTTCGTTAGAAAGGTCGTCAGAGGGTCGTTGTTTATCCACTGACGTTTGGCCTTCAAAGCCAATCGATTTTCAGTATTCGGACGTGCCACTATGCGGGAGACTACTTGTCATCGAAGCCGAACTATGGTTTGGCAGGAAGGAACTCACCTCGCAAGCCGAAGACTCTGTTTGCAAAGCAGTTGGAGTTGAAGACCCTTGGCGTTGGAGGCAAGTTCGGGGGCTACTGAGGGAGTCCTGGATTAGGGGGTCCTCGGATAGCCGACCTATTGTTATGAGCCAGACTATAAGGGCTACTTACTGAACACCGAAGGAGTTGAAGGCCTGGTCTCCAAGATGGAAGCTTCGGGAAGCACGTCTTGTACTCCACGTCTGATGTAATAGTTAGGCATGTTTATCTCTTCGGCATGTAACCGACCATGTGTAAACCCTAGGCATCCTCAGTATCTATATAAGCCGGAGGGTTTTAGGGTATAGATATAGAACAACTCGTCTAGGGTTAGATATAAGATCTCGAGGTAGATCAATTCTGTAACCCCTTACACCATCAATACAACCAAGCAGGACATAGGGTATTACCTCCATTGGAGGGCCCGAAACTGGGTAAACTCGTGTCCCCTTAGTCTCCTGTTACCGTCGATTCTAGTCTCATAGTTTCCCAGGTAGGGACCCCCTACCTGAGGTCCGCTGGTTTTGACACCAACACCACCCACCATAAGCGAATCATAAACATATTGCAAACCCTACAGAGGGGATCCCTCGCGCTTGCGAGACACGGAGAGCACCATATGACAGCACTAATGATAAAACATGCAACTCAAACCAATCATGATCATCAATCAACCCATAGGACAAAATGGATCTACTCAAACATCATAGGATAGCCATACATCCTTGGGAAATAATATATAGCGTTGAGCATGATGTTTAAGTAGAGATTACATCAGGGAGAAGAGGTGTTGAACCGCTGCATAGAGGGGGGAGAGTTGGTAATGACGGTGGTGAAGTTGTTGGTGTAGATCGCCGTCACGATGATAGCCCCGACGGTGTTCCGGTGCCACCAGGAGAGAGCCCCCTCCTCCTTATCTTCCTTGAAATCCCCCTAGATGGGAGGAGGGTTTCCCCTCTGGTCCTTGGACTCCATTGTGGAGGAGGGGCGGGAGCCCCTCCGAGATTGGATCTCTCTCTCTGTTTCCTTCTGTTTCTACGTTCCCAGATTCTGGCCTTTCACCGTTTCTCAAATTCCAGGAGATCCGTAACTCCGATTGGGCTGAAATTTTAACATGATGTTTATCCCGATATTAGCTTTCTTGTGGCGAAAGAAGGGAACCAACCTCCTTAAGGGGTGACCACCAGCCACCCTGGCGCGACCACGGGGTAGGCCGCGCCCCTGGCTTGTGGGCCCCTTATGCATCGTCTCGCTTTGATTATTTTCCCCCAAAATCACATATATTCCAAAAAAATCTCCGTCAGTTTTGATCGCATTTGGACTTCATTTTATATGGATTTTCTGCGAAACAAAAAGATGCAAAAAATAAGAACTGGCACTAGGCACTGGATCAATATGTTAGTCCCAAAAATAATATCAAAAGGTGCCAAAAGTATATGAAAGTTGTAGAATATTTACATGAAACAATCAAAAATTATAGATATGATAGAGACGTATCACTCAACTCCATATATTATTTCCCAATAATATTTGGCTATCCTATGATGTTTGAGTAGATCTGTTTTGTCCAACGGGTTAATTGTGGTATGATATTATGGATGTGAGTTGTATGTTGATATAATGTTGTCCTATGGTGCCCTCCGTGTCGCGCAAACATGAGGAATCCTTGTTGTAGGGTGTTGCAATATGTTCATGATTTTCCTATGGTGGGTTGGTTGAGTGACAGAAGCATAAACCCGAGTATGTGGGTTGTTGTGTATGGGAGTAAAGAGGACTTGATACTTAAGGCTATAGTTGGCTTTTACCTGAATGATCTTTAGTAGTTGCAGATGCTTGCTAGAGTTCCAATCATAAGTGCATATGATCCAAGTACAGAAAGTGTGTTAGCATATGCCTCTCCCTCATTGCATATAACAAGTATCTATCGTATCATATTCAACTGCCTATGGACAATCTTTCTCTTGTGTTACACAAAAATCTTGCTACGAAACTATTTACTTTTATTGTTCTTTTATTAAAACAACACCTAACTTTTATTTCCATGTTATTTATTATCTTGCAAAGTACTTCTAGATTTATTCCCGCAAAGTAGTTTCATACTAGTTCTAGGTAAAGCAAACGTTAAGTGTGCGTAGATTTGTATCAATGGTCAATAGAACTTGAGGGGATATTTGTTCTACCTTTAGCTCCTCATTGGGATTTGACACTCTTACTTATCGAAAAAGGCTACAAACGATCGCCTACACTTGTGAATTATCATGTGCGAGCTCTACTAACTGGTCCAGTATGTATAGCAGCAGGGGTTGTGTGTGGGGGGGTAACAATGGTATTGATGTCCTCATCATCCTCCCCTTCTTGAACCAAAGTCATCCTCCGCGGAAGCTCATCTTCCTCACCCAAATAAGGCTTCGAATCTGCAATGTTAAAAGTGGGACTAACCACAAACTCTGCAAGCAACTCAATTTTATATGCATTATCATTTATTTTCTCTAACACCTTAAAAGGATCATCAGCACGTGGCATTAGCTTCGACTTCTGCAAATCAGGAAATATGTCCTTACGCAAATGTAACCAAATAAGATCTCCAGGTGCAACGACAACATGTTTTCTACCCTTATCTCCAGCAAGTTTGTATTCAACATTCATACGCTCAATGTTTTGCTTAGTTACCTCATGCATTTTTAAGATGTATTTAAAACATTGTTTGGCATCAAAATTAACCTTCTCCGAAGATGGAAGAGGCAACAAATCAATAGGTGCATGAGGTAGGAAACCATACACAATTTTAAAAGGGCACATCTTAGTAGTAGAATGCAATGACCGATTATAAGAAAATTCAATATGAGGCAAGCATTCTTCCCACATTTTCAAGTTATTGTTCCAAACAGCCCTAAGCATAGTAGACAATGATCTATTGACTACTTCAGTTTGTCCATCAGTTTGGGGGTGACATGTAGTACTAAAAAGCAGTTTAGTCCCCAACTTAGCCCATAAACATCTTGATAAGTGGCAAAGAAATTTAGTATCATGATCTAAAACAATTGTATTTGGCACACCATGCAAGTGAATAATTTCATGAAATAACAAATCAACAACATTAGCAACGGCATCACTTTTACAACATGGTATAAAGTCTGCCATTTTTCAAAATCTATCCACGACAACAAATATGCTATCCCTCCCCTTCTTTGTTCGAGCTAAACCTAAAAAAAAGTCCATAGATATATCCTCCCAAGGAATACTAGGTACATGCAAGGGCATATATAAACCATGACGATTGAGTCGTGACTTAGCTTTTTGACATGTAGTGCATTGAGGAACAAAACGGTCAACCTCCCGTCTCATCTTTGGCAAAAATAAATAGGTAGCAAGTACATCCTCCGTCTTCTTCATGCCAAAGTGTCCCATTAATCCCAATAGACTACCACAGGAAATAGGCTACCACAAAGACTACCGAAGAAATGGGAGTTGCATTAAATCAGTATATCATCAAAATAGACTACCACAAATCATCCAATGAAAGCACGTAAACCTCGTTCATTAATCTCATGAAAGTACTCAGTGCATTAATTAACCAATAAGGCATGACTAACCACTCATATAATCCAAACTTAGTTTCAAGTGTTGATTTCCATTCATCTCCCAATTTCATATGAATTTTGTGGTATCCACTACGCAAATCAACTTTGGAGAAAATTGTAGAGCCACTTAATTCATCAAGCATACCATCTAGCATAGGAATAGGATGACGATAATGAATAGTAATATTGTTAATGCCTCCACAATCAACACACATATGCGATGTACCATCCCTTTTAGGCACTAGAATAATAGGAACATCACAAGGACTAAGGGATTCGCGTATATAATCGTTGTCGAGCAGCTCATGTACTTGACAAATAATCTCCTTCATATCATATGGATTGGTAAGGTATGGCGCACGTTTGGGTAGCGATGCATCAGGAATTAAGTAAATCTGATGCTCAATCCCTCTAATAGGTTGTAATCCCGGTGGCAAGTCTTGTGGAAAGACGTCAGCGAACTCCTAAAGATGTTAGTGATAGCAGGAGGCAAAGAGGGAGGCACATCCTCGAATGAAAATAATACCTCTTTGCATACAAATGCATAGCAAATGGATTTAGTAACATCCAAATCAGTAATATTAGATTTAGTGGCAAGTAAACATCCACTCTTCAATTTTATTTCAGATACAACACTAGATGATGGTTTATTAGGCTTATTATGTTGCTCAGATTCCTTTGCCACAATATGATTTTCACTCTCAATTTTCTCCTGTTTTTCTTTACTAACTCTAGAAATGTCATCTTTCATAATATGTTCAGGAGACATAGGAAGCAAAGTTATATTTTTATCCCTATGAACAAGAGTATACTGATTTGCCCTACCATGGTGAACATATTTTTTGTCAAATTGCCATGGTCTACCAAGTAAAATGGAGCATGCTTGCATAGGCACCACATCACAATCAACATAATCAGAATATGTATCAATGCTAAAGTGCACACGAATAATATGTGTTACCTTAACCTTGCCACTATTTTTGAACCATTGGATGCAATATGGATGAGGATGAGGTCTCGTGGTTAGCAACAGCTTCTCCACCATCTCCATACTAGCCAAGTTATTGCAACTCCCTCGATCAATGATGATGCGAACAGAACACTCATCCACAACTCTGTTTGTATCACTTTGCTACGCTTGGACTTATAAAAATTGGAACCAATTAAAACTTTTTAGGTGCATGCATGTTTGATTGTTTGGTTGATTGTGTTTGGCACTCTTAGGTTCTACTCCTCTCCATATTCATGTTCCATGAACCAAAATTCTTGCCCAATGACCATGCCATGTGAATAGTGCGCAAAACTATTTTTAGCAAATATTATTTTGACCAAAAAGGACTTATTCAAATTAGGTTTTCAAAAAACCCTGAGTTGAGGTTTACACTGTAAGTCCTCAAATTGGGTGGATCCCTTTTCCCCAAAGGATTTATTTGAAACCAACTATATTTATGACTTCCCGAAACCACCAAATATTAATATTAAAGATTATTTTAATATTTTATTTAAAGGATTTTTCTTAAGACCAGAAATGGTTTTTCATTGGGAAAAATTATTTAAATGCTTTCAAAATATTTGATAAAATATAGGGAAACTCGGTGGACATAAATTTTCCATACATATGGGTTCAACACATGGTCATGTTCAAAATCATGGGCAAAACCCGTGAAAACCCTTTCTATCCAAGTCAAGCTTTTGAAATATTTCTATAAGAAATATTTTCAATAAATTACAAGAAAATTCCAGCAAGTCAACATTTTCATAAGTGATGATCTTGCAAATTTTCATCTCAATCCAGATTGTTTTGATTCATCAAACTGTTGCAAAACCCTCCCTGTCCAGATTCAAATTTGAACAACTTTACATTGCGAAGTTTCTTCCCTTGACCCCAAACTTT
Organism: Hordeum marinum; assembly: GCA_022496015.1. NCBI lineage: Eukaryota > Viridiplantae > Streptophyta > Magnoliopsida > Poales > Poaceae > Hordeum > Hordeum marinum. The sequence goes on along the minus strand of CM039673.1, from coordinate 364,364,300 downwards.
GTGGACATGTTCTAATCACCAAATAATGATGCTACACTAAGTGGTGCATCAAGGAGATTAACTTAGAATGACTAGATCTACATAAACCAGATGCTGTTGATTTCTAGGGTTTCACAAAGTTACATTGTGAACCTTCTTCAATCAAGCTCAAACTTGGTGATCAAGCCTAATTCTAATCACCATTTGCCCCTGTTAAATATCATGGCAAGTAAACTCTATCTACTATCCCAAACACAACAAAAACACATTCTAGCCATTTCTAAAAGCTAATGTTTCCACCACTTCTACTTTTCCCCTTGCTCTCAAATTTTTACCACACCTCCACCTAGACCCTCAGCACCTCCAGCAAAAATCCCAACGGCTAGCTCCATGATTGAGGGGAAAACCCCCCACTTGCACCCACTGGACATCCACTTTTCCCCCTCCTCTCAGCGCTCTCTCCCTCCTGGCAAGTTCCAAGGAATCCCATGCCCTTTCCCCATTGTTTACTCCTTCCCGCAGTCGTTGGACATCAGTGGACGTGTCAGAGTGCACCAAAGCCTCCTCATGCCGGACAAAGTCGCGCTTTGGAGCATGCAGTCGCGCTCCAAAGGGTTGACCTCCCTCTCCTGCCCATACCCAACCACCTCGGCCTCCCCCTCGCGCCAGTCGATGCACCTCGACGTCCGCAACATGCCAGGGCAATGGCCCCTTCCTCCCTCTCTCTCTCTCACCCTCCCACACGCGTGCCCGATGCCTCCCGGCTTGGCCAACCATGGTGCTCACACGTGCACGCTCCCCCGTCTCTTTCCTCTGTCCTTCTAGGCATGGACGTGCCCTAGCAACACCGCAGACACGCCCCCTCCCCCTCCCGTGCCCTCTGGCCTCAGCCCCGTCCTCATCCCTGCACCACCGAATGGTAGGCCTCGGGGAGGCTATAAATAGCCCCTCCCAGACCTCTCTATCCCCTCTGGACCCCTTCTCCCTCACCAAGGCGAGCTCCCGTGCCACCCCGGTGAGCTCCCGAACCCCCTACGCTCGGGATCAGGCCAAACCTTGTCACAGCAATTCTGCCGTCGATCTCCGGGTACGCCCCCTCTCCGGCCCTCTTTTCTGTCCCTTTGAGCCCCCCGTAGTGCCCTGACCCGTCTCCCTCCTTCTCCCCTCCGTTTAACTCACAGGGCGACCGGGGCAACCTCCACCCAAACCTCCTCTGTCGCGGGTGCTCGTTGCCGGTGAGCCATGCCACCTCTGGCCACCCTTCCACCTCCAGGAGACCGGCGGCTTGACGTTGGGTCCATCCCCGCCCTCAGCTTCCCTCACCATGCCCTCCTTCACCGTCGGTGAGCATCACCGCCCCCTGTCCAGAGGTGGGAGATGACAGGTAGGACCCTGCGTGTCATCTCCACACCCTCTCCCTCTCCCTCTCTCTCGCTGACGCTGGGGCCCGCACGTCAGGTTCAAACCTGGCCGCGCGCGCGCCCGCGGCTCAATGGGGCCGGCGCGGCAAGTTCGGCCCCATGCGGCTGAGCATTTGGCCCAAGGCACAATGGCCATTTTCTTTTTCTTTTTTTGCAGGTTTTCCAAAAATCCCACAGTATTAAGTAAAAATCCTATGCCAAATTTTTTTCCACCATAAATCTTGGAATATTCTGTAGAATTTGATAGTGCCATTTGTAAAATATATTGGAAATATTTTATGTACTGTTTTATTTTAAAACCCAATTTTGGCATTTCTAGCCACTATTAAAAATAGTTTTGAAAACCTTGTTCATACCAAAACCTTAGAAGAATATTTGTAGAATAATTTGTAGTATTTATGAGAGTAGGGCAACATTTTAGTAGTAGAATTGTGTGCTCTGTTTTTGTGTGATGCTTATTATTATCGTTATTTATCGTGACGATAGATTGCGTTGTTGACAATGGAGTTGGACACGCAGACTTTGAAGACCCCGAAGACTTTGTTCAGCCAGGCAAGTAGCCTTTTGACCATGACCATGAAAACTTTTATTGCATGGCATATAGCACTTGATTTCGTTGTATTGATCATGATCATGTGGTATTCCCCTTCGGTGGGATGCCTTCGATACATTCTTGTTGATACTTGCATCGTGCTTGACCCTACCTCCTTTTGAGGGTTATGCGGATGGGAGTAAGTAGGATGCTAGTAGTTGCTATGCAAGTGGGGTGGGAATATGCATGGTGATGGAAACAAAATGATTTCAAAGACTTTTTGAAAACCCTGTCGGGTGCCACTAATGCCCGAGGGTGAAGATGATGATGTGTTGGGTAACCACGTGAGAAAGAAGTGGTGTACCGGGGCAAGATGTGTGGGTATGTTTTCGAAAATGGAGGGTTTAAGATTTGTCGACCATCCCAACCTTACATGTACAACCACGATACCCCTTATGGGACAGGGCTCTGTTGATTACTTTGGTGGGTACTAGCAAGGAGCCCGCATTACTAGTGGTGGGAGTGGGGTGGTCACTCTCGATACATGGTCGTGCCGGTATGGACGATCATGCGCTATCTTCACAAGCACCGGGCACACCGTTGGTCCCTACATGGATGCTACGAGTGATGTACATCATGTGGGTTGTGTACCAATCGGGTGGACTCTTTGTTTACTATCGCTAGGGGAAAGGCATTGTTCGGGTGCTTACCTCGGGTATGTTAAATATCGCGAGTCCTGGATGACACGGAAGTTCCCCGAGTCTTGTGGGTAAAGTGTGCAACCTCTGTAGAGTGTAAAACTATTCGAATAGTCGTGTCCATGGTCAAGGACAGTTGGGTGGTGCTGCTGATGCCACGTTAGGATGTTTTCACAAACTTGTTTTGTGTGTGTATGTGTGATGGTGACAGAAATGATCCTTGAGCTAAGTCCAATGACTTGGCATGATGGTGAACATGGGATATTCAACCCCTTTATTGATGATAGCTGAATCTTGTTCAGATGAGTACCTGTTAACAGTTGATGCATGCTTACTCAAGGTTACTTGATCACGTCATTGCATGCAAAGTTAGCTTTCTGCAAACTACCTACTTAGTGCTATACCATGCATTATTATACCTTGTTCCACAACTTGGGTTGCTTGCGAGTACATTCAAAGTACTCATTGGTTTGCCACTAGTTATTTAATTGGCCAGGCATGGAAGAACAGGAGTATGGTAAAGAGTTCGTTGGTAACGAGCATGCGAACTAGGACGCTTCCCAGTCAGAATGCCTGCAAGTTGAAGGAAAATGGCATGGGTTCATGCTTTCGATCAAGATTTCTGCTACTTGTTATGTTTAAGTGTTTGGCCCTTGTGGCCCTATCTATGTATGACTTGACCTCCATGGTCTTTATTTGTGTAAGACGATATGTAAGGATGCAAGACTCTTATTATTCAGCTTTTGTGTGTTCAGTGAGCATTGATCTCTGGGATCACTATACACGTGCATTCGGTGCTCACGACTCATGAGTCGGGGTCCCCACAGAGGTAGTATCAGATCCATCCTGACTGTAGGAAGCCCTTAGTTAGCATGGACGTTAGTTAGGATGAGACCGTTCCCAAAACTACACCTAGCACCTATACTTAGGAGCTTCTGTACTTATTACCTCTTCTATTCTTCACATAGCACTCTAGTGACTCTCCTTCGTTCAAACCTTTGTAGATGGTCGTCGTACCCGAAGACTTCCTGACATCCGGCTTTCCCCTACTCCTTGAGGATAGCCTGGAGAAGTGCCAGTTTCGCCAACCACCCGTTTTCCTCTACCACGAGCACTGGGTCGATGCAGTCATGAAGGAGTACCATGTGGACGTGGTCGTGAAGTCAAACGACTCCCCGACTAGCTAGTTCTTTGAAGGACCACAGATGGAGACCATGGCACTTGCAGTCTAGACAACTGCACGCAAGGCACTTCTGCACCTTCGAGACATCATTCTAGAGATTGCGGACGAGCCGGCTACTCGCTACCTTCCTTTTAGGAAGGATGATCTTAGCAAGAGTCGGACGTTGGTTCCATCCAAGGAGGATGGCACACCACTCAGGTTCCAGATATACTTCAGCCTCTGCGCTAAAAGTCTAGTTCACAACCTGATTTAGGAGTCCATGAAGCTTCGTGAGAAACTTCACCACACCCGAGAGCTACTACGTTGGGACAAGACAAAGCCAGATAGGATCAAGAAGGATGGCGCCCCCGAGGGACGACCAGCTGTTGCTTACCGAGGAGGAGTACCCCCAGCTAGAGATGCACCCACACGTCATCGTCGCATGAGTGCGAAGGAGTATCGTGAGCTCTTCATTAACCCGCCAATGAAGCGTTGCTACGAAGGACATCCTCGTTCTCTGACCCCCTCAACCGGAGAGGATGCCCGTCCAGAGGACGATCAGGAGGAAGACGCATAGGAGCGTGACTACGAGACCGAGCACTCCACCACCTGAGTCCGAGAACCCCTAGGGTAGGATCAGTCATGTACCTTTCATGCGAAGTCGAGTCCATGTAATGGTTCACATGAGAGCATGTGTGCTTGTTGGTTGCTCTTGTTTTTTGTGTTCCTATACAAGTCGCAATTTTGCCTTAGGCAACCTGTAAACGACTCCATTGTCTATTTTATCCCAATATATGTGTTGATCTTTCGACCTTCGTTTTACCACACTTGCACTATACCAAACCCTTAGGCGCACTTTCTCCGTTATTGATTTTCCTCTCGTCTATTCCAATTTTTTGACTTGGCTGCTCCAAATAGCATTGTGACTGCTACCCGCAATAGCTCCTTCACCAACCCTGAAGCCGGCAACTCCAGCCATCATCAAGGAACTTGTTGGGGATATAACCCCATGGTGAGACCCGCCCAGGAGGCTCCGGGTCACACCTGGCGGCTCATAGGCCAGCCCAAGGATGGGCCTTGAAGACTCCAAGCCCAAGACGTTTGGTGGCTTGCCGGGATGGGCTAAGATGATACCCAGACAGAGAAGGTACGAAGACCCGGGCGGATAAGCCGCCTGGAGACAGCTTGCTCAGGAAGGCAAGACAACGTAGATATAGACTCAGACACATTGTGAGAGTCGGTTACGACTTGTAGGACCCGTGGTCTTGACCTCCTATATAAAGGCGAGACTCGGGGCGACATACACAGAAATCAACTAATTGAGAGCTAGGTCAAGCGATTTTGCTCCCTTGTAATCGAGATTCCAAGTAATACAAGCACAAGTAGGACCTAGGCTTTTACCTCTACTTGAGGGGCCGAACCTGGGTAAACCCATGTCCTTCGTCCTGATCAACCCCTTTGAGTCCATAACCTTAGTGATGGCCTCGAATCTAAGTCCTCAGACTTTTGCCATGACAAAACCACGATAGAACTGGTGGGACTGCTCAGGCTGGAGGACACCAGGAGCTGCCACAAGGCAACATTCCCCCGCCACCACATCCATCGGAGAACATGACCATTGCTCAGTTTCTCCAAGTTCTCTGATAGGAACACCAAGCAAACACTATTGCTATTCAGAAGATGGCTCAAGTCCTTGTGAACAACCAGCAACAAGGCAGGAACGGCAATGGTTGCTCCACTCTGTCTGAGTTCATGAGGAATTCGCGCCCAACCTTAACTGAGACTGCTGAACCCTTGGATGCTGATGACTGGATCGACACCATCGAGGACGTCCTTGCACTAGTCAATTGCAATGAGGATCGTGAGAAGGTGCTTTATGCCTCTCACTACCTCAGAGGTACCACCGGGGCATGGTGGGATAGATTCAAGGTCATGCAAGGTGATCGTGTGATCACCTGGGATAACTTCAAGGAAGGATTCCGCACCGCCCACATTCCTTCTGGGATCATGGCTATCAAGAAGAGAGAATTCCGAGCGCTAAAGCAAGGAAGTAACTCTATCAAGGAGGACCTACAAAAGTTCAACCTGCTGTCAAGGTATGCACCTGAAGATGTCAAAATGGAGGCTTGTAAGAAGGAACGCTTCATGGAAGGACTTCAGCAGACCCTGTAGTATCAGCTCATCCTCTGCGACTGTCGGACCTTCTTCGACCCGGTGAACAAGGCCCTCATGTTGAAAGACAAGTGTCATGCCATAGACGACACTCGGAAGCTCAAGATGATAAGCAAGGGTAGTTCCAGCAACCAGAAGCCTCGCCCATGGCAGCCAGCCCCAGCCAAGCCAACCTATCAGCCGCAGCAGGCTAGAGCTCCTGCACCTCGTCCGAGCTACCAGCCTCAGCAGTATGCCAATCCCAGGCCAGCTTACAACAACCCCAATAAAAAATAGCGGTGGGAACTACAAGAACAACCCTGGGCAAGTCACTTGCTTTGGATATGCTTAGCCAGGCCACATCTCTAGGTTGTGTCCCAACAAGAAGCCAGATGCACCGCGCCCCAAGGCGCCAAACCAAGGTCATGGCCGTGGAGCACCACCAAGGAACCTCGCTCCCCGCAACCAGACCAACAATGGCAAGGGTCATGTGAATCACGTCACCGCCGAGGAAGCCCAGGAAGACCCTGACGTCATACTGGGTATGTTCCTCGTCAACTCAACCCTAGCAACAGTATTGTTTGATTGCGGAGCTTGGCATTCTTTTGTCACCCAAAAGTTTGCACTAGAGAGTGGCATGAAGCCTACACCCCTCGGTAGTCGTATGTTGATTCAAACCCCGGGATCATTTATGAAGTCTGGGATAGGTTGTAAAGGAGTGGAGATTAACATCAACGGGGTGGCTTTCCTAGAAGACCTTATCATTCTGAAGTCAGAAGGCTTGGATGTGGTCCTAGGCATGGACTGGTTAACAAAACACCAAGGCTTGCTAGACTGTGGCAAGAGGATTGTTACCATGACTAATAGCCAAGTGGTGGAGGTCAAGTATGTTCCCAACCTTGCCTCTACTCAAGCCCCTCAGGCTAACTGTCTATCGGGAATTGAGTTGGATCAAGTGCTAGTGGTATGTGAATACCTGGATGTATTTCCTGATGAGCTGCACGGAATGCCTCCTGACCACAACATTGAGTTCATCATTGAGATAATGCCCTGATCAAGGCCCATCTATAAGAAGCCCTATAGGATGGGATCCAAAGAGTTGGCTGAATTGAAGAAGCAACTAGAGAGCAGCTCAGAAAAGGATTCATTTCCCTAGTGCCTCTCGTTGGGGATCACCTGTTCTATTTGTGTCAAAGAGGGACGGAACTACCAGACTCTGTGTCGATTACTGTTATCTCAATGAAGTCACAATAAAGAACAAGTACCCACTCCCCAAGATTGAAGACCTGTTCGATCAGTTGAACAGAGCCAAGGTGTTTTCCAAGATCGACCTTAGGTCTGGGTACTACCAACTGAAGATCAGACCCCAAGACATTCTGAAGACAACATTTGTAACCCGGTATGGCCTGTATGAATACACAATCATGTCATTTGGGCTAACCAATGCCCTTGCCTACTTAATGTACCTGATGAACAAGGTCTTCATGGAGTACTTGGACAAGTTTGTTGTCGTCTTCATTGATGACATACTCGTCTTTTCCAAGTCTGAATAAGAGCATGAGAAACACTTGAGATTGGTTCTAGACAAGCTTTGAGAGCACCGGCTTTATGCCAAGTTCAGCAAGTGTGAATTCTGGCTGCATGAAGTGGGATTCTTGGGTCATGTATTGACTGCAGAAGGATTGTTAGTGGATCCTGCCAAGATTGAAGCCTTGACTGAATGGCCATCCCCAACCACTATGAAGGAAGTCAGGAGCTTCCTCGGACTCGCGGGATATTACCGCAAGTTCGTCGAAGGATTCTCGAGCATTGCCCGACCCATGACTCAGCTTTTGAGGAAGGACAAGAAGTTTGAATGGAGAGCTAAGTGTGAGGAAAGCTTCGAGGAGCTCAAGAAGAGATTGACCATAGCCCCTGTTTTGGCCACCCCCGATATTCACAAGGAGTTTGTGATATATTGTGATGCATCAAGAACCGGGTTTGGAGGTGTTCTGATGCAAGAAGGCAGAGTCGTAGCATATCTATCCCAACCGCTACGTCCTCATGAAGAGAACTACGCTACTCATGATCTTGAGTTGGCAGCCATAGTTCACGCCTTGAAAACATGGCGACATTACCTAGGGAAGCGATGTGAGATATACACCGACTACAATAGTTTGAAGTATATTTTCACCCAAAGGGAATTGAACATGAGGCAGTGAACATGGTTGGAGTTGATCAAGGACTATGATCTCAGTGTTCAATACAACCCCTGAAAGGCTAACGTGGTAGCAGATGCCTTAAGTAGAAAGGCTTGTTCCTTGAATGCTATGATTAAGGAAAGGCTACCCGCCCTATACGAACAACTTGAAAGCTTCGGCTTGGAACTAGTTGCACCTGGATTCCTAGCCCACCTAGAAGCAAATCCTACCATGATGGATGATAACAAAGAAGCTCAGAAGGGACACGAGAGCATTGAAGGCATCAAAAGGAAGATCAAGGCAGGCAAGGCCCCAGGATTCTCAGAGCATGAACAAGGAGTTGTTTGGTTCAGGAATCGCATCTGCATACCCAACAAGGAAGATCTCAAGAATTTAATCTCGAAGAAGCTCATGAAACTTCGTGCTCCATCCATCCTGGAGGAACCAACATGTACCGAGACCTCAAGGCAAGTTTCTGGTGGCATGGCATGAAGAGAGAAATAGGCACGTTTGTTTCTAAGTGTCACATATGCCAGAGAGTCAAAGCAGAACATCAGCGATCCGCTGGGCTATTGCAACCTCTCAAAGTGCCTGAATGGAAGTGGGACAAAGTCGAGATGGATTTCATCACCGGATTACCAAGGTCGAGCAGAGGACATGATTCTATTTGGGTCATTGTCGATCACCTGACCAAGGTAGCCCATTTCATTCCTGTCAAGACCACCTATGACGGAAGCTAGCTAGCAAACCTCTACATCAACCGCGTCGTGAGTATTCACGGAGTTCCAAAGGAGATTGTGTCGGATCGAGGGACCCAGTTTACCTCAAGATTCTGGAAGAAGTTTCAAGAAGCTATGGGAACCAAGCTTTCCTTTAGCACTACTGTTCACCCCCAGACCGGTGGGCAAACAGAACGAGTAAACCAGATACTCGAAGATATGCTTCGAGCATGCATTTTAGCATATGGAGCCAACTAGGAAGATTGTCTGCCATTTGCTGAGTTCTCCTACAACAAAAGCCATTAGTAAAGTCTTCAGATGGCGCCATTTGAGGTGTTGTATGGACACAAGTGTTGTACTCCCTTCAATTGGTCAGAAACAAGGGAAGGATTGGTCTTTGCACCAGATATCCTCCGCGAGGCAGAAGAGCAAGTGCAACTCATCTGATAATGTCTGGAGACCGCCAAATCAAGACAAAAGAGTTGCACTGACTCCCACCGCCGAGAAGTGAACTTCTGTGTCAGTGACCATGTCTACCTCCGAGTCATGCCTCTCAAAGGAAACAAGAGTTTCCATGTCAAGGGAAATCTTGCACCAAGATACATCGGCCCCTTGAAGATCACTGCGATGCGAGGAGAAGTTGCCTACCAGCTAGAGCTACATTCCGAGTTATCAGACGTAGACAATGTGTTCCACGTATCACAACTCCGGAAGTGTCTTCAAGTACCCAATCGCCCCGACCTCTACAAGGACATCGACCATCAAGCCATCGACCTTCAGCCAGACGTCACTTATCATGAGAGGCCAGTCCGTATTCTGGAGGAGGCGGAGCGTTGCACCCGAAGCTGCACCATCAAGTACTTCAAGGTCCAATGGAGCAACCACACTCAAGTAGAAGCGACCTGGGAGCGTGAAGACTATCTTAGATTTGAGTTCCCTTATCTTTTTAGCGCTTAGCCTAGGAATCTCGGGGATGAGATTCTTGTAAGGGGGGTAGGTCTGTCACACCCTGTGTTTGTATCACTTTGCTATGGTTGTATTTATAAAAATTGGAACCAATTAAAACTTCTTAAGTGCATGCTTGTTTGAATTGTGCTTTTTTGATTGTTTGGTTGATTGTGTTTGGCACTCTTAGGTTCTACTCCTCTCCATATTTATCTTCCTTGAACCAAACTTCTTGCCTAATGATCATGCCATTTGAATAGTTCCCAAAACTATTTTTACCAAATATTCTTTTGACCAAAAAGGATTTATTCAAATTAGGTTTTCAACAACCCCTGAGTTGAGGTTTGCGCTGCAAGTCCTCAAATTGGGTGGATCCCTTTTCCCCAAAGGCTTTATTTGAAACCTACTATATTTATGACTTCCCAAAACCACCAAAAAATTTAAGATTATTTTAATATTTTATTTAAAGGCTTTTTCTTAAGACCGGGAATGGTTTTTCATAGGAAAAAATATTTAAATGCTTTCAGAATATTTGAGAAAATTTAGGGAAACTCAGTGGACATATATTTTCTATATATATGGGTTTCAACACACGATCATGTACAAAATCATGTGCAAAACCCCTCAAAACCCTTTCTGTCCAAGTCAAGATTTTGAAATATTTCTATAAGAAATATTCTCAATAAATTCCAAGAAAATTCCAGCAAGTCAGCATTGTCATAAGTGATGATCTTGCAAAGTTTCATCTCAATCCAGATTGTTCTAATTCATCAAACTATTCCAAACCCCTCTTGTCCAGATTCAAATTTGAACAACTTTACATTGTGAAGTTTCTTCCCTTGACCCCCAACTTTTTGGACATGTTCTAATCACCAAATAATGATGCTACACTAAGTGTGCATCAAGGAGATTAACTTAGAATGACTAGATCTACAGAAACCAGATTCTGTTGATTTCTAGGGTTTCCCAAAGTTACATTGTGAACCTTCTTCAATCAAGCTCAAACTTGGTGATCAAGACAAATTGTAATCACCATTTCCCCCTGTTAAATATCATGGCAACTAAACTCCATCTACTATCCCAAACACAACACAAACACCTTCTGGCCATTTCTAAAAGCTATTGTTTCCACCACTTCTACTTTTGACCTTGCTCTCAAATTTTAACCACAGCTCCACCTAGACCCTCAACACCTCCAGTAGAAAGCCCAAAAGCTAGCTCCATGATTGGGGGAAAAAACCACTTGCACCGCCTGGACAGCCACTTTTCCCCCTCCTCCCATATCTCTATCCCTCCTGGCAAGTTCCAGGGCATCCCATGCCCTTTCCCCATTGTTTACTCCCTACCGCAGCCATTGGACATCAGTGGACGTGTCAAAGGGCACCAAAGCCTCATCATGCCGGCCAGAGTCGCGCTCTGGAGCATGCAGCCGCGCTCCAGAGGGTTGACCTCCCTCTCCTGCCCACACCCGACCATCTCGTGCCTCCCCCTCATGCCAGTCGATGCACCTCGATGTCCACAACACGCCAGGGCAACGACCCCTTCCTCCCCCTCTCTCTCACCCTCCCACACGTGCGCCCGACGCCGCCCGTCTCGGCCAACCATAGTTCTCACACGCGCGCGCTCCCCCGTCTCTCCCCTCTCTCCCTCTAGGCATGGACGTACCCCAGCAACACCGCAGACACACCCACTCCCCCTCCCGTGCCCTCTGGCCTCAGCCTCGTCCTCACCAGCGCACCACCGAACGGTAGACCTCGGGGAGGCTATAAATAGCCTCTACCGGACCTCTCTCTCCCCTCTGGATCCCTTCTCCCTCACCAAGGCGAGCTCTTGTGCCACCCCGGTGAGCTCCCAAAGCCCCTACACTCGGGATCGAGCCGGACATCATCGCGGCAACGCCGCCGTCGATCTCCGAGTACGCCCCCTCCCCAACCCTCTTTTCTGTCCCTTTGAGCCCCCCCACAGTGCCCTGACCCGTCTCCCTCCTTCTCCCCCTCCGTTTGACGCACAGGGCGACCGGGGCAACCTCCACCCGAACCTCCTCCGCCGCGGGTGCTCGTCACCGGCGAGCCAGGCCACCTCCTGCCACCCTTCCACCTACAAGAGATCGACGGCTCGATGTTGGGTCCATCCCCGCCCTCATATCCCCTCGCTGTGCCCTCCTTCGCCGCCGGTGAGCATCGCCACCCCCTGTCCAGAGGTGGGAGATGACAGGTGGGACCCCCTGTCATCCCCACACCCCTCTCCCTCTCCGTCACTCTCGCTAACGCTGGGGGCCGCGCGTTAGGTTCAAACCTGGCCGAGCGCGCGCGCCCGCAGCTCAGCTGGGCTGGCCTGGCCGGTTGGGCCCTGTGTGGCTGAGCATTTGACCCAAGTCACAGTGGCCTTTTTCTTTTTCTTTTTTTAGCAGGTTTTCCAAAAATTCCACAGGATTACATAAAAATTGTATGCCAAATATTTTTCCACCATAAATCTTGGAATATTATGTAGAATTTCATAGTGCCATTTGTAAAATATTTTGAAAATATTTTATGTATTGTTTTATTGTAAAACCCCCTTTTGGCATTTCTAGCCACTGTTAAAATAGTTTTGAAAACCTTTTTCATACCAAAACCATAGAAGAATATTTGCAGAATAATTTGTAGTATTTATCAGAGTAAGGCAACATTTTAGTAGTAGAATTGTGTGCTCTGTTTTTGTGTGACGCTTATTATTATCGTTATTTATCGTGACGATAGATTGCGTTGTTGACGAGGGAGTTGGACACGAAGACTTTGAAGACCCCAAAGACTTTGTTGAGCCAAGCAAGCAACCCTTTGACCATGACTATGAAAACTTTTATTGCATGGCATATAGCACTTTATTCCATTGTATTGATCATGATGATGTGGTATTCCCCTTCGGTGGGATGCGGTGGGATGCCTCCAATACATTCTTGTTGGTACTTGCATTTTGCATGACCCTACATCCTTATGAGGGTTATGCGGGTGGGAGTAGGTAGGATGCTAGTAGTTGCTATGCAAGTGGGATGGGAATATGCATGGTGATGGAAACAAAGTGATTTCAAAGACTTCTCGAAAACCCCATCGGGTGCCACTAATGCCCGAGGGTGAAGATGATGATGTGTTGGGTAACCACTTGAGAAAGAAGTGGTGTACCAGGGCAAGATGTGTGGGTATGTTTTCGAAAACGAAGGGTTTAAGATTTGTCGACCGTCCCAACCTTACATGTACAACCACGACACCCCTTATTGGATGGGGCTCTGTTGATTACTTTGGTGGGTACTACCAAGGAGCCTGCATTACTAGTGGCGGGAGTGGTGTGGTCACTCTCGATACGGGGTCGTGCCGGTATGGACAATCATGCGCTGTCTTCACAAGCACTAGGCACACCGTTGGTCCCTGCATGGATGCTATGAGTGATGTACATCATGTGGGTTGTGTACCAATCGACTGGACTCTTTGTTTAGTATCGCCAGGGGAAAGGCATTGTCCGGCTGCTTACCTTGGGTATGTTAAATATCGCAATTCGTGGATGACACGGAAGTTCCCCAAGTCTTGTGGGAAAAGTGTGCAACCTCTGTAGAGTGTAATACTATTCGAATAACTGTGTCCACGGTCAAGGACAGTTGGGTGGTGCTGCTTATGCCACGTCTAGATGTTTTCGCAAACTTGTTGTGTGTGTTTGTGGGTGTGTGTGTGATGGCGACAAAAATGATACTTGAGATAAGTCCAATGACTTGGCATGATGGTGAACATGGGATGTTCAACCCCCCCCCCTATATGATGATAGCTGAATCTTGTTCACATGAGTACCTGTTAACAGTTGATGCATGCTTACTCAAGGTTACTTGATCAAGTCATTGCATACAAAGTTAGCTTTCTGCAAACTACCTACTTAGTGCTATACCATGCATTATTATACCTTGTTCCACAACTTGGGTTGCCTGCGAGTACATTCAAAGTACTCATTGGCTTGCCACTGGTTATTTAATTGGCGAGGCATGGAAGAACAGGAGTACGATGAAGAGTTCGTTGGTGACGAACATGCAAACTAGGACGCTTCCCAGTCAGAATGCCTGTAGGTTTAAGGCAGATGGCATGGGTTCACGCTTTCGATCAAGATTTCCGCTGCTTGTTATGTTTAAGTGTTTGGCCCTAGCGGCCCTATCTATGTAAGACTTGACCTCCATAGTCCTTATTTGTGTAAGATGATATGTTAGGATGTAAGACCCTTATTATTCAGCTTCTGTGTGTTCAATGAGCAGTGATCTCTGGGATCACTATACAGGTGCATTCGGTGATCACGACTCATGAGTCGCGGTCCTCACAGTGTGTGTCGATCCTGCACTTCACGTTCAGCTTTGCAAGCAAGATGGAATAAACGAGTGATAGTGTTATAGTCCTTATACTCTAAAATTGTCTGAATATCTCTATTTAATCCACCCATTAAATGTGCAAGCATAGCTTCATTTTCCTCAAAAATACCACATATAATCATGCTAGTTTCTAATTCTTGATAATACTCTTCTACATAATTTTCCCTTGTCTTAAACGCTGCAATTTTGAAGTAATTCACGTTGATAATATGGTGGAAACGAATGATTATGCATTGCAGTTTTAAATGCAGCCCAAGTAGCAGGGATATTATCATGATGTATTCTACAATGTTCACACCACCAAATACAAGCAAAACCAGTGAATGCACAAACAAGAACAGCTACACATCTATCCTTGGGAAATTCTAAGCATGTAAAACATTGTTCTATTTCTAATTCCCAAGTAAGATATATATCAGGAACATATCTACCCTAAAATGTCGGAATATTAAATTTAAGTTTAGGGAGATGGTCATGATCCTGTACCCGTGAGGGTGGTGCGGCCCTACCGTCGCGAATGTGGCCATGTGGACAACCTGGTGCGTGTGGTGGTGCTTTCCCCTAGGGCTGATTTGGAGAAACCTCTCCCTCAAAATTGTAATCACCATCATAATCCACATTCTGCTCAACGACAGTAGCAGCAGCAACAACAACCACTGAAGCTGCAGCAGTACCAATGGAACCAGAATTTTGGCCTTGGTCGATAGGCACATCTCGTGCTCGTCCTATGAAATTTGGGCGTTGTTGGTATTGCTATTGCGGAGGTACGATAGTTACATCTAGTGGAGGTAGACGTGAAAGCACCTCATTGAATTTAGCATCTAACTTGGCGTCGACCGTCTTCTCCAAACCATCTAGCTTATACATAGCCTCTCCAAGGCTCATCACCAAATCGTGCACCTAGTCACCCATCATTTGCTGAAATTTATTGTGGAGCTCCTTGTTCGTCATGACCTCCGATTCGATTGCGTCCGCTTGTGATCCTAGTATGGTTTGCAGTAATAGGAACACACAAGAATATGAACCTACAAACTACTAGGAAGTGGTGGTGGTGTGTCACAACTCCGTCCAACAAATCTCAAATTCTTACCACTTCTTACTCAGAAACAGGTGGTGATCGGCTATCATTGTAGTCAAAACTCTCAAAGCCTGGATAGAGCGATTGCAGGTGGTGTCAAACACGTGACATAGATGTATGTGGAGCTGGGAAGGCTTATAATATGGTAGCAAAAGGGTCAGCAATCATCACTTCAGAGATGCAAAGTTGAAAAGACACTCAACGATGGTTCCGTGGTGGTCCTAGCCTAGACCATAATAGAGACGCGAGCCTAGAGCACCAACAAAATCATCCCGCTAGACGTATCAAGGGAAGAGCACACTGTAAACAAAAGTCTCTCTTTTTTGCGCCTCTTTTTTCTTTTTCTTTTTGCGATTTTTTCCAGGAAATCTCTATAATAGTGAGTGTCTCAAAACTCTTCCCAACTCATATAAACAGGATAGGCACAAAAACATTTGACTGATTTTTTTGAAACAATTTGGGGCTGCGATGACCAAAAAGTGTGACAAAAAATCTCTATGGTGGTGAGTGTCGCAAATCGCTCCGGAAAGCCTAAAACCAGGATAGGGGAAAATTGTTTTCACCTGCCGAAATTTTGGCCTAAAAACTATCCGGGCGTCTTTAGACTTTTTTTTCTTTTTCAAAACCTACTCAGGCAAGGAAACACGAAACTGAAAACAAGAGGAACTCGAAACGAAACCTAATATGTAATGGACTCAGACTAGGATTAGTGGTGGGTATGAATCTGGTGGAACTCGGACTAGTGGCGGATGTATGTATGGGTGGTCGAACACGGACTGGTGGTGGATAGGAACCTATAATGTTCATCCTCAATAGAGGCACCAAATAGAAATTATTTAGGTTTAAAACTAATCCCAGTGGTAATTGAAGAGCGAGTGTGCCGACGAAGATCACATCAACCTTTGAACCATTTTCGATGCGCATCATCACTTCATCTCTCGCCAGCCTTCGTTTATTCCGTAGTTCCTCTTTCGACTTACGAATATGAGCAACCGAACCGGTATCAAATACCCAGGCACTACCACGAGAGCTAGTGAGGTACACATAAATAACATGTATATCAAATATACCTTTGTTGACGTTGCCAGCCTTCTTATCAGCCACATCCTTGGGGCAATTCCGCTTCAAGTGGCCAGTCCCCTTGCAATAGAAGCACTCAGTCTCAGGTTTGGGGTCCAGCCTTGGGTTTCTTCACGAGAGCAGCAACTTGCTTGCCACCCTTCTTGAAGTTTCCCTTCTTTCCCTTGCCTTTCTTGAAACTAGTGGTTTTATTCACCCTCAACACTTGATGCTCCTTTTTGATTTCTACTTTCGCGACTTTCAGCATCGCGAATAACTCAAAGACTAACTTGTTCATCCCTTGCATATTATAGTTCATCACGATGCCTTTGTAGCTAGGTGGCAGTGACAGGAGAATTCTATCATTGACCATTTCGGACATAAGTCGAACTCCAAAATCAGTCAAACGGTTGTAGTACCCAAACATTCTGAGTAGGTGCTCACTGACAAAACTATTTCTTCCATCTTGCAGGCGAAGAACTTATCAGACGTCTCATACCTCTCGATATGGGCATTTGCTTGCAATACCAACTCCAACTCCTGGAATATCTTATATGTTCCATGGCGTTCAAAACACTTTTGAAGTCCCGATTACAACATGGCGCATTGAACTATTGAGTAGTCATCAACACGCATCTACCAGACGTTCAGAACTTCTATAGACGACATTGGAGGGGGGGCGCACCAAGCAGTGCATCAAGGACATAAGCCTTTTTACAAAGCCGTGAGGATAATCCTTATATTATGGACCCAGTCCGCATAGTTACTTCCATTATCTTTCAGCTTAGCTTTCTCTAGGAACGTGTTAAAATTCAGGGGAGCTACTGCGCAAGCCATTGATCTACAACATAATTTTACAAAGACAACTTAGACTATGTTCATGATAATGAGTTCAATTAATCATATTACTTAAGAACTCCCACTCAAATCAACATCCCTCAGGTTGTCTAAGTCTGACATGATCCATGTCCACCAACCCAAGCCCGATAAACACGTGAGATGAGGTGTTTCAATGGTGTACTTCTCCATGTTGATCATATCTACTTTATGACTCATGTTCGACTTCTCGGTCTCCTGTGTTCCGAGGCCATGTCTGTACATGCTAGGCTCGTCAAGTTTAACCCAAGTGTTCTTCATGTGCAAAACTAGCTTACACCCGTTGTATGCGAATGTAGAGTCTGTCACACCCGATCATCATGTGGTGCTTCAAAACGACGATCCTTCACAATGGTGCACACTCGGGGAGAACCCAATTTTACCTTGAAATTTTAGTGAGGGATCATCTTATAATGCTACCATTGTCCTAAGCAAAATAATATGCATAAATGGATAAACAGCACATACAAATCATATAAGTGATCACATGAAAAACATGATATGGCCATCATTTTCTTGTGCTTTTGATATCCATCTCCAAAGCACCGGCATGATCTTCATCCTCACCGGCATGACATCATGATCTCCATCATCATTATATACATCATCATGTCGTCATGTGGTTGTCGCACCAACTATAGCTTCTACAACTATTGCCAACCCATAGTGATATAGTAAAGAAAAAAGGCGAAAATAATTAAAGACAAACCTATGGATCCTGCCGGTACTCATTGATATGCAAGTCATGATAATCTATAAAAAACATGATCATCTCATACATCACATATATCACATCATGCATTTGGCCATATCACATCACAACATGCCCTGCAAAAACAAGTTAGATGTCCTCTACTTTGTTGTTGCAAATTTTACATGGTTGTTATGGGCAACTAGTAAGAACCGTTCTTACCTACACAAAGCCACAATGGTGATAATCAAGTTGCCTTTTAACCTTCTACAAGGACTGCCTTTGTCGAATTTGATTCAACTAAAGTGGGAGAGACAGACACCCGCCAGCCATATTTATGCAACAAGTTGCATGTGAGTCGATGGAACCGGTCTCACACGTGGACGAGTAAGGTTGGTCCTAGCCGCTTCAACCCACA
This sequence comes from Hordeum marinum, assembly GCA_022496015.1. Taxonomy (NCBI): domain Eukaryota; kingdom Viridiplantae; phylum Streptophyta; class Magnoliopsida; order Poales; family Poaceae; genus Hordeum; species Hordeum marinum. The sequence continues at coordinate 364,346,013 of CM039673.1, read as the reverse complement.
ATTCCACCAAATCAAGATAAGACTAAGGAGGTAAGCAACATGAACATCAACGCCCATAAACTCTTTTGTGTTCTACTCGTGCATGTTATCTACACATAGACCTAGCTCATGATGCCACTCATGGGGAACGTTGCATCGGAAACAAAAAAATCTATGCACACCCAAGATCTATCTATGGAGATCAACATCTATGAGAGGGAGAGTGCATCAACATACCCTTGTAGATCGCTAAGCGAAAGCTTTAAGAAAAGCGACTGATGTAGTCGAATGTCTTCGCGATCCAATCATGAACCGTCCCGTGATCCAATCACTATCCATCCCGATCTAGCGCCAAATGGGGGCCACCTCTGCGTTTAGCACACGTACAACTCGATGAAGTCTCGGCATCCTCAATCTAGTGAGCAAGGGTGGAGTAGTAGATGAGTTCTCTGCAGCACGATGGCGTGGTGGTGGTGGTGTAGCTGTCCTGGCAGGGCTTCGACAAGTGGTGTCGTGATAGGAGGCAGAAGAACTACTAGAGGGAGAGGAGCGTTGCGTCATGGCTTTGGTGCAGCTGCCCTCCCTTTCCTCTCATATATATAGGGAAGGGATGGACGAGGGAAGCCCTAGGGCTGCGCCCAAGAGGAGGGGCGGCGGTCAATGGGTGGCTTGGCCCCCCAAGTTAGGGTGGCTGGCCCCGTTAGGGTTTGCCCCCACCAACCCCTTAGTAACATGGGACTAGGTGGGAGGGGTGCCCAGTCCACCAGGGGATGTGCACACCCCTCTCAGATCATGTGGCCCCTGGGGTGGGTGGACCCCTTTTGGTGGACCCTCGAAACCCTTCGGCACTCGCGATACACTACCAGCGACACCCGAATTCTTTCCGATGACCAAAATGGAACTTCCTATATATCATTCTTTACCTTCGGACCATTCTGGAACTCCTCATGATGTTCGAGATCTCATCCGGGACTCCGAAAAACCTTCGGTCACCAACATATACAACTGAACAATACCAAATCGTCATCAAGCGTTAAGTGTGTGGACCCTGCGGGTTCGAGAATGATGTAGACATGACCGAGACACTCTCCAGTCAATAACCAATAGCAGGACTTGGATGCCCATATTGGTTCCTACACATTACATGAAGATATTTATCGGTCGAACCACGATGTCAAGGATTCAATCTATCCCGTATCCAGTTCTCTTTGTCCATCCATATGCTACTTTCCCGAGATTCGATCGTTGGTATCTCCATACCTAGTTCAATATCGTTATCGGTAAGTCTCTTTACTCATTCCATAATACATGATCTTGTTACTAACTCCTTAGTCACATTGCTTGCAAGCTTCTTGTGATGCAGTATTACCAAGTGGGCCTAGAGATACCTCTCCGTCATACGGAGTGAAAAATCCCAGTCTCGATCCACACAAACCCAATAGACACCCTCAGAGATACTTGCAAAGCACCTTTATAGCCACCTAGTTACGTTGTGACGTTTGATACACACAAGGTATTCCTCCAGTGTCAGGGAGTTGCGTGATCTCATGGTTGTAGCAACAAATACTTGAGATGGATAAAGAAATAGCAATAAACTAACACGATCAAATGCTATGCTTATGGTTGGATCTTGTCCATCACATCATTCTCCTAATGATGTGATCCCGTTATCAAATGAAAACTCATGTTTATTGTCAAGAAGCGTTGACCATCTTTGATCAACGAGCTAGTGTAGTAGAGGCTCACTAGGGACACAATGTTTGTCTATGTATCCACACATGTATTTGAGTTTCTGATCAATACATTCTAGCATGGATAATATACGATTATCATGAACAAAGAAATATAATAATAACCACTTTATTATTGCCTCTAGGGCATATTTCGAACACCCATATCCAGTTGACACAACAAAACCTCCATCACAGATCACCCAAACACGAGTAGGGATGGCAATTTTATCCATGGATCTGGATACCCATGGATACCCGACCCGGTTGGGCAAGGGTTTGGAGCAAAATTTTGCCCATGGATCCGTCGATCTGGATACCCACGAACAGTCGGGTTGGGCACAGTTGTAATTTTTGCTCCATGGATATCCAACGGATACCCGTATGACACATGGGCTCCTATGGTAGTGACACTAAACAAAGCAAATGTCCAACCCCAAGTCACTCGCAGTCACAGAAGGTCAAACTCCTAACCCCCCACAACTCCACTAACATAATTATTAAACCTAATCTTAGTTAATGAACAATGATGAGTTAATTTAATCTTTGGAAGGCTTCATGCTAAAAAACATTATGCCCATGGAGCTCCATGGGTATCTGGATATCCAATGGGTTTGGGCATGGGCACAATTTGTGCCCATGGATGCTTTGATGGATGGGCGAAGGGTAGGAAGATGGGTCATGGGTTGGATTTGGACTAGCTCCACCCGCTCCAAACCCAACCCATTGCCATACCTAAACACGAGCAGTTAGCAAGGCAACTGCAGTGCCCAAAGCACGAGGACCACCATAGCGAACCCAAACTTCGCGCTTAAAGAAGAAGAACAGTTGTGCTCGGGTCAGGTTCTATAGCTATTGTGCATACTCCTTGCTCTTGCATCATTGATTCATTGTATTTACTCATACCAACTAATTTCAAATTTTAAGGATCCAATCAAAACTCCAATGGTGCAACATGTATGTTTTAGACTTGTTTCTTTAACTGGTTTGTCATTGTAACTTCTTGCTCTATGTTTATTTCATTTTGAATTTTACAAACAGTTACCTCTCATATCATGCACACTAGAAGTGTTGTTAATGTTGTGTAGTTTCCAACGCTTATATTCTGTCTATATTGCTTTGTCTTAAACATATATAATTTCAAATGTGTATCTCTCTTGATTTGGCAATAATAAAATAGGATGATATAAACAATATAGTGACCATAGTACATAGGTATATGCTTGCTTCATGTTGTTATTATGCACTCCCTCCATAAAGAAATAGAAGAGATCTTATATTTCTTTACACGGGGAGTACCACTTTTCAATAAAAGACATGTTAGTATAATCTAGTCCGCCGCACTACTAAACTGGTTTACCAAAATGAGTATTGTATACTACATGCTAAACCTGTTACGTGTCTGCTTGTTCCTCTTTTAGAATGTTGATGGAATATTGGAGAAGAGTACCCCATTATGCAACTGTAAAGGAAGTAATGCAATTAAGGTTGAAGATAGAGAGACAACCCTATTGGTGATGAGGACATCAATACCATATTTACACCCATAACCCTTGCTGCTATACATACTGGACCAGTTACTAGAGCTCGCGCACGCCAATTGAATTACGAGGTACTTTCTTTCATTGGAAATCCTTCTAATGTTCATGAATATATGATGTTGCCTAAGTTAGATACTTTTGTTTTACTTATGAATTAAGGATCTAGCATGGACAAGAAGGATGGTCATTGGAGCGGGAACAAGCATGGAGAAGAAAGTGCACGCGCGCGAAAGAACAATGGAGCTTCCAATGGTGATTTTTGCACTTTGAAGCCACCATAATGAGAGAATGAAGGCTTGGACGAAATATTCAAGACGCCACTTTATGAATTTTGTCCATAGGCTATTATAGGTGTTGCGCCACCTTATTTTTGGGCCAGACCCATGTAATTTCGAAATACCATATTATAGGGTTTTTTAGAGTCTGTATGTGTGGGGAAACTAAGTTAGGGTTGGTTTCGGACCCCTCCTCCAAGGGGCCATGAAATCCCCCTGTATTAACCCATATAAACAGCCCTTAGGGCACTATTTAGACTTGGGTTTTGTTTAGATTACAAGTTCATCATAGCTGCAACTTCGCGTCCTTCGTTTGTGTTCCATGACCAGACTAAGACGTCACATAACCCCACTTTCATCAATAAATCTTTCCTCTTATATTCGTAATATCCAGATTGCAAACTCGGTTTCTTGCTTGTTCTTCGTTTTTGTGTAGGAAATAGACCTTCGTGGTTAGGTTGATCATGCTCCGGCATGATCAATATCCTCTCGGAGTTGGTTTAGCAATTTCTAAGGCTCGACGTCCTCGCACGTTCCTAGTCGGATTGTCAAAGTCTACTCCACCAAAACCGATAGCCACCATGTCATTGAAAGATAGGACACCTTTGCCTCTATCAAGTGGTATTAGATTTCTAGGTTGCTCGATGAGATTTTCCAGTTTTTCGTAGTTTGGATTGCATCTATTCTTCCTACCTATAGTACACGAAAAAGCCACAAAAACTAGGGATAGTTCATTATATCCGAACCAATTTGAGCCTTTTGCAATTTTCTGTTCGGTGTTTTGCTTTGTTGAATTAGCGGCGGCATCATCGTGTCGAGTTGCTAGTCTTAGCGTCTAGTCTTTTAGAGTTTCGAGTTCTGCTCATAGTTTGTCACGTCGCCGCCACATCATCGCTGCCATATACCGCCACCACACCATATACATCACCGCTACCATATACCGCCACCACACTAGATACATCACCGCTGCTATATACTGGCACATATCCGGTGCTATTTGGTGCCTGCGTTGAGCATGAACATTATATCTGGATCTTGTTTATCACGAGACGGTTACTCATTTAAATCAAAGAATGATGGTTGTTCTATTTATATGAGTAATATCTTTTATGGCCATGCACCCAATGTGAATGGTTTATACTTGTTGAATCTTGATAGTAGAGATACACAAATTTATAACATTGATGCCAAAAGATGCAAAGTTAATAATGATCGTACCACTTTGTTGTGGCATTGCCTCTTAGGTCATATTGGTGTAAAACGCATGAGGAAACTCCATGCTAATGGAATTTTGGAATGACTCGATTTTGAATCGCTTGATACATGCGAACCATACCTCTTAGGCAAGATGACAAAAACCCCTTTCTCCGATACAATGGAGCAGGCAAGTGGCTTGTTAGAAATGATACATACTGATGTGTGTAGTCTGATGAGTGTTGATGCGTGTAGTGGATATCGTTATTTTCTTACCTTCGCTGATGATTTGAGTATATATGGGTATTTTTACATAATGAAACAGAAGTCTGAAACATTCTAAAAGTTCAAGCAATTTCAGAGTGAAGCAGAGAATCATCATAACAAGAAGATAAAGTTTCTGCGATCTGATCATGGTTGTGAATATCTAAGTTGTGAATTTGGCATGCATTTGAGACAGTGTGGAATCGTTTCACGGCTTACGCCGCGTGGAACACCATAGCGTAATGGTGTGTCCGAGCATCGTAATCGTACTCTATTGTATATGGTGCGATCTATGATGCCTCTCACAAATCTGCCACTATCATTTTGGGTTATCCATCAGAGACATCTGCATTCACTTTAAATAGGGCACCATCAAATTCCGTTTAGACGACACCGTATTAATTATGGTTTGGCAAGAAACCTAAGGTGTCGTTTCTTAAAGTTTTGGGCTATGACACTTATGTGAAAAGGCTTCAACCTGATAAGCTCGAACCCAAAGCGGGCAAGTGCGTCCTCATAGGATACCCTAAGGAAATAGTTGGATATACCTTTTATCTCGGATCTGAGGGAAAAGTGTTTGTTGCTAAAAATGGGTCCTTTCTCGAGAAAGAGTTTCTCTTGAAAGAATTGAGTGGGAGGAGAGTAGAACTTGATGAGGTTGTTGAACCGTCATTTCAGTTGGATAGTAGCATGGCGTAGAAAGATGTTTCTGTGGTGCCTACACCAAGTGAAGAGGAAGCTAATGATGATGATCAAGAAGCTTCAGATCAAGTTACTACCAAACCTCATAGGTCGACAAGGACTCGTATCGGCCGTGAGTGGTACAAAAATCTTGTCTTGGAGTTCATGTTGTTGGACAACAGTGAACCTACGAGCTATGAAGAAGCAATGGTGGGCCCGGATTCCAACAAACGGCTAGAGGCCATGAAATCCGAGATAGGATCCGTGTATGAGAACAAAGTGTGGACTTTGAAGGACTTACCATATGATCGTAAGGCCATACAGAATAAATGGATCTTTAAGAAAAGACGGACGCTGACGGTAATGTCACCATCTATAAAGCTAGACTTGTTGCAAAAGGGTTTCAAAATTTCAAGGAGTTGACTACGATGAGACTTTCTCTACCGTAGGGATGCTTAAGTCCATCGGGATCATGTTAGCAATAGGTGCATTTTTTGATTACAAGATTTTGCAGATGGATGTCAAAACAATGTTCCGTAATGGTTTCCTTAAGGAAGAGTTGTATATGATGCAACCAGAAGGTTTTGTCGATCCTAAGAATGCTAACAAAGTGTGCAAGCTCCAGTGATCCATTTGTGGACTGGTGTAGGCATCTCAGAGTTGGAATCTTCACTTTGATGAGGTTATCAAATCATTTTGGTTTATAAAAGTTTATGGAGAAGCTTGTATTTACAAGAAAGTCAGTGGGAGCTCTATAGAGTTTCTAATATTATATGTGGAAGACATATAGCTTATTGGAAACAATATAGAACTTTTAGAAAGCATGGAGATATATTTGAATAAGAGTTTTTCAATGAAAGACCTCGGAGAAGCTGCTTACATATTGGGCATGAAGATCTGTCGACATAGATCAAGACGCTTAATAGGAGTTTCACAAAGCACATATCTTGATAAGGTTCTAAAGATGTTCAAGATGGATCAGTCCAAGAAGGGGTTCCTGCCTATCTTACAAGGTGTAAAGTTGAGTAAGGATAAATGCCCCGCGACTATAGAGGATAGAGAAAAGATGAGTGTCATCCCCTATGCTTCAGCCATAGGCTCCATCATGTATGCGATGTTGTGCACAGGACCAGATGCCCGCCTCGCCATAATATGGTAGGGAGGTTTCAAAGTGATCCAGTAATGGGACACTGGACAACGGTTAGGAATATCCTTAAGTGACTGAAGACGACTAAGGACATGTTTCTTGTTTATGAAGGTGATCAAGAGCTCGTCATAAAGGGTTATGTCGATGCAAGCTTTCACACATATTCGGATGACTCTAAATCTCAAACTGGATATGTATTTCTTCTTAATGGTGGACCAGTAAGCTCGTGCATTTCCAAGCAAAGCGTGGTAGCAGATTCTACATGTGAAGCGGAGTGCATAGCTCCTTCGGAAGCAACAAATCAAGGTGTCTGGATGAACCAATTCATGACGGATCTTGGAGTTATGCTCAGTGCACTAGACCCGATAACCCTCTTCCGTGACAACACTGGCACCATTGCTCTAGCCAAGGAGCCCAGGTTTCACAAAAGGACCAAACACATAAAGCATTGTTTCAATTCCATCCACGATTACATAAAGGAGGAGTACATAAACATTCGCAAAGTACATACGGATCTGAATGTTGTAAACCCGTTGACTAAACCTCTTCCTCGGGCAAAACATGATCAACACCGTTTATTATCCATGCTAGAATTGTATTGATTGGAAAACCAAATACATGTGTGGACACATAGATAAATACTATGTCCCTAGTGAGCCTCTACTAGACTAGCTCATTGATCAAAGATAGTCAAGGTTTCCTGACCATATACATAAGTTGTCATTTGGTAACGGGATCACATCATTAGGAGAATGATGTGATGCACAAGACCCAACCATAAGCATAGAATTTGATCATGTTAGCTTATTGTTACTGCTTTATCCATGTCAAGTATCTGTTCATACGACCATGAGATCACACAACTCCCTAACACCAGAGGAATGCCTTGTGTGTATCAAACGTCACAACATAACCGGGTGCCTATAAAGGTGCTCTACAGGTATCTTCGGGTGTCTATTGGGTTGATGTGGATCGAGACTGGGATATGTCACTCCGTATGACGGAGAGGTATCTCTAGGCTCACTCGGTAATACAACATCACAAGAAGCTTGCAAGCAATGTGACTAAGGAGTTAGTCACGCGATTTTGTGTTACGGAACGAGTAAAGAGACTTGTCGGTAACGATATTGAACTACGTATGGAAATACCGACGATCGAATCTCGGGCAAGTAACATACCGATGGACAAAGGGAACTAAATATGAGATTTATTGAATCCTTGACATCGTAGTTCGACCAATAAAAATCTTCGTATAATGTGTATGAACCAATATGGGCATCCAGGTCCCGCTATTGGTTACTGACCGTAGGGTGTCTCGGTTATGTCTATATCATTCTCGAACCCGTAAGGTCTACACACTTAAAGTTCGATGATGGCTAGTATTGTTGAGTTATATATGTTGGTGACCAAAGGTTGTTCGGGATCCCGAATGAGATATCGTACGTCACAAGGAGTTCTAGAATGTTCCACAGGTAAAGAATGATATATAGGAAGTTCCGTTTTGGCCACCGGAAAAAATTGGGCGTCATCGGTACTGTACCGGGAGTGTCGAAGGGTTTTGAGGGTCCACCAGAAGGGGTCCACCCACCCCGGGGGGCACATAGGTTGAGAGGGGTGCGCACTAACACCTGGTGGGCTGGGTGCCTCTCCCACCTAGGCCCATGCGGCCAAGGGGTTGGTGGGGGCAAACCCTAAGGGGGTTGGCCGCCCTAACATGGGGGGCCAAGCCACCCTTTGTCCGCCGCCCCTCCTTTTTTGCGCAGCCCTAGGGCTGGCCGCCTCCACCCCTCCCCCTATGTATATGACAAGCAAGGGAGTGCATTCACACCCAAGCCACAATGCAGCTCTCCTCTCCCTCTCGTAGTTCTTGTCCCTCCTATCGTGGCATCGCTTGGCAAAGCCTTGCCGGGACAGCTCCACCACCACCGCCACCACGCCGTCGTGCTGCCAGAGAACTCATCTACTACTCCGCCCTCGCTCACTGAATCAAGGAGGTGAAGATGTCATCAAGTTGTACATGTGCTGAACACGGAGGTGTCGTCCATTCGGTGCTAGATCGGGACGGATCGTGATTGGATCATGGGACAATTCTTGATTGGATCGCAAAGACGTTCGACTACATCAATCATGTTTCTTAACGCTTCCCGCTTAGAAATCTACAAGGGTATGTAGATTCACTCTCCCTCTCGTAGTTGTTGATCTCCATAGATAGATCCTGGGTGTGCATAAGAAATTTTTGATTTCCCATGCAACGTTCCCCATCAATGGGTTACTATCTGCTAGGGTTGGGGTTAGATGGCATGTAGTTGGTTCTCTGTCCAACGAGGTAGGGGTACAATCTGCAAGAGTCTTGGTTACGTGTGGTGTGTTTGGTTCTTGGGAAAGTACAACCATGGTACTATCTACATCGATGGGTGGCACTGTCTTTTGTGAAGACCGTGTTTCTACTCCCTTAGATACTGTGATCACCCCCTTCAATTCAAATTCCTAATATACAAGAAAAAATAATAATGTGCAGACATTGTATAAAAGGCAGATTCAATAATTATCATATATGTTGTCTAACCAAATAGGAGAGAATGACACAATTTCACATATATGATGGCAAACTAAAAAGGACAACATGACACAATTTCAAATATATGATGGCTAACTAAACAGGATAGAATGACATAATCAAAAATATGACGGGTTTGTATATTCTAGTGACAGAAGGGGACAAGACACGTCTTTGTATTGTTGTCACTACCGATAAAATGATAGGTTAATTCATATTGATTGAGTTCTCTTTGTCTACATCACATCATTGTCTGCCAAACATTACTCTGTTTACTTAATACTCTAGATACATGCTGGACAACGATGGATGGATGGAGTTATAGTAATAGGTGTAGGCAGGAGTCTGCCTATTTGCTTATGGCTGTGATGCCTATATACACATGATCATTGTCGTGAATATCACATAATTATGCGCTTTTTTATCAATTGCACAATAGTAATTTATTTACCCGTTATATCCTTACTACCTGAGAGATGCCACTAGGGAACATTATGGCCCTTGAGTCTATTCACGTATAAGCTTAAAAGCGCTTCAATACCTTGCTTCCATTTATTTATTTTGCAATTTATAGTTATGTACTGCCCACCATAGTACTTATAAGCTTGCAAATAACGAGTCCAATGGGATTGACAACCCTCTTGCCCGCGCTGGGTGCAAGTGTTTGCTCTTTTGTGCAGTCGCTGAAGACGGGGGTTGGTTGTTACTCCTATTGGTTCAATAAACCTTGCTTCTCCACTGGGGGAAATACTTACCTATATTGTGTTGCATCACCTATTCCTCTTGAAGGGAAACCTAACGCAAATCACAAGTATCACCCATCACCACACCTCTCTCAAAATTTTGCAGTCTCCAGCTTAGACAGAAGAACATGTAACTGGTTCTAGAGAACTTCACTCCCCTCTCCAGACCATTCCTGAAGAACATCAAGATGCAACAGGTGATGAAGTGAAACTGTCTTAACTGGCTGTTGAAGAAATAGAGCCTCAAATTCCTCAGCCTGAAGGTTCTATTCACTCTACTAACAAAGAGACTATGCCTAATGCGACAACTAAAGAAAATGCAAATTCACATCGAATCACTGACAAGAATGACTCAGCTGGCTCTAGAAGGAAATCTTTGATATGAGTCCAACCAAGATAAATCTGCAACCAAAGCCCTCACTGCCAGTCAAAAGCAAGATTGTAAAGTGATCCAAGTTCATCAAGAGTGCAATGTTTGAGGATAAGAACTTCTTCATTGTCATATCTCCATATGATTCTGCCAAGACTAGGCATCAGAGATTCTGGACTCCAACACAAATCAACTTCTAGTATTTAGTGTTGTTCAACAAGAACAAAGTCTTCCCGCAGTGCTATATTGCTCATGTGGATATGGAACACATCTCATGCTTCACTCCGGTTTTAGTTATTCTTCATGATGCATGGTTGCTTGGACATTGTTGTGACATATGCGATTGGAATGAAGAGCTATTTTTTCAATTATATGCCACTATGCATCTCTCTGGTGAGGCTGACAACATTCATACATGGGCTCTTGACTGGATGACAGAGAATACTCATTACAAAGCCCCTGAAGTGAATTGCTTCGAGACCTCTCAGTTGACCCCCCTCAGGATGAAGCCAAAGGTCTATATGATGAGCCCGATCTTACGGATCACATGATGCGAGTGCTTATGGGGCCACTAGTTGAAGGAGAAGCTCCAAGAACAACATTTCTTCTGAAGGAATTGATGTATGTGCCGAGGACCGTCTACCGCATCATGGCCAAAAGCTTCAGACCAATCAAGAAAAACAAGAGAAATGACGGAAGTTGTGGGAATCATGAAGAATGTGTTGTTCTATATCATCCATGGTATAACCATCAACATTCGTGATTTCTTCCTAAGGACTTTGGCCACAGTTTCTCAATCTTCATATTATTTGAAGCCTTATTATCGGTGTCAAAACCGGCAGCCCTCGGGTAGGGGGCGAGCTGTGAGATTGGATCGATGGGTAACAAGAAATAGGGGACACGAAGCTTTTACCTAGGTTCGAGCCCTCTTTAAGGAGGTAAAACCCTACATCCCGCTCTTGCTTATATTATGGGTGTATTAAAGTATAGAGTTGATCTACCTTGGTATCGTAAGTTGTGGTCTAAATCCTAGGGGTGATGATGATGAATGTCCCTATATCATAATCCCCTATTGACTAGCATAGCCTCGGCTTATATAATGTAATAGAAGCCTAGGATTACTGGAGTCCTAGTCGGCTACGTCGGTGGAGAGGAGTCCTTGTCTTGATCACCAAGTCTTGTGGAATCTTCCTTCTATATGTCATGGGCTGCCCAAAGTGCCTGTTAGTGAACCACCATGGGGGTCCTCGGCACGACCCACCTGGTCCAGATACGATGTGGTGAGTACCCCATAGTCCAGGACACCGTTAGTAGCCCCCTGAATCAGTCTACAAGTTGGGGATGCTCCTCGGTTCTTCCGGACTGTTCTTCACCTTCCTCCATCAGTCTTGAAAGCTCGTTCAACAAATCCTCCCATCTTTGATATTTAGAATCACTGAGGTGAATCTGAAGAGTATCCTTTAAGTTCCTAGACTTTATTAATGCCTTGCTATTTTTTATGTCGCGCCTCGGGTTCGAGGTTTTTCCCATGTGACGGTGCCCTCCTGCGTCTGAGCTCCAATGTTGGAGTGCATCTGAGGTGGCTTTTGCAGCCGAGCTCCAACACCGATCTACATCTGAGGTGTCATAAATTACCTCATTCTTGAAATACTTGAAGGGGTTAGGCCGAGCTTAATGTGGGAAAATCCCTCTATGAAACCTCCCACTGGGATCCGAGCTTTACGCCGGACTGCTTTGCCACCTTGGCCTTGAGTTGATTCTTTATGGAGCGTTTTCGATTGGTGCAATTTATTATCTGTTGAGATGTACTAGTAGCCCTCAACATGCATGTCAGCCTAAAATCTAGGATGTACCTGAAGGATAAAACAAAACTGCTGATTCCAGTAGCCCCTGAGACTCACGTCGATTCACGAAATCGACATGAGGATCAAGTCCTTGCTCAACAGTATACTTCAGTAATAGAAACACGATGTGCAGTAGTCCCCGAGACTTAGGTTGGGTGCATCCGACCAACCTGAGGATTGTAATCTCCTTGGAAAATCTTTTGCACTTAAATTTTCTGCATTTAATCGTCAATGCAGTAGCCCCCGAGACTTGGGTTGGTTAAAATGACCGACCCTAGGATCGTATCTCCTCGGGAACTAGTCCAAATGTCGTGTCTATTTTGCCAGTGTTGAGGTGCGGGTATGCAGTAAATATATTGAGTTGTGGGTAAGAAAAGATTTCCCAGGCTGAATTATTACGTAAGACACCTCAGTCAAGAGGATATCCCGCCTCTAGAAAGAAAAACATACAAATGGTTTAAAGGTGCCATAAGCTCGGAAAACCAAAAAACTTTAGTAAACACTTTATGTCTGAAATAAATCAATTTTCTTGGTGCCAATCCAAGAATTGGTCTTAAAATTAGTTTGTGCTTCTGTCATGATTTAATATGATACATCTGATCTCCAGACTTCAAGCGGGTCAACCTTTGGCTTCAACCTCATATCCCAAAGATGGAGTGCTTCTCAAGCCAGTTTAGCAAACTAAACTCGAGTAGCTTTAGAGAGAAACTAGGCTACCCAACTATCACACTCGTGTCGGAAAAAGGAGTAGTAGAAAAAGACTTTGCAAGGACCAACAAGAAAACACATTTATTATAAAAATGGCTCATATAAATTTAAGATCCCCCATTTAACTTGGGTAAAGGAAGTTGTTTTGACGAATAACGCTTTTGACCAACACCATTTTTGAAAAACATGTTTTTTGTTTAACACGAATATAATGCTTGGTTGAACTGAATAAAAATTAAACATTTAAAAAATTGAACATGAAAATGACTTAGCTGGTTAATGTGCTCAGTGCTGATGACGTGAGCCGAGCTTGCGACGGGTCGAGGTCCCAACCTCTAAGCCGGTGCCGGGGTGCCCGAGCAAAGAGCTCAGCTTGATGAAGTGGTGACATAACATGTCAATGTGGCGGGGAGAAGCCCCTGGTCCATCTGAGGTGACGAAGTTGGTCCGCTAGTGACGCCAAAGTCTTCGGGGTAGGTTGATGAAGAGATGACGAAGCCCCCGGTCTAGCCGAGGTGTTGGAGCAGGTCGGCAAAGAAATGTCGAGGCCTCCATGTCAGCCGGCATGTCGAAGTAGGTTAGCGTGTTGGATGTTAGCTTGAAAAAGAGGCGACACAACGATACTGACACAGGTCAAAATTTGTGACACGATAAATGTCGGCTTGACAAAGTGACCGCACAACAATGCGAGTATGCCAGTCCCATGTAATATGTGAGGCGATGGTGTTCTCCTAATGATCATTCGTCCCTCATGATGCCGAACTCTTGGTCGGCTCACCGAGGTGATGATCCGATGAGGATGACCTTGGCTCAATGAAGCGATGATTTGCAGGTCGGCAACCGAGGAGCACCGTTGTTGGGCTGCTTTCACACCAACGCGTCGGTGAAGATTACCTCGGAAAAGGCTTCAAAATTTGCAGGCACGTGCTTGAGACCAAACACACTACTTTAGAGAAAAATTCCTTCAAAAAGGACGCCTGATAACCCGTTCATTAAAAAGACGAACTCGGGCCAGAATCATTTTCGCATAGAAAACAGATCCAAAAATTAATACATATCATCACACGATTCCCGAAGTTTGAACAGTCGGATCGAGTGGAAAGTTTGAAGGGTGATCAATATAGGAATTCCTGGGCCGATGAATGGTTGGGATTTCCAAAGGATATCTAAGCTGGATGTTTCCATATTCGACATGGCTATGGTATATCAGAGATTGCCAAAGATTCCTCCATCAGAACACGATGAAATTTAACAGGATTCTCGTAGCCTCAATTCCACATAATTCCACTAAAAAATATTCAAAGTGATGCTCGAAGAGACGGGGACGATAAACACAAATCTGGTGTCCAGAAAAACGGTTGTCAATCTATAGACGAAATATCGATCCTTTGTGATCACACAACGGGCTCTCAAGGAAAGCACCAATGTCGGTATCAAAACCGGAAAACCTCGGGTAGGGGGGCCAATATGTTAGGTCGGATCAATGGGTAACAAGAGGAAGGGGACACGAAGCTTTTACCTAGGTTCGGGCCCTCTTTAAGGAGGTAAGACCCTACATCCTCATCTTTCTTACATTATGGGTGTATTAAAGTACAGACTTGATCTACCTCGAGATCGTAAGTTCTCGCTCTAAACCCAAGGGGTGATGATGATGAATGTATGTATATCATAATCCTCCATTGACTAGTGATACGTCTCCATCGTATCTATAATTTTTGATTGTTTCATGCCAATATTATACAAGTTTTACATAATTTTGGCAACTTTTTATATGATTTATTGGACTAACCTATTGATCCAGTGCGCAGTGCCAGTTCCTATTTTTTGCATGTTTTTTGTATCGCAGAATATCCATATCAAACAAAGTCCAAATGCAATAAAAATTTATGGAGAATTATTTTGGAATATTTGTGAATTTTTGAGTTGGAATCACTAGAAACGGAGGCCCACATAGGGCACAAGACACCAGGATCCGACCCCTGAGCCAGGCGCAAGGAATCTTATATCCGGAAAAAAATCGTGTGAAAATCTCAGCGCAATCGGAGTTACGGATCTTTGGGAATATAAGAAACGGTTTTCGGCCAGATTTGGGGAATGCGAAACAGAAGAGAACAAAGAGGGAGATCCAATCTCGGAGGAGCTCCCGCCCCTCCGCCGCCATAGGAGACCATGGACCAGAGGGGGAATTCTCCTCCCCATCTAGGGGGAGGCCAAGGAAGAAGAAGAAGTAGGGGCTCTCTCCCCCTCACTTTCGGTGGCGCTGGAGTGCTGTCGGGGCAACGACCGAGACGGCGATCTACATCAACAATCTTGCTACCGTCAACACCAACTCTCTCCCCCTCTATGCAGCAGTGTAAGAATTCTTCTCCCCGATGTAATATCTACTTAAACATGGTTCTCAACTCCATATATTATTTCCCAATGATCTATGGTTATCCTATGATGTTTGAGTAGATTCGTTTTGTCCTGTGGGTTAATCGTGATCTTGGTTGGTATGATTGTATATTTTATTTATGGTGTTGTCCTACGGTGCCCTGCTTCTTGTGCAAACGTGAGGGGCCCCTGCTGTAGGGTGTTGGAATATGTTCATGGTTTGCTTATTTACAGAGTTGCGGGGGATGACAGCAGCCAAAACGCGGATAAGTGGGTTATGGCATATGGGAGTAAAGAGGACATGATACTTAATGCTATGGTTGGGTTTCACGGCCTTAATGATATTTAGTAGTTGAGGATGCTTGCTAGGGTTCCAATCATAAGTGCATATGATCCAAGTAGAGAAAGTATGTTAGCTCATGCCTCTCCCTCATATAAAATTACAAGAATGATTACTGGTACTTGTTATCGATTGCCTAGGGACAAATAAATTTCTTGTTGACACAAACCCTTTTACTAAACACCTAAATTTTATTACCTTGCAAAGTACTTCTAGTTTTATTCTTGCAAAATAGTTCTAGCATCACTCCAACAAAATAGTTTCATACTTGTTTTAGGTAAAGCAAACGTCAAGTGTGCGTAGAGTTGTATCAGTAGTCGATAGAACTTGAGGGAATATTTGTTGTGCCTTTAGCTCCTCATTGGGTTCAACACTCTTATTTGTCGAAGAAGGCTACAAAAGATCCCCTATACTTGTGGGTTATCAAGACCTTTTTCTCGCGCCGTTGTCGGGGAGTTATAGCGTGGGGTGAATATTCTCGTGTGTGCTTGTTTGCTTTATCACTAAGTTGTTGTTATTTCCTGTTCTAAGTTGTTCTCTATCTTTAGTTATGGATATGGAACACGAAACACCAAAAAAATTAGTTGTACTTTCTACTCATGGAGATGGGCAACCTCCTAAAACCCTCGATGCTCGTTATGTGAAAGATATTATGCACTACTTTGATAATCTAGAGAAAACCCCATTCAACTATATAATAGGAGTAACATTGGATCAACGTGAATACTTTAGGGATTATCGCTTGACTCGTAAAGTGAAATTGTTATGGGATCAAATTCATATATTGAAGTGGTATGCTTGGATTCTATGCTCTAGATATGATTATACTTGTTGCTCTAGGATGAATACGCCACATCTTCCCTCTTCATGCAAATTTAATGAGAATGAAACCTTAGCTTCTTATGCTAATGGTATATATGATTATTATGATGTGGAACGAATAGAAGAATTTGTTGCTTTTGAGGGTGCTTGTGAAATTGAATCTTTGTTTAGAGAGTTTGAAGATTTTGATGATTCAGTTTATAGACCTGAAAATCTTGCTATCCTTAAATATTGCTATGATAACTATCCAATTACGATATTGATGTGTTTATTGAGAAAGTCTCCGCTGTCCAAGAAGAGACTAATATTTTGCAGGATTATATGGAAGAAGAAATTGATGAAACTGCAAGCTCATTGGATGAAAAAGATGATGAGGAGAGCGAAGAACAAATGGAGGAAGAGGGGATTAGCTACCCATGCCTACCTTCTAATGAGAGTAAATCTTCAACTCATACATTATTTAAAGCCCCTTCGTTCTTACTAAAGGATGAATGATATGATAATTACTATGATCTAGTTGATTCATTTGAAATATCCCTTTTTGATGAACTTGATGCTTGTTATGCTTATGGCCAAGATGCCAATACAAATTATGCTTATGGAGATGAACTTGCTATTGTTCCTTATGTTAAACAGGAAATTGTTGCTATTGCACCCACACATGATAGTCCTATTATATTTTGGAATTCTCCCAACTACACTATATCGGAGAAGTTTGCAATTATTAAGGATTATATTGATGGGCTGCCTTTTACTATTTCACATGATAATTTTGATGAATATAATATGCATGTGCTTTCTGCTCCTACTTGCAATTATTATGAGAGAGGAACTACATCTCCGCCTCTTCATGTTTCCAACATGATAAAATTGCAAGAAATTGCTTATATTATGCATTGGCCTTTACTTGATGTGCATGAATTGTTCTTGTATGACATGCCGATGCATAGGAAGAGAGTTAGACTTTGTAATTGCTTGATATATGTTGCTTTGTGCTCACTAATAAATGCTAAATCATTGTTGATTCAAATTGGCTTTGATATACCTTGGGATCCGGGTGGATCCATTACTTGAGCACTTTATGCCTAGCTTAATGGCTTTAAAGAAAGCGTTGCCAGGGAGACAACCCGGAAATTTTAGAGAGTCATTTACTTCTGTTGAGTGCTTTTATAAAGTTTAAAAACAAAAAATATAGAGGGGAACTTAAAACTTTTTCAAAAAGAGAAGCGATTGAAAGGTGATGCATTGCGGAAGTAAGGGTCGACCTTGAACACTTGTGTTCATGCTCATGGAAACAATGTAGAATTTTTCATGAATATTCTCACAAAAATAATTATCCCCTTATAAAATTCCATTGTATTATAAAAATAATGTACCAAGGTTTGCCTTTAGGATGATTAGATTGCTTGTTGGTTTGTGCGGTGCAAAACAGAAACTTTGGCTGTAGTGTGCGATTTCTCATTTTTTTACTGGAATGTCAAATGGTTCTGAAACTTTTTGTAATGTCTTTTTATAAAAATTTTATATTTTGTCCTAATTTTTCAGAATTGTTAGAGTTACATAATTATGGTGGATGTTCAAATCTTTACAGACTGTCCTGTTTTCACTAGTTGTTGTTATAGCTTCATTATTTGCGTATGTTTGAATTCTTGTTGAAGCCTCCTTGACTTGGGGCCATATAATTGTGATATCATACAGTGGTTAATGTTTGTTTATAATTATACAATAATTTTACAGCTGTACATGATGGGGTTTCATTGACATATTCACTAACCCCGCCACTAAAAGTTCGGTTAAGTTTTGTATGGATGAAGTGTTCGAAGATCGAGGAGGTCTCGATGTGAGCATAAGGATGAGAGGCAAGAGCTCAAGCTTGGGTATTCCCAAGGAACCCCTAGTAAATATTCAAGTAGACTCAAGCATCTAATCTTGGGGATGCCCCGGAAGGCATCCCATCTTTCTTCAACAAGTATCGGTATGTTTTCGGATTCGTTTCGTTCACATGATATGCGTAAATTCTTGGAGCATCTTTTGTGTTTATTTTTCACTTTTATTTTATGCACCATGCTGGTATGAGATAGTCCATGGTTGATTTATAGAATTCTCATTGCACTTCACTTATATCTTTTGAGTATGGCTTTATAGAATGCTTCATGTGCTTCACTTATATCATTTGAAGTTTGGATTGCCTGTTTCTCTTCACACAGAAAACCGTTATTTGTAGAATGCTTTTTTGCTTCACTTATACTTATTAGAGAATGGTATTTTGTAGAAAGAATTAAATTCTCTTGCTTCACTTATATCTATTTAGAGAGTCAACGGGAATTGGTCATTTGCATGGTTAGTCATAAAAGCCTACATACAACTTATGGATCACTGAATATGATATGTTTGATTCCTTGCAATAGTTTTGCGATATAGAGATGGAATATGTGGGAGGTACTAGTAAAAGGTTGTGGTTAGTAAGAATATTGATGTTAAGGTTTGTGATTCCCGATGCATGCATGCATAGTCTATCATTATGCTATGAAGTTGGAGCATGATTTATTATTGATTGTCTTCCTTTGCGTAGAGGTCGGGATCACGCGATGGTTAACTCCTACAAACCCTTCCCCTAGGGGCATGCGTAGTAGTACTTTGCTTTGAGGGATAATAAACTTTTGAAATAAGTATATGAGTTCTTTATGACTAATGTGAGTCCATGGATTATACGCACTCTTACCTTTCCGCAATTTGCTAGCCTCTATGGTACCGTGCATTGCCCTTTCTCACCTCGAGACGTGGTGCATACTTTGTCGGCGCATCCAAACCCAGTGATATGATACGCTCTATCACACATAAGCATTATTATATCTTCCTCAAAACAGCCACCATACCTACCTATTATGGCCTTTCCATTGCCATTCCGAGATATATTGCCATGCAACTTTCACCGCTTCCGTTTTGATGACTTGAGCATTCATTATCATATTGCTTTGCATGATCATATAGCCGAGATAGTGTTGTGGCTCAGCCACCGTTCATCATTTTCCATACATGTTACGCTAGATCATTGCACATCATGGTATTGCCACGGGCATTCATATAGAGTCATACTTTGTCATAGGTATCGAGTTGTAATTTTTATTTCTTTTGAGTTATAAGTAAATAGAAGTGTGATGATCATCATTATTCATTATTAGAGCATGTCCCAGTGAGGAAAGGATGATGGAGACTAGGATTCCCCCACAAGTCGGGATGAGACTCTGGACAATGAGAGAGAGAAAATGAAAAAGAAAGAAAAAAATGAAAAGAAAGAAAGAAAGAAAAAAAAATAATAAAAAGAGAGAAGGGACATGCTAGTTCCACACTTGTGCTTCAAAGTAGCACCATGTTTTTCATATAGAGAGTCTCCTATGTTGTCACTTTCATATACTAGTGGGAATTTTCCATTATAGGATTAGATGGACACCCACTTAGTTTTCAAATGGAGCTTTCATACACTTATAGCTCGTACTGCATTTGTTGCATGGCAATCCCTACTCCTCGCATTGATATCAATTGATGGGCATCTCCATAACCCGTTGGTTAGCCGCATCGATGTGAGACTTTCTTACTTTTTTGTCTTCTCTATATTTACCCCTATCATCATACTCCATTCCATCTATGGTGCTATATCCATGGCTTGCGCTCATGTATTGAGTGAGGTTGAAAAGGCTGAAGCGTGTTAAAAAGTATGAACCAATTGCTTGGCTGACACCGGGGTAGTACATGATAAATACTTTGTGTTAAGAAGACAAAGCATGACAAGACTATATAATTTTGTAGGGATAGCTTTCTTTAGAGTTGATATTCTGAAAGACATGATTGTTTGTTGGGATGCCTGAGTATTGATGTATTTATGTCAAATTATAGACTATTGCTTTGAATCACTTATGTCTTAATGTTCATGCCATGACTAGACATATGATCAAGTTTATGTTAGGTCGCATTCCACATGAAAAAATTATCTTTTTTATCATTTACCTGCTCGAGGACGAGCAGGAATTAAGCTTGGGGATGATGATATGTCTCTGTCGTATCTATAATTTTTTATTGTTTCATGCCAATATTATACAAGTTTTACATACTTTTGGCAACTTTTTATATGATTTATTGGACTAACCTATTGATCCAGTGCCTAGTGCGAGTTCCTGTTTTTTGCATGTTTTTTGTATCGCGGAATATCCATATCAAACGAAGTCCAAATGCAATAAAATTTTATGGAGAATTATTTTGGAATATTTATGATTTTTGGGAGTTGGAATCACAGCAAACGGAGGCCCACACAGGGCACAAGACACCAGGATCCGACCCTTGAGCCAGGCACGTGGTGGTGGGTTGTGCCCACCTCGTACGTTAGTTGGAGCTCTACTTCGGGCGCAAGGAAGCTTATATCCAGAAAAAAATTGTGTTAAAATCTCAACGCAATCAGAGTTATAGATTTTCGGGAATATTAGAAATGATTTTCGGCCAGATCTGGGGAACGCGAAACAGAAGAGAACAGAGAGGGAGATCCAATCTCGGACAGGCTCCCGCCCCTCCGCCGCCATAGGAGACCATGGACCAGAGGGGGAATTCTCCTCCCCATCTAGGGGGAGGCCAAGGAATAAGAATAAGTAGGGGGCTCTCTCCCCCTCGCTTTCAGCGGCGCCGGAGTGCCGCTAGGGCAACGATCGAGACGACGATCTACATCAACAATCTTGCTATCATCAACACCAACTCTCTCCCCCTCTATACAGCAGTGTAACACCTCTTCTCCCTGCTGTAATATCTACTTAAACATGGTGCTCAAGTCCATATATTATTTCCCAATGATCTATGGTTATCCTATGATGTTTGACTAGATCCATTTTGTCTTGTGGGTTAATCATGATCTTGGTTGGTATGATTGTATATTTTATTTATGGTGCTATCCTACGGTGCCCTCCATCTCGCGCAAACGTGAGGGTCCCCCGCTGTAGGGTGTTGCAATATGTTCATGGTTTTCTTATTGTTAGTGTTGTGGGGGATGACAGCAGCCCAAACGCGGATAAGTGGGTTATGGCGTATGGGAGTAAAGAGGACTTGATACTTAATGCTATGGTTGGGTTTCACGACCTTAATGATATTTAGTAGTTGAGGATGCTTGCTAGGGTTCCAATCATAAGTGCATATGATCCAAGTAGAGAAAGTATGTTAGCTCATGCCTCTCCCTCATATAAATTTACAAGAATGATTACCGGTACTTGTTATCGATTGCCTAGGGATAAATAACTTTCTTGCTGACACAAACCCATTTACTAAACACCTAACTTTTATTATCTTGCAAAGTACTTCTAGTTTTATTCTTGCAAAATAGTTCTAGCATCACTCCAACAAAATAGTTTCATACTTGTTTTAAGTAAAGCAAACGTCAAGTGTGCGTAGAGTTGTATCGGTGGTCGATAGAATTTGAGGGAATATTTGTTCTGCCTTTAGCTCCTCGTTGGGTTCGTCACTCTTATTTATCGAAGAAGGCTACAAACGATCCCCTATACGTGTGGGTTATCAACTAGCCTAGCGTCGGCCTATATAATGTATCAGAGGCCAAGAATAACAGGAGTCCTAGTCGGCTACGTCGGTGGAGAGGAGTCCTTGTGTTGATTGCCAAGTCTTATGAAATCTACCTCGTATATGCCATGGGATGCCCAAAGTGGCCCGCTAGTGAACCGCCATGAGGGTCCTCGGCCCGACCCACCTGGTCGGGAGACGACGTGGGGAGTACCCCCTAGTCTAGGACACTGTCACTTATGCACCCTGGATCATAAGATTCATCAGAAAAAGGTCTTCAACCAACTATAAGGCAGACTGTCACAATCATCTCGGCTATTTGTCGCCGATTGGAATTCTTCAAAGAACAATTTCATCAGTACCTGGTAAAGGCAAAGCTATTATTGATGAAGGGACACCTCCTTTGGATGGTCAATTTTGTCGACCACCATTTGAGTCGAGACGTGACAAAACTGCCTCCCAAGACACTGCAACAAAGGCTCAGATCAAAATCGTCAAGGTTCTGCTCCTTGTGTGATGGCTCATCGTGGACTCCTCATAAGCCTTCATTAGAAGCTAGATTGCAATCATGACTGGGTTAAGCGTCAACTTGTTGCTATACTCGCTAACGTGACAGTGACGCAGAACTCGGTGAGGAAGAACCGTTACTACGCCCATCAGATTTGTTTTACCGTAGCTGGGCTATTCTATCACACCTCAAGATAGGTGAAGAACTTGCAGAAATGGACTTCGAGCGGAACTTTGATTTTTCATACCTACCTAAGAAGAATTTCAAGAAAGTTCAAGTTCATCAACTTGTGCCCAGCTCATATTCATCATCTCGCACCATTGATGAAGTTGAAAACCTCAAAGACACTGCTGCTAGACCTTCATCAACAATCAACCCCAACAACAATGTTGGTGCTCCACCACCACCTTCAAGATGAGATTCTTGAGGGGCGCTAGTCGTCAATTTCGTCTCCTTTTGGTCATTTGATGACAAAGAGGGAGATATTTGAGTTAGTCTTCAAGTGGGTCTTTATATGGGCTGCTACTTTTGTTAAGTTATAACTCTAGTTCTTCTGACGTGTTTATTGTAACGAGTTGTAAACTTAAGTTAGATGGTTGTCTGACGCATTTGAACTGCTTTTTGTATGTTTTATCCTTAAATTCATATCTATGGACGCATGCTAAATTTCTTCAGACACCATTTTGAAAGATGCATTGCAAATTCTTCATGTTATATCTGTTGGGAAATGTTGCATGGGAAACAAAAAAATTCCTACGCACACGCAATATCTATCTATGGTGATGAGCATCTACGAGAGGGTGAGTGGATCTACATACCCTTGTAGATCGCTAAGCGGGAAGCGTTAAGAAACGCAGTTGATGTAGTCGAACGTCTTCGCGATCCAAATCGCCGAGCGTCCCGTGATCCCGTCATTATCCATCTTCCGATCCAATCACGATCCATCCTTCGATCCCATCACGATCCGTCCCACGATCAAATCACGATTCGTCTTGCGATCTTGATCACGGTCCTTCCGATCTAGCGCCGAACGGACGGCACCTCTGCGTTCAGCACACGTACAGCTCGATGACGATCTCCACCTTCTTGATCCAGCAAGAGGGAGTGGAGAAGTAGATGAGTTCTCCGGCAGCACAATGGCATGGCGGCAATGGTAGTGGAACTATTTCGGCAGGGCTTCGCCTAAGCACCACCGAACTAGACTAGAGGAGAAACCGATCTAGATGAAGTAGAGGGAGCACGTGGCTATTAGGGTTATATTTCCCCTCTAAATCCTCTAGTATATATAGGAGGGAGGGAGGGGAGGAGGCATCCTCAAACCCTCAAGAGTTGGCCTAAATTGGAGGTGGAGGAATCCTACTCCAATCCTTTTAGGAGTAGGATTCCTTCTTTCCACTTCGAAACTCTTTCCACCTCTCCACCTTTGGGTTTTTCCCACCCCTAGCTGCATGGGACTTCGTGAGGGGCTCTGCCAGCCCACCATGGGCTGGTTTACGTCCTCCCACAGCCCATGTAGCATCTTGGGTCAAGACACCCCTCCCGATGGTCCCCTCGGTACCCTCCCAACACTCCCAGTACACTACCGATGAGCCCGAAACTTTTCCGGTGATCAAGGAGTTGGTCACGGGGGATACCAGAATACAAAAATGAGAAAAGAGTATAAACCTGTAACAAGGATAACTAGGTATAGTGATCCAGGAGCTGATGACATAGATACCAAAATACAGAAACGAGAAAAGAGTACAAAGTGGTACAATGATAACTAGGTATAGTGATCAAGGAGTTGATCATGGGGATACCGCCAAAGTCTCGCCTCGGGTTGTGTAACATATCCCGAGGGAAATTTTATGTGGCAATACAAGGTTATGGGTGTCTAGATCTCTCTAACTATTATTTTCTAGAAGGGTGTTCTGAACTTGTCCACATATGGTCAAACCTATAGGGCCACATGCTTAACGTTAAGCAACATTTAAGAATGGTATGATTTGATGGAGTTTGGGAGAAGGGTTCCAAACGTGTTGCAGAGGATATCAAAAGTGTTCCAAGAGGCCCTGCAGTGTTCCGATGATGTTTGGAAGTGTTTAGGAAGGTCCTAGAACATGGTAGAAACTTCTAAAAAATCGTGGAAGGTACTAGGGCAGTTTGGAACGATCCTATTGCAACCTTTCTTGGGGGCAAGGCATCCTGGTGGGGCCAGGTCAATTGAACCCCCTCTGGCTTAGGGATAAGTCAGGTTAGGTGGAGTCTTGGTAGGACTCCTCTGGCGCAGGAAGTGAGTTCTCCTACCTAGTCCACCAACCCCCTCCTCCTCCTGGCCGCCTATATAAGGGGAGTCAATGGTGCACCAAGAGGTACACCAACCCCTTTTATGACCCCCTCCACCTTGTGGTGTTTTGTCTTTTCTAGCTGGCATTTCTCTCTTCCTCCCATTTATATCAAGACTCGCGGCTACTTTCTTGTGCTAGTCGATGATCTGTTGTAGTGTCTATACTTCAGTACGCGTGGACACCTTGGAGGTTTCGTAATCTTCAACGCTAGATCGGGCGGATCTTTGCGAGGAGAAACTCTCGTGGCGGAGGTATAACCAAGTTGCGGGACTCGGAGCACTCGACTAAATCATCCTCTCCACTGTGTTGATGTATGCGTTGATGGTACGATGTCATCACCTGCACCTTGATACTGATCTTGGTCGGCCAGTGCGCGTACAATTTTTTTTGCATAGTACATTCCCATGTACCTTATATTTTTTACTACAAAAATGAGTTGCACAATGTATTTTGAAATAAGGGAATAAAAAGGAAATATGGATATGGTTTCTAGGCTATAGCATGTATAAGGTTTCTAGGTTATATATCTTTATAGAGGGGTACTCTTAACAAAGACTAATTTGGTGAGGCCCAACTGGAATAACAAGAAGCATTGTTGCCATTGCGACGAGGACGAAATAATTCACTACTTGCTTTTTTCATTCCCCTCTACAAGGCTATTTTGTGCTAGACCATTCTTCTGGCTTTGAATCTCCGACCGCTAACAAGCATCTCCGATATGTTTGGAAATTTCTTGTGTGGCGTTAGTAGACAACTTAAGGCCTAAATTATGATAGGGATGTGTGGTTTATGTTGCGGTATTTGAATTTATGGTAAAAAGTTTTTAAAAAATATACTCAAATGGCTAGTCGTTGGATTTGTACATAGCGCTCATTGTGACATTTGGAGGCACATGTTGCCACTTGAAATTGGAAGCACGAGCTATGCCTTTTTAGAGAAAAGGCATCGATTGAGCTCGAGACAAGGCTCCAGCCTAGACCAACTTTTAGTTAAGAAAGCCATCAACCGACCAGGATTACAAGCATATGCCCTTAGGCATAGAGAAGGAAAATACACAGAGTTAAAATACAATTGCGCTAGAAAGCAACAAACTAAGCCTCACACGCTTTGAACAAAGAAGATACACAATGAAGCATGAAGCCATAGACGCGAAGGTCCTCCTCCATGAATGAAGCACTCGGAACAAGAACACGTCGGCTCAAGAGGATAGAGGAAGAGCGGCACCATCGGGGAATGCCATCACCAAGCTACTACGAACCCAAGTATCCAACCAAATCCATCTTCAAAGAAGGCCACAACCTCCTCGCCTGGATCTAAAGGCTCTGCACCATCACAAGATAAATAAGTTCGCCCAAGAACAATGACGAATGCCCCCAAAAGATGATCTACCAAAGGTTCTCCTTGAATGGAACATGATAGTTTCCCATGTCCAGTAACCAGAGGAGGGGTAGCTTCAATCTAGGACGAAGGAATGCACAACCGCTGCCAGCACTCGCACCCAAACAACACCCACTGACCACAAAGCTCTGAAAACAGTGCCTGCAAGAAGGATACAACACATAGCGCATGGTCGACGCGTGAGGGAGTCTTGGATTAAGGGGTCCTAGGGAGGCCGACCTATCCCTATGGGTCGGACTATATGGGCCACTTACCGAACACATGATTCATTGAAGATCTTATCTCCAAGATGAAAGCTTTGGGAAGTATGGCTTGTGCTCCACGTTTGATGTAGAAAATAGGCATGTTTATCTCTTCGGTGTGTAACCGACTATGTGTAAACCCTAGGTACCCTTGGCGTCTATAAAAGCCGAAGGGTTTTAGGTTATAGGCACAGTAAAGCTCATCTAGGGTTAGCTATTCGATCTCGAGGTAGATCAACTCTGTAACCCCCATACCATAAATACAACCAAGCAGGACGTAGGGTATTACCTCCATAGGAGGGCCTGAACCTGGGTAAATCTGTGTCCCCTTCGTCTCCTGTTACCATCGGTTCAAGTCTCACAGCTTGGGACCCCCTACCCGAGATCTGCCGGTTTTGACACTGACATTGGTGCTTTGAGTGAGAGTTCCTCTATGAGCATTCAAGGGATCGATGTCTCGCCTTGTCATCAACAAAGTGGTCCACAATATGGACAGTGTCATCCCCGAACCGATCTTCGCCTTCGGCAGCGTTGTGCTGCACGCCGACCCGACTGGCCATCTAGGCCGAGTCGAGAGCTTCACCCCTAATCGAGAGGTCAGATTGGGGAACCTAGAGTTCTCTGTAGACACTCAGGGTGACTTGTCACTAACCGGGCTTGCAACTTTGCTTGCCACGCCCGAAGACTCCGAGCCTTTAACCTTGGGTTTCTTCTCCGGTCACACCAGCGGGGTCAACCACGATGGTGTACCCACTCTTGGTCCGAATCCGTACATAGTGTCGGAAGGCCAGACACTTGTTCTTGTCGAACATCCTCCCCATTCGGACGCATCTGAGGTCAACTCCGAAGATTCTGAACAGTATGACCCGAGCAATCCCTCAATGTTCGATGAAACTCTGGATCAGATCTCATCGATGGAAATTTCCGATGATCCGGCCGCGATCTTTGTTCAGATCGGCTACAGTACGGCCCTGGACGAATTTTTCGACCCACCCACCACCCACTTGATAGCCACAGTCGAAGATTTAACCGACATGCTGGACTATGCCTCCGATGAGGCAGAATACATGGATGAAGAGGACTGCGCCCCCACCGTTGTTAATATCGGGCGATGGGCTGTCACTTCTACATATGACGTCTACATGGTGGACACTCCTAATGGCGAAAAAACGCCTAATAATGACGATGACAAGTCGCGCGACGAACCGTCAAGGCGCCAGAAACCGCATAAGCGGTCGAAAGGCAAAAAGGGAAGGAAAGCCATTATTGGCACTGGGAACGGAGTTATGCCCAAGGACCGCGGCGACCCTGATATCCCCGTTAGAGGGTCAGGAAAGGCCTGAGGACCACAGCAACCCCGATGACATCAACGACTCCGAGGACGATAACTACCTTCCCCAGTCGAGGAGGAGGATATCCCGGCAGCCGATGACTTGGACATCCCTGATAACCATGAAAATCAGGAACTATTCAGACAGTAGCTCATGGAAATGGCGTGAAGCCTGAAAGCTAAGGACCGGTAGCTTAAAGCCGAACAGGATGACCTCAATGATCGATGGACAAGAGTCCTCTCAGCTGAGGAAGGACATGGAGACGGTCTATCGGAACAGCCTCCCAGAAAACTCCATTGGATGCTGGGAAGACATGGAGGATGCATTCCGCTCAAACTTCCAGGGAACCTATGTTCGGCCGCCAGACTCCTTCAACCTAAGTAACGTCGTACAAAAACCCAAAGAGTCTACACGACAATTCTGGAATCGGTTCGTGACCAAGAAGAACCAGATTGTCGACTATCCGGACGTTGAGGCAATAGCCTCCTTTTGGCATAATATTCGGGACGAATAGTTGGCTCGCCAGCTCGGCCGGGATAAACCGCATACCATGTTCGCCCTTACTTCCATGATGACCTGCTTTTGCAAAGTCAAGACAATTGGCTAGCAAGATGCAACCATAATTCCGAAGTACCCAGAACCTCCGAGGTTCGGGCTGGCAACGGGAAGCCCAAGCGCAACAAGAACAAGTGTTGGCATAATAACAATGATGCCGATGATACAGCCATCAACGCCGACTTCCGCAATTCCTGTCCTGGTTAGAGGAAGAAGCCTCCTAAAGGCAATCGCGATGGACCCACTCCGCTAGAAAAAATCATGGACAGGCCTTGCCAAATCCACGAGACCCAAGAGAATCCCGCCAACCACACACACGACAATTGTTGGGTGTTTAAACATGTCGGCAAGCTCCCACCCGAGGATCAAAGCAAGTGCCCTCACAGCAAGGATGAGGATGGGCATCGGGGTCCGATTGGTGGCAATCAAAAGAAATTTCCTCCGGAAGTCAAGACGGTAAACACTATATACGCCACCCATATACCCAAGAAGGAGAGGAAGCGCACCCTTCGAGAAGTCTATGCTGTAGAGCCCGTGGGCCCGAAGTACAACCCATGGTCGGCATATCCAATCACCTTTGATTGGCGCGATCACCCGAGCAGTATCCATCATGGGGGTACGGCCGCACTTGTCCTCGACCCCATTATCAATGGGTATCACCTCAAAAAGTCCTAATGGACGGAGGAAGTAGCCTGAACCTGATTTATTCAGACACGGTGAAAAAGATGGGCATAGACCCGTCACAAATGAAACCCAGTAACACCACCTTTAAAGGGGTGGTTCCAGGTGTTGAAGCCCGATGCACGGACTCCGTTACCCTGGAAGTTGTGTTCGGCTCGCCCGATAACTTTCACAGCGAAGACTTGATCTTCGACATTGTGCCCTTCCGCAGCGGCTATCATGTCCTGCTCGGTCAGACAGGGTTTGCCCATTTCATAGTCGTCCCGCATTATGCATACCTCAAGCTCAAGATGCATGGCCCCGAAGGGGTCATCACTGTTAATGGCAATACCGAGCGATCTTTACGAACCGAGGAACATGCGCTGGCCCTCGCGGCCGAATTTAGTTACAAAGATGATCGGCAAGTTCTGGCATTTGTCATAAAGGCACGCAAGGTTGGGAAGCGACCTCGCCTGCAAGACGAACTCCCGAAGCCTTCCTCTCCCCTCAAATAGGGACTCACTCCCCATCGCACGCCCCCAATTCCAGGCGAAGTACGTGCCAAGAAGGCACAACTTCGCACTTAAAATTCCATGGGCAGCGGTGGGGAAATAGAGGTGGGAGTCCGGCTAGACTGGACTACTACCATTCAATACGTCTTCGGATACAATACACGAACCATTGAAGGGCCCACCAAGGGTGTAAAGCTTATTCATAATTCAGTGACTTTTCAAGACCTTGTTTGCAAGATCCGTTCGCCGAATAACCAAATATCAAGAGTCAACTAGCAATAGGGCACATCGAGGATGTAAGGCCACCAATCGAAGACCCCTGGTACAACCTCTCTTGTAATCTCTTTTTTCAAATACCTGTAAGCAGTTGCTTCGGCACTCCGAATAATAAGAGTTATGGAGAAAACAAAAAATATATAGTAGCATTTTACATGTTTGTATGGTTGTCCTTTTTGGCACATATTTTTGTTTTCTCCCTCTTATCGCAACACAGTTCGATATGTTATGATGCAACCAGATAATATACCGGGGGCTTGAGCTTACAAACAAATCGCCTTACATTTGTTTTATTATGTGTTTGGCGTCTTGGACTTCACTTTATAAGCATCGGTTCCGAACTATGTCCTGGGTCAATAGTTGGATTGGCCCGCTCCTGTGATTGCCCCTTTACATTCCGCTCATTTGGCTAAAAGGGCGAAGGGACAACCCCTGCAATTGTGTCTCCGGTTAGTGGGTCAAGCACCTCAGGGGAGAAAGCCAAAAACTGACCGTCATAGTATGCGAGAGCCGGTCTGTGAATCCGAGCCTGAAGTGTTATGCTTACATCCTCGTCAGAGGACATTCTGTGTTGTGCGAAGGGTTTGCTATCCATGCGAACCAGGTGATGCTGGCCTTAACCGCGGTTCATCCGAACATCGCAACACTCCAGGGGCTAGTCCTTACCGCCCCCCCCCCCCCCCCGCAGTCCTTTTCGCGCCCCTACGGCTAAGTGAAAGACATAAGGCACTATAGTCTGATTGCCTAGTCTGCCGCACTCTATCGCCTTCGGGTTCCAATCACTCGGCTAAGGAATATTGTGCATTGGCAGGGACACCCCATGTAGTATCTACATGGGGGCTGAAGCCGACGACTCGCATCTTTCAGTTTCAAACGGCCACACAGGAGTTATAAAGGAATGCAAAAACATCAAAGCTTAATAAATAACTTATAAAAAAACTTTCAAAAGTCTTTGAACACATTACAATTCATTCAAATACATTATCGCCCAAACACTGAGAAGATATCTCCCAAGCACCTTCCATTACTCCGGCAAAGTATAGCTCGTGGTGTATATGCTCCTTCCCGAAAGACGGCGGGGCAGTGGCTACCTTCATCAGATCCAGCCCCGATCAATGCACCTTGGCCTTGGCAAGGGCCATCTGCACTCCCTCGATGCAGGAGGAGCGCTTCACGGTATCGAGGCGGGGCGAAGCAGCAATTAATTTCTGCACCAGGCCAAAGTAGCTGCATGGCAGTGGCTTACGAGGCCATAGGCGGATGTAGAGGTCCTTCATGTATGGCTCCGCCATTTGGTGTAGCTCCATCAGCTACTTCAACTGCTCCACGAGATGAGGAGAGTGCTCGGGGGCTCCGAACTGTGCCCAGAACAAACGAGCTTCGTTTCCTTCTTCTTTCGAGGTGACCAGCTGATTGGCATCCACCACGCTCTTCTGGAGATCGGAGGAGGCGCTTGAGGAACGCCACACCTGGGTAAGCAATTTGAATTTGCTATCCCCAAAGACGCATTGTAGTAAGTATGGCTTACCATCCACTATGTCCTTCGCTTGGCGGACCTCCTCCTCATAGAACCGCCTGTCCACCCGCTCCTTCTGAAGATCGTTCTTCAAGGTGAATAGTTCGGTCACGCTCTCCTTGCCCTTCTACTCCAGGGCCTCGCACTTGTGGCTGGCTTCCTTGAGCTCCTGGTGGACCTCCACCATACGAGCCTCATGCTTGTCGCTGGTGGCTCGCGGGGCGGAGAGGGCGGTAGCCGCTTCTTTGGTTGTCGCCCTCTCGATGACTGCTTGGTCTCTCGATTGTTGGAGCTCGGCCTTGAGCCTCTCCACCTCTTTCGCCAAAGTTGTGTAAACATTAAACATTATGAAAACCTGCATGGACAATGTTCGGGTAAAAGTGTTAGGGCAAAGGTATTTGGATTTTGTTTTGACCTACCTTGTGCGTCGTCGAATCTTCTATTGAGGGCATCAACTTCATCCTCGAAGCGTTTAAGCTTTCGATTCAGTTCATCCAGTTCGGCGCCATTTATGGCCGCCGTTGATGACGAAGCATGCAATACACATGCAGTTGACATATTACATGGGTTCTATACTCCTGAACTATATATATTCCGATCATATGTCTGACCTTATTAGGGGCTTATCCAACGCTCTAGACACATAATTTGTATCTAGTCCGACAGATCCATGATTGACCCCTAGGTAAGTTATTTCAAACTCACCTAGGGCTCGGGGGCTGCCATGTATATAATAATAAAAATAAATAAAAACTTTGCAAATAAGAGTATCATGTGACTTACTTGAAAACCCGTCAGGAGACCCTTGAAGGCCTCCTTCAGTCCGTTGTCGACGGACTGAATGCTCTGTAATACCGCACCCATATGGGTGCGGTGCTCCTCGGAGATGGAGGCGCTCGATAGAGCCTCCTCCATGATCGGCCACCCATTGGCCGGTGGTGCCGGTGGTGATAGGATAACCCGATCACCGATCGGAGTTTGAACCAGTACCTCCGGAGGCATGGTGCACTCCGAAGATGCCCTCTAAGGGGACTGAGCGACCGCTCCTCCGGCCTCCTCGGTATCCAGGAAGGGTACCTCCCCCCGGTCTTTAGTGACTGAGGTATTAGCCTGAGCCATTATGTATTCTCCCCTGTTGCTGGTGCCCGGCTCCATAGGAACATGCTGGTGTAAGGGCATATTTCTCCCTAAGTGGCTTTGGTGATTGATGACAATGCCTTTGCGGACTAATCGTGTGCATTGAGCATTTCAGATATCTCAGGTCTAGGCACAAGACGATTCGGTGCCCCTCGGAATCTCTCGAAGACGGCTGTTCTCTACGTTTCCTTTCGGTGGATTTGAGTCGTAGGAAAGCCATACAATTAAGAGGGGGCTGCTTCAGAAAGGTCTCGGTGGAATCAACACGTACACATCTATTCCTTTGCACCACCTTTCCTTCTCTTCAATGGAGCCCCAACTCATTTTCCTTCTCTGTGCAAAGGAAAGCCTGCTAGGTGTTTGTGTTCAGTGGTCTGCGGTAGTAATGCTCAAAGGAGCGGTAATACCGCAGGTGCCAGCGGTAGTACCGCTCGGTGGAGCGGTAGTACCGTTGTCTCCTGCCCTGGCCCCTATACCTGCGGTAGTAGGCGCGGATGTAATTTTTTACATCCGCCCTACTATGGTAGTACCGTGATTCACGTCTGGTACTACCGTCCCGGACTTTTTCGCAGAGTTTCCCTCTGCGGAGATATGCACGGAAGTAATTTTTTACTTCCGTGCACCTCCAGTAGGCTACCTCTGCCGACTGTGCGGTAGTACCGCACGGGCTCACGGTAGTACCGCTCCGGTGGTTCTACCGCCTGTTATCCTATGCAAACGGCTAGAGCCAGTTACTTCTGCATGAGCGGTAGTACCGCACGTGGCTGCGATAGTACCGCGGGCCGTCACGGTAGTACTGTGGCTATTGCGGTAGTACCGCGACGCACGGGGATGAGGGAGTGGATAACGGTTGGATCTTGTCCCCCACTATAAAAGGGAGGTCTTCTTCCCCAAGAAGCTTACCTCTTCCTTCCCAAACTCCATTGTTGCTCCAAGCTCCATTTTAGCCCGATCTCTCTCCCTAGCCAATCAATCTTGTTGATTTCCTAGGGATATGTTGAGAAGGCCCCGATCTACACTTCCACCAAGAGAAATTTGATTCCCCCCACTAATCCCTTGGGGATCTTGTTACTCTTGGGTGTTTGAGCACCCTAGACGGTTGAGGTCACCTCAAAGCCACATTCCATTGTGGTGAAGCTTCGTGGTGTCATTGGGAGCCTCCAATTCAGTTGTGGAGATTGTCCCAACTTTGTTTATAAACGTTCGTTCGTCGCCTTCAAGGGCACCAATAGTGGAATCACGACATCTCGTATTGTGTGAGGGCGTGAGGAGAATACGGTGGCCCTAGTGGCTTCTTGGGGAGCATTGTGCCTCCACACCGCTCCAACGGAGGCGTACTTCCCCACAAGGGAAGGAACTTCGGTAACACATCCTCGTCTCCACCGGCTCCACGTTTGGTTATCTCGCATCTTTACTTCTTGCAAGCTTTTATTGTGTTATATCCCTTGCTTGCTTGTTCTCTTGTTGTGATTAGCATCATATAGGTTATTCACCTAGTTGTACATCTAGCTAACTTATTTGATGCTAAACCTTAATTGTTAAGGAAAAGTTAAAAATTGTTAGTTGTCTATTCACCCCCCTCTAGTCAACCATATCGATCCTTTCAATTGGTATCAGAGCCACGTCTCTCTATTAAGGGTTTCATCACCCGAAGAGTATGGCTAGCGAAGAGGTGCGTGTGGGAGAACTTCCCGAGGCCATGGGTGTGAACACGGTCTCATGTGAGGATTTGAACGAGGCTTTGTCCTTACTCAAATCCTCCATGGCGACCGAGGTTCAATCCATGTTTAAAGATTTCCTTAATACTCTTAAAACGTCTATTGATGCGGGGCAAGTGGTCAAACCCACTAACTCGTCATCGAATGTCAACTCCAGTAAGGAGGGGGCTAGTGCCGACAAAGATAATCATTCTCAAAGAGTTAACGGGTCGGGGAGCTTTGCCTCTGTTCCCCCTCCCGTGGTCTATGGAGGACCGGTGCACCCACCTCATATAGTTAATCTCGGTCCTCCTCCTAAACTTGTTAAGAATGATTTTGCTAACTGGGTTTTTAGTATCAAGTCTCATTTAGATCACAGCTCAATTCATCTCATGAGAGTCATTGAATAAGGATGTTATCCTCATGATCCACGGAATCTTACTCCAAGAGAACAAGCGGATAAACAGCAGAATTCTTCCACCTTGTTCATACTCCAAGCTGCTATTCCTCCTGAAGATCCACCTCACCTGTGGCCCTTCACTATTGCTAAATAATGTTGGTAACACATCATATCCATGTACAAGGGCAGATCAAGCATTCAATGGTCAAACTATGAAGTTGTTCTTGATCAGTCAGATGAGTTTGTGATGATAGAGGATGAGGAACCGCGTGAGCTCTATAGAAGGGTGACCGCTCTCGCTGTTTCCCTCAAGGATCATGGCATCAAGGATGTGGATGATACTTGGATCAAGCGTAAGTTCCCGAAGGCTATCATGCCCTACAACAAGGCCATGTCCGTTGTCATCCGTCAAAGGCCAGACTTTCACACCTTATCCTCTGGTGATGTGTTGGATGAATTCATTGCAATGAACATCCTGAACACGACTGCCGACAATGCTCTCGCTCATGTTCAACGGTCAAGGAAGTCCTCTCCCAATCTTGCATTGAAGGCAAAGGTCAGTCAAGAGGAAGAAGAAGAAGAAGAAGAAGAAGAGGTTTGCCCCGAGGACACCAAATATGCTTATCATGAGCACATGGCTCTTGCGTCTAGACAATTTTGGGGCAACAAGAGAAACTCAAGGCCCAACTTCTCCAAGAACAACTCAAATGAGTCAAACAAAAAGCAACGTGTGAGAACTTGCTACAACTATGGTAATGTAAGTCACTTTGTGGTGGATTGTCCATATGAGAAGAGGGAAGACGATGGTGGCAAGCTCATTCGCAAAGATAAAGCCAAGTCTTTCCCAAACAAAACCAACTTTATCAAGAAGACTCCTCACAAAGTATTGGTAGCTCAAGAAGAGTATGCCTCAGATGATGATGTTGATGACGAATACACAAGTGGTGAAGGAATGGCAATGGCATCTGTGGCAATTGCCTCTTCTACCCCGACAAAGGTGTCACTCTTCGACGCCCCCAATGAGAACATCGTCGCGAGGTGCCTCATGGCTAAAGGTATCACTAAGGTAACCTCCAACGTCATAACCTCAAACATTAAGACTTCCATTTCTTCCACTTCATCCTTAGATTGTGTAGATGAACTTGAGGAGGGGAAAGAGGATAAAAATGAGTTTGACAAATTCATGTGTAAACTCAAGGGAGAGTCCAAGAAGCACTTCATTGCTCTCTTGGAACAACTTGGTGAGGCCCATGAAACTATTGAGTCTCAACAAGAGTGTCTTGAGGAACTAAGAGGTCATAGTCGTGATTATGCCGATGAGATAGCGCATCTATCTATTACTCTTGAGGAAGAGCAAGGTCTTCGTATGACTCTTGAGGAGTCAAAAAATGTTGACCTTACTAAATTACGTAAAGATTATGATCATGTTATTGTTCTTAACCATTCTCTCATGTGTGAGAAGGTTGCACTTGGGGTGGATCATGATCGTCTCAAAGTTGAGCTTGACACACTTCACAATGCTCACAAGGCATTGACGTGTGCTCATGCCTCTCTTAAGGAGTCACATGATCAACTCCAAGTGAAACTCACTAAGGAAATTGCCACATGTCCTACTTTTGTCCTAATTGATAATGCATCTGCTACTAACCCATGTTGTGAGCATGCACACCTTGTGGAGGAAAATGCCAAGCTAAAAGAGCAGCTTAAAAAGGGTTTGGTGACGTGTATCCAAGGTGAGAAGACACTCAATGACCTTCTGAGTACTAAGAAGGAAGTTGTGACAAAAGAAGGAGTGGGGTTTGTACCCAAAACTGATGAGAAGAAGAAGGTAAACACCAAGGAAGCTCCATCGCTCAAGCGAACCTTTGTAAGAGCTGGAGAAGGTCCTCATGAGAAGAAGAAATACCAAGTTATGTTGGAGAATGCCAAGAAGGGCAAGAACAAGAACATCCAACCCAACAAGATCGGCGACTTTAACCCCTCTTATGTTTTATGCCGTGCTAGTGATGGGCATGTTTATGCCAAATATGTTGGTTCTTCTTATGAGTACATTGAATGGTCTATTTGGGTTCCTAAGACCCTTGTTGCTAACATGAAAGGACCCATTAAAGAATGTGTACCTAAATCCAAACATTGATCTCTTGTAGGGGTTTGCTTCTGGAGGAACATCATGGTTGCTCGATAGTGGAGCGACAAATCGTATGACCGGGAGCAAGGACTTGGTGGTGGATGTTCATCCTGACACATCTCTGGCCACCCAAGTCTCATTTGGTGATGATGAAATTTCAAAGGTATTGGGTCTTGGCAAGGTGGTAATCTCTCCGAAACTCACCATAGAGAAGGTCATGCTTGTTGAGACCCTCGCATACAATTCACTTTCAGTTCATCAACTTGCAACCATGGGTTTTAGTACCTTCTTTGGTATTGACTCTGTGACCCTTTTGTGGAGCAAGACTCTTGAAGTAGCTTTTGTTGGGCATGTCAAGAACGGTCTCTATGTGGTGAACTTCTCGGAGCAACCCACTAAGACCGCGACTTGCTTAATGGCTAAAGTTGATGTGGGATGGCTCTGGCATCGCCGGCGAGCCCATGTTAATATGAGATCTTTGCAAAGTCTCCTCAAAGGGGATCACATCCTTGGACTAAAAAATGTGAGTTTTGCCAAAGATCGTGCTTGCAGTGCTTGTATCGAAGGAAAGCTACATGAGAAGGCTCATCGTCCAACCACTACAATATACTCTAAGAGGAACTTAGAGCTCCTTCACATGGATCTCTTCGGTCCTCCATCTTTTGATAGTCTTGGTGGAAGAAAATATTGCTTGGTGATTGTGGATGATTACTCGAGATATACTTGGGTTTATTTCTTCAAGAAGAAGAGTGAGACCCAACAGACCATCATCGACATTGCAAATGAAGTCCAACACCAACATGATGCAAAGATTTTGATGATTAGAAGTGACAACAGCATTGAGTTCAAGAATTACACCCTAAATAAATTTCTCAGTGAAGAAGGGATCAAGCACAAATATCCCACACCTTAAACCTCTCAATAAAACGGTGTTGCTGAGAGGAAGAACCGGACATTGATTGATGCAGCAAGAACCATGATGGCGGAGTTTAAATCTCCGTACAACTTTTGGGCTGAAGCCATCAACATAGCGTGCCATGCATCTAATCGGCTCTATCTTCGCAAAGGTTTGAACACAACCCCTTATGAGATTCTTACCAAGAACAATCCCAACCTCACATACTTTCGGGTGTTCGGTTGTAAGTGTTTCATTCTCAAGAAAGATGCTCGTTTGTTTAAATTTGAATCTAGAGCCCATCAGGGCATATTTGTTGGTTATGCTGCAAACTCTCATGCTTACCGTGTCCTCAACAAGTCCACGGGACTCATTGAGGAGACGAGTAACATAGAGTTTGATGAAAATAATGGCTCCCAAGTGGAGCAAAGTGGAGCAAATCTTGTGTCATGAAATTCCCCCCCCCCCCAAACCATAAGAAGAATGGGTGTAGGATACTTCCTACCCATTGAGGAACCCCTTGTGGCCAAAGGAGAAGGACAATGTTCCACTCCAGTGGAACCATCACCGACGCAAGACTCACACGCTTCCGAAGAACAAACTAAAGGTCCTCTACCACATGAACAAGATCAAGGGCAAGATCAATTCACTGATGATGGTGTCTCACCAAGTGATTCCCAAGATCAAGTTCCCGTGTCCGAGCAATCTCAAGATCATGATCTTCTTCAATATCAAGAGCAAGCTCAAGAAGGCGCTCAACATCATCAAGATGATGAATCACAGAGTGTTGTCCCTCAACCTTCCATGGAAGAAATCTTAGAGAGACAAGCCGCCAAGAATGCCACCAAGCTCAAAGTTAGACAACATCTGTTGGAGAACGTCTACAGTGGCTTGCAAAAAGGGGTAACCACTCGTAAACAATTAACAAACTTTTGTGAACATCATGCGTTTGTTTCTTGCATTGAGCCCCTTAAGGTCAAGATGTGCTTGAGGATATGGAGTGGGTTGAAGCTATGCACGATGAACTCAACAACTTCGAGTGCAACCAAGTGTGGCGACTGGTGCCAAGACCTAAGGAGAATCACAATGTCATTGGAACGAAATGGATCTTCAAAAACAAGCAAGATGCGAACGGTATTGTCATTAGCAACAAGGCAAGACTTGTGGCACAAGCATACTCCCAAGTCGAGGGTATCGACTACGGTGAAACCTTTGCTCCTGTTGCTCGCCTTGAATCTATTCGCATGTTGCTTGCATATGCCTCTCATCATAATTTTAAAATATATCAAATGGATGTCAAGAGTGCTTTTCTTAATGGCCCTCTTAAGGAGTTGGTATATGTCAAGCAACCCCCGGGGTTTGAGGATCCCAAGTTCCCCAATCATGTATACGTTCTCGATAAGGCTCTCTATGGCCTTAAACAAGCCCCATGTGCGTGGTATGAGCACCTTACCGAGATGTTGCAAGACAGTGGGCTTGAAATTGGGAAAATTGACCCCCCTCTTTTTACAAAGAGGGTCAACGGGAACTTGTTCATATGTCAACTATATGTTGATGATATTATTTTTGGTTCTCCTAACAAAGCTTTCAATGAAGAGTTTGCCACTTCGATGACAAACAAGTTTGAGATGTCCATGATGGGAGAGTTGAAGTTCTTCCTTGGTTTCAAAGTCAAGCAACGAAGTCAAGGTACCTTCATCAATCAAGCCAAATACACTCAAGAAATGTTCAAGAGGTTCAAGATGGATGAGCTTAATCCTCCCAAGGCCAACACTCCCATGCCACTCAAATGCCATCTTGACAGCGATCCCAATGGTAAAGCGGTGGATCAAAAGGTATATCGCTCCATGATTGGATCCTTGCTTTACCTTTATGCATCTAGACTGGATATCATGTTAAGTGTGGGTATTTGTGCACGATTTCAATCCGCACCTAAGGAGAGTCACCATGTGGCTGTCAAGCGAATCTTTCGATATTTGGCTCATACCCCAAACTTTGGCTTATGGTATCCGAAGGGGGTTTCATTTGATCTCGTTGGATATACTGACTCGGATTGGGCGGGAGACCGTGTGGATGGAAAGTCCACTTCTGGAGGCTACCAATTTCTTGATCGGTCTTTGGTAAGTTGGTCTTCAAAGAAACAAAATTGTGTTTCTCTCTCATCCACCGAGGCCGAGTATGTAGCTGCTGCCAGTTGTTGTGCTCAGATCCTATGGATGAGGCAAACTTTAAAGCATTACGGTGTTAATTGTGACAAAGTGCCTCTTTATTGTGATAATGAAAGTGCCATCATGATCTCCAGCAACCCAGTTCAACATTGCAAGACAAAGCATATTGATATTCGTCATCACTTTCTTCGGGAACACGTAAAGCGTGGAGACATCAATCTTATTCATCTGAGCACTAACGAACAACTTGCAGATATTTTTACTAAGCCATTAGA
Source organism: Hordeum marinum (assembly GCA_022496015.1). Lineage (NCBI taxonomy): Eukaryota > Viridiplantae > Streptophyta > Magnoliopsida > Poales > Poaceae > Hordeum > Hordeum marinum. Next base: position 364,305,870 of record CM039673.1, on the reverse strand, counting down.
TGAAGCAAGATTTCGCGAGTTAAGGCATGAGCTAAATATCATTGATTCGAGCAATGTGGATTGACTTAGTGCACACCTCCCCACACTCATCGTTATGTCTTGTCTAGGTGTAGGCATAGATTTAGGGGGAGTCTAGTTCTCTCAATGAACTATCCCTCCTCCTATTATGCATAAACTAATCAAAGTCTTTCACACTTGCCATTTTTTATGGTTACTGTGCTTCAAAAGACGAGTCTTGGTCATGGGCCCAAGGATAATTCTTCGCGGTGCCATACCATCTGACTCAAACATAGGTGGCTCTAGGGCCACCACCCTCTCTTCATGTGAAGTAGAGGCTCACTATTTGGTCCTATTTTATTCTCTCTTCTCCGATGGAACATGCTCGTGTTTTTATCTTGGATCATAGTTTATCTTGTCTCTTGTTTTTGTGTGGAAATATCTCTCTCTCATTCTGTTATTCGATTTTATGCACTGAGAGGGCAGCACGGTATTACCATGGAGGACCACGGTACTACCGCTTGGAGCGGTACTACCGCTTATCGTGCGGAAGTAAAAAATTACTTCTGCCCGTTGAGAGGTACTACCGCGATGACCGCGGTACTACCGTAACAACGAGTGCGTGTGGGGGTTAAGAGCCGGTAGGGGGTTTCCCATCTTCCCCATACCCCATTTGCTCTCTTCCCCTCACGTCTCTCTCTCCTGCTCTCAACCGTCGCCGGAGCACCTCGCCGGATCTCCGTCTCCGGCCACCCACTTCTTATTTGCTCCGGTGGTATCATTCCCCACCTCGTCCTCTTGCAATGGACCTCGGTATTTCCGCAATCCCTTCTTGTTTTGCTTCTCTACTTTTGAATCTAGGTTTTTGGGGAAATATGAGATGGTCTAGCTTTGTTTGATCCAATCTATGCATGAGGAGATATTTTGAGGGTGTTATTGCGGTAGAAGTGCGTATTGATCGGATAAAACGGGATAATTTTCGATCTAGGGCAGTACCAACACGATCTGTAGATTTGTGTTCTTGCAAAATTCTGCCCCGTGCGGTACTACCGCACCTTGTGTGGTACTACCGCTCGTCGGGCCGAAGTAAAATATTACTTCCGCTGATGCCACGGTACTACCGCTTCCACGGTACTACCGCGTCATGGGCGGTACTAATTTTTTACTTCCGTCCGCTGGGCGGCAGTAAAATCTTACTACCGCTCTAGCCACGGTACTACGGCTCCCAGTGATACTACCGCATCTGTAGCGGTAGTAATTTTTTACTTCCACTGACTGGGCGGTAGTAACACTTTACTTCCGCTCCAGCCACGGTACTTCCGCTCCAGCCACGGTACTACCGCTCCTAGCGGTACTACCGCGTCTGGAGCGGTAGTAAATTTTTACTTCTGCAAAACGTGCTGGTACTACCGCTCGATCCACAACTACCTCGTTTTGTCCTGTCTATTCTCCCTTCTACATGCTTTTCGTGTCTGCTTTCGTCCTTGCCTTACTTTTTCCATTTGTCCATTGTGTTTGCGTTGTCTGCCATAGGTGGTGGCTCTGGTTCCAGCTCTGCTCCAAGACATTCCAATCCGTCTCGTGACACAAGCTCCAAACGGCTCCGCAATCCTGATGCTCCTAAGGGATCCAATGATCCACCCTGCAATTTCCAGAGAACCGCATCCAAGCTCAAGCAACCAGTTGAGAACTATGAGGTCATGCCCCAAGCTGAGTTTCTAGCTCGACGGTTGATCAATCCCTACGACAAGCCAAGGGAAGTTTCCAAGGCCAATGACTTGTTCTGGTCCAAGTAGCAGTATCTTATTCACATTGATGTGATCAAGGGCAAGAAAAATCTATATGTTCCTGTCTAATACATTGATCTAGAACACATGAGGAAGCATTCGCAATACTTTGGTGAGGCTTTGGAGTTGGTGCAGCAGTTTGCTATCGCAGACATCATCTCCTTCCACCTTAACTTTAATCCCGAGATATTGGGTCAGTTCTTTGCCTCTATCCACTTTCACTCTGATGCGGAGCGGACCATGACGTGGATGACCCATGGTGAGCGTTTGTCTGCCACCTAGAAGGACTTCATGGACTTGCTGCATGTTCCTAATTCCAGGCGTGATGTGCCAATTGGACTGTGCCCTCACGACAACCCTCAGCCAACATGTAAGGAGCAACTAGTGCCTTTCTACATTCTGAACACTTTACGATCTGGTGAGCAAATTCCTGTGCTCAACCCATTCCTTGATGTCATGCACTGGATCTTCCGCAACTCTCTGTTTCCTCGCATGGGAGACAAGGACAAGGTACACTCCTATCTGGTGGATATGTTGCTGCTATGTGAGAAAGGAAGAAATGAAGACCTTGGCATCCTTGATGTGTCTCACATTATGTGGTCTGAGCTTCGCACTGCTGTGTTTCATCGTAAGGTCCCCATTTATGGGCCATACTTGTTCTACATGATTCGTGCTACTTGGGACAAGACCTTTCCAGGTCAGGACATGCCGAGCACTTGTTTCTTCATGATCCCATCCGTTTGCGTATGAAGGACAAGTGGGCCAACACCGCCACTAAGCCAACTTCTGCTCGTATGGAGGTTGATGAGGATGAGATCGAAGAGGAGGAAGATAACAGTTTTGAGTCCTATGTCCCGCCATCTTTTGAGCCATCTTGGGCCAAGAAGCTCTCTAACAAGATGAGGACTTTGTTCTGTATGCAGGCCAAGGGTCAGTATCAGGCTCACGTTTCTCAGAAGGAGAGTCGCCAGCATGACAATCATATTCTGAGGAAGCTTGGCAAGACCATCTCGAGTGGGTATGAGAAGGACATCACCCCTGAGACCACTTGGATGGCTAAGCAGCAGTTCCAGTGGGCTGATTCAGATGCGGAGTCCATCCCAGACGCTTCAGAGGAGTCAGATGACTGATCTTTCTGCATGGGAGCTACCACCTATGTGTTAGGTGTCCTCTGTGCCTTTTTGGCATCTCGATGCCAAAGGGGGAGAGAGTGTAGGATTTGCGCGTATTTGTGTTTGTCTTTTCGTCGTCTCTCTGCTTTCGTTGAACTTTGGTTTGTGTCGTTTGTGTGTGTGTGACCAGGAGACTTCCTCTATTATATGGTGTGAGACATATGTTATCACTACTACCTTATTATTGTCTAGTATGATTTGTAGCTTGTGAGTATGTCTATTACATACCCTTATCTTAATGCTCACATGATATGCCTAGTTTCCATACTTAGTTCTGTTCTTTCTGTTGCAAAGATTGCATTGCCTATAAAATATAGGGGCAGTGTTGATCCTAGTGTGTGTGCCTTGCAGTCCAAAGCATATCTAGAATATTCACACATCTAGGGGGAGCTCTTCTATATTTTGTAGGTCTTGGATTTTGCATATGCTCATTTTATATCCTTATGTGCAAATCCCGTATTGTCATCAATCCACCAAAAAGGGGGAGATTGTAAGGGCATATTTCTCCCTAAGTGGTTTTGGTGATTGATGACAATGCCTTTGCGGACTAATCGTGTGCATTGAGCATTTCAGATATCTCAAGTCTAGGCACAAGACGATTCAGTGCCCCTCGGAATCTCTCGAAGATGGCTATTCTCTACGTTTCCTTTTGGTGGATTTGAGTCGTAGGAAAGCCGTACCATTAAGAGGGGGTCTGCTTAGGAAAGGTCTGGGTGGAATCAACATGTACACATCTATTCCTTCGCACCACCTTTCCTTCTCTTCAATGGAGCCCCAACTCGTTTTCGTTCTTTATGCAAAAGGAAAGCATGTTGGGTGTTTGTGTTCAGTGGTCTGCGGTAGTACCGCTCAAAGGAGCGATAGTACTACAGGTGCCAGCGGTAGTACCGCTCGGTGGAGCGGTAGTACTGTTGTCTCCTGCCCTGGACCCTATACATGCGGTAGTAGGCACGGATGTATTACATCCGCCCTACTATGGTAGTACCGTGATTCACGTCCGGTACTACCGTGCCGGACTTTTTCGCAGAGTTTCCCTCTATGGAGGTAGGCACGGAAGTAATTTTTTACTTCTGTGCACCTCCAGTAGGATGCCTCTGCCGACCGTGCGGTAGTACCGCACGGGCTCGCGGTAGTACCGCTACGGCGGTTCTACCGCTTGCTGTCCTATGCAAACGGCCAGAGCCAGTTACTCCCGCATGAGCAGTAGTACCGCACGTAGCTACGGTAGTACCGCGAGCCATCACGGTAGTACCGTAGCTGTGGCGGTAGTACCGCGACGTGCGGGGATGAGGGAGTGGATAACGATTGGGTCTTGTCCCCCACTATAAAAGGGAGGTCTTCTTCCCCAAGAAGCTTACCTCTTCCTTCCCAAACTCCATTGTTGCTCCAAGCTCCATTTTAGCCCGATCTCTCTCCCTAGACAATCAATCTTGTTGATTTCCTAGGGATAGGTTGAGAAGGCCCCGATCTACACTTCCACCAAGAGAAATTTGATTCCCCCCACTAATCCCTTGCGGATCTTGTTACTCTTGGGTGTTTGAGCACCCTAGACGATTGACGTCACCTCGGAGCCACATTCCATTGTGGTGAAGCTTCGTGGTGTCGTTGGGAGCCTCCAATTCAGTTGTGGAGATTGCCCCAACCTTGTTTGTAAAGGTTCGGTCACCACCTTCAAGGGCACCAATAGTGGAATCACGGCATCTCGCATTGTGTGAGGGCGTGAGAAGAATACGGTGGCCCTAGTGGCTTCTTGGGGAGCATTGTGCCTCCACACCGCTCCAACAGAGACGTACTTCCCCACAAGGGAAGGAACTTTGTTAACACATCCTCGTCTCCACCGGCTCCACTTTTGGTTATCTCGCATCTTTACTTCTTGCATGCTTTTATTGTGTTATATCCCTTGCTTGCTTGTGCTCTTGTTGTGATTAGCAACATATAGGTTATTAACCCAGTTGCACATCTAGCTAACTTATTTGATGCTAAACCTTAATTGTTAAGGAAAAGTTAAAAAGTGTTAGCTGCCTATTCACCCCCCCCCTCTAGTCAACCATATCGATCCTTTCAGCTGAGATGAAACCTCCGTGGTGTCCTTCATGGCACTTAGGGTGGCGGGATGCGAGGCATTCTCGCTCTTTGCTAGTTTGGCGGGCAGGGTCTCCCCGTCCGATATTTGATCGGTGGGAAAAGCACATGCGGGGGGCTGCGAGGTTGATAAATGCCCGCATGTTATTAAACTATAAACTTATTAATGATAACTAACAGAGTCTTCGGATTCTCACCTTCGAGCAGGGGGCTTGACCCTTAAGCTCCTTCGTGGAGCCCTCTCGAAGTCATCGGACTCGGTATCCGAGTCTGAACTATCGTCAGACAGAATTACCTATGACCGACACACCCTCTTTGGGGCAGGAGAGGGTGCCACCTCCACGGCGTCCGGTGACGCTGCTCTCTTTCTTGCGAGGGGGAATCACCATCCCCCTCTTCTTCATCCTCATCCTCATGCTCCTATTGATTCGAGGAGGCATGGGTTTCTTCGGACGCAGCCTCCGGCTGGTCCCTGATGCACAGGCCTTCTCGGCCTGGTTTCTTCTTCTTCTCTTTCTTTGCGGGCACCTCGTAAGGCGCATCTACAAGCATCTCCGCTAACAGCCCGGACCTAGGGTCTTCGGACTGAGGCACCGGGCAGTCGATGCCCGTGGCTTTACTCAGCCATTTCTGCGAAGTGATCGGAAAAGATGTTATAGATCTTTTCTATGAAGTACGAAGCCGATCAAACAAAATTATACCGTACCTTGGAAGCGGGCTTGGCGGCATGCAGGCCCCGATCTTCCTCCTCGGATGGCCAATCCTCTTGTGACTTGAAAAGTGCCTTCCACAGCTTCTCCTGCGTAGTACGAAAGAGGTGCAGAACTGTGGGCGCATCGTCAAGCTGATGAGCCCACATGGGAGTATCCCGGCGCTAGCAAGGGAGGATGCGCCGCCGGAGCATAACTTGGACCACGTTGGTCAGTGCAATGTCGTTGTCGATCATAGAACCAATGCACTTATGCAGGTCGCTCACTTCCTTGTTCAGTCCCCAGCTAAGGCCCTTGCGGAACCATGAAGTTAATCTAGTGGGGGGACCGAACCTGAATTCGGCAGGGGGAGTCTAACCTTCTTCTCATGGTTCTATGATGTAGAGCCACTCTTTCTGCCACGCCTTGATGGTGTCGATGAAGGTGCCCGATGGCCAAATGACGCGGGTGAGCTTGCCGATGACTGCTCCACCGCAGTCTGCAAGCTTCCCGCTGACACACTTCGGCTTGACTTTGAACACTTTTAGCCATAGCCCAAAGTACGTCTCGAATCGTAGGAAAGCCTCGCAGATGAGGATGAATGTTGAGATGTGCATGAAAGAGTTTGGCAGGAGGTTGTGGAAGTCGAGGCCGTGGAAAAACATCAATCCCCTGACGAAGGGGTGGAGCGGGAAGCTCAACCCCCTGATGAAGTGGGGGAGAAAGACCACCCTTTCGCCCGGCCGGGGAGTGGGGATTACTTGGCCCTCCTCCGGCGCATGGTGAGGGATGTCAGCGGGGAGGTAGCCGGCCTTCTTGAGGTCAAGGATGTCTCGGTCGGTGACCGTGGAGGCCTCCCACTGACCGTTGGAGCCCGCCATTGATGAGCTTGGAGGTGGGGGCGGAAGACCTAGATCTGTGCACCGGAGGCGCAGAGGAATGGAAGGCACACAAGACGAATGGGGAGCGTGAATAGGCTTTGGGGTTTTCTTCCCCTTTTATGAGACTTATTGATTCGGTCTCCCCTCGCAGTGCCGTGAATCCCTCTGCTTTGCGAGGTGTGCGAGCCGTTGTGCGCATGTGGTTAAACATATACCGTGTAAAACGGGGCACGATCAGTACATTGATAGATCATGATGATTAAAACAGCCTCGAACCGCGAATCGAGTTTGTGTAACTGGCCTAGCGGTCATGGTGGGTCGTGACCTTTCGTCACAAAGGTCGTGAGAGGACATAATTTTGGTCCTTGACATTTGGCCTTCAAGGCCAGCCTATTTATAGTGTTCGGATGCGCCACTATGCGGAAAGCTACTTGTCATCGGAGGCCGAACTAGGTTCGGTGGGAAGAACACACCTCGCAAGCCGAAGACTCTGATCGTGTGAAGCAATTGAAGCTGAGACCCTTGGTGTTGGAGGCAGGTTCGGGGGCTACTGAGGGAGTCCTGTATTAAGGGGTCCTCAGGAGGCCGACCTATCTCTATGGGCCGGACTATATGGGCCACTTACCTAACACAAGATTCATTAAAGATCTTATCTCCAAGATGGAAGCTTCGGGAAGTACGGCGTGTGCTCCATGTTTGATGTAGCAAATGTGCATGTTTATCTCTTCGGCGTGTAACCGACCATGTGTAAACCATAGGTACCCTCGGCAACTATATAAGTCGAAGGGTTTTAGGTTATAGGCACAGAACAACTCATCTAGGGTTAGCTATTCGATCTCGAGGTAGATCAACTCTGTAACCCCCCATACCATCAATACAACCAAGCAGGACGTAGGGTATTACCTCCATAGGAGGGCCCGAACCTGGGTAAATCTGTTTCCCCTTCGTCTCTTGTTACCATCGGTTCTAGTCTCACGGTTTGGGACCCCCTACCCGAGATCCGCCAGTTTTGACACTGACATGGCCCAATAAAGCTAGGGCTTTTGCCCGGGAGAACTATGGAAAGGGGAAGTGGGGGTCAGACCTGAGAGACGCCTCCAAGTGAGGGACACGATGCCCCCGGGCATCACCGTCGTCATGGCCAACCATGGCCAGTCAATGATTTTGTCCAGTTTGGGCTCCAGACCCACAACCCGAGAGCTAGGGACCCAAGGAAGCACGACCAGACCAAATGGGAGAAAACATGTCGGACAGGGGAGGGAAGGAGACACCAGATCTAGCATCGTCGACCAATGAGGCACCCACCACACCACACCCACATCCATCGAGATACCACCACCCACGCGGTCAAGAACACAAGAACCAACACCTGCACCGCCGCTCATAGTAGGGCCGGTGGGGCTTCACCAAATGAGGTCACCGCCCCCAAATTCGAAGCCCCCCTACACGAGGCAAGGCAGCATCTGGTTCTATCGCCACCTTCCTTGGCAACGTCTTAGACTTTCCCAATGGCATCCTCAAGATACAGTGAGGGTAGGGGCAGGGAGGGAGCCTACAACACGGCTAGGGTTTCGCCCCCACACCCCTGAGTCGTCTAAACCTGCACGGGCGATGCTTCGCCAACAATTTTGAACATCAGTCCGCTAATGCATAAATGTGGCATGTAATATGTGTTGGATTTGTTCTATCTTTTGGCTTTGGCTTTGACTTTTATTCTTTATGGATTTTGTGCATCAATTGAAGCATCGGTTGGCATCACCCTTTCTAGATTTTTCGTGACCTTGCACATTTTGGTGCAAATATAAGTTTACATTACCTTGTAGAAAAATAATAAATTGTTCATGTTTGAATATTATAATAGTATTTTTAGTATTTAGTACTTAGTAGCTCGTTATTATTTTAAAAGAATCCATAAAGTATTACCATGAGAAAATATATGGAGAGAATATAGATAGGACACCTTTTTGTAGGCAAGGGGGTAGGAGACCAAGTTGGCGAAGAAAATGTGCTTTACTTTGGAAATCTGTTTTGCATGAATGCCTCATTAGCATGCACTTCTATCCTAGGAGGCAAAACATTTGAACATAGCAATCATAACATACCAAACATGCTATCGATTTGTTGGTTTCCCCTCACAATATAAATCTTTGCTCACTATCAGCAAGTCTAGCACATTTGTCATATGGACGACCTGCATGACATATATGAAGCATACTTCTTGCGCATTTGGAGGCTACGGAGCCAAAACATTTTTCTTCTTCTTACAAGTAGGTTCTACTTGTGATTGACTACAATGATTCTTCCCCAACAAACGATAATAATGTAGACAAAAAAAAGTCGTGGTGCAACTTACATTAATATAACATCTAATACTTAATTAAACTATAAACTAATTATCTAATAGTTGCGGTGGCAACTCGACTTGCCAACGAGGTTAGTTGTGGCCATGGCCTAGGCCACCACGACCATGACCGACGGGGGAGGGGTCAAGTGGGGAGGTGGCAAAGCGGGAATCGATGTCCGCTAACACCACCTCGACAGCCACGTCCCAACGCGACTATGCTCCCATGGCGATAGCATCGGGTACTGAGGGCGTCTATGACCCGGAAGATGGCCTCTGTACGCTCGCCCCAGGCCGGCCATTCGCCCATGGCAGACACGGGGCAGTGTCGAGTGTGCGGTCCCAAATCCTTCGCTCCCTTTCCGCCTCATCTCTCGGGAGCTCGGCAATGCCCACTTCCAGCTGCCCCAAAAAATGGTAAGGGGTCTGCTAGCTTTTTTCAGAAAATGATTTGCATAGATATAGGTGGAAAGGAGGCAGGCCAAACAGATTTGCGAGCGCCCGAGAGAGGAATGGGAGAGAAGGGAGGATGAGGTGGCCTTTTATAGGCTGTTATTGAAGGAGTCCTAGATTAAGGGGTCCTTGGACGTCCGGCCTATTTCTGATGGGCCGGACTCATAGGCTTCTTGCTGAGTATAGGATTGACCAAAGGCCCCATTGCCAGGGAGGAAACCTCACGAGTCGTGGCGTGTCTTCCAAGTATGGGATGGTAGATAGGCATGTTTTTCCCTTCGATGTGCAACCGACCATGTGTAACCCTAGGGACCCATGGCGTCTATATAATCCGGGGGGGTTAGATTGTAGAGAAAATAAACTCATCTAGGGTTCTAGCTATTTGATCTCGAGGTAGATCAACTCTGTAACCTTCATATCATCAATATAATCGAGCAGGATGTAGGGTTTTACCTCCATAGGAGGGCCCAAACCTGGGTAAACATCATCTCCTTCGTGCCTTGTTATCATTGATCCTAGTCTCATAGCTCGGGACCCCCTACCCGAGATCCTCCAGTTTTGACACCGACATTGATGCTTTCATTGAGAGTTCCGTTGTGATCGCCAAAGGAGTCGATGGCTCGCCTTGTCATAAGCAATGAGATCTTTAGCCAGGATGTCCCCATTCCTAATCAGATCCTCAAGAGCGGCGACATCTTGTCGCGTGCCGACCCGATCGGCCATCTTGGCCAGATCGGAAGCTTCTTCCCCGATCAAAAAATCAGATTCAGAACCCTAGAGTTCGTCGCTGATTCACGAGGAGAGCTTGTCTTGATGGAACCCTCAAATCGTTTGGCAAAGCCACAGATCCTGACGCCTTGACGCCGGAAGAATCGAGCCCTACCTCTGAGGTGGCCTTTGCCCTCGAGCTGTCCAGAACACCCAACCCAGTAGTTGTGCCCGGATCCGCCGCGGACAAATATGACCTGGATTCACTTGCAAGCGATTCCAGGACCATGACACTGTGGATCGACCCTGTGTGCTTCGGCGACACGTGCCCCACCGACGTCTCGTCCTTGAACAGGATACTTGATCGGATTCAGGCCATGGGCATGACCGATGACCAGGCCTCGATCTATGACTGGATCGGGCTTAAACCCGATGATAGGCAGATCCGCACCCCCTCGGTCACTCACTTAATCGCCACCGTCGAGTGTGCGGCCGGAGGCTCGTCCCCCCAACGACCGGAGTTAAAGACGGTTTATATCCCAATTTCCGATCATCAAGATCTCTCTTGTAACCCACACTCTGGAGTTCGTTCCAGAAATAGTTCGGGATTGATCCCTGATCTAGCATGCAACCCGTGTGAATCACTAGCGCGCGACTCAAACCCCGTGATTCCGGACTCGCATTGTGGCGCAAATTCCTACCCACCTCCCAAGTCGAGCATTCAAGCATCGCAGGAGAGTCCAAGTCTTCGGACTTACGAGATGTTAAACAATTACCAGGAGAGTCGGTTCATCATTTTTGGGTCAGGCTCCTCCTCGTTCGAAACACGGTACGAGGCTCTAGTGACCAGGAGGTAATGACAACCTTCAGTCGCAATTGTCATGACGAAGGGATCCTCAATGCCCTATCCCGTCGACACATTCTCGACTTCACCGAGCTATCGGACCTGGTGCAAAAATACTGTGCCATGGAGAGCACCTGGCAAACCAAACGGTTACTTCCGGAACCAGCCTTTACCGAATACCCTAGAGGAGATCTAAAAAGTGGATACCTCCCAAGTGGCTAGAACATGAACCCACCGAGAAAAGAAATAGCCCCCCTACAGGGGTCAGGACTATCCTTGACGGACTATTGGACAAGCCATGCCCTATACATTTTGTCTTGCTAAACACAAGCCCGACTCATAGCCTTAGAGCGTGTTGGGTCATCAGCCAGGTCACGAAAAGCGGAGAGGCCATCCTCGAGGCAACACCGCCGAACAGGCGCTCCAGAATGCCACCATACTACAATGCCAAAGTCCTGACGATCTACGAAATGTTCCCTTCTAGGAACAGGAGGAAAAGAACTCTTAGAGAACTCGAACATGTCTACCATGTGGCAGCAACAAGTTCATGGGCGGACATACCCATCACCTTCGGAGATACTGACCAACCAACCATCTGTCCCGGTCATACACCGGCCGCACTGGTCCTAAACCCCATCATCGATGGTTTTAGGCTGCAGAAAGTGCTAATGGATGGTGGCAATGGTTTAAACCTCATCTACGAAGACACCCTAGAAAAAATACAGTTCGACCGATCTCGCATCGAGCATAGCAACAAAACCTTCTGAGGGATCATTCCTGGGAAAGAGGCATGTTGTTCAGGATGTATCACCCTGGACGTAGTGTTTGGCACGCCCAAAAACTACCGACCTGAGGAACTTCTCTTCCATATCATGCCCTTCCCCAGTGGCTACCACGCCCTGTTTGGACATGACGCCTTCACAAAATTCCAAGCTATACCACATTACAGGTATAGGAAGCTCAAGATGCCAGGTCCAAATGGGGTAATCACAACTGCTAGTGATCCGAATATAGCCCTTCGAGCTGAGAACAAAACAACAGCGCTCGACCTTGAGACCTTTGCTGCAGAGGAATAGACCGCACTCCGGTCCACAGTGAACAAGGATGATGTGATCCTTAGAAAAAGGCCCAAACCCATGTCCTTTAAACCTGGGAAAGAAATCGTTAAATTTCAGGTACACCCAACGGACCCCAATAAGATATCATCCATCGGAGCTCAGCTGGACCCCATGGTGGACAAGGCGCTGCAAGCATTCTTACAAGAACACTGGGACATCTTCGCGTGGCATCCTTCCGATATGCCAGGAATCCCACGTCGGCTAGCAGAACATAGTCTGAATATAATCACAAGCTTCAAGCCCATCAAACAGACTCTGCGCCGCTTTTCCGAGCCCAAACGGCAAGCTATGGGTGAAGAATTAGCCTAATTGCTAGAGGCCGGATTCATACGAGAAATCAAGCACCCCTAATGGTTGTCAAACCTGGTCATGGTACCAAAGAAAGATAAATCATGGCGGCTATGCATCAACCTTAAAGACCTCAACAAGGCCTTCCCTTTCCCCTTACCACGCATAGACCAGATTATTGATGCCACAGCCGGACACAACTCATTGTGTTTCCTCGACGCTTATTATGGATACCATCAGATCAAAATGAAGGAATCCAATCAAGCCGCAACCGCATTCATCACCCCCCTACGGGCCATTCTGCTTCAACACAATGCCTTTCAGGCTAAAAAACATTGGGGCTACATACCAGCGCATGATCCAGACTTGTCTCGCAAAACAGGTTGTAAAACAGTCGAGGCATACGTGGATGACATGGTCCTTAAAACCAAACACGCCAGCCATTTGATTGATGACCTAAGGCAAACCTTTGCCAGCTTACGTGAGTACGATATACGACTCAATCCGGAGAAATGTGTCTTTGGAGTTCCCGCTGGTAAACTGCTCAGATTCATTGTTTCCCATAGAGGAATAGAAGCGAATCCTGCTAAGATTCGCGGCCTATTGAAACTTGCAATTCCCACAGATCTAAAGCATGTCCAAAAGTTGGTGGGTTGCGTGGCGATGTTAATATGCTTTATTTTCTGCATCGGTGAAAAGGCTTTACCGCTCTACAGGTTGTTGAAACGCACCAACAGTTTTGAATGGACCGATGAAGTAGCGACTGTGTTAGAAGAAATTAAAACACTGCTGGCAAGCAACCCCATACTCACAGCACTAGGCGTAGGTGAACCAATGTTATTGTACATATCGGCCACCAACCAAGTCGTTAGTGCAGTGCTCGTCGTCGAACGAGAGTACGAGGGTCACAGATTCTAGATATAGACGCTGGTCTATTACGTGTCAAAAGTACTAACGCAATACAAGTCCAGATACCCACATTACCAGAAGATAGGATATACAATATTGATGGCATCACAGAAACTAAGACACTACTTTCAATAGTGATCGATTACGGTGGCATCTGAAGTACCCCTGAACGATATAAACAACAACAGGGACACCACCGGCCACATAGCCAAATGGGCCATTGAACTCCTTCCTTTTGAAATCGCCTATAAGCCACGACGAGCTATTAAATCTCAGGTGTTGACAGATTTCCTCGCCGAATGGATAGAGGCCAAACTCCCAGGGAATATGTTGGGGAACGTCGCATGGGAAACAAAAGATTTCCTACGCACACACAAGATCTATCCATGGTGATGAGCATCTACGAGAGGGAGAGTGGATCTACGTACCCTTGTAGATCGCTAAGCGGGAAGCGTTCAGAAACGCGGTTGGTATAGTCGAATGTCTTCGCGATCCAAATCGCCGAGCGTCCCGCAATCTCATCACGATCCGTCCCGCGATCCAATCACGATCCGTCCTGCGAACTCATCACGATCCGTCCCGCGAACTGATCATGATATGTCCCGCGATCTCGTCACGATCCTTTCCGTGAACTCATCATGATCCGTCCCGCGAACTCATCACGATCCGTCTCGCGATCTTGATCACGGTCCTTCCGATCTAGTGCCGAACGGACGACACCTCCGCGTTCAGCACGCGTACAGCTCGATGATAATTTCCGCCTTCTTGATCCAGCAAGAGGGAGTAGAGAGGTACAAGAGTTCTCCGGTAGCATGACGGTGCTCCGGAGATGGTGGTGGAGCTATTCCGGCAGGGCTTCGCCTAAGCACTACAGAAATCCGATCTAGAGGAGAAACTATGCACTGGAGGAACGGGCAACACGTGGCTAAAAATTCTAGTGCCAAAAACCCTAAAACCTCCAGTATATATAAAAGGAAGAGAGCACGAGGCTTGGCCCTCAAAGGACCAGCTCTTGGGTCGGCCGAATCAAGGAGGAGAGGAGGATTCCTCCTCCAATCCTAGTAGGACTAGGATTCCTCCTTATTTTTGCCTTTTTGCCTTTTTCCACCTTTTTCTTTTTGGGCTTTTCTTCCCAGCCGCATGGGCCTTGTGTGGGACTTCCACCATACCAATAAGGGCTGGTATTTACTCTCCCACAGCCCATGTAGCCTCTTGGGTCGAAATACCCCTCCCGATGGTCTCCCGGTACACTACCGGCACTCCCGGTACACTACCGATAAGCCTGAAACTTTTCTGGCGACCAAAATAGGACTTCCTATATATCAATATTTACCTCCGGACCATTCCGGAGCTCCTCGTAACATCCGGGATCTCATCCGGGACTCCGAACAACCTTCGGTCACCACCATGCATAACTCTATACTACCGAAACGTCACCAAACCTTAAGTGTGCAGACCCTGCGGGTTCGAGAACTATGTAGACATGACCGAGACACCTCTATGGTCAATAACCAATAGCGGGACCTGGATACCCATATTGGTTCCTACATATTCTACGAAGATGTTTATCGGTCGAACCTCTATGTCAAGGATTCAGTTAATCCCATATGATGTTCCCTTTGTTCTTGGTATGTTACTTGCCCGAGATTCGATCGTCGGTATCTCCATACCTAGTTCAACCTCGTTACCGGCAAGTCTCTTTACTCGTTCCGTAATACAAGATCCCATGACTAACAATTATTCACATTGCTTGCAAGGCTTATTGTGACATTGTATTACCGAGTGGTCCCCGAGATACCTCTTCGTCACACGGAGTAACAAATCCCAGTCTTGATCCATGCCAACTCAACAGACACCATCGGAGATACCTGTAGAGCCCCTTTATAGTCACCCAGTTACGTTGCGATGTTTGATACACACGAGGTACTCCTCCGGTGTCAGTGAGTTGCATGATCTCATGGTCATAGGAACATATACTTGACATGCAGAAAACAGTAGCAATAAACTGACACGATCATATGCTACATTCGTAGTTTGCGTCTTGTCCATCACATCATTCTCCTAATGATGTGATCCCGCTATCAACTGACATCTCATGTCCATGACTAGGAAACCATAGCCATCTTTGATCAACGAGCTAGTCTATTAGAGGCATACTAGGGACATGGTGTTGTCTATGTATCCACACATGTATCTGAGTTTCCGATCAATACAATTATAGCATGGACAATAAACGATTATCATGAACAAGGAAATATGATAAAAACTAATTTATTATTGCCTCTAGGGCATATTTCCAACAGAATATAGTATGTACTCCCATTGGACGATGTACTTCGACAGATCCAAGACATTGGCCAGACTGGGGGTTGGAGTTATTCTCACATCCCCCCACAGGAGACAATGTCTGATACGTGCTGCAAATCATGTATGTTGATTCCAACAATGCAACCGAATACGAAGCACTTTTGCACGGTCTTTGGATGACAGCTTCAATAGGCATACAACGACTGGAGTTACGGGGAGACTCCAACTTGGCCGTCTCTCAAATCAACAGTGAATTCGATGCCAAAAACCCGAAGATGGCGGCATATAGAAACGTCGTCCTTAACATATCCGCACGGTTCGAGGGGATAGAATTCCATCATGTCGCTGGAGACAACAAGCAAGCCACTGACATACTGTCTCGCATGGAAGCTAAACGCGAGCCTGTCCCGAAAAACACTTTCCTAGAACGATTCTTTATGTGATTGGTGGTTTGGCAGGACGATAATAAGGGTGGAGGACCCATCAGCGTGGAAGAGGTTGTTCCCCCTATAAATGAACCAGACGACCAAATCATCAGTGGCTCCATAATGGACGAAACGCATTCGGCTCATGAGGTCATGGCAGTAATCGCACCATGGACCGAGCCCTTCCTCGCCTACCTTTGCAAAGAACTCCCCGATGATCAGACAGAGGCGCAATGCATAATTCGGCGATCCAAGGCCTATAAAGTCCATGAGGGTGAGTTATACAAGAAAAGCACCACTAGAGTACTCCAGCGGTGCATATCTGAGGAAGAAGGAAGGCAGATCTTGGCCGAAGTCCATGTAGGAATGGGCGGCCATCACGTCATGGCAAGGGCCTTAGTAAGCAAGGCCTTTCTGGCTGGTTTATTCTGGCCCACCGCTCGAGTGGACGCCCAATCGCTTGTGCAACATTGCATGGGATGTCAACTTTTTGCCAATCAAAGTCACATGCCCCCAACAGCTCTTTGGACTACTCTAATTACCAGGCCTTTTGCAGTCTGGAGCCTAGATATGGTCGGACCACTTAAAGGGGGGACCAAGAAGAATAAATACCTACTAATCATGGTTGACAAGTTCACCAAATGGATCGAAGCAAAACCTGTCAAATCAGCCAAGTCCGGACCAGTAATCGACTTTATATCCGGAGTGGTGCACCGTTACGGCGTCCCGCATAGTATAATAACGGACAATGGATCCAACTTCACTGCCCAAGAGGTAAAATACTGGTGCGAAAAAATGGGCATCAAGCTCGATTACGCATCGGTGTATCACCCGCATACCAATGGAAAAGTCGAACGGGCCAATGGCCTCATCATGAGTGGTATTAAACCACGTTTGGTCCAATCTCTGCATGAGTCCGACTACCATTGGGTAGAGGAGCTTGGCTCCGTTCTGTGGGGCCTGCGTACCACCTCGAATTGATCAACGGGATACACATCGTTCTTCATGGTCTACGGCGCAGAAGTAGTCCTTCCCGGTGATATTATTCACGACGCACCAAGGGTGCACATGTACAGAGAAAAGGAGGCCGAGTTAAATCAGCAGCACGACTTGGACGCCTCACAAGGAGAGTGCGACATAGCTCGAGCTCGTTCTACTTTTTATCAACAACATGCCCAGCGTTACCAGAGAAGGGAGGTTAGGGCAAAAGCGTATAATGTGGGTGAACTCATCTTGAGCCTCCCGGAGAAGCAGAAGCATAAACTCAATCCCAAATGGGAGGGCCCCTTCATAATTGACGAAGTACTCGCGGAAGGGGCTTACCATCTTGGAACCCGCCAGATAAACACCTCGAACCAAACCCATGGAAGGCAGCTCGTCTTCGGCGCTTCTACGGCTAGACCGGTGTCGTCATACTTTTTACCCTCCTTCTTCTTTTCTTTCTTTTTCATTTCCCTTCCCTCTTGCCTTGATTTTTGGCAGGTTTGGATTTTATCTTCCAAGTCTACATTCTGCTAAACCGAGATCGTATTAAGTTTTTCGGCATACATACTAAAATGTTAAATCCGAAAAAAACACCTAGGGGCTTCCTTCCAAAGCCGATGATTATATATTTTAAGCATATATTCACATTTATTGTATATGCATGTTTCCCTTGTCGATTTTTAAGCCATTATATGCATCAATTCGTACTAAGATTTTTGCCAAGCTGGATTGCCTCGCTCCTGTGTTTACCCTCTATGTTCCCGATTGTTTGGCTAGAGGGTAAAGGGAGCATCTCTGCGATTGTTACGATCGGGTTATCCGGATACGTACCTCAGACGTGTGAACCCAGAAGCTAGCTATCTTCAGCAGAAAATTGGTTGGCTACGATGGAAGCAACAAATGAAATTATGGTTGTTATCACCATTATCCGGGCTTGTTTTCTCGCAAAAGCCATTAGTTGCATACTAGCAGTATACGGCCTTACTATCTATGATTTACGTAGCAGCCTAAAGGAAAGTGCTGATAGAGATATTGTTTTCTTCGAAAGATGTTTCTTATGCTAAGCAGTAATATAACATATCTCCCTGTGCACTTTTTGTCTGTTCACACCAAATGGCCAGATTTCCTGGTTCCTCGAAATAATTCCCTCTTATCGAGGGATATTTAATAAGGAGCACTCCCAAGCTCTTAGCACGGGAGGTCGAAGCCGATCGCCGGCTAAGACAAAGTTTACAACACAGATGGAGCAATTTTTGATTTCAAGTACATAGTTACATACAATCACACATCTAGCTATTGGTCAAGATTGTCTATTAAGGCATCTAGGGCGCAATCTTCGTGTGAGATACGACCGGCAGGCATCACTTGGTCGTACACCAAATGAAGTGGAACTTCTTGCCCATCAGGCCCGGCTGGACCAACCCGAGCCATATGCTCGGGGTTAAGGTCGGTATATCGAGTCTTGATCATCGCCCATGCCTCTTGTGCTCCCTCCCGGCAGGTCGGTGTCTTCTATAACTCGAACCGACTCCGAGCTCCCTTGAACCGATCAGCCAGTACGGCCATCCCCTCCGGAGGTTGCTCGGCAGGCCATAACGCTTTTATCATGCTCCTCATAGCCTTCCAAGCTTGCTCATGAACGGCGGACACTTCCTTCAGAAGGCTCCCCCGGTAGGATCCGATCTCTTCTTCAGGCCGCCCAGTTAGGAGACCTATGCATGATACAAGGCATGTCCATTACGCTTCATGTATGAGAGGTACCCTTAGATGTTATAATCACACTTACGAACATGCCCCTTTGTAATTTTTGGTTCTCTTCTTGGGTTTGGGCCAATTGAGTCTTTAACTCTCCATTTCTTCGGCCCGCTTCTTGTTTTACACCTAGAGGCGTTTCTTTTCCTCAAGGTTTCATTGCAACGAAATGCAGCCAGCCTCATGCTAGGACTCGGCGTACCTCTGAGATTCTCGGGCTGCATCTAAATATTTTTGCACTTGTCCTATAGACTTAGCTGCTACAAAGTACCCTCGCGTCAGCACAGGATTATATACTTAGATCGGCAGAATGGATATACTTACGATGCGCTTCCTGGTGAAATTCTTTACTTGTTCCATCTCGGCCTTCACGTCTTCCACCTATGTTCGGCTCGCCTCCAATTCAATGGCCAATTTCTCGTTCTGCTTCCTTGAGGCCTACATCATCAATAAAACAATATGTGGATCCTTAACTCGGTCGTCCCGACCAATTCAAGGCTCAGGGGCTAGTGGGTTTACATGTGTGTCCGAATTCTTAAAACCAATCACTCACCTTCAGGCTGGATGATATCAGTTTCACTTCTTCCTCAAGCCCAGCTCGGGCAGCTCTGATATGTGTGTCTGCCGAACATAGAGCGTTAAACTCTTGTTCAGAGAACGCCGGATGGCGCAGTGCTTCTCGCTACCGCCGGTGGTTCATCGCACTCTCCACCTTGGATTTGGTGACCGATACCGCGTCCCCAGAATCTTCAGGGACCGGATTGACCGCAGGGGCCTCCGCGGCACGTTTAACATGAGCAGAAGATCTTGACTCATCAGTATTGCCACGCACCTCGGCAGCATTCTCGGCACAAGATGGTCATACTTATTTCCTAGGTATTTTGGCATAAGATCCTCTATGAAATCTGAGCGATCATGATAACAATAGATTAAGTGTCCGACCAAAGTACCTCTTGGTTGAACGAGTGGTCGGGGTTGTCCCCACGGCCGGCTCACATGAAGGATTCATGTTGATGTCTGGTCCGGGCATTGGTGTCGTAGCCGACGTTTGTTGCGTGGACCGACGACGCTTGGGAGAAGAAGCCGGTGCATTTGGATCCACGGAGGATGCTTGCCTTTTTACGGAAAGAATTTTTCTTCTTGCCGGTAATAGGGGAGGGGAGTGATCCGGGGTGATCAGCTATGATAGCCACCCTAAAGCGATCAAGGCTCTCTTGGTAAAAGACCCCGTCTTCAAACTCGATTGACAGCTCCGGATCGTCATGGAATCTTGGATCGTCGTCACAAGCATAGTTCTCTGGTTGGGGGGCGGACAGTTGACTGTCTCGACAAAGCTCCTCCATTCCTGTTCACACATATTAAAAACTCCAGTCAAAAAGGGGCGAATGAAAAGCCCGGACTCAGGTCATAAGATCGAAAGGCTTACCCATTCGATGGGGTTGTAACTTGAGTAGCCCTCCTTAACCGGCAGCCGAACGAAGTCTTCATTTTCCCCTTTGTATAGGTCGGCAAGTGCGGCCACCAATGCCGCTTGATTGGCAGGGCCCAATTGTCGAGAGCGAGTGGTGCCACTTGTCCCGTTGTAATGCCACAGAGGGTGTATTCTTTGTTCAAGAGGCTGAACGCATCAGGTGATGGCAGGAGCCATTACATCAATCATGGTCAGCTTGTGATGAGGCGGTAGCCTTACATGGGCAGCCAAGCGTTGCACTTCAGCACCGTCCTTTTGGGATGAACTCTTCGGTCGTTAGTTGTACCTTTTCTTCAAAGGGGCGTTGAAGTACTTGGGCAAATCCCTCTGAGCTGGATCGAATAGGGGGACATCCTCAATATAGAACCATTCCGAAGAACATTCTCCGGACTCCTTCTTTGGCGCCCCTGTTGGATACCCCATCCCGGCTATATGGCATACTTTGGCTCCTCCGACTTCCCAAATTGTCTCGCCCCGAGTGCGGGGGACGAGACAGAAGTACTTCCTCCATAGTCAGAAATGAGCTTCGCAGTCCAAAAACACCTCGCAAAGAGCAACAAAGCCTGAGATGTGCAGAATAGATCTGGGGGTAAGATGATGGAGTTGGATCCCATAGAACTCCAGTAATCCCCTCAGGAAAGGATAAATGAGGAACCCTAGGCCTCGCAAGAGGAAGGGCACAAATAATACCCGCTCTCCTTTGTGAGGATTAGGGAAGTTCTCCGCGAAGGCTTCATTGTTAAAAGAGGTCAAACCGGCATGGGTAGCCGCTAGATCCTAGGAAGGGAGATAACCTTGGGTCTCGAGGTCGTGCGACCGAAGGAGAGATATAGAGCAACTTGCCCAATCCCCGGGACGAGAGCCATAAGGACGCAAGGAAGAGCTAGGGGCGCTCGCCATGTTTTTGTGGTGATCCCTCGCTTGAAGTTTTTTCTGATAGGGAAGAAGAGGAAGATGTGGCCCAGACCATGATTCAACCTGTTTAAATGGGTGGTGTGTCCTTTGTGGGAAGGGCAGTCTTGTAAAAAGTTGTCGGACCGCTCGTCTCCCCTAGGCGCACAAGGATCGAGAAGCGTTGAAAGTTATTACAATGGGTCCCCAAGTTCTCGACGTTTCAGATTTCACCGATGACGGGATGGTTTCCAAACAAGAAGGGATAGAGGGACTCGCCTCGCAAGCCAAAGACTTCGACGTGCAAGATTTTCCGGATAATATACCTCGGCATTGGAGGCTAGTCCGGGGGCTACTGAGGGAGTCTGTATTAAGGGGTCCTCGGACGAGCGGCCAATTTCTAATGGGCCAGACTCATAGGCCACTTGCTGAGTATAGGATTGACCGAAGGCCCCGTCGTCAGGGAGGAAGCCTCAGGAGTCGTGGCGTGTCTTCCAAGTATGGGATAGTAGATAGGCATGTTTTTCCCTTCGATGTGCAACCGACCATGTGTAACCCTAGGGACCCACGTCGTCTATATATGCCAGGGGTTTAGATTGTAGAGCAGAGAAACGCATCTAGGGTTTTAGATATTTGATCTCGAGTTAGATGAACTATGTAACCTTCATACCATCAACGAGCAGGACGTAGGGTTTTACCTCCATAGGAGGGCCCAAACCTGGGTAAACATCGTCTCTTTCGTCCCTTTTTACCATCGATCCTAGTCTCACAGTTCGGGACCCCCTACCCGAGATCCGTCGGTTTTAACACCGACAATTATTGTCACCATTAAGAGGGTAGTTGTAGAGGCCACATACGTCGGGCAACCATCAAAGGGGTGCACTTCCCATGACAAGTGTGACTGCGCTCACACGCCTCCATCTTGCTCCGGAGCACCTTCCAGGCTACTCACAAGGAAGCCATGAGATAATGCCGAGTCGTGGCCATTCGAAGGGCCGTCAAGGGAGTTCGAGGGAGCGAACGTGTCATTAAGGGACATGTGGTTGCTTGCCAACGGTGTTTGGAAGGCCCCACTGCTTCGAAACTGGTCATGGTGCTAGGAAGAAGCTAAAACTTCACTCCTCCTGCCATTGGGTTTGAAGCGAGCTCCATACTGGGACCTCCACAGCATCCAAACGTGAATGTTGCAAGCTCTGCTTTTTTAACGAAAGGGATTGTCTCCGCCCCGTTTTTCTTAAACGTGGCACAACATGACCGCGGCAGTTTACACCGCTCATGCTAGTCAAAATACCTAAGTCGGAAAAGTAAAACCCATGGATCGAACCACGCAAGGCTCACGAAGAAATAGAAAACAAGTTGCAAACTCGATTTTGAAGCGAGCTTTATAAATTATGGTCACTCGGGCCATATTGCAACCCCGCTAGAGTGACCTTTTCATCTAAAATAATCACACGTCTTTGTTGCGAGAGGAAGCATAGGAGGCAATACTTAGAGCAATTCTATGCTTCCTCTCGCATGCACATGTAGGGGCTGTTTGGTTTCCAGCCACACCTTACCACACTTTGTCACACCTCACCTTAGGTAAATTTGATCAAGTTAGGTGGGTGTTTGGTTCTAGCCACACCTAAGGCAAAAAAAAATTAATGAGTAGTAAACCCCACATGTCATAGACACAAAAAGTATGGCAAGATTTCCTTAGTCAAGTCAAAGTGTGGCTAACAATTTGAACAACTCAACTAAGGCAAGTGTGACAAGTATGACAAAAATATTGTGACAATATGTGGTAAAGATAGTCACAATCCAAACAGCCCGCCTGAACGAAAAATAATATATGGGTATTCGAAGCTGGAGCTCATAGTCATGGGCGCTGATTTCTTTAAAGAGGTTCAAAGCAGTCGCCAAACAGATGCTCCCAAAACCCACACGTTCATCCATGAGACTTGAGAGAGATCAGAAGGCGGATATTATGGTTGAATGCTCCGTGGCCCACGGCCGATCTTGCGGGACAGAGACGGCGATCGGCGAAAAAGAGCGACACATTCCCAGCTTCCCACGCACGGCAGCTAAAGAATGTCTGCGTCAAAAATGAATGAATGAAGGAGCAGCCTGCCTTGCTATGCCAATGCCACTTCGCCAGTGGGATCTTCTCCCTCCCTCTGCGCTCTCATTTAAGACAACCATGCATCAGAAGCAGATTTGGTGTCCAGTGCGGCAGCGCGGATCTGCCGAGCCAGCTCTCTACTACTACTACGGCTTACTCCGACCTCTCGGAAGCCGACATGCGCGTGTCGCCAACACGCCGGGCTTCGGTTTCGGTTGCGCCACAGCCCACGCATCGCACGCCCCGAGGCCTGAATCAGAGACTCTACATTTTTCTGCCAGAGCCAGGCCGGCCATTCACTTTTTTCATGCACCTACACTTACCACTATAAACACACATACGCACACCCTATTTTGATCGGAGCCTCTGATATACTGAACCAACATATCGTCTTAAAATTTATAAAGTCATTGTAGGCATATCGTCATCGACAGAAACTTTTTCTCTCACTAAATGTGCATCCCGAAAAATATGAGCACTAGGATAAATCCTGATGGGCTGGGATACCACAGTCCCTCGAACCATCCAATCATAGGTTGATTCGCGGCCGGTCATTCATTTGATGCGAGTGTCAGTTTTAGTTTAACCATAAATTTAATCAACAAGATTGATTATAGCGGGAACAAAAATTATATCACTGAATTCACGAATTCAGTGATATAATTTTTGCTTTCGTCGCAGACAGTCTCGTTGGTTAAATTTATGATTAAACTTAGATCTCGAAAAGTGTGAGCGCATTTGTGGAATGATAAGAGTATAATGTTTTGTGCTAATAAAATTCAGAATTGACCTCGTTATTAAAGAATTTTTTTAACCTTTTCTGATCACGCTAATCCCTGACGTTTAGATTGCACGGAAGACGTCATGGTCCCTGCCGTCTAGCCCGTGTCCCGTGCAACACTAACCTGTTGATCTGCTGACGTGGCAAAAGACCAGACGTCAAGCATCCTAATGTCTGGTCTTGGTAAATGACCAAACACCAAGGACATTTGCGTCTGGATGACGTGGCACATATTATCAAAAAACTGTGAAGTGATCTGCTAGGGCTAGACAGGTCCTTGCCGTGTGGTCACTTACCAAGACCAGACGCCACGCCGTGACGTCTGGTCCTTCGCCACGTCAGCTGAGCCACGGACTAGACATTAAGGACCGTGACGTCTCGCATGCAATCCAAACGCCCAGGATGTTGGCATAAGGTCAACTCCAGCGCGTGACCTCATCCGAACGTCCGTTTGGGTCGGATTCTGTCCGTTTGGGGCGACAATAGGGTTGTCCATGTTCGGATCGGTCCGTGGCCGGGTCGGTGCGCCCAACGCGCGGCCGCACCCCAAATCATCCGGGGCGGACTGGGCATTTGAAAAAATGGATATGCCAAAAAATATAAATAAAACGCAAACATTAATAATTATACATTAATAAAATATTGTTCAATGGCCCCACGGCCCACAGTCCTTAATTAACATAATTAAAAAAACAGAAAAAATACGCCGCCGCGTGCTGCTGTCGTGGTCGTCGCCGTCTCCAGGCGCTGCTGTCGTCGTCATCGTCGCCAGTGAGGTCGACATACGGCGACACCGTCCAGAGATGGACCGGCGGCCCCTAAAAGGTTGGCGGCGCTGGCGGTGCCTGCACCACCTCCCCGCGCGGTGATGACTCGCGCTCTGGTGACCGCGGCGACGTGGGGCACCAATGCTCGGCCCCCATTCCTTGGGCCATCTCCGTGGCCGTGCACGACCACGTCCAGCGCTGGCCCATCAGTTGCGGGTCAAACGCGGCCACTTGCTGCTCCTCATGCACCTTCTCCTTCACCGCCACGGGCTGCTCCTCCATGGTGTTGGCCATCTCGAGCTTCGGGATGGCCACGTCGTCGGCCGCGGAGAGGGCCATCATCTCCTCCAGCCCCCCCCCCCACTGGCACTCATCATACGTGTTCATGGAATCTTTCATGACACGCTGGACGAGTTGGGCCTCCTCCTCTTCGGTCATGCGAGGAGGTGGTGGTGGCGAAGGAGAGGGCGACGACGACGGGGTCGGCATCAGGCCGCGCACCCGCGTATGCCCGCGCACCTGGGAAGGGCTCGGAGGGCACGCCCGGCGCTCTACACGTACCCGTCGCGGGCTGTTGATGTCCCCGGCAAAGTACGACGCGCAGCGCACGTCGTTCTCGTCGCGAAACCATGTGCCCCATAGGGGCGAATCGACGGCGTACCTCGGGTCGTAGTAGAGGTCGTCGGGAAGGCCGCATCAGCGGCGCTGAATCTCGTCGCGACGGGCACGGCCGCTCAACGGCACCGGCGGGATCGACACCCGATCCGCGGACAAGTGCCAGTTGTTCGGCAAGCGCACGTCGCTCCAGGGGAGCGACGTTTTTGTCTCCCAATAGCGGCGGCAGACATTTGCATGGATGTACTGCCGGGAGCGCGCCGGGACGTCCATAAGGGCAATGGTGAAGGGGGCCGGAGCAGTACATGGCGGAGGAGAAGGACGGTGCTGCTCGCTTGCGGCACGGCGGCGGCCGGACGACGACCCAGCCTCGTGGTCGTTCGCCCCCTTCCCCTTGCGGCCGGTGCTCGACCATCCCATTGTTGTCGGCGGCCGGAGAGCTCGAGGAAGGGGGGAAGCTAGGGTTTGGTGTCGGTACCGAGGAGGCAGCAGGACTGGAGTGGGGCGCGTGGACTGTGCCGGTCCACGGCCTCCCCATTAAGAAGGACGGCGACTGCCCGCCTGACTGGATGACAGGCGGGGCCTACTGGTCATGCGCAGTAAATACAGACGGTGGGAGGTAGGTGGCCGCCCGCCACGCGTCCCCGAGGCGGACGAGACCGCTGCCCGTCTGCTCGCTGTCCGCCTGGACCCAAACCGGGCGCATGTTTGCGTCAAAAATGGATCGGCCCGGACACAAAACGGACAAGATGCGTCCAGGGCGACGCGTGCTGGGCCGTGGGTTTTGTCCGTTTTGCCCCAAACGGGTAGGACCGGACCGGATGGGGTCGCGCGCTGGAGTTGACGTAACAAACAGGTCAATTTTAATATATTTTAAAAATAGAATAAATTTCAAATTTTGTTAGCACAAAAAATCATAACACATTTTTTGTCCTCGATGGATTGAATTCCCGCCGCCTGCGTCCGGGATACGGTGCCGGCCTGGAGAGAACAGGCGCGCAGCACGTACAGCGCCCGTGCCATACATGACATGAGGATCGGGTTTGGGATATCGACATGATCGCCTCCATTATGCTTGCTAGCAGCTCAGACCAGACTGTTGCAATATACGATGGCTGCCAACGTTTTATTGCGTGTTGGAGGCGATCTGCGTGGCGCGTACGTGCACGGTAGTGCTGCTTTATTACGGATGGATGGCAGTCAGTCGTAGACCGACGGTGAGAGAGAGGGAGATCTCATGCGTGCGCGTTGGGCTGCTTCCGTAGCAGTCCGGGAGGTCGCGTCCGCGGGATTCGGCGCAGCTAGGGCCTGTCCGCCTAGTCATGTCGGAAATCTTCCTCCGACCTCTACCAGACCACCACCAGCAGGTCCGGTGGTGTAGTAGTAGTCGTAGTACGCCCTGTCAAACTCGGCCTGGTCATTCAAGGTCCACGAGGAGGATGTCCCTCCCCCACGCCAACCTTCAGGCCTACTACTGTAGAACTCCTAACACCGGTATTTATGTGAAAATTGACGGTTTTGACCCTTGTCAAAAGACTATACTGCCCTTGTTTGAGATTGTTAACAATTACTATCGTTTTAAGAAGAAGAAGAAGATTTCAAATAAGAAACAATCCATCTCAAAAACTCTAGCCAAATCTGATCCTTCATGTCAACGCCACCCACCACTGCACCAAAGTTCAATGTCGCGCCGACGGCCGGGACATGTGGCAACTTCAATACCATAACCAAGACATTGTGGTGTCTAGGTTAAACGCCTTCCTACATGCTGATGTACCGCGCAACCTTATGTTCCGAGGATGGTGGCCGTTAGTGGATAAAGACCGGAGCGAAAACAAACAGAGCTAAGTACGCCACATTTGTTTCCGCATTTTTAAACGAAAGTAGAAACAAATACGGAAGTCCTAGACAGGAATGCCGAATTAGATACATTCGAGAACTATTTCAGAGCAAACTCAATGTGGACCTGGATACAAAAATAGAATGTTTTCTGGAACCAAGAATCCCTTGAGCCAAAAAAACTAACACGATCAAACCGCTCCAATGTAGATGCAAGGAGGTGTGGAAGATGGAAATGGGAGCTTGGGAAGGGTAGTCAAAGGGACGAGGATCACAAAATTACGAGAAAATTATGTTTTTTTGTTGAATAGGATTATGTTAAATCAAAAGTGTATGTGGCTTGTTTCGGTTGGAGTGGTATACAAATACAAGATATATGTAAATTTCGTGACACATTGATAGGAAAATTCCGTTTCCGTACGTTTTGAGCTTGAAAATGCAATTTCGTTTGTACCGAATATAGCTACCAAAATACTAGTTGTCGTCTACCAATATAAGGGCTAGAGCCCCATCAAAAGGTTAAGGTCATACGGAAGCCTCATACCCGTGACTTAACTCAGTAGATAGGAAAACGCCATTTTAATCTCCTCATGATTAATAAAGATAGGTAGAGAGAACATAGGGTTATTACGCATTGGGAGCCCTGGACTTGGATAAAACCACCTTGTCACCATCAACATCGTTCAGATCTCTTCGGGCACCGTTTCCTCTACTTATTTCCATGATCCTCTCAAGAGGTGCATTAATCGTTGACATGCATGACATCCATTGATCTCGCAAGTAAGAGTCGAGGATCATCTGTGGCCTGATCTTCAGCCTTGCCACCGCCCATAAGTAGTTGCCACCACATGGGCTCTCCATGCAGTGAATTTCCAGTCCTTCCTTCTTTGCTTGAGAGACAATGGTGTTGGATCTTCTTCATTTTTTCCAAAAATAGCATTGGCTTGCACGCTCAAGCCCACATAAGGCACCGCCGCTTTGGCGGCAAGCCCTAATCGTCCATTTGAGACAGATTGTTTTGATGTGAAAGACCTAGAGTAACAAAAATATGGACACAACTTCGGTGTTGCAAAGACACATGCCTTTGGGTCTGTGACATGTGGTCCATCCATTTGTTGGGTCCACATGTCATGCACACAAAGACAGGTGCCTTAGGGCACTGTATAGTCATTTGGAGGCAAGGAAACACTCATTGCGTTCATTCATTTCCCTAATAGTGAAATTTTATGATTCAATCGAAGATGTTTTTTCATGTAAACAACTAGAGTAGTCATCCCTGCTGGTGTGCATTAAATTACACTAGCTGCTTCTCTCAAAATCAAGTGCAAGCTGAACAGTCAAGTTAGTGCAGCCTGAGACACAAACATGATCCATATTTCTTCCACTTGCTATATATATTTAGCTGGATACAGACAGGGCAAGAAGCAAAGCAAAAGATGCAGCGTCTTATCTCATCTGTCGACGCAGGCAGACACACATATATTACGTGCCACCAAATCATATCCGCAGCCAGCACCGAAGCAGGCAGAAGCATATACATAATCCGCAAGATACGCATCCACGAGAGCATGATTTAGTTGGCACAGACACGCGAATAAACATCTCCAGCCAGCGCCATATATATAAGTATAACCCACGAAGCGGTTGGGACGTATCCCGCGCCGAATCCACGTGCTGACTTTCTTTAGCGCCCCCGGCCCCACGCCGTGCCGCGATCATGCTCGCCCCCGACGGAAAGAGAAGGATCGGACGCGATCGGACCCCGCGCAGGTCAAATGGTTTTCAATTGGTACGAACCAACGAACGAACATAATCACCAGCGCGAAGATAATAGTAATAATAATAATAGCGAGAATTATTTTAGCCGGCGATGATATGATACGACGCGGCGCGTGGCGCCACGACGCGCGGATCGCCGTCGTACCGCCGGTGGCGATCGATCGGACGTAGCGCCACCGGGGAAAAGGGGGAGGGAGACGGAGAAAAGAGAAGGGGGGTGGAGAGATTCCCCGACAGCAAAATCTAGAGGAGAGGGAGGGGAAAGCATTTCCCGTGCCCCACGAGCTGGCCACCGGCGCGCGCGGCCTGGGCCCACCCAACCTCCCCTCTCTCTCTCTCCCCCACGCTCGCTGAGCCTGAAGAAGAGGAGAGGAGGAGAGGAGCCTTCATCACTCACCTGCAGGCGCGCCGGGCCATCGAATGCTCGTACTCGTACTCCCTCCCGCCTCCTCCCCGGCTGCTTAAAAGGCCGTTCCCTCTGACCTCACCTCACCTCACCTCACCTCACTCCGGTGCAACGCCTCGCAGTCATAATCCTCTCTAGCATCTTTCTTACCACTAGTAGGAGGAGCTGCTGCTGCTTGGGTGGTTGTCTGTCTGGTGGAGAGGAGAGGAGAGGAGAGGAGAGGGAGATGAACATGGAAGGAGGAGGCGCGGAGGGGGTGACGAGGGTGCTGCTGGTGGACGACTCGCCGGTCGACAGGAAGGTGGTGGAGCTGGTGCTCGGAAGCAACACCTTCGCCGGCTCCTTCCACGGTCAGCTCCCTTCCATGCCTCCAATTCTCTTCTCTTTAATGGCTGCCGTTCAATTTTCCTCTTGCTTGCCTACCGTGCTTTTGCTCTGTTAGTTTGCTCGTCCCATGCGCGCGCCTTCTCTTGAACAGCTGCACTGCAAACTGCAGATAGAGAGCATAACCGATCGTCATCCTCCCATGTTTTTAATCTTCCTTTCCTTTCCTTCCCTTCCCCATTGCTGCGGCGTTTCCGAGCTTTTTACATCCACGTTTGCTCCGTACTAAAAATCTTATTGCAACATCATACAGTCATCGCCGTCGACAGTGCCAAGAAGGCCATGGAGTTCCTGGGGCTCAAGGACGGCAAGGTAACAATTCCAATTCCATCCCACCCCGTCCACGCCACATCGCCTCGCATTCACCACTGCACAACTGCAAAGCAAGACTTGCTTCTCCTCTTGTTGAATTCTCCCCCACTTCACGCCGGTGCGCCACCGCCACTTGTCCGTGGCGCGCCGGCCGCCGTACCGTACGGGGGGGAGGTGCTGGCTCGCGCATGCGCGCGTGAGGGTTTTGTGTTCTTCGGAGGGGAGGACGGGAGGCCAGAAAAGGTCGACACTTTTTTATGGGGGGAAAGGGATAAAAACTCGCCGTCTTACAGCGGCCTGCCGGGGCTGTCTGGCAGCCACAGGACATGAGGGCGCTAGTTAAAGGCATGGTTGGAGAAAGGTGTAGCTTGGATTAGTAGGGTAATGATAATCTGCTGTGCTAATTGTTTACTTTCACCTGTGGTGTTTGTCTGCAGGAGCAGGCCGTCGACATGGTGCTCACTGACTACTGCATGCCTGAGATGACCGGCTACGACCTCCTCAAGGCCATCAAGGTATACAATCTCACTGCACATGCGTAGTACCTATTTCCTTTTCCACATTTGTGTTGTCAGTCATTATTCTGGCTGGTAGAAGATGTCCAATGCTCCTGGAATTTCCATTTTGTAATTCCATACTGATTTCAATGGGTGTTTTCAGGCCACGAGTCCCCTCAAGCCCATCCCGGTGATCGTCATGTCGTCGGAGAACGAGCCCCAGAGGATCAGCAGGTGAGCCTTGGTTTTCCTTTTCTTCCCTGGAGCATTCATTTTTGTTCAAAGTCGATGCATCTATGGGGGTGGGGGGCAAAAAAGGTTGCCTTTGCTGCGACAGTGGAGGCAGTACTACATCATGGGGCTAAAGCCAGTTAATAACATGGATTCGTAACCACAGTGCTTGCTTCAGTAAATACTCTGCAGTCAGTTCATTATGCTGCCTGTCCTTGGTCTCCCCATTATGTGCTTGCCTGCATGTATCAGTATCAGTGAATTTTGAACATCCCATGGAGATCTCTCTTTCCTCAGTGCGTTCATTGCGTCTTTGTAATCTTTTGATTGTACTATACAGAATCCTGCAGCTGATACCTGATAGTGACCGGTTTAACTTTTTGCTGGGGACAGATGCCTCAAGGCCGGTGCCGAAGATTACATCGTGAAGCCTCTTCAGAGCAAGGATGTGCCGCGCCTCAGGAGCTGCTCAAACGCGAAGCCGAAGGACACCCCATGCAGCACTGTGAGCAAGAGTGCAGACCATATGGCTGCTGTCGATGGCACGTCGTCGCTGCGACGGCGAGCACACCTCACCGATATCGCCATGGCACGTCATGACTCCTAGCTCCCATCTTATTACCGCGCCGTCGGAACCATATGATGTTCCAGGACTCATCATCGTCTTGGCTTGCTCTTGCGTTTCTTTCAGGTCCTCCACTCGTCGAGCGCCGGGCTCTCGCACTACTTCCCGTTCCTCTTCAAGTTCATCCTGCTGGTCTACGCCATCCTGTGCGTCGGCGAGCTCCTGCACAGATGGTCCAACGGCTGCTTCCTCTCCTACCTGAGGTGATAGGTGCTGCAGTGTCCAGTGACATGCTGCAGCTCTGCAAGGAGGAGTAGCTCTTGTGTCGTAGCTTACGAGTGAGCAGTGAACCTCCATGTTTCAACAACCATGGATGGAGCTTTAGGTAGTAGATTCGTTTGCTTTGTGATTCTAACCGGGCGTCGGTTCTTGGCCTTGTCTGGCTGACGAGTTGAGGAAGAACCCCCTTGTATCCATGTACAAAACGCACAATGAGGCAGGCAGTATCTGATGTCCCTTTTGGCTTGGATCCTGGCTGATCTACTGATGTGACATTCAGGCAACTTTTCTTCGCCTTTCACTTGGTTGAGGGCGACTGCTCACCTGTTTCAATAGTTCAGATCTCATGAGAAAAGAACAGCACAATTTGACTTAAAAGTAGCACCAGATCTTCTGATGCGAAAAAAAGAAGATGATGCAGACACCCTAGTATGGTCTCAAAAGGTCAGGTCTATGTATTGTACTCCCGAATCGTGTAATTGCATTCATGCAGTAGTTCAGACAGCGAAATTGCACGATAAAATGTTTGCTTTCAGATGGGACCTTTCTATTGGATGGTTTCAGATAAAATATTTGCTATTTACATGCCTAGTAATAATGTACAAAGGTGGGTGAGGGATCCGAGCCATTGAAATCACAATATTCCCTCCTGCGGCATGGGATTGCCCGTCTTCCTACTGCTACATCTGTTGTATTTATGGTTGTATTCATAGCTGCAAGTTCCTTCCACCCTTCTACATTTCACCATCTGGCTGAGGAGCAAATTCTTTCAATATGTCTTCCTTGTATGGACCTGATTCATGCAGGACACTGATGACATGCTTAACCTGATATCAACGCAAACAAAACAAAAAAAGTTGGAATTGTCAGCATCGGTACTTGGTGTATAAGCACCTATCGGAAAATAAAAGGATTCTAACAAAATGAAGGAGTAACATAAAAAATCAGCTTTCTCTTTTACTTGTCCCTATATTCAAAAGAGTGGACAAATGCAACATAGAGATAAAAGTATATAAGTATTATTTGTCAGAAAACATAGAATTACTCACGGCATCATGAAATGGAACTAGTCTGTACTGGTTAATGTATTTCTAAGATGGAAAAGTTGAAATGTTTACTGGTTCATTTTTGCTTCTGCGCATGTTCAGAAAAGAAATGTCAATACAGGGCACCAATATTCTTTTGTGGGAAATGCATATTTAGACAAGTGTTGTCATTAAATTCTAGTTAGTATATCAACATACCCCTTTGTTTTTAAGTGTGCAAGAAAGCATACACTCCTTTCCATGAGTACTAGCCGCTATTGTTTAGCATTTATTAGCTTCAAAAGGTGCTCAATGTGAGAGAGGGAGCAGCAAAGAATAACAAGGAGTTTAATGGTGATGCATGCTCTACACAGTGCAAACTTAAGAGCACTCAATCCGCACAGTAGTGGCTTATCAGCCATCATAACATAAAGCCATAACACTGGAATAGTTCAATAGAAAACAGGGTACCATGTTTTACATTTAACAATTAAGGACGCAATAATAGTCTTCTGCTATGAGTTCGTCTTTCGGATGACATCACACTAAGTAGTTGCAGATACTATGCATGCAGATGTCTGAGTAGCAATTGTGGATGCAATATATTTAAGAAAGCGGATTACAAATCCAGAGGATGCATATATTGAAGCAAACACAAATGAATGGCTAGGTCACATTTAAGTGAACATATTTTTGAATAATCTTTAGCAACTGATTGAGTATTCAGGTGGAATACCTGAGCTGTCTCATGTACAAGAAAATTTCCTATAGCTGTCGCAAAACCAGGTTCTAAGAAGTAGTGGCAGCTGTAAGTTGTCACAGGAAGGTAACCACGCTGGATCTTATGCTCTCCCTGGGCACCAGCTTCCACCTTACTCAGGTTTAGTTCTATGGCTGCTTCAATTGCCTGAACGTATAAACATTCTGTAAGAACCATATGTCCACATTGTCCACAGTACCAGTCATATATAATATGTCCACCACAAATATAAGAGACTTGAATTCAAACTTGTACATGAAGTTGATCCTTATGCACAGATAAGAAGCATAGTGCAATTGATGATCAATTGGCCATCCCATCATTTGAAACAGCTCAACCTTTTTGCAGAATGGTCAAATAAGCATGTTCCCAGTAAAAGTTGGGAACAGTATTGTTATGGCAGTTTAGTTCTCAGTTAATACAGTACACATTATTGTGCTAAGATGTGTGAATTACCTGGTAATAGCAAGCTTCAAAATGCAAATTGGGGAAATGTGCATCTGGTAGGCATCCCCATAAGCGGCCATATAAAGTATCGCCTCCAATAAGATTAAGAGCTCCAGCGACAAGTTTATCATCATGTTCAGCAACAATTAGCATTACCTTATCGCCCATCTTTTCTCCCAAAAGGTGAAAGAACTCACGTGTCAAGTACGCTCTTCCCCAGCTGCAAACAAACTTATCATATAAGTGAAAAAATTATGCCACACGACTTCTATGCAAGTACCAACAACTATTCTATGGGCCATACGTGCAAAAACGAGAGGGGGGGGGGGGGGGGGGGCGGGGTGATTCAATGATGCTGATTTTTAGAACTTTGTGCGTTCAATCAAAGTACAAGGATATGCACTACCATTTAGAAATTAAAAGCATTTACCAGCTACTATTGCTTTAGTTAGTTTCAAGCTCTTATTGCACAGGGACACATGTACTGGTAATGTGTTACTCCCTCCGTAAAC
Organism: Hordeum marinum; assembly: GCA_022496015.1. Taxonomy (NCBI): domain Eukaryota; kingdom Viridiplantae; phylum Streptophyta; class Magnoliopsida; order Poales; family Poaceae; genus Hordeum; species Hordeum marinum. Next base: position 364,271,471 of record CM039673.1, on the reverse strand, counting down.
TAATATAAGAGCATTTAGAACACTACTTTAGTAATCTAAACACTCTTATATTAGTTTACAGAGGGAGTACTTGCTTAGCAAAGTTTAGTTTAATATAATGTCCACAGAAGATGGACAACTATTTGTAGAAACACTTGCGGGTTTTTTTTTTTATGAAAGAACCACTTGGGAATTGCTTTTATTTATCATGAGAAACACAGAAAGTAAATTACAAGGAAAGAGTGTTATTGGACTAAACTGATTATCAGTTGTATTACGGTAGAATTTATAGAAGGTGTCCCAGTGGCTGCTCTGCAATGCGAAGAAAACCCATTATAAGTTGGTAAAATCTGTAACTGTTTTGTGAAATAAACTTGAAGTGTCTCAGAAAGAATTAAGGCTGAGCAGGTACTAGTGAAAGTATCTGATGATGACAAGAAAACAAATACTGAGTACAAATAAGCAGCTGAGCTCTATAAGTACCGTGATTTCATCTCCACGGAGCCGCTTCATTTTTAAGTTCTGAGCAGGAATCTGAAAAGCAGGATACAGATATAAATATTATTTATAGCCAAAATTTGAAACCAGGGAATCAAAAACAAAGGCAAACCTTTTTACGTTCTTGTCTGATATTCTTCCGTTTGGGCTGCTTCAAATCCATCAAAAAATCATCAAAACTGAAGGGTGGAACAAAGAGATATCAGTAAATATAGATATATCATAATCAATTGCATGTAAGCTCATAAAATTTCCAAAAGTAACAAATGAGGGCAATGGCAGGATAATAAAGTCCAAGGTAGAATATGTATGCTTTTAACATTGCGACCTGCATTTCTTGCCAAGGTAACAATATCATATCTAATAGTTTATCTTTCGTATCTACAATTATAACTCCGCCTATGTTGTCTCAACATAGCCGGTCCCAAGCCCGGGTAAAGGAGGAGGGTTGTGATAGGCTTGGCGAGCCAACGTCAAAACTCAGCCACTCTTATGGAGATGAAACCCAAAAGATTTCCATTGGGGCGTAACCCTTTCAGCAACGCGCCACATCAGAACCCGGGTGTGGTGGAAAATGGGCAAGGGCCGGGCCGTCACCCCCCAGGTGGCGTGCCGTATCGTGATCTGGATACGGTGGCAAGTGAGCGAGGATCGGGTCGTCGCATCCTTAGTGGCGCGCTACATCGGCGCCCGGGTGTAGTGGAAAATGAGCTAGGGTCTTCGCATTTGACTCGACAAGTGCGAAGGGTAAGGAAGCTAGCCGAGCCTAGGAGGATTCGCTTAGGTAGCTGGAACGTAGGGTCTTTGACAGGTAAGCTTCGGGAGGTAGTTGACGCAGCGGTGAGGAGAGGCGTTGATATCCTTTGCGTCCAAGAGACCAAATGGAGGGGACAAAAGGCAAAGGAGGTGGAGGGTACCGGCTTCAAGCTGTGGTACACGGGGACGGTTGCAAATAGAAATGGAGCAGGCATCTTGATCAGCAAGAGTCTCAAGTATGGAGTGGTAGACGCCAAGAGACGTGGGGACCGGATTATCCTGGTCAAGCTAGTAGTTGGGGACTTAGTTCTCAACGTTATCAGCGCGTATGCCCCTCAAGTAGGCCACAATGAGAACACCAAGAGGGAGTTCTGGGAAGGCCTGGAGGACATGGTTAGGAGTGTACCGATTGGCGAGAGGCTCTTCATAGGAGGAGACCTTAATGGCCATGTGGGCACATCTAACACAGGTTTTGAAGGGGTGCATGGGGGATTTGTCTATGGCATCAAGAATCAAGGAGAAGATGTCTTAAGCTTTGCGCTAGCCTACGACATGATCATAGCTAACACCCTCTTTAAGAAGAGAGAATCACATCTAGTGACTTACAGTAGTGGGCAACACTCTAGCCAGATTGATTTCATCCTCTCGAGAAGAGAAGACAGGCGTGCATGCCTAGACTGTAAGGTGATACCTGGAGAGAGTATTGTCCCTCAGCATAAGCTTGTGGTTGCTGACTTCCGCTTTCGGATTCGTGTCTAGCGGGATAAGTGTGCCAAAGTCGCTAGAACGAAGTGGTGGAAGCTCAAGGGGGAGGTAGCTCAGGCGTTCAAGGAGAGGGTCATTAAGGAGGGCCCTTGGGAGGAAGGAGGTGATGCAGACACCATGTGGATGAAGATGGCGACTTGCATTCGTAAGGTGGCCCCAGAGGAGTTTGGAGTGTCCAGGGGAAGTAGAAGAGAAGCTAAAGATACCTGGTGATGGAACGATGATGTCCAGAAGGCAATTAAGGAGAAGAAAGATTGTTTCAGATGCCTATATCTGGATAGGAGTGCAAACAACATGGAGAAGTACAAGATAGCAAAGAAGGCCGCAAAGCGAGCTGTGAGTGAAGCAAGGGGTCGGGCGTATGAGGACCTCTACCAACGGTTAGACACGAAGGAAGGAGAAAGGGACATCTATAAGATAGCCAAGATCCGATAGAGGAAGACGAGGGATGTTGACCAAATCAAGTGCATCAAGGACGGAGCAGATCAACTTCTCGTGAAGAATGAGGAGATTAAGCATAGATGGCGGGAGTACTTTGATGATACTAGCAGGGGTTTTGTGCGGCGAATCCAAGAGTCGGAGGTCAAGAAGGCTTTAAAGAGGATGAAAGGAGGCAAGACGATGGGCCCTGATTGTATCCCCATTGATGTGTGGAGAGGCCTCGGGGACATAGCGATAGTATGGCTAACCAAACTTTTAAACCTCATTTTTCAGGCAAACAAGATGCCGGAAGAATGGAGACGGAGTATATTAGTACCAATCTTCAAGAACAAGGGGATGTTCAGTTGTACTAATTACCGTGGAATTAAACTAATGAGCCATACAATGAAGCTATGGGAGAGAGTCATTGAGCACCGCTTAAGAAGAATGACAAGCGTGACCAAAAATCAGTTTGGTTTCATGCCTGGGAGGTCAACCATGGAAGCCATTTTCTTGGTACGACAACTTATGAAGAGATATAGGGAGCAAAAGAAGGATTTGCATATGGTGTTCATTGACTTGGAGAAGGCCTATGATAAGATACCACGGAATGTTATGTGGTGGGCCTTGGAGAAACACAAAGTCTAAACAAAGTACATTACCCTCATCAAGGACATGTACGATAATGTTGTGACAAGTGTTCGAACAAGTGATGGCGACACTGATGACTTCCCGATCAAGATAGGACTGCATCAGGGGTCAGCTTTGAGCCCTTATCTTTTTGCCTTGGTGATGGATGAGGTCACAAGGGATATACAAGGAGATATCCCATGGTGTATGCTCTTTGCAGACGATGTGGTGCTAGTTGATGATAATCGGACGGGGTCAACAGGAAGTTGGAGTTATGGAGGTAAACCTTGGAATCGAAAGGTTTTCAACTTAGTAGGTCTAAAACCGAGTACATGAGGTGCGCTTTCAGTACTACTAGGCACTAGGAGGAGGAGGATGTTAGCCTTGATGGGCAGGTGGTGCCTCAGAAGGACACCTTTCAATATTTGGGGTCAATGTTGCAGAAGGATAGGGATATCGATGAAGATGTGAACCATCGAATTAAAGTCGGATGGATGAAGTGGCGCCAAGCTTCTGGCATTCTCTGTGACAAGCGGGTACCACAAAAGCTAAAAGGCAAGTTCTATAGGACGGCGGTTCGACCCGCAATGTTGTATGTCGCTGAGTGTTGGCCGACTAAAAGGCGACATGTGCAACAGTTAGGTGTAGCGGAGATGCGCATGTTGAGATGGATGTGTGGCCACACAAGGAAGGACCGAATCCGAAATGATGACATACGAGATAGAGTTGGGGTAGCGCCAATTGAAGAGAAGCTTGTCCAACATCGTCTGAGATGGTTTGGGCATATTCAGCGCAGGCCTCCAGAAGCCCCAATGCATAGCAGACGGCTAAATCATGCTGATAATGTCAAAAGAGGCCGGGGTAGACCGAACTTGACATGGGAAGAGTCCATAAAGAGAGATCTGAAGAATTGGAGCATCACCAAAGAACTAGCCATGGACAGGGTGCGTGGAAGCTTGCTATCCATGTGCCAGAACCATGAGTTGGTCGTGAGATCTTATGGGTTTCACCTCTAGCCTACCCCAACTTGTTTGGGACTAAAGGCTTTGTTGTTGTTCTTGTTGTTGTTGTTGTTGTTGTTGTTGTTGTTGTTGTTGTTGTTCGTATCTACAATTATCTGCCCATCAAACCATTCTATTGGGATGGTCATGAAGATGTAAATCAAGATAGAGGGAGGGGGGTAAATCTCATAACTGCAAAGAAAATATCTGAGAAGATTGTATTACTAGCTTGTTCACCACACTGCCCAAATAAACTCCCATATAGAATGAAACAAAAGGTATATCAAATTTTCAACAATCTAGCACCTTGATATGTTAAGAAGTGTGGAAGGTTGTTGAAAAGAAAATCCTGAAGGTTGCATTATTATGATGAAAATTGTAGGTGCCCCTTGTTTGTGATGTAATCCTGTTAATATGTCTACCAGGCAATGCTTGTGACTAAATGTGGGCCCTGAGTTATAGCCTTATGTTGTCAGAAGTGCACTTTAAACCACTGCAATCCAGAAGCCCATAAATCTCATGTTAGCATACCATTTGTAATTCCGGTTTCGCCAATGGTATTGCAACCCGATTCTTTGCAACAATCCACTATCCTTAAACTTGCTAAATTCACCTTCAGATGGAAAAGTTATATGTAGTGATGACACATTCAGCTGAAATGCAGCAGAAGACAAAAGATTGTCAATTCATTCAGTAGATCGGAGGGTTTCCACCTATTTAAGAATTAAGCTGTCAATAAAATAAAAAATATGCTTAGGTAAATCACATGGTAGTATTACATTGTATACCCCAAATCGAAATTAGCAAACACCATAAAAATTGAGCAGGTCTAAAGAGATTCTGACTATAAAACTCTCATTACTTTCATTCACTTATTGCTGTAGCATTGATTTCGAAACACTAGCTGCAAGAAGACAACAGTCCTTCCAATTCAGTGGAACTAAACTGGTACCGTGTTGAACATTGGAAATGCCAACAAAATTAGAGTAAATAAAAAGACAGCTGATTCATGAAGTGACGAATAATGATTCCTACTGAATATCAAAACGTCATATTGTCACTTCTATATGAAGCAAACAATTGTAAATGCAGAACCGATGTGACCAACAGCACAAACATACAATTGCATTTTGTAACTTTTGAAATTATTCAGTAGCCAGGAAACTGATAATGAAATATTCCTAGAATTCTGATTTCACTACCTTGGTAGCCAAATTCTTCAAAGCTTTTACTAAAGCATCAAAAACTTGATCACGGTAGGATGTATCTCGAAGTAATATTCTTTGACCAGTTACTGGAGTAAAAGGGACACAAGACTGCAACTTTGGATAGTATTCAAGTCCATAGCTGTAGTAAGCTTCCGCCCATGACTGATCAAATACAAACTCACCCCTAGAATGGCTGCAAATGCACATTATGGTTGTTCAGCCAATGGACGAGATGAAGGTAAGTGTGCAGAAATTAGGAAAACAGTAGATGGTATTGTGTTAATGATGTTAAACCTTTTAAGGTAAAGCGGAACAACACCTATGATACTTTCGTTTTCGTCCCGTGCAACAACATGCAGAGGTAACCACCCCGTTTCCTGAAATCAGTCCATGACATGACATTTCCAAGGAGTCTCATAATAGTTACAAATTGTAGCGCCCATGCTTATTGGGATAGAACAGAAGTTACAGCTATTAGGTATTGAAATTTCTGGAAGTATACTAACACGAATAAATGAACCATGAAATAGGTATATTTAAGTCTGATAATGGGGTAAGGAATCAAGAAATGGTGCTTTATATGCTCACCTTCACCGCAGAACCTGATTCCTCTAAGCTTGAGAGGAATGCATGGGTGAGAAAAGGATTAAACTTTTCAGGCTCAGCTGAATCAACTGCACATGCATCCCACTCTGACGGAGGTATGTCCATGATAGAAGAGACAACAGAAATTGATACCTCACGTGGCTTCATGTCCACCTAAAATTAAGAAATGGTTAAGAAAGCCATGAATCTGGTGCATAAGTCCTGGAAAAAGAGTTGATGACTCGAGAAACACAAAAACACCTCTGAGGCTGACCCTGTGAGAGTGTATGATTCAGCAGAAGGGATCAATTCACGAGTTCTCGAATATCTATCTCCCTTGATCCACCCAAAAAGTGCAGTAACTTTTAACCGTGAAGTCGAACTTGGGGAGCCAGAGTTGGAAGGTGAGTACTCCTGCAAATCATTGTGGATGAAATGAATAAGCAAAGGCTTAGGAACAGAATTTGGCACAAGATAAGAAACATTACACAGGACAAGAAACAGGCAGAAAACAGAAATGAAGTTACACAAATTCCAGAATGGATATCATTTGTAGACCCGGGCGAGGAAGTTAGCGTTGTTACATATCAGAGTGTATACACGATTCATTTCTCTCATGTTTAATAGAACACCGTGTTCATAAGGGTATAGATAAACAGTCATCATATCAGTATTGGTTTTATGTATGTACAGAAATGTGACAGGAACAACTCTCTAACTGCATTTACACCGGGCTTATTATGACACAAATCAAATCCTACCAACCTCAACCCTAAACCTAATGGTCATGTCCGCTCACTTCAAGTGGAGCCAATCCAAGAGCAACTGATTCCCTTAAAATTTACTGACTCGACAATGGGGCAGTGGTCAAAATCTGCTGGATTAGCTGGATCGCTCCACGAGGATTTGACATTCCACAGTCGAAGCACAGAATTCCGCCATCAAAGCGCAGAAATCAGGCCGAGACACCAAATCAGAACGCGCAGATACGGGCCTAAACAATTTCGGCCGGCGGGCGCCACGAGAGCGACGGGAGTGGGCACTCACGTGACGGCGGGGACGGCGGCGAGAGGCGGAGGCGAGGACGGTGGGGGACGGGCGCCGCATCGCCACCGCCGGCGAGGCCATCGCTGCCTGCCTCCGACTACTCGGAGCTCCGTGGAGGCGTGGACAGTTTCAGGGGAGGGGGCGAGCAGTGGGTCACTGACACCTGGGCCCAGTTCGCAGGGTTTCTGTATGGCCATGGCCGGGCATCGAGCGGACGGCGGCCACAGAGCGTGTCGTAAAATCTATGGCCACGTGGCAAATTTCTGAACGATGAACCGCTCTGCTTCCCGTTTTATCTTCTTTTCGGGTTTTTTCTCAATTTCCTTTTGTAAAGATTACTTTACGGTCCCTCTAACTCTTTACTCTCTCATCTGCTCCCTCTGTTTTTAAATATTTAGAAACGGAAGGAGTACAATCAATGTACGAACGTGCAATTGTAGTTGTGTACGGTTGATGGACATGTAACTACAGATGTGTGCTGCCAATGAACACATGTTACACATGATCCGCATGCTTGCAACTATTATAGTGAACATGCAACTACACGTATGTGTGGCTCATGGACATACAATTGCGTATAATAATGAAGGTGCAATGCAATTACACATTGATTTACGCGTGGCCGGTTGTATATTGGTGTGCGAACGTGAAACTGTAGTTATGCTTGGCATGAAAAAAAATAAAAATAAAAATACACAAAAAAGTTAAATTGGATCAAATAGAAAAAAGACAAAAAAGAACACAGGAAACTCAGACATAAAGAATAGACAGTATAACACACAGATGAGACTTAGTTACTTCTCGTCTAAATGGGAATTAACATAATCGTTTTTTTCTTCAGTAACTTGCAGCATCTAAACAAAAAGGTCTGCGTGTCGGTTGCGACTGTCCAAAACATGGTAAAATTGTTGTATATTGACGGGGTTTATACCTAGGTAGGCCAAAGCAACGAGGTCTTCCTCTTTTCCCTTTTAAGAAAAACTACGTGGCCGGCTGGGCATGACTGGCTAGAGGACGTCCAGCGCAAGCCAGTGCCGGCTGGCATCCCGTGTTGTGGAACGTTGCCTGGGAAACAAAAAAGTTTCCTACGCACACGGAGATCTATCCATGGTGATGAGCATCTACGAGAGAAAGAGTGGATCCACATACTCTTGTAGATCGCTAAGCGGGAAGCGTTAAGAAACGCGGTTGGTGTAGTCGAACGTCTTCGCGATCCAAATCACCGTGCGTCCCGCGATCAAATCACGATCCGTCCCGCGATCCAATCACGATCCGTCCCACGATCCGATCACGATCCGTCCCACGAACTTGATCACGATCCGTCTCACGAACTTGATCACGATCCTTCCGATCTAGCACCGAACGGACGGCATCTCCGCGTTCAGCACACGTACAGCTTGATGACGATCTCCACCGTCTTGATCCAGCAAGAAGGAGTGGAGAGGAAGAAGAGTTCTCCGGCAACCTGACGGCACGCTGACGATGGTGGTGGAGCAATTCCGGCAGGGCTTCGCCTAAGCACTACAGAAAACCGATCTAGAGGAGAAACTATGCACTGGAGGAACGGGTAGCACGTGGCTGAAAATCTAGTGCAAAAACCCTCAATACCACTAGTATATATAGGAGGAGAGGAGGAGAGGAGGCAGCTTGGCCTCCAAGCCTCCTAGGCTTCGCCCGAACTAGGAGAGGAGGAGTCCACCTCCTCCACTCCTGGTAGAATTAGGATTCATCTTTTTTTTTCCTTTTTGCCTTTTTCCACCTTTTTCCTTTTGGGTTTTCTTCTCCAGCTACATGGGCCTTGTGTGGGAGTTTCCACCAGCCCACTAAGGGCTGATATTCACTCTCCCACAGCGCATGAAGCCTCTTGGGTCGAAATACCCCTCCCGGAGGTCTCCCGGTACACTACCGGCACTCCCGGTACACTACCGATAAGCCCGAAACTTTTCCGGCGACCAAAACAGGACTTCCTATATATGAATCTTTACCTATGGACCATTCCGGAGATCCTCGTGACATCCAGGATCTCATCCGAGACTCCGAACAAACTTCGGTCATCACCATACATAACTCTATACTACCGAAACGTCACCAAACCTTAAGTGTGCAGACCCTGCGGGTTCGAGAACTATGTAGACATGACCGAGACACCTCTACGGTCAATAACCAATGGCGGGACCTGGATGTCCACATTGGTTCCTACATATTCTACGAAGATCTTTATCGGTCGAACCTCTATGTCAAGGATTCAATTAATCCCGTATGATGTTCCCTTTGTCCTTCGGTATGTTACTTGCCCGAGATTCGATCGTCGGTATCTCCATACCTAGTTCAACCTCGTTACTGGCAAGTCTCTTTACTCGTTCCGTAATACAAGATCTCGTGACCAACACTTAGTCACATTGCTTGCAAGGCTTATTGTGATGTTGTATTACCGAGTGGGCCATGAGATACCTCTCCGTCACACGGAGTAACAAATCCCAGTCTTGATCCATGCCAACTCAACAGACACCCTCGGAGACACCTGTAGAGCACCTTTATAGTCACACAGTTACGTTGCGACGTTTGATACACACAAGGTACTCCTCCGATATCTGTGAGTTGCATGATCTCATGGTCATAGGAACATATACTTGACATGCAGAAAACAGTAGCAATAAACTGACACGATCATAAGCTACGTTTGTAGGTTGAGTCTTGTCCATCATATCATTCTCCTAATGATGTGATCCCGTTATCAAATGAAATCTCATGTCCATGGCTAGGAAACCTTAACCATCTTTCAATCAACGAGCTAGTTCACTAGAGGCATACTAGGGACATTGTGTTTGTCTATGTATCCACACATGTATCCATGTTTCCAATTAATACAATTATAGCATGGATAATAAACGATTATCATGAACAAGGAAATACAATAATAAACACTTTATTTATTGCCTCTAGGGCATATTTCCAACAGTCTCCCACTTGCACTAGAGTCAATAATCTAGTTCACATCACTATGTGATTTACATTGTAATGAATCGAACACCCATGCAGTTCTGGTGTTGATCATATTTAGCCCTTGGAAGACGTTTAGTCAACGGGTCTGCAACATTCAGATCCGTGTGCACTTTGCAAATATTTATGTCTTTCTCCAAGATGTAATCGCGGATGGAGTTGAAGCGTCGCTTTATGTGTCTGGTCCTCTTGTGAAACCTTGGTTCCTTGGCCAAAGCAATGGCACCAGTGTTGTCACAAAACAGGTTCATTGGATTCAGTGCACTGGGCACTACTCCAAGATCTGTCATGAACTGCTTTATCCAGACACCTTCCTTCGCCGCCTCCGAGGCTGCGATGTATTCCGCTTCGCACGTAGAATTAGCTACCACGCTTTGCTTGGAACTGCACCAGCTTACCGCTCCCCCGTTAAGAATAAATACGTATCCGATTTGCAACTTAGAGTCGTCCGGATCAGTGTCAAAGCTTGCATCGACGTAACCCTTTACGACGAGCTCTTCATCACCTCCATAAACGAGAAACATTTCCTTAGTCCTTTTCAGGTACTTCAGGATATTCTTGACCGCTTGCTAGTGCTCCATTCCAGGATCACTTTGAAACCTTCCGGCCATACTTATGGCAAGGCTGACATCGGGTCTTGTGCACAACATTGCATACATGATAGAGCCTATGGCTGAAGCATAGGGGATGACACTCATCTTTTCTCTATCTTCTGCAGTTACTGGGCATTGAGTCTTACTCAACTTCACACCTTGTAACACAGGCAAGAACCCCTTCTTGGACTGTTTCATTTTGAACTTCTTCAAAACTTTATCAAGGTATGTGCTCTGTGAAAGTGCTATTAAGCGTCTCGATCTATCTCTATAGATCTTAATGCCTAATATGAAAGCAGCTTCTCCTAGGTCCTTCATTGAAAAACTCTTGTTCAAATATTCCTTCACGCTTTCCAGCATTTCTATATTGTTTCCAATCAGCAATATGCCATCCACATATAATACTAGAAACGCTATAGAGCTCCCACTCACTTTCTTGTAAATACAAGCTTCTCCGTAAACTTGTATAAACTCAAACGCTTTGATCACATCATCAAAGCGCTTATTGCAACTTCGAGATGCTTGCACCAGTCCATAAATGGATCGCTGGAGTTTGCAAAGTTTCTCAGCATTCTCTAGATCGACAAAACCTTCGGGTTGCGTCATATACAACTCTTCCTCAAGGAAACCGTTGAGGAATGCTGTTTTTACATCCATCTGCCAAATTTCATAGTCGAAATAGGCAGCTATTGCTAACATGATTCTAACAGACTTAAGCATCGCTATGGGTGAGAAAGTCTCATCGTAGTCAACTCCTTGAACTTGTGAAAAACCCTTTGCCACAAGTCGAGCTTTATAGACGGTGACATTACCGTCCGCGTCTGTTTTCTTCTTAAAGATCCATTTGTTCTGAATGGCCTTTCGCCCTTCGGGTAATACTTCCAAAGTCCATACTTTGTTTTCATACATGGATCCCATCTCGGATTTCATGGCCTCTAACCATTTCTCAGAATCCGGGCCCATCACTACTCCTCCATAGCTCGTAGGTTCATTGTTGTCCAACAACACGACCTCCAAGACAGGGTTGTCGTACCACTCAGGGGTAGTACGCGGCCTTGTCGACCTACGAGGTTCAAGGTTCAATAGCTGCTTGATCTGAAGCTTCATGATCATCATCATTAACTTCCTCTTCTACCGTCGTACGTTCCACAGAAACATCTTTCTGCGTTGTGCTACTTTTTGGTTGAAGTAAAGGTTCAATAACCTCATCAAGCTCTATTTTCCTCCCACTCAATTCTTTCGAGAGAAACTCTTTCTCAAGAAATGTTCCGTTTTTAGCGACAAACACTTTGCCTTCGGATCTGAAATAGAAGGTATACCCGACTGTCTCTTTCGGGTATCCTATGAAGACGCATTTCTCCGCTTTGGGTTCCAGCTTTTCAGGCTGAAGCTTTTTGACATAAGCATCACATCCCCAAACTTTAAGAAACGACAACTTTGGCTTCTTGCCAAACCACAGTTCATATGGCGTCGTCTCAACGGATTTTGATGGTGCCCTATTTAAAGTGAATGCAGCTATCTCTAATGCATAACCCCAAAACGATAGTGGCAAATCAGCAAGAGACATCATAGAACGCACCATATCTAATAAGGTTCGATTACGACGTTCGGACACACCATTACGTTGTGGTGTTCCGGGCGGTGTCAACTGTGAAACAATTTCACAGTGTCTTAAGTGACTGCCAAACTCATAACTCAGATATTCGCCTCCTCGATCAGATCGCAGGAACTTAATCTTCTTGTTACAATGATTCTCAACTTCACTATGAAATTGCTTGAACTTTTCAAACGTTTCAGACTTGTGTTTCATTAAGTAAATATACCCATATCTACTTAAGTCATCAGTGAATGTGAGAAAATAATGATATCCACCACGCGCTGTAACATTCATTGGACCGCACACATCAGTGTGTATGATTTCCAATAAGTCACTCGCCCGTTCCATTGTTCCAGAGAACGGCGTTTTAGTCATCTTGCCCATGAGGCATGGTTCACATGTGTCAAGTGATTCAAAATCAAGTGACTCCAAAAGTCCATCAGCATGGAGCTTCCTCATGCGTTTTACACCAATATGACCTAAACGGCAGTGCCACAAGAAAGTGGTACTATCATTATCAATTCTACATCTTTTGGCATCAATGTTATGAACATGTGTGTCATCACTATCAAGATTCAATATGAATAAACCCCTAACATTGGGTGCATGACCATAAAAGATATTACTCATATAAATATAACAACCTTTATTCTCTGATTTAAATGAGTAACCGTCTCGCAATAAACAAGATCTAGATATAATGTTCATGCTTAACGCAGGCACTAAATAACAATTATTCAGGTTCATCACTAATCCCGATGGTAATCGAAGAGAGAGTGTGCCGACGGCGATCACATCAACCTTGGAACCATTTCCCACGCGCATCGTCACTTCGTCCTTTGCCAGCCTTCGTTTATTCCGTAGTTCCTGCTTTGAGTTGCAAATGCGAGCAACCGAATCGGTATCAAATACCCAGGCACTACTACGAGAGCTAGTAAGGTACACATCAATAACATGTAGATCATATATACCTTGTTTGTCGCTGGACGCCTTCTTGTCAGCCAGGTACTTGGGGCAGTTCTGCTTCTAGTGACCAGTTCCTTTGCAATGAAAGCACTCACTTTCTGGCTTGGGTCCATGCTTGGGCTTCTTTGCAGGAGTAGCAACTGCTTTGCCATCCTTCTTGGTTTTACCCTTCTTGCCCTTGCCCTTGACTTTGCCATTTTTCTTGAAACTAGTGGTTTTATTGACCATCAACACTTGATGTTCTTTCTGGATTTCAGACTCAGCGACTTTTAGCATCGCAAACAGCTCGGCGACTGACTTGTTCATCCCGTGCATGTTATAGTTCATCACAAAGCTCTTGTAACTAGGTGGCAGTGATTGAAGAACTCTGTCAGTGATCGCCTCTGGCGGAAGGGCAATTCCTAACTCCGCTAGACGAGTTGAATACCCAGACATTCTGAGTATATGTTCACTAATAGACCCGTTCTCCTCCATCTTGCAAGCATAGAACTTATCGGAGGTTTCATACCTCTCGATCCGGGCATTCTTCTGAAAGATAAACTTCAACTCCTGGAACATCTCATATGCTCCATGACGTTCAAAACGTCTTTGAAGTCCCGGTTCTAAGCCATACAATATTGCACACTTAACTATTGAGTAATCTCCAGTACGTGCCTCCCAAGCGTTCTTAACGTCTTCGGAGGTCATGTCTTCTGGTTAGTCACCAAGCGGTGCATCAAGGACATATGATTTCTGGGTAGCCGTGAGGATAATCCTCACATTACAGGCCCAGTCAACAAAGTTACTTCCATCATCTTTCAGTTTAGCTTTCTCTAGGAACGCATTAAAATTCAGGGGTGCTACTGCGCGAGCCATTGATCTACAACATAAATATGCAAAGTTCACTTAGACTATTGTTCAAGACAATGAGTTTAGTTAATAAAATTACTAAAGCTCCCACTCAAATTGACATCCCTCGGGTCATCTGAGTGTCACATGATCCAAATCCACCAACTCAAGTCCGATCATCACGTGAGTTGAGGTGGCTTCAATGGTGAACATCATTATGTTGATCATATCTACTATATGACTCATGTTCGACCTTTCGGTCTCTTGTGTTCCGAGGCCATGTCTGTACATGCTAGGCTCGTCAAGTTTAACCCGAGTGTTCTACGCGTGCAACACTGGCTTGCACCCATTGTATGTGACCGTAGAGTCTATCACACCCGATCATCACGTGGTGTCTCAACACGACGAACTTTCGCAACGGTGCACACTCGGGGAGAACACAATTTTATCTTCAAATTTAAGTGAGGGGTCACCTTATAATGCTACTGTCGTACTAAGCATAACAAGGTGCATAAAAGGATTAACATCACATCCAATTCATAAGTGACATGATATGGCCATGAACTTGTGCTTTAGATCTCCATCTTGAAAGCACCGGCATGATCTTCATCATCACCGGCACGACACCATGATCTCCATAATCTTGATCTCCATCAACGTGTCGCCATCGAGGTTGTCATGCCCTGCATGCTTCTACTACTATTGCTACCGTTTAGCGATAAAGTAAAGCATTACATAGCGCTTAATGATTGACACGCAGGTCATACAATAATTAAAGACAACCCTATGGCTCCTGCCAGTTGCCATACTCATCGACATGCAAGTCGTGAAATTCTATACATCACATGATCATCTCATACATCACATATATCACATCATGTAATTGGCCATATCACATCACAACATACCCTGCAAAAACAAGTTAGACGTCCTCGAATGTTGTTGCATGTTTTACGTGGCTGCTACGGGTTTCTAGCAAGAACGATTCTCACCTACGCATAAACCACAACGGTGATACATAATTTGCTTTTCAACCTTCTCAAGGACCGCCTTTGTCGAATCCGATCCAACTAAAGTGAGAGAAACCGCCACCCGCAAGCCATCTAGGCAACAAGTTGCGTCGAGGGAACCGGTCTCTCGTAAGCGTACGAGCAATGTTGGTCCGGGCCGCTTCATCTCACAATACCGCTGAACCAAAATCCGACCAAGGAAGGAATCAATCTAAGCATCAACGCCCACAAACCTTTTGTGTTCCACTCGAGATCTCATCTACACATAGACCTAGCTCATGATGCCACTGTTGGGGAACGTTGCATGGGAAACAAAAAAAATTCCTACACAAACGAAGATCTATCCATGGTGATGAGCATCTATGAGAGGGAGAGTGGATCCACATACCCTTGTAGATCGCTAAGCGGGAAGCGTTAAGAAACGCGGTTGGTGTAGTCGAACGTCTTCGCGATCCAAATCGCCGTGCGTCCTGCGATCCCATCACGATCCGTCCCGCGATCCAATCACGATCCGTCCCGCGATCCGATCATGATCTGTCCCACGAACATGATCACGATCCGTCTCACGAACATGATCACGATCCGTCTCACGAACTTGATCATGATCCTTCCGATCTAGCGCCGAACGGACGTCACCTCCACGTTCAGCACACGTACAGCTTGATGACGATTTCCACCATCTTGATCCAGCAAGAAGGAGTGGAGAGGAAGAAGAGTTCTCCGGCAGCCTGACGGCGCTCCGGCGATGGTGGTGGAGCAATTCCAACAGGGCTTCGCCTAAGCACTGCAGAAAACCGATCTAGAGGAGAAACTATGCACTGGAGGAACGGGTAGCACGTGGCTGAAAATCTAGTGCAAAACCCCTCAATACCACCAGTATATATAGGAGGAGAGGAGGAGAGGAGGCAGCTTGGCCTCCAAGCCTCCTAGGCATCGACCGAACTAGGAGAGGAGGAGTCCACCTCCTCCACTCCTAGTAGGATTAGGATTCATCCTTTTTTTTCCTTTTTGCCTTTTTCCACTTTTTCCTTTTGGGTTTTCTTCTCCAGCTACATGGGCCTTGTGTGGGAGTTTCCACCAGCCCACTAAGGGCTGATATTAACTCTCCCACAGCCCATGAAGCCTCTTGGGTCGAAATACCCCTCCCGGAGGTCTCCCGGTACACTACCGATAAGCCCAGAACTTTTCCGACGACCAAAACAGGACTTCCTATATATGAATCTTTACCTCCGGACCATTCCGGAGATCCTCGTGATGTCCAGGATCTCATCCGGGACTCGGAACAAACTTCGGTCACCACCATACATAACTCTATACTACCGAAACGTCACCAAACCTTAAGTGTGCAGACCCTGCGGGTTCGAGAACTATGTAGACATGACCGAGACACCTCTACGGTCAATAACCAATGGCGGGACCTGGATGTCCACATTGGTTCCTACATATTCTACGAAGATCTTTATCGGTCGAACCTCTATGTCAAGGATTCAGTTAATCCCGTATGATGTTCCCTTTGTCCTTCGGTATGTTACTTGCCCGAGATTAGATCGTCGGTATCTCCATACCTAGTTCAACCTCTTTACTGGCAAGTCTCTTTACTCGTTCCGTAATACAAGATTCCGTGACCAACACTTAGTCACATTGCTTGCAAGGCTTATTGTGATGTTGTATTACCAAGTGGGCCCTGAGATACCTCTCCGTCACACGGAGTAACAATCCCAGTCTTGATCCATGCCAACTCAACAGACACCCTCGGAGACACCTGTAGAGCACCTTTATAGTCACCCAGTAACGTTGCGACGTTTGATACACACAAGGTACTCCTCCGATATCTGTGAGTTGCAAGATCTCATGGTCATAGGAACATATACTTGACATGCAGAAAACAATAGCAATAAACTGACACGATCATAAGCTACGTTTGTAGTTTGGGTCTTGTCCATCACATCATTCTCCTAATGATGTGATCCCGTTATCAAATGACATCTCATGTCCATGGCTAGGAAACCTTAACCATCTTTCAATCAACGAGCAAGTTCACTAGAGGCATACTAGGGACATTGTGTTTGTCTATGTATCCACACATGTATCCATGTTTCCAATTAATACAATTATAGCATGGATAATAAACGATTATCATGAACAAGGAAATACAATAATAAACACTTTATTTATTGCCTTTAGGGCATATTTCCAACACCCCGGCCGACTGGTCAAGGAGCCGTTTGGGCCCCCTGCCGGCTAGGCGCGACCGGCTGCCCACGGGCCGGCTCTTCCGTTGACATCGGGACGGACATGCCCCGTCCCATCCCTCTGCGCGCGGGTACGACAACGCGATGTGACCGGAACGACGGGTGGCCCTGTGGCTACAGTGGCCGCTTACGCATCGTAGCGCGTGGCTACAGTCCGACCGTCTTGGCCGCTGACCTCGGTGACCGCGACCGGGTGGGGGAACAGTGCCGGCACGCCCTCGCCACTCGATTACCTGCCCCGATGTGGCTACAGTGCCGCTGGCCGTACCGGAGACTTCGGCCGGCTGGCGCTAAACGACGCCCCCCGGGCAGCTTGTGCCGCGGCAGGTGGGCGAGGACCAATCACAGAGCCGGCTGGAGGGCCCCAACAGGAGATGGGACCGCTCGGCCGGCGGCCCCCGCCCACGACAAGATGGCGCGAGCGGCGGGACCCTCTGGCCAGCCGGGGAGACTGCCAGCCGGGTCCCCCCACCATTGTACTTATGACATATTGTAAGAGCCGGGGGGTTGGCCTATAAAAAACCCTCAGCCCCCCATGCAACGGGGACGGACGACTGGTCGCTCACACACACCCACGGAACTCGCATTCCCTTCTTTAGTGGCGGAGGAAGACGAGCCGGGTGCTCCCTCTTCCTCCTCTAGACACAGCTCCAGGAGCATCCTTGTACACATACCCATCCATCCAACTAGACCAAGCAGGACTAGGGGTGTTACCTCCCACGAAGGGCCCTGAATCTGGGTACATCGTGTGTCACCATCGCTTGTGCCCAATCTTGCACCCGGAGCCCATCGGCGTCCTCCAGCCCCAACCACTTACGATAAGCCACCCCATGGCATGTGTCGTGAGAAAACGACGACAGTTGGTGCCCACCGTGGGGCCGTACGCGGCGCCGGCCGGATTCATGCTACGGGCGGGACCCCTCGCCATTCCCCGCCGTCGCCGCTCGTCCCGGCGAGCCCGTGGGGACCTCATGGGGCTTGCCTCAGCACGCCCTACGGGCAACTCCGTCAGCCTCACGGCCGACATCGACGCGCTCACCGAGCGCTTCGGCAGGTTCAGCCTCGCTGAGGCTCCAACAGCTGACGAGTACCCCGCTGGGGTGCTCGTTTGTGCTGGCCCGCCCACAGCAGTGGACACACTCTCTGCGGCTCAGTCCAGCGGGTCCCATGATCGCATGGGGGTGATGGCCATTACTTCCTCCATCACGTCCGGACGGGCACGGGTCGCGGCTGCCATCCGCGTCGGCACGTCCGACCTACTTGGTGCGGCCCTCCGGGGCTTGAGCACTCGATCGCCCCGACGGCGAACCCCGACACCGCCGCGGCCGATCTCGAGGCAGCTCGCCGCATCCTGTTCGAGGATGCCACCGCCCTAGCTCCCACGCGGCGCCGTATGGAGGCGGCATGGCGGGAGTACGCTTCCGCCTACGGACTCACCCCGCCTGGCACCGAGCCCAGCCGGCATGGGGCTGTGCGCGACCGTGACCGCGTGGTCTCCAAAATCCTCGGCGGCAAAATGTCTGTCTACGACACACCCGCGGCTAACCTGTAGGCCCTCAAGGTGGCCTACGAGGAATTGGCTACCCTGGAGGGCGAAGAGCGTGCCACCCATGAGCGGCACATCAAGGAGCTTATCGATGTTGCTGATGCACAGCAGCATTTGCTCGCAACGGGCGGCGCCACCACTGAAGGCCCCCGGCCCGAGCGCGAGGGCACGGGAACTGCCGGCCGCCAGGCGGCCCAGTACTCCTGCTCCCCTCGCGTTTCCGGCCGTCGAGCCGAAGCGAACAACCCCCGGCCCTCTCAAACGTCAGGTAGTGAGCAGACGGCTGTTAGCAGCCGGGGCACCAACGAGCCGCCTCGGAGCGGCCGCCACCATGAAGCACCGGCATCCGGCATCCGGCACAACCAGGGGCACACGCCGCCTCCGCGGCATGAGTCGTGGCAGCCAAGCCACCCACCATCTACCCCGAACTCTCGGCTCGGCTCGGACCGCGCGTCCCTCGCAGCGAGAACGACGCCCGCAACCGCATCACAAACTCCCGTAATCCGCCCTTCTCGAGGAGGAGGGCTCGATTGGTCCGGCCTGCTTCGGCCCTCGGATTCGCATCGAGCCGTTCCCAACTGGCTTCATGCTCCCTAGGGACACCCCGAAATACAATGGGGCCGCCAAACCCGAAGACTGGCTGATCGACTACACGATCGCGATGGGCATCGCTAGGGGGAATAAGCGCGTAGCCGCTTGCCACGCCCCCCTTATGCTGATCGGCTCGTCCCGCACCTGGCTCAATAGCCTGGCGGCCGGAAGCATCAACACTTGGACGGACTTCGAGGAGGCCTTCATACGCAACTTCACCGGCACCTACAAGCGGCCTGGCCATCCCCGTGAACTCGCCATGTGCGTTTAGGGGCCGGACGAATCCCTCCGCGACTACCTCACCCGGTGGGCCGAGCTCCGCAACTCCTGCGAGGGGGTGCACGAGGTCCAAGCCGTGCAGTACTTTATCGAGGTCTGCCGGGACAGCACCCCTCTCAAGCGCAAGCTCCTGTGCTCCGAGCCGGCCACGCTCGTTGAGCTCATGACCGAGGCGAACAAATATGCCACGGCCGATTCGGCCATCTGGGTCAAGACGACCCCGCTTGCCAAGGCAACGACGACGCCGGCCACGACCCGGCCGGCTACCGACAACCGGCAGCCGCAGAACAACAAGCGCAAGAACGACCAGCCGGATCCCCGCTACGGGAGCCGGCAGGTGAATACCGTCGAGGATTAGGAGCCGACTACCCAGCCTTTCGGCCAGTGCCAGCTCACCGGCAAGGCTGCCTGGCAGCCGAAGCTCACCTTCAAGCAAATGCTTGATCTCCCCTGCAAGAACCATTCAGGGGCCAAGCCCTCTATGCACATGCTCCGGCAGTGCAGCTTCTCACAGCGATTGGCCCGGGGGGACGGCCTTCCGGCTCCTCCCACGCCGCCAGCCCGCGCGCCGGCCTCGGCCCAAGCGACCGCCCCGGTGCCGGCAACGGCTCCGAATGACAGTCGTCTGATCGACTAGTTCCCCAACCAGGACGGTTGCTATGTCATCTTCACCAGTGAAGAGACGGGTAAACATTCTCAGCACCGGCTCCACCGTGAGGTGAACGCCACCATGCCGGCAACTCCCCAGTTCATGCACTGGTCGGAGAAGCCGATCACTTGGAGCCAGGCCGATCACCCTGCCGTGATGCCAAATCCCGACAGTTACGCCTTGGTCCTCGACCCCACCGTCGCCACCAAGGAGCGAGTCTGCCGCTTCTCGCGGGTGCTGATAGATGGCGGCAGCAGCATCAACATTCTCTACCTCGACACGATGCATAAGCTGGGGCTGAAGATAGAAGACCTACAGGCGAGCCGGATGGTTTTCCATGGCATCGTGCCTAGGAAGTCTTGCTCCCCTGTCGGCAAGATCATGCTCGACGTCCTCTTCGGCGGACCCGGTCATTTTCGCCGCGAGCCAGTGCTGTCGAGGTCGTGGACCTCGCAAGCCCCTACCACGCGTTGTTGGGCCAGTCAGCTCTTGTCAACTTCATGGCGGTCCCCCATTATGCTTACCTCAAGCTCAAGATGCCGGGCCAAAAGGGGATCGTCACCATCAAGGGCGACTACAAGATGTCGCTCGAATGCGCTCGAGACGGCAGCTGGCTGACTGAGGCCCTAGAGATCGCCGAGGAGAAACGACAGCTTGACCGGCTCGTGGTCCTTGTTGCCAGCCAGCTGGCCGTGCCGGCTCCACCCTCGCAATCCACCGGTGAGGCCTCCTTCCAGCCGTCTAAGGACACCAAGCAAATCCCGCTCGACCCGGCCAACCCGGCTCAGTGCATCACCATCCGCTCCTGCCTCAACAGCAAATAGGAAGGCGAGCTCGTCGACTTCCTCCGTGAGAATCGGGACATCTTTGCATGGTCCCCCAAGGACGTGTCGGGTGTTCCGAGGAAGTTCGCCGAGCACAAACTCCACGTCCAGCCGGATGTCAAGCCGGTCAAGCAGCCCCTGTGCTGCTTCTCCGAGGAGAAGCGACGTACTATAGGCAAAGAGATCGCCCGGCTGCTCGCAGCCGGGTTCATCATGGAAGTATTCCACCCGAACTGGCTGGACAACCCAGTCCTGATACTGAAGAAGAACAAGACCTGGCGCCTGTGCATCGACTACACTAGCCTGAACAAGGCATGTCCCAAGGACCCGTTCTCCCTGCCGCGGATCGATCAAGTCATCGACTCCACGGCCGGCTACGACTTGCTGTCTTTCCTGGATGCCTACTCAGGCTACCACCAAATCAAGCTGGACCTAGAAGACCGGCTCAAGACCTCCTTCACCACGCCCTTCGGGGCCTACTACTACATCACCATGTCCTTCGGCCTGAAGAATGCTGACGCCACCTTCCAACGATGCATGCAGAAGTGCCTCCTGCCTCATATAGGCAAGAACGTCCACGTCCACGTCGACGACATCGTCGTCAAAACCAAGAAGCACTTCAGCCTCCTCAACGACCTTCGGGAGACCTTCGCGAACCTACGCGAGTACAAGATCAAGCTAAACCCGAAGAAGTGTGTCTTCGGCGTCCTCGCCGGACAACTCTTGGGTTTCTTCGTGTCCACCCGTGGCATCGAAGCTAACCCTGAGAAGATCAGCGCGATCGAGCGCATGCCGAAACCGACCCGGCTCCGCAACGTCCAGAAGTTCACCGACTGCCTCGCCTCGCTCAGCCGGTTCATCAGCCGGCTGGGAGAGAAGGCCCTGCCCCTCTACGGGCTCCTTCACAAGACGGCTCTGATCGAGCCGGGTCAAACCAAGAGGCCGAGTGCCTTCGATTGGCCTAACGAGGAGGACGAGGCCTTCCGCAGCCTCAAGAAGGCTCTCACCCACGCGCCCATCCTGGCCGTGCTGGCGGAAAAGGAACCGCTGCTCACCTACATAGCGGCGACCACCCGCGTCATCAGCGTCGTTCTGGCGGTCGAGCAGACAGAGGAGGGCAAGTCCCTGCCGGTCCAGCGACCCATCTACTACCTCAGCGAGGTCCTCTCCGCGTCCAAGCAGAACTACCCCCACTATCAAAAGATGTGTTACGGCTTATACTTCGCCGCCAAGAAGGTCATGTTGGGGAACGTTGCATGGGAAACAAAAAAATTCCTACGCACAGGAAGATCTATCCATGGTGATGAGCATCTACGAGAGGGAGAGTAGATCTACATACCCTTGTAGATCGCTAAGCGGGAAGCGTTAAGAAACACGGTTGGTGTAGTCGAACGTCTTCGCGATCCAAATCGCTGTGCGTCCCGCGATCCAATCACGATCCGTCCCGCGATCCAATCACGATCCGTCCCGTGATCCGATCACGATCCGTCCCACGAACTTGATCACGATCCATCTCACGAACTTGATCACGATCCTTCTGATCTAGCGCCGAACGGACGGCACCTTCGCGTTCAGCACACGTACAGCTTGGTGACGATCTCCACTGTCTTGATCCAGCAAGAAGGAGTGGAGAGGAAGAAGAGTTCTCCGGCAGCCTGACGGCGCTCCAGTGATGGTGGTGGAGCAATTCCGGCAGGGCTTCGCCTAAGCATTGTAGAAAACCGACCTAGAGGAGAAACTATGCACTGGAGGAACGGGTAGCACGTGGGTGAAAATATAGTGCAAAAACCCTCAATATCACCAGTATATATAGGAGGAGAGGAGGAGAGGAGGCAGCTTGGCCTCCAAGCCTTCTAGGCTTCGGCCGAACTAGGAGAGGAGGAGTCCACCTCCTCCACTCCTAGTAGGATTAGGATTCATTCTTTTTTTTCCTTTTTGCCTTTTTCCACCTTTTTTCTTTTGGGTTTTCTTCTCCAGCCACATGGGCCTTGTGTGGGAGTTTCCACCAGCCCACTAAGGGCTGATATTCACTCTCTCACAGCCCATGAAGCCTCTTGGGTCGAAATACCCCTCCCGGAGGTCTCCCGGTACACTCCCGGCACTCCCGGTACACTACCGATAAGTCCGGAACTTTTCCGGCGACCAAAACAGGACTTCCTATATATGAATCTTTACCTCTGGACCATTCCAGAGCTCCTCGTGATGTCCAGGATCTCATCCGGGACTCCGAACAAACTTCGGTTACCATCATACATAACTCTATACTACCGAAACGTCACCAAACCTTAAGTGTGCAGACCCTGCGGGTTCGAGAACTATGTAGACATGACCGAGACACCTCTACGGTCAATAACCAATGGCGGGACCTGGATGTCCACATTGGTTCCTACATATTCTACGAAGATCTTTATCGGTCGAACCTCTATGTCAAGGATTCAGTTAATCCCGTATGATGTTCCCTTTGTTCTTCGGTATGTTACTTGCCCAAGATTCGATCGTCGGTATCTCCATACCTAGTTCAACCTCGTTACTGGCAAGTCTCTTTACTCATTCCGTAATACAAGATCCCGTGACCAACACTTAGTCACATTGCTTGCAAGGCTTATTGTGATGTTGTATTACCGAGTGGGCCCTGAGATACCTCTCCGTCACACGGAGTAACAAATCCCAGTCTTGATCCATGCTAACTCAACAGACACCCTCGGAGACACCTGTAGAGCACCTTTAAAGTCACCCAGTTACGTTGCAACGTTTCATACACACAAGGTGCTCCTCCGATATCTGTGAGTTGCATGATCTCATGGTCATAGGAACATATACTTGACATGCAGAAAACAGTAGCAATAAACTGACACGATCATAAGCTACGTTTGTAGTTTGGGTCTTGTCCATCACATCATTCTCCTAATGATGTGATCCCGTTATCAAATGACATCTTATGTCCATGGCTAGGAAACTTAACCATCTTTCAATCAACGAGCTAGTTCACTAGAGGCATACTAGGGACATTGTGTTTGTCTATGTATCCACACATGTATCCATGTTTCCAATTAAAACAATTATAGCATGGATAATAAACGATTATCATGAACAAGTAAATACAATAATAAACACTTTATTTATTGCCTCTAGGGCATATTTCCAACAGGTCAAGCAATACTTCCAAGAGCATACCATTACCATGGTGAGCACGGCCCCGCTTGGCGAGATTATGAGCGGCCGAGACTCCACCAGCCGGATCGCCAAGTGGGTCATTGCCCTCGCAGACCATGAGATTCGGTACGAGCCAAGAACCGCCATCAAGTCACAGGCGTTGGCGGATTTCCTCATCGACTGGGCGGAGACGGAGTTCGTTATGCCTCCCCCAGACTCCACGCATTGGCGCATGCACTTCGACGGCTCGAAAATGAGGACCGGCCTGGGTGCCGGCATAGTCCTCTCCTTCTCGAAAGGTGATCAGCTCAAATATGCCCTACAGATCCACTTCGCCACCTCCAACAACGTGGCTGAGTACGAGGCCATCGTCCATGGCCTCCGGCTCGCCAAGGAGATCGGCATCAGGCGCATCCTCTGCTTCGGCGACTCTGACCTCGTGGTGTAGCAAGTCTCTGGTGAATGGGACGCTAGGGACGCCAACATGGCCAGCTACCGCTTCCTCGTACAACAGCTCACCAGCTCCTTCGAGGGTTGTGAGTTTCATCACGTCCCACGGGCGGACAACGAGGCGGCGGATGCGCTGGCGAAGATTGGCTCCACCCGGTAGGCCATCCCAGCCGGCGTCTCCCTCGAACGGCTGCTCAAGCCGTCGATCAAGACTTCCCCAGAATCGGAGTGAATCTTCGTGCCGGTGGGTGTCGCCGGCCCATCGACGGCCCCGGCCGCCTCTCCGGCAACTTCACCGCCGACTCTCGAGTCGTTGGCCGCCCAGCCGGCTCCGATCGAGCCGGCGGCGCCCGAGGAGGCCAGCCCTGGCGGTGCGGCCGTCATGGTGATCACCAACCAGCCGGCCCTAGGGGCCGGCGAGCCAAACCCAGGGGCTGGCCAACCAGCCTCGGGGGCTCCCGAGCCGGTCCCGGGGGCTGGCGAACCGGTCCCGGGGATTGATCAACCAGTCCTAGAGGCTCCCGAGCCGGCCGCCGTCGCGGCCCCCTCGTGGGCCCAACACATCTTAGCGTTCCTTCTACGGGGCGAGCTGCCTCTGGACGAGGCCCTGGCTAGGAAAATCCAGCGTTGGGCCACGGCCTACGGCATCATCAACAACGAGCTAGTCCACCGCAGCACCACCGACGTCTTCCAACGATGCGTTGAGCTGGAAAAGGGTCTGGAGATCCTCCTCGACATTCATCAGGGCGAGTGCGGGCATCATGCCGCCTCTCGGACCCTAGTGGCCAAGGCTTTCCGCCATGGCTTCTTCTGGCCGACGGCTCTCAACACGGCCAAGAAATTGGTCGACGAGTGCGAGGGCTGCCAACGCTTCAACACGCAAAGCCACCTGCCGGCAACGGCCCTCCAAACCATCCCCATCTCGTGGCCTTTCGCCATTTGGGGGTTGGACATGGTGGGCGCATTCAAGACCGCTCGAGGCGGCATGACGCACTTACTAGTGGCCATTGACAAATTCACCAAGTGGATCGAGGCGCGACCAATCAAGAATATGGACGGCCCCACGACCGTCCGGTCCATCGATGACATCACGGTACAATACGGCGTTCCCCACAGCATCATCACCGACAACGGCACCAACTTCGCCAAGGGCGCACTCGCGCATTTCTGCTCCAAGCAAGGAATCCGGCTCGACCTGGCCTCCGTTGCTCATCCGCAGTCCAACGGCCAGGTCGAGAGGGCGAACGGCCTCATCCTATCCGGCATCAAGCACCGGCTCGTGACGCCGCTGGTAAGGTCGACCGACTGCTGGATCGACAAGCTGCCGACCGTCCTTTGGAGTCTCAGGACTACCCCGAACCGGTCAACCGGCTACACTTCCTTCTTCCTCGTGTATGGGTCCGAGGCGATCCTCCCCACTGACATCGAGTTCGATTCGCCTCGGGTCACCCTGTACACGGAGAAGGACGCAAAGGAGGCAAGAGAAGACGGCGTCGATCTACTCAAGGAAGCTCGCGAACTGGCCTTGAGCCGGACGGCGATCTACCAGCAGAAACTCCAGCACTACCACAACAAGTGGATCGGCCACTCTCGTTCCTTGAGGGGGACCTGGTCCTCAAACGGATCCAGCGAACCACCGGACAACACAAGCTGTACTCCCCATGGGAGGGCCCGTTCATCATCAGCAAGGCGCTACACAACAACGTGTACTACCTGATAGATGCCCAGAAGCCGCAGAAGAGCAAAATAGATGTTTTCGGTGAAGAAACGGAGCACCCATGGAACGCAGCGCTCTTGCGCCCGTTTTACTGTTGAGGAAAATTAATGTATGTATGTATCCCCATCCTTTTGGGCTTATTAATGCAATGGGCACCCCAAGCCGGCTCTTGGGGCGCGTCCCGTTTCGTTTCTTTCAAAAGTGTTCCTCACTCACCGGCTCCCCGGCCTGGCTCCTGGGCCCGAGGGCTAGCCATATGGGCCTAGAAGCGCCTCTTTGAAAAACAGCTAGGTAGCGTGAGCTGGCCAAACCTCCCCACCCTTACCATCTATAGAACTGGCCCCCGGCTGTCCGGGTGATGGGGCCCCGGGGCGGCAAGGTTTGGCTCACACGAAAGGTCGAAACGAAGGGAGACCCCTTCGGGGCCCAGCTAGACCCTCGCCGCGTCTCTACCACTATACTTATCCTAAAAAAACCTCACGATTCCTAAGTTTTGAACCGGCTCCCCTAAGGCGGACGCCCCGACCCAGCTACAGACCGGCTCCTGACTATCGGGCTGGCGGGGCCAAAACCAAAGGGGAAAAGGAGTAGAAACGGAAAGAGTCGAGGCGGGCGAAAAGGGATAAGGACGAGGTGGCATGAGTCACAAGGCGAACACAATAGAATATGGCATAAACATTAAGGCAAAAGTGACCCACGACCAGCATTCGGTTCATTACGCAAACACCCCTAGTGGGTGGATTCAAGTTTCTACATGCAGGAAAAAAAAGAAGATAAATAAGATGCCCGTGGCTTAGGCCACCGGCGCGTCGCTAGCCGGCGTGCCCCCAGCTGGCGCGTCGTGAGGCGGCTCGGTCCTCGCCTCGGAGGTGGTCGCAGTCTTTGGGTCAGCCTCCTTGGCCTTCAAGGCGGGCTCCTCGGTCTCGGCCGTCTCGCCGCTCGAGTCAGTGCTCTCATCGGTGACTTCGTCATCCGTCGGGCCTTGAGGGATGCCGAAGGAGTCCTCGGGCAACGGCTCACCATCCTCGCCAAGGGCCAGCAGGAATTTGTCCGCGTCAACGTATGATGCAAGCTCGTTGGCTTGCTGGACAAGGGCCGGCTCACGGGCCTCCCGCTCTGTGGCCGGCACGTCCTGCATGGTCGCCAGTCGGCCCAGGTCCACACCACGGTACCAAGACGTCACGAACCGAGCGCCATCTGCGCCCCGGCTCGGGCGGCCGATGCCTTCCGGGCCTCGAGGCGGGAGACGGCGTGCTCCAGCCACTGAGCCACGCGGTGCGTTGGAGCTCCCCCGCGGCCCGGCCACAGGGCGGCGATGACCTCCTTGCCGGCGGTCTTCAGCCGCTCCACGCTCCGCTCGAGATGGGTCATCCGCATTTCGACGGCGATCCTAATCTCGTCCATGTCCCACGCGGCGTGCTCCTCGATGGGGCGACCACACTCCCGAAGGTATTCCCGGTGCTCCTCAATGGCTCACGCAGCGCAGCGATGAGTTTCCGGGGAACGCCCTGGAAGGAAGGAGAAGAGAAGGAAAGAAAAAGCAAGATGAAACACGAGAAATGACAAAGGGAAGAGCAACCAGCTAGGGAAAGAGAGAGATTGGCACCTACCTTCGATCGCGTCCTCCACCCCAATGGCGAAGTGGAGCGCCGCCTCGCGCTCCGACTTTCGGGCCGCCTCCGAGGTGGCGAGGGAACCCTTAACCTCCTCGAGCATCTTCTCAAGGCAGGTCACCTCGCCTTGAAGGGCGGCGGTCCTTAAGACGACGTCAGCCGCCTCCTTGACGGCCGCCTCCTAGGCCGCCGCCTCCTTCACCGCCTCGGCCTTGAGCCGGTCCCAGGCCGCCTCCCGATCGACCAGCAGTGCGGCCAGCCGGTCCGTCTCCTACGCGGCCGCCTGGACGTCCCGTGTTAGACGGTCCCGTTCGGCGACAAGCTCGATCTTCTCCCCCTGGAGGGTGGCCAGTTCGCCTACAAAATGCAACCAACGTCAGCCGATTCCCGGGGGGCTATATGCCGCTCCTACAAAGTGCAACCTACCTTGCACGCGCGCCAGCTCCTCCTCCAGGCGGTAGAAGTCATGTTTGCCGCGGTCGTGGATGGCGACCGCTTCCGCAAACAGCTTCTGCCGCAGAGAGGTTCCCTCCTATCGCAAGAAAGGGGGTCAAAGGTCAAGACATGCTCAAAGGAGATGCGGCCCGGCTGCCCGTCAGCCGGTCAGCCAGCCCGCATCTCGGGGGCTACACCCAGTGGGTGCGCTTGCGCTCCCCCACTGAAAACTCTATGGCAAAAGTGCCGGCTTACCTCTGCACGCTGAAGGGCGGCGTCCGCCGCCTCCGCAAACCGGGCCAGCTCCTGCCGGCACCTGTCCAGGACACTGCCTAAGTCCACGAAGGACGAGACCGGGGCGCCTGCCTGGGGGGCCGACAGGGCCAGCGCGCTCGCCAGTGCTTTCCAGTCCCGGATGACCTCCTACATCGACCGTAGGGCCCTCCGCTGCCACCCGGGCTTGCCGCGGCTCCAGTCGCCGGGGGCGGGTTGATGACAGCAAGGGGCCGGGAGTCGCCTCCTGCCGCCCCCCCCCGCCTGGTGCCGCAGCCGCCTCCTCTCCCGGCCGCTCTAGCGCGTCGGTCGTGCCGGAAGGCACCTCCACCTCCATGGCCGCCATCCCCGGCGGCGCCTCCGCCGCCGCCTCCGGGACTACCCGAATCTCCGGCATCTCGACTCGGACCGGCTCGGCCTCAGGCGGGGTCACCTCCGGCACCTCAGGCCGGGTCGCCTCGGGAGCCGGCTCCGTCGTCGCCTCTCTCACCCGGGCCGTTTCTTGCGCGGGCAAAGGCGTTGGTGAGTCCATGCCCCCCCTCCCGCGGCTCGTTTGACGGAGGCCTCGACATGTGGGTGGACTCCGCTGCCGAGTCCGATGCCCGTGGGGGGTCCACCGACCCCCTCCGCCTCCGGTCGCTTGAGGTCCCGGAGTGCACGGCCCCTCCTTGCGTGCCGGACCGGGAGGCTCGCAGCTCCGCGAGCCACCTCTTTTCCTCCTGCAAGGTGGCAGCGTGCTCGCGGGCCAGTCGACTGGCGGCATCCGTCGTCCCCCTGCCGGCTCCTCATCTTGGAGATGGATGGGGTCACTGCAGCGTCCAAAAACCGGTCGTTAACCGGCTCGCGATGCAAAAGCAAAAACTCACACAAAAACGAAGAACTTACGCGATAACAAGGGGCAGGGCCCGCTTGGCGCGTGGCGGCGGCTTCCACGCGGCCACCTTCACCCGCTTTGGGCCGGGCGGCGAGGCCGTCGCCCCCCCGTGAGCCGGCCTCTTCCCCCGGCCGGCCGCATTGGCCGCTGGGCCTCGAGCCGGTCGCTCCTCGCTCCTCCGGTCTTGGCACGCCGTGGGAGGAGGTTCGTCTAGAATCATCAAATCGTCATCATCATCGTCGTCGTCTGTCCAGTCCCGAATGGAGGGGCAAGAGGGAACCCACCCGCTCCGTTGGGTTCCCCGGCTGTGCCGGACCCTCCGGCCCCGCCAGGAGCGCTGCCTCGCGGATCCGCCGGCTCGTCGCCCCCCCCCCCCCCCGAGGAGTCCACTCCTTCCTCCGGGGGGCCTCCCGTCTAGAAGTCTCGAGAGTCAAAGTCCTCGCGCTCCACCTCGAAGATCTGCGGGTGCGGGCCGTCCGGCGTGTTCTGTCGCACCAACAACTACGGTCAGCACTTCAACGTAAGTTCTCCAGCCGGCTGCCGGCTAGGGAATACCAAACGAGAAAGAACCGCCTCGACGAAAAAACTCACCAGGGGAGGCCGGTTGATGCGGTCGTACGGCTCCATGCCGAAGGACCGCGAGGCGGGCTTCAGCTTGAACGTCGCGAGGGCGTTCACCCGCTTCGCCACCTGAGCCGGCGTCAGCTCGAGGTGGACTGCCGGCATGGGTCGTGCCGGTCGAACATGTCGCAGATTCGGTGTGGCCTCATTTGGAGGGGCAACACCCGGCGCGAGACAAAGGCCGCCACCAGGTCAGCGGCAACCAGCCCCTCAGCGCTCTTCAACTGCGTGAGCCGGGCGAGCTAGTCCAAGGCCACGCCGCGCGGGGCAGGTCCCTACCAGTTCTGCTGAGAGGACTGCTTGTCCTCGAACGGCGGCAGCCGTATGTAATCCGTCCTCGGGTCGACATTCTTCACATAGAAGAACGTTCGGTGCCACCCCTTGACGGAGTCGATCAGAGAGAGAGGGGGAAAGCGAGCGATGCCGCGGCAGCACACCACCGTGCCCCCAAACGCGTCGCTCTTCAAAGACTTGAGATAGAAGAGGGCATTGAAGAACTCGGTGAAGGGGAGGATGCGAGGTACCCCTCGCACAACGTTACGAAGGCGGAGAGGTACAAGATCGAATTTGGCCTGAGGTTGTGCGGCTGGAGGTCGAAAGTGTCAAGAAGAAGACGAAAAAAGAGACTCACCGGGAGCCAGAAGCCCCGAGAGAAGTGCCAGAGGAACACGACGTGTTCCCCTGGCTGCGGCGCCAGTGCTATCTCATCGCCCCGCGTGTGTGCGGCCACCTGCTCTGCCGACGACAACATGCGCGCACGGCGCAGCTCGGGGATGTCCGCCTCAACCACGAAGGAACCGACCCAACTGCCTCCGCGTCCATCGGCCATCGCAGCGGCGGTGCGGTGTGCGGGCGTGGGCTTGGGTGCGTCGGCGTGCGAGGGAAGGAAAGAAGCGATGACGAAGAAGGGTAGCAAGGAGGCAAGTGGGGCGCGGGTACCTCCGCCTCCTGCCCTTCCCCCTTTTTATAGGGGAGGCCACGATCGGGGGACGTGGGATCGTCTGCGCCCACTCCTCCCGGAAATTCCGCGCGCGTGGGTGGCCCTGGGCCGTAACGGCCGCTTCGGGGCGCAGAGGATCCTGTCCTTTGCCCCGAAGCCTACGAGGGCTACGCCTGGGTCCTACCAGGCTAGGCATGGGCAACGTCCCGCTCCCCGCGTGCACGGGACCCGCGGCATCATTACTTTCCGCATGGCGTGCCGAGTGTCGGCACGGGTCCGGGGGCGGCGCACCGGAACCCGAGGCATCAGATCCAATGGCCGACCCGGCTGCCCCTTCGCCTTCGAGCCGGGGCGGCTGGTGCTGAGGGGAAGCCGCCGGCTCCCCACCGTCCGCCAAACGCGGGCCCCCACCGGCTTCGGGGACTACTGGCGGGGTTTATACCCCTAGGTAGGCCAAAGCAACGGGGTCTTCCCCCTTTCACTTCGAAGAAAAACTACGTGACCGGCTGGCCATGGCCGGCTGGAGGACGTCCAGCGCAAGCCAGTGCCGGCTGGCGCCCCGGCCGGCTGCCCACGGGACGGCTCTTCCGTTGACATCGGGACGGACATGCCCCGTCCCATCCCTCTGTGCGCGGGTACGACGACACGACGTGACCGGCACGACGGGTGGCCCTGTGGCTATAGTTGCCGCTTACGCACCGTAGCGCGTGGCTACAGTCCGACCGTCCTGGTCGCTGACCTCGGTGAGCGCGACCGGGCGGGGGAACAGTGCCGGCACGCCCTCGCCACTCGATTACCTGCCCCCGCGCGGCTATAGTGCCGCCGGCCGTACCGGAGACTTCGGTCGCTGGCGCTAAACGACGCCCCCCAGGTGGCCCGTGCCGCGGCAGGTGGGCGAGGACCAATCATAGAGCCGGCTGGCGGGCCCCAACGGGAGATGGGACCGCTCGGCCGGCGGGCCCCGCCCACGACAAGACGGCGCGAGCGGCAGGACCCTCTGGCCAGCCGGGGAGACTGCCAGCCGGGTCCCCTCACCATTGTACTTATGACATATTGTAAGAGCCGGGGGTTGGCCTATAAACCCCCCGAGCCCCCCATGCAACGGGGACGGACGAATGGTCGCTCACACACACCCACGGAACTCTCATTCCCTTCTCTAGTGGCGGAGGAAGACGAGCCGGCTGCTCCCTCTTCCTCCTCTAGACACAGCTCCAGGAGCATCCTTGTACACATACCCATCCATCCAATTAGACCAAGCAGGACTAGGGGTGTTACCTCCCACAGAGGGCCCTGAACCTGGGTACATCGTGTGTCACCACCGCTTGTGCCCAATCTCGCACCCGGAGCCCGTCGACATCCTCCGGGCCCAACCACTTACGATAAGCCACCCCATGACATCTGTCGTGAGAAAACAACGACATATATTTTGATAGTTAGATTTGTCGATAATGGACACCATCGACAAAGGTTCAGTTGCGGCCTCCGCGAGAGTTTTGAAGTATAGTCGCATTTGTTTAGGGCGGATTCCCCTATATCTAGTTGTATTCAATGTTCTATCGATCTAATATAAACAAATTTAAGTAAAATAATTATTGAAAAGAATAAAGTTGTCTGGATCCAGTGCTAAACTGCCAAGGACATGTACGATGCTACTATTAAGCATTTGTACCAAATTAATTCAATATCGTCCTACCACTGATGGGGCAAGAAAAGGAAAAGGATTTAACTTGCTATATACAATTACCAGTTCAAGCACTTGCAGTGCACATGCTCCAATGCAATGTTTGCATCAAGCAAAAGATAGAAAAAACTGCCAAGAGATATTCTAGGCATCAAAATCATAGAGTTACCACAAACCATGGTGAAAGCAAATAATAATTGATTGTGGCCATTATTGTCATCCTGTACAGTTATTACATACAGTTATGCATCTCTTGTCAGGTGGCTACACAATAACATTGCTATCTGTAAAACTTGTTACATTCAAGATACATTAAAAGAAAGGACACCCACACGGATTAGCCCCTGTGGCATTTTATCAAGAATAAAACCAGGAACACATTCTGCAGAGGGCAAGGTTCGAACGCGGGTGGCAGGCTGGGCGCGCAGCTGGTCGTGCATCACTAGCCAACTCGGCGACGCCTAGTTCCCACATTCAATATACATGACCTACGAGTTGCCCAAATTTCCATATTTTATTTTGTTGACAGCATATTTCATAGAAATTTATTCGCCAAACAACAGAAATTGATAATGGTTCAGACTTGCACAGGTTTACACGCGGCGAAATTTAGGACGGACAGAGAAAACACCAGGCCTCTGCTCCTCAAATCGATACCCATTTTCAATAAGGAAGCCCCTAACTGCAACAGGCAGTGAAGCCTGTCCTTTGCTGTGCCTGCCAATCCCTGTAAGATGCAAAACAAATAAGATCTCACTAAATCTGGTGTTGCTTACACAAGGTACGGCTACAAAAGAGTAGCAGTGCCCTCATGTGGCAATGATTGCGGTAACAAGAAGTTATGAGTATAAACCACAAAGCTTGAAAATTAACAAATAAGTTAACAGAGAGATAATATATTACCTGTGATCACCTCTAAGACAGACTGTCTAGGGCGAAGAAACACCACCACCTTCTCCGCTGCAACCTCATTTGGGACAGCAATTGTGGGTTCAGACTTATCTAATTCATCAGTTGAAGCTGGATTATTCCCTGGTGGCTGGAACTCTAACATGTGCAGATGCCTCTCCAATGCAGTTACAGCCTCTGATGCATGTAGACCATGCATGTCTACCTTCCAAATGTTATTGTTGCTGTTCCTGAGGTGAAATATTTCATCTGCTGCCTTATTATTCAACTTTTCAGCAGCCAACCGCTCTTCTTGAGCTCTGAGGGAGAGTTCCTTGGCAGCAGCATGGTCACCTCTGAAGAATGCATTGCTGGCAGCCTGAGAATGCTTTGTGGCAGCCCTGTGACCAAAAGGAAACACAATGGGTCAGTTTCACACGAAAAGACTCAACCTCAGGAGTGCAGCACATTCAAGGGGTCAAAGTTTAGCTAATCTTGTCTCTCAAATTCTGACCATCATGCTCATGCAAGATATGAGTTACAGAAGTATGTTGCTACGAAAGTCTGCACTTATTCGACCTATATTTGTCGGGGTTTGCATGAATGCAGCCTACTTTGATATGCATAAGCTAGTGAAACCCATAACATAAACAAGGATTTGGAATATACCTCATCATCTTCAATGCATCTTTCCGGTGGTTCAAGTAATCATCATCAAACTCTTCTAATTCAGGTTCCTGGGGCATAGAGATTACATTCATTTGCAGTGGCAACAATTGTGATTCATTTGAATGTTTATTCTCTGCTATAGTGTTTCCTAACACTGAACAATTGGCTTTATTAATCTTAGTAGCAGGTTGACCAGTTGTTCTGCCCTCCTTTGGCAGCAAGTCAGGAGCGACCATGGATTTCAGCAAAACAGATGCTTGGCCAACATCATTATCCACGCCAGCCAATATGTCTTCAATTAAGTTACTGTCAGCCCAACTATGAGCATCCTTCAGGAGCTTAATTTTGTTGTCGGATGCAGAGTTTACACCAAAATTTGTTCTCGCCGTGTGATCAGTCAAATGCTTATTTCCGTTTTCATTACCAACAACTGCAAATTCAACAGGGGGGCGAATCACTGATGCAAAAGGCTTTGCCTTTGGCATATTATTATTTTCTATAGCTGAACTGCTGGCAGAACTGGAGCCTCTAGAGCCAGAGAGAGCAGGAAATGAGTTGGCATTAACATCATCCCCTCCATCAGCTGTGCCACGCAACCTGCGATCGAAAGCAGCCCACCCCGAATTGGGGATCTTTGGCCTATACATGTTTACAGTTGACAACCGTTGAATGACCTTGTTTTAGCTTAAATAGATAAGACCCCAACGCTCGCCAAAAGGATGCTGAGCAGTGGGCCCCCTTCGTTTTACTTCCTTCAACCAATCAAGAAATCCACCAATTTCCACCTAGAACAAGGGCAACGATGTCAACTCACTTCGTGTAATACAACCTTATAATAAAACATTCAAAAGTGGCAAAACTTGGAACACAACATATCACTAACAGTAAATAAATAAGTTCAAGAACCACACATTCAGCACCATTTTTTTCATTTTTATAACAAGGTTCTGTTGAACTTAATATGCATTAAAACTTATTAGTACCAATGAGTCTTTGCATTAGTTACAGAAAAGGTTACACTACAAAATAATTGGACCTTTAACTTGAATGTCTGATAGTAAGCCCTGTGATTTTATATGTTCCAAATAGGCCTATGATTATGCATGTTTGTTTGTAGTAACTGTTCAAGGCACAAACTGTCACACTGCACAATACAAACCAGTGTGCTGTTTAAAATAAGCCTTGAGGTTATTTTCTTTGTTAATGATTGTTTCCAACACTTTACTGATTAACAATTGCTGGAAACAATCATTAAGTCATAAATAAAATGAGATAATCATTCGTGAATGGACCCGTCTTCTAATTATGATGACTTCAAGTCGCTCTTCATCAATATAGAGCTATCCTCTTTCGCAACATTCACTACGAGTAGCAGCCCCGGAGATAAATATGAAGCTATCATGCACTTATTTTTTCTACCGAATCCACTTTTCTGATAGTCCAGCCCTCTTTGGCTTCCCCAAATACCAAGCCCTCGCAAATTTAACAGCGATCCAATAGAAATTTGCACAGATTGGTAGCACGGGCAACCCATCCCGCAAGCTCCAGCCGCGCACAGTAGGCGCACCTAGGCGCAGGTACAGTACGTACCTCTGCAGAAGGGTGTTATTTGTTGGCGTTGACCCAGAGCTCACGGAACCACGGCGTGGAGGGGGCCGATGAGAAGGGCAGACCGGAGGGGCGGGGGGAGACGCTGCTCTTGGCTTCACAAGTCCGGGCTGCAGCGTTCCTTCCGAAATCCATAAACTGCGGCGGCGGCGGCGGGAGGAGGATCCCGGAGAGCGAACTCGGGGGAATCCTTTTTTTTTTTCTTCTGTTCTGCTGCTGCCCGCGAAGTCGCGAAGGGGAACAAAGTCGTGGGTGGGGAGGGGAAGGCCGTCGATATATATGGCCAGGCCGGGGTAGCTGGCGAGATGTCCTCTTTCCGATTCGGACGGTGGGGGTAAAAAGCGCGTGCCATGGCAAGGAGAGTTCGTGCTGGACTCGGTACGCGTTTCCGTTCCCGGCAAGTAGTGGACTCCTCAAACGCGGTTGGGCCTTTTGGGCCGTGCCGGCCTGCGAATGCAGCGTGTATATACTATATCTTTTTTTTCGATCAGCCACCACCTGATTTTTTTTTTGAAATGAAGGAAGACCCTCGGCCTCTCTATCTGGCCGATGCATACAGTCACTTTATTAATTATTCACAAAGAACCTATCCACTTGATGAAGGAGTGTCGATAGTCCGAACCGAATACCAAACGGGCCTCCACCATAGCTTAACGTCTAAAACCAAAGGCCCAGCCAAGCCACATTGTAGTGTCTCGGGCACACACCGGTCCGACGCACATAGACCGCCACCGTCGTCTTCCACCAAGCAATCTTCAGAGATGTACTGACGCAACGACCTTGCCAGGCCTAGCTGTCGTTGATGCCACCACGATGCCCGACAACACCATCATCCCGCGCTCGCCCATCATCGCGCACCCACCTCCGAGACCCCGCTGCTTCATGCCGCCGAGACCCGCCATTGTCGACATGCCAGATGTCACATCGCTCCTCCTTCGCGAACACCACCTGCTGCCACTGGTCCCATCCCCTCTGCATGCAGTTCCTCTAACCGAGCACCCAAACGTCCCAGGCAACGCCTCCAAGAAGGGCATGACACACGCAGTGCCGCCGCCCAATCCAAGGAGATTTTGGGTCTTCACCCAGACATGGGGTCGGGATGGAGGGAAGGGACCTCGGTGGCGCCTGCAAGGAGGAGAACGATGACCTTGGTCGTTGCCACTGCCGGGATGAGCGAGTCATCCAAAGTTTCCTCCGGTCCGATGTCACCTCTACCAGCCCCCACGAACGCACCGAGGCCGACAGCTGGGACCGCAAGCCACCAAGTGCAGCGGGAGAGAGCCTGTCGCGGGGAGGAGATCCACCGGCAACTCACCGCCCACGCGATCAAGACACCGTCCATCCACCACCCGCGAGCGCCGCTAGTCGAGGGCATCGTCGCCATGCCTACCGGGGTCACCGCCCCATGTCCAGATTCCTTCACAATGATTGGAGCGACGAGATCCGCCGCCGCGCGACCCACGCCATCGCCAAACCTGCCGCCGCCCGATCCCGCTGCCGCTGAAAGACCCACACCCCATGAATATGGGCGTCCGTGCGCCGTTGCAAGCCCACCGTTGCGGGGAATCGCCGTGCCGT
Source organism: Hordeum marinum (assembly GCA_022496015.1). NCBI lineage: Eukaryota > Viridiplantae > Streptophyta > Magnoliopsida > Poales > Poaceae > Hordeum > Hordeum marinum. Next base: position 364,233,947 of record CM039673.1, on the reverse strand, counting down.
CGAGAGGGCCGCACCCTGCGGATCTGGGCCCCCGCGCCGCCCGCGGATCTGGGAGAGGGAGGAGAGGCCCTCTGCCGCCGTCATCGCATGCACAGGCTTTGCCCGGCGCCGACCACCGGCAACGGCGGAGGGGAGGTGAGCGTTGGGGGCGGTCTAGGCGGCGGCGGCTGTGTTGAAGTGCATATGTGGATTGTCTAGCCCTTTCCATCAGTTTCGACTTTTGGTTGTGTTGGCTAGTGTATGAAGCTTAACAGGCTGGGACCTCCCGTGTTGCCCACGAGGGAGTGACGCGAGAGGCAGGAGGAGATTCATGCAGTTAACTTGTATTAGCCAGCCACCTGATAATGTACCTACAGATCAGCAGAAATCTACAACGTCCTAGGAAGGCAGCTGAAAAGGATGAACTGTACAAGGGTAGAACTACTCTAGCATCATCGGGGCAAGCGAGTCAGGGGGGCAAGCCTGAATCTTTGACCAATTTTATGAATGAAAAAATTCACGCAAGCAGAAAGGCGAGCTACTGACCCAGAGATTGTCTTTGATCAACACCAAGCGAGCCGAACGAGAGTTTTCACCCTCATTCCTGCTACTTGTGTTGTTTCATCGGCAGGGTTGACGCTGTTAACAGATCTCCAATCAGATTTCCCCAAAAAGATAACACTGCTGAAATTCCAAATGCCAATGAGTCAGCAACTGTCACCAAGACTTCCAGAGTAGTGAACCTGCCATCAAGGAGTTAAGTTTATTAGTTCCAACTTCATTCAGGAGTCGCATTCGGATCCTTTAATTAATCAAATCTTGACTCTTGCTCTTAAGACAAGAGTCGTGCCAGACAGCTAGAAAGTGCATGCTGATATAACTTTATGAAGAAAACAATTCCATTGCCTGCTATAATCGCCATGATAGTTTTACCAGTTTACCAGAGGAAGGATCATCAGAAAGGTAAATTGTAAGGCATACATGCATGGTTTAGGTACAAGTATTAAGGATAAGGTTACAGCAGCCCATATGAACAAGAATGCTTTCTTGCAAGTCGCACCAAAAGCAAAACAAGCAATACGTTTTCCTCTGGAGATAAAATTAATCAGCAGGCAACGATATTTTATAGTTCGGTGTCATAATAAGATATTATCAAGATAACGAGATGTCAGAAACAAGCAACATTGTTGTGATGTAAGGCATGGACAAAAATGAGATGCTACTGAACCTTGGTTGGTGGAAGAACCATGAGTGGGTCGCGAGATCTTATGGGTTTCACCTCTAGCCTACCCCAACTTGTTTGGGACTAAAGGCTTTGTTGTTGTTGTTGTACTGAACCTTGGTTGGTACTTGGTAGAAAGCCGAAGAGAGTTCCAATGGAGATGACACATGATATATTTGCTGCTTGCTTCAACTCCAAGATGTATGCCGTGGCCCGGAGTCATGTTACTTGTTTATTTGTCTCATCTCTGCTAATGGGATGAATTTGTTAGCATAAGCATAAGAAGAAATGGATACAAAGTTATCAAGTTCATCCACAGTTCAACCACGCCGGATATCAGGACAGACGAGAATGCACAAAATTCAATTAGTAATGCTTTCTGGGACACGTCTGCTAGCATGCCATTTTCTTTACAAAAGCGGTACGATAGCGCAAACGACCAAAATGCAAGCAAGTAATGTGGTTAGGTAATTTCGTATTTGCATACCTCAGAATGATAAATACTATGGATGGGAAGATCTCCAAAGACATGTTTGAGAAGAAAAACTCCAATTCAAGTTTCTGCAACCCTGTGAGAAGATCAATTGCACTAATATTGAAACTCGTAACTGAATGTTCTTTGCCTGCTTGTGTATCTTTGATATGCTCATACAAAATTCCAACCATGTCATAGATAAAAGAACTATCTTGGTGCTCAACATCACTGGCTATAAACAAGTGCCTGGCTGCATCCTGCAGGTTTCTTCATATCCTTGGATTTCATCAATTTCCTGACATGCTCCACACCATCCCATTTTTCATCAGCTGCATAGATGTTTGACACATTTATATAGTTCCCAATGTCCCCAACCTCCATGGAGAACAAGCGATCAGCTGCAAGCTGGCCGATTCTGACCTCCCCATGGACCTTGCATGCTCCTAGCAGAGCCCCCCATACATTTGCATTGACCATGTGAGGGGGCATATCCAATGCAAAACTGTATGCGTCTTGGAGACGCCCGCTGCGGGCGAGAAGGTCAACCATGCATGTGTAGTGCTCTGATGTCAGTTCAACTCTGTAAATATCTCTGGCGAAATTGAAAACCTTGATTCCTGCATCAACAAGCCCAGCATGACTGCAGGCTGACAGCAGAGCGGTTAGAGCTACATGGTCTGGCTTAATGTCAAGTGCAAGCATTTCAGAAAATAGCTCCACTGCCTCTTCTGCCATTCCATGCATTGCATAGCCTCCTATCATGGCAGTGAAGGTGACAAGGTCCTTGCTATGGCTGACTCCAAATAGGTTGTACGCATTGGTTATGTTCCCGCACTTTGAATATGCATCAAGAAGAGCTCCTTCAAGATGGATGTCTTCTAGGGATGCTCTGAGCATGTAGCCATGGCACTGTTTCACAAGTTGCACCGAACTCAAATGGATGCAAGCCAGGAGAATATTTGTAATCCCAACAGTATCGGGACACTGCAACTGATGAAACAAACAGAAGGCTTGATCACACATATTATTACGTGCATACAACTGGATCATGAGATTCCATGTTGTCCTATCTTTTTCAGGCATTTGGTTGAAGATTCTCTCAGCTTGCTCTACACTGTTATTTTTCAGGTAGCAAGAAATCATAGTATTGCCTGTTACAATGTTCCAACCGGCTAGGTTTCTGAAAAGTATATCTGCATCATGCGGCTGACCACACTTTGCATATGCATCTAGAATAGCATTTGCAACTGATATTTCCGTAATATAACCAACTCGCAAGGAATATCCATGAGCTTCCCGAACCCTCTTAACCCCACAGAAGGTACTCATGCGGATAAAATTTAAGATTGTGACTGAGTCACAACAAGTTACCTTGTGGCACATTTCACAAAAGAGTTTGGCGAATTCCTCAATATGCTCTTTTCTGTTAGCACAGCCCGACAGAATTGCATTCCATGATACCGAATCCTTTTCCAAAATATCAGCGAAAGAATGAAGAGCATCATCAAATCTGTCACACTGATTATAGAAACTAATAAGAGCATTCATTAAGGATGTTTCCTGACGAAGTACTGGATACCGATAAATATAACCATGAACTGCCATCCCTCCTTTCACATCACCTACTTGAGCACAAGCAGTGAGCAGACTAATGAAAGAAACAGAATCAGCGGTCATTCCTGTAGACAGAAGCCTACGGAACAGGCCTAACACCCTAGAGTGGCACCCGTTCATCACATATCCAGCCATTATTGTGTTCCATGTAACAATATCTTTTGAATTCATACTTCTGAATATTAATTCCACAACCCCCATTTCACAGACCTTGGAATAATGAGTCATCAGCGCATTACAAACAGATATGTCCATATATAAGCCAAAACGGAACACAAAACCATGCACTTCTTTGCCATAGTTCCTCCCATACTCCATGAACGAGCATACAGGAAGAATGTTAGCTACTGTTGAATAATTCGGAAGACATTGCTCTTCGATCATCTGACCAAATAGTACAAGTGCTTCTTCGAACAACCCATTCTCGGAGTATCCTGCGATGATTGAATTCCACGAAACAACGTCCTTGCAATGAATTGAAGAAAAGGCTCTATGCACATCATCCGTGATTCCACCTGCACCACATTTTGCATACATGGACACCAATGCATTCCCACACAAAGTATCAGATTCCAACCCAGTCTTGACGACATATCCATGGACACTCCTCCCAGCTGTCAAATCTCTCAACTTTGCACATACCGGAATGACGACAGCCACAGTCACCGCAGTCGGCATGCTCTCATCTACACCACACGCAAGCATCGACCGGAACAAGGCGAATACATCGTCAAAAATCCCAGCCCGGGAGGACCCAGTGATCAGGATGTTCCAACATACCGCGTCAGGGCAGCCCATTTCATCAAACACCAGGCGGGCGTCCGTGAGAGCCCCACGCCTCCCGTACATGTCCATGATCGCCTTCGCCACCGCCACGCCCGCAGCGTTCCCGAGCCTGACAACAAACCCGTGGAGGCACCTCCCCAGGGCACCGCTGTCGGGGAGCGCCGACGCCGACTTGATCGCGGCAGCAAGCGCGAGCCTGTCGGGCCGGAGGCCTCGCCCGAGCATCCCGCGGACGAGGCAGACGGACCCGTGGTGATCCCCGCTAGCGGTGCGCGCCCTGAGCAGCGCACTGCACTGCCTGTGGTCCGGTGCAGGCATCGCACCGAACACACTGTGCGCGTCGCCGGTGTGGAAGAACCGATTCCAGCCGAGAGCGGCATGGGCGACACGCGAGGAGGTCGTCGGAGAGCAGCATCCGGGTTTGGCCAGCCTTGTGAGGAGGAGCATAGCTCAGTGGAAGGTCCGGTGTGGAGAATGGCGTGCCGGCGTGGGCATGGGAGGACTTGGAACGCTTGCTGCGGCGCGGCGACGTAGGTGGGCACGGCGCGGGCAGCAGCCGCCCGCTCTGGGCCTCTAGCAAAGGGAGGAAATGTTGGGCCGAAAGGGGACAGGCCTAGCAGATATCTTAAAACTCAACGAACTGCGTTATACGGGACGGTTTATGGGAGGGATTTTTATTTCTGTGCCCTGGTTTTTAGTTGTACTTATTCATCCCTACCCTTTTAATTTTTGCTTACTTTCCCTACTTCTTTATCCGAAACCCTCAGAACTGGTCATAGCGGACGTTGTCGTCGGGTCAATGACTTGACCGTTAACTCTGACGAGTTGGGTCGTGCTGGACTGTGTCGCCCGTTAGACCTGTCAAGCGGGGCCGCGTTGGACCGTGGACCCTCCTTTGACCATTCTGACTTGTGGAGCCGGGCTAGACTGTGTTGCCCGTTGGACCTGCCAAGTGGGGTCGCGTTGAACCGTGGCGTTGGTTGGACCATTGGGTCATGGTTTCGTTTGGGCCGTTGCATTAAACGCCTGCGTGCATCATGAGTTGATGCATGCCGCCACGATAAGCCTGCTATGCATGCGCGACATGAACCAGCCAGCATGCGTGCATGCGTCGACGCGCGTCGCCAGGGACGCAGCCTTCCTGTGAGCCGCCATGGGACGCGTCTGTCGTTGCTACCGATTCGTCCCTTCTCGTAAGCGCCGCCTCGATCGATTCACAGTTCACATTGTCTCAGCCTTTGACCTCCGCAACATCATTTCAACGCGGCAATTAAAGTCTAGGGCATACCGATCGACGTGCGCCGCCACGATACAGAAGCCTGCTATGCATGCCATGTGATCGAGCTAGCATGCCTGCATGCGCGCCGCCATGGATGCAGCGATGGTCGCTGCCGCTAGTTCCTCTCTTCTCGCACGCGTCTCAAATTCAAATTTCTTTGACCTCCTCTCCTTGACTGTCGAGGCACCTATCCAGCTCCCCGTCATTATCCGTAGACGGCTATTTAAGCCGGACGGCGTCCCCCAACCCTAGCTCATCCGCCTGCTCCCTCTCTCGCCGGGACCCGAGCACTCCCCTCTCCGAGCCCATCAGCTATACCACCACACCGCCAGTACTACACAATCGAAGACCGTCTCTTCCTCCTTCGACAGGCCCAAATCCGGAGGCAAGCGAGGCTACCTCTGCAACCGAAGGAGGATTTCGAGGAGGGGTCGGAGATGGGGGAGGAGGAGGTAGAGGCGCAGGCGCAGGAGCCGGAGGTGGAGGCACCGCCGCATCAGCCGGAAGTGGAGGCGCCGTCGGAGGAGCTGGAAGTGGAGGCACCACCGGTCTACTATCTGTGGCCCGGCCAGGTGGTGATCCTCAACTCCATCCGCTCGGAAGCAGCTGCATAGGCCCGACGTCTTCATCATCAGCAGATGAAGGCAGCACAAGTGGCGGCCCAGGCGGACGAGGCTCCAGCGCAGGCGGATCAAGCCATCTCCGACTACGAAGACGCATAGTGCACTAGGCAGTACGTAGGATATATATTGTATGCTTTCGCTATTATGCTCTCTTAGCTATGTTTAGATAACTCCGGTTGCTGGTTATTTTCTCTAGTGTCATGGATGATTGTAAAGCACCCTATGTTTTACGTAAGAACTATGCTATGCTTGCTACTTTCTATGTTATGGATGTATGCTTGCTACGTGAGATATCGGTAGATGGATATGGTGCCGTAGCCGAGCCCTAGACATGCTCTTTAGATGGATATGATGCCATAGCCGAGTCCTATACATGCTTTCTAGATGGATATGGTGGCTAATGATGCCACCGGACTATATTTTAGATGTGGTTTCTGATGGATATCATGATCTACATAATTAAATCTCACATGCTCTTAATAATAAATTTGCCATGTTCTACCAAAAAATCGTGTATAAAACAAAAAATAAAATAGAAAGGGAAATCGTGTATACAATATTCTTTTGCAACAAAAACATGTTTATAATACCCGCATGTCAAAAAATCAAAGCGTTGTACCATAGGCTATATACAGAAAGGAATTGCCACGATATGTACAAATAAATTTGGCATGGGCAAGTTCAATAAAAAAATTGTCATGGTATCTACACTAACAATGACATGGAGAAAGTTATTCTTAAGTTCTCCATGGCAATTATGTGTGCAAAAATGCCATGGGACAAAAGTTGTACTGCTAACAATAAATCGATTTACCATCATGCACTATTTTTGTTCGGCATGGCAATAAATGGGTTTACCATGAAAATAATCAAGAAAAAAATAGAGCCACGTGCATTATTTTCTAGGCCTCTTTTATCTTTGTGGGCCTTCGACACTCAATGCAATGCGACGGCCCAACCAGAGTATAGTTTGAATTTGGGCCCTAGAACTACGGTTTTTTCCTTCTAAAGTCGATGTTGTCTGACGAAATTGAAGAAACTGAAAGTGTACAAAACTGACATGATCCACAAATTTAAGCAAATCCTAGAGCACATGATCCACAAATTTAAGCAAATCCGATAGCACATGATCCACAAATTTAACCAAATCCTAGAGCACATGACACCACACTAATAACATCTCTAACGAGTGATGGCCAGCAAGTAAGCAAATCCTAGAGCAACTATACAAAATAAAATCCTAAAGCTATCAGATTCGCCTGCTTGTTCAATTGAATCATCTGCTTCAACTTCTTGTTCATCTTCTTTAAAATTCCCCCTTCAGATCTGCATCCCCAACTGTCAGAGCAGCACTTTCACAGATAAAATTGGTTGGTGCTGACGACAGATTGAGCTCCCGGGTCGGGGCCCCATTGCGTTGAATCCGCTGAACATAGTCATCCAGCCATTCAAAATGTGTGCATTTCTTCATGATCTGAAACGAAAACATGAACCCTAAATCCCAGATCCAAGGAAAAAGAATTAAAAGCAAATCCTCTATTCCTAAATAGTTACAACCCACCACCTAATTTTCCTAGCCATGCAACCATGACACATAAGCAAGTATGCATGCAATACATAAATAACATCTTTTGCATTACTCTAGGCATGCAATGGTGCCACATCATCAATTCATGCATATTAGTCATAAGTAGTCTTTTGCATTAGAGTTCATCCACCATATTTTGTTAGAAATTACATTTTAACTATAATTTTCACTATCTTTTTTCTTTGTATTTTATTGTTTTTAAGGTTATATTTGCTTTCCATTAGTTTTATAGAAACTGTTTATCCATTTTTTAGCAATGTTTCCGCAGCAACGCGCGGGGCATCATCTAGTAGAAAAAGAAATCAGAAAATTAAAAGCAAAATGAGATCTAACCTGCCCCTCTGGCTTGCTCTCGCATTTCACGAACTCGCACCCATAGTTGCCATTCTTGACCACCTGCGAAGTCAACCGTACCAGTGGCACGTTGCGTGCGCAGTCGGGACATCGCTCCATGGGAAGTGGACCATAGTGGGTCCATGAGGGGTGGGAGGCTGAAGTGGAGCTCGACATATCGCCCAAAGTCACCGGAGAAGAGGAAGTAGAGGAATGGCTCCTCTCGTCGCCGGAGAAGAAGAAGCAGAGTAGTGGCTCTTATCGTCGTCGCAGAATAAGCAGTAGAAGAAAGGGGAGGCAAGGGTGGGCGAGCACAACCAATAACTCTCGTGGATCGCCCCACGATCCAATGATGCGGAGCCGTCCATGTGATCCAATGGCGCGAAGGGTTGTCGCTTGGCTCTAGGGTATGATCGGATGGCTGACCCTTAGCCGCGGGGTTTAGAGGGGTTTTGAGCTGGTCAACGGGTTTCCAAGGCTTTGAGTGAGCATAAATAATTTTTAAAAATCGAAAAAATATGAAACCTTTGTCGTTCGTCGTTTTATAAGACACACTAACAAGGAAAAATAATAAACTTGGTATATGAACATTTACAAAAAAAATCTAGCTGGCACGATCGAGGTCAAATGAGCACCATTAATTAAAAAAATCAAAAAAATATAAAACCGACGCACAATGTTGTCTTGTGCGACATGTTACCAACCAAAAATCATAAACTTTGTCTATGGACATTTTCATGAAAAATCCTTCACACGTATGAGCTATCACGCACAACATTTCATAGAGTCTAAGGAGAGGAGATAGGGTTCCCTTCGGTTTTTGAAAATAAAAAAAAATAAAAAACATCACCAAAGCTTGATTTCAAAGTGAATAAGAAGGATCTGAACTTAGTTTTCCATTTTCATATTTTAAACGTGTTTTTAATGGTTTTCTATTAAAGTATATTTTTTCAAAAAAATGCAAAAATATAAGATTAATTCAATAAATAGTGATACTTCGAATCTAAACTATATAAATTGAATAAGTGTTAATAAAAATATTTGGCTCATTTAGAGTAGGTCCAAAAAAACTTGATTACAAATGGTGCTATTTACCCTAGCTTGGGAGCTCATTTGGAGCATATTTCTCATGACTACAAGTTTTACCATGCAAAAGAGATCGGATTGATCACCTAACATTTATAATAGTTCAGCAATCTTTGCAACTTACACCACAGGGTAATGGACTTCAAGTGTTGGTTCAAATTCAAAGTTTGCCTAAAATTCAAATTTTGAAACAGTTTTGTATTCTAGCTCAAATTTCACATCAAATTACAAATAGAATTATTTCACCTTAGAAGTTTTCACAGTAGTTCAAATTGACGACAGGATCCTTATTACAAATCCTTAAAGTTCAAAGTTTATGACTTGCATTCAAGTTCAAATTCAAATATTTGCTTTGCTCCTTGTGTTCTGAAATGGGTTAACCGTCTTGCTCCTGGTTTCCCTAGCTGGGATATTTTGTGTGTTCTTCCGGTGGTGGCAGTTTTGTTGAGCTTTGACTGACCGAGCAAGTGATGACCAGTTGACGGTCATCCGTGGGTTCACTAATCCTTAAAGGAACTTCAGACAAAATAACTTCCTCCTCTCTTATAGCTTGAAAACCTTCATAAGCCATGGTTTCAAATTCTGTATCAGATGATGGTTCAACCAAAGTTTCTTCCTCTCTAGGTCTTTTCTGTCATGTGCCTCTAATTATCCTAGAGCTGTGTCAAACAGAAATAAGCTTAGCCATCGATAAAAAAGAGAACAAATGTAAAAAAGGGAAAGGTTGCACACATACCAAGCTGATACTTCAGTTGCTTCATTCTCCTATAAACTTGTTGCATTCTCCACTGCTACTGCATTCTCCTCTAAACTTGCTGCATTCTCCTCTGCTGCTGCATTCTCCACTACATTTTCTGCTGCCCATTGCTCCTCTTCTCCAAATGATGCATCAACTGGATTGGTACAAATCCTAGCAATATGCCCTAGGATACCACATTTTTTGCATTTACACTGTTTTTTACATGAGCCTCTTCACCAGCTCTTATCCTGTTTTTCCTTGGTCTTCCCGGTGGTCTAGTCAGTACAGGAGAATGGAGTTTGTACCCTGGGTCTATTATGTTCCATTGGTCTTTTCCCAAGAATGCAGGCACATTTTCATCATAAGCAGCCCTAAATTTGGCAACAGAGAAATATTCAGAGCAATACTGATCAACTCCACCATCTTCACCTCCAATAACAGTCATGAGATGTAGGGCATGTATGCACGGCTTCCCGCGGATCTGCCATTGCCTACATCTGCATTCCTTAGTTGCAAGGTTCACCGGATATCTCCATTCCCTACTTTTACTGTCAGTGTATGTCACCTCATCCTCATATGTCGACGGTCAAATGCATTTCATCCTTAGTCCTCTTGCCTTGGCATGCAATGCCTTAATCAGAGATGGGAGCATAAGATGGCCAACATATTGTGTTTCTGTAATTCTTTTATGAAGAGCCATCTTTATCATGATCATCTGCCTGATCTTATCAAATGCTTTCCACAACAAAAGCCCTTTCACTGACTTGAACTTTGCATTGAAACACTCAGCTAGGTTACTGGTCACATAGTCTACTTTGTAGATTTCATTGAATTTGCTTCTTGACCATAGCTTTCCATGATGTTCATCCATGTACTCCTTCACCAAAGGATTGTGAGCATGCAACACTCTCAAATGGTGATCATGCTTCCTCAAGCTGCATGTGTATGATGCTGGCCATAGGTTCTCATCATAAACTTTGCCTTTGAATTTCTTTTTAAAATTCCATGCTAGGTGTCGCATACATTCCCTATGTTCCACTCCAAGGAATACAATTTCTACCGCACTCACTAAACCCTTGCAAGCATCTGTGTGTATAACTAAACCTGCAAAAACCAGACCCAACTCTCCTCGAACTCTACCTCCAACACACCAAATGCAACTGGGAATAGCCAGTTGTGTCCATCAACTACAGAAGCTGCTGCTAGCTGGCCTCTCCATCTTCCATTCAAAGCAGTTGCATCGACCACCAAATAGGGCCTACAACCATTCAGAAATCCCTGCCAGCAAGCCTTGAAACAAACAAAAGCCCTACTGAAGCACTCCTCCATCCTCTTCCCTTTTAATTTGTACTGAACTGTATGCTTGTCAATCTCTACAACACTCCCTGGACTAGCCATCTCCACTTCAGCTTTGAAGGTGTAAAGCAACTAAAAACTTTCATTACATGGACCATTAATCCTATCAAGAGCCCTTTCCTTAGCATAGAAAATCTTCATGTAATGTATATTAATCTTGTACTTGTCAAATAGCTTCCCATGGAGTGTTGTTGGACCAATTGTTGGTGTCTCCCTCACCCAATCCAAGATTACATCTGCCACCCACCTAGTCTTTGCAAGCTTTGATTTGTCCTTTCCCCCTCCCCCTCCAGGTGGGCAAGTGTGCGCGCGTGTTTTTTATCTAAAACAAAACAATACACATGATCTGAATATAGAATGGATAAATAATCTGAAAAAAGATTCAATTGTAATACCTGAATGAATTTGCTCTTTAGCATAGTGGATGCATGCAACCTCCACCTACACCTATCATAAGGGCAATGAACAGTGAATCTTGTTAGCTCACTCCTATCAACCTCATAGGAGTTTTTAGTGAGAATGCAATATGTAGTCACTGCATTACGATAGTCCACCATCAATTCGAATACAGTTCCTGGAGTAAGCTGAGGATTCTTCCTGTTCCACTCAATTGTTGGCATGTCCTCACCATCATATTCTTGTAAAACTAAGGAGTCGATGTTCTCCTCCCTCTCTTCATCGTTATTGTCATCAAATCTAGCATGGCTGGTAGGCTCCTCTGGATATTCATCTTCCATTGCCTGTTGACTGACTCTATCTACCAGTTCAGGGAACAGAGTCTCATCCTCATCATCATATCGAGGCACTTCCTTGTCAGGCTCTGCATCTACTTCTACATCAGGTGTAGAAGGGAGAGGAGAAATGGCAAAATTAGCGGCAACCGACACGCTGTCGCTTTCAGAACCACTAGGTTTACTTGGTCTCGACCTACAAGGAGTGTGAGGATGCTCGCTATTAGCAGAGACAGATGATGTCTGAACACCCTTCCCCTTCGGGATACGTTGTTTGCGTTCCTGAAGCACACCAATATGGATTTTACAAAAACGGCTGTCGGCATTCAAAATAAATAGCAATCCTAGATGCTCATCACAAGTTAATGGGACAAATCGCTGCTCAGTACTGTCGAAATATCTCAGTTCAACGACATCGGCACGGCTCCACGGATACTCACAACAGAGTGCCTCATAGAAATCTGTGAACGAAACGTTGATTTCTACCACTTTTGGATAGAAATATCCAGAAATCAGATATGGTTTAGTTCCATGCAGCTCACTAGTTTCCATTCTAACCGCCAGTCGAAAAGCAAGTGTAGGATCAACCCTATTCGATTGAAATAAAGGGCGTAGTTAGGCCGAAAATTGTCAGAAAAATTGCACTGATTCATGCCAACGGTGGTCAAATACAGCCTAATTTACGGATCTCCTAATCAATTTGAGAGGAAAATGATGCTTACCCAGGTGGAATCCATGAATTATCCGCCTCTGATTCGACCCAATCATCTCCACGATCAATGGGTCGGATGGTGTGCTCCCCTGACATCGCTTCCTAATCCTAGATGGGGAGAGAGGGTAGATGCGGCGGAGGCGGCACGGCGGCAGTGGAGGTAGCACGACGGTGGTGGAGGGGGCGGCGCCGAAGCGAATCGATATGATTCAGGTTATAGCGAGTGTCAGTTTTGCGGCCCCACTTGTTAGCACGTAACGGTCAAAATGTGGATTCGGACCAAACCGGTACCACTCATCAGAGTTAACGGTCAGAGGCATTGGCCCGACGGCAACATCCGTTGTAACTTGTTCTGAGGGTTTCAGGCAAGGGAGCAGGAAAAAGTGAGCAAAAGTTAAGAGCGTGGGTATGAATGAGTACAACTAAGGAACCATGGCCATAGAAATAAAAATCCCTTTATGGGACGGATAAAAAATGGTCCGATCATATCTGCGAAAAGGAATCTAACCCTTAAACTTTTTAGAGGCATCCCATAAACCGCCCCGTTTCCTCTATATATCCGGGCGCCGACGCATTTTTAGGGTCCCGTCCCACAAATCCCCTGCCCTCCCCCGCCCCGAACCTTCTCCCTCCGACGAGAATGCCTCCACTCCGAAAACGGTTTCCGATGCCTCCGGTCACTGGATCTCTTCGGGGATGGCGACCATGGGTGTAGGGCCTGGTGGCGGCGACAATTTCGTTCAGCATGGCGAGCTCGGGTGCGGTGGGGGTTTCGTCGGGCGCGGTGGGTTCACCGGCCATAAGCGTCGCAAGGACGACGAGGCCGGTAGCTCATCCCTCTGCCCTCCCATGACGGATGCGCAAAGGAAGGCGGCGCGCATTCGCGACACAAGTCCCGCAGCATCGGGTCGTGCTCGTGGGCTAGTTTCGGCGCCTTAGGAGGATCTTCGACCGGCCATCAAGTGGCTCTAGGTGTCCGAGGCCTCGTAGTGGCACACGAGAAAGGCCGCCACGACCAGTGATGTAGTTGCCGACGGGCGCCTGCAGGAGATCAAGGAGGAGTACCAACTCTAGCAGGCGCTCTTGATCACCCTGATCTACCACACCCTCCACAACAACGAGCCCCCAGCCACGCGAGGATGGCTCCGGCGACGACGGCGACGTCAGTGACTCCAGCTCTTGTGCGGACGCATAGAACAAGTATGCAAGTAGAACCCCGGGTACTACGAACTACTTAAATTTCTGTATGAACTAGCTTGTATGAACTATGTTTGGAACTCTGATGATGTAAATTATGGCGTGAATTACTAGTTTTTTAAATTGCGCTGAATTCCGGTGATGTATGTGGGATCTGTTCTGTCTCAGCGCATGTTGTCCAGTAAATTTCGTTTATGGGAGCCCTTAAACGATTTTTACAGCTCGGTCGGTTGTGGGATCTGCTAGAGATGCTCTTAGGCCAACTCCAACCCACGACCACAAAGAGATGTTTGTTGTATCTTTAGGTAGGGCAATGGAATGACATCCAGTCATTTTTCTAGATGCGCTGGTCGTACACCCAGCGCGCGAACACATCTCGTCCGTCTGCCTGAGTTTTTTTCAAAAGGAATTTTGTCACCGCGGCCGTAGTTTATCATGCCGACGTTCATAGTTCATGTTGGCAACAAAGCCAGTGGGCTACACACTAGCCAACCTACAAATTGATCTACCCCAAGGTTTCATGTTCGCAACAAAGCCAGTGGCCAACACACTTGCCAACCTTCAAAAAGAACGGTCGTAGTCCACGGCCGAGGCCGCCCTAGTTCTCGTCTTGGTCAAACATTTTCTTTTGCCGATTCGCGAACCAACTTCTTCTCTTTGGGGGCATGTTGGTTAAGTCCACGCTTATGATTGCTAGCGCCACCTATTTTGATATGGTGTCGGAATTGGTTGCCTCGATCGCGATCTTCTTCGATAGGGGACATGTTGGTCAAGTCCATGCTTATGATTGCTAACGCCACCTGCTTTTCTTTGGTGCCGTCATTGGTGGCCTCGATCATGATCTTCTTCGACTGGGCGGCCTCCTCCATGCCGAGCTTCCTCCTCTTGGCGGCCTCCTCCATGTCAAGCTTCTTCGTTTGGAGCTCCAAGTATATCTTCATATGCTCCCCCTTTCCTTGATGCTTCCTCTCCTCCTCACTTCCTTTTGATTCATCATGCCATGCAAAGTTTCTTGCAAGGAGATAGATGTCACGTCACGCTTCTCATCAAGATTCGAGTTGGTCTTGCCCCTCGACCTTTTGAGAACATCTCCATTCCCAGCCATGGATGCCTTCCCTCCTGTCTTCCTTAGATCGGCATATTGATCTTTAAACTTGGGACAATCTTTGATGAGTGATACTTGTGATCTGCATTGAGTTTTCTGTGAAGAGGAACGGGAAACGCAACACAATATTGGTAAGTATTTCCCTCAGTAGAGATAGTTGTCAGAATCACGACTCAAGTCTTAGAATCTTACGACCTTATGATCCAAACTAGCCCCTCCGATTCTATGATTTTGCTCATAGAATCTAAGATTGTACGATCCTGGTAGTTATGATTCTACGATTCACGATCCTACCAACGAAGCTCCAATCTGATTCAGAATCTCGATTCTCAAAACTTCGGTAGAGAACCAAGGTTTATCCAACCAACAGGAGTAGCACGCTAATACGTCTCTAATGTATCTATAATTTTTGATTGTTCCATGCTATTATATTATCTGTTTTGGATGTTTATATGCATTAATATGCTATTTTCTATTATTTTTGGGACTAACCTATTAATCTAGAGCCTAGTGCCAGTTTCTGTTTTTTCCTTGTTTTTGAGTATTGCAGATAGGGAATATTAAACTGAGTCCAAATGGAATAAAATCTTCGCGATGATTTTTTCTGGACCAGAAGACACCTACCAGGCTTGGAGTGCAAGGCAAGGGACTTGCCAGGAGGTCACAAGCCAGGGGGCGCCCACCCCCTGGTCGCGCCTGGTAGGCTTGTGACTCCCTGGCAGGACTCCTAACCCTAATCTTCGTCCTATAAATACCCAAATATCCCCCCAATACCAAAAGGAGCACACAAATACTTTTCCACCGCCAGAAGCCTCCGTTCCTGAGAGATCCAATCTTGGAGCCTTTTCTGGTAATTTGCCGGAGGGGGATTCGGTCACGGAGGGCATCTACATCAACTCCATTGCCCCTCCGATGACGAGTGAGTACTCCACCACACACCTACGGGTCCATATCTAGTAGCTATTGGAAATATGCCCTAGAGGCAATAATAAATTAGTTATTATCATATTTTCTTGTTCATGATAATAGTTTATTATCCATGCTATAATTGTACTGATCGGAGACTTAGATGCATGTGTGGATACATAGAAAAAACCATGTCCCTAGTATGCCTCTAATATACTAGCTCGTTGATCAAAGATGGTTAAGGTTTCCTAGCCATGGACATGAGATGTCATTTGATAATGGGATCACATCATTAGGAGAATGGTGTGATGGACAAGACCCAAACTACAAACATAGCATATGATCATGTCAGTTTATTGCTACTATTTTCTGCATGTCAAGTATCTGTTCCTATGACCATGAGATCATGCAACTCACTCACACCGGAGGAGTGCCTTGTGTGTATCAAACGTCGCAACGTAACTGGGTGAATATAAAGGTGCTCTATAGGTATCTTCGAGGGTGTCTATTGGTCATGGGATCTTGTATTACGAAACGAGTAAAGAGACTTGCCGGTAACGAGGTTGAACTAGGTATGGAGATACCGACGATCGAATCTCGGGCAAGTAACATACCGAAGAATAAAGGGAACATCATACGAGATTAACTGAATCCTTGACATAGAGGTTCGACCAATAAAGATCTTTGTAGAATATGTAGGAACCAATATGGGCATCCAGGTCCCGCTATTGGTTATTGACCGTAGAGGTGTCTCGGTCATGTCTACATAGTTTTCGAACCCGTAGGGTCTGCACACTTAAGGTTCGTTGACGTTTTGGTAGTATAGAGTTATGTATGGTGGTGATTGAAGGTTGTTCAGAGTCCCAGATGAGATCCTGAACGTCACGAGGACCTCCAGAATGGTTCGGAGGTAAAGATTGATATATAGGAAGTCCTGTTTTGGTCGCCGAAAAAGTTTCAGGCTCATCGCAGGTGTACCGGGAGTGCTGGTAGTGTATCGGGGGACCATCGGGAGGGATATTTCGACCCAAGAGGCTACATGGGCTATGGGAAGGAGAATACCAGCCCTTAGTGGGCTGGTGGAAGTCCCACACAAGGGCCATGCGGCTGGGAAGAAAAGCCAAAGAGAAAAAGGTGGGAAAAGGCAAAAAGGCTAAATAAGGAAGGAGTCCTAGTCCTACTAGGATTGGAGGAGGATTCCTCCTCCCTCTCTCCTCCTATATATAGTAGAGGTTTTGAGGGTTTTGAGACACAGAAAAACAGCCATGTGTTGCCTCTCCTCTAGATCGTAGTTTCTCCACCAGATCGGTTTTCAGCGGTGCTTAGGCGAAGCCCTGCTGGAATTGCTCCACCACCATTGCCGCAACACCGTCGCGCTGCCGGAGAACTCGTCTACCTCTCCGCTCCCTCTTGCTGGATCAAGAAGGCGGAGATCATCATCAAGCTGTATGTGTGCTGAACGTGGAGGTGTCGTCCGTTTGACGCTAGATCGGAAGGACCGTGATCAAGACCGCGAGACGGATCGTGATGAGATCGCGGGACGGGTCCTGATGAGTTCGCGGGACGGATCGTGATTGGATCACAAGACGGATCATGATGAGATTGCAGGACGCTCGGCGATTTGGATCGCGAGGACGTTCGACTACACCAACCGCGTTTCTTAACGCTTCCCGCTTAGCGATCTACAAGGGTATGTAGATCCACTCTCCCTCTCGTAGATGCTCATAACCATGGATAGATCTTGTGTGCCCGTAGGAAATTTTTTGTTTCCCATGCAACATTACCCAACAGTGGCATCATGAGCTAGGTCTATGTGTAGATGAGATCTCGAGTAGAATACAAATAGTTGTGGGCATTGATGCTTAGATTGCTTCCTCCCTTGGTCGTGTTTTGGTTCAGCGGTATTGTGGGATGAAGCGGCCCGGACCAACCTTACTCGTACGCTTACGAGAAACCGGTTCCATCGACTAACGTGTAACCTCGTTGCACAAAGATGGCTGGTGGGTGTCTGTTTCTCCTACTTTAGTTGGATCGGATTCGACAAAGGCGGTCCTTGATAAGGTTGAAAAGCAACTTATGTATCACCGTTGTGGTTTATGCGTAGGTGAGAATTGTTCTTGCTAGATACCCATAGCAGCCACGTAAAACATGCAACAACAATTAGAGGACGTCTAATTTGTTTTTGCAGGGTATGTTGTGATGTGATATGGCCAATTACATGATGAGATATATGTGATGTATGAGATGATCATGTGTTGTATATAGTATCATGACTTGCATGTCGATGAGTACGGAAACCGGCAGGAGCCATAGGGTTGTCTTTAATTATTGTATGACCTGCGTGTCAATCATTAAGCGCTATATAATGCTTTACTTTATCGCTAAACGGTAGCAATAGTGGTAGAAAGCATGGTGGGCGCGACAACCACGATGGCGACACGTTGATGGAGATCATGGTGTCATGCCGGTGACGATGGAGATCATGCCGGTGCTTTCAAGATGGAGATCAAAAGCACAAGTTCATGGCCATATCATGTCACTTATGATTTGCATGTGATGTTAATCCTTTTATGCACCTTGTTTTGCTTAGGACAGCGGTAGCATTATAAGGTGATCCCTCGCTTAAATTTCAAGATGAATTGTGTTCTCTCCAAGTCACTGTCACTAAGCTACCAGAACTTGGTGATGAACTATAAAATGCCAGGATAGAAATAATGATCCCTGAGCTGTTCGCGATGTTTGACACCGCGAAGGTAGAAATCAAGAAGGAGCGTCAAGTGTTGATGGTTAGTAAAACCACTAGTTTCGAGAAGGGCAAGGGCAAGGAGGGAAACTTCATGGATGGCAAGTCACTTGCTGCTCCAGTGAAGCAACCCAAAGTTGAACCCAAGCCCGAGACTAAGTGCTTCGATTACGAGGAGAGCGGTCACTGAAGCGAAACAACCCTAGATACTTGGTAGATAAGAAGGCTGGCAACATCGACAGAAGTATATTTGATATATGTGTTATTAATGTGTACCTTGCTAGTACTCCTAGTAGCACCTGGGTATTGGATACCAGTTAAGTTGCTAAATGTTAGTAACTCGAAATAAAAGCTACGAAATAAACGGAGAACTAGCTAAGGGTGAGGTGACGATGTGTGTTGGAAATGTTTCCAAGGTTGATGTGATCAACATCGCGTGCTCTCTCTACCTTCGGGATTAGTGGCGAACCTAAATAAATGTTATTTGGTGTTTTGCATTGAGCATGAACGTGATTAGATTGTGTTTATTGCAACACGGTTATTCATTTAAGTTAGAGAATAATGGTTATTATGTTGACATGAATAATACCCTCAATGGTCATGCACCCAGTGAGAATGGTTTCTTGAATCTTGATCATAGTAATACACATGATCATAACATTGATGCCAAAAGATACAAAGTTAATAATGATAGTACCACATATTTGTGGCATTGCCGCTAAATGTCATGTTGGTATAAAGCACATGAAAAACTCCATGCTGATGGATCTTTGGAATCATTCGATTTTGAATCGGTTGAGACATGCGAACCATGCCTCTTGGGCAAGATGACTAAGGACCCTGTTTTCCGGTTTGATGGAGCGGGCAAGTGATTTATTGGAAATGATACATGTTGATGTATGCAATCTAATGAGTCTTGTAGCGTGCGGTGGATATTGTTATTTTCTTACCTTCACTGATGATTTGAGTAGATATGGTGTATATTTACTTAATGAAACACAAGTCTGAATCGTTTGAAAAGTTCAAGCAAATTCAGAGTGAAGTTTAAGATCATCGTGACAAGAAGATAAAAATGTCTACGATATGATCGTGGAGGTGAATATCGGAGTTACGAGTTTGGCATACAACTTTAGACAATGTGAAAGTTGTTTCACAGCTCACGCCACCTGGAACACCATAGTGTGATGGTGTGTCTGAACGTCATAGTCATGCTCTATTGGATATGGTGTGTGCTATGATGTCTCTTATGTTTTGCTACTATAGTTTTGGGGTTGTGCATTAGAGACAACTACATTCACTTTACATAGGGCACCATATAAATCCGTTGAGATGAAACCGTGTGAATTATGGTTTGATAGAAACCTAACCTGTCATTTCTTGAGTTTGGGGCTGCGACACTTGTGTGGAAAAATGTTTTCACCTAATGAGCTCGAACCCAAAGCGGACAAATGCATCTTCATAGAATACCCTAAGAAAAATTGGGTGAACCTTCTATCTCTAGATCCAAGCATAAAGTGTTTGTTGCTAAAACTGGGTCCTTTCTCGAGAAAAAGTTTCTCTCGAAAGAATTGAGTGGGAGGAAGATGGAACTTGATGAGGTTGTTGAACCTTTGTTCAACCAGAGAGTAGCGCAGCGCAGAAAGATGTTTCTGTGGAGCCTACGTCAGTTGAAGAGGAAGTTAATGATGATGATCATGAATCTTCGTATCAAGTTACTATTGAACCTCGTAGGTCGACAAGGACGTGTACTGCTCATGAGTGGTACGACAACTCTGTCTTGGAGGTCATGTTGTTGGACAATAATGAACCTACGAGCTATGGAGAAGCGATGATGGGACCGGATTTGGACAAATGGTTAGAGGCCATGAAATCCGAGAAAGGATCCATGTATGAAAACCAAGTATAGACTTTGGTACACTTGTTCGTTGTACGGCAGGTCGTCGAGTACAAATGGACTTTTGAGATGAAGACAGACGCTGATGGTAAATGTCACCATTTATAGAGCTCGACTTGTCGCAAAGAAATTTCCGACAAGTTCAAGGAGTTGACTATGATGAGACTTTCTCACTCGTAGCGACGCTAAAGTCTGTTGGAATTATATTAGCAGTTGCTGCATTTTTCAATTATGAAATCTGGCAGATGGATGTCAAAACATCGTTTCCTTAACGGTTTACTTGAGGAAAGGTTGTATGTGATACAACCAGAAGGTTTTGTTAGTCCTAAGGATGCTAAAAGGTGTGCGAGCTTCAGTGATCCTTCTGTGGACTGAAGCAATCATCTCGGAGTTGGAATATACAGTTTGATGAGGTGATCAAAGTTTTTGAGTCTATACAAAGTTTACGAGAAACTTGTATTTACAATAAAGTGAGTGGGAGCACTATAGAGTTTCTGATAAGCATATGTGGTTGACATATTGTTGATCGGAAATGATATAGAAATTCTAGAAAGCATAAAGGGGTGTTTTAAAAGATTTTTTCAAAGGAAGACCTGGATAAAGCTACCTAATTGTTGAGCATCAAGATCTATATAGATAGATCAAGATACTTGATGAGACTTTCAATGAGTGCATACCTTGACAAGTTTTTGAAAGAGTTCAAAATGGATCAGTCAGAGAAAGAGTTCTTGCCTGATTTGTAAGGTGTGAAGTTGAGTAAGACTCAAAGCTCGACCACGGCAGAAGAAAGAGAAAGGACGAATGTCATCCCCTATGCCTTAGCTATAGGTTCTATATTATTCCTTGCTGTGTACCACACCTGGTGTGTGCCTTGCCATGTGTCTATCAAGGGGTACAAGAGTGATCCAGGAGTGGATCACTGGACAACAGTCAAAATTATCCGTAGTAACCAGAGGACTAAGGAGATGTTTCTCGATTATGGAGGTGATAAAGAGTTCATCGTAAAGAGTTACGTCGATGCAAGCTTTAACACCAATACGGATCACTCGGAGTAGCAATCTGGATATGTATAGTGGAGCAGCCATTTGGAATAGTACTAAGTGGAGTGTAGTAGTAGTGTTTACAGTTTGACATAGAGATTTGCAAAGTACACACGGATGTGAATGTCGCAGACCCATTGAATATAAGACCTCTCTCACATGCAAAGCATGATCGAGCCCCAGAACTCATTGGGTGTTAGATTCATAACAATGCAAATCAGATGGTGATGTGGACTAGATTACTGACTCTAGTGCAAGTGGGAGACTGTTGGAAATATGCCCTAGAGGCAATAATAAATTAGTTATTATCATATTTCCTTGTTCATGATAATCGTTTATTATCCATGCTATAATTGTATTGATCGGAGACTTAGATGCATGTGCGGATACATAGACAAAACCATGTCCCTAGTATGCCTCTAATAGACTAGCTCGTTGATCAAAGATGGTTAAGGTTTCCTAGCCATGGACATGATATGTCATTTGATAACGGGATCACATCATTAGGAGAATGGTGTGATGGACAAGACCCAAATGACAAACGTAGCATATGATCGTGTCAGTTTATTGCTACTGTTTTCTGCATGTCAAGTATCTGTTCCTATGACCATGAGATCATGCAACTCACTGACACCGTAGGAGGGCCTTGTGTGTATCAAATGTCGCAACGTAACTGGGTGACTATAAAGGTACTCTACAGGTATCTCCGAGGGTGTCTGTTGGATTGGCATGGATCAAGACTGGGATTTCTTACTCCGTGTGACGGAGAGGTATCTCAGGGCCCACTCGGTAATACAACATCACAACAAGCCTTGCAAGCAATGTGACTAAGTACTAGTCACGGGATCTTGTATTACGTAACAAGTAAAGAGACTTGTCGGTAACGAGGTTGAACTAGGTATGGAGATACCGACGATCGAATCTCGGGCAAGTAACATACCGAAGAACAAAGGGAACATCATACAGGATTAACTGAATCCTTGACATAGAGGTTCGACCGATAAAGATCTTCGTAGAATATGTAGGAACCAATATGGGCATCTAGGTCCCGCTATTGGTTATTGATCGTAGAGGTGTCTCGGTCATGTCTACGTAGTTGTCGAACCCGCAGGGTGTGCACACTTAAGGTTCGTTAAGGTTTTGGTAGTATAGAGTTATGTATGGTGGTGACCAAAGGTTGTTCGGAGTCCCGGATGAGATCTCGGACGTCACGAGGAGCTCCGTAATGGTCTGGAGGTAAAGATTGATATATAGGGAGTCCTGTTTTGGTCACCAGAAAAGTTTCGGGCTCATCGGTAGTGTACCTGGAGTACCGGGAGTGTATCGGGGGACCATCGGGAGGGATATTTCGACCCAAGAGGCTACATGGGCTGTGGGAGGGTGAATACCAGCCCTTAGTGGGCTGGTGGAAGTCCCACACAAGGCCCATGCGGCTGGGAAGAAAAGTCCAAAGAGAAAAAGGTGGAAAAAGGCAAAAAGGCTAAATAAGGAAGGAGTCCTAGTCCTACTAGGATTGGAGGAGGATTCCTCCTCTCCTCCTTGCGCAAGAGGACAAAGGGCTGGCCCTTGTGCGCCAGCCTCCTCCCTCTCTCCTCCTATATATAGTAGAGGTTTTGAGGGTTTTGAGACACAGAAAACAGCCACGTGCTGCCTCTCCTCTAGACCGTAGTTTCTCCTCTAGATCGGTTTTCAGCGGTGCTTAGGCGAAGCTCTGCTGGAATTGCTCCACCACCATCGCCACAACGCCGTCGCGCTGTCGGAGAACTCGTCTACCTCTCTGCTCCCTCTTGTCGGTCGAGAAGGTAGAGATCGTCATCAAGCTGTACGTGTGCTGAACGCGGAGGTGTCGTTCGTTCGGCGCTAGATCGGAAGGACCGCGATCAAGATCGTGAGACGGATCATGATGAGATCACGGGACGGATCATGATGAGTTTGTGGGATGGATTGTGATTGGATCGCGGGACGGATCGTGATGAGATCGCGAGACGCTCGGCGATTTGGATCGCGAGGACGTTCAACTACACCAACCGCGTTTCTTAACGCTTCCCGCTTAGCGATCTACAAGGGTAGGTAGATCCACTCTCCCTCTCGTAGATGCTCATCACCATGGATAGATCTTGCATGCGCATAGGAAATTTTTTGTTTCCCATGCAACGTTCCCCAACAGTAGCTAGATGGCTTCTTCTCTCTCTCTTTGTGCTTCTATACCATGTTCTTCATGATCTTCATGGAGATCTATCCGATATAATACTCTTTTGCGGTGTGTTTGTC
This sequence comes from Hordeum marinum, assembly GCA_022496015.1. Taxonomy (NCBI): domain Eukaryota; kingdom Viridiplantae; phylum Streptophyta; class Magnoliopsida; order Poales; family Poaceae; genus Hordeum; species Hordeum marinum. The sequence continues at coordinate 364,210,268 of CM039673.1, read as the reverse complement.
GAGATCCGATGAGTTGTGGGTTTATGTTCAGATTATCCATGAATATTATTTGAGTCTTTTATGAATTCTTATATGAATGATTTCATATCTTTGCAAGTCTCTTCGAGTTATTGGTTTGGTTTGGCCAACTAGATTGGTAATCCTTGCAATGGGAGAAGTGCTTAGATTTGGGTTCAATCTTGCGGTGTCCTCACCTAGTGACAAAGTAGGGGTAGCGAGGCACGTATTGTATTGTTGCCATCAAGTGTAACAAGATGGGGTTTTCATCATATTGCTTGAGTTTATCCCTCTACATCATGCCATCTTACTTAATGTGTTACTCTGTTCTTCATGAACTTATACTCTAGATGCAGGCAGGAGTCGGTCGATGTGTGGAGTAATAGTAGTAGATGCTGAATCGTTTCGGTCTACTTGACACAGACGTGGTGCCTATATGCACAATCATTGCCTTGGATATTGTCATAATTATTCACTTTTCTATCAATTGCTCGACAGTAATTTGTTCACCCACCGTGATATTTTCCTTCAAGAGAGAAGCCTATAGTGAAACCTATGGCCCCCAGGTCTACTTTCCATATTATATTTTCAGATCTATAAACCAAAAATACCAAAAATACTTTGCTGCAATTTATTTACTTTTACTTTCCGCAATCTTCTACATCTATATCTATCATATCTAATCCTTGCAAATAACCGTGAAGGGATTGACAACCCCTTTATAGCATTGGGTGCAAGAGTTTGATGGTTTGTGTAGGTGCATCCATTGGTAACTTGCTTGTTCCTCCTACTAGATTGATACCTTGGTTCTCATCAACTGAGGCAAATACCTATCTACTTTGTTGCATCACCCTTTCCTCTTCAAGGGAAAACCAACGCAAGCTCAAGAGGTAGCAAGAAGGATTTCTGGCACCGTTGCCAGGGAGGATACACATCAAGCCTACCTAGTACCCATCACAAACTCATCTTTTGCATTTACATTATTTGCCATTAGCCTCTCATTTTCCTCTCCCCCACTTCTAAATCGATTTTCAGAAAATACCAAAAATATTTTCCTTTTTATTCGCCCTTCTTCTGTTCGCCTTTTGTTTGCTTGTGTGCTTGATTGCTTGCTTTGTCACGATGTCTGAGAATACAAAGTTGTGTGACTTCTCCAATACTAATAATAATGATTTTATTAGTACTCCAATTGCTCCTGCCACTAGTGCGGTATCTTATGAAATTAATGCTTCTTTGCTTAATCTTGTTATGAAAGAACAATTTTCTGGCCTTCCTAGTGAAGATGTCGCATCCCATCTAAATACTTTCATTGAGTTGTGTGACATGCAAAATAAGAGAGATGTGGATAATGATATTGTTAAATTGAAGCTATTTCCGTTCTCACTACGATATCGTGTTAAAACTTGGTTTTCATCTTTGCCTAAAAATAATATTGATTCATGGAATAAGTGTAAAGATGTTTTTATTTCCAAGTACTTTCCGCCTGCTAAGATGATCTCCCTTAGGAATGATATAATGAATTTTAAGCAACTTGATCATGAGCATGTTGCACAATCTTGGGAGAGGATGAAATTAATGATTAGAAATTGCCCCGCACATGGTTTGAGTTTATGGATGATTATACAATTTTTTTATGCGGGGTTGAATTTTGCATCTAGGAATCTTTTAGATTCAGCCGCGGGTGGTACTTTTATGGAAATCACATTAGGAGAAGCTACTAAACTCCTAGATAATATTATGGCAAATTACTCTCAATGGCATACTGAAAGATCTCCTACTAGTAAAAAGGTGCATGCTATTGAAGAAATAAATACTTTGAGTGAAAAGATGGATGAATTGATAAATGGCATACATAATTTTTGAGGTGACATGCTACCCAACATCTAATCTATTGCAGGTATGATCATTGAGAAATGATGAATTAACAAACATCAACATAGTAATACCAATAAACATAAGCAACATAATCATCAAGTTTCAAAATATACGATCCTTAAAGAATGTTCACCCCCTATTCATTTTATCATATTAGAATAGCATGGCTCCGTCTTCACCACATAAGTATAAATGTCAAGCACCACGATGTCAAGTCAGACAATTGGATCGTACTTAACGCGCTTCAACTTTTTATTACTTGCAAAATATATGAGCATGAACCATGGATATAGCATAAAGGTGAAAATATAATATGGTGCTAGGTTTCAAAGGGGTAAAAGTGGAGAAGAAAATCTCGCATCAACTAGGGTATATCAACGGGCTATGGATATGCCCATCAATGTATATCAATGCAAGGAGTAGGGATTTCCATGCAACGGATGCACTAGAGCTATAAGTGTATGAAAGCTCAAATGAAGCTAAGTGGGTGTGCGTCCAACTTGCTTGCTCATGAAGACCTAGGGCATTTGAGGAAGCCCGTCATCGGAATATACAAGCCAAGTTCTATATTGAAAAATTCCCGCTAGCATATGAAAGTGATAAAACAAGAGACTCTCTATATGAAGAACATGGTGCCACTTTGAGGCACAAGTGTGAAAAAATAAGTAGTAGCACTGTCCCTTCTCTCTTTTCTCTCATTTTTTCCTTTTTGTTTTTATTTTTCTCCTTTTTTCTTTATTTCTCTTTTTCTTTCTTTCTTTCTTTTATTTTTCGCTTGGAGTCTCATCCCGACTTGTGAGGGAATCATTGTCTCATCATCCTTTCCTCACTTAGACAGGGGCCCTAATAATGATGATCGTCACACTTTTATTTACTTATAGCTCAACATGAAAATCATAGTATGACTCTATATGAATGCCTCTGGCAGTGTATCAGGATGTGCAATGATCAAGCATAACATGTGTAAAAAAATGACGAACGGCGGCTTTGCCACAAATACAATGTCAGCTTATATGATCATGCAAAGCAATATAACAATGGAAGTACTAGTCATGTGATGTAACTATGGAAGTTACATGGCAATATATCTCGGAATGGCTATGGAAATGCCATAATAGGTAGGTATGGTGGATGTTTTGAGGAATATATAACAAGTCTTATGTGCAACAGAGCGTATCATGTTACGGGGTTTGGATGCACTGGCGAAGGTTGCAGCAATCCTCTAAGTGAGAATGGACAATGCACGATACCGAAGAGGCTAACAAATATGAGGTGGTGAGAGTGCGTACATCCATGGATTCACATTAGTCATAAAGAACTCACATACTTATTGCAAGATTTTATTAGCTCTCTCGAAGCAAAGTACTAATCGCATGCCCCTACAGAGGAGGTTGGGAGGTGTTAACATCGCGCGCCTTCGACTTAAACACTAGGTTTTCAACGAGGAATAAGTATGCTCACACATCATCACCATGCCATAAAAAATATTTAGATGAACAGAAAGTTAACAACCTGTAATTTACAATATTCTTACTAACCAATGATTATATTACCACATCAATATCATTAACCCACAATTCTCTTTATGTGCTCCATGTGGTTTTGATTATGCACTTATCAGATACCTATTATTTTTGTACTAGTCTTATAACCCATGCAAATTACCATCACTATTTATTATCTCTCAGACAAATATAAGTGATGTACGAGAGTGCAATTATTTTATGGAATCTATACGCCACTGTGCTCCAAAAGATATAAGTGAAGTACTAGAGCAACTACTAAGCTCAAAAGATATAAGTGAAGCACAAAGAGTATTCGGATAAATCATGGTGTTCTTGTGTGTCTCTCAAGTGGATGTGTCCAGCAAACAATTATTGTGGAAAACTAAAACAAAACTAAACGAAAGCAAATGATGCTCCAAGCAAAACTCATATCATCTGATGAATAAAAATATAGCTCCAAGTGACATACCAATGGGTTGAGACGAAAGAGGGGATGCTTTTTGGGGGCACCCCAAGCTTAGACGCTTGAGTCTTCCTTGAATATTATATTGGGGTGCGTTGGTCATCCCTAAGCTTAGGCTCCTGTTGCTCCTTATTCCTTCATCCATCATGATAGCACCCGAAACTTGAAAACTTCAGCACACAAAACTCAACAAAACCTTCGTGAGATCCATTAGTATAGAAAGAATATCAAATACTTTAGTTGATGTTATAAATTGATTATTATTTTATTATTTCATAAGGTACTGTATTCTAACTTCTCCATGTCTTATACCCCCCGATACAATCCATAACATCGTTAAAACATGCAAACTATCCAAGCAAAAAACAGAATATGTCTAAAACAGAACAGTCTGTAATGATTTGTAGAGACCTTATACTTATGTACCTTTAAAAATTCTGAAAAATTAGTACGGACTGAAGAATTTGTATGGAAATATTGTGCCAAAAATTCAGATCAAAAAGACGTTCTAGTAAAATCATAGAGATTCTACATTGGACACTAAAGTTTCTGTTTTTGTACCGTATCAATTCTACTTATCTTGTAAGTCTCCCGAAGGCTTTACCTGACAAAAACACTAATTTAACATAAACACAATAATTACAAAGGCTATAATCATGTTATCAAAGACAAATAGAAAGTAAAAAAGCAAGAAAATAATATAACTATTGGGTTGCCTCCCAACTAGCTCTTTCTTTATAGCCATTAAGATAGGCTTGAATTTCAATGATGCTCACATAATAGATAATAACTAAAGCACAAAGAGAGCATCATAAAGCATGTGAAAACACATCTAAGTCTAACATACTTCCTATGCATAGGCATTTTATAGGAAAATTTTTTTCTCAAGACAAGTGAAATCTAGTGAAAGCAAATGGGAAGAGTGAAGCATTAACAATTTGAATATAAAGAGGTAAGTGAGTAACATGAAATTTTTTGTAACCATATTTACCTCTATCATAATAATTAAATATAGGATCATATTCAAATTAGCTATCATATAAAATATTTTCTCCATGATCCACATGCACAAAAGTCTTACAATCTTCCAAGATAGCGGGATTAACAATAACTAAAGTCTCTCCAAACCCACTTTTAGTTGTATTGCCAATATCACGATCAATAATAGATTCATCATGAAGCTTAGAATTATCAATATCACAAGAAACATCATGATTATCACCCAATCATGATCATTAGCACAATTGATATTCATATAATTTTTACTAACAACATGGCAATCATGCTTTTCATTCAAGGAACTATCATGAATCACTTTATAAATTTCTTTTAACACTTCATCACAATTTTTAGATTCATGATTTTCAGGAAAAACTTGATAAAGATAATCTAGTGCACTTGACTCACTAGCAATTGGTTCAACATAACCGAGTCTTTTGAAAAGATTAGCAAGTGGATGAGGGTCCATTTATCTGTTTGTGTGAGACAAAGATAAAGATAACATAACTAGGCAAGCAAGAAAATAGAAATATTTTTTATTTTTTATTTCTATAGAAAGAAAAATATAACAAAAAATAAAAAGTAGAACAAGTGAATGATAACTTGTGCGAAGTTACTTGATAGTAGGTAGGTGATACTCCCGAGCAACGGCGCCAGAAACCCTTCGTGATACTTGTGATCTGTGTTGGGTTTTCCGTGAACAGGAATAAGTGATGTAGCACATTATAAATAAGTATTTCCCTCAGTAGAGAACCAAGATTTATATCGAGCCAATAGGAGTATGTAATGACCAAAATGTGGTACTATCCCAATTAAGGATCGAGGTCCTCGATGGGGATAGAAGCGTATCCTGGTGTTTCGCAAGTACAGAAATCATTAATAATACATGTAAAGAGGAGATGAGTATAGGAGTTGGATTACACTCGCCACAAACTAGATTACAATTCCACATAATCATTCATACATTCAGGCAAAAGACAGGATCCGACTATGGATGAAATCAAACGATAAAAGAAAGCAATGAAACTGTCTTGCTAGCCCAAGAACACAACCACGAAGCTCCCCTACTCATCCGGATACGTCACGTACATACGCCCACGTTCCTCATCGTACTCCCACCGGAGCTGGGGCGCATCAACGACATCGATCTCATTAGTACCTGTACATGTAGTGTTGTAGTAATCTGTGAGCCACAGGGGCTCGGCAATCTCATAACCCGGGTACCGGGACTATGTAAGCCAATGGGTGAGGAATGGTTAACTGGTGAGGTTGCAGCAAGCACTAAGCATATATTTGGGTGGCTAACTTACGAGAACAAGAATAAATATGGTGGCCTATGCATAACAGTCATGAACTAGAATGATCACTAAGTGATCCTGAACACCTACTTACGTCAAACATAACCCCACCGTGTTCTCTCTCGGTTCATGTTCGCGAGCAGAGAGAGAGTCACGGTTACACACATGCTTGGTGTATTTTATTTGATTTTACTTCAAGTTTACTATAACCCTGTGTTAAACAAATTTCCAAGTTGCCACATAACCGCATGCACGGCTTCTCGAAAAGATTAAACCCTGCAGGGGTGCTCCAACTCATCCATCACAACACTATTAGGAGAAAGCCTACTAGCAGCGTTGGAAATACCCGTAGCAGTAGCACTAGCGGCAGCGCTACTACTAACGCGCTACAGCTAAGTTGTAGCAGTAGCGCTGCTTGAACCAACAGTACTAGTAAGTATGGTTAGCAGTAGCGCTGCTTCCACCAGCGCTAGTACTAACTATCTGTAGCGCTGCACCAAAGCAAACGACGCTGCTAAACCAGCGATGCTGCTAAACGCCTACCAGCGCTACTGCTATTTTTCCTTCTTTCACAGATTTATTTCCCCTCAACGCATTTGTGATGTATTTGTGCATCCTCTATACAGTAGTTTCATCATATCATAATAAACATACATTATTCTCATCATATCATACACATACAATAGTCTCATCATACCATCATCACCATCATCCAACAAAAATATCATCACATCTCGAAAATAGTGATACACAAGTCATGTCATGTCTCAAATAAATGCAACTGCATGGTCATGGCACACACACAAGTTTCATCATCTCTATCTAAACCATGATGTAGAAGAGAAGAGCGATCAGTATGAGAAAGAGCATGACTAAGTAGTACTTCTTGAGGAACCGATTTCGTTCCCTCTCTTTCTGGAGCGTCCACCTCAAGTAACTATTTTCTGCTTCAGCTCTGTTGTTGAACCCTCTGTGGCTAGCGCCCGGGAACCTATCCACCTGGGCTTGAGCATCTGGCTAGTGATCGTACACTCCTCGAACCCTCCCAATGAATACGGCGTAGCAGTCCTTCGCCATCTCCGATCTATGTACCTGTATCGTAAGTTGATGAATTCAACAATAATATGCAACATAATGTATTGGAGAAACACAAAGAGGCATAGTTAGCAAAATACAAGCAACCTATAGTAAACATAAATAAGGAAGTTCCTCATACCCAAACTAATTAACTAGAGCGATCTATGCTAGTTCATAGAAAGACAGTAGTACTAATTAAACATACAAATTGTCATTATAAATCACTCCTCCATGTCGGCGCCCTAATCTTCATAGTCAGGGAGGAAGCACCCGGGCTTCGTGAAAGGCTTCAGGTCCAGACATCGAGTGCTGAGCAGTGTTCGGGCATTCTCCCGACCCATTGGCCCATGATAGAACATCCCTGATTGTTCAAGGACCTCCTTCATAATCACTTGGCAAGTTCACACTGTACGTGATAAAACTCAGTTCAGATTCGATGATCCGGTGTCCTTCCTATGCTTGTGGCCTAGTTGACAATCTCGGCACCATTGGGATTAGTTGACATGCGAAGGCGTTGATTATCCCTTCTGTACTCGATCATGTGATGCATGAGGTTAAAAGGACAACATGCTCCCTTGGTGGTTTTGATAATTCATGACAACATACATTGTCTCTTGGACTAGCACCTCTATCTTGTGTATTTCAAATAATAGTCCATGGAGAGTTGGGTTGGCAAAAGGATTGTGGAGATTGTGGAATTACCCCAAGATGCAAGGAAATAGGTTAGCCAAGCTTCAAGCAAGAGGACTCTACATTTTACATTTGTGAGAAATCTCTTTGAGTCCATAGGAAAGCCAATACTATTAAAAGGGGGTAAGGTTTGTTGGTGAACAAAATGCTCATACGTGCACAAGTGATAGTCACCAAAAACATCCATAAGCTCTCCCACCAAAGTCTGTCTATAGCCAAACATTCAAAATCAGTGCAACCAACATTCCTATCCCGGTGCCATTGATTCCAGAACCTAGGCAGACTCAGCCAAACCCTAGCCACTTCGGTGCAACCGATTCCATACCGGTACCACCGAGTTTAGGTTGCCAACTTTCTGTTATGCAAATTGACATTTTCGGTACCATCGAGATTGTTGGGTCGGCATCACCGAGATTGGAAATCTGACTGTTGGTCACCTTATCGGTGCAACCGAGTTTCATATATCGGTCTCACTGAGATTCAAAAGTTGCCACCTTTTGATCACTCCGGTACCACCGATATTAACACATCGGTCACCGAGTTGGTCATTTTGTGTGTAACGGTTGGATTTTTGGGGATGCCTATATATACCCCTCCACCACCACCTACTCGAAAGAGAAGCACTCAGAACTATTCCATACCTATCCTATAAGATTTTCTGAGAGAGAACCACCTACCCTTGTGTTGATATCAATATATTCCACTCCAACCATATGGATCTTGATTTCTAGCCTCCCCAAGTTGCTTTCCACCAATACCATGTCTTCCACCAAGCCAAATTTGTGTGAGAGAGATTGTGTGTTGAAGAGTCTATCATCTTGAAGCACAAGAGCAAGGAGTTCATCGTCATTACCGAGCCTATTACCTTTTGGATGGTGGTGCCTCCTAGATTGGTTAGGTGTCGCTTGGGAGCCTCCTACTTTGTGTTGAGTGAACCAAGAAGTTTGTAAGGGCAAGGTGATCGCCTACTTCGTGAAGATCTACCCATAGTGAGGCTAGTCCTTGGTGGACGGAAGCCATATGGAATAGTCAAGGTTGCTACTTCGTGGACCCTTATGGGTGGAGCCCTCCATGGAATCTCGCGACCGTTACCCTCCGTGGGTTGAAGACTCCATAAACGTGGACGTACGATAGCACCACCTATCGGAACCACATAAAAATCTTTGCGTCTCCTATTGCATTTGATCTTCCTATCTCATCTCTTTACTTCATGTGCAATGTCTTTACTTTCCGCTGCCATACTTGTAGACATGCATCTGTAGGGCTGTTAGACTTGCTAGACTTGCTAAGACTGTTAAAATCTACCAACTAATTAACTTGGGAAAAGGTTAGGTTTTAAATTCCTACTAGTAGTCTATTCACGCCCCCTCTAGACACTCTTACAGTGATCCTATAAGTGGTATCAGAGCATTGGTCTCCATTGCTTCGGTTTAATCACCATGGAGGAAGATGGATGTGTCTAGTGTAGAGAGTTTGAGTTGTAGAGTGCCCATTCTTGATGGAGAGTACTATAGTCAATGGAAAAATGCCATGATTGATATATTTGATAAATTCCATTTGAAAAAACATATTGAAGATCCCTATGTGCTCCCCATTAATGAATGGCATCCCACACACGAAGAGGAAATTAACATGCTTGGTAACCTTAGGACTGTCAATCTTATTGTTAGAGGCTTACCAAGATTCGTGATGTCTCAATTGTAGAACTTTGCATGTGCTTATACCTTGTGGACTGATTTGGAGAAACGTTATCCGAATCTTTCATTAGGAAATCTTGATGAAATTCTTCATAAAACCATTGCTTTTCACAAAATGAAGCCCAGTGATCCATACTTTGATAAATGCCTATTTGAGCTCCATGATCCTATGCGTGCTAAAGGAGATTTCACCACTATCAACAACATTATCTTTGAAGCCATTCGCATTCATAAACTTGAACACTATCATGATCACAATTCTAACGAATCTCTTTTTCTTTATGACTAGGATTTCCCACTTGATGATGACAATGTGGAACATGACTACTTTGGTGAAGATGAGTTGTTTGACATTGAGCATGAAAAGATAATGAAGAATCTGAGTCTTATGGAAAACTTCAAGGATTACATGTTCGGAGGAAAAGAGTGGATTCTCGACAGTGGATGTACCGATCATATGACCGGGGATAGAGAGGTGTTCGAAGAGATCACACCAAACCATGGACCGCAAAGGTACGTAACATTTGGAGATAACTCCAAAGGTAAGGTACTTGTTCTTGGTAAGGTGAACATATCCCATGATAGCTCTATTCAAAATGTTATGCTTGTTGAATCTCTTGGCTACAATCTTCTTTCTGTATCAAGACTTGCCGACTTCGGTTTCAATGTGTTATTCACGAAAGTAGATTGCCAAGTGTTTCGTCAAGATAATCATAAAATGGTCTTTACCGATTTCTGTAGAGGTGATATATACATTGTTGATTTCACTAAGAGATCCAAACCTCGTACTTTTCTTATTGCAAAATCTTCTAAAGGGTGTCTTTGGCATAGAAGACTAGGACATGTTGGCATGCGTAATTTAGACAAGCTTATCAAAGGTGATCATATACTTGGTGTTAAGGATGTTATCTTTGACAAAGATAGACTTTGTAGTGCTTGTCAAGATGGAAAGCAACTAGGTGGAAGTCATCCCATTAAGAATATCATGACTACTAGGAGACCACACGAGTTACTTCACATGGATCTTTTTGGTCCTCATGCTTACAAGAGTCTCTGTGGAAATTCCTATGGTCTAGTTATAGTTGATGATTTTTCCAGATTTACATGGGTATTCTTTCTTGATGATAAGTCGCAGGTTCAAAAGATCTTCAAGAACTGCGCTCACAAAGTGAAGATCAAGAAGGTTCAGAGCGATAACGGATAAGAGTTCAAGAACACCCATGTGGATACCTTTCTTGATGAAGAAGGTGTCTCACATGAGTTCTCGGCTACGTACACACCTCAACAAAATAGAGTTGTTAAGAGAAAGAATTGGACTCTCATTGAGATGGCAAGAATGATGCTTGACGAATACAAGACGCCAAGACACTTTTGGGCAAAAGCCGTTAAAATAACATGCATGCCACAAAGCGACTTTACTTGCACAAGCTTCTCGGTAGAACGACATACAATCTACTCACCGGTAACAAACCCCAAGTCAGATACTTTTTGGTATTTGGCTCAAAGTGCAACATTCTTGATAAGCATCGTCGTACTAAATTTGCTCCTAAATCTCATGAAGGATTCCTACTTGGTTACGGATCAAATTCTCACACTTACCGTGTCTACAACAACTTCACTCGAAAAGTTGAAGAGACAGTAGATGTGAAGTTTGATGAATCTAATGGTTTGCAAGTCGAACAGTTGCCAAATGATGTAGATGATAAGGACCCTTCGGAAGCTATTCTAGATCTACCCATCGGCAAGATTCATCCCATGGAGGTGAAGGAAAGTACTTCATCAACTCAAGTGGAAGCCCCTACTTCACGTCAAGGTGAACCTCAACACGACATGGAGGCATCCACGAGCGGTACACGACAAGATGATGAAGAGGAGGAAGTGCATCATGAAGATCCACCACAACCACCTTCACCACCACCTCAAGGGAACGACACCTTCAACAACAACGAAGATGAAGGAGATGATGATCAAGAAGAAAAAGCTGCACCATCCAACAATCAGAAGCTGAACCGAGTTCGAGCACAAGTGACCAAGAACCATCCCCTAAACCAAATCTTTGGTGATATACAAACAGGAAGAATCGCTCGCTCTAAAACCCGTCTAGCTAATTTTTGTGAGCATTATTCTTTCATCTCTAGGATTGAGCCATTGAAGGTAGAACAAGCTCTTGAGGAAGCGAATTGGGTGAACGCCATGCATGAAGAGCTTCACAACTTCGAGAGGAACGAAGTGTGGACACTCGTGGAGAAGCCCGAGGACGTACAAAACATCATCGGAACCAAATGGGTGTTTCAGAACAAACAAGACGAAGACGGTCAAGTCGTGCGCCACAAGGCTCGTCTCGTAGCCCAAGGATATATGCAAGTCAAAGGTATGGACTATGGTGAGACTTATGCCCCCGTCGCTTGACTAGAAGCTATTTGTATTCTTCTTGCTTATGCTAATCACGATGATATCACGCTTTATCAAATGGATATCAAAAGTGCATTTTAAATGGTGAAACTGAAGAAGAGGTCTATGTTAAGCAACCACCTGGTTTTGTGAATCTTAAGAAACCTAATCATGTTTACAAGCTTCGTAAAGCTCTTTATGGTCTTAAGTAAGCCCTTCGTGCTTGGTATAAATGTTTAACGAAGTTTCTCATTGAAAAAGGTTTTGAAATTGGTAAAATTGATGCAACCTTGTTCACTAAGAGAGTTAATGGTGAATTATTCATGTGCCAAATCTATGTGGATGATATTATCTTTGGTTCCACTAACCCTCAATTTAGTGAAAGATTTGGAAGGTTGATGTCCGAGAAGTATGAGATGTCTATGATGTGTGAGCTGAAATTCTTTCTTGGTTTTCAAATCAAGCAATCAAGATGAGCAACTTTCATCTCTCAAACTAAGTATACCAAGGACTTGATCAAGAAGTTCAACATGCAGGAGTGCAAAGGTATGAAAACTCCCATGCCTACTAGTGGACATGTTGATCTTACCAGGGAGGATGAACCGGTTGATCAAAAGGTTTATCGATCTATGATTGGTTCATTGCTATATCTTTGTGCATCTCGTCCCGATATTATGCTTAGTGTTTGCATGTGTGCTAGATATCAAGATGCACCTAAAGAGTGTCATATTTTGGCTGTAAAACGTATTGTGAAGATACTTGATACAAACACCAAACTTTGGCATTTGGTATCCCAAGGGATGTTCTTTTAATCTTGTTGGCTATTCCGATTTGGACTATGCTGGTGACAAGGTTGATAGAAATTCCACCTCAGGTACTTGTCAATTTTTAGGTAGATATCTTGTGTCTTGGTCCTCCAAGAAACAAAACTCAGTATCTCTATCTACTGCCGAAGCTGAGTATGTTGCTGTTGGATCTTGTTGTGCGCAATTACTATGGATGACACAAACGCTTAAGGATTATGGAATTTATGTTAAAAATGTTCCATTACTTTGTGACAATGAAAGTGCTATTAAAATTGGTCATAATCCTGTGCAATATTATCGAACTAAGCATATTCAAGTTCGACATCATTTCATTCATGATCATGTTGCCAAAGGAGATATTAATCTTAAGCATGTTTGCACTAATAAGAAATTAGTTGATATGTTTACCAAGCCACTTGATGAGAAAACATTTTTTTACTTGAGGAGTGAGTTGAACATCATTGATGCTTCAAACTTGAGCTAGACTCACTGAGTTTCAAGCAAGGGCATGAGCTTCCTTGTTATTTCCATGTTCCTGTAACACGTTATCATATGCCATGGAATTCTATGCTCCTTTGTATTCCATCTAACCTTTTTTAGGTACTTGGAAGAACTTCATTCCATAATATTGCCATCAACTCCAATCATAAGCAATCTTTTCATTACCAAGTATCCACAACCCCTCTTGATGATGGAAGGAAGAAGTCAACAAAAACATATCCTTGACATATACTTGATCTTAGTTGCAAATCTTAAGTGGTATCATGTCAATTGGATATATCCATTGTTCTTCCTTGCATGACTAACCTTTTTAGGTGACTAGTGTACTCGAACGAGAAGGATTGCTCCCAAATCAAGATGATTTTCATCAACCTCGAGCATCCTCAACAAGTTCACCTATGAGCAACGTCATCAACATCACTCAGAGGTATGTACTCATATCCTTGAAAAGGCTTCACTCCAAGTCATGGGCTAAAGCAACTCAAGTTATATGAAGACATTAAAATGCTTAATTGAAAAATGGTACCCCTATTTTGAGCTTAACTTAGAGTATGACCTATGATCAAGTATTCTTGCTTGCCTCCTAAGTCAATATACTCTAATATAGGTGACCTAGTCACCGCCCATCATCTAGTTAAGAATCATGTGTGGTTTGCTCTATATTTGCATAATCTCTCGTAACCACTCAAATCTTATCTAATTGATGTCCTTTGTAAAAAATTCGCACTCCCTTTTTGAAACTATTTCTTTTGTCTCTGTGAAAACAGAAACGTGGTCTCTCATTCGGAGCCATAGATATAAATAACTCGATTCTACCAAAATTGCATATGAGCTGCACTACACAATCTCGGTACCATCGATTTATTTATCCCGGAGTCACCTATTTTCCTTCTTTTCTAAATCTGTGTTTCTTAAATGATTTTTTAATTGGTATCTGTTCTTGTGATGTCCTTGTTCCATCGATGACCCCTTTATTAAAAAAAGGAGAGAGAATAACAAGCTAGTCTTAGGGAGAGAAAATCTTTATTCAAGGATCCCTAGCTCCAAGGAGAAGAAGACTAAAATTTGCAAAAGGGAGAGAAGTTACATTCAATGATTCCCTTAGTTATTTTCTATGAACCCTAATTTCAATGACCCTTGTTCTCGAGGATTCCTTCCTTGTCAATGATCCCTGTCACTACTCCTAAGTTTAACATTTTTGGTAATTTATGCCAAAGGGGGAGAATATCAAAGCTTCATGCTCAAGGGAGTGTTACATGCTTATGCAAAGGGGAAGATATGATTTAGGGGGAGAGGAAAATATTGAAAGTTTATACTTATACAAGGTTAGAACACTGTAGGGGGGAGAAAAATATATTTTGGAGAAAAAATTGCAGACTATTTTATCTTATTTGACTGTTCACTTTAGACTTTTTCTCACCCTATCCAATCCCAATATCTACATGCTGAGATTCAGGGGGAGAGGATGAACTACTACTTTCATATCTATGGGGAGAAAATATATAAAAGATTAATGCTAAAGGAGGAGACATATCAATCTTAAGGATTATCATATTTTATATGTTCTCCATATCTTGGTATCCTTTGAGTTCTATTGCTTTTGTTTAGTAGAATACTCTTGTGTTTCCTAACATTGTTTTCTCAAGTGTGTCTCTACTACTAGAATGCTCAAGAACTCAAGGTAAGTATATGCATCATATCTTTGATCAATATGATCTCTTGCTTCTTGCACATATTGTTTGCAAGAGTGAAGTCTTGATGGAGGATACACCTCAATCATATACATTTAATGCAAATAGACAAGATACACATGACCTTTCATATCCCTTCTACTATTTGTGTGTCCATGCATTCCAAAGCAACTATCCTTTAAAGGACTGCACACATTTAGGGGGAGCAAATCTAAGTCATGTGTTTCTCAAAGTCTTCATTACATCCATCCATATCTTTATTTGAAGCATTGATTTTATGTTGTCATCAATTACCAAAAGGGGGAGATTGAAAGCACAACATGCTCCCTTGGTGGTTTTGATAATTCATGACAACATACATTGTCTCTTGGACTAACACCTCTATCTAGTGTATTTCAGATAGTAGTCCATGGAGAGTTGGGTTGGCAAAAGGATTGTGGAGATTGTGGAATTACCCCAAGATGCAAGGAAATAGGTTGGCCAAGATTCAAGCAAGAGGACTCTACATTTTACATTTGTGAGAAATCACTTTGAGTCCATAAGAAAGCCAATACTATTAAAAGGGGGTAAGGTTTTGTTGGTGAACAAAATGCTCATACGTGCACAAGTGATAGTCACCAAAAACATCCACAAGCTCTCGCACCAAAGTCTGTCTATAGCCAAACATTCAAAATCGATGCAACCAACATTCCTATCCCGATGCCACCGATTCCAGAACCTAGACAGACTCAGCCAAACCCTAGCCAGTTTGGTGCAACCGATTCCATACCGGTGCCACCGAGTTTAGGTTGCCAACTTTATGTTACGCAAATTCACATTTTTGGTACCAGAGATTGTTGGGTCGACGTCACCGAGATTGGAAATCTGACCGTTGGTCACCTTATCGGTGCAACCGAGTTTCATATATCAGTCTCACCGAGATTCAAAAGTTGCCACCTTTTGATCACTTCGGTACCACCGATATTAACACATCGGTCACCGACTTGGTCATTTTGTGTGTAACGGTTGGATTTTTGGGGATGCCTATATATACCCCTCCACCACCACGTACTCGAAAGAAAAGCACTCAGAACTATTCCATACCTATCCTGTCAGATTTTCTGAGAGAAACCACCTACCCTTGTGTTGAGATCAAGATCTTCCACTCCAACCATATGGATCTTGATTTCTAGCCTCCCCAAGTTGCTTTCCACTAATCCCATCTCTTCCACCAAGCCAAATCTGTGTGAGAGAGATTGTGTGTTGAGGAGTCTATCATCTTGAAGCACAAGAGCAAGGAGTTCATCGTCATTACCGAGCCTATTACCTTTTGGAGGGTGGTGCCTCCTAGATTGGTTAGGTGTCGCTTGGGAGCCTCCTACTTCGTGTTGTGGAGTGAAACAAGAAGTTTGTAAGGGCAAGGAGATCGCCTACTTCGTGAAGATCTACCCATAGTGAGGCTAGTCCTTCGTGGACGGAAGCCATATGGAATAGTCAAGATTGCTACTTCGTGGACCCTTATGGGTGGAGCCCTCCATGGACTCTCGCGACCATTACCCTCCATGGGTTGAAGACTCCATAAACATGGACGTACGATAGCACCACCTATCGGAACCATGGGAAAAAGCTTTGTGTCTCCTATTGCGTTTGATCTTCCTATCTCATCTCTTTACTTCATGTGCAATGTCTTTACTTTCCACTGCCATATTTGTAGACATGCATGTGTAGGGCTGTTAGACTTGCTAGATTGCTAAGACTGTTAAAATCTGCCAACCAATTAACTTGGGAAAAGGTTAGGTTTTAAATTCCTGCTAGTAGTCTATTCACCCCCCCTCTAGACACTCTTCTAGTGATCCTACAGAGGTAGAATCCATCATCCTTACTATCGTTCGGTTGCTGTATGCAGCAGAGGTCGGTCTTATGGCTGAAAGCCGGCCCTTTATTCTTGTACTTTTTCACCTAGATATATCCACTACTAAGGCCCAAGGTTAAAATGGCACTATCGAGAACACACTTTATGTGCGTGTAATCCCTCTTCTTGATGTTCTTCGTTGAGTCCAAGTACACAACATGGGAGTATTGTGGATACAAACATATGAGGATGGTGCCCCCTGCTGCACAAAATAAGTACACCTCAAATTAGCCTCCATGCTTGCAAAGGAATGATTAAAACTTATGAAAGGATATCCATGGATGACATACGTGGGATGATAAGGTAGGAGAACCGTTTCCTTGTCCTTATTAGTGACCATGAACTCGCCGATGTACTTGCTCGCATAGTCATGGTGCTCTTTGCAGACTGCCGAAAATCTCTCATGCATATAGTACAGCTCCACGATGCAGATATCTTCTATTCCTAAATAGCTACAACCCACCAGCTATTTTTCCTGGACATGCAACTATGCCACAAGAGCAAGTCATGCATGCAAGTCATAAGTTACATTGTTTTTGCATTAATCATTGCATGCAAGGACCACATCATCAATCCATTCATGTTACTCACAACTTTTTTTGCATTAGATTTTCTATTGAAAATATATGTGTTTGCCGGTTGCGCCATGCCTATGTAGTTTACATTCACATTGACATTCTTTTAAGAGTAATTCATTTCTATACCCTTTGTATTTTCTTTGTTTTTAAACTTACATTTTTCTTCCCATTAGTTATAGATATTTTTAGCAACTTTTATGCATTCATCTAGCAAGTTTCCCGCGGTAACGCGTCGGGGCATCATCTAGTATTTATGTTCTCGCATCTGATGATGTAGTTGAGATACAGCGCATACATGCGCATGAACTGAAAATCCAGCTTGGTCATGTGGCACATGTCGTAGATGTAGTCAAATCGGAGGATGAACTTATTCGCGGGCCATCTATCGACGTATAACCTGCCACCCGGAACCTGAGCCACATAAAGCATGTATCCTTGTTTTTCCGAGATGAGAAGGCTTTTCTCTCGGGCCAGCACATAATCATGAAGTCTCCTTAGATAATTGTTCAGTATGTCCTCTAGAGTATTCTGAGGTAGGATCAGGTGGCCGGCGACATGGAAACACTCTGCACCTAGGACATGTATTCTGTCTACCTTCCAGGGCTTCAGAGGCGCCTGGCTGCTTGAAGCAGCTCTGGCGCCTTTAGAGCCTTTCCTCTCCGGTCTGCTCCTTTGCTTCTTGGCGGGTGGTGGTAGTGAGCCGGTCGCCATAACTTCCCTAACCGCCACCCTAGTGTCGTCGGGCTAAACGATGGATGGCCCTCGCGTTGTTCTTGTTGGGTAGAGGCGGCATTTGGAGGCATCTCCTGCGAGGATCGCATGAAGAGAGACTTTTTGCAATCAGCCTTAGGACGTCCCGACTCTGGCAAATCAGGCAACATCAAGTCATCTCCACGCTCATAGCCAGAGTCATAGTCCCAAGCTTCGTCATAGGAGGTATTGATATACTGGTTAGGGTCATCCTCCTCCTCCTCCATGACATCATCAACATTTGCTTGTTTGATGGGGACGACATCATGTGACACTAATGGAGGATCTCCCTCGTGTTGTCCTGTATCACTCCCACGATAGGTGCAAGTAATTGGGTAGGTGGGGTGATGTTCATACCTTGTTGAGGAGTTGTCATTGATGCGCTATCGGGCGCCTCGACACGAAGAAGAGTCTTCGACCAAGGCAACAAACAACTCTTGCATGAGCCAATCCGTTTAGGGGTCTCATTGTCATCAACTGCTATCGGAGGAGGCAAATCCTCGAAGCACGCATTGACACTGGCCACACAAACTTTGAAGATGCTATGGGGCATCTGTTAGTTCTGTAACATGCGGTCCTTCGGCTTCACGATCGTTGCCTTTCCCACGTCCACCTTCTGGCCGTTAATGTCGACACTAGTGTGCACTGGGTTTTGTCGACCTGCGAAGACATGTCTGCGACATCAAACATCCAAAAGGCAACTGAAACGAAAGACTATAGATATGCTAGTCAAGAGGGTATGATGTGTAATTACCATGAGAGCGTTGAGCTCAGAAAAATACAAAGCCCCGTCGATCACGCCAGAGATGGAGGACGGGCTGCTATGAAGAGGAGCATGACCAGGTACGAGAGCATGTGCGGTGGCATGAGAAGGTGCTAGTGGTGCGATGTTCACCGAATTGCTCCCAACGTAGCTGGGAAGGGGAAAGTCTGCTGGCCCTTTATATGGATTTTTCTTCGTTCATTTGAAAAATTGCGAAAGCAAGCTGGAAATGGAAGATGTGAAGTCAGCTGTGACGCCAGCTACCGCTGCACTGACCCTTGCATCGACTATCTTTTCCAACTCTTCTTTGGTCTCAGCTTTGGACTTATTGACCGCAAGCGCGACCTTCTGGTCGATGGTCTTTTGACTAAGCAACCATCTCTGCCTTCTTTCCTCTGGCTTCTCATGGTAGCACGTCTTCCATGAAGTGCCATCTCCGACACCGTGCACACGTTCATACGACGATGGTTTGTCCTTTGACACCTTTTTCAGTATGTTCAGGGCCCGGTTGAAAGGGGTGTCCCACTTGGGCCTCGTCGATGACTGAGAAGACCCGTCACTTACGGCTGCCTATGGGTATTGCTCTTTCTGCAAAAGGAACGTGGATGGTTTACAAATTTGACAAAACTTGTTGTCGAATTGATTGGAAGTTAATATAAGGTGGTAATATAAACAATTACCAGTAGTCTCATGAACTCCCTCGTGTTCAGGTCTGTGTAAAAGACTTTATTGAAGGGGTCCCACTTGTACCGGGCCCTGATCCAGTCATGCTCATGCGGGTCGGTGAACTCCGCCAAGGGGTCTGGGATTCCGTGACTTTCACGTTTGGCGTCCCCCTTGGCCCATACGTGCCTCTTCCCCTGGTAACCACGGCTTTCGAGGCAGTAGGGAGGTGTTTTCCTAGCCTGGAGCGCCTTCATTTTCTCCGACCTTTTCTTGACTTCTTCTTTAGCACAAGTCCCCTTGAATTTTTCGAAGTCCTCTTCCGTTAGTGTCGGATTGTCAGCATGAATCTTGGACCATGGTTCATTCTTTGCAATTGCTTTTTCACCCGTACTTTCCAGGTGGACAAGTCATTGGTGAACATTGTCATCACCTTGTTGTTTATATTTATCATGGGTTCATCCTTCCACGGAAGTTTGCTTTCAGTCTGCCCGGGGAACAAGAACCTATTGTGCAACTTCATTAGGAGCATGTGCTCCATATGTGGTATCTTCTTTAACTTTTCGTTGTTGATGTTGGTGATTTCCGTGAGGATGCATCCTAGTTGATTGTCGTAGCACGCGCACGCTTCCTCCAGCACCGTTGGCTCTAATTTCGTGGGGTGCATCACCGTGACCACAATCTTTTTGATGCTGAGCTCGTTTGGTTTTCGTGCCCTCTTCGGCTTTGGTCCTTCACCGGTCTCGGGGGTGGTGTCGGTGTCGGCGGTGCCAGTGTCAGTGCCGGTGTTGGTGTCGGTGTCAGGGTTGTTGGTGCAACTTCCATCATGCACCCGCAACTGGTGTTCGTCCAGGTAATTGAAATAATTACTTGCTGCCTCGACGGGGTCTTCTTCGAGGTGGTCAGACATGTTTCCTACGATTATTTAAGTATGTTAGTTCAATTCTAGGCCGAATAAAATGAATAATGAAGAGAAAAAGGGGCCTATATTTGGTCGGAATGTTGATTCATTTCCCTTCCAGCAAATCCAAGGCACTCCATATGTCCTAATTTCTAGCACAAATCATGCCGAAAATCAAGGAAATTTTCGGCATGCCCTTTGCTAAAAAGTGGACATATAGAGCGCCTGAAATTTGTCGGAACGGAAATGAATCAACATTCCGGCAAAACATAGGCCACTCGAATATTCGATGACATAGAGCATCACAGGAGCACATATATAAATCAAGTACACATAGTGAAATGACCACACTAAACATTGCAAAATAGTGGTCTTTTCAAAAACCAAAAACCTTTGCAAAATGACCTCACTAAACATTTTCTACTATTTTTATTTATAGCTAAAAAAGTCTAGGAAGGGAGCTACTGTTTTTATTTATAGCTAATTTATACACCTACAAAAAAATCACCTACAACATGGGCAAAAATGACCTTATAACATTCTTAGTGAAACTCTTCACCTACAACATGGGCAAAGATGTCAAGTCACTTCATCTAATATAACCTTATAACAAAACATTCAAAAGTGCCAAAGCTTAGAACACAACATATCACTAACAATTAATAATTAAATTCAAGAACAACACAGACCACACCATTTTTTCATTTTCATAACAAATCCCCCATAACAAATCACTAACAGCTTGGAACACAACATACCAATGAGTTTTTCCATAACAAATCTCCCCCTAACTCTCCACTCCTAGCTAGGGTTCATATTAGAGAGAGAGAGAGAGTAGAGAGAGGAGGGCAAGAGAGAGGAGAGGGAGAGGCTTACGGGGAGGCAACAAGGTCAAGGGCGGGGGAGATGCCGGCGACGGCGAGGTCGAAGGTAGGGGAGAGGGCGACGGCGGCGAGGTCGAGGGTGGGCCCGTGCGGTGATGGTGACGTCGAGGAAGGGCTCGGGCGACGGCCGGCGTAGAGGTCGAAGGCGGGAAGGGGCAATGGCGGGCAGGGCGATGGCCGGCGACAGAGTGGGCGGGGGGAGAGGTGGAGACGGGGGGGGGGGGGGGGAAGGAGTTGGCAAAATTTTGAGCCCGCGCGACAGGGGGTTAACTAAAAATAGGAGTAGCGTTGGATTAGGATCCAACGCTATAGCTAACTTGGCTATAGCGCTGGGTCCTAATCCAACTCTACTGCTAAGTATTCCAATTTTTAGTTTTTTTAGTTCTAAAATACACATAGCAGTAGCGCTGGATTAGGATCCAGCACTATAGCTAAGTTAGCTATAGCGCTGGTCCTAATCCAGCGCTACTGCTAT
This sequence comes from Hordeum marinum, assembly GCA_022496015.1. Classification (NCBI taxonomy): domain Eukaryota; kingdom Viridiplantae; phylum Streptophyta; class Magnoliopsida; order Poales; family Poaceae; genus Hordeum; species Hordeum marinum. Next base: position 364,188,373 of record CM039673.1, on the reverse strand, counting down.
TTTTATTGTCTTTTTATTGTTTTCCTTTTCTAGTTTTTGTTTTTATTATTTTCCTTAAATTTTATGTTTCCTTTACTTTTATTTTTTATTGCTTTCTCCCTTTTGTTTCTGTTTTTATTTTTCGCCCGACGGCCTCACACGTAGTCGACGAGAACACCGATCTCACTTGCTCTCCCACACTGCACCAATATCACCGGAACCATGTGGTGGTAATTGAAGGGGATACGATGTATACATCATTTGACCGATAATGGTTACTTAAGTGAATACACAAAATAGATACCTACATACATACATACATATATATATATATATATGATGGTTTCTCAGCTGCTTCGACCACGTTTCACATTGAGCTTCTTCCCTTTCTTGTTCGTTGACATATAATTGAGCCCCTCTTTATGACTTTTCTAGCACCATGGAGTATGATCTTTCTTATGTAATGTAGTCTTGATTCTTCCTTTCACGTATGCTTCATCGTCATTGTCATCTTCCCTCACAGGGTTGCCGTATTGGTCGTAGTCTTCCTCATTGGTGAATCCATCCATTCCAACAATGCTCCTTTTGCCTCTCCTCATGAAAACACGGCCGATATTGGTCGGGTCGGTTATGAAGAAGCATTGTGTCACGTGCTTAGCGTGTACCCATGGCTCATTTTTGGCGATGACGTTAACGTTCACGGTAGCACTATTCGCGTCGGGTATAGACATGGTAGTGAAATACTTGTTTTCTCTTACGATGGCCTTAGCCCATCTGGCACAGAACATCGTCGCATCATGCAATTCAGCGTAGTCAAGCTCCCAGATCTCTTTGACCCTTCCATATAATCTTTCAGTTGTGCCGTTGGCGTCGGTAATCATTGTCCATGTCTTTGGCCTCAGTGTAGAACGTGTACCTGTTCATATCGTATGCCTGATAGGACACTAGTTTGGGTGCGAGGCCATGTGCTAAGGCGTGTATGAGCAATCTGTCTGAACTGCCCTCTTCAGGGGGATTAGCAAGAATTTGCTCTTTAAAGCAACGCAAGAAAGTGGCATTGTGCTCTACAATAACTTCATAGTCCATCTTGCGCATCCCCTGATCACGGTACTTCTTTGCAATGGTTTCTTTGTGTAGTGTCACATATTCAGCTACCACATCTAGGTGTTGTAGCACTACTAAGTTAGCCATGTCAAGGTCGTCCCGTCGATCCGAGTAGTCCACGTGCAATTCCCTTCGGCCATTGTTGTGACCTTCTCCTCCGAGCCTCCCATGGTGCTTATTGACGAGCAAATCAACAACATGGTCTCTGCTGCCTATATAATTCTCACAAAAGGAGATGCACTCTTGGGTCAGATAAACCTAGACGATGCTCCCATTGGGACAGTACATGTTAAGAACGAATCCTTTGATGACCCCCTTCATCCTCTCGAACGACATCATGCTGTGAAGGAATGTCAGCCCGAGGTCAATGATGTTGTCCACGATGTGGACACACAGATGCACCATCACGTCAAAGAACGTGGGCGGGAAGTACATCTAAAGCTCACATAGTATGACAACGATCTCTTCCTATAGCCTTCGGAGCTGCTTCACACTGATGGACTTTCGAGAGCTAATGTCGAAGAAGTTGCAGAGACCAGTAAGCATGTCACAGACGTGCTTTTGCATTATCCCTATAATGGCAATCGGGAGTATCTGCGTCATCATCATGTGACAGTCATGAGACTTCATCCTGCTGAACCTTTTCTTCTTGGTGTCTAGAAATCAGCTTATCTTCCCATAGTAACCGGAATTGACTTTGATTCCCATAAGGCGCTTGATGAATTGATCGATATCCTTCGAACTTAAGGTGAAGCAGGAAGGGGGGCAATAGTTCTCCTCCTTCTTGTTGACTTTTCCGCCCCTTGGCCCCGCCTCCGCCTCCGTCGACTTTTTACGAGGCATGTGGAGATCTCTCCTGATCTCCAAATCTTCCAAGTCTTTCCTTGCCTTCGGCCCATCCTTGGTCTTGTCCGGCATGTTCATTAGTGTGCCAAGCAAAGCCAGCTCTCGAGGATATGCTTCGTGATATGCATTTGATCAAGGCAATAAGGCGTGTCGTGATTGTGCCAGTACTCCAAGTCCTAGAAAACAGACCTTGTTTTCCATACCTTCAGCAGCGGCTCTGGCGCCTTTTCCATTTTTCCCGGCGCCGGGTACTGTTCCCAGTTATTCAGTAACTCGTTGATTTTGGCGCCGCTCCTATTACGTGGAGGTCCTCAATTCTCAGCCAAACCATTGAATAGATCTCCATGTTTTCTCCACGGGTCATCCTTCTCGAGCCATCTACAATGCCCCATGTACACGATTTTCCTAGACCCGCCATCTTTCATTGATGTAAGTTGTTGAGACGTTGTATCATCCATGCACCTCAGGCATCCGCAGTATCCGTGGCACACCTGGCCTGAAGTGTACCCGTAACCGAGATAGTCGCGCACCATCGTCATCAACACGACTCTCATATAGAAATAATCTCCCGTGTTGGCGTCCCATGTCTTGATCGGTGATTTTCATAACATGTCTAACTCCTCTTTCAGAAGCCCCATATACAGGTTAATATTATTTCCTGGTAGTTTCGGCCCTTGAATCAACATGCTCATGTGTATGCACTTTGTCTTCATGCACAACCATGGGGGGAGGTTGTACATCCATACAAAGACGGGCCATGTGTTGTGGTTGGTGTTTTGGTTTCCATACGGATTCATGACATCGGTACTCACACCAAGCATGATGTTCCTTACATCTTCTCTAAAAAATCGATATTTGGCATTGAATGCTCTCCATTGGCTAGCATCTACGAGGTGTCTCACCTTCGTATCATCTCCATCGTCGGGTCTCTTCCTCTCCACGTGCCAGCGCATGAGCTTTGCTTCCTTAGGATCTACGAAATACCGCTATAGCCGGGAGTGATCGGAAAGTACCATACAACTTTCTAAGGAGCTTTCTTTCCCGCCTTCTTGTATCGAGAAGCATTGCATACTGGACAACTGGTTTTTTCCGCGTGCTCCCCCCCAATAAATGATGCAATCGTTGATGCATGCGTGGTATATAATGTGCGACAAATCAAGAGGCAAACGATTTTCTTGGCGTCCTCGACACTAGTAGGACACATGTTTCCCATGGGAAGACCTTTATTATGTAGATACTTCAAATGCTCATCGAGGCTTTTGTCTGTCCATTTGGTTTTGGACTTCGCTTTAGAAGTTCGAGCGTGAAACTCAAGCGGGTCACCTTAGGATCGCAACCGTCATACAATGGACTCTTCGAATCTACTTCAAGTTGCACCAGCTTGGCCTCCTCTCTAGAAGCTGCTCTTTCGCTAGTCGAACTCTTGCGAAGGAGGTCTCGAACATGAGGGTCCTCCATGATTGAACTTAGTAGCGTCGAAGACTGTGGCATGTCTGTCGCCTCTTCTCTGCCATGTCTTGACCCTTCTTTGCCGTGTTTGGAATATACTCCACCACCATGTTCGGACTCTTCTTTGCTGTGTCTGGAATCTTCTCTGCCGCCATGTCCGGACTCTTCTCGCCACCATGTCTGGCGCCATCGTCTTCTTGTCGATCCGTCATCTCTTCGTCTAGCCCCATGTCGTGATTCCTTGCCATGTGGACCTCCTCATCGTCATCTTCACTTATCCACCGAGTATAGCCATCCATGAAACCATTCATTAGCACATGCACCTTCAAAATTCCATGATCAAAAGGGTCCAAAATGATTCCTTCATTGCATCTTGTACACATACATCTAAGCCCAGTCTGATTATTTGCATACATGTCCATCACTGTGGATTGCAAGTATCGCTCCACCTTCCTTCCACTCACCTTCATGACTGCATGATATAACAAGCAAAAGGGTTATAAACAAAATGCATGCATGCATCAAAGTCATATAAAAATTTGGCATGACCTTGCCTAAAAATAGGACATATCGAGTTTGCTCGAAATTCGCCGAAACGGAAATAAATCGACATTTCGGCAAAACATAAGCAACTCACTAGGCATGTCACTCACACAAATCCCTTCATATCGCAAACACACATATTCCCATTCTTGAAATGCACAACTTTTTACTCACCTATACCCCGAGAGAGATTGTGCATGGTTAATTAGATCATTAGGCCTTCGCTACCTATAGGGATCGAAAGTGGATGACTATATAGCTAGCTAGATCTAGTTGTTGGGAGGAGAGATGAGACTCTAGCTATGGATAGGAAGAGAGATGATCTAGCTAGATCTATATGTATGGTAGGGGGGACAACCAAATAAATGTGGAAGATAGAGCTAGAAGAGGCCATTTATGGAGGAGAATTATGGTGGAGGGGGGCATTAATGGGGAGAAAAGAGGGGTAGAAGGAAGAGAGAAGAAGGGCAATAATGGTGGAGAAGTAACTTAGAGATGGGAGAGGGGAAAGGAGGGGAGAGGGAAAAGGGGGGAGGAAGGGGAGAGAGGGGGTGGGCGAAAAGGTGGCACCAGCCACGATTAGAAGTAGCGATGTATCCCACAATGCACTACTACTGTGGGGCTTAGTGGTAGCGCTTGTTAGAAGCAGCGCTATTACTAAGTGGGGCCCAATAGCAGTAGCGGTGTCCTCACCACAAGCGCTACTACTAAATCTTTAGCAGTACTGCTGTATTCTGGGCCGCACTACTACTACAACTAGCGTCGGTGGGCTCGTTGGATCCCACTTAGCAGTAGCGCCCTTTATATTTCCAGCGCATCTGCTAAGGCTTCACTTATAGCGTTGTCCAAATAGAGCGCTGCTGCTAATTAGTAGCAATGCTTGTTATTTTCCAGCGCTACTACGGATGTCCTACCTATAAGGTCTTTCCTAGTACTGCAAACTAAACACACGCCGCGTGGAACAACCTCCGTCGTGGAAAACCCGTGATCTCCTTGGAAATTCTGTTGGAAAACCTCAACCTCGAGATAGCCCAAAGTAAGAATCCCTCGCACAAGACATTCGAAAAAGGTAAAACAAGTACAGCAAGACCGCTCAATGTTTCGACAAACCCGATAAGGGTCGTGTATCTCGTTCTTAGGACACGACGGATGAGCGATGGTTACCACGCCAATCGTTGAGTTGCCCCTTCCGGCGTTAATAAGCTGCTCTGGGTTGGACCAACACTCATGAGGAGCACTGGCCCGGGGGTTGACTAATTATCCATGGGGAATCTAAGCCATATGCATTTTACTTAGGTTGTTAAGCAAATAGTACCAATGTTGGGTCTTACAAGACAAGCTTTATCCTGAAACGAATAGTCAAGGGGGTCCCCATAACAACCCCGAGCATGTTAGGAGCGCAAAATACGGAACATAACACCGGTAACAAGTAACTAGGGCGGCAAAAGTGGAACAAAACACCGGGAAAATGGCCAAGCCTTCCACCTTTACCAAGTATATAGGTGCATTAAATTAAATAGCAATAAATATTGTGATATCTCTAGATATCCATGTTATCACATGGAAACAACCTGCACCTGCAACTAAGAACGCTATAAGAGGGGCTGAGCAGCGGTGACTTACCCAAACAAGGTTTTGCTAGGTAGTGGAGGGGTTAGAGGCTTTCATGGCAATTTTGGAGGCTTGAAATTTAAGTGGTAGGTAACGAAACATAATGGTTGTCAGTGTCAAAACCGGCAGATCTCGGGTAGGGGGTTCCGAGTTGTGAGACTAGGATCGATGGTAACAGGAGACAAAGGAGACGATGTCTACCCTGGTTCGGGCCCTCCTATGGAGGTAAAACCCTACGTCCTGCTTGATTATATTGATGGTATGAAGGTTACCTAGTTGATCTACCTCGAGATCGAATAGCTAAACCCTAGATGAGTTGGCCTCCCCTACAACCTAAAATCCTTCGGCTTATATAGATGCCGAGGGTACCTAGGGTTTACACGTGGTCGGTTACACATAGAAGGAAAAACATGCCTATACACTAGTCCAATCGTGGAGGATACCCCACGATTCCAGAAGCTTCCTGTTGGAAATATGCCCTAGAGGCAATAATAAATTGGTTATTATCATATTTCCTTGTTCATGATAATCGTTTATTATCCATGCTATAATTGTATTGATCGGAAACTCAGATACATGTGTGAATACATAGACAACACCATGTCCCTAGTATGCCTCTAATAGACTAGCTCGGTAATGAAATATGGAAATGGTTTCCTAGTCATGGACATGAGATGTCATTTGACAATGGGATCACATCATTAGGAGAATGATGTGATGGACAAGACCCAAACTACAAACGTAGCATATGATCGTGTCAGTTTATTGCTACTCTTTTCTGCATGTCAAGTATCTGTTCCTATGACCATGAGATCATGCAACTCACTGACACTGGAGGAGTGACTTGTGTGTATCAAATGTCGCAACGTAACTGGGTGACTATAAAGGTACTCTACAGGTATCTCCGAAGGTGTCTGTTGAGTTGGCATGGATCAAGACTGGGATTTGTTACTCCGTGTGATGGAGAGGTATCTCAGGGTCCACTCGGTAATACAACATCACTGTAAGCCTTGCAAGCAGTGTGACTAAAGAGTTAGACACGGGATCTTGTATTATGGAACGAGTAAAGAGACTTGCCGGTAACGAGATTGAACTAGGTATGGATATACTGACGATCGAATCTCGGGCAAGTAACATACCGAAGAAGAAAGGGAACAACATACGGGATTATCTGAATCCTTGACATAGAGGTACAACCGATAAAGATCATCGTAGAATATGTAGGAGCCAATATGGGCATCCAGGTCCCGCTATTGGTTATTGACCGTAGAGGTGTCTCGGTCATGTCTGCATAGTTCACGAACCCGCAGGGTCTGCACACTTAAGGTTCAATGACGTTTCGGTATAGTTGAGTTATGTATGTTGGTGACCGAACGTTGTTCGGAGTCCCGGATGAGATCCCGGAAATCACGAGGAGCTCCAGAATAGTCCGGAGGTAAATATTGATATATAGGAAGTCGGTATTCGGGTTCCGAAAAACTTTCGGGACTTACCGGTTTTGTGACCGGAGTGCCGGAAGTGTTCCGGGGGTCCATCGGGAGGGTCCACCTGCCCCAAAGGGCCCCATGGGCTGTGAGAGGCGGCGCACCAGCCCCTAATGGGCTGGCATTCCCTCCCACCTAAGGCCCATGCGGCTGGAAGGGCTAGGGCAGGCCCAAGAGGGGGCGCCCCACTTGCCTTGGGGGCCAAGTTACCCCCCTTGGCCGCCGCCCGCCCTTGGGGAAACCCTAGGGCACCCCCTCCTCCTCTGCCTCCTATATATATGTGAGGGGAGGGAGGGATAAAGGACTACAAGCCACGACGTAGCCTCTCCCTCCCCCTCTAGATCTGTTTCTCCTCTAGATTGTCATGGTAGCACTTGGCGAAGCCCTGCCAGGACAACTCCACCACCACTGCCACTACGCCGTTGTGCTAGTGGATAACTCATCTACCACTCCTCCCTCGTTTGCTGGATCAAGGAGGTGGAGATCATCATCGAGCTGTATGTGTGCTGAATGCGGAGGTGCCGTCCGTTCGATACTAGATCGAAGGACCGCGATGGGATCACATGACGGCTCGTGATGAGATCACGGGACGGATCGTGATTGGATTAGGAAGACGTTCGACTACATCAACCGCGTTTCTTAATGCTTCCCGCTTAGCAATATACAAGGGTATGTAGATCCACTCTCCCTCTCGTAGATGCTCATCACCATGGATAGATCTTGCGTGTGCGTAGGAAATCTTTTGTTTCCCATGCAACGTTCCCCAACGGTGGTATCGGAGCTAGGTCTATGTTTATATGAGATCTCGAGTAGAACACAAATAGTTTGTGGGCGTTGATGCTTAGCTTGCTTCCTCCCTTGGTCGTGTTTTGGTTTAGCGATATTGTGGGATGAAGCGGCCCGGACCAACCTTATTCGTATGCTTACGAGAGACCGGTTCCATCGACTGACGTGTAACTTTGTTGCACAAAGATGGTTGGCGGGCGTCAGTTTCTCCTACTTTAGTTGGATCGGATTAGACAAAGGCGGTCCTTGAGAAGGTTGAAAAGCAACTTATGTATCACCATTGTGGTTTTGCATAGGTAAGAATTGTTCTTGCTAGATACCCGTAGCAGCCACGTAAAACATGCAACAACAATTAGAGGACGTCTAACTTGTTTTTGCAGGGTATGTTGTGATGTGATATGGCCAATTACATGATGAGATATATGTGATGTATGAGATGATCATGTGTTGTATAGAATATCATGACTTGCATGTCGATGTGTACGGCAACCGGTAGGAGCCATAGGTTTGTCTTTAATTATTGTATGACCTGCGTGTCAATCATTAATCGCTATGCAATGCTTTACTTTATCGCTAAACGGTAGCAATAGTAGTAGAAGCATGGTGGGCGTGACAACCCCGATGGCGACACATTGATGGAGATTATGGTGTCATGCCGGTGATGATGGAGATCATGCCAGTGCTTTCAAGATGGAGATCAAAAGCACAAGTTCATGGCCATATCATGTCACTTATGATTTGCATGTGATGTTAATCCTTTTACGCACCTTGTTTTGCTTAGGACGACGGTAGCACTATAAGATGATCCCTCACTTAAATTTCAAGATGAATTGTGTTCTCCCCGAGTGTGCACCATTGCGAAAGTTCGTTGTGTCGAGACACCACGTGATGATTGGGTGTGATAGACTCTACGTTCACATACAACGGGTGCAAGCCAGTGTTGCACATGCAGAACACTCGGGTTAAACTTGACGAGCCTAGCATGTACAGACATGGCCTCGGAACACAAGAGACCGAAAGGTCGAACATGAGTCATATAGCAGATATGATCAACATGATGATGTTCACCATTCAAACCACCTCAACTCACATGATGATCAGACTTGAGTTGGTGAATTTGGATCATGTATCACTCAAATGACTAGAGGGATGTCAATTTGAGTGGGAGTTCTTAAGTAATATGATTAATTGAACTCATTATCATGAACATAGTCAGTAGTGTCTTTGCAGATTATGTTGTAGATTACTAGCTCATGTTGTAGCTTCCTTGATTTTTTATATGTTCCTAGAGAAATACAGTTGAAAGATGATGGTAGCAATATTGCGGACTAGGTCCATGATCTGAGGATTGTCCTCATTGCTGCATAGAAGGCTTATGTCCTTAATGCACCGCTCGGTGCGCCACCCCCTCTAGCGTCGTCTGTAGATGTTGTGAACATCTGACAGGCGCGTTCCGATGACTACTTGATAGTTTTGTGCGTCATGCATTACAGCTTAGAATTGAGGCTCCAAAACGTTTTGAACATCACGGAACATATGAGATGTGCTAAGAGCTGAAATTGGGATATCAGGCTCATGCCCGTGTTGTGACATATGAGATCTCCAACAAGATTATTTGCCTGTAAGATGAAGGAGAATAGCTCAATCATTGAGCATGTGCTCAGATTGTCTGGGTGCTACAATCGCTTGGATTGAGTGGGAGTTGATCTTCCAAATAAGATAGTGATTGATATAGTTCTCTAAGTCACTATCACTAAGCTACTAGAACTTAGTGATGCACTATAATTATGTCAGGGATGGAAATGATGATCCCTGAGCTGTTCGCGATGTTGGAAATGTTTCCAAGGTTGATGTGATCAACATCACACGCTCTCTCTACCTTCGGGATTAGTGACAAACCTAAATAAATGTTATTTGGTGTTTGCGTTAAGCATGAACATGATTGGATCGTGTTTATTGCAACATGGTTATTCATTTAAGTTAGAGAATAATGGTTATTCTATTTACATGAATAATACCTTCAATGGTTATGCACCTAGTGAGAATGGTTTGTTAAATCTTGATCGTTGTAATACACATGTTCATAACATTGATGCCAAAATATACAAAGTTAATAATGATAGTACCACATACTTGTGGCACTACCGCTAAATGTCATACTGGTATAAATCGCATGAAGAAACTCCATGCTGATGGATCTTTGGACCCATTCAATTTCGAATCGGTTGAGACATGCGAACCATGCCTCTTGGGCAAGCTGACTAAGGACCCCGTTTTCCGGTTGATGGAGAGGGAAAGTGATTTATTGGAAATAATACATGTTGATGTATGCAATCCAATGAGTCTTGTAGCGTGCGGTGGATATCGTTATTTTCTTACCGTCACTGATGATTTGAGTAGATATAGTGTATATTTACTTAATGAAACAGAAGTCTGAATCGCTTGAAAAGTTCAAGCAAATTCAGAGTGAAGTTTAAGATCATCGTGACAACAAGATAAAAATGTCCGTGATATGATCGTGGAGGTGAATCTCTGAGTTACGAGTTTGGCATACAACTTTAGACAATGTGAAAGTTGTTTCACAACTCAGGCCACTTGGAACACCATAGTGTGATGGTGTGTTCGAACGTCATAGTCGTGCTCTATTGGGTATGGTGCATGCTATGATGTCTCTTATCGTTTTGCTACTATAGTTTTGGGGTTATGCATTAGAGACAACAACATTCACTTTAAATAGGGCACCATCTAAATCCGTTGAGATGACATCGTGTGAATTATGGTTTGATAGAAACCTAAGCTGTCATTTCTTAATGTTTGGGGCTGCGACGCTGGTGTAAAAAAATGTGTTCACCTAATGAGATCGAACCCAAAGCAGACAAATGCATCTTCGTAGAATACCCTAAGAACACTTGGGTGAACCTTCTATCTCAGATCCAAGCATAAAGTGTTTGTTGCTAAAACTGGGTCCTTTCTCAAGAAAAAGTTTCTCTCGAAAGAATTGATTTGTAAGGTGTGAAGTTGAGTAAGACTCAAAGCTCGACCACGGCAGAAGAAATAGAAAGGACGAAGGTTGTCCCCTATGCTTTAGCCATAGGCTCTATATAGTATGCCATGCTGTGTACCGCACCTGTGTGTGCCTTGCCATGAGTCCGTCAAGGGGTAGAAGAGTGATCCAGGAGTGAATCACTGGACAACGGTCAATATTATCCTTAGTAACTAAAAGACTAAGGAAATGTTTCTTGATTATGGAGGTGATAAAGAGTTCGTCATAAAGTGTTACGTCGATACGAGCTTTAACACCAATCCGGATGACTCTTAGTAGCAATCCGGATACGTATAGTGGAGCAGCCATTTGGAATAGCTTCGAGTGGAGTGTGCTAGCAGTGTCTACAGTAAGACATAGAGATTTGCAAAGTATACACTGATCTGAATATCGAGGACCCATTGACTAAAAGACCTCTCTCACATGCAAAGCATGATCGAGCCCCAGAACTCATTGGGTGTTAGATTCATAACAATGCGAATCACATGGTGATGTGAACTAGATTATTGACTCTAGTGCAAGTGGGAGACTATTGGAAATTTGCCCTAGATGCAATAATAAATTGGTTATTATCATATTTCCTTGTTCATGATAATCGTTTATTATCCATGCTATAATTGTATTGATCGGAAACTTAGATACATGTGTGGATACATAGACAACACCATGTCCCTAGTATGCCTCTAATACACTAGCTCGTTGATCAAAGATGGTCAAGGTTTCCTAGCCATGGACATGAGATGTCATTTGATAACGGGATCACATCATTAGGAGAATGATGTGATGGACAAGACCCAACTATAAACATAGCATATGATTGCGTCAGTTTATTGCTACTATTTTCTGCATGTCAAGTATCTATTCCTATGACCATGAGATCATGCAACTCACTGACACCGGAGGAGTGCCTTGTGTGTATCAAACGTCACAACGTAACTGGGTGACTATAAAGGTGCTCTACAGGTATCTCCGAGAGTGTCTGTTGGGTTGGCATGGATCAAGACTGGGATTTGTTACTCCGTGTGACGGAGAGGTATCTTAGGGCCCACTCGGTAATACAACATCACAATAAGCCTTGCAAGCAATGTGACTAAGTGTTAGCCACGATATCTTGTATTATGGAAATGAGTAAAGAGACTTGCCGGTAACAAGGTTGAACTAGGTATGGAGATACCGACGATCGAATCTCGGGCAAGTAGCATACCGAAGAACAAAGGGAACATCATACGGGAGTAACTGAATCCCTGACATAGAGGTTCGACCGATAAAGATCTTCATAGAAAATGTAGGAACCAATATGGGCATCCAGGTCCCGCTATTGGTTATTGACCATAGAGGTGTCTCGGTCATGTCTACATAGTTCTCGAACCCGCAGGGTCTGCACACTTAAGGTTCGGTGACGTTTTGGTAGTATAGAGTTATGTATGGTGGTGATCGAAGGTTGTTTGCAGTCCTGAATGAGATCTTGGACATCATGAGGAGCTCCGGAATGGTCCGGAGGCAAAGATTGATATATAGGAAGTCTTGTTCTGGTCGTCGAAAAAGTTTCGGGCTCATCGGTAGTGTACCGGGAGTGCCGGGAGGGTACTGGGGGACCATTGGGAGGGGTGTATCAACCCAAGAGGCTACATGGGTTGTGGGAGGAGGTAAACCAGCCCCTGGTGGGCTGGCCGAAGCCTCCTCTAAGGGCCCATGCGGCTGGAGTGGTTTGAGAAGGAAAAAATCCAAAGGTGGAGAGGTGGAAAGAGTTTCCATGTGGAAAGGAGGAATCCTACTCCTAATAGGATTGGAGTAGGACTCCTCCACCTCCAATTTCGACCAAACCTTGAGGGTTTGAGGCTGCCTCCTCCCCTCCCTCCCTCCTATATATACTAGAGGATTTAGAGGGAAAAGCTAACCCTAATTTCCATGTGTTGCCCTCTTCTTCTCCTCTAGATATGTTTCTCCTCGAGATTGATTATGTAGTGCTTGGCAAAGCCCTGCCGGATCAGCTCCACCACCATCGCCGCCGCGCCGTCGTGCTGCCAGAGAACTCTTGTACTTCTCTACTCCCTCTTGCTGGATCAAGAAGGCGGAGATCGTTATCGAGCTGTACGTGTGCTGAACGCGGAGGTGCCGTCCGTTCGACACTAGATCGGAAGGACCGCGATCAAGATCGCGAGACGATCATGATGGCATCGCGGGACAGATCGTGATTGGATTGCGAGACGGATCGTGATGGGATCACGGGACACTCAGCAATTTGGACCGCGAAGACGTTCGACTACATCAACCGCGTTTCGTAACGCTTCCCGCTTAGTGATCTACAAGGGTATGTAGATCCACTCTCCCTCTCGTAGATGCTCATCACCATGGATAGATCTTGCGTGTGCGTAGGAATTTTTTTGTTTACCATGCAACATTCCCAACATCTCCGAAGGTGTCTGTTGAGTTGGCATGGATCAAGACTAGGATTTGTTAATCAGTGTGACGAAGAGGTATCTCAGGGCCCACTCGGTAATACAACATCACTATAAGCCTTGCAAGCAATGTGACTAAAGAGTTAGCCACGGGATCTTGTATTATGGAATGAGCAAAGAGACTTGCCGGAAACAAGATTGAACTAGGTATGTGTTGGAAATATGCCCTAGAGGCAATAATAAAATGGTTATTATTGTATTTCCTTGTTCATGATAATGTCTATTGTTCATGCTATAATTGTGTTAACCGGAAACCATAATGCATGTGTGAATACATAGACCACAACATGTCCCTAGTGAGCCTCTAGTTGGCCAGCTCGTTGATCAATAGATGGTCCCGGTTTCATGACCATGGACATTGGATGTCGTTGATAACGGGATCACATCATTAGGAGAATGATGTGATGGACAAGACCCAATCCTAAGCGTAGCACAAGATCGTGTAGTTCGTCTGCTAAAGCTTTTATAATGTCAAGTATCATTTCCTTAGACCATGAGATTTTGCAACTCCCGGATACCTTAGGAATGCTTTGGATGTGAAAAACATCACAACATAACTAGGTGGCTATAAAGGTGCACTACGGGTATCTCCAAAAGTGTCTGTTGGGTTGGCACGAATCGAGACTGGGATTTGTCACTCCATGTGACGGAGAGGTATCTCTGGGCCCACTCGGTAAGACATCATCATAATGAGCTCAATGTGACTAAGGAGTTAGCCACGGTATGATGTGTTACGGAACGAGTAAAGAGACTTGCCGTTAACGAGATTGAACAAGGTATAGGGATACCGACGATTGAATCTCGGGCAAGTATCGTACCGGTAGACAAAAGGGAATTGTATACGGGATTGATTGCATCCCAGACATCGTGGTTCATCCGATGAGATAATCGTGGAGCATGTGGGAGCCAACATGGGTATCCAGATCCCACTATTGGTTATTGACCGGAGAGGTGTCTCAGCCATGTCTACGTGTCTCCCGAACCCGTAGGGTCTACACACTTAAGGTTCGATGATGCTAGGGTTATAGGGAATTAGTGTACGTGGTTACCGAAGGTCTTTCGGAGTCCTGGATGAGATCTCGGACGTCACGAGGAGTTCCGAAATGGTCCGGAGACAAAGATTGATGTATAGGAAGTGAGGTTTTGGTTACCGGAAATGTTTCGGGCATCACCGGTAATGTATCGGGACCACCGTAAGGGTTTCAGGGTCCACTGGGAGGGGCCACGGGCCCTGGAGGGCTGCATGGGCCTAAGGTGGAGGGAAGCAGACCCTAGGTGAGCTGGTGTGCCCCTCCTACCTGTCCCAAGGTGCAACAAAGGAGAGAGAGGGGCAAACCCTAGCCCAGATGGGCCCTAGGCCCACCCTAGGGCGGCTAGGGCAGCCGCACCCCTCTCCCTCCCTCTTGGCCGCCGGCCAGATCCCATCTAGGGGCTGCCACACCAACTAGGGTGGGAACCCTAGGGGTGGGCACCCTCCTCCCTCTCCTCCTATATATAGTGGAGCCCTTGGGGCTGTTTGAGACACGACTCTCTCTCCCTCTCGACGCAGCCCTATTCCTCCTACTCCTCGTTCTCCGTAGTGCTTGGCGAAGGCCTGCCGGAGACCTCGCAGCTCCACCGTCACCATGCCGGAGCTCTCCCTCAACCTCTCCTTCCTCCTTGCTGGATCAAGGCATAGGAGACGTCACCGGGCTGTACGTGTGTTGAACACGGAGGTGCCGTTGTTCGGCGCTAAGATCAGAATCCACCGCGATCTGAATCGTTGCGAGTACGACTCCACCAACCGCGTTCTTGCAACGCTTCCGCTTAGCAATATTCAAAGGTATGAATATGCACTCTCCGCTCACTTGTTGCTGGTTTCTCCATAGATAGATCTTGGTGAACACGTAGGAAAATTTTGATTTACTACTACGTCTCCCAATAGTGGCATCATGAGCTAGGTCTATGCATAGAATCTATGCACGAGTAGAACACAAAGTTGTTGTGGGCGTCGATCTTGTTAATTTGCTTACCACTACTAGTCTTATCTTGATTCGGCGATATTGTGGGATGAAGCGGCCCGGACCAACTTTACACGTACGCTTACGTGAGACCGGTTCCACCGCCTGACATGCACTTGTTACATAAGGTGGCTAGCGGGTGTCTGTCTCTCCCACCTTAGTCGGATTGGATTCGATGAAAAGGGTCCTTATGAAGGGTAAATAGCAATTGGCATGTCACATTGTGGTTTTGTCGTAGGTAAGAAACGTTCTTGCTAGAAACCTATAGCAGCCACGTAAAAACTTGCAAGTACAAATTAGAGGACGTCTAACTTGTTTTTGCAGCATATGCCTTGTGATGTGATATGGCCAAAGGATGTGATGTGATACATTTTGTTGTATGAGATTGATCATGTTCTTTTAATAGGATTCACGACTTGCATGTTGATGAGTATGACAACCAGCAGGAGCCATAGGAGTTGTCTTATTTTATTGTATGACCTGCGTGTCAATTAAGATCGCCATGTAATTACTTTACTTTATTGCTAAACGTTATCCATAGTAGTAGAAGCATTAGTTGGCGAGACAACTTCATGAAGACACGATGATGGAGATCATGATGATGGAGATCATGGTGTCGTGCCGGTGACAGTGATGATCATGGTGCCCTGAAGATGGAGATCAAAGCAGCAAGGTGATATTGGCCATATCATGTCATTATATTGATTGCATGTGATGTTTATCATGTTTACATCTTATTTTCTTAGAACGACGATAGTAAATAAGATGATCTCTCAATAAAATTTCAAGAAATGTGTTCACCCTAACTGTGCACCGTTGCTAAGGATCGTTTTTTTGAAGCACCACGTGATGATCGTGTGTGATAGGTTCTAACATTCGCATACAACGGGTGTAAGCCAGATTTACACACGCGAAACACTTAGGTTGACTTGACGAGCCTAGCATGTACAGACATGGCCTCGGAACATAGAAGATCGAAAGGTCGAACATGAGTCGTATAGTAGATGTGATCAACATGGAGATGTTCACCATGGATGACTAGTCCGTCTCACGTGATGATCGAACATGGGCTAGTTGACATGGATCATGTATCACTTGGATGACTAGAGAGATGTCTATCTAAGTGGGAGTTCATTAAATAATTTGTTTATGTGAACTTAATTATCATGAACTCAGTCTAAAATTGTCTTTACAATCTATATTGTAGATCCAATGGCCAATGCTAATGTCACCCTCAACTTCAACGCGTTCCTAGAGAAAACCAAGCTGAAAGATGATGGAAGCAACTATGCGGACTGGGTCCCTAGCTTGAGGATTATCCTCATAGCTTCCAACATATTGTATGTCCTTGATGCACCGCTAGGTGACCCACCCATTTTCCCAGCAGACCAAGACGTTACGAACGCTTGGCAGTCAAGATGTGATGATTACTCCCTGGTTTAGTGCGGCATGCTTTACAGTTTAGAACCGGGGCTCCAAAAGCGTTTTGAGCAACACGGAGCATATGAGATGTTCCAAGAGCTGAAATTGGTTTTCCAAGCTCATGCCCGGGTCGAGAGATATGATGTCTCTGACAAGTTCTTCAGTTGTAAGATGGAGGAAAATAGTTCTGTCAGTGAGCACATACTCAAAATGTCTGGGTTGCACAACCGCTTGACTCAGCTGGGAGTTAATCTCCCGGATGACTCGGTCATTGATAGAATCCTCCAGTTGCTTCCACCTAGCTACAAGAGCTTTGTGATGAACTACAACATGCAGGGTATGCAGAAGTCGATTCTTGAGTTGTACTCGATGCTGAAATCAGCGGAGGTCGGGATCAAAAAGGAGCATCAAGTGTTGATGGTGAATAAGACCACTAGTTTCAAGAAAGGCAAGGGTAAGAAGAACATCAAGAAGGACGACAAAGCTGTTGCCGCGCCCGGTAAGCAAGTTGCCGGGAAGAAGAACAAGCATGGACCCAAGCCTGAGACTTAGTGCTTTTATTGCAAGGGTACCGGTCACTAGAAGCGGAACTGCCCCAATTACTTAGCGGATAAGAAGGTCGGCAATGTTAAAGGTATATGTGATATACTTGTTATTGATGTGTACCTAACCAGCGATCATAGTAGCTCCTGGGTATTTGATACCGGTGCAGTTGCTCACATTTGTAACTCCAAGCAGGAGCTGCGGAATAAGCGGAGACTGGCAAAGGACGAGGTGACGATGCGCGTCGGGAATGGTTCCAAGGTTGATGTGACCGCCGTCGGCACGCTACCTCTACATCTACCTTCAGGATAGTTTTAAACCTCAATAATTGTTATTTAGTACCAGCTTTGAGCATGAACATTGTATCTGGATCTCGTTTGATTTGAGATGGCTACTCATTTAAATCTGAGAATAATGGTTGTCCTATTTATATGAGAGAAATGTTTTATGGTCATGCCCTGCTGGTCAATGGTTTATTTTTGATGAATCTCGAACGTGATGTTACACATGTTCATAGTGTGAGTACCAAAAAGTGTAAGATTGATAATGATAGTCCCACTTACATGTGGCACTGCCGCCTTGGTCATATTGGTGTCAAACGCATGAAGAAGCTCCATGTTGATGGACTTTTGGAGTCTCTTGATTTTGAATCATTTGACACGTGCGAACCATGCCTCATGGGCACGATGACCAAGACTCCATTCTCCGGAACAATGGAGTGAGCAACTGACCTATTGGAGATAATACATACCGATGTATGCGGTCCAATGAGCATCGAGGCTCGCGGTGGCTACCGTTATGTTCTCACCCTCACTGATGACTTGAGCAGATATGGGTATGTCTACTTAATGAAACACAAGTTTGAAACCTTTGAAAGGTTCAAGGAATTTTAGAGTGAGGTAGAGAATCAACGTGACAGGAAAATAAAGTGCCTTTGATCTCATCATGGTGGAGAATATTGAAGTCACAAGTTTGGCACGCACCTAAGGAAATGTGGAATTGTTTCACAGCTCACGCCGCCTGGCACACCTCAGCGAAATGGTGTGTCTGAACGTCGTAATCGACTCTATTGGATGTTGTGCGATCTATGATGTCTCTTACTGACTTACCGCTATCATTTTGGGGGTATGCATTAGAGACTGCGTTCAATTTAAATAGGGCACCGTCAAAATCCGTTGAGACGACACCGTATGAATCAGTGGCGGAACCAGGATTTCTCAAAGCCTAGGGCTAAAACTAACTGGCTAAATATAACGTCAAATACTACGCACATTGATGTACGTTATAAGTATGCCACAACATCACATTCAAAACGAAATGTAAATCCATTATTATCATGAGAGAAAATTCCATAAAACAAATAGTTTAACAAAGTGCATAATTGCAAACATGATTTAGTACCGAATTAGTGAAGACTGCTTAATCCATGGCCATTGTTTCTTCACCAGTGGACGGGCCTGGATCTGCAAACATAAAATCAAGTCACTGGGCATAGACTAAACCAATTGTTCATATGAAATTTTACACAAAAGAGAGTACATATTATACCATTAACATGAAGTCCACGTGGTAGTAGACCCTTGCGTTTCCTCATTTTTTGATAGCACTGTATAATCTTAATATCATCAATGCTTGCAAATACATCACGCTCAATATAGCACACCAAACGGTGATTCATCCATTCATCATTCATCTTGTTTCGCAAATCAGTTTTGAAAATGCTCATAGCTGAAAAGGCTCTTTCTATGGTTGCCGTTGCGATGGGCAGAATCGAGGCCAATTCAATGAGACGATAAACCAACGGAAAATGTGTGTGCCTGGCTGAAACAAAGGAATTAGGGGAAACATAATTAGATGCAGATTACATACCTGTGCGTTGGCCACTTGGTAGATGTTGCGGACACAGAAAATTCAGATTTTGGCCCAGATTCAAATTATGTGGGTCTGGGTGCGTCAGTGCGTGCAATTCAGAGATAGATGGAGAAGAACAGTAGGAAAGCAGGTGGTCAGGACGCCGGACCCGGCGCCCAGCGCGACGGCGAATTGCCAATCGCTGGTTGATGACAGCGGCGGCGCAACACTTGGACTCTCCGTTGGCTGTTGCTGCGATCTGGCCAGGGTCAAGGCCTCGAGGGATGTTTCTTCTCTTCCGTGATTGACGAAGACGAATGATCGGGTTATGCATCGGAGATCGAAGCGTCGGCCGTCTACCTAGCAATGAGTTTTGGTCTGATCCATCGATGGAGTTGGCTAATGGGCTGTAGGCTTTTACGTGTATGTAACGCCTGGGGCTGGGCTTCTATCTATTCCAAAATCTGAATTTTTTCTACTATGCGTACATGTACTAGCTGCGCCACGCCTGGGGCTGTAGCCCCAGTTGCCCCAGGCCTAGTTTCGCCTCTGGTATGAATTATGGTTTGGAAATAAACCTAAGATGTCATTTCTCCAAGTTTGGGGATGCGATGCTTATGTGAAGAAACTTCAACCTGAGAAGCTCGAACCCAAAGCGGAAAAGTGCGTCTTCATAGGATATCCCAAAGAGACTATTGGGTATACCTTCTACCTCAGATCCGAAGGCAAAGTCTTTGTTGCCAAGAATGGATCCCTTCTCGAGAAAGAGTTTCTCTCAAAAGAAGTAAGTGGGAGGAAAATAGAACTTGATGAGGTAATTGTACCTCCACTCAAACCGGAGAGTAGCGCAGCACGGGAAGTTGTTTCCGTGGAGCCTACATCGGCTGGAGAGGAAGTTAATGATGATGATCATGAAACTTCACATCAAGTTACTATTGAACGTCAAAGGTCCACTAGGACACATTCCGCACCAGAGTGGTATGGCAACCCTCTCCTGGGGATCATGTTGTTGGAGAATGGTGAACCTTCGAACTATGAAGAAGCAATGGCGGGCCCGGATTCCAACAAATGGCTTGAAGCCATGAAATCCGAGAAAGGATCCATCTATGAGAACAAAGTATGGACTTTGCTGGACTTGCCTGATGATAAGCGAGCCTTTGAAAATAAATGGATCTTTAAGAAGAAGACTGACGCGGATGGTAATGTGATCGTCTATAAGGCTCAGTTTGTCGCTAAGGGTTATCGACAAGTTCAAGGCGTTGACTACGATGAGACTTTCTCACCCGTAGAGATGCTGAAGTCTGTCGAATCATGTTAGCAATTGCCGCCTTTTATGATTATGAAATCTGGCAAATGGACGTCAAAACGACATTCCTTAATGGCTTCCTTAAGGAAGAACTGTATATGATGCAGCCGGAAGGTTTTGTCGATCCTAAATATGCTAACAAGGTATGCAAGCTCTAGCGCTCCATCTATGGGCTGGTGCAAGCATCTCGGAGTTGGACCATTCGCTTTAATGAGGTGATTAAAGCATTTGGGTTTGTACAGGTTATGGAGAAACCTGTATTTACAAGAAAGTGAGTGGGAGCTCTATAGCATTTCTCATATTATATGTGGATGCATACTGATAATGGGAAATGATATAGAACTTTTGGAGAGCGTAAAGGCCTACTTGAATAAGTGTTTTTCAATGAAGGACCTTGGAGAAGCTGCTTACATATTAGGTATTAAGATTTATAGAGATAGATCGAAACGCCTCGTAGGTCTTTAACAAAGCACATACCTTGAAAAGATATTGAAGAAGTTCAATATGGATCAGTCCAGGAAGGGGTCCTTGCCTGTGTTGCAGGGTGTGAGATTGAGTACGACTCAATGCCTGACCATGGCAAAGGATAGAGAAGAGATGAGTGTCATCCCCTATGCTTCAGCCACATGCTCTATTATGTATGCCATGCTGTGTACCAGACCTGATGTGAACCTTGCCATAAGTTTGGTAGGGAGGTACTAAAGTGATCCCGAAGCGAAACACTAGACAACAGTCAAGAATATCCTGAAGTATTTAAAAAGGACAAAGGACATGTTTCTCATATATGGAGGTGCCGAAGAGCTCGTTGTAAAGGGTTACGTCGATGCTAGCTTCGACACAGATCCGAATGAATCCAAGTCGCAAACCGAATACATGTATATTTTGAACGGAGGGGCAGTCAGCTGGTGCAGCAGCAAGCAAAGCATCATGGCGGCATCTACATGTGAAGCGGAGTACATAGCTGCTTCGGAAGCAGCAAAGGAAGGAGTCTGGATGAAGGAGTTCATCACCGACCTAGGAGTGATTCCCAATGCGTCAGGCCCGATGACTCTATTCTGTGATAACACTAGAGCTATTTCCCTTGCCAAGGGGCCCAAGTTTCACAAAAAGACAAGACACATCAAGCGCCGCTTCAACTCCATCCGTGATTACATTTAGGAGGGAGATATAGATATTTGTAAAGTACATAAGGATCTGAATGTCGCAGAACCGTTGACTAAACCTCTCTCACGAGCAAAACATGATCAACACCAGAATGCTATGGGTGTTTGATTCATCACAATGTAACTAGATTATTGACTCTAGTGCAAGTGGGAGACTGTTGGAAATATGCCCTAGATGCAATAATAAAATGGTTATTATTGTATTTCCTTGTTCATGATAATTATCTATTGTTCATGCTATAATTGTGTTAACCGGAAACCATAATGCATGTGTGAATACATAGACCACAACGTGTCCCTAGTGAGCCTCTAGTTGGCTAGCTCGTTGATCAATAGATGGTCACGGTTTCATGACCATGGACATTGGATGTCGTTGATAACGAGATCACATCATTAGGAGAATGATATGATGGACAAGACCCAATCCTAAGCGTATCACAAGATCGTGTAGTTCGTCTGCTAAAGCTTTTCTAATATCAAGTATCATTTCCTTAGACCATGAGATTGTGCAACTCCCAGATACCGTAGGAATGCTTTGGGTGTGCCAAACGTCACAACGTAACTGGTAGGCTATAAAGGTCCACTACGGGTATCTCCGAAAGTGTCTGTTAGCTTGGCACAAATTGTGATTGGGATTTGTCACTCCATGTGATGGAGAGGTATCTTTGGGCCCACTCGGTAAGACATCATCATAATGAGCTCAATGTGACTAAGGAGTTAGCCACGAGATGATGTGTTACGGAACGAGTAAACAGACTTGCCGGTAACGAGATTGAACAAGGTATAGGGATTCCGACGATCGAATCTTGGGCAAGTATCGTACCGATAGACAAAGGGAATTGTATACGGGATTGATTGAATCCCAGACATCGTGGTTCATCCGATGAGATCATCGTGGAGCCTATGGGATCCAACATGGGTATCCAGATCCCGCTGTTGGTTATTGACCGGAGAGGTGTCTCGGTCATGTCTACGTGTCTCCCGAACCTGTAGGGTCTACACACTTAAGGTTCGATGACACTAGGGTTATAGGGAATTAGTGTACGTGGTTACCGAAGGTTGTTCGGAGTCCCGGATGTGATCCCGGACGTCATGAGGAGTTCCGGAATGGTCCGGAGAGAAAGATTGATATATAGGAAGTGAGGTTTTGGTTACCGGAAATGATTCGGGCATCACTGGTAACGTACCGGGACCACCGGAAGGGTTCCGGGGGTCCACCGGGAGGGGCCACGGGCCTCGGAGGGCTTCATGGGCCGATGGTGGAGGGAACCAGCCCCTAGGTGGGCTGGTACGCCCCTCCCACCTAGCCCAAGGCGCAGCAAAGAAGAGAGGGGGGGCAAACCCTAGCCTAGATGGGCCCTAGGCCCACCCTAGGGTGGCTAGGGCAGCCGCACCCCTCTCCCCTCCCTCTTGGCCGCCGGCCAGATCCCATCTAGGGTCTGCTGCACCACCTAGGGTAGGAACCCTAGGGGTGGGCATCCTCATCCCTCTCCTCCTATATATAGTGGAGCCCTTGGGGCTATTTGAGACACGACTCTCTCTCCCTCACGGCGTAGCCCTACTCCTCCTACTCCTCGTTCTCCGTAGTGCTTGGCGAAGCCCTGTCGGAGACCACGTAGCTCCATCGTCACCACGCCGTTGTGCTGCCAGAGCTCTCCCTCAATCTCTCCGTCCTCCTTACTGGATCAAGGCATAGGAGACGTCACCAGGCTGCAACAACGCGGAGGCACCGTTGTTCGGCGCTAAGATCGGAATCGACCGCAATCTGTATCGCTGCGAGTACGACTCCACCAACCACATTCTTGCAACGCTTCCGCTTAACGATCCTCAAAGGTATGAAGATGCACTCTCCCCTCACTCGTTGCTAGTTTCTCCATAGATAGATCTTGGTGAACACGTAGGAAAATTTTGATTTACTACTACGTCTCACAACAGTATGGAGATATCGACGATCGAATCTCGCGCAAGTAACGTACCGAAGAACAAAGGGAACAACATACGGGATTATCTGAATCCATGACATAGAGGTTCAACCGATTAAGATCATCGTAGAATATGTAGGAGCCAATATGGGCATCCAGGTCCCACTATTGGTTATTGACCGTAGAGGTGTCTCGGTCATGTCTGTATAGTTCACGAACTCGTAGGGTCTGCACACTTAAGGTTTGGTGACGTTTTGGTATAGTTGAGTATGTATGTTGGTGACCGAAGGTTGTTCTAAGTCCCGGATGAGATCCCAGATGTCACGAGGAGCTCCGAAATGGTCTGAAGGTAAAGATTGATATATAGGAAGTCGGTATTCGGTATCCGGAAAAGTTTCTGGACTTACCGGTTTTGTTATGGGAGTGTCGGAAGTGTTCCGGGGGTCCACCGGGAGGGTCCACCTGCCCCGGAGGGCCCCATGGGCTGTGAGAGGGGGCGCACCAGCCCCTGATGGGCTGGCCACCCCTCCCACCTAAGGCCCATGCGGCTGGAAGGGCTAGGGCAGGCCCAAGAGGGGCTGCCCCACTTGCCTTGGGGGCCAAGTTACCCCCCTTGGCCGCCGCCCCACCCTAGGGGAAACCCTAGGGCGCCCCCTCCTCCTCTCCCTCCTATATATATGTGAGGGGAGGGAGGGCTGCAGGACTACAAGCCACGGTGCAGCCTCTCCCTCCCCCTCTAGATGCGTTTCTCCTCTAGATTGTCACGGTAGCGCTTGGCGAAGCCCTGCCGGGACAGCTCCACCACCACTGCCTCCACGCCATTGTGCTGGCGGAGAACTCATCTACCTCTCCTCCCTCGCTTGCTAGATCAAGGAGGTGGAGATCGTCATCAAGCTGTACGTGTGTTGAACGCGCCGTTGCCGTCCGTTCGGCACTTGATCGGAAGGACCACGATGGGATCGTGGGATTGCTCATGATGAGATCGCGGTACGGATCATGATTGGATCATGAAGACGTTCGACTACATCAACCGCATTTCTTAATGCTTCCCGCTTAGCAATCTACAAGGGTATGTAGATACACTCTCCCTCTCATAGATGCTCATCACCATGGATAGATCTTGCGTGTGCGTAGGAAATTTTTTGTTTCCCATGCAACGTTCCCCAACACTTCCTTCCTGGAAATAGGGCCTTTGATCAATCCAATGCTTTATAATCGTCCCATATAGTCCGACCCATGAGAAACAGGGCGGCCGACCGAGGACCCATTAAACCAGGATTTCCCTCTGTAGCCCCCGAACTAGCCTCCAACGCCAAGGGTCTTAGCTCCAGCTTTGCTTGATCAGAGTCTTCGACTTGCGAGGCGAGTTCTTCTCCTCAATCAATGATCGGCCGAGTTGAGTTTGACCTCCGATGACATGTAGTTTTTCCCGATCTATGGATCGCCCGAACACCATGAATAACTTAACCCCGAAGGCCACGCGTCAAGGAGCAAACAGAGTTCCCTGACAACCTTTCTGACGAAAGGTCACGTCCCACCACGACCGTTGGACCACTTGCAAAAACTCAATCCATGGTTCGAGGCCGTTTTCATTAGCACGATCCATCAATGCACAGATCATGCTCCGTTTCACATGGGATGAGTTTGATCATGCGCGTATAACGGCACGCACGTCTTGGGAAGCAGAGGGATATGCGGCGCAATAAAGGGAGGTTAACCAGCGACCAACCCCATAAGAAGGGAAAAAACCCCAAGGCACAGCCACACTTCCATTCGCATCCTCTGCTTCCCCAATATCCTAAGCTCCCAGAGCCCAGACCCAGTTCTTCCACAACTCCTTTTCCAAGCTCAACCATGGCTGGTTCCAGCTCCAACGGCAAGTGGGAGGCCTCCATGGTCACCGACCAGGATATCCGAGACCTGAAGAACGGTAGCTACCTCCCCACCAACATCTACCACCGCACTCCAGAGAAGAAGCAGGTGGTCCCCACTCCCAAGCCAGGTGAGAGGGTGGTGTTCATCCCTCACTTCATCCGAGGACTGAGCTTCCCACTCCACCCCTTCGTTAGGGGCCTCATGTTCTTCTACAGACTCGACTTCCACGACCTCCCGCCGAACTCCTTCATGCACATATCGACCTTCATCTCGTCTGCGAGGTCTTCTTGCGGGTCAAATCGCACTTCGGACTATGGCTCAAGATATTTAATATCAAGCCGAAGTGCGTCACAGGCAAACACGCAGACTACGGTGGGGCAGTCATCAGCAAGCTCCCACGTGTCGGATGGCCGTTCTGTACCTTTATCGACACCATCAAGACTTGGCAAAAAGAGTGGTTTTATATCAACAAGCCAAGGGAAGAAGGTCAGGCTGCCCTGGGTGAATTCAGATCCAGTCCCTCCACCAGATTGACCTCATGGCTCCGAAAGGGCCTCCACTGGGGGTCGGATGCTGAGGTGGATAACCTGCAGAGGCACATAGCCTTAATGATCAAAGGCGAGATCAAGCTAGCCAACGTAGTTCAGATCATGCTTCGGCGGAGCATCCTCCCCTGTCAGCGCCAGGCCTCTCCCATGTGGGCTTATCGGCTTGACGATGAGCCTACTATACATTGGCTCTTCCGCACCACTCCGGAGAAGCTGTGGAAGGCATTGTTGAAGGCCCACGAGAACTAGCCAGCCGAGGAGGAGGATTGTGGCCTTCATGCCGATAACCCTCCTTCCCAGGTATAACATAGTTTTAATAGATCGGCTCTGTTTTCTGAAAGAAAATCTAAGCACCTTTCCGATCACCTTTGCAGAAGTGGCTGAGCAAAGCCGCAAGCATCAACTGTCTGGCACCAGAGCCCGAATACCCTAGGTTCAAGCTTTTGTCGAAGATGCTCGTCGTGGCCTTACAAGGCGACAGAAAAGAAGGAGAAGATAAAGACAGGTCGAGGAGGCCTCCGCATCAAGGACAAGCCGAACGCAGAGTCCGGGGAAACCCATGCTTCCTCTAATCAAGATGAGGAGCATGAGGACAAGGGTGAAGGTGATTCCCCCATGAGAAATAGGGCGGCGTCACCGGACGCCGTAGAGGAGGTAGCTCCTCCTGCCCCAAAGAAGGCGCGTCGGCCACGGTTGATTCTGCCCGACAACAGTTCGGACTCGGATACCGAGTCTGAAGACTTCGAGAAGGTTCCTCAAAGGAAGCTAAGGGTCAATCCCCAAGCTCAAAGGTAAGAATCCGAAGACTCCCAAGCCATCCATGTCAAGTTTTTAAATGTTATTAACACGTGAGTGCCAATTGATCTACGACCCATCATGTGTTCTTTCCACCGACCAAGTTTTGGACGGGGAGACCCACCCGCCGAACTGGTGGAGAGTGGGACCGTGTCGCATCCCACCCCTCTGGGTGCCACGAAGGAAGCCACGGAGGTATCATCCCACCAGGCTCCTATGGAGTCGAGCACCTACGGCGGGGGTGACGACGTCATGGTCGAGGCTAATGCCTCAGCCATCGAAGATCGGGGGGAGGATCTCCTCATGGATACTGAGGAGGACGGACGTAGGGATGTCTAGTCCCCTCCAAGGGCATATCCGGAGCGTGCCATGCCTCCGGAGCCACCAGTTCAATCCCCAGTTGGAGATCGGGCTAACCGATCACCACCGGCGCCACCTACTAATGGGTGGCCAGTCATGGGGGAGGCTCTATTAGTCGCCTCCATCTTCAAGGATCACCGTACCCTTATGGGTGCGGTTTTGAAGAGCATTCAGTCCGTTGATAACAGACTGAAGGAGGCCTTCAACGGTCTCCTAACAAGCTTCCAGGTGAGCCACGCAATGTTCTGTTTATGGAATATTGATTATATCTGTGCCATCGTTATATATATAGCAGCCCTCAAGCCCTAGGTGAGTTTGGAAAAACTCACTTGGGGATCAATCATAAACATTGTCTGGACAATGTACAAAAGTATATTTACTCGGAATGTTCTAACATCCCTCAAGAGGACCGAACATAGGGTCATGTTTACGACAGTTCGGAGGTTTAAACCCATGTAATCTGATAGAGGTTTATTATTTGTAGGCTTCATCACGGACGACGACAGCTAATGCCACCGATCTAGACAAGCTAAATCGGAAGCTCAAGATCTACGAGGATGAGCTTGATGCTCTGATCAAGAGATTCGACGAGGCACAAGGTAAGCCAGATTGTAATGTGCGAATTTTTCATCACTAGTGATTTGTACTGTCGATGTAGTATGAATACATCTTTGATACTTACACAGCCTTGACGAAGGAAATTGAGAAGCTCAAGGCCAAGCTTCAGAAGGCCAAGCAAGAGGCCGTGGCCGAGAAGGCGGCGGCCGAACAAGCGGTTTCTGCACTTTCCGCTCTAAAAGACACGAGCGCAAAGCATGAGGCTCGAGTGAAGGAAATCCAGCAGGAGCTCAAGGACGCCGACCAAAAGTGCGAGGACCTTGAGCAGAAAGGCAAGGAGCAGGTTGCCGAACTATCCACCCTGAAATCTGATCTCCAAAAGGAGCGGGTGGATAGGTAGTTCTTTGAAGAGCAAGTCCGCCAAGTTAAGGATATCACGGATGGTAAGCCGTATTTACTGCAGTGTGTCTTCGATGATAGCAGGTTTGCATTGCTCACCCAAGTGTGGCGTTCCTCAGGTGCCTGCTCGGACCTCCAGAAGAGCATAGCGGATGCAAATCGGTGCTATGCTTCGCGAGGACAAGGAGATGAAGCTCGGCTATTTTGGGCGCAATTTGAAGCCCCCGAGCGCTCTCCTCTTCTTATCGAGCAGCTTAAGCAACTGATGGAGCTACACCGGATGGCGGAGCCGACCATGAAGGATCTCTGTATCCAGCTATGGCCCAACGAGCCATTGCCGAGTAGCTACTTCGGCCTGGTGCAGAAGCTGAACGACGCCTCGCCCCGGATCGACGCGCTAAGGCGTTCCTCCTACATCGAGGGAGCTAGGATGGCCTTTCGAGGGCCAAGGTGCACTGGCCAGGGCTTGATCCGATGAATATAGCCACTGCTCCTCCGCCCTCTAGAAAGGAGCATAGGTGCCCTGAGCGATATTTCTCCATAGTTATGGAGGGTGCTCGAGCGATAGAGGCTCAGTGTTCAAAGGAAAACATTAATGAGTAAATGCGTTGTAATATGTCCAAAGACCTTTTAAAGCTTGTATGTTTATGAAGCATGGTTTATCATGTCTTTTATGTTTTGCATTCGTTTATAACTCATGTGTGGCCGTTGAAAGTGAAAGTTGCGAGTCGTCGACTTCAGCCCCCATGTAGATGCTACACGGGGTGTCTCTTCCTACGCACTGTGACCCTTAGCCGAGCTATCGGTACCCGAAGGCGGTAGTGTGAGGCGGACAAGGCAATCAGACCATAGTGCTTTATTACTTTCACTTAGTCGTAGGAGCACGAAAAGGAATGTGGGGGGGGGGGCTGATGACTAGCCCTCAGTGGTTTGTGATGTTCGGAAGAACCGCGGCTAAAGCCGATATCACATGTTTTGGACGAATACCAAACCCAACGTATGACACGGAGTAACCTCTAACGAGGTTTTTAGTATGACACTTAAGCTCGGGTTCGCAGATCGGTTCTCGCATACTATGACGGTCAGTTTTCAGCTTTCTCCACTGAGGTGCTTGACCAGGCTAGCTAGAAACACAATCTCAGTGGTGCTCCCTTTGACCTTTTAGGTGAACGAGCGGAACGTAAAGGGACAAGCACAGGAACTGGGCAACCCAACTATTGACCCAAGACATAGTTTGGAACCAATGCATATAAAGGGAATTCCAAGATGCCGAATGCAAATCAATTGTTCGTAGGGCGATATTCAAACTCGAGCCCCCGGTCTATTAGCCGGTTGCGTCGTGATGTGTACCAAACAGTTTCGCAAGAAGAGGGAGAAATAATGCCAAAAATGGACAACGAAGCGACCATGTATAATGGTTCATTATTTTTCTCAACAACTCTTATTATTCAAATTGCCGAGGCAACTGTTTATAGCTATTTGAAAATGAAATATAAATCTTACACGAGTGGTTGTACCAGGGGTCTTCGACGGGTGACCTGACGTCCTCGATGCACCATGTCGCTTGTCCGCTCCTGCGCCTCCTAGGGAGTTGTGGACCTCAATGGGTGGTACTGTTCGGCGAACGGACCTTGGAAATAAAATCTTGAGAGGTCGCCGAAATGTGGGTGAGATTTATGCCTTTAGCAGGCCCTTTATGGTACCTGCAATGTGTCCCAAGACATTTTGATGGTAGTAGTTTGGTCCAGCCGAATACGTACACTTTTTATAGTTTTCCCCACCGCCGCCCATGGGATTTTGAGCGCGAAGTTGTGCCTCATCGGCACATGCTTTTCTAGCCCTAGGGTTGAGCAGTGGGGGGCGAGTCCCTATTTATGGGGAGAGGAAGGTTCTGGGAGTTCAGACTGAGACCGAGCTCATTTCCCAACCTTACGTGACTTTGCAGCGGATGTCGGAGTTTGTCGATCATCATTGTAATGAAATTCGGCCGCCAGGGCCAACGCATGTTCCTCAGTTCGGAGGGAGCGCTCTGTATTGCCGTTGACAGTAATGACCCCCTTAGGGTCGGGCCTCTTGAGCTTGAGGTATGTGTAGTGTGGGATGGCGTTAAAACGAGTGAACGATGTACGGTCTAGTAGGGCGTGATAGCCGCTGCGGGAAGGTACAATGTCGAAGATCAGGTCTTCGCTCCAGAAGTTATCGGGCAAGCCAAACACTACTTCCATGCTTACAGAGCCTGTGCACCAGGCTTCGACGCCTTGAATAACTCCTTTAAAGGTAGTGTTGCTGGGTTTGATCCTTGACGGATCTATACCTATCGTGGTTTTATCACGGCAGATGTCCGAGGACTTAGATTCAAGGCCATCGCTAAGGTGATGGACTCAGAGGGGTTGGTTGGGACGAAGGACACGAGTTTACCCAGGTTCGACCCCTGAAGTAGAGGTAATAGCCTATGTACTGCTTGTGTTGTATTGATTGGAGTATCGATTACAAGGTAGCGGAATTGCTTGACCTAGCACTCGATTAGTTAGTTTCTGCCTAAGTCGCCCCGGGTCTCGCCCTTATATAGGAGGCCAAGACCACGAGTTACACAAGTCGTATACCGACACAACGTGTCTGAGTCTATCTCTTTGTTGTCTTGCCTTCAGGAGCAAGCCGTCTCCGGGCGGCTTACCCACCGGGTCTTTATGACTTCTTTGCCTGGGCCTCATCTTGTCCCATCTTGGTGAGCCACCGAATGCCAAGGCTTGAGTCTCCAGGCCCGTCCTTGGACTGGCCCATGAGCCGCCAGGTGTGACCCGGCCCCGCCTGGGCGGGTCTCACCACGGGGTTATATCCCCAACAATACCCATCTTTTTCACCGTGTTTGAGTAAATCAGATTAAGGCTACTTCCTCCGTCCATTAGGACTTTAGTGAGGTCATACCTGTCTATGATGGGGTCTAGGACGAGGGCGGTCGAACCCTCATGATGGATACTGGTTGGGTGGTCACGTCGATCGAAAGTGATCGGGTATGCCGACCATGGGTTATACTTCGTAGCTATAGGCTGACCTCTGGAAGGGCATGCTTCCTCTCCTTTTTGGGTATATGAGTGGCGTATATCATATTTACGGTTTTTACCTCTGGAGGGAACTTCTTTTGTCCACCGCCGATTAGACCGCGAGGTTCATCCTTGTCCTTGTTGTGTGGGCCCTTGCCTTGATGCGAGGTTGCCGGCCTGTTTGAATACCCAACAATTACGGTTGGTGTGATTGGCGGGCTTCTCTTGAGTGCCATTGATCTAGCAAGGTGATATGTCTCCAACTTATCTATAATTTTTGATTGTTCCTTGCTATTATATTATCTGTTTTGGATGTTTTATATGCATTAATATGCTATTTTATATTATCTTTGGGAACCTATTAATCTAGAGCCTAGTGCTAGTTTCTGTTTTTCCTTGTTTTGAGTTTCGCGGATAAGGAATATTAAACGGAGTCCAAATGGAATAAAACCTTTAGAAGGAATTTTTTGCAACAAAAGGAATCTATGAGACTTGAGAACCAAGGCAGAGGAGCCACGGTGGGGCCACAAGCCCTAGGGGCGCAGCTAGGGGGTGGCCGCGCCGGGCAGGCTTGTGGGCCCACGACTGCTCCCCTAACCCTAATCATCGGCCTATAAATTCCCAAATATTTCATCATTATCAAAGAGAGCCACGAAAACACTTTTCCTCCATCAGAAGCCTCCGTTCCCGAGAGATCCAATCTTGGAGCCTTTTCCGGTAATCTGTCGGAGGGGGATTCGATCACGAAGGGCATCTACATCAACTCCATTGCCCCTCCGATGATGCGTGAGTAGTTCACCATAGACCTATGGGTCCATAGCTAGTAGCTAGATGGCTTCTTCTCTCTCTTTGCTTCTCAATACCATGTTCTTCATGATCTTCATGGAGATCTATCTGATGTAATACTCTTTTGCGGTGTGTTTGTCGAGATCCGATGAATTGTGGGTTTATGTTCAGATTATCCATGAATATTATTTGAGTCTTTGCTGAATTCTTTTATGCATGATTTCATATCTTTGCAAATCTCTTTGAGTTATTGGTTTGGTTTGGCCAACTAGATTGGTAATTCTTGCAATAGGAGAAGTGCTTAGTTTTGGGTTCAATCTTGCGGTGTCCTCACCCAGTGACAAAGTAGGGGTAGCGAGGCACATATTGTATTGTTGCCAACAATGGTAAAAAGATGGGGTTTTCATCATATTGCTTGAGTTTATCCCTCTACATCATGTCATCTTACTTAATACGTTACTCTGTTCTTCATGAACTTAATACTCTAGATCCAGGCAGGAGACGGTTGATGTGTGGAGTAATAGTAGTAGATGCAGAATTGTTTTGGTCTACTTGTCACAGACGTGATGCCTATATGCATAATCATTGCCTTGGATATCTTTATAATTATTCGCTTTGCTATCAGTTGCTCGACAGTAATTTGTTCACCCACCGTAATACTTGGCATCATGAGAGAAGCCATCTAGTGAAACCTATGGCCCCCGGGTCTATTTTCCATATTATACTTTCAGATCTGAAACCAAAAATACCGAAAATACTTGCTACCCTATTTTTACTTTTAGTTTTACTTTCCGTTCAAGCATCCTATTATATCTATCTCTATTAGATCTCATCCTTGCAAGTAACCATGAAGGGATTGACAACCCCTTTATAGCGTTGGGTGCAAGAGTTTGATTCTTTGTGCAGGTACATCTATTGGTGACTCGCTTGTATCTCCTACTAGATTGATACCTTGGTTCTCAAAAACCGAGGGAAATACTTATTTACTTTGCTGCATCAAACCATTCCTCTTCACGGGAAACCAACGCATGCTCGAGAAGTAGCAAGAAGGATTTTTGGTGCCGTTGTCTGGGAGATACAAGTCAAGTCAAGATAAGAACTCTCTCTTCAACATGCCAATTTCCAGTTTGGTTGCGGGGAGATCTACATCAAGCCTACCAAGTACCCATCACAAACTCATCTATTGCATTTACATTATTTGCCATTTGCCTCTCGTTTTCCTCTCCCCCACTTCTAAAATGATCTTCAGAAAATACCAAAAACATTTGCCTTTTTATTCGCCCTTCTTTCGTTTGCCTTTCGTTTGCTTGTGTTGCCATGTGCCTTCTATTTGCTTGCATCTTCGCTTGCTAAAAATTTATTGGTATGGATCATCATCCACTTGGTAATCTTTTCAAAAGACCAAATTATGATGAACTAGTTGCTAGTGAGTTGAGTGCACTTGGTTATCTCTATGAAGTTTTGCTTGAACATCATGAAAATTTTGATGAAGTGTTGAAAGAAGAAAATTATAAAGTGATTCATGATATCTACTTGAATGAAAAACATGATTTCAATGTTTTTAGTATGAATTCTCCGAATATCTATGATGCTAATGATATGCAAGACCACAAGCTTGGGGATGCTATGCTTGATGAAGATGATATTTTTTGTTCCCCAAGTTTTGGTGATGGCACATATGCCATAATTGATCATGAAAAGAATGCTTTGTGTGATAGTTATATTGTGAGATTACTTCATGATGTTACTGAAAATTACTATGAGATAGGAACATATGCTTTTACATATTGCAATAATATCAAGTTTCCTCTCTATGTGTTCAAAGTTTGTAAGGTTATGCTTGCTTTGCCTTCCTATGGTAGTTGATTTTTGTTCCCATAATTTGTTTGCTCAGAAAATCCCTATGCATCAGAAGTGTGTTAGACTTAGATATACTTGCCATGTGATTCATTATGTTCGTATTGTTGCAAATAGGAATTATGTGCCCGTAGATTTCATTGTTCTTGATAAATAATGCAATCCTACATGTCCTATTCTTGGTAGAACTTTCCTTAGAACGATTGGTGCAATTATTGATGTGAAAGATGGAAATATTAGATTCTAATCTCCATTAAGGAAAGGCACGAAATACTTTCCTAGAAAGAAAATAATATTGCCTTATGAATCTATTATGAGATCTACTTTTGGATTACATACCAAAGATGACAATACCTAGATCTATTGCGTTTTGCCTAGCTAGGGGCGTTAAACAATAGCGCTTGTTGGGAGGCAACCCAATTTTATTTTGCTTTCTGTTTTTTTCTTCTGTTTTGGTGTGTTTGGAACATTATTACTTCTGTAGTAATTGTGTTTTTGTGTTTTTATTAGTGTTTGATCCAAGTAAAACCTTTGGGTGATCTATGGTAGTTGTTAATTTGATCCTTCTGAAAAACAGAAATTTTGCGCTCAGTCCAGGAATTTTCCAAATTGTTCAGAGCGTCGAATGGATCCAAAATTTTTGCACAAGACTTATACACTAATTTCCCTGCCTTTCCTAATTTTTAAGAATTTTTAGAGTTACATAAGTATTCGAAATTTACAGATTGCTACAGACTGTTCTGTTTTTGACATATTCTATTTTCTTTGTGTTGTTTGCTTATTTTGATGTATCTATGAGTCGTATCGGGGGGTATGAGTCATGGAAAAGTTAGAATACAGTAGTTATTACACAAATATAAATAAATAATGAGTTCACAACAGTACCTAAAGTGGTGATTTATTCTTCTTATACTAACGGATCTCATGAGTTTTCTGTTGAGTTTTGTGTTGTGACGTTTTCAAGTTTTGGGTGAAGATTTGATGGACTATGGAATAAAGAGTGGAAAGAGCCTAAGCTTGGGGATTCCCAAGGCACCCCAAGTCATATTAAAAGACACCAAAAAGCCTAAGCTTGGGGATGCCCCGGAAGGCATCCCCTCTTTCGTCTTCAATGCATCAGTAAATTTACTTGAGGCTATATTTTTATTCACCACATGATATGTGTTTTTCTTGGAGCGTCTTGTATGATATGAGTCCTTGATTGTTAGTTTGCCACAATCATCCTTGATGCACACATATTTGTAGAGAGATACGCTGAATCATGAATTTGTTAGAATACTCTATGTGCTTCACTTATATCTTTTGAGCTAG
Source organism: Hordeum marinum (assembly GCA_022496015.1). NCBI lineage: Eukaryota > Viridiplantae > Streptophyta > Magnoliopsida > Poales > Poaceae > Hordeum > Hordeum marinum. Next base: position 364,153,332 of record CM039673.1, on the reverse strand, counting down.
ACAATGTTGCTCTAGTGCTTCACTTATATCTTTATAGAGCATGGTGGTGTTATATTTTATAGAAATTATTGAAATCTCGTTACTCACTTATATTATTTTGAGAGTTTCTTAAAATGACATGGTAATTTGTTTAGGTTACGAATTTAATCCTAATATAATGGCATCCAAGAGGGATATAATAAAACTTTCATATTAAGTGCATTAAAAACTATGAGAAGTTCGATTCCTTGCATATAGTTTTGAGATAATAGGGATGGTAATATGAGAGTAATGCTAGTGAGAAGTTGTGAATTGGAAGAGATACGTGTGTTAAAGATTGTGATTCCCATAGCATGGATGTATGGTGAACCGTTATGTAACGAAGTCGGAGCATGATTTGTTTAATGATTGTCAACCTTTCTGTGAGGGTCGGGAGCGCGTGATGGTTAACTCCTACCAACCTCTCCCCTAAGAGCATGCATCTAATGCTTTGTTTGATAACTAATAGACTTTTGCGATAAGTATGTGAGTTCTTTATGACTAATGTTGAGTCCATGGATTATACGCACTGTCACCTTTCCATCTTTGCTAGCCTCTCTAGTACCGCACAACTTTCGCCGGTACACCAAACCCTCCTTCCTCAAAACAGCCACCATACCTACCTATTATGGCATTTCCATAGCCATTCCGAGATGTATTGCCATGCAACTTCCACCATGTAGTTTTTTCTATGTCTTGCATCATCACTTCATATTGCATATAGAGTCACATCTTGTCATAGGAATCGAGTTGTAATTTTTCTTTCTTTGATTTAGAAGTAAATAAAATTGTGATGATTTTTCATTAATAGAGCATTGTCCCATGAGAGAAAAGGATGATGGAGGCCATGACTCCCTCACAAGTTGGGATGAGTATCCAGACTTAACAAAAAATAAAAGAGGCCAGCGAAGCCCAAACAAAAAAATAAAAGAGGCCAAAGAAGCCCACCAAAATTAAAAAAATGAGAGAAAGAGAGAAGGGACAATTGCTACTACCTTTTCCACACTTGTGCTTCAAAGTAGCATCATGATCTTCATGATAGAGAGTCTCCATTTTTGTCACTTTCATATAACTAGTGGATATTCATTATGCACGACCACTCAGTTTTCTTTTGAGCTTTCATACACTTATAGCTCTAAGTGCATTTTTTGCATGGCAATCCCCACTCACTCACATTGATATCTATTGACGGTCATCTCCATAGCCCGTTGATACGCCTAGTTGATGTGAGACTATCTTCTCCTTTTTCCCTTTGCACCTCCTCCATATTCTATTCCACCTATAATGCTATATCCATGGCTCACGCTCACGTATTGCGTGAGAGTTGAAAAGGTTTCAAAACACCAAAAGTGTGAAACAATTGATTGACTTGTTCATCGGGGTTGCACATGCTTTAGATACTTTGTGTGGGGAAGATGGAGCATAGCCGGACCATATGATTTTGTAGGTATGACTTTCTAAGGCCATGTAATTTTGAAAGGACACAACTACCTTGTTGGTGTGCTCGAAGTATTACTGTTTTTATGTCAATATTAGACTATTGTTTTGAATCTTAAGGATCTGAATATTCATGCCACAATAAAGAATATTACATGGATAAATATGTTAGGTATCATTCCACATCAAAAATTCTGTTTTTATCATTTGCCTACTCGAGGACAAGCAGGAATTAAGCTTGGGGATGCTAATACGTCTCCAACGTATCTATAATTTTTGATTGTTCCATGCTATTATATTATCTGTTTTGGATGTTTTATATGCATTAATATGCTATTTTATATTATTTTTGGGACTAACCTATTAATCTAGAGCCTAGTGCAAGTTTCTGTTTTTTCCTTGTTTTTGAGTGTCACAGATAAGAAATATTATACGGAGTCCAAACGGAATAAAACCTTCGGAAGGAATTTTTCTGCAACAAAAGGAATCTATGAGACTTGAGAACCAAGGCAGAGGAGCCACCGTGGGGCCACAAGCCCTAGGGGCGCGACCAGGGGGTGGCCGCACCGGGCAGGCTTGTGGGCCCATGGCTGCTCCCCTAACCCTAATCTTCGGCCTATAAATTCCCAAATATTCCATCATTATCAAAGAGAGCCACAAAAACACTTATCCGTCGTCAGAAGCCTCCGTTCCTGAGAGATCCAATCTTGGAGCATTTTCCGGTAATCTGTCGGAGGGGGATTCGATCATGGAGGGCATCTACATTAACTCCATTTCCCCTCCGATGATGCATGAGTATTTCACCATAGACCTACGAGTCCATAGCTAGTGGCTAGATGGCTTATTCTCTCTATTTGCTTCTCAATACCATGTTCTTCATGATCTTCATGGAGATCAATCCGATGTAATACTCTTTTGCGGTGTGTTTGTCGAGATGCGATGAATTGTGGGTTTATGTTTAGATTATCCATGAAAATTATTTGAGTCTTTCCGGAATTCTTTTATGCATGATTTCATATCTTTGCAAGTCTCTTCGAGTTATTGATTTGGTTTGTCCAACTAGATTGGTAATTCTTGCAATAGGAGAAGTTCTTAGTTTTGGGTTCAATCTTGCGGTGTCCTCACCCAGTGACGAAGTAGGGCTAGCGAGGCACGTATTGTATTGTTGCCATCAAGGTTAAAAACATAGGGCTTTCATCATATTGCTTGAGTTTATCCCTCTACATCATGTCATCTTACTTAATGTGTTACTCTGTTCTTCATGAACTTAATACTCTAGATGCAGGTAGGAGTCGGTCGATGTGTGTAGTAATAGTAGTAGATGCAGAATTGTTTCGGTCTAGTTGTCACGGACTTGATGCCTATATGCATAATCATTGCCTTGTATATCTTCATAATTATTCGCTTTTCTATCAATTGCTCGATAGTAATTTGTTCACCCACCGTAATACTTGTCATCATGAGAGAAGCCATCTAGTGAAACCTATGGCCTCCGGGTCTATTTTCCATATTATACTTTTAGATCTAAAACCAAAAATACCAAAAATACTTGCTGCCCTATTTTTACTTTTAGTTTTACTTTCCTTTCAAGCATCCTATTATATCTATCTCTATTAGATCTCATCCTTGCAAGTAACCGTGAAGGGATTGACAACCCCTTTATAGCGTTGGGTGCAAGAGTTTGATTCTTTGTGCATACTCGCTTGTATCTCCTACTCGATTGATACCTTGGTTCTCAAAAACTGAGGGAAATCCTTATCTACTTTGCTACATCAAACCGTTCCTCTTCATGGGAAACCAACACATGCTCGAGAAGTAGCACAAGGTCCCTCCATGATCTTGTCCAATGGAGTGAGTCCGTCGTGATTGCCTTTACGAGGCTTCTTCTGCTGGCCTGGTCGGGAGTTGCGGAAGCCGGTGTTAACGGTCGTGTCATCGGCATCACTATTGTTGTGCTTGCACTTATTCTTGTTGCGCTTTGGTTTCCCGTTTTCGTCCCGACTGGAGGTTCCGGGGTCTTCAGGGTTGTGCCTCCATCTTCCGAGCCAGTTATCCTCGCCCCCGCAAAAGTGGGTCATGAGTGATGTAAGTGCGGACATTGTCCAACGTTTATCCTGGCCAAGCTGGCGGGCCAGCCATTCGTCCTGAATATTATGCCTGAAGGAGGCTATTGCCTCGGTGTCCAATGCAGTCGACGATCTGGTTTTTCTTGGTCAAGAACCGATTCCAAAATTGCCGTGCGGACTCTCTTGCCTTCTGGACGATGTTGCTTAGGTCATAGGAGTCTGGCGTCCGAACATAGGTGCCCTGGAAGTTAGATCGGAATGCATCCTCTAGATCCTCCTAGCACCCGATTGAATTTCCGGGGAGGCTGTTTAACCAGTGTCGAGCTGGCCCCTTAAGCTATAGGGGTAGATACTTGATGGCATGGAGATCATCTCCTCACGCCATGTGGATGTGGAGGAATAAATCCACAATCCATACGGTTGGGTCAGTTGTCTCATCATATTGCTCTATGTTTATGGGTTTAAACCCCTCTGGGAACTGATGCTGCATCACCTCGTCCGTGAAGCACGGTGAGTGGTTAGCGCCTCTGACCCGAGCTATGTCACGCCGATAGTCGGCGTCTGTTCTAGCTCAGTTTCGTTCCCGGCCTCTATTTTTGCAGTCGAGCCAAGGCCGGTACCCGTCCCGTCGATCGGGTGAGTACCCTTTGGATCCTTACATGGATCTTCTGTGACCTGCCCTGTGGTCCAGGTCGTGCCGCACATCGAACCTGTCATCTGGCTCTATTGGCTCTTTTCCCCGTCTTTGGGGTATTGCCGACCTATAACCGGTGTCGTCAGCCGTCTTGTCTCGTCCTCGAGGAGGGTGGTCTGGCATGTCGTATGGGGTATGTTTGGGAGACGGCGTGTCAGTAAGCTCGTCATTGAATTGTGGCAACACCCTTCTGCATGGATAGCTCTTAGCTTGATCCAATGGACCGGTACTGTATCCTTCCTCAGCCGAGAGGACTCTCGTCCATCGATTGTTGAGGTTGTCCTGTTCGGCTTTAAGCTGCCATTATTTTGCTTTCAAGCTGCGGGCCCTAGTTGTAAGTTGTTGCCTAAACAGTTCCTGATCTTCCAGATTATCAGGGATGGCGAAGTCATCACCTTCCGAGATGTCCTTCTCTTTGACAGGGGGAGGTAATTGTCGTCCTCGGAATCGTTTAGGTCATCGGGGTAGAGATGATCTTCCGATCTCTCCTGACCCTCTAGCGGGTGTTCGGGGATATCAGGATTGCCGAGGTCTTCTGGGGTATCTCCGTCCCCAGTGCTGATGATAGACGGCGCTTCACCCGATTTGTCGCCATCGTTTTTAGGTGTGTGCTCGTCGTTAGCGCTGGAGTGTCCACCATGTAGACGTCATATGTGGTGGTGGCAGCCCATCGCCCTGTGTTTACGGGGGTGGGGGCGCAATCTTCCTCATCCATGTATTTTGCCTCCTCAGAAGCATAGTCCAACATGTCGGTTAAATGCTTGAAAGTGTCTATCAAGTGGGTGGTGGGTGGGATGAAAATTTCGTCCTGACCCTCCTTGAGACCGATCTGAGCATAGATCCCGGTTGGGTCGCCGGTAATCTTCATCGACGAGATCCGATCTAGGGCCCTATTGAGTGTCGAGAGCTCGATTGGGTCAACCTACTCGGAGAGTTCGAAGTTGACCTCCGGCGCATCCATGCAAGGGGAGTGTTCGGCAAGAACAGGTGTCTCAACATCTGACACTATGGCCGAATCTGGACTAAAGGTCAGGCCATCGCCGGGGTGGATCTCGTAGGCGAGGCTGGAAGAGGGATCCGGGGTTAAAGTCTCGGAGTCTTCGGGCATGGCAGGCAATACTATGAGCCCAATTAGAGAGAGATTTCCCTGAGAGTCCACAGAAAACTCCAGGTTCCCGGATCTGACCTCTTGATCACGGGAGAAACTTCCGACCTGACCTAGATGGCCGGTCGAGTCAGGGTGCAGCACAACGCTACCGAAAGCGAAGATCTGTTCGGGGACAAAAGTGTCCATGTTGCGGACTTCTTCAGGGATGACAACGCGAGCTATCGATTCCTTGGGTGATCACAATATAACTCCCAATGAAAGCACCAATGTCGGTGTCTAAACCGGTGGATCTCGGGTAGGGGGTCCTGAGCTGTGAGACTAGGATCGATGGTAACAAGAGACGAAGGAGACGATGTTTACCCAGGTTCGGGCCCTCCTATGGAGGTAAAACCCTATGTCCTGCTTGATTATATTGATGGTATGAAGGTTACAGAGTTGATCTACCTCGAGATCGAATAGCTAAACCCTAGATGAGTTGGCCTCCCCTACAACCTAAAACCCTTCGGCTTATAGATGCCAAGGGTACCTAGGGTTTACACATGGTCAGTTTCACATAGAAGGAAAAACATGCCTATTCACTAGTCCAATCATGGAGGACGCCCCACGATTCCCAAAGCTTCCTTCCTGGAGACGGGCCTTCGATCAATCCAACGCTCGATAATTGGCCCATATAGTCCGACCCATGAAAAACAGGTCGGCCGCCCAAGGATTGCTACCTCTTGAGCTTGCATTGGTTTTCCCTTGAAGAGGAAAGGGTGATGTAGTGAAGTAGATAAGTATTTCCCTCAGTTGTTGAGAACCAAAGTATCAATATAGTAGGAGGAACAAGCAAGTCACCAACGGATGCACCTACACAAACAATCAAACTCTTGCACCCAACGCTATAAAGGGGTTGTCAATCCCTTCACGATTATTTGCAAGGATTAGATCCGAAAGAGATAGATGTAAATGAGAACGGAAAGTAAAAGGTAAATAAATTGCAGCAAAGTATTTCTAGTATTTTTGGTTTATAGATGTGAAAGTATATTATGGAAAGTAGACCCGGGGGCCATAGGTTAGACTAGAGGCTTCTCTCTCGAAGGAAAATATCATGGTGGCAATTGATAGAAAAGCAAATAATCATGTAGTTATCCAAGGCAATGATCATGCATATAGGCATCACGTCTGTATCAAGTAGACCGAAACGATTCTGCATCTACTACTATTACTCCACACATCGACCGACTCCTGCCTGCATCTAGAGTATTAAGTTCATGAAGAATAGAGTAACGTATTAAGAAAGATGACATGATGTAGAGGGATAAACTCAAGCAATATGATGAAAACCCATCTTGTTACCCTTGATGGAAACAATACGATACATGCCTTGCTACCCCTACTATGTCACTAGGTGAGGACACCGCAAGATTGAACCCAAAACCAAGCACTTCTCCCATTGCAAGAATTACCAATCTAGTTGGCCTAACCAAACCAATAACTCGAAGAGACTTACAAGGATATGAAATCATGCAAATAAGAATTCAGAGGAGATTCAAATAAGATTCATGGATAATTTGAACATAAACTCACAATTCATCGGATCTTGACAAACACACCACAAAAGAGGGTTACATCGGATAGATCTCCATGAAGATCATGAAGAACATGGTACTGAAGATCAAAGAGAGAGAGAAGAAGCCATATAGTTACTAGCTATGGATCCATAGGTCTATAGTGGACTACTCACACATCATGGGAGTGGCAATGGAGTTGATGTATATGCCCTCCATGATCGAAACCCCCTCCGACGGATTACCGGAAAAGCCTCCAAGATTGGATCTCTCGAGAACGGAGGCTTCTGGCAGCGGAAAAGTATTTGTGTGGCTCTTTTTGATGTTGGGGGAATATTTGGGAATTTATAGGCCAAAGATTAGGGTTAGGAGACCTATCGAGAGACGACAAGCCTGCTAGGCGCGGCTAGGGGGGCGCGCCTAGCAGGCTTGTGACCTCCTGGCACAAGTCCTGGCGTGCACTCTAAGCCTGGTTGATTTGTTTCCTTCTAGAAAAATTCCTTCCAAAGGTTTTATTCCATTTGGACTCCGTTTAATATTCCATATCTCCAAAAGTCAATAACAAGGAAAAAAACAGAAACTTGCACTAGGCTCTAGATTAATAGGTTAGTCCCAAAAATAATATAAAATAGCATATTAATGCATATAAAACATCCAAAACAGATAATATAATGGCATGCCATCATCAAAAATTATAGATACGTTGGAGACGTATCAAGGACCCCTTAAACCAAGACTCCCTCAATGGTAGAATCAAGACATCTAGCATAGCAAAAATAGTGTCGGGATCCGAGTACGATCATCTTGCCTGCAGGGTCTTCACGGGATAAAGATATGGGTCCTCGTAGCCGTTCTCTCCAAGATCCTCGTACTCAGGCTTGACACTCGGGTCTACCCAAAGAGCAACAACACCAAATAAACATACAAACAAAGTGCAATGCACAACCAAAGATGGTGCATGACCAATTTGATGTATTTAACATGGCAACCCTATGCTAGTCATGTTTCTCATGCAATTATTAAGTTCTTTAGAATTCTAGACAGAACCTCATGATTAGTTATTTGGACATGCATGAACATGGCAAATATGAATGCTCCTCATAAAAATGGTGCAAATGCATATGTAGAACGTTGCAAATGGAGTAACGGAACTCATGGTACACTCTCAGCATGGTACAAATGGTAACAGAGACAAAATCAAAGATGAAGAAGGCCATGGGCTATTCCTTGATATTCTAAGGATGGAATTGGCTCGGAAATGAAATTCTAGCAAGAATAGACCTAAAGATCATGCAAAACCATTGGGTATAGCTCTCACAAGTCACAAAACAATCAAACACATAATTTGCCCACAAACAACAACATGCCATATTGCCACACACATAACAGGTGCTACAACAAGCTACAGAGCCCAACCAAGGCATGGGCATGAAGTATACAAGATGCTTAACAATTCATCTTACGACACCAACATGAATGGAAGCAAGGATCGATGGCAATTGAGCTCACAAGTTAGCATGTTGAATCCGTTTTTATGGACTTAGTGAAATTACCAGTTTTACATAATCCGAGTTAACTGGATGGCATCTTGACAGCAACAAATACATATTCTATAGGGACTTTCATGGCATGAAAATTAACAGGGTTATAGAGGACAACATGCACTTCAATTAACTACATTATGACAACATCAAAATATACCCAGATAAATGGCTATCATCCTCCCAACATGGAATATTGAGAATAACAACTTCACAGACTTGTAAAAATAAACAAGTGGCAAGCAAGGCATGTTTAATAGAATGACATGTTTGATAGCAAGTTTAACCAAGATGCAATGCCCCTACTTGCAAGCAATTGGTACAAGCTAACAGAGAAAAACATGCTCAATAATGCATTAAATTGTGCCAACCCCAAAGGAGCTACATATTCATGGGAATCGTCAAGACAACATGGCAACAAAATAACAGATCAACACTTAGAATTATTTGAGCATATAAAAACAGCATTTTGGTAGCATGTTTACAACAAAAATTCCACACCTTAACATGGATAAACATATCATGCAAGAATACCAGGGGCTAGTACACATGTCAAAGAGCAATTTTCATGTTGACAAGTTTAGCAAATAGTGCAAGAATTAAATCATGTGAAAATGAAAAAATGACATATTATCACAAAGTAACATTTTCACAAACTTGCCTAGATGAAAAAACTAATGCCACAGATGGATTCACTGCATTCTTCTACCCCGAATTCATATATCATAAGCATGTGTTCCTATAGACAAAACTCACACAAATTACATTCGAAATTATCAAGAGCCTCTTATATCTTAGTACATGCCAAATTAGGCATATACACAAACGGACACTATCAGATTTGGACATGGTCGAATCTGGCACTTTTCCTAAAAGGAAACAAACCAAAAACAGAGAAAGAAACAATAAAACAAAATAATAAAAACAAATGGGGCCACTTGGCATAGACACCAGAGCCCCTAGCAGATGACATGTGGGTTCTGGTCCAATGTCAGTGGCTTAACATGCAATCAGAAAAAGGGGGATTTTTATGTTGCGTGGGGGGGGGATCGAACCCGCGTCTGCCCGGTGAAACAAAGGGGAAGCTATGACTCTGCTACCCTGCTAAGTTCGACACAGAGGGATCGTTCTAAGTTTTGAACAAGCAGAGGGGCTTGGCTTCTCCCACCTCGAGGCACAAAACGACAAAGCCGACAAGTACTCCAACGATCACTGGACTTGGCTACCTATGACGGGGGTTCGAGATCCATTCGGGGATCCACTCACGGGGTTGTGTGGGTCTATGGCAAGCAGAGGCAGGGAGCTCGAGCTCGAGCAGGAGCTCGGCTCAGGCCACCGCCCGGCAAGGCGAAGGCACTGCACGGCTGGCGCACGCGAGTGTTATAGGAAGCAGGTCGTCTACGCGGTGAGCACGGCAAGTTGGGAAGGGCGAGTGGCAAGGGAAATAGCACAGCAAGCTACTACTCTCTTCAGCAATTCTTCAGAGTTGGTGCCCGGAGTGCGGGTACACGATGATGGCATGGGCACGGCGCAGCCTACGGAGGTCTATCGGCAGCAAGAAACGGCAGGGAGGAGGACGGAGGGTACCTACCTACCTTACACATGTCGGCAACGGAGGAGAGGCTTTGGGAAGGCGACGATGAGGCGGGGAACTCCGGCGCAACCTCTGATCCGAACTGAAGACAACGAAGAGGAAGAAGAGGGCGATGATGCGGTGCTCGGGGCTCGGCCTTGACGTCGAAAATGGGTCGAGGAAGAGGCCCTCATGCTCTAAGACAAAGGAAGGCGAGCCGAGCGCGAGCTAGGTCGACGGTGAGCTCGAGCCCTACCCAGCCATGGCAATCTAAAGCAGAGGGAGGCAACTGCTACGGGGCTCTTTCTTGGCGACGACGGCGGAGAAGGAGGGATGGAGGGAGGTGAAACCCTATGGCGAGGCGACACTTTATAGGAGGGGCGCGACGCGAGCCCTAGCCACGATGGCCATGTGCTCTGTCCTCTCCAATTTTACTGTGAGAGTGAGGTGGCATGAGGAGGAAGAAAGCGGAATGGAGAGGTCGTTGTAGGTGGGACCGGCACCGGCGTCCATGGTGGAAAGGGAGACGGGAGCGAAGCTGGGCTGCGCTAGCACTGCAGTGATGGGCTTGCGGGGAAGGAGGAGGCCTATCAGCTCTGGACTCTCTCTGTCCCTAATTCAAAAGGGGGTTTTCTTTTTTAAATAAACATCAATACAACAATAAACAGCCAAGGAAGTTAGAAAAGATTTAGAGAGAATAAAAATATGTTTCTGAATTCACAGAAACATGCTCTATTTAATAAAAATGGTTTGGGCATTTTTAGAGTAAATAAATAAATCACCTATTATTACTATTGGAGGTTCTTTTGCAAAACTATCAAATGGTGTAGATCAGCACAAGACCGGGGATTATTTTTAAAATGACAGACGATATATTATGCAACTAAGCAACATTTCTAGGGAGGACCAGGGCCTTGCAAAAACACCACATTCATACGATGAATAAGAGAGAGATGGTGATATAGTTGAAAAGTAATAGAAGGGAGGTTTTCCATGCAAGAAGTGACACTTCTAGCAAGCATACAAACACCACAACACAGACTCACACCACATATGCAAACAAAAAATTATGGAATAATGACATGATGCCATGATGCAAATGAATGACATGAAGCAATTTATTATCACAAGCCACATGAGGCACAACATGGAAGGTTCACACATGGAGTATATTACAGAAGGTGACAAGGGTTGCACTTGGGTTGTTACAACTGTCCCCCACTATAAGAGGATCTCGTCGTGAGATCTATGACCGGAGGAATTCAGGATATTCGGAATGGAGAAGGTCCTTACGTTACCAAGGGGCTTATTTGTCAGAGTGATGTGACCACTTCACCTTTAGAAACTTGATTGACTTGTTGCGAGTCCTATGCTCAGTCTCTTCAAGGATAGCAACGGGATGCTCATGATAGGATAGGTCAGCTTGGAGATCAACGGTGTGCTCGGGAGTCTCGAAACACTTCCGGAGCTGAGAGACGTGAAAGACATCATGCACATTTGAGAAATTGGAAGGAAGCTCAAGTTGGTAGGTGATACATCTCCAACATATCTATGATCTATGAAGTATTCATGCCATGTTTACAATAATTCTATATGATTTTGGTATGATTTTATTAGAACTAACCCGGACTGACGCTATTTTCAGCAAAACTACCATGGTGTCATTTTTGTGCAGAAATAAAAGCTCTTGGAATGGACTGAAAATTTAGTATGATTTTTTTGGACCAAAAGAGACCCTCGAAGTATTGGAGTTGGGCCAGAAGAGCCACGAGGAGGTCACAAGCCTGTCAGGGGTGGCCACCCCCTGGATGCGCCTAGCGGGCTTGTCACAGCCTCGTGGCCCCCCTTGATGTGAGATCGACGCCAAAAATTCCTATAAGTATAGAAACCTCCGAAAAGAAACCTAGATTGGGAGTTCTGCCGCCGCAAGCCTCTAGAGCCACGAAAAACCAATCGGGAGCCCGTTCCAGCACCCTGCCGGAGGGGGAAACCATCACCGGAGGCCATCTTCATCATCCTGACGCTCTCCATGATAAGGAGGGAGTAGTTCACCCTCGGGGCTGAGGGTATGTACCAGTAGCTATGTGTTTGATCTCTCTCTTGTGTTCTTGAGATGACACAATCTTTATGTACCATGAGCTTTATTGATATAGATGAATCATATGGAGTTTCCCCTCTCTATCTTGTTGTGAATTGAGTTTTCCCTTTGAAGTTTTCTTATCGGATTGAGTCTTTAAGGATTTAAGAACACTTGATGTATGTCTTGCTATGAGATATCCGTGGTGATAAGGGGATGTTCTATTGATCCACTTGATGTTTTGGTGATCAACTTGTGGGTTCCGTTACCTTGGGAATCTATGCATAAGGGTTGGCACACGTTTTTGACTTGACTTTCCGGTAGAAACTTTGGGGCACTCTTTGAAGTTATTTGTGTTGGATTGAATATGATGAATCTGAAATTATGTGATGCATATCGTTTAATCAAGCCCATGGGTACTTGTGGTGACATTGGAGTATCTAGGTGACATTAGGGTTTTGGTTGATGTGTATCTTAATGTGTTATTTTAGTATGAACTCTAGGGCCGTCTGTGACATTTATAGGGTTAGCTCATAAGATTGATCAGAAAAAGATAAATTTGAGGTGGTTTTGTACCCTACAGTAATTTCTTCGTTAGTTCTCTGCTATTTGTGACTTTGGAGTGAACTCTTTGTCGCACGAGAGGTACTTACATATGATTCAACTATGCCAATATTGTTGAGAGAAATTGCACTAGTGAAAGTATGGACCCTGGACCTTGTTTCCAAGCATTTATACAACGTTTTGCTTGTTGTTTACTATTTGTTACCTTGCTGTTTTTATATTTTCAGATTACAAAAACCTATATCTACCATCCATATTGCACTTGTATCACCATCTCTTCGCCGAACTAGTGCACCTATACAATTTACTATTGTATTGGGTGTGTTGGGGACACAAGAGACTCTTTGTTATTTGGTTGCAGGGTTGTTTGAGAGAGACCATATTCATCTTATGCCTCCCACAGATTGATAAACCTTAGGTCATCCACTTGAGGGAAAATTTCCACTGTCCTACAAAACTCTGCGCTTGGAGGCCCAACACGAGTCTACAAGAAGAAGGTTGCGTAGTAGACATCAAGCTCTTTTCTGGCGTCGTTGCCGAGGAAGTGAGTGATTGAAGGTATATCTTTAGATTTTGTAATCGGATCTTTTAGTTTCTTGTTTTTCACTAGTTGTTTTATAAAACAAAACTACAAAAAATGTAATTGAGGTTGCCTCATATGCTTCATCTTTGTAATGTCTTTCATGAAAATGATGGAAAGGAAAATTGTGCTCAAGTGTTAGAAGAAGAAGTTATTAAAATGTTTGGCACTAAATCTCTAAATGATGAGCATGATTTCAATATTTTTAGTATAAATTCTCTGAATATTCGTGATGCTAATGATATGCAAAGCCACAAGCTTGGGGATGCTATGTTTGATGAATATGCTATTTTTAGTCCCCCATGTTTTGATGAGCAAAACTATTATGATTATGGCATGCCTCCTATATATGATGATTATGATGATGACATGTATGCTATAAAAATTAATGACAACCATGAAACTTGTCATCATGATTTTAATATTCAAAGTGGTTATGTCAATCAAGTATCTCATGATAGTTATTTTGTTGAGTTTGCTCCCCCTACTATGAATGAGAAGAAGTTTGCTTATGTGGAGAGTGATAAATTTTCTATGCTTGTAGATCATGAAAAGAATTTTGTATTTGATAGTTATATTGTTGAATTTCTTCATGATTCTACTGAAAATTATTATGAGGGAGGAATATATGCTTGTAGGAATTGCAATAATACCAAGTTTCCTCTCTATGTGCTCAAAGTTTTGAAGTTATGCTTGTTTTGCCTTCCTATGCTAGTTGATTCTTGATCCCATAAATTGTTTCCTCACAAAATCCCTATGAATAGGAAATTTGTTATACGTAAATGTTCTTGTCATGAGATTCATCATGCTCTTTTGCATGTTTCAATTATTATTCCTATACGAGCATCATTGAAATCATCATGCCTAGCTAAAAGGCATTAAAGAAAAGCGCTTGTTGGGAGACAACCCAACACTTTTACATTCTGTTTTGATATTATCACATGATTAATCTATTGTAGTAATCATGTTTTGTGTCTTTTATTTCAATAAAGTGCCAAGTAAAGCCTTTGGGATAGTGTGGATACTTGCTTGTTTGATTCTGTGCAAAAACAGAAAGTTTTGCGTCCAGTATATGAATTATCAGATTTTACTATAGAGTCAAGGCATTTTGAATTTTTTAAACAACATTTATATGCAAATTCCTTGAGTTTTCCTAATTTTTCAGAATTGTTAGAGTTAGGAAAGTAAGGTGATCATTCAGATCTTTACAGACTGTTCTATTTTTGATAGGTTCTGTTTGGCATGCATAGTTTGCTTGTTTCAAGTGTTCCTATAACTTATATTGAGTAATATAAATTGTGAGAATTATGGAATACAATAGGTATTATGTAAGAAAAATTATGAATCTTGTCTTGGCAGTACCTAAGTGAGTGATCTATCTTTATTACACTAACCCTTCTCACAAAGTTTCGTTAAGCTTTGTGTGATTGAAGTTTTCAAGTTTTGGGTGAGACACCGATATGAGGAGAATAAGGAGTGACAATAACCTAAGCTTGGGGATGCCCAAGGCACCCCCAAGTTAATATCCAAGGATGACTCAAGCGTCTAAGCTTGGGGATGCCCCGGAAGGCATCCCCTCTTTCGTCCTCAGCACTATCGATATATTTTACTTGGAGCTATATTTTTATTCGTCACATAATATGAGTTTTTTTTGGAGCGTCATTTTATTTTGTTTTTATCTGTTAGGTGTTGTTTATAATCTTGTTTTTCAATAAATAGTTCCAAGAATTGCCTTAGGATGCTTGCATTGCATGTTTTGATATGTGCTGGGTTAAACAGAAACTTCTGCTGTAGAGCTTGAATTTTCATATTTTACTGGAACGTGGAAAGTTTTTGAAATTTTTACACATTGTTTTCATATAAATTTCTAGCATGTCCTAAATTTTCATAATTGTTTGAGTTACATAAGTACACTATTTTCATAAATTTCTACAGACTGTTCTGTTTGGACAGATTGTTGTCATAGTTTTGTTATCTACTTATCATATAGTTTCCATAGCCTATATTGGTAAATATAAATTGTGGAAATGATATCATACAATACCTAATGTTTGAAAATTATTGTGAAACTTGTATTGGCAGTACGTGAAACTTGTATTTGTTCTTATGTGTACTAACCTACCTCACGAGTTCTGTTTGAGTTTTTTGTGGATGAATTTTCTGAGAATAGTTGAAACCTGGATATGAGAGGATTGAACGAGATACAAAAGCTCAATCTTGGGGATCCACAAGGCACCCCAAGTAAATATTTCAAGAAGTCTCAAGGATCTAATCTTGAGGATGCTACGTGTCACGCCCAAGATGCGCGCCTATCCATATTAAGGCACGGGGACCTCGACAGGGATAGAGGAGCATCTCGTCGTTCGCAAGTACAGCATCATTACATCATATATTTAGGAAGATATGAGTATATGAGTTGGCTTACACTCGCCACATGCTAAATTACAAATCCACACAATTATTTCAATCATCAATACAAAGGTTGGGTCCGGCTACAGACGAAAACAAACGATAACAATGACACTGGCTTGCCAGCCCAAAGATCAGGACCACGGTCCTCTACTCGTCTCTATAAGTCACGTACATCCTGCCACGCTCCTTGTCATACTCCCACTGGCGCTGCGTCACATCATCTTGCACAATCTCATCTACACCTGTACCTAGATTGTTGTAGTAATCTGTGAGCCACGGGGACTCAGCAATCTCACGCCTGGGTACCGAGACTATTCAAGCTTAAAGGTTGGGAAGGGGTATGTGTTTAGTTTGCAGCAGCACTAAGCATTAATGGTGGCTAGTCTTACGGAAACATGAAAGTAAATATGTGGTCTACGATAAGCGATCGAATCTAGAATGACCTTTATGAGATCCTGAACACCTACTTACGTCAATCATAACCCCACCGTGTTCTCTCTCGGTTCGTGTTCACGAGCAGAGATGATCATGGTTACTCACACAGTTGGTGTATTTTATTAGAGTTTACTTCAAGTTAACTATAACCGGGTGTTAAACAAATATCCAAGTTGCCACATAACCGCGGGCATGGCTTTCTGAAAGTTTTAACCCTGCAGGGGTGCTCCAACTAGTCCATCATAAATTAACCACACTCCACGGGAATAGCCTCGACCACAGATCTCATGATCATCCTAGGCAACTCCAAAGGAATTCCAACACCTCGAGATAGCCCGAAGAAAGTCAGAGCCCCACACGAAAGACACTCGATAAAGGTAAAACAAGTCCTACAAGACCGCCTAACGTGTCGACGAACCCGATAAGAGCGGCGTATCTCGTTCTCAGGACATGACGGGATGAACACTACGTACGGCGGCTGGATAGAAATCACTCGAGTTGCCTCAAGGTGGCCCCGCAAGTGGCTCTAGTTTGGACGAACACTCATGAGGAGCACTGGCCCGGGTTGTTGATTAACTATCCACGGGGTTGCAAAGCCCTATGCAAATTTTATTAAGTTATTAAGCAAATGTAGTACCAAAGTTGGGTCTTTCCAGACAAGTTTTAATCTCAACCGAATAAACAAGGGGGTCCCCATAACAACCCCAAGCATGTTAGGAGCGCAAAGTATGGAAACATAACACCGGTAACAAGAAACTATGGCGGTAACGGCGGAACAAAACACCTAGCAAAAGTCCAAGCCTTCCACCAATACCAAGATATATATGTGCATTAAATTAATAACAGATAATATGGTGATATGCCAGACATCCATGTTATCACATGGAAACAACCTGCACCTGCAACTAGAACGCTATAAGAGGGGCTGAGCAGCGGTAACTTAGCCAAACAACGATTGCTAGGATGTGGATGGGTTAGAGGCTATCATGGCAATGTAGGAGGCTTGACATTCAAGTGGTAGGTAGCGCAATATTAACAATAAGAGGGAGACAACTAGCAAGCAAAAATAGTATCGGGATCCGGGTACGATCATCTTGCCTGCTGGTTCTTTAGAGGGACAAGTAGCGGGATCCTCGTAGTGGTACTCTCCTGGATCTCCGTACTCAGGTTCAACGTTTGCGTCTACCCAAAAGAAATAGAAAGAATAAACAAGCAACCAAGGTGCAATGCACAAACAAGAATGATGCATGGTTTATTTGAAGAATTTAGCAGGGCAATCCTAACTAGTCATGCTTCACATGCAATGGATTAGTTATTTAAGAATCTGGACAGAACCTTATGTTAACCTATTTAGACATGCATGAACATGGAAAATATGGATGCATCATGCAAAAAACGATACAAGTGCATATGTAGAACGTAGGAAACTGAGTTATGGTTCTCATGCTACACTCACGTCAAGTTACGAAGGCAAAACACAAGGCAAAGAAGGCCATGGCTATTCCTTGGCATTCCAAGGTAGCCACTGGTTAGGCAATGAAAAACCAACCACAATAGAGCCAAAGATCAAGCAATTCCGTGGAGTATAGCTCCCACAAGTCACAAAACACTAAAACAAACAATCTGCCACAAAACAGCAACATAGCAACTTACACAGCCCACATCTAGAGCTACAGGAAGTCTCCAACCACAAACAAGGCACTGACAGAAACTACATAACATTCTTATCAACTTATCCAACTACACAATCTGGACTGAAGGCACACATCAATAAGCATGAAGCCCACAAGTTGGCATGATGAAACAGATTTCTGGGACTTAGTGAAAATAACAGTTTTTCTGGAACCTGAGTTAAGCTGATGGCAAGTTGACAGCAAAAACTAATGGTGATAGAGACCACCTAATGGCATGAAAATTAAGAGGGTGGTAGAGGGCAACCTCTAAATCAAATCACTAGCACTGAGCTTGAGCTAATTCACAACATACCACAAGATATCATCCACTCTTCATGGCATAAAAATATAAACAGATTCTCAGACTTAGAAATATTTAGCACATGTTTGAAATCAGCAATATTTTAGTGGCTACTTTAGAGCATGGTTCCCACTTATATGCAAGTTTAACACGACAAAAATAAATACCATGGCATTCTACTCATCAAAGACTACCATATTCATGTTGGCACAAATATCATAGCATGCATGGATTAAATATAACAAAAATGAAAAAATGGCACTTTGAGACAAAATGACATTTTGTCAAACTTCCTCAAAAGACCATACCAATTTCACCAATGGATTCCTGAGATTTTCTACCCCAAATTCATGTATCATACTCATATGTTCACATGGACCATCATGGCAAAACTTAAGATAGCAAAACATCACCAATCCTATAAGTGAAAACTTACTATAAATGCACATGATCAAAAATGCACATGGCCAGATTTAGCAACATGACTAGAAATGGAAATACCCTTAAATAACAACTAAAACAATAAAACAAAAAAGATAGTGTATGACAAGTGGGGCCTGGGCCCACTTGTCACACACACACACACACTCAACAAACACACACTCACACGCATGGATCTGGCACCACACCAGATCCTCACACACACACAAGCACACACACACACACACACACACACACTGCACAACCACACAGGATCTGGCCACAGCCGCACCAGATCTAGACACACGCACGGGATCCGGTCATCACACCGGATCCAAACACGCAACACCACAGCCGGCCAACCAGGAAAAAAAGAAACCCCACAGGGGGCTGGGATTCAAACCCCACACCTTGCGGTCTCGCCCCCCACTCCCTACCACTGCGCTATGCCACGACACTTGACAGAAAGAGGGAGGAGCGCAACTAGTTCTAACTAACCGTGCTTAACTGACGAAACTGACAAAAACATACACTCCGGCGATAACAAACCCCAAACTATTATGAAAACAGCACCCTGCTATTTTAAAACCCCAAACTCATATAGCTCAACACACCAAAAGGACAACACACATGGGCTCAAATTAATACTGGCTACATCATGAACATTTTTAACAGAATTATAAAGAAAATTAATTCGGTTGATTAATGATAATAGGAATAAAAGGTAAAGGTTGGTTTGTTTGAAATAATAAGAGAGGGGGGGGGGAAGGAGTTGATCCCACTCACATCACAGCAAGGTTAAGAAGCACACCACATTCAATGCATGACATGATGATGAAATGATATGATGCATGATGCAAGAATGCATGAGACAAAGACATGGCAAAGAGAAAACTCATTTCATACCACTCATGACACAAGGTCCCACATAGGTTACATGCCATAAAAGGTAGGGACAACACTTGGGCTGTCACAACTGTCCCACACTACAAGAGGATCTCGAACTGAGATCTAGAAACAAAAGAACTCTGGGAATTCGGAATGGAGAAGGTCCTCACGTTCCCAAGTAGCTTCTTTGTCAGAATGATGAGACCACCTCACCTTGAGAAACTTGATTGACTTGTTGTGAGTCTTACGCTCGGTTTCTTCGAGAATAGCCACTCGATGCTCATGATAAGAGAGGTCTTCTTGGAGGTCAATGTCTTGGAGGTCAATGGTACGCTCAGGAGTCTTGATGCACCTCCGGAGCTGAGAGACATGGAAGACACCGTGCACATTTGCGAAGTTTGGAGGAATCTCTAGTTGATATGCAAGTTCACCTCTCTTGCCAACAACTCTAAAAGTACCAACAAAGCGAGGAGCTAGCTTCCCTTTAATTCCAAACCGCTGAGTGCCCTTCATGGGAGAGACTCTGAGATAGACTAGATCATCAACTTGAAAAGAAACATCCCGATGTTTGTTATCGTAATAACTCTTCTGTCGGGATTGAGCTGCTTTGAGGTTCTCACGAACGACACGTCACATCTCTTCTGCTTCGGTGATCATGTCATTGCCCAAAATCTGACGCTCATCGGTTTCAGACCAGTTAAGCGGGGTATGACACTTTCTGCGGTAGAGAATCTCAAAAGGGGCCTTTCCTGAGCTAGCCTGAAAGCTATTGTTGTATGAGAATTCGGCATATGGAAGGTAGTCTTCCCATTTCATGCCGAACGAAATCACATAGACTCTCTCAACTTGACCACTTGTCTGCGGATGGAATGTAGTGCTGAAACGGATCTTAGTACCCATAGCAGTCTGGAAGGACTCCCAAAACTTGGAAGTAAAGAGGCTTCCACGATCAGATGAGATGAGCTGAGGAATACCATGCAAAGAAACTATCCTTGATGTATACAACTCTGCTAGCTGAGCTGCCGAGGTAGATTCTTTGACCAGAAGGAAATGAGCAACTTTGGTCAGCTTGTCAATAACCACAAACATGGCATCGTTGCCTCTCTTGGACTTGGGAAACCCAGTGACAAAATCCATCTCCACATGATCGAATTTCCACTCTGGGATAGGCAAAGGCTAAAGAAGACTTGCAAGACGTTGATGTTCCGCCTTCACTCTGCGACAAACATCACACTTGTTCATGAACTGAGCAATTTCACGCTTCATGCGAGTCCACCAGAAGGTTTGCTTGAGATCCTAATACATCTTGGAACTACCTGGATGAATCGATAGAAGAGAATTGTGTGCTTCGTCCATGATAACTTTCCTGAGATCACCTTTTGGAACCACCAGGCGGTCCTCAAAGAACAAGGTATCTCTGTCATCAACGCGAAAGCACTTATACTTCGGAATGCCCTTGGCCACACCTTTCTTCACTTTCTTCACCATTGCGTCAAGAAGATGTGTTGGCGAACCTGATCTTCTAGAGTCAAAGAGACTTGAAGATTGGCAAGAAATCCTTGCGGAATCATTTGAAGGTTGAGCTTGCGGAAGGCTTCACAAAGCTCGGGTCGAAGAGGCTTCAGAATGAGACTGTTGCAGTATGCCTTACAGCTGAGCGCGTCTGCAATGACATTTGCTTTTCCAGGAGTATACTCAATGCTTGGATTGAAGTCCTCAAGCATTTGCACCCAACGAGACTGCCGAAGATTAAGATTTGGTTGAGTGAAAATGTACTTCAAGCTCTTGTGATTGGTGTACACCTCAACTGGTCTACCCAACAACAAATGCCTCCAAGTCATTAGATCATGCACAACTACCGCCAACTCGAGATCATGAGTGGGGTAGTTCTTCTCGGCAGGCTTCAACTGACGCGAGGTATAAGAAACTATCTTCGTATCTTGCATGAGAACGCCACTAAGACCTTGGAGAGAAGCATCACAGAAAACTTGGAATGGCTTTGACTGCTTGGGAGGAACAAGAACTGGAGCTGAAGTCAGTCTCTGCTTGAGCGTATTGAACGCCACAACACACTCAGGAGACCAAACATACTTGACACTCTTTTGGAGGAGATTATATAGAGGCTTAGCAATTTGAGAGAAGTTCTCCACGAATCTTCAGCAATAACTAGCAAGTCCGAGGAAGCTACGAAGTTGCTTCACATTCTAAGGAGGCTCCCACTTCAAGATTGCCTCAACTTTCTCAAGGTTCACTTCAATGCCCTCGGCAGAGATCACATGCCCAAGGTACACCACTTCATTGAGCCAAAACTCACACTTGGAAAACTAGGCATAGAATCGATGTTCTCTTAGCTTGTCAAGCACAAGCCTGAGATGCTCTGCATGCTCTTCTTCTGTCTCTGAGAACACAAGGATATCATCCAAATAGACCAAGATGAACTCATTCTTGAAAGGAGACAAAATGAGGTTCATCATTCTTGAGAAGGTTGGAGGAGCATTGGCAAGACCAAACGACATGATGGTGTACTCATAAGAGCCAAAACTCGTCCTAAAAGTGGTCTTTGGAATATCTTCTTCGCGAATGTGAATCTGATGATAGCCCATGCGAAGATCAAGCTTCGAGACAACCTTGGCACCTTTCAGTTGTTCAAACAACTCATTGATGTTGGGAAGTGGGTACTTGTTTCTGATTGTCTTCTTGTTCAATGGACGGTAATCGACACAAAGCCGGTCCGTGCCATCCTTCTTCTTGACAAACAAAATACCACAACTCCATGGAGAAGAACTTGGTCTAATCAGACCCAGGCGTTCTTGTTCATCTAGCTGCTTCTTCAACTCTTTCAGCTCTTCGGGGTCAAGTTTATAAGGGCGCTTGCAAACCGGTTCAGTTCCGGGCTCGAGCTCAATCACAAACTCGACTGGCCGGTGCGGAGGCATTCCTGGCAATTCTTCGGGAAAGACATCTTCATACTCACAAACCACCGGAATTTGAGAAATAGCCGAGATTTCACCCTTCTCATTGAGAGGAAAGAGACGGATTGTGTCATCGCGAGCTGCGAAAATAATCACATCTTCTGAAGGATGAGTCAGCTTGACTTCTTTTGCTTGACAATCAACATATGCCTTATTCATAGCCAGGAAGTCCATGCCCAAAATGAGATCAATGTCGGATTTACCGAGAACAATTGGAGAAGCCAGAAAAGAATAATTGCCCATCTTGATAGACACATCCGAAACGCAAACATTAGAAGTCATTTGCAAACGAGGAGAAAGAACATTTAATGGCCTAGGGGTCTTCAATGCCACGAAATCATGCTTAGCAACAAAAGGCCTAGATATGAATGAATGCGATGCACCAGTATCAAACAAAACTTTAGCAGGAATAGAATTGACTTTGAGATTACCCATAATCACTTCATGATACTACTCCTCTTCAGCTGCATTCACATGGTTCACCCTTGCAAACTTGGGATTATGCTTCACCATAGCACTGCCTGGGGGCTTGACTGGAGGAGGCGGCGGAAGACGCCGCTGGTTGCACCTGTTTGAGTAGTGACCCTTCTGACCACACTTGTGACAAGTAACCTCAGATAGCGGACGAAATTTGCCTGGAGGAGGAACAAAAGCTGCCTTGGACGCCTGGGGTCTCTGCTGATATCCTGGCTTGGGTGGGTGGGAAGAACCACGGCTACCGAACTGCTTCGGCTGAGGAGGAGGACGAAACGGAGGAGGATTAGGAACCCAATATTTCTGTTGCTTAGGAACCATCTGAGAGCTAGAAGAAGAAGAATATGAATCCCTTGAATGCTTCCTTGAGTTCTCCAACTTGAGCTGAGTTGCCTCGACCTTCAAAGCCATGTTGTAGAACTGATCATACTCACGAGGCTCTTGAAGGACTAGACCTGGCAGAAGCTCATCCTTGAGACCACCTCTGAACTGATAGATCATCGCCTTGTCATCTGGAACATCTTGCTTAGCATAGCGGGCTAGATTCTGGAACTCAATATTGTACTGATAGACAGACTTGCTCCGCTGCTTCAGGTGCCTGAACTTCTCACGCATCTCCTTGACAAAGCTTGTCGGAATGTAATGGGCCCTGAAGTCACAACAGAAATCGTCCCAAGTAACAACACGATCGCCCCTGGAATCCTTGTACTGCTGCCACCAATGAGCTGCCTGACCCTTGAGCTAGAACGACGCAAATCTAACAAAGTCCTCTGGTCTGACATTGCTGCACTCAAAATGCTTACTCATGGCACGAACCCAATCATCAGCATCAAAAGGCTGCTCACAACAGGTGAAAGACTTGGGCTGGTTGGCAAGGAACTGGTTGAGCGTCGCAAACTGAGGTTGATTCTAAAAATTCCCTTGAAAGCCTTGCTGACCCTAATCTCTTTCTTGCAACAGCCTGAGCAACATCTAAGTGTTCGCATTGGTTGCGGCCACCACAGCTTGCCAAGCTTCTGGAGGAGGAGGCGGTGGCAGGGGTGGTGGAACATCAGCCTGCTCCTCACCACGACCCGGATTCCCGCGAGTTGGCGGAGCCATCCTGAAGATGGACAAAACATCAGCACCTCATTGATAAGATGAATTCAATAGCTGAATCAAATGCTTGAAAGAATTGCACAAATAACATCACAGCCTTCCTACTGAAAAATTAGTAAGAATGCTTTCTTCGGTTTGCGATAACATCATCAGATATTAGAAGCCACTTGCAATAACACAAAAGTATTGAGCTAACTGCTCGGAACAAATGTATATGCCCTCATACATCTGAAGAAGATGATCCTAGATAACTACAAGAGTTCCCACCTAAGAACTTCCGAAAACTTTCTGGTTATGCAATCCGGTGGGGGGGATACAAGGAGGAAATATCTCACACAACTAGCAAACCTACACCCCAACTGTATCCATCCTTCAACACATAACCAGAGGCTTTCGCAAATCCATCTAACTCGAATGCTCAAAAGCACAACGATACTAAACCATGGTGGTACCCCGGACACCTCCCCAGTACTGGGTCACTCCGACCTTATCTCACCACAACAAGTATTGAAGTAATTCCGAACACTCTCCGTCCTGAGATACTAAGGAAGATGAATGATAATGATGTGCCAAAATTCCCTGGAGCTCGACTAACCGGAAGAAATCAAGTCAGACAGGAGGCACCAAGACAGAACTCCGTCACATCGGTATCATATAGACTCCAAAATACCCGCATGATCCTAAAAACAATTTTGAGCGAGAAGAGGAGTAGAATCCAAATTCCTAAGTCGAATACTTCACCAGAGCATAGAAGAGGAGTAAAAAGAAACCTACTCTTTGATATAACTAGACTCAAAATAGTTTTACTAGACTCAACTCGGCCAAGTTCGATCAAGCAAAGGGCTCCTATGGTCATATGGCTCTAAATACCAACTTGTCATGCCCAAGATACGTGCCTATCCATATTAAGGCACGGGGGCCTCGACAGGGATAGAGGAGCATCTCGTCGTTCGCAAGTACAACATCATTACATCATACATTTAGGAAGAGATGAGTATATGAGTTGGCTTACACTCGCCACATGCTAAATTACAAATCCACACAATTATTTCAATCATCAATACAAAGGCAGGGTCCGGCTACGGACGAAAACAAACAATAAAATGCTGCAATGACACTGGCTTGCTAGCCCAAAGATCACAACCACGGTCCTCTACTCATCTGGATAAGTCACGAACATCCTGCTACGCTCCTCGTCATACTCCCACTGGCGCTGCATCACATCATCCTGCACGATCTCATCTACACTTGTACCTGGATTGTTGTAGTAATATGTGAGCCACGGGGACTCAGCAATCTCGCGCCCTGGTGCCGAGACTATTCAAGCTTATAGGTTGGGAAGGGGTATGTGTTTAGTTTGCAGCAACACTAAGCATTAATGGTGGCTAGTCTTACGAAAACATGAAAGTAAATATGTGGTCTACGATAAGCGATCGAATCTAGAATGACCTTTATGAGATCCTGAACACCTACTTACGTCAATCATAACCCCACCATGTTCTCTCTCGGTTCGTGTTCACGAGCAGAGACGATCACGGTTACTCACACAGTTGGTGTATTTTATTAGAGTTTACTTCAAGTTAACTATAACCGGGTGTTAAACAAATATCCAAGTTGCCACATAACCGCGGGCACGGCTTTCCGAAAGTTTTAACCCTGCAGGGGTGCTCCAACTAGTCCATCATAAATTAACCACACTCCGCGGGAATAGCCTCGACCAAGGATCTCATGATCATCCTAGGCAACTCCAAAGGAATTCCAACACCTCGAGATAGCCCGAAGAAAGTTAGAGCCCCACACGCAAGACACTCGATAAAGGTAAAACAAGTCCTGCAAGACCACCCAACGTGTCGACGAACCCAATAAGAGTCGCGTATCTCGTTCTCAGGACACGACCAGATGAACACTACGTACGGCGGCCGGATAGAAATCACTCGAGTTGCCTCGAGGTGGCCTCGCAAGTGGCTCTAGTTTGGACGACCACTCATGAGGAGCACTAGCCCGGGTTGTTGATTAACTATCCATGGGATTGCAAAGCCCTATGCAAATTTTATTAAGTTATTAACCAAATGTAGTACCAAAGTTGGGTCTTGCCAGACAATTTTTAATCTCAACCGAATAAACAAAGGGGTCCCCATAACAACCCCAAGCATGTTAGGAGCGCAAAGTATGGAAACATAACACCGGTAAAAAGAAACTATGGCGGTAACAGCGGAACAAAACACCTAGCAAAAGGCCAAGCCTTCCACCAATACCAAGATATATATGTGCATTAAATTAATAACAAATAATATGGTGATATGCCAGACATCCATGTTATCACATGGAAACAACCTGCAACTGCAACTAGAACGCTATAAGAGGGGCTGAGCAGCGGTAACTTAGCCAAACAACGGTTGCTAGGGTGTGGATGGGTTAGAGGCTATCATGGCAACGTAGGAGGCTTCACATTCAAGTGGTAGGTAGCACAATAGTAACGATAAGAGCGAGACAACTAGCAAGCAAAAAAAGTATCGGGATCCGGGTACGATCATCTTGCCTGTTGGTTCTTTAGAGGGACAAGTAGCAGGATCCTCGTAGCGGTACTCTCCTGGATCTCCGTACTCAGGTTCAACGTTCACGTCTACCCAAAATAAACAAGAAGAATAAACAAGCAACCAAGGTGCAATGCACAAACAAGAATGATGCATGGTTTAGTTAAAGAATTTAGCATGGAAAAACCTAACTAGTCATGTTTCACATGCAATGGATTAGTTATTTAAGAATCTGGACAGAACCTTATGTTAACCTATTTAGACATGCATGAACATGGAAAATATGGATGCATCATGCAAAAACGATACAAGTGCATATGTAGAACGTAGGAAACTGAGTTACGGTTCTCATGCTACACTCACGTCAAGTTACGAAGGCAAAACACAAGGCAAAGAAGGCCATGGCTATTCCTTGGCATTCCAAGGTAGCCACTGGTTAGGCAATGAAAAACCAACCACAATAGAGCCAAATATCAAGCAATTCCATGGAGTATAGCTCCCACAAGTCACAAAACACTAAAACAAACAATCTGCCATAAAACAGCAACATAGCAACTTACACAGCCCACATCGAGAGCTACAGGAAGTCTCCAACCACAAACAAGGCATTGACAGAAACTACATAACATTCTTATCAACTATCCAACTACACAATCTGGAATGGAGGCACACATCAATAAGCATGAAGCCCACAAGTTGGCATGATGAAACAGATTTCTGGGACTTAGTGAAAATAACAGTTTTTTCTGGAACCTGAGTTAAGTTGATTGCAAGTTGACAGCAGAAACTAATGGTGATAGAGACCACCTCATGGCATGAAAATTAACAGGATGGTAGAGGGCAACCTCTACATCAAATCACTAGCACTGAGCTTGAGCTAATTCACAACATATCACAAGATATCATCCACTCTTCATGGCATAAAAATATAAACAGATTCTCAGACTTAGAAATATTTAGCATGTTTGAAATTAGCAATATTTTAGTGGCTACTTTAGAGCATGGTTCCCACTTATAGGCAAGTTTAACTTGAAAAAAATAAATACCATGGCATTCTACTCATCAAAGACTATCATATTCATGTTGGCACAAATATCATAGCATGCATGGATTAAATATAACAAAAATGACAAAATGGCACTTTGAGACAACATGAAATTTTGTCAAACTTTCTCAAAAGACCAAACCAATTTCTCCAATGGATTCCTGAGATTTTTCTACCCCAAATTCATGTATCATACTCGTATGTTCACATGGACCATCATGGCAAAACTTAAGATAGCAAAACATCGCCAATCCTATAACCGAAAACTTACTATAAATGCACATGATCAAAAATGCACATGGCCAGATTTAGCAACATGACTAGAAATGTAAATACCCTTAAATAAAAATTAAAACAAAAAAACAAAAAAAGATAGTGTATGACAAGTGGGGTTGGGCCCACTTGTCACACACACACACACACACTCTCAACAAACACACACTCACACACATGGATCTGGCACCACACCAGATCCTCACACACACACACACACAAGCACACACACACACACACTGCACAGCCACACAGGATCTTTCCATAGCCGCACCAGATCCACACACACACAACACAACACACGCACGGGATCCGGTCATCACACCGGATCCAAACACGCAACACCACACCCGGCTAAACAGGAAAAAAAGAAAACCCACAGGGGGGGCTGTGATTCGAACCCCAGACCTTGTGGTCTCGCCCCCCACTCCCTACCACTGCACTACGCCGCGACACTCGACAGAAAGAGGGAGGAGCGCAATTAGTTCTAACTAACCGCGCTTAACTGACGAAACTGATGAAAACATGCACTCCGGCGACAACAAATGCGCAACGAAAATCCGGTGGCTTCGAGGCATCTCTGGTGAGGGGAAAGTGATGCGGGGGTTGCTGCACCTACAGGGAGTCCATCCCTGCTCATCTCATGACGAGGGGGACGGAGGTAACGCCCTTAAGGCGCTGCCTTGGACGGACGGTGGCGGCAAACTATGGCGACAGCGAGCAAGCACGGCAACAGGAGGGGGAATCGCGGTGGCTCACCGAGGGGGAGACGACGGTGATTCAGAACGCGACGAAGAGGAGGAAGAGGCGAAGACGCGGCAACGACGAAGGGGAAGAAGACCGGTGGCGAGCTTCGGGAGCGCGGCGACAGGGAGGAAGAAGTCGATGCCTTGGAGCTTCCCACGGCGCTCTAACAGCAGGAACGGAACGCGGGGACGATCCACGGCCGCCATGACATGTCGGGCACGGAGGAGATCCATTGGAGACGCGAGGACGACGGCGTCAACGACCGGCGACCTCACTGGCCCTCTCCGAAACTTACCTGATAGAGAAAGAAGGGGGAGGAGGAGAGGAATGGAGAGGAAGATGGGAGCAGCGGTGGCTGGAGGGAGAAAGAGGGACCCTAGGAGGTGCACGCACGCCGAGGCCTTTTAAAAGGGAGGGCGAGATGGCGCTCCTCGACGTCCATGAACACGGGCGCTCGCACACTCTCTCTGAAGCCTGACGGAGGAAGGAGACGGCGAACAGGTCTCCGTCTGGCGCGGGCTGGGCTGCGCGCGCGCGTCTACTGGGCCTAGGCAAGGCCCACGGCTGAGATCCCACTCTCTCTCGGGGAAAGAAAAAAACCACAGCTACCTATTTGTTCAAATGGCAGAAAACAAGAAGAAAAAACCCAGAAAGAAAGAAAAGGGTTTCTTGATCAAACAAAATACTTTTGTCTAAAATAAAATGAGATCTATTTAAATAAATTAACAAGAGGATTTTTTAAAGCAAGTATTTTTTTAACTATTATGAAAACAGCACCCTTCTATTTTAAAACCCCAAACTCATATAGCTCAACACACCAAAAGGACAACACACATGGGCTCAAATTAATATTGGCTACATCATGAACATTTTTAACAGAATTATAAAGCAAATTAATTCTATTGATTAATGATAATAGGAATAAAAGGTAAAGGTTGGTTTGTTTGAAGTAATAAGAGATGGGGGGAAGGAGTTGATCCCACTCACATCACAACAAGGTCAAGAAGCACACCACATTCAATGCATGACATGATGATGAAATGATATGATGCATGATGCAAGAATGCATGAGACAAAGACATGGCAAAGAGCAAACTCATTTCATACCACTCATGACACAAGGTCCCACATAGGTTACATGCCATAAAAGGTAGGGGCAGCACTTGGGCTGTCACACTACGCATCCATCTCTCTTCATTAACAATTATCGGTTAGCCTATGTTGAGCCTAAATTTTAATTCGTTCACATGATGCATGCTATTCTTGGAGTGCTATTTTTATTTTGCTTGCTATTTAAATAAAAAACTAAGATCTGAAAATATTTATTGAGAGAGAGATAGAAAGTCCTCACATAGCTACTTAATTGTTTGACTACTCATTGATCTTCACTTATATGTTTTGGAGTAGTTTTGACATTTACTCTCGTGCTTCACTTATATCCTATGAGTAAATTGTTGAATGAACTGAATATCATAAATCTAAAATTATATATGTTTTGTATGCTTATCCCATGGGGAGTAATGACTTCACGCATAAGAAGTGTAGGTGGTAAAATTTATTGAAAGTTAGCAAACACCGCATTGGTCACTTGAACCATTCATGAAAGAATATTTAAGGAAGAGAGATTTCACATATAAATATACTATCTTGGACATCTTCTATGATTGTGAATACCCATTAATTATTTTCAAACTTGAGCAAAATTAGTTGAAGTTGGATAAGGAAGACAACGTAATGAGTTATGCTTGGGTATATTTGTATAGAAGTTATTATGTTATGGATCCTACAACATGTGGTGCTTGCTTCCACCTCATACTAGCCAAAACTTCCGCACCAAGTAGAAATACTACTTGTGCATCCAAACACCCTTAAACCCAAAGTTGTTACATATGAGTCCCCCATACCTACCCATATGTGGTATTTATCTACCATTCCAAGTAAATTTGCATGTGTCAAACTCTAAACCTTCAAATAATATTATGTGTTGTATGCTCGGATTTCTCATATAGTAACTAGGGGATGTCAGTATCTTCCATGCTAGGTGGGTTATTCTCACGATATGTGTTGATTCACTATCATTCACGAGAAAGTGGCTGGTAATAGGGATTCCCTGTCCCAAAATCAAAGAAAAAATGCAAATAATTAAACAAAACTCCCCCAGGAATGTTTTTGGTATGGACGGTACCCGTGGATTTAGCTCGCTGTGGAGTGTGGATCATTGGTGGAGGGGGAGTAAAAACTTTACCATTCTGTTTGGGAAGTGCCTATAATGTATCTAGCATGGAAGATATCGACATCTCTCGATTGTTATGGTGACAATGAACCATACCGCCCAAAATTATTATTCATGTCTGTTTTAAAAGCTCAAGCTCTGGCACCTCTGCAAATCAATGCTTCCCTCTACAAAGGGCATATCTTTTACTTTCTAGTGCTTACATTTATGCAAGAGTCAAGGTGATGTTCACCACTTCCTATATTTTGCCTTTTTCTCTTGGCAAGAGTCATGTGTTGGGGAAGGATCCAAGCATATATGGCCATTCAAATATATTTGATCATGAACTATTATTGTTTATAATTATCTATATGATAGATAAGTTGGGAGGCAAAAATTTAAGCCCCTATCTTTCTTTGTGTTTGACGGATGCCATTAGCTCTAAAAATATGCTTTGAGTGTTAGCAATCATGGAAGACTATATGATAGTTGAGTATGTGGAATTTTCTAAATCAAAGCTCTTACATAGACCCTTCCTGAAAATAAGATAAATTGCAATTGTTTGGTGATTGAAAGCTTAGTTTGTTAGTTTATACTTTAACATGTGGATA
This sequence comes from Hordeum marinum, assembly GCA_022496015.1. Taxonomy (NCBI): domain Eukaryota; kingdom Viridiplantae; phylum Streptophyta; class Magnoliopsida; order Poales; family Poaceae; genus Hordeum; species Hordeum marinum. Next base: position 364,122,029 of record CM039673.1, on the reverse strand, counting down.
GCTTGTTATTTCATCATAAGAAGGTTTATGAGATGAGCTAATGTTTATGATATATAATGATGCTAGAAAAAGTGTTTGGAATTATCATTGATCAAATTTATGCACTATACTAGCATTCACACTTCATAAATTATTTCTTTTATCATTTACCTACTTGAGGACGAGCAGGAATTAAGCTTGGGGATGTTGATACGTCTCCTACGTATCTATAAATTATGAAGTATTCATGCCATGTTTACAATAATTCTATATGATTTTGCTATGATTTTATTAGAACTAACCCGGACTGATGCTATTTTCAGCAGAACTACCATGATGTCGTTTTTTGTGTAGAAATAAAAGTTCTCGGAATGGGCTGAAAATTTAGTATGATTTTTTTGGACCAAAAGAGACCCCCGAAGCATTGGAGTTGGGCCAGAAGAGCCACGACGAGGTCACAAGCCTGCCAGGCGCGGCCACTCCCCCTGGCCGCACCTAGCAGGCTTGTCACTGCCTCGTGGCCCCCCTTGACGTGAGATCGATGCCAAAAAATCCTATAAATATAGAAACCTCCGAAAAGAAACCTAGATCGGGAGTTCTGCTACCACAAGCCTCCAGAGCAAAGAAAAACCAATAGGGAGCCCGCTCCGGCACCCTGGCGGAGGGGGAAACCATCACCGGAGGCCTTCTTCATCATCCTGGCGCTCTCCATGAGGAGGGAGTAGTTCACCCTCGGGGCTGAGGGTATGTACCAGTAGCTATGTGTTTGATCTCTCTCTCCTATTCCTGAGATGACACGATCTTGATGTACCGTGAGCTTTATTGATATAGATGAATCATATGGAGTTTCCCCTCTCTATCTTGTTGTGATGAATTGAGTTTTCCCTTTGAAGTTTTCTTATCAGATTGAGTCTTTAAGGATTTGAGAACACTTGATGTATGTCTTGCGATGGGATATCCGTGGTGACAATGGGATGTTCTATTGATCCACTTGATGTATGTTTTGTTGATCAACTTGCGGGTTCTGGGAATCTATGCATAAGGGTTGGCACATGTTGTTGTCTTGACTTTCCGGTAGAAACTTTGGGGCACTCTTTGAAGTTATTTTATTGGATTGAATATGATGAATCTGAAATTGTGTGATGCATATCGTTTAATCAAGCCCATGGGTACTTGTGGTGACATTGGAGTATCTAGGTGACATTAGGGTTTTGGTTGATGTGTATCTTAAGGTGTTATTTTAGTACGAACTATAGGGTTATCCGTGACACTTATAGGGACAGCTCATAAGATTGATCAGAAAAGATAACTTTGAGGTGGTTTCGTACCCTACAATAATTTCTTCGTTAGTTCTCTGCTATTTGTGACTTTGGAGTGAACTCTTTGTCGCACGAAAGGTACTTACATATGATTCAACTATGTCAATATTGTTGAGAGAAATTGCACTAGTGAAAGTATGGACCCCAGGCCTTGTTTCCAAGCATTTATGCAACATTTTGCTAGCTGTTTACTATTTGTTACCTTGTTGTTTTTTATATTTTTAGATTACAAAAACCTATATCTACCATCCATATTGCACTTGTATCACCATCTCTTTTCCGAACTAGTGCACCTATACAATTTACCATTGTATTGGGTGTGTTGGGGACACAAGAGACTCTTTGTTATTTGGTTGCAGGGTTGTTTGAGAGATACCCTCTTCATCCTACACCTCCCACGGATTGATAAACCTTAGGTCATCCACTTGAGGGGAAATTACCACTGTCCTACAAAACTCTGCGCTTGGAGGCCCAACACGAGTCTACAAGAAGAAGGTTGCATAGTGGACATCAGTAGGCAAGGTCTCCCCTCTTGCCCACAATCTTGAAAGGACCCACAAAGCATGGAGCAAGATTTCCTTTCATGCCAAAGCATTGAGTGCCCTTCATGGGAGACACTCGGAGATATAAAAAATCATCAATCTGAAAGGTCATGTCACAATGCCTTCTATCATAATAGCTCTTGTGACGGGATTGAGCTACTTTGAGATTTTCACGAATGACACGACACATTTTTCTACTTCAGTGATCATGTCATTCCCAAGAATTTGACGCTCACCGGTTTCAGACCAATTGAGCAGGGTGCGGCATTTCCTGCCATAGAGAATCTTGAATGGGGCTTTGCCCGAACTTTCTTGGAAACTGTTGTTGTATGAGAACTCAGCAAACGAGAGGCATCCTTCCCACTTGATGTCAAAATAAATCACACAAGCTCTAAGCATATCTTCGAGGATTTGATTGACTCTCTCAATTTGACCACTAGTCCAAGGATGGAAAGCTATACTGAAATGGATCTTGGTACCCATTACAGTCTGGAAGGAATCCTAGAACTTGGAAGTGAAGATGCTTCCACGATCTGAAGATATGAGCTAAGGAATAATGTGCAATAAACTATCCTTGATGTGTATAGCTCTCCCAGCTGAGCTGGCGAGATAGATTCTTTGTCCGGAAGGAATTTGCAACCTTGGTGAGATTGTCGATGACCACATAGATGGCATCATTACCTCTCTTGGACTTAGGAAACATAGTGATGAAATCCATCTCAACATGATCGAATTTCCACTCTGGGATAGGCAAAGGCTGAAGGAGGCCTGCTGGATATTGACGTTCTGCCTTCACTCTGCGACAAACATCACACTCGTTCATAAAATGAGCAATCTCACGTTTCATACAAGTCCACCAGAAGGTTTGCTTGAGATCTTGATATATTTTGGAACTGTCTGGATGAATGGAGAGGAGAGAATTATGTGCTTCATCCATGATAACTTTCCCGACTTCTCCCTTTGGAACCACTAGACGATCCTCGAAAAACAAGGTGTTCGTGTCATCAACACGGAAGCACTTATACTTTGGAATGCTCTTGGCCACACCTTTCTTGACTTTCTTCACCACAGCATCAAGAAGCTAAGCTTGGTGAATCTGATCTTCCAAAGTTGGAGAGACTTGAAGATTGGCAAGAAATCCTTGAGGAACAACTTGGAGATTGAGCTTGCGGAAAGCTTCACAAAGCTCAGCTTGGAGAGGCTTGAGGATAAGACTGTTGCAGTACACCTTTCTGCTTGGGGCATCTACAATGACATTTTCTTTACCCTGAGTATATTCAATACTCGGATTGTACTCCTGGATCATTTCCACCCAACGCGTTTGCCGAAGATTGAGATTCGGTTGAGTGAAAATGTACTTCAAGCTCTTCTGGTCAGTGAACACCTCAACTGGTCTTCCCAACAATAGATGTCTCCATGTCATCAGAGCATGAAAAACTGCCACCAACTCAAGATCATGAGTGGGGTAGTTCTTCTCGCTTGGCTTCAACTGACGCGAGGTATAAGCCACAACCTTCTTGTCTTGCATGATAAAACCACCAAGACCTTGGAGGGAAACATCACAAAACATTTGGAAAGGTTTGGATTCATCGGGAGGAATGAGAACTGGAGTTCAAGTTAGCTTTCCCTTGAGTGTATTGAACTCCACATCACACTCAGGAGTCCAGACATACTTGACAATCTCCGGAAGGAGGTTAGACAAATCCTTAGCAAATTGTGAGAAGTTCTCCACGAATCTTTTACAGTAACTTGCAAGCCTGAGGAAGCTACGAAGATGCTTGACATTCTGAGGAGGATCCCACTTCACGATGGCCTCAACTTTCTCGGGATGCACCTTGATACCCTCGGCAAAGATGATGTGCCCAAGGTAAACCATTTCATTGAGCAAAAACTCACACTTAGAGAACTTAGCATGGAACTGATGCTCTCTTAACATGCCAAGAACAAGCCAGAGATGCTCTACATGTCGTTCTTCTGTCTCTGAGAATACAAGAATGTCATCCAAATACACCAAGATGAACTCATTTCTATAGGGAGACAATACAAAGTTCATCATTCTTGAGAAAGTCGAAGGTGCATTTGCGAGACCAAAGGTCATGATGGTGTACTCATAAGAGCCAAAACTCGTCCTGAAAGCAGTCTTTGGAATACCTTCTTCATGGATGCGGATATGATGATAGCCTCTCCAAAGATCTAACTTCGAGAAAACCTTGGCCCCTTTTAGTTGCTCAAATAACTCATTGATGTTGGGAAGTGGATACTTGTTCCTGATTGTCTTCTTATTTAATGGGAGGTAATCGACACAAAGTTGTTCCGTGCCATCCTTCTTCTTGACAAACAGAACACCACAACCCCATGGTGAAGAATTTGGTCTGATCAGACCCAGATATTCTAGTTCATCTAGCTGCTTCTTCAATTCTTTCAGATCTTTGGGGCCAAGCTTATAAGGACGCTTGGATACCGGTTTAGTTCCAGGCTCGAGTTCAGTCACGAACTCTACTGGCCGGTAAGGAGGAATTCCTGGCAATTCTTCTCGAAAGACATCGTCAAACTCACAAACAACGGGAATTTGAGATATGGCTGAAATTTCACCCTTCTCATTGAGAGGAAAGAGACGAATCGTGTCATCGCGAGTTGTGAAAATGATCACGTCTTCATAAGGATGAGTCAAATGGACTTCTTTTGCTTCATAGTCAACAATGTTCATTGCAAGAAAATCCATGCCAAGAATGAGGTCAATATCGGAATTGCCGAGAACAATTGGAGAGGCCAGAAAATAATACCTGCCCATTTTGATAGAGACATCTGGAATTACCATATGAGAACTCATTCGCATACTCGTGGAGACCACATGAAAAGGATTTTTCAAATGTTCCATGGACAAGTCATGCTTTGCAACAGAAGGTCTTGATATGAATGAATGCGATGCACTAGTATCAAACAAAAAGTTTGCAGGAATAGAATTAACCAAGAGATTACCCATTATCACTTGACAAGAATCCTCTCCTTCAGCTGCATTGACCATGTTCACTCTGACTGACTTGGGGTTGTGCTTCACCATAGCATTGCCCGAAGGTCTGACTGGAGGAGGAGGCAGAAGACGTTGCTGGATAGTGCACTTGTTTGAGTAGTGGCCCTTCTGACTATACTTGTGACACGTAACCTCTGAGAGCAAACGAAAGTTGCCTGGATGAGGAACATTTGCTGACTTGGGATCCCGAGGCCTTGACATGGCTTGAGACTGCGTCGGTATTTCCCCAAAGAGGAAGGGATGATGCAGCACAGCGACAGTAAGTATTTCCCTCGTTTTATGAAACGAAGGTATCAATCCGTAGAGGAAGATCACTCACCCATGTAAGCAACACCTGCACACAAACAACAAATACTTGCAACCCGACGTGAAAGAGAGGTTGTCACGCTCTCTACGGTAATAAGATAGATTAGGTAATGATAGTTTTGGCAAATAGATCTCGCAAGAACACAAAATAAAATAAGTAAACAAAAAGTGCATCAAGGTATTTTTTTGGATTAATAGATCTGAAAACAAAAGATGCAAATAGTAGATCGGAAAGCGGTATGATGGAAAAGTAGACCCGGGGGTCGTAGGTTTCACTAGTGGCTTCTCTCATGAGTATAGCGCATGGTGGGTGAACAAATTATTGTTAGGAAATTGATAGAAGATCAAATAATCATGATGATATCCAGGCAATGATCATTATATAGGCATCAGATCCAAGACAAGTAGACCAAAATGATTCTGCATCTACTTCTATTACTCCACACATCGACCGCTATCCAGCATGCATCTAGTGTATTAAGTTCATGGGAAAATTGAGTAATGCAATAAGAACGGTGACATGATGTAGACAAGATCTATTCATGTAGGAATAGACCTCATCTTGTTATCCTTAATGGCAATGTTACATGCGTGTCTTGCTGCCCCTTCTGTCACTGGGAAAGAACACCGCAAGATTGAACCCATAAAAAAGCACCTCTTCCCATGGCAAGAAAAATCGATCTAGTTGGCCTAACTAAACCAAAGATTCTAAGAAGAAATATGAGGCTATAAGTAATCATGCAAATAAGAGATCAAAGAAGACTCAAATCATATTCATGGATAGAAACTGATCATGAACTCAGATTTCATTGGATCCCAACAAATACACCGCAAAATTCATTACATCAAATAAATCTCCAAGAGACCATTGTATTGAGAATCATAGAGAGAGAGGAAGACATCTAGCTACTGCCTACGGACCCGTAGGTCTATGGTGGACTACTCGCGCATCATCGAAGAGGCACCTATGAAGAAGATGAACCCCTCCGTGATGGTGTTAGATTGGATCTTGAGGTTTTGGAACTTGCGGTGGCTAGAATTGTGTTTTATCGACTCCCCTAGGGTTTTCTGAATATTTGGGAATTTATAGGCTCGATAGTCCGTTTGGGGAGTCTAGAGGTGTCCACCCTCTACCGGTCCCTGTCAGGGGCCTCTAGCGCACCCTCGTGGAGGGTGGCCACCCTGGGCCCCCTCTTCTGATGATCTTTGGCCCATCTCCTTCCCTATGGTCCATAAAAATTCTCCAAAAATCCCCGTAGCGTTTGGGCTCCGTTTGGTACTGATTTTCTGTGAAGTAAAAGACAAGCAAAAACAACAGCTGTCACTTTGGCACTATGTCAATAGGTTAGTCACAAAAAATGATATAAAGTTGCTATAAAATGATTGTAAAACATCCAAGATTGATAATATAACAACATGGAACAAGCAACGTCATCGAGTAGGTAAATGATAAAAACAAATTTTTTGATGTGGACTACTGCCTAACATGTTCATCATATATTATTTTCTTTATAGCATGGACATTTGGACTTTTCATATGGTTCAAAGCAATAGTCTAGTTTTGACATGGAAACTTTAATACTCAAGCATATCAACAAGCAACCATGTCTTTCAAAATATCAACGCTAAAGCAAGTTATGCCTAGCCCATCATGCTCAATCATTGATCCATTCACAATACACAGTCAAATATTAGCCACACCTAATGCTCAAGTACGATCATAGTGCCCACTAGTTGGTGCTTTATGAGAGAATATGGAGACTCAAATTGAAAAATAAAAATTGCATAAAGTAAATAGATAGGCCCTTCGCATAGGGAAGTAGGGATTTGTAGAGGTGCCGGAGCTCAAGTGTTTAAATTGATAGAGAAACATATTTTGAGTGGCATGCGTTTCCTGTCAACGAAAACGACTGAGAGGTTTCAATATCTTTCCACACTAGATACATCATAGGCGGTTCCCAAACAGAAAATAAAGTTTATTCCTTTTTCCACCATACTTTCACTTTCCATGGCTAGAAGAATCCACGGTTGCCTTCCATACCAACACTTTCCAATGAATTTATAATTTGACAACATAAAGTAAATTTCTTTTCTTTTTCATTTCATTTCGGGAATGGGCATCCCTATTACCGCCATACTCTCGTGCAATGACAAGTGAATAAACACTCATCTTGAGAATGACACATCTAGCATGGAAAAATATCGGTCACCCCCTACCATTTCATGAGCGGTACGAGCACACAAAAAGGAAAATTTTATTTTGAAAAATTAGAGATGGCACATACAAATTTGCTTGGAACGGCACGGAAATACCGTATATAGGTAGGTATAGTGGACTGATATGGCAAAACTGGTTTTAAGGATTTTGGATGCACAAGTAGTATTTCTATTTAGTACAAGTGAAGGCTAGCAAATAGATTGGAAAGCATCCATCCAAGAAATGAAAAATCACATAAGCGAGCATTAACCATAACTAACACTGAATAATGCACCATAAGTAGGATGTAATTTCATAGCACAACTATTGAATTTCGTGCTTGCATAGGGAATCACAAACCTTAACACCAATATTCTCACTAAGCATAATTACTCATCAACATAGCTCACATATCACTATCGTCATGTCTCAAAACTATTACAAAGAATCAAGTTTAATTTGTCCAATGATCTTCATGAACGTTTTTATTATATCCCTCTTGAATATCTATCACTTTGGGACTAGTTTCATATATTGCAATTGCTTTTGACAAGCTCACATGGATATAAGTGAAGAACATGAGCATACACGTTTCATCTCTCAAAATAATATAAGTGAAGCATGAGAGGATTTGTTCAAAATTACTACTCTCAAATTAATTTAAGTGAAGAATGAGATTATTTCTTCAAACATGTAAAAGCACGTCATGCTCAAAAAGATATAAGTGAATCACTAGAGCAAATCCTTTGCTCAATAGTTTTAAGTGAAGCATAAAAAGCAATTCTAACAAATCATAGCATATTTTGGCTCTCTTAGATAGGTGTATTCAAAAAGGATACTAATGAAAATGCAAAAAAGCAAAAAAAGCAAAGATACAAGATGCTCCAAGCAAAACTCATGATATGTGACGAATAAAAATATAGTTCCAAGTATTATAGCGATGGTTGTTAGAAGAAAGAGGGGATGCCACTCGGGGCATCCCCAAGCTTAGTTGCTTGTTACTCTTTGGATATTACCTTGTGGTGCTGTAGCATCCCCAAGATTTGTCTCTTCTAACTCCTTATTCCTTCATCCATCGTGATCTCACCCAAAACTTGAAAACTTCAATCACAAAAAACTTAACAAAATTCTCATGAGATCCATTAGTATAATAAAGAAAATTACCACTTTAGGTACTGTTGTAAACCCATTCATACTTTATTATTGCATTATACCTACTATATAATAACTTTACCATGACTTATACCCTCGATACAAGCCATAGATTCATCAAAACAAGCACACAATGCAATGAAAACAGAATCTATTTCAGAAAGAACAGTCTGTAGTAATCTGTAGTTCACCCATACTTCTGGAACTCTACAAATTTTGGAAAATTAGTACAACATAAATAATTTGTATAGAAATACTGTGTTAAAATTTCAGCTCAATAAAACGTTCTCCGTACACTGGGAACAAAGTTTCTGTTTTAGATTCAGCATTGTTTCTACTCATCTTATGGATCATCCTAAAGGCATTACTTGGCGCAAACACTAAATAAAACATAAAAACATAATCATAAAAGAAGCATAATTGTGCAAAACACTCAAATACAGAAAGCAAAAGATAAAAATATTTTATTCATTGGGTTGCCTCCCAATAAGCGCTATCGTTTTACGCCCCTAGCTAGGCATAACACATAGATTCAAGTGTTGTCATCTTTAGTTTCCAAGTCCTTACGCACACAACGTGAATTTTTCAAGAATCTATCATGCATATTCTCAATAACAATACTTCTAGGAATAATATTGAAACTTTTGTTCTTGCCATGAAGATTGTTTACCACTTCAACAAAATTGGGATGAATACTAACCATTTTAAGATCCTGATTGTTTCTACTAGAAATGGTACCCTTGTTCTTAGGAACTTGCGTGGATGTGCTGCTTAGGAACAATCTGAGAGCTGGATGAAGAAGGGAGACAACATAATGAGTTATGCTTGGGTATATTTGTATAGAAGTTATATTGTTATGGATCCTTCAACATGAGGTGCTTGCTTAGGATCTTTTGCTAGCCAAAAATTTGTACTAAGTAGAGATACTACTTGTGCGTCCAAAACCCTTAAACCCAGTTTCTTGCCATGAGTGTACACCATATCTACCTATGGATTGAATAAGATCCTTCAAGTAAGTTGTCATCGGTGCAAAAAGCAATAAAAATTGCTCCTAAATACGTATGATCTTTTATTGTAAGGAAAAATAAGTGTTGTACGAACTTGTGATGGTAAAGAAATAAAAGCGACGGACTGCATAATAAAGGTTGCTATCACAAAGGGTAATACAACGTGACGTTCCTTTACATTAAGGGTTTGCACATCCAAAATTAAAAAGCGCATGACAACCTATGCTTACCTCTGTGAAGGGCATATATTTTACTTTCATGTATTTACTTTTATGCAAGAGTCAATAGTATTCTTTCTTAGTTCAACCTCAATTATTCTTTAGTTGGCAAGCATCATGTGGTGGGGAAATATCCAAGCATATATGGCCATTAAAATATATTTGATCATGAATTATTATTGTTGACAATTATCTATATGATAAATAAGTTGGGAGGCAAAATATTAAGCCCCTATCTTTCTCTGTGTTCGACGGATGCCATTTGCTCTAAAAATATGGTTTGAGTGTTAGCAATCATGGAAGACTGTATGATAGTTGAGTATGTGGAATTTGCTAAATCAAAGCTCTTACATAGACCCTTCCTGAAAATAAGATGAATTGCAATTGTTTGGTGACTGAAAGCATAGTCCGTTAGTTTTCAAGAAACTTTATGGTCTATACTTTAACATGTGAATAGCTTGTTACTTCATCATGAGAAGTTTTATGAGATGAGCTACTGTTTATGATATATAATGATGCTAGAAAAAGTGTTTGGAACTATCGTTGATCAAATTTATGCACTATCCTAGCATTCACACTTCATAAATTATTTCTTTTATCACTTACCTACTCGAGGACGAACAGGAATTAAGCTTGGGGATGCTGATACGTCTCCAATTTATCTATAATTTATGAAGTATTCATGCCATGTTTACAATATTTTTATATGGTTTTTGTATGATTTGATTAGAACTAATCCGGACTGACGCTATTTTCAGCAGAACTACCGTGTTATCATTTTTTTGTGCAGAAATAAAAGTTCTCGAAATGGGCTGAAAATTTATGGTGATTTTTTATGGACCAAAAGAGACCCCCGAAGCAGAAGAGCTGGGACAAGAAGTGGACGAGGAGGCCACAACCGCGCCCTACCCCCCAGGGAGGGTGCTTCGGGCTTGTGGGCCCCTCGGGCACCCCCTTGATGTGAGACTGACGCCAAAAATTCTTATAGATACCCAAACCTCCAAAAAGAAACCTAGATCGGGAGTTCCGCCGCCACAATCCTCTATAGCCACGAAAAACCAATCGGGACCCCGTCGCGACACCCTGTCGTAGGGGGAAACCATCACCGGAGGCCATCTTTATCATCCCGACGGTCTTCATGATGAGGAGGGAGTAGTTCATCCTCGGGGCTGAGGGTATGTACCAGTAGCTATGTGTTTGATCTCTCTCTCTCTCGTGTTCTTGAGATGACACGATCTTGATATACCGCGAGCTTTATTAATAGAGATGAATCATATGGAGTTTTCCCCTCTCTATCTTCTTGTGATGAATTGAGTTTTCCCTTTGAAGTTTTCTTATCGTTTTGAGTCTTTAAAGGATTTGAGAACACTTGATGTATGTCTTGTGATGGGATATCCGTGGTGAAAATGGGATGTTCTATTGATCCACTTGATGTATGTTTTGGTGATCAACTTGCGGGTTCCGTGACCTTGGGAATCTATGCATAGGGGTTGGCACACGTTTTCGTCTTGACTCTCCGGTAGAAACTTTGGGGCAATCTTTGAAGTTCTTTGTGTTGGATTGAACCTGATGAATCTAAAATTGTGTGATGCATATCGTATAATCAAGCCCATGGGTACTTGTGGTGACATTGGATTATCTAGGTGACATTAGCGTTTTGGTTGATGTGTATCTTAAGGTGTTATTTTAGTACGAACTCTAGGGTTGTTCGTGACACTTATAGGGATAGCTCATACGATTGATTGGAAAAGCTAACATTGAGGTGGTTTCGTACCCTACAATAATGTCTTCATTTGTTCTCCGCTATTTTTGACTTTGGAGTGAACTCTTTGTCGCATGTGAGGGATTTACATATGATTCAACTATGTCAGTATTGTTGAGAGAACTTGCAGTAGTGAAAGTATGAACCCTAGGCCTTGTTTTCAAGCATTGCAATACCATTTTTGCTCAGTTTTGTTACTTGCTACCTTGCTGTTTTTATCTTTTCAGATTACAAAAACTTATATCTACCATCCATATTGCAGTTGTATCACCATCTCTTCGCCAAACTAGTGCACCTATACAATTTGCCATTGTATTCGGTGTGTTGGGGACACAAGAGATTTCTTGTATTTGATTACAGGGTTGTTTGAGAGAGACCATCTCCATCCTACACCTCCCACGGATTGATAAACCTTAGATCATCCACTTGAGGGAAATTTGGTACTGTCCTACAAAAATCTGCAGTTGGAGGCCCAACAAAGTCTACAAGAATAAAGTTTCATAGTAGACATCAAGCAATATCTGAGTATTGACATTGGTTGCGACTATTAGAGCTTGCCAAGCTTCTGGAGGTGGAGGGTTAGACTGCTCCCCTTCATCATGACTCGGGTGTCGATGAGTTAGTGGAGCCATCCTCAAAATGGACATGAATATCAGCACACCATTGACAAAGATGATTGAAATAAGCTGAATCAAATGGCTTGAAATAAATTTGCAACGAAATATCATGAATTGCATTCAAATTGAAAATTAGTAAGAACACCTTCTCCAGGATCGTGATAACATCGTTAGATCTTGAAGCCACTGGAATAACACAACAAGGTATTGAGCTAAGATTTGCTTGGAACAAATGTATACCCTTATACATCTGTCGGAAGATGATCCTAGGTAACTACTAGAAATCCCACCTAAGAACTTTCGAAATCTTTAGTTATGCAATCGGGTCCACGGATACACAGAGTTAAATCCATCACTCAACTCCTACCAGTAATACTACTCTCCAATGTATCTCATCTGTCAACACACAACCAGAGGCCTCGGAAATTCATCTACATCAGACCCTCGTAATCACAACGATACCAAGCATGGCAGTACATCTGGATGTTCCCCTAGTACTAGGTGACGCCAAACTCCTCTCGCCACAAATAGTATTGAAACAAGTTCGAACATCCTCCGTCTTGAGATACTAAGGAAACTGAATGATAACGATGTGGCCAGAATTCCCCTGGAGCTCTATTCCCCGAAACAAAGTCAATTCACACACGAGGCACCAAGAACAAAATTCCTCACATTGACATCATAAGTTTCCAAAATACCCACGTGCTCCTAAAATTTTTTGAGTGAGAAGAGAGTAGAATTAAAATTCCTAAGTCAAGATTCCTCACCAGAGTATAGAAGAGGAGTAAAAGAATCCTACTCTTCGATATAACTAGACTCAAAATAGTTTTTCACTAGACTCGACTTGGCCAAGTTCGATCAAGTAAGGGGCTCCTATGGTCCGTATGGATCTGATTACCAACTTGTAATGACCAAAATGCGGTATTGCCCGACTATGGATGAAATCAAATGATAAAAGAAAGCAATGAAACTGTCTTGTTAGCCTAGGAACACAACCACGAAGCTCCCCTACTGATCCGAATACGTCGCGTACATACGCCCACGTTCCTCATCGTACTCCCATTGGAGCTGGGGCGCATCAACAAGATCAATATCATCAGTACCTGTACCTGTAGTGTTGTAGTAATCTGTGAGCCACGGGAACTCAGCAATCTCATAACCTGAGTACCGAGACTTTGTAAGCCAATGGGTGAGAAATAGTTAAGTGGTGAGGCTGCAACAATCACTAAGCATATATTTGGGCGGCTAACTTACGAGAACAAGAATAAATATGGTGGCCTACGCATAATGGTCATGCACTAGAATGATCACTAAGTGATCATGAACACCTACTTACGTCAACATAACCTCACCGTGTTCTCTTGGTTCATGTTTACGAGAAGAGACAGTCGCAGTTACGCACACAGTTGGTGTATTTTATTTGATTTTACTTCAAGTTTGCTATAACCGTGTGTTAAACAAATTTCCAAGTTGCCACATAATCGTGGGCACAACTTCTCGAAAAGATTAAACCCTACAGGGTGCTCCAACTTATCCATCACAAACTAACCACATGTCCCATGGAATAACCTTGACCGTAGAAAACGCGTGATCTCCTTGGAAATTCCGTTGGAAAACCTCGACCTCGAGATAGCCCAAAGTATCATCGGAATCCCTCGCACAAGACATTCGAGAAAGGTAAAACAAGTCCAGTAAAACCGCCCGACGTGTCGATGAACCCGATAGGAGCCGCGTATATCGTTCTCAGGACACGAGGATGAGCGATGGTTACTATGCCAGTCACTGAATTGCCCCGGACGTCGTTAATAAGTTGCTCTGAGTTGGACCAACACTCATGAGGAACACTGGCCCGGGGCTTGATTAATTATTCATGGGATCGCTAAGCCCTATGCATTTTAATTAGGTTGTTAAGCAAATACTATCAATTTTGGGTCTTGACAGACAAGCTTTATCCCTAAATGAATAGTCAAAGGAGTTCCCATAACAACCCCGAGCATGTTAGAAACGCAAAACATGGAAAATAACACCGGTAACAAGTAACTAGGATGGCAAAAATGAAACAAAACACCAGACAAAAGACCAAGCCTTTCACCTTAAGTGGCAACGATCTGGACGCCCGCATCCCACCATCCACTTTGTCTCCGATTTGCCAAAAAAACATGCCAAAATCGGACTGGTGCAAGACCGCTTTGGATGGTAAAATACGCGGTCTGGACGTATGCGAACGGTTTGAAGGTTGGTGTTGAAGACACTATGAGTACCGTTATCCATAGTATACCCTGTGAGTTCTTACCTTTTCCCTTTCTTGATTTGCATAGATATCACCGAGCATCCAGCCAATTATTCGATCCCTTAATTCAACAAGGGGCCAGGAAACAATAGTAAAACATTCAAGAAGATATGATGCGCAGCTCAATCTCGTTGTCACGCTCCACAAAGAGAAGGAGAAAACAATGAAGTCCAGTACCGACCTAGTCTCTGGATGCACTACTACTACTGGTATTAGCACCGGTGTATTATTATTTTTGTGGGCAAACTATACATATAGCAGGTCTGGATTTTTATACTGGCAGCTTTGTGTTAAGTGCAATGTTGTGGTTTACGCCTGGCTTTGTCGGCGTTGTGGATGTTACGACATAATTTAACGATCTATATCCTGCAATAAGTAGACCAGAAAAATCACACTTTATATTCGCGCCTGGGTTTTGAATCCATTTCCCCCTTGCAAGGGCGTACTAGCTTCAGTTTTTTTTTCCCCAAGCAATCACCAGAAGTTTTGCTTTTTCATTAAGAAGAAGATAATTTATTAATTTATTAAAAAAACTGACCGAAAACCTTCTAAAAGTTTCATGGGAAGATATCGGATCCCAAACCAAACCCGCGCAGACCTAACGGAAGTCTGAAACCCGCTACCGCTAACACGCAAGTTGTGATTATACTAATCCGTGAGCTTTTGATTACACTAGAAACACAGAATCAAGGAGGAATAAACCGGAATCTTGGCCCTTGGCCATTGCCAGGAGATAGCCGGCAGTAGAATAATCTATGTTCTCGGCAGGGATTAACTAACATAGCATTGTTGATTAGTGGAGCATGGTATTGGTACGATACGACGCTTGCGGCACAATCTGCCAATGGTCGAGCCGGCAGGCAGGGGTTGCTTGCTCGGTCTCTCTCTCTCACTCCCCGCAATACTAAATTTCCGTCCGTTTTCTGCCCCCTTTTCCTCTGCCGTGCTCCCCTAGCTTCCCCACCAGCAACCACGCAGATGGAGTAGGGCGTCCACTTGGAGTAGATTAGTCGGGCAATAATGCGGCACAGGTTAATTAATCCTCGGTGCTGCCTGCCTTTGATCGTCGAGTCATGAGAAGGCTGGATTAAAATACTACTAAGCTAGTTGTAAATTGGCCTGGTTTAGTTTAGCTCTCGCCTAACTTGACTTCTGACCAGGATTCACGTTCTCCTGAAACATCGATGTAAAGTGTGAGCCAGGCCTAGTCCTCCTTCACATCACAATTTGATATAAGGAAAATAATTGCTCGATTAAAGTTAGGCTTGATTTGTGACCGGGGCTTCATTAGGCCTTGTACAATGCAATATGATTAAGAGTGGTGTTAAAAATAAATATTATGTTAAGTCTATGTAGCCAATATAAAGCATACACCCCTTCGTCACGTATTGAGTCTTAAGTTCTATACTATCCTTTGACAAGTAATTTGCAATCATATTTAAGATGTGAAAGGTTGAAGAGCATGAACAGATTCTTCCATAAGAGACTAGTTGAGCAACATGAGAGAAAAATATGCTGAATAGCTTCCTCCTCATTGCAATAGCAATATTTACTGCCTTCATCCCAGTTTCAGCTCACCAGTTTATCTTTGTTAACACTGCCCATTTACAAAGGCACTACCATTTGAAAAAAGTAGTGGACAATATTTTCTAAATAATGTTCTTTGGAAGATGATGATTATTGTTTATGATATCGGTAAACATATTTTTGACTTAAACAACCTTACAACATGGAGGACAATTGGAAAAACAAAATGGGCAAATGCAAGCGACAACATTACCTGTTGAACCAAGTGAGCCATGTCGTCCATTTGTCACAAATAAGTATTTTCCCAAAACTAACTTCAGCAGCACCCCAATATAACACCCACAATCATGTTTTCTATTAGCATTATAGATAGTGTTCACTAAGTGGGCTATTCCAACACATGAATATTTTTAAAACTGCGTGTTGTTGACATTTTCATCCATAGAGCTGCTTCCACATAAGAATTAATGTTTGACCACCGTTCTTCCTTTAAAGAAGAGAGTTAGTGTGGGTTACGTATCCACTTGCGATCATCATCGAGAGTTCAAGATCCATGTCCTCTTCGATTCGCAGAGTTCTGAAAATGCAGTAAGAGAAGAAAAAGAAGCATAATTAGTGTCTTGTCCTCTTGAGCACCATATAATTAGAAAAACTACATGAATTTGGATTATATGGGAAAGCCAAATAAATTCCACCGATTGTTTTGGAGTGGATATTTCTTTGTTGCTTCAAGGCATCGAACGAAGTGCAAATGAATCGTACAAAAAAATTGTTAGGATTACGATCCTATGAGCCAAACGTGCACTAAATAAAAAATTCCAATGATTCAAAAAGAAATTCCACGAAATTCCAAAAAGTTACACTCAACCAA
This sequence comes from Hordeum marinum, assembly GCA_022496015.1. Taxonomy (NCBI): domain Eukaryota; kingdom Viridiplantae; phylum Streptophyta; class Magnoliopsida; order Poales; family Poaceae; genus Hordeum; species Hordeum marinum. Next base: position 364,105,211 of record CM039673.1, on the reverse strand, counting down.
GATAATCATTGTTCATGTTTTCCAAAGGAGACATGGTCTCTTTTATTCCTGGCACCGTGGGTTTGTCCGCTCACGCGATCAACGTGCCCGATCGGGCCATAAGTCACAATCATGCCGTCTTAAATTGCCCGGCGAACGGTCAAATGAACTCACCGGAGAGGAGAGCCAAGCTAGAAAAGAGAAGAAAGAAAGAATGTATTCGGAGTTTTCGGGAACTACTCCAGGCCCCTATGCCATTGGCATTGCCATGTATGGTCCGGCAGGGAGGCAGCTACCAAACCAAAGGTCGCTCTCTGCTTTTGGTTTCTCATTCAAAATCCCAGAGCAATGAGAATCGACGGGACGAGACGTACGCAAAACACCGAGAGACAGACTGTGCGTGGGATTCGTTCGACGGACAGCGACACGCCCACTACCCTTTGGCTCCGTCGTCGTCTCTTGTTCGGTTCTTCTTCCCTTGTTTGGCGTCACTTGTTTTTTCACATGCATCTTCTCGCCCAAATGTGCTGATGAAAATATCAGAATTAGTTGCACGAGCTCCCCTGATATTTCCATCTTCTAGTTCGAGCAAAAGCTTATTCCACGGGAAAATTACCAGGTCAACACGTACGACGCGCCTCATTTTCCAACACAGGGAAGGGAAGCTGCTGGTTGCAACAGTCCACGCCACCAACTTGGCACTGTGCCGCACTGAATTTGGCAGCACACCGGGATGGAATTGAATTACTAAAACACATGAAAGAAACCATTCATTTGTTCATTTCTCTTGGATTCTCCACTCCCCTCATCGCGTCCACGCGTCAACGGCGCCGCTGCCCCGCTCCCGCGGATGGATGGATGGATGGATGGAGTCGAGCGAGCACTGCGCTGCACTGGTCCAGCCGGCCGCGTTGCTGGGCCTTGCAATGCAATTGCAGCCGCTCGCTGGTGTCACATGCGCCATCGTATATTCACATGGCTGGCTGGCTGCACGCGCGCCCTTGCTGTGACAGCTTGCTTGCTTGGGGCTACGTACAGAAAGGAAGGAGGCGTACGTAAGGTGGTGGTCTGCCTCTGCTTTAGTTGCCGCGACATGACTGGCTCCGTGGTGGGTGCGGTTGCATGCCGGGTCGGTGAGGGACATGCTAATGGGCTATAGGCAGCACAGCAGCTACTACGCCCGTGGCCGGGCGCCGGAGAGATCTCACCGCATTTTGGCCGGTCAGGCGAGCCAAAAAAGGAATGGAGAGGAAGTGTCGGCGTGGAGCTGGGACGGCCTCGCGCCCGTGGAGCAGAAGATCCCCGGGCCGTGCGGGCGGCACTGGCACTGGCAGCGAGCGAGCGAGCGAGCGTGACGACACGACGCGGCGGAGTACGCTGCGCCCATCACGAAAGATTCGCGCGGCCGGGGCGGAGGAATGCAGATTACTACTGTTTGGGTGGCGGGTCCGCTGCCACTGTGGTTCGGATCCGATCCGTGCCGTGGAGGTGGCATGCCTCCTCCAACAGGGCGTGTTTCTCGTGTGGCGTGGGTGCCGTAACGGGAAAGCCGTGCGAGGCGTCTGCAGCAGCAGCAGCAGCGCCAGCCACCGATCCGTCGCCATCAAGATCCATCCAAGGCCACAGGAGAACACGGGCAAAACAGGGGAGACTCTCGCTCCGCTCCGGTGAAACCAAAGCAAATGCAGATCCTATCCGCACTGCCGACCCACCCAGACCCAACCCAACGCACCCGCACACGTACCGCTCGCCCATCCACCCGTGATCCGGCTGTCTCCCCGTCCCCTCTGCCTCCTCGGCCTCGTGCAGCTCCCCCTCCCCTCCCCTCCCCTCCCCTCCCTCCTCCTTCGACCGCGACCGCGACCGCCGCTCGCTGTCAAAACCCAGCCAGCCCAGCACACCAGTCGACTCAGTCACGAGCAGCCAAATCCCAAGCCAAGCCAACCCACACACCTCACCTCACCTCACCCTCCTCCCTCCTCTCCTCCTCACCGCACACGCTACACGCCACCTCCTCCCTCCCCGGCTCCCTTCCCACGCCGCCCCGATCCCCTTGCCCTCCCCCGAGAGCAGCCCCCACGTGACCCGGATCCGACCGCCCCCCGTCCACGGCCGCGCAATTCGCGGGAATTCCTCGAGGCCCGGCCGCAAGCAGATCCATGGAGCTGAGCCGCCCGCGGCGTCGACGCTAGCGCATCGCGAGGAGCTCCTGGTTCCGTCGCTCACGGCCGACAATTCTCCCACCGTTTGGCTCGGCGACGATGCAGATGGCGAATCCCTCCGCGGCCGGTGCCCCAGGTTCGATTTGCCGCCCCTCTCTTGTCGCAGTTTCCGTCGATGCGATTTTCGCCTTTCGGGGAGCTGCTTTGGTAAAAAGTTGGTCCGATTTCTCTCTCATGGTAAGTTAGGCCTCACCCGGAGTCAGAGGCGGTAGTCGATAAGTGGACTCGACTAGTTGACTGCTTGTGCAGGAAATTTAGCGAGACTTCATCTAGCTTGAGTCGATGCCGATAAATAGACACAATTGTATGCCAGCCTGTCCATGTTTATCCGAGTAAATCGCCCTCTGTTCGGAGTAATCACGATGTTTGTGCAATTTTCTATGTTTAGTACCGCAAATCTTACGGAGTGATGGTTTGCTCTCTCGTACCGATGCATGCGATTTGAATTGTGATTCACTTTTTTCCCCTTCCGAAGCGTGATCCATTCAATTGGAAAAGTATGGATATTCTTGTGACTTGGTATTTTTCTATTTTTGTTAATATGCTTGATTTGTGTTGACCCACCAAGCTGACCCGCACTGCGGATAAATAGGACTATCGGACACTTCAGCTGGGTATATTCTTGTGCTTGAACTTTTCTAATTATGATTAGGAAAATCATGATAAATGATTAAATTTTGACAATCGGAAATTTAGAAAGCAAATAGTGTCGTACCATGTATCCTTCGTCTCTGCTAATATTGTAAATCAATTGCTTCCATGTAGGAATCTTTAGTGATGCACTATTCCGGGAGCTATGGCATGCTTGTGCCGGTCCCCTGATCACGGTACCCAGACAAGGCGAACGAGTCTATTACTTTCCCCAGGGTCATATGGAACAGGTACTCACCGGCTTATACATCTTTCTACCTGTCTCATTTGATCAATTCTTCTTGGTAGATATAACGTTTTTCTCAAACTGATCATGATTTACTGTATAGCTTGAGGCATCTACAAACCAGCAGCTTGACCAGTACCTGCCGATGTTCAACCTACCATCCAAAATCCTATGCAGCGTGGTCAACGTTGAGCTCCGGGTCAGTGTCTTTTTACCTACCTGCTGCAACCTCTTTGCTTAGAGCGTCTGGGAAATGGTTGGTCTAGCTATGCAGCTAGAAATGTTATTCTTTGCTAACCGGCTGAACTCTGTAATGCAGACGGAAGCTGATTCAGATGAAGTTTATGCTCAAATTATGCTGCAACCAGAGGCTGATGTGAGTCTTCCTGTTTAAACCATTGCTAACATGCAAATGGCTCATATTACTTTCCAATGTACAATCTTATGCCCTTTGCATGTTGCAGTGTACTTAATTAGTTCAGTCTCATGTTCCTCTTTACATGTACATTCATTAATCTCCCCATTTGAATCCCCTTAATTAGCGAGGTGAACTCACAAGCTTAGGTCCTGAGCCACAAGAACTCGAGAAAGGCACTATACATTCCTTTTGCAAGACACTGACTGCTTCGGATACGAGTACGCATGGTGGTTTCTCTGTTCTTAGGAGACATGCTGAAGAGTGTCTTCCTCCGCTGGTTAGCATTGAAAGCATTTTTTTACTCCACTTGATGTCTACACAATTTCTGGCTTATTGAATGGTAGGGTTGCTTTGCAGGACATGTCTCAGAATCCACCATGTCAAGAACTGGTAGCCAAAGATCTCCATGGAACTGAGTGGCATTTTCGTCACATATTTCGGGGTGAGTTTACAATTTGAGCATTCAGCTTGAAGCCCCTTTGAACTTCCCGCCGCTGTGTTCTTATTATTTATTTATTTTGGTGTAGCACTTCATGTCACAATAGAATGCTGAATTCTTACCACTGCAGAAACTTCCAGCATACACTGATTCATTACTTCATGACTATGTGTGAACTCTCTCTACCTCTGTCTGGTTCTATCTCATGCTTTCTGGTGCTTTGTGTTTCAGGACAACCTAGGCGACATCTACTTACGACTGGCTGGAGTGTCTTTGTTAGCTCAAAAAGATTGGTTGCTGGTGATGCATTTATCTTTCTGAGGTACACAACACAACACTGTAATCTTGTCACATGGAGGCATTTTTTATACATTTGCACCTCTCCCCTGTCTCGGCTTAATTCTGATGAATAGTAATAAGTAATATTCATATCATTTGCAGAGGTGAAAATGGCGAGTTGCGGGTTGGAGTAAGGAGGCATATGAGACAAGTAAATAACATGCCATCATCTGTCATATCAAGCCACAGCATGCATCTTGGAGTCCTTGCAACAGCCTCCCATGCAATCTCCACTGGGACCCTCTTTTCTGTTTTCTATAAACCCAGGTAAGGTTCAACCAGTTTTCATCTTTGTTATGCTCGTTGATGCATGGTAATGGTTATTTCTGGCAACCAAGCAGTAATGCAAGATATAAGACATTATAGATAATGCAAGATAATAAAGATTTTTTTTCGCAATTTTTACTTAATTGCTATGGCAATTCCTTATGTATGTTGTACATTCTGCTTAGGTGTGAGATATAACTCTTGCTCATTTGGTCTATTATACCTGTTATGCATTTACGTCTGAGAATTCACCCAACTAATGTTTCTTTTTGCTGAAGTGGGATGGTATTAGTAATGAGTATTAACAATTGGTGAATTATATTTTTTCCATACAATTTGGTGTATAAGGCTTAACGGACCTCTTTGATTTTGTTTCCAGAACAAGTCAATCTGAGTTTGTGGTGAGTGTTAACAAGTACCTTGAAGCGAAGAAGCAGAACATTTCTGTTGGAATGAGATTTAAGATGAAATTTGAAGGTGATGAAGCTCTTGAAAGAAGGTAATCTAGGGTTGCTTTTGACAAGAGATGTTGGCTTTGTTCCAGCCATCTAGATGGATATGACAAACATTTCTCTGGTTACAGGTTCAGTGGAACAATTATTGGTATTGGGAGCACGCCGATGATGTCAACATCTCCATGGGCAGATTCTGCTTGGAAATCTCTGAAGGTATGAACATTTTGTGTTTTTGAGGGTTCAACTAGAACTACAGTTTCTCTGGAGTGCTTCTAGTGGTGCATTATCCTGTTTACATGTCTGCTTTTCATATCTGATTCTGTCCTGTAATTATTGCCAGGTCCAATGGGACGAGCCTTCATCCATTCTTCGTCCAGATAGAGTTTCACCATGGGAATTAGAGCCACTTGATGCAGCTAATCCACAACCCTCTCAACCTCCACTGAGAAATAAGCGACCCCGACTTCCAGCTTCACCTTCTGTGGTTCCAGAACTTGCTCCAAAATTTGGTAAGATATATGAACTCCTTAGCACCTGTTACGATTAAATATATGTGGTCTATGGATGCAATGCTCAGCTCTCAGTCATGAATATCCTTGTGTTTTACATATCTAAGCTGGCGCTATTTGTATCAGGACTATGGAAGCCCCCAGCTGAACCAAGCCAGACCCTCTCATTTTCGGAGCCACAACAGGCTCGAGGGTTATTTACTAATTCACGCTTCTCATCATCATCAAATGTTGCATTCAATCAGTTCTACTGGCCAGCAAGAGAATCAAGAGAAGACTCTTATGCTGCAAGTACTAACAAAGTCACTGTTGAAAGAAAGCTTGAACCAACTGCTGGTGGTTGCAGATTATTTGGAATTGAGATAAGATCTGCTGTGGAAGAAGCACAACCCGTGGTTACTGTTTCAGGTGATGGTTATGACCAAACGGCTGCATCTGTAGACGTAGATTCTGGTGAGCTCTCGCAGCCATCCAACTTTAACAACTCTGGTGCCCAAGCAGCAAGCAGTGAGCGTGCTCTTCTTGAGACCCAAAGTCGCCAAGTTAGAAGCTGCACAAAGGTTATAGTTGTCACATTTTGAAGATGCTCAACTTTTAATTCTTGTAGCATTCAGGATAATTAAATACTGATCCTCATTATGATTCCTCCTCTAGGTAATTATGACAGGAATGGCAGTTGGAAGAGCAGTGGACTTGACAAAGCTATATGGGTATGTTGATCTTCACCGCAAGTTGGAGGAGATGTTTGATATACAGGGGGAGCTATGTTCCACACTCAAGAAATGGCAGGTTGTTTATGCCGATGAAGAGGATGATATGATGCTTGTTGGGGACGATCCTTGGGAGTAAGAACCCTTATCACTGTCTGTGAATGGATGCAGTTTTCCTATATCCAAGTCCTAATCCTACTCTAATTCATGTTGTTGCAGCGAGTTTTGCAGCATGGCGAAAAGAATATACATTTATACATATGAGGAGGCCAAGCAATTGGCACCGAAGACCACCAAGCTCAGCCGTGTGAACTCATCACATGAATCGGTCGCTCCGCAGAGTGGCTCAGACTGTCCAGCCTCGTTTGCCAATGCAGATTGCTGAATGCTAAGTTGCTAACTTTGCTCTAGTTACGCTCTTTCTTCCTTTGATCTATCGGGGAAATTGCCCATGATCATCTACTCTACTCGGGAGAGCTACTTATGATTCGTTCACGGACAAAAGACATTGTGTGCGTTGCTGTGGTGGGTTTGGTCATGTGTCAGCAAGGAATTCCTGGAAGGGGCATTCTGGCATTTCGTGACGTTTCACGTCGCCAGTTGGTTTTATGCGAGAACTGGCAGTGAGCCGCAGTATGCATATTACCCTAGACCCTGCTTTCTTTGCTTGCTACTCTAGTAAATAGGCGTATGTATATATTGATGTTTGGGTTTTTGCATTGATGCGATTCAGCAATTGTTACTTTTAGCAGCGGCAGCACCTTTTCGCTAGTGGTGGCGGTGGTTAGTATGTTTCTTGTATCGTGTATACCTTTCTCCCTCGTGGAAGCCATCTGTATATATCTAAGAAGTAAAGTTGTGTTTTATGGTCTTTGGCATCTGTGCCTTTCGCTTTCTTTCGAGATAGGCATCTGTGCCTTTCGTTCCCTGAGGTCCAGTGTGCTATGTCAACTTCCTATACGGGAGAAGCTATGTCGGAATGATCGCCCTCCCACTAGGGCCTGTCTGCCTTAAGGGGAAGGCAGGACATGTCTTGCAAAATACTCCCTCCGGTCCCAGAATTCTTGTTTTAGGTTTGTTTGTGTATACATTTGTTAAATTTAGATGTACATTAAATACATCCGTGTCTAGACAAATCTATTCTTAGGTTTTGTTTAGGTTTATCTACATATGATGTATACACATGTACATTAGATACATCCATATCAAGACCAATCTATGTCTTAGGTTTGTCTAAGTTTATCAAAATATGTATGTATCTAATTACGTTTTAGTGTTAGGTACACTCGTATCTACTAATTCTAGGATGGAGGTAGTATGAAGTTAGGGCCTCGTTTGGATTGTAGGAATTCTCAAGGATTTAGAACTTGTGGATTTTTCTCCTATGGGCCAAATTACTACCGGATCATTTCCTATGGCCCCCAATTCATATGAATCTTAACACGAACTCAAACTGTATTTTACCAAAGTAAGTATATTAAAAGTTCAACGCTCTTCGACTCTCTTTACCCTTTCGCGTCGATCCACAAAAGAAATCATGTTCGTCATCTGTGCATTATCCAAAGGCGCATGTTGCACAATTCATGTATTTTTAGATGTAGTAGGATTTCAGAGTACATGACATCTCAATCCTACTTTCTCATACTATTTTTTTAAATTTCTGCATCCCAACCCTACCTTTTCATATTCCTATGTTCAAATTTCTACAACACCAAGAGAAATGGGTATCATGAAATGCGATAGATAACACATAGAGAAATGGGTATGAGACCCATATGTCTTACACCACAGTAGTACGCCATCTTCAACACTGACTCTCACCTGCAACCGTCCGTACAACATCTTCAACACTGACTCTCACCTGCAACCGTCTGTACAACATGGTCCAGACGTATTTTGTCATTCAATGCGGTCATGCATCAATCCATAGGTCGGTCCGGGCGTGTTTTTCCCCGTAAATTAGAGACGGATAGGGGGGGGGGGGGTTGCAAGCATCCACCGAAAACCACCCCCTTGCTCGCGTGCATTCTCACCCGTCCGTAGCTGCCCACATTAATGCCTTTGTAGAGTGTCCGCTCCGCATTGACGCCTCCAAGGTGGATGCGACCTCTCACTGTCGCGTTGAAGCGATGCATCAACCAAGAAAGTGCCGCTTGTTGCATGCCTCCTCGCCGCATTCAAACTACTGCACACTGCCCCTCTTTCTCCATTAAACACACGTGTGTGCCGAGAAACTGTAGGATCCAAAGTATGTCTAGAGGGTGGATGATTAGACTACTTGACCAATTAAAATTCTAGCATTTTCCCTATTTTAAAGGTTGGCAAGTTTTAGCAATTCTATCAAGTCAAGCACACCCTACACAGGCAAATCTAAGAGTATAGCAACGGAAAGTAAAAGACATGCAAGTGTAAGTAGAGGATAGGGATAGGAAGATCAAACGCAATGGGGACTCAAAGAGTTTTCCAGTGGTTCCGATATGTGCTGTTATCGTACGTCCATGTTGATGGAGACTTCAACCCACGGAGGGTAGCGGTTGCGTGAGTCCACGGAGGGCTCCACCCACGAAGGGTCGACGAAGTAGGAACCTCGTCTATTCCATCACGGCTTACGTCCACGAACGACTAGCCTCACTCGGGGTAGTTCCTCACAAAGTAGGCGATCTCCTTGCCCTTACAAACTTCTTGGTTCAACTCCACATGAATTGGAGGCTCCCAAGTGACACCTAACCAATCTAGGAGACACCACTCTTCAAAAGGTAATAGATGTGGTATGGATGATGAACTCCTTGCTCTTGTGCTTCAAAAGACAGTCTCATCAACACTCAATCACTCTCGCATAGATTTGGCTTGGTAGAAGAGATTGATTGGATGGAAAGCAACTTGGGGAGACTAGAAATCAAGATTCATATGGTTGGAGTGGAAGATCTTGATCTCAACACATGAGTAGGTGGTTCTCTCTCAGAAAATGAATGGGGAAAGTGTTGGCTTGTTCTGAGTGCTCTCTATGCGAATGAGAGGGAGGTGGACGGGTATATATAGCCATCTCCAAAAATCCAGTTGTTACAACATCATTGCCCAACTCGGTGAAACGGAAGAAAAAACTCGGTTACACCGACTAGTGCAAAAGGTTACAACTTTCGGGTTCTCGGTGAGACCGATATATGGATTCTCGGTGAGTCCAATTCGATTGACTAGGCAGTTCCTCACTTCGATGACACTGATTAGCAAAACTCGAAAGTTCCGATTTTTAGCAAATAGATACCAGAAGGTTGGTCCATGCTTTTGGTTGTACCGAACCAAAACTTGGTTGCACCGAGTTCCTAGGGTTTGGCTTTGAAATCTGTCTAAGGAAAATTCGGTAAGACCGATTGTGGAAAGTTGGTGGCACCGAATTTGACTTTTGGGAATTAGACAGAATATATTATGGGAGAATTCATGAGGTTTTTGGGTGGCTAATCTCTAAGCACTTGAGCAACTAGATCATCATAGATAATTCACCCCTTTTTAATAGTATTGGCTTTCCTATGGACACAAGTGTGATTTCTCACATAAATGCAAAATGTAGTCTTAAAGCTTTTACCAATTGATGTTCCAAGCATCTAGGGGATCTCCTCACAATCCTAGCAAATCCATTCATTGAACTTTTCCTAAAATATACTTGATAAAATCATTAGTCCAATGAAATATATGTTGTTATTAATTACCAAAACCACATAGGGAAAAGTTGTTCTTTCAATCTCCCCCTTTTTGATAATTGATGACAACATATAGATCAAAGCTTCGACACAAAATATAATCGATGTATAGCATCATCGCTTTGAGAAGTATGTGATAAGCAAGAGCTCCCCCAAAATTTGTGCATTATTTTAAATTTGTGTTTGAATGCAAAATCACAATCGATTAGGATCATGGCCACTCTTCCTATCACATACATCTTGGTGGTGCGCAAAAATGATATGAATGGATTACAATGCACATAACACCAAACATGAGTGAATGATTGTCATATGGATATCACAAGGATAGAAAATAGTAACATCAATCACAAAGCATATGATCAAACACCATGAAGTTTAAGATGAACAAAAGATAGGCCAAATGTTTTCAAAATCAAGGAGAAGCATCAAGAGCAACACACTCTTTCTTTCTCTTGAAGCCCTATGATCTATACAATTTCTCCCCCATTTGGCAACAAGTTACCAAAAAGTTTGAAAGTATAAAGCTAAGCGTCTCTATGGGCATGGTCTCCTCCATGGGGCGATGAAGCTGCTCTGGTAGTCATGGAAGGAGTCGATAGGAGAGCGCCCGTGAATGCTTCTGCAGAAGCCCTATGGGTTGGTGGAGTTGACACTCGAGGTGCTGAAGGAGGCACAGTAGAAGTAGAAGCTCATGCAGACACCGAGGGTCTCACATCCTAAGCAGGCACAACAACAGATCAAGCCTGGGTACTGAACTGAGTCTGGACTGGCAGTGTGGGGCTCTCATCATCATCATCTGAGCTAGGAAATGGAACTGCATCTACCTCTTACTTCAGCTGGCTGACCGTGGTGGTCAGCTCTGTCACCTTGTTGTCCAAGTCATGAAATTTTGTTTCCACAATCCTCTCAAGGCTCTTATGATTCTACAACAGCTCGGTGATGTTCTTTTCCATTCCCTAAATGCTGCTAACAAGATAGGCCATTTGATCGCTCTTCGTCTTCACGACCGAAGCACTAGTGGCTCTTGCTGCTTCTACCTGGGCCTCAACCTCAATATCTGCATGTGCAGTCGATGACGTGGGATGAGATGGATCCATCACTACAACATTATCCTCAAAGTTTGGTTGGAGGGGCAGGTGTGGTCCATCAAGTAGATATTGGCTCTTTCCAACTTTGGAGTTGATGATCATCTAAATGTATGGAGCACATCCACATGATCTCTTCTGGTCAGCAATTGTCCTCTTGATGGTCTCAACAATCAGATCCGTCACTCTAAACCTAGTGTGGCTGTCCACATGACGCGACATGTTGATGGAGTATCCACGGATCACCTTGTCATCTCCACATTTGTGCATCAAAGTGTGTCTCAATATAGTGTTGGAGGTAGTAAGTCCAGCTTGCGGAAAGTAGACTGATCCAAGCTTGTGGGTCTTCATGTATGCCTTTTGGAATGAGATTGTACATATTTTCCATGGAGTTGTGATTCGTTCAGATCACCTTCTTGCACCTTTGGGGCTCCTAAGATGGTAGCCCATTCATCAACAGTTGACTAGTATCTTGGTGCCTTCAGTCATCCACACAATCTTTCCATTTGGATAGAAATGTGTAGTGGAATAGAGTTGCATGATCATCTCATCATTCCAGGCATTCATTTCTTTGCCAACAAACTCACCAATTTCAATCATCTTGAATTTCTCCTGGACATGAGGGAGTAGTCTTGATTTGACTTGATGAACTTCCAATCAATGAATCTCATATTACTAACAGCTAGACTCTTGTCAAGCAGAACAGTCTCACATAAGTCATGTTGCTCCTTGGTGTGAAAGCGAGCATCAACAATAGTCCTTCTCCTCACAACATATGGATCACCGGCTCTTCACTTCCCGAGACCTTGATCTTTCGTCTCCTTCATGTTCTCTGCAATGGGATGGTCATCATTGTGATCAGGCAGGTGACCAACATCTTCTTCTTCATCTGCCGCATCTCTGGAGTTAGAACCCTTGTTCTTGTCCGCAATAGGAATATCTCTTGTTGTCCTCTTGGGCTTGGAGGAAGATGGCTTGGCTTTGGGAGCAGTGTGTTTAGCCTTAGGAGCATGCTTAGGCATAGCATCTGCCATCAACTTCCTCTGCTTGGAAGGAGGAGGGTTAGCAACTGGGACCTCCTCTTCCTCTTCATCATTCTCTCTAGGGCCCTCATACGTGGAGGTTGGCCTCCCAACCACATGGATGGTTATCTTCCTTATCTTCTTACTTCGCTACTTAGCCATAGACTTTGATTGCTTGGAAGTGTTTGGGGACTCAATAGTAAGTTTCATTCCACCCTTGGCAGACTTAGGAGCCTTTCTGCCTTCAGTGCTTGCATACTCCTTTCTGACAGGTTTCCTCTTGGATGTAGCATCATCACGAATGAAGTCAGCATCCTCCTCATCAGAATTTCTCTTCTTCCTAGCCCTGGTGGTTGCCTTAGGCAAGCCATGAGAACTTGAACTTCCGGGGTCTAAGAAACTTGCTTCAGAACTAGTGACTGCATCAAGATCAACACTTTGCTCTTTGAGGTCATTTTGGCTGTCATCTGATCCTGGCATGACTGATCACTGACCCTGTGAATTAGATATAGAGGAGCACAATGTATGAGCATCACAAAATTTAAAAGTTTTTGCAATTTGAACTCGAAAAGTTAGTACTAGGTTCATAGTATGAAGTTTTAGTTCCACCGAGTTTTAAATTTTGGATCCTCTGAGGCAACAAAAAATGTTAACAGAAACTTGGACACACAGTTCGGTTTCACCGACATATGACTCGGTCTCACTGAAGTTGTGCTAAAAAAACCTAAAACTTCATTTCGGTGACACCGGTAGGAACTTTCAGTTTCACCGAGAAGTCCTTTGTGCTGCGGGTGAACCCACATCGGTGACACCGAGATGTTTCACCTCGGTGACGAGAAAATTTATACAGTGGAAACCTAACTCTAAATTTTCTCGTTCAACCTATTTCTAAGGGATTTTCTCATAGATAGAAGTATTGCAAATCGTGCCAAGAGGTGAAAAATATCCTAATGCGCATGAATCAGATTTGGAGTGCATAAGGGATCGAGGATTACTCTAACTTGGCGGATCCTCTCTACGATGGCAACGACGGGGTCGATTTCGTTGACGGTGACGGATTCCAACAGCGAGAGTGCATGGGAAATGATGGAGATCGTCTGGAGACGCAGGAGGCGACAATAGTGGGGTGTGGGGGCTCTTTATTTGAAGTAATTTTCAAAGTACAGACCCACAGACATATATATATACCCACCTGATGTCGGTGACACCGAGCCAGAAATATCGGTTCCTCCGAGATGTGTAACTGCCAGTCGATGGAACAACTTAGTGACGCCAAGATTTTTAGACCGATGGTACCGAGGTAGAAAACTAGATCAACCCTGGTGCTTCGGTGGAACTGAGTTTTAAGTATTGGTCACACCGAAAATAACTTGGGAGGTTTTGGAAGTCGACCCTTGTCAAATCGATGACTTCGAGTGCTCCTCATCCGGAGGGCCCGAAAAGTGCTTGCTCAAATTTTGTGATGGAGCATGAATAGAATTTGAGACGAGAAAGCATAGATAGCTAGAGGGAGTACTTAGGCATTCTTGTACATCCAATTGGCCAAAAAAAATAAAGCCCAAATAGAACAACAATTGGATGTCATCGAATGAAAAAATAGATGCATACCATCATGCTCACACAATACGATGTCAAATAAAATATGTCAAACATGCATAACTACTCTAGTGTCTACCAAGAACTTTGGCAATGATAGAGTCATCTATATATGAGTATACTGACTTAGGAGCCAAGCAAGAATACTTGATCATAGGTCATACTCATCGTTTAAGCACAAGCGGGGTTGCTACTTTTACATAAAGATTTTAATGTGTTCACATCTTGTGGGATGCTTTGACTCAAGTCTTAGAGTAAAGCCCCCCCCTTGATGTGACATCCCGGCTAAGAGGGACAAACTAACCTTGGGTTTTGTCATTGCAGACCTCATGGAGGTGAAGTAGTAATGGATGCTCATTGTTGATGAAGATCATCTGTAATTTGGAGCTATCCTTGTTGTTTCTTACTCTTCTCACCTACATGGGTTAGTCCCACACAAGGAACAAATACAAGGATATCTATGGCCATGGAATGTAATACATGTGTGATGATGTCCATTGATCTATTAATTACCTTGTCCCTTGCTTACCAATGAGGGAACTCGTGACTCCTTGAACTATTGCATAATGTTGGAGTTGATTGCACTAGTTCTTGCCAAAAATGAGTGTGAGTGAAATTTGTTGGCAGAGTCACCCCTCGAGAACTTATCTAGTTCTTCTTCTTGGGGACCCTTATCAATTTGATGGGAATCCTTGGAGTTGAAGTAGCACTTTATGAAGTAGAGCTTGTGGTAGCCTTGGGAACCCACTTTACCATGTCTTGTGATTCTTATTCGAATGAGCCAATCTCCTCTTAAAGCTTGTCTTTGCCCTTGACCTTGTGGTTTTGTGGTGGAAGATCATCTTGAGCTTTGGTTTCCTTAGCGAGAGTAGGATCATACTTATCCTTTTGGGGAACAAACTTTGTCTTGGGGTATTGATGTTCTTCCCATTCAACTCCATTGGCATTGAACTTCCATTCAAAACCAATACCTTTGTTCTTCCGATGCCATCCTTGCTTGTGCACAATCTCCTCAAATTGCTTACTTCCGACAAGACTCTTGTAAACACCTTTCTATATATTTCCTTTCAATGAATTATTTTCTTGCTCAAGTGTAACTTGGCTAAAAGAATCATTAGTGGAATCAATAGTACTACTAGAAGCAACATCATTTGATTTAGCATTTGTATTGTTGCTACTACATGAAGCACCTTTCTTGCCTTTGTTACTAGTTTGATTAGATTTAACTTGTGGTACAAATGTAGACAAAAGTAACCGTTTGGCAAGACAAGAAGCACTCTTCTTTCGAAGATTATCATTTATAGCTTTAAGAAACTCATGCTCTTTCTCTAAATTTACCTTCTCGAAATGTAGCTTCTCATGAGTTCTTAAAAGATCTCTATTGTTAGAGCGCATTTCTCCATGTGTAGTTTTGGTAATTGATGACATCCCTATGGAGTAATGGTTGCCTTTATTTATATTCCAAGGATTTTTCCATAGGCATTTCTTGAAGTCCATTTGTTGGTTTCAAGGAGTTTATGTGATGACCAAGGTAGTATTCAAGGATTTATCCAAAGATTGGTCATGTGATAGTTGAGCTTATTGCAAGCATGTCTTGAAGAAGAAGATTGTGGGAACATTCATGGTACCTTGAAGACATCATATTTATGAAGATAGAAGATAAGATACTAGGTTGATCAAGACTAAGTCAAAGAGTGATTCAAGTTTATCAACACACAAAGCATAGAAGATGTACCAAGTGGGATCAAGTGATCTCATGGTATGGTAAGTATTGTCCATTACGCTTTATGTACTAACCCGTGATCTTTGTGAGTGTTCTTTGTGGGGTTAGGTATGTTTCCATGGGCATGCATCAAAAGGAAGATCTTATACAACCCATGGAGGATGGCATCAAGTTGTGGTCGACATCACGGTTGAGGTGTGCAAGGTCAAGTGGAGCATCACGAAGAGATCACATGCTTGACGTCCATTATGGTGATAATGGAAATGTGAAGATGTGCCAAAGTGAGGCTCACCCATAGTGGAGTATGGGGGAGAAATCTACTAGTATTCATCGAGCCAGCACAATCAAGAAAGATGGTCCATCTTGAGGAGGATAAGTGTCGGGGAACGTTGCATGGGAAACAAAACATTTCCTACGCTTCACCAAGATCAATCTAGGAGATTAGCATCTACGAGAGGAGAGATCGGATCCACATACCCTTGTAGATCGCTAAGCGAGAAGCGTAAAGAAACACAATTGATGTAGTTGAACTTCTTCGCGATCCAAATCGCAAGCCGTCCAGCGATCCAATCACGACCTAGCGTCGAACGGACGACACCTTCGCGTTTAGCACACGTACAACTTGATGATGATATCCGCCTCCTTGATACAGAAAGTAAGGGCGGAGAGGTAGATGGGTTCTCCGGCAGCACGACGACATGGCGATGATGGTGGTGGAGCTGATCTAGCAGAGCTTCGCTAAGCAAAACTGAACCAATCTAGAGGAGAAGCAATCTATGAGGGAGGGAGAGGCTGCGCCATGGCTTAAGGTGCTGCAACTCTCCCTTCCCTCACATATATATAGGGGGAGAGGAGGGGCCCAGCCACCCTAGAGTTTCCCCTAGGGTTGGTGCAGCGACCGAGGGGGTGCCTTGCCACCCAAGGCAAGGGTCGGCGACCCCCTTTGTCTTGCCCCCACCCTTCCAGCCGCATGGGCCTTGGTCGGAGGTGCGTCCAGCCCACTAGGGGCTGACACGCACCCTCTCATAGCGCATGGGGCCCTTCGGGTAAGGTGGACCCTCTCGGTGGACCCCAGAACCTTTTCGACACTCCCGATGAAACCCGTGAGAACCCCGAAACCATTCCGGTGCTCGAAGATCAACTTCCTATATATCAGTCTTTACCTCCGGACCATTCTGGAACTCCTCGTGATGTCCGATATCTCATCCGGACTCCAAACAACCTTCGGTCACCAACATATATAAGTCAACAATACCGAATCGTCACCAAACGTTAAGTGTGTAGACTCTACGGGTTCGAGAACTATGTAGACATGACCGAGACACCTCTACAGTCAATAACCAATAGCGGGACTTGGATGCCCGTATTGGTTCCTACATATTCTATGAAGATCTTTATCGGTGGAACCTCTATGTCAAGGATTCAGTTAATCCCGTATGCAGTTTCCTTTGTTCATCGGTATGTTACTTGCCCGAGATTCGATCCTCAATATCTCTATACCTATTTCAATCTCGTTGCCGGCAAGTATCTTTACTCGTTCCGTAATACAAGATCTCGTGGCTAACTCTTTAGTCGCTTTGCTTGCAAGCTCATTATGACGTTGTATTATCGAGTGGGCCCTGAGATACCTCTTTGTCACATGGAGTAACAAATCCCAATCTCGATCCATGCCAACCCAACAGACACCCTCGGAGATACCTATAGAGTACCTTTCTAGTCACCCAGTTACGTTGCGATGATTGATACACACAAGACACTCCCCCGGTGTCAGTGAGTTGCATGGTCTCATGGTCATAGGAACAAATACTTGACATGTAGAAAACAATAGCAATAAACTGACACGATCATATGCTACGTTTATAGTTTGGGTCTTGACGAGGATATGTACCTAGGGTAGGGTCCTAGGCCTGACCTACATACCCTACCTAAGGACATCGCATCAGAGGACTTAAAGATCTTAGGAAAGATTCCGACTGGATTCTTCATGGCGCTCAAGTCACTCGACATGCAATCCACTCGGAGGCTTCTTCATCCACTCGACAGTCACCTCTCACTCGGAAGACCTCGATTACAGTCGACGCCAGAAGACCAGAAGCCACCCCCGGGAGGCCAACAGGCAGGCGTTAGGCCAGTCGCCATTAGTAGCATTTATGATGTACGTTACCAGTAATGCTAGTCTTTATACCCACGATGGGACCCTTGGATGCCTGGCAATTATGAGGGGCAGCAACTCTATATAAGCTGCCCCTCCCCTATGGCACAAGGGTTTGCAACCACTTTAATCTCTACATTCCACACAACAAAGCTCCAGAGCACTGAGACGTAGGGCTGTTACCTCCACGAGAGGGGCCTGAACTCATACATCCGTGTGCACATCCTCGCCATAGCTAGGACTCTACCCTCTCCTTTCATACCCTTACCTTCTACTGTCAGGCTCGTTCCCACAACAGTTGGCGCCCACCATGGGGCAGGCGTCTGAGAGACTTCCGGCGAGGTTGCGTTTTTTCTCCTTCGACATGTCTTCCGGCGGTGCTTTTGCTCTGGGCCACGAGATCCGTTTCGGAGCGCTCACCTTCATCGCCGATGATTTAGCATGGCTTCAGGAAGCGCCTCTTGACGTTGAGGCGCTCCCAGTCCACGGGGCTACGCACTTCCGCGCTAGTCCCTGCAGCACGCTGCTGCGTCAGCCGTCGACCCCGTATGCGTTGACTCCCCTCGTTGATCGTTGTCGCAAGCGGTCCGCCCGATCACGACTCCAGTGATGGATCAAGCATGCAGCGGCTCGTCAAATTGCTTCTCCGCAGATTGCAGCGCTCGAGCCCATCGAGTCCCTCCACGGCATGTTCAAGTTGAACTCCGATCAATACGATGTTCCCTCCGAGTGCGAGAGCTGCGATCCTGTAGCGGAGGTCCTTATAGCGGGCTCTCATCAAAGCCCGCTGCCGGGCTTTGGCCACGGCAATCGCGATGCTGGCGGCCCGTCGAGTGAATAGTCGCGTCGCGATGGTGAAGTCCTACATACTCTCATCGTCGGTACGACCATCGAGGCCCGGGCCTTGGAGGCCACGCGTATTCAGCTGGAAGAGCTCCAGAGAGAACTCGACGAGCGGGCTCACCAGCGCCCACCAGTTTCCGGTCGACATCAGCGACAACTGTTTTTGAGTGGATCTCACAACAATGTTGAGGTATACCGTACTCTTGTGTTAAATATTGCAGCTGCTGCTAGGATAGCAGACTCCATTCGGCCGTCACGGTCAGAGGCTAGAAGAGGGTTGATGCAGATCAGAGCTTTGCTAGATGCAGCACAACATCAGAATTCTGTTGTTTCATAGTCGCGTAACAGAATACATAACAACTCACCCAGGGCAGAAACCGTTCAGTCGGCACACAACCCTGGATCGCCCTTGCACCGAAGGGGCAGATGCTTTCGTGAAGATCAGGTCAGAGATCAGTTTCACCGTGAAGACCACCGTCGAGTGCCCACTCCTCAACAGGGTGGTCCGCATGTGCCCCGGCAGCAGGACGAAAGGCGGTCGTTCGGTGATGAGCTTAATGCGAGGTTTGATGCTCGTGATATCCTCACTCAGAGGCGGATCGACAAGGGCAGAGCCCACAGAGATGGACAAGACAGTTCCGAGTGGCAGCTCAGCTGTGATTTCTGGTCCCGAGCGTTTTAGCAGGGCCATCCGTTCTGCAGAGATTCCCCCCAACTTTAGGTTGGCGGCTAGGATCAGGAAGTTTTCTGGCGAGTCAAAGCCAGAGACTTGGTTGGATGATTACTAAGTGGCTATTTAGATTGGTGGCGGCAATGATAGCGTCGCAATGAAACACTTGTCCTTGATGTTAGATGGTTTAGCTCGTGCATGGCTAAATCGCTTGGCTCCATCCAGTATATATTGTTGGGAAGATCTTGCCCGAGTGTTCGTCCGAACCTTCAAGGGCACTTGCAAGCGTCATGCCGGGTTGGTCGACTTACAACATTGTGTCCAGATGCCCAATGAGACCTTGAGGGATTACATTCAGCGTTGGTCGACTCTACATCATACAGTGGAGAATGTTTCCGAACATCAAGCTATGTGTGCCTTCAAGGCTGGTGTGAAATACAGAGAGCTTTACTTGAAGTTTGGTAGAACGGGTGACATATCACTCAACAAGATGATGGAAATCGCCACTCGGTATGCCAATGGTGAAGAAGAAGACCGCCTCCGTAGCGACAAAGGAAAAGTAGTCGTCAGTGATGCCGACGGTAATTCCAGTCGAAAGCAGAAGCGGAAGGCTAATGGCCCCGTCCAGGCAGAGGCAGCCGCGCTGGCGACCCAAGCAAAGAACAAGGGGAAATCCAAAGGACAGTTTGCCCCTAAGAAAGGAAAGAATCAGTCAAGGACTGATGTGATGGATCAGCCGTGTGTAATCCACACGAGGAAAGATGAGGAAGGCAATGTGATTTTGCCCAAGCACACCACTCGGCAGTGTCGAGCGCTTATCCAACAGTTCAAAGAGACTCCATCGAGTGATAAGACTCCTGAGAAGGATGATGAAGATAAAGAAACATTCCCAAATGTCACTGCTACACTTATGATTTTTGCTGATGTGGAAAGCAAGAGTCGATTGAAGGTTATCAACACGGAAGTCAACATGGCCGTAGCTGCCACCCCACCTACCTCAAGTGGTCCCAATATGCCATCACATTCGACCAAATAGATCATCCTGCTCATGTGGCCACTCCTGATCGACAAGCTCTGGTGGTTGATCCGGTGGTGGGGGGAACTCGACTCCGAAAGGTCCTCATGGACGGTGGTAGTGGCCTGAACATCCTCTATGCAGATACCCTTAAAGGGATGGGCATTCTGATGTCCCAACTGAGTGAAAGCAACATGCAATTTCATGGTCATCCCAGGGAAGAAGGCCAAGTGACTCGGCCAGATTGCATTGGACATGACTTTCGGGAACGATAAAATTTTTTGAAAGGAAAAGTTGACATTTGAAGTCATGGATTTCCAGAGTGCTTATCATGCCATTTTGGGTCGACCCGCATATGCTCGTTTCATGGCCCATCCATGTTACGTGTATCTCAAGTTGAAGATGCCGGGCCCTAAGGGTGTGATCATGGTCACTGGCAATCGATAGCGGGCTGAAGAATGCCTCCAACAAGGCTCGAAGATCGCTGATCATCAGATGGCTATGGTCGAGCTGGAAGAATACAAGAAGAGCGCCGACCCTACTGATTTGCTCCGTGCAAAGAAGCCCACTTTTGAGTCGACATTTCAGTCGGCAGGGGAAGTGAAAAAAGTGCACATCTACCCGACGGATACAACTGCTGGCCCGACCAATATATCATCAACACTCGATAGTAAATAAGAAGCCGAGCTCATCCAGTTCCTTCGTGAGAACTAGGATATCTTCACATGGAAGCCTGCTGACATGCCGGGGGTTCCCGGGGGGTTGGCTGAGCACTATGAGAGTTGATCTGAAAGCTAAACCCGTCAAGGAGCATTGGCGTCGATCGGCGGCGGAGAAGCGTAAAGCAATCGGTGAAGAAGTGGCCCGTCTCTTGCAGGCCAAGTTCATTCGGGAGATTTACTACTCTGAGTGGCTCTCGAATGTTGTCATGGTGCCCAAGAAGGATAAGTCGTTGGGTATGTGCGTGCTTGTAGTGACATGGGACTTGCATATTTGATATAAAATGAATTTGAATAGTGTAGCCCCCAAGTGTCGGGTTGTCTGCCTGCGGTGACTCGGGACTGTGTGAGAAATAATAACTCATCATAATACACCTTAAAAGTTCTCTTGAACTGATATTGATCTGATTTGAAAGAGTCCTTGACCGTAGTTGTAATATAACCTGGAATGAATATCCTGGAATAATTCTTTTGTCTTTGACATGAAATCCCTGCTCACGGTTGCGGTGCAACCCGGCAAATATATTTGATAAGTCCATGAGTGTTGTAGATTACTACAGAGCACAACTGAAGAAATCTGAGAACCAGTCAATTAGATGACACAACATTATATCTGATAAGGCGGCTCTTCAAGAATAATCAATTTTCCAATCTAACGACGGCTCATCTTAATAGACAAGACATGCAAAAAATAAACAAGACATAATATATTCTGCATTGTTGTAAGGGCGGCTTGAAAAATCACAACCCGGAGATGTTAAATCTTTCATAACCTTGCTCCTTCTTTCATAATCTTGCTCTGACCCGGCTTGATAAGCCGACATGACATGTGAATATGATGCAATGTATGATGCAATGCAATATATGATGCAATGTATGATGATCTTGCTTTTTCAAAAACTTATGTGTCGGTTCTTCTGGGTGGACTCGCTAATTAAAACTCCTTATCAGTACAAGGTCTCTATCGAGATTGGCTGTCAATTCTTTAGAGCGGCTCACGGTCTCTAAGTGAGATTAACTGATAGGAAGTGTAACGTCTCAGAAAGAGACACGACAGGGCATGAGTACCCTGGTAGCCCATAAACTGCCTCTCAGGTGACATAAATACGTTGTTTTAACCTTAAACAGTGCAGGGTCTTTAAAAGATTAACTGTCTAAGAGTACGAATGAGCCACATAGCGGAGAGTCGACAGTAGATGAGAGAGTTTATCCTTGCTTTCCGTAAGTCAGCCCTCACGTGACAAGAACCGCCGGTTTAACCTTAACCAGTACAGGGTCTCTATCGAGATTGGCCGTCAATTTCTTTGAACCGGCTCAAGGTCTCTAAGCGAGATTAACTGGTAAGAGTTCAACAGGTCATCGGGTGGAGTAGCAAGTTGCAAATGGGCAGGTTTAACTCTGGTGGCTTGAGAGCCGATCAAGAGGGTATGTAAGCTAAACCCGGTGGGTTGGAAGCCCCCAAATGATCATGTTGACGGAGTCAACTGCTTGGCTTAAGAGCCGATCGATAGGGTCTGATAAGCTAAACCCGACGGGTTGGAAGCCCCCTAGATGACCTTGTTGACGGAGTCAACTATTTGGCTTAAGAGCCGATCAATAGGGTGTGATAAGCTAAACCCAGTGGGTTAGAAGCCCCCTAGTGACCTTGTCGATGATATCAACTTGTGCACCATCTTGTAAGTCACCATCTTGTAAGTCGTCATCTTGTATGAAGAAACGGCAAAAGCCTCCAAGTGACTTTATGATGATCCAATAAATCCGTGCACCCATGTTTAAATGGTGTATCTCGGCGGTTCATCCTCTTGGGAAACCTTTTAATTCTTCTGGCAATAATGTGGTAGCCCACAGGATTGTGTTTTCTCTTGCAAAGACCCGGGGTTCTCTTTGAAAAACGACCAAATGTGTCTCGCCATGTGTGTAGCCCCAGTCTTAAGTTGACTTGAAAAGGCGGCTTGAGAATCTCCACTGAAAGTTGAGGTTGATCGTGGAGGTTTTATAAATGATCCCGGATGAATTGTTTCAATAACCCGGTCGATGGTTCATCCCGGCTGGTTGTTGAGTTTAACCAAACTGTAGTAGTGGCGACTTGTGCACCTATCCGTCGGGCGGCTCGTATAGACGAACACTACACCGATATGTTGAGGTAGAATCAGACTGTGGGCGGTGTCGTGCTCGCATTCGTTGGGCGGTTCATTCTGGCTCGCCCTACACTGATATGTTGATATAGACTGGATCCCCGGGGTGGCGAATCACGCACGCCCGGTGAGCAATTTGTATGGGTAGCTCCGGTGTCTCGATGCAGACATAGAAGTCAGTCGTGGCGTTTGTAAGCCGGCTCGGCAGCGAGAGACGGCCGCGGCGTTGTAAGTTGGTGCATTGATGTAGATCCAACCGTATGAACGACGGTTTGTATGCATCTGTCAGGTTAGCTCGTCATGGCGTATATGTAGACGCGACCTCTGATGAAGGCGCGCGAGGACCGGACCATACTCCGGCCATGAGTTAATTGACCTGCATACATAATAACATAGCTCGAAGTAAAACCATTCGATTATATTAAATTATACGAAATAATAGTCAGAAAAAATATCACCTGATTTTTTCTGTTGGATAAAATACGGACATGAAATCCAAATTGCACGTGGCGGCGTCGAGGTCGACCGAGTCACCCTGACCCGTCAGCCAACTCGTCGAATCACACCGTGGCAATGTCATAGTGCGGCGGCCTGCGGGAGTGGCGACGCGGCGGCAGCAGCACGATGGCTCGCAGGAACTGCGGCATGGGTGGCTTCGTAGGCGCAGTGACGCGGGACCGGCTCAAGGCGGGGCCGACTCAAGGCGGGGTGGAAACACCGGGGGAGATGGGCAGAGCAATACTGGCGGCGATAAGCTGGCCGGGGCGTAGTGAGACGAGCGCAGTGACTTGCGGAGCTGGCGATGGCGGGGTCGTAGTGGAAACTGGCTCGCACCCATTCTGGCAAGTCAAGGTTGCTCGGGATTAGGCAAGCCGACAGCTGGCAAGGCATAGCGGGGGCCAGCAGCTGGCAAGGCACAGCGGGGGCCGACGGCTGGCAAGGTTTTGCGGCGAGGGAGCTAGGGTAGAGCCGTCCATGGATGCCTGATGTGAGCCAGTGGTGGGACACACAGACCGGACAACTCGGAGGCACTGTCATGGCGGCGGACGTGTGTGAGGGGGGCGATGCCGGCGATGGGGGAGACCCGGAAGGCGACTCGAGGAACGGCTATGTTGGAACCTCGGCCAAGGCGGCTTGTAGGTGCTGGCCCGCGACTGTTCGATGGCGGCTTTGACGGTGCGGGAGGAGCGGCGAGTTGGCTGGCGGCTCAAGCGATGCGGGAGGAGCGGCGAGGCGGCCGGCGGCTCAAGCGATGCGGGAAGGTAAGGCGAGTCGGCCGGTGGCTCAACGCGGCACAGGAAGGTAAACCGGCTGGCGGCGCTGCACAAAGGGCTCGTCCGGGAGGAGCAAGCGTTGGCGCATGAGAAGGAAAAACACGACGTAGGCTGGCACGGCCCAGGTGAGGCGCACGCATGCGGCTGGGAGCCGAGCACGGCCAGAGGAAGTGCACGGAACCAGCAGCGAAGGTGAAGCGGAGGCCGGATGCTATTGAGGCGGACGCGGGCGCGGAGCCGGTGTGCGGGTATCTCGGGAGGACGGGTGTGCCGGCTCAACACACGAGAGGGGCATGCAATAGGAGCCGTGAGCACAACGGCGGCCGGCTCAACGCACGGCGAGTTGGGAGCGGAGTAGCGCACGGTGGTGTGGCGGTTCACAACGCACACAAGGCGGCCCACAGGCGCGGCGGAGCCGGGCACGGCCATGGCGAGGCAGAGCTGGTACAAGGGGTGCGACTTATGGCGGGTGGCAGAGGCAAACTGTCGGAGTGGAGCTGCGAGGACCACGACGGCCGGGCGGCTCGGATACGGAGCTGTGGGAGCCATGGCGGCTGGGCGGCTCGGACGTGCCCTGGTGAATCAAGGTGCCTCAGGGTAGAAGCAGCAGCGGGCCGGTATAGACGGCGATGGTGCCCGGCGGAGACCAGAGCCGCCCGTCCAAGGAAACCGAGTTCATGACTAAATCCACCTCCGGGTCGTGGAGATCTCTGGCCCAATTTTTTTTCTTTTTCTTTACCTTTGGAACTTGAATTAAACATGGCTTGTATGTGACCTTGTCTGTTGTGTCGACTGGCAGGTCTACGTATCTGGCTTGTATTTTGATTTAACTCCTGGACCACGTCTCTAATTTAGGATACTATAAAAACTTTTGATTTGCGAGCACTAGGCAGGGAAACAAAAACTTCTTCCGGCGACTCGTGAAGAACCAGATGTTGCGCCCAAGAGACAATGACATGCCCTTGGGTTTTGTTTCGTTGCAATGATGAAGTCATCTCTGCCGACCTTGGGTGCTCCTTTGCTTGACATTTGTGGTCGTGTGTATGTTGCTGACACCTTTCTCTTTTTGCTGATGAACACATGGTCGACTTTGATCCTTCGCGAGCTGCTCGATCCCTAGAAGAGATCCCTCCAAGTACTCAACACCACCATGCTTGGCCCCACTATGGGCACCAACTATCGTGGATTTGTCACGAAAGATGTTCGGGTGAACGGACTTTGGTTCGTGGCAGAAGCGCAACTATGTGGCGGCTTGAAGGGGTTAATCGGAATCGAGAGACATGAGTTTACCCAGGTTCGCCCCCTCCGATGGAGGTAAAAGCCTACGTCCTGCTTGTCTGGTATTGATTATGAAGAGGATCTCTCGGTTACAAGGGTGCTGTTTTGCTACCTCTCCTCACGAGAATCTCCAATCTCTTGTCTATCTAAGACCTGTCTATTGAGACGTCTAAAAACTTGACCTCTCGGGGTGACCCGCCCCTCCTGATATAAGTTGAAGGTGCGGCTTACATGTAGAGTCTAAGTCGGATTGAGACTTAACTTATTATGACTTCTTATTGTGGGCTTCTTCTTCATGGGCTTCTGAGTCCTAGGCTTCTTATCTCAGCCAAGCGGCTTACGCCGGGCGGCTTACAATCGATATCTTAGAAATGGGCAGCTTAGAACCAGGCGGCTTACGCCGGGCGGCTTACAACCAAGACTCATCTTCAGGGACTTATCTTCAGGGACTTACAACCAGGACTTATCTTCAAGACTCATCTTTAGGGACTTACAACCAGGACTTATGTTCAAGACTCATCTTCAGGGACTCATCTTCATGGACTCACAACCAGGACTTTAACTTAAAGCCGGGTCATAACTGTCACCGGGTTATAACTGTCTCCCGGGTCATACCTCGGGGTATATCCCCGACACCCCCATAGATCAGATTGTTGACTCGACTACGGGATGCGAGCGTTTATCGTTTCTAGATGCTTACTCTAGGTACCATCAGATCCGTCTGTATGGCCCAGATGAAATAAAAACAACCTTCATCACCCCATTCGGGTGTTTTTGCTACATCACCATGCCATTCGGTTTGAAAAATGCCGGCGCCACTTCCACGCACATGATTTAGAAGTGTTTACTCGACCAGATCCCTCGGAATGTTGAGGCGTACATGGATGACATAGTTGTCAAGTCCCGCAAAGGTTCTGACCTGCTGGCTGACTTGGCCGAAATATTCGCCAATCTGAGAAGATACGATATAAATCCGAATCCGGCCAAGTGTACTTTCGGTGTCCGTGGCGGCAATTACTTGGTTTTCTCATTTGCGAACGAGGGATCAATGTCAACCCTGAGAAAATAGGCACCATTACCCGAATGAAGACTCCCGTGCGAGTGCACAATGTTCAGAAACTCACAGGTTGCTTGGCAGCATTGAGTCGATTCATTTCTCGTCTCGGTGAGCAGGAACTGCCTTTGTACCGACTGATGAAGAAGTCCGACACGTTTGAGTGGACTCCAGAAGCCAAAGCAGCATTTGTTGAGCTCAAAGCCCTGCTCTCCACCCAGCCGGTGCTTACCGCTCCTTGTAGCAAAGAGCCCTTGCTCCTATACATCGCGGCCACTAATCAAGTCGTCAGTACAGTGCTAACTGTCGAGCGGGAAGAGGAGGGTAAAGCTTACAAAGTCCAACGACCAGTTTATTACGTTTTTGAGGTTTTGTCTCCCTCGAAGCAAAGATATCCACACTACCAGAAGCTGGTTTATGGTATTTATCTATCAGCGAAGAAGGTGGCACATTATTTTCAAGACCACTCAATTTCAGTCAACGGTGATGCTCCGTTATCCGAGATTCTCAACAATCAGGACACATCTGGTCGAGTGGCTAAGTGGGCTATCGAACTCTTATACTTTGACATTAAGTTTGAAGCCAAGAAAGCGATCAAGTCTCAGGCACTTGTGGATTTTATTGCCGAGTGGATTGAACAGCAATAGCCAACCCAGATTCACTCGGCACACTGGACCATGTTCTTTGACGGCTCTAAAATGTTGAATGGGTCCGGTGCTGGTGTTGTCTTGATATCTCCAAAGGGCGACAAGCTCAGTTACGTCTTGAAAATTCACTTCGATTCCTCCAACAATGAGGCAGAATATGAAGCACTTTTGTATGGGTTGCGCATGGCTATCTCACTCGGCATCAAGCGCTTGATGGTCTATGGCGACTCAGATTTTGTGGTAAATCAAGTGATGAAAGAGTGGGATGTTCGAAACCCTGCTATGATTGGGTACTACAGTGCTGTTAGAAAGTTAGAAAATAAATTTGAAGGCCTGGAACTTCATCATGTTCCTCGAGTGAAGAATCAAGCAGCTGATGAGCTAGCAAAGATTGGGTCCACTCGACGACCTGTCCCCACTAAAATGTTTTTAGAACACCTCCATACTCCTTCGGTACAGGAAGATCCTTTCACCGAAGATCCCCCGCAAGATATGAGCTCCACAGATCCGATTGAAGTCGATGTCCCAGCGGTAATTGATTTGGTTATGAAGATTCCGGTCGTCATTCCCAATTGGACGGTGCCCTACATTGCCTATATCCTCAGACAAGAACTCCGTGAAGACAAGACAGAAGCTCGACAGATTGTGCGTAGGTCGAAAGCCTTTACTGTGATTGGGGATCAGCTCTTCAGAGAAAGTGCGACTAGCGTGACACAGCGTTGCATCTCCCCCGAAGAAGGTCGAGTGATTCTGGATGAAATCCACTCGAGAACTTGCGGCCATCATGCATCCTCATGGACAATCATCGCTAAAGCATACCGAGCTGGTTTCTTCTGGCCACGGGCTAATGAGATGGCTAAAGACATTGTTGATCATTGTGATGGATGCCAGTTCTATGCAAAGTTGTCATACAAGCCGACATCTGCTTTGAAGACGATTCCCCTCGCCTATCCATTTGCTATTTGGGGACTCGACATGGTTGATCCCTTTCGGACTGGAAAAGGCGTATTCACTCATTTGCTGGTTGTAGTCGACAAATTTACAAAATGGATAGAAGCCAAGCCCATCAAGAAGTTGAACTCCCGCACGACGGTCACATTCATGAGGGAAATAATTTTTCGATACGACGTTCCTCACAGCATTATCACGGATAACTGCACCAACTTTGACTTGGAAGAATTCAGAAATTTCTGCACCTCTCAAGGCACTCGGGTGGATTATACGTCTGTCGCACATCGTCAAACCAATGGACAAGTCGAGCGAGCCAATGGCCTCATCTTGGAAGGTCTAAAGCCTCGCCTCATGTGCATCTTGGATCATGCCACCGGAGCCTGGGTAACTGAGCTGCCGTCTATTTTATGATGCCTGACAACAACGCCTAATCGGTCGACTGGACAGACTCCTTTTTTCCTGGTTTATGGAGCTGAAGCTGTCTTCCCGAGTGATTTGTTTCACAACTCTCCCCGAGTGGAACTTTATTCCGAAGCTGAAGCTGAACAAGCCAGACAGGACGATGTCAACCTCCTAGAGGAAGAGCGAGAGATGGCTCTGATCCGAACTATGGCTTATCAGCAAGATATACAAAGAATTGTGACCAAAACCTCACTTGCTATATATGAATCTTTACCTCTGGACCATTCCGGAACTCCTCGTGATGTCCAGGATCTCATCCGGGACTCCGAACAACCTTCAGTAACCACGTACACAATTTCCCAATAACCCTAGCGTCGTCGAACCTTAAGTGTGTAGACCCTACGGGTTCGGGAGGCATGTAGACATGACCGAGACACCTCTACGGTCAATAACCAACAACGGGATGAGTCGGTCGGTCATGAGGGAGACTTGGTACTCCGACGGGATCAACAACGACCCCAAAAGCTTGCTCCAACATGGGAAGGTCACTTCGTCGTCACCAAAGTGTTGAACAACGGAGCCTATCACTTGTACAACCTCAAGAAGCAGATAGACGAGCCACGGGCCTAGAATGCAGATCTGCTCCGACGGTTTTATACTTAGAGACAGAAGGGTTTTTGATGTAATAAAAATACTTCATCTATGCAAATCAGACTTCCGCAGTTTTTTTCCGATTCCCATCGTACAGTTTCACACTTGGGAATTCTCCGAGTGTCGAGCAATCCTCACACTCGGGGGCTTAGCTACGAACATGCTTTCGCCTAAGTTAAAAACCCGTTTGGGTGGATAGCAGTCCATTCACTCGATGACTTAGCTACGAACCAGCCTTCGTCTAAGTTCAAAACTCCTCTCCGAGTGTCGAGCAATCCTCACACTCGGGGGCTTAGCTACGAACATGCTTTCGCCTAAGTTAGAAACCCTGTCGGGTGGATAGCAGTCCATTCACTCGACGACTTAGTTATGAACCAGCCTTCGTCTAAGTTCAAAACTCCACTCTGAGTGTCGAGCAATCCTCACATTCGGGGGGCTTATATGCGAACATGCTTTCACCTAAGTTTAAAACCTTGCCGAGTGGATAACAGTCCATCCACTCAACGACCTATTTGCGAATCAGTCTTCGCTTAGGTTCAAAGATACTCCGAGTGTTGAGCAATCCTCACATTCAGGGGCTTAGCTACGAATATGCTTTCGCCTAAGTTAAAATCCCCGCCAAGTGGATAGTAGTCAATCCACTCGACGTCCTAGCTGCGAAACAGTCTTCGCCTAGGTTCGAAAACTACCTCGAGTGTTGGGAAATCCTCACACTCGGGGGCTTAGCTGTGAACCAACTTTTGCCTATGTCAGAAAACAAATTCATTCGAACAAACAATTGAAATCTAAATGTAGATAAATCCAAAGGTTTCGTCACGGATAAATGTTTTGCGAGAGAATAAACGTGCTCAGGCTTAAAGCCTGAATGAAGTTTTAAAGCTGATAGAATTCCACTCGGCATACTGAGGCAAATAAAGGTTTTCCCAAAGATCAAGCACCCGACAGGGTGGCTAGCTCGACGAACGTGTCCAAGTCGATGTCGTCTGCAATCCTGGTGGCTACTTCGATGAAGGTCTCCATGAAATCTTCAAACTGAAGTTTCTTCGTGTTCACCACTCAGAACTCCTTCAATTTTTCTTCCCTTGCATCCTTGCAATGGACCCTAATAAGGGAGAGCGTCACGTCAGCTCTGTAGTGAGCAGCAAATTTCTTCTAGGCTTGCACTCGACTGGGAAGGTCGTTAAGGCGTGCCATCATGGATGTGAGATCAAGATGAAGAGTGTCTTCAGGCCACGGTTCCTTGTCGATCCTCTCCATCACAGTTTTCAGTCAGAGGACGTATGCCTGGACCCCTTGGATCCTGACGTTGAGTAACATATTCATGGCCACCGCATCTCCAATAGGTGACTTGGTGGGATCCAAGTTAGGCTCTATCTCTTTAGTTTTTTTTAAAGTCTTGGCAGAATTCTGTTGGGAATAAGGAACGGGAGGGAGATTAATGAGATACAGTCGACAAAGATTTTGTAAATGACAGTCGCGAACTCCCCCAAGTGCTTCTCCAAGCCATTGCTCCTCTTGGTCAGCTGCTCAGTTTTCTTGATGAGGTCCACACGCTCCTGCTTCAGCTTTGAGTTCTCCACCTCCATCTTCTTAGCAGCAGCCAACTTCTGATCGGCAGTTTCGATCTTCTCCTTCGCTACCCGTTGGGCGTCAGCAAGCGCTCTGTCCTTGTCCTCCAGCGCCTTCTTCATGGTATCTAAAGAAATAGCATTGTTGAGTCACGCTTGGAGTCGACGATTTTTGTTGCGTACGTCTGTTCGAGTGAAAGCACTCGGTTCAAAGCATGGAAAGTGAGGATAAGAATGCATTAGGTTGACAGAAATTACCTCCGAGAGTTTTCAGCTCGGCCCGCACTCGCTCCAAAGCATTATTGGAGGCTTCCAAGTCCATGCAGAGCCGGCTCCTTTGATCTTCAAGGTCCTTGTACCGCGTGCCAAGTTCACAAGCCTTCTGAAACCAACAAAGAAAGAAATTCAATTGACAAAAAATACCAGCACTCCGAAGTCCGGAAGACCAAAGATGGTCGATTGGGCAGCATGCACCACCCGACCCTACCCTGAAGTAGCGTCATATCATGGTTGATTCTATGATATCCATGAAACCTACATTTGGGATAGGAAGAGTCCAACCAAAAGTCCACCCGACATGTCGAGTGGCTCGTGTAATCCACGTACCATAAACAACTTCAAGATGGTCTCTATCACACCCCTGCTAGTGCAAGCACTCGAGGGTGGTCTCGGGGACTACACCCAATGGGTGCACTCAGAGTGCCCCCACTAGAAAGGTGAACGCTCGATCTGTCGATTGATCCGTCGGCCCCACTTCACACCTTTGAAGTAGAGTCATATCATGGTTGATCAAATGATGTCCATAAAACGTACAAGGTAGCTTCAGTGCAGGACGGCTAAGAAAAATAAAATACACTCAACATGTCGAGTGACGACCGTACTCCGCGTACGACAAAAATTCTGATTTTAGGTTTTCAAGATTACTGCTTATCGTCTACGATCGATAGTAGCCTCGGGGACTACACCCAGTGGACACACTCAGCATGCCCCCACTGGCTACTAAAACAGTCGACAAGGTCTGCCCTGTCTGAGCATTCAACGGTCTCTATCTGACCCCCGCCGGTGCAAGCACCCGACGGGGGTCTCGGGGAGTACACCTAGTGGGTGCACTTAGCGTGCCCCCACTAGATCTGCCAACTCTCGACCTGTCGAGTGGTAGAGAATATCCATAGTTGGAACATCCATCACTCGATCAGTCGAGTGACATGCCACCCCACTCTGCACCCTTGGAATAGCGTCATATCATGGTTGATCAATGATATCCATGAAATATACAAGGTAGCCTCGGAGTGGTGCGATCAACGGCAAATGTATCCCGCATACGACAAACTCTAAGACCTCTGCCGGTGCAAGCACTCGACAGCGGTCTCGGGGACTACATCCAGTGGGTGCACTCAGAGTGCCCCCACTGGCCCAAAACCTACTCGATTAAAGACCCGATCTATTCGAGTGGATAACCTTTAAATATTCTACAAGCGGAACACAAGCACCCAGTGGGTGTACAACCAAAGAAGACAAGAATTCAATCGGAAATGTACTTACAATCGAACTTACTCGGACATTGATGTGAAGCGCTGTGCTAGCATCATAAGCCAGCTTGCTGGCCTCATGCGCCTCCTTGGTGTGCATCATCATCTGCTCCGCTTGGATCATGGCCTCCTTTGCGGCTCCGGTCTGATCTACCGGAACACGGTGCAGAGGAAAAGCCGTCATTGGTAGGATCGGTGCAATGGCTGGGGCAGTCGAGGTAGTCTGAGCGAGGTCGGTTGGAGTGGACGCCACGATAGTTGAAACAACCGGTGGGGCACTCGACAAAAGCATTGCAGGGTCAGCTCTGACCCGTGTCGAGTCGCTTATCTCCTGGGAAGATCCGACAGTCAACCAGTGAGGCATCTACACGGACGAAGTTCTTCGAGTATGTATGCGCACGGTGCCTAGGGTCTCACCTCCACCTCTCGTGCCCCTAGGGTGTTCCTCGTCATCTTCTAGCTGGATGATTTCTGCAGTTATCAATTGACAATATTAACTTTTGCAATCGACAAACCATATTCGAGAAGCAGAACTGAAGATTCGGTTACCTTTGTGGGAAGTGGCTACATCAGCAGTGTGTACGTCCATTGCTTCCCCTCCGTCACATTGAGGTGACATCACTGAAGTAGCAGCTCTGATATATCAAACGACACTCGGTCAACAAGAGTTCAAAGTCTCAATCGACAGCAAGAATTCGAAAGTAAATACTCACGTGGAGATGACAGGCACAGCCATCCTCATGTGAGGCAGAGCTTTGCGAGGTTTGGTTACATTCAGCTTGGGTTGCTTCGCCGATCGCTCACTCGACTCGATGGTCGAGGGTCGACTCCATTTCGGGTTCTTCTCACTCGGGACCGGGGCCTTCTCCACGGCGGTCGCAAGGTCTTGGTGGGACTTAGAATGGTGTTCAACGCAAGGAGGAGACTCGACTTCCTCCTTGTTCTCACCCGAGTCTTCATATTCATCTTCAGAGTCATAGGTGCCGACGATGTCCACACTGCCACCCTCGCTCTCCCCTCCATCTTCAAGCCGATCCCCATTGGGGACAGGCGAGTACATGTGCGTCCACTCATGCATGGTTCAAACAATGAAGTCAGTCGGAAAATCAATCAATCACTCGATAGTAAAGCATTTTAGTCGACAAGATGTTATTTACCACATTCCTAGGCGGATTCTCGGCTGAGTGGATGGATTCTCTTGGCTCCCAATGGATTGTCGTAGGCTCTGGTGATGCTGTGAAGCCACTACTCGACAATTGCCTACGAAACCTCTTCTGGATGCATCCGGGTTGAGTCCTCGGGGCCTGAATAGTGCCACATGGTGTGGTCCCTGGCCTAGAGCGTCTGGATTCACCGACTGAGAAAGGTCTCTAGGAGATCCATACCTGTTACTCCGCCCCGAACAAGTTTCACTACAGCGCCCACCAAGATTTCCACTTGGACTTTTTCTCCTTCTGACACCTTTAGGGACTTGGGGACGGCTGGACGGTCGGATGTGAATGGGGAAAGACCAGTTGACATGTTGGGAGAAGCTATGTCTTTGCAGTAAAACCATGTCGACTGCCAACCTCTAACAGATTCAGGAAAGGTCATGGAAGGAAAAGAAATACGAGCTCTCTTTTGAATTCTTAGGCCTCCACACAGCTGCACTACATGAGTTTTTCCGTCCTCAGGGAGAGCTTCTTCACAGTCTAAGATTTAACCGTGAAAATGTGCTTGAAGAGTCCCAAGTGAGGGGGACAGCCCAGGAAGCATCCGCACAAGGTAATGGAAGCAGACAAATAGGAGATGGCATTCGGCTAAAAGTGGTGGATCTAAGCTCCAATGAAGTACAGAAACCCTCTAATGAATGGATGGGGAGGCATAGAGGAGGAGAACCCATTCTCCTTCACGCTGCTCCGGCTCGAGCTCCCGCTCCGGCAACCTCCAGGCGCCGTCCTCTACAAGCCCGTCGACGACCAAGTTGTCAATGTCCGTGCGGGTGACCATCGAGGGGAGAAAATCCCCCTGGATCCATCCCGGCGGCATGGTGAACCGAGCGGTCGAGGGCTTCTTGCCCTTGCTCTTCGCCGCCCCCTTCTTGGCGTGCTCTAACTTCTCCGTGACCCCTTTCGTCATCATGGTGGCTGGGCTCGCTAGAGTGGAGCAGAGTGTGGCATTGGAGATGGAGGGGGCGAAGGAGGAGAAGAAATTGGGGGAAGAGTACTATGCAATCCGCGGCGCTTCGAAATTTATACCTTGCTGAGTGCCTCACTAACGGGTGGGCCCGCGAGATCCCCGCACATCCCAACCGCATACGACGCCCTGTACATGGAGAAATGACCAGCATGAGAATCGAGGAGTCATGCCCCACTTGCTCCTATTGTGGCGTCATCATCGCAGGCGCGTGCGCTTCCCAAATTTTCTTATCCCGCAAGATCCGGGCCTGACAGACCGACCCGTCACCTCCAAAGATTCCTTCAATTCACTCAGAACAAGTTCGACATTGAACATTCACTCAGGCACTTTCAAGTCTGAATCGATCCTGGCGAGTGACGCAGAGTTCAGTCGACGCAAGTTTTGTTGAAGCCCCGAATATTATTCGGAAGATTTGGTGTCTTGTTCTGAACAGGCATCGATACCCATTTTCACCACTCAAACCCTGATCCATTCGGGGGCTAATGACGATGATATGTACCTAGGGTAGGGTCCTAGGCCTGACCTACATACCCTACCTAAGGACATCGCATCAGAGGACTTAAAGATCTTAGGAAAGATTTCGACTAGATTCTTCATGGCGCTCAAGTCACTCGACATGCAATACACTCGGAGGCTTCTTCATCCCCTCGACGGCCACCTATCACTCGGAAGACCTCGATTAGAGTCGATGCCAGAAGACCAGAAGCCACCCCCGAGAGGCCAACAGGCAGGCGTTAGGCCAGTCGCCATTAGTAGTGTCGTCGTTCTCACGGCAGATGCCACAGGGTGGCTTATCGGTGTGTTGGGGCCATTGGACGCCGATGGGCTTCGGGTGTGGGATTGGGTACGAGAAGGTGGAGACACGCAACGTACCCAGGTTCGGGGCCCTCCGTGGGAGGTAAAGCCCCTAGTCCTGCTTGGATTCGTTGGATGGATGGATAAGTATGCAGAGGTGCTCCTGGAGCTGTGTTTGGAGGAGGAAGAAAGGAGCAGCCGACTCATCTCCCTCTACTAATGGGAAGGGTATGGGAGCTCCCTATGTGTGTGTTCTTGATCGGGGGTTCCATCCCCGTTTCATGGGGTGCTCGGGGGGTTTTATAGGCCAACCCCCGGCTCTTACAATATGATTTAGGTATGAGGGTGGAGGGACCCGGCTGGCAGCCTCTCCGCCTGGCCAGGGGGTCCCGTGATTTGTATTGTCTTGTCAGGGGCGGGGCCCGCTGGCCGAGCGGTCCCATCCCTGCTGGGACTCGCCTACGGGTTCCACGATTGGCCCTCCCCCACCTGCCTCGGCATGGGCCGCCCGGGGGCGTCGCCTAGCGCCGGCCGACCGAGGTCATCGATACGGCCGGCGGCACTATAGCCACGCCGGGGCAGGCACTCGAGTGGCGGAGGCGTGATGGAACTGTTCCCCGTCCGATCGCGCTCACCGAGGTCAGCGGGCCGGACAAATGGACTGTAGCCGTGCGGGACAGCGCATCAGCGACCACTGTGGCCACAGGGTCGCTCGCCCACCAGTCACATTGCACTGCCGTACCTGCGGTCAGGGAGACGGGACAGGGTGTGTCCGTCCCCAAGTCAATGGGCTGCCCAGCTCGTGGGCGGCCGGCTGCTTGGCCAGCCGGGCGGGAGCACGCCTGGCCGCTAGGCCGGCCGTGTGAAACGCTAGCCGGAGATGGCTCGTGTGGCGTGTCCCCAGCCGGCCTCGTCCAGCCGGCCGATTGGTTTTTCTTCGAAGCGGAGTGGGGAGGACCACGTTGCCTTGTCCTACCCCAGGATATGAGCCCCGTCAGTAGCCCCCGAAGCCGACGGGGGCCCACATCCGGCGGACGGTGGGGTGCCGGCGGCTTCCCCCCAGCCTAGCCCGCCTCCGGCCCGAAGGCGAAGGGGCAGCTGGGCCAGCTACAGGACCCGACGCCTCGGGTTCTGGCGCGTCGCTCCGGGGCACGCGCCGGCATGCGACTTGCCATGCGGCGCGTAATGGTACGCTAGGCCCCGCGCATGCGGGGAGACGGGACGTCGCCCAGGGCTAGTCCGGTAGGGCCCAGGCGTAGCCCGGTAGGCCTCGGGGCCAGGGCTGGATCCTCTATGCCCCGATACGGCCGTTACGGCCTGAAGCGACCCACTCGCGCGGGATTTCCGGGGAACATGGGTGCAGATGATCCCACATCCCCGGTCGTGTCCTCCCCTATAAAAGGAGAGGGAAGGGCAGGGGCGAAGGTACCCGCGCCCCCCTTGCCCCCTTGCAGCCCTTCTCGCCATTGCTCCTCGCTTCTTGACCCCGCCTCCCCTCGTGCTACCGCGCTCGAGCCCGCGCACGCGCCCGCACGCCGCCCCACCGCTGAGATGGCCGACGGACGCGGCGACAGCCGGGGAGGATCCTTCGTCACCGATGCCGATATCGAGGAGCTGCACAAGGCGCGGATGCCACCACTGTCCGAGCGGGTGGCTGCCCGTTCGCTGGGCGGCGAGCTGGTGCCAGTGCCGCAGCCAGGGGAACGGGTAGTGTTCCTCTGGCACTTCTCTCGGGGCTTCGCGCTCCCGGTGAGCAACTTCTTCCGCCTCTTCCTTGAACCCTCGACCTTCAACCCCACAATCTCGGTCCCAATGCCATATTGTATCTGTCTGTCTTCGTGGCATTGTGTGAGGGGTATCTAGGAGTTCTTCCTTTTCTTGGCCTCTTCAACGCGCTTTTTTATCTCAAGCCGTTGATCAACAACGCATGCGGGGGCACCGTAGTGTGCTGTCGCGGCGTTGCCCGTTTCCCTCCCCTTTCTTTGATTGACTCCGTCAAGGGGTGGCACCGCACATTCTTCTATGTGTGGAACGTGGACCTGGCGACGGACTACATCGGGTTGCCGCCGTTCGAGGACCGCCAGTCGTCCCAGCAGAACTGGCCAGCGTCGGCCCCACGCAGCGTCGCTCTGGAGGAGCTGGGCTGGCTCGGGGAGCTGAAGAGCTCTAAAGGGTTGGTCGCCTTCGATCTGGTGGCGGCTTTCATATCGCACCGGGTGTCGCCTCTTCAGATGAGGCCGCACCGGATCTGCGACATGTCAGGCTGGCACGACCCCTGCCGGCAGTCCACCGTAGAGCTGACGTCAGCTCAGGTGGCGAAGCGGGTGAACGCCCTCACGACGTTCAAGCTGAAGCCTGCCTCATGGTCGTTCGGCATGGAGCCATATGACCGCATCAACCGCCCCCCTGGTAAGTCTTCTTGTTGAGGTTTGCCTTTTTCTTGGTATCCCTAGCCGGCAGCCGACGGGAGAACTTATGATGGGGTGCTGATCGCAGCGGCTGGTGCGACAGAACACCCCAGACGGCCCGCGTCCGCAAATCTTCTAGGCAGAGCGGGCGGACTCCGACTCTCGGGACTTCCTGATGGGGGGTCTCGCTGAAGAGGGTGTGGACTCCTCCGGGGAGGCCGACGAGCCGGCAGGGCCGTGAGGCGGCGTTCCCAGCGGAGCCGGACGGTTCGGAGCGGCCGGATGGTCCGGAGCAGCCGGGGGACCCGGCAGAGCGGGTGAGTTCCCTCTTGGTCCCTCCATCTGCGATTGGACAGACGACGATGATGATGATGATGATGATGAGCGGATTATCCTCGATGGACCTCCTCCTGCAGCGCGCCCGGACCGGAGGAGCGAGGAGCGCCCACTTTGAGGCCCGGCCACCGAGCCGACCGTCAGGGAAAAAAGGCCGGCCCAGGAGGGGTCAGCGGCTCCACTGCCCGACCCGAAGCGGGTCAAGGTGGCTGCGCGGAAGCCGCCACCTCGCGCCAAGCGGGCCTTACCCCTCGTCGTCGCGTAAGTCCTCTGCACTTCTTCCCTTGTTTTTTTCCTGTCTTCGTCTTTCGAGCCGGTCGATGACCGGGGCTTGGATGCCGCAGTGATCCCATCGAGCTCAAAGAGGAGGGGGTGCCTGATGAGCAGGCGCACGCCGCCAACTGGCTAGCTCATGAGCACGCGGCCACCCTAAGTGAGGAGAAGAGGAGCCTCATGGTCCGGCATGCGGGGAGGGTTCGCATGCTCCGGAACTTCAAGCGGCCGATGACACAAGGGGGCGATCGAGCCGCCGCGAGCCTCGGACTTAGCGGCAGAGTCGGCCTGCCTGTCAAGACCCCCCTCCAACGAGCCGCGAGACGCGGCCATGGATCTACCGCCGCCCCCGCCCGCACGGGAGACGGTGACGGGGCCGCCACCCGAGGCGGCTCAACATGAAGTGTCGTAGGTGCCCTCGCCATCCCCCGAGCCGGCCCGGGAGGAGGTGATCCCGCCGGCTCCGGAGGCGACGCCGGAGGCGGTCGTTATGGAGGTGGAGCGGCCCTCCTGCGCGACCGACGCGCCGGAGCGGCCGACGGTTGAGGCGGCAACAGCGCCCGGCAGGGGGCCGACGGGAGGCGACTCCTGGTCCCTCGCTGTTATCAACCCGTCCCCAGCGTCCGGAGCCGCGGCGAGCCCGGGCGGTAGTGGCAGCCATCCTCGGCAAATCCTGCGGTCGATGCAGGAGGTCAGCCGGGACTAGGAGGCGCTGGTGAACAAGCCGGCCCTACCGGTGCCTCCGCCAGGCGGCCCGGTCCCCTCCCTTTTGGGGAGTGTCCTGGACCGATGCCAGCAGGAGCTGGCCCGGTTCGTAGAGGCAGCGGGCACCGTCCTTCGGCGTGCTGAGGTAAGATTCTCCTTCCGTCCTTAGTATTCTTAGTGGGGGCGCGCAAGCGCACCCACTGGGTGTAGCCCCCGAGATTTGGGGCGGCTGACCGGTTGACGGCAGCCAGGCCGGATCTCCTTCGAGCGCGTTTTTTATGTTCTCCCCCTTTTGCAATAGGAGGGAGCCTCCCTATGGCAAAAGCTCTTCGCAGAGGCGGTCGCCATCCACGACTGTGGCAAGTACGGCTTCTACCGTCTGGAGGAGGAGCTGGCCTGTGTGCAAGGTGAGTTGTATTTTGCGGGTGGAGGCGTGTAGCCCCCGGGGGTCGGCGGCTTCACGCCTGTTTTACTGATGCTATCATTGTTACGCATGCGAGCTGGCCGCCTTGAGGGAGGAAAAGACCGGGCTCACCGCCGAGCGGAACTGGCTGGCACGGGATGTCCAGACGGCCGCGCAGGAGACGGACCGGCTATCCGTGCTGCTGGTTAACGACGAGGCGGCTCGCGACCGGCTCAAGGCCGAGGCGGCGAAGGAGGCGGCTACCCAGGAGGCGGCCATCAAGGAGGCGGCTGATGCCGCCTTGAGGACTGCCGCCCTCCAAGGCGAGGTAACCCGCCTCGAGAAGTCGCTCGAGGAGGCCAAGGGCTCTCTTGCCGCCTCGGAAGCGGCTCGGGCGAGCCGAGCGGGCGGCAACGCTCAACTTCGCCATCAGTGTGGATGATGCGATCGAAGGTAAGCGCCTCTTTCTTTCTTTTTCGATTGGTCACCTTCCGCTTGCCGCCTCTTTGTGCTTCATCTGGTTTTCCTTTTCTTCTTCCCTTCTTCCCCTCAGTGCGGTTCCTGGAGACCCACCGTCGCACCGCGTGGGCTGTTGAGGAGCACCGAGAGCACCTCCGGGGGTACGGCCGCTCCATTGATGAGCATGCCCCATGGGATGTGGATGAGATCGGGCTCGCCATCGAGATGCGGATGACCCATCTCGAGCGGAGCATGGAGCGGCTCAAGACCGCCGGCAAGGAGGTCATCACCCCGCTGTGGCCGGGTCGCGGAGGAGCTCCGACGCATCACGTGGCGTTGTGGCTTGAGCGCCATCTCCCGCCTCTCGACGTGCCGGCTGGTGATGCGCCGGTGGCTTGAGCTCCCGGGCATCTTCCTGTTTTGCTCTTTCCTGCACTTTGAACTTGGATTCGATCCACCCACTGGGTGTGTGTATGTAATGAATTGAACGCCAGCCGTGGGCCGTTTTGCTTTATGTTATGAATACTTTGTGTTTTATGCCTTATGAATCTTGCCGCCTCCACCTTACCCCTTTTTCACTCGCCACGCCCCTTTGCACTTCTACTATGTTTCCCCTTTGTCGTTAGCCCCACCAGCCCGATAGCCGGGAGCCGGTCTATGGCTGGGTCAGGGCGTCCGCCTCGAGGGAGCCGTTTAAAAAATTTAGGAATCAGGGAGGGTTTTTTCGGGGTAAGTGAAGCGGCTAGAGACGCGGCAAGGGTCCGGCCGGGCCTAGAAAAGGTCCCTTCCCGTTTCGACCTTTGGTGCGAGCCGAACCTTGCCGCCCCGAGGCCCTGTCAGCCGGATAGCCGGGTGCCGGTGTGCAGCTGGTAAGGGTGGGGAGGCTTGGCCGGCTCACATTTACTTAGTCTTTTCTGCGGAGAGACACTTCTAGGTCCAGCCGGCTAGCCCCCGGGCCCGGGAGCCGGACCGGGGCGCCGGTGAGTGTGGAAAGCTTTGAGATAAACGAAATGGAGCGCGCCCCAAGAGCCGGCTTGGGATTCCCATTGCATTCATAAGCCCAAAGGGCCGGGGATACATACATACGTTGGTTTTTCCTTAGCAGTAAAACAGGCGTAGGAGTGCCGCATTCCATGGACGCTCCGTTTCTTTGCCGGAGGCGTCTCTCTTGTGCTTCTGTGGCTTCTGGGCTTCTATTAGATAGTACGCATTGTTGTGTAGCGCATTGCTGATGATGAATGGGCCCTCCCATGGGGAGGACAACTTGTGCTGACCGGCGGTTCGTTGGATCCGTCTAAGGACCAGGTCCCCCTCGCAGAATGAGAGCGGCTGGATCCTCTTGCTGTGATAATGTCGGAGCTTCTGCTGGTAGATTGCCGTCCGGCTCAAGGCTATCTCGCGAGCCTCCTCGAGCAGGTCGATGCCATCTTCTCTTGCTTCCTTGGCATCCTTCTCCGTGTATAGGGCGACCCGAGGCGAGTCGAATTCGATGTCGATGGGGATGATCGCCTTGGACCCATACATGAGAAAGAACAGGGTGTAGCTGGTGGAACGGTTATGGGTGGTCCTGAGACTCCAAAGGACGGACGACATCTTGTCAATCCAGCAGTCGGCCGACCTAACCAGCGGAGTCACGAGCCGGGGCTTGATGCCGGATAGGATGAGGCTGTTTGCCCTCTCGACCTGGCCGTTTGATTGCGGATGAGCGACGAAGGCCAGGTCGAGCCGGGTCCCTTGCTTGGGGCAGAAACGTGCAAGCGTGCCTTTGGCAAAGTTGGTGGCATTGTCGGTGATGATGCTGCAGGGGACGCCGTAGCGTAATGTCATTGATGAACCGGACGGCCGTGGGTCCGTTCAGCTTCTTGATGGGCCGTGCTTCGATCCACTTGGTGAATTTGTCCATGGCCACCAGCAAGTGGGTCATGCCGCCTTGAGCGGTTTTGAAGGGCCCACCATGTCCAGCCCCCAAATGGCAAAGGGCCACGAGAGGGGGATGGTTTGGAGGGCTGTTGCTGGCAGGTGGCTTTGCGTGCTGAAGCGTTGGCAGCCCTCGCACTCGTCGCCCAATTTCGTGGCCGCCTCGAGAGCTGTGGGCCAATAGAAACTTTGGCGGAAAGCCTTGGCCACCAGGGCCCGGGAAGCCGCATGGTGGCCACACTCGCCCTGGTGGATGTCGAGGAGGATCTCTTGGCCTTTTCGTGGCTCGACACACCGCTGGAAAACGCCGGTGGTGCTGCGATGGACGAGCTCGCTGTTGACGATGCTATAAGCCGAGGCTCGGCGTTGGATCTGCCTAGCCAGAGCCTCGTTCGGAGGCAGCTCGCCTCGTAGAAGGAACGCCAAGATGGGTTGGGTCCATGAGGGAGCTGCGACGGCAGCCGGCTGGAGAGCTCCCGGGGCTGGTTGGTCAGTCCCCGGGACTGGCTCGCCAGCCCCTGGGGCCTGCTCGGGAGCCCCCGAGGCTGGTTGGTCAGCCCTCGGGCCCGGCTCGCCGGCCCTGGAGCCGGTGGATCGATGACCATCATGACGATCGCGTCGTCGGGTCTGTCTGCCCCGGGTGCCGCCGGTTTGACCGGGGCCGGCTGGGCAACCGACGGTTTGAGAGCCGACGACGGAGTTGCTAGGGAGGCGGCCGGCGCCATTGATGGACTGGCGGCGCTTGCCGGCATGAAGATTGACTCCGACTCTGGGGAGGGCTTGACCGACGGCTTGAGCAGCCGCTCGAGAGAGACGCCAGCTGGGATGGCCTGCCGGGTGGAGCCGATTTTTGCCAATGCATCCACCGCCTCGTTATCCGCTTGGGGGATATGGTGTAACTCGCAACCCTCGAAGGAGCCGGTGAGTTGCTGCACGAGGAAACGGTAGCTGGCCATGTTGGCATCCCTCGCGTCCCATTCCCCAGAAACTTGCTGCACCATGAGGTCGGAGTCGCCGAAGCAGAGGATGCGCCTGATGCCGATCTCCTTGGCGAGCCAGAGGCCATGAATGATGGCCTCGTACTCCGCCACGTTGTTGGAGGCGGCGAAGTGGATCTGCGGGGCGTACTTGAGCTGATCACCTTTCGGGGAGGAGAGGACTATGCCGGCACCCAGGCTGGTCCTCATCTTTGAGCTGTCGAAGTGCATTCGCCAATGTGTGGAGTCCGGGGGAGGCGGGACGAACTCCGTCTCCGCCCAGTCGACGAGGAAATCCGCCAATGCTTGCGACTTGACAGCAGTTCTCGGCTCGTACCGGATCTCGTGATCGGCGAGGGCGATCACCCACTTGGCAATCCGGCCGGTGGAATCCCGGCCGCTCATGATCTCGCCGAGCGGGGCCGTGCTCACCACGGTGATGGTGTGCTCTTGGAAGTATTGCTTGACCTTCTTGGTAGCAAAGTATATGCCGTAACACATCTTCTGGTAGTGGGGGTAGTTCTGCTTGGACGCGGAAAGGACCTCGCTGAGGTAGTAGACGGGCCGTTGGACCGGCAGGGCCTTTCCCTCCTCCGGCCGTTCAACCACCAGCACGACGCTAATGACCCGGGTCGTCGCGACGATGTATGCGAGCAGTGGTTCCTTTTCAGCCGGCACAGCCAAGATTGGTGCGCGGGTGAGAGCCTTCTTGAGGCCGCGAAAGGCCTCGTCCGCCTCGTCAGTCCAGTGAAGGTGCCCGGCTTCTTGGTTTGACCCGGCTCGATGAGAGCCGTCTTGCGAAGGAGCCCGTAGAGGGGCTGAGCCTTCTCCCCCAGCCGGCTGATGAACCAGCTGAGCAAGGCAAGGCAGCCGGTGAACTTCTGGACGTCGCAGAGCCGTGTCGGCTTTGGCATGCGCTGGATCGCGCGGATCTTCTTGGGGTTAGCTTCGATGCCGCGGGCGGACACGAAGAAACCCAAGATTTGACTGGCGGGGACGCCGAAGACACATTTCTCTGGGTTGAGCTTGACCTTGTATTTGCATAAGTTCGCGAGGGTCTCCCAGAGGTCGTCGAGGAGGCTGAAGTGCTTCTTGGTTTTGACGACGATGTCGTCGACGTAGACATGGATGTTCCTGCCCATCTGAGGCAGGAGGCACTTTTGCATGCACCGTTGGAAGGTGGCGCCTACGTTCTTCAGGACGAAGGACATAGTGATGTAGCAGTACGCCCCAAAGGGCATGATGAAGGAGGTCTTGAGGCGGTCTTCCGGGTCTAGCTTGATTTGGTGGTAGCCAGAATGGGCATCCAAGAAGGAGAGCAAGTCACAGCCGGCCGTGGAGTCGATAACTTGATCGATCTGTGGTAGGGCGAATGGGTCCTTGGGACATGCCTTGTTCAGGCTGGTGTAGTCGATACACATGCGCCAGGTCTTGTTTTTCTTGAGCACCAAGACTGGGTTGGCCAACCAGTCTGGGTGGAAAACTTCCATGATGAACCCGGCCGCGAGCAGCCGGGCGATCTCTTCTCCTATAGTGCGTCGCTTCTCCTCGAAGAAGTGGCATATGGGTTGCTTGACCGGCTTGACGTCCGTCCGAACGTGTAGTTTGTGCTTGCCGAACTTCCTCGGAACACCCGGCATGTCCTTGGGGGACCATGCGAAGATGCCCCGATTCTCATGGAGGAAGTCGACGAGCTCGCCTTCCTATTTGTTGTTGAGGCGGGAGCCGATCGTGACGCACTGAGCCGGGTTGGCCGGGTCGAGCGAGATTTGCTTGGTGTCCTTGGACGGCTGGAAGGAGGCCTCGCCGATGGATTGCGAGGGGGGAGCCGACATGGTCGGCTGGCTGGCGGTGAGGGCCATGAGTCGGTCAAGCTGCCGCTTCTCCTCGGCGATCTCCAGGGCCTTGGCCAGCCTACTACCGTCTCGAGCGCATTCGAGCGACATATTGTAGTCGCCCTTGACGGTAATGATTCCCTTGGGGCCCGGCATCTTGAGCTTGAGGTAGGCGTAGTGAGGGACCGCCATGAAGCTGACTAGAGCCGGCCGACCCAGCAGCCCATGGTAGGGGCTTGCGAGGTCCATGACCTTGAACAGTACCGGTTCGCGGCGGAAGTGGCCGGGTCCACCGAAGAGGACGTCGAGCGTGATCTTGCCTACAGGGGAGCAAGACCTCCCAGGCACGATGCCGTGGAA
Organism: Hordeum marinum; assembly: GCA_022496015.1. Taxonomy (NCBI): domain Eukaryota; kingdom Viridiplantae; phylum Streptophyta; class Magnoliopsida; order Poales; family Poaceae; genus Hordeum; species Hordeum marinum. The sequence goes on along the minus strand of CM039673.1, from coordinate 364,060,338 downwards.
AACCGTGTGGCTCGCCTGCAGGTCTTCTATCTTTAGCCCCAGCTTGTGCATCGTGTCGAGGTAGAGGATATTGATGCTGCTGCCACCATCTGTCAGCACCCGCGTAAAGCGGCAGGCTCGATCCTTGGTGGCGATGGTGGGGTCGAGGACTAAGGCGTAGCTGCCAGGATGCGGCATCACCGGGGGATGGTCGGCCTGGCTCCACGTGACCGGCTTCTCTGACCAGTGCATGAACTGGGGAGTTGCCGACATGGTGGCCTTCACTTCACGACGGAGACGACGCTCCGCGTGCTTGCCCATCTCTTCACTGGTGAAGACGACGTAGCAACCGTCTTGGTTGGGGTACTGTTCGACTAGGCGACCGTCGTTTGGGGCCGTCGCGGACGCCGGGGTGGCAGCTTGGACCGGGGCCGACGCACGGTCTGGCGGCACGGGAGGAGCCAAAAGGCCGTCCCCCCGGGCCAATCGCTGTGAGAAGCTGCACTGCGGGAGCGTGTGCGTGGAGGGTTTGGCCCCCGAGTGATTCTTGCATGGAAGATCGAGCATCTGCTCGAAGGTGAGCTTCGGCTGCCAGGCAGCCTTGCCGGTGCGCTGGCGTTGGCTGGAAGGCTAGGCAGCCGGCTCCTGATCCTCGATAGTGTTGACCTGCCAGCTCCCGTAGCGGGGATCCGGCTGGTCGTTCTTGCGCTTGTTGCTCTGCGGCTGTCGGTTGTCGGTAGCCGGCCGGGCTGCAGCCGGCGTCGTTGTTGCCTTGGTTGGCGGGGCTGTCTTGACCCGGATGGCCGAATCGGCCATGGCATATTTGTCCGCCTTGGTCATGAGTTCAGCCAGCATGGCCGGCTCGGAGCACAGAAGCTTGTGCTTGAGAGGGGTGCCGTCCCGGCAACCCTCGATGAAGTATTGCACGGCTTGCACCTCGTGCACTCCCTCATAGGAGTTGCGGAGCTCGGTCCACCGGGTGAGGTAGTCGTGGAGGGATTCTTCCGGCCCCTGAACGCACATAGCAAGTTCAGGGGCCGACCAGGCTGCTTGTATGTGCCGATGAAGTTGCGGAATTAGGCCTCCTCAAAGTCCGTCCATGTGTTGATGTTACTGGCCGCCAGGCTGTTGAGCCAGGTGCGGGCCGAGCCGATGAGCATGAGGGGGGCGTAGCGGACGGCCACGCATTTGTTTTCCCTTGCGATGCCCACTGCGGTGGTGTAATCCATCAGCCAGTCTTCTGGCTTGGCGGCCCCGTTATACTTTGGGGTGTCCCTAGGGAGTGTGAAGCCCTTCGGGAATGGCTCGGTGCAGATCCGGGGGCCGAAGCAAGCTGGGCCGATCGAGCCCTCCTCCCCGAGGAGGGCGGATTGTGCGAGTTGGTCGATGTAGTTGCGAGCATCGTCCTTGCTATGGGGGACGCGTGGCCCGAGCCGGGCTGAAAGCTCGGGGCGGATAATGGGCGGCGTCGATTGCCGCGACCCGCGTTGTGGGGGTGGGGTGTGCCCCCGGCTGCGTCGGCTGCCGGATGCCGGCGCTTCGCGGTAGCGGCCGCTATGAGGCGGCTCGCCGGTGCGCCGGCTGCTAACAGCCGACTGCTCACTCCTCGGCGGCTGAGAGGGCCAAGGGTCGTGCGTCTCGATCCGACGACCGGAGACGCGAGGGGAATAGGAGTACTGCGCCGGCTGGCGGCCAATAGTCCCGTGCCCTCACGCTCGGGCCGGGGGCCTTTAGCGGCGGTGCCGCCTGCCGCAAGCTAATGCTGCTGTGCGTCAGCATCATCGATAAGCTCCTTGATGTGGCGCCCGTGGGCGGCACGCTCTTCGCCCTCCAAGGTGTCCAGTTCCTCGTAGGCTACCTTTAGGGCTTGCAGGTTAGCTGCGGGGGTGTCATAGACGGGCATTTTGCCGCCGAGGATTTCGGCGACCACGCGACTGCGGTCGCGCACGGCCCCACGCTGGCTGGGCTTGGTGCCAGCCGGGGTAAGGCCGTAAGCGGAGGCGTATTCCTGCTGCACCGCTTCCATGCGGCAGCGCATGGCAGCGAGGGCGGTGGCATCCTTGAAGAGGATGCGACGAGCCGCCTCGAGGTCGGACGCGGCGGTATCGGGGTTTGCCGTCAGGGCAATCGGGGGTGCTCAAGCCCCGGAGGGCCGCACCGACCGGGTCGGACGTGCCAATGCGGGTGGCAGCGGTGGTGGCCGTTACCCGTGCCCATCCGGAGGCGGTGGAGGAGGTGATGGCCGTCACCCCCTCACGGTCGCAGGACCCGCTGGGGCGGGCCACAGCGAGTAGTCCCATGGCCGTGGGCGGGCCGATGCAGACGAGTACCCCCGCGGGGTACTCACCCACGGCCGGAGCCTCGGCAAGGCTGAGCCTGCCGAAGCGCTCGGTGAGCGCGTCGATGTTGGCTGCTAGGCCATCGGAGTCGCCCGTAGGGCGTGCCGCAGCAAGCTCCACGAGCCTCCCATGGTTTCGCCGGGCCAAGCGGCGGTGGCGGGGAATGGCGAGAGGTCCCGCCCGGAGCATGAACCCCAACGACGCCGCAGATGGCTCCGCGGTGGGCGCCAATTGTCGTCGTTTTCTCATAGCAGATGCCATAGGGTGGCTTATCGGTGGTGTTGGGGCCATTGGACGCCGATGGGCTCCGGGTGCGGTATTGGGTACGAGAAGGTGGAGACACGCGACGTACCCAGGTTCGGGGCCCTCCGTGGGAGGTAATGCCCCTAGTCCTGCTTGGATTCGTTGGATGGATGGATAAGTATACAGAGGTGCTCCTGGAGCTGTGTTCAGAGGAGGAAGAAAGGAGCAGCCGGCTCATCTCCCTTTGCTATTGGGAAGGGTATGGGAGCTCCCTATGTGTGTGTTCTTAATCGGGGGTTCCGTCCCCGTTGAATGGGGGGCTCGGGGGGTTTTATAGGCCAACCCCCCGACTCTTACAATATGATTTAGGTACGAGGGTGGAGGGATCCGGCTGGCAGCCTCTCCGCCTAGCCAGGGGGTCCCGTGGCTTGTATTGTCTCATCGTGGGCGGGGCTTGACGGCCGGGCGGTCCCATCCCTGCTGGGACCCGCCGACGGGCACCGCGATTGGCCCTCCCCCACCTTCCCCGACACGGGCTGCCCGGGGGGGCGTCGCCTAGCGCCAGCCGACCGAGGTCATCGGTACGGCCGGCGGCACTATAGCCACGTGAAGGCAGGCAGTCGAGTGGCGGAGACGTGCTGGAACTGTTCCCCGTCCGATCGCGCTCACTAAGGTCAGCGGGCCGGACGGATGTACTATAGCCGTGCGGGACGGCGCGTCAGCGACCACTGTGGCCACAGGGTCGCTTGCCCCGCCAGTCACATTGCATTGCCGTACCTGCGGTCAGGGAGACGAGGCAAGGCGTGTCCGTCGCCAAGTCAATGGGCTGCCCGGCTCGTGGGCGGCCGGTTGCTTGGCCAGCCGGGCGGGAGCACGCCCGGCCGCTAGGCCGGCCGGGCGAAACGCCAACCGGAGATGGCTCGTGTGGCGTGTCCCCAGCCGGCCTCGTCTAGCCGGCCGATTGGTTTTTCTTCGAAGCGGAGTGGGGAGGACCCCGTTGCCTTGGCCTACCCCGGGATATGAGCCCCGTCAAGTAGCATTTATGATGTACGTTACTAGTAACGCTAGTCTTTATACCCACGACCGGACCCTTGGATGCCTGGCAATTATGAGGGGCAGCGAACTCTATATAGGCCAGCCCTCCCCTTTGGCACAAGGGTTTGCAACCACTGTAATCTCTACATTACACATGACAAAGATCCAGAGAACTGAGACGTAGGGCTGTTACCTCCATGAGAGGGGCCCGAAGTCATACATCCGTGTGCACATCCTCGTCGTAGCTAGGACTCTGGCCTCTCCTTTCGTACCCCTACCTTCTACTGTTAGGCTCATTCCACGACAGGTCTTGTCCATCACATCATTCTCCTAATGATGTAATCATGTCATCAAATGACATATCATGTCCATGGCCAAGAAACCTCGACCATCTTTGATCAATGAGCTAGTCTATTAGAGGCATACTAGGGACATAGTGTTGTCTATGTACCCACACATGTATTTGAGTTTCCAATCAATACAATTATAGAATGGATAATAAACGATTATCGCCAACAAGGAAATATAATAATAACTATTTTGTTATTGCCTCTAGGGCATATTTCCAACAGTCTCCCACTTGCATTAGAGTCAACAATCTAGCTCACATTGCCATGTGATTTACATTGTGATGAATCTAACACCCATACAATTCTCATGTTGTTCAAATTTAGCCCATGGAAGAGGTTTAGTCAACGGGTCTGCGACATTCAGATCCGTGTGCACTTTGGAAATATTTATGTCCTCCTCCTTGATGTAATCGCAGATGGAATTGAAGCATCGCTTTATGTGTCTGGTCTTCTTGTGAAACCTTGGTTCCTTGGCCAGAGAAATGGCACCAGTGTTGTCACAGAACAAAGTCATTGGATCCAGTGCACTGGGCACTACTCCAAGATCTGTCATGAACTCCTTCATCGAGACACCTTCCTTTGCCGCCTCCGAGGTAGCTATGTACTCTTGTTCGCATGTAGAATCAGATACCATGCTCTGCTTGGAACTGCACCAGCTTACCGCTCCCCCACTGAGAATATATATGTATCCGGTTTGAGACTTAGGGTCATCCGAATTAGTGTCAAAGCTTGCATTGACATAACCCTTTACGATGAGCTCTTGATCACCTCCATAAACGAGAAACATTTCCTTAGTCCTCTTCAGGAACTTTAGGATATTCTTTACTGCCGTACAGTGTTCCATTCCTAGATCACTTTGAAACCTTCCGGCCATACTATGGCAAGGCTGACATCTGGTCATGTGCACAACATTGCATACATGATAGATCCTATGGTAGAAGCATAGGGGATGACACTCATCTTTTCTCTATCTTCTACAGTCACTGGGCATTGAGTCTTACTCAGCTTCACACCTTGCAATAGAGGCAAGAACCCCTTCTTGGACTCATCCATATTGAACTTCTTCAAAACTTTGTCAAGGTATGTGCTCTGTGAAAGTCCTATTAAGCATCTCAATCTATTTCTATAGATCTTGATGCCTAGTATGAAAGAAACTTCTCCTAGGTCCTTCATTGAAAAACTCTTGTTCAAATATTCCTTCATGCTTTCCAAAAATTCTATATTTTTTATAATCAGCAATATATCATCCACATATAATATTATAAACGCTATAGATCTCCCACTCACTTGCTTGTAAATACAAGGTTCTCTATAAACTTGTATAAAACCGAATGCTTTGATCACCTCATCAAAGCGAAGATTCCAACTCCGAGATGCTTGCACCAGTCCATAAATGGATCGCTGGAGTTTGCAAATTTTGTCAGGATTCTCTGGATCGACAAAACCTTCTGGTTGTATCATATACAACACTTCCTTAAGGAAACCGTTAAGGAAAGCTATTTTGACATCCATCTGCTAAATTTCATAATTGAAAAAGGCAGCTATTGCTAACATGATTCTAACGGACTTAAGCATCGCTACGAGTGAGAAATTCTCATCGTAGTCAACTCCTTGAACTTGTGAAAAACCTTTTGCCACAAGTCGAGCTTTATAGACGGTCATAGTACCATCCACGTCCGTCTTCTTCTTAAAGATCCATTTATTCTGATGGCGTTTCGCCCTTCAGGTAATACTTCAAAAGTCCATATTTTGTTTTCATACATGGATCCCATGTAAGATTTCATGGCCTCTAACCATTTTTCAAAATCCCGGCCCATCATTGCTTCTCCATAGCTTGTGGGTTCATTGTTGTCCAACAACATGACCTCTAAGACAGGGTTACCGTACCATTCAGGAGCAGTACATGTCCTTGTCGTCCTATGAGGTTCGATAGTAACTTGATTCGAAGCTTCATGATTACCATCATCGGGTTCCTCTTCAACCGATGTAGGCTCTACAGAAACATCTTTCTGCGCTGCTCTGCTCTCTGGTTGAAGTAAAGGTTCAACAACCTCATCAAGTTCTATATTCCTCCCACTCAATTCTTTCGAGAGAAAATGTTTCTCAAGAAATGACTCATTCTTAGAGACAAACACTTTGCCTTCGGATCTGAGATAGAAGGTATACCCAACCGTCTCTTTTGGGTATCCTATGAAGATGCATTTCTCCACTTTGGGTTCCAATTTTTGAGACTAAAGCTTTTTGACATAAGCATCGCATCCCTAAACTTTAAGAAACGACAACTTTGGTTTGTTGCCGAACCACAGTTCATACGGCATCGTCTCAATGGATTTCGATGGTGCCCTATTTAAGGTGATTGCGACTATCTCTAACGCATAACCCCAAAACGACAGTGGTAGATTGGCAAGAGACATCATAGAACACACCATATCTAATAAGGTTCGATTACGATGTTCGAACACACCATTACACTATGGTGTTCCTGGCGGTGTCAATTGTGAAATAATTCCACATTGTCTTAAGTGATTGCCAAACTCATAACTCACATATTCTCCTCCTCAATCAGATCGTAGGAATTTAATCTTATTGTTATGATGATTCTCAACTTCACTCTGAAATTGCTTGAACTTTTCAAACATTTCAGACTTGTGTTTCATTAAGTCAATATACCCATATCTACTTAAGTCATCGGTGAAGGTGAGAAAGTAATGATATCCAACGCGTGCCTCAACTCTCATTGGACTGCACACATCAGTATGTATGATTTCTGACAAGTCACTTGCCCGTTCCATTGTTGCGGAGACGGGGTTTTACTCATCTTGCCCATGAGGCATGGTTCACATGTGTCAAGCGATTCAAAATCAAGTGACTCCAAGAGTCCATCAACATGGAGCTTCTTCATGTGTTTTACACCAATATGACCTAAGCGACAACGCCACAAGAAACTGGTGTTATTGTTATCAACTCTACATCTTTTGGCATCAATGTTATGAACATGTGTATCATCACTATCGAGATTCAATAAGAATAAACCCCTCACATTGGGTGCATGACCATAAAAGATATTACTCATATAAATAGAACAACCATTATTCTCCAATTTAAATGAGTAACCGTCTCGCATTAAACAAGATCCAGTGTCGGGGCACGATGCACTCGATCACCTATGGGGCCACAAGCCCCTTTGTGGCTCAGCAGGGGCGGGATCACATGCACAAAGAGTAGAGATGGTGAGACAGCATGACGATCGGGACACTGGTCTTTTACCTAGGTTTGGGTCATTTTGAAGCATAAAACCCTACTCCTACTTTGGTGGATTGATCAGAGGAACATGAAGAACACGCAACACTCAAACCCGACAAGGGTTGCCTTCGGGGGAGCTGCTACACAAGTACAGGTATCCAAAGGTCCAAATCTTTATCTAGGCTGCCTTGGGCCTCCTTTTATAGCTCAAGGGGCAACCACAATGGCAAAACATACATTGTTTGATGATTTGATAGCTAACAATGCTACCATACCTAACTCTTGCACTTAGGACAAAATGCATAAATGCAGTCTAGGTGGCATGCGGGGATGCAGCCCCGGTAGGCTTCTACCATCGCTCTAGCTAACTATCGCACCACATCTTGACATGCCTCTAGACAGGTGAAATCACAATATGCTCCCTTGCTGCTTTTGATAATTCATGACAACATACATTGTCTCTTGGAATAATACTTTTATCTAGTGTATTTCAGATAAAGTCCATAGAGAAGGTTGGCTAAGGATTGTGAAGAGCATCCACAAGAAGAAGAATGAGAAGGAATAGGATTGGCAAAGCTTCAAGCAAGAGGACTCTACATTTTCCTTTGTGAGAAATCACTTTGAGTCCATAGGAAAGCCCATACTATTAAGAAGGGGGTAAGGTATTGTTGGTGAACAAAATGCTCCACGTGCACAAGTGATATTCACCAAAAACACCCACAAACTCTTCCATGAAAGTATGTCCAAGCCTATCATGAGAATTGGTGCTACCAACATTTCCCACTCGGTCCCACTGATTCCCACCTCAGACAGAACCCTGCCAAACCCTAGATGTTTGGTGCAACCGATTCTGCTTTGGTGCCACCGAGTTTAGCTTGCCAACTTTCTGTTACCTCGATTCTTAAAATCGGAATTTCGGAGATTTTGTATCCGTGTCACCGAGTTGTGGAATCTTACCGTTGGTCACCTTATCAGTACTGCCGAGATCTTTGTATCGGTCTCACCGAGATTCAAAAGTTGCTACCTTTGGAGCAACTCGGTACCATCGAGTTTATACTTTAGTGTCACCAAGTTGGTCACTTTAGGTGTAATGGTTGGATTTTTGTAGATGCCTATATATACCTCTCCACCACCACTCACTCGAAAGAGAAGCACTCAGAACAGATCCCCACTTACCCCATCAGATTTTCTGAGAGAGAGCCACCTACTAATGTGTTGAGATCAAGCCACTCCTCTCCAACCATATGAATCTTGATCTCTAGCCTCCCCAAGTTGCTTTCCACCCAATCAATCTCTTACACCAAAGCCAAACCTACGAGAGAGTGATTGAGTGTTTAGGAGTCTATCATCTTAAAGCACAAGAACAAGGAGTTCATCGACATTATCGAGCCTATTACCTTTTGGAGGGTGGTACCTCCTAGATTGGTTAGGTGTCGCTTGGCAGCCTCCTATTTCGTGTTGTGGAGTGAACCAAGAAGTTTGTAAGGGCAAGGAGATCGCCTACTTCATGAAGATCTACCCCGAGTTAGGCTAGTCCTCCGTGGACGTAGGCCATCATGGTATAGAAATGGTCGCTTCTTCATGGAACCCTCCGTGGACTCTTGCGACCGTTACCCTCCGTGGGTTGAAGTCTCTGTAAATGTGGACGTACGATAGCACCACCTATCGGATTCATGGGAAAAATCTTCATGTCCCTCATGCATTTGATCTCCCTATCTCAACTCCTTTCTTCCATGTGCAATGTCTTTACTTTCCGCTGCCATACTTGTTGACTTGCATGTGTAGGGTGTGCTAGACTTCCTATAATTGCTAAAATCTGCCAACCATTAACTTTGAATATTGGGTAGGTTTTAATTTGTGCTAGTAGTCTATTCACCCCGTCTAGACATAGACTTGTAGTGACCCCTCAATTGGTATCATACCAAGGCCTCCATAACCTTGGTTAATCACCTTTGGAGGAAGATGGATGTGTATAGTTTGGAGAGTTTGAGGTGTAGAGTGCCTATTCTTGATGGGGAGTACTATAGTCAATGGAAAGATGCTATGATTGATCTATTTGACAAATTCCATTTGGGCAAGTATATTGAAAATCCCTATGTGTTCCCCATTGATCCCTTACATCCCACATACCAAGGGGAAATTGACATACCTGGTAACCTTAGGACTGTCAATCTTATCATTAGAGCTTTGCCAAGATTTGTGCTTACTCAATTGAAGAATTTGAATGTGCTTATACTTTGTTTAATGATTTGGAGAAACAATATCCAAATTATTCATTAAGTAATCTTGAAGAAATTCTTCATAAGACTGTTGCTTTTCATGGAATGAAGTCTAGTGATCCACACTTTGATAGATGCTTATTTGAGCTTCGTGATCTTATGTGTGCTAAAGGATACGTCACTACCATTAGCAACATTGTTGTAGAATCCATTCACATACATAAGTCTGAACATTGTCTTAGTCAAAATTCTAACGAATCTCTTGGTTTCTATGACGAGGAGATTCTACCAAACGATGACAATGAAGAACATGTCTACTATGTTGATGATGAGAAGTTTGACATCGAATGTGCCAAGACAATGAAGTGCCTAAGTCTCATGGCAAACTTCAAGGATTACATGTCCGGTGGAAAAGAGTGGATTCTTGACAGTGGATGCACCAATCATATGACTGGAGATAGAGACATGTTCCAAGAGATCACACCTAATCAAGGACCTCATAGGTACATGACCTTTGGAGACAACTCTAAGGGCAAGGTACTTGGTCTTGGTAGGGTGGAAAAATCTCATGATAGCTCTATTCAAAATTTCATGCTTGTTGAATCCCTTGGCTACAATCTTCTTTCCCTATCTAGACTAGCAGACTTCGGTTTCAATGTGCTATTTACTAAAGTAGATTTCCAAATATTTCGTCATGACAATCATAACACTGTCTTTACCGGTATTCATAGAGGTTATCTATACATTGTTCATTTAACTAAAAAGGCCCAACCTCGTACTTGTCTCATTGCAAACTCATCTAAAGGTTGGCTATGGCATAGAAGGCTAGGACATGTAGGCATGCGCAATCTGGATAAGCTTATCAAGGGTGATCACATACTTGGTGTTAAAGATTTTATGTTTGACAAATATAAGCGTTGTAGCGCTTGTCAAGCTGGAAAGCAAGTAGGTGGAACTCATCCGGTCAAGAACATCATGACTACTTGGAGACCACTCGAGCTACTTCATATGGATCTTTTTGGTCCCAAAGCTTACAAGAGCCTCGATGGAAACTCTTATGGTCTAGTTATAGTTGATGATTTTTCTAGATTTACGTGGGTATTCTTTCTTGATGATAAGTCGCAGGTACAAAAGATCTTCAAGAACTTTGCTCGCAAAGCACAAAATCAATTTTAAGTGAAGATCAAGAAGGTTCGGAGCGATAACAGATCAGAGTTCGAGAACGGCCATGTGGATACCTTTCTTGACAAATAAGTTATTTCACATGAGTTCTCGGCTACGTACACACCTCAACAAAATGGAGTTGTTGAGAGAAAGAACCGAACTCTCATTGAGATGGCAAGAACAATGCTTGATGAATATAGGACGCCAAGACACTTTTGGGCAGAATCCGTGGAAATAGCGTGTCATGCCACACACCGACTCTACTTGCACAAGCTTCTCTATAAAACGACATACGAGCTACTCAACGGTAACAAACCCCAAGTTGGATACTTTCAGGTATTCAGCTCCAAGTGCTACATTCTTGATAAACATCATCGTGCTAAATTTTCTCCCAAATCTCATGAAGGTTTCCTACTTGGTTGAAGAACGAACTCTCACACTTACCGTGTCTACAACAACTTCACTCTAAAAGTTGAAGAGATGGTAGATGTGAAGTTTGATAATCTAATGGTTCACAATTCGGACAATTGCCAAACGATGTAGGAGATAAGGATCCTTTGGAAGCTATCCAAGACTTGTCCATCGGAAAGATTCGTCCCAAGGAGGGGAAGGAAAGTACTTCATCAACCCAAGTGGAAGCTCCTACTTCACATCAAGGCTATCGACAAAACGACATGGAAGAATTCACAAGTGGTACACGACAAGATGAAGAGGAGGAGGAAATATACCGTGAAGATCCACCACAACCTACTTCACCACCACATCAAGGAGATGACACCTTCGATAACAACAAAGATGAAGGAGATGATGAAGAAGAGCACCATCCAACAAGCCAAAGCTACCCCGAGTTCGAGCACACGTGACCAAGAACCATCCTATAAACCAAATCTTCGGTGACATACAAACCAGGAGAATCACTCGCTCTAAAACTCACTTAGCTAATTTTTGTGAGCATTATTCTTTCATCTCTAGCATTGAAACCTTCAAGGTTGAACAATCTCTTGAAGACCCAGATTGGGTGAATGCGATGCATGAAAAGCTTCACAACTTCGAGAGGAACGAAGTGTGTACACTCTTGGAGAGGTCGAAGGACGAGCACAATATCATCAGTACAAAATGGGTGTTTCAGAACAAGCAAGATGAAGAAGGTCAAGTTGTATGCAACAAGGCGTGTCTCGTAGCCCAAGTATATACGCAAGTCGAAGGTATGGAGTACGGTGAGACCTATGACCCCTTTGGTATACTTCAAGCTATTCGAATTCTTCTTGCATATGCCAATCACCATGATATCACTCTTTACCAAATGGATATAAAAAGTTCCTTTTTAAACGGAGAAATGGAGGAGGAAGTCTATGTTATACAACCTCCCAGATTTGTGAATCCTAAGAACCCTAACCACGTCTACAAACTTCGCAAAGCTTTATATGGTATTAAGCAAGCTCCTCGTGCTTGGTATAAATGCCTAACGAAGTTTCTTATTGAAAAAGGTTTTGAAATTGGTAAAATTGACGCAACTTTATTCACAAATAGAGTTAATGGTGAATTATTGTGTGCCAAATTTATGTGGATGATATCGTCTTTGGATCCACTAACCAACAATTTAGTGAGATATTTGGAAGGTTGATGTCAGAGAAATATGAGATATCTATGATGTGTGAGCTGAAATTCTTCCTTGGTCTACAGATCAAGCAAACGATTGAAGGTACGTTCATCTCTCAAACCAACTACACCAAGGACTTGATCAACAAGTTCAACATGCAAGAGTGCAAAGGTATGAAAACTCCCATGCCTACTAGTGGACATGTTGATCTCACTAAGGAGGACGAACCAGTTGATCAAAAGGTTTGTCGATCAATGATTGGTTCATTGTTATATGTATGTACCTCCCATCCTGATATTATGCTTAGTGTGTGCATGTGTTCCCGATATCAAGCTACACATAAAGAGTGTCATCTTTTGGCCGTGAAACGTATTATGAGATACTTGATACATACACCAAACTTTGGCATTTGGTATCCCAAGGGACCTTCCTTTAATCTTATTGGCTACTCCAACTCGGACTATGCCGGTAACAAGGTTGATAGAAAATCCACCTCGGCTACATGTCAATTTCTTGGTAGATCTCTTGTGTCTTGGTCCTCCAAGAAACAAAACTCGGTATCTCTATCTACCGCCGAAGCTGAGTATATTGCCGCCGGATCAAGTTGTGCGCAATTACTATGGATGACACAAACGCTTAAGGATTATGGGATCCATGTGAAAAATGTTCCATTACTTTGTGACAATGAAAGTTCTATTAAGATTGGTCATAATCCTGTGCAACATTCTCGAACTAAGCATATTCAAGTTTGACATCATTTCATTCGTGATCATATTGCCAAAGGACACATTAATCTTAAGCATGTTCGGACTAACAAACAATTGGCCGATATCTTTACTAAGCTACTTGATCAAAAAGTGTTTTCTCACTCGAGGAGTGAGTTGAGCATCTTTGATGCTTCAAACTTGAGCTAAGCTCACTCGAGTGCATGCAGGGGATGAGCTTACTTAACCATTCCATGCTTTCATTACCATGAATATCATGTATCTTGGAATTCTATGCTCCCTTGTATTGCGTCTAGCCCTTTTTTAGGTACTTGGAAGAACAACACTCCGCAAGATTGCCATCAACTCATATGTTAAGAAATCTTATTATGACCAAGTATCCACACCCCTCTTTGGTGATGAAAGGAAGAAGACTATGAAACATATCCTTGACATGTATCTGAATTTCTCAATTGAAATCAACTTACAATTGATATCATGTCATTTGAATATATCATGTTCTTCCTTGCATGACTAACCTATGTAGGTGATAAGTGAACCAAAAAAAGGGATTGCTCCCAACTCAAGATGAATTTCGTCAACCACGAGCATCCTCAACAAGTTCATGAACAAGCCATGTCATCAACATCACTCAAAGGTATGTACTCATATCCTTGTTATAGCTTTACTCCAAGACATGAGATAAAGCAACTAAAGTGATATGAAGACATCAAAATGCCTAAAAAAATGGTAACCTCATTTTGAGCTTAACAATGAGTATGACCTATGATCAAGTATTCTTGCTTGACTCCTTAAGTCAATATAATCTAATATGGTGACCTAGTCACCGCCTGTTAGCATTCTGGGAACGGGGATACCTAGACCTGCCTGCCTGCGGCCCAGGGCATGGCTCACCTCGACAGCCAAGCATGGCCCAGCACGATCCCACTCAAGACCTCGCGAGAGACCTGAGCTCGCGAGGGAAGCAACACCAAGACCCACAGGGAACACACCACCCCAGGCCCCCTCCCGAGCAGTGGAGATCCCTATGCAACGCTCGACCTTGGGAGGCCAAGGATGACATAAAGCAGGACAGGCGGGCACCAGAGCACCAAACGACACAGTTTCCCCCTTGGTGCAAAGGGGGGCAAGGACGAACGCCGGTTACCAAAGCGCCCCCAAAGGTTTCCATTCCGGTGCAACAAAACCAAGACCACGAGATCCACATGACATGTTGGGGAACGTTGCATGGGAAAAAAATTCCTACACTTCACCAAGATCAATCTAGGAGATGAGCATCTAGGAGAGGGAGAGTGGATCTATGTACCCTTGTAGATCGCTAAGTGGGAAGCGTTAAGCAACGTGGTTGATGTAGTCGAACGTCTTCGCGATCCAATTCGCCGAGCGTCCCGCGATCCAATCATGATCCGTCTCGATCTAGCTCCGAACGGATGGCATCTCTGCGTTTAGCACACGTACAGCTTGATGACGATCTCCGCCTTCTTGATCCAGCAAGAGGGAGCGGAGAGGTAGATGAGTTCTCAGGCAGCGCGATGGCATTGCAGCGATGGTGGTGGAGCTATTCCAGCAGGGCTTCGCCTAAGCACCGCTGAAACCGATCTAGAGGAGAAACTACAAACTAGAGGAGAGGCAACACATGGCTTAGGGTTTCTTGATGTGTCACAAGTTCTAGCCCCGTCCCTTTATTTATATGTTGATCCCTAGGGTCGAAACTTGGAGAAAAATCCTCCTCAAGGTCAGTATTCCCGCAAAGCAAGAGTCCTCCTTGGACTCCAGGACCAGACGCCAAGGTCCTTGGTGTCTGGCCCCAGACGCCAGGGTCCTTGGCGTCTGGCCCTTGGCCTCCACAAAACACCTTTTGCACCTTCCTAAATCCTCATGGGATTTACCCCTTGGCCCAAATAAAGTGTCCTTGTACCCCAAACATTTCGGGAAATATCCAAAAGTATTTCCGGTGAATTTCGGAACCCTTCCGAAGACCAAACACTGTTATCCCATATATAAATATTTACCATCGGACCATTCTGGATCTCCTCATGACATCCAGGATCTCATCCGGGACTCCTAACAACCTTCAGTCACCACCATACATAACTCTATACTACTAAAACGTCACCGTACCTTAAGTGTCCAGACCCTGCGGGTTTGAGAACTATGTAGACATGACCGAGACACCTCTACGGTCAATAACCAATAGCGGGACCTGGATGCCCATATTGGTTCCTACATATTCTACGAAGATCTCTATCGGTCGAACCTCTATGTAAAGGATTTAGTTAATCCCGTATGCTGTTCCATTTGTTCTTCGGTATCTTACTTGCCCGAGATTCGATCGTCGGTATCTCTATACCTAGTTCAATCTCGTTACCCGCAAGTCTCTTTACTCGTTCCGTAATACAAGATCTTGTGGCTAACACTTAGTGACTTTGCTTGCAAGACTTTGTTGTGATGTTGTATTACCGAGTGGGTCGTGAGATACCTCTCCGTCACACGTAGTAACAAATCCTAGTCTTGATCCATGCCCACTCAATAGACACTCTCAGAGATACCTGTAGAGCAACTTTATAGTCACCCAGTTATGTTGTGACGTTTGATACACACAAGGCACTCCTCCAGTATCAATGAGTTGCATGATGTGATGGTCAGAGGAACAGATACTTGACATGCAGAAAACTGTAGCAATAAACTAACACAGTCATATGCTACGTTTATAGTTTGGGTATTGTCCATCCCATCATTCTCCTAATGATGTGATATAGTTATCAAATGACATCTCATATCAATGGCTAGGAAACCTTGACCATCTTTGATCAACGAGCTAGTCTACTAGAGGCACACTAGGGACAAAGTGTTGTCTATATATCCACACATGCAATGTGTTTCCAATCAATACAATTATAGCATGGATAATAAACAATTATCATGAACAAGGAACTATAATAATAAACACTTTATTTATTGCCTCTAGGGCATATTTCCAAGAGTCTCCCACTTGCACTAGAGTCAATAATCTAGTTCACATCACTATGTGATTTACATTGTAATGAATCGAACACCCATGCTGTTCTGGTGTTGATCATGTTTAGCCCTTTCAAGAGGTTTAGTCAACGGGTCTGCAATATTCAGATCCATGTGCACTTTGCAAATATTTATGTCCTTCTCCTCGATGTAATCGCGGATGGAATTGAAGCGTCGCTTTATGTGTCTGGTCATCTTGTGAAACCTTGGTTCATTGGCCAGAGCAATGGCACCAGTATTGTCACAGAACAGAGTCATTGGATTCAGTGCACTGGGCACTACACCAAGATCTATCATGAACTGCTTCATCCAGACACCTTCCTTCGCTGCCTCCGAGGCTGTGATGTACTCCGCTTCGCATGTAGAATCGGCTACCACGCTTTGCTTGGAACTGCACCAGCTTATTGCTCCCACATTGAGAATAAATACGTATCTGGTTTGCGACTTAGAGTCATCCGGATCAGTGTCAAAGCTTGCACTGACGTAACCCTTTACGACGAGCTCTTGATCACCTCCATAAACGAGAAACATTTTCTTAGTCCTTTTTAGGTACTTAAGGATATTCTTGACCACCGTCCAGTGCTCCATTCCAAGATCACTTTGAAACCTTTCGTCCATACTTATGGCAAGGCTGACATCGGGTCTTGTGCACAACATTGCATACATGATAGAGCCTATGGCTGAAGCATAGGGTATGACACTCATCTTCTCTCTATCTTTTGCAGTCACTGGGCATTGAGTCTTACTCCACTTCACACCTTGTAACACAGGCAAGAACCCTTTCTTGGACTAATCTATTTTTTACTTCTTCAAAACTTTATCAAGGTATGTGCTTTGTGAAAGTGCTATCAAGTGTCTCGATCTATCTCTATAGATCTTAATGCCTAATATGAAAGCAGCTTCTCCCAGGTCCTTCATTGAAAAACTCTTGTTCAAATATTCCTTCACGCTTTCCAGCATTTCTATATTGTTTCCAATCAACAATATGACATCCACAAATAATATTAGAAACGCTATAGAGCTCCCACTCACTTTCTTGTAAATACAAGCTTCTCCATAAACTTGTATAAACCCAAATGCTTTGATCACCTCATCAAAGCGCTTATTCCAACTCCGAGATGCTTGCACCAGTCCATAAATGGATCACTGGAGTTTGCAAACTTTGGCAGCATTCTCTGGATAGACAAAACTTTCTGGTTGCATTGTATACAACTATTCGTCAAGGTAACCGTTGAGGAACGCTATTTTGACATCCATCTGCCAAATTTCATAGTCAAAATATGCAGCTATTGCTAACATGATTCTGACGGACTTAAGCATCGCTACGGGTGAGAAGGTCTCGTCGTAGTCAACTCCTTGAACTTGTGAAAAACCCTTTGCCACAAGTCGAGCTTTATAGAAGGTGATATTACCGTTCGCGTCTGTCTTCTTCTTAAAGATCCATTTGTTCTGAATGGCCTTTTGCCCTTCAGGTAATACTTCCAAAGTACATACTTTGTTTTCATACATGGATCCCATCTCGGATTTCATGGCCTCTAACCATTTCTCAGAATCCATGCCCATCATCGCTCCTTCATAGCTCGTAGGTTCATTGTTGTCGAACAACATGACCTCCAAGACAGGGTTGCCGTACCACTCAGGAGCAGTACGCGCCCTTGTCGACCTACAAGGTTCAATAGTAACTAGATTATATGCTTCATGGTCGTCATCATTAACTTCCTCTTAAATAGTCATAGGCTCCACAGAAATATCTTTCTGCACTGCGCTACTCTCTGGTTGAAGTAAAGGTTCAATAACATCATCAAGCTCTATTTTCCTCCCACTCAATTCTTTTGAGAGAAACTCTTTCTCAAGAAATGTTCTGTTTTTAGTGACAAACACTTTGCCTTCGGATCTAAGGTAGAAGGTATACCCAACTGTCTCTTTCAGGCATCCTATTAAGATACATTTCTCCGCTTTGGGTTCCAGCTTTTGAGGCTGAAGCTTTTTGACATAAGAATCACATCCCCAAACTTTAAGAAACGACAACTTTGGCTTCTTGCCAAACCACAGTTCATATGGCATTGTCTCAACGGATTTTTATGGTGCCCTATTTAAAGTGAATGAAGTTGTCTCTAATGCATAACCCTAGAATGATAGTGACAAATCAGCAAGAGACATCATAGAACGCACCATATCTAATAAGGTTCGATTACGATGTTCGGACACACCATTACGCTGTGGTGTTCCAGGCAGTGTCAATTGTGAAGCAATTCCACACTGTCTTAAGTGACTGCCAAACTCATAACTCAGATATTCACCTCCTCGATCAGATCGCAAGAATTTAATCTTCTTGTTACGATGATTCTCAACTTCACTCTGAAATTGATTGAACTTTTCAAATGTTTCAGACTTGTGTTTCATTAAGTAAATATACCCATATCTACTTAAGTCATCAGTGAAGGTGAGAAAATAACGATATCCACCGCATGCCGCAACATTCATTGGACCGCACACATCAGTATGTATGATTTCCAACAAGTCACTTGCCCGTTCCATTGTTCCAGAGAACGGTGTTTTAGTCATCTTGCCCATGAGGCATGGTTCATATGTGTCAAGTGATTCAAAATCAAGTGACTTCAAAAGTCCATTAGCATGGAGCTTCTTCATGCGTTTTACACCAATATGACCTAAACGGCAGTGCCACAAGAAAGTGGTACTATCACTATCAACTCTACATCTTTTGGCATCAATGTTATGAACATGTGTATCATCACTATCAAGATTCAATATGAATAAACCACTCACATTGGGTGCATGACCATAAAAGGTATTACTCATATAAATAGAACAACCATTATTCTCTGATTTAAATGAGTAACCGTCTCGCAACAAACAAGATCCAGATATAATGTTCATGCTTAACGCAAGCAGTAAATAACAATTATTCAGGTTCATCACTAATCCCGATGGTAATTGAAGAGAGAGCGTGCCGATGGCGATCACATCAACCTTGGAACCATTTCCCACGCGCATCGCCACTTCGTCCTTCGCCAGCCTTCTATTCCGTAGTTCCTGTTTTGAGTTGCAAATGTGAGCAACCGAACCGGTATCAAATACCCAGGCACTACAACGAGAGCTAGTAAGGTACACATCAATAACATGTATATCATATATACCTTGTTTGTTGTTGGCCGCCTTCTTGTCAGCTAGATACTTGGGGCAGTTCCGCTTCCAGTGGCCAGTTCCCTTGCAATGAATGCACTCAGTTTCTGGCTTGGGTCCAGCCTTGGGTTTCTTCACGGGAGGAGCAATTGCTTTGCCACCCTTCTTGGAGTTACCCTTCTTTCCTTTGCCATTCTTCTTGAAACTAGTGGTTTTATTGACCATCAACACTTGATGTTCTTTCTGGATTTCAGCCTCAGCGACTTTCAGCATCGCAAACAGCTCGACGACTGACTTGTTCATCCCGTGCATGTTGTAGTTCATCACAAAGCTCTTGTAGCTAGGTGGAAGTGATTGAAGAACTCTGTCATTGATTGCCTCTGGAAGAAGGGGCATCCCTAACCCCACCAAACGAGTCGAATACCCAGACATTCGGAGTATATGTTCACAGATAGACTCGTTCTCCTCCATTTTGCAAGCATAGAACTTATCAGAGGTCTCATACCTCTCGATCCGGGCATTCTTCTAAAAGATAAACTCCAACTCCTCGAACATCTCATATGCTCCATGACGTTCAAAACATCTTTGAAGTCCCGGTTCTAAGCCATACAATATTGCACGCTGAACTATTGAGTAATCTCCAGAACGTGCCTCCCAAGCATTCTTAACGTCTTCGGATGCCATGTTAGTGGGTTGGTCATCAAGCGGTGCATCAAGGACATATGACATCTAGGAAGCCGTGAGGATAATTCTTAGATTACGGGCCCAGTCCACAAAGTTACTTCCATCGTCTCTCAACTTAGCTTTCTCTAGGAACGCATTAATATTCAGGGGTGCTACTGCGCGAGCCATTGATCTACAACATCAATAAGCAAAGGTTACTAAGACTATTGTTCAATATAATGAGTTTAGTTAATCAAATTACTAAAGCTCCCACTCAAATTGACATCCCTCAGGTCATCTGAGTGATACATGATCCAAATTCACCAACTCAAGTCCGATCATCACGTGAGTTGAGGTGGTTTCAATGGTGAACATCATCATGTTGATCATATCTAATATATGACTCATGTCCGACCTTTCGGTCTCTTGTGTTCCGAGGCCATGTCTGTACATGCTAGGCTCGTCAAGTTTAACCCGGGTGTTCTACACGTGCAACACTGGCTTGCACCCGTTGTATGTGAACGTAGAGTCTATCACACCCGATCATCACGTGGTGTCTTGACACGACGAACTTTCGCAACGGTGCACACTCGGGGAGAACACAATTTTATCTTGAAATTTAAGTGAGGGATCACCTTATAATGCTACCGTCGTCCTAAGAAGAACAAGGTGCATAAAAGGATTAACATCACATGCAAATCATAAGTGACATGATATGGCCATGAACTTGTGCTTTTGATCGCCATCTTGAAAGCACCAGCATGATCTCCATCGTCACCGGCATAAAACCATGCTCTCCATCATCATGATCTCCATCATTGTGTCACCATCGGGGTTGTCACGCCCACCATGCTCATACTACTATTGCTACCGTTTAGCGATAAAGTAAAGCATTACAAGGTGCTTAATGATTGACACACATCTCATACAATAATTAAAGAAAACCCTATGGCTCCTGCCGGTTGTCGTACTCATCGACATACAAGTCGTGATATTCTATACATCACATGATCATCTCATACATCACATATATCTCATCATGTAATTGGCCATATCACATCACAACATACCCTGCAAAAACAAGTTAGACATCCTCTAATTGTTGTTGCAAGTTTTACGTGGCTGCTATGGGTATTTAGCAAGAACAATTCTCACCTACGCAAAACCACAATAGTGATACATCAGTTGCTTTTCAACCTTCTGAAGGACCGCCTTTGTCAAATCCGATCCAACTAAAGTAGGAGAAACAGACACCCGCCAGCCATCTTAGTACAACAAAGTTACACGTTAGTCGATGGAACCGGTCTCTGGTAAGCGTATGAGTAAGGTTGGTCCGGGCCGCTTCATCCCACAATACCACTGAACCAAAACACGACCAAGGGAGGAAGCAATCTAAGCATCAATGCCCACAAACTCCTTTGTGTTCTACTCGAGATCTCATCTACACATAGACCTAGCTCATGATGACACTGTTGGGGAACGTTGCATGGGAAACAAAAAATATTCCTACGCTTCACCAAGATCAATCTAGGAGATGAGCATCTATGAGAGGGAGAGTGGATCTATGTACCCTTGTAGATCTCTAAGCGGGAAGCGTTAAGAAATGCGGTTGATGTAGTTGAACGTCTTCGCGATCCAAATCGCTGAGCGTCCCACGATCCAATCACGATCTGTCCCGATCTAGCACCGAACGGACGACACATCTGCGTTCAGCACACGTATAGCTTGATGGCGATCTCTACCTTCTTGATTCGGCAAGAGGGAGCGGAGAGGTAGACGAGTTCTTTGGCAGCGCGACGACGTTGCAACGATGGTGGTGGAGCTATTCCAGTAGGGCTTCGCCTAAGCACCGCTGAAACTGATCTAGAGGAGAAACTACGAACTAGATGAGAGGCAACACGTGGCTTAGGGTTTCTTGATGTGTCACAAGTGCTAGCCCCGCCCCTTTATTTATATGTTGAGCCCTGGGTCAAAACTTGGAGAAATATCCTCCTCAAGGTCGGTTTGCCCGCAAGGCAAGAGTCCTCCTCAGATTCCAGGACCAGACGCCAAGGTCCTCGGCGTCTGGCCCCACACACCAGGGTCCCTGGCTTCTGGCCCCTGGCCTCCGCGAAACACCTTTTGCACCTTCCTAAAGCCTCATGGGGTTTACCCCTTGGACCAAATAAAGTGTCTTGTACCCTGAACATTTCGGGAAACATCCAAAAGTATATCAGGTGAATTGCGGAACCCTTCATGAAACAAACACTATTATCCCATATATCAATATTTACCTATGGACCATTCTAGAGCTCCCCGTGACGTTCGGGATCTCATCCAGGACTCCGAACAACCTTTGGTCACCACCATACATAACTCTATAATACTGAAACGTCACTGTACCTTAAGTGTGGAGACCCTACGGGTTCGAGAACTATGTAGACATGACCGAGAAACCTCTACGGTCAATAACCAATAGTGGGACATGGATGCCCATATTGGTTCCTACATATTCTATGAAGATCTTTATCGGTCGAACCTCTATGTCAAGGATTCAGGTAATCCCGTATGTTGTTCCATTTGTTCTTCGGTATCTTACTTGCCCGAGATTTGATCATCGGTAGCTCTATACCTAGTTCAATCTCGTTACCGGGAAGTCTCTTTACTCATTTCGTAATACAAGATCTTGTGGCTAACACTTAGTCACTTTTCTTGCAAGGCTTTGTTGTGATGTTGTATTACCGAGTGGGCCCTGAGATACCTCTGCGTCACACGGAGTAACAAATCCCAGTCTTGATCCATGCCCACTCAAAAGACACTCTCGAAGATACCTGTAGAGCACCTTTATAGTCACCCAGTTACATTGCGACATTTGATACACACAAGGCACTCCTCCAGTATCAGTGAGTTGCATGATCTCATGGTCGTAGGAACAGATACTTGACATGTAGAAAACTATGGCAATAAACTGACACGATCATGTGCTATGTCTATAGTTTGGGTCTTGTCCGTCCCATCATTCTCCTTATGATGTGATCCCATTATCAAATGACATCTCATGTCAATGGCGAGGAAACCTTGACCATCTTTGATCAACGAGCTAGTCTACTAGAGGCACACTAGGGACAAAGTGTTGTCTATATAGCCACACACGCAATGTGTTTTCAATCAATACAATTATAGCATGGATAATAAACAATTATCAGGAACAAGGAAATATAATAATAAACTCTGTATTTATTGCCTCTAGGGCATATTTCCAACATGACAGACTGTCGGGACCCCGATCCTAAGCCATAAGAATCCAGCCTATAACACATCACATCACTTTGCGGTCTCATGCACGGTTATCTCCACGGCTGCCACCTTACCTGGGCCGAGACCGTTTGCGCCTTTTGACTCGCATATGTGAATGTGTCGCTAGCATTCAAATGTCAAGAACCCGGGCCGACATGACTAGTCGTAGAACCCAAGTGGCACATCCGTATAGGGATAGGCATATGTAACCCAACAATGCAGGTGTCGATCTCTAGCATGTGTAGACGAGTCATAGCAAGCTACAAGGACTCCATTACGCCGTGGGACATAAATGTCATCATTGCACGTAGACGAGTTGTAGCAGGCTACCGGGACTCCATTACACTTTGAGACATTTCCCCGAAGGGGAAGACACAACAACAAAGAAGGATACATGCCGGTCAATCAATGTGTCCAGAGCAGTAGCAAGCTACCAAGGCTCGATGGAAGCACAAAGAGGCATTTCCCCGTAAAGAGTACTACTAAGGCACACAACTAGGTGTCGAATCCCATACATATCGTTGCACATCACACGTACGCACGACATGCCCGATATGGATAGATACAACTATGGCATCACAACATAACCATACAACATTACAACATTTATTTATGAGGCTCGGAAGACCCAACACAATAAGATGTTACAAACTGGGGTTACAAGACCCAACATTTAGAGCATTCAAACAACAAGTAGAAGTTATACATGTCTGGGTACAGACATCTACAAAAGTGGCTAAAGGAGCCTGGAAAGCTACAACGACCCTACCAAAGGAACCAGACCTCTGTCTGGGATTCCCAAGCGAATCCGGTCAACATCAAACTCCACATCATAAATACCACTAATGAGACCAACATCTCCTCTGCAAAAACATAAATTAAGCAAACATGAGTACAAAGGTACTCAGCAAGACTTACATCAGAACTAACATGGGCGTCGGCCACTTATCACCATATGCACGTCATGCATCTCGGCAACCTTCAAGAAGAAGCACTAGCATGGGCGTCGGCCACGACCGTCAACCACACAAAACCCTAGTCCAGGTTTATTGCCTATTTGAGACTAAACCTGCACGGAAGTCCGGCCGAAGTTTCCGCTACGGCTCAAACGATGTGCGCAGGGTTCCCAAGCCCACCGTTCGGGTGCCACTTGGTACACCATGCCACTATGCCTATACCGCATCACAATCCACCCCGTCGTGTAGCACTATGCACGGCCGCCAACAGTTTTCCTACAAACACCAGAAACTAGTTGCAACTCCTAGACAGAGATCTAGGCGATTAATAGGTCGAGCGGGGTCATATTTCAGGGCCCAACGTGTGGTAGTAACTGTCTTGGATCACAAACACAGAACTCAGTTCTTAAGGACGGTCCCAATGAGACAACCCGTCATGTACTCTTACATGGCCTCTCATCGCTACCTTTACCAAATCGTGTTCACACACTTAACTTTCACACAGAAGGACATGAACACTGCCATCCCGAGTCATCTCCCAGATGGATCAGACCCGACACGACACGACTCTAAGCATATCAAGAACATTAAGAAAGCATTGATTAGTAATCACAACAAGGCTCAAGCAGTTTCTACTCATGCTAAGTGGTTTCAACTATTTACTGTGGCAAATATAGGTCATGCAAAGGAATGGGTTCAACTACCGAGAACATGCAACAGTTTAATCGTGATTGTCCTAATGCAATAAAAGAGAGCAGGAGCAAGAGAGTGGGTTCATATCAGTATGCTCAAGGGGGTTTTCTTGCCTGACAGTCCTGAAGATATTACTTCTCTTCATTAGTGTCAACGTTCACATCGTCAGAACCATCGTCTACCGAGAAGGAACACCATCGATAAAACAAGAAAGGAACACATTCAATGCAATGCAACAACCATGATGCATGATATAATACGTTAAGGTACTGAATTAACCTAGAGGAATAATTATCCAAGTTAATTGAAGCGGAATTCAAACAAGTTTGAATTCTAACTCCAAATGATATTTCCTATATTGCCCTAATCATAAAATGTCCTATTTGGTGATGTTAACTTGTTCAAACATGCATGATCATGGCATAAATAGATTCATTGGATTTTTCTGATCATTTTTCATATATAAATTATTTTCATATGACTTACATATTATTTTCTATGATTTTAAGAAGTTTTAAACATTTTTTGGAATTTCTTGAATTGTTTTATTACTAGAAAATCAATTAATGCATCATCATTACATCAGCATGACGTCAACGGGTCAACAACCCTGGGTCTAGGTCAAACCTGGCCGGTGGGACCCGTGCGTCATAGGCACTGAGGTTGACCCGATTTAGTTAGGCTAACCAGGGTTTAAATATGGCGCTAGGGCCCATGTGTCAGACACTTAGGTTAAACTAATCCTGTGATTAGCGCTAATTAAGCTGCCACGTGAGCCTAGCCGGGTTAACCGCCGGCGACCAAATCCCATGGCGGTGGATCGCCGGCGTTTCTCGGGGCGGCGCTACAGGGGGCGGCTAGCGGCGCTGAGGGCACCAGAGGGGAGCCCATCCTCGCGCACATCCAGGGGAGCACGCGGGAGGCTTCGGGGTGGCCGGGGACGACAGCCACGACGACCTTTGCAACAGGTGGAGCTCGGCAATGGCGGGGATGACATCTAGGGGACGAGCGGGGCAGCGGAGATACAGAGAGGAGCGAAGGGGGCTCACAGCGAGGCAAAAGGCACGGTCAGCGGGCTCGGGGGCGCTCTCGACATCGCGAATCGACAAAAGCGGACTTTGGGCACCGGCGGCAAGGAAGACGACCACAGTGAGGATGTGATGCACCACGGGTTCGATTTCTTCAGCTTGGAGACGTTGTGCTTGACGTCAGGGCTCTGGGATGCTGCAGCTGGGCTAGAGGTGGCCAGAGGCCGCGGGGATAGCAAGGGCAACGACGAGCTCCGCTCGGTGAGCTCTGTTCTAGCGAGATAGGGACGAGAGAGAGAGGTGAATGGGGATGAGGGAGAGACCAGTGGGGGGTTCCCGGGGTGTCGTGGCATCCTCAAAAGGTCCGGGGCGTCATGCTGGAGGCAGGAGGTGGCAAGGCATCGTCGGCGAGCTTGCCACGACTCTGCTTGTCCTCCTGGCACGGGGAAGAAGACGACTCAGCCCCTGGGGGGCTGGGCCTCTTCTGCCACTTAAGCCCAGGTACTATTTCCCTTTTTTTCTAATATCTTCCCTCTGATATTATTTGTTTGGGAAAAATCCTAATGTCAATAATCCTGAAATAATTCCTGGGTTTAAGAATATTATTTCTAGGCCCCACAATAATTATCAGAATTTGTGGAAGCAACTAAAATAGTTATAGTCTTTTATTTGTCATTTTCAGCAACATTGCTAGTTTACTAAAATTTCCAAAATAGTTATGAAAATATGGTTCACCCCTGGTATGTTGATTCCAACATTTATCAGAGAGGGGGAACATTTTTGGAGAGCATTCTGGATTCATTGAAAATTCAGTTGTTTGAGTTTATTTATTCAATGAAGTGCTAGGATTTGACATCTCCATTTCAAATTCAGTGGAATTTAAACATGATGCCATGATGGTTAATGCAATGACAATCAATGGCTAGCTAGGGCTATGACAACTCACCCCCACTAAACAAGAATCTCATCCCGAGATTCAGGTGTTGGGTAAGAAAACAGAGGGAACACTAACTACGACAATCTTCATGATCCACATGCCCTCCTCGCAGTTCTTGTTTCATTGCATCATGTTGATCCTTACATATTTGTCTTCGGGATCTTCATCCAACGAAAGACAACAGGGATAGAAAGCTCTACAAGAATCGATCTTTACAAAGATCGAGCGAATCATGATCAACTCATGGAATGAGACGTGATAACATATCCCGAGCTGAGACATAAAACACACGTCGAGAACAATGAATGAGGCAGATGACGGGGGTACAATTGGTAGGCAAAAATTCCGCACTAGAACTGATGGTGACGGGGTTTCAAGGTAGCAAGGAGTTAGTTGCCCTTCATACCATAATGGGCACCTTAAGGAAGGTGACTTGTAGGATTATCCCATAAGTGGCCAAAAGAATTACTTTTGATACAAGGATCATTGAAACTCTTCATACCAGCCTAAGGCAATTCACAAACGATCGTTGGAAGGAATTCAAAGAATGGCATACCAGGTTAGAGGGAAACCTAGAGTTATAAAACAACTCGGAAACAAAAGGCACATTCCAATTAATACTGAGAGTATAACCCAGTGTCTGAGCGTGCTGTCAAGAACTTGAGCATCTGCATATTCATCAAAGTTTTACCAACATCCGTGCCAAGGATCCTGGCAACACCTCATACTACCATGATGAATAATGATGGAGGATGCAGATGCAAGGAAGACAACACTTTCTCAGATTTCACCTTAGCTATGCCAAGGGATATAAATCTGGATGATTGACCGAGATACATTTAGCACTCCACTTCTAATGTTCTCCTTGATGAAATAGCATAACCCAATTATAGGTAACGTTTGGTATCTAGAACATCAAGTAAAAGGTTGGACTTCGGAATCTCAAAGGGTCCATGAGGAAGAACTTCTAAGGCAAGTCATACAAGTTCCTCATGGGGAGGTGGCCAAGTTGTTGAATCAAGATGTTATAATAGTAGGTCTTCCGGATAGGTATGTTAGCCACAACATCCCTTTGCCGGGTTACAGAGAGACCAATATTATAATTCTTGGAAAACGTCCCAACCATCATATCTGCCCGAGATTCAGATATGGTTGGTGTCAGGATATTCCAAACTCAGCATGTCTGAAAGTGAAAGGTTGCAACACAAATCGAAGAGATGACGCTGCAAGATTCTCAGGAAATGAACTACGGGCGTCAACTCCAAAACATGAGCTAGATTGCAAGACACATGTGAACACACTTCCAGGACAAGCATGACTACATGGACTTAAAACAAAACACTACCGAGTTCGGGTTAGGAACCATCATTGCGGATAATGAAGTCGAGTGCAAGTCCATCTGGTACCTTCAGGAGTAACACTTAACTTCCTTTCCTTAAACAAATCAATCAGTGGCTTGATGTGCTAGGAAATTCATGCGGAATGGAGGTAGCGAGCCTATCACACCATAGAATACTTCGCACATGCATGATTGACTTGGGATGATTCCAAAGGAGACAAAATAACTTTTCCCGATGTCACGGCGACAACTTGCACCAAATGCATGTAAACTTTGAGTAAGTCACTTCTTACACCAACATATACTTCATGTACATGACACAAAGATATTGCCTACAAAATTTCCAACAAAAGCTTAGTGCCCATCATGAGTCATGGAATAGACGAGAATGTTGCCGATGAGCTCAACAAATATTCATCGAGGTATCCAAATGGATGGAATTCCACAACTATGAGAACAAGGTGATGTCATTGGTCAGACCAAAAGGTATAATAGTGTATGCTCGAGGATACATCCACGAGTAAGACAACATTAGAAAGATCTTTGGTTTTGATTTTGATTTGACGATAGCCCACACTCAAATCAAAGGTTGGATAAGACAATAGGTGCAACAATTGATCACAAGGATCAATCGATGAAGATATCATCTTTATTCTACACACACAAGAACAAAAACACAAGATATCCCTTTAACATGAGCTAAGTTAGATCAAGCTTCTATCTTCCAACTCTCCAAGTTGTTGTTTAGCTTAACCAACTAGTTCAGGGGTATCCAACATAGAGTCTTGGAGAAGGGGTGATTTATAGAAAAACCATTGTGATCACGAACTCAACATAACGGTCATGGAACACCTTGATAATACTTCCGAGAAGATATTCAAAAAATCACGATTCACCGATATGTTATCAAGCTCGAGAACAATCTTGCATTTCAAGGCAGGATGATATGATGAACAGAGCGAAGGATTGACACAATCCTAACTCATTGATCGAAAAGTGCACCATGAAGAATGGACTAGGTAGCACGATCAATCTTTTGACTGGTGGCTCAAAAACCAACACACCAAGAATGAAATTATTATCCATTTCACACATCACGATTCACTTGTCGGTAATCTGGTTTCAACAACACAGAGACCGGGGAATGAATGATCATGGTGAGAAGTATCACTACATGAAGATTTCATAAGAGGGAGTGCAGTTCTCATGATAATCTTGACATGAAGAGGGTAATACCTCAAGGTAGAACAGAGCAAAAGCTGAATTGGCATTTTTGATCTGTGGAATACAATTGCTTTGACCCAATCCAAGAAATGGATGAGGTACGGGAGTTTGTTTCTCCTAGTCATTCTGGAGTAGAATGGCTTGACACACCACAAGAATAGCCAGCATCGATGACACAATGCATGACATACCCTTGACTATCCATTGATAGATAAGGTCCAAATACAATTGAAGAAGGGCAACTCAAGAGCACCTGATTTTTCCTGAGTTGTAGATGCATGGATTGAATATGTCAAACGAAGTTCAACATGTTTCTTCCAGATAATACATGCAGAAATGAAGAATTGGCAGAGTCACAACTATGAGATGGAGAAATCATCAAGAGCACTCATGTTGTGATATTTTGATCACAAGGAACTTCTATCATAATGGTTCATGGTATTGGAAGAATGATATACCACAAACCTTTAGGACTATAACAAGGTTACTAATATCCTAAAGGAACGAGTAAATACTATCAACGGAAGTGAGCAGAATGATTCTTGGGTTAAAGAACCCAGATACAGAATACCTATTGACTAAGTAGCATCACATCATGCTTTTGATAATGATGGCCAGAATTATTACACTGGAAACAAAAGACACAACTAGACTATTGGTTGGTTCACTTGAATAACACGGTTTCCTAAACACCTTCATCAAACACGTTGAGGTAATATAGTACCTCAACTCAACAATTAGTGTGCTTTGTCTGGCCTGAAAGACATTGACTCAAGATACAAGAGTTTTGCAATTGCATCAGATAATTTAGAAACCTTGGATAACTCGGACAGCATAATGTCTATACAGGCATGAAATATGAGACAACCTACACAAGAAAACTGACAACAAGATACTGAATTCTTATGGAGTGATCCAGGAAGACAACAACTTTCCTATAGGTCTCCAACATAGTAACTCGTCCTCCTAATAGATAGATGATAAAGCCTAGTTCTTATACCCCGTAGAAAAGAAGAGGGTGACTCAGAATTAGAATGACACGAGGAAAGGAGTAAATAAAGACGTACGTTCCCCTCCACAATCAATTCCCTTATATAACTAAATCAGTTCTAGACTCAACATCGACCAGTTTGGCTTGGTAATCCTACAGGCAGTCAAGCTCTGATACCAAAGCTGTCGGGACCTTGATCCTAAGCCATAGGAATCCAGCCTGTAACACATCACATCACTTTGCGGTCTCACGCACAGTTATCTCCACGGCTGCCACCTTACCTGGGCCGAGACCGTTTGCGTCTTTTGACTCACGTATGTGAATGTGTTGCTAGCATTCAAATGTCAAGAACCCGAGCCGACATGACTAGTCGTAGAATCGAAGTAGCACATCCTTATAGGGATAGTCATACGTAACCCAACAATGTAGGTGTCGATCTCTAGCGTGTGTAGACGAGTCATAGCAAGCTAC
Source organism: Hordeum marinum (assembly GCA_022496015.1). Taxonomy (NCBI): domain Eukaryota; kingdom Viridiplantae; phylum Streptophyta; class Magnoliopsida; order Poales; family Poaceae; genus Hordeum; species Hordeum marinum. Next base: position 364,029,701 of record CM039673.1, on the reverse strand, counting down.
AAGGACTCCATTACGCCGTGGGACATAAATGTCATCATTGCACGTAGACGAGTCGTAGCAGGCTACAGGGACTCTATTACACTTTGAGACATTTCCCCGAAGGGGAAGACACAGCAGCAAAGAAGGATACATGCTGGTCAATCAATGTGTCCAGAGCAGTAGCAAGCTACCAAGGCTCGGTGGAAGCACAAAGAGGCATTTCCCTCTAAAGAGTACTACTAAGGCACACAACTAGGTGTCGAATCCCATACATATCGTTGCACGTCACACGTACGCACGACATGCCCGATATGGATAGATACAACTATGGCATCACAACATAACCATACAACATTACAACATTTATTTATAAGGCTCGGAAGAGCCAACACAATAAGATGTTACAAACTGGGGTTACAAGACCCAACATTCAGAGCATTCAAACAACAAGCAGAAGTTATACATGTCTGGGTACAGACATCTACAAAAGTGGCTAAAGGAGCCTGAAAAGCTACAACGACCCTACCAAAGGAACCAGACCTCTGTCTGGGATTCCCAAGCTAATGCGGTCAACATTGAACTCCACGTCATAAATACCACTAATGAGACTGACGTCTCCTCTGCAAAAACATAAATTAAGCAAACATGAGTACAAAGGTACTCAGCAAGACTTACATCAGAACTAACCACATAGGCATCAGTATCAATGAAGGGGGTTGTGGAGTTTATTGCAGCAAGCCAGCTTTGACTCTTGGCTAACCTATACTACGACTACAAGTGCTTTCTTTGAGGTGGAATAGCACACACGAGTCCACATATTCACCAAATCAATACACCACTATGGATCCACTTCCGTCTCCCTACGAGAAGGCCATCCATAGCACTCATGCTTATCTTGCGTATTTTAGAGTATCCACTTCAAATTGTCTATGAACCACATAAGTTCTCCAAGTAGTCCATATCCGACGACGTGGCTATTCGAATAGATTCATAACCCTGCAGGGGTGTACTTCTTCAGACATGCTCTCGCCACTTATCACCATATGCACGTCATGCATCTCGGCAACCTTCAAGCGGAAGCACTAGCATGGGCGTCGGCCATGACCGTCAACCACACAAAACCCTAGTCCAGGTTTATCGCCTATTTGAGACTGAACCCGCACGGATGTCCGGCCGAAGTTTCCGCTATGGCCTCAAACGATGTGCGTAGGGTTCCCAAGCCCACCGTTCGGGTGCCACTTGGTACACCATGCCACTGTGCCTATACCGCATCATAGTCCACCCCGTCGGCTAGCACTATGCATGGCCGCCAACACTTTTCCTACAAACAGCAAAAACTAGTTGCAACTCCTGGACAGAGATCTAGGTGATTAATAGGTCAAGCGGGGTCATATTCAGGGCCCAACGTGAGGTAGTAACTGTCTTGGATCACAAACACAGAACTCAGTTCTTAAGGACAGTGCCAATGAGATAATCCGCCATGTACTCCTACATGGCCTCTCATCGCTACCTTTACAAAATCATGTTCACACACTTAACTCTCACACAGAAGGACATGAACACTGCCATTCCGATTCATCGCCCAGATGGATCAGACCCGACACGAAATGACTCTAAGCATAGCAGGCACAGTAAGAAAGCATTGATGAGTAAGCACAACAAGGCTCAAGCAGTTGCTACTCATGCTAAGTGGTTTCAACTATTTACCGTGGCAAAGACAGGTCATGCAAAGGAATGGGTTCAACTACCAAGAACATGTAACAGTTGAATCGTGATTGTCCTAATGCAATAAATAGAGCACGAGCGAGAGAGTGGGTTCATATCAGTATGCTCAAGGGGGTTTCCGTGCGTGACAGTCTTGAAGATATTACTTCTCTTCATTAGTGTCAACGTTCACATCATCGGAACCATCGTCTACCGAGAAGGAACACCACCGATAAAACAAGAAAGGAACACATTCAATGCAATGCAACAACCATGATGCATGATATAATATGTTAAGGTACTGAATTAACCTAGAGGAATAATTAGCCAAGTTAATTGAAGTGGAATTCAAACAAGTTTGAATTCTAACTCCAAATGATATTTCTTATATTGCCCTAATCATAAAATGTCCTATTTGGTGATGTTAACTTGTTCCTACATGCATGATCAGGGCATAAATAGATTCATTGGGTTTTTCTGATCGTTTTTCATATATAAATTATTTTCATCTGACTTACAGATTATTTTCTATGATTTTTAGAAGTTTTAAACATTTTTTGGAATTTCCTGAATTATTTTATTACTAGAAAATCAATTATTGCATCATCATTACGTCAGCATGACGTCAGCGGGTCAACAGCCCCGGGTCCAGGTCAAAGCTGGCCGGTGGGACCCGTGTGTCATAGGCACTAAGGCTGACCCGATTTAGTTAGGCTAACCAGGGTTTAAATATGGCGCCAGGGCCCATGTGTCACCGACTTATGTTAAACTAATCGTGTGATTAGCTCTAATTAAACTGCCATGTTAGCCTGGCTGGGTTAACCGCCGACGACCAAATCCCGTGGCAGTGGCTCGCCGACATTTCTCGGGGCGATGCTACAGGGGGCAGCTAGCGGCGCTGAGGGCACCGGAGGGGAGCCCATCCCCGCACACATCCAGGGGAGCACATGGGAGGCTTCGTGGTGGCCGGGGACGACGGCCACGATGACCTTTGCGACGGCTGGATCTCGGCAATGGCGGGGATGGCGGCTAGGGGACGAGCAGGGCAGCGAGGATACGGGGAGTAGCGAAGGGGGCTCACAACAAGGCGAAAGGCACGTTCAGCGGGCTCGGGGGCGCTCTTGACATCGCAAATCAACAAAAGCAGACTTCGGGCACCGGTGGCGAGGAAGACGACCTCGGCAAGGATGTGATGCACCATTGGCTCGATTTCTTCAGCTTGGAGACGGACTGCTTGATGTCAGGGCTCTGGAATGCTGTAGCTGGGCTAGAGGTGGCCGGAGGCCGCGGGGATAGCGAGGGCGACAGCGAGCGCCGCTCGGGGAGCTCTGTTCTCGCGAGACAGGGACGAGAGAGAGGTGAATGGGGATGAGGGAGAGACCAGGGGGGTTCCCGGGGTGTCGTGGCATCCTCAAAAGGTCCGAGGCATCGTGCTGGAGGCAGGGGGTGGCAAGGCGTCGTCAGCGAGCTTGCCACGGCTCTGCCGGTCCTCCTGGCACGGGGAAGAAGATGACTCAGCCCTTGGTGGGCTGGGCCTCTTCTGCCACTTAAGCCCAGGTAGTATTTCCCTTTTTTTTCCAATTTCTTCCATCTGATATTATTTGTTTGGGAAAAATCCTAATGTCAATAATCCTGAAATAATTCCTGGGTTTAAGAATATTATTTCTAGGCCCCACAACAATTATCAGAATTTTTGTAAGCAGCTAAAATAGTTATAGTCTTTTATTTGTCATTTTCAGCAACATTGCTGGTTTACTAAAATTTCCAAAATAGTTATGAAAATATGGTTCACCCCTGGTATGTTGATTCCAACATTTATGAGAGAGGGGGAACATTTTTGGAGAGCATTTTGGATTCATTGAAAATTCAGTTGTTTGAGTTTGTTTATTCAATGAAGTGCTAGGATTTGACATCCCCATTTCAAATTTAGTGAAATTTAAACAGGGTGCCATGATGGTTAATGCAATGACAAGCAATGGCTAGCTAGGGCTATGACACAGACGTCATCGCCAAGCCCACCACCACATCATCAACAACTACTTTGCAGGCGAAGACCACCTTTCGTTAGGATAAGGGCATACCCCTTGCCCCCTTCGAATTTGGCTATTGTGGGATCCCTTCTCGCCACAGCGATAAGGGAAGAGGAAACATGCCGCTATAAATAGAGGCTGGGCTACTCCGTAGAAGGGGGACAAAAAGAGAGGCAAGACCACCAGATCGCCCTCGCGAGGCAACTCACCACTCTACTAGTTCATCCACAATCCTCCTCGTGAGGAAATCCACCAAAGTAGGAGTAGGGTTTTACGTAGCGACCCGAACCTGAGTAAATCATCATGTGCAACCTTCTCCGTCGTTATCGTGCAAGTTCATCGTCTAAGCTATCAGGTTGTGAGCTAGGAGGGGTGAGTCTATTGGGGATCTTCGCACACGCCCTGTGTTCGAACTTCCTTGGGTTTTGCAGAGCCCAAGATCCGAAATTTGGTGCACTACGCAGGGGGCATGTCGAAGCTTCCCCATTCACAGCGACAGTCGGGCCCCAATTCGCCGACCCCATGACAGACGATTCCCCCGAAGCCAGGCGGCCCTTGGTGCGTGGTGGCACCATGGATCGCAGGGCCGATCCTGCGGTCGCGTGCATCCTTGGCGGATCGCAGGCGCCCACCTCCAACCTCCAGGTCAAGGAGTTCCTCCATCGGGGAGGCACGATTCAGCCATAATCCAAGGCCCCGCAGCCTCGAACATGTCCGGAGATCGACATCACCTTCGGCCCCGACGACCACCCCAGGACAACGGCGCCACGGGCACGCTTCCCATGTTGTGCACACCAACCGTAAACGGCATGGCCATCACCAGGACCCTCATAGATGGTGGTGCCTTCCTCAACGTCCTCTCCGTGGAGGTTCAACACGCTGCAAGTGACCCATGGACAACTCGCGCCTTCAAGGCCATTCTCCCGAGTGGTCAGGGGCTTCATCACTCCCTTGGGGCGGGTGCGCCTCCCCGTCACCTTTGACACCCGCTCCAACTTCCGCACCGAGCAGATCGACATCGACATCACCCAGATCCACCTCCCTTACAATGCAATACTTGGCTACCCCGCCCTCGCCTAGTTCATGGCAGCAACGCACTTGGGCTACAACGTCGTCAAGATGCCCGGGAGCGGCAGCGTCCTTACCATCGTTGGGAATGCCAAGGATGCGGCCCACATACTCAAGCTCGCCTACAAAGCGGCGGCCGCAGTGCACCCCAATGCTAGGGATGCTGCATAGGCCTCGGAGGACACTGGAGACGCCCTCGACGTCGCGCCGGTGAAGAAGAAGAAGTTGTTCTCTCAGAACCGAGCAGAGACGAAGCATGTGCCCATAGAGGACTAGAATCCTAGTCTTACCTTCAGCATCGGCGCCGGCCTGCCTCAGGAGTAGGAGGAGGCGTTGGTGGCCTTCCTCCGTGCAAACAAGGATGCATTTGCGTGGAACACTTCTGACCTGGTGGGGGTCCCGAGGGATGTAATCGAGCACCACCTCATGGTGTGCCCCAATGCACGTCCGTTGAAGAAAAAGGCGAGGAGGCAGGCTCGGGAGAAGCATGTGTTCATCACCATGGAGGTTGGCAAGTTGAAGGAAGCCGGAGTTATCCGGGAGGTGCGGTACCCGGAGTGGCTCGCCAACCCGGTAGTCGTCCCAAAGAAGTGTGGGAAGGAGCGTATGTGCGTCGACTTCACGAGCCTCAACAAAGCCTGCCCCAAGAACTATTCCCGCTGCCACGCATCGACCAGTTCATGGACGCCACCACCAAGTGCGACCTTCTATGCTTCTTGGATGCTTTCTCAGGCTACCATCAGATCAAAATGGCGGTGGAGGACGTCGAGAAGACAACCTTCCTCACTTCATGTGGTGTGTTGTGCTACACGTGCATTCCCTTTGGGCTACGGAATGCCGGAGCAACCTTCCAGCGGCTGATGCACATCACCCTAGGGCAGTAGCTCAGGAGGAACGTGGAAGACTATGTCCATGACATCATGGTCAAGTAGCAAGAAGCCAAAACCCTAATCAAGGACCTGGAGAAGATATTCGCCAGGCTGAGGAAGGTGAATCTGAGGCTCAACCCCGAGAAGTGTGCTACATTGTCAGGCGCAGGCAGGGCCCCAAGCACGAAGCAAGGTGACTCGCAAGATGCCATGGAGGCCTCTCCTTCTCAAGACGATGCTCCTAAGGCCCCGGCCAGCCTGGCGACCCCCGAGGCACCCAAGCCTCATGAGCCCATTGCGGGGAAGGGCGTTGTGGGAGGCCTCTCCCTCGTCGAGCATCCGGTGTACTATGTCAGTACGGTGCTGCGGGACACGCGCTCATGTTACCCATACAGCAGAAGCTCTTGCTCCCACTTCTTGTCGCTTTGAGGAAGTTGCGCCATTACTTTCAGGGACATCCCATCAAGGTTGTCTCAGCGTACCCCTTGGAGCAGGTGCTGCACAACCCCAATGCTGCAGGGAGAGTCACAGAATGGAACATTGAGCTACAAGCCTTCAATATAGAGTTCAGCACGACCAGGGTCATCAAGGGGGCGGCGCTGGCAGACTTTGTAGCAGAATGGACGGACGCTCCCGACCGGGGGCTAGACGAGGGCTAGTCCCTCACCCCCGGTGATGAGGCACCTAAGGGTTGGACCATGCACTTTGATGGGGGCTTCGCACGCAGGGGAGCAGAGGCCGGAGTTGTGCTCATCTCCCCAACAGGAGACAAGCTCTACTATGCCGTGCAACTCTATTTCCAGCTTGGTGACAAGGTCTCCAACAACATTGCAGAGTACGAGGGCCTCATCGCCAGCCTCAAGGCCGTGGCTGCCCTAGGGATTCAGTGCCTCACCATCAAAGGCGACTCCCAACTCCTCGTCAACTTATCCAACAAAGAGTATACACCTAAGGATGAGCACATGGGGGGCATACTTGGAACAGGTACGTAAGATTGAAAAACATTTTCAGGGCTTGGAATTGCAGCACATATCGTGCGGGTGAACAAGGAGGCCGATGACATTGCCAACAGGGCGTCATGCCGCGAGCCCCGAGAGTCGGGTGTCTTCGAGGAACATCTCTTTCAAGCCCTCCGCGGCGCCGCCAACCGAGGATCTAGCGTCGCAAAGTGAAGAGCTTCCCCCAACACCACCCATGGGTGCTCTAGCTTGTGGTCCGGTCTCAAGAGACCGACTGCTCCTTGCACTGGAGCCCCAGGTCGACGACTGGACACATGAGTTCAGGGCGTACCTGCTTCACGATGTGCTGCTGAAAAAGGAGGAAGACACGGAGCGTGTGGCACAACAAGACTTAGTTTATTGTCTATGGGACGACGAGCTGTACCGCACGCGCCTGACGAACGTCGCACTGCGACGCATATCCAGGGAACATGGGTGCGAGCTGTTGGCAGACATCCACGGAGGAGACTGCAGGCACCACTCCTCGTCATGCACCATTGTAGGGAAGGCGTTTTGATCTGGCTTCTACATGCCCATGGTGTTGAACGGCGCCATCGAGCTAGTCTGGTCGTGCGAGGCCTGCCAGTTCCACGCCAAGCAGATTCATCAGCCTGCGCAGGGCCTCCAAACCATCCCGCTCTCTTGGCCCTTCGCGGTCTGGGGGCTGGACATACTAGGGGACTTTCCCATGGGTAGCAGGTGGGTACCGCTACCTCTACATCTCCATCAACAAGTTCACCAAATTGGTGGAGGTGGAGCCCGTCCGCACCATCCCCGCCGGATCGGCCATCAAGTTCATTAAGGGCATCGTGAGCTGCTTCAGCATCCCCAACCGCATCATCATCGATGACGATTCACAGTTCAGAAGTAACCTCTTCAGGACCTATTGCGCTAACCTTGGAATGCAGATATGCTACGCCTCGGTGGCACACTCACGGAGCAACGGTCAGGCAGAACACGCCAACGGTCGTGCGGGGCCTCAAGGCAAGGAGCTTCAAGAAGAAGCTTGAAGCTTGCGGCAGGGGTTGGGTCAACGAGCTTCCGTTCGTGCTGTGGTCCATCCGCACCATCGCGACTAAGCCCACTGGTGAGACCTCGTTCTTCCTCGTCTACGGAGCCGAAGCCGTCCTCCCGCATGAGGTCAAGTAGTGATACCAGCGGGTCTTAGCACTCGACGATGAGCGTTAGAATGCCACGCGAGGAACAGACCTCGTGCTCAGGGAGGAGGTCCGCCATCAAGCCTCGCTCCGAGTTGCAAGGTACCAGCAGGCGCTGTGGCGTTACCATTGCTGCAACATCTGCTCCAGGACCCTCGAAGTCGGAGACCTCATCCTGAGGCGGGTCCTTTCCAAGGAGGGCTTGCACAAGCTATCGCCCACGTGGGAGGGCCCGTTCAATGTTGCCCACGTCTCTAGGCCTAGTGATGTGTGCCTGGAGACACAGGGCAGGGTCCCCATCCAGAATGCCTAGAACATCTAGCACCTCCACAAGTTCTACCCGTGACATTCTCACGTAATAATGAGTGGGTTGTATACGCCCGAAGCCCCCCGAGGATGTAGAGGGGTTCCCACCCACGCCCAAGTGGAAGCCCCATGCTCCGTGCTAGCGGACAACACTGCCCTCCAGTGCCTATGCCCATGCAACATGGATGCCCTATGCTCAGCACTAGGGGAAGATGAAGATGAAGACTAGCCTGGGTGCCGGACACGGCTATTATTTGCTTTCGTCGTGTTTGAATTCGCCAACTTTTCTGGAAGAAAACTCGGGTTTTTTCCAATCATGTTTTAAGGAAAAAAGATCGGGGATTTCTTCTCATTGCCATTTCCTATCTTGAAATTTCTTTCTTCGGGTTGAGCATTTGCCTGCTTCACTCCCCCTCGCACCCGACGAGTGGGAGCTATGGGGCACGGTGCTCGCACCTCGCCAAGGCCTTGGCGCCCTGGTCCTCATGTGGTGCTCCCAAGTGAGCTAGCAGGCGCGCATCGCTTTGTACTCCCTCAGGGTCTCCACCACGGCCCGACGCACCATCTTTGAGCCTCCGGAGGCTCACGCCTCCTGGGGCAGGAAACAAAAAATTTTGGGAGCCACTTGAGCATCAAGGGGGCTCCTGAGCAACGCGCCTCAGGAGCCTTACTGGTCATATAGCCCCTCGCCCCTTGGTGTCATCTTGGTGATCTGGACGCCCCAAGGGTGTCGAGGCCTCGCCCCATTGTCGCGTCCTGTTAATCCGGACGCCCCAACGCTGGTCGAGGAATGTGCGCGACTAGGACCTGCTGACGTAGAGCACTGCTTGAGCGTCAAGGGGGCCTCCTGAGCAATGCGCCCCAGGAGCCTTACCGGTCATATAGCCCCTCACCCCTTGGTGTCGTCCTGGTGATTCGGACGCCCCAAGGGTGTCGAGGCCCCGCCCTATAGTCGTGTCCTGGTGATCCGGATGCCCCAACGGTGGTCGAGGAATGTGCAGGACTGGGGCCTGCGATGTATTGTGCCGAAAGGGCTCCCAACCTGCCTCACTCGTAAGAAGAAGAATCCCCCCAGGAGATCCAGACCACCCAAGTGGCTCTGCCAGTCCTCCCCGACACAGAAGCCGGCCACGACCATGTCAACCTAAGTACCCTAATGACGACCAGTAGGAAGTCTCAATTGACAATAACACAAGGACCAGGGCACAAGATAAGAGTACTAATAAAAGGGTGCAAGCGTCAAAGCTCATTACACGCCCAAAGTCCCCCCCCCATGATTCTTTGGTTGCAGGAAAAGGAAAGGAAAAAAGAAAGCGAAGAAGCCCCCTCAGGGGCTGCCGCTCCGGAGGCCCTGGCTTCGAGGCGTCAGTGCTTAGTCGGAATCCTCCTCTTCCTTGATGGGCCATGCAGTTATGCCGGCGTAGCTACTTCATGGGCGGGGGAGCGACGCTATAGTGTCTTGCTATCCCCCAAAGTCCGGACGCATCGACACGGTGGTGCGTCGTAGCTGCTGTCACTCGGGCTCTCCTCGGAGGAGGTGTCGCTGTTGTTGCAAGCTCGACGGCCGTTGCCAAGGGCAAGCTCATCTCCAAGGTTGCTGCTGTTGTCGCCCTTCCAGCAGCACCACTAGCGTCTACCGTCTTCCCCAAAGACATTGACAAAAAGCGCCGCGACACCGTCGTGCTTGAAGAGGAGCGTGAGCCTCCCCTCCAGGACATGGGCGCGAGAAAAGGTTTGCCACCCGCGGATCAAGGAAGCATGGCCTGCGAGGGTAACCTCGTGTTGGGGAACGTTGCATGGGAAACAAAAATTTTCCTACGCACATGCAAGATCTAGCCATGGTGATGAGCAACTACGAGAGGGAGAGTGGATCTACATACCCTTGTAGAACGCTAAGCGGGAAGCGTTAAGAAACGCGGTTGATGTAGTCGAACGTCTTCGCGATCCAAATCGCCGAGTGTCCCGCGATCCCATCACGATCCAATCACGATCCATCCGGCGATCCCATCACGATCCATCCTGCGATCCAATCACGATCCGTCCCGCGATCTAGTCGCGGTCCTTCCGATCTAGCGCCAAACGGATGACACATCCGCATTCAGCACACGTACAACTCAATGACGATCTCCGCCTTCTTGATCAAGCAAGAGGTAGTGGAGAGGTAGATGAGTTCTCTGGCAGCACAACAACATGGCAGCGATGGTGGTGGAACTATTCTGGCAGGGCTTTGCCTAAGCACCGCCAAACTAGACTAGAGGAGAAAACCGATCTAGATGAAGTAGAGGGAGAACATGGCAATTAGGGTTAGCTTTCCCCTCTAAATCCTCTAGTATATATAGGAGGGAGGGAGGGTAGGAGGCAGCCTCAAACCCTCAAGAGTTGGCTGAAATTGGAGGTGGAGGAGTCCTACACCAATCGTATTAGGAGTAGGATTCCTTCTTTCCACTTGGAAACTCTTTCCACCTCTCCACCTTTTGGGTTTTCCCCACCCCTAGCCGCATGGGCCTTAGTGAGGGGCTCGACCAGACCACTAAGGGCTGGATTGACTCATCCCACAGCCCATGAGGCCCTTTGGGTCGAGACATCCCTCCCGATGGTCCCCGGTACCCCTCCCGGCACTCCCGGTACGCTACCGATGAGCCCGAAACTTTTCCGGCAACCAAACAGGACTTCCTATATATCAATCTTTACCTACGGACCATTCCGAAGCTCCTCGTAACGTCTGGGATATCATCCGGGACTCCTAACAACCTTCAGTCACCACCATACATAACTCTATACTACCGAAACGTCACCGAACCTTAAGTGTGCAGACCCTGCAGGTTCGAGAACTATGTGGACATGACCAAGACACCTCTACGCTCAATAACCAATAGCGGGACCTGGATGCCCATATTGGTTCCTACATATCCTACGAAGATCTTTATCGGTTGAACCTCTATGTCAAGGATTCAGTTAATCTTGTATGATATTCCCTTTGTTCTTCGGTATGTTACTTGCCCGAGATTCGATCGTCGACATCTCCATACCTAGTTCAATCTCGTTACCGGCAAGTCTCTTTACTCGTTACGTTATACAAGATCCCGTGGCTAAAACTTTAGTCACATTGCTTGCAAGGCTTGTTGTGATGTTTTATTACCGAGTGGGCCCTGAGATACCTCTCCGTCATTGGAAGTAACAAATCCCAGTCTTGATCCATGCCAACCCAATAGACACCCTCGGAGATACCTGTAGAGCACCTTTATAGTCACCTAGTTATGTTGCAACATTTGATACACACAAGTACTCCTCCGGTGTTAGTGAGTTGCATGATCTCATTGTCATAGGAACATATACTTGACATGCACAAAACTGTAGCAATAAACTGACACGATCATATGCTATGTTTGTAGTTTGGGTCTTGTCCATAACATCATTCTCCTAATGATGTGATCCTGTTATCAAATAATATATCATATCCATGGCTAGGAAACCTTAACCATCTTTAATCAACGAGCTAGTCCTTTAGAGGCATACTAGGGACATGGTGTTGTCTATGTACCCACACATGTATCTGAGTTTCTGATCAATACAATTCTAGCATGGATAATAAACGATTATCATGAACAAGGAAATATGATAATAACTAATTTATTATTGCCTCTAGGGCATATTTCCAACAGTCTCGCACTTGCACTAGAGTCAATAATCTTGTTCACATCACCATGTGATTCATATTGTTATGAATCTAACAACCAATGAGTTCTGGGGCTAGATCATGCTTTGCATGTGAGAGAGGTCTTTTAGTCAACGGGTATGCGATATTCAGATGTGTGTGTATGTTGCAAATCTCTATGTCCTACTATAAATACTGTTACCACACTGCACTTGGAACTATTCCAAATGGCTGCTCCACTATACGTATCTGGATTGCTACTAAGAGTCATCCGGATTGGTGTTAAAGCTTGCATCGACGTAACTCTTTATGACGAACTCTTTATCACCTCCATAATCGAGGAACATATCCTTAGTCCTCTAGTTACTAAGGATAATTTTGACCGCTTTCCAGTGATCCACTCCTGGATCACTTTTGTACCCCTTGACGTACTCATGGCAAGGCACACATAGGTGTGGTACATAGCATGACATACTATACGAAGCCTATGGATAAGGAACAGGGGACGGCCTCTGTCCTTTCTCTTTCTTCTGCCATGGTCGAGCTTTGAGTCTCACTCAACTTCACACCTTACAAATCAGGCAAGCACTCTTTCTTTGATTGATCCATTTTGAACTCTTTCAAAAATCTTTTCAAGGTAGGTACTCATTGAAAGTCTCATTAGGCGTCTTGATCTATCTCTTTAGATCTCGATGCCCAACAATTAAGTAGCTTTATCCAAGTTTTCCTTTGAAAAACTCTTTTCAAACAACCCTTTATGCTTGCCAGAAATTCTACATCATTTCTGATCAACAATATGTCATCCAGATATGCTTATCAGAAATTCTATAGTGCTCCCACTCACTTTATTGTAATTACAAGTTTCTCATAAGCTTTGTATAGACTCAAAAACTTTGATCACCTCATCAAAGCGTATATTCCAACTCTGAGATGCTTGCTCTAGTCCATAGAATAATACTAGAGCTCGCACACCTTTTAGCATCCTTAGAACTGACAAAACCTTCTGGTTGTATCACATACAACCGTTCCTCAAGTAAACCGTTAAGGAAACGATGTTTTGACATCCATCTGCGAGATTTCATAATTGAAAAATGCAGCAACTGCTAACATAATTCCAATAGACTTTAGCATCGCTACGAGTAAAAAAGTCTCATCGCAGTCAACTCCTTGAACTTGTCAGAAAATTCTTTGCGACAAGTCGAGCTTTATAAATGGTATCATTTACCATCAGCGTCTGTCTTCATCTTAAAGGTTCATTTGTACTCAATGACCTGTCGTGCAACAAGCAAGTCTACCAAAGTATATACTTGGTTTTCATACATGGATCCTTTCTCGGATTTCATTTCCTCTAACCATTTGTCGGAATCCAGGCCCATCATCGCTTCTCCATATTTCGTAGGTTCATCATTGTCCAACAACATGACCTCTAAGACATGGTTGCCGTACCACTCAGGAGTAGTACCCGTCCTTATCGACCTACGAGGTTCGTTAGTAACTTGATCCGAAGCTTCATGATCATCATCATTAACTTCCTCTTCAACTGACGTAGGCTCCACAGAAACATCTTTCTGTGCTGCGCTACTCTATGGCTGAAACAAAGGTTCAACAACCTCGTCAAGTTCTATCTTCCTCCCACTAAATTCTTTTGAGAGAAACTCTTTCTTGAGAAAGGACCCATTTTAGCAACAAACACTTTGTGCTCGGATCTGAGATAGAAGTTATACCCAACTGTTCTTAGGGTATTCCATGAAGATGCATTTGTCCGCTTTGGGTTCGAGCTCATTAGGTGAAAACCTTTTCACATAAGCGTCGCAGCCCCAAACATTAGGTTTCTATCAAACCATAATTCATACGGTGTCATCTCAACAAATTTAGATGGTGCCCTATTTAAAGTGAATGTAGTTGTCTCTAATGCATAACCCCAAAACGGTATTGGGAAAATGATAAGAGACATCATAGTACGCACCATATCGAATAGAGCACGACTATGATGTTCGAACACACCATCACACTATGGTGTTCCAGGTGGCGTGAGTTGTGAAACAACTTTCACAGTGTCTAAAGTTGTATGCCAAACTCGTAACTCAGATATTCACCTCCACGATCAGATCGTAGACATTTTTATCTTCTTGTCACGATAATCTTGATCTTCACTCTGAATTTATTTGAACTTTTCAAACGTTTCAGACTTGTGTTTCATTAAGCAAATATACTCATATATACTCAAATCATCAGTGAAGGTAAGAAAAATAACGATATCCACTGCACACTACAACATTCATTGGATCGCATACATCAACATGTATTATTTCCAATAAGTTACTAGCCCGCTCCATCATACTGAAAATGGGGTCTTTAGTCATCTTGCCCAAGAGGCATGGTCCGCATGTCTCAACCGGTTCGGAATTGAATGAGTCCAGAGATCCATCAGCATGGAGTTTCTTCATGCGATTTATACCAATATGACATTTAGTGGCAGTGCCATAGGTATGTGGTACTATCATTATTAACTTTGTATCTTTTGGCATCTATGTTATGAACATGTGTATTACTACGATCAAGATTCAACAAACCATTCTCATTGGGTGCGTGACCATTGAAAGTATTATTCATGTAAACAAAATAACCATTATTCTCTCACTTAAATGAATAACCGTATTGCAATAAACACGATCTAATCATGCTCATGCTTAACGCAAACTCCAAATAACATTTATTTAGGTTTGCCAGTTGTAGGATCGAAAGTAGGTCTAGAGGGGGTGTGATTAGACTACTTGACCAAATAAAAGTTTTGAACTTTCCCAATTTTAATTCTTGGCAAGTTTTAGCATTCATAGCATATCAAGTAACACCCTACACATGCATGTCTAAGAGTGTAGCAGCGGAAAATAAAGACATTGCACATGTAAGTAAAAAGAGGGTTAGGAAAGCAAACACAAGTGATGACACGATGATTTCTCCCGTGGTTCCGATAGGTTGTGCTATCATACGTCCACGTTCATGGAGTCTTCAACCCACAGAGGGTAACAGTCGCAAGAGTCCACGGAGGGCTCTACCCACGGAGGGTTCCACGAAGAAGCAACCTTGACTATTCCATGTGGCTTCCGTCCACGAAGGACTAGCCTCACTATGGGTAGATCTTCACTAAGTAGGCGATCTCCTTGACCTTACAAACTTCTTGGTTCACTCCACAACACGAAGTAGGAGGCTCCCAAGTGACACCTAACCAATCTAGGAGGCACCACCCTCCAAAAGGTAATAGGCTCGGTAATGACGATGAACTCCTTGCTCTTGTGCTTCAAGATGATAGAATCCTCAACACACAATCACTCTCTCATGGATTTGGATTGGTAGAAGAGATGGGATTGGTGGAAAGCAACTTGAGGAGGCTAGAAATCAAGATCCATATGGTTGGAGTGGAAGATCTTGCCTCAACACAAGGGAAGGTGGTTCTCTCTCAGAAAACTGAGTAGGATAGGTATGGAATAATTCTGAGTGCTTCCTGTTCGAGTGGGTGGTGGTGAAGGGGTATATATAGGCATCCCCAGAAATTCAACCGTACACACAAAATGACCAACTCGGTGACACCGATGTGTAAATCTCGGTGGTACCGAAGTGACCAAAAGTGGCAACTTTTGAATCTCAGAGGGACCGATATACAATTCTCGGTTGCACCGACAAGGTGACCAACGGTCAGATTTGCCAATCTCGGTGACGCCAATTCACCATTTTCAGATGGACCAAAAATGTGAACTTGCATAACAGAATCTTGGCAACCCAACTCGGTGGCACCGAGCGCGGTGTCGGCTGCATCGAAGTGTTAGGGTTTGGCTAAGTCTGTCTAGGGTTTGGAATCGGGGGCACCGGAATAGGAATGTTGGTTGCACTGATTTTGCATATTTGGCTTTGGACAGATTTTGGTGAGAGAGTTTGTGGATGTTTTGGTGATTGTCACTTGTGCACGTTTGAGCATATTGTTCACCATCGAGACTTTACCCCCTTTTAATAGTATTGGCTTTCCTATGCACTCAAAGTGATTTCTCACAAATGTAAAATGTAGAGTCCTCTTGCTTGAAGCTTGGCCAACCTATTTCCTTGCATCTTGGGGTAATTCCACAATCCTTTGGCCATCCCTATCATTGAACTTGTCCTGAAATATACTTAGTGGAAACATTAGTTCAATGACTTAAATGTTGTTATTAATTACCAAAACCACCAAGGGATCAAATGTGTTTTCAGTCTCCCCCTTTTTGGTAATTGATGACAACATATAGATCAAAGCTTCGACAAAGATATAATCATGGAATATAATCGTCGCTTTGAGAAGTATGTGATAAGCAAGAGCTCCTCCTAAATTTGTGCATTATTTTTAAATTTGCATTTGAATGCAAATGCACAATCGTTTAGGTACATGGGTTACTTCTTATATGTCACATACCACTTGGTGGTGTGCAAGAGTAGTTGGAATGAATATCATAGCACAACACAATCAACCAAAGATGAATGATCATCACGTAAGCATTAAGATGATAGGAAATAGTAGCATCACACATTAAAGCGTATGATCAAACATCATCAAGCGAGTATCACAAGCAAAGCAAAAGGGTATCATAGTAACCGAAAGCAAGTGTTTTGAAAAATAAACAAACACCAAACGCTCTCTCACGCGAAGCCTAATGATCTAGATACACTTCTCCCCCTTTGGCAACGAGTTACCAAAACGTTCAAAGGCATATATCTAAGCGTTCTTGGGCTGATCTCCTTCGGTTGTCGATGAAGGAGTCAAGATAACAACATCGGCGAAGATCTCTGCAGATGTCATGGATGGAGCTGGAGTGGTCATGGGAGGAACTGGAGCTGATGGAGAAGGAGTTGTGCTGATAGTAGCAAGAGCTGATGAAGAGGGCCTCAAGGCTAGTGCAGGCACTGTAGCCGATCTATCTTGAGTAGTGAACTGGGTGCCTGGCCCGAGAGGTGATCCATCCTCATTATCATCATCATCATCGTCATCATCATCATCATCTGAAGAAGAAGTAGAAGAGACCCGAGGGATATGCACGGAGTCAACTTCCTTCTGAAGCTCTATAACTGTCTTCAACAACTTGTCCACCTTGTCACCAAGAGTCTTGATCCTTGTCTCAAAGATCCTCACAAGACTGTTCTGGTTGTCCAGAATCCCCCTGATATCCTTCTGCATGCCCTGAATGGCTGAGATCAGAAGATCCATTTGCTCGTTTCTGGATCTAGGGGCTTGAGCACTAGTGGCTCGAACTGCTTCTGCCTCTGCCTGTGCTGTAGCAGATGAGGGATGATCTGGGTCCATCACCACAACACTATCCTCAAGTTCTGGCTATAGGGGCAGGTGTGGATGACATAGAGAAAAAATGTGCTTCTCCAACTGAGAGTTGATAAGCAACTGGATGTAGGGTACATAGCAGCAAGAGCGCTTTTGATAAGCAGCAACGCTCTTGATTGTCTCAACAATCAAATCCATGACTCTAATCCTGGTATGTCCATCAAGGTGGATCAACATGTTGATGGAGTAGCCTCGGATCATCTTACCATCTTCTGACTTGGGCATCAAGGTATGCCTCAGAATAGTGTTCGTTGTACAGAGGCGTGCTTGCAGATAGTAGATGGATCCTAGCTTGTGAGATTGCACCTTGTCTGCGGGGATAGGAGTATACATGTCCTTCATGGCATTGTGACTTGCCTTGGATTCTGAGTATACATCTAGATCACCTTACTGAACATCTGGAACTCCTAGAAGTATAGCCCACTCCTCAACAGTTGATTCATACCTTGCTCCTTCAGTCATCCATACAATTCCACCATCTCCGTAGAAATGAGCAGTGGAGTAGAATTGCATGATCATTTCATTGTTCCATGTAGTAAGCTCTCTGCCAATGAACTCATCCAGACCAATGCAATGGAAATTATGTTGGACACTTGGGAAGTAGTCCACATTCTCCTTAATGAATTTCCAATCGACATATCTCATATTGCCAACAGCTGGGCTCTTGTAAAACAACATTGTCTCATAAAAGTCATGTTGCTCTCTGGTGTAGAACCTATAGTCAACAGCAGTTTTCTTCCTTTGAGCATAAGGATCTATGGCTCTTCAGGCTCTCAATCCTGAGTCTTTCCACTTCTTCATGTCTTCAGCAACTAAGTGGCTGGCATCATGCACTGGAAGATGTGGTCTGAGCTTCATCAAAGTAGTCAAGTCATCATCATCTTCAAGTCTGGAGGCAATCCCCTTGTTCTTCTCAGAGGCTGGAATGTCTCTGGTAGTCCTCTTGGACTTATGTGCAACAGCTTTCTTGGAAGTGAGCTTGGTGCTCTTGGAAGTGCCAGTCTTTGGCATAGCATCAGCCAGAAGCTTCTTGGCTTTCTTCTTGGGAGGGGCCTTCTCAACATGTTCTTCCTCCTCTTCCTCTGTAGCAGCACCAACAGCCTCCTCTGGATCTTCATACATGGAGGTAGGCCTGCCAATCACATGGATAATCCTCTTCCTGGACTTCTTCTCCCCTGCTTCTTTGGCATTGCCTTCCTTGGGGGATCAACAGATATTGTGGCTCTAGCACCCTCATGTGCTTTGATAGTCTCTGAGCTGGCATAGATCTTGCTGACAACTCTTCTGGAAGAAGTAGCTTCAGTTGCTGACTTCTTAGCAGCCTTTTCTTGCTTCTTGGCAAGAATCTATTCAAGAGTAGAGTTCGAATCTTCTTCAACAGAGTTTAGCTTCTTCTTGGTCCTGGTGGCAGCATTGGGCAACCCATGAGAGCTGGGGGTGCCTGGATCTAAAAAAGAACTAGGCTCGGGGCTTGTACCTGAACTCATGTCAACTCCCTACTCTCCCAAGTTTTGACTGTCCTCTGCATCTGACATACTGACCCTGTGAATAGAGTATAGGAGAGCAGAAGTAGATGAGTCATCACAAAATGAGGCTGGTTTTTGAAATTTTGAACAATAAATTTTCAAGATTTTTGCATTTTGTCAAATAAATATTGGTATAGCCAAAACAAATTTTTTGGTGGTGCCGAGACAGACTGACTAACTTAACCAAACCTTGGCACCCTTTTCGGTCGGACCGAAAAGATGATCTCGGTTCCACCGAGTCAGTTCTTAGCAACACTGAAGATCACATCGGTGAGACCGATATGTCTGTTTCGGTTCCACCAAGATTTATCGTGCGGACGGCAAAACCCTAGAAAATTCATCATTCGCTAGACTATGGAGATTTTGAGTGGATAGGAATACGTGCAAAGGGTGTATTATAGATAAACTTGAATCTAATGCGCAAGAATCGAACGAGGAGCGCAAAAGAGATCAAATCCGTACCCTAGCTTGGCGCGGATCCTCTACGGTGGTGACGAGGGAGAGGATTTCATCGATGTCGGCGATCCCCAGTAGCGGAGGACCGCACGGAGACAATGGCAACGACCAGGGGTCTCGTAGGCGGCAGCTTAGGGTTCTTAGGTGCGATGAATGAGATTGAATTTCAAAGCATCGGGGTCCATAGCTTGTATACCCACCACTGTCAGTGCCACCGATTCTAACTTTTCGGTGTCACCTTGTTCCTCAACTGTGAGTTGACAGGGAAACTCGGTGTAATCGAGAAGATGGAATCGGTGGTACCGAGATTGAAAACCAGATCAACCCTAGGCATTCGGTGAGACCGAGATTTTATGGTTGGTTCCACCGAGATGCACTTGGGAGATTTTAATGGTCAGTCCTTGTCGATACGGAACTCTGAGTGCTCCACACACAAAGGGATCGAAAATCACTTGTTCAAATTTTGTGATGCAGCATGAATGGAGTATGAGGTGAGAAAGCATAGATAGCTAAAGAAGTGGTCCTAGGCATTCTTGTATATCCAATTGACAAAAGATAAATTAAAAGCCAAATAGAAACGATTGGATATCCTCGAATGAGAAAATAAATGCACACAAACATGCTCACACAATAAGATGTCAAATGAAATCATGGCAAAGATGCACAAACACTCTAGCATCTAACCGGAACTTGGGTGATGACAAAGTCATCTATATATGAGTATTTGACTTAGGAGCCAAGTCAGAATACTTGATCATAGGTCATACTCATCATTTAAGCACAAGTGGGGTTACCAATTTTACATAAAGCATTTAATGTTGTCACATACTAAGAGATGCTTTGACTCAAGTCTTAGAGTAAAGCTCCCCCTTGATGTGACATACCCCCATAAGAGGGATAAACTAACCTTGGTTTTTGTCGATGAAGACTTCATGTTGGTGAGGTAGTGGTGGATGCTCAAGGTTGATGAGGATCACCAAGAGTTGCGTGCATCCTTGTTGTTTCCTTAATCTTCTCACCCACATGGGTTAGTCCCAACACACAAGAGATAAATACAAGGATATCTATGGACATGGAGTGCAAAGCATGTGTAATTATGTCCACTGATTTGTTGAATACCTTGTCCCTTGCTTACTTTTGCGGGAATGTGTGACTCCTTGATATATTGCATAGGGTTGATGTTGATTGCAAATAGATCTCGCCAATAATGAATATGAGTGAATTTCATTAGCGGAGTCACCCCTCAAGAACTCTCTAGTTCTTCTTCTTGGGAACCCACATCAAGTTGATGGGGATCCTTGGTGTTGAAGTAGCACTTGTAGAAGTTAAGCTTGTAGTAGCCCTGGGAACCCACATCACCAAAGCTTGGGGTTCATCTTCATACGCGTCAAAGTCCTCTTGGAGCTTGTTCTTGCCATTAAGCGTGTGGTCTAGTGGTGGAAGGTCATCTTGAGTGTTTGTCCCCTTGGGAAGAGTATTTTCATCCTTCTCCTTTTGACGAACAAACTTACGCTCGGGATATTGACCTTGTTCCCATTCAACTCCATTTGCGTTGAAGTAGCCAACACCGCGATTCTTCCGGTATCCTCCATGCTTGCATACAATCTCATCAAATTGTTTGTACCCTTAAAGACTCTTGTAGATACCTTTTTCTATAATCCCTTTCAATAAAGCATTTTCTTGCTCAAGTGTAACTTGGCTAAGACAATCATCATTAGTGGAATCAATAGAACTACTAGGAGCAACATCATTGGGTTTAGCATTTTTATTGTTGCTACTAGGTGAAGAACCTTTCTTTCCTTTGTTACTAGTTTTCTTAGATTTGACTTGTTGCATGAATGTAGAAAAGAGTAGTAATTTGGCAAGATAAGATGAAGTCTTCTTTCAGAAATTCATATTCTTGCTCCAAATTGAGCTTCTCGAAGCGTAGCTTCCCATCAGTTCTTACAAGCTCCCTATGATCTTCAAGAGTAGATTCATGAGCTAACTTAAGAGTGTTGAGTTGTTTAGTTAGTTCTTCTATTTCCATCTTATCATTGTCAATTGACTTATCTTGACTAGCATGTGAAATATCAAGTTCATTATGATCAACATTACTCGTTTTATCACATAGCAAGTCATCATCGTAAAGCAAATCATCTTCATCACTATCGAAATCAAGATATTCGGGGTGAGATACCTTGGGGCCTCTAGCCATGAAGCAACTTCCACCTCCTTCATTTGGTGAATCAAATAGATCATAGGAGTTGGTTGTCACTAGTGCAATACCAGCAACACCATCATCTTGACTATAGTCGAAGTTGGAGTGATAGCTTCTCTCGGAGTGGTTGTCGAAGTTGGAGCCGGGAACCCATTCACCAACATGAGCTTGATGCTTTCTTCTTGAGTAGCCCTTGGTGTACTTGTTCTTCTTCTCCGAGTCCCTACTTCTCCTTGAGGGTCTTCGTTCATAACGATCATCTCTACTCCTTCTCTCTCTTCGAGGTGATTCATCTCTTGAGCTTCGTCTTCTTGGTGACTCTTCTCTTCGTTTGTAGGGAGCCGTACACTCATTGGAGTAGTGTCCGGGATTCCCACAATTGTAGCAGTTTAGGTCATGACTTGACGAGCGCTTCTCTTCATATCTTGAGTTGGAGCTTCGATCTTTGCTTATATTCTTATAGAACTTGTTGAATTTCTTGACCATGAGGCTTATCTCTTCATTTGTGGCTTTGTAAGCACTGCTAGACTTGTGGTGAAGCTCTTCCTTGTCTTTGAGTTTCACCTCATGAGCAACAATTCTACCAATCACTTCCGTTGGTTTGAGATCTTTGTAGTTGGGCATCATTTGGATCAATGTGCACACAGTGTCATATCGCTCATCCAAAGCTCGAAGTATCTTCTTGATGGTGAACTTGTCCAGTCATTTCTTTGCTTCCCAAGCCGGCAATCTCATTGGTGATGAGAGTTATCCTAGATTACATCTCAGTGAATCCTTCACCATCCTTCATCTTGAACTTGTCAAGTTGACCTTGAAGAACATCTAACTTGGATTCTCTCACGGACTCAGTTCCTTCGTGCATATCAACCAAAGTATCCCAAATCTCTTTTGCATTTTCAAGGCAGCTGATTTTGTTGAATTATTCAGGACATAGGACATTGAAGAGAATGTCAAATTCTTGAGAATTGAGTTGCAACATCTTCAATTCATCCACAATCGCTTCACGATCCGATTCCTTTCCATCTACAAAGAATTCACCTTGCAAGCCAACACGAACAACAACCCAAATGGATGGATTATGACCAAGCAAATGCATTTTAATTTTTTGCTACCAACTGGCAAAATTAGTGGCATCAAAGTACGGACCTCTATGGTGATAATTTCCCTCCCTAGATGCCATACTTCTCCTAGGTTGTGAAACCAATGCAATGGAGACCAGAGCTCTGATACCACTTGTAGGATCAAATGTAGGTCTAGAGGGGGGGTGATTAGACTACTTGACCAAATAAAAGTTTTTTCCTTTTCCCAATTTTAATTCTTGGCAAGTTTTAGCATTCATAGCATATCAAGTAACACCCTACACATGCATGTCTAAGAGTGTAACAGCGGAAAATAAAGACATTGCACATGTAAGTAAAAAGAGGGTTACGAAAGCAAAGACAAGTGATGACACGATGATTTTCCCGTGGTTTCGATAGGTGGTGCTATTGTACGTCCATGTTCATGGAGTCTTCAACCCATGGAGGGCAAAGGTCGCGAGAGTCCACGAAGGGCTCTACCCACGGAGGGTTCCACGAAGAAGCAACCTTGACTATTCCATGCGGCTTCCGTCCACGAAGGACTAGCCTCACTACGGGTAGATCTTCACGAAGTAGGCGATCTCCTTGCCCTTACAAACTTCTTGGTTCACTCCACAACACGAAGTAGGAGGCTCGCAAGCAATACCTAACCAATCTAGGAGGCACCACCCTCTAAAAGGTAATAGGCTCGGTAATGATGATGAACTCCTTGCTCTTGTGCTTCAAGATGATAGACTCCTCAACACACAATCACTCTCTCATAGATTTTCCTTGGTAGAAGAGATGGGATTTGTGGAAAGCAACTTGGGTAGTCTAGAAATGAAGATCCATATGGTTGGACTGGAAGATCTTGACCTCAACACAAGGGTAGGTGGTTCTCTCTTAGAAAACTGAGTAGGATAGGTATGGAATAGTTCTGAGTGCTTCCTATTCGAGTGGGTGGTGGTGAAGGGGTATATATAAGCATCCCCAAAAATCCAACCGTTAGACACAAAATGACTAACTTGGTGACACCGATGTGTAAATCTCAGTGGTACCGAAGTGACCCAAAGTGGCAACTTTTGAATCTCGGAGCGACCGATATACAATTATCGGTTGCACCAACAAGGTGACCAATGGTCAGATTTGCCAATCTCGGTGATGCCAATTCACCATTTTCGGACGGACCGAAAATGTGAACTTGCAAAACAGAATCTTGGCAACCCAACTCAATGGAACCGAGTGCGGTGTTGGCTGCACCGAAGTGTTAGGGTTTGGCTGAGTCTGTCTAGGGTTTTGAATCGGTGGCACCATAATAGGAATGTTGGTTGCACCGATTTTTCATATTTGGCTTTGGACAGACTTTGGTGGGAGAGTTTGTGGATGTTTTGGTGACTGTCACTGGTGCACGTTTGAGCATATTGTTCACCATCAAAACTTTACCCCCTTTTAATAGTATTGGCTTTCCTATGGACTCAAAGTGATTTCTCACAAATGTAAAATGTAGAGTCCTCTTGCTTGAAGCTTGTCCAACCTATTTCCTTGCATCTTGGGGTAATTCCACAATACTTTGGCCATCCCTATCATTGAACTTGTCCTGAAATATACTTAGTGGAAACATTAGTTCAATGACTTATGTGTTGTTATTAATTACCAAAACCACCAAGGGAGCAAATGTGTTTTCATCACTAATCTCGAAGGTAGAGAGAGCGTGCGATGTTGATCACATCAACCTTGGAGACATTTCCAACACACATCGTCACCTCACCCTTAGCTGGTATCCGTTTATTCCGTAGCTTTTATTTTGAGTTACTAACATTTAGCAATTGAACCGGTATCCAATACCTAGGTGCTACTAGGAGTACTAGCAATGTACACATCAATAACACGTATATCAAATATACTTCTGTCGATGTTGCCAGCCTTTTTAATTACCAAGTACCTAGGATTGTTCCGCTTCGGCG
This sequence comes from Hordeum marinum, assembly GCA_022496015.1. NCBI lineage: Eukaryota > Viridiplantae > Streptophyta > Magnoliopsida > Poales > Poaceae > Hordeum > Hordeum marinum. The sequence continues at coordinate 364,005,375 of CM039673.1, read as the reverse complement.
ACCGCTCTCCTCATAATAGAAGCACTTAGTCTCGGGTTTGGGTTCAACTTTGGGTTGCTTCACTAGAGCAGCAATTGACTTGCCATCCATGAAGTTTCCCTCCTTACCGTTTCCCTTCTCGAAACTAGTGGTTTTACTAACCATCAACACTTGATGCTCCTTCTTGCTATCTACCTTCGCGGTGTCAAAACATCACGAATAGCTCAGGGATCATCATTTCCATCCCTGGTATGTTCATAGTTCATCATCAAGCTCTAGTAGCTTGGTGACAGTGACTTGGAGAAACATATCAATCATTGTCTTATTTGGAAGATCAACTCCCACTCAATTCAAGCGACTGTAGCACCCAGACAATCTGAGCACATGCTCATTGATTGAGCTATTCTCCTTCATCTTGCAAGCAACAGTCTTGTTGGAGGTCTCATACCTCTAACACGAGCACGAGCCTAAAATCCAATTTGATCCCCTGGAACATCACATATGCTCCGTGATTTTCAAAACGTATTTGAAGCCTGAATTCTAAGCCATAATGCAAGACACACTGAACTATCAAGTAGTCATGAAAACATGTCTGTGAGATGTTCACAACATCCACAGACGATGCTAGAGGGGGTGGCGCATCGAGCGGTGCATCAAGGACATGAGCCTTCTATGCAGCAACTGAGGAAAATCCTCTGACCACGGACCTAGTCCGCAAAATTGCTACCATTATCTTTCAACTTACTTTTCTCTAGGAACGTATAAATAAAACAGGGGAGCTACAACACGAGCTATCTACAACATAATTTGCAAAGACTCTTTGAGTATGTTCATGACAATGAGTTCAATTAACCATATTTACCTAAGAACTCCCACTCAAATTGGCATCCCTCTGGTCATTCGAGTGATACATGATCCAAATTCACCAACTCAAGTCCGATCATCACGTGAGTTGAGGTGGTTTCAATGGTGAACATCATAATGTTCATCATATCTACTATATGACTCATGTTCGACCTTTCGGTCTCTTGTGTTCCGAGGCCATGTCTGTACATGCTAGGCTCATCAAGCTTAACCCGAGTGTTCTGCACGTGCAACACTGGCTTGCACCCATTGTATGTGAACATAGAGTCTATCACACCCGATCATCACGTGGTGTATCAACATGACGAACTTTCGCAACGGTGCACACTCGGGGAGAACACAATTATCTTGAAATTTAAGTGAGGGATCACCTTATAATGCTACCGTCGTCCTAAGAAAAAAAAGGTGCATAAAAGGATTAACATCACATGCAAATCATAAGTGACATGATATGGCCATGAACTTGTTCTTTTGATTTCCATCCTTAAAGCACCGGCATGACCTCTATCGTCACCGGCATGACACCATGATCTCCATCATCTTGATCTCCATCAATGTGTCGCCATCGGGGTTGTCGCGCCCATCATGCTTCTACTACTATTGCTACCTCTTAGAGATAAAGTAAAGCATTACAAGGCGCTTAATGATTGACACGCAGGTCATACAATAATTAAAGACAACCCTATGGCTCCTGCCAGTTGCCGTACTCATCAACATGCAAGTCGTGATATTCTATACAAAACATGATCATCTCATACATCACATATATCTCATCATGGCATTGGCCATATCATATCATATACCCTGCAAAAACAAGTTAGACGTCCTCTAATTGTTGTTGCAAGTTTTACGTGGCTGCTACTTGTATCTAGCAAGAACAATTCTCACCTACGCAAAAACCACAACGGTGATACATAAGTTGCTTTTCAACCTTCTTAAGGACCGCCTTTATTTAATTCGATCCAACTAAAGTAGGAGAAACAGACACCCGCTAGCCATCTTCGTGCAACAAAGTTACACGTCAGTCAATGGAAACGGTCTCTCGTAAGCATACGAGTAAGTTTGGTCCAGGCCGCTTCATCCCACAATACCGCTCAACCAAAACATGACCAAGGGAGGAAGCAATCTAAGCATCAACACCCACAAACTCCTTTGTGTTCTACTCGAGATCTCATCTACACATAGACCTAGATCTAATACCACTGTTGGGGAATGTTTCATGGGAGACAAAAAAATTCCTATGCACACGCAAGATCTATCCATGGTGATGAGCATCTACTAGAGGGAGAGTGGATCTACATACCCTTTTAGATCGCTAAGCGGGAAGCGATAAGAAACACGGTTGATGTAGTCGAATGTCTTCGTGATCAAAATTGCCGAGCGTCCTACGATCCCATCACGATCCATCTCACGATCCAATCACGATCCGTCCCGCTATCCCACAACGATCCGTCCCGTGATCCAATCACGATCTGTCCCGCGATCCAGTCGTGGTCCTTCCGATCTAGCGCCGAACAGACATGACCTCCGCGTTCAGCACACGTACAGCTCGATGACAATTTGTGCCTTCTTGATCCAGCAAGAGGGAGAAAAGAGGTAGATGAGTTCTATGGCAGCACGACAGCGTGGCGGCGATGGTGGTGGAACTATTCCGGCAGGGCTTCGCCTAAGCACCGTCGAACTAGACTAGAGGAGAAAACCGATCTAGATAAAGTAGAGGGAGCACGTGGCAATTAGGGTTAGCTTTCCTCTCTAAATCCTGTAGTATATATAGGAGGGAGGGAGGGGACGAGGCAGCCTCAAACCCTCAAGAGTTGGCCGAAATTGGAGGTGGAGGAGTCCTACTCCAATCCTATTAGGAGTAGAATTCCTCCTTTCCACTTGGAAACTCTTTCCAACTGTCCACCTTTTGGGGTTTTCCCACCCCTAGCCGCATGGGACTTAGTGGGGGGCTCGGCCAGCCTGCTAAGGGCCGTATTGACTCCTACCACACCCCATGAGGCCCTTTGGGTCGAGACACCCCCCCGATGGTCCCCGGTACCCCTCCCGACACTCCCGGTACACTACCGATGAGCCTGAAACTTTTCCGACGACCAAAACAGGACTTCCTATATATCAATCTTTACCTCTGTTCCATTCCGGAGCTCCTCGTGGCATCCGGAATCTCATCTGGGACTCCAAACAACCTTAGGTCACCACCATACATAACTCTATACTACCGAAACGTCACCGAACCTTAAGTGTGCAGACCCTATGGGTTTGAGAACTATGTAGACATGACCGAGACACCTCTACGGTCAATAACCAATAGCGGGACATGTATGCCCATATTGGTTCCTACATATTTTATGAAGATCTTTAATGGTTGAACCTCTATGTCAAGGATTTAGTTAATCCCGTATGTTGTTCCCTTTGTTCTTCGGTATGTTACTTGCCCAAGATTCGATCGTCGGCATCTCCATACCTAATTCAATCTCTTTACCGGCAAGTCTCTTTACTCGTTACGTAATACAAGATCCCATGGCTAACACTTTAGTCACATTGCTTGCAAGGCTTGTTGTTATGTTGTATTACCGAGTGCTCCCTGAGATATCTCTTCGTCATACGGAGTAACAAATCGCAGTCTTGATCCATGCCGACCCAACAGACACCCTCGAAGATACCTGTAGAGCACCTTTATAGTCACCCAATTACATTGCGACGTTTGATACACACAACGTACTCCTCCGGTGTCAGTGAGTTGCATGGTCTCATGGTCATAGGATCAAATACTTGACATGCAGAAAATTGTAGCAATAAACTGACACGATCATATGCTACGTTTATAGTTTGGGTCTTGTACATAACATCATTCTCCTAATGATGTGATCCCGTTATCAAATGACATCTCATATCCGTGGCTAGGAAACCTTAACCATCTTTGATCAACGAGCTAGTCCATCAGAGGCATACTAGGGACATGGTGTTGTCCATGTATCCATACATGTATCTGAGTTTCCGATCAATACAATTCTAGCATGGATAATAGACGATTATCATGAACAAGGAAATATGATAATAACTAATTTATTATTGCCTCTAGGGCATATTTCCAACACCTCGACCTCCACCCACAACACGTCTCTACAGCAACCATCGGTCTGCAGCCATAGACCCGCGGGCTCGCTATCCAGCAGTGCCTCCACGAAGAAGTGCGGGAGCCGCAACCGAGGGACCACTGGCTTCTCCATCAACACCAAGAACTCCTAGATCGCATCGGCCATGCGGGCACATGGGCATGGCAGCCAGGCATCTGTTGCAGGCCTCACTGCTCGGCCATAGCAGCCGCGCCCACCGCTTCTTCTGGTGCCAGCTGAGGCACCTGCCCATGTGGAAGCGTGGCCACGCACCCGAGGCGCCTCCGTCGACGCCTCAGCGTACTTGCATGGGCGGCCCCGGCCCCTCTTGGGAGGCTGATGGTCCGACCCAGTCTGGCAGGCCTTCCCCTTCCCTGGAGCAGAAAACCTCCTCACCGGCATCATGAGCTAGGAAGAAGAGGATGAAGGCGGAGGAGCGAAGAGTAAGAATGGGTTGGGGGATCCCCCCGCCCATTTTTTGCTAGGCGGAGGACAACTGGCACACCTCCTCACCCCGATAAGTCAAGCCTGGTGACATGCGCCGGCTATAGATCAGACGGGGCGGCAGTCATGGCGTTGCGGGGAGCTAAGTCACTTTGCCCCTCTTCGGTTCCGCGTGATGGACTCGGTCAGCACGTAATCCTGCTTCGTGTTACCCCACCTGCCCTCGTCGGGTCACATCCGAGTGGATCGGAGAGTGAAAACACAAGGAGGCATTAGCATTCAAGGAAAAGGCAATGATGGCCGGCGCGGCACGCAGGCATCGCATTAGCCTGGCTTGGTGCAGTTCCCAACGACTTTGGGGAGTGGAGGCATCGGCGCCTCGGTGTGTGACATGTGTCAAGACTGGCCCGTAGGCATTTGGGCCCCGTGGCGCTCCGGGCCATCTTCAACGGCTTCACCTAGAAGTCGGCTCGAGCGCGCCTTGGGCCCGAGGGCTACTGGCGGCATTCTGGGAAAGGGGGTACCCAGACCTGCCTGCCTGCGGCCCAGGGCATGGCCCACCTCGATAGCCAATCACGGCCCAGCATGGCCCTACTCAAGACAAGGCCCTCGTGAGAGCCCTGATCTCGCGAGGAAAGCAGCACCAAGACCCCGGGGAACAGGCCACCCCAGCCCCCTCCTAAGCAGCGGAGATCCCTATGCAATGCTCGGCCTCGGGAGGCCAAGGATGATGTAAAGTGGGATAGGCAGGCACCAGCGCGCGAGATGGCACAGTTCCCCCTTTGGTGCAAAGGGGGACAAGGATGTATGCCGGTTCCCAAAGAGCCCCAAAGTTTTCCATTCCGGTGCAACAAGACCAAGACCACGAGCTCTGCAGGACAGACGTCGTCACCGAGCCCACCACCGCATCATCAACAGCTACTTTGCAGGCGAAGACCACCTGTCGTCAGGATAAGGGCATATCCCTTGTCCTCCTTCGAATTTGACCGTTGTGGGTTCCATTCCGGCCATAGCGATAAGGGAAGAGGACCCGGGCCGCTATAAATAGAGGCTAGGCTGCTCCGTAGAAGGGGGACAAAAAGAGAGGCAAGACCACCACAGCGCCCTCGCGAGGCAACTCACCATTGTACTAGTTCATCCACAATCCTCTTCGTGAGGCAATCCCGCAAAGCAGGAGTAGGGTTTTATTCTTTGCAGCGGCCCGAATCTACGTAAATCATCGTGTGCAACCTTCTCCCTCATCATCGTGCGAGTTCATCGTCTAAGCTATCGGGTTGTGAACTAGGAGGGGTGAGTCTATTGGGGATCTTTGCACACGCCCCTGTGTTCGAAGTTCCTTGGGTTTTGCGGAGCCTTAGATCCGACATCGCCCATCGTCTAGTTATCAGAATTGAATGGTGATTTTCTGTTTTTTTGATCATTGACATTTGCATTAAACTCTAACCTAGATGAAAATTCATTGCAAATATTTATGAAAATTTATTGCAAATCTTTATGAAATATCATTTTAGATCTTTGTGACTTTTTTGAGACCTTTTGAAAACTGCATTTGACAAAATAGCCAAAAACCACCTTGACAAGTTTCTGTTTTCCATGTCGGAGCCTCTGATCTCAAAAGCTCGATCTCACCGATATTGCAGTCCTACTGCAATAACACATTTCGGTGACGCCGACCCCTTTTGCCTCGGAGCCACCGACCATATTCATTTTGTCTTTTTTAGTGTTATGGTCAAATCAATGATCCCAATGATGTAAGGGGAGAAACATCAAGCAGTATAGTAAAAAATAATCAAGGATACCTACATCATAGGAGGATAAATCTTAAAGGTTTTCAGATATTAAGGGGGAGAAAGTTGTTTTCAAGGAACCCTCGTCCCAAATGCTCTTAGTAACCCTTAATATCCATGATCCCTTCCCACTCAATGATTCCTTTTATGTGTCCCTTGTGAGACCATTTTTGGAAATTAATGCCAAAGGGGGAGAAACACCAAAGCTTCAAAGCTCATACTAAAGTGGTAGATAATACCAAAGGAAGAGATATTATACTAAAGGGAGAAATATATAAGCATTCATGCTTCAGGGGGAGAGATAATCAATGAAAATAAGAAGTGTAAACTTAACAAGATAAAGGGGAGAAATATCAAGGATCCCTTATCACAGAAACACTTCTCAAGGAGAAGAGAGAAGAATGAATCTGATTAAATTTGATTCTCATATGTTTTAGACTTTTCTCAGCCCTACCTACTCTCAATATCTACATGCTATGATTCAGGGGGGTGGAAAATTTACAAGACATATTTAGTGGAGGAAGCTCTAAATGTATTTGGAGATATATTATTCTCAAGAAACTATTTATCATATGTCTTCCATATTTTGGCACTCTTGGTTTCACGTGCATTTGCTCTATCATAATACACCTGTGTTTCCAAACAGTGTTTTCTCAAGTGTGTTCCTACTGTTAAATGATCAAGGACCTCAAGGTATGTATATGCATCATATTCTTGTTCAAGATGACCTCTTGCTTCTTGCACATATTGTTTGTAAGAGTGAATCTTGAACATGAAATCATCTCATTCATGTATATTTGATGCATATTGCTAAGATATCCATGAATTCTCATGTCCTTCCTACTATGTGTGTGTTCATGCATTCAAAAGCAACTATCCTTAAAATGGATTGCACACATCCAGGGGGAGCTTGTATTAGTCTTGTATCCTTCAAAGTCTTCACATATTTTTGCATATCTTAAATTGAAGCTTTGATTGTATGTTGTCATCAATTACCAAAAAGGGGGAGATTGAAAGAACAATATGCTCCCTTGGTGGTTTTGATAATTCATGACAACATAAATTGTCTCTTGGAGTAATACTTATATCTGGTGTATTTCAGATAAAGTCCACATAGAAGGTTGGCTAAGGATTGTGCAAAGCATCCCAATAAGAAGAGGGAGAAGGAATAGGATTGGCAAAGCTTCAAGCAAGAGGACTCTACATTTTACTTTGTGAGAAATCACTTTGAGTCCATAGGAAAGTCAATACTATTAAAGGGGGGTAAGGTATTGTTGGTGAACAAAATTCTCCACCTACACAAGTGATAGTCACAAAAAAAACCACAAACTCTTCCACAAAAGTCTGTCCAAGCCTATCATGAGAAACAATGCTACCAACATTTCCTACTCGGTCCCACGGATTCCCACCTTAGACAGAACTGTGCCAAACCCCAGATCTTCAGTGCAACTGATTCTGCGTCGGTGACACCGAGTTCAGCTTGCCAACTTTTTGTTACCTCGATTCTTAAAATCGGAATTTCTGAGATTTTGCTTTGGTGTCACTGAGTTGTGGAATCTAACCGTTGGTCACCTTATCTGTACTGCCGAGATCTCTGTATCGGTCTCACCGAGATTCAAAAGTTGCTACCATTGGAGCAACTTGTTACCGCCGAGTTTTATACTTCGATGTCACCGAGTTGGTCACTTTAGGTGTAACGGTTGGATTTTTGGAGATGCCTATATATACCCTCCTACTACCACTCACTCGAAAGAGAAGCACTCATAACAGATCCCTACTTATCCCATAAGATTTTCTGAGAGAGAGCCACCTACTCATGTGTTGAGATCAAGAAATTCCACTCCAACCATATGAATCTTGATCTCTAGCCTCCCCAAGTTGCTTTCCACCCAATCAATCTCTTCCACCAAATCCAAATCTGTGAGAGAGTGTTTGAGTGTTGAGGAGTCTATCATCTTGAAGCACAAGACCAAGGATTTCATCTCCATTACCGAGCCTATTACCTTTTGGAGGGTGGTGCCTCCTAGATTGGTTAGGTGTCGCTTGGGAGCCTCCTACTTCGTGTTGTGGAGTGAACCAAGAAGTTTGTAAGGGCAAGGAGATCGCCTACTTCATGAAGATCTGCCCCGAGTTAGCCTAGTCCTCCGTGGACGTAGGCCATCATGGTATAGACAAGGTTGCTTCTTCTTAGAACCCTCTGTGGGTAGAGACCTCCGTGGACTCACACGGCCATTACCCTCCGTGGGTTGAAGTCTCCATAAACGTGGACATACGGTAGCACCACCTATCGGAACCACATGAAAAGTCTTCATGTCCCTCATGCATTTGATCTCCCTATCTCAACTCCTTTCTTCGATGTGCAATGTCTTTACTTTCTGCTGCCATACTTGTTGACTTGCATGTGTATGGTGTGCTAGACTTGCTATAATTGCTAAAATCTACCAACCATCAACTGAATATTGGGTAGGTTTTAATTTGTGCTTGTAGTCTATTAACCCCCCTCTAGACTTACACTTCTAGTGATCCTCAACGGGTGTCAAGGGGGCATAATCTGTCTTCCTGCGTGTCGCCACGTGCTTAGCGAGAGTCACTTAGCCACCTGGGAGCTCAACACCACATCGACTAGTGAATGGCATTGTGATGTGGTGGAGCGGTGTTCGGTCAGCTCTCGCTTGCCGGGGGATGGCTTGCCGGGTCATCTTGAAGGTTTACGCACCTCGGTCCCTGGCAAGCACCAGGGATGTGCTTGGCGTGCTCCAGGCCCGTCGTGGGCTGATGCATTGATCTTGTCGGCGTTGCTAGGCCTATTGTAGGTTGCTTCTTTTAGAGTCTTGGTCTTAGATACTTGTTTGTATTGCACTTGTATTGATGGGTTCTGTTACTACTTCTTGTGCATAAGTCAGGGGCACTGGATACCCCTGTCCTAGTGCACCGATAGGAGCCCCCTAGTCTGGCCCGCACGTTGGGCCAGGCCCGAAATTCATGCACAAGCATGCAATGTGAGGGAGTAACTGCCAACTTACTAGTGAGCATTGGCCCACTACCTCAGACCGTTTCCGCCACGCGCGCCGCATGCATAGAGGGGAGTTTGCGGTGGGTGCGCGTGACTTAAAGGCATGGGTGTGGCAGAAACTGCAGCGCCACCGATTGGAGCAATGGGGAGGTTACCTGTTCGCCCGTGAACATGGGTAGTGGAATTGGTGGAGACGGATGGCGGCCTTTGGAGTGGAGGAGAGCCAACCCCCTGCGCCCTCCCCTATAAATTGGGAGGTCATAGTAGGCGATGCTCATCCATCCCCTTCTCCTCCTTGGTCCTAAATCCATAGAGCTCGCCCTTCTTTCTCCTGTCTTCAGTCGCATCAGCCCGCACAATAACCATGGGATGAGGACTACCCCTAGCTTCCGCCATGACGAGGGCCTCCCGTCGGGATCATGCCACCACTTCAGCCATGGAGATGGAGGGTTGTCCAAGCATGCGCGGTGGGAGTGCTGGAAGAGGCCGGGGCCGACGCGGGGCTCGTGGCTGAGGGAGGCGAAGTGCTGCGCCCTCTCCCCCTTCGCGGATCCTTCTCAAGCGGCGCGACACACCGAAGGTACGGTGCTGGAATTCTTCGTCAGGCTATGCGACCCTCTCCGTAGCCGCTTGCGACTCCCTCGCCCTTTCGCTAGGGTGATGGTGGTCGCCAAGCCACATGTGATGTGGTTGCGGGTGCACGACTGCTGTAATGGCGCCGTGCGGGTAAACGTTGAGTTTCCAGCGCACCGTGTCTGCTCCTCAAGCGTGGGTGGAAAACCTTCACAAGTGCCCACAACTTCACGGGTGGGCAAGTCTTCCGCTTCAAGTTGGTGTAGGCTGACATGCTCTCCATCAAGATCTACGGGCATTCGGGTGCTCGTCTTGGTGAGTTACTATGCTATAGACTTATAGGAAAGTTGATGTCTTCCTAGATCATGTCTCTATAAGAATTCAATGTTATGTTGTCACTCATCTTGCAGGTTGCCTCATATTTCATGCCCGCACAATCATTATGCTGTCCGAGTTATCCAAGGTTAATAAAAAATCTGATACAATTGCAAACTCTTTCATCTCGAATCGATGTATTTTGGGCGAGACAAAGCACACTAATTATTTTGTTGGGGTACTCCATTGCCTCGATGTATATGATAAAGGTGTTTAGGAAACCAAGTTATTCTAGTGAACCACCCAACAATCTAGTTGTCAATTGTGTTCCCAGTGTGATCACTCTGGCCATCATTCCTAAAAGCATGTTGTGATGCTACTTAGACAATAGGTATTCTGTTTCTGGGTTCTTGAACCCGAGAATCATTCTGCTCATTTCTGTTGATAGTAATTGCTCGTTCCTTTAAGATGATTAGTAACCTTGTTATAGCCTTCAAGGTTCGTGGTGTATCATTCTTCCAATACCATGAATCAGTTATGGCAGAAGTTCCTCGTGAACTGAAGATCACAATATGAGTGCTCATGATGAGTTCTCCATCCTATAGTCGTGAGTCTGCCAATCCTACTCTTCTGCATGGATTATCTGGAGAAAACATGTTGAACTATGTTCGACATAATCAATCTATGCATCTACAACTCAGGAAAAATCATGTGCTCTTGAGTTGCCCCTCTTCAATTGTATTCTGACCTTCATCTATCAATGGATAGTCAAGAGTAGTTGTGCATTCGTATTCATCCATGCCTATTATTCTTGTTGACCATCAAGACATTCTATTTCTGAATGACTAGGAGAAACAAACTCCAGTACCTTATCCATTTCTTGGGTTGGGTCAAAGCAGTTGTGTCCTGTAGATCAAAATGTCAATTTAGCTTTTGCTCTGTTCTATCTTGAAGTATTACCCACTTCATGTCAGGAATGCCATAAGAATTGCACTACCTCTTATGAATTCTTGATGCAGTGATACTTCTTGCCATCATTGTGCATTCCTTGGTATCCATGTTGGTTGTAACTGGAATACCAACAAGTGAATCCTGATGTGTGTAATCAATACTGGTAGTTAATGGACAATAATCTCATTCCTAGTGTGATCGTTATTGAATCACCACTCTAAAGATTTATTGTGCTACCTAGTCCATTTTACATGGTGCACTTTTTGATCAATGAGTTAGGATTGTCTCAATCCTCTGCTCTGCTGATCATATCGTCTTTCCTTGAAAAGCAAGATTGTTCTCGAGCTTGTTAACATATCGATGGATCGTGATTTCCCGAATATCTTCTCGGAAGTATTACCAAGGTGTTCCTTGAACGTTATGTTGAGTTCATGATCAAGATGGTTTTTCGATGAACCACCCCTTCTCCAAGACTCTATGTTGGATACCTTGAGTTAGTTGGTTAAGCTAAACAACAACTTGGAGCGTTGAAAGATAAAAGCTTGATCTAACTTAGCTCATGTCAAAGGGATATCTTTTGTGTTTTTGTATGAGTGTGTATCGAAGAAAGATAATACCTTCCTCGGTTGATCCTTGTGATCAATTGATGCATCTATCGTCTTATCCAATCTTTGATTTGAGTGTGGGCTATCGTCAAATCAAAATCAGAACCAAAGATCTTCACAATGTTGTTTACTCGTGGATGTATCCTTGAGCATACATCATTATATCTTTTGGTCTGACCAATGCTATCCTCTTGTTCTCATAGTTGTGGAATTCCATCCATATGGATGTCTTGATGAATTGTTGTTGACCCCATCGACAACATTTTCATCTGTTCCATGACTCATGATGAACATTAAGTTAGTATTGGAAACTTTTGTAGGCATTATCTCCAGGTCTTGCACCCGAAGTATGTGTATGGTGTAAGAAGTGACTTCCTCTCATTCACATGTACCTGGTTCAAGTAGCCATCATGAATTAAGCGGAGTTGATTTTGCTTCCTTTGGAATCATCCCAAATCATTCATGCACGTGCGAAGTGTTCTATGGGTTGGCAGACTTGCAACCTCCAATTCATATGTAACTCCTAGCACACCAAGCCACCAATTGATTTGTTTAAGGAAAAGAATTTCCTTCCTAAGAGCTGATCATATGATTTATGAAAGGACTTTGCTATCTCCAATGATGGTTCCTAACCCGAACTCGGTGGTGTTTTGTTGTAAGATGTCTATGTGGTCATGCTTGTCTTGGACAGTGTGTTCACATGTATCTTGCAGTCCAACTCATGTTTTGGAGTTGGCTTCTGTAGTTCATTTCCCGAGAATCTCGCAATGTCATCTTGTTGTTTTGTGTTGCAAGCTTTCGTTTCAGATATGCTGAGTCTGAAACACCCTATCCCCAACCAGATCTGAATCTCACGCATATATGATGGTTGGAACATTTCCCAAGAATTATAATATTGATCTCATTATAACCCGGTAAGGTGATGTCATGGCTAACACACCTACCTGGAAGACCTATTATTGTAGTATCTTGTATCAGCAACATTAGACATTCTCCCATGAGGACTTTGTATGACTTATTTTAGCAGTTGTTCCTCATGGACCTTTTCATGCTCCCGAAGTTTAGACATATACTTGATGTTCTACATAACAAAGATTACTTTTTTGGTTATGCTAGTACATCAAGGAGAACATTAGAAGCGGAGTGCTAAATGTCTCTCGGTCGATCATCCAGATTTTGCTTCCTTGGCATAGCTAAGGTGAAATCTGAGAAAGTGTTTGCCTTCCTTTGCATCTGCATCCTTCGCCAGTATTCATCATGGTATTATGATGTGTTACCAGAGTCCTTGGCATGGATGTTGGTAAAACCCTGATGAATATGGAAATACTCAAGTTATTGAGAGCACGCTCAGACATTGGGTTATACCCTTGGTATCAATTGGAATGTGCCTTCCATTGTGAGTTGTTTTATAACTCTAGTTCCCTTTCGATCTGAGTATGCCGTTCTTTTGAATTCCTTCCAATGGTCATTGTGAATTGCCTTAGGCTCGTATGAAGAGTTTCAATGATCTCTGTATGAAAAGTAATTCTTTTTGCCACTTAAGGGAATAACTCTACGAGTCACCTCCTCTAAGGTGCCCCGTTATGGAATCATGGAAAATAGCTCCTTGCTACTTTGAAAACCGTTCACCATCTTTCAAGCAGGAAATTGTTGCCTACCAAATTGAAGCTCCGTCCTCTTCCTCATCCCATAGTTCTCGATGTGTGTTTTTTGTTTCAACTCCAGAGATGTTTTGACGCCTCATTTCGTGAGTTGATCGTAAGTTGCTCGGTCTTTGATAAGATCGATTCTTGTAGAGTTTCTCCATTTACTCTTGTCGTTACATTAGGATGAAGATCTTGAAAGCAAGGAAGACAAAACCAAGATGACACCAAGAATCAACATCTTCTAGAAGGGCAATTGGATCATGAAGATTGTCTTGGATTGTATCCCCTCTGTCCTCTTACCCCACGACTGAATCTCGGGACGAGATTCTTGCTTAGTAGGGGTGAGTTGTCACAGCCCTATTTTCACTTTGATTGCTAATGCATTCATGCATGAATTTTTAATTTCTATGAGAATGAAATGAGGAGTGATCAAGCCTCATCATTTAAATTTTTGTCAAACAAGCAACATAAAAATTGCTTCAAATTGATCCAAGAAAATGTCCCTGGTTTTCTCATAAAATATTGGACCGAGGTAAAAAAATATCAAGCAATATTTTGGGATCATAGAAACATTTTATATCGGGCATTTGAATTGGATATATATTTCCTATATATAAAATATATGTCCAATAATTCTGAGAATTATTATGTGGCATTGGATAAATCCATTTAGACCACATATATATTTCGAGGATTTTACAGAATGGCTAGATATTTTTATTTTAGCCAAAACAAATCTCAGAGAAAAAAAAATAAAAAAAGAAAAAAAAGGGAGAAGGCTTACTTGGGCCTTACCTGTGGAATTTTGGCCTAGCCCAAAGGGGCAGCACTGTCTTATTTCTCTAGTAGGAGGAGAAGCTGCTGCGTGCAGGGCATGCCGCAGCGGTGCCACCTCCTCCAACCAACCTGCTTGTTGCTGGCCTCGCCTAGAGACGCCACGACCCCTAGCCCCTCCCATGCACATCTCCTCTCCTCCTTGCTGCTCTCCCCTCCCCTCGCAACCAAGCGCTGCCGTTGCCGCCGCTCGCTACACGCATAGCCACCGCTGATGTCCTGCCATTCTATAGGCCCGCAAGGGTCCGCGTCGACCCGTTGCACCCCTCAGACGAAGGAATTTGGCTCTAGAGCTCCTCATCACCGTCACCATCACCGTTTCCACTGTCGACACCGAAGGTCGTCGGCCGTCGATTCTCAGCAACCAGAGCACGCCCGAGCCCACTGGTTCCCCCTGAATACTCCTGGTAAGCCACCGTGTCGTTTCCCCTCCCCCCGTAGTCCCTCCCATCCCCTAGCCACCGCCCCATCGCGAGATCGAAACCCCTCTCTGCCATCCATGGCTCCACCATGGCTAGAACGCCCTGAGCTTGCGTTTGAGCACGGGACTGATCTCCCCAGAGCTCCCAACACCCAACCGTTGCTCTGCAAACCCTCCCCGAGCACCGCAGCCCCGTGCCCACATGCGGTCGAACTCCGGTCACCGCCAAGCTCATCGTGGCCGTCATCTCCGGTGCCCCTGCGACCAGCTACGCGCCACCTGGATGCGCTCAAGCCTGGGCAACGCCCTGGTGCCCTCGGTACGCCAAACCGCCGCCCATAGCGAATTCCGGCGAGCCTCCGCCACTAATTTGACCACCGGCGTTCTCATTTAGACCGGCGATGATGTGGCTAGCCATTAGGGCGTAATTAACAACTAACCCCTGCCATCAGCCGCTAATAGAGGGCCCGAGCTGCGGGTCAAACCTCAGTCAGCGCGGGGATTAGCCCTTGAGCCTATGACAAGCGGGTCCCGCTAGTCAGGTTTGACCTGGATCGGGTCAGTTGACCTGTTGACGTCATAGTGGTGCAATGCTGACACAATTAAATAATTTCTATAATAAAAATATTCCATAAAATGATATAAACTTCAAAAAATCATAGAAAATTATCTATAAGTCAGATTAAACTAAGCTATATATGAAAATTTATCAAAAAAATGCAATGAATCTCTTTATACTATTTTCATGCATGTTTGAGTAAGTTAACAACATAAACTAGTACAAATGGTGATTAGGACAATTTATTAAATAGTGTCGGAGTTGGAATTTAGTATATATTGGAATTCCACTTCACTTAATATGATTGTCTATTGCACTAGGTCAATTCAGTACCTTAGCATGTCATATCATACATCATATTTTTGGCATCACAATGAATGTTATTCTTTTGCTGTTTGTTGGTGTTAGCTCCCTCTCGGTAGACATTATTCCGACGTTGAGATCGATGTCACCGATGAAGACTCATTGTTATCTTAAAAGTGTCAGGCAAGCACCCCTCCCCCTTGAGCATACTGATATGAACCCACTCTCTCGCTCCTCCTCTCTTTTATTTCATTAGGACAATCACGATTTAACTATTACATGTTCTCGGTAGTTGAACCCATTCCTTTGCATGACTTGTCTTTGCCACAGTAAATTGTTGAAACCTCTTAGCATGAGTAGCAACTGCCTGAGACTTGTTGTGCTTACTCATCCATGCTTGGTTACTATGCCTGCTATGGTTAGAGTCATGTCGGGTCTAATCCATCTGAGTGATGAATCGGGATGGATGTGTTCATGTCCTGCTGTGTGAGAGCTAAGTGTGTGGACATAATTTGGTAAAGGTACCAATGAGAGGCCATGTAGGAGTACATGGCGGGTTGTTTCATTGGGACCATCCTTAGGAACTGAGTTATATGTATGTTATCCAATAAAAGATACTACCATGCATTGGGCCCGAAACCAATGGACCCTCTCGGCTTATTAATCACCTAGATCTCTGTCAAGGAGTTGCAACTAGTTTCTGGTGTTTGTAGGATGAGTTGGTGGCCGTGCATAGCGCTGACCAGAGGGGTAGGCTATGGCGCGGTAGATGCACTGTGGCCTGATGTACCAAGCGTAGTACCATCCGTCGAGGTGGGCTTGGGAACCATGTACACATCGTTTGGGGCCGTAATGGAAAGTTCTGTCGGACTTCCTTGCGGGTTCAGTCTCAAATAGTTGATAAACCTGGACTCCCTTGCTAGGCTTCTGCTTGAAGGTTGTCGAGGTTCCTTTTTACGTGCACATGGAGGTAAGTGGCGGGAGCGTGTGTGAAGAAGTATACCACTATAGGGTTTGTTAATCTGTTCGAATAGCCGCGTCCTCGGATATGGACTACTTGGAGAACTTATGTGGTACATAGAAAAGTGAAATGGATACTCTAAAATGCGCAAGATAAGTGTGAACGGTATGGATGACCTTCTCATAGGGAGACGGGAGTGGATCCATAGTGGTGTATTGATATGGTGAATATGTGGACTCGTGTGCGCTATCCCACATCAAAAGAAAGTACTTGTAGTTGTAGTATAGATTAGCCAAGAGTCAAAGCTGGCTTGCTGCAATAAACTCCACAACCTCTTCATTGATACTGATGCATATGTAGATAGCTCTGATGTAAGTCTTGCTGAGTACCCTTGTACTCACGTTTTCCTAATTTATGTTTTTGTAGAGGAGATGTCAATCTCATTAGTGATTCTTATGACGTGAAGTTCTATGTTGACCCAACATAACCATAAATCCCAGGCAGAGATCTGGTTCCTTTGGTAGGGTCGTTGTAGCTTTTTAGGCTCTTCCAGCCGCTTTTAGTAGATGTCTGTACCCAGACATGTAACTTCTGCTTGTTTGTTTGAATGCTCTGAATGTTGGGTCTTGTGACCCCTGATTGTAACATCTTACTATGTTGGCTCTTCAGAGCCTTCTAAATAAATGTTGTAATGTTTTATGGTTATGTTGTTATGCCATAGTTATCTCTATGCATATCGTCCATGCCGTGCATCCATGTGACATGCAATAGTATGTATGGGATTCGACACCTAGTTGTGTGCCTTTAGTAGTACTCCTAATGGGGAAATGCCTCTTTGTTCTTCCACGGAGCCTTGGTAGCTTGCTACTGCTCCGAACACATTGATTGACCAGCATGTATCCTTCTTTGTTGTTGTGTCTGTCCCTTCGGGGAGATGTTCGCAGTGTAATGGAGTCCCTGTAGCTTGCTACGACTCATCTACGTGTAGTGATGACATTTATGTCCCACGGCGTAATGGAGTCCTTGTAGCTTGCTATGACTTGTCTACACACGCTAGAGATCGACACCTGCATTGATGGGTTACGTATGCATGTCCCTATATGGATGTGCCACTTGGGTTATACGACTAGTCATGTCGACTCGGGTTCTCTGTCATTTGAATGCTAGCGACACATTCACATACGTTAGCCAAAAGACGCAAACGGTCCCGGCCCAGGTAAGGTGGCATTCGTGGAGATAACCATGCGTGAGGCTACAAACTGATGTGATGTGTTATAGGCTGGGTTCTTATGGATTAGGATTGGGGTCCCGACAAACAAGGAGGGGCATTGCCGCATTCTTGTCATCGTGTGCCACTTGTCAGGGAGGTCTGACATGGAGGAGGCCGAGCATGTGGGTTTGCAACCCCGCTCGACGCTCCGTCTTGTTCTAGACGAGGCGTGCACCCGGTAGCCGCGCCGGTGAAGGGTGCCGCTAGGGAACACGTCTTGCTCCAGATTTGGTGCCGTCGTGGCGGTCGTGGCCATTAGCGCGGTAGGGGGTGGAAACTATTCTATTGTTTATTAATAGCGCGGTGATTATATTCTGTTTATTAATAAAATATTCTATTGTTTCCCTTGCTGTCAACAATTGTCTTGTTATTTCAAAATAGTTTTATTATGTAGAAGTGTTTTCATCATCCCCTTTGGAAAAACAAAACTTTGTGTGTTTACTCTGCCCGCGGCGCTAGGGCCAAGCTCGCCAGGTTGTTGTTGTTGTTGCTCTTCTCCGGTGTTTCCTTCTCCAACTTTGGCCACAGGGGACACGACAGTGGCGCCGCCTGCATTAGCCGCATCGCACATGACACCCGCCTCACTTGTCGCCACTATGGTGCCAATGGCGTCCATAGCTACGTGCAAGGGAGCCTTTGAAGTGGAGGGATGCGCGATCGCGCCAGACTTCTTCTTGGGAGCCATGGATGAAGAAGAGGATGATGAAGATTGACTCACTACTCATGATCTCGGGTTCGCACAAATGACGCCCCCTACCTGGCATGCCAAAGATGTCAGGGCATGATGCACTCGATCACCTATGGGGCCATAATCCGATTTGTAGTTTGGCAGGGGCGGGATGACAAGCACAAAGAGCGGAGATAGTGAGACAGCACGACGATTGGGGCACTAGTGTTTTACCCAGGTTTAGGCTGCTATGAAGCATAAAACCCTACTCCTACTTTGGCGGATTGATCATAGGAACACAAAGAACACGCAACGCTCAAACTCGGCAAGGGTTGCCTTCAGGGGAGCTGCTACATGAGTACAAGTGTCCAAAGGTCCGAATCTTTAGTGTTGGGACCCCGATCCTAAGTCATATGAATCTAGACTGTAACATATCACATCACTTTGGGGCCTCACACACGGTAAGCTCCACGGCTGTAGCCTTACCTTAGCCGGGACCGTTTGCGTCTTTTGGCTCATGTATGTGAACATGTCGCTGGCAATCAAACGACATAGAACTCGGGCCGACATGACTAGTCATAGAACCCAAGTGGCACATCCGTACTGAAACAGGCATACGTAACCCGACAATGCAGGTGTCGGCCTCAAGCATGTGTAGACGACTCATAGCAAGCTACAAGGACTCCATTACGCCGTGAGACATAAATGCCATCATTGCACGTAGACGAGTCGTAGCAGGCTATAGGGACTCCATTACACTGCGAGACATTTCCCCGAAGGGACAGACACATCAGCAAAGAAGGTGTCAGTCAATCAATGTGTCCGGAGTAGTAGCAAGCTACCATGGCTCGGTGGAAGCAAAAAGAGGCAGTTTCCCGTAAAGATTACTACTAAAGGCACACAACTAGGTGTCGGATCCCATACATACCGTTGCACATCACACGTACACACGACATGCCCGATATGCATAGATATAACTATGGCATCACAACATAACCATACAATAACACAACTTTTATTTAAGAGGCTCAGACAAGCCTTGGATAATATGTTCTTACAGGTAGGGGTCACATGACCCGACACTCATGTCATACAAACAAGTTCATACAAACCAAGCGGAAGCATAAGGCTGTCTGAGTATAGACAGATGAAAGGGTAAAAGGCACATGGCCTGACTATCTACAGCCCGCCATAGAGCATAGGTCGTAGCTGGGACACCAGCTACTCAGCATTGTCGACATCTAGAAAGAACCCACCTGATGGGTCCTGGGTCTCGTCTGCAACATTTATTAAGCAAACGTGAGTACAAACGTACTTAGCAAGTCTTTGAAACAGACCTAGTCTATCCATGCTCATGTATCAACAAGGGGAGTGGTGGAGTTTATGCAACAATGCCAGCTTTGACTCATGGCTAACCTACACTACACCATTTTTAGCTCTTTGTTTAGATTTTAGTTATCACACACGAGTCCACTAACTCCATGACAATACACCACCATGGATTCACTTCCCTCTCCTAGGAGAGTGCCATCCACGGTACCCACACTTGTCTTGATATTTTTATGAGTATCCATTGATTATCTATGAACAACATAAGTTATCCAAGTAGTCCATATCCAAGGACGTGGCTATTCAAATTGTTTCATACCCTGCAGGGGTGTACTTGTTCACACACGCTCTCGCCACTTATTGCCGTGTGCCCATAAAACCATGCACCTCGGCAACCTTCAAGCGGAAGCCCAGCAAGGGAGTCGGCCACGACCGTCAATCACATAAGACCTCTAGTCTAGGCTATCGCCTATTTGAGACTGAACCCACACAGAAGTCCGGCCGAAGTTTCCTCTACGGCCCCAAACGATGTGCGCAGGGTTCCCAAGCCACCATTCGGGTGACCCTTGGTACACCGTGGCACTACCTACCGCGTCGTAACCCACCCCTAGGGTCAGCGCTACGCATGGCCTCTAGCATACTATAAACACCAGAAACTACTTGCAACTCCTGGACCAAGGACTAAGCGATTGATAAGTCGAGAGGGTCAATTAAGTATCCCAACGTGTGGTAGTAACTAGTCTTGGATCACAAACATGGAACTTAGTTCCTAAGAACGGTCCCAATGAGACAACTCGCTATGTACTCCTACATAGCCTCTCATCGCTACCTTTACCAAATCGAGTTCATCATAAGCTTATCACATCAGAACAACATGGTTTCACTCCAGTTCATCACCCAGATGA
This sequence comes from Hordeum marinum, assembly GCA_022496015.1. Lineage (NCBI taxonomy): Eukaryota > Viridiplantae > Streptophyta > Magnoliopsida > Poales > Poaceae > Hordeum > Hordeum marinum. The sequence continues at coordinate 363,984,833 of CM039673.1, read as the reverse complement.
AACAGACCTGACAGAACTCTAAGCATAGCAAGCATAGCAGGAAAAGTAAGCTAAGCACATCATGGAACAAGCATCTACCAGGTATGCTAGGTTGCAAGGTTTAGCTATTTACTATGACAATGACAGGTCATGCAGAAGAATAGGTTCATCTATCGTGTATGACAGACATGTGAATGGTTGTCCTAATGCAATAAACAAGAGCAGGGGCGAGAGAGTGGAATTTCATCGGAATGATCAAGGGGGGTCGCTTGCCTTGCTGGGTAGCGGGAAGGTTCTCTCCTTCGATGGAATACTCGGGGGTATCCTCAGAAGCAGGGCCTACCGCAATGCAGATATATAGCATTCAATACACGCAAGTGCAACAATATGATGCATGATTATGACATGGTAGCATGTATGGATGAGCTAATGCAACTAGTGTCCAAGTTAATTTGAAGTGAGTTTGAATATAGGTTCAAAATCATTCTTCATTTCAAATTCCATAAGCTAACCTATTAGTAAATGTCAAGGTTCATCTACATAGGTTTCTCTAACATGCATGATAATAGCACCATTGGATTCACTGGATTTTTCTGATAAATTTTCATATATAAATTATTTTCATCTGATTTACAGATTAATTTATATGAATTTTTAAAGTTTTAAACAATTTCTGTAATTATTTTAAAAGTGGAAAATGAAATATGACGTCAGCCTGACGTCACTACGACGTTAGCTGTCGGCTGACCAGGCCAGGTCAAACCTGACCAGTGGGACCCACTGGTGAGTGACCGAGTCACTATCAGGGTTAACTAATTAGCTAATTACTAATTACATTAGGTTAAGGCCCACTGGTCAGTGGGCCATTATCTTAATTAAGTTAGTTTAATTATTTTTTAAAACTAATTCTAATTAGAAAGGGGGTGGGCCCACTTGCTAGTTGACCTAGGGTCAAACCCCATGGTTAGCGCCGGTTGACTCGCCGGCATTGAGCCGCCGGCGACGTCAGGGATGGCGGAGGGGGTCGGGATTCCTCCTCCGGCGACCAAATGGACGACAGAGGGTGCCAAACTACTCTGCTTGCTCGCGCGCGTCGAGCCTGACACTTCCCAGAGGCTGGGAGGGCCGGAATCCGCGCCGGCGATGAGCACGGCGGCTGCCGGAGCTCGGACGAGCAGGGGCTCGTCGAACCAGCGCGCGACACGGCCGGAACTTGGCACCTACAAGCACTATGCAGCCTCACGAGTTCGATGGTGGTCTCTAATGGACCAACTGGTCATCAGAGCATCGCCGGTGATGACTTCGTGTGGCGGGTCATTCGGGAGCGAGCGCAATCGGGGCCTACAAAGGGGGAAAAGGCTAGGGAAGAGAGGGGAAAGAGCTGGAAGCTCACTGCGGGGTCCAAACCGTCGAAAGCTTGCTCGGGGAGGGCTCGGAGACGATGATTCAATGGAGGCGAAGATCGGGTCCGAGGAGGAAGACGAGCTCAGGGACGAGGCTTCGGGGCTCCTGGTGATGCAAGGCTTGGCGAGAAGGGAGAAGGCGATGAGGCGGAGCAATAGGGTGTCTCAGAAGCGAGGGGGAGCGGCTAGAACTACGACGGCGAGCTAACGGCACCGTCAGCCATGGTGGTGTAGGGGAGGAAGAGAGTAGAGGGGGCGAATGCGAGGGGAACAGAGGGATGGGGACACTACGTCGTCCTCATCCTCTCGCCAGCGTGGTAGGGGGGGACACAGACACGCAGAGAGGTGCGTGGCAGCTTCGGCGTGCGCGCGCAGCGAGCACACGCGCGTCCTCCTCGCCGCCAGGAGGACGATGATGGAGCTGGGCCGGCCCAGGTTCATCCTCCCTTTGCTTTCTATTTTATTTTCTTCTTTATATTAACTTCTAATATTTGTTTAATTTATGTTTGGGCCATATGCTATCATAAAATATCCCCAAATATTTTATCGGATTAAGTTAGAATATTTCAAACTCCTACAAAAAGTTTCAGGATAATTTGAAACATAAAATAATGATAATGCTTTATTTGGCATTTTCATAGGCTTTGTTATTTATTTTTAAATTGCTATAATTGTTCAAATATCTAAAATGGCCCCTGTTATAATCATGTCCATATTTATCACACATAGGGAACATTTTGTAAGGGCATTTTGAATTTGTTGAGTTTTCACAACTTTGAATTAATTTGATTCAAATATGAGCTTGGGGTTTATTTTAGTCCCCATTTCATGTTGATGCAAAATTGTAACATGATGCACACACATGCTATCCTATGACATCAAGCTAGGGATGTGACATTTAGCTAGGTTGCCTTTGGCCTCCTTTTATAGCTCAAGGGGCAACCACAATGGCAAAAAAGACATTGTCTGATGATTAGATAGCTAACAGTGTTATCATACCGAACTCTGGCACTTAGGACAAAATGCCATAAATGCAGTCTAGGTGGCATGTAGGGATGCATATCGGCAGGCTTCTACCACTGCTCTAGCTAACTATTGCACCACATCTTGACGCGCCTCTGGACGGGTGTCAAGGGGGCATAATCTGTCTTCTAGCGTGTCACCATGTTCTGCTTTCACACGACGACAAATGTTGCAATTAGCAACGAACTGGGCAATTTTTCTCTTCATCCTAGTCCACCAGAACCTCTGGCGTAGGTCCTGATACATCTTTGTACTACCCGGATGAATTGTGAGAGGAGAATCATGAGCCTCCTTAAGGATCACCCGTATTAAGCGTGTGCTCTTGGGAACCACCAATCGGTTCTGGAAGAACACAACACCCTCATCGTCCTTGGATAAATCTTTAGCGTTTCCGATAGCAATATTCTCCTTGATCCGGGATATACTCTTATCATACTTCTAGACAACTACTATTTGATCCTTAAGATTAGGTTTCGCCACCAAGTTGGATAGGAATCCTTGAGGAACAATGTGAAGGTTTAACTTCCGAAATTCCTCATGGAGAAGTGGGTGACCTTGTTGTAACCTCAGGTTGTTACAATAAGACTTACGACTTAGTGCATCAGCCATAACATTGGCTTTCCCTGGGGTGTAAGTTATCCCTAAGTCGTATTCTATAATCAACTCAACCCACCGTCTTTGCCTGAGATTCAAATCCGGCTGGGTGAAAATATATTTCAGACTTTGGTGATCAGTGTAAATTTTGCAATGATTACCCAGAAGGTAATGTCGCCAGGTTTTCAGTGCATGGACTATAGCTGCGAGCTCAAGATCATGTGTTGGATAATTATCCTCATGTGGACGCCACTGTTGAGATGTGTATGCAATCACATGACAATCTTGCATGAGAATGCAACCTAATCCTTGTCGCGAGGTGTCGCAATAGATAACAAAGTCCTTAGAGAAGTCTGGTGGCACCAGAACGGGAGCAGAGGTCAGTCGTCTTTTCAACTCCTAAAAACTGTGCTCGCATTGTGGAGTCCACTCGAACTTTTTATCTTTCTTGAGGAGTTCAGTCAGAGGTTTCGCAACCTTGGAGAAGTTCTCAACAAAGCAACGACAATAGCTCGCTAAGCCAAGGAAACTCCAAACTTGCCTAACCGATTCAGGTTAAGTCCAATCAAGGACGGCCTGAACTCTCTTAGGACTGAGAGCAATACCCTTACCAGAGATCACATGGCCTAGATAGGTCACTTTTGGCAACCAAAATTCACACTTGGAGAATTTGGCATACAAACGGTGCTCTCGAAGTTTCATCAATACCAGCCTTAGATGCTCGGCATGTTCCTCTTCGTTCTTCGAGTAGATGAGTATGTCATAGAGGTAAACCACAACGAATTTATCTAAATACTCCATGAAGAACGAATTCATCAAGCGAGATAATGTGGCTAGAGCATTGGTTAAACCGAAGAACATGATGGTGTGCTCGTATTGGCCATAACGAGTAACAAAAGCCGTTTTTGGAATGTCCCCATGTCTAATTCTGATTTGATGGTATCCCAACCTCAAATCCATTTTGGAAAAGATAAAGGATCCAGCGAGTTGATCATACAAATCGTTGATCCTAGGGAGCGGATACTTGTTCTTTATGGTGACCAGATTCACTGGCCGATAATCCACAACCATCCAATCCGATCCATCCTTCTTCTTGACGAAGAGGACGGGACAAGCCCAAGGAGAAGAACTAGGACGAATGAAACCTTTCTTCAAAGCCTCATCGAGTTGAATTATAAGTTCGGCTAGTTCTAAGGGTGCCATCTTATAGGGTCTTCTAGCTATTGGGACAGTCCCTGGAATGAGCTCTATTACAAACTCAACATCTTTGACAGGTGGAATTCCTGGCAGTTTTCTAGAAAGACATCCGGAAAATCACAAACTACCGGAATATCTTCTTATTCTGGAAGAGGGCTAGCATTGAGGGAATGGAGTTGGCGCTTGGCTGTTCGAGGGGAGACATTAACTATCTCACCCGATGGGTGTGTAAGTTGAACATTCCTAGTATGAGTATCAATCTTAGAATAGTGGGCTTTCATCCAATCCATGCCTAAGATGATATTGATGTCCGAAGACTTGAGGGCTATCAAGGATGCTAGGAGGACTAGCCTGTCCACCAGAATCTCATTATCATGGCTCACTCTAGAAGTTTGCCACTTTGATCCAGGAGTCTGAACTACTAAAGGAGTAGGCATATCACAAAAATACATGTTATGCAACTGAGCATAACTTTCTGAGATGAAAGAATGAGATGCCCCAGTATCAAATAGAACAGAAGCTGGATGACTATTGACAAGGAGCGTACCTAGGATAACATCAGGATCCTCAGAGGCTTCCTCAGCTATCATGGATTTATCACGGCATATGTCCGGGTGAACGGACTTGGATTCGAGGCCATCGCTAACGTGACGGACTCAAAGGGGTTGGCTGGGACGAAGGACACAAGTTTACCCAGGTTCGGCCCCTCAAGGCGAGGTAATAGCCTACCTCCTGCTTTTGTTTGTATTGCTTGTTGTATTGATTACAAGGGAGCTAAAGCATGACCCAGTTCTCGATAACCTGATCTCTAAGTCACCCCGGGTCTACCTTTATATACGAGGTAAAGACTCCGGGTCATACAAGTTGTAACCAACTCTCATTGTCTATCCGAGTTTTCCTCTATCTTCCCTGCCAAGTTACCTCCGAGTGGCTTATGCACCCGGGTCTTCTCTGTCACATGGCGGCCCACACCATGAGCCGCCTATCTTCCTGGGTCGTAAGTCTCATGGCTCATTCTTGGGTCGGCTCACGAGCCATCAGGTATAACCCGGACCCCTTTAGGCGGTTCATACCGCGGGATTATATCCCCAACATCAGCAGAGACATAATTCACTCGTCCACGAGCAGGAGCTGGCTTCACATAGAAGGCTTTTCCCGGCTTCCCACGTCCAGCAGGCTTAGCATTGTTCTGAGGACACTCACGGGAGTAGTGTCCTGGTTCCCCACATTTCTGTCGCCTGGATTTTCGCGCCTTGGTCGAATGATTTCTGTCGCCTGGATTTTCGCGCCTGCCCGTTTTCCTTTTAAATAGGACCGCTGTGGGTGGCATTTCCTTTCCCCCGCTCATGCTTCCATCTTCTTTCTCTCCGACGCTTCCGCTCCTGCTCCGGCGCCTTCCTCGTCTCGCCATCGACCGGCCGCTGCATCAACCTGTTGCAGACCAGAGTTCATCTTGCGCTCGTCACGCCGTCGCCGGTAAGTCTTCCTCCCGTAGATCCATAGCCGTCTCCAGTAGGGTTTCTATAGAACTTTGTCGCCGCCATCGTTTTAGAGCTCGAACTCCATTGCCACCGGCCGCGCTTTAGCATACGAACTCCGGACTGTCGCTCGTCTTCACGGCGCTGCTAGGTAAGAGGTGGTAAACAAGAACACATAGATTGATCCTTGCTCCGCTAGCCATTTTGGATTTCGTCCGCTTCACCTGTCCGTCCTTAGGTCTGAAAATAAAAGGCATTTACCCTGTTTTTGTAGATCCGTCATTTTAGCTGAACTTTACAAAATCTATTTCCTAGGACTTAACCGATTTTTGCTCCTCCTTCTCCTTTCTTTTTGACCCGCCAGGCCTCTCCGGCTCTCATCAGCTGGACCATGGCATATTATTTGTAGAGCCCTTAAAATTGTAAGCCGTTACAGATATTTGTTTGCTCTTGACTCGCCGTACTTTTAATTTGCACAGTCTTTGAGCCGCCAGCATGTCTTGCTCCTCCAACTCATGCAACTGGGTCGGGTCTTGCATCACATAGGAATTCTTACTGGATTTTGTTCACGTGGGTACCCTTCCTTCCAAGGAGGTTCTTAATTGGCGGGCTCCGGGTGATGAAACGCGGCCCACTCCTCTAGAAGGCAAAGTAGTGGTCTTCTCTGACCATATCGAGCGAGGATCCGTGCCTCCTGGCTCGAAGTTCTTTTGTGACGTCCTTCACTTCTACAAGCTCCACCCCCAGGTCTTGGCCCCCAACTCCGTCTCAAATATATGCAATTTTCAAGTGCTCTGTGAAGTCTATCTGCAAGCCAAGCCGTCTGCGGGGTTATTTCGAGAATTATTCTATGCCAACCGGCAAACTGAGATGAAAGCCGGTCCGAGTCTAGAGCTTGGCGGGATCTCCATCCAACGGCGTAGGGATATTGCTTTTTCGGCCATGCAGATGCCAAGTCATCCAAAGGACTGGAACAAGTCTTGGTTCTACTGCAAGGATACCTCTCCTAAGAATGAGCGTCCACTGCCAGGTTATCGTCCCTCCCGGCTCAAGACAACTTCAGAGCTTCCTGGCCGGCTATCAGCTTCGGAACGTGCAAGGTACGAGCCGGCTCACGCCAAGATCAAGGCCCTCATGGCAAATAGTTTAACCGGATTGGATTTGATCCGCTGCTGGATTTCTTGGCGGATTATGCCCTTAAGTCATAGAAGCCAGCTCATGTGTGAATACGAAGGCGAGTATGATAGTTCATTATGCTTCACTCAATCAACACTGGCAGAGGATGACATCACCACTATCATCCGGAGCCTTGTCCATGAAGCATCCGGATCATGCAGCGCCATTGGCTTGGAGCCTTTTAACGCCAAAAATCTGGCTCCAGATGTAAGGTGACTCTTCACCCCTTTTTGTCCTTGCCACTCATACCTTTCTGACTCATTACCGTTTAACCGGTTTACCTTTCCAGGCCAACTCTGATTCCTGGAAGAAAGAATATGTTCCTCCCTTGAAGAAGCTCAAGAAGAAAGCTCCGGCTAAGAAGTCCAAGCAGACCGCCCCACAAGAAGGATGGTTTGACCCGCCGCAATCGTCTGACTTAGAGGTAAACCTTGGCCGCTTTCTGCCGTTTTATTATCTTATTTTACTTACACTTGTTTTACTCACAGGATGATGTTGAAACAAGCCGCGCCAACGCCCCTGAGGTAATCTATACTTCTTCCGGCTCAAAATATTTTGTCCTCCGGAAGCCGCGGCGGGTTATTGGAAAAGTTCCTCTTTCTCATCTTCTTGCTTATCTGGCTCCTGACTTTCTTTTGAAAAGCAACAACAGGCCGAGCATCGCCAGACCCGGAGCGTTGGTTCTACTGATCTTATGTCCAGTTTGCCAAACTCGCCAGCTCCAAAGAAACGCCCCGCAGAGGTATGTATCTCCGTTTAATTAATGTTACTTTGTGACCTCGACGCTGTCTCATCTTTCTTGAATTGTCTCTCAGAAATCACCCTCTTCCGGCGACTCTTCGGCGACCGCTCTGCCGCCTCCCAAGATCAATCCGCTGTAAGTATTTCCCGCTATGACATCCGGTTCTTTATGCAGCAGTAGTATCCTTTGGATTCTGATCCTCACATTTTACAGTGCTCAAGCCAAGCTTTGGAAAACCAACAAGTCCTCCCCCGGCCTGCTGCCCCAGAGCCGGAGCATTCAAAGTCGGATGACTCGTGGCCGGCTGAAGATATCCCAACAGCTTCTTCAGAGCCGACCGCTGATGACATTGTCCCAGATAGTCCACCAAAGAATCCTTCTAAGCCGCCGAGCCCTGCCCAGGCGGCTAAGGACACGACTGACCCAGAAGTTGAAATCGCTGGCGCCGGTTTGCATTCTCCATCGGCTCACGTGCTGACAAGGCGGGGTGAAACAGCTGAAGCTTCTAGGAAGCTAGAATTTGAGCCTTCTGCCTTGGAGAAGATGACAGCTGAGGAGCTTCATGCTGGCTACATGACCCGCCTATCCACCAGCCAGGACCTGGAGCTCCAACTGGTTAACCTCATGAAGAGGAAGTATGAGGTATTCTTTTCCTCCTTATATCCCTACGTAGCCCCCAAGTGCCGGCTTAATCTCTCGACATATTGAGCCGGGACTTTGGATACTTATCTTTTAGATAAAATTATTCTGTAGAAGATAATCAGAAGAGCCCATAGTAGCCCCCAAGGTCCGGATCAAACTTGTTCAAAGTTGAGTCGGGACTTCTTAGAAGACAATTTAAAAGAGCTAATAGTATCCCCCAAGGGCCGGCCCAAACTTGTTCAAAGATGAGTCGGGACTTCTTAGAAGACAATTTAAAAGAGCTAATAGTACCCCCCAAGGGCCGGCTCAAACTTATTCAAAGTTTGAACCGGGACTCTTCATAGTGAACTTCTAAAAAACAGACATTAGCCCCCAAGTGTCATGCATATTGCTTGCAATCTGTTTGAAACTTGTCCATTTTACTCTCTGCTTTGAAATGTTTGCAGGAATCCTTGACTGAAGTCGGGTCACAGTTGGCCGGCTTAAAGACCAACCTGGCTGATCAACAGGCTGCTCACAGCGCCATCGATGATAAATGCCGGCTCTTGACCAAAGAGTTGGTTAAAGTCAAGGCGGAGTTCGCCGCTTTCAGAGAGTCTGTCGTGTCTGAGAAGGCCACGCTGACCAAACGGGCGGATGCCGCTGACCGTCAGTTGATGATCGTCTCTGACGAGGTGCAATCCTTGAAATGCCATATCAGTGAGCTCTTGTAAACTTTTCCTTTAATTGCTGCTATAACATCTGAACTGGCGACTTATCATGAAAACCTCCGGCTTATACAGGTCCTAGAAGCCGTCAACTGGCATCCGACAGCTTACTGCCTCTGAAGGCTATCTACACCCTAGTAGAGCAGCTCTACTGCAGTGCGATGTTCACCATCAAGTCTGTTCAATACAAGGACAAGATCCCTTCAACTCTCAAAGGGGTCTTGGAACTTTTATCCACCATGCCGAAGCAGATCGCTGAATTGAAGAAATCAGCCGCCTGCCATGGAGCAATCACAGGCATAAGCCGGGCTCTGGCCTTCGCTCCAGAGCTTACTCTGGCTGATATGATGGTAGACTTCCCCTCCAAGAAGGATGACGGCTCTGAGTTCACAGAAGCCGACTACATCCGGTGCGTCAAGGACTCCAGGCTTCTGGCTTCCATCTTAGCAGAAGAGGCTGACCTGGACACTTACCAGGCGCCTTATGATGTTGACCAGAAGAGAGTTCGTGGCCCACTCTATGAATGGAAGGACTTGACGCCCACCCGCAGTAAGGACCTCTTTGCTTATGATCTCGACCCGTCTCCCTTCTTTGAAGAAGGGACTTTTGCATCTCTAGCTGACTGCAACTGGAACTTGGGCAACCTTCAGATCCAGGCACCCGAAGAGCCGGAGCAGGATGAGCCGCCGGCCAGTTAATTAACTCCACTTTGTTATAACCGGCTCTCCTTAACTTGTCGTAGGGGACTTGAAAGACTTGATCAACACTTTTGGGCTCTACATAGAGCGTTTGTAATATATTTCCTCTGACATTTGCTCTGCTGATCTTTTTACATGAGAAAAATCTAGCTTCTGAAGTGCCATCTTCCTTGTATGCATTCCTGACTTGTCTTCGTTTGTCTCCTCTTCTTGGGTCGAGAGTCGGCCGAAAGGACTTAATAATTTCCGTCCGCGGCTAATCATGTTAATCAGAGTTTTGTAGCATAAAGCCAGTTACCAAGCATTATGAGCTATATACCCGAAGGTAATAATATGGCATAAACTCTGGAGGATAAGCATTAGAAGCTGTACCCAAAGGTAAGAAGCCGCCCTCACCGCGGCTAATTTTCCTTAGCCGGATTTTTGTGCCATAAGGTCGGCTAATAGGCATTATAAGCTATACCCAAAGGTAAGAAGCTGGCGTTTGCCGCGCCTAATTTTTTTTAGCCGGTTTTACGTGGCATGAAGACAGATAATAGGCATTATAAGCTATACCCGAAAGTAAGAAGCCGTCATTCGCGGGTTATTAGGTGTTAGCTACCCGTTGGTAAAAAAAACCTCACAACCGTGGCTAAACGTGTTAGCCGGAAACTTGGCATAAAGCCAGCCGATAGGGTGTTAGAAGCGATACCCGTCGGTAAGAAGCCCCCTTCAGCAGTACGGCATAAAACACCAGCGGATAGGCGTTAGAAGCTGTACCCAAAGGTAAGAAGCCGCCCTCGCCATGACTCATTTTCCTGAGCCGGTTTTTTTGTGGCATACCGCCTGGTGCCACGACTCATTTTCCTGAGCCGGGATTTTGTGGCATAGCGCCTAGCGCTGCGACTCATTTTCCTGAGCCGGGCTTTTGTGGCATAATCGCCTGGCGCCGTGACTCATTTTCCTGAGCCAGGCTTTTGTGGCATAGCGCCTGGCTAATAGGCATTACAAGCTATACCCGAAGGTAAAAAGCCGTCGTTCGCCAATCTCAGTTGATACATCGATCGGAACATTGTTTAACCTTCTGTCATATGAGGATGTGTAAAACAGCAGGGACTTCACTTTTACAGTGATACTTCTTTATTTATTTATATAACTATGACATGTACAATGATAGTGTACAATGAAGGGTCTCTACACCCTTAAGTGAAATAAGGCCGGAGATGCGCGATGTTCCACGGCCGGCGGGTCTCCTGACCCGCCGTATCTGAGTCATCTTGGATATCGATGAGGTAATATGACCCGTTGTTGAGATTTCTGCTGACTACAAAAGGTCCTTCCCATGGAGGGGAGAGCTTATGCACATTTGTCTGGTCCTGAATCAGCCGGAGCACTAAGTCGCCTTCCTGGAACGTCTGGGTCTTGACCCTGCGGCTGTGATAGCGACACATGTCTTGTTGATAAATCGCCGACCGGGCCGCTGCTAGCTCTCGTGCCTCTTCCAGAGCATCCAATGCGTCTTGACATGCCGTCTCATTGTCCGCCTCACCATAAGCCGCCACCCTTGGCGGGTCATGCCGGATGTCACCGGGCAAAACTGCCTTGGCCCCGTACACCATAAAGAAAGGTGTGAAACTCGTGGATCTGTTAGGGGTGGTCCTGATGCTCCATAAGACGGAGGGTAATTCTTCTACCCAACACCTGGGCGTTCTCTGCAAAGGAACCATAAGCCGTGGTTTAATCCCTCTTAGAATTTCCTGATTGGCACGCTCCGCCTAACCGTTGGATTGTGGATGCGCCACTGCTGAAACATCAAGACGGATATGCTCTTCATCATAGAATTTTTTTTCATAGCCCCCTTGGATAGATTTGTACCATTATTAGTGATGATGTTGTGTGGGTAACCAAAATGGTAGATCAACTTTTTAATAAATAAAACCACCGTAGCCGCGTCGCATTTGCTGACCGGCTCTGCCTCTACCCACTTGGTAAACTTGTCCACTGCCACCAGGAGGTGTGTTTTCTTATCCTTGGATCTCTTGAAAGGTCCCACCATGTCAAGCCCCCAGACCGCAAATGTCCAAGTAATTGGTATCATCCTTAACTCCTGAGTTAGAATATGAGCACACCGGCCAAACTTCTGACAGCCGTCGCACTTATGGACTAGGTCCTCTGCATCTTTATGAGCCGTCAACCAGAAAAACCCGTGCCGGAAAGCCTTGGCCACCAAAGACATGGAGCCAGCGTGGTGTCCACAATCGCCAGCATGGATTTCATTCAAGATCTGCCGAACCTCCTCTGGTGAAACACAATGTTGGAAAACTCCCGTCACGCTTCATTTATGCAACTCACCATTAACTATTGTCATGGACTTAGAACGCCGGGTGATCTTTCTGGCTAGGTCTTCATCCTCAGGTAACTCGCCCCGGGTCAAATAGGCAAAATAGGGAATAGTCCATTCTGGGATAGCATGTAGAACCGCCACCAATTCTGCCTCCATGTCAGGAATAGCCAAATCTTCTTCTAAAGGTATCTTGATAGTCGGATGGTGTAAGACGTCCAGAAAGACATTGGGTGGCACCGGCTTTCATTGAGAACCTAACCGTGATAAGGCATCAGCCGCCTCATTCCTGCGACGATCAATGTGATCTACCTGATATCCTTTGAAGTGACCCGCAATAATATCAACCACCTGACGATAAGCCGCCATCCGCGGGTCTTTGGAATCCCAAGTACCAGAAACTTGCTGAGCCACCAGATCTGAGTCGCCTAAACATCCGACTCGGCTCAAATTCATCTCCTTGGCTAACCTAAGACCATGAAGCAAAGCTTCATACTCAGCCGCATTGTTAGTGTAGGGGAACATCAGTCGGAGCACATAACAAAACTTATCACCCTTGGGGGATGTCAGAACAACTCTTGCCCCTGATCCCTCTAACTACTTGGATCCATCAAAGTGTATAGTCCAGTATGTGTCATCCGGCTTTTCCTTGGGAGCCTGACACTCCGTCCAATCATTTATGAAATCCACAAGGGCTTGGGACTTGATAGCCGTGCGAGGCACATATTTTAAATTGAGAGGTCCCAGCTCCAACGCCCACTTAGCAATCCTCCCCGTGGCTTCTCTGTTCTGGATAATATCCCCTAGCGGAGCAGAACTGACCACAGTTATCTGGTGCCCTAAGAAGTAGTGTTTTAACTTGTGGTTGGCCATGAAGACCCCATATACCAGCTTTTGCCAATGCAGATACCTTTGCTTAGACTCTGTCAGGACCTCACTAATATAATAAACCGGTCTTTGCATTGGATACTCCTTCCCGTCCTCCTTGCGCTCGACCACAATTGCAGCACTCACTGCCCGGTTATTAGCCGCCACATAAAGGAGTAACGGTTCTTTCTTAGCCGGAGCGGCCAGCACCGGCGGCTCAGCGAGCTGTTTTTTAAGCGCCTGAAGTGCTTCACCCGCCGCTTTGCTCCAAACAAATTTTTCTGTCTTCTTCATCATTTGATATAAAGGAATAGCCTTCTCTCCAAAACGTCTTATGAACCGGCTCAACGTAGCAATCCGCCCTGCCAAGCGCTGAACATCATTAATGGAAGCCGGCTCTCCTAGAGAGGTATTGGCCTTGATTTTATCCGGGTTAGACTCGATACCATGCTCATAGACAAGGAAACCCAAAAGCTTGCCCGCCGGAACACCAAAGACACACTTGGTCGGGTTAAGCATCATCTTGTTGACACAGAGATTATCAAAAGTTTCCTTTAAATCCTCCAAGAGAGTCTCCTTCTTTCTGGATTTGACCACGATGGCATCTACATAAGCATGAACATTACGGCCAATCTGACTGTGAAGGAAGTTTTGCATGCATCACTGATAAGTCGCCTGGGCACTCTTGAGCCCGAAGGCATAGACACATAATAGAACGCCCCAAAGGGTGTAATAAAAGCTATCTTCTCCTAGTTTTTAACCGCCATCTTGATCTGATGATAACCTGAGTAAGCATCCAGGAAGCACAAACTTTTACACCCCACTATAGCATCAATGCTCTGATCAATACGAGGGAGGGAAAATGGATCAGCCAGACAAGCTTTGTTAAGGTCCGTGTAGTCCACACACATACGCCATGTGCCATTCTTTTTTAGCACCGGCACCGGGTTAGCCAACCATTCCGGGTGAAAAACTTCAACGATAAACCCCGCTGCCAAAAGCCGGGCAACTTCTTCCCCAATAGCCTTGCGCCTCTCCTCATTGAACCACCGCAAAAACTATTTAATTGGCTTAAACTTTGGATCCGCATTAAGGTTGTGCTCAGCGAAATCTCTCGGTACACCCAGCATGTCAGAAGGTTTCCATGCGAAGATGTCCCGATTCTCATGGATGAATTCGATGAGCATGCTTTCCTATTTGGGATCCATGTGAGCACCAATGATGAACTGCTTAGATGAGTCGCCCGGAGTGAAAACTACTGTCTTGGTATCATCCGCTGAAAACTTGAGGGGCGGCTCAACCCCTCTGGTGGGCTTTTTCAACGGGGTCATATCCTCCGGATCAACATTCTCCTTATAGAACTTAAGTTCCTCCTGGGCGCAACTGGACTCTGCGTAAGCCGCATCTCCTTCTTCACATTCAATAGCCGTATTTCGGTTACCGTGAATGGTAATGGTACCATTTAAGCCGGGCATCTTGAGCTGCAAATAAACATAGCAGGGCCTAGCCATGAACTTAGCATAAGCCGGCCGTCCAAATAACGCATGATAAGGACTCTTGATCTTGACCACCTCGAACCACAAGGATTCCACCCTGTAATTGTACTCATCGCCAAAAGCCACTTCCAACGAAATCCTGCCCACCGGATATGCCGACTTACCCGGCACCACACCATGAAAGACGGTGGATGAAGGTTTTAAATCCTTGTCAAGCAACTTCATCCACCGGAAAGTGTCATAATAAAGGATGTTTATGTTGCTGCCGCCATCCATAAGCACCTTGTTCACCATATATCCGCCCACCTGAGGGGCCACAACCAAAGCCAACCGCCCCGGGTCATCGACACGCGGCGGGTGATCTTCTCGGCTCCATGTTATGTCATATTCAGACCACTTTAAGTACCGCAGAAGAGCTGGTGCAACTGCATTAACTGCCCGCTTACGGAACTTCTGGTCCCGTTTATTGAGACTGGTCATGAAAACGTGGTACTGCCCGGAGCTGAGCTGCTTCCGATTACTCTGATAACCAGACTGATTATGCTGTTGCTGTTGTTGTTGATTATTGTTACCAGAATGCGGCTGGTGTCCCCCCTAATTATCCTGACCTAGATGACCGGATCCTGAGCCCCCGGAACCAAACCCAGCTCCTGATCCTCCATGTCCTGAGCCGCCTGGTGGGCCACCATCTCGATTGTTAGGTTGTGTGAAATACCGCTTGTACTTCTACATGAAATTGCAATTCTCCCATGTGTGGTTTGCCGGCTTATCAAGCAGACTGTGATTTGGACAAGGTCGCTTAAGTAACTCCTCCATGTTCGAGGAAGAGTTATCCTTGCCAAAGGGCGATCTGAACCTCCTATTGCCTTTGGGGTAATTCTGCTGGGTGTTTGTATTAGCCACCAGCTCTGACCCGGCCTCTGGATTGTTACGCTTGCTCTGGCTACCATTGCTTGTTGCACCCTTGCCTTGATTGCTCTTCTTACCTTGGCCAGCCTTCTCATCATCAGCACCCGGATCCTTCTGCTGTCAGAGTCGGCATATTTCGTGAGAGCCGTCATGAGCTCTCCCATGTACTGGCACGTACGTTTGAGCCGGCCAAGTTTTTGCTTCAGAGGAACAAAGTGGCAGTTCTTCTCCAAGATCAGCACCGGTTGGGCCGCCGTGATCTGCTCCGATGCGTGTATGATTGTCAAGACCTGCCGTACCCAATGATGGGCCAACTCGTTCTCCTGTTGGACACAGTGATCAAGATCCACAATGGTCATAGGCTGCTTGCACATCCCTTGAAAGTTTTTAATGAACCGGGCCCTGAGCTCCGCCCATGAATTAATGGTATTAGGTGGTAACCCCTTTAGCCACATGTGAGCCGGTACTTCAAGCATCATGACGAAATACTTGGCACAAACCGCCTCACTGACATCCAGCATCTCCATGGCCAGTTCATAACTCTCCACCCAGGCCTCCGTGGTAAATCAACGGTATAATTTGGGACCTTGCGGTGCCCTTTGAAGTCTTTCGGCAACCATTCGCCCCGCAGAGCCGGTGACAAACACGACAGCCCTACCGTCTTGGAGTTTACTCCTGCCCCTACCGAAACGGAAGGTACGAGCTCCTGGTAAGCCAGCCTAGCTGGTGCCTCTTGTGGGCTTCCTGCATGGTTTACAAATGCCGGCGTGCCTCTACCCGGTCGTTTACCCGTCGGAATCTCTCTGTGTTGGTTGCTGCTGGAACCTACTGGTGACTCGTAGCGCCGGCTAAAGCTACGGCTGGGGAGAGGGGTTGAATGAATACGGCCCCGGTTGTGAGTATATTTCTCCTCTTGGGCCACGGCCGTCTGCAGGTATCCCATGGTGTTCCACACATCGTCCGCAAAGGGTGCTTCATCCGGGAGAGGAATTGTCTCAAGCCGGGCGGCCGCTGCCACCATATTCTCGGCCGAGTTAGAATAATGACCCGCCGGCGTTGGAAAGCCCCCCGGTGAAGCTTGGCTACGCCAGGCCGGATGAGTCGCTGGTCGCTCCGTCGGGCGGCTTTCAGGCGTGTCTGTTACTCGCCCCGCGCCAGGAGTATTGAAGAGGTTCCTTGCTTCATAGCGCTCTGGTAGACGGGATTGATGCCTCCTCCGATGTACCGCTGCTGCTGATATTTGCTCTAGCCCTAGTCGGAAAGCATCTGCCTTGATACGTTCGGCCTCTTCTCCCATCTGGATCTTTAGCTCAACCATCCTTTTCCGTTCCTCTGTCATCCGACCCTTCATCCTTGCGATCTCGAAATTTCGAGCTGCTTGATTATCTGGTGTGACGTCAGTGGCCATTAAAGCCGCGAGCTCGTCCATCAGCTCCACAAGAACTTGAGCCGGCCGCGGCGGGTTATCACCTGAGGTGGCGGCTCCCGCGGCTATACTACTCGTGCCTGGGGCTGATCCCGCCATGAACATGGCAGCATGAACCGGAAGCCCAAGATCCTCAGACTCAGAGCGATCTGACTCAGGGCAGATGTCGCCGTAGCCCCCAAGGCCACCGTTGCGGAGCTGGTACACCGACTCCGTTTCTCCACTTGAAGATTCGTCCTCTGAATAGACGAGAGTTTCCTGTGATCCGGAAGCTTTCAGATCCGTACCTTGAGTGAAGCCTACGAAAACATGCTTCTGACCCGGATTAGCACGGGCAGAATGCATGTTATGCGCAGGTTGCAGACGCCGAGCCGGCTCGATGATGTCGGTGCAGACGTCCGGCCCGGGTGTAGATCCATCAACCTTTCCGATGAAGACGTGGATCCCGTCGAATGGAACCCGGAATCCATACTCCATGGACTCAGCATCAAGCCCCTAGCCGGCATCGTCGATGTAGAGCCGGCCATGGTGACTCTTGCTAATCCTTCCAACCACGTACCCTTCGAGCCCTGGGAGAGAGCCCTTTGAGAACTCAACACCACCAAGCGTTATCCCCACGGTGGCGCCAACTGTCGTGGATTTATCACGGCAGATGTCCGGGTGAAGGGACTTGGATTCGAGGCCATCGCTAACATGATGGACTCAAAGGGGTTGGATGGGATGAAGGACACAAATTTACCCAGGTTTGGCCCCTCAAGGCGAGGTAATAGCCTACGTCCTGCTTGTGTTTGTATTGCTTGTTGTATTGATTACAAGGGAGCTAAAGCTTGACCCAGTTCTCGATAACCTGATCTCTAAGTCGCCCCGGGTCTACCTTTATATACGAGGTAAAGACTCCGGGTCATACAAGTTGTAACCGAGTTTCATTGTCTATCCGAGTCTTCCTCTATCTTCCCTGCCAAGTTACCTCCGGGCTGCTTACGCACCCGGGTTTTCTCTGTCACCTGGCGGCCCACGCCATGAGCCACCTATCTTCCTGGGCCGTAAGTCTCACGGCTCATTCTTGGGCCGACTCAAGAGCCGTCAGGTATAACCCGGACCCACTTAGGCAGGTCATACTGCGGGATTATGTCCCCAACATCAGCAGAGACATAATTCACTCGTCCACGAGTAGGAGATGGCTTCACATAGAAGGCTTTTACCGGCTTCCCACGTCCAGCGGGCTTAGCATTGTTCCGAGGATACCCACGGGAGTAGTGTCCTGGTTCCCAACATTTGTAACAAACCATGGTGGCACGGGGAGCAACATTGGCAGGCGGACCTCCAATTGGCCTGGCTGGAGGGTTGGGTTGAGCTGGGCGAGGCACCTGATGGCCTCGTGATGTATCTTGGCGGCAGAGCTGCGTTGGGCACCCACACCCGGCGTTTGTTGGAGCCCGAGCCAGATCTGGGGCTGAAGTCACGGTTGTGCTTTCTCGTGGCCTCATAGTCAGTCTGTCCAGACTCGGCATTGATAGCCTTGTTGACGAGAGCCTGGAAGGTTGTGCACTCTTGCAGGGGCAAATCTCGACGAAGCTCAAGGTTAAGTCCCTTGTGGAACCTAGCATGTTTCTTGGCATCAGTTGAAACTTCCTTCGGAGCATAGCGAGCAAGATTGCCGAACTCACGGCTATAGACATACACGGACAGTCTGCCTGGGTGAAAGCACAAAATTCCTCTCTCTTGCGATCCATCAGCCCTTTCGGGATGTGATGGGTACAAAATGCTGCACTGAATTCTGCCCAAGTTGGTGCGGGGCCCTACGGGACGCACGGCTTCATAATTTTCCCACCACGGATTAGCGGGTCCTTCCAGAAAGTAGGTAGCAAAGGTCACCTTGTTGGCCTCGGATACATTGGCATCCCGGATCTTACGAAACATGCTGGTCAGCCAATCATCCGCATCGAGTGGGTCGATCGAATGATGATACTTGGGTGGGCACAGCTTGACAAAGTCACCGAGGGACACACCATCAATATGATCATTGCGGGGATCACGTGCTGTGTTCTGCTCAATTCGTTCCATCAGCTTGTTGGTCTCCCTTTTGTTTCGCTCAGCTTCAAGCATCACTTCTGCAAAAGAGGGTGCATGTGGCAGGTTCTCTTGCCTTGGCTGGCTTCCCTCGCCCTGCTCAGGGGCAGGCACGGGGTTATTCCTAGTGGCCACCATCCTAGGGAAAACAACCCACAGCTTAAACATAGAGGACAACAACTCTAAGACATGAAATAAGGAATGTACTAGACAACATGACATGCAGGGTAAACACCCAAACAACATGGTAATAAGAACTGCCATATGAACACCACGATTCATACACACCATGACAAAGTTCAGTACAAGCCCAAGTTGAATACAAACTACAGAGAGATGACACAACTCATCAGAGGCATTACAAGCTTCCTATACATTATCTATCTACACCTCCGGAACTCAACTCTCAAGCTCAATCATATCCCACAAGACACGCATGACTGTGGCGATACGACTACTGACATACTAGTACTAACATCCACGTACTCAAGCATTGCCGTAGAATGCCTCATACAGGTTACCCCCATGACCCGGGTGCTGGACCTGAGGATCTAGAAACACTCTAGCCTATGATCCCTGGAAACCGTAAGGACACAGATGTGGCCTTGGTCCCCTTGTTGGCGGCAACAGCGGTCCTCGAAGAGGGGTGATGCCTACAACATCGGGCCAGTCTACGTGTGCTGGCAGATGAGTCCGCGATGGGGTCAGCATCTCCAAATCTCCATAGCATGTCTGCACAACAGGTGCCAACTGCGTCAGGGCTGTCCAAAGACGTGCATGGGTGGCATAAAGCTCCATGCGAAGGGCACGTGCATCACGATCCCTGTTCTCCAACATCTGAGTGGTCACCTGCAGCCTAGGATCCTCATGGGAATGATCACAGTAGGCTGCGCTAAGATAACCATCCTCTCCTCCCATGGAAGCAGGAACATAACAAAACTCTGTGTTCTGAAGCAGACCATGGTGAAACCTCATGATAGTCAGCATGGTGTAGGCGGCCTCCTGAACTACCATATCTATGGTGACACCTAATCCGTAAGTCCAGTGAAGCGGCTCCGTAGCTCCAGGATACGAAGGATATATCTTAAGAGTATACAGATACGGACTTTGGTTGAAATCTCAATGCTGTTTCTCCACTGTGTACTCTGGGTACCAACGGTAGCTAGCCTCCATCATAACTCTAACCAACATGGCCGTGTGACCTGGTACATCGATGCACCTGGTCAGACGGGCCACCTGACGGGAAGGACGAGGGGGATCTGAAACAGAGAATGATGCAAAGACATTAGAGATTCTAGCAGAAATTGGATAGCACAACGGTTGTAATTGGTCAAAAAGGATTTTGAGACAGCTGCAAAAGATTGGAAAAGCATAACCACTCAACTTTCTAGACTCAAATCTCTTCTCCATCTGTTTGTCACACCAACAATACTCTTGTACTGACATTCACTTGTAAACAAGCTAGCTAGTGGTCCATGGTTAGTAACTCGTCATCCTAAGCAATAGTTGAGAAGCCTAGTTCTTATCCCCGTAGAAAAGATGAGAAAGACTCAGCATAGAATAACTTAGGAAGAGGAGTAAAAAGAGCCTTATGTTCCCTTCCACAATCAATTCCCCTACTTTTCTATAGTGTTTCTAGACTCAACTTCGACCGGTTCGGCTTGGTAGTCCTACAGTCAGTCAGGCTCTGATACCAAAGCTGTCGGGACCCCGATCCTAAGTCATATGAATCCAGATTGTAACATATCACTTCACTTTGCGGCCTCACGCACGGTAAACTCCATGGCTACAGCCTTACCTTAGCCGGGACCATTTGCGTCTTTTGGCTCACGTATGTGAACATGTCGCTGGCAATCAAACGACAGAGAACCCGGGCCAACATGACTAGTCATAGAGCCCAAGTGGCACATCCGTACGGAAATAGGCATACGTAACCCAACAATGCAAGTGTCGGCCTCAAGCGTGTGTAGATGAGTCATAGCAAGCTACAAGGACTCCATTACACCTTGAGACATAAATGCCATCATTGCACGTAGACGAGTCATAGCAGGCTACAGGGACTCCATTACACTGTGTAGCGACCCGACCTGAAAGGTCGAATCTCCGGTGTTTCCATACCATCCCAAGATCATGTTGGTACACACACGGTACATCAATATATATATCAAAGGGAAATCACACAGCTTTACTAATCAAAAATCTCATATTGAGTTCTTTATTACAACAAAGATTACAATAAAGTGGCTGAAGACCAACTCATGACATAAACTAAACCAAAGTCTTGCGGAAGCTTCAAAGGTAGTTGAGTCCATCTGACTCCAAGGGCATCTCACCGAGCGTAGAGCGTATCCTCACTCCTGGTCAGAAAAATACTTTGCAACATGATACGTTGCAGCCGTGTAGGTCAGCATATTGAATATGCCGGCAATGTCACAAAAGGGGGTAAAAGTAATCATCTATTCTATATGCATATATGGGAGGTGGGGTTGTAAGTTTTTGCATAAAGCCAATTTTTCCTACAACAAGAGATGGCAAAGCAAAAGTTATTACTACATTGTTGGTTGATTAATGAGATGGTTCCACCAACCAATTCTCATACCCAAGTTGTCATTAATACCTGCATCAATATAATACTTGGTGTTGAGAATTCCAGATAGTTTCAGTTCCTTTGGCTCAAGTTGTCCATGACCGTGGACATGGCTAATCGATTAGGTTTGGGTACTCTGCAGACTTTTGCACACATTCCTCACAAGATTTGATCGCCTCCGTTGAATTTCTCGCACTTCAGGGTGTTTGAGAAACGGATGACCAAAACATGGTCTTCTAAAGGGTTTCCCTGAGACTCTGTCGGTGCCCATCCTTTCCTACCATTCTTCTACATCTCGTAGCACCGCTTGTCTAGGGTCACCACGATATCCAACCAAGCCAGAGCCCATAATGGCTTGTGGTTGTGTAGCTAAGCCTTCGGTCTTGACGCATCCATCCATCTCTTTGTGCCTGGGTGGACCTTTCCGCGTGAATACTAGCACTTCTCCAGCAACACCTAGGCTAAACACTGGCTTCTCCAAGGCGCCGTTCAACCATCATCCACCCAGAGGTATGTTGAAAACTCAGAGTCTTGAAGTCTTGTTCATCAAGTAGGTCTTGTAATTATTATCTCACAACTCTCATGAGACACTCAACCAACCCCGTCTAATAATAGCATAGCAAAATTTAAATCAACGTTTCCTGGGGCCAAAGTGTCAAAGGGTGAGGGTGAAACCTACCACATGATACTACATCAAGTAACCAAGTTTCCAATTACCTACTTTGCATGCAATTGGGGAGATGGTAGTACTAATGCAATAAAACATGGGTAATTATGATCAAAGTGACTTCCCTTGCGGACGATCCTCGTACTCAAGTGACTCTAGATAACAAGCTTCGCACTCCAGATGATCTAACGAATCAAACAAAGCACACAATAAGCATAACCACAATAAAATTCACTCAACAGCAAGGTAAACTAACAATACAACAACAATCAATAGCAAAATTAAAAGAAAGAAACCAAAACAAAGTAGAAGACTCTAAAAGTTTTGGTGGCAACATATCTACTAAGACATAATAAGACAAATTGGTTTTCAGCAATTTACCAATAGATAACAGAAAAGAAAATACAAAATATTATTAGAAAACAGGAAGTATTCCACTATAAACATTTTTTTGTGCAAAAAGGATTACTAGAAAACGTTTTTCTAAAAAATATTAATGGTGAAAACAAGGTTTACCTACTTAAACTAGAGCACAAAACAAATTAAAATATTTTTATTATCAGAAAATAATTCACCTAATGTTGAACAACAGAACTAAAGAACTACAATAAAAAGTTAAACTAAAACAAAATCAAAGTAAACTAAAATAAAACAATTCAAATAAACACTAAGAAGAAACTAAACAGAATTTGTTTTTACTAAAAACCCTAACCTATTACAAAGCAGTGGCAAAAAGAATCACTCAAAAATAAATTTCTAAACTCAAGTTATTAAAGTTTTAGTGATTTGCTCAATTTTAACAAAATTCAAATTTATAAGTTCAAATTTGAAATGTAAGCCTATAGACAGAAACTACATGTAATTTGTGACATGTTGCAAAAAGAATCAATCAAAAACTCTAAATATTTTAAAAGATATAACAATAATAAAAACAGAAATCATTCTGTTTTCTAAAATAGAAACAGAAAAAGAAAAAGTTTATCTAACGGACAGGGGTGACGTGGCGGTTTCCTATTGGTCGCAAGCGTGTGTGCGTGGGTGTTTGCGGGCGGACGACCGGATGCTAGAAGAAAATGTTTCGGTATTTAAAACTTCTAATCTGGTCTGTTGACCCTAGATCTGACGGCTACGGGAGGGGGTGGCTTATAGAGGAGGAGGTCGGGGCTCCGGCGATGTCGACGGCGGCCGAACGTCGGAGGTGGTCGGGGATGACAGTGTGGTGGTGGAGGGCGTCGTCCGAAGAGTCCAGGCGACGGCGGCGAAGCTCCGGCGATGATTGGTGGCGTCGGTTGGGGCTAGGGGTGACAAGGGCGACGGCCACGAGCTCCGCTGGCTTCGGTTGAGAACCGAACTCCGACAAGGTGGTGTGGTGGTATTCTGGCGAGGGTAGGGGTGTTCGGGGGTGGAATGGAGCGCGGTGAGGGCAGGGCGTCTTATAGGCGCGACACGAGGTCGAGAAATGGAAAGGGGAGCGAGATCCAGGGCGGGATGGATATCCGGCAAAGTGGGAGGGCGCGGGGAGGAAGATGGGCGCGGTGATGGCATGAGCGGTCGGTGGGGTCTGCGTGTCTGTGAGAGAGAAGAGAGCGGGTGCGCGTCGGTGGCCGATCCGGAGGGATATCGGGGAGTTAAGGCCTGTGGGCTGGTCGGTTTATTAATTAAAACCTTAAATTCGTTTCCTTTTCTATTTTCCAGAGAAATGAAATCTCATTAAGGCATTCAAAACATTACCAAAAGTTGAAGATATATATATCAAATTGATCAGGGGAAAAAATTCTATTTAATGAACATTTTTCCATAGCCAAAATGAATACTTTAAAAAAATATTTTCAAAAAATGCCTAAATTGATTTTAAATTCTTTTGCAATAAATTTTCAAATAACCCCCTGATTTTATTATTCTAATATTTCTCGAAGATGCCCTGGTGTAGAGTGTCATGTTACTCCTCTCTTTTTATGAATATTTCCAAGGGTTTTCAAAGTAGGAGAAACAAGTAAATAGAAAAATGAAAGTGGCCTTTTAGAAATCCAAAATAAGAACTTCAACAATTCATTTCATTCAAACAATGTGATGATGATGCATAGATATATTTCATAACATTCCAAAAATGGAATTTTGGGATGTTACAAACCTACCCACCTTAAGATGAATCTCGCCCTCGAGATTCGGGTTGGCTAGAAAATAGGTGAGGGTGGTCTCGACGAAGATCTTCTTCGCGTTCCTAGGTGGCTTCTTCCTCGGTGTGGTGACTCCACAAAACCTTACAAAACTTGATGATCTTGCTACGGGTAACTCTGTTGGTAGTCTCGAGGATTCTAACAGGCTTCTCCTCGTAAGTCAGATCACTGTCTAGCTATATGGCCTCTAGGGGCACTATGTCTCTCAAAGGAATATCAGCCATCTCAGTGTGGCATTTCTTCAGTTGAGAAACATGGAAAACATCATGAACTCTGGACAATCCTTCCGGCAATTCCAATTTGTATGCAACTTCGCCTCTATGTTCAAGAATTTTGTAGGGGCCTATGAATCTGGGTGCTAACTTTCCTTTAACACCAAACCTCTTGATTCCTCAAAGTGGGGACACACGAAGGTATGCTCGGTCTCCCACTTCATACGTCACCTCCTTGCGTTTGCTATTAGCATAGCTCTTCAGCCTGGATTGGGCTATCTTGAGTCGGTCTCAAATCAGTTTGACCTTTTCTTCAGAATCTCGGATAACATCAGGACCAAAAAGCTTTCGGTATCCAACACCATCCCACATCAATGGTGTTCTACACCTCCTTCCTTATAAAGCTTCAAAAGGGGCGATCTTCAGACTTGTCTAATAACTGTTGTTGTACGAGAACTCTGCGTAAGGTAAGTTGTCATCCCAACTAGACCCATAGTCTAGCGCACGAGCTCTCAACATGTCCTCCAGAATCTGGTTGACTCTCTCAGTCTGTCCATCGGTCTACGGATGAAAAGCTGTACTGAATTCCAGCCTTGTACCCAAAGTTTTGTGTAACTAATGCCAAAACTTTGAGGTAAATTGTGTTCCTCTATCTGGCAGGATACTCCTCAGAACTCCATGCAGAAATACGATCCTGGTCATATATATCTTGGCTAACATAGCACTGGTATAGGTGGTCTTCACTGGAATGAAATGAGCCACCTTGGTCAAGCAATCGACCACTACCCAGATGGAATCATAACCTGAACAGGTCCTGGGTAATCCTGTGATGAAGTCCATACCAAGCTTATCCCAGTTCCACTCGGGTATCGGCAAAGGTTGGAGTTACCCTGCAGGTATCTGATGTTCCGCCTTTACTTGCTGACAAACATCACATACCGCAACATGTTCGGCAATATCCTTCTTCATACCTGTCCACCAATAACTTTCCTTCAAATCCAGGTACATCTTGGTGTTGCCTGGGTGTATCGAGTATGGTGAATCGTGGGCTTCTTGAAGTATCAACTTCCTGAGCTCTGGGTCATTAGGCACATAGATTCGGTTCTCAAACCACAGAGTTACATGTTCATCTTCACGAAAGTCTTTAGCTTTTCCATCCTTCATTCTTTGCTTTATCTTAGCTATCGACTTGTCCGATTTCTTGGCTTCACAAATTCTTTCGGTCAAGGTGGACTAGATCTCTAGTGTGGCAACATATCCTTTTGGAACTATCTCTAGCCAGAGCTCTCTGAGATCATTGGCTAACTCCTGGGGTAATCCTCCAGCTATGAGTCTGTTCACATAACTCTTCTGACTCAAAGCATCTACTACAACATTTGCCTTTCCTGGATGATAATGCAATCTCATGTCATAGTCCTTTATTAACTCTAGCCATCTCCTCTGTCTGAGGTTCAACTCCTTCCGTGTGAAGATATAGTTCAGGCTTTTATGATCAGTGTAAACATCACAACTATTTCCGATAAGGAAATGTCTCCAGGTCTTGAGTGCGTGTACTACGGCTGCTAAGTCCAAATCATGGGTGGCATAGTTCAACTCATGAGGTCGTAGCTGTCTGGATGCATAGGCTACAACTTTTCCCTCCTGCATGAGTACTCCTCCAAGACCTTGACGCAAAGCATCACAATAAACCTGGAAGTCCTTCCGAATATTTGGCAAAATCAACACTGGGGTTGTGACCAAACGTTTCTTCAACTCCTAGAAACTGGCTTCACATTCCTCAGTCCAAATATACTTAGACTCTTTCTTCAACAATTCCGTCATGGGTTTGGCAATCTTTGAGAAATTCTCAATGAACCTCCGGTAATATCCGGCAAGTCCGAGAAAACTACGGATCTCCTTAACTGAGGTGGGTGACTTCCACTCGGTGACTGCTTCAACCTTAGCAGGGTCCACTGCTATTCCATCTCCAGAAATAACATGTCCAAGGAATCCGACTTCCGTCAGCAAGAATTCACATTCACGGAACTTGGCATATAACTGATGCTCTCTAAGCTTCTCCAGAACTAAACGCAAGTGTTCCTTGTGTTCTTCCTCGCTCTTGGAGAATATCAATATGTCATCGATGAACACCACGACAAACTTGTCCAGATACTCCATAAACACTTTGTTCATCATACTCATGAAGTAGGCAGGAGCATTAGTCAAACCAAAAGACATGACTGTATACTCATATAAGCCATACCTTGTGGTGAAGGCTGTTTTGGGTATATCCAGTTCACGAATTTTCAATTGGTGATACCCTGATCAAAGATCGATCTTGGAGAACACTTTGTCTCCCACTAGTTGATCAAACAAGTCATTAATCATCAGTAGAGGGTACTTGTTCTTGATAGTTACCTCGTTCAATGCACGATAATCGACTACATTCCTCAAGGTTTTATCCTTCTTCTCCACCAAAAGAACTGGGGCTCCCCAAGGTGAAGAACTTGGGAGAATATACCCTTTGTCCAATTACTCCTTAATGTACTTCTTGATTTCTTCCAAATCATTTGCGGGCATCCAATATGGTCTCTTGGAAATTGGGGCTGTTCCTAGTAGTAACTCTATCAGAAACTCAATCTCTCTATCTGGTGGCATGCCCGGTAATTCCTCCAGGAATACATCTAGAAAGTCTTGTACAACTGACACTTCCTCCTAAACAACTCCTGTGAGGGAATTTAACCGAGTACTCATCTGTGTATGTCGGGATACATACTTAATCCTCTTGTTCTCTGGGGTGGTGAGCAAAATAGACTTGCTGGGGCAATCAAGGTTTCCTTCATAATTGGTCATCCAATACATGCCTAGGATTACATCTAATCCCTGGGACTCTAAGACGATGAGGTCGGTGGGGAAAACATGGTTTCCTATATTCAGTTTCAATGCATGGCATCCTATCCCTGCCATCATCATACCTCCTGGGGAATTGACCTTAATGGGATGACTAAGGGTTCTGGTGGGTAAACCATACTTTTCCACAACTACCCTTGATATGAATGAATGAGTTGCACCAGAATCAAAAAGTACCATAACAGGACGTGAATGCAATAAAAACTTACCAACCACAGTCTCGGGCTGATCATAGACTTCTTCCACATCAATATGGTTCACCTGAGTACGGGGAAAAGGATTTGGCTTCTTAGCTGACGAGTTGCCGTTGTTGTTGCCGTTTCCATTTCCCTGCTTGTTCTGTGGACATTCAGTGGCATAGTGCCCTGTCTTCTGGGACTTGAAGCAGGTGATATGGTTCAGATCCTTCTGAGCTGGAGCAGGACGGTGCTGGTTGCCATTCCTACTTCCATTGCCATTCTTGAAGTTGCCATTGTTGGGACGATTATTCCCATTTCCTCCATGGTTGTGGCCTCCATGGTTGTGCACGGGATGAATGTGTCCTCCATACTTACCGGTTCTTGATCCGATATTCCCTGAGTACGGGGAGTAGCGGGGCTTCTGTTGAGCTCCAGACTTAGACTTCCCCTGTCCATACTTCCTCTTGCGGTTTTCAATTTGCTACTGCTTCCCCTCCAAGATGAGGGCCTTGTCTACCAGCTCCTGCTAGTTGTTGAAAGTAGCCACTGTCAGCTGCACGCTCAACTCATCATTGAGTCCTTCCAGGAACTTCTCCTGTTTGGCTGCATCATCAGCCACATCTCCTGGTGCATAACGAGCCAACATGTTGAATTCATCCACATACTAGGCCACGGAGCGGTTCCCCTGGCGTAAGTTGTGAAACTCATGCTTCTTCAGACTCATGGCTCCAGCTAAGACATGAGCGGTGCGGAAAGCTAGCTTGAACTGCTCCCATGTCACACCAACAATGGGGTACGTGGTGGTGTAGTTCTCCCACCATGAAGCTGCTGGTCCCTTGAGTTGATGGGCGGTAAAGCGAACCTTTTCCGCCTTAGTGCATCCAGCGGTGATGAGTTCCCTCTCCATCTTGCGGAGCCAATCATCTGCCACAATGGGCTCAGTGCTGCTAGAGAAAGTTGGTGGATTCAGCCTCAGAAAACGGGTGAGGTTGTCACCCTGAGGTGGAGGGTGGTTGGTGTGGTTGTTGGTCTGGTTCTGGATTAACAGCTGCATTAAGGCATTCTGCTGCTGGAGGAGTTGTGTGAGTTTCGGCGGGAAGGTGAAGTCGGGCTCACGTTGCGAATGCATCTTGCTGTTTTCAGAGGGGTGAGAATTAGAATAGAACAAGGACCTAAAAGAAAAATTCACTACCCATATGCAATGCAACAAACATGTCACACCAAAACTCTCATTCATTTATTCAACTCAAGGTTCAAACATCAAGATACAAGTCTCCAAATAAAACTAGACATCGTGCTACGTTTTAATGATGAAATAAAAGATACATGGAGGGCATTGCTAAAGTTCTCCTCAAAAGTCCATGGTGATGTGGCCTCCTCCGGTGGCGCTCTCCTCATAGTCATCATCGTTGCTGATCAAGGGAGCCACGTCTCCTTCTGGGTGAAGATTTTCTCCCATGTCCAGCTGTTCCTCCAGAGTTGCAATGCGAGTGTTCAGCTTCTCGATCCTCTCCAAGAAGTCCTTCATTTCATGCTCATGCTCGTACTTGGCTTCCCCTAGGTCAGCTTCGAGGTCAAGCTCGCGGTTCATCAGCCTCTTGATTGTCTTCGTGTCCATGCGTACCCGAAGCTCCAGAGTCCTGATGTGAGTCTCCAAAGTCCAGATATAGGAAATGGTGGAGTCTTCAGTGGAGGTGTTTATGATATTTCCATTGGCATCCCTGCGACAAACCATGCTAATTCCTGGTGAAATGGGACCACCCCTGGATTCCTCCTGAATACATCCGAGGGCACGGTGAATCGCCATGTCCCTCCCAAGAATCCAGCTGGGTGCCACAAACTTGAAGTCGATGGGTTCTTTACGATTCCAAAGGTCTTTCCGGGGATGTGCACCTCGATCCTGTAGCGACCGTCTTGTGGAAAAGACATGATAGGAGTCCCGATGATGCTTGGCAAAGCGATCCTTACGTCCCTGACGATCTTCACAAGCTCTTTGCCAAAGGGCATCGTCGCGTTAGGGTGGCAAAACTCTATGAACAAAACTGGGGTGAAGGTGGCCATCTATAAATGTTGGAATAAATCGGAGAGAAGTCAGAAACGAGCAGATGAGAATATAAGAATTTCAAAGACAATAGAAAGGTGGTTTTTCCTAGGGCTTTTCCAATCCTAGAGGTTACGTCCTACGGTCAGCGTGTGTTCTGATACCATTCCTGTAGCGACCCGACCTGAAAGGTCGAATCTCCGGTGTTTCCGTACCATCCCAAGATCATGCTGGTACACACACAGTACATCAATGTATATATCAAAGGGAAATCACACAGCTTTATTAATCGAAAATATCATATCAAGTTCTTTATTACAACAAAGATTACAATAAAGTGGCTGAATGCCAACTCATGAGATAAACTAAACCAAAGTCTTGCGGAAGCTTCAAAGGTAGTTGAGTCCATCGGACTCCAAGGGCATCTCACCGAGCATAGAGCATATCCTCACTCCTGGTTGGAAAAATACTCTGCAACATGATACGTTGCAGCCGTGTAGGTCAGCATATTGAATATGCCGGCAATGTCACAAAAGGGGGTAAAAGTAATCATCTATTCTATATGCATATATGGCAGGTGGGGTAGTAAGTTTTTGCATAAAGCCAATTTTTCCTACAACAAGAGATAGCAAAGCAAAAGTTATTACTACATTGTTGGTTGATTAATGAGATGGTTCCACCAACCAATTCTCATACCCAAGTTGTCATTAATACCCACATCAATATAATACTTGGTGTTGAGAATTCCAGATAGTTTCAGTTCCTTTGGCTCAAGTTGTCCATGACCGTAGACACGGCTAATCGATTAGGTTTGGGTACTCTATAGCGTTTTGCACACGTTCCCAACAAGATTTGATCACCTCCGTTGAATTTCTCGCACTTCAGGGTGTTTGAGAAACGGATGACCAAAACATGGTCTTCTAAAGGGTTTCCCTAAGACTCTGTCGGTGCCCAGCCTTTCCTACCGTTCTTCTACATCTCGTAGCACCGCCTGTCCAGGGTCACACGATATCCAACCAAGCCAGACCCCATAATGGCTTGTGGCTGTGCAGGTAAGCCTTGGGTCTTGAAGCATCCATCCATCTCTTTGTGCCTGCGTGGACCTTTCCGCGTGAATACTGTCACTTCTCCAGCAACACCTAGGCTAACCACTGGCTTCTCCAAAGCGCCGTTCAACCATCATCCACCCAGGGGTATGTTGAAAACTCGGAGTCTTGAAGTCTTGTTCATCAAGTAGGTCTTGTAATTTATATCTCACAACTCTCATGAGACACTCAACCAACCCCGTCTAATAATAGCATAGCAAAATTTAAATCAACGTTTCCCGGGGCCAAAGTGTCAAAGGGTGAGGGTGAAACCTACCACATGATACTACATCAAGTAACCAAGTTTCCAATTACCTACTTTGCATGCAATTGGGGAGATGGTAGAACTAATGCAATAAAACATGGGTAATTATGATCAAAGTGACTTGCCTTGCTGACGATCCTTGTACTCAAGTGACTCTAGATAACAAGCTTCGCACTCCGGATGATCTAACAAATCAAACAAAGCACACAATAAGCATAACCCTAATACAATTCACTCAACAACAAGATAAACTAACAATACAACACCAATCAATAGAAAAATTAAAAGAAAGAAACCAAAACAAAGTAGAAGACTCTAAAAGTTTTGGTGGCAAAATATCTACTAAGACATAATAAGACAAATTGGTTTTCAGCAATTTACCAATAGATAACAGAAAATAAAATACAAAATTTTATTAGAAAACAGGAAGTATTTCACGATAAACATTTTTTTGTGCAAAAAGGATTACTACAAAACATTTTTCTAAACAATACTAATGGTGAAAACAATGTTTATCTATTTAAAGTAGAGCACAAAACAAATTAAAATATTTTTATTATCAGAAAATAATTCACCTAATGTTGAACAACAGAACTAATGAACTACAATAAAAATTTAAACTAAAACAAAATCAAAGTAAACTAAAATAAAAAAATTCAAATAAACACTAAGAAGAAACTAAACAGAATCTGTTTTTACTAAAAACCCTAATCTCAAATATCCTAAAAAATCTCAAACAATGCTGGATGATAGGCCTAACTATTACAAAGCAGTGGCAAAAAGAATCACTCAAAAATATATTTCTAAACTCAAGTAATTCAAGTTTTAGTGATTTGCTGAATTTTAACAAAATTCAAATTTACAAGTTCAAATTTGAGATGTAAGCCTACAAACAGAAACTACATGTAATTTGTGACATGTTGCAAAAAGAATCAATCAGAAACTCTAAATATTTTAAAAGATATAACAAAAATAAAAACAGAAATCTTTCTGTTTTCTAAAACAGAAACAGAAAAAGGAAAAGTTTATCTAATGGACAGTGGTGACGTGGCGGTTTCCTATTGGTCGCAAGCGTGTCCGCGTGGGTGTTTACGGGCGGACGACCAGATGCTAGAAGAAGACGTTTTGGCATTTAAAACTTCTAATCTGGTCCGTTGACCCTAGATCTGACGGCTACGGGAGGGGGTGGCTTACAGAGGAGGAGGTCGGGGCTCCGGCGATGTCGACGGCGGCCGAACGTCGGAGGTGGTCGGGGATGGTGGTGTGCTGGTCGAGGGCGGCGTCCGAACAGTCCAGGCGATGGTGGCGAAGCTCCGGCGACGATTGGTGGCGTCGGTTGGGGCTGGGGGCAACAGGGGCGACGACCATGAGCTCTAGTGGCTTCGGTTGAGAACCGAACTCCGGCGAGGTGGTGTGGTGGTATTCTGGCGAGGGCAGGGGCGTTTGCGGGCGGAATGGGGTGCGGCGAGGGCAGGGCATCTTATAGGCGCGGCGCGAGGTCGAGAAATGGAAACGGGAGCGAGATCGGGGGCGGGATGGATCTCCGGCGAAGTGGGAGGGCGCGGGGAGGAAGATGGGCACGGTGATGGCGTGAGCGGTCGATGGGGTCCACATGTATGTGAGAGAGAAGAGAGCGGGTGCGCGTCGATGGCCGATCCGGAGGGATCTCGGGGAGTTAAGGCCTGTGGGCCGGCCGGTTTATTAATTAAAACCTTAAATTCGTTTCCTTTTCTATTTTCCAGAGAAATGAAATCTCATTAAGGCATTCAAAACGTCACCAAAAGTTGAAGATATATATATCAAATTGATCAGGGGAATAAATGCTATTTAATGAACATTTTTCCACGGCCAAAATGAATACATTAAAAAAATTATTTTCAAAAAATGCCTAAATTGATTTTAAATTCTTTTGCAATAAATTTTCAAATAACCCCCTGATTTTATTGTTCTAATATTTCACAAAGATGCCCTGGTGTGGAGTGTCATGTTACTCCTCTCTTTTTATGAATATTTCCAAGGGTTTTCAAAGTAGGAGAAACAAGTAAATAGAAAAATGAAAGTGGCCTTTTAGAAATCCAAAAGAAGAACTTCAACAATTCATTTCATTCAAACAATGTGATGATTATGCATATCTATATTTCATAACATTCCAAAAATGGAATTTTGGGATGTTAGACAGTGCAAGACATTTCCCCAAAGGGACAGAGACAGCAGCAAAGAAGGATACATGTCGGTCAATCAATGTGTCCGGAGCAGTAGCAAGCTACCATGGCTCGATGGAAGCACAAAGAGGCAGTTTTCCGTAAAGAGTACTACTAAAGGCACACGACTAGGTGTCGGATCCCATACATACCGTTGCACGTCACATGTACGCACGACATGCCCGATATGCATAGATACAACTATGGCATCACAACATAACCATACAACAACACAACTTTTATTTAAGTGGCTCATACGAGCCTTGGATAATATGTTCTTACAGGTAGGGGTCACATGACCCGACACTCATGTCATACAAACAAGTTCATACAAACCAAGCGGAAGCATAAGGCTGTCTGAGTACACACAGATGAAAGGGTAAAAGGCACATGGCCTGACTATCTATAGCCCGCCACAGGACATAGGTCGTAGCTGGGACACCAGCTATTCGGCATCGTCGACATCTAGAAAGAACCCACCTGATGGGTCCTGGGTCTCATCTGCAACATTTATTGAGCAAACGTGAGTACAACATACTCAACAAGTCCTTAAAACAGACCTAGTCTATTCATGCTCATGTATCAACAAGGGGAGTGGTGGAGTTTATGCAGCAATGCAAGCTTTTACTCATGGCTAACCTACACTACACCATTTTAGCTCTTTGTTTAGATTTTAGTTATCGCACACGAGTCCACTAACTCCATGACAATACAACACCATGGATTCACTTCCCTCTCCTAGGAGAGTGCCATCCACGTTACTCACACTTGTCTTGATATTTTTATAAGTATCCATTTGATTATCTATGAACAACATAAGTTATCCAAGTAGTCCATATCCGAGGACGCGGCTATTCGAATTGTTTCATACCCTGCAGGGGTGTACTTCTTCACACACGCTCTCGCCACTTATCGTTGTGTGCTCATAAAACCATGCACGTCGGCAACCTTCAAGCGGAAGCCCAGCGAGGGAGTCGGCCACGACCGTCAATCACATAAGACCTCTAGTCCAGGCTATCACCTATTTGAGACTGAACCCTCATGGAAGCCCGGTCGAAGTTTCCGCTACGGTCCCAAACGATGTGCACAGGGTCCCCAAGCCCACCATTCGGGTGACCCTTGGTACACCATGCCACTACCTACCACGTCGTAACCCACCCCTAGGGTTAGCGCTACGCACGGCCTCCAGCATACTATAAACACCAAAAACTACTTGCAACTCCTGGACCAAGGACTAAGCGATTGATAAGTCGAGAGGGTCAATTAAGTATCCCAACGTGTGGTAGTAACTAGTCTTGGATCACAAACATGGAACTCGGTTCCTAAGAACGGTTCCAATGAGACAACCCGCTATGTACTCCTACATAGCCTCTCATCGCTACCTTTACCAAATCGAGTTCATCATAAGCTTATCACATCAGAACAACATGGTTTCACTCTAGTTCATTACCCAGATGAAACAGACCTGACAGAACTCTAAGCATAGCAAGCATAGCAGGCAAAGAATGCTAAGCACATCATGGCACAAGCATCTACCAGGTATGCTAGGTTGCAAGGTTTAGCTATTTACTATGACAATGACAGGTCATGCAGAAGAATAGGTTCATCTATCGTGTATGAGAGACATGTGAACGGTTGTCTTAATGCAATAAACAAGAGCAGGAGCGAGAGAGTGGAATTTTATCAGAATGATCAAGGGGGGTTGCTTGCCTTGCTGGGTAGCAGGAAGGTTCTCTCCTTCGATGGAATACTTGGGGGTATCCTAAGAAGCAGGGCCTAACACAATGTAGATATATAGCATTCAATACACGCAAGTGCAACAATATGATGCATGATTATGACATGGTAGCATGTATGGATGAGCTAATGCAACTAGTGTCCAAGTTAATTTGAAGTGAGTTTGAATATAGGTTCAAAATCGTTCTTCATTTCAAATTCCATAATCTAACCTATTAATAAATGTCAAGGTTCATCTACATAGATTGCTCTAACATGCATGATAATAGCACCATTGGATTCATTGGATTTTTCTGATAAATTTCATATATAAATTATTTTCATCTGATTTACAGATTAATTTATATGAATTTTTAATGTTTTAAACAATTTCTGGAATTATTTTAAAACTGGAAAATGAAATATGACGTCAGCGTGACGTCACTACGACGTCAGCTGGTCGGCTGACCAGGCCAGGTCAAACCTGACTAGTGGGCCCCACTGGTTAGTGACCCAGTCACTATCAGGGTTAACTAATTAGCTAATTACTAATTATATTAGGTTAGCGCCCACTAGTGAGTGGTCCATAAACTTAATTAAGTTAGTTTAATTATTATTTTAAACTAATTCTAATTAGAAAGGGGGCAGGCCCCACTTGCTAGTTGACCTGGGGTCAAACCCCGTGGTCAGCGCCGGTTGACTCGCCGGCGTTGAGCCGTCGGCGATGTCAGGGACGGCGGAGGGGTTCGAGATTCCTCCTTCGGCGACCAAACGGACGGCAGAGGGCGCCGAACTACTCTGCTTGCTCACGCGCGTCGAGCCCGACACTTCCCAGGGGCTGGGATGGCCGGAATCGGCACCAGCGATGAGCACGGCGGCTACCGGAGCTCGGACGAGCACGGGCTCGTCAAACCAGGGTGCGACACGACTAGAACTTGGCACCTACAAGCACTACGAAGCCTCACAAGTTTGATGGTGGTCTCTAAAGGACCAACTGGTCATCGGAGCATCGCCGGCGATGAGCTCGTGCGGCGGGTCATTCGGGAGCCGGCGCAATCAGGGCCTACAGAGGGGGAAAAGGCCGGGGAAGAGAGGGGAAAGAGTAGGAAGCTCATTGCGGGGTCGAAACCGTCGAAAGCTTGCTCGGGGAGGGCTCGGAGATGACGATTCAACAGCACCGAAGATCGGGTCCGAGGAGGAAGATGAGCTCGGGGACGACGCTTCGGGGCTCCTGGCGATGCGAGGCTCGGCGAGAAGGGAGAAGGCGATGAGGCGGAGCGATTGGGGGCTCAAAAGCAAGGGGGAGTGGCTAGAACTACGGTGGCGAGCTAACGGCACCGTCAGCCATGGCGGAGCAGAGGAGGAAGAGAGCAGAGGGGGCGAATGAGAGGTGAAGAGAGGGATGGGGACGCAACGTCGTCCTCATCCTCTCGCCAGCGTGGCAGGGGGACGCAGGCACGCAGAGAGGTGTGTGGCAGCTCTGGCGTGCGCGCGCAGCGAGCACACGCACGTCCTCCTGGCCGCTAGGAGGACGACGATGGAGCTGGGCCAGCTGGGCCGGCCCAGGTTCATCCTCCTGATATAAGTTTGAATATTTCAAACTCCTACAAAAAGTTTGAGGATATTTTGAAACATAAAATAATGATAATGCTTTATTTGGCATTTTCAGAGGCTTTGTTATTTATTTTTAAATTCTTATAATTGTTCAAATATCTAAAATGGCCCCTGTTATAATCATGTCCATATTTATCACACATAGGGAACATTTTGTAAGGGCATTTTGAATTTGTTGAGTTTTCACAACTTTGAATTAATTTGATTCAAATATGAGCTTGGGGTTTCTTTTAGTCCCCATTTCATGTTGATGCAAAATTGTAACATGATGCACACGCATGCTATCCTATGACATCTAGCTAGGGATGTGACATTTAGCTAGGTTGCCTTGGGCCTCCTTTTATAGCTCAAGGGGCAACCACAATGGCAAAACAGACATTGTTTGATGATTAGATAGCTAATAGTGTTATCATACCTAACTCTGGCACTTAGGACAAAATGCCATAAATGCAGTCTAGGTGGCGTGTAGGGATGCATATCGGCAGGCTTCTACCACTACTCTAACTAACTATTGCACCACATCTTGACGCGCCTCTGGACGGGTGTCAAGGGGGCATAATCTGTCTTCTAGCATGTCACCACGTTCTTAGCGAGATCCACTTAGCCACGTGGGATCTCGACACCACATCGACAAGTGATTGGCGTTGCGATGCGGTGGAGTGGTGGCCAATCGACTCGTGCTTGCCGGGTCTTCCTGAAGGTGTACGTGCCTCGGTCCACGGCAGGCACCAGGGATGTGCTTGGCGCGCTTCGGGCCCGTCCTTGGCTGAGGCATTGGTCTTTCCAGCATTGCTAGGCATGTTGTAAGTTGCTTCTACGAGAGTCTTGGTCTTGTTTACTTGTTTGGCTTGCACTTGTGTTTATGGGTTGTGCTACTACTACCTGTGCATAAGTCAGGGGCACCGAATACCCCTGTCCTAGTGTATCGACATCCAGATATAATGTTCATGCTCAATGCTGGCACTAAATAACAATTATTCAGGTTCATTACTAATCTTGATGGTAATCTAAGAGCGAGCGTGCTGACGGCGATCACATCAACCTTGGAACCATTTCCCACACGCATCGTCACTTTGTCCTTTGCCAGCCTCCGTCTATTCCGTACTTCCTTCTTTGAGTTGCAAATGTGAGCAACCGAATCGATATCAAATACCCAGGCACTACAACAAGAGTTGGTAAGGCATAAATCAATGATATGTATATCATATATACCTTTTTTGGTGTTGGCCGCCTACTTGTCAGCCAGATAATTGCGCAGTTCCGCTTCCAGTGACCAGTTCCCTTGCAATGAAAGCACTTAGTTTCTCGCTTGGGTCCAGCCTTGGATTTCTTCATGGGAGGGGCAACTGCTTTGCCACTCTTCTTAGAGTTACCCTTCTTGCCCTTGCAATTATTCTTGAAACTAGTGGTTTTATTGAGCATCAACACTTGATGCTCCTTCCAGATTTCAGACTCAACGACTTTCAGCATCACAAACAGCTCGGCGACTGACTTGTTCATCCCTTGCATGTTATAGTTCAACACGAAGCTTTTGTAGCTAGGTGGCAGTGATTCAAGAACTCTATCAGTGATCGCCTCTGATGGGAGGGGCATCCCTAATTTATCTAAATGGTTGGAATACCCAGACATTCTGAGTATGTGTTCACTGACAGACCCGTTCTCCTCCATCTTGCAAGCATAGATCTTATCGGAGGTATCATACCTCTCAATCCAGGCATTCTTCTCAAAAATAAACTTCAACTCCTCGAACATGTCATATGCTCCATGATGTTCAAAACATCTTTGAAGTCCCGGTTCTACGCCATACAACATCGCGCACTGAACTATTGAATAGTCATTAGAACGTGCCTACCAGGCGTTCACAATGTCTACAGACGATACTAGAGTGGGTGGTTCATTGAGCGGTGCATCAAGGACATAAGCCTTTTGGTAAGCCGTGAGGATAATCCTCAGATTACGGGACCACTCTACAAAGTTACTTCCATCATCTTTCAACTTGGCTTTCTCTAGGAACGCATTGAAATTCAGGGGTGCTACTGCGCAAGCCATTGATCTACAACATAAATTTGCAAAGATTACTTAGACTATTGTTCAAGATATTGAGTTTAGTTAATCATATTACTTACAAAACTCACACTCAAATTGGCATCCCTTCGGTCATTCGATTCCTACATGATCCAAAATTCACCAACCCAAGTCCGATCATCATGTGAGATGAGGTGGTTTCAATGGTGAAGATCTCCATGTTGATCATATCTACTATATGACTCATGCTCAACCTTTCGGTCTATTGTGTTCTGAGGCCATGTCTGTACATGTTAGGCTCGTCAAGTTTAACCCGAGTGTTCCGCATGTGCAACATTGACTTGAACCCGTTGTATGTGGACGTAGAGTCTATCACACCCGATCATCACGTGGTGCTTCGAAATGACAAACTTTTGCAATGGTGCACACTCGGGGAGAACACAATTTTATCTTGAAATTTTTGTGAGGGATCACCTTATAATGCTAGCGTCGTCCTAAGCAAAATAAGATGCATAAAAGGATTAACATCACATGCAAATCATAAGTGACATGATATGGCCATGAACTTGTGTTGTTGATCTCCATCTCCAAAGCACCGGTATGATCTCCATCGTCACTGGCGTAACACCATGATCTCCGTCATCGTGTGTCCATCGGGGTTGTCACACCAACCATGCTTATACTAATATTGCAACTACTTAGCAATAAAGTAAAGCATTACATAGTTCTTAGTGATCGACACGCAGGTCATACATTAATTAAAGACAACCCTATGGCTCTTGCCGGTTGCCGTATGCATCGACATGCAAGTCGATATGAAGTATTACATAACATGATCATCTCATATATCAAATATATCTCATCATGTCTTTGGCCATATCATATCACAACATACCCTGCAAGAACAAGCTAGACGTCCTCTAATTGTTGTTGCATGTTTTACGTGGCTGATATGGGTATCTAGCAAAAACGATTCCTATCTACGCAAAACCACAACGGTGCTACACAAATTTCTATTCAACCTTCTACAAGGACCGGCTTTGTCGAATCTGATTCAACTAAGGTGGGAGATACAGACACCCGCCAGCCGTCTTTATGCAACAAAGTCACATGTCAGTTGATGGAACCGGTCTCATGTATGTGGACATGTAAAGTTGGTCCGAGCCGCTTCATCCCACAATACCGTTGGATCAAGAAAAGACCATGGGAGGAAGCAATCTGAATATCAACCCCCACAAACTCCTTTGTGTTCTACTCGTAATATCATCTATGCATAGACCTAGCTCATGATGCCACTGTCGGGGAATGT
Source organism: Hordeum marinum (assembly GCA_022496015.1). NCBI lineage: Eukaryota > Viridiplantae > Streptophyta > Magnoliopsida > Poales > Poaceae > Hordeum > Hordeum marinum. The sequence continues at coordinate 363,945,139 of CM039673.1, read as the reverse complement.
TGCATGGGAAACAAACAAATCGTACACTTCACCAAGATCAATCTAGGAGAGGAGAATCTATTAGAGGATAGATCGGATCCACATACCCTTGTAGATCTCTCAGAGGGAAGCGTTAAGAAATGCGGTTGATGTAGTCAAACGTCTTCACGATCCAAATCGCAAGCCGTCCCGCGATCCAATCACGATCTACCGCTGAACGGTCGACACCTCCGCGTTCAGCACATGTACAGCTCGATCACAATCTCCACCTCCTTGATCCAGCAAGCGAGGGCAGAGAGGTAGATGGGTTCTTCGGCAGCATGGCAATGTGGCGGCGGCGGTGGTGGAGCTGATCCGGTAGAGCTTCGGTAAGCAAAACCGAAACAATCTAGAGGAGAAGCAATCTATGAGGGAGGGAGAGGCTGCGCCGTGGCTTAAGGTGCTGCATCCCTCCCTCCCCTCACATATATATAAGGGGAGAGGAGGGGTGCGGCCGCCCTAGGGTTTCCCCTAGGGTTGGTGCGGTAACCAAGGGGGTGCCTTGCCACCAAAGGCAAGGGCCGACGACCCCCTTTGGCTTGGCCCCCACCATTGAAGCCGCATGGGCCTTGGTGGGAGGTGCGTCCATCCCACCAGGGGCTAACATGCACCCTCTCACAGCCCATGGGGCCCTCCAGGGCAGGTGGACTCTCCCGATGGACACCCAAAATCTTTCCGACACTCCCGATGAAACCCGGGCTAACCCCGAAACCATTCCGGTGCCCGAACATCAACTTACTATATATCAATCTTTACCTCCGGACCATTCCGGAACTCCTCGTGATGTCCGGGATATCATCCAAGACTCCAAAAAACCTTCGGTCACCAACATATATAAATCAACAATACCGAATCATCACCAAGCATTAAGTGTGTAGACCCTGCGGGTTCGAGAACTATGTAGACATGACCGAGAACCTCTATGGTCAATAACCAATACGGGACCTGGATGCCCGTATTGGTTCATACATATTCTATGAAGATCTTTATCCATTGAACCTCTATGTCAAGGATTCAGTAATTCCCGTATGCAGTTCCCATTGTTCACCGGTATGTTACTTGCCCGACATTTGATCGTCGGTATCTCTATACCTAGTTCAATCTCGTTACCGGCAAGTCTCTTTACTCGTTCTGTAATATAAGATCACGTGGTTAAATCTTTATTCTCTTTGATTGCAAGCTCATTATGATGTTGTATTACCGAGTGGGCCCTGAGATACCTCTTTGTCACACGGAGTAACAAATCACAGTCTTGATCCATGCCAACTCAACAGACACCCTCAGAGATACCTATAGAGTACCTTTATAGTCACCCAGTTACTTTGCAATGTTTTATACACACAAGGGACTCCTCCGGTGTTACTGAGTTGCATGATATCATGGTCATAGGAGCAGATACTTGACATGCAGAAAACAATAGCAATAAACTAACACAATCGATGCTATGTTTATAGTTTGGGTCTTGTCCATTACATCATTCTCCTAATGATATGATCCCATGTCCATGGTCAGGAAACCTCGACCATCTTTGATCAACCAGTAGTCTATTAGAGGCATACTAGGGACACAATGTTGTCTATGTACCCACACATGTATTTAAGTTTCCAATCAATACAATTATAGCATGGATAATAAACGATTATCGTGAACAAGGAAATAAAATGATAACTATTTTATTATTGCCTCTAGGGCATATTTCCAACAAGAAGATTCTCATCGTCTAGATCAAGTGGACTATCATAGGGCAAAGGTTTTCCCTTGATAGCTTTTCTATTTTACCGGTCTCGTGGTTGTAGTTGGGAGACCGGGTTATAGGATATATTGCCGTACTATCAAGAGGGCCTCTCAAGTGAGTATCTTGATCATACCATTCATTGAAATCTCAAACCATTTGCATCCTTGCATTGTTTTTCTTGGTTCTTGTTCGGTGTTTCTGTTTGTGATTTTTAGAGCTTATGGTCATCTTCATGACAAGCTCGAGTTCATTGAAAACGGAATTCATATGCATATTCTATGATGTTTTCTATTTTGGAGTCTTTGTCAGTTCTTCATTCATTGAGGTTTCAGATCTCTATATCACTGGCATTTTTATACCGACTCTCTTTTTGAGCTTGAGTTTGCTCAATTCAGAGCTCATTTCTAGTAGTTATGGCAGTTCTGGTGTTCCTACATTCATCTATTGCCTTTGTTCTGGTTCGGAGGGAACCACGCGGAGGTACAACGCAAGGCAGTGGTACTACCACTTATTAGGGGTAGTACCGCTCTGGGCAGCAATAGTACCGCTTATGGGCGGTAGTGCCATTTTCTAGTGGCACGCGTTGTACCGCTCTCTTTGGGGTCTTGACTTTTCGTGTCTGCCCGAGCAGGTTTTGGCCTATAGTACAACGCGTAGTACCGCTCCCAAGCAATTGTACCACCTGTTACTATTGTGCCACTTCCACCCTTCTTTGTGGGCCTAGAACACTCATCAAACCATGAGCGGTAGTAGGCAGCGGTACTACCTCTTAATAGGGGTAGTATCTCTCCAGGAAGCGGTAGTACCGCTTAAGTGGAACTACCTTCGTCCCTACTACCTCTCTATGTTTGGGAGCATATGCACTGCAACCCTAGCGGTAGTACCGTCGGGGCGAGCGGTAGTACCGCTCCGGCGACACTACCACCTCGTGGCCTCGTGCCATTGCACTATGTGGCTGGCTCTACCACCCAAGCGGTAGTACCGCTCCCATGAGAGGTAGTACCGCTTGTCTGCGGGCTAAGGGCGTAATGGTTGTATTTTCCCCTTCCTATAAAAGGGGGTCTTCTTCCCCAATGGATCTGATCCTTTGAGCTCGCTTTTTGCCCCTCCCCACTGTTGACCTTCTTTGAGCTTGCTAACTCTCAATCCCTCCAATGATTCTTGCTCGTTCTTGAGGGGAAAGAGAGAGGAGATCCAGATCCACATTTTCACCAATCACTTTCTCCTCTATGTGAGGGGAACCCCTTTGGATCTAGATCTTGGAGTTCTTTGGGAGCTCCTTGTTCTTTCTTGATACGTCTCCAACGTATCAATAATTTTTTATTGTTTCATCCTGATATATTATCATTCTAGGATACTTTTTGGGTCATTATTTACCAATTTATAATATTTTTTAGCACTAAGGTATTGACCCAGTGCCCAGTGCCAGTTGTTATTTCCCGCGTGTTTTTTACTTTGCAGGTTCACTATATCAAATGAAGTCTGATTGCCACGAAATTTTTGGACAAAAAAAGACCTAGAAGCTTCGGAATATGGCCGGGAGCCGCACCAAGGCCCCGCAAGCCCTGGGGGTGCCCTAATGGCTTGTGGCCCCCTGGTGGCCCTCTCGACGTTGTTCTCTGGCTTATAAATTCTGATCTAGGCTAAAAACACCAGAGAAGGTCCCGAAACACTTTTTATCCCGCCGCAAGTCTCTGTTCCAACAGGGGCCCGTCTAGAGCTCCGTTCCGGCACCCTGCCGGAGGGGGGATCAATCATGGAGGGCCTCTTCATCGACCTTGCTGCCCTCATGATGATATGTGAGTAGTTCACCATAGACCTATGGGTTCGAGGTACTACCTAGATGGTAATCTCTCTCTCTTGATCTTGATCTTGATCTTCAATACAATGTTCATCATATCTTTGCCTTGATCTATCTGATGTAATCCCTCTGTACGGTGCGTTTGTTGGGATCTGATGAATTGTGAATTTATGTTCGGATTATTCATGAAAAGTATTTGAGTCAAACCTGAATACAAAGATTCTTATTTGCATGATCATTATAACTTTGTAATGCTCTCCGATCTATTGAGATAGTTTGGCCAACTAGAGTGATATTTCTTCGATGGGAGTGGTGCGTTGTAGTAGGTTCAACCTGGCGAGTTTCTATATCGCACTGACAGAGGGGGACAAGTTGTGTCTTTGTGTTGTTGCTACTAAGGATAAAATGATTGGGTTTATTCATATCGATTGAGTTTACTTTGTCTACATCATGTCATCATTCTCCAAGCATTACTCTGTTTTCTTAATACTCTAGATACATGTTGGATAGCGGTAGATGAGTGGAGTAATAGTAAGAGGTGTAGTCAGGAGTCAGCCTATTTGTTTATGGACGTGATGCCTAGATACACATTGATCATTGCCATGAAAATTGCATAACTATTTGCTTTTCTATCAATTGCCCAACAATAATTTGTTTACCCACTGTATGCTATTTCTATGAGATATGCCACTAGAGAACTCGAGCCCCCCGGGTCTATTCACTCGTATATTTTAAAATGCTATCATTACCTCTCTGTTTTCATTTACCTTTTATTTTATTTTTCACTTTACAATTATCTACAATTGTCTACACAACTCACTTGGCTGCAAATAATGAGATCAAGGAGATTGACAACCCTGTTGCCTGCATTGGGTGCAAGTTGTTTGTTATTTTGTGTGTAGCCGCTGAAGACGGTTGAGGATTGGTATTCCTATTGATTCGATAAACCTTGGTTTCATAACTGAGGGAAATACTAACCCACATTGTGCTGCGATAACCCATTCGTCTTCACGGAATACCATCACCAACTATTAAGTAACTTTGCACAAATTTTCATTCACTTTTTCTTATTTTTATTTGATGTTATATTTAGTTTGTCTTATAAAATCAAAAATACAAAAAAAATCTTTGCTAGTTACTAGTTTACTTCTTTGCTTGCTTTACTTGCTAGTTTACTTGTCATGCTTGTTACTTTGCTGGTCAGTCACCATGTCTTATCAAATAAGTTGTGTGACTTATTAAATACTAATGATAATAATTTTATTAGTACTCATATACCACCCGCACTTGTGCAGAGGTGTTTGATATTAATGTCGCAGTGCTAAAACTAGTCATGAAAAATCAATTTTCTGGAAGTCCTCATGAGGATCCCACGCCACAAATTAATACCTTTGTTGAATTATGTGATATGCAAAAGAAAAAGGATATGGGTAATTATATTTTAAAATTAAAATTATTACCTTATTCACTAATAGATAGAGCTAAAGCATCGTTTTCATCTTTACCTCCTAATAGTATTGGAACATGGGATAAGTGTAAAGATGCTTTCATTTCTATGTATTTTCCTCTTGCTAAGATCATATCCCTTAGAAATAAAATAATGAATTTTAAATATCAAGATCAAGAGCATGCTGCACAAGCTTGGGAGAGAATGAAATTGATGATAAGAAATTTCCCTACTCACGGTTTAAACTTGTGGATGATTATCCAAAATTTCTATGCTAGACTAAACTTCATGTCTAGAAATCTTCTAGATTTTACCGCAGGTGGTACCTTTATGGATGTGACATTAGGAGAGGCCAAAAAACTTCTGGACAACATTATGACAAATTATTCTCAATGGCATACCGAAAGAGCTCCAACTGGTAAGAAGGTAATTTCTATCGAAGAAATCTCTACTTTGTGTGAAAAAGTGGATGCTCTTATGAATATGGTTGATAATAAAAATACTCATGTTGATCCCAATGATATGCCTTTGTCCACTTTGATCGAGAAAACTAATGATGCTATTGATGTGAACTTCACCTCATGTAATAATTTCAATAACAATGCTTATAAAGGAAATTCCAATTCTAGACCGTATCCCGGTAATTCCTCTAACAACTATGGAAATTCTTATGGAAATTCCTATGGGAATTCTTCTACTAATTCTAATAGTATACCCTCTGATCTTGAGAACACAATTAAGGAATTTATTAATTCTCAAAAGGTTTTTAATGCTACGGTAGAAGAAAATTTGCATGTTATTGATGCTTTAGATAAAAACATGGATAGAATTGCCCTTGTTGTAGAAACGATTAAAAATACCCAATTATGATTTTAATGATACTATTAAATCTATCAAAATATCTATTCATGAAATTAAGGAGAGGAGCGCTAAGTCGAGAGCTAAGCGGGAATTCATGGAAAAGGCTCTTCCACCCGGTTCCTACCGGAATCATGATGAAGATCTTAAAATGATTGATGTTTATCCTATTAAATATTTGTGTAATTATATAAATATATATGATAAAGGGACTCGATATGAGTCAACTTTAGTTGAGAAGCGTCCCGTTTTCTTGAAGGGTAATGATTTTATGCTAAAACATAAAAAGGTGGGTTTGGAGAGGTCAAAACTTTAAGTAGTGATGTGCCCACTATGTTGGATCACAAGGACTTTAATTATGATAAATGGTCTTTAGTATAATGTATTTCCTTCCTACAATCCATTATTAACTCACCCAATGCTTATGAACGAAACAAAGCATTTATCGAACATATACTAGAAGCTATGGCAAAAGCTTATGATGAGAAACTTGAACTTGGAGTTTCTATTCCTAGAAAATTGCATGATGAGTGGGAACCTACTATCAAAATAAATATAAATAAATATGAATGAAATACTTTGGGTGACCTTGGTGCTAGTGTTCCAACCATACCTAAAACTTTATGTCATGTGCTTGGTCTCACTAATATTGAAGAGTGTTCCCTAAACTTGCATCTTGCGGATTGTACCATTAAGAAATCTTTGGGTAGAATTAATGATCTGCTTATTATTGCAAATAAAATTATGTGTTTGTATATTTCATCACGCTAGATATTGATTGCAATCCCTCTTGTCCCATAATACTTGGAAGGCCTTTCTTACGAACTATAGGTGCAATTATTGACATGAAAGAGGGAAATATAAGGTTCCAATTCCTATTAAAGAAAGGAGTGGAAAAATTCCCTAGGAATAGAATTAAACCATCTTATGAATCAATCATGAGAGACTGTTATGGGTGGAGTGTCAAAGATGACAACACTTGAAACTATGCATTATGCCTAGCTAGGGGCATAAAACAATAGCGCTCGTTGGGAGGCACACCAATATGTATCTTAATTTTGTTTTTCCTTCCTGTTATTTTGTGATAAAATGATTGTTTCCTCTATTATTACCATGTTATTATATTTTAATTAGTGTTTGTGCTAAGTAAAGCCTTTGGGATAACTCACAAGATGAGTAGAAACGACGCTGAAACTAAACAGAAACTTTGACTCCAGTACATGAATTTGTATTATTTACTGGAGCGTGATAATGATCCGAAATTTTTACGCAATATTTCTATACAAATTATCCATGTTGTCCTAATTTTTCAGGAGTTTTAGGGTTACATAAGTATAGACTCTCCATAGATATCTACAGATTGTTTTGTTTTAAACATATTCTATTTTGCTTCTTTGGATTATGCTATGGATTGTATCGGGGGGTATAAGCCATGGAGAAGTTAGAATACAGTACCTATTATGAAAAAATGAATTAAGATTCAATTTATTAAAGTACCTCAAGTATGCAATATGTTTCTTATACTAACGGATCTCACGAAGTTTTGTTGAGTTTTGTGTGATTCAAGTTTTCAAGTTTGGGGTGTGATCACGATGGATCACGGAATAAGGAGTAAAAAGAGCCTAAGCTGGGGATGTACAAGGCACCCCAAGTAAAATTCTAAGGAGACTCAACCGTCAAAGCTTGTGGATGCCCCGGAAGGCATCCCCTCTTTCGTCTCAATCCATTAGTATGTCACTTAGAGCTATATTTTTATTCATCACATGATATCTATTTTGCTTGGAGCGTCATTTGCTTTTGTTTGGTTTTACATTTAGTTTTTCACAATCATCATTTTATTGACACACCTATTTGAGAGACAAACACCTTCATGATAATTTGCTAGAATACTCTATGCGCTTCACTTATATCTTTTGAGCTAGGCAGTTGCTCTAGTACTTCACTTATATCTTTTTGAGCAGTTGGCGTGTATATTTTATAGAAATAATTTCCTAGAATACTCTATGTGCTTCACTTATATCTTTTGATCTTGATAGTTTCTCTAGTACTTCACTTATATCTTTTTTGTGCACGGTGGCGTGTAGATTTATAGAAATAATATGCTCTCGTTCTTCACTTATACTTGTTTGAGAGCTGAATAAATAGTGCCGGTAATTTACATGGGTCATAAGACTAGTCCAAAAAATGTTAGGTATTCAATGAATGATAATCAAAACCATCATGTAGCACATATACAGAAGTTGTGTGTTAATGACATTGATATGGTAATATGAAAAAGGTGTGACTCCACAATTGTTGATTCGTATAAGTGTCAAGATTAAGAGGTGTTAAGTTGATAATCATCTAAAAATTAAAGAGGCATGGTGATGAAGTGTGAGCCTTTTTACTCCTTTTTGAAATCCTAGTGTTGTTTCGAGTCGGGGGTGCGCGATGGTTAACTCCTACCAACGTCCTCCCTCGGGGCATGCGAGGAGTACTTTGATTTTTGATAAAACTAATAAAACTTTGCAATAAGTATGTGAGTTATTTATGACTAATATGACACTATGGACATACACATCTTCACCTCGCATATTTGCTAGTCTCTTCGGCACCATGCATGGCCTATTCTCACCTCGAGGATCGGTGCAACTTTCCTCGGTGCTTCCAAACCGCGTGACATGATACGCTTTGTTGCACATAAGCATCATTATATCTTCCTCAAAACTGCCACCATACCTACCTATTATGGCATTTCCATAGCTATTCTGAGATATATTGCCATGCAAATATCATCGTCACTTCACATGACTGGTTCGTTCATCATCATATTGCTTTGCATGATCATATAGAGCTAACATAGTATTTGTGGCAAATCCACCATTCTTCATGTTTTTTATACATGTCATGCTAGATCATTGCACATCCTGGTACACTGCCAGAGGCATTCATATAGAGTCATATCTTCCTACCAGTTCTTCATATTGAGTTGTAAGTAAATAAAAGTGTGATGATCATCATTGTTAGAGCATTGTCCCAATGAGGAAAGAATGATGGAGACTATGATTCCTCCACAAGTCGGGATGAGACTCCAGACGAAAAATAAAAAGATAAATGGGGGAGGCCAAATGAGCCCACCATATAAAAATATATGAATGGCAGAGGCAACAAAAAAGAGAAAACCCCACCATGAAAATATATATAAAAAATGAGATAAAAAGAGAGAAGGGACTTTGCTACTATCCTTTACCACACTTGTGCCTCAAAGTGACACCATGTTCTTCATATACAGAGTCTCCTATGTTGACACTTTCATATGCTACCGGCAATTGCCTTTTCATATAATAAACTTGGCTTGTATATTTCGATGACGGGCTTCCTCAAATGTCCAGGATCTTCATCAGCAAGCAAGTTGGGTGCACACCCACTTAGCTTCAGTTGAGCTTTCATACACTTATAGCTCTAGTGCATCATTTGCATGGCAATTCCTACTCCTTGCATTGACATCTATCAGTGAGCATCTCCATAGCTAGTTCGTACACCTAGTTGATGTGAGATTATCTTCTCCACCTTTTACCCTTTGATAGCTACCATCATATTCTATTCCACCTATATGTTATGTCCAATGGTTCACGCTCATATATTGCATGAATAATAAAAATTTGATGCATATTGAAAAAGTACGATCGAATTACCCGATTTGGACATCGTGGTGCTTAAAATTTGTATTGATGTGGTGAAGACTGAGTCATGCTTGCTAATATAATAAGATGAGTAGGAGTAAACATTCTTTTAGGATCGTATACTTTGAAAAATCAATGATTATGTTTCTTATAGTTATAAATATCACTATGTTGTTGTTTGTTAATTCATCATTTCTCAATGAGCATACATACCAAAGATTACATAATGGGTAGCATGTCAAATCAAAAATTCTGTTTTTATCGTTTAGCTACTCGAGGACGAGCAGGAATAAAGCTTGGGGATCCTGATACGTCTCCAACGTATCTATAATTTTTGATTGTTACATGGTGACATATTATCATTCTAGGATACTTTTTGGGCATTCATTTACCAATTTATAATAATTTTTTAGTACTAACCTATTGACCCAGTACCCAGTGCCAGTTGTTGTTTTCTGCGTGTTTTTGCCTTTTCAAAGTTACAGTACCAAACGAAGTCCAATTGCCACAAAACTTTTTGAAGATTTTTCTGGACAAATACAAGACCTGGAAGCTTTAGAGGGAGGTTAGAGGAGCCACGAGGGTCCCACAAGCCAACAGGGCGCGCCACTAGGGGGGCGCCCTGATGGCTTCTCCCCTCCTCGAGCGCCTCCTGATATCCCTCTCTTGCCTTTAAATTCTATTTTACCCTAAAAACTCCAGGAGCGTTCTTGAAACACCTTTTCCATCACCACAAGCCTCTGTTCCGATGGGAGGCCATCTAGAGCTCCGTTTCGGCACCTCGGGGGAGGAGGGATCGATCACGGAGGGCCTCTTCATCATCCCTGTTGTCATCACCATGATGTGTGAGTAGTTCAGCACAGACTTATAGGTCCGTAGGTAGTACTTAGATGGCAATCTCTCTCTCTCTCTTGATCTTCAGTACAATGTTCATCGCATCTTTGCCTTGATCTATCTGATTTAATCCCTTTTATGGTGCATTTGTTGGGATCCAACGAATTGTGAGTTTATGTTCAGATTATTCATGAAAAGTATTTGAGTCACCTATGAATATTATGATTCTTATTTGCATGATCATCATAGATTAGTAATGCCCTCCGGTCTACTGAGATAGTTTGGCCAACTAGATTGATATTTCTTAAGTGGGAGTGGTGCGTTGTAGTAGGTTCAACCTGACAAGTTTCTATATCCCAGTGACAAAAGGGGACAAGTTGCCTCTTTGTGTTGTTGCTACTAAGGATAAAACGATGGGGTTCATTCGTATTGCTTGAGTTTACTTTGTCTACATCATGTCATCGTTCTCCATGCATTACTCTATTTTTCATGAACTTAATACGTAGAGAGGCAAGCATAGAAGCGCTCTTGAAGTGGAGTAATAGTAATAGGTGTAGGCAGGAGTCGGCCTATTTCCTTATGGACGTGATGGATATATACACATGATCATTGCCGTGAACATTACATAATTATTCGCTTTTCTATCAATTGCCCAACAATAATTTGTGTACCCACCGTATGCTATTCCTATGTGATATGCCACTAGAGAACTCTATGGCTCCGGGTCTATTCACTTATATATTCACAAACGCTTTCATTACCTTCCCATTATCTACAACTATCTACACAACTCACTTGCTTGCAAATAACGAGATCAAGGGGATTGATAACCCTCTTGTCGGCATTGGGTGCAAGTTTGTGTTCTTCTATGTGCAGCCACTGAAGATGATTGAGGATTGGTATTATTATTGGTTCAATAAATCTTGGTTTCATAACTGAGGGAAATACTTACCCACTTTGTGCTGCGATAACCCGTTCCCTCTTCACAGAAAACTCAACGCAGATCACGAGCATCAACCACCCTCAAGGGTCCCTTAGTGGAATCACGACATCTTGCATTTTGTGAGGGCATGAGGCGATTATGGTGGCCTTAGTGGCATCTTGGGGAGCATTGTGCAATCACACCGCTCCAAACGAAGACGATCATCTGGAAGGTTGTGAACTTCGGGATACATCGACGTCTTCGCGTACCTCGGTTATATCTTACCTGAGCCCTTTACTTATGCACTTTACTTTGTGATAGCCATATTGTTTCATGCTATATATCTTGCTATCACTTAGTTGTTTATCTTGCTTAGCATAACTTGTTGGTGCACAAAGGTGAGCCTAGTTGTTTTAGGTTGTGTGCTTGACATATTAAACGTTAGTTTTATTCCGCATTTGTTCAAGCCTAAACCGTAATTATTTTAAAGCTCCTATTGACCTCCCTCTAGGCGACATCCACGTACTTTCATATATGATCCTCTTGAGTAGATTCATGAGATAACTTAAGAGTGTTTAGTTCCTTTGTTAGACGCTCAATCTCCTTCTTATCTTCATCACACGACCTATCTTGACTAGCATAATTATTATCAAGTTCATTTTGACTAACATCACTAGTTTTATCAAAGAGCAAGTCATCATCTCCTAGCAAGTCATCCTCATCACTGAAAGTCAATGTATTCGGGGAGTGATACCTTGGGGCCTTTAGCCATGAAACAACTTCCAATTCCTTCATTTGGTGAATCAAATAAATCATAGGAGTTGGAGGAAACAAGTGCTAGTCCTACAACACCTTCATCTTGAATATAGTCAGAGTTGGAGTGGTAGCTTCTCTCAGATTGGTTGTCGGATTCAGAGCCGGATACCCATTCACCGACATGAGCTTCATGTCTTCTTTTTGTGTAGCTCTTGCTGTACTTGTTCTTATTCTCCAAGTCCTTGCTTCTCCGGGAGGATCTTCGTTCATAGCAATCTTCTCTACTCCTTCTCTCTCTTCGAGGTGACTCATCTCTTTAGCTTCTTCTTATAGGTGACTATTCTCTTCTCTTGGAGGGGGGCGTGCACTCATTGGAAAGGAGTCCAGGTCTTCCACACTTGTAACAATTTCAATCATGACTAGATGAACGCTTCTCTCATATCTTGAGTTGGACCTTCTCACTTTGCCTCTATTCTTATAGAACTTGTTGGATTTCTCGACCATGAGGCTTATCTGTTCATCGGTAACAAGGTTGTCACTTGAGGTAGGGGGAGTGACACTTGTGGCTTCGTATGTACCGTTTGACTTGTTGTGAAGCTCTTCTTTGCCTTTGAGTCACATTTCATGAGTAACAATCCTTCCAATGACTTCCATATGCTTAAGGTCTTTTTAGTTTAGCATCATTTGGATAAATTTGCACATAGTGTCATACTTTCCATCCAAGGCTCTAAGGATCTTCTTGATGCTGAATATGTCGGTCATCTCTTCACTTCCTAAGCCGGCAATCTCACTTGTGATGAGAGCAAGCCTAGAGTAAATTTCTATGACTCATTCACCATCCTTCACTTTGTAGCACATCCAACTTAGATTCCTGATGGATTTGGTTCCTTCGTGCATATCAACCAAGTATTCAAAATATCCTTTGCATTCTCAAGACGGCTTATCTTTTTGAACTCTTCGGGGCATAGGCAGTTGAATAGAATGTCACATGCTTGAGCGTTGTATTGCAACATCTTCAATTCTTCCACGATCGCTTAACGATCTAGTAAATTTCCATCACCAAGAATTCACCTTGCAATCCAACACGAACGACAACCCAAACGGTGGGGTTATGACCAAGAATATGCATTTTCTTATGCTTCGAACTAGCAAAGTTTGTACCATCAAAATATGGACCTCTATGGTGGTAATTTCCTCACTAGACGCCATACTCTCCTAGGTTGTCAAACCCATGAAATGGAGAACAAATCCCTGATAACACTTGTAGGATCCAAAGTATATCTAGAGGGGGGTGATTAGACTACTTGACCAATTAAAAATGTATCCTTTTCCCAATTTAAAAGGTTGGTAAGTTTTAGCAATTCCATAAAGTCAAGCACACCCTACACATGCGAATCTAAGAGTATAGCAATGGAAAATAAAGACATGCAAGTGTAAGTAGAGGGTAGGGATAGGAAGATCAAACGCAATGGGGACTCAAAGATTTTTCCAGTGGTTCCGATAAGTGGTGCTATCGTACGTCCATGCTGATGGAGACTTACACCTACGGAAGTGTAGCAGTTGTGCGAGTCCACGAAGGTCTCAACCCACGAATGATCCATGAAGTAGCAACATCATCTATTCCATCACGGCTTACGTTCACGAAGGAATAGCCTCACTCGGGGTAGATCTTCAGGAAGTAGGAGATCTCCTTGCCCTTACAAACTTCTTCGTTTAACTCCACATGAATTGGAGGCTCCCAAGCGACACCTAACCAATCTAGGAGACACCACTCTCCAAAAGGTAATAGATGTGGTATGGATGATAAAATCCTTGCTCTTTTGCTTCAAAAGATAGTCTCCGCAACACTCAATCACTCTCTCAAAGATTTGTCTCGGTAGAAGAGATTGAATGGATGGAAAGCAATTTGGGTAGGCTAGAAATCAAGATTCATATGGTTGGAGTGGAAGATCTTGATCTCAACACATGAGTAGGTCACTACTATAGAATGGTCCAACCGCGACACATCAATCAGAGACCCTTCGACAAAACAACGTGCAATCCATCAATCGCAAACAGTATAGTTCAAGATCCGCCTCCAATGACGAAAAGCGTGCGCGATGAAGGAACGAGAAAATATAGTTGCGTGTGTGATGTGTTGCATACAATTTGTTCTTATGAACTGTTTGTGATTATGGAAGATAACGGAAAGATATACGTGTGCATAGTGTGGCATACATGTTGGATCTCGGGCTCCGCAAAACCCGAAGAAGTTTGAACACGGGTGTGTGTGTGAAGATCCCCAATAGCCTCACCCCACCTAGCTCACTACTCGATGATTTCAGGGATGAGCTTGCACAATGACGAGGAACAAGATTGCACACGATGATTTACCTAGGTTCAGGCCACTGCGAAGCGCAAAACCCTACTCCTGCTTTGGTGGATTGCCTCACGAGGAGGTTTGTGGATGAACTAGTATAGTGGTGGGTTGCCTCGTGAGGGCGCTCTGGTGGACTTGCCTCTCTTCTATTGTCTCTCTGTTCTTCATCCCTCTGCACTCGTTGTCCTCTCTACGCTGCAGCCTAGCCTCTATTTAGAGTGGCCTGGGTCCTCTTCCCTTATCGTTATGGTGGGAAGGGATCCCACAATGACCAAATTTGAAGGGGGGACAGGAGTACATATTTATCTTAATGAAAGGTCGTCTTTGCCTGCAAAGTAGCTGTTGATGATGCAGAGGTGGGCTCGGTGATGACATCCATCCTGTAGGGCTCGTGGTCGTGATCTTGTTGCCCAGAATGGAAACTTTTGGGGGGCACTTTGGGAACCCGCGTATGTCCTTGCTCCCCTTGCACCAATGGGGAAATTGTATCTCCTGGCGCGTTGGTGCCTGCCTGTCCCACCTTGCGTCATCCTTGGCCTCCCAAGGCCAAGCGCCGCATAGAGATCTCCGCCGCCCCGGAGGGGGCCTGACGAGGCGTATTTGTCACATGTCTTGGTGCTGCTTTCCCTCATGAGTTCAGCGCTCTCACGAGGGCCTTGCCTTGAGTGGGGTCGCGCCAACCTTTCTTGGCCGATGAGGTGGGCCATGTCCTGCGTCGCAGGCAGGCAGGTCTGGGTACCCCTGTTCCAAGAATGCCAATAATAGCCCCTGGGCCCAAGGTGTGCTCGAGCCGGCTTCTAGGCGAAGCCGCTGAGGATAGCCCAAGGTTCCGCGGGCCCCAAACGCCTATGGGCCGGGACTGGCGTGCGTCGCGTGGTTCATGTCGGGCGCCCGGTGCCAATTCGGCAACTACCCGAATCGACAAAAGCCCAACTTCCAACAATGTGACAATATTGCCTTCCTCTTCTATGCTCCTTCTCTTACTTCCAGATCCCCGACCCTAGAAGAAACCTCACCAGATCTCTGCACCGCACCGTCTCCCTTCTTGCTTCGTTGGTCCCAGGAACTTCACGATGGCTCCCGTCCGCAAGTCCAAGCCTGAGGCCCAGAGCTCGGCCTCCGCCTCTATCTCACCAATACTCTTGGTGTGCGCCATAGCTAAGGACGGGAACCTCGCCCTGGTGCTTCCGTTGACGGCGCACGAGACCAACGAGTGGAGGTAGACCTTGATATGGGACGGCTCATCAGAGAAACAACTCCCGTCCAAGTCATCCTATACCTTCTTCCTCCATAGCGTCTTCTCTAGGCTCGTCCCGCCTTTCTCCAAGTTCTTCACTACCATCCTTGACCACTACGGGATCCAAGCTCTTCATCTCCAACCCAACTCCATCCTGCTCTTGTCCGTTTTCGCCTTCTACTGCGAGGATTTCATAGGCATGAAGGCTTCGGTGGCCCTCTTGCATCATTTCTTCAGCTTGGGCTGCATGATGGCGCTTAGCAGTTGGCGTGCGTCTCCTTCTTCATGGTCCAAAGCAGGAGCATGCTCTTGAAGGTCGGGAAGAAGGTGGAGAACTTCACCCACCAGTGGGTCTTCCTGGATCTCAAGAGCATCAACCCCCACTTGGATCTTCCGAAGGAGCTGCCGGAGAAGACCCCCGCGTGGAGCTCCGCGAAGCACTATGGCCCCCAGGCTAGGCTTGTCCTGGAGTGGATCTCTCATGATAGCAATGCCAAGAAGCTGACCGGGGGGATGGTAGTGAACGAGTTCTTGACATAGTGCCTGGCGCCCCTCCAGTCGCATTTGAGGCCCTTGTGGGACTATCGGGGCAGCGGCGACAACCTCAAGCCTTGGTCCGAACGCATGTCCCCCGAGGAGCTGAATAGGGCTGTGATGACCTAGCTCTATGGCGACCTCGGAGATTATCCCGACACCTGCGCCCTATTGTACTACTGCGACGATAAAGCCGATCTGATCGCCGTGACGCCCATCTTCGACGAACTGGGGCTCTCCCCAATTGAGGGCCCTAGTTCCTCGGTGGCGGTGTCCTCCGGCGACACCGCGGGTGGGGAGGATTCGGAGAAGACAGCGGGTGATGACCTGGAGCAAGCGTCCCCTCCGTCCTAGAGCACACTCCTGTATGGCCTTGAAGACGACAATGATGTCGGTGAAGCCTCTGCTGCAGGTTCTCTGCGTCCCGCCAAGGTCCTCAGGGGGCCGGGACCCACCTCTCGCGCCACACGGTATGCTTGCCTGGCGACCCTCAGGTAGCATGTGGCTGAGTCCCCCCCCCCCCGGTTGTGCACTGCCCGTGCCGGCAAGCCGGTCAAAGCGCCCATCTTGCCTCCGCCCGGATCACAGCTTGTGGGCGAGGCGTACGGGTCTGGGGCCGAAGTGAATTCTCCGGCTGCTACCCTTGTGGACAGTGCCCCTGCTCCCCCACACGATGGTACCCTCACGGAGAAGGGCGTGGGTGCTCCCACTGTTGTCGAGGTGTAGAGGAAGAGGAAGTGGGTTGACATTGAAGAGTGAATAATCCTGCTTATCCTTGGCCACCTACCGGTAGCTCGCGTGCTGATGATTTTTTTCCTTTGCTTGTTGACCAGGAATGCCGCCATGCTGAAGATGAGGAAGAAGAAGGCGGGCGTCAAGCCGTAGGTGCTTTCTGACGTGCCTCCCGCTCCTGTCGCCTTGCCGTTGCATGACGAGGCACCGGATGTCGCGGGTGTGGGGGCTTGCGGGGCGACCCTCCTGGTCACTGCCGTGGAGCCCCCTAAGACCCCAATGCATGTTGGTGCGGCCGCTCCTGCGCTTGGGGGTGCGTTGGCGCTGTTGCCCGGAGAGCCAACCCTGAAGAGCCAGCTGCCCGTGGACTCGTCTGCATCCACCTTATGTGTGGTTGTAGTGCAACCTCCGGTGCCTCCTACTCCTCGTGCTTCTGCCGCCCTGGGGGCGTCTCCTGTGACCCCACAAACAACTCCTCTAGACGAGGCCCTGACGCCCGCATCGCACGACCTAGGCGTCCTGGACGGCGCCTTCACCACTGTGGGTCAGGTTCGGGACGCCCTCGGCGGCGCTGACGATCACATCGTGAAGGGGCACTTGGGGCTCCTCTCCGGGTGGCTCCTGGCTGATGCCTCTGTCGTGGCGGTTTGGGGCCAAGCCAAGGCCACCGCGGCGGAGAGCGAGAAGGAGGCCACGTTAGCCAAAGCAGCCCGCGAGGCGACACTGGCCGACGCGGCATCCGCTTCCAGGCGTTGTGATGACGCGGAGGCCCGCCTGAAGGCTCTTGAGGAGGAGAAGTCCGCTCTTGCGGAGCAGCTACGTCAGCAAGAACAAGCCCTCAAGATCCGCGAGGCCAAGCTTGCCAACCAAGACTCCGCGCTTTCCAAGGTGGCGTCCAACCAAGCCACAAAGTGCGACCGCTTGGACGTGCAGGAGAAGGAAGTTGTTGCGGACAAGACTCGGCTCGACACCAGGGAGGAAGCCCTTGTTGCAGCTAAGGAGAAAAAGGCTGCGGAGATCAACGCCTTTCCCTCTGTCGAGCTCAGGCTTCGCCGAGCGCTCCACTCCCTCTACCGGGATGGGTTTATGGAGCCCCTGGTGGCTCCGGAGAGCGGCTTCGTGGGGCTCTCTTCAAAGCTCATCGAGGCGCTGGAGGGTGACGTTGTCAACGTGGAGGGAGTCTTGATGAGTGAGTGCTGCGACCTCTTTTTTGAGGCCACGACGCGCGACTTCGGCCACCTCTACATTCGCGAGCCGGGGTTTGACTTCAGCTTCATGATCTACCCGGTCTATCCCGAGATTCGCTCCACTGCTGCGGCAGCCGTGGAGGGCGTCGTGGGGGCACTGATGAAGAAGTTCACCTGCATTGCCGTTCCTCCACCTCCTGAAGCTGCAAGGGTTATCAGCGAAGAAGACGACATCAGCGACGTTGACGATGAGTTCCTCGCAGGTGGGACAAGCGGTGGCGACGGCTCCTCCTAATTCCACTTCCCTATTCCTTTCCTGCAACGTTCATCGTACCTCGCGGAGGCGTTAGACTTGTTTGCATTTGTGAAAACTTTTAATGCTTGTAATAACTGTTGAATTGTGTGGTTGCTTTCTTCGTCTTGCATCTTGCTTGCTGTGATGCTCTGCGTCGGCAGGGCTCGGTCTCGTGCATACCTCAGCCACCGTTGGGCCGTCCGGATCGCGAGGACAGTGCCAAGGGGTGAGGGGCTACATGACTAGTGAGGTCCTGAGTCGCAATGCTCAGGAGTCCCCCTTGATGTAGGAGCAGCCCTCATGAAGGGAACATGGTGAAGACGGGATTGACTTGGATATTTTGAACACCTTGAGATCTGCGTTGGTAGGGCCTGGCCCTGTGCATACCTCATTCGCCATTGGGCCGTCCGGATCACCAGGACGGTGCCAAGGGGTGAGGGGCTACATGACCAGTGAGGCTCCTGAGTCACGATGCTCTGGAGTCTCCCTTGACGTACGAGGTCTAGCGTCCTCCTTAGGGATTTTGAGCACTTTGAGCTCTGCGTTGGCAGGGCCTGGTCCCGTGCATACCCGAGCCGCCGTTGTTCCGTCCAGATCACCAGGACGGTGCCAAGGGGTGAGGGGCTACAGGACTAGTGAGGCTCCTAAGTCGTGATGCTCAGGAGTCCCCCTTGACGTATGAGTGGCTCCCATACCTTTCCTTGCCAGCTTATCCTGAGAGGGGCACATGAAGACCAGGTTTTGTAGACCTGGGAAGGTGGCGTGTACCGGGCTTGGCCCGGTAATAGCCCCCGTGCAGCCCCCTCACGCGAACATCCCAAGGGAATGCAGTGAGACGGGGCCGCGAGGAGCCTTCCTGAGATTGGATGCAGCCGCGGGGGCGCCCTAAGTTGTTTATCCCCAGCGTGGAATGTAGGGCTTCCACATTGCATGGACATGGTCATTGGATGACCGTGTCGTCCGCCAGCACAGAGCATGGGGCTTCCACTTGGGCATGGGAATGGGGGGCCTCGGCTCCTGAGCCCCCCGGGCATGTATAGCCCATTAAGTTCGTATGCGTGGCTTGCTTGGTAGAACCGGGAGGTGTATCTAGGCACTCGTGAGGGTACTTTGGCCTCGCGAGGCCCTACCTCAAAGGCGGTTTGCGCCTAAGTCTTCCTGTAGAGAGCGCTGTCCAAGGTCCTGTAAATTTTGAGAAATTGTTGCCGAATGCATTTCCAGGGGGCATCACATGAGAAGGCCAAACACCAGTGATCCCAGGAGGTGACGTAAACGGGGCCGGCCCATGAGACAGAGCTCATCCACTGGATGAACACTAAAGGGACGGACCCGAGCCCAGACGCCGTGCCCAGACTTCTCATGCGACAACTCCGAGGATAAAACACCCGGCGCACGGCTTCTTTGACGGCAAAACCGACTGAGGTTGTAGGAACCGTGTCGCGCGCCCTGACTCACCCACTCCTGATTAGCTCACGCAAGGACAAAGCACCAAGGGCCACGGGAGTTTGTCATCGTTTCCTCATGATAGATGCCATGGGGTGGCTTATCGAGAGTGGTTGGGGCTGAAGGACGCCAACGGGCTTCGGAAATGGGATTAGGCACAAGGGGTGGGGGACACATGATGTACCCCAGGTTCGGGGCCCTCCGTGGGAGGTAACACCCCTAGTCCTGCTGGTCTAGTTAGATGGTGGATGATATTACAATGGTGCTCCTTGAGCTACTGTCAAGAGGAGGAAGAAAGAGTAGTTGGCTCCTCTTCCCTTGCTACGTGAGAGTGTGAGGTGGGGGAGATCCCTTCGTGCTTTCTTTTCCGGTGCATGGGGACCTCGGGGTGGGGGAGTTATAGGCCAATGCCCTACTATATTCCTAAGGTACTAAAAGGGGGGACCCGGATGGCAGCCTCTCTAGCCGGCTAGGGGGGCCACCGACTGCGCTGTCTCGTCGCCCGTTGGGCCCACCGGATGCGTGGTCCCATCGCTAACTGGGGCCCGCTAGCCGGCTCTCCGATTGGCACGTGCCCACCTACCGCAGCATGAGCTGCGTCGCCCTGCGTCATCTAGAACATGTCGGCCGAAGTCAGCGGTACGGCCGGCTGCGCTGTAGCCATGCCGGGGTAGGTAATGGAGTAGACGGTAGCGTGGCGACCGCCCGAACTATAGGCATGCGTCCCGTGCGTCAGCGGTTGCAGTAGCCATGCCGGAGTCCATTGTGGGGGTCGCATCCTATCGGTGTACTTGGTTGCAGTGAGGGGGGACGGGTGCCTGCCCGTTCAAAAGTTAGCGGAAGGGCTGGCCACAGTGCAGCCTACGGCAGGCTGGCCAGGGGTGGAGCGGCTGGCTCCCGACCAGCCAGCCATGGGCCCGCCGGCAGCGGGCCTGCCGGTTGTCCGCTAGTCGGCCTTGGTCCAGTCGGCCATGGGTTCGCCGGCAGCACGCCAACCGGTCGTTGATCAGCCGTCCGTATGGTTTTTTCAAAAGGGGTGAGGACTCCCTAGTCTTGGCCTACCTAGGGGTAATAACCCCATTAGAGATGATGTGCACGGGGCTGGCCCGCGAGACAGAGCTCGACCGCTTGGATTTATCAATGCCGCGGTCGAAGGCAGGATCATGAGGGTGTGGCGACATTCATGGCCGCGAAGCACCATGCAGGCGGGATGAAATGTTAGGAAATAGATCATATGCATGAAAGGTACCGAAATATGCATAAATGGGGTGACTACAGGGGTGTGCCCTGATCGCCTGAGGATAATGCAGCCCGGCGGGCGCCCTCAAATGGAGAAAACCAAAAAGTTACCTCGCATGAACCAAAAATTCACCTGGCGTCCATGCCGCTGAAGAGTCAAAGCGGTCGACGCAGCCTGACCTTGTGTCTCCATGAACGTGACCCTCGTGAACCCGTCGCCTCCCAGGGCTCGTGACCCCCGCTCGGTCCGGGCACCTCCTCCAACTCCTCACTGCGCCTCGCCCGGTAAGGCATGGGCATGGCCTCGGAAAGGCACTGGAACGTGGCGCCCCCGTTTGCCAAGACAAAAGGCATGAAAACGTAGTTGCACGGGTAGACCTCGCCACGTTCGGCATGCGTCGGCCAAAAGACGTCCTGGGACACGGCCCTGTTGATCGTGAGCGCGCTGACGCAAACGTGCAGCTTGACGACTGGCCGATGATGGTGGCTGCACTTGGTGGTGCATGGAAGCTCCCGCCTCGCGTGGCCTATGCTTCATGAAGCTCCTTGATCGCACTGGTGACGAATTCTCATGAGCTCTACGCCTCACGCTGTGCTCCCGGCTTGGATAGACGCGCATCAGAACACGCCTCTAGGTTGTGCTCAGACACCTCCCTCATCTGACCGGTCAGGTCAGTAGCTTCTAAGATGGAAGCCCCCGAGCCCGACCCAAGGGGGATGCCGAGCGCGCCTTCCTAGGCGATGGAGGGATGGGCCTTGGCCCTGGGCGCTAAGCCTGAGGCGCCGTCCTTGGAGGTTTTAGCTCCCTAGCGTCCTACAGGGAGGAGCTGCTTCTTCTTCTTGGGGACATCCTCGCAAGGCAGGGCATCTCCTTCATCGTCTGAGTGCTCGGCTGCTACGGCTTGGTAGGCACGCTCGAGGGAGCAAACGGCATCCTTCTCATCGCAGGCAACGATGATGACACCACCACTCCCCGGCATCTTGTGGACGTTGTAGCCATGATGAGTCACCGCCATGAAGTTGGCAAGGGCTGGGTACGCAAGGATCGCGTTGTATGGGAGGTGGATGTGGACGACATCGAAGACATTGATCGCGGTGTGGTAGTTCTTACACCTGCCGAAGGTGACAGGCAGGCGCACTTGCCCAATGGGGACCATGGACCCGTCAGTGACTCCAGAGAAAGGTTTAGTTGGCATGAGATGGTCGTATGACACCTAGAGCATCTCGAAGGTATCAATTGAGAGCTCATTGAGCCCCGCCCCATTGTCGATGAGGGTCTTGGTGACGATGACATTGCTGATGGTCAGCATGCACAGCATGGGGAGCGTGCCTGCCATGGCAAAGCACCTGAGCTGATCCCTCGAGTCGAAGGTGATTGCGGTCTGAGACCACTTGAGGGGGCACATGGCTTCGGGCTTCGGGAGAGTTGCATTCACCTCTCAAGAGAACTACTTGAAGATGCGGTTTGATGTTGGGGCATGGGCGCTGCCCAGGATATAGGCTATCGCCCTGACCTCCTAGAAGCCCCCATCCCTGTCGTCTCGCGTGTCCTCTTCCTTCCTCCTGGGTGGTGGCGGTAGTGGGGTAGGATGACCTCACGAGGGCGGGCCTCACGAGGCTGGCCATGGCGTGACCCCTTCGGAGGGTTGTCGCGCTAGTGGTCCTCCCGAGCTTGATCGCGCCAGTGGTCTTCCCGAGGCCCGGCTCGACACTCCTGGCGTGGCTCCCAATTGTCCAAACGGCCTCTGTCGCGGCCTCCATCGTGTCTGAAGCCATGGTCACTATGTCCAGGGCGCCGGCCGAAGTGCTTGTCACAGACCAGCTTGAGCTCCTAGCAATCGATGGTGTTGTGGTTGTTGGTGCTATGGAAGATGCAGGACGGTCGCCCTCCTGCGGGGGGTTCCTCATCTCGGCCATGCTTCGCCTTAGGCTCGACCGCAAGCACCGTAGGAGCCTTGTGCTTCGCCTCCTTGGCCTTGGTCTTCTTGTCCTACGGCTTTGCCTCCGGAAGCTTGTGAAGCGAGAGGAGGCCCTCATCGGCCTTGGCGCACTTGTTCGCCGGTTTGAACATCTCCAGGGCTAAGCACAGTTCATCGTTGATGGGGAGCTCCTCCTTCATCCTGAGTTCCCTGAGATCATCAGTGAACGCGGAGATGATGTCCTCATCCGATGCCCTCGGGATCTTAAGGCGGGTGGTCATGAAGCATTGTATGAACTTGTGCAGGGTCTCTCCCTCCTGCTGCTTCACAAGTCACAGGTCGTTCACGGTGAGCGTGCGGACGCGGGTACCTTGGAAGTTGGCGACGAAGCGCTTGCGCAGGTCATCCCAGGAGGTGATGGACCCCTCCGGGAGATTAAGGAGCCAGGAGAGCATGCCTCCCTTGAGTGCCATGGGAAACCAACTCGCCATGACCTTGTTGTCTCCACCAGGCGCATGGATGCTCGGCGAGTAGAGTTGTAGGAACTTAGCAGGATCTGGGGTGCCATCGTAGCGAGGGGGTAGGTCAGGCTTGAACTTGCAGGGCCACACGGCCGGGTGGAGCTCCGGACTGAGGGCGCAGCACCCCACCGGACCATTAATTCTCGGGCGCACAGGAGGGACCCGGTTTTGCCGCTCCTGAGGGGCCGCTTCCAGGGGTGCTCGGTCACAGCGCTGGTTCAACGGCATGGGGAGTGCACACGCGTCGATGCGCAACCGTGGCACCACTTGGCAGCTTACTTCATCTTTTGCCCGTTCCCTCGGCTCGCGGGGTTGGTCGCGCGGGCGTGCTTCATGCCTGGCTCAGGGTCAACATCGTGCTATGGAGGAGGCGGCGGTGCATCATGGGACATGTCGTCTACCAGAGCGGGTTGGGGCCATAGCGAGTAGGAGAGCGTCGAAGCGTCGGCGGCGACACTAACGAGCTCGACGATGTGCCCGAGCCAGTCGTCATGGCGTTCGGGGGTAGAGAGGTAGCGTAGCAGCTCGCGTGCCATGTCGTGCACGCTAGTCCCATGTGCCAACCCAGGACGAGCGTGGGAGGACGACCCGGTAGCTGGAACGATCTACACAGTGGTGGTGCGGCCGTCACGCTGCATGGTGACTGGCTGGGAGGAGTCCTGTTGTTCTTGGGCCTCCGGGCCCATGGCGGTGTTGGCGGTGTTGACCATAGGAGAGGCGGACCGGCATGCGGTGGTGCGGCCCACGGGCGCCGTCTCGGCGATGCGGGCAGCTCGGTGCTTGGTGCGGGCCCGGTGAAAGTCAGACATCGGACCGGCGAGGCGGAGAAAGAGCATGGCTTGAGGAAGACTTCAACACACCCCCTACCTGCCCCGCCAAATGTCAGATCTCGAGCTCCACAAAACTCGAAGAAGTTTGAACACAGGGGTGTGTGCAAAGATCCCCAACAGCCTTACCCCAGCTAGCTCACTACTCAATGATTTGAACGACGAACTCGCACGATGACGAGGAAGAAGATTGCATACGATGATTTACCAAAGTTCGGGGCGTTGCGAAGCGTAAAACCCAACTCCTTCTTTGGTAGATTGCCTCATGAGGAGGTTTGTGGATGAACTAGTACAATGGTGGATTGCCTCGTGACGACGCTCTGGTGGACTTGCCTCTCTTCTTTTGTCTCTCTATATTCTTCGTCCCTTTGCTCTCGTTGTCCTCTCTATGATGCGGCCTAGCCTCTATTTACTGTGGTCCGGGTCCTCTTCCCTTATCATTATGGAGGGAAGGGATCCCACAATAGTCAAATTTGAAGGTGGGCACGAGTACATCTTTATCCTGACAAAAGGTGGTCTTTGCCTGCAAAGTAGTTGTTGATGATGTGGAGGTGGGCTTGGTAATGACATCTGTCCTGCATGGCTCGTGGTCATGGTCTTGTTTTAACCGGAATGGAAACCTTTGGGGGTGCTTTGGAACCAGCGTACGTCCTTGATCCCTTTGCACCAAAGGGGAAACTGTACCACCTGGCGCGATGGTGTCTGCATGTCCCACCTTGCGTCATCCTTGGCCTCTTGAGGCCAAGTGCCACATAGAGATCTCCGCCGCTCCAAAGGGGGCCCGAGGAGGCCTATCCCTCACAGGTCTTGGTGCTGCTTTCCCTCGCAAGCTTAGGGATATCACGAGGGCCTTTTCTTGAATGGGGTTGCGCGAACCATGCTTGGCTGACAAGGTGGGCCATGCCCTGGGCCGCAACCAGGTAGGTCTGGGTACCCCCGTTCCTAGAACGCCGACAATACAGTTCACTCGGACAAACTGTTTGCGTTGACCCAGTAGAAAACAAATGAGTTAGCCTAAGAAGGCGTGTGTGATACCCGGCAAATAGTTCATTCATCAGAATTGTGTGTGAAGACCAATAATAACCCAAACGGTTCATCCTGACAACCGTTTGTCTTGTGGGTACCGAGAAACAGTTCATTCATCAGACATGTGTGGGAAGACCAATAATAACCCAACCGATTCATTCTGACTACATGTGTGTGTTGTGGGCACACGATTGCTGCTAATAATTGTATGAGATGTGATTTGCTCTGTTTGTACAACATCTATGTGCTCTGTCTACAGAACACCAACATTATTGTTGCATAACCAACTTGAACATACAGTTCCATAAGTCACTACCCAACACATGTGCATTCCTCAATATAAATTTACAAGAAGTAGATGATCGCCAAATCATACTGTTCTTCTGGTGACGGTTGCCGACACTGTTGCTCTTCTTGTGGCTATTCCTCACCGTCTACAAGAAGGAGGCACTTCCTCATGTCAGTGATCCTCCTCTACATCTCGTAGCTAGTGTACGTGTCCTTGGTCGCGTACTTGATGTGTTCTTCATCCAGTTCGTCCACCCAGGCCGCGTGCGAGGCAGTCTTGTCCTTGCGGCACTCAGCCTTCATGTCTCTGTAGTAGGGGTTGATGATGGATGCGGGGAGGTCAACCAGGGAGTCCTTCGGCTTCTTCTCGCCCCCAGACCCTGTACTGACCTTGGATGTTGACAAGCTTCTGGCAGGATAAATCTAAAGTCTGGAGCACCTATAGATTGTTGGTGGTGTCCACCATTGCGAACCTATAGTCGGGGCTGTTGACAAACCTGGCAAAACGCTCGCAAGGCCTTGTGTCCAGGCAGTAGTGGTAGATGAGCACGTGATGGCACATGCACAACTGGGCGATGGCAACCTTATGATCATGCCCGGCATGACCGCCGGTATACTCGAGGTCGAAGCCGGCCACTTTGTACTTGTCATCCTTAGCAAGCAGTTGCTCCAACGTGTTGATGGAGTTCACCACCATGACCATGACCATCTGCGTACTTGTCATTTCTCCCACCTCCGTCCGGTCTTGTCACCGGGTTGCCGCAAGTGGATTCTGATGCACGCTTTGGGAGCACGCAAGTTTCCCACCCGGCGCGCCGAAATGCCCATTCCCGCGATGATTTAGGAGTGCAAAACGTTTCTTTTGGGCTTCCCGTTCACACGAAACCATGCAGGAACATGCGCAAGCTTCCCGTTCCCATGCATGAACGCGTGCAAGCTTCCAGTTCCCGCGCATGAACACCCGCAAGCTTCCCGCCCGGCTCGCCTTGGCTGCCTGCTTTATAAACCCTCACGACCAGACTCTCCACATTGCATTCATCCCCTCCCTGCCCGTAGCTTCCCAAGTTTGCTTCTCCCCCAATCGCCAATGGCATCTGTCGTGGTTTTGTCACGGCAGATGTCCTAGGACTTAGGTTCGAGGCCATCGCTAAGGTGGTGGACTCAAAGGGGTTGAACCGGACGAGAGAGACGAGTTTACCCAGGTTCGGTACCTCGAAAAGAGGTAAAAGCCTACGTCCTTCTTTGTGTTGTATTGATGGAGTATCGATTACAAGGGAGCGGGTTCACTTGACCTAGCTATCGATCAATTGTCTTCTATCCTAAGTCATCGCAGGGTCTCGCCTTTATATAGGTAGGTCGAGGACCTGGGGTTACAAGAGTCCAAACTGACTTACACAAGGTGTTTGATCGTGTCTCTAAGCCGCCTTGCCTTCTTGGGCAAGCCGTCTCCCGGACGGCTTTACACGACCGGGTCTGGCACCATCTTCCGTCTCTAGGCCTCCTCTTGGCCCATCTTGTAAGTCGCCATGTAGTCTTGTCTTCAATCCTCAGGCCCACATTAAGGGTCTTGATTATGAGCCACCAAGCGTGACTTGGCCCCTCCTGGGCAGGTCTCGCCATGGGGTTATATCCCCAACATTAGGCCCCAGATTGATTTGAACCTGTTCATGTCAATCTTCAGGCCATTCGGCAGCGAGTCTCAAAAACTTACTCACCTGAAAATAAACCTTTAACCCGTCGTGACATCACGTTGGATATATTCAAAAAATATTCCGTGTCATCACAATAGATCGTCTCATTAATCGGTCGTTCTGAAAATGAAGGCGTCTCTTTTGGTCAAATAATCATTATGCCTCCTCGATTCCCACGCAGACTGTTGTTGTCCCATCTCATAATAGGCAAGGGAGGGGTCCCATTTATTTTCTCCTCCCCACAGCCACCATCTCTCTTCATCTTCTTCCTCCAGTGCTCGTGCAACCGAAGCTCCACCGCCATTGTCAATCTTCTTCGTCTTCACCGACCCAGGCCGCTACATCAACCTGATTGGACCAGAACTCATCGGCATTTTGGCCATCTCCTCTGCGCTCGTCAGGTTAGTTCCTCTCTCCTTCTTAGATACGCATTAGCCTGCCGTCGTCCCTCTGCATTCGCCGCTACTCGCTATAGTAGTCATTGAAGATCAATAGATAGAATACCTTTCGGGTCTCCAAACATCACGCCTCCGACGTAGAACTATGTTTAGCATGTATCTCCACTCGTCGTAGATCATAAAACTGGATAGATCCCTGCGCACGAACCGTCTATTCTTCCGTCCCCCATTTAGGTTTAGAATATTTCTTATTTTATTCTCACCCGTAGATCTTGCTGTAGTTGTAGTTGTCAACAGAACATGTTTGTCAACACTTCACGAAAAAATTCGGCGCTAGTTGTCTCTTTAACCCGCCATCGTACCGTCGGCTCATGTACCAACCATTTTTACTTGCCTTGGTCTCACAACATATGGTGGCTTAAAAAACCAGCTTAACCCGCTGAGCATAATTTCCATCTTAGTTTTGCTCCACTTACTGCTAGGTTTTACTTGACCCGTCATGATCTTGCGCTTTCTTATAGTTTTTAACCCGCCACCATGGACAAAGCCCCCACTTCGTGTGACTGGGTCGCCTCCGGGGTTACCGAAGCATCCTTCAAGGAGTTCAAGACTATGGGAGTCATGTTGGCTAAGGATATCATTCATTGGTGGGCTCTTGGAAAAGAAGTCAGACTCGTGCCTTTGGAAGGAGAAGTAGTTGTGTTCACGGATCATCTTCTCCGCGGCTTCTTGCCGCCCGGGTCAAAATTCTTCCGAGACGCTTTGAAATTATACAAGCTTCATCCTCAAGATATTTTTTCCAATTCCATCACCAACTTATGTCAATTTCAAGTCCTCTACAAAGTTTACCTGCAGGAGGAACCCATAGTGAACCTCGTTAAGGTTTTCTTCTATCTGAACCGCCAGAGTGAACTAGTAGCCGAGCCGAGTCTTGAGCTTGGAGGGGCATCAATCCAAAGGCGGAGGGATATAGCTTTCCATGTAGCTGTTCTGCCCAGTCATCCCAAATACTAGAACCGGGCCTGGTTTTATTGCAAGGACACCTCTCCGGCTAAGGAGAATCCACTTCCGGGTTATCGTCCAACCCGCTTTGCACCAACACTGAGCTGCCTAAACTGATGAGCGCGGCGGAGCGTGTTAAGTATGCTCCAGCTTTCTTGAAGATTTCAGCCCTACTGGCTAATGGACTCACCGGCGTGGACTTGACCCGTTGTTGGGTTCGCTGGAGGATCATGCCGCTGAGCCGGCGTGACAGGTTGATGTGCGAATATTCCGGTGAAACGAGCGATCCGATGCGCTTCAACCGAACACCTTTGAATGAAAAGGACCTTAACACCATCGTAAAGTCGCTGCTTGGAGAGCCTCAAGCTGCGTGTAACCAGACCGGGTTAAAGCTGTTCTGTATTCTTAACCCGACTCCAGAGGTAAAGATCCTTTGAAGAAACTGTTTGTTTGTAACCTCTCAATCTTGTGATTCATACTCTCTCTGACCCTTCTCTGACTCATATATAGGAAAAATCCAATTTTTGGAAGAAGAAGTTTACCCCCGCTCCCAAAAAGAAGGCGAAGACAAACAAGACCCGTACTACAGGTACTATGGGTACGACGAGTCGTAGGACGAAACAATCTGATGCTGAATTGCTCCAACTTGACGAGTCATAGGTAGAACTTGACTCCCTTGGTGTCCTCTTTATGCAAGTCCTTGAAGCTGATTATTCTCAGGAGGAAGCATAGACAAGCCACACTTAAGATGAAACCAGACGCCACACCCGGAGCACCGGCTCTGAAGATCTCATGGCCAGCTTAACAAATGATCCGGCTCCTAGGAAATGACGCATTGAGGTACTCCTTCA
Organism: Hordeum marinum; assembly: GCA_022496015.1. NCBI lineage: Eukaryota > Viridiplantae > Streptophyta > Magnoliopsida > Poales > Poaceae > Hordeum > Hordeum marinum. The sequence goes on along the minus strand of CM039673.1, from coordinate 363,915,557 downwards.
ACTAAATCCTTTGTTTGTATATTGTTCTTGTACTGTAACTTACTTTGTTTTCACAATATTAACCTTTCAGGAATCGCCCCCTTCTTCTGGCAACTCAACCGCCTCTAAACTGCCTCCTCTTAAAATCAACCCAGAGTACATACTCTTATACTCCATAGCATATACTAATACTCTTTATCCTTAGTTCTGTTTGGAAAATGACATCTTTTCCTACAGGGCTCAAGACAAACGAAGGAAAGTGAGTGGGTCATCCGTCACTCTTGTCACCCAAGAGCCGGAGAACCCCAAGCCGGATTCGCCTGAAGCTCACATTGAGCCCTCTGAGGCTGACAAAGGCGCCCCTAAGGACGTTCCTCCACATACTGAGCCGGATGACTTTGATATGTCGGCTCCGGAGGCTCCTCTGGAAGTCGATCCTAAGCCGCCCAGTCCTTTACCAACAATCAAAGACGTAACTCCTCAAGAAGAAGTTACTGTCACTAGGACGGGTTACAATTCTTTGGCTCCTTCTGATGTGCTAGCAAAACATCTTAGAAAGGACGAGGCTCCCTCACCAGAGAGGGAGAAGAATGATTTTGAGTTCCCTAGCTTGGAGATGCTGACTCCTGACGAATTACATGTTGGTTACCTGAACCGTCTCTCCACAAGCCGGAATATGGAGACCAAACTTGTCGGATTGATGAAGAGAAAATATGAGGTTCTTCTTCTACTTTTCCTTTCCATATATCCTTATGTAGCCCCCAAGATCCGGTTTAGTGTTGAAAATAGTAGACCGTGTCTTCAGCTTTTCATATGTTGTGAATAGATTGTCATGTAGCCCCCAAGTAACGGGTTATTATATCAAATAATGAGCTTGTACTTCATTTAGAATAGGATCCAACCGTAGCCCCCACGTTCGGGTCATTATGCAAATGATGAACCAAAGCTTTATTGCTTAGATGCGCGAAGTGTAACCTCCATGTCCGGGTCATTATGGAAATGATGAGCCAAAGATTTACTGCTTAGAAGAGCCAAGTGTAGCCTCCAAGTCTGGGTCATTATCGAAATGATGAGCCGGAACTTATTATTGAAAAAGCGCCAACTGTAGCCTCCAAGCGCGGGTGTATCTTCCTGAAGATGACCCGAGGCTTCCAGATTTTGCAGTCATTAAGTGAAAGAAGAGTCATCATCCCCCAAGTGTCAAGTATATTGCTTGCAATCTACTTGAGACTTGTAATATTGTTGCTTCATCACCTCTAAATACCAATTGTGTCACCTTAGCAGCTTGGAAAAGAACTTATGAAGCTTGTTTGTGCTATGCAGGAAGCTTTGAACAGGGCCGAGTCTGACCTGACTGGCCTTAGAGAAAATTTGAATTCACAATAGATTGCCCGCTCTCAGGCGGAAGAGAAATGGCGGCTCTCTATCATAGAGCTTGAAAAGGTTAAGGCGGATTTTGAAGCTTTCAAAAATCCGTTGAGACTGAACAAGCCGCCCTGACTAAGCGTGCGGAAGACACTGAGACAAAATTAAAGCCTGTGAAGAGCTAGCCATTCTCAAGCGTCATATATCTCCGATGACTGCTCCCATCTTTGGAAAAACACCTTAGCTTGCTGAAAAGCTCTCCAGGTGGTTTACAACATCTGATTTTCTTTGCAGGCCAGAGAAGCCGCCAGCTTTCCTCCAACAGCTTGCTGAAGCTAAAAGCAATATATAGTCTGACGAAACAGCTGTACTGCGGGACCCTTTGTACTATAAAATTTGTGCTGACTGAAAAAGGTATCCCCAAGTTCATGAAGGGGGTGATAGAAGTCCTCTCCACCATCCAAAGAAAACTAAAGAATTAAAAAGATCAGCCGCCCGTAAGGGCGCAATGGCCGCGTTAAGTCGGTCATTGGCCTTCGCTCGTGAGCTTACTACTAAAGAGATGATGGATGGCTTCCCTTCACAAAAGGATGACAACTCAGAATTTACTTAAGAAGACTATGCCCAATGCATTAAGGCTTCATGAGTACTTGCGTCTACTCTCGTCACCGAAATTGACTTGTCTTCATACCAGGCGGCTTATGACGAGACCAACAAACGAGTGTGAGGGTCAACTTTTGAAGCCAGAGACCTGATTCTTGTATGTCATAAGCACCTCTTTGCTCCTAACATTGACCCGTCTCCCATCTTTGATGATGAATCTCGGTTTCAAGCCTTAAGAAACTGCAACCGGGATGTGGACAACCTTAAGATCAAAGAAACCAAAGACCCGACGCAGGATGACCCGAGGGCGAGTTAAACAAGTTGTCCCTGAATGAAGGTAACCCGGCTCGGCTGATCTATCGGGTTATAATTGACTTAAAAACTTTAAATTCACATATTTTGGGGCTCTTCAAGAGCTTTTTAATAGTCGTAGCTAAAACTTGATTGCCTTTGTCGTGCCATCGCACATATTTTGGAGTTTAAATTGCTTTATCTGGTTATCCGTCCTTCTTTCTAGCTATGATCATCTTTCTGCATGCTTGATGGCGGCTTATCATAAAAGACAAGGCCTGCAAAAACAAACAAGACAGAGAATATATTCTCCATCCATTTTAAGGTGGCTTTAAAGGCACAACCCAATGATGTTAATTCTCTTTCTTGATAATCTTGCTTTTCACTTTTCCTTTTCAAAAAAATTAGGCATGATTACCCAAACCTCATATCTCGGCTCTCCCATGGCACAAATTCGTCGTTTAACCATAACAAGTGCAGGTTCTTCAAAAAGGTTGACTGTTAAGAGTACAACGAGCCATATACTGGAGAGGCTACAGGAGGGCATGAGTACCCCCAGACCCATAAGACGGCTCTCACGTGACATAAATCCGTCGTTTTAACCTTAAATAGTTGAGGGTCTTTAAAAAGATTGACTGAATAATAGTACGAACGGGCCACAAGGCGGAGAGACTGTAGCAAATAGGTGAGTTTATCCTTGCTTTCCGTAAGCCGGCCCTCACGTGACATAAGCCGCCGTTTTAACCTTAACCAGTACGGTGTCTCATGGGAAGATTGACTGTCAAGTACTTTGATCAGCTCAGGGTCTTTAAGTCCAGATTAATGGGTAAGAGTTCGGCGGGTCACCTGGCGGAGTGGCATCATGCATACAGGAAGGTTTAACCCGGTCAGGCAATGGCTGAAAAACTGGTCAAGAGGGTGTGGAAGATAAACCCAGTGGGTAGGAAGCCCCCAAATGACCTTGTTGAAGTAACAACTTTCTTGCACAATCTTTTTGCACGAGACACGGCAAAGTCCCTGAACTGTGGGGATGCCGACTTTATTATATTGAAAAGGGTAGATACAATGATAGATGTATGTACATTGATGAGAGTCAATGACTCATGTGTAGTAAGGCCGAAGATGGGCAATATTCCATGACCTATTGGTCTCCTACCCATAGGTGCATGACTCATTGCTTTCCCGTACATCAATGAGGTAATATGACCCGTTATTGAGATTTATGGTGATTACGAAAGGTCCTTCCCAAGGGGAGATAACTTAGGCATATGTGTTTGATCTTGAATCAGTCGTAACACCAAGTCGCCTTCTTGAAACGTCCTGGTCTTAAGTCTACCGCTATGATAGCGACGCAGGTCTTGCTGGTAAATCTCCGATCGTGCTGCTAAAAGATCCCGCTTTTCCTCCAAAGAATCTAGTGCATCCTGACGCGTTGTCTCGTTTTCAGCTTCAACGTAAGCCGCCACTCTAGGCGATTCATGACGAATATCACTTGGGAGAACGGCTTTCGCACCATAAACCATGAAGAAAGGCATGTAGCCTATTGATCTATTGGGGGTAGTTCGGATACTCCAAATAACTGATGGTAACTCCACCACCCAACAAAATAGCGTTCTCTCTAGAGGAACCATAAGCCGGGGTTTTATTCCTCTCAAGATCTCTTGATTGGCATGTTCCGTCTAACCATTGGACTATGGATGAAGAACAGCAAAAACATCAAACCGGATGTGTTCACTTTCACAAAATGCTTTCATAGCCCCCTTGAATAAATTTGTTCCATTCATGATGATACTGTGAGGGTAACCAAAATGATAGATCAACTTCTTGACAAATTGAACCATCGTGGCTGCATCACACTTGCTAACCGGCTCTGCCTCGACCCATTTGGTAAACATGTCAATCGCCACCAAAAGGTTGGTCTTCTTATCTTTGGATCTCTTGAAAGGTCCAACCATATCAAGCCCCCAGACCGCAAATGGCCAGGTTACTGGAATCATCCGAAATTATTGAGTTGGCCGTGAGCATGTCGTCCAAATTTCTGACATCCATCACACTTGGTGACCAAGTCCTCTGCATCCTTGTGAGCCTCCAACTAGAAGAAATCGTGTCGAAAAAGCTTTTGCCACCAAAGACTTTGAGCCGGTGTGATGACCGCAGTCATCAGCGTGTATTCACTTAGAATCTCCTTACCCTCTTCGGGGAGATGCGACGCTGAAAAATACCGGTTACGTTGCATTGATGCAACTCGTCATTAATGATAGTCATAGACTTAGACTGCCTCATGATCTACCTCGCCAAGGTCTCGTCCTCGGGTAACTCATCGCGAGTTAGATACGCCAGATAAGGTAGCGTCCAATCAGGAATAGCATGTAGAGTTGCCACCAACTGTCCTTCAGGGTCTGGTATAGCCAGATCCTCCTATGAACGTAATTCAACAGAGGGGTGATGCAACATGTCCAAAAAGATGTTAGGCAGCACCGGCTTATGCTGAGAGCCCAGCCTAGATAATGCATCAACCGCCTTGTTCTTTCGAAAGGTCAATATGATCCACCTGATACCTTTGAAGTGGCCAGCGATGATATCCACCGCCTGGCGATAAGCCGCCATCCGTGGGTCCTTGGAATACCACATGCCTGAAACTTGTCGAGCCATGAGGTCTGAGTCATCGAGGCACCTCACCCGGCTCAGATTCATCTCCTTAGCCACACGAAGCCCGTGTAGCAAAGCTTCATACTCAGCTGCATTCTTAGTACAAGGAAAAATTAACCTTAACATATAACAAAACTTGTGACCTCTAGGGGAATTTAAGACAACCCCAGCCCCCGATCCTTCCAATTTCCTGGATCCGTCAAAGTGAATTGTCGAGTATGTGTTGTCCGGCTTCTCCTCGAGCGATTGACTCTCTGTCCAATCATTTATGAAATCCACCAAGGCTTGAGACTTGACAGCCATACGAGGCACATGCTTTAAATTAAGGGGCCCAAGTTCTAGTGCCCACTTAGCAATCCTGCCAGTACCTTCTCTATTTTGGATGATATCTCCCAAAGGGGCAGAGCTAACCACTGTGATCTGGTGTCCAAGGAAATAATGCTTCAACTTGCGGTTTGCCATGAACACCCCATAGATCAATTTCAGCCAGTGCGGGTATCTTTGTTTGGATCTATCAAGACCTCATTGACATAGTAAACCGGACTCTGGACTGGATACTCCTTCCCTGCTTCTTTTCGCTCCACCACAACCGCAACATTGACTGCCCTATTTTTAGCCTCTATGTATAAGAGCAAAGGTTCTTTCTCAGCCGGAGCAGCCAAGACCGGCGGCTCAGCCAACTGACTCTTGAGCGCCTCAAGCTACTCGTCTACAGCCTTACTCCAGGCAAAGGCATCCGTCTTTTTCATCATCTGATATAAGGGAATAGCTTTCTCGCCAAGGCGGCTGATGAAGCGGCTTAAAGCGGCAATGCGACCCGCCAAGTGCTACACATCGTTAATGCTCACCGGCTTAGACAAAGAAGTGATGGCCTTTATCTTGTCCGGGTTAGCCTCAATACGTCGCTTTGAGACTAAGAAACCCAAAAGCTTGCCTGCGGGAACACCAAAAACACACTTAGCCGAGTTAAGCATCATCTTGTAGATCCGTAAGTTGTCAAACGTCTCCTTCAGGTCATCAAGTAGAGTCTCCTTCTTCCTTGACTTAACCACAATATCATCCACATGAGCATGAACATTGCGCCCAATCTAACTATGAAGGCAATTTTCCACACGGCATTGATAAGTCGCCTGCGCACTTTTAAGCCCAAAAGGCATAGACACATAGCAGAAAGCCCCACAAGGTGTTATAAATGATGTCTTCTCTTGGTCCTTAACTGCCCTTGATTTGATGATAACCTGAATAAGCGTCCCGAAAGCATAAGCTCTCGCAAACCGCCGCTGCATCAATAATTAGGTCGATACAGGGGGGAGCAAACGGGTCAACTGGACATGCCTTGTTAAGATATGTGTAATCCACACACATACGCCACGTGTCATTCTTTTTAAGCACAAGCACGAGATTAGCCAACCACTCCGGGTGAAAAAACCTCAACGATGAACCCTGCTACCAAGAACCAGGCCACCTCTTCTCCAATTGCTTTACACCGCTCTTCGTTGAAGCGACGAAGGAACTATTTAATTGGTTTAAACTTGGGATCCACATTAAGGTGGTGCTTAGCAAACTCTGTTGGTACACCCGACATGTCACAAGTTTTCCATCCAAAGATGTCCCCATTCTCACGGATGAAATTGATGAGCGCGCTTTCCTATGCGGGGTCCATGTTAGCCCCAATAGTGAACTGCTTCAACGAGTCGCACGGAGAAAAGTCCACCATCTTTGTATCCTCCGCCAAAAATTTAAGGGGCGGCTCAGACACTATGTTGGGCTTCTTCAACGGAGTCATATCTGCCGGGTCAATATTATCTTTGTAAAATTTGAGCTCCGCCTCAGCACAGCTTGATTCCGCATAGGCAGCGTCGCCTTCTTCACATTCAAGAGCCACCTTCCGGGCATCATGCACCATTATTGTCCCCTTGAGAGTCGGCATCTTGAGCTGCAAGTAGACATAACAGGGCATGGCCATAAACTTTGCAAAAGTCGGTCGGCCAAACAAGGCGTGATATGGGATCTTAATTTTCACCACCTCAAACCACAAAGTCTCCACCATGTAGTTGTAGTGATCTCCGAATGCCACCTCGAGGGCAATCTTGCCCACGGATAAGTCGACTTACCTGACACGACACCGTGAAAAACTATTGATGACAGCTTAAGGGCCATGCGAGTTAGCTCCATCCGGTGAAAAGTGTCATAGTACACGATGTTGATGCTACTGCCACCATCCATCAGTACCTTTATGAACTTATAACCTCCAACCTAAGGTACTACCACAAGTGCCAAGTGCCCCGGGTTATCGACCCGTGGCGGGTGATTCTTGCTACCTCTTGAGTTTGCATTGGTTTTCCCTTGAAGAGGAAAGGGTGATGCAGCAAAGTAGATAAGTATTTCCCTCAGTTGCTGACAACCAAGGTAACAACCCAGTAGGAGGAACTAGCAAGTCACCAATGGACGCACCTACACAAACAATCAAACTCTTGCACCCAACGCTATAAAGGGGTTGTCAATCCCTTCACGGTTATTTGCAAGGATTAGATCTGAAAGAGATAGATGTAAACGAGTGCGGAAAGTAAAAGATAAATAAATTGCAGCAAGGTACTTTTTGGCATTTTTTTATTTATAGATCTGAAATTATATGATGGAAAATAGACCCGGGGGGCATAGATTTCTCTAGAGGCTTCTCTCGTGAAGGCAAATATCATGGTGGGTAAACAAATTAGTGTCAAGCAATTGATAGAAAAGCGAATAATCATGTAGTTATCCAAGGAAATGATCATGCATATAGGCATCACGTCCATGACAAGTAGACTGAAACGATTCTGCATCTACTACTATTACTCCACACATCGACCGACTCCTTCCTGCATCTAGAGTATTAAGTTCATGAAGAACAGAGTAACGCATTAAGAAATATGACATGATGTAGAGGGATAAACTCAAGCAATATGATGAAAACCCCATCTTGTTACCCTTGATGGTAACAATACAATACGTGCCTCGCTACCCCTACTATGTCACTAGGTGAGGACACCGCAAGATTGAACCCAAAACCAAGCACTTCTCCCATTGCAAGAATTACCAATCTAGTTGGCCAAACCAAACCAATAACTCGAAGAGTCATGCAAGGATATGAAATCATGCAAAGAAGAATTCAGAGGAGATCCAAAGAAGATTCATGGATAATCTGAACATAAACTCACAATTCATTAGATCTTGACAAACACACCACAAAAGAGGATTACATCGGATAGATCTCCATGAAGATCATGAAGAACATGGTATTTAAGATCAAAGAGAGAGAATAAGCCATCTAGCTACTAGCTATGGACCCGTAGGTCTTTGGTGGATTACTCACGCATCATCGAAGGGGCAATGGAATTGATGTGGATGCCCTCCGTGATCGATTTCCCCTCCGACAGATTACCGGAGAAGGCCCCAAGATTGGATCTCTCGAGAACAGAGGCTTCCGACGGTGGAAAAGTATTTGCGTGGCTCTTTTTTATGTTGGGGGAATATTTGGGTATTTATAGGCCAAAGAATAGGGTTAGGAGACCTGCCACAGAGCGACAAGCCTGCTAGGCACGGCCAGGGGGCCCATGCCTAGTAGGCTTGTGGCACCCTGGCACTTCCCCTAACGTGCACTCCAAGCTTGATCGACTTGTTTCCTTTGAGAAAAATTCCTTCCAAAGGTTTTATTCCGTTTGGACTCCGTTTAATAACCCATATCTGCAAAACTGAAAAACAAGGAAAAAACAGGAAGTGGCACTTGGCTCTAGATTAATAGTCTAGTCCCAAAAATAATATAAAGTAGCATATTGATGCATATAAAACATCCAAAACAGATAATATAATAGCATGCCATCATCAAAAATTATAGATATGTTGGAGACTTATCAGCATCCCCAATCTTAATTCCTACTCGTCCTCGAGTAGGTAAATGATAAAAAGATAATTTTTGACGTGGAGTGCTACCTAACATATTAATCCATGTAATATTCTCTATTGTGGCATGAATATTCAGATCCTTAAGACTCAAAAAAAAGCTTAATATTGACATATAAACAATAACATTTCAAGCGTACTAGCAAAGCAATTGTATCTCTTGAAAATATAATGGCAAAATAAAGTTATCCCTACAATATCATATGGTCTGGCTATGCTCCATCTTCCCCACACAAAGTATTTATATCATGCACAACCCCGATGAAAAGTCAAGCAATTGTTTTTACACCTTTATTTTCTCAAACTTTTTCAACTCTCATGCAATACATGAGCGCGAGCCATGGATATAGCACTATAGGTGGAATAGAATATTGTGGCGGTTGTCAAGGAAATGGAGAAGATAGTCTGACATCAACTAGCCGTATCAACGGGCTATGGAGATGCCCATCAATAGATATCAATGTGAGTGAGTAGGGATTGCCATGCAACGGATCCACTAGAGCTATAAGTGTATGAAAGCTCAAAAAGGAACTAAGTGGATGTGCATCGTGAAGAAAATTTTCCACTAGCTATATGAAAGTGACAAAATAGGAGACTCTCTATCATGAAGGTCATGGTGCTACTTTGAAGCACAAGTGTGGAAAAAAAAGGTAGTAGCAATGTCCCTTCTCTCTTTTCTCTCATTTTTTCGTTTTTTTGTGGGCATCTAAGGCCTCTTTTATTCATTTTTTTTATTTAGTCCAGAATCTCATCCCCACTTGTGAGGGAATCATAGATTCCATCATCCTTTCCTCACATGGGACATGCTCTATTAATGATGATCATCCTTTCATCACACTTTTATTTACGTACAACTCAAAAGAAAATAACAACTCGATACCTATGACAAAATATGACTCTATATGGAATATGGAAGTGATGTTGCATGTCATAAAAGGAAAGGGTGGAAGTTGCATGGCAATATATATCGAAATGGCTATGGAAATGCCATAATAGGTAGGTATGGTGGCTGTTTTGAGGAAGGTATATGGTATATCGGCGAAAGTTGCGCGGTAAAAGAGAGGCTAGTAGAAGTGGAAGGGTGAGAGTGCGTATAATCCATGGACTCAACATTAGTCATAAAGAACTCACATGCTTATTACAAAAGTCTATTAGTCATTGAAGCAAAGCATTAAAACACATGCTCCTATGGGGGAGGTTGGTAGGAGTTAACCATCGCGCACGCCCGACCCTCACACAAAGGTCGACAATCTATAAACAAGTCATGCTCCAACTTCCTTACATAACGGTTCACCATACGTGCATGCTACGGGAATCACAAACCTTTACACAAGTATTTTTATCAAATCACAATTTACTTCATAACATGTCTCTTAACATTACCATCTTTATATCTCAAAAATTTATGCAAAGAATCAAACTTCTCATAAATACTCAATGCACTTAATATGGAAGTTTTACTATATCCCTTTTGGATGCCTATCATATTAGGACTAATTCCTAACCTAGATCAATTACCATACTGTTTTAGAAACTCTCAAAATAATATAAGTGAGGTACGAGATTCCAAGTATTTCTATAAAATGCAAACACCACCGTTCTCTAAAAGATATAAGTGAAGCACATGGAGTAAAATTGCCCAACTCAAAAGATATAAATGAAGCACGTAGAGTATTCTAATAAATTCATGATTCAGCATGTCTCCCTCAAAAGATGTGTGCAGCAAGTATTATTGTGGCAAACTAACAAGCAAAGACTCATATCATATAAGACGCTCCAAGCAAAACACATATCATGTGGTGAATAAAAATATAGCCTCAAGTAAATTTACCGATGGATTGTAGACAAAAGAGGGGATGCCTTCCAAAGCATCCCCAAGATTAGGCTCTTTGTAATCTTGAATATGACTTGGGGTGCCTTGGGCATCCGCATGCTTAGGCTCTTGCCACTCCTTATTCCGTAGTCCATCAAATCTTCACCCAAAACTTGAAAATTTCACAACACAAAACTTAAGAGAAAACTCGTGAGATCCGTTAGTATAAGAAAGTAACCACCACTTTAGGTACTGTTGTAAACTAATTATTCATTTATATTGGTGTTATACCTACTGTAATCTAACTTCTCCATGGCTCATACCACATGATACAACCCATAGATTCATCAAAATAGGCAAACAACTCAAAGAAAACAGAATCTGTCAAAAACAGAACAGTTTGTAGCAAACTGAAAACTTCGTATACTTATGTAACTCAAACAATTCTGAAACATTAGTAAATCCTAGGAAATTAACATATAAATCGTGTGTAAAAATTTCAGATCAATTCTACTTCTGAAAAAATTAGAAAACTCTTGGACTGAGGACAAAAGTTTCTGTTTTTCAGCAAGATCAAATCAACAACTATCATAGATCACCCCAAAGTTTTACTTGGCTCAAACACTAATTAAAACACAAAAACAAAATTACTACATAATTAATAATGTGCAAACACTCAAAAACATAAGCAAAAATAGAACACAAATATAAAATTGGGTTACCTCCCAACAAGCGCTATTGTTTAACGCCCCTAGCTAGGCAAAACGCAATAGATCTAGGTATTGTCATCTTTGGTAAGAAACCCAAACTTGATAAAACCATCAAAATATTTTATAACTAGATCTATCCTTTCCTTTATTTCTTTCCTAGTAAAAGAACTTAAATCATGAAAAGGACTCTGGCTAGTAATTTTAACATTCATAAATCCGTAGTCTAGATCATTGCCATAGATATCATCATATAACACATGTATCTTATTTCTAACGGGTTCCTTAACCATATTTTAAAGAAAATCATCCTTATACCCTTCAAAAATTCCCCTTGTAATCCAATCAAATTCATCATAGTTCTCATGATACAAGGCTTGAGTGACTTCCGCATAGGGAGCTCTCTTCCTAAGATTTTCACTATAAGATTGATAGTCTCTAGATTCTAGACTACTCAAGGTTTCTTTATCATGGAGAATTTCTTCAATTGGAGGGTGTTCAGCATATTTATCATAGAAAGCAAAAATCTTTCTAGCTTCTTGTATAATGAAATCAAATTCTCGCATAAAGATGATAGTAGCAATCTTTTTAGCCTTAGGATGATTAATATTGGGAAGTTCATAAAACACTTTCTGTTTTATGAAATGGGAAGGCGCCTCCACTTATGCGCGGGCCCACTTATGCGCGGGCCCGACCGTTGGGTCGCCTACAGGCGGGTCCCGCCTGGTCAGGCTCATCCCCCTCCTCCCGCCCGAACAGGGGCGAGGCAGGGGAGGCGGGGCCGAGCACTCACCGGCATTGCCCCGGCGGCTCCGGCCGCCCCCGGTGAGGCTTTGGACACTGGCGAGACCAGGGCAAAGGGCCGCACCCCCCTAGGGTTTGGTGCTCCGGTCACCGAAGGACGGAACGATGAGCGAGGGAGGGTGGTGGTGGTGCGAGAGGTGGCCTACTGAGGTTCAAGGGGGAGGAGAGGCACAGGGGAGCTCAAACCCGAGCGGTGGCCGTGGGGAGCATGGCGGCCATGGGAGGAGGAGAAGGCCACAGGAGGGAAAATGGGGAGGCCCGGGAGGTTAGGGAGAGAGAGAGAGCCAGGGATCTAGTAGAGGCTCGGGGCGAGGCATATGCAGGAGGGCAAAGAAGGGGGAGCTCGGTGCACCTTGGATGCCCTCGGGCGCGGTGAGCACGCGCGACAAAGAGGCCTTAGGGGCTTGCCGGTGTCGGGAAGAGGCGTGGGAGGCCTAGAGGGGAATCGTGGCGCACGTGGATGGCCAGCCAAGCCCGGATGTGAGCTACAAGACAAGGAGGATTGATAGAGCACCAATTTTGCATGTAGACAGCTGGGTCACCACGCTACACCGTGTCCAGAGCGAGCTTTTGGTTGGCCAAACATGTTTGGCATGCAAGGCATGCATTATATAGGTCGCTGGTAAATTTTCAAGGGAAACGGAGCTAGTTGAAATGGGTTTTCACTGCTAGGAAGTTTGCAGCAACAAACTTGGAGCTCATCTAATCAGATTTTCCTATAAGACATTATGGGTAAAACCTTGTCTAGTGTACCTACCATGGAAGGACTATACACCCGCCAATTTTCAGATCATGGAGACGAGAGGGCAAGTTACTTGTATTACAAAGCTACATTTACTGCCATAATGTAGGTTTACATGGGCTGATCACATTTTCCATGTGAGCATGCCATCTTTGGGCTTGGATAGATGCAAATGATGCTTTGGAAAGGTTTGGGGGCATTTTTAGGAAAAGAATAATGGGAGAGGGGAAAGAAGAGGTCTTGCCATGGTAAAACAGAGGGAGAATGAAGGAGTTACCCCCCCCCCCCAATAATTGACCAGAGGCCATGGCAAAGTTACTGGAGGTAGAAGAGGGTTATAAGATGTTGTGGTGAAAAGTTGGGGGCAAGGGGAATCTCTTTGGGCCCACTTTGCTTGTCCACAAGTTTATGGCTGAAGGTGTTTGTGCTGTTATTGGGCTAGGTAGGGGAATCCTATGACCTTAACATTTACCAGGGTTAAATGGTATGTCCATTTGGTCCTGATCACAAGTTTTCAGCTCAAATGAAGAAAGTTGATAATGTAAACTTTGTAATCCCTAGAAATCAACAGATCAGGTTTCTGTAGATCTAGGTCTGCAAATCTATTCTCCTTGATGCACCACTTAGTCTAGCATCATCATTTGGGTAAAAGAGCATGCCCACAAAGTTTGGGATCAATAGGAGATACTTCACAATGTAAAGTTGATCAAATTTGGCTCTGGACAGGAATGGTTTTGGGATATTTTGGTGAACCAAAACAATTGGGGTTGACATGGAACTTTTCAAGATGAACACATATATCATATGTGACATGCTAGAATTTTCCTGGATTTAATAGAGAATATTTCTTATAGAAATATTTCAAATGCTAGGAATAGGCAGAAATGGTTTTGAAGTGTTTTGTCCAATATTTTGAACATGACCATGTGTTGACACCCTCATATATGGGAAATATATGTCCACTGAGTTTCCCTAAATTTTTCTCAAATATTTTTAAATCATTTAAATAATTTTTCCCTATAAAAGTCCATTTCTGGCCTTAAGAAAAACCTTTAAATAAAATAGTAAAATAATCCTTAAAAAATTATTTTGCGTTTTCGGGAAGTTATATATATAGTAGGTTCCAAATAAGTCATTTGGGAAAAAGAGGTCCACCCAATATGGGGACTTGCAGTGCAAGTCTCAAATCAGGGTTTTTTGAAAACCTAATTTAAATAAATGATTTTTGGCCAAAATAATATTTGATAAAAAATAGTTTTAAGTCCTATACACATGGCATGATCATTGGACCAGAGTTCTAGGTCAAGGAAAAGAGTTTTGAGAGTAGGAGAGAGTTTTATGAATTATAGAGCACTAGCAAGCAATCAAACAAGCAAGCAAATAGCACACAATTCAAACATTCAAGTGTACTCAAAAAGTTAAATTGGACCCAATTTTTGAGTCATGATAACTTAGTAATGAGGCAAATCACAGGGTGTGACAGACCTACCCCCCTTACAAGAATCTCTTCCCCGAGATTCCTAGGCTAGGCGTAGAAAGGAGCGGAAATGCAGAGGTGGGTAGTCTTCACGTTCCATGTTGCTTCTGCTCTGGTGTGGTTGTCCTTCTGGGTCTTGAAGTTCCTGATGATATGTCTCTGAGTGTATTGTTGACTTCGTCTAAGGGTGAACGGGGTCCTTGCAAGGGCCTGGCCTGCGCGTGTATCCCAAAGTCAGAATATGTGGCCAAGCAGTGTGTCTGTGTGATGGTCCTGGGGTTTCTCACGTTGGTTAGTGACATATAGATGTCTCACATTAGAATAGAAGGGTCAAGCCTTGGTGTAGCTTCTTTATGACGGGGAAGTCCTTATCTTCCTTAAGGCAGGAGGTCTTCAGTAGTAGGTGGTCTCCATCCTTGAGAGTGCTGAGGTGTGTCATCGTGGGATTCTCGTCGAGATCTTCTGCTTGAGTAAGTTTCCTAGGTAGATTCTTCATTCTTCTTTGGTCGTTTGTCTTCATCGTCATGGACGCAAGTTTCTAGAGGGTCTTTGGGTGTTTGGTCTACTCATCTCTCTATGGCAAGGTCTGCGCTAACTCTCGTCCCTAAGACTGAGCTTAGAGACTTGGTGTCAAAAACGGGTTCTACTATATGGGAAGGTTTCAGTGGGGTTCTAGGTAAGCTGACTATTCAGAGTAGAGATCAGCCATGTAATCCCCAAGGTCTAACGCTTGGCAAGTGGGGTGAACTACCCTTTATAGGTGTTTCACCATGATCCAGTCAAGTTCATGTCCTTGATTGAACCAAAAAGGGGCTAGCAATGAGGCCATGACAATCGTCCACTCCATTCTAGGCATTTGAAGGGAGTAGGGATGTCATGCTCATCGTACACCACCAAGGTGGTGGAGTAAGGGGTGGTATCAGCTCCTCGGTTCCTTCTTAGTCAGGAATTGATGGATGACCAGTCATGACAAGGGGTTCTTCAACCATCTTGTTGTGCAAGGACTTCATCCTGCTTGGACGTTGGGGCTTCTTGATATAATTGTCGGCAAAGGAGTGGTTGTTGACTTCCTTTGCTTCTCCTTCGTTGTTTTCGTGGCCTCACAATGGTAGCGGTTCTTCATCTTGCCTGGGAAATAAGGTCTTCTTCTGTAGGGAGGGTGCTTCGAGGAGTCCAACTCCTTCAAGGTGAGACCTTATCTTCAAGAGGCATGGTAATTGGTGTTCCTGAGGCTGGTCCAAACAGGACTAAGGTGTTCCTCCTCTCATTGGGTAAATTAGCATGTCATCTCATAGGATAACAACCTATTTCCCCGAGTATCACATAAACACATGGCTCATGGAATATGTGAGAGGAGCGTGCATTTGTCCCCGATGGTCACTAGCATCAGGGGTTTATGGTCCAACCTAATATAGGTCCTAGTGGCCACCCTCCATATCAACATGTCTGGAGGAGGTCGGGGTGGAGTATCGGCCATAATCAAATTGCTTAGAACCAAGACCTATGGTCATAACCTGATCATATTGTGGCTCAGAAAAGCTTAGAGGTTTCAAGGAGCTTAGGAGGTGAGTGAACATTTACCATCTTATCCTCGAGCACGGTTCTTAGATGCCAATAGTACAGCCTATTACTCCAAACAAAATCACCCTATATCCTTGAAGGTATCATCCCATATGAGTCAACTCCAATATTACACATGCTACTCATATCTCCAAGGTTTCGAGAGAAGGACCATAACGAAAGATCTCATACATATGCTATAGCTAACTCACATATATCCCTATGTAAAAGTCCTTGGGATAATTTACAAGTCGCTAAGCTTGCTCATGACATTACCAATCCAAGTGTTCAGCTAATATATCTAAGGTCTGGGAGGTTGCATCTCTATACTAAGGAAACAGGTAGTATACCAGTCCGAGATGTCGTTTCCTTACTACGAATCCAGTTTAAACGACCCACGAATAGCATCCACTATTAGATGATCCATTACTGCTACAAATCCAGATGGTGTCCAACATAATCTCCTCGAGTTCATATAATCCACATAAAATTGCAAGGACTATCATCATGAACTTCCAATCTCATGGCCAACTACACTCCAAGGTCGAGCTTATATAGATCCCTGAATTATCCCTAACATCATCCGATTCCTACTACCATCATCCACCAAAAAACATGGTATCGTTATCAAGATCATTGGACTAAATCCAAATTATTCCGAATCATGTGGTTTGATTGATCTTGAGCACCTAGTAGAATCACCTATTTAAATCCTACGTTTACATCTAGTAAGAATTTCCTACCATTACTCCAGTTACTATTGTAACACCATCAATCCTCTATCAATATCACTTGCCAATGTCAAGTCATTTACCCACCAATGGTTTCAGCTTGTGATCACAATGGTCCTAGAAAATCCAATTTGCCCACAGGAAAGCAACTTATGTTACTCTATCAATCTTGATCCACCAAGCTTGCCTACCAAAATTAAGCCTCGAAATCCACTAAGGGTCTCAACTAATACATCAAGACATTCATTATGGCTAAATCAAATCATTACCTCACTAGCTATATATCCTCAGAACAATCTTCCTTATGGCATCATCAGTTCAAGTGCTGGCTTAGGGATGCAATGTGTCTGTTCACTACGACCACTAGCTTCATAATGAACCCAGTACTAAGAAGGAGTTATTGAAGCTCAATATGTGCTCTGGAAAATCCGTGTATTAATCACGTGATCTGAGGCTTGTGCTGGGGGAGCTTGTGAGGTCTAGGTTGGGCAATGGAGGGGTTTCCAATCTTGAGGAAAAAGCATAACCCTATGGGGTTGCATCTGGTTGAGTCCGTTGTAGCCATAGTCTTCAACGCTAGCTGTCCGTCGAGGTGGATCCTTGGTGCATCTTGTCTTGCCGGTCTTCAGTTCACGAGATTGGGGAGAGAAAGTAGCATCGAGAGGAGTGCCTAAGGGGGTGTATAGTGCAAGTGCGATCAAGCAAGTGCGGAAAAGGTCAAACACAAACATCAAGGTAAGGTAGGCAATATAGTCGCGCACTTGTTGCCCAGGGCAAAAGTGTGACTTACACCAAAGCACAAACAGGAAAAACAAGCAACACACATCATGGTTCCATTCGAACCATCATACATACTCGACTTCACATGGGGGACACACGACCTATCCTACCCTAGGGGTTCTCGGACTCATTAGTCATGCTTGCTTCATGTCTTGGAGAGGAGTCCACTTAGTCTTCTGGGTCTTCTTCGAGTGTTTCTATGTCTCTTGTTGTTGTTTGTTGAAACGATCCGGGCTGTTCTTGAAGAGTCCTTGACAACTTTGCGTCTGGTGAGCTGATGACGAAGGTGGTTCCCCATGACAGTCGTTGACGGGTTTTGTTGCCTTCGTAATCATGACAATGCCTTATTCCCTTCTGAATCGTCGAGGGTTCTAGGTAGGAAATCTTTTATGCAATAACATTAACAAGGCATGGTAGATTTGTACCCTGCTGGCCGCGTTGATGATATCATCGGCACCAAGAGCGGGGGACGATGTGAACCGTTTTCCTGCTCACTAAAGTGAGGCGGACCAAATGGCGAGGTTCTCATCCACCGATGGTTACCTGTATAACAACGAAAAGGACAGGGTTGCTCTATTAGCGATGCATATCATGACATTGCATGCCTTGTGCCCTGGTCTTCGAAGGCTAGGGTGGCATCATCATGGGTCTGTGTCGAGGGTGTCACCATCATCTAAGTCTTGACATCCGTATCCTTCGAGAAGGTATCAACTGGTAGTAGCTCCGTGTCTAGTGTCGCCAACTTGGGTCCAAGATATGTCAGCAATCGTATGGAAAGGTGGCTTCCTTCCAGGTTACCCATGAGGATTACAAGGAATCCAGTGGTCACGGGCACTAGGGTAGTAGCGACCATTTGCAAAGCTTTGGAAAAGCATACGAGATGACCTAAGAGAAAAGTGGTGGAAGTGCTAAGGCAAAAACCTTTGCTCCCCTTGGAATTTTAGGAGAGCCGAGAAATATAGAGGCTTTTTAAGTGATTTTGAAGGGTCTGGAAAGACAGTTTTGTCCTAACTAACGTCCATGCTAACTAAGGGCTTCCTACAGCCAGGATGGCTCTCATACCAGCTCTGTGGGGACCCAAACTCATAGGTCGTGATCACCGAATGTACGTGCACAGTGATCCTAGAGATCAATGCTCACTGAACACACGGAAACTGAATAACAAGAGTCTTACATCCATTACATACCATTTTACTCGAATATGGCCCTCAAGGCCAAGTGTTCATAAACTTGCAGCGGAAATCTTCATTGATAGCATGAACCCATGCCATATGCCTTAACCCTTCAGGCATTCTGACTGGGAAGCATCCTAGCTCGCACGTCCGTCACCAAGGTAATCTTCATCATAACCTGATCTTTCATGCATGGCTAATAAAATAACCAGTGGCAAGCCAATGAGTACTTTGAATGTACTCGCAAGCAACCCATGTTTGGAACAAGGCAATAACAATGCATGAAATAGCACTAAGTAGGTATTTTGTGGAAAGCCAATTTTGAATTCAATGTCGTTGATCAAGTAACTATGGGTAAGCATGCATCAACGGTTGGCAGATATCCATATGAACGAGTTATATATATCATCATAAGCAGGGTTTGAACATCTCATGTTCATTCATCACATCAAGTCTTCAGACTTGCCTCAAGTATCATCCTTCTGTCTTTCGAACACGCACACACCATGTTTGCAAAAACATCTGGACTTGGCATAAGTAGCACCACCCAACATTCCTTGACCCTGGACATGGCTATTCTAATAGTTTTACACTCCGCAGAGGTTGCACACTTTACCCACAAGTCTCGGGAAACTTCCGTGTCATCCACGACTCGCAGTACATCACATACCCGAGGTAAGTACCCGAACAATGCCTTTCCTCTAGCGATACTAAACAAAGAGTCCACTCGATTGGTACCCAGGCCTCACGATGTACATCACACAAACCTCGCTCCAGATTGTACTGTCCATGACGGGACCAATGGTGTGCCCGGTGCCTATGAAGGCAGCGCATGATCGTACATACCGGTACGACCCCGTATCGAGAGTGACCACGCCACTCC
The DNA here is from genome assembly GCA_022496015.1 of Hordeum marinum. Taxonomy (NCBI): domain Eukaryota; kingdom Viridiplantae; phylum Streptophyta; class Magnoliopsida; order Poales; family Poaceae; genus Hordeum; species Hordeum marinum. The sequence continues at coordinate 363,896,062 of CM039673.1, read as the reverse complement.
CGCCACTAGTAATGTGGGCTCCCTGCTAGTACCTACCAAGGTAATCAACAAAGCCTCGTCCCATAAGGGGTATCGTGGTTGCGCCTGTAAGGTTGGGACGATCGACAAATCTTAAACCTTCCGTTTTTGAAAATACATCCTCAACTTGATCCGGCACACCACTTCTTTCTCAAGTGGTCATCCATCTCATCATTATCTCCCACGTGCATTAGTAGCACCCGTCGGGGTTTTTGAAAAGTCTTTGAAATCATTCCTTCCTTTCCATCACTATGCACAAACCCCATGCCACTTGCGTAGCATCTATTAGCATCCTATCTACACCCACCCGCATAACCCTCATAAGGTGGTAGGGTCATGCTCGATGCAAGTTTCAAGTAAAGTATCGGGGCAACCCACCAAAGGGGGAACACCTCATCATGATCAATCATCAAAACAACAGGTGTTATATGCCATGCATGAAAAAGTTTCTTAACATGGTCAAAGGGCTGCTTGTCTGTCTTAGCAATGTCTTCGAGCTCCTCACCCGCTTCTTGTCCACTCCGAGCACTTCATCTACTTTGTCAACTATCATCGGTAAACAACCACAATAAGCAACACAACAAGTAGAAAATAAAAGTGCTCTATAAATAGGAGTTTTAATTTTCTAGGATGCCTTTGGTTATAAGAAAAATAACCAAGGGGGTTTTGGTGTATGAGGGTCAAGGGGGATTTTTGAATGGAGGAAATAGATGAAATGATGATCCTACTTGAAGTCTACAGAAAATATTTTTGTAAAAGGGAGTGGATGGACCCAACAAATAGGGCATTATTTTAGAAACATGAGGGAAGTGGTTTCACAGGATTTGGAGTTGGCATGATTTTCCTATGGATTTCCTAGCAGGAAATAAATAGGAAAAGGGTGTATCCATTAGGCCAAGCAGAATAGGGGCATGGGAAAAATGTTAACCATGCTTAGATAATTAGGGTATGATTTTATAGACACCTAGGGACTTGAATCACTCTATTTGGAGGTGATTTGAATCCCCTAGGAAAATTACAATGTAGGCTTTAAATAGTTCAAATTTGAATTTGAATTTGACCTCTACAGATACTTTGCAGGAAAAATGATCAATGTAGATATTTGGATAGGAAATGATTTTAGGAATATCTAGGATTTTGAATCACTAAATTTGGAGCTATAATGATTTTTCTATGAATTTTACAAATATTTCAAAAATAGAAAATGGGGAAAAGATTCTACCTAGTGGGCCAACCACGCATTGACCGCAGTATAGCAAAGAGTGGACTGGGCCGGCCCAATGGCTTAGCCACGCGCACGCATAGAGCCACGTCGAAGGCGTATTTGCTTGAATACGTCTTCCTTACGGGGAGGCGGAGAAATGAGAAGGCGCCTCCACTTATGCGCGGGCCCGGTCGTTGGGTCGGTCTACAAGCGGGTCCCGCCTGGTCAGGCTCATCCCCCTCCTCCCGCCCGAACAAGGGCGAGGCAGGGGAGGCGGGGCCGAGCGCTCGTCTGCGTTACCCCGGCGGCTCCGACCACCCCTGGCGAGGCTTTGGACACTGGCAAGACCAGGACAAAGGGTTGCACCCCCCCCAAGGGTCCTTTCCTCCGTGGGGAAGTGCAAGTCGCGCGCGGCCTTTCCCGTGGCGGATTCTGGCATCGATGGCCATGGAGCTCAGTGCTCTGGCCACCGGAGGACGAAACGATGAGCGAGGGAGGGTGGTGGTGGTGGTGCTAGAGGTGGCCTGGTGGGGTTCAAGGGGGAGGAGAGGCACGGTGGAGCTCAAACCCAAGCGGTGGCCGTGGTGGCCATGGCGTCCATGGGAGGAGGAGAAGGCCACGGGAGGAAAAATGGGGAGGCCCGGGAAGTTAGGGAGAGGAAGAGAGAGAGCCAGGGATCTAGTAGAGGCTCGGGGGCGAGGCATATGCAGGAGGGCGACGAAGGGGGAGATCGGTGCGCCTCGGATGCCCACGGGCGTGGCGAGCATGCGCGACAGAGAGGCCTTGGGGGCTTGGTGGTGTCGAGGAGAGGTGTGGGAGGCCTATAGGGGAATCATGACGCACGTGGATGCCTAGCCGAGCCCGGATGTGAGCTATAGGACAAGGAGGATTGGCAGAGCACCGATTTGCATGCAGACAGCATGGTCACCATGCTACACCGTGTCCAGAGCGAGCTTTTGGTCAGCCAAACATGTCAAGCATGCAAGGCATGCCTGATATAGGTTAGTGGTAAATTTTCAAGGGAAATGGAGCTGGTTGAAATGGGTTTTCACTGCTAGGAAGTTTGCAGCAGCAAACTTGGAGCTCATCTAATCAGATTTTCCTATAAGACATTATGGGTAAAACCTTGTCTAGTGTACCTAGCCATGGAAGGACTATACACCCACCAATTTTCAAATCATGGAGATGAGAGGCCAAGGTACTTGTAGTACAAAGCTACATTTACTGCCATAATGTACATTTGGATGGGCTGATCACATTTTCCATGTGAGCATGCCATCTTTGGGCTTGGATAGATGCAAATGATGCTTTGGAAAGGTTTGGGGGCATTTTTAGGAACAGAATAATGGGAGAGGGGAAAGAAGAGGTCTTGCCATGGTAAAAGAGAGGGAGAATGAGGGAGTTACCCCCCAGATAATTGACGAGAGGCCATGGCAAAGTTACTAGAGGTAGAAGAGGGTTATAATATGTTGTGGTGAAAAGTTGGGGGCAAGGGGAATCTCTTTGGGCCCACTTTGCTTGTCCACAAGTTTCTGGCTGAAGGTGTTTGTGCTGTTATTGGGCTAGGCAGGGGAATCCTATGACCTTGACATTTACCAGGGTTAAATGGTATGTCCATTTGGTCCTGATCACAAGTTTTCAGCTCAAATGAAGAATGTTGATAATGTAAACTTTGTAATCCCTAGAAATTAACAGAATCAGGTTTCTGTAGATCTAGGTTTGCAAATCTATTCTCCTTGATGCACCACTTAGTGTAGCATCATCATTTGGGTAATAGAGCATGCCCACAAAGTTTGGGATCAATAGGAGATACTTCACAATGTAAAGTTGATCAAATTTGGCTCTGGACAGGAATGGTTTTGGGATATTTTGGTGAACCAAAACAATTGGGGTTGAGATGGAACTTGGCAAGATGAACACATATATGATATGTGACATGCTAGAATTTTCCTAGATTTAATGGAGAATACTTCTTATAGAAATATTTCAAATGCTGGAAATAGGCAGAAATGGTTTTGAAGGGTTTTGTCCAATATTTTGAACATGACCATGTGTTGACACCCTCATATATGGGAAATATATGGGAGAGAGCCATGCGAGAACTCCACACCACCACGTTGTAGCCCCACGGTGGGCGCCAACTGTTGTGGTTTTTTCACGTCAGATGTCCTAGGACTTAGGTTTGAGGCCATCGCTAAGATGGTGGACTCAAAGGGATTGAAAGGGACGAGAGACACGAGTTTACCCAAGTTCGGCCCCTCGGAAAGAAGTAAAAGCCTATGTCCTGCTTTGTGTTGTATTGATAGAGTATCGATTACAAGGGAGCAGATTTGCTTGACCTAGCTATCGATCAATTGTCTTTTGTCCTAAGTCATTGCAGGGTCTCGCCTTTATATAGGTAGGTCTAGGCCTTGGGGTTACAAGAGTCCAAACCGACTTACACAAGGTGTCTGATCTTGTCTCTTAGCCGCCTTGCCTTCTTGGTCAAGCCGTCTCCCGGGTGGCTTTACACACTCAGGTCTCACGCCATCTTCCATCTCTGGGCCTCCTCTTGGCCCATCTCGTATGTCGCCATGTAGTCTTGTCTTCAATCCTCGGGCCCACTTTAAGGGTCTTGATTATGAGCCGCCAGGCATGACCTGGCCCCTCCTGGGCGGGTCTCGCCACGAAGTTATATCCCCAACAGCACATGTTTGTCGTCGTCGCTCCGCCACCCCGCCAGAGGGCAGCTCCAGCTGGGGCTACACCACGTCGGCGACGCAGTTCCTGAAAGCATGTAGTTCTTGTGGCGTCTTGGTTGGCTATGGGCACGGCACCCACCACACGCTCCTCCACATTTGCCCGAAGGCAACCGCTATCGGCGACCGCCATCGCCCCCACCCCATCGGCAGCCGCCGTTTTCGCCACCCCACCAGCTACCTCCTTGCGCTCCACCACACCTGCGTCCGCCTTGGCATCCACCCCACGGTCTGTCACCGGGGCCATCACCCACTCTGCCACCGCGGCCCGGAGGTGGGAGGAGGAGGCTGCCGCCAAAGGACAGCCGCTCGGCTTTTGCGTCAGTGGCCTAGCATGGTACATCAACTTCCTACATGAGGAGGAGGAGCGCTAGGTCGAGCACGCACAGAGGCTCACCGCCGCCGTGGCCGTAGCAAACGCCGCAACTATGGTGTAGAATGAGGATATCTATGCCGAGTCCTGCGGCTTCGAGGAGGCGCATCAAGAGCGGCGAAGGGCAGCAGTGAGAGCCAACATATTCGACTCCTCCAGCTCATCTATAGGCTTGTCCTCCGCTACCTCTTATTGAACGTGCTCGGCAGATGAGAAGGCTGCTGGCAGTAGCACGAAGCCCCTCCGGAGTAGTATTTAGGGGCTATTTTGTTTGGTTCATCTAACTATAGATATGGTTGAATTGTATCACGTACTTTAAATTAGCTAGTATATATAGTTGAACTAGCTATTTCAGTACGTGGTTGGTAACAAATGGGTAAAAGTTTGTTCGATTCAGCTATCTATGAATGAAATCTATGTTTACTGAATTTCAGTTGCAAAATTGCACCGCAATAGTTATTTTGTTCTTGCAAAATTGGACAAATCTCATTGTTTCCAATTTGACAAATGAAAATCTACCCAATATGACATATTCAAATCTTACCTGACTCCTACTACCAACGCATCAATCGGTGCATACATGGGGTGCTTAGTGTATTAAATGTCTTAGCAACTCAAGTCCACAATGCATTGTAGCTAAGGTCCCTTCATTTAATTATTTAGCAACTAAACACTTGCATGGATTCGTGAGTTTCTTTCATTTAAGTATTTTGCCAACGTTCACGCGCGTGGCATTGTTTCTTCATGTGGTCACCAAACTCATATGTCTGCTTAATTACCTTCCCACATCAGATTTTTTTTCACACATGGCAACCTTAGCTGTTAGCAACAGTAGAAGTTGTAGCACCGAGAAGGGCACACGGGTCATCATTCACAACCTTTTGCGATGACGCAATGCAAAAATCCCTTCGCGTCAGATTTTCGCTTGGCTTAGAAGGGAAGGAACAATTGCCCTCGGTTTGCATACGGGTATTCAGTCTAAAACGTCTCTGACGACTGGTAAAGGACATGCCACCCCGATGAGCGTGCACAGGACACTGCTCACACACCACACGTGTACTCAAACACCTGTCCGCATGCTACCTCCTTGTCAATACAAAGAGCAACACGTGGCCCGCACGTAATGCCTATAGAACGTCCATGAATTATAAATAATACGCCTGTTTGCGATGGCAACGTGACAGATTTTTGTTCCAAAATGCCTTTGTTGGCTATTAATAACGCTTGTTCTATCTCTCAAAGTGGACACTAAAAATAGCACAACATATTTATGCTTTATATGATGAGGCCCTGCCCAACATAGACCTTGTGATTGTAGTTTATATTTGAATTATGTACATTAAATGTACATAAAACTCAATTAATATATAAAAAAGGCATAAAAAGCATTAATAATTTAATATGTTTGCAATACACACCTAGTGTTTTATGTTGTTTCTGGGAAAAAATCAAGGAGAGAGGACGCATCGGATGTCATTTTTCACCCATAGATGTGGCATGCATATATATGTGTTCCCTATCGGAACACTCTGTCAGGGGATAACCCCGGGGTACCCTAAAGCAACCCACTGCCCCAATGCTTTCTGAAATGGACGAAGGGTGAGCCGCCTCCCCCTATGGCCAAGACTGAGGCCGGCCAGCTCTGCGGTGCCGGTTGGGCACTGCCGGCTACACATGGCCGGCTCCACCAAGGGCTGCCGGCTGGATGCAGGGATTCTTGGCCCCCTAGCCGGACGCGCCTTGGATCCCACTGCCCAGGCATGCGCGGCTACAGTGGCCCCCATCCCATTAGGGGTCAGCGCCTGTATGGCCACAGTGGAGGCAATAGTGCCGCTGACTTCGGCTGACCGTGATCGGGCTCCCAACAGTGCTGGCACACCTCCAACCACTCCATGACCTACCCCGGCATGGCTACAGTGCAGCTGGCCGTACCGCTGACCGCGGTCGGCTGCCGCAAGACGACACCTTGAAGGATGGCCCGTGCTGAGAAGTGACCGTTGTTAGGGCCTGCTACGCGGGCCCCGCCGGCTCTCAACACGACCCCCCAGCTACAGGCCCTACCGATGACGAGACCCTACATCCGAGGGGCCCACGCCGGCCATAGAGGCTGCTAGCTGTGGCCCCCTCGTGGCTTCCCACTCATATTTTAATCCGGGGGCTGGCCTATAAAACCCCTCGGAGCCCCCCATGCAAAGGGCAAGCAAGAAAGCAGATAGACCAGAACCAACACTCTCACCATGTAGCCAAGGAAGGGGAGCTGGCTGCTCCCTCTTCCACCTCGAGAAAATAGCTCCAGGAGCAACCTTGTAACCTTTCCTCATCGATCAACTAGATCAGGCAGGACTAGGGGTATTACCTCCCACACAGGGCCCTGAACCTGGGTACAATGTGTGTCATCACCGCTTGTGCCTAATCCTGCACCCGGATCTCGTCGGCGTCCTCCAGCCCCAACCACCTTCGATAAGCCTACCCATGCCATCTGTCGTGAGAAAACGAAGACAGTTGGCGCCCACCATGGGGCCGGACGCGGCGCCGGCCGGATTCATGCTGCGGGCGGGACCCCTCGCCATTCCCCGCTGCCGGCGCACGTCCAGGCGAAACCATAGGCTCGTGGGGCTTGCTCCAGCAGGCCCTGCGGGCAGCATCGTCGACCTCACGCTCGACATCGACGGGCTCACCGACCGCTTCGGCAGGCTAAGCCTTGCCGAAGCGCCAGTCGTCGACGAGTACCCTAGCCAGGTGCTCAACTGTGCCGACCCTCCCACGGCTCTGGGCACACAAGCTGCGACCCAGTCCAGCAGCTCTCATGTCCGCGTGGGGGCGATGGCCATCATCTCCTCCACCTCCTCCGGTCGCGCGTGGGCCGCGGCCGACGCCGCTATGGCGTGTGTCGGTACCTCCGATCCGCTCGTCGCAGCCCTTCGGGGCCTGAGCACCCCCATTGCCCCAACGGTGAACCCTGACGTCGCCACCGCCGAGATGGAGGCGGCTTGCCGCCTCTTGTTCGAGGACTCCAGCACCCTCGTGGGCACACGGCGTCGCATGGAGGCTGCTCAGCTGCAGTACGCTTTCGCCTACGGCCTCACCCGGCTAGCACCGAGCCCAGCCGGCGTGGGGCTGTGCGCAACCGCGGTCTGTAGGATCGAAAGTAGATCTAGAGGGGGGTCATTATACTACTTGACCAAATAAAAGTTTTGCCTTTTTCCCAATTTTAATTCTTGGCAAGTTTTAGCATTCATAGCATATCAAGTAACACCCTACACATGCATGTCTAAAAGTGTAGCAGCAGAAAGTAAAGACATTGCATATGTAAGTATAGAGAGGGTTAAGAATGCAAACACAAGTGATGAGGCAATGATTTTTCTCGTGGTTCCGATAGGTGGTGCTATCGTACGTCCACGTTCATGGAATCTTCAACCCACGGAGGGTAACGGTCGCAAGAGTCCACCGAGGGCTCTACCCACGGAGGGTTCCACAAAGAAGCAACCTTGACTATTCCATGCGGCTTCCGTCCACGGAGGACTAGCCTCACTATGGGTAGATCTTCACGAAGTAGGCCATCTCCTTGCCATTACAAACTTCTTGGTTCACTCCACAACATGAAGTAGGAGGCTCCCAAGCAACACCTAACCAATCTAGGATGCACCACCCTCCAAAAGGTAATAGGCTCGGTAATGGCGATGAACTCCTTGCTCTTGTGCTTCAAGATGATAGACTCCTCAACACACAATCTCTCTCACACATATTTGGCTTGGTAGAAGAGATGGGATTGGTGGAAAGCAACTTGGGGAGGCTAGAAATCAAGATCCATATGGTTGGAGTGGAAGATCTTGACCTCAACACAAGGGTAGGTGGTTCTCTCTCAGTAAACTGAGTAGGATAGGTATGGAATAGTTCTGAGTGCTTCTCTTTAGAGTGGGTGGTGGTGAAAGGGTATATATAGGAATCCCCAAAAATCCAACTGTTACACACAATAAGTCAGACTCGATGACACCGACGTGTAAATCTCGATGGTACCGAAGTGACCAAAAGTGGCAACTTTTGAATCTCAAATGGACTGATATACAATTCTCGGTTGCACCGACAAGGTGACCAACGGTCAGATTTACCAGTCTCGGTGACGTTGATTCACCATTCTCGGTTGGACCAAAAATGAGAACTTGCGTAATAGAAAGTTGGCAACCCAGCTTGATGGCACCGAGTGCAGTGTCGGCTGCACCGAAGTGGCACCGGGATAAGAGCGTTGGTTGCACCGATTTGACATATTTGGCTTAGGACAAAGTTTGGTGGGAGAGTTTGTGTATGTTTTGGTGACTGTCACTTGTGCACGTTTGTGCATATTGTTCACCATCAAAAACTTTACCCCCTTTTAATAGTATTGGCTTTCCTATAGACTCAAAGTGATTTCTCACACATGTAAAATGTAGAGTCCACTTGCTTGAAGCTTGGCCAACCTATTTCCTTGCATCTTGGGGTAATTCCACAATCCTTTTGCCATTTCCATCAATGAACTTTTCCTGAAATATACTTGGTGAAAGCATTAGTTCAATGACTTATATGTTGTTATTAATTACCAAAACCACCAAGGGAGCAAATGTGCTTTCAATCTCCCCCTTTTTGGTAATTGATGACAACATATAGATCAAAGGTTCGACAAAGATATAATCAATGAATGTAGTCGTCGCTTTGAGAAGTATGTGATAAGCAAGAGATCCCCCTAAATTTTTGCATTATTTTTGAATTTGCGTTTGAATGCAAATGCACAATCGATTAGGTACATGGGTCACTACTTACATGTCACATAACACTTGGTGGTGTGCAAGAGTAATTGGAATGATTATCATAGGACAACACAATCAACCAAAGATGAATGATCATCACATAAGCATTTAAGATGATAGGAAATAGTAGCATCGCACAATAAAGCGTATGATCAAACATTATCAAGCATGTATCACAAGCAAGACAAAAGAGTATCACGGCAACCAAAAGCAATTGTTTTGAAAAAGCAGAACACCAAACGCTATCTCTCTCGAAGCCTAATGATCTATATACACTTATGGACAATCGATTAGGTATATGGGTCACTACTTACATGTCACATACCACTTGGTGGTGTGCGAGAGTAATTGGAATGATTATCATAGCACAACACAATCAACCAAAGATGAATGATCATCACATAAGCATTTAAGATGATAGGAAATAGTAGCATCACACATCAAAGCGTATGATCAAACATCATCAAGCGTGTATCACAAGCAAGACAAAAGAGTATCACGACAACCAAAAGAAATTGTTTTGAAAAAGCAGAACACCAAACGCGCTCTCTCTATCTCTCTCGAAGCCTAATGATCTATATACACTTCTCCCCCTTTGGCAACAAGTTACCAAAAAGTTCAAATGTATCTATCTAAGCGTTCTTGGGCTGGTCTCCTCCGATTGTCGATGAAGGAGTCGAGAGCACGGCGTCGGCGAAGATCTCTACAGATGCCGTGGATGGAGCTGGAGTAGTCACTGGTGGAACTGGAGCTGATGGAGAAGGAGCTATGCTGACAGTAGCAGGAGCTGATGAAGAGGGCCTCGGGTCTGGAGCAGGCACTGTTGTTGACCTTGTCTGAGTGAAGAACTGGGTGCCCGACCTGAGAGGTGATCCTTCCTCCTCATCATCATCATCAGAAGAGGTAGAAGAGATCTGGGGAATGTGCATGGAGTCAACTTCCTTCTGGAGCTCTATCACTGTCTTTGTAACCTTGTCCACTTTGTCACCAAGCACCTTGATCCTCGACTCAAAGATCCTCACAAGGTTGTTCTGGTTCTCTAGAATCCCCCTGATATCCTTTTACATGCCCTGGACGGCTAGGATCAGAAGATCCATTTGCTCTTTCCTGGATCTGGGGGCTTGAGCACTAGCGGCTCGAACAACTTCTGCCTCTACTTGTGCTGTAGCAGATGTGGGATGATCTGGGTTCATCACCACAACATTGTCTTCAAACTCTGGCTATTGGGGCATATGTGGGTGATCAAGAGCAAAAATGTGCGTCTCCAACTGAGATTTGATAAGCAACTGGATGTAGGGTGCATAGCAGCATGAGCGCTTCTGGTCAGCAGCAACCCTCTTGATTGTCTCAACAATCAAATCCATGACTCTAATCCTAGTGTTCCTATCAAGGTGGATCAACGTGTTGATGGAGTAGCCTCGGATCATCTTGTCATCTCTTCACTTGGGCATCAAGGTATGCCTGAGAATAGTGTTTATAGTCCGAAGGCCTGCTTGCAGATAATAGGTGGATCCTAGCTTGTGTGATTGCACCTTGTTTGCGGGGATATTAGTACACATGTCTTTCATGGCATTGTGACTTACCTTGGGTTCGGAGGATACATCCAAATCTCCTTCCTGAGCTTTTGGAACTTCTAGTAGAGCAGCCCATTCCTCAACACTGGATTCATATCTAGCACCTTCAGTCATCCATACAGTTCTACCATCTCCGTAGAAATGACAGTGGAGTAGAATTGCATGATCATCTCATCGTTCCATGCAGTAAGCTTTCTGCCAATGAATTTGTCCAGACCAATGCAATGGAAGTTGTCTTGGACACTTGGGAAGTAGGCCACATTATCTTTAATGAACTTCCAATCGACATACCTCATGTCGCTAACAGCTGGGCTCTTGTCAAGCAAAACGGTCTCATAGAAATCATGTTTCTCTCTAGTGTAAAACCTGTATTCAACAACAGTCTTCCTCCTCTTAGCATAAGGATCTATGGCTCTTCAGGCTCTCAATCCTGAGTCTTTCCTCTTCTTCATGTCCTCAGCAACTAAGTGGCTGACATCGTGTACTGGAAGATGTAGTCTGAGCTTCATCAAAGTAGTCAAGTCATCATCATCTTCCACTCTGGAGGCAGTCCCTTTGTTCTTCTCTAAAGCAGGAATGTCCTTGGTAGTCCTCTTGGACTTCTGTGCAGCAGCCTTCTTAAATGTAGCCTTGGTGCTCCTGGAGGTGCCAGTCTTTGGCATAGCATCAGCCATGAGCTTCTTGGCTTTCTTCTTGGGAGGGACTATCTCAGCATGCTCTTCCTCCTCCTCCTCAGCAGCAGCACCAGTAGCCTCCTCTGGATCTTCAAACATAGAGGTAGGCCTACCAATTACATGGACAAACCTCTTCCTAGACTTCTTCTCCCCTGCCTTTTAGGCATAGCTTTCTTGGGGACCTCAACTGACACAATGGCTCTTGCACTCTCATGTGCCTTGATAGTTTTAGCAGGAGCATAAACTTTGCTGACAACTCTCCGACAGGAAGTAGCTTCAGTTGCTGACTTCTTGGCAGCCTTTTCTTGCTTCTTAGCAAGTATCTCCTTAGGAATAAAATATGAATCTTCTTCATCAGAGGTGAGCTTCTTCCTGGTTCTGGTGGCAGCCTTGGGCAACCCATGAGAGCTGGGGGTGCCTAGATCTGAGAAAGAACTGGCTTCTAGGCTTGTTCCAAAACTCATATCAACTCCCTGCTCTACCAAATTCTGACTGTCCTCTCAGCCTCACATACTAACCCTGTGAATAGAGTATAGGAGAGTAGAAGAAGATGAGTCATCATAAAATGAGGCTGGTTTTTGAAATTTGAGCAATGAATTTTCAAGATTTTGCATTCTGTCAAATGGATATCGATGCAGCCGAAACAGAATTTTTGGTGGGGCCGAGACTGACTGACTCACGAACCGAAACTTGGCAGCCTTTTCGGTCTGACCAAAAAGAGCAACTTAGTTCCACCGAGTCAGTTCTCAGCCACACAGAAAAGTATATCGGTGAGATCGATATTTTCGTTTCGGTTTCACCGAGATCTATCTGGCGGACGGAAAAACCCTAGCAAATTCATCTTTCACGAGATTACGGTGTTTTGACAGGATGGAAACATGTGCAAAGGGTGTAATGATGATAAACAAGGATCTAATGCGCAAGAATCGGACGAGGAGCGCAATAGAGATCAAATCCGTACTCTAGTTTGGTGTGGATCCTCTACGGCGGCGATGAGGGAGAGGAATTCGTCGGCGACGGTGATTCCCGGCGGTGGAGGAGCGTAGGGAGACAAGCGCGATGACCAGGGGTCTTTGGAGCGGCAGCTTAGAGTTTTGGAGCGCGACGTTTGAAGATAGAATTTCAAAGCGTTGGGGTCCAGAGTTATATACCCACCATTGTCGGTGACACTTATTCTGAGTTTTGGGTGTCACCGAGTACCTCAACTGTCAGCTGACAGGGACACTCGGTGTAACCGAGAAAATGGAATCAGTGGTACCGAGATTGAAAAACCAGATCAATGCTAGGCATTCGGTGAGACCAAGATTTTGTAGTTGGTTCCATCGAGATGCACTTGGGAGGTTTTAATGGTCAGTCCTAGTCGATACGGAACTCCGAGTGCTCCACACATAGAGGGATCGAAAAGCACTTGTTCAAATTTTGTGATGCAGCATGAATAGAGTATGAGGTGAGAAAGCATAGATAGCTAAAAAAGTTGTCCTAGGCATTCTTGTATATCCAATTGGCAAAATATAAATTAAAAGCCAAATAGTAACAATTGGATATCCTCGAATGAGGAAATAAATGCAAACTAACATGCTCACACAATAAGATGTCTAATGAAATCATGGCAAACATGCACATATACTTTAGCATCTAACAAGCACTTGGGCGATGACGAAGTCATCTATATATGAGTATTTGACTTTGGAGCCAAGTAAGAATACTTGATCATAGGTCATACTCATCGTTTAAGCACAAGTGGGGTTACCACTTTTACATAAAGCATTTAATGTTGTCACATACTATGAGATGCTTTAAATCAAGTCTTAGAGTAAAGCTCCCCCTTGATGTGACATCCCCCCATAGGAGGGATAAACTAACCTTGGGTTTTGTCGATGAAAACTTCATGTTGATGAGGTAGTGATGGATTCTCAAGGTTGATGAAGATCACCAAGAGTTGGGAGCATCCTTGTTGTTTCCTTACTCTTCTCACCTACATGGGTTAGTCCCAACACACAAGAGATAAATAAAAGGATATCTATGGACATGGAGTGCAAGGCATGTGTAATGATTTCCATTGATTTTTGATTACCTTGTCCCTTGCTTACCTTTGAGGGAATGTGTGACTCCTTAATATATTGCATAGGGTTGATGTTGATTGCAAATAGATCTTGCCAATAATGAATGTGAGTGAATTTCATTGGCGGAGTCACCCCTCAAGAACTCTCTAGTTCTTCTTCTTGGGAATCCACATCAAGTTGATGGGGATCCTTGGTGTTGAAGTAGCAATTGTAGAAGTTGAGCTGGTAGTAGCCTTGGGAACCCACTTCACCAAAGCTTGGGATTCATCTCCATAAGAGTTAAAGTCCTCTTGGAGCTTGTTCTTTCCCTTGAGCTTGGTGTCTTGTGGTGGAATTTCATCTTGAGTGTTTGTCCCCTTGGGAAGAGTATTTTCATACTTCTCCTTTCAAGGAACAAACTTGGGATTGGGATATTGACCTTCCTCCCATTCAACTCCATTAGCGTTGAAGTAGCCAACATCACGATTCTTTCGGTATCCTCCGTTCTTGCGTACAATCTCATCAAATTGTTTGTACCCTTCAAGATTCTTGTAGATACATTTATCTATAATTCCTTTCAATAAAGCATTTTCTTGCTCAAGTGTAACTTGGCTAAGAGAATCATCATTAGTGGAATCAATAGAACTACTAGGAGCAACATCATTGGGTTTAGCATTTTTATTGTTGCTACTAGATGAAGAACCTTTCTTTCCTTTGTTACTAGTTTTCTTAGTTTGAATTGTGGCATGAATGTAGACAAGAGTAGTCGTTTGGCAATATAAGATGAAGTCTTCTTTCAGAGATCGTCATTGATAGCTTTGAGAAATTCATGTTCTTGCTCCGAATTGAGCTTCTCGAAGCGTAGCTTCTCATGAGTTCTTACAAGCTCTCTATGATCTTCAAGAGTAGATTCATGAGCTAACTTAAGAGTGTTGAGCTCTTTAGTTAGTTCTTCTATTTTCATCTTATCATCGTCAATCGATGTCGCGGGAACGAGCCTGACAGTAGATGGTAGGGGTACAAAAGGAGAGGGCAGAGTCCGAGCTACGTCGAGGATGTACATACGGATGTATGAGTTTAGACCCCTCTCATGGAGGTAACAGCCCTACATCTCAGTGCTCAGGAGCTTATGTCATGTGGAAGATAGAGATTACAATGGTTGCGAACCCTTGTGCAGGATGGGAGGGGCGGCTTATATAGAGTTTGATGTCCCTCATAATTACCCAGCATCTAAGGGTCCGATCGTGGGGTTAAAGTCTGTTGTTACTGGTAATGTATGCAATAAAAGCTACTAATGGCAATTGAACCAACATCTGCCCGTTGGGCTCTTGATGATAGCTCTGCTCTTCTGGCGTTGAGTGAAAGTGAGGTCTTCTGAGTGACACGCGACTGCCGAGTGAAAGAAGGAGTCTTCGAGTGGATATTTGTCGAGTGGCTTTGAACATCTACAAGAATCCACTCGGAACTTCATGCTTGATCTTCAAGTCCTCCCATGTAGTGTCCTTAGGTAGGTATGTAGGCCTTGCCTAGGACCCTACCCTAGGTACGTATCCTCGTCAATCGACTTATCTTGACTAGCATGAGAAATATCAAGTTCATTATGATTAACATCACTAGTTTTACCACATAGCAAGTCATCATCGTAAAGTAAGTCATCTTCATCACTATCAAAATCAAGATATTCGGGGTGTGATACCTTGGGGCCTTTAGCCATGAAGCAACTTCCACCTCCTTCATTTGGTGAATCAAATAGGTCATAGGAGTTGGTTTTCACTAGTTTAATTCCGGCAACACCATCATCTTGACTATAGTCAGAGTTGGAGTGATAGCTTCTCTCGGAGTGGTTGTCGGAGTCGAAGCCGGAAACCCATTAACCAACATGAGCTTGATGCTTCCTTCTTGGGTAGCTCTTGGTGTGTGTCGCAGGAACGAGCCTGATAGTAGATGGTATGGGTACGAAAGGAGAGGGCAGAGTCCTAGCTACGACGAGGATGTACACACGGATGTATGAGTTCAGGCCCCTCTCGTGGAGGTAACTGCCCTACGTCTCAGTGCTCGGGAGCTTATGTCATGTGGAAGATAGAGATTACAATGGTTGCGAACCCTTGTGCAGGAGGGGAGGCACGGCTTATATAGAGTTCGCTGCCCCTCATAATTACCCAGCATCTAAGGGTCCGATCGTGGGGTTAAAGTCTGCCGTTACTGGTAACATACGCAATAAAAGCTACTAATGGCAATTGAACCAACGTCTACCTGTTGGGATCATGATGATGGCTCCTGGTCTTCTGGCGTCGAGTGAAAGTGAGGTCTTCTGAGTGACACGCGACTGCCGAGTGAAAGAAGGAGTCTCTGAGTGGATATCTGTCGAGTGGCTTTGAACGTCTCCAGGAATCCACTCGGAACTTCATGCTTGATCTTCAAGTCCTTCCATGTAGTGTCCTTAGGTAGGGTATGTAGGCCTTGCCTAGGACCCTACCCTAGGTACGTATCCTCATTATCAGCCCCCGAATGGATCGGGGTTCGAGTGGTGAAATGAGGTATCAATATCAACCTTGAGTTAGGGCATCGAATCCTCCGAATGATATTTGGGGTTTCAATGGAACTTGCATCGACTGAACTCTGGGTACTAACATCCATTCAGGATCGGCACGCAAAATCTTCTGAATGATATTCGGGACTTCAACGAAACTTGCGTCGATTGAATTCTTCTTCGTTCGCCTGGATCCATTCTGCCTTAAAAGTGCCCGAGTGGATGTTCAACGCTTATTTTCCTCCGAGTGAACTGAAAGTATCTTGGGAGGCGACGGGTCGGTCTGATAGACCCGGATTTTGCGGGATAAAAAATTTTGGCAAGTGCGCGCGCGCGATGATGATGCCACGATCAGGGCAAGTGGAGGCACGACGCCCCGATTCTCATGCCGGTCATATCGCCATGTACTGGGCACCGTCAATGGTTGGCGTGCGCGGTGATCTTGCGGGTCCACTGATCAGTGGGACACTTGGCGGAGTATAAAGCCTCACGCGCCGCGGATGGCACAGTACTTCCGCCCATTCTTCCTCTCTTTTCCTCCGCCTCCTCGGCCCCCAACGCCACACTCCGTTCCTCCTCGACGAGAGTTGCCGCGCCGATGACGAAGAACGCGACGGAGAAGCTGGAGCGGGCTAAGAAGGGGGCGACGAAGCTCAAGGGCAAGAAGCCCTCTATCGCTCGGTTCATCGCGCCAGCGGGATGGATGCAGGGGGATTTTCTCCCCTCTGTAGTCACTCGTGCGGACATTGAGGGCCTTGTCGTCAACAGGCTAGTGGCGGACGGTGCCTGGAGGCTGCCGGGGGAAGAGCGCGAGCCAGAGCCGCGCGATGGGGAGCGGATCCTCCTTCTCTCCCACGTTGAAAGAGGTTTCTCCATGCCACCCCACCCGTTCTTTAGGGGATTCCTGAATTTCTTCGACGCCCAACTGCATCACCTCTCGCCGGATATCATTGCATATTTGTTTGCCTTCGTCACTTTGTGCGAGTGTTTTCTGGGCTGCTCTCCCCATTGGGGACTATTCAAGCACCTCTTTACGGTCAGATCCCAGGCCGTGAAGAAAGCTCTCCCCGTTGATGGGAAGACTCATGTGCTTCAGCTGTGTGGAGGGTTAGGAGTTCAGAAAAGAGCCCGTAGTTCCTTCCCTACCATGACCTTTCCTGAGTCTGTCAGAGGCTAGCAGTCGACCTGGTTCTACTACAAAGATGTAGCATCACCCAATATGTCGACTGGCCTCCCCCCTATACACCTGACCGTCCAGCTGACCCCAAGTCTCTGAGGGTGACCGAAGAGGAGCATGTCCAAGTGGGTATCTTAGTTGAAGCGGTGGTGCAGCTAATCCGGGGTGGAGTGACTCGTATGGATCTGTTGGAGACGTTTCTCGGTCGACGTATTCAGCCGCTCCAAGCCATATACCACACCATGTGGCACTACACGGGCCCTAAGGACTCGACCAGGATGCATCCAGAAGAGGTTCCATAGAAAATCGTTGAGCAGTGGCTTCGTAGCATCACTAGAGCTTGCGACAATCCTTTGGGAGCCAAGAGGATCCAACCTTACTCGACCGAAAACCCATCGAAGAATCTAGTGAGTTGTGTGGTGTCGAAAGATGTGTTTGTACTGTCGAGTGATACATTGACTTATAAACTAACTTCCTCACTTGAATCATGCAGGAATGGACGAACATGCACTCGTCTATTCCCAACGGGAACCACGCTGAGGATGGCGTGGTGAGCGAGGGCGGTAGCGTGGATGGCGACGGTCCCTCTGACTCCGAAGATGAATACGCGGACTCTGACAAAGAGGAAGAAGTCGAGTCACCTCCCCAGTGCGAAGGCCGCACCAAGTCCTGTCAGGATCCGGCAGCTGTTGAGGACAGGGCTCCAGGCCCTAGCGAGAAAAACCCGAAGCGGAGTCGCCCTTCAACTGTTGAGTCGAGTGAGAGGCTAGCCAAGCAGCCCAAGCAAGTCACGACCAAACCTCTCAAGGCTTTGCCTCGCATGAGCATGGCCATACCTGTCGTCTCCACGTAAGTATTTATTTTCGAATTCTTTCTGTCGACTGTGGCCTTGAGTTGTAGCTGACTGAGTGTTGTTTAATCCATCAGAGCTGCTACATCCATAACCTCACCTCATCAAGACGGATGGGAGGCGATGGACATTGACACTGCTGACGCTGCCACTTCTCATAGAGGTTAGCAAGTTGTTGATTCGTCCGAATGGGACTCGACACATGCAAATGTTAACATTGTCGGTTGTTGTTGCAGAGGTCATTCAGGTGGAGGACAACGAGGAGCACCTGGACACTTCGCGCACTCGTATCCGAAGAACTTCCTCAGTGCAGGCGCCTCAGCGCTCGACTACAGAGTCCTCCCAGGGGATAGGCGACTCGACACAACTCAGAGCTGAACCTGCAGCACCTCTGTCGCATGCTCCTCCAGCTATCTCGACCGTTGCGACGTCAACTCCAAGCGGACCCACTCAGACTGCCTCAGCTGCCTCAGCAACCACGCCGATCCCGCCTGTGACGGCCTTCTCTCTGCATCGCGTTCTGGAAGATCACATCGGAGCTGCAAAGGAGGCCATGATCCAGGCGGAGCAGATCATGTTGAGAACCAAGGAGGCGTACGAGGCCAGCAAGCTGGCTTATGACATCAGCGCAGCCCTCCGCACCAATGTCCGAGTAAGTTCGATTGTAAGTACATTTCCGATTGAATTCCTGTCTTTTCTTGGCTGGTATACACCCACTAGGTGATTATTGTAGAACTTTTGAAACTTCTCCACTCGAACAGATCGGATCGTAGTCGAGTAGGATTGGGATCGATAGTATGCGTGGTACTAGAGTCACTCGACATGTCGGGTGTTTTTTTTCTGACAAGTTACTCGAGGGATTGAGAGTTAACCGTCTCGGTGGGGGCACTCTTAGTGCACCCATTGGGTGTAGTCCCCGAGACCGCTGTTGATTGCTTGCATCTGCAGTTACTCTGTAGGTTTCATGGATATTATCGACAAACCATGATATGACGCTGCATAAGGATAGACTGCACTTCTCAGAGTGATGGATATTCCAATGATGGATGTTTCTGCCGCTCGACTGATCGAGAATCGGCAGATCTAGTGGGGGCACTCTAAGTGCACCCACTGGGTGTAGTCCCCGAGACCGCTGTCGAGTGCTTGCACCGGCGGGGGTCTTAGAGTTTATTGTATACAGGATACATTTTGCCTTGGATCACGCCACTCTGTAGCTACCATGCAGGTTTCATGGATATTATTGACAAACCATGATATGACGCTGCATAAGGATAGATTGAACTTCACAGAGCAGGGAGGCGCATCACTCGATGGGTCGAGTGTTCTGACAGGGCTGGCCTTGTCGAATGTTTTAATAACCAGTGGGGGAACGCTAAGTGCACCCACTGGGTGTAGTCCCCAAGGCTACTGTTAATCGCAGATGATAAGCAGTAGGCTTGAAAACTTGTCGTACGCGTGGTACTAGAGTCACTCGACATGTCGAGTGTTTTTTTTCTGGCGAGTTACTTGACGGATCGAGAGTTAACTGTCTCAGTGGGGGCACTCTTAGTGCACCCGCTGGGTGTAGTCCCCGAGACCGCTGTCGAGTGCTTGCACAGGCAGGGGTCTTAATAGAGACAGCTTTGAATTTGTTTACGGCGCGCGGAGCGCCAGGGCCACTCAACATGTCGAGTGGACTTTTTGCTTGAGTTCTTCTTAGGTTGTTCCAAGGTTGTAAGATAGTCATTCGCTAGTGTTCATAACTCAGTTGACTGTCCCAGGCACCACTTGCCGATTGAATTCTGTCTTTTGTTGGTTCCAGAGGGCGTGCGAACTTGGGACGCAGTACAAGGACGTGGAGGATGAAAGGAACCGGCTGCGAGTAGATTTTGCGGTCTCCAACAACGCTCTAGAGCGAGCGCGTGCCGAGAGGAAGTCTTTGGGAGGTAATTATTGATGACTCTCCACATTCCCCTCTTCATTCTTCATGTTTTGAACCGAGTGCTCTCACTCAAATAGACGTACGCAATGAAAATCGTCGACTCCAAGCACGACTCAACAATGTTGTTTATTTAGATTCCATGAAGAAGGCGCTGGAGGAGAAGGACAAGGCACTTGCTGACGCCCAACGAGTGGCCAGGGACAAGACTGAAGCTGCAGATCGGAAGCTGGCGGCTACCAAGAAGCTGGAGGAGGAGAACACCAAGCTGAAGCAAGAGCGTGCGGACCTCGTCAAAAGGAGCAATGGCCTGGAGAAGCATTTGGGCGAATTCTCGAGGAAGATGTATATTCTGCTCGATGGTGAGTGTTTCTTGTCGAGTGAAGTTTGTAAAAAGTTTGAGAGTCGTAGTTCACCGATTCTCCTCCCATTCTCCATTCTTCAACAGAATTCTGCCAAGACTTTGAGAAGGATACAGAATAGGTTGAGCCCAATCTGGATGCCACCAAGTCACCAGTTGCCGATGCAGTGGCCATGAACATGCTGAGACTCAACTTCCGTCTCCAAGGCGCCCAGGCATATATTGCCCGACTGAAATCTGCAATGGAGAGAATCGACAAGGAGCTATGGCATGAGGACACCCTTTAGCTCGACCTCAACTCTATAATGGTTCGTCTGAATGAACTTCCCAGTCGAGTGCAAGCCTGGAAGAAATCTGCTGCTCGCTGCGGGGCCGACGTGGCGTTATCACTTGTCAGGGTCCATTGCAGGGACGTGAGGGAGGAGAAGCTGAAGGAGCTCCAGGTGTTAAACACAAAGAAACTCCAGTTTGAGGACTTCATGGAAACCTTCATTGAGGCAGCCACCAGAATCGCCAACGGCATTGACTTGGACACTTTTGTCGAGCTTGCGAGCCCGTCACCCGTTTAAAAACTTGGTCTCTGGAAGAAAGACTTATATTTGCCTCGGTATGCCGAGTGGGATTGCATCCCTTAAAACTTCATTCAGGCCTTAGGCCTAAGCACATTTGCTTCCGTACGAAACGTTTATATGCGGTATACCCTTTGGATTTTATTCGTATTTGGCTTTCAATTGTCTGTTCGACTGAGTTTGTTTTTACCTTAGGTGAAGCGTGTTCGCAGCTAAGCCCCCGAGTGTGAGGGTTGTTCATCACATGGAATAGTTTTCAACTTAGGCAAATGTCGATTCACAGCTAAGTTGTCGAGTGAATGGATTACTATCCACCCGACGAGGTTTTCAACTTAGGCGAAACGTGTTTCGTAGCTAAGCCCCCGAGTATGAGGATTACTCATCACTCGGAGTATTTTTGAACTTAGGCGAATGTCAATTTGCAGCTAAGTTGTCGAGTGAATGGATTACTATCCACCCGACAAGGTTTTTAACTTAGGTGAAACGTGTTTCGCGGCTAAGCCCCCGAGTGTGAGGATTGCTCATCACTTGGAGTATTTTTCAACCTAAGCAAAGATGGATTCGCAAATAGGCCATTGAGTGAATGGACTGCTATCCACCCGACAGGGTTTCTAACTTAGGCGAAAGCATGTTCGTAGTTAAGCCCCCGAGGGTGAGGATTGCTCATCCCTCAGAGTATTTTTGAACTTAGGCGAATGTTGATTCACAGCTTAGTTGTCGAGTGAATGGATTACTATCCACCCGACGAGGTTTTTAACTTAGGCGAAACGTGTTTCGCAGCTAAGCCCCCGAGCGTGAGGATTGCTCATCACTCGGAGTATTTTTGAACCTAAGCGAAGACGGATTCACAAATAGGCTGTGGAGGGAATGGACAGCTATCCACCCGACAGGGTTTTTAACTTAGGCAAAACATGTTCACAGCTAAGCCCCCGAGTGTGAGGATTGATCATCACTCAGAGTATCCCCAAGAATGTGACTGTACGATTGGAACCGGCGATATATATTGTAGAAATGTGAATTGCATTGATGAAGTATTCTTATTACATCAGAAGATCCCTATCTCAAGTATAAAAACGCCGGAGCAGATCTGCATTCCAGGCTCATGGCTCATCTATCCGCTTCATGAGATTGTACAGGTGATAGGCTCCATTGTTTAGCACCTTAGTGACGACGAAATGACCTTCCCAAGCAGGAGCAAGCTTGTGAGGTCGGTGTTGATTCACTCGAAGCACGGGATCTCCCTCATGAAACGACCGACTCTTTACATTCTTCTCATGGAAGCGCCGGAGGTCCTGCTGATAGGTAGTAGTCCGGATCAGAGCCATCTCTCGTTCCTCCTCCAGAAGATCTACACCGTCCTGTCTGGCATGTTCAGCTTCAGCCTCAAAATACAGCTCCACTCGAGCAGAATTGTGGGCCAAGTCACTTGGCAATATGGCTTCAGCACCATAGACAAGGAAGAAAGGAGTTCGTCCAGTCGACCGATTGGGCGTTGTCCTCAGACCCCACAAAACAGATGGCAACTCAGTTACCCAGGCTCTGGCGGCATGATCCAAATCGCGCATGAGACGAGGCTTCAGACCTTGCAGGATGAGACCATTAGCCCGCTCGACTTGCCCATTGGTTTGAGGATGCACAACAGATGCACAATCCACTCGGGTGCCTTGGGAGTTACAGAAGTTCCTGAATTCTTCTGAGTCAAAATTAGTGTCGTTGTCCGTGATGATGTTGTGCGGAATGTTGTATCGATAAATTATCTCTCTCATGAACGTGACCACCGTATGGGAGTTCAGCTTCTTGATTGGATTGGCTTCTATCCACTTGGTGAATTTGTCAACTGCTACCAACAAGTGAGTGAATCCTCCTTTTCCGGGTCGGAAGGGGCCAACCATGTCGAGTCCCCAAACCGCAAACTGCCAGGCAAGAGGAATTGTCTTCAGAGCAGACGTCGGCTTGTGTGACAGGTTCGCATAGAACTGGCAACCATCGCAATGATCAACGATGTATTTAGCCATCTCATTAGCTCGTGGCCAGTAAAAACTAGCTCGGTATGCTTTAGCGATAATCGTCCTTGAAGACGCATGGTGGCCGCAAGTTCCCGAGTGAATCTCGTCTAGAATCATTCGACCTTCCTCGGAGGAAATGCAACGCTGGGTGACACCAGTCGCACTCTCTATGAACAACTGATCTCCCGTCACAGTGAAAGCCTTGGACCTACGCACAATCTGCCGAGCCTCTGTTTCATCTTCAGGGAGCTCTTGTCTGAGGATATAGGCAATGTAAGGCACAGTCCAATCGGGAATGATAACCAGAATTTCCATGACCAGGTCAATCACTACAGGGACATCGACTTCTATCGAGTCAGAGGAACTCAAAGCCTATGGGGGATCTTCGGTGAAAGGATCTTCTTGAACCGAAGGAGTGTGTAAGTGCTCCAAGAACACATCGCTAGGGATAGGCCGTCAAGTGGAACCAATCTTGGATAGTTCATCGGCCGCCTGATTTTTCAGTCGGGGAACATGATGAAGTTCCAGGCCTTCAAACTTCTTCTCCAACTTTCGGATTGCATTGCAGTATCCAGTCATAGCAGAGTTTCGAACATCCCACTCTTTCATCACTTGATTCACCACCAGATCTAAGTCGCCATAAACCATCAGGTGCTTGACACCGAGTGAGATAGCCATGCACAACCCATACAACAATGCTTCATACTCTGCCTCATTGTTGGAGGAATCGAAGTGAATTTGCAAGACATAGCTAAGCTTGTCACCCCTAGGAGATATCAGGACAATCCCAGCACCAGACCCATTCAACATTTTGGAGCCATCAAAGAACATTGTCCAATGCGCCGAGTGAACTTGGATAGGCTGTTGCTATTCAATCCACTCGGCCATGAAATCCGCCAATGCTTGGGACTTGATTGCTTTTTTGGCTTCGAATCTGATGTCAAAGTGTCCAAGCTCGATTGCCCATTTAGCCACTCGACCTGATGCGTCTCGATTATTGAAAATTTCAAACAAGGGAGCATCACTGACGACTGAAATCGAGTGGTCTTGGAAATAATGGGCCACCTTCTTTGCTGATAGGTAAATACCGTAAACTAGCTTCTGATAGTGTGGATATCTTTGCCTTGAGGGGGACAAAACTTCTGAGACATAATAAACTGGCCGCTACCCTTTATAAGCTTTACCCTCCTCTTCTCGCCCATAGTCAGTACTGTACTGACGACCTGATTTGTGGCCGCGATGTACAGGAGCAAGAGCTCTTTGCTGGCAGGAGCGGCGAGCACCGGCTGGGTGGAGAACAGGGCTTTGAGCTCAACAAACGCTGCTTCGGCTTCGGGAGTCCAATCAAACGTGTCAGACTTCTTCATCAATTGATATAAAGCCAGAGCCTTCTCACCAAGACGAGAAATGAATCAACTCAATGCTGCCAGGCAACCTGTGAGCTTCTGAACATCATGCACTTGCACGGGAGTCTTCATATGGGTAATGGTGCTGATTTTCTTGGGGTTGACATCAATTCCTCGCTCGGAAATGAGAAAACTGAGTAACTTTCCTCCAGGGATGCCGAAAGTACACTTGGCCGGATTCAGCATTATGTCGAATCGCCTCAAATTGGCGAATGTCTCGGCCAAATCAGCCAGTAGGTTGGAACCTTTGCGGGACTTGACCACTATATCGTCCATGTACGCCTCGAAATTCTGAGGGATCTGGTCGAGTAAACATTTTTGAATCATGCGCATAAAAGTAACGACGGCATTCTTGAGACCAAAAGGCATGGTGATGTAACAAAAACACCCAAATGGGGTGATGAAGGATGTCTTTATTTCGTCCAGGCCATACAGACGGATCTGATGGTACCCAGAATAAGCATCCAAAAATGATAAATGCTCACACCCTGATGTCGAATCAACAATTTGATCTATGTGGGGGAGCGTAAAATGATCTTTTGGGCACACCTTGTTGAGATGTTTGAAGTCAATGCACATGCGCAACGACTTATCTTTCTTTGGCACCATCACAACATTCGAGAGCCACTCGGAGTGGTAAATCTCCCGAATGAACTTGGCTTGCAAGAGACGAGCCACTTCTTCTCCGATTACCTTGCACTTCTCCACCGCTAAACGATGCAAATGCTCCCTGACGGGTTTGGCTTTCGAATCCACTCACAGACGGTGCTCAGCCACCTCCCTAGGAATCCCTGGCATGTTAGCAGGCTTCCATGCAAAGATATCCCAGTTCTCACGGAGGAACTGGATGAGCTCGGCTTCCTATTTGCTGTCGAGTGTTGATGAGATATTCGTCGGGGCAGCAGTAGGATCCGTCGGATGGATGTGTGCCTTCTTCACCTCCCCTGTCGACTGAAATGCCGACTCGGAAGCCGGCTTCTTTGCCCGGAGCAAGTTGGCAGGGTCGGCGGTTTTCACGTACTCCTCCAACTCAACCATGGCCATCTGGTGATTGGCAATCTTGAAGCCTTGATGGAGGCACTCTTCGGCCCGCTGTCGATTGCCAGTGACCGTGATCATGCCCTTAGGGCCTGGCATTTTCAACTTCAGATACACATAACATGGTCAGGCCATGAAACCTACATACGCGGGTCGACCCAGAATGGCATGGTAAGCACTCTTGAAATCCACGACTTCAAATGTCAACTTTTCTTTTCGGAAATTTTTGTCATTCCCGAATGACACATCCAATGCTATCTGGCCGAGTGACTTGGCCTTCTTTCCTGGGATGACCCCGTGAAACTGCATGCTGCTTTCACTCATACGGGACATCGGAATGCCCATCCCTTTCAGGGTATCCGCATAGAGAATGTTTAGGCCGTTGCCGCCGTCCATGAGGACCTTTCTAAGTCAAGTACCCCCCCCGGATCAACTACTAGAGCCTGTCGATCGGGAGTGGCCACATGAGCAGGATGGTCTGTCTGGTCGAATGTGATAGCATATTGGGACCATTTGAGGTAGGTTGGGGTGTCTGGTACAGCCATGTTGATTTCTCTGTTGATGACTTTCAGACGGCTCTTGCTCTCGACATCAGCAAAGATCACCAGTGTAGAAGTGACATCCGGAAATGTTTCATTTTCCTCATCTTCATCTCCCTTCTCAGGAGATTTATCACTTGGCTGGTCTCCCTTGAATTGTTGAATAAGGGTCTGACACTGTCGAGTGGTGTGCTTGGGCAAAATCAGATTGCCTTCCGCATCCTTCCTCGAGTGTATTACACACGGCTGATCCATGATATAAGTTCCTGACATATTTTTCCCTTTCTTGGGGGCATACTGTGCCTTAGATTTGCCCTTGTTCTTTGACTGAGTCGCCAGTGCTGCCGCTTCTGCCTGAACCGGATCTTCAGCCTTTCGCTTTTGTTTTCGATTGTTGCTGCCGCCAGCCTCATTAACGACTACCTTTCCTTTGCCGCTATGGAGACGGTCTTCTTCCTCGCCATTGGCATACCGAGTGGTGATTTCCATCATCTTGCCAAGTGAAATATCACCCATTCGCCCAAACTTCAGATAAAGTTCTCTGTATCTCACACCAGCCTTGAATGCATAAACAACCTAATGTTCCGACACATTCTCCACTGTATGATGTAGAGTGGACCATCACTGAATATAATCCCTTAAAGTTTCATTGGGCATCCGGACACAGTGTTGTAAGTCGACCAGACCTACCGGACACTTGCAAGTGCCCTCAAAGGTCCGGACAAACACTTGGGCAAGATCCTCCCAGCAATGTATAATGGAAGGAGCCACGCGATTCAGCCAAGCACGAGCTAAACCATCCAACATCAGGGACAGGTGCTTCATTGCCACATTGTCATTTCCACCACCAATTTGCATAGCCACTCGGTAATCATCTAACCAAGTCTCCGGTTTGATTCGCGAGAAAACTTCCCAATTCCCGCCACCAACCTGAAGTTGGGGGGAATCTCCACAGAACGTATGGCTCTACTGAAACACTCAAGACCAGAAACCACGGCCGAGCTACCACTCGAAAAATCTCTGTCGTATCCTTCCATGTGGGCTCTGCCCTTGTCAATCCGCTTTTGAACAAGGAGGGCGCGGGCATCAAAGCCCGCATTCCGCTCATCACCGAAGGAGCGCCTCTCGTCCTGGCGCCGGGGCGCGTACGGACCACTCCACGGAGGAGTGGGCACTCGATGGTGCTCTTCGCGATGAAACTGATCTGTCTTGAACTTCATGGAAACCGCCACCCCGACGACGCAAGGGTGATCCAGGGTTGTGTGCCGACTGAACGGTCTCTACCCTGGGTGAATTGCTATGTATCTTGTTGCGGGACTGAGAAACTACTGAATTATGACGCTGCGCTACATCTAACAGTGCTCTGATCTACATCAACCATCTTCCAGCCTCTGACCGGGATGGCTGAATAGATGTGCTAGCCTAGCAGCAACAACAACATTTAACACAGGAGTTTGATATACCTCAACGTCATCGCGAGATCCACTCGGAAACAGCTGTCGCTGATGTCGACTGGGGCGTGGCGAGCGCTAGTGAGCGCGCTCGTCAAGCTCAACCTGGAGTTCTTCCAGACGAATGCGCGCGGCCTCCAAAGCTTGGGCCTTGGCAGTCATGCCGACGATGGGAGTATGAAGAACCTCCTCCTCGCGACACGGCAGCTCTTTCGACGGACCTCCAACCTCGCTCCTGCCACGTCCAAAGCCAGGCGGTGAACTCTGATGGGAGCCCGCCATCAAGACCTCTGCTGCGGGATCGCAACTTTCGCACTCGGAAGGCACGTTGGACGGATCAGAATCCGACTCGAACACGCCGTGAAGGGACTCAGCAGGCTCGAGTGTTGCAATCTGCGGAGAAGTATGATGCGCCACTGGGTGTTTGACCTAGCGCTGAAGTCGTGAGCGGTCGGACCGCTTGCAACCGCGAACAGCGAGGGGAGCCGATGAATAAGGAGTCGAAGGCTGACACAGCAACACGCCGCAGGAACTCGCGGGGAAGTGTGCGGCCCTGTGGACTGGGAGCGCCTCGAGATCAAGAGGCGCTTCCTAGAGCCATGCCGAATCGTCGGCGATAAAGGTGAGCGCTCTGAAACGGATCTCGTGGCCCAAGACAAAAACACCGCCGGAAGACATGTCGAAGGATGAAAAATGCAACCTCGTCGGAAGTCACTTAGACGCCTGCCCCACGGTGGGCGCCAACTGTCGTGGGAACGAGCCTGACAGTAGATGGTAGGGGTACGAAAGGAGAGGGCAGAGTCCTAGCTACGGCGAGGATGTACACACGGATGTATGAGTTCAGGCCCCTCTCATGGAGGTAACAGCCCTATGTCTCAATGCTCGGGAGCTTACATCATGTGGAAGATAGAGATTACAATGGTTGCGAACCCTTGTGCAGGAGGGGAGGGGCGGCTTATATAGAGTTCGTTACCCCTCATAGTTACCCAGCATCTAAGGGTCCGATTGTGGGGTTAAAGTCTGTCGTTACTAGTAACGTACGCAATAAAAGCTACTAATGGCAATTGAACCAATGTCTGCCCGTTGGGCTCTTGATGATGGCTCCTGGTCTTCTGGCATCGAGTGAAAGTGAGGACTTCCGAGTGACACGCGACTGCCGAGTGAAAGAAGGAGTCTCCGAGTGTATATATGTCGAGTGGCTTTGAACGTCTCCAGGAATCCACTCGGAACTTCATGCTTGATCTTCAAGTCCTCCCATGTAGTGTCCTTAGGTAGGGTATGTAGGCATTGCCTAGGACCCTACCCTAGGTACGTATCCTCGTCAGTGTGCTTGTCCTTCTTCTCCATGTCCCTACTTCTCCTTGAGGGTCTTCGTTCATAACAATCATCTCTACTCCTTCTCTCTCTTCGAGGTGATTCATCACTTGAGCTTCGTCTTCTTGGTGACTCTTCTCTTCATTTGTAGAGAGATGAGCACTCATTTGAGTAGTGTCCGGGATTCCCACAGTTGTAGCAGTTTCGATCACGACTTGACGAACGCTTCTCTTCATATCTTGAGTTAGAGCTGCGATCTTTGCTTCTATTCTTGTAGAACTTGTTGAATTTCTTGACCATGAGGCTTATCTCTTCATTTGTGACAAGGTTGTCACTTGAGGTAGCGGGAGCATCACTTGTGGCTTTATAAGCACCGCTGGACTTGTGATGAAGGTCTTCCTTGTCTTTGAGTGTCATCTCATTAGCAACAATTCTACCAATCACTTCCGTTGGTTTGAGATCTTTGTAGTTGGGCATCATTTGGATCAATGTGCACATGGTGTCATATCTCTCATCCAAAGCTCGAAGTATGTTCTTGATGATGAACTTGTCAGTCATTTCTTCGCTTCCTAAGCCGGCAATCTCATTGGTGAAGAGAGCTAGCCTAGAGTACATTTTAGCGACTCCTTCACCATCCTTCATCTTGAACTTGTCAAGTTGACCTTGAAGAACATCTAACTTGGATTCTCTCACGGACTCAGTTCCTTCGTGCATATCAACCAAAGTATCCCAAATATCTTTTGCGTGTTCAAGATGGATGATTTTGTTGAATTCTTTAGGACATAGGCAGTTGAAGAGTATGTCACATGCTTGAGCATTGAGTTGCAACATCTTCAATTCATCCGCAGATGCTTCACGATCCGGTTCCTTTCCATCCGCAAAGAATTCACTTTGCAAGCCAACATGAACAACAGCCCAAACGGCAGGATTATGACCAAGCAAATGCATTTTCATTTTATGCTTCCAACTAGCAAAATTAGTGCCATCAAAGTATAGACATCTACGGTGATAATTTCCCTCACTAGATGCCATACTTCTCCTAGGTTGTGAAACCAATGCAATGGAGACCTATGCTCTGATACCACTTGTAGGATCGAAAGTAGGTCTTGAGGGGGGTGATTAGACTACTTGACCAAATAAAAGTTGTTCCTTTTCCCAATTTTAATTCTTGACAAGTTTTAGCATTCATAGCATATCAAGTAACAGCCTACACATGCATGTCTAAGAGTGTAGCAGTGGAAAGTAAAGACATTGCACACGTAAGTATAGAGAGTGTTAAGATTGAAAATACAAGTGATGACACGATGATTTTTCCCGTGGTTCTGATAGGTGGTGCTATCGTATGTCCACGTTCATGGAGTCTTCAACCCACGGAGGGTAACGATCGCGAGAGTCCATGGAGGGTTCCATGAAGAAGCAACCTTGACTATTCCATGTGGCTTCCCTCCATGAAGGACTAGCCTCACTATGGGTAGATCTTCATGAAGTAGGCGATCTCCTTGCCCTTCCAAACTTCTTGGTTCACTCCACAACATGAAGTAGGATGCTCCCAAGCGACACCTAACCAATCTAGGAGGCACCACCCTCCAAAAGGTAATAGGCTCGGTAATGACAATGAACTCCTTGCTCTTGTGCTTCAAGATGATAGACTCCTCAACACACAATCTCTCTCACACAGATTTGGGTTGGTAGAAGAGACGTGATTGGTGGAAAGCAACTTGGGGAGGCTAGAAATCAAAATCCATATGGTTGGAGTGGAAGATCTTGACCTCAACACAAGCGTAGGTGGTTCTCTCTCAGAAAACTGAGTAGGATAGGTATGGAATAGTTCTGAGTGCTTCTCTTTCGAGTGGGTGGTGGTGAAAGGGTATATATAGGCATCCCCAAAAATCCAATCGTTACACACAATAAGTCAGACTCGGTGACACCAATGTGTAAATCTCGGTGGTACCGAAGTGACCAAAAGTGGCAACTTTTGAATCTCGAATGGACCGATATCCAATTCTCGGTTGCACCGACAAGGTGACCAACGGTCAGATTTACTAGTCTCGGTGACGCTCATTCACCATTCTCGGTTGGACCGAAAATGAAAACTTGCATAATAGAAAGTTGGCAACCCAACTCGGTGGCACCGAGTGCAGTGTCGGCTGCACCGAAGTGTTAGGGTTTGGCTGAGTCTGTCTAGGGTTTGGAACTCAGTGGCACCGGGATAAGAGTGTTGGTTGCACCGATTTGACATATTTAGCTTAGGACAGACTTTGGTGGGAGAGTTTGTGGATGTTTTTGTGGCTGTCACTTGTGCACGTTTGATCATATTGTTCACCATCAAAACTTTACCCCTTTTAATAGTATTGGCTTTCCTATAGACTCAAAGTGATTTCCCACACATGTAAAATGTAGAGTCCTCTTGCTTGAAGCTTGGCCAACCTATTTCCTTGCATCTTGGGGTAATTCCATAATCCTTTTGCCATTCCCATCAATGAACTTTTCCTAAAATATACTTGGTGAAAGCATTAGTTCAATGACTTATATGTTGTTATTAATTACCAAAACCACCACGGAACAAATGTGCTTTCACGGTCGTGTGGTCGCCGAAATCCTGGGCGGCAACATGCGCGTGTACGACACCCTCGCGGCCAACCTGCGGGCCGCCAACGTAGCCTACGAGGATTTGGCTACCTTGGAGGGCGAAGAACGCGTCGCCTGCGAGCGTCACATCAAGGACCTCATTGACGCCGCCGACGCGCAGCAGCATCAGCTTGCGGCGGGCGGCGTTGCCTCTGAAGGCCCCGAGCGCGAGGGCATGGGGACTGCTGGCCATCGGCCGGCTTAGCACTCTTGTTCCCCTCGCGCCTCCAACCGCCGGGTCGAGGCAAGGAACCCCCAGCACTCTCAGCTACCGGGGAACGAGCAGCCGGCTGTAAACAGCAGGCGCACCAACAACCCGCCTTGCAGCGGCTGCCACCACGAGGCGCCGGCTACCGGCAGCCGGCGCAGCCGCGGGCACACGCCTCCTCTGCGGCACGAGCCGGCGCAATCGGTCCCACCTATCATCCACCCCGAACTCTCGGCCCGGCTCGGACCATGTGTCCCCCACAGCAAGAATGACGCCCGTCTCTGCATCGACCGGCTTGCGCGGTCAGCCCTCCTCGAGGAGGAGGGCTCGATTGGCCCGGCGTGCTTTGGCCCCCAGATCGCAACGAGCCGTTCCTGGCCGGCCTCACGCTCCCCCGAGACACCCAGAAGTACAACGGGGCCGCCAAACCCGAAGACTGGTTGATCGACTACACCACCGCAGTCGACATCGCCAGGGGGAACAAGCGTGTAGCCGTCCGCTACCCTCCACTCATGTTGATCGTCTTGGCCCGCACCTGGCTCAACAGCCTGGCAGCTGGCAGCATCAACACCTAGACGGACTTCGAGGAAGCCTTTGTCCATTACTTCATCGGCACCTACAAGCGGCCCGTCTGCCCCCGTGAACTAGCCATGTGCGTTCAGGGGCCGGACGAGTCCCTTTGCGACTACCTCACCCGGTGGACCGAGCTTCGCAACTCCTGTGAGGGGGTGCATGAGGTACAAGCCATACAGTACTTCATCGAAGGCTGTCGTGATGACACCCCCCTCAAGCACAAGCTCTTGTGCTCTGAGCCGGCTACTCTGGCCGAGCTCATGACCAAGGCGGACAAGTATGCCACGGTCGACTCCGCCATTCAGGTCAAGACGATTCCGCCCGCCAAGGCAACGCCGATGCTGGCAGCGTCCCGACCGGCTGCCGACAACCGGCAGCCGCAGAACAACAAGCGCAAGAATGATCAGCCCGACTCCCGCTATGGGAGCCGGCAGGTTGCCACCATCGAGGAGCAGGAGTCGACCGCCCAGTCTCCCAGCCAGCGCCAGCGCACTGGCTAGGCTGCCTGGAAGCCCAAGCTCACGTCCGAGCAGATGCCCAACCTCCCCTGCAAGAACCACTCAAGGGCCAAGCCCTTCACGCACACGCTTCGGCAGTGCAGCTTCTCACAGCGACTGGCCCGAGGGCGGTCTTCCGATTCCTCCCGCGCCGCGAGCCCGTGCGTCGGCCCCTGCACCAGCTGCCGCCTCGGCGCCGGCTCCGGCTCCGGCCCAGAACGACGGTCGCCTACAGGACCAGTTCCCCAACCAGGACGGTTGCTACATCATCTTCACCAGTGAAGAGATGAGCAAACATGCTCAACGCCAACTCCATCGTGAGGTGAACGCCACCATGTCGGCAACTCCCTAGTTCATGCACTGGTCGGAGAAGCCGGTCACCTACAGCCAGGCAGATCACTCGGTCGTGATGCCGAGTCCTGGCAGCTATGCCCTGGTCCTCGACCCCACCATCGCTACCGAGAAGCGCACCTGCTGCTTCTCGTGGGTGCTGATTGATGGTGGCAGTAGCATCAACATCCTCTACCTCGACACAATGCGCAAGCTGGGGTTGAAAATAGAAGACTGACAGGCGAGCCAGACGGTTTTCCATGGCATCGTACCGGGAAAGTCCTGCTCCCATGTTGGCAAGATCCAGCTCGACATCCTCTTCGGCGGCCCCGGTCACTTTCGCCATGAGCCGGTGTTATTCGAGGTAGTGGACCTCGAGAGCCCCTACCATGCTCTGCTGGGCCGACTGGCCCTCGTCAAGTTCATGGCGGTCCCCCACTACACCTACCTCAAGCTCAAGATGTCGGGCCCCAAGGGAATCATCACCATCACGGGCGACTACAAGATGTCGCTCGAGTGTGCTCGAGACGGCAGCTGGCTGGTCGAGGCCGTGGAGATAGCCAAGGAAAAGTGGCAGCTCGACCGGCTCGTGGCCCTTGCCGCCAGCCAGCCGGTCGTGCCGGCTCCTCCCTCGCAGTCGGTCGGTGAGGCCTCCTTCCAACCGTCCAAGGACACCAAGCAGATCCCGCTCGACCCGGCCAACCCCGCTCAGTGCATCACCATCGGCTCCCGACTTGACAGCAAATAGGAAGGCGAGCTTGTCGACTTCCTCCATGAGAATCGGGACATCTTTGCATGGTCCCCCAAAGACATGTTGGGTGTTCCGAGGAAGTTCGCCGAGCACAAGTTACACGTCCGACCGGACGCTAAACCGGTCAAGCAACCCCTATGCCATTTCTCTGAGGTGAAGCGGCGCACTATAGGAGAAGAGATTGCCCGGCTCCTCGCAGTCGGCTTCATCCTGGAAGTTTTCCACCCGGACTGGCTAGCCAACCCAGTCCTAGTGCTGAAGAAGAACAAGACCTCGCGCATGTGCAACAACTACACCAGCCTGAACAAGGCATGCCCCAAGGACCCATTCGCCCTGCCGCGGATCGATCTAGTCATCGACTGCATGGCCGGCTACGATTTGTTGTCTTTCTTGGATGCCTACTCCGGCTACCACCAGATCAAGCTGGACCCGGAGGACCATCTCAAGACCTCCTTCATCATGCCTTTCAGGGCCTACTACTACATCACCATGTCGTTCAGCCTGAAGAACGCAGGCGCCACCTTCCAGCGGTGCATGCAGAAGAGCATCCTGCCTCAGATAGGCAAGAACGTCTACATCTATGTCGACGACATCGTTGTTAAGACCAAGAAGCACTTCAGCCTCCTCGACAATCTCTCGGAGACCTTCGCGAACCTGCGCGAGTACAAGATCAAGCTCAACCCGCAGAAGTGTGTCTTTGGCGTCCCAGCTGGCCAGCTCCTGGGTTTCTTCGTGTCCGCTCGCTGCATCGAAGCCAACCCAGAGAAGATCAACGTGATCGAGCGAATGCCCAAGCCGACCCGGCTCCACGATGTCCAGAAGTTCACCGGCTGCCTTGCCTCACTCAGCCGGTTCGTCAGCAGGCTGGGCGAGAAGGCCCTACCCCTCTACGGGATCCTTCGCAAGATGGCTTTGGTCGAGTGGGGCCACACGATGAAGCCGGGCATGTTCGACTGGCCCGACGAGGCGGACGAGGCCTTCCGCGGCCTCAAGCGGGCTCTCACCCGCGCGCCCATCCTGGCCACGTCAGCTGAGAAGGAGCCCTTGCTCGCCTATATCACAGCGACCACTCACGTCATCAGCGTCGTCTTGGTGGTCGAGTGGCTGGAGGAGGGAAAATCCATGCCGGTCTAGTGCCCCATCTACTACCTCAGCGAGGTCCTCTCCGCCTCCAAGCAAAACTACCCCACTACCAGAAGATGTGCTACGACATTTATTTTGCCGCCAAGAAGGTCAAGCAGTACTTCCAGGAGCACACCATCACCATGGTGAGCATGACCCCGCTCGGCAAGATCATGGGCGGCCGGGACTCCACCGGTCGGATTGCCAAATGGGTCATCGCCCTTGCCAACCACGAGATCCGGTATGAGCCACATACCGCCATCAAGTCGCAGGCATTGGTGGACTTCCTCGTCGACTGGGCGGAGACCGAGTTCGTGCCGCCTCCCCCAGACTCCACACATTGGCGCATGCATTTCGTCGGCTCAAAAATGAGGACCGGCCTGGGTGCCGGCATAGTCCTCTCCTCCCCAAAAGGTGACCAGCTCAAGTATGCCCTCCAGATCCACTTCACCGCCTCCAACAATGTGGCCGAATACGAGGCCATCGTCCATGGCCTCCGACTCGCCAAGGAGATTGGCATCAGGCGCATCCTATGCTTTGGCGACTCCGACCTCGTGGTGCAGCAGGTCTTTGGCGAATGGGACACTAGGGACGCCAACATGGCCAACTACCGCTTCCTCGTACAGCAACTCACCGGCTCCTTAGAGGGTTGTGAGTTCCACCACATCTCGCGGGCGGACAACGAGGCGGTCGACACGCTGGCGAAGATCGGCTCCACCCGGCAGGCCATCCCAGCTGGCGTCTCCCTCGAGCGGCTACTCAAACCATCGATCAAGCCTTCCCCAGAGTCGGAGTCCATCTTCGTACCGGCCGATGCTGCCGGCCCATTGGCGGTTTCGGCTACTCCCTCGGCATCTTTGCCCTTGACTCCTTCGACCTAGGCTGCCTTGTCGGTGCTGGCTCTACCGGTCCAGCCGGCTGCATCCGAGGCAGCCGGCTTCGACGCCACATCGGTCATGATGACAATCGACACCCCTGTTGCTGTCCCCAACTCGAGGGCTGGCGAGCCGGTCCCAGGGGCGGGTGAGACGGTCCCGGGGGCTGATCACCCAGGCCTGGGGGCTCCCGACCCGGCCCTTGTCTCAGCTCCCTCATGTGCCTAGCCCATCATGGCGTTCCTTCTGCATGGTGAGCTCCACCTGGACGAGGCCACGGCAAGACAAATCCAGCGTCGAGCCATGGCCTACAGCATTGTCAATCGCGAGCTTGTCCACCATAGCACCACCGGCGTCTTCGAACGGTGCATTGAGCCGGAGAAGGGTCAGGAGATCCTCCTCGACATCCACCAGGGCAAGTGCAGGCACCACGCCACCTCCAGGACCCTAGTGGCCAAGGCCTTCCGCCACGGTTTGTACTGGCCGACCGCTTTGGAGGCGGCCAAGAAGTTGGTCGATGAGTGCGAGGGCTGCCAGCGCTTCAGCACGCAGAGCCACCTGCCGGTTACAGCCCTCCAGACCATCTCCCTCTCGTGGCCTTTCGTCGTCTAGGGGCTGGACATGGTGGGTCCCTTAAAGACCGCACGAGGCGGCATGACGCATCTACTCGTGGCCGTCAACAAATTCACCAACTGGATCGAGGCCAGGCCAATCAAGAAGCTGGACGGCCCCACGGCCGTCCGGTTCATCGATGACATCACGGTTTGCTATGGCGTCCCGCATAGCATCATCACCGACAACGGCACGAACTTTGCCAAGGGCGCGCTAGCGCGCTTTTTCTCCAAGCAAGGCATCCGGCTTGACCTGACTTCCGTCGCTCATCCACAGTCCAACGGTCAGGTCAAGAGGGCCAACGGCATAATCCTATCCAGCATCAAGCCCCGGCTCGTAACGCTGCTGGTAAGGTCAGTCGGCTGCTGGGTCGACAAGTTGCTGCCTGTCCTTTGGAGCCTCAGGACCACACCTAACCGGTCGACCGACTTCACTCCTTTCTTTCTCGTGTATGGGTCTGAGGCGATTATCCCCACCGACATCGAGTTCGACTCGCCTCGGGTCACCTTGTACATGGAGAAGGACGCTAGGGAGGCAAGAGAAGACGGTGTCGAACTACTCGAAGAAGAATGCGAACTAGCCTTGAGCCGGATGGCTGTCTATCAACAGAAGCTCCGACACTACCACAGCAAGCGGATCCGGCCGCTCTCCTTCCGCGAAGGAGACCTAGTGCTCAGGCGGATCCAGCGAACTGCCGTCCAGCACAAGCTGTCCTCCCCATGGGAGGGCCCCTTCATCATGAGCAAAGCGCTGCACAACAATGTGTACGACTTGATAGACGCCCAGAAGCTGCAGAAGCGCAAGAGAGAGGCCTCCGGCGAGGAGACGGAGCGCCCATGGAACGTGGCGCTCCTCCGCCCATTTTACTTCTAAGAACCAGTGTATGTATGTATCCTTCCCTTTTGGGGCTTCTGAATGCAATGGGTGTCCCAAGATGGCTCTTGGGACACGCCACTTTCCACTTCAAAGTTTGTCGATTCAATTCACCGGCCCCCGGATCCGGCTCCTGGTCCCGGGAGCTCGTCGGCTAGTCTTAATGTCCTCCCTCGAGGTAGATCAAGTAGTGTGAGCTAAGTAAGTCCTCCCACCCCTCCCAGCTACAGACCGGCTACCGGCTGTTTGGCTCGCGGGGTCCAGGGCGGCAAAACTTGGTTCACATGAAAAGCCGATCACTAGGGGGTCGCCAGCTAGGTCTAGCCGGTTCATTTTCTTGCCTGTGTCACTTGCCTTACCAAAAAAGTCCTTGCGGTTCCTAAACTCAGAGCTAAGTAAGTCGTCCTACCCCTCCCAACTACAGACCGGCTCCCGACTGTCGGGCTGGCGGGGTCGAAACCAAGGGGGAAAAGGACTTGAGCTAACGGAACCAAAGGGGCAAACAAAGGAAAAGGCAAGCCAACACGTATAAAAATTGACTTTGCAACAACCAGAAACTTCATAATTTAAAAAGGCCCATGGCCATCAGTTCATTACATCTACACCCCCAGTGGGTGGACTTGAAATTCTAACAAGCGCAAGAATAAAAGAAAAAGAGAAAGATCTCTAAGTGGCGGCCGCTCCGTCCTCTCTGTCACCGCCCGCGGCAGCCTCCGCCTTTGGGTCCCGAGCCGGCTCGGAGTCAGTGTAGTCGTCGGTGCTGGAGCCGGCATCCTTACCGTCTGTCTCGGCACCGCTCCCCTCCGGGTCATCCAGTGCGAGTGCATACTGGTCCTCCGGGACCACCGTGTCATCCGCCTGGCGCTCGGGGACGTACTCGTTCCATGCGGCGAAGGACGCGAGGTCGCTGGCTCGCACAACCAGCTCGTCGGCCACCACCTCCAAGTCCGCGTCGGTGCCAGCATGCTGGGCCGTGAGCAAGCTTAGGTCTAGCTCGGGGTACCACGACCTCGTGATGTGGAGGGCCATACCCGCACCGGCGCATGCTGTGGAGGCCCTCCAGGCGTTCACCCACACGGTCCCGAACTCCAGCCACCTCAACAACTGGCTCATCGGAGCTGGATCCACTACGCCCGGCTAGAGGACACGGACCAACGCCTCTCCGGCCGCCTGAAGCCACTTCAAGGCGCGAACCACCACCTTCATCCTTGCCCTAGTGGCGATCCCCACCTCGTTCAGGGTCCAGGGGGCATGCGGCCCAATAGCATCCCCCTGCTCCAGCTGACCCTCACGGTGGGCCGCCATGGCCGCCTCAGCGGCCTCCTGCGTACCAGGGAAGAGCCCTAAGAAGAAGAAGAAGAAGAAGAGAAGAAAAATTAAGATGAATGAAAGGGCCAGCCAAAACCAAAAACAAGCACACAGGAAGGACAGGAGGACGGGGACTTACCGTGCAGCATGCGGTCTATCCCATGCCCCTGTTCCTGGACCTCCGACTCTCTGCAGACCACTCCTGGAGTCGGCGCTCGTGCTCGCTCCGAGCCGCCTGCGCCTTGCCAGCCGCCTACGCCAACGCGACGTCCTAGGCCTCTAGTTCATGGCGGTGGGCGCGCTTCCGCTCCTCCGCCTGCTGGCGAAGGGCCGCCTTGAGGCCGGATAGCTCCTGGTGGACGGCTGCCTCGTGGTCCGCCAGCTCTTGGCGGTGGACGCGCTCCAGCTCCTCCGCTTGTTGGCAAAGGGTCACCTCGTGGCCCGATAACTCCTGGCGGATGGCCACCTCGTGGTTTGCTGGATCTTGGCGGTGGGCCGCCTCACCCTCGGTCGCCGCCGCCTGTGCCCAGGCCGCC
Source organism: Hordeum marinum (assembly GCA_022496015.1). Lineage (NCBI taxonomy): Eukaryota > Viridiplantae > Streptophyta > Magnoliopsida > Poales > Poaceae > Hordeum > Hordeum marinum. The sequence goes on along the minus strand of CM039673.1, from coordinate 363,857,186 downwards.
TCTTCGCGGAGCCACTCGCACTCCGCGGTCAGGGAGCTCCGTTGGTCCTCATGCTCCACAACCTGGCATTGGAGGTTGACCGCCTCGACGTTGGTGTCTGCTCAAGACGGAAAAAGCCACAATCAGAAGACAGAAGAAGGAAAAGGGGATTCGGCCCGCCTCCGCGACGACCGGCTCGAATCTAGGGGGTGTCGAAAAAACATGAAGATTTTACCTCGCAAGTCCCGGGACAAGGTGGCCAGCTGGCCCTCGTTCTCCCGGTACAAACTCAACAAGGAGTTGTATGCAGTCACATGGTGGTTGTGCGCCGCCTGCGGACAACAGAAACAACACGTAGCGTTAGACCCGGCCCGCCTATGCCACAGCCGGCTCGGGTCTCGGGGGCTACACGCAGTAGGTGCGCTAGCACGCCCCCACTGGAGAAAACACCGAAGAAAAGACAAAGAAAGGAAGAAAACTTACCACGACGGTCCATTCCAGCTGCACCCGCCGGTCATTTGCTTCCCAGGCATCTTGCGTCGTCTGGGCGCGGCAGGCGGCGAACGCCTCGACCGCGGCAGACACAGCCGCCACAAGTACGCTCGGCGGATCCTCGGCTACCAAGCGGTTGGCCATGGCCCAATTTTTCTGCGGCCGACCTTCGTCCGCCGGCCCGCCCTTGCCTGAGATCACTAGGGGCTGGCTCCTCCCGGCACCATCGTGTCGGCGGCCCCGGAAAAGGAGCCCACGCCGCTCAACGCCTCAGGCGCCTCGGCCTCCCGCCCCCATCCTCTGCCGCCGGCCTCTCCCGTACGGTTCAGTCTGGGAGCCGGCGCCCCCATAGCTGGCTCAACTCGATACGGCACCTCGGCGGCTCCGTGGCCTCGTCCTCCGAGGCCTCGACGTCATGCGGAGCCTCTGCATCACGCGATTCCTCCGACTCAGTGTCGTCATCAGTCAAATCCCGCAAATTTGCACAGGGAGGGGAATCACCCGTTGACTCGGTCGCCTCCGTCTCCGTCTCCTCCCCTCCGGCCTCAGATGTGCCGGCTCGGTCTGGTTCGGCAAGCTCCACATCATCAACATCCTCCACCTCTTCAGGGTCCGAATCCGCCAAGTCGATGGCCGGCTCCTTGTGCACCTGTAATGAGGGGAAAACGTGCATGTCGGGAGTCGTTCTTCACTGTTAAATCGAGGCGGCACACTTGGGGGGACAAAGGAGGGCGAGTCGGCTGCCTCAGTTACCACTGGTGTAGGGTGGCTCCGGCTGTATGGGGTTTTGCCCCACTGCCAACTCCCATCCTTTAGCTTCGCCATGGAAATGGCATTCACCCTCCGCGCCATGTGGACCGGCTTCACCTCCTTAGTGGAGAGCCGGCAGGGGTCATGCTGACCCCCCATCTAGCAGATGAGGTGTAGCCGACTCTGCAACGGCTGCACCCGGCGCGCCACCATCGCCGTCAATAGGTCGGCCGCCTTCTGGCCCTCCGCCCCGGTCATGAGAACCACCCACTCGCAGAGCCGGTCCGCTATCTCTGGGGCTACGGGCGGGGTGACCCGCCAGTTCAGCATTGCCACCGGTGGCATGTTGACGAAGTCCGGGAGGTTGATGTAGTCCTCCTCCGGCTTCACGTTCTTCACATAGAAGAACCCTCGATGCCAATTATTCACCAACTCCTATAGTGGGAGTTTCGGGAAGCCGGCTCCCTGGTGGATGTGGATCAGGGCGCCCCCGCAGGAGGTCATGACCACCTTCTACGTCACCTCCTTCGTCGTCTGCCGCTTGAGGAAGAACAGGCGGAACCAGAGTTCAAGCCTTGGCTCCACCCCCAGGTACCCCTCGCAGAGGGTGACGTAGGCCGCCAGCTGCAGGACGGCGTTGGGGGCGAGGTGGTGCGGCTACAGGCCGAACCGCGTCAGGAACCGCCGAAAGAATGTGCTCGCCGACAGTCTGAGCCTGCAAACGAAGTGCTTGGCGAAGACAACCACCTCACCATCTCGCGGGGCCGGGGAGTTCTCTAGCCCAGCCACGCGCACCTCCACGAACTCCTCTGCCGGTAGCTTGCGGTGGTGGCGGAGGTGTGCGATGAACTTCTCATCGACAACGTTGTGGTCCCATGCCCCTTGCTCGCCATGACCTCTTGGTGGGCTTGAGGGCATTGCGATGGGCGCGGGAGTCCTTCTACGGGGCGGTCTCCGGCGGCGATGGCGGGAGCACGGCGTCGGGCGTGAATTTCCCTCTTTCTCTCGTTCTCTCGGGGCGGGAGGAGGAGGGCGATGAATGCGAAGCGACGGAGGCGAGGGGAGTGAATGCGCCATCCTATTCCCCTCCCTCCTCCATTTAAACCCCGCACGGGCGCTCATGGGGGGCGGATTCATTGCGCACGACCCCCACGATTCCCGTCGCGTGCGGGACGGCAGTTACCGCCCTCGGGCATGCCAACCGATGTCCCAAATCATAGAAGGTCCGCGCGCGTAGGCCGATGCCGTGGCCGGGGCGCCCCCCCCCCCCCCTCGATCTGGTCTTGTCCGCCACGCGGCCTGTTAGGGTCCCAACCCGTGGTGCCGACCACGTGGCGCGGGAGTACCGCCTGACGAGGTGCCCCAAACGATGCTCGGGCTTTGGGCCGGCTGCGGAACTGGCGTCGGGAGGCCAGCGACAACCAACCTCCATGGCCGGCCGTGGTACCAGGACGATTCTCAAGCCGGCGAGGTCCACCGCGGCCCAACGGAGGGCCTCCCCCGCTTCAGGGACTAATGTCGGGGGGATAACCCCGGGGTACCCTAAAGCAACCCATTGCCCCAACGCTTTCTGAAACGGCCGAAGGGTGAGCCACCTCCCCCTACGGCCAAGACTGAACCCGACCGGCTCCGCTTCGCCGGCTGGGCACTGCCAGCTACACATGGCCGTCTCCACCAAGGGCTGCCGGTTGGATGCAGGGATTCTTGGCCCCCTAGCCGGCCGCGCCTTGGATCCCACTGCCCAAGCATGTGCGGCTACAGTGGCCCCCATCCCATCACGGGGTCAGCACCCGTATGGCCACAATGGAGGCCATAATGCCGCTGACTTTGGCTGACCATGATCAGGCTCCCAACAGTGCCGGCACGACTCCAACCACTCCATGACCTGCCTCGGCATGGCTACAATGCAGTCGGCCGTACCGCTGACCGCGGCCGGCTGCCGCAAAGCGATGCCCTGAAGGACGGTCCATGCTAAGAAGTGACCGTTGCTAGGGCCTGCTACGCGGGAGCCATCGGCTCTTGACACGACCCCCCAGCCGGCGGGCCCTACCAATGACGAGACCTCACAGCCGGGGGCCCCACGGCCGTTAACAAAGGCTGCCAGCTAGAGCCCCCTCATTGCTTCCCACTCATATTGTAATCCGGGGGGCTGGCCTATAAAACCTCCCGGAGCCCCCCATGCAAAGGGCAAGCAAGAAAGCAGATAGACCACAACCCGCACTCTCACCACGTAGCCAAGGAAGGGGAGCCGGCTGCTCCCTCTTCCACCTCTAGACAACAGCTCCAGGAGCAACCTTGTAACCTTTCCTCATCGATCAACTAGATCAGGCAGGACTAGGGGTATTACCTCCCAGGAAGGGCCCTGAACCTGGGTACATCGTGTGTCATCATCGCTTGTGCCTAATCCCGCACCCGGAGCCTGTCGGAGTCCTCCTGCCCCAACCACCTTCGATAAGCCTACCCATGGCATCTCTCATGAGAAAACAATGACACACTCGACGTAGCTTATTGTTGTATGAGAACCTCATGTTTGTAAGAGGCTTCTTACAAAACATGGCAAACTTGGTATTTTTTTGCCACGGCATATGTGTGCCTTCACATTACACCATCCCATGTTTCGTGAATTTCTCGCAGAGTTTTGGATTTACGTGAATTTGGAAACCAAGTTTTTCGATATTTGAAATTCCTTCTCATTTCTTGCATGTGACCTAACACATACATCCAAGGACGCATATATGATTTTCAACCCATTTTGCGGACCCGGACCTTGTGATTGTAGATCAAATTTGAATTGTGCACATTAAAGAATGCACCAAAAACTCAATTAATGTATTTAAAAGCCACATGATCCCTTATTTAATCATATTTTTTCACTCCACATGTACATATGTCTATGTTGTTTATATAAAGAAAATCAAGGAGAGAAGAGGCATCAGATGTATTTTCGCTCGCATATGTGGCATGCATATATAATGTTTCCTATCGAAACCACAAAGCTGCTTGTGAGGACCTCCGATTTGTAAGGGGGTTGTGCAAGAACATGTACAATTTGGACAGATTTTTTGCCACGACATGTGTGTGCCCTTGTCACGACACCATGCCAAGTTTTATGAATTTCTGTCGAGTTCTGGATTTACAGGAATTTGGAAACCAAGCATCTCAATGGTTGCGGCCGAGCAAAGAGTCAATGAGATGCTAGAAATTCATTCCCATTTCTTGTGTGAGACCTAATTAAACATGCATCCATGGAAAGGCATATTTTTTCCAGCCTACTTTTCATGTGTTGGACCTTGTGATTGTAGTTCAAATTTGAATTATGCACATTAAATGACTAGAAAACTCAATTAATTTGTTACTCTATGGGTGACTCCAGAAATAAATGCAGCCCACAAGAGACAACAGAAGTTGTTTCGCACATAAAATGTGAACTTTCCCTATCAGAACACACAACTTTCTAGTGAGAACATTCAGTCTGGAAGAGGCTTAGTGCCAAAACTTGTCCAAAATTGGGCAATTTTTATTACCACAACACACACAATAGGGCAATTGATGGCACCATGCCCATATTTCATGAATTTCTGTCAAGGTATGCATTTACATGAATTTAAAAATTAAGTTTCCAGTTGTTTGCGGTCAAGCCTTGTGCCGTAGATATATATGTTAGAAATTCATTCCCATTTATTGTGTGGGACCTAAACATGCAGCCAGTGAAACGTATATGGTTTTTTGAAATATTTTCATGAGCTGGACCGTGCAGTTGTTGTAGTTCAAATTTGAATATATATATATATATATATATATATGTGCACATTAATTGAATGCCTACAAAACTCAATTAATTAATGTACTTAAAAGGCCAAACGAACTCTGTAAGACTCCACTGATTCGCACGACACATTCACGGTACTCTATGGATACTCTAGAAATAAATTCAAGGCGATAAGCGACATCAGATGTTGTTTCGCACATGAAATGTGAACTGTCCCTACCGAAACCACATGACTTCTTGTGAGAATCTTCCGTTTGTAAGAGGTTTGTGCCAAAAATTGTCCCGAACTAGGCATTGTTTTTACCACAACACACATGCACCATGACATCACACCATGCCAAGTTTCATGAATTTCTCACGATATTTGGAATTACTGGGATTTGAAAACATGGATTATCAAAGTCTATGGCCGATCCAAAATACCGTGAGGTTTGGAATTCCTTTAGTTTCCATTTCTTGCATGGGACCAAAACATGTATCGAGTGACAAATAGTTGATTTTCAACCCATTGAGGTGCCCTCTAGTATGTGCTTAATAAAGTGCAGTTCAAATTTGAACTATGCACATGAAATGTCCAAAAAACTCTTTAAATGTTATAAAGGGCCTAAACATCCCTGAATTATTCCATATTTAACACATAGTCCGATAGTTGCAAGTTCACGGCAGATAAATGTTATTGCCATCCAAACACCTTCAATTGCCAATGTAACTTCATTTTTAGTCTCAAAGCAGTTTAAAAATCAAATACATTGCAAACTATTCTTGATCATGAAACGTGTGTCATGTGGTATGAAAATATCTTGGGTCAATCCTCATATATGGCTTAGGTCGGAAGCTTCAGTCCATCGTCGGCACGTCAACCACATAATCACACTTGTTCTCCAAGACCATTGTATTGTTCAAGCGTCACCGGTGAAAGATGGGAACATGTATCCGCATCGTGAGCGAAACATCGTGAGCTACATCATCCATGAATGCGCTCACAACATCCTTGAGCGCGGATGCACTGTACGACAGGGCGGCTGCAGCCGCCGAAAGGGCAGCTGCTACATCTGAGATGGCGGCAGCAAGATCCGTGATCGGGATAGCAAATGGCGAGAACAACATAGCAGTTGTCCGTTCCTCAGCGGCTGCCATGGCCCTAATGGCGGCTGCCCACACCTATGTTTATACCGCCCATGACCATCTCGTGGCAGTCATCGCACAAATAGCAGCAGCCTTCTCCGACAATAGTCGGCAACCTACGTCCTGAAGAGTTGGAAATCACCGAGAGTGCTCGGGCAGCCGTCCGTTTGTCGGCAGCCTCCCTTGCCAAGATGGAGGCCGTCAATGCCCGGACCGCGTCCGGTCACGCCAAACACATGGTGGCCTTTTCCAAAGAGATGGAAGACATGGACGGCGAGATGCTTGCAGAGTATGTGGTGATGGATGCCATGGAGCCCCTTCCCTTGGAGGTCGTCGAGCGCGAGCTGGCCATGGAGAATAAGGTGGAGATCGGCGAGCGTCAGGCGGAACATTAGTCGTTATTTAGAGCATTGGTCTTTTGTTAGACTAATTTTTAGGTCAACCAGCTCTATTTAATTGCTCGATTAAGTAAGTGTTGGTTGTGGTGTAGGCTCTTTTGTGTAGTACCCAAATTAGCAATTGATGTTAAATTACACGACGACGTGGATGACCACTGTAACCAAGGAAATTCGGACCAAAAATTTGCCGCCATATCCCCATTCCATCTTCCAATTGAAAATGAAATTGAAGTTCATCACACACTTTTTTTGAATGGACCATGTGCAATGTAGTACCCAATATTACGTCTGAAGCTTGGAGACAAACATTTGCACGTCCAAGTTTATCACACACGGGGTATATCACATGCTTTGTTTGTGATGTGTTGATATCGAGAACTATTCTGATTTTGCACATTCAAGTTCATCACACACGGTGTATAAACCAGGCTTCGTTTGTGATGTTTTGATATCACACATGGTTCTGAATAAGGGACTGTGTCCGATGGTGCTTTCCGCCTCAGTTTTTCGCTGAACCGGATGAAAATTTTGGGCTGCCGTGGAAATATCTACCTCCCTCGCCCCCCGGTACCAATCAAAAGCCACATTTCCCCCCTTTCCTCTACCTTTCCCATTTCAAACCTTCATTGCTTGCTTGCAGCACCGCCTCCTCGCTGGCGATGCTCCTTCCTGCTGCTCGGCCTTGTCCATGTAGTCAGGTAATCCACACCTCCCCAAAAAAACTCACTCCCTCCTCCTCCATCCCACATGGCCTGACCGCCAGCGCAACACCTTCCACCCAAATCACCTCCCATCCTCCAAATAATCGCCGCCGAAAGCCATGGAGCACGCAGTATAGCCAGGATCTCAAAGAGCATTTGGTTGCGGAGAAGCAAATCACGGTTGCATGTGCAGATGAGGCAGCTATGACTTCCATGCACCCCGACCCCCAGATCTTGGAAGAGCACCTTGCCGTCGAGGCTACCATTGATGCCTTGCGCGTTGACGCTGCCACGTGGTTGGGTGCTATAAACGACATCTCATGGTCTTTTCTCGAGGGCACCGCCGGTGCATTCGACGAAGACTTCATTGTGTTTTCTTGGCGTGTCCGTGCTTACCTCAACTCCAGAGCCAGCATGTTGGTGTCGGGGCAGGATCAAGCCACTCACCACTATGAGGGGTGCACCCATGGTGTGGAGGCCTCACCCTCTTCCAAGTTAACGGACCCCATCATCATCGATATCACCGACGATGAGGAATAGCTTGTTTTTCTTAGCTTTATCACTTAGGACCTATGTTCACCTAGCTACGCCGGTTAAGCACGTTTTGTTTAGATATTGCCTGTGACACTACTACCTTTCATTTAGAAATTCTAGTGAAATGTCCAATGCAATGCTACTGCAACCTGACCTTCTAGTATGTTCTATTGTGTAATGTGGTTCTTAGTTAACTGTTTCGTTCATTTGTTGTGGTGATCATTTAACTATTTAATTTAATTCCGAAATGTGATGTACGATTGTTGTTGGTACAATTTCGTATTGTTATGCATGTGATGAATAAATCGAATTTAGATGTACTAAATACATGTGCAACATATATAATTGCTACATTTCCTAGTTCTTATCCCGCTTGGTTTAGATAAGTGGATTTTCAATGTGGCTCGAACTAATATGTTGGATCTGCAATGTGTTTATTTTCCATTAACAAATTTCAGTGATAGTATGCCAAATATCACTTGTAACCTGATCAATATTTGTCTTGAATATGTTACAAGGGGAAACAATGGGGGATACTGAAGTTTACCATCGAGGTTTGCACATCCATGGTTGTTTGGCTAAAAGGGCATTATTGTGCAATTGCAGAAACCATCGTAATTTGTTGTTGCACATATAGGTCCTGCAGGTTTAGACCCACTGTTCGACCCTTTTTGCATGTGGGGAAATGAGGTGTCCTTGAATATCAGTCAAATCAAGAAACTTATAAAGATTGTTAAGATAAATAAACTAGCTACGAAAACAACAAGATGTTTGTCTGCACAATGAAAAAGACATCAGTCAACTATAGGATGGTACCATCTCTTTCACCTTGTTCTTTTCCCTTTGCGCCATTTCAAAGTTTAGAAAATATATTTATGCATATGTTTGTTTTCAGTCCTTCTCAAGGCATTTCATCGATGATTACTTATCAAACCACATGTATGATCAAGAGGCGATTAAGGTATTCATACATCACCCACGGTATAATATTTAAGTCTTCCTTAAGAGGATGATGGATGGGCGGGCAATAATCCAGAGGCACTGACCTAAAGTTGCCAGGACCTTCAACATCATTGAAGGCTCAGTATTCGCCTTCCACTTTAACAATTTTTGAGATGAGATTCATATGTATATTTACCATATATGATGATACTTAATTTCCAGAGGTTTTAGATGTTGCATTTGAAACTTTGTCTTGTTGTGCAATTGGGTAGCTAGGCAGTATATGCCTATATGAGGTTGTACCCTGATGTAATTCAATTATGAAATCCTGGTTGCGGTACTACGAATAAGAAATATATTCTATGGTTGATATGAAATGCTAATTTTGATTACTAAATGGATTATAAATAATTGATCAATCGGGCAGATTATTCGGGTTCCTATTGCAGACAGTTTCTAAGATAAAACCGTGGGCGATGACATGAACAAACCCGCACGGTTTCTAAAAAGTTAGCATGTTGGATCGCTGAGCAATCACATACCAATTCTGGTTGACAACTGTGTGCGTTAGGACACCCAATCACAAATGTTTTCACATAGCTAGTGTGTGTGATGGGCAGCCCAATGCCAAACAGTTTCTTCTAGACACCATGAGTGATTTATAGAGCTGAAGTTGTCCCTGTCTTTCGATGAGATGGTGGCTATCGTTTTTGGTGGAGTAGACTTTGACGATCCGACTACGAACATGTGATGACGTCGCGCCTTAGCAATCGCTAAACCAACTCCGAGAGGTTATTGACCATGCCGGAGCACGATCAACCTGACCACGAGGGTCTATTTCCTGCACGCAAACGAAGAACAAGCAAGAAACTAAGATTGCAATCTGGACATTGCGAATATAAGAGGAAAGCTTTATAGATGAAGTGGGGTTCTGTGACGCCTTTGTCTGGTCTTGGAACACAAACGAAGAACGCGAAGTTGCAGCTATGGTGAACTTGTAATCTAAACAAAACACAAACCTAAAACGATGCCCTAAGGGTTGTTTATATATGGGGGAATAGAGGGCAATTTCGTGGCCCCTTGGAGGAGGGGTCCGAAATCGACCCTAACTCAGTTTCCCCATACATACGGACTCCAAAAACAGCCTATAATATGGTATTTCGAAATTACATGGGCCTGGCCCAAAAATAAGGTGGCGCGGCACCTATATTAGCCTAGGGACGAATTTTATAAAGTGGCATCATGCATATTTCGTCCAAGGCTTCTTGCTCCCATTATGGTGGCTTCAAAGTGCGAAAATCATCACTAGAAGCTCCATTGTTCTTTCCCTTGCGCGCACCTTCTTCTCCATGCTTGATCTCGCTCCAATGGTCATCCTTCTTGTCCATGCCAGGTCCTTCATTCATAAGTAAAACAAAAGTATCTAACTTAGGCAGCATCATATGTTCATGAACATTAGAAGGATTTGCAAGAAACAAAAGTACCTGGTAATTCAATTGACGTGCGCGAGCTCTAGTAATTGGTCATGTACGTATAGCAGTCGGAGTTGTGGGTGTAGCATTAGTAGGGATGTCCTCATCATCCTCCCCTTCTTGAACTGAAGTCGTCCTCGAAAGAAGCTCATCTTCCTCACCCAAATAAGGCTTCAAATCTGCAATGTTAAAAGTGGGGCTAACCCCAAACTCTGCAGGCAGCTCAAGTTTATATGCATTATCATTTATTTTCTCTAACACCTTAAAAGGACCATCAGCATGTGGCATTAGCTTTGACTTGCGCAAATCAGGAAATCTATCCTTGCGCAAATGTAACCAAACAAGATCTCCAGGTGCAAAGACAACATGTTTTCTACCCTTATCTCCAGCAATTTTGTCTTTAGCATTCATACGCTCAATGTTTTCCTTCGTTAACTCATGCATCTTTAATATCAATTTAGCACGTTCTTTAGCATCAAAATTAACCTTCTCCGAAGATGGAAGAGGCAACAAATCAATAGGTACATGATGTAAGAAACCATACACAACTTCAAAAGGTCACATCTTAGTGGTAGAATGTAGCGAACGATTATAAGCAAATTCAATATGAGGCAAGCATTCTTCCCACATTTTCAGGTTATTCTTCAAAACAGCCCTAAGCATAGTAGACAATGATCTATTGACTACTTCAGTGTGGCCATCAGTTTGGGGATGACATGTAGTACTAAAAAGTAGTTTAGTCCCCAACTTAGCCCATAAACGTCTCCAAAAGTGGCTAAGAAATTTAGCATCACGATCTGAAACAATTGTATTTGGCACACCATGCAACCAAATAATTTCACGAAAGAACAAATCAGCAACATGACCAGCAGCATCACTTTTATGACATGGTATAAAGTGTGCCATTTTGGAAAATCTATCCACGACAAGAAATATGCTATCCCTCCCCTTCTTTGTTCGAGGTAAACCTAAAACAAAATCCATAGATATATCCTCCCAAGGAACACTAGGTACAGGCAAAGGCATATATAAACAATGAGGATTGAGTCATGACTTAGCTTTTTGACATGTAGTGCAGCGAGCAACAAAACGCTCAACATCCTCTCTCATCTTTGGCCAAAAGAAATATGTAGAAAGTACGTCCTCCGTCTTCTTCACGCCAAAGTGTCCCATTAATCCTCCTCTGTGCGCCTCCCGTAACAACAAAAGACGAATAGAGCTAGCTGGAATGCATAGCTTGTTAGCACGGAACACAAATCCACCATTAATAATGAACTTGTTCCATGTTCTCCCTTCTTTACAATTCTGCAACACATCTCTAAATTCAGCATCATGCACATTTGATCTTTGATGGTCTCCAAACCAAATATTTTAAAGTCAAGTTGTGAAAGCATAGTATAACGACGAGACAAAGCATCATCAATAACATTTTCTTTACCCTTCTTGTGTTTAATGACATAAGGGAAAGTCTCAATGAATTCAACCCATTTAGCATGTCTATGATTCAGTTTTGCTTGACTTTTAATAAGTTTCAAAGATTCATGATTAGAATGTATAACAAATTCTTTGGGCCATAAATAATGTTGCTATGTTTCCAAAGTCCGAACAAGAGCATATAATTCCTTATCATAAGTAGAATAATTCAGACTAGGCCCACTCAATTTTTTAGAAAAGTACGCAACAGGTTTACCATCTTGTAATAACACAACTCCTAACCCAATTCCACTAGCATCACATTCAAGCTCGAAAGTCTTATTAAAATCAGGAAGTTGGAGTAAAGGAGCATGTGTTAACTTATCTTTCAAGACCGTGAAGGCTTCTACCTATGCGGTACCCCAAGAAAAAGGCACGTCCTTGTTTGTAAGCTCATTGAGAGGCGCAGCAATGGTGCTGAAATCTCTCACAAAACGCCTATAGAAAGCAGCGAGGCCAAGAAAACTCCTCACTTGTGTGACCGTTTTGGGCTGAGGCCAACTCTCAATAGCTTAAATCTTGGCTTTATCAACTTCAATTCCCTATGGAGTAACAACATAGCCAAGAAAAGATACTCGGTCGGTGCAAAAGGTGCACTTCCCAAGGTTACCAAACAAACGTGCATCACGTAGAGCCATAAAAACGGCACATAAATGTTCCAAATGTTCCTCCAAAGATCTACTAAAAATCAATATATCATCAAAATAGACTACCACAAATCGTCCAATGAAAGCACGTAAAACCTCGTTCATTAATCTCATGAAAGTGCTAGGTGCATTAGTTAACCCAAAAGGCATGACTAACCACTCATATAATCCAAACTTAGTTTTAAATGATGTTTTCCATTCATCTCCCAATTTCATACGAATTTGATGGTATCCACTACGCAAATCAACTTTGGAGAAAATTGTAGAGCCACTTAATTCATCAAGCATATCATCTAGTCTAGGAATAGGATGACAATAACGAATAGTAATATTATTAATGCCTCTACAATCCACACACATGCACGATGTACCATCCTTTTTAGGCACTAGAATAATAGGAATATCACAAGGACTAAGGGATTCGCGTATATAACCTTTGTCAAGCAGCTCCTGTACTTGATGCATAATCTCCTTTGTCTCCTCTGGATTGGTACGGTATGGCGCACGGTTGGGTAGGGATGCATCGGGAATTAAGTCAATCTGATGCTCAATCCTGCGAATAGGTGGTAATCCCGATGGCACGTCTTGTGGAAAGACGTCAGCGAACTCCTGCAAAATGTTAATAACAGCAGGAGGCAAAGAGGGAGGCATGTCCTCGAATGAAAATAATACCTCTTTGCATACAAAAGCATAGCAAACAGATGTAGCAACATCCAAATCATTAATATCAGATTTAGTACCAAGTAAACATCCACTCTTCAATTTTATTTTGGATGCAACACTAGATGATGGTTGATTATTCTTATGGTGTTGCTCAAATTCCTGTGCTACAATCTGATTTTCACTTTTATTTTTCTCCTGTTTTGCTTTACTAGCTCTAGAAATGTCATCTTTCATAATATGTTCAGGAGACATACAAAGCAAAGTGATATTTTGATCCTTATGAACAAGAGTATACTGATTTGTCCTACCATGGTGTACAGAATTTTTATCAAACTGCCATGGCCTACCAAGTAAAATAGAACATGCTTGCATGGGTACCACATCAGAATCCACATAATCAGAATATGTAGCAATGTTAAAATGCACACGAACAGTATGTGTTACCTTAACCTTGCCACTATTATTGAACCATTGGATGTAATAAGGATGAGGATGTGGTCTGGTGGTTAGAGACAGCTTCTCCACCATCTCCATGCTAGCCAAGTTATTGCAACTCCCTCCATCGATGGTGACGCGAACAAAACGCTCTTTCACAACTCCCTTTGTGTGGAACAAGTTGTGCCTCTGATTTTTCTCAGCCTGTGTAACCTGCACACTGAGAACACGTTGATCAACTAAACTTTCATACCTATCAGCGTAATCAGCAGCCATGTAGTGTGTCTCTGGTTCTACATCCTTGCCACCCTGTTCTTCACTTGCAATGAGAGCCAAAGTCTCATCATCATAATCACTAGCGGACGCATATCCACCATCCTCAATAACAATCATTACACGCTTGGAAGGGCATTCTCTTGCAAAGTGACCTCCACCCTTGCAACGACAGCATATAACCTCATGTGTTTGCCCTGTGGATGCAATAGATGAAGAAGAGCTCTGTGCAGGCCCAGAAGGTGTGCTCTTCGCAGAGGGTGGAGTAGGAGTATGTTTCCTGGTATCGCGGTTGGAGTTGGAGGTTGAAGTAGGTGGTGTTGCAGCAGGACGTGCGGAAGTAGAGGAGGCATGTGGCGTCCATGATGAAGTGTGACCTGTAGAAAAAGTAGTTATCGCCACTGCCTATCGATCCTGCACTTCACGTTCAACATTGCAAGCAAGATGAAATAAACGAGTGAAAGTGTTATACTCCTTATACTCTAGAATAGTCTGAATCTCCCTATTTAATCCACCCATAAAACGTGCAAGCATAGCTTCATTCTCCTCAACAATGCCACATCTAATCATGCCAGTTTGTAATTCCTAATAATATTCTTCTACGGAATTTTTTCCTTGTCTTAAACGCTGCAAATTTTGATGCAATTCAGGTTGATAATAAGGTGGCACCCAACGATTACGCATAGCAGTTTTCAAAGCATCCCAAGTAGTTGGAATATTAGCATGGTGTATTCTACAATGTTCTGACCACCAAACACAAGCAAAACTAGTGAATGAACAAACAGCAGCAGCAACACGTCTATCCTCAGGAAATTGTAAGCATGTAAAACATTGTTTTGTTTCTAACTCCCATGTAAGATATATATCAGGAACATATCTACACTCAAACGTCGGAATATTCAATTTAAGTTTAGGGAGATGGTCATGATCCCGTACCTGAGGGGGTGGTGCAACCCTACCGTTACGGTTGTAGCCATGTGGTCGACCTGGTGCGTATGGTGGTGGTTGCCCCTGAGGCTGATCTAGAGCAACTTCTCCCTCATCATCGTAATCACCATCATAATCTTCAACCCGCTCAATGACAGTAGCAGCAGGAGCCACAGAAGTAGCAGCAGTATCAACAGTACCAGTAGGTTGGGCTTGGTCGAGAGGCACACGTCGCGCTCGTCATTCGAAAGGGATAGGAGCCGCAGCTGGTGGTGGTAGACGGGCAAGCACCTCATTGAACTTGGCGTCCATCTTGGTGTCGAATGTCTTCTCCAAACCATCTAGCTTCTCCATGGCCTCACCCAAGTTGGTCACGAAGTCTTGTACCTGGTCAGCCATCATTTGCTGAAATTTATCATAGAGCGCTTTGTTGGTCATGCTCTCCCAGTCGATCCCGTTGTCGTGTGATCCTGGCATGGTTAGCATAAATAGGAAACACATAA
Organism: Hordeum marinum; assembly: GCA_022496015.1. Taxonomy (NCBI): domain Eukaryota; kingdom Viridiplantae; phylum Streptophyta; class Magnoliopsida; order Poales; family Poaceae; genus Hordeum; species Hordeum marinum. The sequence continues at coordinate 363,842,103 of CM039673.1, read as the reverse complement.
GAATATGAAACCTACAGACTACTGGGACGTGGTGGTGGTGGTGGAGGTGGTGTGTCACAAATCCTTTAAGCGAATCTCAAATTCTTACCGGTTCTTACCCAGCAGCAGGCGGTGATCGGCAACCGTTGTAGTGAAAACTCTCAAAGCTTGGATAGAGCGATTGCCAGGTGGTGTCAAACACACGACATAGAAGTATGTGGAGCTGGGATGGCTTATAATATGGTAGCAAAAAGGGTTAGCAACAATCAATTCAGAGATGCAAGGTTGAATAAATGCTTAACGGCGGTGTTGTGCTGGTCCTAGGCTAGACAGTGCTAGAGACGCGAGCCTAAAACACCAACAAAATCACGATGCTACACGTAATCAAGGGAAGAGCACACTCTGGAAAAAAATCGTTTTTTTTGGCGCCTCTTTTCTTTGCGCTCTTTTTTTTGCTCAAAAAATCACTACAATGGCGAGTGTCTCAAAACTCTTCCCACGTCGTATAAGCAAGATGGGCACGAAATTTTTTGGACTAATTTTTTTTCCTGGAGCAATTCGGGGGCTGCAACGACCAAAAAATTCGACAAAAATTACTATGATGGCAAGTGTCTCAAAACGCTTCGGAGAACCTAAAATCAAGATAGGGAAAAATATTTTTGGCCGGATTTTTTGGGGCCAAAACGTGCTCTGCAAAGCGTGCAAGACTCTTTTTTCCGACACCTACACAGGTAGCAAAACGCGAATCCGAAATCAAAAGGATCGTGAAACTAAACCTAAAATGAGCTAGACTCGGATTGGTGGCGGATTTGTGGTGGTATATATGGACACCAATGGATAGTAATGGTGGGTGGTGATATATGGCAGCGGTGATGATGGTGGTGGTATATGGCAACTATGAAGACGATGCGGTGGCGGTGTGACAATCTGTGAATAGAACTCAAAACTCTAAAGGACTATACACTAAGACCAGCAACTCGACACGACGATGTAACCACAAATTCAACAAAGCAAAATACTGAAAAGACTATGCAAAGGCTCAGATTGGTTCGGATATGCGTGGACTAAAGGTATGAAGAACATATGCGATCTAAACTACGAAAACTGGTAAAATCTCACCGAGCAACCTGGAAATCTGATACCACTTGATAGAGCCAAAGTTGTCCCTGTCTTTTGATGAGATGGTGGCTATCGTTTTTGGTGGAGTAGACTTTGACGGTTCGACTACGAACGTGTGATGACGTCGCGCCTTAGCAATTGCTAAACCAACTCCAAGAGGTTATTGACCACGTCGGAGCATGATCAACCTGACCACGAGGGTCTATTTCCTGCACGCAAATGAAGAACAAGCAAGAAATTAAGATTGCAATCTGGATATTGCGAATATAAGAGGAAAACTTTATTGATGAAGTGGGGTTCTGTGACGCCTTTGTCTGGTCGTGGAATACAAACGAAGAACGTGAAGTTGCAGCTATGGCGAACTTGTAATCTAAACAAAACCGAAACCTAAAACGACGCCCTATGGGCTGTATATATGGGGGAATAGAGGGGAATTTCGTGGCCCCTTGGAGGAGGGGTCCGAAATCGACCCTAACTCAGTTTCCCCATACATACCGACTCTAAAAACAGCCTATAATATGGTATTTCGAAATTACATGGGCCTGGCCCAAAAATAAGGTGGCACGGCACCTATATTAGCCTAGGGACGAATTTTATAAAGTGGCATCATGCATATTTCGTCCAAGGCTTCTTGCTCCCATTATGGTGGCTTCAAAGTGCGAAAATCATCACTCGAAGCTCCATTGTTCTTTCCCGCGCGCGCACCTTGTTCTTCATACTTGATCCCGCTCCAATGGTCATCCTTATTGTCCATGCCAGGTCCTTCATTCATAAGTAAAACAAAAGTATCTCATTTAGGCAGCATCATATGTTCATGAACATTAGAAGGATTTGCAACAAACAAAAGTACCTGGTAATTCAATTGACATGAGCGAGCTCTAGTAATTGGTCCTGTATGTATAGCAGTCGGAGTTGTGGGTGTAGCATTAGTAGGGATGTCCTCATCAGTGATGTTGTGAGTAACCCAAAAAATAGAATTATAACTATCGTGTGTGATGATCACACCTATCACAAACGATGTTATGCAGAACATTGTGTGTGATCTACAATACAAATGGAAACGTACCCTTGGGATTACTTATGTGGGATGCTAAGTCATCTCACACGTCTTCCCCAATATGTTTGTTTATGATGGTCCTTCACATCGCAAACGATATATTTTTGCCCATCGTGTGCGACTAGGTGTAGGCATCATTGACAAGTTTTGCCTGTCGTGTGGGATAGGCCCCCCTATCGCCCACACATGCAAGGCGACGGTATAAGACTACGTCACAGAAAGGGGTTAAAAACCATTTGTATAGCACACAGCTACATTAGTGGGTGGTTCTCTCTAAGAAAATTAATGGGGAAAGTATTGGCTTGTTTTGAGTGCTTTCTTTGGGGATGATAGGGAGGTGGTGGGTGAGGGAGTCCTAGATTAAGGGGTCCTCGGGAGGCCGACCTATCTCTTATGGGCCGGACTGTATGGACCGCTTACCGAACATTGGATCGATCGAAGGCCCTGTCTCCAGGAAGGAAGCTTTGGGAATCGTGGCTTCTCCTCCACGTTTGATGTAGTGAATAGGCATGTTTATCTCTTCGGCGTGTAACCGACCATGTGTAAACCTTAGATACCCTTGGCGTCTATATAAGCCAGAGGGTTTTAGGTTGTAGCTAGAGAACAAGTCATCTAGGGTTAGATATTCGATCTCTAGATACATCAACTATGTAACTCCCATATCATCAATACAATCAAGCAGGACGTAGGGTATTACCTCCATAGGAGGGCGTGAACCTGGGTAAAACCGTGTCCCCTTCGTCTCCTGTTACCATCGATTCTAGTCTCACAGTTCGGGCCCCCTACCTGAGATCCGCCGGTTTTGACACTGACATTGGTGCTTTCATTGAGAGTTATGCTTTGAGCGCCCAAGGAATCAATGTCTCGCCTTGTCATCAGCAAAGAGGTCTGCAACATGGATGCTTTCGTTCCCGGACAGATCTTCGTCTTTGGCACATTGTGCTGCATGTAGACCCGACTGTCCATCTAGGTCGTGTCGAAAGCTTTGCCCCTAATCAAGAGGTTAGATTCGGGAACCTCGAGTTCTCCGTAGATTCTCGGGGTGACTTGTCACTAACCGGGATCGTAGTTTCGCCTGCCACGCCCGAAGACTCTGAGGCTTTAACCTCGGGTCCCTTCTTCGGTCACGCCCATGGGGTTAACCCCGGCAATGGTCTGATTCCTAGTCCGGATCTGGCCATAGCACCAGAAGACTGGATACACGTTCTTGCCGGACACTCCTCTCGCATGGACACATCGGAGGTCAACTCCGAAATCTCTGAGCAGTTTGATCGGATTGAGCTCTCGACGTTCAACGAGGCCCTAGATCAGATCTCGTCCATAAAAATTACCAACGATTCAACCCTGATCTGTGCTCAGGTCGGTTACAAAGCGGGTCAGGATGATTTTCTCGACCCACCCATCACCCACCTGATAGCCACAGTCTAAGATTTAATCGACATGCTGGACTATGCCTCCGAGGAGGCAGAATACATGGATGAAGAGGATTACATTCCCACCCCTGTTAACATCGGGCGATGGGTCGCCACTTCTACATATGATGTCTACATGGTAGACACTCCTACCGCTAATGGTGACAAAACGCCTAATAACACACTGTCAAGACGTCGGAAACCGCATAAACGGTCAAAAGGCAAAAAGGGAAGGAAAGCTATTATCGGCACCGGGGACGGAGATACCCCTGAGGACCGCAGCGGTCCCGATATCCCCGAACACCTGTTAGAGGGTCGGGAAAGGCCTGAAGACAAGAGCAACCCCGATGACTTCAACGATTCCGAGGATGACAATTACCTCCCTCCCGTCGAGGAGGAGGACATCCCGTAAGCCGATGACCTAGACATTCCGGATAACTCTGAAGATCAAGAACTATTCAGACAACAGCTCATAGCGACGGCCCGCAGCCTGAAAGCGAAGGAACGGCAACTTAAAGCCGAACAAGATGACCTCAATGATCGATGGACGAGAGTCCTCTTAGCTAAGGAGGGATATGGTACCGATCTGTCGGACCAACCTAAGAGTTATCCATGTAGAAGGCTGCTGTCGCAATTTGACGACAAGCTCACTGATACCCCGTCTCCCAAACATACCCCATACGACAAGCCAGACCGCCCTCCTCGCGGGCATGACAGGATGGCTGACGACACCGGTTATAGACCGGTTGTGCCCCGAAGACGGGGAAAGGAGCCACTAGAGCCTAGTGATAGGTTCGACCTGCAAGACGACCTAGACTACAGAGCAGGTCGCACAAGATCCATCTACGGATCCACAGGCTACTCACCTGATAGAAGGGATGGGTACAGACCATGGCTCGACCGAAGCAATAACAGAGGTCGGGAACGTAATCGAGCCAGAACAGACGCCGAATACAGGCGCGACATAGCTTGGGTTCGAGACGCCGCTCACCCTCTGTGCTTCACGGATGAGGTGATGCAGGATCATTTCCCAGAGGGGTTTAAATCCGTGAACATCGAGCAGTACGATGGGACAACTGATCCAACCGTATGGATTGAGGACTTCCTCCTCCATATCCACATGGCACGAGGAGATGATCTCCACGCCATAAAATATCTCCCCCTAAAACTCAAGGGGCCAGCTCGACACTGGTTTAACCGCCTCCCCAAAAACTCCATTGGATGCTGGGAAGACCTAGAAGACGCATTCCGGTCTAACTTCTAGGGCACCTATGTTCGGCCGCCAGATTCCTCTGACCTAAGCAACGTCGTTCAAAAACCCGGAGAGTCTGCATGGCAATTCTGGAATCGATTCTTGACCAAGAAAAACCAGATTGTTGACTTTCCGGATGTTGAGGCAATAGCCTCCTTCCGACACAATATTTGGGACGAATGGCTGGCCCGCTAGCTAGGCTATGAAAAACCTTGGACCATGTCCGCCCTTACATCCCTCATGACCCGCTTCTATGCGGGCGAACATAATTGGGTAGCAAGACGCAGCCACAACTCCGAAGACCCCGGAACCTCCAAAATTTGGGACGGAAACAGGAAACCCAAGCACAACAAGAACAAGCGTCGGCAAAATAATAGTGATGCCGATGACACGGCTATTAACGCCGGCTTCCACAACTCCCGACCTGGGCAGTGGAAGAAGCCTCCTAAAGGCAATCGTGACGGACCGACCCCGCTGGAAAAGATCATGGAAAGGCCTTGCCGAATCCATGGGACCCAAGAGAAGCCCGCCAACCACACACACCATAACTTTTGGGTGTTTAAACAGGTCAGCAAGCTCCCGCTTGAGGATCAATGCAAGAGCCCTCATAGCAAGGATGAGGATGAGCCTCGGGGTCCGATTGGTGGCGAACAAAAGATATTCCCTCCAAAAGTCAAAACGGTAAACATGATATATGCCACCCATATACCTAAGAAGGCGAGGAAGCACGCCCTTCAAGTGGTCTACTTTGTAGAGCCCGTGGCCCCAAATTATAACCCATGGTCGGCATATCTGATCACTTTCGATCGGTGTGATCACCCGACCAGTATCTGTCATGGGGGTTCGGCTGCCCTCGTCCTAGACCACATTATAGATGGGTGCCACCTCACAAAAGTCCTAATGGACCGAGGAAGTAGCCTCAACCTGATTTACTCAAGCATGGTGAAAAAATGGGCATAGATCCGTCAAGGATCAAACCCAGTAACACTACCTTCAAAGGAGTGATTCCAGGCATCGAGGCCCGGTGCATAGGCTCCGTCAACCTGGAAGTAGTATTCGGCTCGCCCGATAACTTTTGCAGTGAAGACTTGATCTTCGACATTGTGCCCTTCCACAGCGGCTATCATGCCCTACTCGGCCGGACAGCGTTCGCTCACTTCAACGATGTCCCGCATTATGCGTACCTCAAGCTCAAGATGCCCGGCCCCAAGGGGGTCATCACTGTTAACGGCAACACAGAGTGTTCTCTCCGAACTGAGTAACATGCGCTGGCCCTGGCGGACGAATTTAATTACAAAGACTATCGGCAAGCTTCGACATCAGCCGTAAAGGCACACAAGGTTGGGAAGCAAGCACAACTTCATTCCAAACTCTCAGAACCTTCCTCTCCCCTTAAATAGGAACTCTCCCCCCATCGCATAACCCTAGGACCAGCGAAGTACGTGCCAAGGAGGCACAACTTTGCACTTAAAATATCATGGGTGGCGATGGGGAAACAAAGGTGGGTGTTCAGCTGGACCGAACTACTACCATCAATATGTCTTCGGACAAAATGCAGGTACTACGAAAGGACCTTCTCAAGGCATAAAGCTCATTTACACTTTGGCGACTTCTCGAGACCTTGTTTGCAAGATCCATTCGCCGAACAATACTACCCATTAAGGTGCACCAAGATGCAGGAGTACATAAGCGGCGAGGTACACCAAGGACTCAAGGTCACCAATCGAAGACCCCTGGTACATCCACTCCTGTAAAATTTCTTCTTTTTTCACATACCTTTAAGGAGTTGCTTCAGCAATCCGAGTAATAAGAGTTGTTGAGAAAATTATAGCATCGTTATACATGTTTATCTTGTTATCCTTTTTGGGACATATTTTTGTTTTCTCCCTCTTCTCGTGAAACAGTTCGGTATGTTACAACACATCCGGGCAATAGACCGCGGGCTCGAGTTTAAAACCAAATCGCCTTATGTACAACTTATTATGTGTTCGGCGTCTTGGAATTCACTTTATATGCATTGGTTCTGAACTATGTCTTGGGTCAATAGTTGAGTTGCCCGACTCCTGTGCTTGCCCCTTTACGTTATGCTCATTCAGCTAAAAGGTCAAAGGGAGAACCCCCATGATTGTGTTATCGGATAGTCTAGTCAAGCACCTTAGACGAGAAAGCCAAAAAATGACTGTCATGGTATGCAAGAGCCGGTCTGTGAATCCGAGCTTGAAGTGTTATACTTAAATCCTCGTCAGAGGATATTTTGTGTCATACGAGGGGTTTGTTATTCATGCAAACCATGTGATGCTGGCCTTAGCCGCTGTTCATCCGAACATCACAACACTCCGGCAGCTAGTCATCAGCCTCCTGTAGTCCTGTTCGTGCCCCTACAGCTAAGTGAAATAGATAAAGCACTATGGTTTGATTGCCTGGTCCGCTGTATTCTAACGCCTTCGGGTTCCGATAATTCGGCTAAGGGACATAGTGCATTGACACAGACACCCCATGTAGTATCTACATGGGGGTTGAAGCCGACGACTCGCATCTTTAAGTTTTAAACGGACACATAAGGAGTTATAAAGGAATGCAAAACATTGAAAGCATGATAAGTTATAACATTAAAGATTTAAAATGTCTTCGGACACATTAAAACTTATTCATGCATGTTATCTTTTGAACATTACGACGCTATCGCCCAAGCACCTTCCATTACTCCGGCGAAGTATAGCTTGGGGCGCCTATGTTCCTTCCCAGGAGGCGGCGGGGCGGTGGCTATCTTAATTGGATCCAGCCCCGGTCAATGCACCTTGGCCTTTGCAAAGGCCATCCCGGCTCCCTCTATATAGAAGGAGTGCTTCACAGCGTCGAGGCGGGGCAAAGCGGCAATCAGCTTCTGCACCAGGACAAAGTACCTACCTGGCAGTGGCTCATTAGGCCATAAGCAGATGCAGAGATCCCTCATGGACGGCTTCGCCATCCAGTGCAGCTCCATCAGCTGCTTCAGCTGCTCGTCAAGAAGAGGAAAGCGCCTGAGGGCTTCAAACTACGCCGAGAATAGGCGAGCTTCATCTCCTTATTCCCGCGAAGCATATAGCTGATTCGCGTTCGCTATGCTCTTTTGGAGCTCAGAGCAGGCGCCTGAGGAACACCACACCCGGGTAAGCAACTCGAACTTGCTATCCCTGAAGACACACTACAATAAGTATGGCTTACCATCTGTTATAGCCTTCGCCTGGCGAACTTGTTCTTCGAAAAACCTCCTCTCCACCCGCTCCTTTTGGAGTTCGGTTTTCATGGTGGATAGTTTGGAAGCCTGCTCCTTGCCTTTCAGCTCAAGGGCCTCGCACTTGAGGCCGGCATCCATGAGCTCCTGTTAGATCTCCTCCACTCGATCCTCGTGCTTTTTGCTGGTGGCCCTTAGGGCTAACAACGCGGAAGCCGCTTGTGCGACCGCCGCCCTCTCAACCGAAGCCTCCTGCTTCGCATTTTGCAGCTCAGCCTTGAGCTTCTCTACCTCCTTCGCCGAGGCTGTGTGTTCATTAAGAATATGAAAAATTGCATTGAAAGTATTGCGATTGAAGTTTTAGGGTATCGACTTAAGCTTACCTTGGGCCTCGTCGAACCTCTTGTTGAGAGCGTCAAGCTCGTCCTCGGAGCTCTTAAGCTTCCGATTCAGCTTGTCCAGCTCGGCACCATTCATAGCCGCCGCCGATGATGAAGCCTGTAACACACAAATCCTTGTTGGGTTACATGGGCTCAATACTTCTGAACTATCGTCAATCCGATCATATGTCCGGACCTCTTAGGGGTTATTCCAACGTTCCGAACATACATTTTTGTATATAGTTCAGAAACGGATCCATGATTGACCCCTAGGTAAATTTCTTCAAACTCACATAGGGCTCAGGGGCTGCCATGTATATAATCATAAATAAACATTTTGGAAATAAGAGTGTCGCATGGCTTACCTGAAAGCCCATCAGGAGACCCTTGAAGGCCTCCTTTAGTCCGTTGTCAACGGACTAGATGCTCTGCAATAATGCACCCATAAGGGTACAGTGCTCCTCGGATATGGAGGCGCTCAATAGAGCCTCCCCATGACCGGCCACCCATTGGTTGGTGGTACGGGTGGTGATCAGACAACCCGATCACCAACCGAGGACTAAACCAGTACCTCCGAAGGCGTGGTGCGCTCCGAAGATGCCCTCGGAGGGGACTGAGCGGTTGCTCGTCCGGCCTGCTCAGCATTCGGGTGGGGTACTGCCCCCCCGGTCTTCGGTGACCGAGGTGTTAGAATCGGCCATAATGTCGTCTCCCCCGCCGCTGGTGCCCAGCTCCACAGGAGCATGCTGGGACGACACCTCCGTGGTGTCCTTCGCGACGCTCGGAGGGATGGGACGTGACGCATTCCCGCTCTCCGCTAGCTCGGCGGCTGGGGTATCCCCGTCCAAAACTTGGTCGCTAGGGAGCATGCGCGGTGGGCTGCAGAGGCAATAAATGCTCGCATGTTATGAAGCTATAAACTTATCAATGACAACTAAAGGAGTCTTCGGATCCTCACCTTCGAGCAGGGGGCTTGAGCCTTAGGCTCCTTCGTGGAACCCTCTCGAAGTCATCGTACTAGGTATCCGAGTCCGAACTGTTGTCGGACAGGATTACCTGTGTCCGACGCGCTTTCTTTGGGGTGGGAGGGGGTACCTCCTCCGTGGCGTCCGACGGTGCCACTCTCTTCCTTGCGAGGGGGAGTCGCCCTCCCCTCGCCTTCATCCTCGTCCTGATGGTCCTATTGGTTCAAGGAGGCATGGGTTTCTTCGGACACAGCCTCTGGTTGGTCCCTGATGCGCAGGCCTTCTTGGTCAGGTTTCTTCTTCTTCTCTTTCTTCATAGGCTCCTCGTAAGGCATCGACTAGCATCTCCGCTAATAGCCCGGACATGTTGTCTTCGGGCTGAGGCGTCGGGTAGTCGATGCCTGTGGCTTTGCTCAGCCATTTCTGCAAATAATGATCTGAATGATGTTTTAGAAACTTCTTTACAAGAGATAAAACTGATAAAATAGAGCTATACTATACCTTGGGGCAGGCTTGGTGGCATGTAGACCTTGATCCTCCTCTTCGGCTGGCCAATCCTTCTATGACTTGAAGAGCGCCTTCCACAGCTTCTCTCGAGTAGTACACAAGAGGTCCCAAATTGTGGGCTCGTCGTCGAGCTGGCGAGCCCACAGGGGAGTATCCCAGTGCTGACAGAGGAGGATGCGACGCCGGAGCATGACTTGGACCACGTTGGTTAGTGCGGTGTCGTTCTCGATCATGGAGCTGATGCGCTTCTGCAGGTTGCTCACCTCCTTGCTCGACCCCCAGTTGAGGCTGAAATCACAACATGTTCCCTTGGTGGTTTTGATAATTCATGACAACATACATTATCTCTTGGACTGATATTTTTACCTAGTGTATTTCAGATACAGTCTATAGAGAGGGTTGGCAAAAGGAGATTGTGGACATACCCCAAGATTCAAGGAAATAGATTGGCCAAGCTTCAAGCAAGAGGACTCTACATTTTATATTTGTGAGAAATCACTTTGAGTCCATAGGAAAGCCAATACTATTAAAAGGGGGTAAGGTTTTGTTGGTGAATAATATGCTCAAACGTGCACAAGTGACAGTCACCAAAAACATTCACAAACTCTCCCACCAAAGTCTGTTCTATACCTACCACTCAAAATCGGTGCAACCAACTTTCCCATACCGGTGCCACTGATTCGAGAACCTAGACAGACTCTGCCAAACCCTAGCCACTTCGGTGCAACCAATTCTATACCGGTGCCACCGAGTTTAGGTTGCCAACTTTCTGTTACGCAAATTCACATTTTTGGTCCCATCGAGAATGTTCGATCGGTGTCACCGAGATTGGAAATCTGACCGTTGGTCACCTTACCGGTGCAACCGAGTTTTCTATATCGGCTTTACCGAGATTCAAAAGTTGCCACCTTTTGGTCACTTCGGTACCACCGAGATTAACACATCGGTGTCACCGAGTTGGTCATTTTGTGTGTAACGGTTGGATTTTTGGGGATGCCTATATATACCCCTTCACCACCACTTACTCTAAAGAGAACCACTCAGAACTATTCCATAGCTATCCTATCAGATCTTCTGAGAGAGAACCACCTACCCTTGTGTTGAGGTCAAGATCTTCCACTCCAATCATATGGATCTTGATTTCTAGCCTCCCCAAGTAGCTTTCCACCAATCCCATATCTTCCACCATGCCAAATCTATGAGAGAGTGATTGGGTGCTGAGGAGTCTATCATCTTGAAGCACAAGAGCAAGGAGTTCATCGTCATTACCGAACCTATTACCTTTTGGAGGGTGGTGCCTCCTAGATTGGTTAGGTGTCGCTTGGGAGCCTCCTACTTCATGTTGTGGAGTGAACCAAGAAGTTTGTAAGGGCAAGGAGATCGCCTACTTCGTGAAGATCTACCCATAGTGAGGCTAGTCCTTCATGGATGGAAGCCGTTATGGAATAGTCAAGGTTGCTACTTTGTGGACCCTTTTGGGTGGAGCCCTTCATGGACTCTCGCGACCGTTACCCTCCGTGGGTTGAAGACTCCATAAACGTCGATGTACGATAGCGCCACCTATTGGAATCACGGGAAAAATCCATGTGTCTCCAGATGCGTTTGATCTACCTATCTCATCACTTTACTTCATATGCAATGTCTTTCCGCTGCCATATCTGTTGACATGCATGTGTAGGCCTGTTAGACTTGCTAGCTTTGTTAAAACTATTAAAATCTGCCAACCAATTAACTTGCGAAAAGGTTAGGTTTTAAATTTCTACTAATAGTCTATTCACCCCCCCTCTAGACACTCTTCTAGTGATCCCTCAATTGGTATCAGAGCATTGGTCTCCATTGCTTCGGTTTAATCACCGAGGAGGAAGATGGATGTGTCTAGTATAGGGAGTTTGAGTTGTAAAGTGCCCATTCTTGATGGAGAGTACTATAGTCAATGGAAATCTTTGATGTTTGAGTTGTTTAATGAATTTAAATTGAGCAAATATGTTATGCACCCCTATGAGCCTCCTATTGATCCTTTCCATCCCACACACGAAGAGGAAATTGATATGCTATGCAATCTTAGAACTGTTAATCTCATTGTTAGAGCATTGCCTAGAAATATGCTTAACCAAATGAAGAAATTTGCATGTGCTTACACTTTGTGGAATGATTTGGAGAAATGATATCCAGGTTATTTATTAAGTAATCTTGATGAAATTCTTCATAAAACCATTGCCTTTCACAAAATGTCGCCTAGTGATCCTAAATTTGATGCTTGTCTATTTGAGCTTAGAGACCTCATGCATGCTAAAGTAGATGTCACAATCATCAACGATACCATTATAGAAGCCATTCGCATTCATAAACTTGAACATTGTCATGATCGCCATCTTAACGAATCTCTTGTTCTTTATGACAAGGATTTTCCACTTGATGATGACAATGTGCAACATGGCTACTATGATGAAGATGAACTGTTCGACATCGAGTATGAGAAGATCATGAAGAATCTAGTCTCATGGCAAACCTCAAGGATTACATGTCTGGAGGAAAAGAGTGGATTCTCGATAGCGGATGTACCGATCATATGACCGGAGATAGAGAGATGTTTGAAGAGATCACACCAAACCATGACCGTGAAGGTACGTAACGTTTGGAGACAACTCCAATGGTAAGGTACTTGGTCTTGGTAAGGTGGCCATATCCCATTATAGTTCTATTCAAAATGTTATGCTTGTTGAATCTCTTGGCTATAATATTCTTTCCATGTCTAGACTTGCCGACTTCGGTTTTAATGTGTTATTCAGGAAAACAGATTGTCAAGTGTTTCGTCAAGATAATCATAAAATTGTCTTTACCGGTATCCATAGAGGTGATCTATACATTGTCGATTTCACTAAGAGATCCAAACCTCGCACTTGTTTGATTGCTAAATCTTCTAAAGGTTGGCTTGGCATAGAAGATTAGGACATGTTGGCATGCGAAACCGAGACGAACTTATCAAAGGTGATCATATACTTGGTGTTAAAGATGTTATCTTTGACAAAGATAGACTTTGTAGTGCTTGTCAAGCTGGAAAGCAAGTAGGTGGAAGTCATCCTGTTAAGAATATCATGACTACTAGGAGACCACTCGAGTTACTTCAAATGGATCTTTTCGGTCCCAATGCTTACAAAAGTCTCGGTGGAAATTCCTATGGTCTAGTTATAGTTGATGATTTTTCTAGATTTACGTGGGTATTCTTTCTTGATGATAAGTCGCGGGTTCAAAAGATCTTCAAGAACTTCGCTCGCAAAGTGCAAAATCAGTTTGAAGTGAAGATCAAAAAGGTTCGGAGCGATAACGGATCGGAGTTCAAGAACACCCATGTGGATACGTTTCTTGATGAAGAAGGTGTCTCACATGAGTTATCGGCTACATACACGCCTCAACAAAATGGAGTTGTTGAGAGGAAGAACCGGACACTCATTGAGATGGCAAGAACGATGTTTGACGAATACAAGACGCCAAAGCACTTTTCGACGGAAGCTGTGGAAACAGCATGTCATGCCACAAACCGACTTTACTTGCACAAGCTTCACGGTAAAACGGCATACGAGCTACTCACCGGTAACAAACCCCAAGTTGGATACTTTTGGGTATTCGGCTCCAAGTGCTACATTCTTGATAAGCATCGTCATTCTAAATTTGCTCCTAAATCTCATGAAGTCTTCCTACTTGGTTATGGATTGAACTCTCACACTTACCGTGTCTACAACAACTTCACTCGAAAAGTTGAAGAGACGGTAGATGTGAAGTTTGATGAAACTAATGGTTCGCAAGTCGAACAATTGCCAAATGGTGTAGGTGATAAGAACCCTTCAAAAGCTATCCTAGATTTACCCATTGGCAAGATTCGTTCCATGGAGGTGAAGGAAAGTACTTCATCAACTCAAGTTGAAGCCCCTACATCACGACAAGGTGAACCACAACATGACATGGAGGCATCCACAAGCGGTACATGACAAGATGATGAAGAGGAGGAAGTGCATCATGAAGATCCACCACAACCTCCTTCACCACCACCTCAAGGGAACGACACCTTCAACAACAACAAATATGAGGGAGATGATGATCAAGAAGAAGCTCCACCAACCAATAATCGGAAGCTGACACGAGTTTGAGCACAAGTGAACAAGAACCATCCCCTAAGACAAATCTTTGGTGATATACAAACAGGGAGAATCACTTGCTCTAAAACTCGTCTAGCAAACTTCTGTGGGCATTATTCTTTCATCTCTAGCATTGAGCCCTTGAAGGTAGAACAAGCTCTTGAAGATGCGGATTGGGTGAACGCTATGCATGAAGAGCTTCACAACTTCGAAAGGAATGAAGTGTGGACACTCGTGGAGAAGCCCGAGGATGAACACAACATCATCGGAACCAAATGGGTATTTCGGAACAAGCAAGACGAAGAGGGTCAAGTCGTGCGCAACAAGGCACGCCTCATAGCTCAAGGATATACGCAAGTCGAAGGTATGGACTACGGTGAGACCTATGCCCTCGTAGCTAGACTTGAAGCTATTCGCATTCTTCTTGCTTATGCCAATCACCATGATATCACACTTTATCAAATGGATATTAAAAGTGTATTTTTAAATGGTGAAATTGAAGAAGAGGTTTATGTTAAACAACCACCTGGCTTTGTGAATCCTAAGAAACCTAATCATGTTTACAAGCTTCGTAAAGCTCTCTATGGTCTTAAGCAAGCCCCTCGTGCTTGGTACAAATGTTTAACGAAGTTTCTTATCGAAAAGGGTTTTGAAATTGGTAAAACTGATGCAACCTTATTCATTAAGAGAGTTAATGGTGAATTATTTGTGTGCCAAATTTATGTGGATGATATTATCTTTGGTTCAACTAACCCTCAATTTAGTGAAAGATTTGGAAGATTGATGTCCGAGGAGTATGAGATGTCTATTATGTGTGAACTGAAATTCTTTCTTGGCTTGCAAATAAAGCAATCAAAAGAAGGATCATCTCTCAAACTAAGTATACCAAGGACTTGATCAAAAAGTTCAACATGCAGGAGTGCAAAGGTATGAAAACCCCTATGCCCACTAGCGGACATGTTGATCTAACCAGAGAGGATGAATCGGTTGATCAGAAAGTTTATCGATCTATGATTGGATCACTGTTATATCTATGTGCATCTCGTCCCGGTATTATGCTTAGTGTTTGCATGTGTGCTAGACATCAAGCTGCACCGAAAGAATGTCATCTTTCAGCTGTAAAACGTATTGTGAGATACTTGATACAAACGTCAAATTTTGGCATTTGGTATCCCAAGGGATCTTCTTTTGACCTTGTTGACTATTCTGATTCGGACTATGCCGGTGACAAGGTTGATAGAAAATCCACCTCGGGTACTTGTCAATTTTTGGGCAGATCTCTTGTATCTTGGTCCTCTAAGAAACAAAACTCGGTATCTCTATCAACTGTCGAAGCTGAGTATATTGCTGCTAGATCTTGTTGTGTGCAATTACTTTGGATGACACAAACACTTCAGGATTATGGAATTCATGTTTAAAATGTTCCATTACTTTGTGACAATGTAAGTGCTATTAAAATTGGTCATAATCATGTGCAACATTCCTGAACTAAGCATATTCAAGTTCGACATCATTTCATTCGTGACCATGTTGCCAAAGGAGATATTAATCTTAAGCATGTTCACACTAACAAGCAATTGGCAGCTATCTTTACTAAGCCACTTGATGAGAAGACATTTTGTCACTTAAGGAGTGAGTTGAACATCATTGATGCTTCAAACTTGAATTACACTCACTCGGTTGCATGCAAGGGCATGAGCTTTCTTGATATTTCCATGTGTCTTAACACTTCATTTATGCCATGGAATTCTATGCTCCCTTGTATTGCATCTAATCTCTTGTAGGTACTTAAAAAAACTTCATTCCACAAGATTGCCATCAACTCCAATCATAAGCAATCTTGTCATTACCAAGTATCCACAACCCCTCTTGATGATGGAAGGAAGAAGGCCACTCAATCATATCCCTGACACATACTTGATCAAATTGCACACTTTCAATTGGTATCATGTCAATGGGATATATCCATTGTTCTCCCTTGCACGAATAATCCTTGTAGGTAACTGGTGCACTAGAACAAGCAGGAGTGCTCAAAACTCAAGATCATCTTCATCAACCTCGAGCATCCTCAACAAGTTCATCTACAAGCTACGTCGTCAACATCACTCAAAGGTATGTACTCATGTCCTTGAAAAGGCTTTACTCCAAGAAATGAGCTAAAGCAAATCAAGCGATATGAAGACATTAAAATGCTTAATCGAAAATGGTAACCCCATTTTGAGCTTAACGCAGAGTATGACCTATGATCAAGTATTCTTGCTTGTCTCCTAAGTCAATATACTCTAATATAGGTGACCTAGTCACCGCCCACCATCTAGTTAAGAATCTGGTGTGGTTTGCTCTCTATTGCAAGTTTTCTCATAACTACTCCAATCTTCTCTAGTTGATGTCCATTGTAAATAAAAAAACTTCATATTTCATCGAATTTTTTCTCTTGACTCTATGAAAAAAGAAACTTGGTTTCTCTTTCGGAGCCGCCGACTCAGATATTTCGATTCTACCGAAACTGCAGACAAGCTGCACTACAAAATCTCGGCCTCGTTAATCGATCAATCTCGACGTCACCGATTTACATTATGTTTCATTTGAATTCATTTTTGCAATTCTGTGTTTTCTTAGTGATCTTTCTTGTAATACTTCTGTTACTTCGATGATCCCTTTAAAAAAACTTTGTATTACTCAGGGGGAGAAGAACTAGAGTTAATTTCGAGGAGAGAATTTCCTTCTTCAAGGATCCCTATCTTCAATGAAGAAAGGAGGAGAAGAACAAATCATTTTCCATGACTCTCTCGGTTTTCATTTCTATGAATCCTACATTTCGATGACCCTTGTTCTCAAGGATCCCTTCTCATTCAATGATCCCTGTATCTATCCCTGTTTATGACCTTTTTGGAAATTAATGCCAAAGGGGGAGAAGACCAAATCTTCATGCTAAAGGGGAGATACATGCTTATGAAAAGGGGGAGATATGATCAAGGGGGAGAGACAATATTAATTCTCATACCTTTATAAACAGGGGAGAATATCAAAGTAGTGGGAGGAGAAATTTTTGACCTTTCTTACCTTATCCAATCCTAATATCTACATGCTAAGATTCAGGGGGAGAGGATAATCTACTCTCATATCTATGGTGAGAAAATTCTAAATGATCTTGAAGACATATCAATTCTAAGGAATACTATTTTCTATATGTCCTCCATATCTTGGCAATTTTGAGTTCTATTGCCTTGATGTTTGGTAGAATGCTCTTGTGTTTCCTAACATTGTTTTCTCAAGTGTGTTTCTATCACCAGGATGCTCAAGAACTCAAGGTAAGTATATGCATCATATCCTTGGTCAAGATGATCTCTTGCTTCTTGCACATATTGTTTGCAAGAGTGATGCCTTGAACAAAGATACATCTCATTCACATATATTTGATGCATATAGCCAAGATACACATGACCTGGTATATCCCTTCTACCTTATGTGTGTTCATGCATTCAAAAGCAACTATCCTTTAAAGGACTGCACACATTTAGGGGGAGCAAGTCTAAGTCATGTGTCTCTCAAAGTCTTCAGTATAACCAGCTTATCTTTATTTGAAGCTTTGATTGTATGTTGTCATCAATTGCCAAAAAGGGGGAGATCGAAAGCACAACATGTTCCCTTGGTGGTTTTGATAATTCATGACAACATACATTATCTCTTGGACTGATATTTTTACCTAGTGTATTTCAGATACAGTCTATAGAGAGGGTTGGCAAAACGAGATTGTGGACATACCCCAAGATTCAAGGAAGTAGGTTGGCCAAGCTTCAAGCAAGAGGACTCTACATTTTATATTTGTGAGAAATCACTTTGAGTCCATAGGAAACCCAATACTATTAAAAGGGGGTAAGGTTTTGTTGGTGAACAATATGCTCAAACGTGCACAAGTGACAGTCGCCAAAAACATCCACAAACTCTCCCACTAAAGTCTGTTCTATACCTACCACTCAAAATCAGTGCAACCAACTTTCCCATACCGGTGCCATCGATTCCAGAACCTAGACAGACTCTGCCAGACCATAGCCACTTCGGTGCAACCGATTCTATACCGGTGCCACCGAGTTTAGGTTGCCAACTTTTTGTTACGCAAATTCACATTTTCGGTCCCACCGAGAATGTTGGATCAGCGTCACCGAGTTTGGAAATCTGACCGTTGGTCACCTTATCGGTGCAACCGAGTTTCCCATATCGGCTTTACGGAGATTCAAAAGTTGCAACCTTTTGGTTACTTCGGTACCACCGAGATTAACACATCGGTGTCACCGAGTTGGTCATTTTGTGTGTAACGGTTGGATTTTTGGGGATGCCTATATATACCCCTTCACCACCACTTACTCAAAAGAGAAGCACTCGGAACTATTCCATACCTATCCTATCAGATCTTTTGAGAGAGAACCACCTACCCTTGTGTTGAGGTCAAGATCTTCCACTCCAATCATATGGATCTTGATTTCTAGCCTCCCCAAGTAGCTTTCCACCAATCCCATCTCTTCCACCATGCCAAATCTATGAGAGAGTGATTGGGTGCTGAGGAGTCTATCATCTTGAAGCACAAGAGCAAGGAGTTCATCGTCATTACCGAGCCTATTACCTTTTGGAGGGTGGTGCCTCCTAGATTGGTTAGGTGTTGCTTGGGAGCCTCCTACTTCGTGTTGTGGAGTGAACCAAGAAGTTTGTAAGGGCAAGGAGATCGCCTACTTCATGAAGATCTACCCATAGTGAGGCTAGTCCTTCATGGATGGAAGCCGTTATGGAATAGTCAAGGTTGCTACTTCGTGGACCCTTTTGGGTGGAGCCCTTCATGGACTCTCGCGACCGTTACCCTCCGTGGGTTGAAGACTCCATAAACGTGGATGTACGATAGCGCCACCTATCGGAACCACGGGAAAAATCCATGCCTCTCCAACTGCGTTTGATCTACCTATATCATCACTTTACTTCATATGCAATGTCTTTACTTTCCGCTGCCATATCAGTTGACTTGCATGTGTAGGGCTGTTAGACTTGCTAGCTTTGTTAAAATTGTTAAAATCTGCCAACCAATTAACTTGGGAAAAGGTTAGGTTTTAAATTTCTACTAATAGTCTATTCACCCCCCCCCCCTCTAGACACTCTTCTAGTGATCCCTCAGAGGCCCTTTTGGAGCCACAATGTTATTCTAGTGGGGGGACCGGATCTAAATCCGGCTGGGGCAGCTCGACCTTCCTCCCTCGGCTCGATGATGTAAAACCTGTTCTTCTGCCATACTTTGATGGTGTCGATGAAGGTGCCAGAGGGCCATACGACGCAGGTGATCTTGCCGATGATAGCCCCGCCGCAGTTTGCATGTTCACCTACGACACACTTCAGCTTGATGTTAAACACCTTGAGCCAAAGACCAAAGTGTGGCTCGACCCGCAAAAAAGCCTCGCAGATGAGGATGAAGGCTGATATGTGCATGAAGGAGTTCGGTAAAAGGTCATGGAAGTCGAGGCCTTAGAAGACCATAAGCCCCCTAACGAAGGGGTGGAGTGAGAAGCTCAATCCCCAGATTAAGTGGGGAATAAAGACCACCCTTTCGCCTAGCTTGGGGGTCGGGATCACTTGGTCCTTCTCCGGTGCGCAGTGGAAGATGTTGGTGGGGAGGTAGCCGGTGGCCTTAAGGTCCCGGATGTCTTGGTCGGTGACCGTGGAGGCCTCCCACTTGCCATTGGAGCTGGAGCCCGCCATGGGTTAGCTCGAAGAAGGTGTGGTGGAAGACCTAAATCTATGTTGTGGAAGCTTAGAAGGATGGGGAAGCAGAGGGTGCGAATGAGGAGCATGGTTAAGCCTTGGGGTTTTCTTTCCCTTTTATGAGGCTTGTCGTTATTTGGCCTCCCCTTGCTAAGTCATGAATCTCTCCGCTTACCGAGACGTGTGTGTCGTTGCACGCGCATGATTAGACGTATCCCGTATAAAACGGGACACGATTTGTGCATTGATAGAATGTGTTGATCAAAACGGCCTCGAACCGCGAATTGAGTTTTTGCAACTAGCTCAACGGTCGTGGTGGGCCGTGACCTTTCGTTAGAGGGGTCGTCAGGGGGCGTTATTTTACCCCTTGACGTTTGGCCTTCAGGGCCGACCTATTCACAGTGTTCGGACGCGCCTCTATTCGGAAAGCTACATGTCATCGGAGGCCGAACTAAAATCAGCAGGAAGAACTCACCTTGCAGGGCGAAGACTCTGATCACACGAAGAGAATGAATCTAAGACCCTTGGCGTTGGAGGCAAGTTCGGGGGATACTGAGGGAGTCCTAGATTAAGGGGTCCTCGGGAGGCCGACCTATCTCTTATGGGTCGGACCGTATGGACCGCTTACCGAACATTGGATTGATCGAAGGCCCTGTCTCCAGGAAGGAAGCTTCGGGAATCGTGGCTTGTTCTCCATGTTTGATGTAGCGAATAGGCATGGTTATCTCTCCGGCATGTAACCTACCATGTGTAAACCTTAGATACCCTTGGCATCTATATAAGTCAGAGGGTTTCAGGCTGTAGCCAGAGGACAACTCATCTAGGGTTAGCTATTCGATCTCGAGGTAGATCAACTCTGTAACCCCCATATCATCAATACAATCAAACAGGACGTAGGGTATTATCTCCATAGGAGGGCCCGAACCTGGGTAAAAGCTTGTCCCCTTCGTCTCCTGTTACCATCGATTCTAGTCTCACAGTTTAGGACCCCTACCCGAGATCTGCCGGTCTTGACACCGACAGAGGGTTATATATAGCCATCTCCAAAAATCCAACCATTACAACATTATTTCCCAACTAAGTGAAACGGAAGCAAAAAACTCGGTTACACTGACTAGTGCAAGAGGTTGCAACTTTCGGGTTGTCGGTGAGACCGATATATAGATTCTCGATGAGTCGGATTTGGTTGACTAGGTGGTTCCTCACTTCGGTGACACTGATTTGCAAAACTCAGAAATTCTGATTTTTAGCAAATACATACCAGAAGGTTGGTGTAACAGCCCGGGACCGACGCTCTAGAAGATTCCCCTTTGTTTCCTTTGTTGTCATGTGATTCGTCTGGTTGTCGCATTCATCATTGCATCATTCGCATCATCTGCATAGCATCATCACCCGGTTTTCAAAAACTTGCATCCGCCTGTAGTTGTTGGTTCTCTCCGTTCTCGTCAACCATTTTGAGACCAACCACACACGCACGCGTCCGCGGCACCAATAAAATATTGTTTTTAAAAGTGCGTATAAATATTCTCGGATTGGGTCGGAACTTGGCGTGCGGTCTTGTTATTTTGTAGATAGACCGCCTGCCAAACTCGTCGCAATCGGAGGTCGTCTGGTACCTTCATACGTCTCCAATGTATCTATAATTTTTAATTGTTCCATGCTATTATATTATCTGTTTTGGATGTTTTATATGCATTAATATGCTATTTTATATTATTTTTGGGACTAACCTATTAATCTAGAGCCTAGTGCCAGTTTTGTTTTTTCCTTGTTTTTGAGTATTGTAGATAAGGAATATTAAACAGAGTCCAAACGGAATAAAATCTTTGGAATATTTTTTCTTGGACCAGAAGCAACCCAGAAGACTTGGAGATGAAGTTGGGAGAGCCGTCGTGTGACCACAAGCCACAGGGGCGTTCCTAGGGGGGTAGGGCGCGCCCCCTGGATTGTGGGCCCACGACAGCTCCCCTAACCCTATTTCTTGGCCTATAAATTCACAAATATTCCCTATATACCAGAGGGAGCCACGAAAACACTTTTCCACCGCCAGGAGCCTTGGTTCCCGTGAGATCCAATCTTGGAGCCCTTCCCGGTAATCTGTCGGAGGGGGATTCGATCACGGAGGGCATCTACATCAACTCCATTGCCCCTCTGATGATGCGTGAGTAGTTCACCGCAGACCTTCGGGTCCATAGCTAGTAGCTAGATGGCTTCTTCTCTCTCTTTTCTCTTCAATACCATGTTCTTCATGATCTTCGTGGAGATCTATTCGATGTAATACTCTTTTGCGATGTGTTTGTCGAGATCTGATGAATTGTGGGTTTATGTTCAGATTATCTATGAATATTATTTGAGTCTTTTTTGAATTCTTATATGCACGATTTCATATATTTGCAAGTCTCTTCGAGTTATTGGTGTGGTTTGGCCAACTAGATGGTAATTCTTGCAATGGGAGAAGTGCTTAGTTTTGGGTTCAATCTTGCGGTGTCCTCACCCAGTGACATAGTAGGGGTAGCGACGCACGTATTGTATTATTGCCATCGAGGATAAAAAGATGGGGTTTCATCATATTGCTTGAGTTTATCCCTCTACATCATGTCATCTTACCTAACGCGTTACTCTGTTCTTCATGAACTTAATACTCTAGATGTAGGCAGGAGTCGGTCGATGTGTGGAGTAATAGTAGTAGATGCAGAATCGCTTCGGTCTACTTGACACGGACGTGATGCCTATATGCATAATCATTGCCTTGGATATCTTCGTAATTATTCGATTTTCTATCAATTGCTCGACAGTAATTTGTTTACCCACCGTAATATTTGCCATCATGAGAGAAGCCTCTAGTGAAACCTATGGCCCCGGGGGGTCTATTTTCCATCATATATTTTTAGATCTATAAACCAAAAATACCAAAAATATTTTGCTGCAATTTATTTACCTTTTACTTTCCGTTCTCATTTACATCTATCTCTATCGGATCTAATCCTTGTAAATAACCATGAAGGGATTGACAACCCCTTTATAGCGTTGGGTGCAAGAGTTTGATTATTTGTGTAGGTGCATCCATTGGTGACTTGCTTGTTCCTCCTACTAGATTGATACTTTGGTTCTCAAAAACTAAGGGAAATACTTATCTACTTTGCTGCATCACCCTTTCCTCTTCAAGGGAAAACCAACGCATGCTCAAGAGGTAGCATACCTCAACGGATGACTTTAGCAGTGTGGTTATCGGTTTAATTGTCGGATGTTTTCGGTGTTCTAAAAAACTGTGTCGTCAGGCCATAACTCCCCCTCTCATCTCAGACCATGGT
This sequence comes from Hordeum marinum, assembly GCA_022496015.1. Taxonomy (NCBI): domain Eukaryota; kingdom Viridiplantae; phylum Streptophyta; class Magnoliopsida; order Poales; family Poaceae; genus Hordeum; species Hordeum marinum. The sequence goes on along the minus strand of CM039673.1, from coordinate 363,819,032 downwards.
CACTCTACACAGCCACATAAACCTAGCCTACCTACCCCCCTCCTTCGCTCATCATCGTTCAATCACAAACGAAGGGTCCAGATAAGCCCCTAGCCATCATATGCTATAAATAGCAGATTAAGCCCTATCCTGAGCTTTCCCATCCACCCACTCCCTCAGCCGCCGCCGGCCACATCATCCTCGGGATCCCTCCCGATAGACCCACCTGCTCCACTCTTTCCGCACCCAGCCATTGCTCTTCGTCGATTGATCCACCAACCAGCGACAGATTGCTCCTCTCGCACCCCGTTGGAGCTAGCGCACGCATGCCTCCATGACCGCAGCTTGCCCAGCCCCAGGTCCATGCCAATCACCGCATCCTACCCTGCTCGTCCACGACCGCCGCTGGCAACCGAGCCGCAGCTCGCCGGAGCCCCGCCTTGAGCCTCCCCTCGCCCGAGGTCGCAGGCCGTTGCCGGAGCCAGGCCAGACCCGCGCCCCGCCTCTTCCTTTGTGTCTCCTCCCGTGCCCCCTAACCTCGTCTCCTCTCCCCGTGTTCATCTGCAGGAGCTCTCAACAATGGTGGCACCGCCTGATCTCCTCAACCATGTCGCCCCAATCCTCCTCGTGGTTGGGAACGGACTGCCCTTGCCCGGATCTGTCCATTTTGCGCCTCGTCAGCGTCCTTCCGTGCCTCCTCGAGCCCTAGCCGGTGTCGTTGACCGCCATGGCCTCCTGTTCTTCTGCATTGAACATGGCAAGGGGACGAACTACCCGCGTTGACCGAGAGTGCCTGCTTCGCTCCGCCGTGTGGGTCGGCCTTGCTCCAAGGCCCGACAGCTTAGCACCAGATATGACCCATGAGGCCCTTCGGTGAGCGCCCGATTGTCCTATCCCTCGCCCAATGCGTTTAATACTATGTTGCGCCCATTTCCTGTTTAGTCCAGCAACTCGCAGATTCGGCCCGCGTTTTTTTTCTGTTGACGAATTTATCTATTAATCATGACATATCATAATATCATATAAAAAGCTATATTTTGCATTGACCATAAATAAATAACCGTGCATCGGGTCCAAATGTTATATATATATATATATATATATATATACAACAACAACAACAAAGCCTTTAGTCCCAAACAAGTTGGGGTAGGCTAGAGGTGAAACCCATAAGATCTCGCGACCAACTCATGGTTCTGGCACATGGATAGCAAGCTTCCACGCACCCCTGTCCATGGCTAGTTCTTTGGTGATGCTCCAGTCCTTCAGATCTCTCTTTACAGACTCTTCCCATGTCAAGTTCGGTCTACCCCGGCCTCTTTTGACATTATCAGCATGCTTAAGCCGTCCGCTGTGTACTGGGGCTTCTGGAGGCCTGCGCTGAATATGCCCAAACCATCTCAGACGATGTTGGACAAGCTTCTCTTCAATTGGCGCTACCCCAACTTTATCTCGTATATCATCATTCCGGATGCGGTCCTTCCTTGTGTGACCACACATCCATCTCAACATGCGCATCTCCGTCACACCTAACTGTTGCACATGTCGCCTTTTAGTCGGCCAACACTCAGCGACATACAACATTGCGGGTCGAACTGTCGTCCTATAGAACTTGCCTTTTAGCTTTTGTGGCACCCTCTTGTCACAAAGAATGCCAGAAGCTTGGCGCCACTTCATCCATCCGGCTTTAATTCGATGGTTCACATCTTCATCGATATCCCCATCCTTCTGCAACATTGACCCCAAATATCGAAAGGTGTCCTTCTAAGGCACCACTTGCCCATCAAGGCTAACATCCTCCCCCTCCTCGTTCATAGTAGTACTGAAAGCGCACCTCATGTACTCGGTTTTAGTCCTACTAAGTCTAAAACCTTTCGATTCCAAGGTTTGCCTCCACAACTCCAACTTCCTGTTAACCCCCGTCCGACTCTCATCGACTAGCACCACATCGTCCGCAAAGAGCATACACCATGGGATATCTCCTTGTATATCCCTTGTGACCTCATCCATCACCAAGGCAAAAAGGTAAGGGCTCAAAGCTGACCCTTGATGCAGTCCTATCTTAATTGGGAAGTCGTTAGTGTCGCCCTCACTTGTTCGAACACTTGTCACAACATTATCATACATGTCCTTGATGAGGGTAATGTACTTTGTTGGGACTTTGTGTTTCTCTAAGGCCCACCACATAACATTCCGCGGAATCTTATCATAGGCCTTCTCCAAGTCAATGAACACCATATGCAGGTCCTTCTTTTGCTCCCTATATCTCTCCATAAGTTGTCGTACCAAGAAAATGGCTTCCATGGTTGATCTCCCAGGCATGAAACCAAACTGATTTTTGGTCACGCTTGTCAATCTTCTTACACGGTGCTCAATGACTCTCTCCCATAGCTTCATTGTATGGCTCATCAGCTTAATTCCACGGTAATTAGTACAACTCTGAACATTCCCCTTGTTCTTGAAGATTGGTACTAATATACTCCGTCTCCATTCTTCTGGCATCTTGTTTGCCCGAAAAATGAGGTTGAAAAGTTTGGTTAGCCATACTACCGCTATGTCCCCGAGGCCTCTCCACACCTCAATGGGGATACAATCGGGGCCCATCGCCTTGCCTCCTTTCATCCTCTTTAAAGCCTCCTTGACCTCCGACTCCTGGATTCGCCTCACAAAACGCCTGCTAGTATCATCAAAGGAGTCATCCAGATCAATGGTAGAGCTCTCACTCTCCCCATTGAACAACTTGTCAAAGTACTCCCGCCATCTATGCTTAATCTCCTCGTTCTTCACCAGGAGTTGATCTGCTTCGTCCTTGATGCACTTGATTTGGTCAACATCCCTCGTCTTCCTCTCTCGGCTCTTGGCCATCTTATAGATGTCCCTTTCGCCTTCCTTCGTGTCTAACCTTTGGTAGAGGTCCTCATACGCCCGACCCCTTGCTTCACTCACAGCTCGCTTTGCGGCCTTCTTTGCCATCTGGTACTTCTCTATGTTGTCTGCACTCCTATCCAGATATAGGCGTCTGAAACAATCTTTCTTCTCCTTGATTGCCTTCTGGACAACATCATTCCACCACCAGGTATCTTTAGCTTCTCTTCTACTTCCCCTGGACACTCCAAACTCCTCTGAGGCCACCTTACGAATGCAAGTCGCCATCTTCATCCACATGTTGTCTGCATCACCTCCTTCCTCCCAAGGGCCCTCCTTAATGACCCTCTCCTTGAACACCTGAGCTACCTCCCCCTTGAGCTTCCACCACTTCGTTCTAGCGACTTTGGCGCGCTTGTCCCGCTGGACACGAATCCGAAAACGGAGGTCAGCAACCACAAGCTTATGCTGTGGGACAACACTCTCTCCAGGTATCACCTTACAGTCTAGGCATGCACGCCTGTCTTCTCTTCTCAAGAGGATGAAATCAATCTGGCTAGAGTGCTGCCCACTACTGTAAGTCACTAGATGTGATTCTCTCTTCTTAAAGAAGGTGTTAGCTACGATCATGTCATAGGCTAACGCAAAGCTTAAGACATCTTCTCCTTCTTGATTCCTGATGCCATAGCCAAATCCCCCATGCACCCCTTCAAAACATGTGTTAGATGTGCCCACGTGGCCATTGAGGTCTCCTCCTATGAAGAGCCTCTTGCCGATCGGTACACTCCTAACCAAGTCCTCCAGGCCTTCCCAGAACTCCCTCTTGGTGTTCTCATTATGGCCTACTTGTGGGGTATAAGCGCTGATAACGTTGAGGACTAAGTCCCCAACTACCAGCTTGACCAGGATAATCCGGTCCCCACGTCTCTTGACGTCTACCACTCCATCCTTGAGGCTCTTGCTGATCAAGATGCCTACTCCATTTCTGTTTGCAACCGTCCCCGTGTACCACAGCTTGAAGCCGGTACCCTCCACCTCCTTCGCCTTCTGTCCCCTCCATTTGGTCTCTTGGACGCAAAGGATACCAATGCCTCTCCTCACCGCTGAATCAACTACCTCCCGAAGCTTACCTGTCAGAGACCCTACGTTCTAGCTACCTAATCGAATCCTCCTAGGCTCGGCTAGCTTCCTTACCCTTCGCACTCGTCGAGTCAAATGCGAAGACCCTCGCTCATTTTCCACTACACCCGGGCGCCGATGTAGCGCGCCACTAAGGATGCGACGACCCGATCCTCGCTCACTTGCGACCGTATCCAGATCACGATACGGTGCGCCACCTGGGGGGTGACGGCCCGGCCCTTGCCCATTTTCCACCACACCCGGGTTCCGATGTGGCGCGTCGCTGAGAGGGTTACGCCCCAACGAAAATCTTTTGGGTTTCATCTCCATAAGAGTGGTTGGGTTTTCACGTTGGCTCGCCAAGCCTATCACAACCCTCCTCCTTTACCCGGGCTTGGGACCGGCTATGTTGAGACAACATAGGCGGAGTTATATATATATATATATATATAAATTGTGTGGAATTTTGCGTAGATTCATTATTTCTCACTTTCATGCATGATAGAAATGATTAACTTGTTGTTTGCCTTTAATTTGCATAAATAACTTGCTAATAGGTTTATGCCATAAACTTGCGTAATTAATTGTGACATTTTTCCTACATGAACATATGCATATTATATATGATTTTGGGCTACAAAAATTCATGGAATTTATCTATACATTTAGTTTTGTAATTTGAGTAAGTTTGTGTGCATGTCACTTTCGCTGTGATGCCCGTTTTTATTTTCGTGTGATTAAATCCATGCATGATATGAATTATTTTTGAACATAAGATATGCCCTTTGACATGTGCACTAGCCCTTGGTCATTTTGTTTGCCATGATAATCCATGTTTAGGTGTTGTTTTCTTGTTGCCAACATCCTTAACCAATGTGTTGTTTTGAGGGGTCTAAATATTTCTAAGTCTGGAATCTGTAACATTTTGTTGTTGTCTTGCCATGTGTTTTGCTAGTGATCTAGAACCCTTATGCAGTTGGTGCAATGGAGTTATTTGGAGCTTATGATGTCCTTTAGTACACTGTTAAGTTTCATGCAAATATATGCCATGTAGCATGTACTTTTACTGTTGTCAATATGCCTTCGTGATAAAAAAATTGCTCTGCTTAAAAACCTGATATTTTCACCAAGTCCGAAAACTTCTTAGTTCAACATGTCTTCTTGCGAGCTTATTTCCTATTGATGCATGCTTCTAATCAACTTGATGTTAATAGATAAATTGTTGAGCATCATGTAGGCTACATCACCATGTCTTGGTTGTGCATTTTAGGTGGCTGTAGCTTGTTGATTTGTGGGTTGCAATATGTTATGTTGCTGTTTTGGGCAGATTATAGCTAAATCTTGTGGTGTTTGTGGTTGAACCATAGCTCCATTTTGGGCATGCCATATATGAACTTTCTTAGAATTTCATATAGTATCATAATATCTTGTTGTATTCAAGATTTGAAATGCTTGTGGTTGTCATTTTCATGTATTTTGCATTCATGGCATATTATCCTGTGTGGGTCATAACTTTTAGACCGTAGCTCCGTTTGAGATGTTCCATATATGTAAGTCGACTAGAATGACGTGTAGAATTGCATTGTATACTTTATTCTGTTGTTTAACAAATATATAATATGTTTAATTCAGATCTGAACCAATTTTTAAATTAACATATGGGGTCATTTCGGAAATGTTATAAGTTGTTTCCGGCCTCATTTAAGATGCCTAGATAGTGTAGTTTATTCATGCTTCACCTCTTGCCATGTTTAACAAAATTTAACCTTGCCGAGTAAATAAACGGGAGTGAACTAAATAAATCGATCATGGAGTTTCGTCAATATGCAACTCGTTGCATATTGAGCTTCACTTTAATGTGTAGTAGTTGTTTGATCTGATTTGCCTTGCATTGCATAATCAACCGGACATGCATCATATTTGTTTGTGCATCATGTCATGTATATGTTGTGGTGTATCGTGTGTTGATTGTTTGTTCCGGATTGCTTCTTCTCGATAGAGTTCCAAAGGCGTTCGGAGTGTGAGGATTCGTTCATCTTCTTCACAGGTCGTCTTCTTCATGGACTCGTTCTTCTTCCAAGGGGGATCTCAGGCAAGATGACACATTTCCCTGGATACCACTACTATCATTGCTATGCTAGTTGTCTTGCTTCCACCATTATGTCTCGCTACCTACCACTTGTTTGTCAAGCCTCCCAACATTAAGGACAGTAAAACCGCACCTAATCCCTGCCCTCTCAGCGATTAGACGTTTTGAGCCGTTGGATTTCGTTAATTAGGAGTTTCTGGCCGTTGGATTTAGTTTTTAGTCGAGCTGGCCGTGCAGTCCGTTGAATTTAGCCCATCTGTCTTGTGGGTTGCTGCTGGAGAGGCCGAATCCAAGGCATCTGGTTAAGTGGGCCATCGGCCAGCCCATTCCAGCGTTTGGGTAAAGGAGGTCCATTACTGCCCTTCGCTAAAGGGATCCATTGATGAGGGATACAGAGGAGTGGCCGCGTCCATCCAGTCCTGATGTCAGGCACCCAGCCGCCAATGCGCCTTGGGGTCTCGCCGCCAGTCGACCGGACGAAGGGGTTCCAGCCGAGGCGCTCGATACAAAGGATGTGTGCAACTCGGGATACAATAGATGCGGGCGATTTGCGTGGATCATGCCAAGGCACCCGAGGGGACCAAGCTGAGGCGAGGCACATGAGGGGATCTAGCAATGGCGGGGGATGCGGGTCCAACCGGCGTCCGAGAGGGTGAATATGAGGCGATGAGCATGGGTGAATCCAGTGCGAGGGCACGCGATGCCCGGTAGAACCAACATCCGCAGGCGAGCAGTCATCGAAGATGGTCGTCGTGCTCCCCCCTCTTCACGCTGGTTGTTCCTTCCCCTGCAGGTACAAATCGACCCATCTCTCTTACACGATATGCTAATAGTGGAGAGGAAGGTTCCCTGTCCTAATCCGTTTGTCTGCCTCGAGCATCGATTCACCCGTTCCTTCGCAGGACATAGCTATGACCCAGCTAGACCAGGACGCATCAATTCACTTCGTCATTTCATCTATCTAGATTTCTCCTGCTCGGTCTGGAGGAATTAGACCACCCAAGTCCATGAGTAAAGAACAAACAGTTTGTAAATTATCTCCTTGCTTGATAGCTTCCAGCAACACATAATTGGTTGATCCTAGGAAGTCACAAACTCAGGCATCACCCTCGATTGATCAAGGATCACCGACCGGGGAATTGTAATTCCTGTGCTAGGCAGGCGCACTCGCCTTCCCTTTGTTGGCTCATCCTCGACAGCGATGACAGGGACATCGATGTGCACCCACATCTGGCAGGCAACGACCAACGACAATTTGGGCACACTCAATGGCTTGACAGGTAGCAAGTATCCCATGAGTTGAGTGTCTTATTTATTCTTCATAATTTCTTATCTTCTCAAATTGTCTATTGAGTTATCCTTTTATTATCCTTAATTTACTGATTTGTCTATATACCATTCTGTCAAACATGACACTAAATTGCATTAGTCAATTGCCCTTGTTCTTGTAACATAACTAAATTATTGGAGACATTGTCGCTTGAAAGATTAATTTATAATTTTTGTCATTACTTCAAACTTCTTTGTCTTGAAAGCCCCTCTTCAGATACCTTATATCTGTTTTTGCAACTGTGGTGCTGCCGATCTCTACTTTGTTCTTTGTTGATTTGTGTAGCAGGGTATGTCAGGAAAAAAAACATGTTTGATCATGTGACCTATTACATATCTGAATTTGTAGATGAAGTCGATGGTCTAAAGAACTTGACACTGATTAAATTGAAACATTAGGTTCCCAGCTCATTGAATGCATTCATCCAACTACACAACTATGGCCTCTAATGATAATGATTGATGAGTATCTTCTTAGTTAATAAGATAGAAATCTAGGTATTATACACTTCGTTTTCTTGCAACTCTTTTTTCCTATCATATTACCTATTCAATTTACTTTAATTAATGTATCCGAATGGAGTTGAGCCAATCCAAGTTCTGTGGATTAGTGATTAGCTCTTCTCGCTGGAAATTTGTTGCCCTAATTTTTTTACTGAAGGTGATCACAATCTTCTCAGAATCTTTGAACCTTGGAGATGTATACAGATTTCGAGCTGCAGCTATTGGGTGGCGATTGAAGCATTCAGTGAGCCACTCGCCGGTTCCAATTAATGGAGGTACATTACTATTCTGGGAACCTACACATACTTGAGTTCATGTGCTTATATATATGCTTCGTCACCTCATGATCTCATGTTCACCTTCTTCTGGCAGTAGAATCTCGAGTAGCGAATGTTTCATGGCTAGATTGCCCCTCTTATATTCCAGCTTTATGTAGAATTTGCCCTACAATTCCATCTTCCACTCAATTATTTCATTGATGTATTTTCAACCTTTGCTTTGCAGGGGATATGTTCATCTTGCTTATTGTCTATCAATTCGGCTAATTTTAGAGCTTTGTTCTCATATATTGTTTGGAGTGTTCTTCATCTAACAGTCTGTAATGTTTCTCGGCAAGGTAATTTCACCTGGGCTTTCATACCTTGTATCTTCATGCTTTGGTATCCATGTATTTAAAGGTTTTCATCTCACAATCTCCAGTGGCACTTATTGATATATGTATGTGCATCGTTCATGTCATGGTACTCTTTGTTGTTATATGCAACATGTTACTTATAAGTTAGAATATTAGAGTCAAATTGGCAGAAAACACAACCAGGTTGTTCTATCCTTAAGTGAAAATACCAAAGCATATTCCTTTGGTGAACCTTCTGCATAATCAGTCACGTATAGCAGCACCTTGTTTCAGATGTCAGCACTATGGAACATTTTTCTAGTGGAAGAACATGTGAAAAGGACTCCAGTTGGTTGAAACCATGTGTTGAAGTGCACGTGGTGTCTACTCACCAAATCTTGTGGACTCACCTCCCATTATTGCAAACCTTATGCGCTTTACTGGCGGCCGTCAAAATCATGAATTTATGGCCCATTTTTTGTATGAATTAAACCTCCATCCAAGAAATAAATAGTTGCATCAACTCTGTTAATCTATATGGTCGAAATTTCAGCTCTCCTTTTCATCTTTCCATGTTGCTTTATACGCGATTCAGCTTGACGTTGATTCGAAGTACTTAAACCTGAATGTAAACATGGTTTTAGCTAGAAAACTGACGATGTAAGCTGCATGAGATCTTTCTTTTGGCCTTTTCACTATTGTCTTCTCATTCCAGAAGCAGAGAGAATAGCTTGCTTCGTTGCAGGTACAACTTAGTGGTCTGCAAGGGAAACTGCTTGAGAGAGATGATGTTGTGAGGTCACTGGATAACTTGATTGACCTGTGATAATAATGCTTGCTGGGAATACTAAGTGCCTATTCGGTTTGTGTCCGCTTCGTCGGCTGCGCTCCTGGAGCGGAGCAGGCTATAGCTTATTTTGACGGAGCGGCTCAAACCGAGTTCCACAGATCTGTGGAGTGGCGAGGAGGCAAACCAAGCTCCACAACTTCGCGGAGTGGAGAGGAGGGGATAGACTCCGAACAGGGCCTAAATTAGCTATTTTCAAATTCTATAGTCATGCTTGTTTGTGTCACAAGATAGATTGCTTCACGTGTATTATAACATCACCTGTAACCTTTTCCACATTCCTTCTGTATGTATGATAAAATTATAGACTCGATGTAGGTAATGACTCCTTTAGCTATAATACGCCAAATACTTGCTTATTTGATCTGTTTTAGAAAAATGTGTCTTGACATACGACACCGGTACTTTCATGCCTAACAAATATTTAGGTCGTAGATGCAAATTACTTAACGTTAATGGTCTATATTTTTCTATATTTAATAAAATTTCAAATAGATGGGTGCAACAACGCGCGCCATCGATGATCTAGTTGCCATGATAAGCCTCTAACCCCTTCACATCCCAGCAAACCTTTGTTTGGCTATGTTACCACTTGCTCAGCCCTTCTTATAGCGTTTCTAGCTGCAGGTGCAATTGCTTCCATGTGTCTACATGGACATTATGTTGTTATCACAATATTATTTCTATTTAATTTAAAGCACATATATACTTGGTAAAGGGTGGAAGACTTGGCCTTTTGCTCGGTGTTTTGGTCCACGCTTGCTGCCCTAGTTACTTGTGAACCGGTGCTATGTTCCATAATTGAGCACTCCTAACATGCTCGGGGTTGTTATGGGGACCCCCTTGATTTTCGTTTTAGGATAAAGCTTGTGTGGCAAGGACCAACATTGGTACTACATTTGCCTAATAACTAATCAACTTGCATAGGGACTTTCCAGACCCCGTGGATAATTTAATCAACCCCCGGGCCAGTGCTCCTCATGAGTGTTGGTCCAAATCAAGCGATCTCCAGCGCCCCCTGGTCAACCGAGGTTTCAGCGAACTCGACATCTAGCTCATCCGGTAGTGCCCTGCGAAAGAGATACGCACGGCTCCTATTGGGATCTGGCCCGTGGGCGGCCTTGCTGGACTTGTTTTACCTTTCTCGAACGTCTTGCGCGTGGGATTTCGATGACACTTCGGGCTATCTTGAAGTTGAGATTTTCCATCGGGATTCCGCAAATACTATGGGTGATTCCGCGGTTGAGGAATTCCAAGGCGACATGTGGTTAATTTGTGATGGATGAGTTGGAGCACCCCTGCACTGTTAAATCTTTCGGAAAGCCATGCTCGTGGTTATGTGGCAACTTGGATATTTTGTTTAACACCTGGTCATACCAAACTTGAAGTAAACTCAAATAAAATACACCAACTGTGTGTGTAACCATGACTGTCTCTACTCGTGAGTCCTTATCCGAGAGAGAACATGGTGGGGTTATGTTTGACGTAAGTAGGTGTTCAGGATCACTCAGTGATCATTCTAGTTCATGTCCGTTATGCGTAGAGCACCATACTTACTTTCTGTATTCATAAGTTAGCCACTCAAATAAATGCTTAGTTGCTTGTTGCAGCCTCGCCACTTAACTATACCTCACCCATTAAGCTTTGCTAGTCTTGATACCCTTGGAAATGAGATTGTTGAGTCCCTGTGGCTCACAGATTACTACCACAACAATTGCAGGTACAGGTAATGCGATGATTTGACATGAGCGTGATGCTTGTTTTGATTTGGAATTCTTCTTCTTCATCATCATCAATCTAGGATGGGTTCTAGGCGGCAGCTTGGGATAGCAAGGATGGATGTCATTTTATCGTTTGTTTTCGTCCGTAGTCGGACCCTGCTCTTTTGTATGATGTTTAAATATGTTGTTGTATTGATGTGATCTTGATCTAGCTTTGTGGCGAGTGTAAGCCAATTCCATATACTCATCTCTTTTGTACATGTACTTGTAATGATACCATTCTTACGAAATGACGAGACGCGCTTCTGTCCTTGTCGAGGCCCTCGTGACAAAATAAGGATAGGATCGCATCTTGGGCGTTACAGTTGGTCCATGCTTTTTGGTTGTACTGAACCAAAACTGGTTGCATCAAATTTCTAGGGTTTGGCTCTGGAATTTGTCTAAGGAAAACTCGGTAGGACCGATTGTGAAAAGTTGGTGGCACCGAATTTGCCTTTTGGGAATTAGACAGAATATATCGTGGGAGAATTCATGAGGGTTTTTGGTGGCTAATCTCTAAGCACTTGAGCAACTAGATCATTATAGATACTTCATCCCCTTTTAATAATATTGGCTTTCCTATGGACTCAAATGTGATTTCTCACGTAAATGCAAAATGTAGAGTCTTGAAGCTTTTGCCAATTGATGTTCCATGCATCTAGGGGATCTCCTCACAATCCTAGCCAATCCATTCATTGAAATTTTCCTGAAATATACTTGATAAAATCATTAGTCCAATGAAATATGTGTTGTTACTAATTACCAAAACCACCTAGGGATAAGTTGTGCTTTCAGAAACCTACTCTGGCCACATGTCCGTTCGCTAGCCGACCGACATTAAACACAATGCCTGTCGAGGGAACTAGCTTGACAATATTACCAGGGGTATGAATGGAGGGGCGAAGTCTAGCTATGGCTCATGTGTTCACTTGGATGTGTACGAGTTCAGGCCCCACTTGGGAGTGGTAATAGCCCTATGTCTCAAGCCCAGAGGCTGGTTTGCTTTGCTTATGGAGGAATGGGAGAATACAGGTGTCGGAACCTTGTTACGGTGCCCGGTGGTGGCTTATATAGAGTGCGCCACCAGCGGCCGAGCGCCATAATAAATGCTAGTTAAGGCTCCATTACAGGAATTGTCGCCTTAACTAGGGCATTACCAATAGCGCGTGATTAACTATAGCAAAAGACGCCCCTTGAGTTCCTCGAACGCTACGCCTCCGGGGCTATTGAGGTCCTGACGTCTGAATGTGTTTAACAGTCATCCGATTGACTTTGCAGGTGCGCCCTAGTGCTTCTTGAAATGCGTCTGAGTGCACTTTTACTTCTGGAGCTCCAGTGGCAATGAGGGTCTATGGATGGGCTTAGAAGTCGGTCTTGTGACCCTACCCATAGTAGACGACCTCATCAGTAGCCCTCGAATCCATGAGGTTTGAATGGCTGAGTGATCGACACTCGGGAGTGTCGACGACACCTCAGAGGTGTTTCAAGAAATGCCTTGCGTCATTTCCCACTCGGATCCAAGCCTTGACAGATTCAGGATTAACATTCCTTGGCTGAATGTCTTCGTTTGCATATGCGATGTTATCTTGGAAATTATAGTGTTTCCCTGGAGGAACGATCTGAATGCTCTGTTATTCTGTCGGAGTGCCTTGTTATAACAATCCGGCCATTCGGTTTATAAACGAATTGTCAGGCGATTTGAAGCGCTGAGCTCTTCTTCTATAAGGCATCAAGGAGTCCTTGTGCATTCGAAATGCAGTGGGCGCGCGAAGACATGCGACAAAACGGTTGCTCCGCGGGAATTGGGCGTAGTGGGCACGACGCCTCGATAATCGTGTCGTGATTTTCGTCACGTGTCCCTGAGAGCCTGAATAGTAGATCCGCGGATCTCGATCCATTCATGGATTGACGCCATAGATTTCGCCCGATTTCTGCTATGAGAGGAGGAGATACTGTGCGAGGGGGAACAGATCTCACTTCTGCTTCCTCCTCTCGACTTCTCCAATACCAGCAACCAAACCCCACCGAGCCTCACACTACGAGTCGAACCCAACCTCGCTGGAGATGAACCGCGGAGCGACTACGAAGACTGAGCGGGTGAAGAGGGGATCGTGTGGTTCCTCCTCGAGCGCTGGCGCGCTGGTGGGGTGGATCCAAGGCGACTGGATGGTGTCGTGGGTCACCAAGGCCCAGTTGCTCAAGATGGAGGACCATGGTCTCCTGGCCATAGGGAGTTGGAGGCTGCCGGAGGCGGGTGAAGACGACCCTACGCCGCGGGACGAGCGTGTTATCTTGGTGACTCACCTCGAGTGAGGTTTTTCCCTTCCGCCCCATCCGTTCTTCCGTTGCTTCTTAGATTTCTTTGATGTTCAGCTCCATCATATTCCACCCAATGCCATGGTGTACCTAGCTACTTTCGTTTCTTTGTGTGAGAAGTTCCTAGGCTGCCATCCTCATTGGGGCCTGTTTAAGCACCTATTCACTTGTCGAGTGATGACTGTAAATAAACTCACTCAGTCAGAGGGTAAGACCAACGTGACCCAACTTTGTGGGGGGGGGATCTAGCTATGAGGCAAGGGTTGCTTCCCAGAGATCACTTTTCCTGACTCGGTGAAAGGTTGGCAGGAGAACTGTTTTTACTACCAGTATATTCCAGTCGGAGAGAACTAGCCAGGACTTCCTCTGTATACGTCGGAATGCATTTGATCGCTTCCCAAACTGACTATAACCAAATAAGAAAAAGTATATCTAGACATCCTGGTGATTGCTCTGGTGGCCTTAGTGCAGAAGGGTGTCAATGGTCTGGACCTCCTTGAAGTCTTCTTTCAGAGGAGAATTCAACCACTACAAGCTAGAGCTCACCCTATGTGGGAATACATTGGAGCAGTTGACACCACTCGGACGCACCCCGATGAACTCGACGCAGAGACGGTTGAATCCAAGATCAAGGCGATCACTACAACACGAGATAACCCCATGGGAGCAGGTTGGTGCCTCCATTCTCATCAGGAAATCCGTCGAATGAGGTAACTTTAGGAGACCTGTTATCTGAATGACATTGTTGTACTTGTCGAATATCAGCTTGATTGATTCATTTTTCATTCGGTGGGCTTTTGTGGGCTTGATTAGTGAGATTCCAATAGTGAATCGAAATCCGATTGATGTGGCAAGCGATACAGGTTCGCAGAAGACTCAACCAGAGTGAGGAAGGGGAAGAAGGCGATGACGACGGAGATGATGACAACGAGGAGGACTCGGACGAGAGCTACAAGGTGGAGTCCTCGCACTCAGAAGGCCGTGTGCTGAAGTCCGGTTCCAAATCACGCCATGATGACTGCCAATGCTCCCTCGACCCGCGGTTCAAAGCGAAGTCGTGTGGAACTCGCTTCGTCGCCCGAGAAGGTTGTGAAGCAAGTCAAAGTTATTACAGCCAAGCTCCGGAAGGCGGTTCCCATTCCGAAGATCAAGATGACCATCCCAGTTGCTTCAGCGTAAGAATTTTCACTCGAAAATTATTGTTGAAATCCATCCGAGTGAGTTTGAAAATCCGAATGTTTCCTTTACAGTGTTGATATTTCAACTACTTCACCTAAACCCCACACCCTGGAGAGGGAGCAAGCCGAAGTCGACGCGGCGTCCTCGAAGGGTAAGCACCGATACTTTTCTTATATACTATGTGATTTTGCTTCTGCTCATTTCCGAATTATTTTTGAACACTCGTAGCTCCGACTCATGTGATCGACATCGATGTGATCGATAAAGCTGAACTGTCAAATCCTCCTGCAAACATAGAGGGTGCAATGCAGGAGCCATCACTTGTCGGTGCCTTGGCATCATCACAGGGAACCGCCATGATATAGTCAAGGTTGCTTCTTCATGGAAACCTCCGTGGGTAGAGCCCTCCGTGGACTCTCGCAATAGTTACCCTTCGTGGGTTGAAGACTCCATGAACGTGGATGTACGATAGCACCACCTATAGGAACCATGGGAAAAATCATCGTGTCCCCAATTGTGTTTGCTTTCCTTACGCTCTCTTTACTTACATGTACAATGTCTTTACTCTCTGCTGCAATACTCTTAGACATGCATGTGTAGGGTGTACTTGACATACTATGAATGCCAAAACTTGCCAAGAATTAAAATTGGGAAAAGCATAGTTTTATTTGGTCAAGTAGTCTAATCACCCCCTCCCCCCTCTAGACCTACTTTCGATCCTACAAGTGGTATCAGAGCTTTGGTCTCCATTGTATTGGTTTCATAACCTAGGAGAAGTATGGCATCTAGTGAGGGAAACTATCACCGTAGAAGTCCGTACTTTGATGGCACAAATTTTGCTAGTTGGAAGCATAAAATGAAAATGCGTTTGCTTGGTCATAATCCTGCCGTTTGGGTTGTTGTTTGTGTTGGCTTGCAAGGTGAATTCTTTGCGGAAGGAAAGGAACCCGATCGTGAAGCGACTGCGGATGAATTGAAGATGTTACAAATCAATGCTCAAGCATGTGACATTCTTTTCAACTGTCTATGCCCCAAAGAATTCAACAAGATCAGCGTCTCTAGCACGCAAAAGAGATTTGGGATACTTTGGTTGATATGCACAAAGGAACTAAGTCTGTGAGAGAATCCAAGTTAGATATTCTTCAAGGACAGCTTGACAAGTTCAAGATAAAGGATGGTGAAGGAGTCACTAAGATGTACTCTAGGCTAGCTCTCGTCACCAATGAGATTGCCGGCTTAGGAAGCGAACAAATGACTGACAAATTCATCATCAAGAAGATACTTTGAGCTTTGGATGATCGATATGACACCGTTTTCACATTGGTCCAAATGATGCCCAACTACAAAGATCTCAAACCAACGGAAGTGATTGGTAGAATTGTTGCTCATGAGATGACACTCAAAGACAAGGAAGAGCTACACCACAAGTCTAGCGGTGCTTACAAAGCCACAAGCGATGGTCCCGCTACCTCAAGCGACAACCTTGTCACAAATGAAGAGATAAGCCTCATGGTTAAGAAATTCAAAAAGTTCTACAAGAATAGAAGCAAAGATCGAAGCTCCAACTCAAGACATGAAAAGAAGCATTCGTCAAGTCGTGACCGAAACTTCTACAATTGTGGGAAGCACGGACACTACTCCAATGAGTGCACGACTCCTTACAAACAAACAGAAGAGTCACCGAGAAGACGAAGCTCAAGAGATGATTGTTATGAACGAAGACCCTCAAGGAGAAGTAGGGACTAGGAGAAGAAGGACAAGTACACCAAGAGTTACTCAAGAAGGAAACATCAAGCTCATGTTGGTGAATGGGTTTCCGGCTCCGACTTTGACAACCACTCCGAGAGAAGCTATCACTCCAACTCCAACTATAGTCAAGATGAAGGTGTTGCCAGAATTGCACTAGTGAAAACTAACTCCTATGATCTATTTGATTCACCAAATGAAGGGAGTGGAAGTTGCTTCATGGCTAAATTCCCCAAGGTATCACACCCCGAGTATCTTGATTTCAACAGTGATGAAGATGACTTGTTAATTAAAGATGACTTGCAATTTGACAAAACTAGTAATGATAGTCAAAATGAACTTTCTAGTACTCACTCTAATAAAGATAAGTCATGTGATGATGATAAGTTGGAAATAGAGCGACTAACTCAAGAACTAAAAACTCTTAAGTTAGCTCACAAGTCAACTCTAGAAGATCATAGAGAGCTTGTAAGGACATATGAGAAGCTACGCTTCGAGAAGCTCAATTTAGAGCAAGAGCATGAGTTCCTTAAAGCTATCAATGACGATCTTAGAAACAAGACTTCCTCTTATCTATCCAAACGACTTCTCTTATCTATATTCATGCCACAAGTTAAGTCTAAGCAAGCTAGTAACAAAGGAAAGAAAGGTTCTTCAACTAGTAGCAATAAAAATGATAAGTCCAATGATATTGCTTCTAGTAGCTCTCTTGATCCCACTAAATCTTCTCTTAGCCAAGTTACACTTTAGCAACAAAATGAACTCTTGAAAGGGATTATAGAGAAAGGTATCTACAAAAGTCTTGAAGGGTGCAAACAATTTGAGGAGATTGTACGCAAGCATGGAGGATACCGGAAAAATCGTGGTGTTGGCTACTTCAACGCCAATGGAGTTGAGTGGGAAGAAGGTCAATACCCCAATCCCAAGTTTGTTCCTCAAAAGGAGAAGTATGAAAATACTCTCCCCAAGGTAAAAAGTTGCAAGATGACCTTCCACCACAAGACACCAAGCTCAAGGGCAAGAACAAGCTTCAAGAGGACATTGACTCATATGAAGATCAATCCCAAGCTTTGGTGAAGTGGGTTCCCAATGCTACAGCAAGCTCAACTTCTACAAGTGATACTTCAACACCAAGGGTCCCTATCAACTTGATGTGGATCCCCAAGAATAAGAACTAGAGAGTTCTTGAGGGGTGACTCCGCCAATGAAATTCACTCATATTCATTATTGGCAAGGACTATTTGCAATCAACATCAACTCTATGCAATAGTTCAAGGAGTCACACATTCCCTCAAAGGTAAGCAAGGGACAAGGTAATCAACAAATCAATGGACATCATCACATATGATTTACACTCCATGTCCATAGATATCCTTGTATTTGTCTCTTGTGTGTTGGGACTAACCCGTGTAGGTGAGAAGAGTAATGAAACAACAGGGATGCTCCCAACTCTTGGTGATCTTCATCAACTTTGAGCATCCATCACTACCTCACCAACATGAAGTCTTCATCGACAAAACCCAAGGTTAGTTTATCCCTCTTATGGGGGGATGTCACATCTAGGGGGAGCTTTACTCTAAGACTTGAGTTAAAGCATCTCAAAAGAACGTGACAACATTAAATGCTTTATGTGAAAGTGGTAACCACACTTGTGCTTAAACGATGAGTATGACCTATGATCAAGTACTCTTACTTGGCTCCTAAGTCAATATACTCATATATAGATGACTTGGTCATTGCCAGAGTGCTTGTTAGATGCTACGGTGTTTGTGCACGTTTGCCATGATTTCATTTGACATCTTATTGTGTGAGCATGTTGGTCTGCATTTATTTACTCGTTCGAGGATATCCAATTGTTGCTATTTGGATTTTGATTTATCTTTTGCCAATTGGATATATAAGAATGCCTAGGACCACTTCTTTGGCTATCTATGTTTTCTCACCTCATACTCTATTCATGCTGCATCACAAAATTTGAACAAGTGCTTTTTGATCCCTTTGTGTGTGGAGCACTCGGAGTTCCGTATCGACAAGGACTGACCATTAAAACCTCCCAAGTGCATCTCGGTGGAACCAACACCAAAATCTCGGTCACACCGAATGCCTAGGGTTGATCTAGATTTCCTGCCTCGGTACTACCGATTCCATATTCTCGGTTACACCGAGTGTCCCTGTCAGCTGTTAGTTGAGGCACTCGATGACACCAAAAATTTAGAATCGGTGTCACCGACAGTAAAGGGTATATATTCGATGGTCCCGACAGTTCGAAATTTCACTCTTCAAATCGTCGCGCCCCAATCCCTAAGCTGTCGCATCGCCCTTGTCTTCCCACGTTCCTCCGCTGCTGGAATCACCGCCGTAGACGAAATCTTCGCCCCCGTCGCTGCCGTAGTGGATCCACCGCCAAGCTAGGGTACGGATTCGGCCCCCTCTTGCGCTCCAACCTCCAAATCTTGTGCATTAGGGCTTCTACATTGTCTTCCCACAGATTGAAAGCCTTCCATCCTCCAATAAAATCCCGTAGAGTAGATAACCATGGATTTTTTAGGGTTTTGCCGTCCGCCCAGTGAAACTTGGTGGAACCGAAGCAAGCTAATCAATGTCACCGATTTGTATGTTTGTGTTACTGAGAGCTATCTCGGTGAAACCGAGTGCACCTTTCGGTCTCACCGAAAGGGGTGCCAAGTTTTGGCTAAGGAGAAAGTCAGTCTCAGTAGCTCCGATATTTTTGCTTCGGCTGTACCGATGTTCATTTGGCAAAATGCAAATATTTGAAAATCTTTTGTTCAAATCTTCAAAAACCAGCTGAATATTTTGTGACGACTCAACCTATTTCACTCTTCTATACTCTATTCATAGGGTCAGCATGTCTGAGTCAGATAATCAGAATCCGCCAAAGCAGGGAGTTGACATCAGTTCAGGCACAAGCCCAGAGCCTAGTTCACCTTCAGATCCAGGCACCCCCAACTCTCATGGGTTGCCCAAGGCTGCCACTAGGGCCAGGAAGAAGCTGAATTCAGATGAGGAAGATTCAGACTTCGTTCCAGAAGAGGTTCTTGCCAAGAAGCAAGAGAAAGCTGCCAAGAAGTCAGCAAATGAGGCCACCTCATCCAGGAGGGTGGTCAGCAAAACATATGCACCTCATGAAGCTATGAGAGCACCTGAGAGTGCTAGGGCTACAATGACCATTGATCCCCCAAGGAAGTCTATGCCTAAGAAGGCAGGGGAGAAGAAAGCCAGAAAGAGGATTATCCATGTGACTGGCAGGCCTACATTCATGTATGAAGATCCAGAGGAAGCAGTTGCTGCTGAAGAGGAGGATGAGCCAGCTGCAAAGGCTCATCCAAAGAAGAAGGCCAATAAACTTCTAGCTGATGCTATGCCTAAGACTAGTACATCCCAGAGCACCAAGTCTGCATCCAAGAAGGCTGCTGCTGAAAAGCCTAAGATGACATCCAGGTAGATTCCAGCTTCTTAAAAGAACAAGGGAACTGCTTCCAGAGCTGAAGATGATGATGACTTTACAACTTTGATGAAGCTTAGACCACATCTTCTAGTACATGATGTCAGCCACCTAGTTGCTGAAGATATGAAGAAGAGGAAAGACTCAGGTTTGAGGGCATGGAGAGTTGTTGATCCGTAAGCCCAGACGAGAAGACTGTTGTTGATTACAGATTCTACACCAAGGAGCAGCAAGACTTCTATGAGACAGTCCTGCTAGACAAGAGCCCAACAGTTAGTGACATGAGATATGTAGACTGGAAATTCATTAAGAAGAATGAGGACTACTTTCCAAGTGTCCAAGACAATTTCCACTACATTGGATTGGATGAATTTTTTGGCAGAGAATTTACTGCATGGAATGATGAAATGATCATGCAATTCTACTCCACTGCACATTTCTATGGAGATTGTAGGATTGTATGGATGATAGAAGGAGCAAGATATGAGTCCACTGTTGATGAATGGGCTGCTCTTATAGGAATTCCAGAGGCACAGGATCATGATTTGGATGTCTACTCAGAGTCCAAGGACAGTCACAATGCTATGGCCAAAATGTACAAGGAGATCCCTGCTGCTAATGTGAAGTCTCACAAGATAGGATCCATCTACTATCTTCAGGCATACCTTGATGCCCAAGTCAGGAGATGACAAGATGATCCGAGGATATTCCATCAACATGTTGATCCATCTTGACAGACACATCAGGATCAGAGTCATGGACTTAATTTTTGAGACAGTTAAGAGGGTTGTTGCTGATCATATACGCTCTTGCTGCTATGCACCCTACATCCATATGCTCATCAACTCCAAGTTGGAAAAGCACATATTTACTCTAGATCGTCCCCATTTGCCCCTACAGCCAGATCTCGAGGACAATGTTGTGGTGATGGACCCAGATCATCCCACATCAGTTGCAGCTTAGGTAGAGGCAGAGGCAGTTCGAGCCACTAGTGCTCAAGTTCCTAGATCCAGAAGTGAGCAAATGGTTCTATTGATTTCATCAGTTCAGAACATGCAGAAGGACATTAAGGGGATTCTGGACAACCAGAATAGTCTTGTGAGGATCTTTGAAACAAGGATCAAGACTCTAAATGATAAGGTGGACAAGGTGACTAAGACAGTCATAGAGCTTCACAAGGAAGTTGACTCAGTGCACATACCTCATGCTTCTTCTGATGATGATGATGAGGAGGAGGAGGAGGAGGATGCATCACCTCTCAGTACAGGCACATAGGTTCCTACTCGGGCCAGATCAGCCATAGTGCCAGCTCCAGACTTGAGGCCCTCTTCATCAGCTTCTGCTGCTGTCACCTCAGCTCCTGCTCCATCAGCTCCAGTTCCTCCAGTATCCACTCTAGCTCCATCCATGACATCTGTAGAGATCTTCGCCGACGTTGTTCTCTCGACTCCTTCATCAACAATTCTTAGAACTTTTTGGTAACTTGTTGCCAAAGGGGGAGAAGTGTATATAGATCTTTGGGCTTCGAGTGAGAGAGAGTTTTGTTGTTTATTGATTTTGAAAACAAACTATTATCTTTTGGTTGCTTGTGATACACTTTTGTGTGATGCCACTACTTCCTATCATTTCATTACAAAGGGGGAGAAGTATGCTTCATGAAATGATCTTTCTACATTACAAAGGGGTAACAGTCTTGTGCTATGATGTTCACTCTAATTATTCTCGCACACCACCAAGATGTATGTGACATGGAAGAAGCGCCCCATGTACCTAATCGATTGTGCATTTGCATTCAAACGCAAATTCAAAATAATGCACAAATTTAGGGGGAGCTCTTGCTTATCACATACTTCTCAAAGCGACAATTATATTCATTGATTATATCATATGTCGAAGCATTGATCTATATGTTGTCATCAATTACCAAAAAGGGGGAGATTAAAAGCACATTTGCTCCCTTGGTGATTTTGGTAATTCATAACAACATATAAGTCATTGAACTAATGTTTCCATCAAGTATTTTTCAGGAAAAGCTCAATGATAGGTTGGCTAAGAGATTGTGGAACACCCCAAGATGCAAGGAAATGGATTGGCAAAGCTTCAAGCAAGAGGACTCTAGATTTTATATTTGTGAGAAATCACTTTGAGTCCATAGGAAAGCCAATACTATTAAAAGGGGGTAAAGTTCTGTTGGTGAACAAAAAGCTCATATGTGCACAAGTGATACTCACCAAAGACACCCACAAACTCTCCCACCAAAGTCTGTCCTAAGCCAAACACTCAAATCGGTGCAAACAACATTCCCATCCTGGTGCCACTGATTATAAACCCTAGACAGACTCAGCCAAACCCTAACCCTTCGATGCAGCAGACACTATTTTCGGTGCCACCGAGTTGGGCTGCCAAGTTTTTGTTACGCAAGTTCACATTTTCGGTCTGTCCGAAAATGTTGAATCAGCATCACCGAGTTTGGCAATTCTGACCGTTAGTCACCTTATCGGTGCAACCGAGATTCCTATATCGGTCCCTCCCAGATTCGAAAGTTGCCACCTTTTGGTCACTTCGGTACCACCGAGATTAACACATCGGTGTAACCGAGTTGGTCATTTTGTGTGTAATGGTTGGATTTTTGGGGATGCCTATATATACCCCTTCACCACCACCTACTCGAAAAAGAAGCACCCAGAATCATTCCATACCTATCCTATCAGTTTTCTAAGAGAGAACCACCTACCCTTGTGTTGAGGTCAAGATCTTCCACTCCAACCATATGGATCTTGATTTCTAGCCTCCCCAAGTTGCTTTCCACCAATCCCATCTATTCTACCAAGCCATATCTATGAGAGAGTGATTGTGTGTTGAGGAGTCTATCATCTTGAAGCACAAGAGCAAGGAGTTCATCGACATTACCGAGCCTATTACCTTTTGGAGGGTGGTGCCTCCTAGATTGGTTAGGTGTCGCTTGGGAGCCTCCTACTTCGTGTTGTGGAGTTGAACCAAGAAGTTTGTAAGGGAAAGGAGATCACCTACTTCGTGAAGATCTACCCCGAGTAAGACTAGTCCTCCGTGGATGTAGGCCGTTATGGTATAGTTAAGGTTGCTTATTCATGGAACCCTTTGTGGGTAGAGCCCTCCATGGACTCTCGCGACCGTTACCCTCCATGGGTTGAAGACTCCATGAACATGGACATACGATAGCACCACCTATCGGAACCACAGGAAAAATCATCATGTCCCCAATTGTGTTTGCTTTCCTTACCCTCTCTTTACTTACATGTGCAATGTCTTTACTTTCCACTACAATACTCTTAGACATGCATGTGTAGGGTGTACTTGACATACTATGAATGCTAAAACTTGTCGAGAATTAAATTTGGGAAAAGGCATAGTTTTATTAGGTCAAGTAGTCTAATCAACCCCCTCTAGACCTACCTTCGATCCTACACGCACCCACTGGGTGTAGTTCCCGAGGCTACGTCGACTGAAGCAATCGGCAGTACTCTAGAAGCGTAGAAATGTATGTTCTATTATCTAGAAGAATGTCTTCACCTCGATTTTCCAGTGGGGCGCGCTGAGAGCACCCACTGGGTGTAGTCCCCGAGGCTATCGTCGACTGTAGGAGTCGACGGGAGTCTTAGAACCTTGAACTTCAACTGAATGACCTGCTATGTTGTATCTGATTGACGATACATATGTTTTTGTGTGATTATAACTTTCCTTTCATTTTTTGTTCATAGTCTGTTTATGAGCTCGGAAGCCACTACAATTCTCTAAAGGAGGAAGTTTTAACCCTGCGCCTTGATCTTGAGGCTGAGAAAGCCAAGAGCGCTCGACCGAAGCAAGAGAAGAATGCGATGGAAGGTATGCTCTTCATGTTCGAGTGATACTATCTATA
The DNA here is from genome assembly GCA_022496015.1 of Hordeum marinum. Taxonomy (NCBI): domain Eukaryota; kingdom Viridiplantae; phylum Streptophyta; class Magnoliopsida; order Poales; family Poaceae; genus Hordeum; species Hordeum marinum. The sequence goes on along the minus strand of CM039673.1, from coordinate 363,795,328 downwards.
TTCTTTCTCCCTATCCGACTGAATTTACCTCGTCGGATCTTCATGGAAAAAATTGTGAACTTGTCGAAAGACTGAAGAGTTATGTTTCTTTAGTAACCGTGAAGACGGCGCTTGAGAAGAAGGATACAGAACTGGCAGCTGCCCAGAAGGAGGCCAGGCGGAAGGCTAAGGAGGCCGAGGTTAAACCGAAGTTAGTCGGGCAGCTGGAGGAGGAGAAGAAAACCCTTGAAGTTGCCATGAAGAAGTCCAAGGAGGAGCTCGCTCGATTGAAGGTGGAGCTTCAACATATCACTGCTAAGAAGGCCGATCTAGAGCAATTCGTCGAAGAGTTTGGCGACACTGTGAGTAAGAAGCTCAAAGGTAAACCCACTCGAATGGCTCAAATTTATTCTTGAATGACCAAGTGAAATTTATTCGACTCTGATCTCTTGCTTTATTCAACTGAACCTAGAGTTTTGCTTTTACATTGCTGAGGAGACCGACAAGATAGAAAGAGAGTTGGACCCGTCTCGAGAGCTGCTTAAGGACAGTGCTACCATGGCCTTTCTCTGACTAGAAGAACGTGTCGACAAAGCGGTTTTGTATATCAAGGGGCTCCGCACTGCAATGGTGGATGTTGAGAAAGAGCTCTTTTCTAATGAAGACCCCTCCAAGAAACTGGAGACGATGCACACGTGAGTGAGAGATGTCCCAAACCGAGTGAAAGCTTGGAAGAAGTCAGCGGCCTGGGCCGGAGCTGACATCACTCTTTCACAGGTTCGGGTCCATTGCAAGGGGGTGCATGAGAAGAAGTTGAAGTCCTTGGAGGTCGCCAACCGAAAGCACGCCAAAATCCAAGACTTCATGGAGATGTTTATGGAGGCAGCCACCCGAATTGCAGTGAGCCTTAATCTGGACACCTTCGTCAAAGCAGTGTCCCCACCTAGCCCCAAGTGAACATTGGGATAAAAAACTCTTAAATCATCTGCCTCGGAATGCCGCGTGGTAGCTGTAACCGTGAGACTTTGAACGAGCCTGAGGCTCCTATCGTCCGTACTTCCGTTTTGGACGACGCAGTTCTCATTTGCTTTATCTTAACTTGATATTTGATCTCTTGAGCAGTTTATACTCGAGCGATTGTAGGATCAAGCATGGAGTTTCGAGTGTGCATGGTATTTGCACTTGGCATGAATTTTAATTTAGGCAACGCGAAGTCGCGGCTAGGTCCCCGAGTGTGGGCAAGACCCTCACTCAGAGTAGTTTGTCCTTAGATGAACAATGGTAGTCTTGTTCATCTTGACAATCGAGTGTGGAGGATGTCCCACTCGAAGAGTTTTCTAACTTAGGCGACACGGGGTCCCAACTAAGTCCCCGAGTGTGAGCAAGACCCTTACTCGGAGTAGTTTGTCCTTAGATGAAAAATTATGGTCAACTTCAAGTTGACACTCGAGTGTGGAGGATGTCCCACTCGAGAGGTTTTCTAACTTAGGAAACGCGGAGTCACGGCTAAGCCCCTGAGTGTGGGCGAGACCCTCACTCGGAGCAGTTTGTCCTTAGACAAACAATCACGATCCTGTTCATCTTGACAATCCAGTGTGGAGGATGTCCCACTCAAGAAGTTTTCTAACTTAGGCGATGCAGAGTGGCGGCTAAGCCCCCCGAGTGTGGGCGAGACCCTCACTTGGAGTAGTTTGTCCTTAGATGAACAACGATGGTACTATTCATCTTGACAATCGAGTGTGGAGGATGTCCCACTCGAAGAGTTTTCTGACTTAGGTGATGCAGAGTCGCGGCTAAGCCCCCGAGTGTGGGCGAGACCCTCACTCGGAGTAGTTTGTCCTTAGATGAACAATGATGGTCATGTTCATCTTGAAAATTGAGTGTGGAGGATGTCCCACTCGAGAAGTTTTCTAACTTTGGCGATGCGGAGTCACGGCTAAGCCCCCGAGTGTGGGCGAGACCCTCACTCGGAGTAGATTGTCCTTACATGAACAATGATGGTCTTGTTCATCTTGACAATCAAGTGTGGAGGATGTCCCACTCGAAGAGTTTTTCCAACTTAGGTGATGCGGAGTTGCGGCTAAGCCCTCGAGTGTGGGCGAGACCCTCACTCGGAGTAGTTTATCCTTAGATGAACAATGATGGTCCTGTTCATCTTGACAATCGAGTGTGGAGGATGTCCCACTCAAGAAGTTTAATAACTTAGGCGACGTGGAGTCATGGCTAAGCCCCCGAGTGTGGGTGAGACCCTCACTCGGAGTAGTTTGTCCTTAGATGAACAATCATGGTCCCGTTCATCTTGACAATCGAGTGGGGGGGATGTCCCACTCGGGAATTTTACTAACTTAGGCGACGTGGAGTCGTGGCTAAGCCCTCGAGTGTGGGCGAGACCCTCACTCGGAGTAGTTTGCCCTTAGATGAACAATGATGTTCTTGTTCATCTTGGCAATCGAGTGTGGAGGATGCCCCAGTCGGGAAGTTTACTAACTTAGGCGATGCGGAGTCGCGACTAAGCCCCTTGAGTGTGGGAAAGACCCTCACTCAGAGTAGTTTGTCCTTAGGCAAAATCAGGTTTGTGGATAAGCGTTTTTTGTTTTATACCCACTAGCGGTGGCAGACGAATTTCAACAAGATACAATGAAACAAAGCTTTATTCATCGAGATCACTCGATTTATTACGAAAGTCTTAAATTACATTTGTCATGTTCTAAGTGTAGAACTTGCGGAGCAGGTCCGCATTCCAAGTCCGAGGCTCTTCTGCATCATCCTTGATGTTGTACAATCGATATGCTCCATTGTGCAGAACTTTGGAGATAACATATGGTCCCTGCCATGGAGGCACCAACTTATGTGGTCTCTGTTGATCCAATCGGAGAACCAGATCTCCTTCCTGAAAGGCCTGGCCTCTGACCTGTCTGTCGTGGTAACGCCTCAGATCCTTTTGGTAGAGCGTGGATCTTATGAGGGTTAACTCTCTTTCTTCCTCCAGGAGCTCGAGGCCGTCTTATCATGCTGCTTCACCCTCAGCTTCATCGTATTGTTCCAGTCGGGGGGAATTATATTGAAGATCACACGGCAGCACGGTTTCCGACCCATAGACCATGAAGAAAGGAGTGTGTTGCGTAGAATGGTTAGGGGTCGTCCGAATGCCCCACAAGACTGATGGTAGTTCTTCGACCCAGGCTCCAGCAACATGCTTTATATCTATCATCAATCGTGGTTTCAATCCTTGAAGGATCATTCCATTTGCTCGTTCTGCTTGTCCATTTGACTGTGGGTGAGCCATGAAGGCGTAATTAACCGGGCTGCCCTGGGAGTAGCAAAACTCATCGAATTCGTCCGAGTCAAAGTTATTCCCATTGTTTGTGATGATGTCGTGGGGCACACCGAATCTGTAGATAATCTTCTGAATGAAGCTAACGGCAGTGCTTGCATCCAGACTTTTGATGGGTTTAGCCTCAATCCACTTAGTGAATTTATCAACAACCATGAGCAGGTGGTTGAATCCACTCATCCCCGTCCGCAAGGGTCCAACCATGTCAAGACCCCACACGGTGAATGGCCAAGCGAGTGGAAACGTCTTCAGCGCGGAGGCGGGTTTGTGGGACTTCTTGTTGTAGAACTGACATCCGACACACTTATCAACCAACTCTTTGGCAGCTTCGTTGGCTTGGGGCCAGTAAAAACCTGCTAGGAAAGCCTTGGCAACCAGTGTCCGAGAGGACGCGTGGTGGCCACAAGTTCCTGAGTGAATATCATGCAGGATCTAGAGTCCATCTTCCGGAGAGATGCATTTCTGAGTGACACCGGTGGTGCTTTTCTTGTACAACTGGTCTCCCAAGACTTCAAATGACTTAGATCAACGTACGATATAGCGGGCTTCTTCTTCATCTTCGGGGAGGTCTTGCCAGAGCAAATATGCTAAATATGGCTGAGTCCACTCGAGAGTGATCACCAGCATTTCGTGGACTAGGTTGACTACAGCTGGAACGTCAACCTTAGTCAGATTTGAAGGACCGAATGCTTGCGGGGGCTCCTCTATGAAAGGATATTCTGCAATCGTATGGGCGCATAGATGTTCGAGGAATATATCCTTGGGAACCGTCCGCCGAGTGGATCCAGTCTTCGCCAGGTCATCGGCTGCTTGATTCTTTGTGCGAGGAATGTGATGCATCTCCAAACCTTCAAAATTCTTCTCCAACTTTCTAACTGCGTTGTAGTAGCCAGTCATAGCTGGACTCTGAATGTCCCATTCCTTCATCACTTGATTAACAACGAGGTCCAAATCTCCATAGACCATTAAACGACGAACGCCAAGTCAAATGGCCATTCGGAGTCCATATAAGAGAGCTTCACACTCGGCATCATTGTTTGATGAATCGAAATGGATTTGGAGGACGTAGTTTAGCTGGTCTCCCTTGGGAGAGACGAGGACGACACCAGCCCCCGAACCATTGAGCATCTTGGATCTGTCAAAGAACATGGTCCAGTGTTCGGAAACACTTGGGGTCGTCTGCTCTTGATCAATCCACTCGGCCATAAAATCGAGCAATGCTTGGGACTTGATTGCTTTCTTGGCTTCAAACTTGATCTCGAACGGAAGGAGCTCAATTGCCCATTTCGCCACTCGGCCAGCCGCGTCTCGGTTATGTAAGATCTCCAACAAGGGAGCGTTGCTGACGATCGTAACCGAGTGGTCTTGGAAGTAATGAACTACCTTCTTCGTAGTCAAGTAAATTCCATAGACCAACTTCTGATAGTGCGGATACATCTGCTTGGAGGGAGTCAAGACTTGTGAGATATAGTAGATGGGTCTTTGGACTTTGAATGTTTTGCCTCACTCTTCGCATTCGACTGCAAGGACGGTACTCACCACTTGATTAGTAGCTGCGATGTACATGAGTAATGGTTCCTGGCTGCCCGGAGCAGCTAACACCGGCTGGGTGGAAAGCAACGCCTTGAGTTCTTCAAACGCGGCTTGTGCTTTAGTAGTCCACTCGAATTTTTTAGATTTCTTCATCAATCTGTATAGCATGAGGGCTTTTTCACCAAGTCTTGAAATGAATCGGCTCAGGGCCGCAAGGCAACCTGTCAACCTTCGCACGTCATGTAGGCAATGTGGCTGCTTCATTCTGATTATGGCGCCGATCTTGTATGGGTTAGCATTGATCCCTCATTCGGAAACAAGGAAACCGAGCAGCTTTCCTGCGGGTACTCTGAATGTGCACTTGGCTGGATTCAGTTTTATTCCAAAGTGCCGCAGATTCGCGAAGGTTTCAGCGAGGTCTGCCAAGAGGTCGGAACCTTTCCTGGACTTGACCATGATATCATCCATGTAGGCCTCAACATTCCGAGTGATCTGCCTCTGCAAACATTCTGAATCATACGCTGGAAAGTGGCGCCAGCATTCTTCGAACCGAAAGGCATTGTGACATAACAGAAACACCCGAATGGGGTGATGAAGGCCGTTCTTATTTCATCGAGACTGTACATTCGGATCTGGTGGTACCCGGAGTACGCATCCAGGAACGATAGACATTCACACCTAGTAGTAGAGACCACTATTTGGTATATACGAGGTAAAGGAAAATGATCCTTCGGACATGCCAGATTGAGATGCTTGAAATCAATACACATTCGGAGTGATTTATCCTTCTTGGGCACCAAGACGACATTCGCGAGCCACTTGGAGTGGTATACCTCGCGAATGAACTCAGCAGCTAGGTGTCGTGCTATTTCTTCACCAATCGCCTTACGCTTCTCCATGGAGGATCGGTGCAAGTACTCTTTGGCCTGCTTGACTTTGAAGTCGGTTCGGAGTCGGTGCTTAGCCAGCTCCCTGGGAACACCAGGCATGTCAGACGGCTTCCATGCGAAGATGTCCCAGTTCTCACGGAGGAACCGGATGAGCTTGGCTTCCTATTTCTCCCCAAGTGATGTGGATATGTTTGGTGGTGCGGCGCTGGAATGAGTCGGGTGAACATGGACTTGCTTGGTATCGCCAGTCGATTGGAAAACCGACTCGGAAGCGGGCGCTTCGACCTAAGCAAATCAGCTGTATCCACCTCCTTCTTGTACCCTTCGAGCTCGGTGGCCAGCACTTGTTCATTGGCAATTTTGGAAACCTGCTGGAGGCATTCCTCTGCTACAAATCGGTCACCAGTCATAGTGATCACGCCATTCGGCCCTGGCATCTTCAACTTAAGGTACACATAACATGGTCTAGCCATGAAATGTGCATAAGCGGGTTTGCCCAAGATTGCATGATAGACACTGCAAAAATCAACCACTTCAAAGGTCAATCGCTCCTTCCGGTAGTTCTTCTCATTTTTCCCGAATACTACATCGAGGGAGATCTGGCCGAGTAACTCTGCTTTCTTCCCCGGGACGATCCCATGGAAATGCATGTTGCTCTTGCTCAATCGGGACATTGGGATGCCCATGGCTTTGAGCGTGTCGGCATAAATTATGTTGAGTCCGCTGCCTCCGTCCATAAGAACTTTGCACAGTCGGACACCATTCACAACCGGATCGATGACCAACGCCTGCCTCCCGGGGGTGGCTATGTGGGGCGGATGGTCAGAATGGTCGGATGTAATAGGAGTCTTTGCCCACTTGAGGTGTTTAGAGGCAGTTGGAACTGCCATGTTGACTTCCCGATTGACAACCTTCAACCGTCTTTTACTCTCGACATCTACAAAGATCATGTTCAGGACCTTGTCGACTGGTGGAAATCTTGCGGAATGTTCTTCCTCCTCATCATCATCGTCTTTGTCTTCCGCGGGCGCTTTGCTCATCGCTTGCTTGAGCAAACGACATTCCCGAGTGGTATGATTCTGGAGCACAACGTTGCCTTCTTCATCCGTCTTGGTATGAACTTGACAAGGTTGATCGAGAATGTCGGGTTTAGAGTTAGAAATCTTCTTGGGAGTCCACTCTTTCTTCTTTTTCGGCTTCGGTTAGCCCTGGCCCTGTTCGGAGATGCCCGCAACCTCTGCCTTACCGGGTGCATTAGCTTTCCGCTTCAGCTGCTACTTCTTTCCTATGTTGCCTCCCGACTGAGGGGCATCACCAGTACGTCCTTTGCCGCTGCTGAGGCAGTCTTCTTCTTCGCCATTGGTGTACTTGTTTGCTATTTCCATGGCCCGACCGAGGGATAAATCCCTAGCTCGTCCAAACTTGAGAATCAGCTCTTGGTATCGAGTGCCGACCTTGAAGGCGCACACGGCCTGATGCTTAGTTACGTTCTTGTACTCCCGGAGAGTCTCATTGCTCTTCTGGACGCAATGTTGCAGTTCTGTCAGCCCACCCGGGAGCTTGTAGGTGCCTTCGAAGTTCTTGACGCACACTCAGGCTAAATCTTCCCAGCAATAAATGCCGCTCGATGGCAACTGGTTTAGCCACACGCGTGCCGATCCTTCTAACATGAGCGAAAGCTGCTTCATAGCGACGAAGTCATTGCCTCCGCCGATCTGAATGGCCACTCGGTAGTCCTCAAGCCAAGTTTCTAGCTTCGACTCGCCGTTGAATTTACCAATTCCCGTCGCATGATGGTAATTGGGAGGAATCTCTGCTTCCCGAATGTACCTGCTGAAACATCCGAGTACAGAGGCACCCCATCCACTCACTCGGTATCTCTAGTCCCTGTTTTGCTCAACCACATGTTGGGTGATGATGGACCCTGGCATTGAACTAAGGGGGGCTATGATTGTTATCCCCATAACCTCTCTGCCGGATGGGGCTCCGCTCTTGGTATCTAGCATGAGGACGACCGCCATTGTATTGACGCGGGCCATATGATCCGCCCCTCGGAGGGGGCGTCCGACTGGTGTCGCAATCATTGTGCCAACGTCCTCCGTACGGACCTCTCGGATGAGGAGGAATTCGATGGTCTTTCCTTGGTGCAAGCGGGCTATGAGCCGACTGGACCATTTCCGCCCGAGCAGATTTGTTGTGGATACGCTGATGAGATTGTGACACTTCGAAGGTCTGCTCCAAAGCCGTCTTCAGAAGGGCTTGGATCTGCTGAATGCCCTCACCTACCGCGGAATCGGACAGCTGGAGTGAATCAGCGATCCGAGTGGCTGCAGGCAAGTTCAACAAAGGCATGCGCATCACCGGGATGGTGTACGACCGCTCTTTGGTGAATAGCTAACGGCGACTTCGACTGGAGCTGGGAATCTCCCTTGCAGCGCGCTCGTCAAGCGACCATTGAAGTTGCTCCAACCGTTGGCGCTCCGCCAAAGTGGCCCGACGCATGGCCTCTAGAGCCATCTCCTCCGAGGAAGTCCCCGCGATGGGAGTGAGGAGCACTTCATCGTTCCTGCGCCGGATCTCCTCCCGTTAATCCCGAGTGAGGGGTTGAGGGACGTAACCGTCGGAGGTAGCCTTGGCGCAGTCGCCGTCCCGTCCGCGAGCATCTCCCGCGGAGTACCTGGGTGGAGGATCGTCCCGAGATGGGCCGGCCATCAGGACTTCAGTGACATCTCCGCTGCCCTCGCAATCGGCTGGATCGGAGGAATCGTCGTCCGACAATGGGAAAAGGTAGTGTACAGACTCGTCGTAGTTGCACACTCAAACCTGCTCAGCTACGATCTGAGCTGCCACAATGTGCTTGATCCAGCGTAGCAGGCGCGAGCGCCCGGAGCACCGGCGACAAGCTGCAATGCGAGTCAGTGAAGTAGGTTGATATGGTGTTGACGGCTGTCGGAGTAGGACTCCAAACGTCGTCGTAGTGATGTGCACTGCGCCTTTAGTGGGTAGTGCATCGATATCTAGCGGGGCTTCCTGCAGCCGTGCCGAGTCGTCGATGATGAAGCTGAGGGATCCGAAGAAGATCTTTCCGCCGGGAGTCATAATGATGATCGGAAAAGTGGAACTTCCACCTACACCATAATTCGCTAGATGCGCAGCCCCACGGTGGGCGCCAAGTGTCGAGGGAACTAGCCTGACAATATTACCAGGGGTACGAATGGAGGGGCGAAGTCTAGCTACGGCTCGGGTGTTCACTCGGATGTGTACGAGTTCAGGCCCCACTCGGGAGTGGTAATAGCCCTACGTCTCGAGCCTAGAGGCTGGTTTGCTTTGCTTATGGTGGAATAGGAGAATGCAGGTGTCGGAACCTTGTTACGGTGTCCGGTGGTGTCTTATATAGAGTGTGCCACCACCGGTCGAGCGCCGTAATAAATGCTAGTTAAGGCTTCATTACAGGAACTATCGCCTTAACTAGGGCGTTACTGGTAACGTGTGATTAACTACAGCAACGGACGCCCCTTGAGTTCCTCGAACGCTATGCCTCCGGGGCTGTTGATCTTCTGACGTCTGAATGTGTGTCACAGTCATCCGAGTGACTTTGCAGGTGTGCCCGAGTGCTTCTTGAAATGCGTTCGAGTGCACTTTTACTTCTGGAGCTCCAGTGCCAATGAGGGTCTATGGATGGGCTTAGAAGTTAGCCTTGTGACCCTACCCATAGTAGACGACCTCATCAACGCCAGTTCGCTTCTCGCGCCCGCCCGCTATTTAAACAAGTTCAGACACAGAGTGAAGAATAACACCACACCTACGCTCCCCATCTCATCCTTCCACCTTTTTCTCTAAGCTTTCCATGGCATTCGATGAGCAGGAAGAGGAGTTCTTCGGCATAAAAGCTGGATGGGCGACCTGCCGGGCCCATTGGATACGAGTGAGGCACCTCTTTGCTAAACCTCCCTCGCCGCTCAAACCCGTCAGTACCGTGGGTGCAGCTCCAAGATGACACGTCCTGCAACAACTCGCCACTCCAAGCTAGTTCGCAGAGGAGTGATCAGTTGCTGCCGTGAACGAGGCCCGCTCCTCTCGCGCCAGCGACCTTGTCGTTCACCGTCAATGTGTGCAGAACCATGCCCTACCAACGGAGAAAGAAGTCGGCTTCATGGAGGTCGAGGAGGCCGCGTCCGGCACGTCCGCGGCCTCCGCCAACGGTGAGGAAAAGTTGAACATGGGAAGCCGACGCCGCTTGGGTACTAGGAAGGCCACACGCCGATGTGTCACCAACGTCCACGATAGGTATCTTGACCGCTCATAGGCCACCGTCATTCCTCCGCCATAAAACCCAGTCCAGATCCGTGCTTCACGGAAGCGGACATCTGATGAGCGGCAATGCCGAAGAAAGAGAAGACAAAATCTCTTATTCCCTTCTCGGTAAAGCATATACCTCAAAGGCTTCCGATAGTACGAGAGCGGGCTGCCAAACATGGGGAAGACATGTCATCGGAGTGGAGGGTTGCGGAGGAGGTGGGCTTCATTTTCCGGGGCTCATGGCGACCTGGGATGGGAAACGAGCATCATCGATCATTTTAGTCTAGGTTTAGAGTCCGATCTAGTTGAAATATGTGTAGATGTAATTTTTTTGCTCTGGTTCAGATGAAAAGCATCATGTTTTATGTAAAAATCATTAAGTATGAATGAAGATTGTCTAGTTTGTTGGAGTTTGCATAAAAAATAATATAATTTCCATTGAAATCCATTTAAAATGTAAGCGGGCATATGTGACTACCTTTGGATGGCTGACTCCCGCATCCGTATCCGCGGACTGGTCCCGTGTGTGTGGACTGATGTGGCAGGTAATTTGCAGGTGAGCGTTGGAGATGCCCTAACCCTTTGTGATCATAAATCCCATGAATTGGAGTGGGGATGAACAAGCTATTGGTTAACAGAGGAGAGTAACATATGGCCCTCTCTAGGTGACTATGAAAACCCTCGGAACTATAAGGCATATTGGTAACATCCCTTAATCGGTTTATATTGGCTATATGCAGCAAAGATGGTGTCCTACAAAGCACTATGGTAAGTGTATCTTCAACGCCGACCCTCAAACCGTCCGCATACATTCGGACTGTGTGGTCCGAACCAAGAAAGCCATCCAGCGCGAGCCTGTATCAGTCCGCTCGACGGCCGGGCACACTTTTTCCCGCAAACTGGAGACAAAGTTGGGGGGAGTCCGGACATCATCCACGTTGGACCTCGACACCCCAGGCCCACTAAATCCGCCATCCAGGCCCCATTTTCTTTCACTCGGCCACTTCTCCTCCTTGCTTTGCATCTATATCCTCCACCTTCGACATCGTCGTTGTACCTCTTCGACCGCCACCCACGCATTGACGAACGTTCGCAACCAGCATCGACGCGCTTGCCCACCTTTTACGACAGCATTATCTACCCTAGAGCTGTTTGTGATGACGTACACTCCATCACCCTATGGACGACCTTCATGGCGGCCACCACGCTCGATAGGTGTTCGATCAAATGTCGTTGAGCTTATTTTCGGACGACATGTCATTTTTTGGGAATAATAAGGATGGCGGGGTACTTGACCATGGAGGATGAGTTGTTGTGCAATGTATGGTTGGCCATATCCGTGGATTTCGTAGGCAGGTGCAGAGAGGGGACCTTCTAGCAGGAAGTGCATGAATTTTTTCACGAAAGCACATTGCACCCTATGACATGCAAATCATCCATGATCGCAATGTGAGGTCGATATCGTACCGATGGTATGCCATCCAAACCACTGCCATCAAGGTTTGTCATGTAGTTGCTTAGCTGGAGGCAAGGTGGCCATTGCATGCGATAGAGGAGGAGATCGTAAGTTTTTCTTCTTTCTCAACTTGTTGATTGTATCGTTCATTCGCTCAATGTTTCTATTGACGTTGTGTAGCCCGTACGCATTGTCGTGATGTACCACATGACAAAGGGACGACCATTTGCGTACACACAATGTTGGATGAAGCTGAAGGGACAATATGTGTGGGACAACATGATCCGTTGAAAAACTTGTTGGACATCGAATTTGAGAAATTGGTGTACTTGCATGCTATGTATGGGATGATATGTGCTATTTTCTTTACAAACTTCGATGAATATCAACCGGTTTTCAAGAATTTCGTCCGCCAAGTTAAAACCCGGGTTGAAATGTATGCAGGCAACGTTGGATGGCCGACTTCGGCATCTATGTCCGCAGACTGGTCACCCCCCTGTTCGTGGATGGATACCTGAGTAAATTTGTGGGTCGGTGTTGGAGATGTCCTAAGAACACAACTATATGAGCCCCGACTATTGAACGACACAATCTATGAGACTTGGGTGTGCTCTAGCAAGCCCACGAAGAGACTAGGGAGTACACCGAGTGTGATTAGATTTTCTTCGCTTGCTAGAAAAACTCTCTGGCGTTCGGAGGTTGGCGTCCCTGATGGCATGTGGCGAATCTGGAATTCCAGGAGTGAGGTTACTCACCACAAACCACCAATCCCTATCGAGGCTTCACGGTGATTCCCGATGAGGTATATCACATCCTTGCTCGCCATTCAACAACATCTTAAGGTGAACATGGAAAAGAGGAATGAGACGATCGACTTCTCGGGAAGTATGCCGAGGAACATAAATATCACCCACTCCGTGCTGGGAGGCTCCTCGAGCGAACCATGCAGAACTGAATACTGGTGATGCTTTTGTGAAGGAAGATGGGACGGCTAGAGTTGCTATGATCTTGTGCGGTCACAAAGGGGTTGTGATCTTCATAGCGGCGAGCGTGATATTCAATCGCAATGACCCCCTAGAAGATGAAATGGCGGCCATGCATGAACGGTTTTGGCTTGCTCACCACTAGTCAGACCTATCGTTGATTGTTAAGACAGGTTGCGACGAGTTGATGAAGATGGCACAATCTAAAAATGCCGACCACTCGAGGCAATTGCATCAGATTAGTGAGATCAAAAGCTGACACAAGAAAGAAATAATAGTCTAGATAAAATAAGTAGGCACATGAATGTGGCAAGTCATACCGTTGTTTGTATGTGTCGTGCATTGTTACGACGTGCTAACTTCGAAACTCACCTATGGAGGTAGCTAGCATTGTTGATTTTAAATGTAATTATTATGGATGATTAATAAAAGTTGGTTGATTAATGAAAGTTCCTTCCACACAAAAAGAAACATCTACTCTCTGCCAATAATCATTGATTCTAAAATAATTTATTTTTCTAAGCACATCTCCTAGTTTTTTTTATGAGACAGAGACCCAACTCTACTAGTTAAGCTTTTCTCCTTGTACGGGAAATGTTGAAATCTTGGTGGACGATGACGAGATAAATAAAGTCTCGAAAGAACAATGACGAGATAAACTTCGGGACGAAGACAAATTGATGGGTCTTTTTCATTCTCCACGCCAGAGTAGGTTCGGGTCCCATGGCCTGAGAGCCCCGCAAAATATCCGTATGTCCAGCCTCAAATTCCCCTTTTGAGTTGGAAATTGCTAGCAGAACCCCACACATCAAACTTGCATCTAATCTGACTAATCACTATCATGCATATGAGCCACAAACATTGGCACAAACAACTCGCATCTTCAAACGTAACCACATCGCAACAGGAAATACACTATTATTCCCTCCGTTCTATAATGTAATACGTTTTTTTGATATTACACTAATGTTAAAAAACGTCTTAAAATATGAGACAGAATAGTAGAACCTAACATCTATTGCCGTGTGGAACCAAAAAGTTAAATGCGAGATTATCACCCCTAAAAAAATCCAAACTAACACCTTCAACAAGGATACAAACATGCATTGACATTGCACTGATGTCAATAAATAAAGGATACAAACATGCATTGACGTTGTTTGATCCAGTTGAAATGGCTTGACCACGAGTTTTAGCCCGGATAACTTGCACCCTCTTTTGTCGATGGTGTTGTTGCCATCCAACTTTGCTACCGGCGAATGCTTGCTCCCACATAGCATCGTGAGTTGACTTCCCACGTTGAACGGACCCATGCCCCCTCGCCCCGAAGGAGAAATCCTCATAAGCGTCAAGGCCACCACCTCCACCGCTTAGGTTGGCACACGACCACCAGAGACCACCATTTTGTTTTTTACCCACAATAGATAGTAAGAAAGAAGAAACACCGTCGATTGGTTAGACTAGCAAATCCGCATGTGCTTGCAACGGGAGAAAAAACATTACACACCTTTTGCCCGATAAATATGGCTCAAGATTCACATAGGTTCACATCCTCTACTTTAAACACGACACTCATTTTTTGAAATAGTAGCACAATGGTCATGCTTCGCTATTTTCTGATAAGTTTCAAATATGACAATGCACAATTTGGGATTATAAATTAGAATATATTAATTATTTTATAGATGCATTTGAATTTGACAAAAATAGAAAAATGAAAGGATCAACACTAGCTACTAGACTAAATTGCACTGAATGCAACGCATCTACTATCCATCGCTAACTAAAAAAATCAAGAAAAAAAAGGTTGAGCTCGAATTCGAACAAATATTTCAGGCTAAATTGTTGCATGCGCTAGCCATTAGGAATGGCTTCAATCTCTATTGAAAAGGGTTTCAAGCCAAATGAGTTAGTCCGCTGAGCAGATCTAGGAAACAAAAAAAAAATGTTTTTTACAAAAATGCGTGGAGCTGGATTTCGAACCGAGGACCTCTGGGTAGATGGTTGCATGCGCCAGCTGTAAGGAACAACTTCAATTTCTGTTGAAACATGGGTTTGGGCCTACATGACTTAGCTGGCCAAGCGGATTTATGAAAAAAATAGACGATTTTCTTTTTCATTTATGGGTGGCATTGAGGTGTAATTTATGCAAACTTTGATGCTAATTTGGCGACGGAGGGAAAAAATACTACTCATTTTATTAGTAGGTATAGGTAATAAAAACAAGCATGGTTTATGCCTACATCCACCGACCCCACCTCAAAGCTTAGCCAATGACCGTCTCCGAAACCAATCGAGGAAGTGACTTTATCTTTGCGGGATAATTCGGCCACATTCGTGCCGTACCTATCCACCGCCAACCACCGGAATATAGGTAGTCGTTGGAGACTCCATCTCTGCTTGTTGTCGCCTTTGTTAATCTCTCGCTGCACCATCGGATCATCGTTGGAAGGCATAACATCGTTGGGAGGGAGCCGCACCGTCAAGATTGCTGGTCTGTCGTCATTGTAGCAGTGCCGATGGCAATGACAACATACAAATCGCGCGAGGGTAACAATGTCGAGATATGAATTGCCTCTCGAGTTCCCCTTCAGAGCCACACAAGGTCAACTGGATTAAAGGATAAAGCGGAGGCAATGGCTGGATTGAGCTGTCGTAATACTATTTAGGATTGGGATAAGTTCTCCTTCGTACCATTGTCTTGTTTTATGAGGCAAATTACATGGGAAATTTTAGGGTTTAGACACAATAATGAGCAAGAATCTAGCAAATACACTCTTTTATTGTTTGTTTACGAAAAATTTCGGCCTTTTTGTCCGACCTTGAGTTGAATAGTAGATACAATGGGAATGAGTGCCATTTGCGTAGAAGCCATGGTCTTTTGTATTTACTTGCAATCATAGAAGCGTGAAGTATGTAATAGACTTATTTTGTTAATTTTGGCAAAACATAAGTACTGACGAACCTTCGAGACCAAAATAAAAGTTTAGTTAAGGCTAACGACCTACACAAAAGGAGTCCGAACTACGAAGAGCTGCTGAACGTAGTCCAAATAATGCTGGAAAACGGGGAGCATCAGTTTTCAACAACGCAGAACCACATCAACACCATAGTCCCAGCCCGAATAGCTTCAGTTCCAATCCACATTCTCTTTGAGTCTCCTTTCGTCTGCAAACCTACCTATTACAAAACAAAGGAACATACGGTAAACACAATCCCAAAAGGAGATTGGATCATTTTTTTCCTCGAACGCCGCTCGGTTTCGAGGCAGCCAGATGACCCAAACTATTGCAGCTAAGCCCACAATGTAAAATTTCTCTTCAGCAAGGAAGAAAGAATGGCACCATGCATAATATTGCCAATAATTTTTGGTCCTAGATCTGTCCCTAACGCAACCCCAACCGGACAAGTGAAAAAGTGTTGGGAAGATTCAACTTCTTTGCGAAAAGAGCAACTTGGGTTCCTGGGCCACCGCCTATGTTTCATTACATGTGTAGTCAGAACAACATCTTGAGATAGTTACCACAAAAAAGAGAGTTTAAGGTGATGGCCGTTTTGGCCCTGGCATGCATATGCTCCCTAATAAACAGTAAATTCAAAATAAATATTGAATAAAATTAATAAATTCCGATCTTTTTTAGATGTTCTTAGCGTAACATGCGCGCTTGATAATTTCTTGCAAAACAAGATGACAGTGCTTCGTCGGTGAAAAGAAAGTGCAACATTTGTCGCTCGACTTGTTTTTTTTTGCACATATCAAAATATTTAAGCTTTCCTCCTAAAAATTTACAGGTAGCATTTTGATGTGACAACGAACACATCTATTTTTTATTTACATTTGCAACAAACATTTTTGGTAGGCAGGAGCATATGCTCCCAAGAGCCGAATTGAATTTCCGGGATTTTAAGTGGCAATTTAGCTTTCCAAATCCATTTGTAATCGCACCCACTAAAAGGTTTCTCCAACCATTTTTTTAAATAAAGACACCCAAAGCGTTTCTTAGATATGATTAACATCGAGGAAAACAAAGCCCAACACAATGGATAAACAATTAGACCTAGAATGACCAGTAAAAAATAAAATTACATTAAAAAGCATATTGGTCGTCTTCTTCCTTTGATTGTACGTCGCCAACCGAAGATTACAAAAAAATGCACTGGACCAACAACAAAGGAAAGTGACATCTGCAAACGCCCTCACCATACATGGTTTTGAAAACCGCAATCGCCACTCGTCCCTTGAGACGAGATTTAAAAATCATTGAAGAAACATCGTCTGGAGCATCACCCCAAACAAAACAGGCTTGCAATCCATCATCATCCGTTCAGAGGGTTGGAGAAACCAAATTAAGCCACAAACAACACATAAGAAGATGTCAAAACCATCACATCAAACGCCAGCCAAAAACACTCCTTAAAAGACACACAAACTACCAAAAATCGAAGAAAACCAACCGATATGAGGGCACAAACTCTTACGGTGCCTTCTTTAACCATTTGTACATAGATTTAGTTGTGCATCGAGCAAATTCATCCAAGCCTAATAGACATAATAATCCTTCTCTTCAAACAAATATATCTAGATGTACGTAGTACCCGGTACTACCTCTATAAGGTAATATAAGATGTTTTGAATCACTATATTAGTGATCTATAACTACTTATATTAATTCACGGAGGGAGAGTAGTACTTATGTGATGCTTGTCAATCAAAACAGAAAAAATCCTGCTGAGTCCTCTACTCGCGTGCACCTAACAATTTGCCTCCTACAAAGACGGCAACTAGCCTCGTTGCGCAAATCCCAGCATCATCAGCCTTTTCACCGCCAGCACCCCCGAAGTTACCAGAAGTTACGCCTCCAAAAGCAGCGAAACCAAAGCAGTCAGGCGTCCAGACGAGCAGGGACTCGAGACTCAATTCCTCAACAATTTGCGCCCGTATCTGCAAAAGAAACCTATAAATTTATCGTAAAACCACACCCCCCCCGCTTAAATCCCCGGAGAATCAATCACAGACAACTCCTCCAGAAAGAACTCTTGTTCCCATCGCATCTCGGCGGCTCCTCCCCCCCCCCTCCTCGCCCGATCTAACTCGCCGGCGGCCATGTCGCAGCCGGCTGCCGCCGCCGTCGCGGCGCAGCCGCAGGGGCAGGCCCCGGCTGGGCGGCAGGGCGGCGGCCTGGGCCAGAGCCTCGCCGGCATCGTGCGGATGGCCGTGTTCTGGTACTTCGCGTCCAAGTTCTTCGGCCCCAAGCGCGCCCCCACGGAGCCGGGGTTGCTCATGTCCAACCTCTTTCAGAAGGGAGAGCCAATGGTGAGAACTCCCCCCACCCCCACCCCCCAGACACTTCGATTTTGGGTAGAGGAGGCGTGCTAGGTTTCTATGGCGGTTTTAGAGCGGTTTATTATTGGGGTCAGTAAAGGCGGGGGGCTTCGCGCTCATGCAGTGCGGGTGGGTTCTGCTTGCTCCGGAGCGAAATTTGTGCGGCGATCTTATCAGACTTTTTTTACTGTGATCTCGAACTTTTCTTTTTCTTAATATATGCCAGAGGGTGTATTTGTGCTGAATATTATAATTGGGGGAGGTGATTTAGCCGGTTTTAGGCGAAGACACTGTTGTTTGTGTGCCCGTTGGAGGCTGTCGAACAAGTAGGCCACGTTTATTCTAAAACAAGCAGATCACGGACATAGTGGTGCTCCACAGTTTTGCGGTTTGATGTATTGTGAAAGGAAAGGCACACATGTTAGTTGGATGTTGTATGATCTCCTGTCAGGAGGCCAAGGGCGTTCTTAGTTGTTCAGAACTAGTAGAGTATATGCAAGGAAAAGAGAAACTATATACATACAAATGATCTCGACAAATTTGGATGTTTGATTTTTAAACACTTTTGCTGTTGGTCTTTGAAGTGTTTGTCCATGATGAAGCTTCGGACGTCACAGTATGCAATTTACCGTATGTCCGTAATGAAGCTTAAAACATCACACTATGCATGGATAATGTCTCTTTACGGGTTTGTCATGTAGAGTTTGGTGAGGTTGTCTTGACTAGGTATTCCTCGAGATAAAGCCAACTGTACAATTTATTCCGTACATTGTCACTTTGTTTATTTTGGCAGGGAAGTTATTTTCTGGTGTTTATGTGGTGCACACCGAGCTTATAACTTGGTGTATCATATTGCTTCAAATATTTGATTGAGGACGTGTAAAACCGTTTTTTGCAAATTGACGATTCAGTGGCATGTGGTAATGTCTTATACAGGTCTACCTAGTAAGATAGTTGAATATTACAAAAGTTGCTATGTAGTACGTGTTTTCAGTAAATTAAGTTGAAGTCAACCCCCCTTATATTTAGCCTGATTTCTTATCTTGCCAAATTTATGTATTTGACATTTTTAGGAAATTTATGATCCCAATCAAGCAGAAGGACATTACCGGATTTATTAAATTCCTCAGTAGTGCCACCCGTATTTTTGGACAGTTTGAGGTGGCACGGTGCATGCATGAAGCACTAGTCTTGAAGTCTTGCCCATTTGTGTTTTCCTGAAACACAAATTGAATGATGTTTATGTTGCTGCAGGATATGTGGATGTATTTGTCGGAGAATGATAAATTTAGCGACTTCGGTAATGAGGACGCACTCATCTGGCATGAAACGAACATACCGTATGCAGTCTGGGCGCCTACCAGTACCAGAACACACTCACTGACATACTATCCAACGGAGGTAGAATGATATTTACTGCAATTTAGCAAATTATGTTTTGGTTATATTTTGTTGGATTGCCTAATTTTGTGTCGATGCATCTTGCCATAGGCTCTCAAGAACAATGGCTCTTTGTATGCTCATGTTTATTTTTCCCGTTCGGGTTACCCTGTGGACCCTACCGATCCTGAATATGAGGAAAAATCTGCATTTGGAAGGACACATCGTAAGTTTGCCTTTTCATTTCAACCGTCCTTTTTAGTGATTGTATGTTTGTATGAAATGCTCACTGCATTATACATATTTAGCTATTGTGGCATACTTGCGGAAATCAAAAGCTGGTCATAAGAAGAGTTTGCTTGGAGATTCGGATGAGTCTGAGGAAAAGCTACCGCCTAAGGTCCTTAACTTGATTCTTTATTGTGTAGACAAGTATGGACTAGAAATTTCTAGTATAGATTATCTCCAGGAAACACAGAAGACCTCCCATGAAAAAGCAATTAACAGAAGACCACATTTTATTTCTGTAGGAGAACAAAGAGTCCGAAGACAAAGAGGAGGGCCCAGTTGAATATATTTCTTATTGGAAACCAAATGTGACAATAAATCTTGTTGATGACTTCACACGGTATGCACAAGATCAAACTATATTTCTCATTTCCACCTGTATATATCTGGAACTATTATTTATTCGTTTTGAATTGTAATCCTATTGACGTGATTAATACCTTTTACTTTCCTTTCGGAAATATAATGAATTACTCCCTTTGTTCCAAGTTATTTGAAGTTCTAGCTTTGTTGAAAGTCAAACTTCTTTAGGTTTGACCAAATCTATAGAAAAATATATCAACATCGACAACATAAAATTAGTTTAATTAGATCTGTCATAAAATATTTTTCCATACTATATGTATATGTATATTTGATTTGATGTCGTAGTTGTGCATATTGGCACATTTTTCTATAGACTTGGTCAAATATAAAGAAGTTCGACTTAAAAGATTTTTTAAACGTAAGGGCAGATGCTCTTCCGTACACACCAAAGTGCAATCTGCATGCTGAAAACTCTTTTCTACTGGATGCTAATCACAAACCGGCACTGCTATACTATGCGATCGTTTGTGTTTAAGATTCTTCTGAAAGTTCCGCTAGATAATTGTGTGTCGGCTGTGAGTTTAGATCCTTTTTATTAATTTTGATATATGTGAATCCTCGTCTCAGCTTCATATTAACCATGTAAGAACTGAGCAATTGTTTCTTTCTAATTTCATGCCTTTTTGTTCTTTGTCGCTGTTCATCTTTCCTACAAACTTTTCAATTGATATTCGACCATTTATATTTCACAGGTATCCCCAAAACAACATTCCTCCAAATGTTGCTCCATGTATCCTTCAAGTATAACAATTATAGTGTGATGTTATCTTTTTATCTTCTTTTTGCTATGAATTTACTACAAACACGCACATGTTGTATACTACTTTGTTATTCTTATACTTAAATCAATTTTATAGACTTGAAGAGGACGTTGCATGTAGCCAACATCTGTTGAACCTAATTTATTGTTCGAAAGACTATCTTTTAAAGATTAGCATTTCCTCTTAGTGAGGGAAGGATTGGTGTTTCCTTGACCATAGATATACAAGATTTGAATGTGGATCCAACTACAAACAGCTACTATCCAACTGTATTCTTCAATGAATTTTGGCTGTTGAGGGACAAATTGACAGCACTCAACGAGACTGTGAAGGAACTGACCTTAAACCTTGAAGTTAGTCCTATTAGCATGACCAAGTGGCAATTATTTCTACAGATTGAGCAGTCTTTCCAAGTTCATCGGAGTTATGGAAGTATGCTTGAAGGCGAGGCTGATGAGCTCAAGGTATATGGACGTTTTCAACTGTACCCATTCAGACTCTGCCCCTTTTTGGGGATATGACATGCTCTATTTGTTCTGTGTGGAAGCGATGTCCCTTGCACCCTTTCTTTTGTGAGATGCCAGTATATGCACTTCTAATTCAAGTTCCTTGGAAATGTCTGCTTCTGTTATATGCCTACTGTGTTAATCAGATTTGCTTGTTACGGGTTTTCAATGACCTTGGACTGCTTTTGCAGAGGGTTTTCCTTGAAGGAAATCCATATCTACTGGGATTGACCATGATTGTATCTCTGTTCCACTCTCTGTTCGATTTCCTGGCTTTCAAGAATGGTACGTGCACAGCATGGTTTATTTAATACCATAAGAATAAGTATAATCCAGCAATAACTCCATATTTGTTGGTGATGTTTGACATTGAACAGATATCCAGTTCTGGAATAAGAACAAGTCCATGGAAGGTCTTTCAGCAAAATCTGTTGTTCTGAACTTCATTTGTCAGCTGATTATATTCCTGTACCTGCTTGACAATGATACATCATGGATGATTCTTGCTAGCTCTGGAGTTGGTGTGTGCATTGAATTTTGGAAGATAGGAAAAGCGATGCATGTTGAGGTAAGCCATTTATACTTCTATCCTGTTATGGCCATTGTATTATTTGGTTCTGTTAGTATATTGCACACGCATACAAACAGAGCCAGTCTGCTTGACATGTAATATGCACTAAATGGAACTTTCTAATCCTAGTTGTCTTCACCTGAAAAGTACTTTGCATATAAGATTTGTTTGAAGTCAAACCTAGTAAAGTTTCACCATGTTTATCTGAAAAAAGTATCGACATTCACAATACTAAATAAATATTATGAGATGCATTATGAAATTATTTTTTATATTGTAAATGTTGATGTTTTTAAATATAAATTTGGTCAAACTATACGAAGTTTGACTTTAGATCAATTTTATATGTGGAGTAAAAAGAAACGGAGGGAATATGAAGAAACTAATTATGTACTACCCATTCAGTCGGAATTTCTTTCTCATCATTCAGTTGCAAACTTGCAATACTGCATTGGCTCTTGTTTTGTGCATCGATTAGGTGCATTTATTAAAACCCGTGTCTTGGTGATCCAGAATCACGACCTTATGTCAGCTAAGTCAGGACTAAGCCATCACTGTTCCTTGACTTTGATGGTATACAGATATTATCAAAGCAGTGTATTCTCTGCTCTGAGGCCTAATTTATGACAAGTTATTCTTTACTCATAAAGCTTGATGATATGGAAATCTGTTGCATTTTCTCACTAGTTTTTCTCTCTTGAAGCAATTTCTCACATTTTCTCTTCACTTGAGTCCAGATTGACAGAAGTGGAAAGATTCCCATGTTGAGATTCCGGGATCGTGAGTCATATGCACAGAATAAGACCAAGGAGTATGATGCGCTTGCAATGAAGTACCTTACCTATGTCCTTCTAGTCCTTATGGCTGGTTTTGCTATCTATTCACTCAAGTATGAAAAACACAAGAGCTGGTACTCGTGGATACTCTCTTCCCTCACAAGTTGTGTTTACATGTTTGGTAAGTCAACACCGTTTCACGTATTTTGCGCGATTCACTAGGCAAACTAGCAATGTAACTTATGTATACGGCCTTTACGTTTTTCAGGTTTTATTATGATGTGCCCACAATTATTTATCAACTACAAGCTGAAGTCCGTTGCTCATATGCCATGGAGACAAATGACCTACAAGTTCCTCAACACTATAATCGATGACCTGTTTGCATTTGTGATTAAGATGCCATGGCTGCATCGTCTCTCGGTTTTCAGAGATGGTAAGATGAACTATCATTGCTGATAGCAGTGGACATTTCATCCAGTCTCTAGACATATTAGCATTCATGTGCTCGTGACCATAGGCTGCTAACTGACCATTTCTGCTTCTCCGCAGATGTTATCTTCTTGATATACCTCTACCAGAGGTGGGTGTACCCAGTTGACAAGAAGCGTGTCAACGAGTTTGGCTTCGGAGGGGAAGACGAACCAGCAGCACCCCAAACTTTGGAAGGAGCAGCGGCAGCCCATCCGATCGAGGCCGAGGCTGAGACGAGCACAGAGGACAAGAAGACAAAATGAGCCTCAACGCAAACTGGGCGCTTCGGCAGCACTGGCCGTTTGGGCCACCGGGCACAAATTTTCCGTGTGCCAAATTCGACGCTGGACACAACAGCTTCACGCGATGCTGACAATTTAAAAAGAAGGATGTAACAGGTTCAGATTAGGCGCGTTGACACAATACACAGTCTTGTTGCCATTACTGTTTATTTGTTTGGGTTTGTTTTTCTATGCTTAGCAACAGCGATTTCTAGATGGGTCTTGAGGATGTTGATGATGTATAAGTTTTGCCTGCTGGAAAAAAAGCATACACACCAGTGACTTAGTTGGTTTTGCCGCCTTTTGGCCGTAATGCGGTCGCCATTATTCAGATTTGGTGTCTACAGGGCACATATGAGGCCCCGAGGGAATATCCCTGGACCGGCAGTGATAAGTGCGAGTGACATGTGACATGACGTGGAGTTGACTGCACCTGAGGACAAGCCGTATCGCTGATGGTGTGGATTGATGGGAAGGGGGGAGGAGGTACTGGCACTCCTGAAGAGGGCAAGCCGATGGATCCGAGTGGATGAGGTAGTCCTGGAGGTGGGTGGAGAGTGGAGACGGATTGCGCGGCGGAGGTCGCCTCGTGTAGCCAGGGTGGCCGACCTCGGCCTCCTTCCTCCTAGTGCCCTCGTCCTATGTGAATCTCCCGGCGTTGTGTAGACCTCCAGCCCATGGTTTGCTTACATTTTATCTGGATAGTTAGTGGCTGCCCCACCAACCACTGGGGTAGAAGATACGTCCCACCCACATACAAAGAACACTAGAAGTAAGAAGTAACAAAAGATGCACAAACCTTGTTGTAATAGACAGTTATGTCGTGCCAAGGCCTCATAGGTCAGTATTGAAGAGAAGCGTAGATTAAAAGGATTTAACCTATAAACACACAAACGAAGACCAAATTTAAACAGATCCATCAAAGAGAAAACACAGGAATCTACCGAGATCCATCGAAAACACACCTCCACACACCTTATAACAACACTAGATGCACCATCGGGACGAGGGCTAAGTGGGAAGGACCTTATTCTATTTTCAGGGAGCCTTCACCGCCTCGTCTTAAGACGCAAACACTAACCAAAATCAGAAAACACCTAAAAACAAAGCCTTCTCGCCGGCAAGGGTTAGGATCCACCACACCTTCATTGCTCGAAGTCCATATGAGACGAGGCAAATCAGCGGTGGCGGTGACGAGAGGCAAGGGAACGCTATCTCCCACCTAAGGTTACTTTGATTCAAAGGAATTTCATATGATTTTTTGAAGGATTAAAATCCTTAAGATTTTTTTTATGTTGATTGTTTGATTTGAAGGATTGGATCTTATAAATTTTTTTCCTAAGGAATTATTTGTACTACATTTCGTAAAAAATCTCATCCACTTCGATCACTTTTCATAATTTTTTTCTGTGACAAATCAAACACTCTTTGGTTCAACCAAACACTCCCTGGTTCAAATTCATGTGGTTTGCTAACCATAGGATTCAAGTGGTAATGGCACTTCAATGTTGTGTATTTTTCTTGTTCGTGCGTTCGAAATTTCTATGAATCACAAGTCCCTTAATGTAAGGTCGACAACAGTTCAAGACACGACGATCAACTCTTCTAGTACTCCTTCCGGTTTTCTTTTATGCTCCTCATATAAAATTTGTATCAAGTCAAACTTTGTAAAATTTAACCAAGTTTATGTTAATAAATGTCAACACCTACAACACCAAATATATATAATATGAAACTATAATTCATAATAAATCTAATGATATTGATTTAGTATTATGAATGTTGATACTATTTTCTATAAGTTTGGTCAAATTAGAGATACTTTGACTTCCAGATAAAATTTATATGCAGACCAAAAATGACGAAAGGGAGTACCTGGATCAACCATCTCGTGCTGGCCGTTTTTTTTTGAATGAAAACAAATGAAGCAACAGAAAGACAATGTTCAGCACAACATCAAGTCTACATCTCAACGGCTCCTACTAAGGACGTTACCATGGAAAGTCTGATCAAAATCGAGGCTGTAACAGCACCCTCGTCACATTCTCCTTTTTATTACAGGGAACCCAACTGAAAATGAAAACAAACAGTAGACAAAAGGGCCTACTGAATGCATGCTCGCTCCAGCTGGGAGTAGCTTCATCTCCAGGGCGATGCGAAGTAGCTCCCCCCGACGCATCTTTCAAAACTACCATGATTGTCTTAGACCACATGCCGCGTCGCCTCTCCGTTCCTGGACAAACCCATCGATGCGGACGATACGACGCGACGCGACGCAGTGCTCTCCCGTCTCCACCAAGGTGCCTCGTCGTCGTCGTCGTCGCGTCTGCAAATTAAACCGGCCATGTGCATTGTACATGCATCCTGCATGGTGCTCCGAGGTTTTTGTCATTAGCAAGATCTCGCCGTATGATTACGATGTCCCCTCCGCCTCCGGTACAAGGCTAAATGGGAGAGCTGTTGCATGTCAACCTAAACGGAAAGCTAATGCATGCTGTCACCACACAATGTAGAATCACCTTTGCCCACGAAGAACCTGGCCGGTTTCGTACGAAGCGACAGATTGACGGGCGAGCCCGACGTTTCTCGGCTAACAAATATGCCATTCTCTTGTCTCTCCCTCGTCAAATCCCAATGGAAAATCGTCTAGTGGTTCAGCTATGCGAGGGGGTACATCAAGTGGCTGGGACTGCTGGTGGTGCAGCTGGTTTTGCATGGCCTAGACAGGCAGCATGGAATGGCAAATGGGGTTAGTCTGCCGCGTTTCGGACGTCGTTCTCCCCCGATCTGTCTCATGCGATTTCTGTAGATGCTTTGTCGGCACCCTAATTCCTCAACGGGAGGCTGTCCACATGGGGTGCGAGGAGCTAAAATCGTCGTCGTATTTCGTTTCTGGCCATGCAATGCCAATGCTGGATTTGCGCCGCCCACTTGCCGGCGAATGTCAAGACGCCGCCATAAGGACACCGGATATGTATATATTCTGTAGCATGGCGTGGGAGATTGGTGGACAAAATCAGCATAAGTCTGCGGCTCAAAAGGCATGGATCTGCTCCGCCGGCCGCGTGAGGTGCAGATCAAACCAGCAAGCAAATGGTGTGGGTGTGAGTGACACAAGATGCCGGTTTTCATTAGTCATTACTGATGAATGATGAGCATCGTATTACTACTATCAATCGTGAACGGAATAGGGCGCGGCCTCAATCATTTCCGTCAGTTGGAGTAGTAGTAAGGATTAGCCTTCAATCAATGTATAACCAGCCGTAGGGGATTGAGCAACTGCAAATGCAATTTCAGCTGACCACTCGCCCCTGCTTTCGCTGCAGCTAGCTTGAGATGAAGACGTCTTTCTCAGATTCCGAACAGCCGAAGGAGGCTTGAGGCGTCAGTGGGCTCGCCAATGCCTGCACCCCACCGGGCAGGCATCAAATCAATCTCGTGTCACCTCGCTGTTCACTTGTCAGACGTTTGGATTCCATCGCCACGACCAACATGGCTTTGGCAGCATGCATTTCATTTTCACCTCGCCTACTGTTTTTTCCGTTGCTTGCATGAAAAGATGGTGGGAGATTGATGGGTTGGGTTGGGTGGGTTCGCAAGTCTCTCAACAGTAAACAGTGAGCCCACCGGCTGGTCCTGGGAGTCCAAATTGTCATGCCGAGGTAGGAGAGTTTCCTGCGTCTCAGGACGGAAAGCTTGTTCTGTTTTGTCAATGCATGCAAGTGACCAAGTGCGTGCGTGCGTACGTGCGTCCAAGCGTGTGTGCATTATTTATTTTTCGTCACAGGGGAGGGAGAGAGAGAAGTGACCAAACCAGGGAAAAAGAAGCTGCAACCTTTGATTTATTATTATTAAAACAAGCATTAAAGGACCATCTCTATCGCTTTGAGACACTAGACAACTTCACACATTAGACTAGGGATGTAAGGATGTCTCCAACGCTTACCTTAAGGCCTCTTTCAATGCTTCACCTTATTCAGGTGCTACGGCTGTCACGTAGATGAAAAATCTGATGTGACAATGTAATTATGAAAAAAAATTGAGTATGGTGACTCTAGAAAGAAACAATGCTAAACACATGAATCTAGGCAAAATACTTAAATGGATGAAAGCCACCAATGAATGAAGAACTTTTGTTGCTAAATCATTAAATAAAGAATGCTTAGCACCAACAAGTAAGCACCTATGCATTGAGGAGTTGAGTTACTAAGCTATTTAATACTCTTAACACCTCATTTAAGCACCTTTGCATTGAAAACAGCCTAAATAGGATAGCGTAATTGTTCATGGATTAGGGAACCCGTTATTGATACGGGAGCCAACCATCCAATCCTACCTGCAAATGTCTTTTTTTTTAATTTGCCAAATATCCGTGATAATCTATGGATTAGTAGCTTCCGCCAACACTTGAAAAAAAAGGCTTCAGCCAAAACATGCAGGACTCGCAATGATAATGCATGGAGTATTTGTAGCTTTGTCTGTTCAAAAATTAGCAGCTTTGTGCCTGTTCCACAGCTCTTGGTGGAGCGGAGCTGCTAGTTACCCTAGTAGAAACTAGGGTTTTGGTTCAGGCCGGGCCAGTCCATTAGTTCCGGTTTAGTTATGAACCGAGATCAATGGGGGCAACGGTCCCGGTTTGTGAGGCCAGGGGGCCGAGCGGGCCACGTGAGACATTGGTCTCGGTTTTTCGGACACCTTTGGTCCCGGTTCCTAACACGAACCGGGACCACTGAGCCTCGCTCGTGGCCCACAACCATTGATTCTGGTTCGTGGCTGGAACCGGTACCAAAGGGGGTCATTTAGTCCCGGTTCCAGCCACGAACCGGGATCAATGAGATGCCTATATATACCCCCTCGTCGGCGAGCAGAGCACTTCACACTGCTCTATTTTTTTGGCCGGCGAGGGAAGAGCTTTGTGGTGCTCTAGCTCACCTCCTATGCACATGAGGTGTTCGATGAAATGCACAAGCCACATTTAAGCTTTCTCCTCTCGAAGTTTTTTGTCCAAGCTCCATTTTACTCAAGATTTGTCTAGGTTTGGCGGTCCGTCCTGTCCCGTTCCCGTCCTCACCGCCGTTGATCGCCTGCGCCCATCTCGGTGCCGGCACCATCGTGGTTAGCCTCTTCTTCTTATCTTCTTTCTAAAAGGAAACATTTTTTACTTGTATGATTTAGATAGATACTTGTGTAATTTTCTTACTTTTATTATTGTATTTATTTTGGTCACTATTGTACTTTGGCTTTAATGTGATGAGGAATTTCTATTAATTTGGTCATTTTTGTATTCATGATATGTTGTAATGGTTTTTAATACACTTTATTATATAACGCACAGAGATGAACCGACAATGGATGTACGGTGACCGACGCACCTCCGAGTATATTAAGGGCCTGCATAATTTTCTCGAAGCGGCTGTGGCAAACAAGCAGAATGGTTTTATTCATTGTCCATGTACTGTCTGTGAGAATACGAAGGCTTTCTCCAACTCTAAAACCCTTCACTTCCACCTGCTTGAGAAGGGTTTTATGCCATACTATAATGTTTGAACCAAGCACGGAGAAAGAGGGGTTATGATGGAAGACAACGAAGAAGAAGAGGATGATGACAACTATGTGCCTCCTGAATATGGTGATGCTGCAACGGGGGAAGATGAAGATCAAGAGGAACCAGACGATGTGCCCGATGATGATCTTCGCCGGGTCATTGTTGATGCAAAGAGACAATGCGAAAGTGAAAAGGAGAAGTTGAAGTTCGATCGCATGCTAGAGGATCACAAAAAAGGTTGTACCCCAATTGCGAAGATGGCAACACAAAGCTCAGTACCACACTGGAATTGCTGTAGTGGAAGGCAGAGAATGGTGTACCTGACAAAGGATTTGAGAAGCTACTGAAAATATTGAAAACAAGCTTCCAAAGGATAACGAATTGCTCGACAGTACTTACGCATCAAAGAAGGTTGTATGCCCTCTAGGATTGGAGGTGCAGAAGATACATGCATGCCCTAATGACTGCATCCTCTACCGCGGTGCGTACGAGGATTTGAACGCATGCTCGGTATGCGTGTCACACCTGGCCACTTGTCCAGTGTGACGTGGCAACCAAGTATCGGGCCCCACCTGTAAGAGCATGTGTGCGTGTGGGCTGGAGTTTATAACCGGCCACCTGTGGCTGGAGAGGGCATGCGCGATGAATCAGTCTGTATCCTCACCTAAACCTTCCTCTGCAATAGACTCCTTCTCCCCCAAGTTTCCCCTGCTCCTCCTCTAATCCCTCCGATCCCCTTTCCTCCTTATTGGTGCGTTACAGTTGGTATTCGGAGCCAAATCACTAGAAATTTTTCTTCCCCCGATTGTGGTCATAGTTCGGTAACATCCACCGCGCTGGTATGAGCTGCTCCGGCAAGCCACACAAAATCCGTCGCGGGGTTCGATCTCTTCCCGGTCAGGACGATGGCTCCCCAGAAGGCTTCCGCGGCGATGTGGCAGGTGTTGGCCGCCATGGATGAGGGGCATGGAAACATCGCCAAGATGCTCGCATCGCTCCTCACCAAGGTGGATGAGCAGAAGGCCGCACTGGACAAGCAGATCAAGATGCAGGTCGCGTTCAGCGCCCAGATCATGGCAGAGGTGCGGGGGCTCGGCAAACAGGTCGATGAGACCCAGGTAGATGTGGACACGGCGTGCAAGGCAGCGGAGGGATCGACGATTCTCCAACCCGCACCACAGCATCACCAACCACCTCAACCGCCCCATTCGCCATCTCCGATCCTAGATCTGGATCGCCCCTCCTCCCCCATGTGCGATTGGGGGATAATCACCCCCACTCCTTCTGGTGCCCCCGCACGGAGGCTTCCTCGCACCGATGTCCGTCTCTTCTCCAAAGGCTACCACAACGAGTACCACAAGCCGCCGAAGCACGACTTCCCCAAGTTCGACGGCACCGCACCCTACCTCTGGATCGACCGATGCCTCGCCTATTTTGAGCTGTACAAGGTGGCGGAGCATCATTGGGTGCCCACCGTGGCGCTCTACATCGAGGGTCAGGCCGTGCACTGGTTGCAGGCATTTCGTCAAACACATCACAACCTATCGTGGGAACTCTTCACCGCGACGCTCCTGGAGGAATTCGGCATAGAGGAGTTCGAGGGGGTCTTGCACAGATTGCTCCAGCTTCGACAGACTGGCACCATCACGGAGTACCGTGCCGCCTTCGACGAGCAGATGTACCACCTGCTGGCGCTGGACCCGTCCATCAACACCAAGTTCTTCGTCACACAATTTCTCTTGGGGCTGAAGGACGAGCTCCGGGCTACGGTTCGTCTGCAGGCGCCGTCAAGTATCACGCGTGCCTGTGTGCTGGCACACATACAAGAAGAGGAGTTGGGCATGACAAGGGCACACCCATGCATCATACCCACGATGCGACCTCCTTCGACGGGCGTAGTCCACCAACCACGAGCCGCCGCACCCATTCGAGCACAAGGAGACGAATACGCGCGCGAGCGGCAGCTCCACGACTTTTGCCATGCCAACAACCTCTATTTCAAGTGTGGGGATCACTACTCACGGGAGCATCACTGCGTCGCGCCCTCTCAGCTACTCACCATCTAGGTCGGGAACCACAGCGAAGTCCTCTTCGATGACACCATCCATGCTCTGGAGCTCCTGGATGAACCGGGCTTGGACACGCCACTGCCCTTGCCAGCCGCCGGCGCTCCAGAGTGCTACCTGCTCTCATCTCAGGCGTTGGATGGAACGGACTCGGCCACCACCATCCGCCTGTGTGCACTGGTGGGCAACCAGGTGATGCTGCTGTTGGTCGACTCCGGCAGCACTCACAACTTTGTCAACAAATCGTTCTTCGACCGTATTGGCGCCACCACCGAAGGAATTGCCCCGGTGGAAGTGCGCGTGGCCAACGGAGATCGTTTGAAATGCAACCGCATCATGCTAGAGCTCAAGTGGTGGATGTAGGGGCACACCTTTGCCACGCCCATGCACGAGCTCGAGATCGGCGCGTACGACGACATCCTGGGTATGGGCTGGCTTGCCCAACACAGCCCAATGACATGTCACTGGCAGGACAAATGGGTCCAGTTCAGACATGAGGAAGAAGTGACACTTCGTGGGGTGCAGACAAAGACCACCTCCACACTCAAGGCAATCAAACCAGAAGAGCTGTGCAAGATGATAGCGGGAAACGATGTTTGGACAATGGCCATGGTGGACTCCTGCAGGCGCATGAAGCCACCACCGCGGAAGAATCCCAGTTAGACGCCCCTCAGTGATCTGTTGGATGAATTCTCTGACATCTTTGCAGATCCCCAGGGCCTACCACCGCATCGTTAGTACGATCACGCTGTCACACTGGTGGAAGGGTCGGTTCCCGTGAACACGCGCCCCTACCGGTACTCACCGCTTCAGAAGGATGAAATTGAGTGGCAGGTCAAGGAGATGCTCGACGCTGGAGTCATCACACATAGCGTCAGCCTCTACGTGGCTCCAGTACTCCTAGTCAAGAAGAAGGATGACACGTGGCGATTTTTGACTACCGCCGGCTGAATGACGCCACTATCAAGAACAAGTTCCCATTGCCAATCATAGACGAACTCCTGGACAAGCTGGCCGACGCCGCTATCTTCTCCAAAATGGACCTGCGTGCGGGCTACCACCAGATCAGAATGTGCGAGGAGGACGAATCCAAGACAACATTCAAGACTCATCACGGGCATTTCAGTTTTTGGTCATGCCGTTCGGATTGACGAAGGCCCCGGCCACATTCCAGTGTTTGATGAACGCGATTTTCAGTAAGTTTGTGTACAAGTTCGTCATCATCTTTCTAGATGACATTCTGGTTTTCAGTGAAACAATGTAGGAGCACTTGGAGCATCTGCACATCGTCTTTGAGATCCTTCGAGCTCACTAGCTGTTCATCAAAGAGAGCAAGTACATTTTTTCCTGTGATCACATCGACTACCTCGGGCATGTGATCTCCAAGGAAGGCGTGGCCACGGACAAGGAGAAGACACAGGCCATGGAGCAGTGGCCGACACCGACTAATGCCACCGAGCTGCGCAATTTCCTGGGCCTCATCGGCTACTACAGGAAATTCATGCCGCACTACGGCATCATTGCCAAGCCCCTCACTCAGCTGCTCACAAAGAAGGGGTTCGCCTGGAATGATCAGGCTCAAGCGGCATTCGAGACGCTCAAGACGGCGATGGTTACTGGCCCAGTTCGCGCTCTGCCCAACTTTGACAAACCCTTCTCAATCGAGACCGACGCGTGCGACACCGGAGTGGGCGCGGTGCTCATGCAAGAGGGCCACCCCGTCGCATTCTTCAGCAAAGCGCTCGGCGTGCGTAACCAACAACTCTCCACTTATGAGAAGGAGTTCTTGGCTGTGATGATGGCGATCGACAAGTGGCGTCCCTATCTGCAACGCGGCCCCTTCGACATACTCACCGACCACAAATCCCTCTGCAACCTGGGCGAGCAACACTTGGAAACCGAGTTGAGCGCAAATCTATGGCGAAGATGGTCGGCCTCCAATTCCGGTTCCAGTACAAGCAGGGCCTCGATAATGGTGCCGCCGACGCCTTGTCGCGTGTTGGCAAACAGCTCGACCTGGCGGCGCTCTCCACGTGCCAACCCGCCTGGATTCAAGAGGTGCTCAACTCCTACTCCATCGACCCCGACGCCCAGGATCGTCTGCAACAACTCGCCACCAGCAGCCCTGACGCTGACGGTTATGAGCTGCACCATGGCATCATCCGTCGGGGTGGTCGGCTGTGGAAGCTCATTGCTGCGCTCCACAACAGTGCCATCGGTGGCCACTCCGGCGCCACGGCCACGTACCAGCGCGTGCGCAAGCACTTCGAGTGGCGCGGGCTCAAGCGCAACACGGAAACTTCGTGCATCAGTGCTCGATCTGCCGGCAGGCCAAGCATGAACACTCCAAGCCCGCGGGATTGTTGGCACCTCTTCCCATTCCCACGACGCCCTGGGAAGACCTCACCATGGACTTCGTGGAGGGGCTGCCATCATCCGAGGGCTTCGACACGATCATGGTGGTGGTGGACCGCTTCACCAAGTTCGCCCACTTCATCCCGCTGCGTCACCCCTTCCATGCGACCAAGTGGCGCGGTTTTGGGACAACGTCGTCAAGCTCCACGACATCCCTGCCTCAATCTTTTCCGATCGCGATGAGGTGTTCACCAGCAACCTTTGGCGTGAACTGCTCGTTGGCACGGGAACCAAGCTGCTGTACTCCATCGCGTATCACCTGCAGACGGATGACCAGAGCGAGCGCGTCAACCAGTGCATGGAGATGTACCTCCGGTGTGCGGTGCATGGCACGCCGCGCAAGTGGCGCCGCTGGCTACCCATGGCAGAGTTCTGGTACAACTCGACCTCCCACTCATTGCTCAACTGCATCCCGTTTAAGGCATTGTACGGCAAAGAAGCCAACCTGGGCGCCATGTCCTGGTGGCCCGCCAATGCTCCGACTGGCGAGGACATGGACTAGGCGACCCACACGGCGCGCATTCGGGAGCAGCTGGCGCGCACCCAACATCGCTTCAAGAAGCAGGCGGACCGCAACCGCACAGACCGGCAATTCCAAGTGGGCGAACTATTGGGGAACGTTGCATGGGAAACAAAAAATTTCCTACGCACACGCAAGATATATCCATGGTGATGAGCATCTACGAGAGGGAGAGTGGATCTACATACCCTTGTAGATCGCTAAGCGGGAAGCATTAAGAAACGCGGTTGGTGTAGTCGAACGTCTTCGCGATCCAAATCACCGAGGATCCCGCGATCTCAGCACGATCCGTCCAACGATCCAATCATGATCCGTCCCGCGAACTCATCACGATCCGTCCTGCGATCTCATCACGATCCGTCTCGCGATCTTGATCACGGTCCTTCCGATCTAGCGCCGAACGGACGACACCTCCGTTTTCAGCACACGTACGGCTCAATGACGATATCCGCCTTCTTGATCCAGCAAGAGAGAGCGGAGAGGTAGAAGAGTTCTCCGGCAGCGCGACGGCGTTGCGGAGATGGTGGTGGAGCTATTCTGGCAGGGCTTCGCCTAAGCACTGCAGAAAACCGATCTAGAGGAGAAACTATGCACTAGAGGAGAGGTAGCACGTGGCTATTAGGGTTAGCTTTTTCCTCTAAATCCTCTAGTATATATAGGAGGGAGGGAGGGTAGGAGGCAGCCTCAAACCCTCAAGGTTTGGTCGAAATTGGAGGTGGAGGAGTCCTACTCCAATCCTATTAGGAGTAGGATTCCTCCTTTCCACTTGGAAACTCTTTCCACCTCTTCACCTTTGGATTTTTTCTTTCTCAAACCACTCCAGCCGCATGGGCCCTTAGAGGAGGCTTCGGCCAGCCCACCAGGGCCTGGTTTACCTCCTACCGCAGACCATGTAGCCTCTTGGGTGGAAATACCTCTCTCGATGGTCCCCCGGTACACTCCCGGCACTCCCGGTACACTACCGATGAGCCCGAAACTTTTCCGGCGACCAAAACAGGACTTCCTATATATCAATCTTTACCTCCGGACCATTCCAAAGCTCCTTGTGACATCCGGGATCTCATATGGGACTCCGAACAACCTTCGGTCACCACCATGCATAACTCTATACTACCAAAACGTCACCAAACCTTAAGTGTGCAGACCCTGCGGGTTCGAGAACTATGTAGACATGACCGGGACACCTCTACGGTCAATAACCAATAGCGGGACCTGGATGCCCATATTGGCTCCTACATATTCTACGAAGATCTTTATCGGTCGAACCTCTATGTCAAGGATTCAGTTAATCCCGTATGATGTTCCCTTTGTTCTTCGGTATGTTACTTGCCTGAGATTCGATCGTCGGTATCTCCATACCTAGTTCAACCTAGTTACCGGCAAGTCTCTTTACTCGTTCCGTAATACAAGATCCCGTGGCTAACACTTAGTCACATTGCTTGCAAGGCTTATTGTGATGTTGTATTACCGAGTGGGCCCTGAGATACCTCTCCGTCACACGGAGTAACAAATCCCAGTCTTGATCCATGCCAACCCAACAAACACCCTCGGAGATACCTGTAGAGCACCTTTATAGTCACCAGTTACGTTGCAACGTTTGATACACACAAGGTACTCCTCCGGTGTCAGTGAGTTGCATGATCTTATGGTCATAGGAACAAATACTTGACATGCAGAAAACAGTAGCAATAAACTGACACGATCATATGCTACGTTTGTAGTTTGGGTCTTGTCCATCACACCATTCTCCTAATGATGTGATCCCATTATCAAATGACATCTCATGTCCATGACTAGGAAACCTTAACCATCTTTGATCAACGAGCTAGTCTATTAGAGGCATACTAGGGACATGGTTTCGTCTATTTATCCACATGCATCTAAGTCTCCGATCAATACAATTATAGCATGGATAATAAACGATTATCATGAACAAGGAAATATGATAATAACTAATTTATTATTGCCTCTAGGGCATATTTCCAACAGTCTCCCACTTGCACTAGAGTCAATAATCTAGTTCACATCACCATGTGATTCACATTGTTATGAATCTAACACCCAATGAGTTGTGGGGCTCGATCAGGCTTTGCATGCGAGAGAGGTCTTATAGTCAACGGGTCTGCGACATTCCGATCCGTGTGTACTTTGCAAATCTCTATGTCAAACTGTAAACACTGCTAGCACACTCCACTTGGTACTATTCCAAATGGCTGCTCCACTATACGTATCCGGATTGCTACTAAGAGTCATCTGGATTAGTGTTATAGCTTGCATTGACGTAACTCTTTATGACGAACCCTTTATCACCTCCATAATCGAGAAACATCTCCTTAGTCTTTTAGTTACTAAGGATAATCTTGACCGCTGTCGAGTGATCCACTCCTGGATCACTTTTGTACCCCTTGACAGACTCATGGCAAGGCCACACCAGGTGCGGTACACAGCATGTCATAATATAGAGCCTATGGCTAAGGCATAGGGGACGACGTTCGTCCTGTCTCTTTCTTCTGCCGTTGTCGAGCTTTGAGTCTCACTCAACTTCACACTTTACAAATCAGGCGAGAACTCTTTCTCTGAGTAATCCATTTTGAACTCTTTCAAAATCTTGTCAAGGTATGTACTCATTGAAAGTCTCATCAAGCATCTTGATCTATCTCTATAGATCTTGATGCTCAACAATTAGGTAGCTTTATCCAGGTCTTCCTTTGAAAAACTCTTTTCAAACAACCGTTTATGCTTTCCAGAAATTCTACATCATTTCCGATCAACAATATGTCAACCACATATGCTTACCAGAAACTCTATAGTGCCTCCACTCACTTTATTGTAAATACAAGTTTCTCATAAACTTTGTATAGAATCAAAAACTTTGATCACCTCATCAAAGTGTATATTCCAACTCCGAGATGCTTGCTTCAGTTCATAGAAGGATCACTGAAGCTTGCACACCTTTTAGCATCCTTAGGACTGACAAAACCTTCTGGTTGTATCTCATACAACCTTTCCTTAAGGAAGGAAACGATGTTTTGGCATCCATCTGCCAAATTTCATAATTGAACAACACAGTAACTGCTAACATAATTCCAACAGACTTTAGCATCGCTATGGGTGAGAAGGTCTCATCGTAGTCAACTCCTTGAACTTGGCATAAACTTCTTTGCGACAAGTCGAGCTTTACAAATAGTGACATTCACCATCAGCGTCTATCTTCATCTTAAAGGTCCATTTGTACTCAACGACCTGCCGTTCAACGGGCAAGTCTACCAAAGTCCATACTTGGTTTTCATAGAAGGATCCTTTCTCGGATTTCATGGCTTCTAGCCATTTGTCGGATCCAGGCCCATCATCGCTTCTCCATAGCTCGTAGGTTCATCATTGTCCAACAACATGACCTCCAAGACAGGGTTCATCCTTGTCGACCTACGAGGTTCGATAGTAACTTGATCCGAAGCTTCATGATCATCATCATTTACTTCCTCTTCAACTGACGTAGGTTCCATAGAAACATCTTTCCGCGCTGCCCTACTCTCTGGTTGAAGCAAAGGTTTAACAACCTCATCAAGTTCCATCTTCCTCCCACTCAATTCTTTCGAGAGAAACTTTTTCTCGGGAAAGGACCCGTTTTAGCAACAAACACTTTATGCTTGGATCTGAGATAGAAGGTTCACCCAACTATTCTTAGGGTAATCTATGAAGATGCATTTGTCTGCTTTGGTTTCGAGCTCTTTAAGTGAAAACTTTTTCCACACAAGTGTCATAGACCCAAACATTAAGAAATGACAACTTAGGTTTCTATCAAACCATAATTCACACGGTCTCATCTCAACGGATTTAGATGGTTCCCTATTTAAAGTGAATGTAGTTGTCTCTAATGCATAACCCCAAAATTATAGTAGCAAAACGATAAGAGACATCATAGCACACACTATATCCAATAGAGCACGACTATGATGTTCAGACACACCATCACACTATGGTGTTCCAGGTGGCGTGAGTTGTGAAACGACTTTCACATTGTCTAAAGTTGTATGCCAAACTCGTAACTCAGATATTCACCTCCACGATCATATCGCAGACATTTTTATCTTCTTGCCACGATGATCTTAAACTTCCTCTGAATTTGCTTGAACTTTTCAAATGATTCAGACTTGTGTTTCATTAAGTAAACATACACTATATCTACTCAAATCATCAGTGAAGGTAAGAAAATAACGATATCCACCGCACGCTACAAGACTCATTGGATTGCATACATCAACATGTATCATTTCCAATAAATCACTTGCCCGCTCCATCAATCCGGAAAACGGGGTCCTTAGTCATCTTGCCCAAGAGGCATGGTTCGCATGTCTCAACCGATTCGAAATCGAATGAGTCCAAAGATCCATCAACATGGAGTTTCTTCATGCGCTTTATACCAATATGATATTTAGCGGCAGTGCCACAAGTATGTGGTACTATCATTATTAACTTTGTATCTTTTGGCATCAATGTTATGAACATGTGTATTACTATGATCAAGATTCAACAAACCATTCTCACTGGGTGCATGACCATTGAAGGTATTATTCATGTAAACATAATAACAATTATTCTCTAACTTAAATGAATAACCGTGTTGCAATAAACACGATCTAATCATGTTCATGCTCAACACAAAACACAAAATAACATTTATTTAGGTTCATCACTAATCCCGAAGGTAGAGAGAGCGTGCGATGTTGACTACATCAACCTTGGAAACATTTCCAACACACATCGTCACCTCACCCTTAGCTAGTATCTGTTTATTCCGTAGCTTTTACTTTGAGTTACTAACATTTAGCAACCGAACCGGTATCCAATACCCAGGTGCTATTAGGAGTACTAGCAAGGTACACATCAATAACACGTATATCAAATACACTTGTGTCGATGTTGCCAGCCTTCTTATCTACCAAGTATCTAGGGTTGTTCCGCTTCAGCGATCGCTCTCCTCATAATCGAAGCACTTGGTCTCGGGTTTGGGTTCAACTTTGGGCTGTTTCACTGGAGCAGCAACTGACTTGCTATCCATGAAGTTTCCCTCCTTGCTCCTGTCCTTCTCAAACTAGTGGTTTGACTAACCATCAACACTTGACGCTCCTTCTTGATTTCTACCTTCGTGGTGTCATACATCGTGAACAGCTCAGGGATCATTATTTCTATCCCTAGCGTTTTATAGTTCATCACCAAGTTCTAGTAGCTTAGTGACAGTGACTTGGAGAACTATATCAATCACTATCTTATCTGGAAGATCAACTCCCACTCGATTCAAGCGATTGTAGCACCCAGACAATCTGAGCACATGCTCAACGATTGAGCTATTCTCCTTCATCTTGCAGGCAAAGAATCTTGTTGGAGATCTCATATCTCACAACATGGGCATGAGCCTGAGATCCCAATTTCAGCTCTTAGAACATCTCATATGTTCCGTGACGTTCAAAACGTTTTGGAGCCTCAATTCTAAGCCGTAATTCATGACGCACTAAACTATCAAGTAGTCATCGGAACGTGCCTGTCAGATGTTCACAACATCTACAGAAGATTCTAGAGGGGGTGGCACACCGAGCGGTGCATTAAGGACATAAGCCTTCTATATAGCAATCAGGACAATCCTCAGATCACGGACCCAGTCCGCAATATTGCTACCATCATCTTTCGACTCTATTTCTCTAGGAACATATAGAAATTCAAGGGAGCTACATCGTGAGCTAGTAATCTACAACATAATTTTGCACAGACACTACTGACTATGTTCATGATAATGAGTTCAATTAATCATATTACTTAAGAACTCCCACTCAAATTGACATCCCTCCGGTCATTCGAGTGATACATGATCCAAATTCACCAACTCAAGTCCGATCATCACGTGAGTTGAGGTGGTTTCAATGGTGAATATCATCTTGTTGATCATATCTACTATATGACTCATGTTCGACCTTTCGGTCTCTTGTGTTCCGAGGCCATGTCTGTACATGCTAGGCTCGTCAAGTTTAACCCGAGTGTTCTGCATGTGCAACACTGGCTTGCACCCGTTGTATGTGAACGTAGAGTCTATCACACCTGATCATCACGTGGTGTCTCAACACGACGAACTTTCGCAACGGTGCACACTCGGGGAGAACACCATTTATCTTGAAATTAAGTGAGGGATCACCTTATATTGCTACCAAGCAAAACAAGGTGCATAAAAGGATTAACATCACATACAAATCATAAGTGACATGATATGGCCATGAACTTGTGCTTTTGATCTCCATCTTGAAAGCACCGACATGATCTCCATCGTCACCGGCATGACACCATGATCTCCATCATCTTGATCTCCATTAGCGTGTCGCCATCGGGGTTGTTGCACCCACCATGCTTGTACTACTATTGCTACCGTTTAGCGATAAAGTAAAGAATTACACAACGCTTAATGATTGACACGCCGGTCATACAATAATTAAAGACAACCCTATGGCTCCTGCCGGTTGCCGTACTCATGGACATGCAAGTCGTGATATTCTATACAACACATGATCATCTCATACATCACATATATCACATCATGTAATTGGCCATATCACATCACAACATACCCTGCAAAAACAAGTTAGACGTCCTCTAATTGTTGTTGCATGTTTTACGTGGCTGCTAAGGGTATCTAGCAAGAACAATTCTCACCAACGCATAAACCACAATGGTGATACATAAGTTGCTTTTCAACCTTCTCAAGGACCACCTTTGTCGAATCCGATCCAACTAAAGTAGGAGAAACAGACACCCGCCAGCCATCTTTGTGCAAAGAGGTTACACATGAGTCAATGGAACCGGTCTCTCGTAAGCGTACGAGTAAGGTTGGTTCGGGCCGCTTCATCCCACAATATCGCTGAACCAAAACACGACCAAGGGAGGAAGCAATCTAAGCATCAATGCCCACAAACTCTTTGTGTTCTACTCGAGATCTCA
This sequence comes from Hordeum marinum, assembly GCA_022496015.1. NCBI lineage: Eukaryota > Viridiplantae > Streptophyta > Magnoliopsida > Poales > Poaceae > Hordeum > Hordeum marinum. The sequence continues at coordinate 363,754,601 of CM039673.1, read as the reverse complement.
TCTACACATAGACCTAGCTCATGATGCCACTCTTGGGGAACGTTGCATGGGAAACAAAAAATTTCCTACGCACACGCAAGATCTATCCATGGTGATGAGCATCTACGAGAGGGAGAGTGGATCTACATAGCCTTGTAGATCGGTAAGCGGGAAGCGTTAAGAAACGCGGTTGGTGTAGTCGAACGTCTTCGCAATCCAAATCGCCGAGGATCCCGCGATCTCATCACGATCCATCCAGCGATCCAATCACGATCCGTCCCGCGAACTCATCACGATCCGTCCCGCGAACTCATCACGACCCGTCCCGCGATCTCATCATGATCCGTCTCGCGATCTTGATCACGGTCCTTCCGATCTAGCGCCGAACGGATGGCACCTCCGCGCTTAGCACACGCACGGCTCAATGCCGATCTCTGCCTTCTTGATCCAACAAGAGAGAGCGGAGAGGTAGAAGAGTTCTCCGGCAGCACGACGATGTTGCGGCGAGTGGTGGTGGATCTATTCCGGCAGGGCTTCGCCTAAGCACTAGAGGAGAAACTATGCACTAGAGGAGAGGTAGCACGTGGCTATTAGGGTTAGCTTTTTCCTCTAAATCCTCTAGTATATATAGGAGGGAGGGAGGGTAGGAGGCAGCCTCAAACCCTCAAGGTTTGGTCGAAATTGGAGGTGGAGGAGTCCTACTCCAATCCTATTAGGAGTAGGATTCCTCCTTTCCACTTGGAAACTCTTTCCACCTCTCCACCTTTGGAGTTTTTCTTTCTCAAACCACTCCATCCACATGGGCCCTTAGAGGAGGCTTCGGCCAAAACGTTACCAAACCTTAAGTGTGTAGACCCTACGGGTTCGAGAACTATGTAGACATGACCGAGACACCTCTACGGTCAATAACCAATAGCGGGACCTGGATGCCCATATTGGCTCCTACATATTCTACGAAGATCTTTATCGGTCGAACCTCTATGTCAAGGATTCAGTTAATCCCGTATGATGTCCCCTTTGTTCTTCGGTATGTTACTTGCCCGAGATTCGATCGTCGTTATCTCCATACCTAGTTCAACCTCGTTACCGGCAAGTCTCTTTACTCATTCCATAATACAAGATCCCGTGGCTAACACTTAGTCACATTGCTTGCAAGGCTTATTGTGATGTTGTATTACTGAGTGGGCCCTGAGATACCTCTCCGTCACACGGAGTAACAAATCCCAGTCTTGATCCATGCCAACCCAACAGACACCCTCGGAGATACCTGTAGATCACCTTTATAGTCACCCAATTACGTTGCGACATTTGATACACACAAGGTACTCCTTCGGTGTCAGTGAGTTGCATGATCTTATGGTCATAGGAACAGATACTTGACATGCAGAAAACAGGAGCAATAAACTGACATGATCATATGCTATGTTTGTAATTTGGGTCTTGTCCATCACACCATTCTCCTAATGATGTGATCCCGTTATCAAATGACATATCATGTCCATGGCTAGGAAACCTTAACCATCTTTGATCAATGAGCTAGTCTATTAGAGGCATACTAGGGACATGGTTTCGTCTATGTATCCACATGCATCTAAGTCTCCGATCAATACAATTATAGCATGGATAATAAACGATTATCATGAACAAGGAAATATGATAATAACTAATTTATTATTGCCTCTAGGTCATATTTCCAACACGAACATGTGCTCTTGAAGCTACGGCCTTACGTCCAACAATCCATCGTCGGGCGTCCCTACGCCAAGCTCGCGTTCAAGTTCTTCGGGCCGTACACCAATGTCGAGAAGATTGGGATGATGGCTTAAAAGCTCGACCTGCCGGTGTCAAGTCACATGCACCCGGTCTTCCATGTCTCCCAATTGAAGCCGTTCACACCCGACTACACGCCGGCGTACGCCGAACTACCGCGGGTTCCAGACCTGTCCATGGACCATGAAGAACCCACTTAGATTCTGGAGCGCCAGATGATGAAACGAGGCAACTCTTCAATGATGCAGCTCAAGGTTCAGTGGGGCGGCAATTCTTCATCGTGCATGACTTGGGAGGATTATGAGGTTCTTCGGCAACGCTTTCCGGATGCCGCGATCTTGGAGGACAACGGCAACGCTCCGGAAGACGGGACTCAGACTTAAGGGAGGGAGAATGTCACACCTGGCCACTTTTCCAGTGTGACGTGGCAACTAAGTATCAGGCCCCACCTGTAAGGGCGTGTGTGCGTGTGGGCTGGAGTTTATAACTGGCCGCCTGTGGCTGGAGAGGGCATGCATGATGAATCAGTCTGTATCCTAACCTAAACCTTCCTCTGTAATAGACTCCTTCTCCCTCAAGTTTCCCCTGCTCCTCCTCTAATCCCTCCGATCCCCTTTCCTCCTTCTTGGTGAGTTACAATGCGGTGCATTGCGGTATAAGATCAGACGAGATGACCCTGGTGATGTTGACGGCGAGCGCCCCAGGAAGAGGGTTCCTGCCAAAGTGATGTGGTATGCTCCTATAATACCATAGTTGAAACGTCTGTTCAGAAACAAAGAGCATGCCAAGTCGATGCAATGGCACAGAGAGGACCGTAAGAAAGACGGGAAGTTGAGAGCACCCGCTGACGGGTCGCAGTGGAGAAAGATCGAGAGAAAGTGGAGCGACTTTACAGGTGACCCAAGGAACGTATGGTTTGGTTTAAGTGTAGATGGCATTAACCCTTTTGGGGATCAAAGAAGCAAGCATAGCACATGGCCTGTGACTCTATGTATGTATAACCTTCCTCCATTGTGCATGAAGCAGAAGTTCATTATGATGCCAGTGCTCATCCAAGGCCCTAAGCAACCTGGCAATGACATTGATATGTACCTAAGGCCATTAGTTGATGAACTTTTATAGCTATGGAATGGAAGAGGTGTACGTGTGTGGGATGAGAACGAAGGGGAGGAATTTGACCTACATGCAATGCTGTTTGTAACCATCAACGATTGGCCTGCTCTTAGTAGGATTTCAGGACAAACAAACAAGGGATACCACGCATGCACACACTGTTTAGATGACACCGACAATATATATTTGGACAAATGTAGGAAGAATGTGTACCTGGGGCATCGTCGATTTCTTCCGACCAACCATCAATGTCAAAAGAAAGGAAAGCATTTCAAAGGTGAGGCAGATCACAGGAAGAAGCCCGCCCTCCGTACTGGTGATCACATACTTGCTGTGGTCAATGATTTACAAGTAATCTTTGGAAAGGGTCCCGGTAGACTATATGTTTTGAATGACGCTAAGGGACGCGTACCCATGTGGAAGAAGAAATCTATATTTTGGGACCTACCCTATTGGAAATACCTAGAGGTCCGCTCTGCGATTGACGTGATGCACGTGACGAAGAAGCTTTGCGTGAACCTGCTAGGCTTCTTGGGAGTGTATGGGAAGACACAAGATACACTGGAGGCACATGAGGAACAACAACGTGTGCATGAAAAAGACGACATGCATCCATAGCAGTATGAAGGTCCTGCCAGCTACGCTCTTACCAAAGAAGAGAAGGAAATCTTCTTTGAATGCCTGCTTAGTATGAAGACCCCGTCTGGCTTCTCGTCGAATATAAAGGGAATAATAAATATGGTAGAGAAAAATTTCCAGAACCTAAAGTCTCATGACTGCCACGTGATTATGACACAACTGCTTCCGGTTGCATTGAGGGGGCTTCTACCGGAAAACGTTCGATTAGCCATTGTGAAGCTATGTGCATTCCTCAATGCAATCTCTCAGAAGGTGATCGATCCAAAAATCCTGCCAAGGTTAAGGAGTGATTTGGTGCAATGTCTTGTTAGTTTCGAGCTGGTGTTCCCACCGTCCTTGTTCAATATCATGACGCACGTCCTAGTTCATCTAGTCAACGAGATTATCGTTCTGGGCCCTGTATTTCTACACAATATGTTCCCCTTTCAGAGGTTCATGTGAGTCTTAAAGAAATATGTTCGTAACCGCGCTAGGCCAGAAGGAAGCATCTCCATGGGCCATCAAACAGAGGATGTCATTGGGTTTTGTGTTGATTTCATTCCTGGCCTTAAGAAGATTGGTCTCCCTCAATCGCGGTATGAGGGGAGACTGACTAGAAAAGGCACGCTAGGAGTGGACTCAATAATATGTAGGGATGGGCATTCTTGGGCTCAAGCACACTACAAAGTTCTACAGAATTCTACCTTGGTGACCCCATATGTCAATGAAAACAAGAATATTCTGCGCTCCAAACACCCGGAGCAGTGTGACGACTGGATTACATGTGAACACATCAGGACTTTCGGCAGTTGGTCGCAAACACGTCTCATGCATGACAACACTGTTTCTGATGAGCTGTACTCGTTGACCAGGGGACCATCTTCGACTATAATGACTTACGAAGGGTATGAGATAAATGGGAATACATTTTACACGATCGCCCAAGATCAAAAGAGCACCAACCAAAACATCAGTGTTCGCTTTGACGCATCAACCAAGAGGGGAAATGACACATATTATGGTTACATAGTGGACATATGGGAACTTGACTATGGACATGATTTGAAGGTCCCTTTGTTTCAGTGCAAATGGGTCAATATGTCAAGAGGCGGGGTACAGGAAGATCCACAGTACGGAATGACAACAGTGGATCTAAACAATCTTGGATACACATACGAACCATTCGTCCTAGCCAATGATGTGGCGCAGGTTTTCTATGTGAAGGACATGTCTACCAAACCGAGAAAAATAAAAGATAAGGAAGCAAATACATCCTACGATGAGCCAAAGCACCACATAGTTCTGTCAGGAAAAAGAGACATCATGGATTGGAGGGCAAGGCAGACAGGTCTGAATATTATTAAAAGTTTCATGAAATTCCTCCCTTCAAAGTCAAGGCTGACCCAAGCACCCTGTCAAACGATGAAGATTATCTATGGTTACGGCGCAATAAGCAAAGGACACAAGCGAAGAAAAAGTGAAGACTTTCTCTCCACAAATATATCATTACAGTTACATGTGAAGAAATCAAATGCTTTTTGCAACACATGAGTTTTCGTCCGAAACCCTTATACTTCGAAAGAGATTGTCCGTTTTGTACACGAAGTGCATCCAGTTTTTGCCGTAACCCTCTCAACTTTTTACAACATGCTATGTGGGTGAAATGATGATACCATGCCAACTTTCAACCTTTTCAGAGTTCATTTGAAGTGCTTTTCAATTTCAGGGTTATTTAGCTAAAAAATCAGTAAGTGCATGAAAAATACCACATGAAGTCAGAAAGGGTTGAAAATTGATGATGTGGCTTTGAATGGTGCATTTTGAATACACAAAAAGTATGGAGTTCAAATAAGTTCAAAAAAATGAAATTCCTTTGTAACAGATGAGTTTTCGTCTGAACCTTTATACTTCGAAAGAGATTGTCCATTTTGTACACAAAATGCATCTAGTTTTTGCCGTAACCCTCTCAACTTTTTAACACATGCTATGTGGGTGAAATGATGATACCATGCCAACTTTCAACCTTTTCAGAGTTCATTTGAAGTGCTTTTCAATTTAGGGTCATTTTAGCTCAAAATAAATGATGAAATGCATGAATAAATAGCAAATGAAGTCAGAAAAGGGTTGAAAAGGGACGATGCGGCTTTGAATGGTGCATATTGAATGCATAAAAAGTCTTGAGTTCAAATATGTTTAAAAAATTGAAATCCTTTTGTAACAGACGTGTTTTCATGCGAAACGCTGATACTTCGAAATAGATTCCCCATTTTGTACACGAAGTGCATCCCGTTCTTGTCGCAACCCTCTAATTTTTTTAGCAAATGCTATGTGGGTGAAATGATGGTACCATGCCAAGTTTCAACCATTTCAGAGTTCATTTGCAATGCTTTTCAATTCAGGGTCATTTTAGCTCAAAATAAATGATGAAATGCATGAAAAATAGCAAATAAAGTCAGAAAAGGGTTGAAAAGGGATGATGTGGCTTTGAATGGTGCATATTGAATGCAGAAAAAAATTCTTGAGTTCAAATATGTATATAAAATTTGAAATCCTTTTATAACAAACATGTTTTCGTTCGATAAAAGTTATATAACTAAACTTGATATTATATACAATTCATGCAACTAAAATTATCAAAGTTATTTTTGTTAAAAACTTTAATAGAAAAAAGAATATTCATAAATTATTTTTTGTTAAGAACTTCTAATATTCCCAAAAATAAAAAAAGTGAAAATAGATGCGCTTATAGGGAAAATTCAACCTAAATTCAAAGTGCTAGTAAGTACATACTAGCATTTTGAACTTAGGTCAAATTTTCGGTATAAGGGCATATATTTTCATTTTGAGAGGAGCTCAACGTAGCAGCTGCGGTGGGGCTTATAAACAGGTTCGGGCAACCTTCGCTTGGCGAGGTGGGACTAAACTCCCACCACACCGGTGTGCAAGGCCATTGGTCCCGGTTGGTGCCACAAACCGGGACCAAAGGTCTCTGCTTCCCACCCTTTGGGCTGATGAAAAGGGACCTTTGGTCCCGGTTTGTGGCTCCAACCAGGACCAATGCCCCTTTCGTCCCGGTTGGTGCCACCAACCGGGACCAACGGTCCCTGTTTCCCGCCCTTTGGGCTGCTGAAAAGTGACCTTTGGCCCCGGTTGGTGGTAGCAACCGGGACTAAAGGTCGGCATTGGTCCCGGTTGGTGCTACGAACCGAGACCAATGCTTCTTCTATATAAGGAGCACTTAGAAAATTTCGCAGGTTTCATCGCCACTTCGCCGAGCTCGTCGTCCTCCTCCCCGTCGTCGCTTGCCGTCTCCGTCCCCGTCGCCGCCCCCATCGCCTCCCCATCGCCGCCCCTGCCATCGTCGTCCCCCTCCCCGTCACCGCCCTTGTCGCCGCCCCTCCCCCGTTGTCTCCCCCGCCGCCCCCGTCGCCCCCGTCGCCACCCCAATTGCCGCCCCGCCGCCCCATCGCCGCCCCTCCCTCGTCGCCCCTGCCGCCCCCTGCCACCCCTTTCGCCACCCCTCCCCCGCCGCCCTCGTTGCCGCCCCACCGCCCCCATCGTCGCCCCTCCCCATCGCCTCCCTTGTTGCAGCCCCGTCCCCGTTGCCTCTCCATCGCCGCCCCGTCGCCGCCCCTGCTATGTTGATTTTTAAAAAAATATATGTTGATTTTTTATATGATGAATTTTTATGTTTTATTTAATTATTAGTAGTCCTAGGAAAAATTAGTATGCGTATGTTAGATTATAGAAAAATTCTTGGTTCTATGAAAAACTAGTGATTAAACGATAAGAAAATGTTCTCATAGGAATTTGTCTCGACGTCGACGATGCCCGGCCCGCATCCTCGTCGTCGGGTGGTCCACGAGAGCCTGCTTGATAGGCGCCATGTCCGGGACTGGGCTCCGCTAGGTTGGCACTGTGAGGTGCTACCTTCCCAGGCTCGGAGGTTGCTGAGGAATCCAGGTCTCGTCGTTGACCCGGAGCTTCTGTGGTGGCAGTTACGTGGGCCACTTTCGGTGCGGAGGGAGTGGGACCCCATGGAGGTTGTACGTCACCGTGTCAGGGAGGAGGACGAGCACGTCCGTTGCTACATGGCAGCGTTGGACGCCAGGTTCAACAATACCTGGCAGATTCTTCAAGGATCTCACCAGAGTTATGATCCCGTGATGGTTCCTTCTCTTTGGGTGTCCACCACCGGCAACTCAGAGACTGCTAGTGAACCGAGTTCACCGTCCTCCACTTTGGATTCGATCTATATTAGTGATCTTATATGATAATATTCGATATGTATTAGTTAATATTTGATGATGCATTAACTAGATTATTCGAGATGATGTATTAGTTAATATCGAGTGCTTGTGATTTGCCAGTCATTCCGGCAAAACATAGGGAATTGTTTCTATGTCATTGCTCGATATATGGAAGGGGTTGACTTTAGGTCTGTTTCGGCTCCTTGTGTGTCTTTAAGTGAGCGAGAGTGTCCACCATATATATATATATGAGAGAGGAAGAATCCCGACTGTTGTCGTGGGGGTCGCTTCTCCTTTGTTCCTGTGTGCTAGACATTTTGGTGTAATGCACTCGGAGAGGAATGGAGGAGCCACCATCACCGATGGTGGCAATATCAGAGGGAGTGCCCACCATATACGCAAGATGAGAGTTTAGGAAGGAAAGACCCGACAGACCTAAAGTCAACCCGTTGCATATGTGTGTTGATTAGTTTCCTGGTAGTTTCCTTCGATCGATTTTAAATATTTAAAATCGATCGAAGGAAATATTAGTGATCTTATATGATAATATTCGAGATGTATTAGTTAATATTTGATGATGCATTAATAATTGGGTTATTCGAGATGATGTATTAGTGATATTATATTCGAGTTCATTATAAATGTATTAGTGATATTTTATCGGTATAATGCGTGTGTGACTTTTGGTCTGTCGTTGCTCCTTGTGTGACTTTCATGTGTGTTCTTGATGAAGGAATCCCGACTGTTGTCGTGGGGGGCGCCTCCTCTTTTTTCTCTTCTTTGCGATATACTCGTTGGTATAATGCGCAAGAAGAGAAGAGGGGGGGCATCCATCACCGGAGGTCGAACTATTACTGTGAGAGAGTGCCCACCAACATATATATACCACCATATATGTGAGAGACAGCGCACCAACACACCATGAGATATGAGAGTTATTTAAGGAAAGCCTCGATGGACCAAAAGTCACACACACATTAGGATCCAAAGCGTGCCGTAATTCTTGAATTATGAACACAGAAAATATCATCGTCATCAGACGACCATAGGATCCAAGCATGTGAATTATGCGGTGAAGATAAGGATCCTTGTGACCAGCCTTGGCTGCGAGACGATAGGTTGTTCACCATGAAGCTTTATGAGGACTTTGATATTTCTACTGTTCGCAACGATGATATCTGTTTTTTCGTAATTAAGCATGACTTGTGTTTCTTTCCTTCAACGCGTAATTTCCTTTTTATACAATTCGACTAGTTCGTCCCCTGTCATGCAAGACGGTATTTCTTGGTGAGGCTCGGTTTCGAAGATCATGAGAATTTTGAGACGAGGACAGCAAACCTGAGGACTAAACATGGTCACACATTTCTTGCGAAAGTAATGAATGCACTTAATAACACATAATTAGGGTGCTCAAATTGGATTTTTTTTTCAAAAATAGTACCATTTTTATAGCAATTTTGAAGAAAAGTGTGCGAATTAAAAAAATTTCATTTGTAGTAGCTTGTCGGCCATTACTGGGCCGACGGGAGGCCAGTCGGCCGACCCTGGGCCGAAAGAGGGCTGTCGGCCCGCTCCTGGCCGAGTCGGCCTGCCCCTGGCCGAGGGCCCACCTGTCAGCCTCGTGCAGGCCGAAAGGTGCCCAGATAAGGCACCGTCGGCCAGATCCCTTCTTCCTCCTTTCTCTCCCATTTCCCCCTAGTTCTAGGCCGAAATCCCCCCTTGATCTCCCATTCCCTCCACTCATTTGCCGTTTCAATCCAATGAATTGATAGATCGCGTGTTTCTCCCCCGCCCTACGGTTTTATTTTTTGCAACGGTGTACTGGTTTGTTCGTTTGGAGGAGAAGATGGTGTGGTGGTGGAGCTTGCAATGGTGAGAAGGTGGAGTGGTGGAGAGGAAGAAGACGGTGGAGAGGAAGAAGGAGTGCACTCACGCGTCGAAGGTATAAATTTTTGCTGTTATTTTCGGTTATTTTTTGTTATTTTTGTAATGTACGTACAATTAGTTTATGTTAATTTTAGTAGCGTAGTTATTTTAGGTCACTTGTGTTAGTGTAGTGATTTTAGTTTAGTCATATTAGTGTAGTTTTAGTTAGTGTAGTCATATTAGTATCGGGGTTTAGTTAGTTTAGTCATAGTAGTGTCGGTTATTTTTTGTGTCGATATATTCATTATAGTGTACGTTTTTATAGGTACATTACAATGTACATTTTATTTTAGTGTAGGTTTTTTAGGTACATTTTATTTTAGTGTCGATATATTCATTGCAAATAATGCGAAGCTGGCATTGTCTGACAGGTTAAAATGTCTGAATCCGTAAATCTGACTGTGTATTACGGCCCTGGTACTGTTTGATATAATGAGTTGGGGGTTGATCTTAGCGAGTTTAAAACAGGCGTGATGACACTTTCAGACCCGGACAGACTAGACATTAGGCAGTTGAAGCATTGGTTGACTACTAGTTTTGGCCTCGATCCCGAAGTTTGTTCTGTCAGTATTCATGCCTTGTGGACCAAATCGTGTAAAAATGTCAAGTGGGATTTGATTCCGATAGATAGAAGCCAGCATTGGTTGTCTCTGTTAAGTCGTTGCAGAGACCGAAGAATCCATCCTTATGCCCTAGTGCAACCAGTGGCGAGGGAGGAGAACATCGTACCGCCAACCGTGGGGTATGATCCAGGCCAGAGTAGTCAAGTGGCTAATAATATTTATGTATCCGGGTCACAGCCACCGGATGTGAATGCTACCCAAGCCGACAATGAGTCAGATTATGTTAGTGGTCATGCTGCTGGTCAGAGTATTCAATCGGTAGTATTAGCTGCCTCTGGTGTTGCTGATGGGGACGAGGAAGGCGAGGAAATGCAGAGGGTGATGAAGGAAGAGGACGAGGATGGGATTGCAGAGGAACTTGATTCTAAAAATTCTGAGGATGAAGAGGAGGTACCAATTCCTGCTGCATGGGAGCAGGACATATCCGCCGGCTTTACTGTCAACGATGGCCATGAGACTCCATGGCAATATAATCTGAACCAAGTCCAGATTGGTGCTATGTTTGACACAAAGAAGAAAATGAAGTATGCGGTGATAAAGTGGGCGATGTCTACGCAGAGGGTTTTCCGAACACACACATCGAGTCCAACAAAATATACTGTGAAGTGTGTTGAATCAGGTTGTCCTGTGAAGGTGCACGCCCACGTGCCAAAGTATCACATCCACTGGGTTGTGACAAATGTTGTACCACATAATTGTGTTAGGAAAAACATGTTGGCTCGTCATCCAAACCTTACTTCAACTCTCATAGCGCAACTCATATCTGTGTCACCTCTCCGGATAGCTAAAGCTCTGCACTCCTCAATGTACCGAGCAAGATGTGATCTAACACTGCATGGAACATACTATAACAAAAATGGACGCAAGGATCATAAACTTATAAACAAAGGCATTTGAATATGCCGCAGTTAGATAATCAAGACATAGAATCTTACAACACGTCTTTCACATAGACGATCCAGCACCACAGTAAATACAGACGCACCGGAATCAACGGCAGCACAAGGGCCACCTGGAGCTCGGCAAAATGGGCAAGCCATTACCTGCAGACGGACAGTGACAAATATGAACTAAATCCACTACCGACTTGACAGTTCTCATTCGATTGAGTTGGAAGCAAAAAAATATACCGTATGCCGGTGGAGAACGCCCTGATCTATTGTTTACGTGGGTAGGATAACAAAATGGGTGGTCCAGCGAGGAGATCGGCGAGGAGGTGGAACCACCAGAGAGCAACGGGATTGAGAGGGGAAGAGGGGAAGGCTAGTAGATGGGGGAGGGTGAAACGAGTGGTCAGAGGAGGAAGAAAATAGGGCCGGGCCTTATCCAGGGGCCCATCGGCCTCCCACTGGCCGATAGGTGCATTTCGGCCTACACCTGGCCGACAGGCCTCTCCCCTGGCCTCTGATTGGCCGACAGGGGCTCTTCGGCCTACAGGTGGCCGACATGTCCCTGTTCGGCCTGCTACTGGCCGACAGGGTACTAGTTTTAATATTTTTTCAACTCAGACACCTGTTTTCAAAATTGCTATAAAAATGATACTAGTTTTGAAAAAAATTCCTCAAATTGGGAAGCTCTTTGCAAGGCATATGGATTTCAGAAGGATATGGAAATAATCTTCGATCTTCGTCCTGAAGATCATATTGAAGGAAACATCGACAATTGGATGGATGTCGATATGCTTCCTGTTTTACCTCCATGTGAGTTTGTCAACCATGCATATTTATCAAGTAATTTGCATTCTATATACATAAATATTTGGTGTTTATCCATACTAAATTTGTTAATTTTTAATTTACAGCTTATTTCGTTTCTTCGAGTGAAATATAGAACATAATCGACATGACACACTACACTTATGGATCACATCTAACTTGGGAGGAGAAGTATGATCTTATTTACTTTGTTATTGGTGTCATAGCTGGTAGGGACATCTTCCCGTATAATTGGGGAACTGGCCCAAATTATACATTGTATAGGACACTAGTGCATAGGTTGAGGGTGGATGACATTCGCCGAAATATCTTGATAAGAGTTGCTAATTAAGTACAATAGTACTGTTACGTAAATGGTATTGATTACATTGCTAACTAGGCTACTATTATGTCCTTCAACAGAAATTGCCAAATGAAGTTGTGCCACCGTTGATACAACCCAAAGGTAATATGACAATAAAAAGCCCCTTCCATCCCGAGTTATCTTTTGCAAACTCGACTGAGCGCAAACCACCAAGAAGGCTCCAAATTGAAGCGTGGGGACAAATAAAGAAGGATCGCAAGCCACAAGTTGGAGACCGTTGGATCTCTTCGCTTCATCATGGAGACATAGGTGTTATTCTTTTTTATGTCATTTTTCCTATGAGGGAGTAGTAGGTCCTATGAGGGAGGACTATGTCATTTTATCTTTTTTTTGTTTTATGAGACTTTAACTTTGTATGATTAAGATGATGATGATGAGTTGTTAGATCTTGTGTAATTAATGGTTTTCTTCATTTGCTTATTAGCTAGCGTCGAGTTCTCTCTATATGTATAGTAGCTAGCAGCGTCGACCAAGCACGGAGAAACAGATGACACTTCTCTCTATTAATTAGCTAGCTAACACAATACGAAACCCCTAAACTAACCCTCCAAAACCCCCTAAACCGCCCTTTAAAAAACCCCCAGCAACTTTTGGTCCCGGTTGGTGTTACCAACCGGGACTAAAGGTCCTCCTGCCTGGGCTCCCCGTAGAGGACACGTGGAGCCCCTTTTGTCCCGGTTCGTAAGCGAACCGGGACTAAATGTTTAGGGCTTTAGTCCCGACCCTTTAGTTCCGGTTCCAGAACTGGAACTAATGGGCCTATGGAACCGAGACAAATGAGCCATTTTCTACTAATGTTAGCAGCTTCCCGAATTATCACTGCACGCCATTCTGCTCCGGCGTGGACCTGCGGAGCGGAGGGAGTCCGAACGCACCCTTTGTTTCACTTGAATGGAAAATTCAAACACACTTTTGGCGGAAGCCTTCAGTGTTGGCAGAAGGGGACGTGCATGAAAAATGTCACGTACTAGCGCACAGTAATCCAAGTGAGTATTGGCAAAAACATTACTATCGGTACGCCAAACTCGTACGGGCGCCCCCAGCCCGGGGAAATACACATTCAAGGAAGTGTAGCTCGCGAGCTTATTGGCACTAAAGCCAATGGCCTCGTGCGCCATGTCAGGTCATTGGCCGCCTCGGCCCGCATGGTTGCCAACTATCCCAGGTTAATACCAGGGTCCAGGAAAGGGCAAAGGACAAGGTCATCCCAGCGCCGGCCCGTGCCGCGGAGGCCTTCCAAGCATCGAACCGCCTCATGCCATGTTCGAGCCATCGAGCCACCCGATTGGCGGGAATCGGCTCAGTTTGGCCAGGCCAGAGCACCTTTATGATGTCCTCGCCCGTGGCATGGAGTCACTCCATGAAGGCTTTGCCATGTCTCAACGGGGTCTCGCTGGCGAGCACCAGCACCTCCCTCGCCCAACCGGCGAGCTCGTCAACCTCGCGACCGCTTTGGCAGAGGTTCTTCCAGTGCTGTGCCACGGCCCCCTCTGCCCGACCCTAGGTCTCCAGAAAATGGTCTGATCAAACAAGGGTGGTGAAAAGTAAAAGAGGAAAGGAAAATGAACAGACGAGGTGTCGGCTGAACACTTACGGATGAAGGCCTCGTCGAGCTCGTGAAAGAGCTTAAGCGCACCGGCCATCGACCTTTCCGCCTGCGTGTTGGCTGCCTTCGCCTTCCCATGCTCATCTCCGAGCCGAGCCGCCTCGGCACAAAGGGCCTCCGCCTCCGGCTCCTTCACGTTCGACGCCGCGTCCTCCTTGGCCGCGGTCTCCTTTTGGAGCTCCGTAGTGAAGCGCTCTAGCTCCGCCGTGTGGCCGGACTTCAGTCGCCCTGTCGCGTCCCGCTCCACCTAGATTTCCTTCTCCAGCCGACCGCAATCTCGTCGCGCTTCTTCCGGACCTCCACCAGCGTGCGCCGCAGCTCATCCGCCTCCGCCTCCGGGATGGTCCCCTCTACAGCAGCAAAGTTGGTCAATAGTCGGCAAGGCAAGAAGAAATAAGCAAAAAGAAAATTCTTGGGAAGATCCGTCTGAGCTGCCACGCAACTGCATAGCCAGCCCGTATCTCGGGAACTACACCTAGTGGGTGCATGCATTGGCACGCACTCACTAGAAGACACACACCTTTGGCCTTATGTAGCTCTGCCGTGTGGGCGTCTAGGTATTTCTTGGTCTTGTAATACGCGTTCTTGCCGAAGCTGCACATCGCGATGGCCTTGACGAATAGTGAGTTACGTTTCGCGTTCTCAGCCTGCGGAAAAATCAATAGAGAAAATAAAAAAACTGCGGGAAGATCTCGCCCGGTTGCCATGCAACCGCCCAGCCGACCGGCATCTCGGGAACTACACCCAGTGCGTGCGCTGGCGCGGCCCCACTGAAAGCATAAACAAATTCTAGGAAAAAAGGGTAAGAATGAAGGTTAACCTGAAAGTCCCGCTCGACCACCTCAAAGTTGGCCATCGCGATGTCGGCGAAGGCCGCCACCCCCTGGCGGTGCCGTAATACATATACAACGTATCAATAATTTATGAAGTATTCATGTCAAATTTGCCTATGTTTACAATAATTTATAAGGTTTTTATGCACTTTAGATGATTTATTTATAACTAACCCGGACTGACGCTGTTCTCAGCAAAATTACCGTGTTGTTGTTTTTTGTGCAGAAAATAAAAGTTCTCGGAATCGTCCGAAACTTATGAAGAAAATGAGAAATACTGGAGCGAAGAATCACTAGAGGAGAGACACCTGTTGGCCACAAGCTAACAGGGTGCGCCCTCCACTTGACGTGATTCCAACGCCGAAAAATCCTATAAATCTAGAAACCCTCGAAAGTTAACCTAGAACTTCCATTCCGCCGCCGCAACTCTGTGTATGAAAGAAAAACCCATCTGGAGTCTTTCTAGTGCCCCGCTGGAGGGGGAAATCATCACTGGTGGCCATCTTCATCATCCGAGCGGAGGCCATGATGAGGAGGGAGTAGTACACCCTCGAGGTTGAGGGTATGTACCAGTAGCTATGTCTTTGATCTCCCTCTCTCTCTCTCATGTTCTTGAGATGGCATGATCTTGATGTATCATGGGCTTTGTTAATATAGTTGGATCATATGATGTTCTCCCCTTGCCATCTTGATGTGATGAATTGAATTTTTCCCTTTGAGATTTTGTTATGTCAGATTGAATATTGGATTTGAAATCATTTGATGTATGTCTTGCATGTGGATACTCGTGGTGACAATGGGGTGTTCTATTGGTTTGATATATGTTTTGGCACTCAACTTGCGGATTTCTGTGGTGACAATGGGGTAATCTATGCATAGGGGTTGATACACGTTCTGGTCCTACTTTCTCCAATAGAAATCTTGAGGGTACTCTTTGGAGTGATTCTTTGTTGCACATTGAGGGATGATCATATGATTCTATTATGTTAGCATTGTTGAGAGATTGCACTAGTGAAGGTATGAGCCATAGGCCTTATTTGTAAGCATTTATACAATAGTTTGCTTGACGTTTGCCACTTGCTACCTTTTTTTTCAGATTATAAAAACCTATATATACCAACTATATTGCACCTGTATCACCATATCTTCACCAAACTAGTGCACCTATACAATTTACCATTGTATTGGGAGTGTTGGGGGAACAAGAGATTTTTTGTATTTGATTGCAGGGTCATTTGAGAGAGACCATCTTCATCCTAACCTCCCATGGATTGGTAAACCTTAGGTTATACACGTGAAGGAAGTTTGCTGATGTCCTACAAAACTCTGCACTTGTAGGACCAGCAACGTCTACAAGAATAAAGTTGCGTAGTAGACATCAAGCTATTTTCTGGCGTTGTTGACGGGGAGGTGAGTGCTTAAAGGTATATCTTTAGATCTTGCAATTAAATATTTTAGTTTCTTGTTTTTAACTAGTTTGGTTTTATAAAAGAAAAACTACAAAAAAGGAATTTAGGTTGTCTCAATTGCTTCGCCTTTATAATGCATTTCGTCAAAATGATGGTTGGAAAAATTGTGCTCAATTATTAGAAGAAGAATTTATAAAAATGCTTAATGTGAAATCCTTGAATGACAAGCATGATAGCAATATTGTTAGTATGAATTCTATGAATATCCGTGATGCTAATGATATGCAAAGCCACAAGCTTGGGGATGCTATGTTTGATGAAGATGATATTTTTAGTCCCCCAAGTTTTGAGGAGAAAATTTATTATGATGATAGCATGCCTCCTATTTATGCCGATTATATTGATGAAAGTGGGTTTGTAAGAGTGTCAACTCTAGGTACTAATGATCCCACTATTTTGGAGGGTGTTGAATCTTATTGGAATAATGATAAAGGTGGATTTGGAGAGGTCACGACTTTATTTAGCGATGAGTCCACTATTTTTGAGAGGTTTATATTGACTATGACAACAAAGTTCCTATATATGATGATTATGGTGGTGACATGTATGCTATAAAGAGTGACCGTAACCATGAAACTTGTCATCATGATTCTAATATTCAAAGTGGTTATGTCAATGATACTTATTTTGTTGAGTTTGCTCCCACTACTATGAATGTGAAAATTGCTTATGTGGAGAGTAACAAAAATCTATGCTCGTGGATCATGAAAAGAATGCTTTATGTGTTAGTTATATTGTTGAATTCCTTCATCATGCTACTGAAAATTATTATGAGGGAGGAACATATGCTTGTCGGAATTGCAATAATACCAAGTTTCCTCCCTATGTATTGAAAATCTTGAAGATATGCTGGTTTTGACTTCCTATGGTAGTTGATTCTTTCTTCCATAAATTATTTTCTCACAAAATTCCTATGCATAGGAGGAGGGTTAGACTTAAATGTGATTTTCATATGCTTCATGATGCTCACATTGTGTTTCAACTCTTTACTTTTATGTGAGCATCATAGAAATCATCATGCCTAGCTAAAACGACTTTAAAGAAAGGCGCTTGTTGGGAGACAACAAAACATTTATACTTTATGTTTTTGCGAGTGTTAACATGATTAAGCTACTGCAATAATCATGTTTGGTGCCTTTCACTTTAATAATATGCCAAGTAAAGCATTTGGGATAGTATGGATACTTGTTGTTGATTCTGTGCAAAAAGAGAAACTCTTGTGTCCAATATATGGTTTATGTGATTTTACTGGAGAGTCAAAAAATCTATTTTTTACACAGTTTTGCTATGCAAATTCTCTGTGTTGTACTAATGTTTCAGAATTTTAAGAGACAAAGAAGTATGGTTATACTATAGATCTTTAGAGACTATTCTGTTTTTGACAGATTTTGTTTTACATGCATAGTTTGTTTGTTTTAGTTTTTCCATAGCTTATATTCAGTGATATAAATTATGGGAATGATATAATACAGTAGGAATTATGTCTTGACAATACCTAAGAGAACAATTATGAATCTTGTCTTGACAGTACCTAAGTGAATGATCTATATTTTTTATACTAACCCATCTCACGAAGTTTGATTGAGTTTTGCGCGATCGAAGTTTCTAAGTTTTGATGGAAATATGCCCTAGAGGCAATAATAAATTGGTTATTATTATATTTCCTTGTTCATGATAATCATTTATTATCCATGCAATAGTTTTACTGATTGGAAACTCAATTGCATGTGTGGGTACATAGACAACACTGTGCCCTTAGTATGCCTCTAGTGGACTAGCTCGTTGATGAAAGATGGTCAAGGTTTCCTAGCCATAGACATGGGATGTCATTTGATAACGGGGTCACATAATTAGGAGAATGATGTGATGGACAAGACCCAAACTATGAACGTAGCATATGATCGTGTCAATTTATTCCTATAGTTTTCTGCATGTCAAGTATATGTTCCTATGACCATGAGATCATGCAACTCACTGACACCGGAGGAATACCTTGTGTGTATCAAACGTTGGAACATAACTGGGTGACTATGAAGATGCTCTACAGGTATCTCTGAAGGTGTCTGTTGAGTGGCATGGATCAAGACTGGGATTTGTTAATTCGTGTGATAGAGGGGTATCTCAGGGGCCCACTCGGTAATAAAACATCACAACAAGCCTTGCAACCAATGTGACTGAAGTGTTAGCCACATGATCTTGTATTACGGAATTAGTAAAGAGACTTGCCGGTAATGATATTAAACTAGGTATAGAGATACCGACGATCGAATCTCGGGCAAGTAACATACCGAAGAACAAAGGGAACAACATACGGGATTAACTGAATCCTTGACATAGAGGTTCAACCGATAAAGATCTTCGTAGAATATGTAGGAACCAATATGGGCAGCGAGGTCCCGCTATTGGTTATTGACCGTAGAGGTGTCTCGGTCATGTCTACATAGTTCTCGAACCCGTAGGGTCTGCACACTTCACATTTGGTGACGTTTCGGTTGTATTGGGTTATGAATGTTTGTGACATAAGGTTGTTCGGAGTATTGGATGAGATCCAGGACATCACGAGGAGCTCCGGAATGGTCCGGAGGTAAATATTGATATATAGGAAGTGGTGTTTGAACTCCGAAAAGTTTCGGGCATTTCCGGCAGTGTATCGGGAGTGATGAATGGGTTCTGGGGGTCCACCAAGTGGGGCCACCACACCCCAAGAGGGCCACATGGGCCTTAGGGTGGCGCACCAGCCCCTGGTGGGCTGGGCAGCCAGCCCAAGTGGGCCTATGCGACTGGACTTGTGGGAAACGGAAAGCCCAAGTGGGGAAGGGAAGGAGTCCTACTTGGAGTAGGATTGGAGGTGGACTCCTCCACCTCCACCTCCTTTCGTCCAACTCCTAGGAGAAGCCCTAGGTCGGCCAGCCCCTCCCCCTCCTATATATAGTAGAGGGGAGAGAAGGCAGCCGTACCAGAAATCCAAGCCACGGTGCATCCCTCTCTCCGCGATAGATCAAATCCTCTAGTTTTCGGTGGTGCTTAGGCGAATCCCTCCCGGAATAGTTCCACCATCACCGCCGCCGTGTTGTTTCGCTGCCGAAGAACTCATGTGCCTCTTCGCTCCCTCTTGCTGGATCAAGAAGGCGGAGATCTTCATCGAGATGTACGTGTGCTGAATGCGGAGGTATCGTCCGTTCGACGCTAGATCATGATTGGATCGCGAGACGGCTAGCGATTTGGATCGCGAAGACGTTCGACTACATCAACCGCGTTTCTTAATGCTTCCCGCTTAGCAACCTACAAGGGTGTGTAGATCCACTCTCCCTCTCGTAGATGCTCATCACCATGGATAGATCTTGCATGTGCGTAGGAAAGTCTTTGTTTCCCATTCAACGTTCCCCAAAAGTGGTATTATATCTAGGACTATGTGTAGATGAGATCACGAGTAGAACACAAAGGAGTTTGTGGGCATTGATGCTTAGATTGCTTCCTCCCTTTGTCTTTTCTTGATTTGGTACTATTGTGGGATGAAATGGCCTGGACCAACCTTACTCGTACGCTTACGAGAGACCGGTTCCATCGAGTGACATGTGACTTTGTTGCATAAAGATGGCTAACGAGTGTTTGTCTCTCCTACTCAAGTTGGATCGGATTCGACAAAGGCAGTCCTTGAGAAGTCTGAATAGAAATTTGCGTATAACCGTTGTGGTTTTTGCGTAGGTGAGAATTATTCTTGCTAGATACCCATAGCATCCACGTAAAACATGCAACAACAATTAGAGGACATCTAACTTGTTTTTGCAGGGTATGTTGTGATAGGATATGGCCAATTACATGATGAGATATATGTGATGTATGAGATGATCATGTTTTGTATAGAATATCACGACTTGCATCTTGATGAGTACGGCAACCGATACGAGCCATAGGGTTGTCTTTAATTATTTTCACCGTTTTTGCTTTACTTTATCTCTATGAGTTAGCAATAGTCGTAGAAGCAATAGTTGGCGCGACAAACTCATGGCGACACGTTGATGGAGATCAAGATGATGGAGATCATGGTGTTGTGCCGGTGACGATGGAGATCATGCCGGTGCTTTGGAGATGGAGATCAAAAGCACAAGTTCATGGCTATATCATGTCACCTATGATTTGCATGTGATGTTAATCCTTTTATGCACCTTGTTTTGCTTAGGACTACGGTTGCATTATAAGATGATCCCTCACTAAAATTTTAAGATAAAATTGTGTTCTCCCCGAGTGTGCACCGTTGCAAAAGTTCATCGTGTGAAGACACCACGTGATGATTGGGTGTGATAGACTCTACGTTCACATAAAACGGGTGCAAGACAGTGTTGCACGTGTAGAACACTCGGGTTAAACTTGACAAGCCTAGCATGTACAGACATGGCCTCGAAACACAAGAGACCGAAAGGTAGAACATGAGTCATATAGTAGATATGATCAACATGATGATGTTCACCATTGAAACCACCTCAACTCACGTGATGATCGGACTTGCGATGGTGAATTTGGATCATGTATCACTCGGATGACTAGAGGGATGTAAATTTGAGTGGGAGTTTTTAAGTAATTTGATTAACTAAACTCATTATCTTGAATAATAGTCTTAGTAACCTTTGCATATTTATGTTGTAGATTAATGGCTCGCATAGTAGTTCCCTTGAATTTTAATGCGTTACTAGAGAAAGCCAAGTTGAAAGATGATGGAAGTAACTTTGTAGACTGGGCCCACAATCTGAGGATTATCCTCACAGCTTCCTAGAAGGCTTATGTCCTTGATGCACCGCTTGGTGATCCATCCGCTCCCACGTCGTCCGAAGATGTTAAGAACGTTTGGGAGGCACGTTCTAGAGATTACTCAATAGTTTGATGTGCAATGTTATATGGCTTAGAACCGGGACTTCAAAGACGTTTTGAACGTCATGGAGCATATGAGATGTTCCAGGAGTTGAAGTTTATCTTTGAGAAGAATGCCCGTATCGAGAGGTATGAGACCTCCAATAAGTTCTATGCTTGCAAGATGGAGGAACGGGTCTATCAGTGAACATATACTTAGAATGTCCGGGTATTCGAACTGTCTGGCTGAGTTAGGGATGCCCCTTCCGCTGGAGGCGATCATTGACAGAGTTCTTCAACCATTGCCGCCTACACTACTAGAATTCAGTTATTTGCCGTCTGCAGAATCTTTGTCGTCTATTGGCGGATGGAAAAGATAGTCTTTGCCGCGAGCAGCCATAAAGCAGGCGACAAAGATATGGCAGACAGAAAGGTTCTATTGGCCATCTGCTAGTCCTTTGTCATCTGCCAGCAGATGGCATAGACACTAAAGGCAGACGACAAAGAGGCTAGGTTTTTGCCGTCTGCCCTGCTTGTCTTTGCCGCCTGCTAGCAGACAACAAAGAAGACGCCTGGCTAACGGTAAGCCCACAACCCTCACCCACTCCTCTCTCTCGATCTCTCCCTCCCTCGACTCCCTCTCCCTCTCCCCCTGTTGCCCCCTCCCACCCCGGCCGCCGCCGCGCCCTCCCGGCCCGGCCCCGCCATCGCCTCCCCGTAGCAGAGCCCCGCCGACGCCCCTTCCCGCCCCCTCCGGCCACCTCCTCCTCCTTGTCGCCCCTCTGGCCACCGCCTCCTCCCTGTCGCCCCTCCCCATTGCCTCCTCGCTACCACCCCCTACCCGCACCTTCGCCGCTCCCACTAGCTGTTGGGGAACGTCGCATGGGAAACAAAATTTTTCCTATGCACACGCAAACCTATCCATGGTGATGAGCATCTACGAGAGGGAGAGTGGATCTACGTACCCTTGTAGATCGCTAAGCGGGAAGCGTTAAGAAACGCGGTTGGTGTAGTCGAACTTCTTCGCGATCCAAATCGCCGAGCGTCCTGCGATCCAATCACGAACCGTCCCGCGAACACATCATGATCCGTCCCGCGAACTCATCACGATCCGTCTCACGATCTTGATCACGATCTGTCCCGCGAACTCATCACGATCCGTTCCGTGATCACATCACGAACCGTCTCGCGATCTCGATCACGGTCCTTCCGATCTAGCGCCGAACGGACGACACCTCCGCATTCAGCACACATGCAGCTTGATGACGATCTCCACCGTCTCGATCCAGCGAGAGGAGGTGGAGAGGAGAGAGAGTTCACCGGCAGCGTGACGGCGCTCCGGTGATGGTGGTGGAGCAATTCCGGCAGGGCTTTGCCTAAGCGCTGCAGAAAACCGATCTAGAGGAGAAACTATGCACTGGTGGAACGGGTAGCACGTGGCCGGAAATTCTATCCAAAAACCACCCAATACACTAGTATATATAGGAGGAGAGGAGAGGATAGGCAGCCAAGGACTTTGGGTCGGCCGAAATAGGAGGTGGGAAGCAATCCTACTTCACCTCCAATCCTAGTTGGAGTAGGATTGCCTCCTATTGGCTGATTTTCCACTTTTTGCTTTAGGACTTTATCTCCTGCGCCATGGGCCTTTGTGGCTGTTTTACCAGCCCACAAAGGGCTGGTTATTATTCTCCCACAGCCCATGGACCTCTTGGGGTCGAAATACCCCTCCCGGAGGCCTCCCGGTACACTACCGGCACTCCCGGTACACTACCGATGAGCCCGAAACTTTTCCGGAAACCAAACTGGGACTTCCTATATATCAATCTTTACCTCCGGACCATTCCGGAGCTCCTTGTGACGTCCGGGATCTCATCCAGGACTCCGAACAAACTTCGGTCACCATCATACATAACTGTACACTACCGAAACGTCACCGAACCTTAAGTGTGCAGACCCTACGGGTTCGAGAACTATGTAGACATGACCGAGACACCTCTACGGTCAATAACCAATGGCGGGACCTGGACGTCCACATTGGTTCCTACATATTCTACGAAGATCTTTATCGGTCGAACCTCTATGTCAAGGATTCAGTTAATCCCGAATAATGTTCCCTTTGTTCTTCGGTATGTTACTTGCCCGAGATTCGATCGTCGGTATCTCCATACCTAGTTCAACCTCGTTACCGGCAAGTCTCTTTACTCGTTCCGTAATACAAGATCCCACAACTAACAATTATTCACATTGCTTGCAAGGCTTATTGTGATGTTGCATTACCGAGTGGGCCCCGAGATACCTCTCCGTCACACGGAGTAACAAATCCCAGTCTCGATCCATGCCAACTCAACAGACACCATCGGAGATACCTGTAGAGCACCTTTATAGTCACCCAGTTACGTTGCGACGTTTGATACACACAAGGCACTCCTCCGATATCTGTGAGTTGCATGATCTCATGGTCATAGGAACACATACTTGACATGCGGAAAACAGTAGCAATAAACTGACACGATCATATGCTACGTTTGCAGTTTGGGCCTTGTCCATCACATCATTCTCCTAATGATGTGACCCCGTTATCAAATGACATCTCATGTCCATGGCTAGGAAACCTTAACCATCTTTTGATCAACGAGCTAGTCTATTAGAGGCATACTAGGGACATGGTTTTGTCTATGTATCCACACATGCATCTAAGTCTCCGATCAATACAATTATAGCATGGATAATAAACGATTATCATGAACAAGGAAATATGATAACTACTAATTTATTATTGCCTCTAGGGCATATTTCCAACACTAGCTCCTACCCACACCTCCGCCCCCTCTCGGCCACCCCCTCCGCGCACCATCGCCCCCGCCCGTCGCGACCATCGCCCCGTTGCCCCACCTCCTGCCGCCCCGCCACCGCCCCGTGGCTACACTGCCCCGGCGTCGCCCCGCCGCCCCGCCTCTCTGCCGCCCCGTCGCCCGACCGCCCCGCCGCCCGACCACCTCCCTCCCTCCGATGAGCTTTTTTTTCCTTTTCTCTTTATTTTTTGTTTGTTTTCATTTAATTTTTGCTGTTAGAGATGAATAGGCTGGGTTAATTAGGTTAGTTCAATTAGGTTAGTGGTAGGTTAGATTAGAAAAAAATGAAGAAGAAAATAAGAATAAGTAGAAGAAGAGGAAAAAGGAAAAGAAGGAAGAAGAAGAAGAAGGGAAAGAAGAAGAAGAGAATACCCCTGACGCCACCGACCCTTGATGCCACCGACCCCCAACGGCACTGACCCCACTGAACCCGACGCCATTGAACCTCGATGCTATGGACCCCCGACCCCCGATGCCACCGACCCCCGATGCCACCGACCCTGATACCACCGACCCCCAACACCACTAACCCTCTACCCCCGACGCCACCGGCCCTCGACCCCCGACCCCTGACGCCACGGACCCCCAACGCCACGGACCCCCGACGCCATTGACCCTCAACCCCCGACGCCACCGACCCCCGACCCCCGACATGCCCGACCCCCGACCCCCGATCGTGCACGCCATTGACACCCGATGCCACTGACTCTGGACACCACTGACCCCCGACCCTCGACACCTATTCTGCCTCCTGTTGACCAAAAAGGTGCTCCTTGGCCTTCCAGAGGCCGAGGAGGTCATAGTTTTGTCAATTGTGAGTTAGGTCACATATTTTCTGATTTTATTATAAAGAACATCATATTTGTGATGATCGGGTGAATTCCAATGTGCAGTTGTTCGACGACCTCCCCGTGTGTTTGATGAGCTCCCCTGCTGCGTTCGTTGGTGAGCACAAATGACATCTCCTCCCCCGACCCCCTTAATTTGCTTGGTTCCGGTCTTCGTGCCAATGAAATTTGCTAGCTAAAGGTGTCTTCAATCATCAGTATGCGTGACCAGTATGCATCTCCCGTTCGAAAGGGCGACATCTATAAATATACATGTCTTTGCATATTTATAACCGCCATCCTTTCGAATTGTCCAACGTTATCCATGTATAGCCTCAGTATGTGTAGATTGGGTTTGTTTTCTTGTATGCTCTTCTCCGGATCCGATGCGGAATTTCGTTAATGCCTCCCTGTTGTTCTTCGGGTACACATCCTCTCTGCTTATTGCCGAGACGTGTATCAGGAGAACAGCGGGTTGGTGCTGCCAAAATTCTGCATCGGATCCAGAGCAGAGCATGGGAAAACAAACCCAATCTACACATACTCGGGTGGGATTAGTTTCTATATCTACCTATTAGCATGTAGGCTGCATGGACGTAATAAAACTGACAAACTTGATTAACGGATGAATATAGATGATGAATTATATATATATTTCTTGTGTGTTTAGTAGGTAGACAAGATGAGTGATCGTGGTTGGATGCACACCGGTCACCCTAGTCAGAAAGAGATGACCATTGAATGGTTAACAAAAACCAATGGGTTTCTAAGCGTCGCATTTGCGAATGGTCAGGAAATAACCTGGTGCCCCTGTATCCAGTGCGACAACCATAGAAAGTGGACACGGGATGAAATGGGTAAACACTTGCAGAAGTGGGGTTTTACGCTTGATTATACGGTGTGGAGATTTTGTGGTGAGTCTGCCCAACGTGCCCAAGGTGAGGTTGTTCGTTGCCGCACCGACGAGCATGGTACCGAGATCGAAGACATGGTGCAAGACTTTGTTGATGCTCGAGATTCAGGCGATGAGATGGAGGAATCTGCAAAGGCCTTCTATGAAATGTTGGAGTCTTCAAAACATCCTCTCCACGAGCACACTGAGCTTTGTCACCTAGATGCCATCACCTAAGTAATGGCTTTGAAGGCTTAGTTCAACCTAGGCAGAGAATGCTACGACGCGATGATGACTATATTTCGACGCTTTCTACCCGAAGGCCATGTATTGCCAGCAAACCTGTACCAGTCGGACAGAATCCTACATGCGCTTAAGATGCCCTATGAGAAGGTAGATGCCTGTGAAAATGGATGTTCCTTATCTAGGCTTGAGTATGCGGGCTTGAACTATTGTCCCATTTGCAAGTCTTCCAGGTATGTTGTGGTAGACAACGGTATGGGTGAGAAGAGTCAGACCAAAATCCCAGTTAATGTTCTTCGGTATCCGCTAATCATACCAAGACTTCAACGTGTTTTCATGGTCGAAGAGACGGCTAGACAGATGACGTGGCATAAATTGGGCAAAAGAACCGAACTACATGCAAATGGGAATTCGATGTTGGGACACACTTCAGACGCTTTTGCATGGAAGCACTTCGATGCATTATATAAGGATAAAGCGGCAGATCCAAGGCATCCTCGAGTCGCCATCAGCACGGATGGGTTCCAAGTGTTTGGTATGATGGCAACCCAATACAGTTGCTGGCCTGTATTTGTCATTCCACTCAATCTCCCCCGGAGAGATTATGAAAAGAAAGAACATTTTCTTGACGTTCATAATTCAGGGCCCAACTATCCGGGGAAGAATATGAATGTGTACATGTAACCGCTTAAGGATGAATAGCAAGAAGCTTGGGATAATGGGATCAAGACATATGACGCTGCTTCAAAAAACTTCAAAATGCATGTGTGGTACATGTACTCGACGCATGACTTGCCGGCGTATGCGCTATTCATTGGCTGGTGTGTGCATGGAAGGTCCCCATGCCCCACATGCAAGGCAGGCCTTGAGTTCTGTTGGTTGCAGGCGGGTCGCAAGTATTCTTGCTTCGACTTGCATAGATAGTTCCTAGGTCCTCGCCATAAGTTCAGAAAAGACAAGAAGAATTTCATGAAAGGTAGAGTTGTCAAAAACTCTACACCACCTGCATTAACATGCCAACAGACCCTGGATTAGATAAACGCTCTCGAGCTGGCTCCAATACGTACATGGTATTTCAAAGGGTATAATATGAAACATGCTTGGACTCATAAGATATGCTTGTGGGATCTGCCTTACTTTAAAGACCTCCTTTGCCCACACAACATCGATGTGATGCACACTAAAAAGAATATCGCCGAGGTCCTTTTTGGTACATTGTTCGACATAGAGGGAAAGACAAAGGATAATCCTAAGGCTAGAGTCAATCAGGAGGCTCTATGTGATAGACCGTTACAAAACATGCGACAACCATTAGGAAAGAAGAACTGGAGGAAGCCAAAGACATGGTTCAATATTGGAAGGACATCTATGAGGGAAATGCTCTTGTGGGTCAAAATGCAGTTGATGTTCCACGATGGGTATGCAGCGAATCTAAAGAGGGGAGTGAGTCTTGACAAATTGAAAATATTTGGTCTCAAGAGTCATGATTGGCACATATGGCTTGAGCGGGTAATGCCGGTGATGTTGCGTGGCTTTATCCCTAAGGATGAATGGCTAGTACTGGCAGAGCTGAGATATTTCTTCCATGCTCTTTGTGCAAAAGAACTATCGCCCGACGTGCTAGATGAACTGGAAGAGTTGGTGCCGGAGTTGATCTGCAAGTTAGAAAAGATCTTTCCACCAAACTTCTTTAATCCAATGCAACATTTGATTTTGCATCCCCCGACCGAGGAAAGATTGATGGGACCATGCAAAATCGTTGGTGCTTTGGAACTGAGAGGATGCAGAAGATGCTTTGAGCAAAATGTAAAAATAAACATAGAATTGAAGCATCGATGGCCGAGGCATTCATTACTATGGAGGCGGCAATCTTTGTGACAACAAACCACGAAGCCAAGAATCATCATTTGCATAATCCAAAGCCTCGGTACAATGATGGCGACCGTGAAAAGTTCGAGCCAACCTCAGCCTATTCCAAGGGAAGCTCACACCAGCTGGTGCTTCAAAAGCAATAATGTTGGATGTCGAAGAATGGCAGACCATTTTGTTGTATATCTTCAACAACCTAACAGAAGTGCGGCCATACATCGAGTAAGTTCTCGGTACATTGTTTCGCAACTTCTAATTCCTTTGAACTGCTCTTATTCCCGAATATGTGATACAGTAGATACGTCGCCGAATTCTCGGATGGAGCGATGATCCAAAACGATTCCATTGAAGAGTATGAGCTTCTGGCAAAGCATGGAGGCGACTATCCCAGTTTCATATCTTGGTTCAAACAAATGGTAATTTCCATTAGACCATTTCATTTCTTCGTCTAGTTTGTGGCTAATGCAACAATCCTTTCGTATCAAACTTGTAGGCTAATTCAGAGTCTATGGACGCCGAATTGAGACAAGTCGCTAATGGTTTTGACTATAAGGTCCATTCATTTGACAAATACGACATCAACGGGTATCACTTTCGTACTTTTGGCAAAGAGCTATCTATGGCCGACCGAAAGTCGACAAATTATTGTGTCTCCGCTGTCGGTGCAGGATGTGTCGAGTATTATGGAAGAGTTGAAGCAATTTATGAACTTATATTCTTTGGTGATAACAGACCGAATGTCATAGTCTTCAAATGTTATTGGTTCCAGTCGAAGGAGACTAGAAGGACTCATGAACATATAGGGCTAGTCAAAATCAAACAAAGCACCCATTTAGATGTTCCCGACGTCTATATTATCGTTCAACAGGCAACCCAACTTTTCTATCTATCGTTGGCCTGCCAAACTGATCCAAATCTGAATGGTTGGGATGTCGTTTATGATGTGCCGCCACATTTTAGACCACCTCCCCTCAATTAAGATGATTATGAACCTCACATTAACCCAAACACATATGAAGGAGAATTCTTCCAAGAAACACGTCTTTCCAAAAAACATTTCAAGAACCACTCTTCTTCACCCCAGAATATTGAGGTAGACACCGACAGTGAATCTGACTTCACCCCTAAGCCGGAACAAGAAGAGAACGGAAGAAGAAGAGGTTACTGCTGCGGATGACCTCTCAATGCTTGACCGATTACATAAAGGAGGCCTTCCACATGTTGCTCGCCATAGTGATAATGATGCATTTATTAATGATAGTGATGACGAGGATGCATTTATTGATCCCGAAGCATATATAGACGATGAAGATTTTATTAGTTCATGTTAGGTATACACGATGATGATACACTCAAATTATATATATACATATTACTATGCATGTTGATATTCATTTTTTTATGTTTTACTAATTTCGTTTACTCTTTGTAATGGAAGGTGTTGAAATATGGTGGACGCGGGTTGAGAGCGATCCGAGGATCCTTCGTCGGTGCGTGGTGGGAGGGGTACTTCCATTCCACTCCAAACTCTTCGAAGAGCGTTGTACGACAGTATTGGCTCACCCAAGGGCACTTCTTCATCAGTGAAGTTGCCCACCGGGAGAGGAGGTCGGGGGAAGAAGAGAGCTCCTAAAGCTACACGTGGTGGCCACGGGAGAGGTACGAAGGCTGCTATGCCTTCCTCACTGCCACCCCAGCCGATTCACCAGGGCACATGACTGCTATAGTGGACTCGTTTGAGGTGGAGGCTACAAGGACTCCTGTCCACGAGCCTCGGGTCGGCGATCCTTCTGTCCTAGACGCTTCGACCCGCGAGACTCCTGTGCTAGACGCCTCATCTCGCGAGACTCCTGTGCCAGACGCTTCGTCCTACGAGACTCCACAGGCTTCCACCGGATAGGATACCTAACCGGATCTGCATTAGCCGGAGCCGAGTGACCATTCTTATGGTGGCAGGGATCGGCTTTCTGATAGTAGGGACAAGATGGTTAAGGGCACCGTCTACTAGCATGGGTGTACACGGCTCCTGCCTGTGCCCACGACCCGCGAGAAGAGGTGGCTAATTAAGCTCGAGTCGCTGAAGTAAGTGCATTTACTCTTTTTAAACCTTTTACCTTCATGTTTCTTCACATATCTACTACATTGGCTTTGCCATACTGTAGGGGTTGGATTCATGCTAAGGATGTCCACAGGCCCAACTCCATCCTTGGTGTGATTTTACGGCATAACTTCCCGGGGTTTGTCACGTTGCCGGCAAGGGTCAACAAGAAGAGGTATGATTGAAATGGGAGCACTACTTGGCTACTCCGGCCCCGCCGAAGGAGATGATCGATGGTGCGTTGTGCCACACGAGGGCCGACATGGTCATCAGGAAGTTCTGGATAATTTCTCCTTTACACAATTAAAAATCAATAATAGCTAGTTATTGTACTAATCAGTGTTGTCTCTTTTGATTGCGGACCTTCTACAGGTGTGAGGAGGGATACGAGGAGGCCGCGACAAAGCTTATCGATTATGAGTGCAGGCGCCTACTACATAACTTACGCCATGAGGCTCGGGTATAGGCTGTTTGAAACTACTACGCCTCGCAGCATATTAAGAAGGCCAAGTCGTCATCCCACCGAAAGTTTCTGGACAAGGAGCAGTACATGAAGGTAATTACCTATTCTTAAGGCCTTGTACTTAGTTTCCTTTGCTTTGATTCGTAGGCGTAGCTCTCAAATTTATCTTTACTAACTTAGGTGCCCCCGAGATGGTGTGTGGATAAAATGGGTTGTTGGGAGGCGTTGGTGAATGAATGGTGCTCAGACCAATGGCGAGTCGTCCATGATGATGCCAAGGTACGACATGCCCAAATGGAAGGTGTGCCACACCATCAAGGCAGCGCCAACATTTATCAGTTCGGGTGGAACTGGGTATGTGGTTTGCGTCATGATTCCTGCAATTCATTCTTGTAGTGCTAGGTTTACCCATTATTAATACTTTGTTCCTCTCTTGTAGGCTCATCACAATAAGACGAAGGTGCTAGAGGTGTACGACCTCTATGCCATGGCCCATATTGCCTCATACAAGAAGGTCAAGGCATTCTCTGAGTTTGACCTCGATAATCCCGAGAACTTCACCAATATCTCCTCCCACCACAAGCTCATGAGGTATAGAGATGTGGGGAAGGCAGTGAATGGGGAGGACTTCAACACAAGCCAACATCCTATTGATTCAGACTTGGTGATGATAGCTGGCCACAGGAGGCCCCATGGATTGATAGCCATTGGAGATGGACATATACGGTCTTCGAGCACTCTTCAGCAAATCAAGGCGCGCCAAACGAGCTCCTTTCCTGAGATGCTGCCATGCCCACGGCCAGTCCAGCTCACCATCGAGGTTATTCATACGGACTAAGATAGCTTTCCTCCATTACATTGTGTGTGCGAACAAAGATGATTACAATGCTAACAAGGAGTTGTGTTACAGGATGCTCTGCAAAAAGAGAGAGACAACCCAGGCGCTTCTGGCGGAACAGGCCCGACAGGCGGCGGAGGAGAAGAGGGATCTGGAGGAGAGGACGACTAGGTTGTTGGAGGAGGAGAGGGCACAGAACGATGCGTCTAACCAGGCCATGTACAAGCTCATCATGGTAAGTTTCTTCTTCATATTAGCCAAATCATGCACTACATGTTCTATTCATTAATAACCAATATGATTGACTTGGCAAAACCAAAAGTGCAGACTTTGTGCGAGAAGACCGACAGATCCCTCCGCCGATGCCAGTCATTACCACGACTAGAACGGTGAGTTTCATTTCAATGTTCATTAGTTACTAGTCTTAACATTTCAGCGTCATCATGCTAACCCAAATGATCTTTGGTACAACATAACTCCTGAGCCACATTAAATGATGTCGGGACCCCGATCCTAAGCCATAAGAATCCAGCCTGTAACACATCACATCACTTTGCGGTCTCACGCACCGTTATCTCCATGGCTGCCACCTTACCTGGGCCGGTACCGTTTGCGTCTTTTGACTCATGTATGTGAATGTGTCGCTAGCATTCAAATGTCAAAGAACCCGGGCCAACATGACTAGTCGTAAAACCCAAGTGGCACATCCGTACAGGGACATGCATGCGTAACCCAGCAATGCAGGTGTCGATCTCTAGCATGTGTAGACGAGTCATAGCAAGCTACAAGGACTCCATTACACTTTGAGACATTTCCCCGAAGGTACAGACATAGCAGCAAAGAAGGATGCACGCCGGTCAATTAATGTGTCCGGAGCAGTAGCAAGCTACCAAGGCTTGGTGGAAGCACAAAGAGGCATTTCCCCGTAAAGAGTACTACTAAAGGCACACAACTAGGTGTCGAATCCCATACATACCATTGCACATCACACGTACGCATGACATGCCTGATATGCATAGATACAACTATGTCATCACAACATAACCATATAACATTACAACATTTACTTAGAAGGCTCAGAGGAGCCAACACAATAAGATGTTACAAGCAGGGGTCACAAGACCCAACATTCAGAGCATTCAAACAAACACGCGGAAGTTAAAAATGTCTGGGTACAAACATCTATAAAGTGGCTAAAGGAGCCTAAAAAGCTACATCGACCCTACCAAAGGAACCATACCTCTTTCTGGGATTCCCTAGCTAATCCGGTCAACATCGAACTTCACGTTGTAACGATCACTAATAGAACTGACGTCTTCTCTGCAAAACATAAATTAAGCAAACGTGAGTACAAAGGTACTCACAAAGACTTACATTAGAACTATCTACATATGCATCAGTATCAATGAAGGGGGTTGTGGAGTTTATTGCAACAAGCCAGCTTTGACTCTTGGCTAACCTATACTACGACTACAAGTAGTATATTTGAGGCGGGATAGTGCACACGAGTCCACATATTCTCCAATCAATACACCACTATGGATCCACTCCCGTCTCCCTACGAGAAGGCCATCCATAGCACTCACGCTTATCTTGCGTATTTTAGAGTATCCACTTCAAGTTTTCTATGAACCACATAAGTTCTCCAAGTAGTCCATATCCGAGGACGCGACTATTCGAACAAATTATTTCACCCTGCAAGGGTATACTTCTTCACACACGCTCTCACCACTTATCACCATATGCACGTCATGCATCTCGGCAACCTTCAATCAGAAGCACTGGCGTGGGCGTCGGCCACGATCGTCAACCACACAAGACCCTAGTCCATGTTTATCGCCTATTTGATACTGAACCCGCATGGAAGTCCGGCTGAATTCTCCACTACGTCCTCAAACGATGTGCGCAGGGTTCCCAAGCCCACCGTTCGGGTGCCACTTGGTACACCGTGCCACTGTGCATCTACCGCATCACATCCCACCCCGTCGGGCAGCGCTATGCATGGCCGCCATCACTTTTCCTACAAACACCAGAAACTAGTTGCGACTCCTGGACAGAGGTCTAGGCGATTAATAAGCCGAGAGGGGTCGAGTTACCGGAGCCTAATGTGTGGTAGTAACTGTCTTGGATCACAAACACAGAACTCAGTTCTTAAGGTCGGTCCCAATGAGACAACCAGCCATGTGCTCCTACATGGCATAGGGGCTCCAGGGCATGGGGATCCCAGCTAATGTGACCTACGACTCCCTATGAGCATCCGGAACACCATGGCGAGCTCGAGAGCCGGCCGTGGTGGCTGTGGCCACGGTCACATCTCTACCGGTGGTGAGGATCATCAACTTCAATGGGGAGGCAAGCTAGGGGGCGCACAAGATAACAAAAAGAGAGGGGAGAGGAAGAGGGGCTCATGTCGGGGTCGATGGGAGGGTCAGCTAGCTCGGGGGCGACCGAACGGCGACGAATTTGACGACGAAGCTCCAGTGCTCGAGGCGGGGGAAACAGCGAGGGTGAAGGTGATGAGGCGCTCCCGTCTTGATTTATTTAGCGAGGGGGAGCAGGGGGATGCGGCGGTTCTGGTGGGCTCGCTGGCTGGGCGAGGGGAGGCCAGAGGCCATGGCGGAAGCGAGCAGCGGCGACGGAGGCCTTCGGGTCCGGGAAGAGGGAGGCAGGGCAGCAAGAAGGGGTGAGGAGAGAGGGATAGAGAGGCAAAATGGGCTTCGGGGATGAGCGCGGCGTCTCTATCCACCACGGGGCAACGGCGGCAAGCAGGACATGGCTCGGGCGCGTACCGGCATGCCGCGGCCACACTCCCTTGTCCTCCTGGCGAGAGGTGGGGGATGACTGGCAATGGGCCAGATGGGCCACCTCCCTCGTGGGCAGGTGAGATCTCTCTCTCTCTCTTTTTAGTTTTTGTTTTCTATTTTCTTTTCTTCTGACATTTTTTTATTTTTTGGGCCATAGTTACCTAGCACAAAAATACCAACACATTTTCTGGAGTGTAGTTTGAATATTTCAAACCTCCTAAAAATGTTTCGGAATTTTTGGATGACTAAAATAATTGAAATGCTTTTTTAGTGATTTTTAGAAACTTTCCTATTTTATTTAATTTACCAAAATAGTTGTTAAAATATAATTCACCCCTGATATGTTGTTGCCAACATTTATCAAAGAGGGGGAACATTTTTGAAGAGCATTTTGGATTCACTCAAATATCTTAATAGTTCAACCAATTTGAATTTTATCTGTGCTAGGGTTTGGTCACCCCCATTTCAAATTAATTTTAATTTTAACGACATGATGCACATGCTGATGTTGATGCAAACAATTCAAGCAAGTTCTAGGGCTGTGACAACTCACCCCCACTAAACAAGAATCTCGTCCCGAGATTCAGGCGTAGGGTAAGAGAACAGGAGGGAACACTAACTATCACAACCTTCATGATCCAAGTGCCCTTCTCGCAGCCGTTGATTCATTGCAATATGCTGATCTTGACGTTGCCTTCAGGATCTTCATCCAACAGAAAGACAACAGGGATGGAAAGCTCTACAAGATTCGAACTTCTCGAAGATCAAGCAACTCATGATCAACTCGTAGAATGAGATGTGATAACATCTCTCAAGATGAGACACAAAACACACATTGAGAATAATCAATGAGGTAGATGACGGAGGTTCAATTGGTAGGAAACAATTCCACGCTAAAGCAGATGGTGAAGAGGTTTGAAAGTAGAGAGGAGATAATTGCCATAATACCATTACGGGGCACCTTAGGGGAGGTGACTCGTAGGATTATCCCTTAAGTGGCAAAAATAATTACTTTTGATACAGAGATCATTGAAACTCTTCATACCAACCTAAGGCAATTTACAAGTGATCGTTGGAAGGAATTCAAAGAATGGCATACTCAGATCGGAGGAAAACTAGAGTTATAAAACAACTCGGCAGCGGAAGGCACATTCCAATTAATACCGAGAGTATAACCCAGTGTCTGAGCGTGCTCTCAAGAACTTGAGCATTTCCATATTCATTAGGGTTTTTACCAACATCCGTGCCAAGGATCCTAGCAACACGTCATAGTACCATGATGAGTAATGATGGAGGATGCAGATGCAAAGGAAGACAACACTTTCTCAGATTTCACCTTAGCTATACCAAGGGAGCAAAATCTGGATGATCGACCGAGATACATTTAGCACTCCACTTCTAATGTTCTCCTTGATGAAGTAGCGTAACCCAATTATAGGTAATGTTTGGTATCTTGAACATCAAGTAAAGAGGTCGGATTTCGGGATCTCAAAGGGTCCATGAGGAATAACTTCTAGAGCAAGTCATACAAGGTCCTCATGTGGTGGTGGCCAAGTTGCTAAAACAAGATAATATAATAGTAGGCCTTCCTGATAGGTATGTTAGCCACAACATCCCTTTGCCAGGTTACACAGACCAGTATTATAATTCTTGGGGAAACATACCAACCATTATATCTACCCGAGATTCAGATCTGGTTGGTGCCGGGATATTCCAGACTCAGCATGTCTGAAGTGGAAAGATTGCAACACAAATCAAAAATATGATGTTGCGAGATTCTTGGGAAAATGAACCGTGGAAGGCAACTCCAAAATATGAGTTGGATTGCAAGACCCACATGAACACGGTGTCCAAGACAATTGTGATCATGTAGAAATCTTACAACAAAACACTACCAAGTTCTGGATGGAACCATCATTGGAGGTAGAGAAGTATTGTGCATGTCCATTAGGGCTCTTCAGGAGTAATACTTAACTTCTTTTCCTTAAACAAATCAATCAGTGGCTTGGTGTGCTAGGAGTTACATGTGGATTGGAGGTTGCAAGTCTACCAACCCATAGAACACTTCGCACGTGCATAACTGATTTGGGATGATTCTAAAGGAAGCAAGATAACTTTCCTCGAATTCATGGTGGCAACTTGCATCTAATGCACGTGAACTAAGAGGGAGTCACTTCTTACACCTAACATATACTTCACGAATTGAACATGAAGATATGCCGACAAAGTTTCCAACACTAGCTTAATGTCCATCATGCATCATGGGATAGACGAGAATGTTGCCGATGAGCTCAACAACAATTCATCGAGATATCCAAATGGATGGAATTCCACAACTTATGAGAACAAGGTGATAGCATTGGTCAGACTGAAAGATATAACGGTGTATGCTCGAGGATACATCCACGAGTAAAAACAACATTAGGGAAATCTTTGGTTCTGATTTTGAGTTGACGATAGCTCACAATCAAATCAATGGTTGTACAAGATGATAAGTGCATCAATTGGTCACAAGGATCAATCGATGAAGATATCATCTTTCTTCTACACATACAAGCACAAAAACACAAGATATCCCTTTAACATGAGCTAAGTTTGATCAAGCTACTAACTTCCAAATTTCCAAGTTGTTGTTTATCTTAACCAACTAGTTCAGGGGTATCCAACATAGAGTCTTGGAGAAGGGGTGATTTATAGAAAAACCATCATGATCACGAACTCAACATAACAGTCGAGGAACACCTTGGTAATACTTCCGAGAAGATATTCGGAAAATGACGATCCACCGATATGTTATCAAGATCGAGAACAATCTTGCTTTTCAAGGCAAGACGATATGATCAACAGAGCGAAGGATTGACAAAATCCTATCTCGTTTATCAAAAAGTTCACCATGGAAAATGGACTAGGTAGCACGATCACTCCTAGAGTGGTGATTCAATGACTAACACACTAAGGATGAAATTATTGTCCATTAACTACCAAGCAACAAAGTTGCTAGGAGTATCGATTTCGCACATCAGGATTCACTTGTCGGTATTGTGGTTTCAACAACATAGAGAACGGGGAATGAATCATGATGGCGAGAAGTATCACTACATCAAGATTTCATAAGAGGGAGTGCAGTTCTCATGATATTCTTGACATGAAGAGGGTAATACCTCAAGGTAGAACAGAGCAAAAGCTGGATTGGCATTTTGATCTGCGAAATACAACTGCTTTGACCCAATCCTAGAAATGCATGAGGTACGGGAGTTTGGTTCTCCTAGTCATTCTTAAATAGAATGGCTTGATAGACCACAAGAATAGTCGACATCGATAAGACAATGCACGACATACCCTTGACTATCCACTGATAGCTGAAGGTCAGAATACAATTGAAGAGGGGCAACTCAAGAGCACATGATTTTTCTTGATTTGTAGATGCATAGATTGAATATGTCATACGGAGTCCAACATGTTTCTTCCAGACAATCCATGCAGAAATGTAGGATTGGCAGAGTCACGATTATGAAATGGAGAACTCACCACGAGCACCCTTGTTGTGATATTAAGATCACAAGAAACTTCTGCCATAATGGATCATGGTATTGGAAGAATGATATACCATGAACCTTGAAGACTATAACAAGGTTGCTAATATCCAAAAGGAATGAGCAAATACTATCAACGGAGGTGAGCAAAATGATTCTAGGGTTCAAGGACACAGATACAGAATACCTATTGACTAAGTAGCATCACAACATGCTTTTGATAATGATGGCCAGAATTATCACACTGGAAACAAAAGACACAACTAGACTATTGGGTGGTTCATTGAAACAACATGGTTTCCTAAACACCTTCATCAAACACGTCGAGGTAATAGAGTACCTCAACTCAACAATTAGTGTGCTTTGTCTGGCCTAAAAGACATTGACTCAAGACGAAAGAGTTTTGCAATTGCATCAGATAATTTAGAAACCTTGGATAACCCGGACAACATAACGGTTGTACGGCATGAAATATGAGGCAACCTGCACAAGAAAACTGACAACATGACAATGAATTCTTATAGAGGCATCGATCCAGAAAGACAACATCTTTCCTATAGGTCTCCAACATAATAACTCATCATCCTAATAGATAGATGAGAATGCCTAGTTCTTAATCCCCGTAGAAAAGAAGAGGGTGACTCAGAATCAGAATGACACAAGGAAAGGAGTAAAAAGAGCCTTACTTTCCCTTCCACAATCAATTCCCTTATATAACTAAAGCAGTTCTAGACTCAACATCGACCAGTTTGGCTTGGTAATCCTACCGTCAGTCAAGCTCTAATACCAAAGCTGTCGGGACCCCGATCCTAAGCCATAAGAATATAGCATGTAACACATCACATCACTTTGCGGTCTCACACACGGTTATCTCCACGGCTGCCACCTTACCTGGGCCGGGACCATTTGCGTCTTTTGACTCACGTATGTGAATGTGTCGCTAGCATTCAAATGTCAAAGAACCCGGGCCAACATGAATAGTTGTAGAACCCAAGTGGCACATCCGTATAGGGACAGACATACGTAACCCAACAAT
Organism: Hordeum marinum; assembly: GCA_022496015.1. Classification (NCBI taxonomy): domain Eukaryota; kingdom Viridiplantae; phylum Streptophyta; class Magnoliopsida; order Poales; family Poaceae; genus Hordeum; species Hordeum marinum. Next base: position 363,716,035 of record CM039673.1, on the reverse strand, counting down.
GCAGGTGTCGATCTCTAGCATGTGTAGACGAGTCATAGCAAGCTACAAGGACTCCATTACACCGCAAGACATTTCCCCGAAGGGATAGATACATCAGCAAAGAAGGATACATGTCGGTCAATCAATATGTCAGGAGCAGTAGCAAGCTACCAAGGCTCGGTGGAAGCACAAAGAGGCATTTCCCCGTAAAGAGTACTACTAAAGGCACACAACTAGGTGTCGAATCCCATACATACCGTTGCACGTCACACATACGCACGACATGCCGGATATGCATAGATACAACTATGGCATCACAACATAACCATACAACATTACAACATTTACTTAGAAGGCTCGGAAGGGCCAACACAATAAGATGTTACAAGCAGGGGTCACAAGACCCAACATTTAGAGCATTCAAACAAACAAGCGGAAGTTAAACATGTCTGGGTATAGACATCTACAAAGTGGCTAAAGGAGCCTGAAAAGCTACATCGACCCTACCAAAGGAACCAGACTTCTGTCTGGGATTCCCAAGGTAATCCGGTCAACATCGAACTTCACGTTGTAACAATCACTAATAGGACTGACGTCTTCTCTGCAAAACATAAATTAAGCAAACGTGAGTACGAAGGTACTTAGCAAGTCTTACATCAGAACTATCTACATATGCATCAGTATAAATGAAGGGGGTTGTGTAGTTTATTGCAGCTAGCCAGCTTTGACTCTTGGCTAACCTATACTATGACTACAAGTAGTATCTTTGAGGTGGGATAGCGCACACGAGTCCACATATTCTCCAATTAATACACCACTATGGATCCACTCTCGTCTCCCTACGAGAAGGCCATCCATGGCACTCACGCTTATCTTGCGTATTTTAGAGTATCCACTTCAAGTGTTCTATGAACCACATTAGTTCTCCAAGTAGTCCATATCCGAGGACGCGGCTATTCGAACAAATCATTTCACCCTGCAGGGGTATACTTCTTCACACACGCTCTCGCCACTTATCACCATATGCACGTCATGCATCTCGGCAATCTTCAAGTGGAAGCACTGGTGTGGGCACCGGCCACGACCGTCAACCACACAAGACCCTAGTCTAGGTTTATCGCCTATTTGAGACTGAACCCTCATGAAAGTCTGGCCGAAGTTTCCGCTACGGCCTCAAACAATGTGCGCAGGGTTCCCAAGCCCACCATTCGGGTGCCACTTGGTACATCGTGCCACTGTGCATCTACCGCATCACAGCCCACCCCGTCGGGCAGCGCTATGCACGGCCACCATCACTTTTCCTACAAACACCAGAAACTAGTTGCGACTCCTAGACAGAGGTCTAGGCAATTAATAAGCCAAGAGGGGTCGAGTTATCGGAGCCCAATGTGTGGTAGTAACTGTCTTGGATCACAAACACAGAACTCAGTTCTTAAGGTCGGTCCCAATGAGACAACCCGCCATGTACTCCTACATGGCCTCTCATCACTACCTATACCAAATCATGTTCACACACTTAACTCTCACACAGTAGGACATGAATACTGCCATTCCAATCCATCACCCAGATGTATCAGACCCGACATGACACGACTCTAAGCATAGCAGGCACAGTAAGCAAGCAAGCATGGATGAGTAAGCACAAATAGGCTCAAGCAGTTGCTACTCATGCTAAGTGGTTTCAACTATTTACTGTGGCAAAGACAGGTCATGCAAAGGAACGGGTTCAACTACCGAGAATAGGTAACAATTGAATCATTGTTGTCCTAATGCAATGAAATAGAGCAGGAGTGAGAGAGTGGGTTCATGTCAGTATGCTCAAGGGGGTTTGCTTGCCTGACAGTCCTGAATATAATACTTCTCTTCATTAGTGTCAACGTTCACATCGTCAGAACCATCGTCTACCGAAAGGGAACAAACACCGGCAAACAAGAAAGGAACACATTCATTGCAATGCAACAAACATAATGCATGATATGACAAGTCAAGGTACTGAATTAACCTAGAGGAATAATTAGTAAGGTTAGTTGAAGTGGAATTCAGACAAGTTTGAATTCCAACTCCAAATAATATTTCCAATATTGCCCTAATCATGAAATGGCCTACTTGGTGATGTTAACTTGTTCAAATATGCATGATCATGGCACAAACAGATTCATTGGATTTATCTGATCATTTTTCATATATAAATTATTTTTATCTGACTTACAGATTATTTTCTTTGATTTTTAGAAGTTTTAAAACATTTTCTAGAATTTCCTGAAATATTTTATTAATAGAAAATCAAGTAATGCGTCATCATTACGTCAGTGTTACCTTAGTGGGTCAACAACCCCGGGTCCAGGTCAAACCTGATGACCGGGACCCACACGTTAGTTTCACGGGGTTAATCCCCGCGCTAACTAGTGGTTTGACCCACCCTGGGCCCACTGTCAGTTGTTAGGGGGCATTAGCAAGTTAATTAGGCCCGAATGGCCAGCCAGACAATGCTCGCCGGAGCTTCAGGGCGTAGCCCTTGCCTGTGCGCATTTAGGGGAACTCGTGAGAGGCCCTGGGAACGCTGGAGGGCTCGCCGACAAGCTCATCCGTGGTGGCACCCAAACGGGTCCGACGGCACAGGGGCTCCAGGGCACAGGGAGCCCATCTAATGCGACCTACGGCTCCCTATGAGCATCCGGAACACCATGGCAAGCTCGAGAGCAGGCCGTGGTGGCTATGGCCATGGTCACATCGCTACCGGTGGCGAGGAGCATCGACTTTAACAGGGAGGCAAGCTAGGTGGCGCACAAGACAGAAAAAATAGAGGGGAGAGGAATAGGGGCTCACGTCGGGGTCGATGGGAGGGTCAGCTAGCTCGGGGCGACCGAACGGTGGCGAATTTAACGACAAAGCTTTGGTGCTCGAGGCGGGGGAAAACAGCAAGGGTGAAGGCGATGAGGCGCTCCCGGCTTGATTTCTTTGGCGAGGGGGAGCAAGGGGATGCGGCAGTTCTGGTGGGCTCGCTGGCTGGGCGAGGGGAGGCTAGAGGCCATGGCGGAAGCGAGCAGCGACGGCGGCAGCCTTCGGGTCTGGGAAGAGGGAGGCAGGGTAGCAAGGAGGGGTGAGGAGAGAGGGAGAGAGAGAGGCAAAATGGGCTTCGGGGATGAGCGCGACATCTCTATCCACCGTGGGGCAACGACAACAAGCAGGAGGTGGCTGAGGCGCGTGCCGGCGTGCCGCGGCCACACTCCCTTGTCCTCCTGGCGAGAGGTGGGGGATGACTGGCAATGGGCCAGATGGGCCACCTCCCTCCTGGGCTAGGTGAGATCTGTCTATCTCTCTTTTTTAGTTTTTTTTTCTATTTTCTTTTCTTCTAACATTTTTTTATTTTTGTTTGGGCCATAGTTACCTAGCACAAAAATACCAACACATTTTCCGGAGTGTAATATTTCAAACCTCCTAAAAATGTTTCGGAATTTTGGATGACTAAAATAATTGAAATGCTTTATTAGTGATTTTGAGAAACTTTTCTATTTTATTTAATTTACCAAAATAGTTGTTAAAATATAATTCACCCCTGATATGTTGTTGCCAACATTTATCAAAGAGGGGGAACATTTTTGAAGAGCATTTTGGATTCACTCAAATATCTTAATAGTTTAACCTATTTGAATTTTATCTGTGCTAGGGTTTGATCACCCCCATTTCAAATTAATTTTAATTTTAACAGGATGACATGATGCACATGCTGATGTTGATGCAAATAATTCAAGAAAGTTCTAGGGCTGTGACACACGACCTCGAGCAACCCCGGTGCTTCAGCTCCGTGATAACAAGGAGGGTAAGCCCTAATATGCCCTTACTTGGCTCAGTTTCTCAAACAAAGACAAACATAGCACTTAGACAAACTTAGCACAATGACAAACTTAGAACTTAGACAAATGTCATAGTTTACGTAAGTTAGCTTTGTTTCCTCTAAAATGACATAGTAAGCTTACTTACCTCCAAAATGACATATTGTACCTATGTTAGCTCTAAAATGACATATTGTACCTAAGTTAGCTCTAAAATGACCTATACTTCACATTGTTTCCTCCACACTGACGTAATAAGCTTAGTTAACTCAACAATGACATAATAGACTTGGTAACGTCATAGATGCCATAGACATAGCTAATTTCTTGCAAAATGACACAATAAGCTTAGTTAGGTAAAAATGTGATAATTACCTAGGTTAGCTCTAAAATGACACAAATAATCAATAAGAAGAAGAAAAACAAGAGGAGAAAGAGAAGAAAAACGCTTCTTCTTCTTCTTCTTCTTCTTCTTGTTCATCTTCTAGATCTTCTTCTTCTTCTTCTTCTTGGTAACCTCATAGATGCCATAGACTTAGCTTATTTTCTTTCAAAATTACACAATAAGCTTAGTTAGGTAAAAATGTGATAATTACCTAGGTTAAATCTAAATGAGACAAATAAGCACTAAGGAGAAGAAAAACAAGAGGAGAAAGAGAAAGGGAAGAAAAACGCTTCTTCTTCTTCTTCTTCTTCTTCTTGGTAACCTCATAGATGCCATAGACTTACCTTATTTTCTTGCAAAATGACACAATAAGCTTAGTTAGGCCAAAAATGGCATAATTACCTAGGTTAGCTCTAAAATGGCGCAAATAAGCAATAAGAAGAAGAAAAACAAGAGGATAAAGAGAAAGAGAAGAAAAAACCTTATTGTATTTTTCAACGCTCCAGTAAAATCAGATAATTCATATACGAGACGCAAAACTTTCTGTTTTTGCATAGAATCAAACAAGCAAGTATTAACACTATCCCAAAGGCTTTACTTGGCACTTTATTGGAATAAAAGACACAAAACATGATTAATACAATAGCTTAATCATTTGGAAACATCAAAACAGAAGATAAAAGTGTTGGGTTGTCTCCCAACAAGCGCTTTTCTTTAATTCCTTTTAGCTAGTCATGATGACTTCAATGATGCTCATACAGGAATAATAATTGAAACATGCAAAAGGGCATCATGAATCTCATGACAAGCACATTTAAGTCTAACCCACTTCCTATGGATAGGTATTTTGTGAGCAAACAATTTATGGGAGCAAGAATCATCTAGCATAGGAAGGGAAAACAAGCATATGTTCAAGAATTTGAACACATAGAGAGGAAAATTGATATTATTGCTATTCCTATAAACACATGTTCCTCCCTTATAATGATTTTCAGTAGCATCATGAAGGAATTCCACAATATAACCAGTGCATAAACCATTCTTTTCATGATCTACAGGCATAGAAATTTTAGTACAATCCACATAAGCAAATTTCTTCTCATGAGTAATAGTGGGAGTATCATAAAAGACTTAAATACTACAAATTGGTTCCACACTAAGAGAGTAATATTTCGTAAAAGGATATTCATAACTATGACAAGTATCATAATAGTAATCATCACTCTTTTTCATTGCATAAGTATCATCACAATAATCATCATAAGTAGGAGGCATGCAATAATTAGAAAAATTTGATCATTCAAAGTAGGGGGAATAAAAAGATCATCTTCATTAAGCATAGCATCCCAAGATTGGGACAAACATTAATTGCAGCAAATAAATTCTCAAACATGTCATTTTCATTAAACATAGCACCCCCAAGCTTGTGGCTTTGTATATCATAAACATAATCACTCTCATCATTAATGGTATGAATAGCAACAATAGTATATCAATTATTATCATCATCCTCCAAGTTGGTGCCATAAATATTTTCAAGATTATAAGAAATACAATTATCTTCCCAATCATAATTATCACAACAAGCAATAGGCATAACAAAATTATCCTCAAGCGTATCATCTTCCACAACTATTTTTTATTCATTCTCATGAGGCCTATCAATAATGGGAGCAACATTATTTGGGAGAGATACCTCTTTAACTTTGCTTTCCCTTCTTTTCTTCTTCTTCACCACATTATGTGCGGCTTTATTTAATTCCTCCAAACTTCTTTTTGAAGAGGTTGGTTGAATAAAAAGCTTCTCCTCGTTACCTGATTTATCATAAGAAAAAATAGGAGGATATTGGGAAACCTCTCCCCCTTCATCAGTATTCTCTTCCTCTTCTATTTGTTTTATTGTCTTTATGTAATTGGCAATATAAGGATTCTCAATGCAATTTACCACGCAATACATATAGATTTCATTTAGATCAAAATGAATCATTTTCATGAGAACCCAAGCTGGAACATCCTTAGTTTCATGTTTCATTTCTTCATACCCCAAGAATAGACTAAGTTCATTATGATGCTCAAGGGTAATGAGGTTATCACAATTTTTGGACACAATTCGATCATGAAATAATTCACATTGGAAATTAAAATGACCACTTTCATTGCAAAGTTCACATGGACGGCGAGAAATATTAAGTATTTCAGCACAAACATGTAGCCTCTCTTGCAACCATTTAGTTTCTAAATACTTATGCCTCTTACAAAATCTATCTTCCCTTTTAGGCATGTCTTGAGAAACTCTATGCACTCTGCAAAAATTGACATGCTTATAAGAAATATTTTTATCATGACTAGTGCAATCATCATTAGTACTATGGATATTCAAAGAATTCATACTAACAACATTGCAATCATGCTCATCACTCAAATATTTAGTGCCAAACATTTTAATAACTTCTTCTTTTAACACTTGAGCACAATTTTCCTTTCCATCATTTTCATGAAAGAAATTAAAAAGATGAAGCATATGAGGCAACCTCAATTCCATTTTGTGTAGTTTTCTTTAAAGACTAAACTAGTGAAAAATAAGAAACTAAAATATTTAATTGCAAGATCTAAAGATATACCTTCAAGCACTCACCTCCCCAGCAACGGCGCCAGAAAAGAGCTTGATGTCTACTACACAACCTTCTTCTTGTAGACTCGTGTTGGGCCTCCATGCGTAGAGTTTTGTGGACAGTAGCAATTTACCCTCAAGTGGATGAACTAAGGTTTATCAATCAGTGGGAGGTGTAGGATGAAGATGGTATCTCTCAAACAACCCTGCAATCAAATACAAGAAATATCTTGTGTCCCCAACACACCCAATACAATAGCAAATTGTATAGGTGCACTAGTTCGGCGAACAGATGGTGATACAAGTGCAATATGGATGGTATATATAGTTTTTTGTAATCTGAAAATATAAAAACAGCAAGGTAACAAATACTAAACGATGAGCAAAATGTTGTATAAATGCTTGAAAACGAGGCCTAGGGTCCATACTTTCACTAGTGCAATTTCTCTCAATAATATTGGCATAGTTGATTCATATGTAAATACCTCTCGTGTGACAAAGAGTTCACTCCAAAGTCACAAATAGTGGAGAACTAACGAAGAAATTATTGTAGGGTACTAAACCACCTCAAAGTTATCTTTTCTGATCAATCTTATGAGCTATCCCTTTGAGTGTCACAAACAGCCCTAGAGTTTATACCAAAATAACACCTTAAGATACACATCAACCAAAACCCTAACGTCACCTAGATACTCCAATGTCCCCACAAGTACCCATGGGCTTGATTATACGAGATGCATCACATAATTTTAGATTCATCTTGTTCAATCCAACATAAAGAACTTCAAAGATTGCCCAAATTTTTCTACCGGAAAGTCAAGACAAAAACGTGTGCCAACTCTTATGCATAGATTCCCAAAGTCACGGAACCCGCAAGTTGATCACCAAAACATACATCAAGTGGATCAATAGAACATCCCATTGTCACCACGGATTTACCATCACAAGACATACATCAAGTGTTCTCAAATCCCTAAAGTCTCAATACGATAAGAAAACTTCAAAGGAAAAACCCAATTCATCACAAGAAGATAGAGAGAGGAAAACTCCATATGATTCAATCTATATCAATAAAGCTCACGGTACATCAAGATCATGCCATCTCAAGAACACGAGAGAGAGAGAGAGAGATCAAACGCATAGCTACTGGTACATACCCTCATCCCCGAGGGTGAACTACTCCCTCCTCGTCATGGAGAGCGTCGGGATGATGAAGATGGCCTTCGGTGATGGTTTCCCTCTCTGGCAGGGTGCCGGAACGGGCTCCCGATTGGTTTTCCGTGGCTCTAGAGGCTTGCGGTGGCGGAACTCCCAATCTAGGTTTATTTTCGGAGGTTTATCTATTTATAGGATTTTATGGCGGTGAAAACATGTCAGGATGGGCCACGAGGTGACGACAAGCCAGGGGGCGCGTCCTAGGGGGGTGGCAGGCTTGTGGTGGCCTCGTGGCTCCCCTGGCCCAAATCCAACTCTCCCTGGGCTTCTTCTGGTCCATAAAAATTCACCGTAGATTTTTATTCCATTTGGGCTTCGTTTGATATTGCTTTTCTGTAATACCCCAAAACACGGAAAAAACAGGAACTAGCACTAGGCTCTAGGTTAATAGGCTAGTCCCAAAAATAATATAAAGTTGTATTAAAATGATTGTAAAACATCCAAGAATGATAATATAACAGCATGAAACAAGCAAAAATTATAGATATGTTGGAGACGTATCAACATCCCCAAGCTTAATTCCTGCTCGTCCTCAAGTAGGTAAATGATAAAAACAGAATTTTTGATGTGGAATGCTGCCTAACATGTTCATCATATTCTTTTCTTCTATGTATAGCATGGACATTTGGACTTGTAAATGATTCAAAGCAATGGTCTAGTTTTAACATAATGACTTCAATACTCAAGCATGTCAACAAGCAACCATGCCTTTCAAAATATCAACACTAAAGAAAGTTATCCCTAGCCCATCATGCCCAATCATTGATCCATTCATGAAACACACTCAAATATTAGCTATGCCCAATGCTCAAGTGCGATCATAGTTCCCCCTAGTTGGTGCTTATAAGAGAACATGGAGACTCAAAGCAAAGATAAAAATTACGTAAAGTAAATAGTTAGGCCCTTCGGAGAGGGAAGTAGGGATTTGTAGAGGTGCTAGAGCTCAAGGTTTAAATTGAGAGAGAATTTTTTTTTGAGTGGCATGCTATTCCTATCAACGAGAACGACAAAGTAGCTCACAATACTTTCCATGCTAGATACATTATAGGCGGTTCCCAAACAAAATGGTAAAGTTTTTACTCCCCCTCCACCAATCAATCACACTCCACGGTGAGCCGAATCCACGGGTACCGTCCATACAAACAACAATCCTGGGGGAGTTTTGTTTCATTATTTTTTTGTTTTGATTTTTGAGCATGGGACTGGCATCCCGAATACCAGCCACTTTCTTGTGAATGATAGTGAATCAACACATATCGTGAGAATAACACCCCTAGCATGGAAAAATATTGGATACTCCCCATCGTTTCATGAGCGATACGGGCACACAAAAAACAAAATTTATTTTGAAAATTTAGAGATGGCACATACAAATTTGCCTGGAACAACATGGAAATACCGCATATAGGTAGGTATGGTGGCTCATAAGGCAAAACTCGGTTTAAGGATTTTGGATGCACAAGTAGTATTTCTACTTAGTAAAAATGAAGGATAGCAAATAGATTGGGAAGCAACCAAACCAAGGAACGAAAAATCACATAAGTGAGCATTGGATCATAACTAACAACGAATAATGCACCACAAGTAGGATGTAACTTCATTGCATAACTATTGACTTTCGTACTTGCATAGGGAATCACAAACCTTAACACCAATATTCCTACTAAAGCATAATTACTCACTAACATGATGCACATATTACTATCATCATGTTTCAAAATTATTACAAATAATCAAGTTTAATTTTTCCTATGATCTTCATGAAAGTTTTTATTATATTCTCGTCGGATATCTATCACTTTGGGACTAGTTTCATATGTTGCTATTGCTTTTTGACAAGCTCAAGCAATTAATTAGCTATGTGAGGACTCTCTCCCTAAATAAAGATTTTCAGGTCTGAGTTTTTTATTTAAACAGGAATAAAATTAAAAATAGCACTCCAAGAATAGCACGCATCATGTGAACGAATAGAAAATTTAGGCTCAACATAGGCTAGCCGATAATTGTTGATGAAGAGAGGTGGGATGCGTAGCATCCCCAAGCTTAGATGGTTGAGACTTCTTTAAATATTTACTTGGTGTGACTTGGGAATCCCCAATCTTGAGATTCTGTATCTCGTTCAATCCTCTCATATCCCGGTTTCACCCATTCTCAAAAACTTCATCCACACAAAACTAGAAAAGAACTCGTGAGATAGGTTAGTACACATAATAAATCAACTCTTTATGTAATGCCAAGACAAGTTGGATAATAATTTTAAAATGTTAGGTACTGTATACTATCTTTTCCAAAATTTATATCTACCAATATAGGCTATGGAAACTATAGGATAAGTAGATAACAAAACTATGACAGAAATCTGTCCAAGCAGAACAGTCTGTAGCAATTTATGAAAACAGTGTAGTTATCTAACTCACAAAATTATAGAAATTTAGTACATGATATAAAATTCATATGAAAACACTGTGTAAAGTTTTTATAAACTTTTCATGTTCTAGCAATATATAAAAATTCAAACACTACAATAGAAGTTTCTGTTGTTACCCAACACATATCAAAACATGCAATGCAAGCATCCTAAGGCAATTCTTGGAACTTTTTATTGAAAAACAAGATTATAAATAACACCTAACAGAAAACAACAAAATAAAATAAAATTATGCTCCAAGCAAAACTCATATATGTGACGAATAAAAATATAGCTCCAAGTAAGATATACCGATAGTGTTGAAGACGAAAGAGGGGATGCCTTCCGGGGCATCCCCAAGCATAGGCGCTTGAGTCTTCCTTGTATATTACCTTGGGGGTGCCTTGTGCATCCCAAATCTTGGGTTCTTGTCACTCCTTATTCACCACATATCAGTATCTCACCCAAAACTTGAAAACTTCAATCACACAAAACTTAACGAAACTTTGTGATAAGGTTAGTGTAATAAAGATAGATCATTCACTTAGGTACTGTCAATACAAGATTCATAGTTGTTATAACATAATACCTACTGTATTCCATAATTCCCACAATTTATATTACTCAATATAAGCTATAGGAACACTTGAAACAAGCAAACTATGCATGCAAGACATAATCTATCAAAAACAGAATAGTCTGTAATGATCCGAATGATCACCATACTTCCGTGACTTTAACAATTCTGAACAATTAGGAGAACTCAAGGAATTTGCATATAAACTTTGTGTAAAAATTGCAGAATTTTTTGACTCTTTAGTAAAATCAGAAAGCTCATATACGGGACGCAAAACTTTCCGTTTTTGCGCAGAATCAAACAAGCAAGTATAAACACTATCCCAAAGGCTTTACTTGGCACTTTATTGGAATAAAATACACAAAACATGACTAATACAGTAGCTTAATAATTTCAAAACATCAAAACAGAAGGTAAAAGTGTTGGGTTGTCTCCCAACAAGCGCTTTCTTTAATGCCTTTTAGCTAGGCATGATGATTTCAATGATGTTCACAGAGGTATAATAATTGAAACATGCAAAAGAGCATCATGAATCTCATGACAAGCACATTTAAGTCTAACCCACTTCCTATGCATAGGTATTTTGTGAGCAAACAATATATGGGAGCAAGAATCATCTAGCATAGGAAGGAAAACAAGCATATCTTCAAGAATTTGAACACATAGAGAGGAAATTTGATATTATTGTAATTCCTATAAGCACATGTTCCTCCCTCATAATAATTTTCAGTAGCATCATGAAGGAATTACACAATATAACCAGCACATAAAGCATTCTTTTCATGATCTACAAGCATTGAAAATTTACTACTCTCCACATAAGCAAATTTCTTCTCATGACTAATAGTGGGAGTATCATAAAAGACTTGAATACTACAAATTGGGTCCACACTAAAAGAGTAATATTTAGTAAAAGGATATTCATAATTATGACAAGTATCATAATAATAATCATGAATCTTTTTCATTGCATAAGTATCATCACAACAATCATCATAAGTAGGAGGCATGCAATCATTATAACAAATTTGATCATTCAAAGTAGGGGGAATAAAAATATCATCTTCATTAAGCATAGCATCCTAATCTTGGGACAAACATTAATTGCAGAAAATAAATTCTCAAACATGTCATTTTCATTAAACATAGCATCCCCAAGCTTGTGGCTTTGTATATCATAAACATAATCACTCTCATCATTAGTGGTATGAATAGCACCAATATTATAGCAATTATTATCATCATCCTCCAAGTTGGTGCCATAAATATTTTCACAATTATAATAAGTATCATTATCTTCCCAATCATAATTAGCACAACAAGCAATAGGCATAACAAAATCATCCTCAAGCATATCATCTTCCACAACTATTTTTTATTCATTCTCATGAGGCCTATCAATAATGGGAGCAACATTATTTGGGAGAGATACCTCTTTACTTTTACTTTTCCTTCTTTTCTTCTTCTTCACCACATTATGTGCGGCTTTATTTAATTCCTCCAAACTTCTTTTTGAAGAGGTTGGTTGAATAAAAAGCTTCTCCTCGTTACCTGATTTATCATAAGAAAAAATAGGAGGATATTGGGAAACGTCTTCCCCTTCATTAGCATTCTCTTCCTCTTCTATTTGTTTTCTTGTCTTTAAGTAATTGGCAATATAAGGATTCTCAATGCAATTTACCACGCAATACATATAGATTTCATTTAGATGAAAATCAATCATTTTCATGAGAACCCAAGCTAGACCATCCTTAGTTTAATGTTTCATTTCTTCATACCCCAAGAATAGACTAAGTGCATTATGATGCTCAAGGGTAAGAGGTTATCACAATTTTTGGACACAATTTGATCATGAAATAATTCACATTGGAAATTAAAATGACCACTTTCATTGCAAAGTTCACAAGGATGGCGAGAAATATTAAGTCCTTCAACACAAACATATAGCCTCTCTTGCAACCATTTAGTTTCTAAATACTTATGCCTCTTACAAAATCTATATTCCCTTTTAGGCATGTCTTGACAAACTCTATGCACTCTGCAAAAATTTACATGCTTCTAAGAAATATTTTTATCATGACTAGTGCAATCATCATTAGTACTATGGATATTCAAAGAATTCATACTAACAACATTGCAATCATGCTCATCACTCAAAGATTTAGTGCCACACATTTTAATAACTTCTTATTCTAACACTTGAGCACAATTTTCCTTTCCATCATTTTCACGAAAGACATTAAACATATGAAGCATATGAGGCAACCTCAATTCCATTTTTTGTAGTTTTCCTTTATAGACTAAACTAGTGAAAAACAAGAAACTAAAAGGTTTAATTGCAATATCTAAATATATACCTTCAAGCACTCACCTCCTCGGCAACGGCACCAGAAAAGATGTCTACTACACAACCTTCTTCTTGTAGACTCGTGTTGGGCCTCCAAGCGCAGAGTTTTGTAGGACAGTAGCAATTTTCCCTCAAATGGATGACCTAAGGTTTATCAATCTGAGGGAGGTGTAGGATGAAGATGGTCTCTCTCAAACAACCCTGCAATCAAATACAAGAAATCTCTTGTGTCCCCAACACACCCAATACAATGGCAAATTGTATAGGCGCACTAGTTCGGCCAAGAGATGGTGATACAAGTGCAATATGGATGGTATATATAGTTTTTTGTAATCTGAAAATATAAAAACAGCAAGGTAAAAAATAGTAAACGGCGAGCAAAATGTTGTATAAATGCTTGAAAACAAGGCCTAGGGTCCATACTTTAACTAGTGCAATTTCTCTCAACAATATTGGCATAGTTGAATGATATGTAAATACCTCTCGCGTGACAAAGAGTTCCCTCCAAAGTCACAAATAGTGGAGAACTAACGAAGAAATTATTGTAGGGTACTAAACCACCTCAAAGTTATCTTTTCTGATCAATCTTATGAGCTATCCCTTTGAGTGTCACAAATAGCCCTACAGTTCGTACTAAAATAACACCTTAAGATACACATCAAGAAAAACCCTAATGTCAACTAGATACTCCAATGTCACCACAAGTACCCATGGGATGGATTATACGATATGCATCACATAATTTCAGAGAGATAGAGATAAGAGGAGTGCCATCATGTATGCAGTGCTATGCAGAAGACCCGATGTCGGCCTTGCCATGATTTTGGCCGGAAGGTTTCAAAGTGATCCAGGAGTGGAGCACTGGATGACGGTCAAGAATATCCTTAAGTACCTGAAAAGTACTAAGGAGATGTTTCTCGTTTATGTAGGTGCTCAAGAGCTCATCATAAAGGGTTATGCCGATGCAAGCTTTGACACTAATCCGAATGACTCTAAGTCTCAAACCGGTATGTATTTATTCTAAACGGGGGAGCGGTAAGCTGGTGCGGTTTCAAGCAAAGAGTGGTAGATGATTCCACATGCGAAGCGGAGTATATCGCTGCCTCGGAGGCGGCGAAGGAAGGTGTCTATATGAAGGAGTTCATGACAGATCTTGGAGTAGTGCCCAGTGCACTGAATCCAATGACTCTGTTCCATGGCAATACTGGCGCCATTGCTCTGCCCAAGGAACCATGGTTTCACAAGAGGACCAGACACATAAAGAGACACCTCAATTCCATCCACGGTTACATCAAGGAGGAGGAGATAAATATTTGCAAAGTGCACACAAATATGAATTTCGTAGACCCATTGACTAAACCTCTTCCACGGGCTAAACATGATCAACACTAGAATTGTATGGGTGTTATATTCATTACAATCTAAATCACATAGTGATGTGAACTAGATTATTGACTCTAGTGCAAGTGGGAGACTATTCGAAATTTGCCCTAGAGGCAATAATAAAGTGGTTATTATTATATTTCCTTGTTCATGATAATCATTTACTATCCATGCTATAATTGTATTGATTGGAAACTCAATTGCATGTGTGGATACATAGACAACACTATGTCCCTAGTATGCCTCTAGTAGACTAGCTCGTTGATCAAAGATGGTCAAGGTTTCCTAGCCATAGACATGAGATGTCATTTGATAACGGGATCACATGATTAGGAGAATGATGTGATGGACAAGACCCAAATTATGAACGTCACATATGACCGTGTCAGTTTATTGCTATAGTTTTTTGCATGCAAAGTATCTGTTCCTATGACCATGAGATCATGCAACTTGCTAACACCAGAGGAATACCTTGTGTGTATCAAACGTCACAACGTAATTGGGTGACTATAAAGATGATGTATAGGTATCTCCGAAGGTGTCTGTTGAGTGGGAATGGATCAAGACTAGGATTTGTTATTCCGTGTGATGGAGAGGTATCTCAGGGCCCACTTGGTAATACAACATCACAACAAGCCATGCAAACAATGTGACTAAAGTGTTAGACATGGGATCTTGTATTACAGAACGAGTAAAGAGACTTGCCGGTAACGAGATTGAACTAGGTATATAGATACCGACGATCGAATCTCGGGCAAGGAACATACCGAAGAACGAAGGGAACAACATACAGGATTAACTGAATCCTTGACATAGATGTTCAACCGATAAAGATCTTCGTTGAATATGTAGGAACCAATATGGGCATCCAGGTCCTGGTATTGGTTATTGATCGTAGAGGCGTCTCGGTCATGTCTACATAGTTCTCGAGCCCATAGGGTCTGCACACTTAACGTCCGATGAAGTTTCGGTAGTATTGAGTTATGAATGTTGGTGCCCGAAGGTTGTTCGGAGTCCCATATGAGATCTAGGACATCAGGAGGAGCTCCGGAATGGTCCGGAGGTAAATATTGATATATGGTAAAGTGGTGTTTGAACTCTGGAAAAGTTTCGAGCATTTCCGGCAATGTACCGGGAGTGACGAATGGGTTCCAGGGGTCCACCAAGTGGGGCCACCACACCCCAAGAGGGCCACATGGGCCTTAGGGTGGCGCACCGGCCCCTGGTGGGCTGGGCGGCCAGCCCAAGTGGGCCTATGTGGCTGGACTTGTGGGAAAAGGAAAGCCCAAGTGGGGAAGGGAAGGAGTCCTACTTGGAGTAGGATTGGAGGTGGACTCCTCCACTTCCACCTCCTTTCAGCCGACTCCTATGAGGAGCCCTAGGTTGTTCAGCCCCTCCCCTCCCTCCTATATATACTAGAGGGGAGAGAAGGCAGCCGTACTAGAAACCCAAGCCACAAGGCAGCCCTCCCAGAATACCGCCGCTGCTGCGCCGTCGCGCTGCCGGAGAACTCATCTACCTCTCCGCTCCCTCTTGCTTGATCAAGAAGGCGGAGATCGTCATCGAGCTGTACGTTTGCTGAGCGTGGAGGTGTCGTCCGTTTGGTGCTAGATCATGATTGGATTGCAGGACGGCTAGCGATTTGGATCGTGAAGACGTTCGACTACATCAACCGCGTTTCTTAATGCTTCCCGCTTAGCGATCTACAAGGACATGTAAATCCGCTCTCCCTCTCGTAGATGCTCATCACCATGGATAGATCTTGCGTGTGCGTAGGAAATTTTTTATTTCCCGTGCAACATTCCCCCACAAGTTTTGGGTAAGACACCAATATGCGGAGAATAAGGAGTGGTAATACCCTAATCTTAGGGTTTCCCAAGGCACCCCAAGGTAATATTCAAGGAAGACTCAAGCGTCTAAGCTTGGGGATGCCTCAGATGGCATCCCCTCTTTTGTTGTCGAGGGATGACCCTCGGGTACCCCAAAGACGGCGAGTCGGACGGGGTACACACCCGCCCGGGCCGGCTGATCCGACCCAGACCCATGTCCTGCTACTCCGACCAGCCAGCTGCGCTCGCCAGCCGGGAGCCCGGAGCCAACTACGATGTCCCATCGGACCCACGCGGACCAGACGGCCGTATCCAATGGCGGTGCACTATTGGCAAGCAGTAGCGCACCGTACGCGCATCATGCAGTGCTATCTACAGTGTAACCTACCCCCTGGACACTGATTTATAAAGTGCACCAGGGGACAGATATAGCTTAGGCCACAAGATACATATGGCTTGACATGTAAGCTACCCATGGTAGCTTACACCTCAAGCTACTGGGGATGTAAGCTACCCACTGTAGCTTACATCCCAAGCAACCCACTCATGCCTATATAAAGGCCTCATGGCCACCACATATGGGGGTTCCACTCTCACATACTCACACATACACACACATGAGGCAAGAAGCCTCATGGCTCTCCTCTCCCATGCAACTCCAGGAGCAACCATGTACCAGATATTCCACAGATATACAGATGCAGGAGTAAGGGTATTATCACTCCGGAGAGCCCCGAACCTGGGTAAACCACTGCATGCTATTTGCATACTCGTCCCGGATCATCCACGACAGCCTTGCTCTCACCTCGACAAGCCACCCCATGGCATCTGCCGTCTTGCGCAACCCCCCATGAGAAAACGACGACAGTTGGCGCCCACCGTGGGGCTAGCTGCTGCTGGAACCGCGGTCTGGGCGGGACCCTCTTCGTCATCATCACCACGGCGATGCCGCGGTCTCTTCGGTGGCGCTCGGGGGTCCGACGCCAACACGCCCCCGGACACTCACCGCGATGCCAGCACCGACCTCATCATCGGCCTCGGCATCGCCCGCCTCCACCGCCGACTCCATCTTCATCAACCCTGCGCACGCCGCCTTTCGCTGCTGCTCTCGGCCGTCGCACTCGCACCGGTGCCATCCGCCTCCCGACGGTCGCAACGGCCCCGACTCGCACCGTCTGCCTGGCCATCCTCGCGGCGGCCGGTCGCGCGCGGTTCCACTCTGTCTTACCGCGCCCCTGCGGGCGCGCCTCCGCCCGCATCCGGTCCTCCTCTGCCGTGCCTCATCCCTCCTGCCATCTTAGCCTCGGGCGCTCGTGACCACCCGAGGTGGGGTACCTCGCCACTCCGACCGTCTGCGCGCCGGCGACCCATCAACTCCTTCACCCATGATGGCTACCCGTGCGTCGGCTTCCGCTCCTCGTTGCGTTCGCGTAAAGCGAAGGTTTTGACCCCTAGCTTCTTCCCTCTCCGTCGAGGAAACCAACCCCTCATGGCCGCTCCCATACCCAAGGCCATCCATCCGCCTCGTCGTCACGACCTGGGCCCCACGGAACCCCGCGTCGGTTTTCCCGCACGGCTCGTCGCGCGTCTGCTCGAGATGCCCCGAGCCGACCCGGCCGCCCTCATCGCCGCACCTCACTTCGGCACGCTGCCCGCCGGCTCGCCGCGGCCAAAGTCTCCTCGCACGTCCTGGCTCGCCTCGGCCAGCTGTGCCTCCTGCTGCTCCGCGGCCTGCGCCCAACCGCCGCCATAGCTGCTGCTCCATCCATCATCGCCCGCTCGTGGTTGCAACGTGGAGTTCCCAGCCTCCATCGGCCACTGCTGTATCCCGATGCCCTGCTCCCCGAGGCCGCCAACGGTCTAGTGGTGTGCCGCCCGCTGCTGCTCCGGGCCGGCTCCTGCCCCGCGCGCCTGTCCGCTGCGTTCGGCAGCCACGCCCGCGCCTCGGCCGCCCCTCAGCCTCTCGCCCGCAGTTTCGCCCACGCCTGCCCAGCCTCCGGCCGGTTGCGCCCACGTGCCTCTGGCTCCTCTCGTCCGTCCTCCTGCTAGCCGGCCCTGCCCCGCGTGCCGTCTTCCCGTGCCCCTTAGCCTCCCGTGCCTACGGCCTCCTGCCGGCTCCGCACCATGCCTCGCATAGGGCCTCACCCCGCTGCCGCCCCCGCTACGACCGGGTTGCCTCCGTCCGTGGCCGGGTCGCCCCGTGCTGCTCCGCCGCATCCCGACGCCCCGGCATCCCTACGCCGGCTCCTTGCGCCCATGCGCGACCCGCCGCCGTTCGCGCCTCCCCGGACGGCTCCCGCACCCTGACCATCGCGCGCCCGCTCTCCGCTCGAGCCGCGCCCGCGCTCCCCAGGCCGCCGGCTCCACCTCCATCCCAGACGGACACCTCCGACCGTGCCCGGCTCCGGCTCCCATGGCGCTCTGCCTACACGCCACCATGCGCGCGCCGGCTCCAGCTCCCATGGCGCTCCGCCTCCATGCTGCCATGCGTGCGCCAGCTCCGGCTCCCACGGCGCTCCGCTCCGCCCACCTGTCGGCTCGGCCTCGGCCTCGGCCAGCTCCGGCTCTCCTCCCAGCGCTCCGCTCCGCCCGCCTGCCGGCCCGGCCTCGGCTGGCTCCGGCTCTCCTCTCCTCGCCCGGCTCGCCCCAGTCGCCCGCATCCCGTGTGCCACCCCCGCGGGCTGGCTACCCATGCGGCGGTAGAAAGTGGGGCGCCGGCTGGATAGTGGGAATAGACCAAAGTCAACGGACCGGCTTAAAAAAATACGGTTGCTTCCCCATCCTCCTGCTTCGCCACACGAACGGCCAGACGCGACCCGACCTGCCCGCCTTCTAAAACACCAGGCTGGCTTGAGAGCCCATCCGACTACCCATCTGCCTCAATGCCTGATCGGCCGAGACCCCCTTCGAGCACCCGGAGGCTCGAAGGCTACATCCAGCGGGTGTGCCGGTGCACTCTGTGAGCGGGAAGCCGTGCCGGCTGTCGTCGTCAACCCACCTCATCAACGTCAAAAAAGCAATGAACCTCCTTGCCCGGAGGCTACTTCCAGCAGCGCCTCGCGCACGCCAGCCAGCGGACGCTGCGTCCATGCCTAGCAGCGCCTCGCACTCATCAGCGGGCGCACCCCGCGTCCGTGCCTGGCAGGGCTCCGTGCCCATCAACCGACGAACTCCGTGTCCGCGCCCGGCAGCGCCTCGCGCTTGACAGCCGATAGACCCCGCATCCGCGCCCATCAGTGCTCCGCGCCCATCATCCGGCGGACTCCGCGTCCGCGCCCGACACTCACGTTCGACAGCCAGCGGACCCCGCGTCCGTGCCCGGCAGGGCTCCGTGCCCATTAGCTAGCGGACTCCGCATCCGCGCCCGGTAGTGCCTCGCGCTCGACAGCCGGCGGACTTCGCATCCGTGCCCGGCAACGCCTCGCGCTCGACAGCCGACGGACTCCGCGTTCGCGCCCAGTAGCGCCTCATGCCCATCAGTCGACGGACCCCAAGTTTGCACCCGGCAGCGCCTTGTGCGCGTCACTAGGACATGTCGGCTACGAACCGCATTGGCCGACATCGACAAAACCGCCACGCTGGCACCCAAAAGCAATGTCAGATCTCCATGTGCATACCCTTGCACCGTACACACAAAACAAATAACCCCGAGCAACCCTCGGGGGCCATCTTCGCATTTATTTGGCAACTTTACTATTTGCCCCGGCGCCAGCTAGTCTCGGCCCGGGGCCGGCCGCTTGGCCCGATATGTTCAATCCCACGAGACACCTTAGTAGCGTGCATGGGACCGAAGGCCCACTCTTTGTCTCAGCTACACACCACACCGCCGCTGTCCGGCTAGCGAGAGAAAAAGCTGGAGATCACCACACGAGAAAGGCGTCTAGGGAGAAAACAGCTTGGGTGACCTGGTAGTTTCATTTATGAGTATCCTATCGGCCGAGTCTTCTCCCAGAGTCCGAGTACTATACGCTCCATTCCATGGCCCACTCTTCCTCTCAGCTACAGACCGGCTCCTGGCTTTCTGGCTAGCAAGAGCAAAAGTCAAAGAGCGGAGAGAACATGAAAAAGACTTAAGGGGGCTTGGATGAAACAGAGTCGGCACCCTTTACACAACCTTGCACTACCAAAATCAAATATTTGATGTATCTGCGCCAACTTAACCTTGTCTTTTGCACAGTTGTCTCTATGCGCCATGAGGAGCCTTCCTCACCCGGAGGCTCGGAGGCTACTCCAGGCATGGCACCGCACCCGTCAGCCGGTGGACCCTCCATCCGTGCCCGGCAGCGCCTCGCGCTCAACAGCCGGCGAACGCCGCGTCCACCTTCCGCAGGGCTCCCCGTCGATCAGCTGGTGAACCCTCCGTCCGTGCCCGGCAGCGCCTCGCGCTTGACAGCCGGCAGACCCCGTGTCCGCCTTCGGCAGGGCTCCACGCCCATCAGCAGGCGGACCATCCGTTCGCACCCATCAGCGCCTCGCGCTCGACAGCCGGTGGACCCTCCGTCCGCGCCTGGCACCGCCTCGCACTCGATAGCCGGTGGACCCCGCGTCCGCCTTCGGCAGGGCTCCACGCCCACCAGCCGGCAGACGCTTTGTCCGCGCCTGGCAGCACCTCACGCTCGACAGCCGACAGACCCCACGTCTGCCTTCGGCAGGGCTCCATGCCCACCAGTCGCCGGACCCTCCGTCCGGGCCCGACAACGCCTCGCGCTCGACAGCCGGCGGACCCCCTGTCCGCCTTTGGCAAGGCTCCACGCCCACCAACCGACGGACCCTCCGTGCATGCCCGACAGCGCCTTGCGCTCAATAGTTGGCGGACCCCGCGTCCACCTTCGGCAGGGCTCCATGCCCACCAGTCGGCGGACCCTCAGTCCGCACCCGGCAGCGCCTCATGCTTGATAGCCGACGGACCCCACGTCCGCCTTCGGCAGGGCTCCACGCCCACCAGCCGACGGATCCTCCGTCCGCGCCCGGCAGCGCCTCGTGCTCGACAGCCAACAAACCCCGCATCCGCCTTTGGCAGGGCTCCACGCCCATCAGCTGGCGGACCCTCTATCCGTGCCCGGTAGCGCCTCGCGCTCGACAGCCGGCAGACCCCGCGTCCGCCTTCGGCAGGGCTCCACGCCCATCAGCCGGTGGACCCTCTGTCCGTACCCAGCACCGCCTCGTGCTCGATAGCCAGTGGACCCCACGTCTGCCTTCGGCAGGGCTCCACGCCCACCAGCCGACGGACCCTCCGTCTGCGCCCGACAGCGTCTCGCACTCGACAACCGACGGACCCCGCGTCCGCCTTAGGCAGGGCTCCACGCCCACGAGCCGGCGAACCCTCCGTCCGCGCCCGTGTCGGGACCCCGATCCTAAGCCATAAGAATCCAGCCTATAACACCTCACATCATTTTGTGGTCTCACGCACGGTTATGTCCACTGCTGCCACCTTACCTGGGCTGGGACCATTTGCGTCTTTTGACTCACGTATGTGAATGTGTCGCTAGCATTCAAATGTCAAAGAACTCGGGCCGACATGACTAGTTGTAGAACCCAAGTGGCACATCCGGACAGGGACATGCATACGTAACCCAACAATGCAGGTGTCGATCTCTAGCGTGTGTAGACGAGTCATAGCAAGCTACAAGGACTCCATTACGCCGTGGGACACAAATGTCATCACTGCATGTAGACGAGTCGTAGCAGGCTACAGGGACTCCATTACACTGCGAGACATTTCCCCAAAGGGACAGACAAAGCAGCAAACAAGGATACACGCCAGTCAATCAATGTGTCCGGAGCAGTAGCAAGCTACCAAGGCTCGGTGGAAGCACAAAGAGGCATTTTCCCGTAAGGAGTACTACTAAAGTCACACAACTAGGTGTCAAATCCCATACATACCGTTGCACATCACACGTACGCACGACATGCCCGATATGCATAGATACAACTATGGAATCATAACATAACCATACAACATTACAACATTTATTTCGAAGGCTCGGAAGAGCCAACACAATAAGATGCTACAAGCAGGGGTCACAAGACCCAGCATTCAGAGCATTCAAACAAACAAGCGGAAGCTAAACATGTCTGAGTATAGACATCTACAAAAGTTGCTAAAGGAGCCTGAAAAGCTACAACGACCCTTCCAAAGGAACTAGACCTCTGTCTGGGATTCCCAAGCTAATCTGATCAACATCAAACTTGACGTTGTAAATATCACTAATGGGACTTACGTCTCCTCTGCAAAAACATAAATTAGGAAAACATGAGTACAAGGGTACTCAACAAGACTTACATCAGAACTAACTACATATGCATCAGTATCAATGAGGGGGTTGTGGAGTTTATTGCAGCAAGCCAGCTTTGACTCTTGGCTAACCTGTACTACGACTACAAGTAGTATCTTTGAGGTGGGATAGCGCACACGAGTCCACATATTCACCAAATCAATACACCACTATGGATCCACTTCCGTCTCCCTACGAGAAGTCCATCCATTGCACTCACGCTTATCTTGCGTATTTTAGAGTATCCACTTCAAATTGTCTATGAACCACATACGTTGTCCAAGTAGTCCATATCCGAGGACGCGGCTATTTGAATAGATTCATAACCATGTAGGGGTGTACTTCTTCACACATGCTCCCGCCACTTATCGCCATGTGCACATAAAAGGCACCTCGGCAAACTTCAAGCGGAAGCCTAGTGAGGGAGTCGGCCATGACCGTCAATCACACAAGATCCTAGTCCAGGTTTATTGCCAATTTGAGACTGAACCCACACGAAACTCAGTTCTTAAGGATGGTCCCAATGAGACAACCCGCCATGTACTCCTACATGGCCTCTCATTGCTACCTTTACCAAATTGTTCTCACACACTTAGCTCTCACATAGTAGGACATGAACACTACCATTCTGATCCATCGCTCAGATGGATCAGACCCGACACGACATGACTCTAAGTATAGCAGGCACAGTAAGTAAGGAAGCATAGATGAGTAAGCACAACAATGCTCAAGCAGTTGCTAGTCATGCTAAGTGGTTTCGACTATTTACTGTGGCAAAGACAGGTCATGCAAAGGAATGGGTTCAACTACCGAGAACATGTAATAGTTGAATCGTGATTGTCCTAATGCAATAAAAGAGAGTAGGAGCAAGAGAGTGGGTTCATATCAGTATGCTCAAGGGGGTTTGCTTGCCTAATAGTCCTGAATATATAACTTCTCTTCATTAGTGTCAACGATCACATCGTCAGAACCATTGTCTACCGTGAAGGAAGAAACACCGGCAAACATGAAGGAGGAACACATTCAATGAGATGCAACAAACATGATGTATGATATGACAAGTTAAGGTATAGAATTGACCTAGTGAAATAGGTAGTCATATTAAGTGAAGTGGTAAATTCCAACTTCAACACTATTTATTATTTTACCCTAATCTTGAAAAGTCCTACCTGGGGATGTTGACTTGCTCAAACATGCATTAATATGGCATAAGAAGATTCACTGGATTTTTCTGATCATTTTTAATATATAAATTATTTTCATTTGAGCTAATATTGAATTTCTATGATTTTTGCAAGTTTTAAACATTTTCTAGAATTTCTTGAATTGATTTTTATTACACAAAATATTAACTGCATCAGCATTACGTCAGGCTGACGTTAGCGGGTCAACCGTGTCGGGCCCAGGTCAAACCTGATCGATGGGTTCCACTGGTCAGTTACCCAGGGGTTAATCCCATGCTGACCGGGGTTTGACCCGCTCCTGGACCCCACTGTTAGTGGTTAGGGGGGTCATTAGTGGTTAATTAAGACCTAATGGGCAGCCAGGTTAGTGCTTGCCGGAGCTTCGCCGGCGGAGACCAAAACCACGGCGGTCGGGCGTCGGAGTTGGCTACAGGGCTCGGTTCGACGCGCGGGTAGCAGCAGGGGTAGCCCTTGGTCGCGCCGATCCATTTGGGACACCAGAGGGGTCGTAGGGTCGCTGGAGCAGTGGCCGGCGACGAGTTGTGTGGCGGCGGTGGCTCGGCCATGAGCGGGAGCTAGCTAGGGGGGCGCTTGGGCAATAGGAGAAGAGGGGGAATGGAGAGGAGCTCACTGGGAGGCGGTCGAGCTGCTCAGCGGGCTCGAGGAAGGGCGGAGCACGGCGAATCGACGGTGAAGCTCCAGCGATCGAGGCGGGATGATGAGCTCAATGGCGATGATGGAAGGCACCTCTGCTTGATTTCTATGGCGGGATGGACCAGGGCGTTGCGGCGGACCTTGAGGTTAGCTTGGGGAGACGAGGCAACGGTGGTGGGCGCGGCTACGGCAAGCGACGGCGACGACCTCCACTCGGGTGGCTGCAGGGAAGAGAGCCAGAGAAGAGGGAAACTGAGCGAGGGAGAGAGACGTGCACGGGAGGCCCTCACGCGCGTCCATATCGGCCTCCAAGCGGTCGGCGGCAAGCAGGAGCTCGCATGGGCGTGTACCACCGCGCCTCGGCCATGCGCTCGTCCTCGTGGCGTGAGGAAGACGACAGGGGAGCAACGGTGTGGGCTGGGCTGTAGCTGGGCCGACTCCAGGTAAGTCTAGGTGGGGTTTTCTATTTATTTGCTATATCTTTTCTAATTTCTGCTATTTCTTTTGTTTTTGTTTGGGAAAAAATCATATAGCCAAAATCCCTGAAACAATTTATGGGATATAAATAGAATATTACAAAGTCCCACAAAAAGTTTCAGCATTTTTGAAACAACTAAAATATTTATAGTGCTTTATTAGTCATTTTCAGAAACTTTGATGATTTATTGAATTTCCCAAAATAGTTGTGAAAATATGCTTCACCCCTGGTATGTTGTTGCCAACATTTATCACACATGGTGAACATTTTTAAAAGGCATTTTGAAATCATTGGAAAAAACACAATTATTGGAACTGGTTTATTTTTTTTGAAGTGCTAGGATTTGTCATCCCCATTTCAAATTCATTTGAAGTTAAACATGATGCAATGAATGCTCAATGATGCAACTAATACAAGCAATTTCTAGGGCTATGACAACTCACCCCCACTAAACAAGAACCTCGTCCCGAGATTCAGGCGTAGGGTAAGAGGACAGAGGAATACAAACTATCACAATCTCCACGATCCAATTGCTCTTCTCGAAGATGTAAATTCATTGCATCATGTTGATGTTAACACCTTTGCTTTGGAAGATTCACCCAACACAACGACAAGGAATGAAAAGCTCTAAAAGAATCGATCTTCTCGAAGATCAAGCAACTCATGATTAACTCGTGGAATGAGATGTGATAACATCTGTTGAGATGAGACACACAACACACATGGAGAGCGATGTAATGAAACAAATAACGGAGGTCCAATTGGTAGGCAACAATTCCACGCTTAGAACAGATGGTTACAGGGTTTCAAGGTAGCATGGAGTTAGTTGCCGTACATACCATAAGGGGCACCTTAGGGAAGGTGACTCATAGGATTATCCCTTAAGTGGCAAGAATAATTACTTTTGATACAAGGATGATTGAAACTCTTCATACCAGCATAAGGAAATTCACAGTGATCATTGAAAGAAATTCAAAGAATGGCATACTCAGATCGGAGGGAAACTAGAGTTATAAAACAACTCGGCAACGGTAGGCACATTCCAATTAATACCGAGAGTATAACCCAGTGTCTAAGCGTGCTCTCAAGAACTTGAGATTTTACATATTCATCAGAGTTTTTTCGATATTCGTGCCAAGGATCCTAGCAACACATCATACTACCATGATGAATAACAATGGAGGATGCAGATGCAAAGGAAGACATCACTTTCTCAGATTTCACCTTAGCTATGGCAAGGAAACGAAATCTGGATGATCGACCGAGAGACATTTAGCACTCCACTTCTAATGTTCTCTTTGATGTACTAGCATAACCCCAATTATGTGTCAGGTGTTATGACTAGAACATCAAGTAAAGGTCGGACTTTGGGGATTCCAAGGGTCCATGAGGAACAACATATTGGATAAGTCATACAAAATCCTCATGGGGAATGGTTAAGTTGATGATACAAGATATTATAACAACAGGTCTTCCAGCTAGGTGCGTTAGCCACATCATCACTTTACCGGATTACGAAGAGACCAAAATTATAATTCTTGGGAAATGTGCCAACCATCATATCTGCCCGAGATCCAGATATGGTTGGTGTTCGGATATTCCAAATTCAGCATGTCTGAAAGTGAAAGGTTGCAACACAAATCGAAGAGATGATGTTGTGAGATTCTCGGGAAATGAACTGCGGAAGCCAACTCCAATACAAGAGCTAGATTGCAAGACACATGTGAACACGATGTCCAAGACAAGCATGACTACATGGTCTTACAACAAAACACTACCGAGTTCAGGTTAGGAACCATCATTGAAAGATAGCGAAATCCTTGCATAATTCATAATCTTAAGAAGAACTTCTTTTCCTTGATCAACTCAATCAGTGGCCTAGGTGCTAGGGAATGCATATGGGTTGTAGGTTGCAAGACTATCAAACCATAGCATACTTCGCACATGCAGATTGACTTGAGATGATTCCGGAGGAAGCAAAATAACTTTTCTCTAGGTCACGGTGGCAACTTGCACTAAATGCACGTGAACCAAGAGTAAGTCACTTCTTACACCAAACATATACTTCATGTACGGAACACGAAGATATTGCCTACAAAAGTTTCCAACACTAGCTTCATGTTCATCATGAGTCATGGAAGAGATGAAAATGTTGTCGATGGGCTTAACAACAATTCATCGAGATATCCATATAGATGGAATTCCACAACTATGGAAACGAGGTGATAGCATTGGTCAGACCAAAAGATATAACAGTGTATGCTCGAGGATAGCCCACACTCAAATAGGAAGATCTTTGGTTCTGATTTTGATTTGACGATAGCCCACACTCAAATCAATGGTTGGACAAGATGATAGGTGCATCAATTGGTCACAAGGATCAATCGATGAAGATATCATGTTTCTTCTACACACACAAGCACAAAAACACAAGATATCCCTTTAACATTAGCTAAGTTAGATCAAGATTCTATCTTCGAACTCTCCAAGTTGTTGTTTAGCTTAACCAACTAGTTCAGGGGTATCCAACACAGATTCTTGGAGAAGGGATGGTTTATAGAAAATCCATCTTGATCACGAACTCAACATATCGGTCAAGGAACACCTGGGTAATACTTCCGAGAAGATATTCAGAAAATCACGATCCACCGATATGTTGTCAAGCTCAAGAACAATCTTGCTTTTCAAGGCAAGGCAATACGATCAACAGAGCGAAGGATTGACACAATCCTAACTCATTGACCGAAAAGTGCACCATGGAAAATGGAGTAGGTAGAACGATCAATCTTAGTATGACAATTCAATGACCATCACACCAAGAGTGATATTATTGTCCATTAACTACCAAGCAACAAAGTTTCTAGGAGTATTGATTACGCACATCACGATTCACTTGTCGGTGTTCTGGTTACAAACAACAGAGAGATTGGGGAATGAACGATGATGGCGAGGAGTATCACTACATCAAGATTTCATAAGAGGGAGTGTAGTTCTCGTGATAACCTTGACATGAAGAGGGTAATACCTCAAGGTAGAACAAAGCAAAAGCTGGAGTGGCATTTTGATCTGCGGAATACAACTGCTTTGACCCAATCCAAGAAATGGATGAAGTACGGGAGTTTGCTTCTCCTAGTCATTCTGAAATAGAATGGCTTGACAGATCACAAGAATAGACTACACCGATAGCATAATGCATGAAATACTCTTGACTATCCATTGATAGATAAAGGTCAGAATATAATTGAAGAAGGACAACTCAAGAGCACAAATTTTTTCCTGAGTTGTAGATGCATAGGTTAACATGTCGAATGAGTTCAACACAATTCTTCCGGATAACCTATGCAGAAGAGTAGGATTGGCAGAGTCACAACTATGGAATGGAAAACTCACCACGAGCACTCATATTGTGATCTTTCGTCCACAAAGAAGTTCTGCCATAACTGGTTCATGGTATTCGAAGAATGATACACCATGAACCTTGAATGCTATAATAAGGTTACTAACCATCCTAAAGGACCGAGCAAATACTATCAACGCGAGTGAGGAGAATGATTCTTGGGTTCGAGAAACCAAATATAGAGTACCTATTGACTAGGTAGCATCACAACATGCTTTCGATAACGATGGCCAGAATTATCACATTAGGAACAGAAGACACCACTAAACTGTTGGGTGATTCTCTGAAACAACATGGTTTCCTAACACTTCAACAAACACGTCGAGGTAATATAGTACCTTAACTCAACAATTAGTGTGCTTTTTCTAGCCCAAAAGACATTGACTCAAGATGAAAGAGTTTTGCAATTGCATCAGGTAGTTTAGAAACCTTGGATAACTTGGACAACATAATGGCTATGCGGCCATAAATATGAGGCAACCTACAAGACAACTGACAATAAGATATTGAATTCTTATGGAGACACTGATCCAGGAAGACAACAACTTTCCTATAAGTCTCCAACATAGTAACTCGTCATCCTGATAGATAGATGAGAAGCCTAGTTCTTAAACCCCATAGAAAAGAAGAGGGTGACTCAAAATTAGAATGACACGAGGAAAGGAGTAAAAAGAGCCTTACGTTCCCTTCCAGAATCAATTCCCTTATATAACTAAAGCAGTTCTAGACTCAACATCGACCAATTTGGCTTGGTAACCCTACAAGCAGTCAAGCTCTGATACCAAAGCTGTCGAGACCCCGATCCTAAGTCATAAGAATCCAGCATGTAACACATCACATCACTTTGCGACTCAAACACGGTTATCACCACGGCTGCCACCTTACCTGGGCCAGGTCCATTTGCGTCTTTTGATTCACGTATGTGAATGTGTCGCTAGCATTCAAATGTCAAAGAACCCGGGCCGACATGACTAGTTGTAGAACCCAAGTGGCACATCCACACAGGGACATGCATACGCAACCCAGTAATGCAGGTGTCGATCTCTAGCATGTGTAGACAAGTCATAGCAAGCTACAAGGACTCCATTACGCCATGGGACATAAATGTCATCACTGCATGTAGACGAGTCGTAGCAGGCTACAGGGACTCCATTACACCGCGAGACATTTCCCCGAAGGGACAGACATAGCAACAAAGAAGGATACACGTCGGTCAATCAATGTGTCTGGAGCAGTAGCAAGCTAAGAAGGCTCGGTGGAAGCACAAAGAGGCATTTCCCCATAAGGAGTACTACTAAAGGCACACAACTAGGTGTAAAATCCCATACATACCGTTGCACGTCACACGTACGCACGACATGCCCGATATGCATAGATACAACTATGGCATCACAACATAACCATACAACATTACAACATTTATTTAGAAGGCTCGGAAGAGCCAACACAATAAGAGGTTACAAGTAGGGGTCACAAGACCCAACATTCAGAGCATTCAAACAAACAAACGGAAGTTAAACATGTCTGAGTACAGACATCTACAAACGTGGCTAAAGGAGCCCGAAAAGCTACAATGACCCTACCAAAGGAACCATACCTCTGTCTGGGATTCCAAGCTAATCCGGTCAACATCGAACTTCACGTTGTAAATATCACTAATGAGACTGACGTCTCCTCTGCAAAAACATAAATTAGGCAAACGTGCGTACAAGGGTATTCAGCAAGACTTACATCAGAACTAACTACATATGCATCAGGATAAATGGAGGGGGTTGTGGAGTTTATTGCAGCAAGCCAGCTTTGACTCTTGGCTAACCTATACTACGACTACAAGTAGTATCTTTGAGGTGGGATAGCGCACATGAGTCCACATATTCACCAAATCAATACACCACTATGGATCCACTTCTGTCTCCCTACGAGAAGGCCATCCATAGCACTCACGCTTATCTTGTGTATTTTAGAGAATCCACTTCAAATTGTCTATGAACCACATAAGTTCTCCA
Organism: Hordeum marinum; assembly: GCA_022496015.1. Classification (NCBI taxonomy): domain Eukaryota; kingdom Viridiplantae; phylum Streptophyta; class Magnoliopsida; order Poales; family Poaceae; genus Hordeum; species Hordeum marinum. Next base: position 363,685,475 of record CM039673.1, on the reverse strand, counting down.
AGTAGTCCATATCCGAGGACGCGGCTATTCGAACTGATTCATAACCATGTAGGGGTGTACTTCTTCACACATGCTCCCACCACTTATCGCCATGTGTACATAAAAGGCACCTCGGCAACCTTCAAGCGGAAGCCCAGCAAGGGAGTCGGCCATGACCGTCAATCGCACAATACCCTAGTCCACTTTTATCGCCTATTTGAGACTGAACCCGCACGGAAGTCCGGCCGAAGTTTCCGCTACGGCCTCAAACGATGTGCGCAGGGTTCCCAAGCCCACTGTTCGGGTGCCACTTGGTACACCGTGCCACTATGCTTATACCGCATCACTGTCCACCCCGTCGTGCAGCGCTATGCATGAGCGCCAACACTTTTCCTACAAACACCAGAAACTTGTTGCAACACCTGGACAGAGATCTAGGCGATTAATAAGTCGAGCGGGGTCATATTTCAGGGCCCAACGTGTGGTAGTAACTGTCTTGGATCACAAACATAGAACTTAGTTCTTAAGGATGGTGAGACAACCCGCCATGTACTCCTACATGGCCTCTCATCGCTACCTTTACCAAATCATGTTCACACACTTAGCTCTCACATAGTAGGACATGAACATTGCCATTCCGATCCATCACCCAAATGGATCAGACCCGACATGCCACGACTCTAAGCATAGCAGGCACAGTAAGTAAGCAAGCATGGATGAGTAAGCACAACAAGGCTCAAGCAGTTGCTACTCATGCTAAGTGGTTTCAACTATTTACTGTGGCAAAGATAGGTCATGCAAAGGAATGGGTTCAACTACCGAGAACATGTAACAATTGAATCGTGATTGTTCTAATGCAATAAAAGAGAGCAGGAGCAAGAGAGTGGGTTCATATCAGTATGCTAAAGGGGGTTTGCTTGCTTGACAGTCCTGAAGATATTACTTCTCTTCATTAGTGCCAACGATCACATCGTCAGAACCATCGTCTACTGAGAAGGAAGAAACACCAGCAAACAGGAAGGAGGAACACATTCAATGTGATGCAACAAACATGATGTATGATATGACAAGTTAAGACATATAATTGACCTAGCGAAATAGGTAGTCATTTTAAGTGAAGTGGAATTCAATTATATGCTAAATTCCAACTTCAACACTATTTATTATTTTGCCCTAATCATGAAATGTCCTAATTGGGGATGTTAACTTTCTCAAACATGCATGAACATGGCATAAACCGATTCATTGGATTTTTCTGGTCATTTTTCATATATAAATTATTTTCATCTGAGCTACGGTTGAATTTCTATGATTTTTGGAAGTTTTAAACATTTTCTGGAATTTCCTACATTGTTTTTTATTATAGAAAATATTAACTGCATTAGCATTATGTCACACTGACGTCAGTGGGTCAACCGTGCCGGGTCCAGGTCAAACCTGACCGGTGGGGTCCATTGGTCAGTGACCTAGGGGTTAATCACGTGCTGACCGGGGTTTGACCCGCTCCCGGAGCCCGCTGTCAGTGGTTAGGGGGGTCATTAGCGGTTAATTAAGCCCTAATGGCCGGCCAGGTCAGCGCTTGCCAGAGCTTCGCCGGCGGCGACCAAAACCACGTCGGTCGAGCGCCGGAGTTGGCTACGGGGCTCGGTTCGACATGCGGGTAGCACCAGGGGGTAGTCCTTGGTCGCGTCGATCCATTTGGGACACCTGAGGGGTCGTGGGGTCACTGGAACAGTGGCCAGCGATGAGCTGTGCGGCGGTGGCATCTCGACCATGAGTGGGAGCTATCTAGGGGGGGCGCTTGGGAAACGAGAGAAGAGGGGGGATGGAGAGGAGCTCACTGGGAGGCGGTCGAGCTGGTTAGCGGGCTCGGGGACGGGCGGAGCGCGGCAAATTGACGGTGAAGCTCCGCTGACCGAGGCAGGGCTGATGAGCTCGATGGCGACGATGGAAGGCGCCTCTGCTTGATTTCTACGGCAGGATGGACCAGGGCGTCGTGGATGACCACGAGGTTAGCTTGGGGAGGCAAGGCAGCGGCGGTGGGCGCGGCTACTGCGAGCGACGGCAACGAGCTCCGCTCGGGTGGCTGCGAGGAAGAGAGCCAGAGAAGAGGGAAAGAGAGCGAGGGAGAGATACGTGTACGGGAGGCCCTCGCGGCGTCCTTATCGGCCTCCAATCGGTCGGCGGTAAGCAGGAGGTGGCATGGGCATGCGCCGGCGCGCCTCGACCACGCGCTCGTCCTCCTGTCGCGAGGAAGACGACAGGGGAGCGACGGTGTGGGCTGGGCTATAGCTGGGCCAACTCCAGGTAAGTCCAGGTGGGGTTTTCTATTTATTTGTTTTATCTTTTCTTATTTCTGCTATTTGTTTTGTTTTTTTGGGCAAAAATCATATAGCCAAAATCCCTAAAACAATTTATGGGATATAAATAGAATATTACAAAGTCCCACAAAAAGTTTCAGCATTTTTGAAACAACTAAAATATTTATAGTGCATTATTAGTCATTTTCAGAAAATTTGATGATTTATTGAATTTCCCAAAATAGTTGTGAAAATATGCTTCACCCATGGTATGTTGTTGCCAACATTTATCACACATGGTGAACATTTTTAAAAGGCATTTTGAAATCATTGGAAAAAACACAATTATTGGAACTGGTTTAATTTTTTTGAAGTGCCAGGGTTTGTCATCCCCATTTCAAATTCATTTGAAGTTAAACATGATGCAATGAATGCTCAACGATGCAACTAATACAAGCAATTTCTTGGGCTGTGACAGCCCGGCAGCGCCTCGCGCTCGACAACCGGCGGACCCCGCGTCCGTGTTCGGCAGGGCTCCACGCCCACCAGCCGGCGGACCTTCCGTCCGCGCCGGGCAGTGCCTCGCGCTTGACAGCCTGCGGACCCTGCGTCCACCTTCGGCAGGGCTCCACGCCCATCAGCCGATGAACCCTCCGTCTGTGCCTGGCAACGCCTCGCGCTCGACAGCCGATGGACCCCTCGTCCGCCCTCGGTAGGGCTCCACGCCCACTAGCCGGCGGACCCTCCGTCTGCGCCCGGCAGCGCCTCGCGCTCGACAGACGGCGGACCCACGTCTACCTTCGGTAGGGCTCCAAGCCCACCAGCCGGTACACCCTTCGTCCGCACCCGGCAGCGCCTTGCGCTCGACAGCCGGCGGACCCCGCGTCTGCCTTCGGTAGGGCTCCACACCCATCAGCTGGCAGACCCTCCGTCCGCGCCCGGCAGCGCCTCGCGCTCGATAGCCAGCGAACCCCGTGTCTGCCTGTCGCAGGACTCCATGCTCATGAGCTGGCGGACCCTCCGTGCCCGACAATGCCTCGTGCTCGACAGCCGGTGGACCCCACGTCCACCTTCGGCAGGGCTGCACGCCCACCAGCCGGCGGACCCTCCGGCAACGCCTCGCGCTCGACAGCTGGCGGACCCCGCGTCCACCCTCGGTAGGGCTCCACGCCCATCAGCCAGTGAACCCCACGTCCGCCTACGGTAGCGCCTCGTGCCCTTCAGGCGGCGGACCCCGCGTTGACGCTCAACATCTTCGACACCACCGCCTGCTTTAGCAAAAGCAAAGACCCTCCGCCTGACTCCTCGAGTCACCCGGAGGATCGGAGGCTCCACCCAGCGGGTGCGTTGGCGTGCCCCCGCTGGAAACCGCCAGCCGGTGGACTCCGCGCTCGCCCCCAGCATCGCCTTGCGCCCTTCAGCCAGCGGACTCCGCATCCGCACCGGCACCCTCGACGCCATTGTCTACTTCAGCAATAGCAAAGACCCTCCGCTCGGCTCTTTGAGTCGCCCGGAGGCTCGGAGGCTACACCCAGCGGGTGCACTGGCGTGCCCCCGCTGGAAGCAAGCCGCGTCGTCCCCAACCCACGATCGACTGTCATCGGGAACTTCTGCAATGATAACAACAACGACTATGAAAACCCTCTGCCTAACTCTGCATGTCGCCCGGAGGCTCAGAGGCTACTATCGAGGGGGTGACCCCAAGGTACCCCCAAAGACGGCGAGTCGGACGGGGTACACGCCCTCCCGGCCCGGCTGCTCCGACCCACACCCCTGGTCGGCTGCTTCGACCAGCCGGCTGCGCCCGCCAGCCGGCAGCCCGGAGCCAACTATGATGTCCCATCGGACACGCGCGTACCAAACGGTCGTATCTAGTGTCGGTGCACTACTGGCAAGCAGCAGCGCACCGTACGCGCGTCATGCAATACTATCTATAGTGTAACCTGCCCCCTGGACACTAATTTATAAAGTACACCAAGGGACAGACATAGCTTAGGCCACAAGCTACATATGGCTTGAGATGTAAGCTACCCATGGCAGCTTACACCTCAAGCTGCTTGGGATGTAAGCTACCCACTGTAGCTTACATCCCAAGCAACCCACCCATGCCTATATAAAGGCCTCATGCCCGCCACATATGGGGGGTTCCACTCTCACATACTCACACATACAAACACATGAGGCAATAAGCCTCATGGCTCTCCTCTCCCATACAGCTCCAGGAGCAACCATGTACCAGATATTCCATAGATATACAGCTATGCAGGAGTAGGGGTATTATCTCTCCGGAGAGCCCGAACCTGGGAAAACCACTGCATGCTATTCGCATACCTGTCCCCGATCATCCAGGACAGCCTTGCTCTCACCTTGATAAGCCACCCCATGGCATCTGCCATCTTGCGTGACCCCTATGAGAAAATGACGACATTCGTCTTCAACACCATCGATATATCTTACTTGGAGATATATTTTTATTCATCACATAATATGTGCTTTGCTTAGAGCGTCATTATAGTTTGTTTTTCTCTGTTAGATGTTATTTATAAACTTGTTTTTCAATAAAAAGTTCAAAGAATTGCCTTGTAGGATGCTTCAATTGCACGTTTGATGTGTGCTATGTAAAAAACATAAACTTTTGCTGTAGTGTTTGAATTTTCCAATTTTATTGGAATGTGCAAAGTTTCTGAAATTTATACACAATATTTTGATATAATTTTTTAATAATTTCCTAAAGTTTCATCATTTTGTGAGATATAAAAGTGCACTTTGTAATTTAATTTCTGCACACTCTCCCGTTTAGACAGATTGCTGACATAGTTTTGTTATCTACTTCTCCTATAGTTTTCACAACTTATATATGGTAGATATAAGTTGCGGAAATGATACTATACATTAGATAATGCTTGAAAATTATTATGCAACTTGTATTAGCAGTACATAAATAGCTGATTTATTCTTATGTGCATTAACCTATCTCACAAGTTTTTTCAAGTTTTGTGTGGATGAAGTTTTTGAGAAATTGGTGAAACCGTGATATCAGAGGAATTAACAAGACACAAAAGCTCAAGATTGAGGATTCCCAAGGCTCTCCAATTCAATATTAAAATAAGTCTCAAGCATCTAAGCTTTGGGATGCTACGCATCCCACCTGTCTTCATCAACAATTATCGGTTAGCCTATGTTGATCCTTACTTTTTATTCGTTCACATGATATGTCATGTTCTTGGAGTCTATTTTGTTTTGTTTGCTGTTTTAATAAATTAGTAGATATTAAAGTCTTTATTGAGAGAGAGAGAGAGAGTCCTCACATAGCTACTTAATTTTTTAATTACTCATTGATCTTCAATTGTATCTTTTGAGAGTAGTTTCATCTTTACTCTTGTGCTTCATTTATATCCTAAGAGTAAAGTGTGAATGAATGTAACGTCATAAATCTTAAATTACCAATGTGCTTCATGCTTAGTAGTAGTTTCACATTTGGTTTAGAAACTAAAATCTATTGAAGTTTGACAATCACAATATTGGTCATACAAGCAATTCATGAATGATTAGTATGAGGAAGAGAACTTTCACATACGAATATATTATCTTGGACATCTTTTATGATTGTGAATACTCATTAATTATTTTCAAACTTGATCAAATAGTCAAAGTTGGACAAGTAAGACAACATAATGGTTATGTTTGGGTATATATTTGCATAGAAGTTATATTGTCATGGATCCTCCAACATGTGGTGCTTGTTTAGAACCTTTTACTAGTCAAAACTTCGTACTAAGTAGAGATACTACTTGTGCATCCAAATCCTTGAGCTATGTTTCTCCCATGAGAGTCCACCATACCTACCTATATATGGTATTTCACTGCCATTCCAAGTAAATTTGCACATGCCACCTCTAAACATTCAAATAAACATCAGTCTTGTGTGCTTGTACGCTCATGGAGCGACGAGGCAACCATTATCTTCCATGTTAAGCAGGTTATTCTCAAGATGAGTGTTTATTCACTTGTCATTGCAGGAGCGAGGCTTGTTAAAAGTATGCCTAGTCCTGCATGATACAAAAATAATTAAACAAGAACTCCACATAGAAAGTTGTTTTTTGGATGGCACCCGTGGATTCAGTCAGCCATGGAATGAGTTTGAATGGTGGAGGGGGCGTAAAAGTTCAATTCTGTTTGGGAAATGCCAATAATGTGTTTAGCATGGAAGATATTGAAAACTCTGTCGTGACGTTGACAGGAAAAGTATACCACTCAAAATTACATAGTCATCTATGTTTTAAAACAATGAGTTGTGGCACCTCTACAAATCCCTGCTTGCCTCTACGAAGGGACAATATATTTACTTTTATGTTCTTTTCTTTCAAATTATTTTCTTTTCGTGTTGAGTCAACGTCTTATTCTAACCTCAATCTATTAGTTGGCAATCATCATGTGGTGGGGAAAGATCCAAACATGTATATCCAGTCAAATATATTTGATCATGATTCATTATTGTTGACAATTATCTTTATGATAAGTATGCAGGGAGGCGAAACATTAAGCCCCTATCTTTCTTTGTGTTCGATGGATGTTGTTTCTTCTAAAAATATGCTTTGAGTATTAGCAATCATATGATTCTATATGATAATTGAGTATGTGGAGCTCTTACTTAGAGTTTTCTGAAAATAAGATGCATTGAAATTGTTTGATGACTAAGAACATATGTTGTTAAGTTTCAAGAGAATGCATTGTTTGAACCGTGACATGTGAATTGAATGATACTCTATCATGATGATTTTTATGAGAAAAAGTTGTTGGTTATGATACTAGAAAAGTGACTGGAATTATCATTGATTAAACTTATATACTATGCTAGCATTCAGACTTCATAAATTATTTCTTTAATCATTTACGTACTCGAGGAAGAGTAGGCATTAAGCTTGGGGATGCTGATACATCTCCAATGTATCGATAATTTGTGAAGTATTCATGCCATATTTTCCTATGTTTACAATGATTTTATATATTTTTGATGCACGTTAAATGATTTATTTAGAATAAACCCGGACTGACTCTATTTTTAGCAGAATTACCGTGGTGTTGTTTCTTGTACAAAAAATAAAAGTTCTCGGAATTGCCTGGATTTTGTATGTTTTTCTGGAGAAAATGAGAAATAACGGAGCGAAGAACCACCCAAGGGGAGCCACCTGTGGGCCACAAGCCAACAGGGCGTGCCCTCTTAGCTTGTCGGAACCACGTGGCTCCGGTTGACGTGATTCCAACGCTGAAAAATTCTATAAATCCATAAACTCCCAAAAGTTAACCTAGAACTTCTGCTCCGCCGCCACAACTCTGTGTATCAAAGAAAACCCATCTAGAGCCTTTCCCGTGCCCTGCCGGAGGGGGAAATCATCACAGGTGGCCATCTTCATCATCCAGCGGAGGGCATGGCGAGGAGGGAGTAGTACACCCTCGGGGCCGAGGGTATGTAGCAGTACCTATGTGTTTGATCTCTCTCTCTCTCTCGTGTTCTTGAGATGGCAAGATCTTGATGTATCATGGGCTTTGTTAATATAGTTGGATCATATGGTGTCCTTCCCTTGCCATCTTGATGTGATGAATTTAATCTTTCCCTTTGAGATTTTGTTACGTAGGATTGAATATTGGATTTGAGATCACTTGATATATGTGTTACATGTGGATACTTGTGGTAACAATGAGATGTTCTATTGGTTCACTTGATATATGTTTTGGTACTAAACTTGTGGATTCCCGTGGTGACAATGGGGTAATCTATGCATATGGGTTGATACATGTTCTTGTCTTACTTTCTCCTATAGAAATCTTATGGTACTCTTTGGAGTGATTATTTTTTGCACATTGAGGGATGATCATATGATTCTATTATGTTAGTATTGTTGAGAGATTGCACTAGTGAAAGTATGAACCCTAGGCCATATTTCGAAGCATTTATACAACATTTTTCTCATTGTTTGCTAATTGCTACCTTCCTGTTTTTATAGTTTCAGATTACAAAAAGTTAATCTACCATCCATATTGCACTTGTATTACCATCTGTTTGCCAAACTAGTGCACCTATACAATTCACAATTGTATTGGGTGTGTTTGGGACACAAGAGATTTCTTGTATTTGATTGCAGGGTTGTTACAATCTTCATCCTACATCCCCCACAGATTGATAAACCTTAGGTCATCCACTTGAGGGAAATTTGTTGTTGTCCTACAAAACTGTGCACTTGGACGCCCTACAACGTCTATAAGAATAAAGTTGCGTAGTAGACATCATACCACGCCATCATCCCTGCTGTGTCGGCCAGCGCAAGGACCTGTTCCATTGCCGGAACGGTCGGCCCGGTCACGTTGGGGGAGCGGCCCAGCTTTGCCCACTCGTCCTGGAGATGGGTTATGGACTCGCCAGCTTTGCTGAAGCCGTTGCCAGACGACCTCAACATATCATGTCCGTCCGGCATGGGGCCTGGCCGTGCCGGCGAAGCGATGAGGTCCCAGGCATCATCGCCCATAGCCCTTGGCTCAGGTGGGCATGGCGGCTCCATCGTCGGTCCGGCTTGCCCACTCCCCTCCACCACTGGCTCCAAGACCTGTGTCGCGGTCGCCTCTGCCGCCTCCATGCCCGAAAACTGGACCGGCTCTTGTCGCTGCTTTGAACACTTCTCCCGACTCGTTGAAGCCACGGGAGGGCTCGTCCCAGGGGCCGGCTGATGTCTACTACGCAAATTTATTCTTGTAGACTTTGTTGGGCCTCCAAGCACAGAGTTTTGTAGGACAGTAGCAATTTTCCCTCAAGTGGCTGACCAAAGGTTTATCAATCTGTGGGAGGTGTAGGATGAAGATGGTCTCTCTCAAACAACCATGCAACCAAATAACAAAGAGTCTCTTGTGTCCCCAACACACCCAATACAATGGTAAATTGTATAGGTGCACTAGTTCGGCGAAGAGATGGTGATACCAGTGTAATATGGATGGTAGATATAGGTTTTTGAGGTAGCAAGTAACAAAAGTGAGAAAAAACGGTATTGCAATGCTTAGAAACAAGGCCTAGGGTTCATACTTTCACTAGTGCACGTTCTCGCAACAATACTGACATAGTTGAATCATATGTAAATCCCTTACGTGTGACAAAGAGTTCACTCCAAAGTCACAAATAGCAGAGAACAAACGAAGAAATTATTGTAGTGTACGAAACCACCTCAAAGTTATGTTTTCTGATCAATCGTATGACCTATCCTTGTAAGTGTCACGAACAGCCCTAGAGTTTGTACTAAAATAACAGCTTAAGATACACATCAACCAAAACCCTAATGTCACATAGGTAATCCAATGTCACCAGTAGTGCCCATGGGCTTGATTATACGATATGCATCACACAATTTCAAATTCATCAGGTTCAATCCAACACGAAGAACTTCAAAGAGTTCCCCAAAGTTTATACCGGAGAGTCAAGACGAAAATGTGTGCCCACCCCTATGCATAGATTCCCAAGGTCACGGAACCCGCAAGTTGATCACCAAAACATACATCAAGTGGATCAATAGAACATCGCATTGTCACCACGGATATCCCATCGCAAGACATACATCAAGTGTTCCCAAATCCTTTAAAGACTCAATCAAATAAGAAAACTTCAAAGGGAAAACTCAATTCATCACAAGAAGATAGGGAGGGAAAACTCCATATGATTCATGTATATTAATAAAGCTTTTGATACATCAAGATCATGCCATCTCAAGAACACGAGAGAGAGAGATCAAACACATAGCTACTGGTACATACCCTCAGCCCTGAGGGTGATCTACTCCCTCCTCGTCCTGGAGACCGCCAGGATGATGCAGATGGCCTCCGGTGATTGTTTCCCCCTCCAACAGGGTGCTAGAATGGGCTCCCAATTGGTTTTTCGTGGCTATAGAGGCTTGCGGTGGCGGAACTACTGATCTAGGTTTGTTTCTAGGGGTTGCTGGATTTATAGGAGTACTTGGCGTTGGAATCACGTCAAGGGGACTCTCAAGGGGCCCACAAGCCAGGGGGAACGCCCTGGTGGCTTGTGGCTGCCTCGGGACTCCTCTTCGGTATCTTTTTGCTCCAGTATTTTTTATATTTTCCAAAATATTCTCTGCAAATTTTCCATTCCGAGAACTTTTATTTCTGCACAAAAAACGACACCATGGTAGTTCTGCTGAAAACAATGCTAGTCCAAGTTAGTTCTAATAAAATCATACCAAAATCATGTAGAATTATTGTAAACATGGCATGGACACTTCATAAATTATAGATACTTTGGAGAAGTATCACTGGCAATGTCGTGGCATTTCCCACGCTCATAGCTGCGGCATCCTTCTTGGCAGCCATCGTTGCCTTATCTGCCCGTAGTTTGGCGGCACGCTCCTTCTCCAGCCAGACGGGCGCGGCGTGTTCCGCAACCAGCCTCATGGCCACCTCATCAACCGGGCCTGACAGGGCCGTCGACAGGATGCTCAATGGTGGCACTACCAGGAAAAATAAGAAATATAGATAGATTCAAACGTGAACTGGAAACACCAGAGAAATAAGAAGAGTTCATAGCCAGGACAACTTACCCCGATATGATGGGAGGCTGGCACCTACCATGCCTCGGCAGGCTCTGGACGGCGGGAGGCTGGCGCCTACCGTGCCTTCTTGGGGGTAGGAACGGTCAAATGCTCCTTAGGCAGTCGCTTCTCCCGCCGCCGCCTGAAAGCACATATGCTCCCTTGGTTGTTTTGATAATTCATGACAACATACATTGTCTCTTCGACTAATATCTCTACATAGTTCATTTTAGGTTTAGTCCAGAAAGAGGATTGGCTAAGGATGGTGAGGAGAATTCCCACGAAGAAGAAGGAAAGGAATTGGATTGTCCAAGCTCCAAGCTTCAAGCTACAAGACTCTACATTTTACATTTTGTGCGAAATCACGTTTGAGTCCATAGGAAAGCCAATACTACTAAAAGGGAATGAGGAATTATGATGATATTGTTGCTCAAGTTCTTAGAGATTAGCCACCAAAAATACTCACCCATTCCCCCACAAAAATTCTCTGTCCAAAGCCTAAAGTCAAAAATTGGTGCCACCAACAAATCTCATTTGACCCTACCTAGTTTTGACTTAGACAGAACCCATGTAAAACCCTAGCTTCTCGGTGACATCAACTTTCACTTTTGATGAAATCGAAAATAGTGACCAACCTTCTGTTGTCCCATTTCTAAAAATTGGAATTTCCGAGTTTTAGGAATCGATGACACCAAGTTTTGGAAACTTTCTAGGTTAGCCATTTTGGTCCGAACGAGAATTATATATCGGTCTCACCGAAACGCCAAAAGTTGCCACATTTTGCACTAGGTGGTGCAACCGAGTTTTCACTTTGGTTTCACCGAGTTCGGCAATAATGTTGTAACGGTTGGACTTTTGGAGATGCCTATATATACCCCTCCACCACCTCTCACTTACCCCATCCATTTTCCTGAGAGAGATCCACCTAATCATGTGTTGAGATCAAGATCATCCGCACCAACCATATCGATCTTGATTTCTAGCCTCCCCAAGTTTATTTCCACCAAATCAATCTCTTCTACCCAAGCCAATCTATGAGAGAGTGATTGAGTGTTGAGTAGACTATCTTTTGAAGCACAAGAGCAAGGAGTTCATCATACTTACCACATCTATTACCTTTTGGAGGGTGTTGCCTCCTAGATTGGTTAGGCATCTCTTGGCAACCTCCTACTTCGTGTTGTGGAGTTGAACCAAGAAGTTTGTAAGGGCAAGGAGGTAGCCTACTTCGTGAAGATCTACCCCGAGTAAGGCTAGTCCACCGTGGACGAAGGCCATGATGGCATAGACATGGTTGCTTCTTCGTGGACACTTTGTGGGTGGAGCCCTTCATGGACTCTCATGGCCGCTGTCCTCCGTGGGTTGAAGTCTCAATCAACGTGGACGTACAGTAGAACCACCTATCGGAACCACGCAAAAAATGTAACACCCCGTTACTCCTAGAGGGATCTAGACTGGCCCCACAGACCAACACTAGTCTTTAGTCTCAATCAACGTGGACGTACGATAGAACCACGCCAAAAATGTAACACTCTGTTACTCCTGGCGGGATCTAGACTGGCCCCACGGACCAACACTAGTCTTTCCTACGCACCGATAGAACCACGCCAAAAATGTAACACCCAGTTACTCCTGGCGGTATCTAGACTGGCCCCACAGACCAACACTAGTCTTTCCTACGCACTTTGTCCTCACTCGTGCGCACCCGGGACCAACTTCCCGGTCGGTCACCCATCCTAGAATCTCTCCAAGACAAGCACGCTTAACATTGGAGTTCTTTTCGAATGGGCTCCCGGAAAGGAAGGAATTCCTTGTTGATATGAGTAGTCTATCATTCCTATTAAGCCAAGCTCTCACATACACCCCCACTCAAAGGAACCGACGTCCTCGTCGGCCCATCAGGAACGTTCCCTTTTGGTACACGTATGCGCGTCTAGTGCGGCACATGTGCCATGCTGTGTGCCACGACGGGCCACACACGCCATGCGCCACATGCCCATGCACCTGACCCGTGCATGCCCATGTAACCGCAAGGGTCGTATTTGATACCAATTGTAACACCCCATTACTCCTAGCGGGATCTAGACTGGCCCCACAGACCAAAACTAGTCTTTCCTACGCACTTTGTCCTCACTCGTGCGCACCCGGGACCAACTTCCTGGTTGGTCACCCATCCTAGAATCGCTCCAAGCCAAGCACGCTTAACTTTGGAGTTCTTTTCGAATGGGCTCCCGGAAAAGAAGGAATTCCTTGTTGATATGAGTAGTCTATCATTCCTATTAAGCCAGGCTCTCACAAAAAATCTTCGTGTCAGCTTTGCGTTTGATCTCACTATCTCAACTCTCTTACATGTGCTTGTCCTTACTTTCTGTTGCCATACTTGTTGACTAGCATGTGTAGGGCACACTGGACTTGCTAGAATTGCTAAAATCTACCAACCAATTAAGTTGGGAAAAGGTTAGGTTTTAATGTTGTCAAGTAGTCTATTCACCCCCCTCTAGATGCCTCTTCTAGTGATCCCACACCATTCTTGTCACATCCCTAGCTAGATGTCATAGGACAGCATGTGAGTGCATCATATTTCATTTTGCATCAACATGAAGTGGGGATAAAAAGAAACCCCAAACCCTCATTTGAATCAAATCAATTCAAAGCATGTGAAAAACCAACTAATTCAAAATTGTCATCTAAAATGTTCCCTATGTCTGATAATTATGGACATGAATATATCGGGGGCCATCTTAAATATTTGAACATTTATAAAAATTTAAAAATAAATAATAAAGCCTCTGAAAATGCCAAATAAAGCATTAACATTACTTTATATTTCAAAATATCTTGAAATTTTTCATAGGAGTTTGAAATATTCAAACTTAATTATATAAAACTTTAGGGATATTTTATAAAAGCATTTATTCTTGAAAAAGAAATAAAACAAATGTCAGAATTAGAAAACAGAGAGAAAAAGAAAAGAAAGAAAGGAGCAAAGAGGCCCAGAGGGGAGCCGACCCAGCTAGCCCGTGCCAGTCGTCCCCGTCCTCTCGCCAGGAGGATAGGGGCACGCACTCGCCGCGCGCGGGCACGCGCCCGGCCACCTCCTCCCTGCTTGGCTACTGCCTGGAGGCTCCCGAACGCACCAGCGCGAGGCCACGTCGTGGCCCTCTTCTCCTCTCGCTCTCTCGCCTGTGCTCTCTCTCTCTCGCTTTCTCCCCCCTCCCTGCCGCCATGGTCGAGCCCTGCTCGAGCTCGCCGCCGTCACTCTAGCCGCCCCCTCGCCTTGCATAGTAGCCACCGAGATCCGCCGCGACCCCCTCGTCCTCCTTGTGAAGCTAGAAGGCGCCAGGAGCCCCTCTACGCCGCGCCATTGCCCTTCCTCCTCGCCGGCCACCGGAGCCCAGCCTCGGCGTTTCGCCCCGTCCGGACCTTCCCCGACCTCGCCATTGCCTCTGTTGGAACCGCGGTGAGCCGCTGGTGCTCCTCCCCCTTTCCCCATTCTCTCCCGTGCCCTCTAGCGTCATAGCCGGTCCTGCCCGAGCTCCGGCAACCGCTGCCCTCGACGCCGGCGTCGATTCCGACCACCCCAGCCTCTGGTTTGGGGCTAGATCGCCGCGCGCTCGAGCGTAGGTCCTCCCAGTGCTTTCTACCATCCGTTTGGTTGCCAAAGGAGGGGTTCCGACCCCCTTCGCCGTCTCGGACGTCGCGGGCGGCTCAACGCCGGCGAGTCAACCGGTGTTGACCATGTGGTTTGACCCCAGGTCAACTGGCAAGTGGACACGCCCCTTTTAGTTATAATTACATTAAGAAAAAATTAATTAACAAAATTATTTAACCTAATTAGTCACTGACCAGTGGGCCCAGTGTTAATTAAGTAATTAGGATTAGCTTTAATTCTCTGGTTAAGTGATTGAGTCACTGACATGAGGGCCCCAGCCTGTCAGGTTTGACCTGGCCTGGTCAGCAGACCTACTTACGTCGTAGTGACGTCAGGCTGACACCCTAATTCCTTTTCTGAATTAAAATAATTGCAGAAAATGCTTAAAACTTCAAAAATTTATATAAATTAATGTGTTAATCAGATGAAAATAATTTATATATAAAAATTTATCAGAAAAATCCAATGAATCCAATGGTGCTATTATCATGCATGTTAGAGCAATCTATGTAGATGAACATTGACATATACTAATAGGTTAATATATGAAATATGAAATGGAGAATGATTTTGAACCTATATTCAAACTTCCTTCATTTAACATGGACAATAGTTGCATTAGCTCATCCATACATGCTGCCATGTCAAGATCATGCATCATATTGTTGCACTTGAGTGTATTGATTGTTAATTTTCTGCATTGCGGTAGGCCCTGCTTCTGAGGATACCTCCGAGCATTCCAACGAAGGAGAAAACCTCCCCGCTTCCCAGCAAGGCAAGCATCCCTTTTGATCATTCCGATAACATCCCACTCTCTCTCTCCAGCTCTTGTTTATTGCATTAGGACAAACGTTCACTCGTCTATCATACATGGTAGATAAACCTATTCTTTTGCATGACCTGTCATTGTCACAGTAAATAGCTAAACCTTGCAACCTAGCATACCTGGTAGATGCTTGTGCCATGATGTGCTTAGCTTAGTTTGCCTGCTATGCTTGCTATGCTTAGAGTTGTGTCAGGTCTAATTCATCTGGGTGATGAACTGGAGTGAAATAATGATGTTCTGATGTGATAAGTTTATGATGAACCCAAGTTGGTAATGTTAGCGATGAGAGGCTATGTAGTACATAGCGGGTTGTCTCATTGGGACCGTTCGTAGGAACTGAGTTCCGTGTTTGTGATCCAAGACTAGTTACTACCACACGTTGGGATACTTAATTGACCCTCTCGACTTATCAGTCGCTTAGTACTTAGTCTAGGAGTTGCAAGTAGTTTCTGGTGTTTATAGCATGCTGGAGGCCGTGCATAGCGCTGACCTTAGGGGTGGGTTACGACACGGTAGGCAGTGGCATGATGTACCAAGGGTCACCCGAATGGTGGGCTTGGGAACTCTGTGCACATCATTTGGGGCCGTAGAGGAAACTTCGGCCGGACTTCCGTGCGGGTTCAGTCTCAAATAGGCGATAGCCTGGACTAGAGGTCTTATGTGATTGACGGTCGTGGCCGACTCCCTCGCTGGGCTTCCGGTTGAAGGTTGCCAAGGTGCATGGTTTTATGAGCACACAGCGATAACTGGCAAGAGCGTGTGTGAAGAAGTACACCCCTGCAGGGTATGAAACTATTCGAATAGCCGCGTCCTCGGATATGGACTACTTGGAAAGCTTATGCTGTTCATAGATAATCAAATGTATAGTCATAAAAATATCAAGACAAGTGTGAGTACCGTGGATGGCACTCTCCCAGGAGAGGGAAGTGAATCCATGGTGGTGTATTGTCATGGAGTTAGTGGACTCGTGTGCGATATATAAAAATTTAAACAAAGAGTTAAAATTGTGTAGTGTAGGTTAGCCATGAGTCAAAGCTGGCATTGATGCATAAACTCCACCACTCCCCTTGTTGGTACATGAGCATGAATAGACTAGGTCTGTTCTAAAGACTTGCTGAGTACGTTTGTAGTCACGTTTGATTAATAAATGTTGCAGATGAGACCCAGGACCCATCAGGTGGGTTCTTTCTAGATGTCGACGATGCCGAATAGCTGGTGTCCCAGTTATGATCTTATGCCTGTGGCGGGCTGTAGATAGTCAGGCCATGTGCCTTTTTACCCTTTCATCTGTCTGTACCCAGACAGCTTTATGCTTTCGCTTGGTTTGTATGAACTTATGTGTATGACTTGAGTGTCGGGTCATGTGACCCCTATCTGTAAGTATATATTATGCAAGGCTCTTCTAAGCCTCTTAAATAAAAGTTGTGTTGTTGTATGGTTATGTTGTGATGCCATAGTTGTATCTATGCATATCGGGCATGTCATGTGTACGTGTGACGTGCAACGGTATGTATGAGATCCGACACCTAGTCGTGTGCCTTTAGTAGTACTCTTTATGGGAAACTGCCTGCTTGTGCTTCCACCGAGTCCTGGTAGCTTGCTACTGCTCCGGACACATTGTTTGACCAACATGTATCCTTCTTTGCTGCTGTGTATGTCCCTTCAGGGAAATGTCTCGTAGTGTAATGGAGTCCCTGTAGCCTGCTACTACTCGTCTATGTGTAGTGATTGCATTCATGTATCACGGCGTAATGTAGTCCTTGTAGCTAGCTATGACTCGTCTACACAAGGCCGACACCAGCATTGCTGGGTTACGTATGCATGTTTCCATACGGATGTGCCACTTGGGTTCTATGACTAGTCATGTCGGCCCGGGTTCTCTGTCGTTTGATTGCCACCAACATGTTAACATACGTGAGCCAAAAGAAGCAAACGGTCCTGGCTTAGGATCGGGGTCCCGACAGCGTTGGTATCAGAGCCTGACTAACTGTAGGACTACCAAGCCAAACCAGTCGAAGTTGAGTCTAGAAACACTATAGAAAAGTAGGGGAATTGATTGTGGAAGGGAACGTAAGGATCTTTTTACTCCTCTTCCCAAGCTATTCTATTCTGAGTCATTCTCATCTTTTCTACGGGGATAAGAGCTAGGCTTCTCATCTATTTCTTAGGATGACGAGTTACTAACCATGGACTACTAGCTAGCTTGTTTGCAAGTGATTGTCGGTACTAGAGTATTGTTGGTGTGACAAACAGATGGAGAAGAGATTTGAGTCTCGAAAGTCAAGTGGTTATGCTTTTCCAATCTTTTGCAGTTGTCTCAAAATCCTTTTTGAGCAATTACATCCGTTATGCTGTCCAATTTCTGCTAGGGTCTCTAATGTCTTTGCATCATTCTCTATTTTAGATGCCCCCTCGTTCTTATCGTCAGGTGGTCCGTCTGACCAGGTGCATCGATGTACCGGGTCACACGGCCATGTTGGTTAGACTTATGATGGAGGTTGGCTACCGTTGGTACCCAGAGTACACAGCGGAGGAACAATATCAAGATTTCAACCAGAGCCAATATCTGTGTACTGTTAAGATATATCCTTCATATCCTGGAGCTGCAGAGCTGCTTCACTGGACTTATGGGTTAGATGTCACCATAGACATGGCAGTTCAGGAGGCCGCCTACACCATGCTTACTATCATGAGGTTTCACCATGGTCTGCTTCAGAATACAGAGTTCTGTTATGTTCCTACTTCCATGGGAGGAGAGGATAGCTATCTTATCATAGCCTACTATGATCATTCTCATGAGGACCCTAGGCTGCAGGTGACCCCTCAGATGTTGGAGAACAGGGATCATGATGCACATGCCCTTCGCATGGAGCTCTATGCTACCTGTCCACGTCTTTGGACAGACCTGACGCAGTTGGCACCTGCCGTGCAGACATGCTATGGAGATTTGGAGATGCTGACCCCATCGCGGACTAATCTGCCAGCATGCATAGACTTGCCTGATGTTGGAGGCATCACCCCTCTTCGAGGAGCATTGTTGCCGCCAACAAGGGGACCAAGGCCACATCCGTGTCCTTATGGTTTCCAGGGATCACAGGCTAGAGTATTTCCAGATCCTCAGGTTCAGCTCTCGGGTCACGGGGGTAACCTATATGTGGCATTCTACGACGATGCTTAAGTACGTGGTTGTTAGTACTAGTATGGTAGTAGTTGTATTGCCACAGTCCTGCGTGTCTTGTGGGATATAACTGAGGTTGAGAGTTGAGTTCCGAAGGTGTAGATAGATAACGTATAGGAAGCTTGTAATGCCTTCGATGAGTTGTGTCATCTCTCTGTAGTTTGCATTTCAGCTTGGGATTGTACTGAAATATGTCATGGTGTGTATGAATCATGGTGTTCATGTGGCAGTTGTGTTTACCATGTTAATCGGGTGTTTACCCTGCATGCCATGTTGTCCAGTACATTCATTATCCCATGTCTTAGAATTGATGTCCTCTATGTCTAAGGTGTGGGTTTGTTTTCCCAGGATGGTGGCAACTAGGAATAACCCCGTGTCGTCCCCCGAGCAAGGCGAAGGAGGCCAGCCAAGGCAAGAGAACCTGCCACATGCACCCTCTTTGGCAGAGGTGATGCTTGAAGCTGAACGAAATAAAAGGGAGAACAACAGGCTGTTGGAATGAATTGAGCAGAACACAGCACGTGCTCCCCGCAATGATCACAATGATGGCATGTCTCTTGGTGATTTCGTCAAGCTGTGCCCACCTAAGTATCATCATTCGGTCGACCCACTCGACGCGGATGACTGGCTGACCAACATATCTTGCAAGATTCGAGATGCCAACGTATCCGAGGCCAATAAGGTGACCTTTTCTACTTACTTTCTGGAAGGACCCGCCAATCTGTGGTGGGAAAATTATGAAGCCATGCGTCTTGCAGGCCCCACGCCATTTTGGGCGGAATTCAGCATGGCATTCCATACCCATCACATCACGGACGGGCTGATGGATTGCAAGAGAGAGGAGTTATGTGCCTTCACCCAGGACAGACTGTCGGTGGATGCCCATAGCCGTGAGTTCGGCAATCTTGCTCGCTATGCTCTGGAGGAAGTTTCAACTGATGCCAAGAAACATGCTAGCTTCCGTAAGGGACTAAATCCTGAGCTCCGTCGAGATCTACGCCTGCATGAGTGCACAACCTTCCAAGCTCTCGTCAACAAGGCTATCAATGCCGAGATTGGACAGAGTGACTATGAGGCCACGAGGAAGCACAACCATGACTTCAGCCCCCGCATCTGGCTCGGGCTTTAACAAACGGCGGGTGTGGGTGCCCAATGCAGCTTTGCCGCCAAGATACACCGTGAGGCCATCCTTCCAAGCGGCTCGCCCAGCTCAGCCCAACCCTCCAGCGAGGCCATTTGGAGGTCCGTCTGCCAATGTTTCTCCCCGTGCCACCGTGGTCTGCTACAAATGTGGGGAGCCAGGACACTACTCCCGTGAGTGTCCTCAAAAAAATGCTAAGCCGGCTGGATGTGGGAAGCCGAGAAAAGCTTTCTATTTGAAGCCAGCTCCTGCTCGCGGACGAGTGAACTATGTTTCTGCTGAGGAGGCTCTTGAGGATCCTGATGTTATCCTAGGTACGCTCCTTGTCAATAGTCATCCAGCATCTGTTCTATTTGATACTGGGGCATCTCATTCTTTCATCTCAGAAAGTTATGCACAGTTGCACAACATGTCTTTTTGTGATATGCCTACTCCTTTAGTAGTTCAGACTCCTGGTTCAAAATGGCAAATCTCTAGGGTGAGCCATGACAATGAGATTCTTGTGGATAGGCTAGTCTTCCTAGCATCTTTGATATCCCTCAAGTCTTCGGACATCAATATCATCTTAGGCATGGACTGGATGAAAGCCCACTATGCTAAGATCGATACTCGTACTAGAAATGTTCAACTTACACATCCATGGAGTGAGATAATTAATATATCCACTCGAGTAGCCAAGCGCCAACTCTATTCCCTCAATGCTAGCCCTCTTCCAGAATTAGAAGATATTCCGGTAGTCCGTGACCTTCCGGATGTCTTTCCAGAAGAACTGCTAGGAATTCCACCTGTCAGAGATGTTGAGTTTGTGATAGAGCTCATCCCAAGGACTGTCCCAATAGCGAGAAGACCCTATAAGATGGCACCCTTAGAGCTAGCCGAACTTAAAATTCAACTCGATGAGGCTTTGAAGAAAGGTTTCATCCGTCCTAGTTCTTCTCCTTTGGCTTGTCCCATCCTGTTCGTCAAGAAGAAGGATGGATCGGATCGGATGGTTGTGGATTATCGGCGAGTGAATCTGGTCACTATAAACAACAAGTATCCGCTCCCCAGGATCAACGATTTGTATGACCAACTCGCTGGATCCTGTGTCTTTTCCAAAATGAATTTGAGGTTGGGATACCATCAAATCAGAATTAGAAACGGGGACATTCCAAAAACGGCTTTTGTTACTCCTTATGGCCAATACGAGTACACCATCATGTCCTTTGGTTTAACCAATGCCCCAGCCACCTTCTCTCGCTTGATGAATTCAATCTCCATGGAGTATTTGGATAAATTGGTCGTAGTTTACCTCGATGACATACTCATCTACTCGAAGAACGAACAGGAACATGACGAGCATCTAAGATTGGTATTGATGAAACTTTGAGAGCATCGTCTGTATGCCAAATTCTCGAAGTGTGAATTTTGGTTGCCAGAAGTGACCTATCTGGGCCACGTGATCTCTGGTAGAGGTATTGTCGTCAATCCCGAGAGAGTTCAGGCTATCTTTGATTGGACTCAACCTGAATCGGTGAAGCAAGTTCGGAGTTTCCTGGGCTTAGCGAGCTATTATTGCCGCTTTGTCGAGAACTTCTCCAAGGTTGCAAAACCTTTGACTGAACTCCTCAAGAAAGATAAAAAGTTTGAGTGGAATCCACAATGCGATCACAGTTTCAGGAGTTGAAAAGACGACTGACCTCTGCTCCCGTTCTGGTGCCACCAGATTTCTCTAAGGACTTTGTTATCTATTGCGACGCCTCACAACAAGGATTAGGTTGCATTCTCATGCAAGATCATCATGTGATTGCATACACATCTCGACTGTTGCGTCCACATGAGGATAATTATCCAACACATGATCTTGAGCTTGCACTCGTGGTCCATGCACTGAAAACCCGGTGACATTATCTTCTGGGTAATCGTTGCAAAATTTACACTGATCACCAAAGTCTGAAATATATTTTCGCCCAGCCGGATTTGAATCTCAGGCAAAGACGATGGGTTGAGTTGATTACAGATTACGACTTACGGTAACTTACACCCCGAGGAAAGCCAATGTCATGGATGATGCACTAAGTCGTAAGTCTTATTGTAACAACCTGATGTTACAACAAGGTCAATCACTTATCCATGAGGAATTTCGGAAGTTGAACCTCCACATTGTTCCTCAAGGATTCCTTTCCAACCTGGTGGCAAAACCTACTCCTAATGATCAAATAGTAGTTCCTCAGAGGTATGCTAAGGGTATATCTTAGATCAAGGAGAATATGGCTAGCGGAAATGCTAAAGATTTCTCCAAGGATGATGAGGGTGTTGTGTTCTTCCAGAACTGGTTGGTGGTTCCCAAGAGCACACGCTTAAGACAGCTGATCCTTAAGGAGGCTCATGATTCCCCTCTTACAATTCATCCTCGTAGTACCAAGATGTATTAGGACCTACGCTAGAAGTTCTGGTGGATTAGGATGAAGAGAGAAATTGCTCAGTTTGTCGCTAACTGCGACGTTTGTCGTCGCGTGAAAGCAGAACATCAAAGGCCTACTTGCACCCTTCAACCTTTAGCTATTCCTGAATGGAAATGGGATAAGGTCGGTATGGATTTCGTTACCGGATTTTCCAGGACTAAGAGAGGGAATAAAGCTATCTTTGTGGTCATCGACCGCCTTTCCAAAGTGGCTCATTTTCTTCCTGTTCGGGAGAGTATAACTGCTAGCCAGCTGGCAGAGTTATATGTTTCTCGAATAGTTTCTCTTCATGGTGTTACAGTGGAGATTAACTCAGACCGTGGAAGTATATTTACTTCCCGATTTTGGGAACTCATCTATCCTTTAGCACTGCTTTCCACCTGCAGTCAAGTGGCCAAGTTGAGAGAGTCAATCAAATCCACGAAGACATGCTCCAAGCTTGTGTTATATCCTTTGGTATGAATTGGGAGAAATGTCTTCCATTTGCCGAATTTGCTTATAACAATAGTTATCAATCAAGCTTGGGCAAATCCCCTTTTGAAGTTCTCTATGGACGAAGGTGTCGAACACCTCTTAACTGGTCAGAAACCAGAGAGAGGCAACTCTTTGGCCCGTATATGATCCAGGATGCAGAGGAGCAAGTTTGCATTATTCGTGAAAAGTTGAAAACAGCCCAATCTCGCCAAAAGAGCCAATATGATCGCCATCATAAGGCTATGACCTATGAAGTTGACGAGAAGGCTTACCTTCGGGTTACACCTCTAAAGGGTACCCATCGATTCGGTATCAAGGGCAAGTTGGCTCCTCGTTACATTAGACCTTTTCGCATTCTTGCTAAACGAGGAGAGGTTGCCTACCAATTGGAACTTCCACCGCATCTTTCCAAGGATCATGATGTCTTCCACGTCTCGCTTCTCAGGCGTTGCTTCTTGGACCCTGTCCGTGAAGTAGACCACGAAGCGCTTGATCTCCAGGATAACCTTACATATCAAGAATACCCTGTTCGTATTCCTGATCGAGCTGAGCATACCACTCGACGTAGGAACATCAAGTTTCTCAAGGTTCAGTGGTCGCACCATTCTGAAAAGGAGGCCACATGGGAAAGAGAAGATCGTCTTCGACTAGAGTACCCCGCGCTCTTCCCGACGACTTGAAAATCTCGGGACAAGATTCTTTTGAGTGAGGGTGAGCTGTCACATCCCTAGCTAGATGTCATAGGACACCATGTGAGTGCATCATATTTCATTTTGCATCAACATATAGTGGGGATTAAAAGAAACCCCAAACCCTCATTTGAATCAAACCAATTCAAAGCATGTGAAAAACAAACTAATTCAAAATGGTCATCTAAAATGTTCCCTATGTCTGATAATTATGGACATGAATATATCAAGGGCCATCTTAAATATTTGAACATTTATAAAAATTTAAAAATAAATAATAAAATCTCTGAAGATGCCAAATAAAGCATTAACATTACTTTATATTTCAAAATATCCTGAAACTTTTTATAGGAGTTTGAAATATTCAAACTTAATTATATAAAAAATTTGGGATATTTTATAAAAGCATTTGTTCCTGAAAAAGAAATAAAACAAATGTCAGAATTAGAAAACAGAGAGAAAAAGAAAAGAAAAAAAAGGAGGAAAGAGGCCCAGAGGGGAGCCGGCCCACCTGGCCCGTGCCAGTCGTCCATGTGCTCTCGCCAGGAGGACAGGGGCACGCACTCGCCGTGAGCAGGCATGCGCCCGGCCAGCTCCTCCCTGCCTGGCTGCTGCTTGGATGCTCCCGGACGCGCCAGTGCGAGGCCACGCCATGGCCCGCTTCTCCTCTCCCTCTCTCCCCTGCGCGCTCTCTCTCTCACTTTCTCCCCCCTCCCTGCCGCCATGGCCGAGCCCTGCTCGAGCTCGCCGCCATCACTCTAGCCGCCCCATCGCCTCGCAGAGTAGCCACCGAGATCCGCCGCGACCCCATCGTGCTCCTCGTGAAGCTAGAAAGCGCCAGGAGCCCCTCTATGCCACGCCATCGCCGTTCCTCCCCGTCGGCCAACGGAGCCCCGCCTCGGTGTTTCGCCTCGTCCGGACCTTCCCCGACCTCACCGTCGCCTCTGCTGGAACCGCGGTGAGTCGCTGGTGCTCCTCCCACTTTCCCCCTTCTCTCTCGTTCCCTCTAGCGCCGTAGCCGGTCCTGCCCGAGCTTCGGCCGCCGCTGCCCTCGACGCCGGCGTTGATTCCGACCACCCCAGCCTCTGGTTTGGGGCTAGATAGACGCGCGCTCGAGCGTAGGTCCTCCCAGTGCTTTCTGCCGTCCGTTTGGTTGCCAGAGGAGGGGTTCTGACCCCCTCCGCCGTCTCGGACGTCGCCGGCGGCTCAACCGGTGTTGACCATGGGGTTTGACCCCAGGTCAACTGGCAAGTGGGCGCCCCTTTTAATCATAATTAGATTAAGAAAAAAAATAATTAACCAAATTATTTAACCTAATTAGTCACTGAAGAGTGGGCCGAGTGTTAATTAAGTAATTAGGCTTAGCTTTAATTCTCTGGTTAAGTGATTGAGTCACTGACATGACGGCCCACCCTGTCAGGTTTGACCTGTCCTGGTCAGCCGACCTACTTACGTCGTAGTGACGTCAGGCTGACACCCTAATTCCTTTTCTGAATTAAAATAATTGCAGAAAATGTTTAAAACTTCAAAAATTTATATAAATTAATCTATTAATCAGATGAAAATAATTAATATATGAAAATTTATCAGAAAATCCAATGAATCCAATGGTGCTATTATCATGCATGTTAGAGAAATCTATGTAGATGAACATTGACATATACTAATAGGTTAATATATGAAATATCAAATGGAGAATGATTTGAACCTATATTCAAACTTCCTTCATTTAACATGGACAATAGTTGCATTAGCTCATCCATACATGCTGCCATGTTATGATCATGCATCATATTGTTGCATTGCGTGTATTGATTGTTAATTTTTCTGCATTGCGGTAGGCCCTGCTTCTGAGGATACCTCCGAGTATTCCAACGAAGGAGAAAACCTCCCCGCTTCCCAGCAAGGCAAGCATCCCTTTTGATCATTCCGATAACATCTCACTCTCTCGCTCCAGCTCTTGTTTATTGCATTAGGACAAACGTTCACTTGTCTATCATACTTGGTAGATAAACCTATTCTTTTGCATGACCTATCATTGTCACAGTAAATAGCTAAACCTTGCAACCTAGCATACCTGGTAGATGCTTATGCCATGATGTGCTTAGCTTAGTTTGCCTGCTATGCTTGCTATGGTTAGAGTTGTGTCAGGTCTAATTCATCTGGGTGATGAACTGGAGTGGAATAATGATGTTCTGATGTGATAAGTTTATGATGAACCCGAGTTGGTAAAGGTAGCGATGAGAGGCTATGTAGTACATAGCGGGTTGTCTCATTGGGACCGTTCGTAGGAACTGAGTTCCGTGTTTGTGATACAAGACTAGTTACTACCACACGTTGGGATACTTAATTGACCCTCTCGACTTATCAGTCGCTTAGTCCTTAGTCCAGGAGTTGCAAGTAGTTTTTGGTGTTTATAGCATGCTGGAGGCCGTGCATAGCGCTAACCTTAGGGGTGGGTTACGACACGGTAGGCAGTGGCATGGTGTACCAAGGGTCACCCGAATGGTGGGCTTGGGAACTCTGTGCACATCATTTGGGGCCGTAGAGGAAACTTCGGCCAGACTTCCGTGCGGGTTCAGTCTCAAATAGGCAATAGCCTAGACTAGAGGTCTTATGTGATTGACGGTCGTGGCCGACTCCCTCGCTGGGCTTCCGCTTGAAGGTTGCCGAGCTGCATGGTTTTATGAGCACACAACGATAACTGGCAAGAGCGTGTGTGAAGAAGTACACCCCTGCAGGGTATGAAACTATTCAAATAGTCGCTACCTCAGATATGGACTACTAGGAAAGCTTATGATGTTCATAGATAATCAAATGGATACTCATAAAAATATCAAGACAAGTGTGAGTACCGTGGATGGCACTCTCCGAGGAGAGGGAAGTGAATCCATGGTGGTGTATTGTCATGGAGTTAGTGGACTCGTGTGCGATATATAAAATTTAAACGAAGAGTTAAAATTGTGTAGTGTAGGTTAGCCATGACTCAAAGCTGGCATTGCTGCATAAACTCCACCACTCCCCTTGTACTCGCGTTTGCTTAATAAATGTTGCAGATGAGACCCAGGACCCATTAGGTGGGTTCTTTCTAGATGTCAACGATGCTGAATAGCTGGTGTCCCAGCTACGATCTTATGCTTGTGGCGGGCTGTAGATAGTCAGGCCATGTGCCTTTTTACCCTTTCATCTGTCTGTACCCAGACAGCTTTATGCTTTCGCTTGGTTTGTATGAACTTGTGTGTATGACTTGAGTGTCGGGTCATGTGACCCCTATCTATAAGAATATATTATGCAAGGCTCTTCTGAGCCTCTTTAATAAAAGTTGTGTTGTCATATGGTTATGTTGTGATGACATAGTTGTATCTATGCATACCGGGCATGTCGTGCGTACGTGTGACATGCAACATTATGCATGGGATCCGACACCTAGTCGTGTGCCTTTAGTAGTACTCTTTACGGGAAACTGCCTCCTTGTGCTTCCACCGAGCCCTGATAGCTTGCTACTGCTCCGGACACATTGATTGACCGGCATGTATCCTTCTTTGCTGCTGTGTCTGTCCCTTCAGGGAAATGTCTCGCAATGTAATGGTGTCCCTGCAGCCTGCTACGACTCGTCTACGTGCAGTGATGACATTCATGTCTCACGGCGTAATGGAGTCCTTGTAGCTAGTTATGACTCGTCTACACACGCTTGAGGCCGATACCAGCATTGTTGGGTTACGTATGCCTGTTTCCGTACGGATGTGCCACTTGGGTTCTATGACTAGTCATGTTGGCCCGGGTTCTCTGTCGTTTGATTGCCAGCAACATGTTCACATACGTGAGCCAAAAGACGCAAACGGTCTCGGCTAAGGTAAGGCTACAACCGTGGAGCTTACCGTGTGCGAGGCCACAAAGTGATGTGATATGTTACAGTCTAGATTCATATGACTTACAATCGGGGTCCCGACAACTCTTCCGTAGTGTGCCAGCAGTCCGGTTGCCCATCGGCCGACTGCTCCCTAGCTGGAAGCTCCTCGCTCCCTCCCTGCTGCCGGTTCTGGGGCAGCACCGCTGCAACATGCGGCGTGTCCAGGATTTGGACATCATTATCATCGTCGGTCCAGTCCTTTAAGATGGTTTCCAGACGGGGCTCACCAACTGGCCGTCTGGCCCAGACCCGCCGGCCCGAGTGTCGGCCTTCTCCTCCTCTTCTTCCACCTCCGACACCTCCCAGCCATCGGAGGCATCCGAACCCTCGTTCTCCGTGTCATAGTCCACGAGGTCAGAGTCCACGCAGTCGCCGCGAGGATCTGTGACTACTGGCCTTCTGGCGTGAGCTGTCGGGCGAAAAGCCGCAATGGCAGCTGGTGTGAGATACTACAACAAGAATTTAAAGAAAGTATATCCGGCATTTTGCGCTTATCGCTGGCGTAGGGAAATTGCGGCAGTACGGCTCCTTGTAGAACCACCAATCATACATCGCCAACTTAAAGTTCATGGTGGTGTTGACGTGACCGGCTACAGGTCGATAGTCGACAGCCGGCATGGGTCCTTCTAGAAGCCTATGTCACAGATTCGGTGCAGCCACTACTGGAGCAGTAGCACCCGACGGGCAATGAACGCTGCCACTAGGTCTAGGGGCAGCAGCCCCTCCGAGGCCTTCAACTGCTGCAGACGGCCCATAATCACCTTGAGCTCGATGCTCTACGGCACTAGAACCCTGTTGTCGCCGGTTGGCGGCGGGTCGGCGAATTCCGGGAGGTTAACCCAGTAGTATTTGGCGCCGAGGTTCAGGATATAGAAGAACGTCCTTTGCCACTTCTTGGACGAATCCACGAGCATGATGCACGGGAACTGGCCGTTTCGGCGAACATGCACCATTTCCATGTAGCAAGCATGCCACCTCGTCATTTTTCTGTGCTCGAAAGGAAAAGAATCGCCGGAAGAGAGAAGTGAAAGGATGGAAGCCAAAGAAGCCCTCACACAACTCATAATGTTTGCAAGGTAAAGGATGGAGTTCGGACCCAGATGATGGATCTGGAGGCCATAGAACTCGAGGAATTTCCAAACAAACATGCTCGCAGGTAGCCCAAAGATGTGCGGGAATTGCGCAACCAGGACCATACGCTCCCCAAGACCATACGCTCCCCAAGCCATGATGCTGGCACGCGCTTGCTCCTCGCTGCGCGAACGACAACCTACTCCGTCAGCGGGATCTTGCTACTGTTGTAGAGGTGCTCAATGTCCTCCAGCATGATGACAGAGCCCTCCCAAGACCAAGAAATGAGGGAGGCTATCTTCGGGCTCAATGGCAGCGTCGATGGGGAGAAGAGGCATGGAAAAGAGAGGCAACCACCCAATGGGTCACCGGCGGCAAGCGCCGTGGGCACGAGGAGGAAGGAGGGACGACGAATCATGACGAGCACGAGATTAGGGCGCGACGCGAGGAGAAAGATGAGGTGTCCCACCCTGTGTTTGTATCACCTTGTTATGCTTGGATTTATAAAATTTGGAGCCAATTAAAACTATTTTTTCATTGCTTGTTGGTTGTTTGAATTGTTGCTTGCTTGCTTTGTTGATTGTTGTGTATGGCACTCTTAGATTCTATCCCTCTTTCATCTTCCTTGACCCAAACTTCTTGCCCAATGATCATGCCATGTTAATAGTGCCGAAAACCATTTTTATCAAATTTTATTTTGACCATATAGGATTTATTCAAATTAAGTCTTCAAAACCCCATGAATTGAGGTTTGCACTGCAAATCCTCAAATTGGGTGGATTGTTTCTCCCCAAATGCTTTAGTTCAAACCTACAATATATATGACTTCCCAAAACCACAATTTATTAATTTTAAAGATTATTTGTATATTTTATTTAAAGGATTTTTATTAAGACCAGAAATGGTTTTTCATAGGGAAAAATTATTTAAGTGCCTTCAAAATATTTGAGATAATTTAGGGAAACTCAATGGACATATATTTTCCATATATATGAGTTTCACACATGGTCATGTTCAAATTCATGGCAAAACCCCTCAAAACCCTTTCTATCCAAATCAAGCTTTTGGAATATTTCTCAATAAATTCCAGGAAAATTCCAGCAAGTCAACACTATCATAGGTGATGATCTTGCAAAGTTTCATATCAATCCAAGATGATTTGGTTCGTCAAACTATTCCAAACCCCTCCCTATCCAGATTCAAATTTGAACAACTTTACATTGTGAAGTTTGTTCGCTTGACCCCAAACATTGTGGACATGTTGTAATCACCAAATGATGCTACACTAAGTGGTGCATCAAGGGTATCAGATTGACATGACTAGATCTACAGAAACCTGATTCTGTTAGTTTCTAGGGTTCACAAAGTTTCTATTGTCAACTTTGCTCATTTGAGCTCAAACCTGGCGATTCATCTCATTTTGACCCACCATTTGATCCTATAAACTGTCACAATAAATGGAATTTTTTTATCTTGCCCAAACATCCATCAAACACCTTTTGTTGAAATGGTAAAGTTACTATTTTCACCACCTCTACTATTCCCCTTGCCTCCAAATTGTTACCACACCCTTTTCCAGTGCTCAAGCACCTCTAGTAAAATCCTCAGGTCCATAAGCCCCTGGAAGATAGGGTAAAACGTATTTTTTTCACCAGTGGACATCTACCTCTCCCCTACTCCATTTCTTCTCCCTGCCTATTCCCTAGCTCCTCCTAGCTTATCAGCATCTCCAGAACCCCCCATGACACTAGAGAAACGCTGGTGGGCATTGTTTATGCCATGGCACGCCAAATGGGTGCTCTGAAGTGCGCTATAGTGCACCAGGCACTGTAGCCGCCCTACCCCGTGCCTCTCGACCACCTCGGACCTCCCCAGCATGCTTGCCGAGGGGCCTCGGTGTCCGCAACACGCCGCCCCTTGTCCCCCCTCCTCTCTCTCCCTCCACTGGCCCCCCTCGCACGTGCCACGGACACCCGAGCCGGCCAACCATGGGGCTCGCACGCACACGCCACCTGCTCCCTCTCCTCTCTCTCGCGGGCCTAGACTGACCCCAGGAACACCCCTGAGCATCCCCCGCGAGCTCTCTCGCCCTCTGGCCTCGGCCACAACCTCGCCGGCGCACGGGTCCATGGTGCTCCGCCCGCTCCCTTTTTAAGCCTCCCGGGCCTCTCTCTCCCCTCCCCTGGCTCACTGTCCACCCTCGTCGACCGCCAATAGAGCCCGAGCCCCTCCCTCTCACTCTATCCTCACGATCGAGCCGAGGACCGCCGCGGCAGCCCCGTTGCCGATCACCTAGTAGTGACCCCTTCCGGTCCCCATTTCCCTTTCGTTGGTCTTCCCTTACCCTCCTGACTTGCTTCCCCCTTGACCCTGTCCTGTTTGCAGCATGGAGAGGCCCTGGAGATCTCTACCGAAGCTCCCTCCGCCACGTGTGCTCGTCGCCAGCGACTCCGACCGTCTCTGGCACTCCTTTGACCTCCTCTAGAACGGCGACTCGGTCCCAAACCCGTTCCTGCCTTCACCTGCCATCGCCGTGCCCCGCATCGCCATCGGTGAGCGCCTCCCCTCTCTGCCCGAGGTGGGAGAAGTATTCGATAGGTGGCTCCCACCTGTCGGCCTCTCATCTCCCCTCCCGCGCTCTCTCTCTCCCCTTGCAGTCGCCGATAGCCGGCCCCCACATGTTAGGTTTAAACTTGGCCACGCGCGTGGCTGGCTGACTGGCCAGCTGGGCCGGCCCAGCTACTGGCCGCCTCTAGCCCAGGCACAGGGGCCCTCTTTCCCCCTTTTCTTTTTCTTTTGTGAGGATTTTTCTAAAAATCCGACAGACGAGAAAATAAATCCAATGACCATAATTTTTTCACCTAAAATCTTGAAATATTCCATAGAATTTAATAGTGCCATTTGTGAAAAATATTGAAAACTTTTTATGCATTGATTTTAAAACCTATTTGGCACATTTTTGCCTTTGTTAAATAGTTTTCAAAAATGATTTTCATAGCAAGACCTTAAACAAATATTTTTGCTATAGCTTTTAGTATTTATAAGAGTAGGGTAGCATTTTTAATATGAGCTTTGTGTGCTCTGTTTCTGTGTGATGCTTAATTTTATCGCTATTTATCGCACCGATAGATTGCGCTATTCACGAGGGAGTTGGACCCGAAGACTTTGAAGACCCCGAAGACTTTGTTGAGCCTAGCAAGCAACCCTTTGACCACGTTAAGAAACTTTTTCATGCATGACATATAGCACATGTTGTTTCGAAGATTGATCATGATGTGGTGTTCCCCCTTCGGTGGGTTGCCTTCGATACTTTTACCGTTGACACTTGCATCGTGCATGACCCTACCACCTTATGAGGGTTATGCGGGTGGGTGTAGATAGGATGCTAGTAGTAGCTACACTAGTGGGATGGGAATATGCATGGTGATGGAAATGAAGAGATGACTTCAAAGACTTTTCGAAAGCCCCGTCGGGTGACACTATTGCCCGAGGGAGATGATGATAAGTTGGGTAACCACTTGAGGAACAAGTGGTGTACCGGATAAAATGAGTGTGTGTGTTTTTCGAAAATGGATTAGATTTAAGGTCTGCTGACCATCCCAACCTTACATGTACGACCATGATACCCCTTACGGGACGGGGCTTTGTTAATTTCTTTGGTTGGTGATAGCAGGGAGCCTGCATTACTAGTGGCGAGAGTGAAGTGGTCACTCTTGAGACGGGGTCATCCCGGAAGTGGAAGGCCATGCACTGTCTTTACAAGCACCGGGCACACTGTTGCGTGCCCTCATGGATGATACGTGTGATGTATATGATGAGGGATGGCACGAACGAGTGGACTCTTTGTTTATAATCACCATGGGAAAGGCATTGTTCGGGGGCTTACCTCGGGTACGTGATGTACCGTGAGTCGTGGATGACACAGAAGTTCCTCCAGTCTTGTGCGTAAAGCGTGCAACCTCAATAGAGTGCAAAACTATTCGAATAGCCATGTCCGCGGTCATGGACAGTTGGAGGTCCTTCTTAAACTACGTCCGATGTTTTCACAAACTTGGCGTGTGTGTGTGGTTGACACAGAGGTGACACTTGAGATAGTCAGATGACCTGACGTGATGATTGAGCATGAGACGTTCACCCCCCTGAATCATGATGATATCTATAACTTGTTCATATGGATATCTACAAACTGTTAATACATGCTTATCTAGTTACTTGACCATGTCATTGCATTCAAAATTAGCTTTCTGCAAAATACCTAGTAGTGCTATATCATGCATTGTCATTACCTTGTTCCAATCATGGGTTGCTTGCGAGTACATTCAAAGTACTCGTTGGCTTGTCACCGGCTATTTAATTGGCCAGGCATGGAAGAACAAGAGTATGGTGAAGAGTTCGTTCGTGACGAACATGCGAACTAGGACGCTCCCTAGTCAGAATGCCTGTAGGTTAAGGCAGATGGCAATGGGTTCACGCATTCGATCAAGATTTCCGCTGGCTGTTGAGTTTATGCGTTTTGCCCTTCTGGCCCTATCTATGTAAGACTAGACCTTCATGGTCTTTATTTGTGTAAGACGCTAAATGTGGATGTAAGACTCTTGTTATTCAGCTTCTGTGTGTTCATTGAGCATTGATCTCTGGGATCACTGTACACGTGCATTCGGTGATCGCGACTCATGAGTCGGGGTTCCCACAGAGTTGGTATCAGAGCCATCCACTATAGGAAGCTGTTAGTTAGCATGTACGTTAGTCAGGATAAAACCCATTTTCAAAACTACACCTAGCACCTATACTTAGGAAGTCTGTACTATTTACCTCTTTTGTTCTTCACACAACACTCTGCTGAATCTCCTTCCTTCAAACTTTCGTAGATGACCGTCGTACCCGAAGCCTTCCTGACATCCGGCTTTCCCTTACCCCTTGGGGATAGTCTGGAGAAGTGCTAGTTTTGCCAACCACCCGTTTTCCTCTACCACGAGCACTGGGTTGATGCCATCACGAGGGAGTACCACATGGATGTGGTCATGAAGGCAAATGACTCCCCGGCCAGTTGGTTCTTTGAAGGACCACGGATGGAGACCATGATACTCACAGTCAAGTCAGTTGCACGCAAGGCAATTCTACACCTACGAGACATCATTCCAGAGATGGCTGATGATCCGGCTACTCGTTACCTTCCTTTCAAAAAGGATGATCTTGGCGAGAGTTGGACACTGGTTCCGACCCAGGAGGATGGCACACCACTCAGGTTCCAGACCTACTTGAGCCTGTCCGCCGATAGTCTGGTTCACCACTTGATTAGGGAGTCTGTGAAGCTCCGTGAGGAACTTCACCACACCCGAGAGCTACTTCGGCAAGCCAAGATGAAGCTAGACAAGATCAAGAGGGATGGATCCCGTTAGGGACGACCAGCTATCACTTATCGAGGAGGAGTACCCCCAGCTAGGGATGCACCTACACGTTGTCATCGCATGAGTGCGAAGGAGTACCGTGAGCTCTTCACCGACCCACCAGCAAAGCATCGTCAGGATGGACCTCCTCATTCCCCAACCCCATCGACTGGGAATGATGCCCGTTTAGATGATGAACATGAGGAAGACCCAGAGGAGCGTGACTACGACACCGAGCACTCCACCACCTCAGACCGAGAACCCCTTGGGTAGGATCAGTCATGTACCCCTCATGAGAAGTCGAGTCTGTGTAATGGTTCATATGAAACCATGTGTGCTTGTTGACTGTTTTGTTGTTTGTGTTCTGATGCAAGTCACACTTTTGCCTTAGGCAACCTGTAAGCGACTCCATCGTCTATCTTATCTTAATATATGTTGGTCTTTCGACCTTTGTTTTACCACACTTACACTCGGCCAACCCCCCTTAGGTGCGCTTTTCCATTGTTGCTTTTCCTCTCGTCTGTCCCAGTTGTTTGACTTGGATGCTCCAAACAGGATGGTGACTGCTACCCGCAACAGCTCCTTCACCAACCCTGAAGCCAGCAACTCAAGCCAACAACAGGGAGCTGGTGCGGCTCCTCATGCTGGAGGACACCAGGAGCAGACACAAGGCGACATTCCCCCCCCCCCACCACCTCCACCGGAGAACATAAGCATAGCTTAGTTTCTCCAAGTTCTACGGGAGGAACGCCAAGCCAACAATGCCGCTATCCAGCAGATGGCTCAGGCCCTTGTGAACAACCAGCTGCAAGGCAGGAACCGCAATGGCCGATCCACTCTGTCTGAGTTCATGAGGAATTCGCCCCCAACCTTCACTGAGACTGCTGAACCTATGGATGCTGACAACTAGATCCGCACCATTGAGGACCTCCATGCACTGGTCAATTGCAATGAGGTCCTTGAGAAGGTGCTTTATGTCTCTCACTGCCTCGGAGGTACCATCTGAGCTTGGTGGGATGGATTCAAGGTCATGCATGGTGAGCGTGTGATCACTTGGAATGACTTCAAGGAAGGATTCCGCACTGCCCATATTCCTTCTGAGATCATGGCTATCAAGAAGAGAGAATTCCGAGCGCTGAAGCAAGGAAGTGGCTCTGTCAAGGAGTACCTGCAGAAGTTCAACCTGTTGTCAAGGTATGCACCTAAAGATGTCAACACAGAGGCTGCCAAGAAGGAACGCTTCATGGAAGGACTTCAACAGACCCTGCAGTATCAGCTCATTGTCTACGACTATCGTACCTTCTTCGACCTGGTAAACAAGGCCCTCATGCTGGAAGACAAGCGTCGTGCCATAGACGACACTCGCAAGCACAAGATCATCAGGAAGGGTAGCTCCAGCAACCAGAAGCCTCGCCCCTGGCAGCCAGCCCCATCCAAGACAACCTATCAGCCACAGCAGGCTAGACCTCATGCGTCTCGTCCGAGCTACCAGCCTCAACAGTATGCCAATCCCAGGCCAGCTTACAACAACCCCAATAACAACAACACTAGCAGAAACTACAACAACAACCCTAGGCGAGTCACTTGTGTTGGATGTGGTCAGTCTGGACACATCTCTAAGCTTTGCCCCAATAAGAAGTCGGATACCCCGCACCCCAATGCATCGAATAAAGGTCAAGGCCGTGGAGCACCGCCAAGGAACCCAGCTCCCCACAACCAGCCCAAAAATGGCAAGGGTCGTGTGAATCACGTCATCGCAGAGGAAGCCTAGGAAGACCCAGACGTCATACTGTGTACGTTCCTCGTCAACTCAACCCTAGCAATAGTACTATTTGATTGTGGAGCTTCATGTTCTTTTGTCACCCAAAAGTTTGCATTAGAAAGTGGCATGGAACCTACACCCCTAGGTAGCCATATGTTGATACAAACCCCGGGATCAGTTATGAAGTCTGGGATAGGTCGTAAAGGAGTGGAGATTACAATCAATGGGGTAGACTTCCTAGTAGACCTCATAGTTTTGGATTCACCAGGCTTGGACGTCATCCTTGGCATGAATTTGTTGACCAAGCACCAAGGCTTGTTAGACTGTGCCAAGAGGATTGTCACCATGACCAATAGCCAAGGAGTGGAAGTCAAGTATGTTCCCAACCCTACCTCCACTCAAGCCCCTCAGGCTAACTGTCTATCGGGAATTGAGTTGGATCAAGTGCCAGTGTTATGTGAGTATCCGGATATATTTCCTGATGAGCTGCCCGGAATGCCTCCTGACCGCGACATGGAGTTCATCATTGAGCTAATGACCAGATCAAGGCCCATCTATAAGAAGCCCTACAGGATGGGATCCGAATATTTGGCTGAATTGAAGAAGCAACTCGTAGAGCAGCTCAGGAAAGGATTCATTCGCCCTAGTGCCTCTCCTTGGGGATTACCTGTTCTATTTGTGTCAAAGAGGGACAAAACTATCAGACTCTATGTCGATTACTGTTCTCTCAATGAAGTCAAAATAAAGAACAAGTACCCACTCTCCCAGATTGAAGACCTGTTCGATCAGTTGAACGGAGCCAAGGTGTTCTCCAAGATCGACCTCAGGTCTGGGCACTACCAGCTGAAGATTAGACCCCAAGACATTCTGAAAACGACATTTGTAACCTGGTATGGCATGTATGAATACTCGGTCATGTCATTTGGGATAACCAATGCCCCTGCCTACTTCATGTACCTCATGAATAAAGTCTTCATGGAGTACTTGGACAAGTTCGTTGTCGTCTTCATTGATAACATACTCGTCTTCTCCAAGTCTGAAGAAGAGCATGAGCAACACTTAAGATTGGTCCTAGACAAGCTTTGAGAGCACCAGCTTTATGCCAAGTTTAGCAAGTGTGAATTCTGGCTACATGAAGTTGGATTGTTGGGTCATGTGTTGACTGCAGAAGGATTGTCAGTGGATCCTGCCAAGATTGAAGCCGTGACTGAATGGCAAACCCCAACCACCATGAAGTAAGTCAGGAGCTTACTCGGACTCGCGAGATATCACCGCAAGTTTGTGGAAGGGTTCTCGACCATTGCCGACCCATGACCCAGCTTTTGAAGAAGGACAAGAAGTTCGAATGGACAGCTAAATGTTAGGAAAGCTTCCAGGAGCTCAAGAAGAGATTGACCACAGCCCCAGTTCTGGCCACCCCCGATATTCACAAGGAGTTTGTGATATATTGGATGCATCGAGAACCGGGCTTGGAGGTGTTCTGATGCAAGATGGTAGAGTCGTAGCATATCTATCCAGACAGCTACGTGCTCATGAAGAGAACTACGCTACTCATGATATCGAGTTGGTAGTTGTGGTTCATGCCTTGAAGACATGGCGACATTACCTTCTAGGGAAGCGATGTGAGATATACACAGACCACAAGAGTTTGAAGTATATTTTCACCCAAAGGGAATTGAACATGAGGCAGCGAAGATGGCTGGAGTTGATCATGGATTACAAACTCAGTGTTCAATACCACCCTGAAAAGGCCAACATGGTAGCAGACGCCTTAAGCAGAAAGGCTTGTTCCTTGAATGCCATGATTAAGGAAAGGCTACCCAACCTATATGAAAAGTTGAAAGCTTCGACTTGGAACTAGTTGCACCTGGATTCCTTGCCAACCTTGAAGCAAAGCCTACCTTGATGGATGATATCAAAGAAGCTCAGAAGGGACATGAGAGCATTGAAGGCATCAAGAGGAAGATCAAGGCAGGCAAGGCCCCAGGATTCTCAGTGGATGAACAAGGAGTGGTATGGTTCGGGAATCGCATCTGCATACCCAACAGAGAGGAGCTCAAGAACTTGATCTTGCAAGAAGCTCATGACATTCCATAATCCATCCATCCTGGAGGAACCAAGTTGTATCAAGACCTCAAGGCAAGATTCTGGTGGCATGGCATGAAACGGGAGATAGGCGGCTTTGTCGCCAAGTGTGATATATGCCAGAGGGTCAAAGCTGAACACCAGCAACCCGCTGGGCTGTTGCAACCTCTCAAAGTGACTAAATGGAAGTGGGACAAAGTCAGGATGGAATTCATCACCGGATTACCAAGGTCAAGCAAGGGACATGATTCTATATGTCTCATTGTCGACCACCTGACTAAGGTAGCCCATTTCATTCCCGTCAAGACCACCTATGATGGTAACTAGCTAGCCAGCCTCTACATCGAGCGTATCGTAAGCCTTCATGGAGTTCCCAAGGAGATTGTATCGGACCGAGGCACCCAGTTCACCTTGAGGTTCTGGAAGATGTTTCAAAGAGCCATGGGCACCAAGCTCTCCTTCAGCATAGCTTTTCATCCCTAGACCGGCGAACAGACAGAACGGGTAAATCAGATACTCGAAGATATGCTCTGCGCCTGTGTCTTGGCTTATGGAGCCAAGTGGGAAGACTACCTGCCATTTGCCGTGTTCTCCTAGAACAACAGCTACCAGACGAGTCTTCAGATGGCACCATTTGACGTGTTGTATGGACGCAAGTGTCGTACTCCCCTCAATTGGTTGGAAACCGGAGAAGGGCTAGTCTTTGGCTCAGATATCCTCCGCGAAGCAGAAGAGCAAGTTCAACTTGTCCGAGAGCACCTTGAGACTGCCAAGATGAGATAGAAGAGCTATGCCGACTCTCACCACCGAGAACTGGACCTCAACATCGGATATCATGTTTACCTTTGAGTCACACCTCTTAAAGGAACCAAGCATTTCCACGTCAAAGGAAAGCTTGCACCCAGATATATCGACCCCTTCAAAGTCACTGCAAGACGAGGAGAAGTTGCCTATAAACTAGAGCTACCTTTCGAGCTATCGGATGTGCACAACGTCTTTCACGTGTCACAACTCCGGAAGTGTCTCCAAGTTCCCAACCGCCCTGACCTCTACAAGGACATCGACCATCAAGCCATCGATCCATAGCCAGACCTCACTTATCGTGAGAGTCCAGTCTGCATTCTGGATGAGGCAGAACTTCACCCGAAGCCGCGCCATCAAGTACTTCAAGGTCCAGTGGAGCAACCACACTGAAGCTGAAGCAACCTAGGAGCGTGAAGACTATCTTAGATCTCAGTTCCCTTATCTTTTTAGCGCTTAGATTAGGAATCTCGGGGACGAGATTCTTGTAAGGGGGGTAGGTACATCACACCCTGTGTTTGTATCACCTTGTTATGCTTGGATTTGTAAAATTTGGAGCCAACTAAAACTTTTTTCAGTGCTTGTTGCTTGTTTGAATTGTTGCTTGCTTGCTTGTTGATTGTTGTGTATGGCACTCTTAGATTCTATCCCTCTCGATATTCATCTTCCTTGACCCAAACTTCTTGCCCAATGATCATGCCATGTGAATAGTGCCCAAAACCATTTTTATCAAATTTTATTTTGACCAAATAGGATTTATTCAAATTAAGTCTTCAAAAAACCCCGAATTCAGGTTTGCACTGCAAGTCCTCAAATTGGGTGGATTCTTTCTCCCCAAAAGCTTTAATTCAAACCTACTATATACATGACATCCCAAAATCACCATTTATTAATTTTAAAGATTAGTTTTATATTTTATTTAAAGGCTTTTTATTAAGACCAGAAATAGTTTTTCATAGGGAAAAATTAATTAAGTGCCTTCAAAATATTTGTGAAAATTTAGGGAAACTCAATGGACATATATTTTCCATATATATGAGTTCACACATGGTCATCTTCAAATTCATGGGCAAAACCCCTCAAAACCCTTTCTGTCCAAATCAAACTTTTGTAATATTTCTAAAATAAATATTCTCAATAAATTCCAGGAAATTTCTAGCAAGTCAACACTATCATAGGTGATGATCTTGCAAAGTTTCATATTAATCCAAGATGATTTGACTCATGCAACTATTCCAAACCCCTCCCTGTCCGGATTCAAATTTGAACAAGTTTACATTGTGAAGTTTCTTCCCTTGACCCCAAACTTTGTGGACATGTTCTAATCACCGAATAATGATGCTACACTAAGTGGTGCATCAAGGGTATTAGCTTAACATGACTAGATCTACAGAAACCTGATTATGTTAGTTTCTAGAGTTCACAAAGTTCCTATTATCAACTTTGCTCATTTGAGCTTAAACCTGGTGATTCATCTCATTTTTACCCACCATTTGATCCTGTTAAATGTCATAGTAAGTGGAAAATTTTATCTTGCCCAAACATCCATCAAACACCTTCAGGTGAAATGGTAAAGTTACTATTTTCACCACCTCTACTATTCCCCTTGCCTCCAAATTGTTACCACACCCTTTGCCAGTGCTCAAGCACATCCAGTAAAAACCTCAGGTCCATAAGCCCCTAGAAGATAGGGTAAAACGCCTATTTTTCACCCCTAGACAACATTGGCAACTACTTTTCTACCTCTCCCCTACTCCATTTCTTCTCCTCTGCCTATTCCCTAGCTCCTCCTAGCTCATGAGCATCTCCAGAACCCCCATGACACTAGAGGACACGTTGGTGGGCATTGTTTATGCTATGGCACGCCAAATGGGCGCTTTGGAGCGCGCTACAGTGCACCAAAGCACTCTAGACGCCCTGCCCCGTGCCTCTCGACCACCTCGGGCCTCCCCAGCACGCATGTCGTGGGGCCTCGACGTCCGCAACACGCCTCCCCTTGTACCCCCTCCTCTCTCTCCCTTCGCTCCCCCCCTCGCACGCGCCGAGGCCTCCCGAGCCGACCAACCACGGGGCTCGCACGTGTGCGCCCCTGCTCCCTCTGCTCTCTCGTGGGCGTAGACCGACCCCAGGAACACCCCCGAGCAGCCCCCGTGAGCTCTCTCCCCCTCTGGCCTCGGCCACGACCTCGTTGGCGCACGGGTCCATGGTGCTCCGTCCCCCTCCCTATTTAAGCCTCCTGGCCTCTCTCTCCCCTCCTATGGCTCACTCTCCACCCCCATCGAGCGCCAACAGAGCCCGAGCCCCTCCCTCTCACTTTGTGCTCGGGATCAAGTCGAGGACCGCCGCGGCAGCCCCGTCGCTGATCTCTTGGTAGCGACCCCCTCCGGTCCCCATTTCCCTTTCGCTGGTCTTCCCTTGCCCTCCTGGCCTATTTCCCCCTTGACCCCGTCATGTTTCCCCTCGCCCCCGTCCTGTTTGCAGCATGGAGAGGCCCAGACAATCTCTCTCGAAGCTCCCTCTGTCGTGGGTGCTTGCCGCGGGTGCTCGCCGCTGGCGACTCCGACCGTCTTCGGCACTCCTTCGACCTCCTCCGGAACGGCGACTCGGCCCCGAGCCTATTCCCGCCTTCGCCTGCCATCCTTGCCCCGCATCATCGCCGATTAGTGCCTCCCCTTTCTGCTCGAGGTGGGAGAAGGATCTGACAAGTGGGTCTCACATGTCTGCCTCTCATCTCCCCCTCCCACGCTCTCTCTCCCCTCGCAGTCGCCGACAACCGGGCCCCGCGCGTCAGGTTTAAACCTGGCCACGCGCATGGCTGGCTGGCTTGCCAGCTAGGCCGGCCCAGCTGCTGGCCGCGTCTGGCCTAGGCACAGGGGCCCTCTTTCCCCTTTTTGTTTTTCTTTTGTGAGGATTTTTCTAAAAATCCCACAGACCAGAAAATAAATCCAATGACCATAATTTTTTCACCTAAAAATCTTGAAATATTCCATAGAATTTAATAGTGCCATTTGTGAAAAATATTGAAAACTTTTTATGCGTTGATTTATTTTAAAACCTATTTTGGCTCCTTTTTACCTGTGTTAAATAGTTTTCAAAAATGATTTTCATAACAAAACCTTAACAAATATTTTTGGTATAGCTTTTAGTATTTATCATAGTAGGGTAGCATTTTTAATATTAGCTTTGTGTGCTCTGTTTCTGTGTGATGCTTATTTTTATCGCTATTTATCGCGACGATAGATTGCGCTATTGACAAGGGAGTTGGACCCGAAGACTTTGAAGACACCGAAGACTTTGTTGAGCTGGTCAAGCAGCCCTTTGACCATGTTAAGAAACTTTTTCATGCATGACATAGAGCACTTATTGTTTCAAAGATTGATCATGATGTGGTGTTCCCCCTTCGATGGGTTGCATCTGATAATTTTATCGTTGACACTTGCATCGTGCATGACCCTACCACCTTATGAGGGTTATGCGGGTGGGTGTAGATAGGATGCTAGTAGTTGCTACGCTAGTGGGATGAGAATATGCATGGCGATGGAAATAAAGAGATGACTTCAAAGACTTCTCGAAAACCCTGTCGGGTGCCACTATTGCCCGAGGGAGATGATTGTAAGTTGGGTAACCACTTGAGGAAGAAGTGGTGTACCGGAGCCAATGAGTGTGTGTGTTTTTCGAAAATGGATTAGATTTAAGGTCTGCTGACCGTCCCAGCCTTACATGTGCGACCACGATACCCCTTATGGGATGGGGCATTGTTGATTACTATGGTTGGTGCTAGCAGGGAGCCCGCATTACTAGGGGCGAGAGTGAAGTGGTCACTGTTGAGACGGGGTTGTCTCGGAAGTGGAAGGCCATGCGCTGTCTTTATAGGCACCGGGCACACCGTTGCGTGCCCTCATGGATGATACATGTGATGTATATCATGAGGGATGGCACCAACGAGTGGAATCTATGTTTAGAATCACCATGGGAAAGGCATTGTCTGGGTGCTTACCTTGGGTATGTGATGTACCGCGAGTCATGGATGGCACGGAAGTTCCTCGAGTCTTGTGGGTAAAGCATGCAACCTCTGCAGAGTGTAAAACTATTCGAATAGCCATGTCCGCGGTGACACTTGAGATAGTTAGATGACCTGACGTGATGATTGAGCATGAGACGTTCATCCCCCTGAATAATGATGATATCTATAACTTGTTCATATGGATATCTACAAACTATTAATGCATGCTTATCTAGTTACTTGACCATGTCATTGCATTCAGAATTAGCTTTCTACAAAATACCTAGTAGTTCTATATCATGCATTGTTATTACCTTGTTCCAATCATGGGTTGCTTGCGAGTACATTCAAAGTACTCATTGGCTTGCCACTGGTTATTTAATTGGCCAGGCATGGAAGAATAGGAGTATGGTGAAGAGTTCGTTGGTGAAAAACATGCGAACTAGGACGCTCCCCAGTTAGAATGCCTGTAGGTTAAGGCAGATGGCAATGGGTTCATGCATTCGATCAAGATTTCCGCTGCTTGTTGAGTTTATGTGTTTGGCCCTTGTGGCCCTATCTATGTAAGACTAGATCTTCATGGTTTTATTTGTGTAAGACGCTAAATGTGGATGTAAGACTCTTGTTATTCAGCTTTTGTGTGTTCAGTGAGCATTGATCTCTGGGATCACTATACACGTGCATTGGGTGATTGTGACTTATGAGTTGGGGTCCCCACATGAGGGGCGGGGGAACAATGGCTTGTGGCCTTGGCCTCTCATCCTCCCCTCCCTTACAAAGCCTAGGGAGACATGAGGGCGCGGGGGATCAGTTACACCCACGTCCCCCACTAACCCTTGGTGTGTGCCCACATTAAACGCGGGGAAACCCAACCGTCGGGGCTCGACATGCCAAAGATCCCGCCCACGAGCCGAGGCCTACTAGGCTAGGCCTACGGCAGTGTCCCATCGCGTGCGTGGTGGCTGGGCCTACCCTCTCTATGGGCCTCATGTGGCGCAAGCGTGCCGACAGCGGGCCTAAAGAAGCGATGCAGAACCCGAGGCATAGGAGCCTGGCCGGTCGATTGGCAACCACTTGATCGGACTGGCTACTTGGGGCCGGCGTTTTCCTCCAGCCAAAGCCGGCCAGCCCCACGACATCAACACTTTGAAGTATCTATGATCTCGGGAGGGGGGAAGTCGTCGGCCCCCTTCATCGAAAACCTCTGGACCCCAATGGCTTCGGGGGCTACTAATGGGGATATGACCCCTGGGTATACCAAAGCACAGGAGACAACATCGAAACATTTGGGGGTCGGCTGGGCCCCCTTGGTTGCCTGGCCGGCTGGTCGGCTGCCCTCATGGGCGGGCACCTTGACCAGTGGCTGGCTCGGTGGCGACCAGCTCGACCTGCAATGGGTCAGCGCCCGTCCCATCCACCCATACGGGCATATGACAACTCAATATGAACTCCCACGATGAGGCACGCGTGGCTACAGGACCCCTTGACAGGGCAAAGCGTGGTTACAAGACCCCTCACGGGGGCAACATGAGGCTATAGGGCTCTAGGTACAACTGACCTTGACTAGGCGGTCGGCCCTATAACAGGCATGTGCTACCAACTCCGTGATGATGGTTTGTACTTGCCACAGTCGGTAGAAGCCAACGGGCCCCGTGCCCGACAAGACTCAACAGCTAGCAGGCCCCACAACCGACTAGAGGGGCTGGCAGCCGAGGCCCGCACCCATTTTTCCCCTCTTATTGTATTCACTTGGCTACACTATAAAGCCACCCCATATCCCCCTTGATAGGGGGTCGGATTTCTTCCCATTTATACACACACATACAAGGCAGTGAGGTCGGTCGTGAGAACTCCTTCCTCCTCACGAACAGCTCAAGGATCACCCTATACTATGATAAAAAGTCACACCAGTAGGACTAGGGGTATTACCTCCATCGAAGAGCCCTGAACATGGGTATGCCTACG
This sequence comes from Hordeum marinum, assembly GCA_022496015.1. Taxonomy (NCBI): domain Eukaryota; kingdom Viridiplantae; phylum Streptophyta; class Magnoliopsida; order Poales; family Poaceae; genus Hordeum; species Hordeum marinum. The sequence goes on along the minus strand of CM039673.1, from coordinate 363,641,226 downwards.
TCTTGTGTCTCGCGCCCTCACCCATCTCCGAGCGCCGTCGGCACCCGTCGGCCCTGAACCATGACTTAAGCCACCCCCTTGCATCTGCCGTAGAAATACCATGACATCAGGCATCGATGACACCGTCAAGTCTTGGAGCTGCCTCTCCAGCCCCCTGGTACTCTTCGCCTTAATGATAAGTTATGCATCTTTAATGAAGATTTAGTGATCCTTAGCCATTACTTGATGTTGTAGTTCTTGCACATCCCTCTCTAGGATTTCCCCATTGGCCATCAGCTCATCGTAGTCCCCCACATACTCCTCCAAGCAATCCTTGTGGATAATCACAAGACCCTCCATGTCCTAGTAGTGTCTCTCCTCCCAGCTCATATTCTCCTGGTTGGGTTTAACCATGGCCTCGCCGTTGACATACCTCCTTCTGGTCTTGCTGAAATGAAGGTACTTCATGATCATCCTTTGGTACTTCCAAATGGCAAATCCTAGTGCTTACTTGGCAGCCTTCTCGATCGATTCACTCAAGTTGACGAAGCATTTGATGAAGGTGATGTCATCCGTATAAGGGCCACTTGTCTCCCTCGTACCACTTAGGGATGAAGCTATAATTTTTCTCTATGGTGTCAGCTCTATTCTAATGGGTCATGTAAGTGCATCTAGTGCCCCTTAGTGATTTTGGTGTATTGAAGACTTATAGGTTAAGATACCGATGGGTTTATAAGTGTACAGAGGCTCTATAAGTCAGTGAGGAGTTTGATATATTCGGAGATTATCGACCCCTAAAATTGTATGTCTTCAACTGAAGACTTTGGTGAAGACTTTGCCGAAGACTTTGCTGAAGACTTTGGTATTCCCTGAAGACTTTGAGCATGAAGAAGTTGGTGTGACCTTGAAGATATGAACGAGGACTATGAAGCATGAAGACTTTTGTTTTCGTAGTTTCATTTCCTTTCTTTGAGTCATAGGAAACACCATACTATTAAAGGGGGCCGAGGTAATACTAAGGAAAATTTCCAACTGATGCTCAACTCAAAAACCTCAACCTATCCAATGCTTCGAGTGAAGACTTCTGGAAATCTCTTGCGGTTCAGTCAAGTTCTTCATTGACAAAGACAAAGTTCTTCTAGTCTCTGAGGAAATTGGTCTGACTTAGGTGTTAGGATTTTGCTAGTGCGAATTGCCTACAAGTGAGGAATATGATAAGCTTGAGGACTTTCATAGTTTGAAATTCTGACCATTGTTGTGCTTAGCGCCAGCTGTCCCCAATCATCCTATACATAACGGTCATATCATTGGGGGCATTTATGTTTTATCATGTTAGGTTGCACCCTGGCTATAAATAGCCACCCCCACAACCACTAGTTTGTTGGCTGCTCCGAGAGAGAACTGACACTTGTCATTTGAGAGTAACCCATCCTCCGAGGACTTTGAGAGAAAATCATCAGTGAAGAAAAACCCAAATCCAAACCAACAAATCCAAAGTGATTGAGCATCACTGAAGAGATTGTTCATCTGTGGAACCGACGCTTGTTACCTTTGAAGAATGTGTATCTTCCAGAAGGTTAGGCATCATGGTTTAGTGGATCCTGCAGTCCATTGGGGATCACTGAGTGACCTTGGTATAGAGCATCCAACAGTCAATTGTGGATCGTCGGGTGACCAGTTTGTGAGGGTTTTGGAAGTCTACCCTGAAGACTTACCGCGAGTTTTGGACGAGGACTGTGTGACCTTAGCTCAAGGAGAATATGGTAAGGACTGTGTGTCCTGAGACTGTGTGTCCTCTGGTTTAAATACCAGGCCGCTCCGAACCAGACATACAACTGTCACAACAGTTGGAACTGGGTCATCGAACCATTGTCTTCACCGAGCTACCTGGTTCTATTTCCTCAACCCTTACATTTCCACATATACTTCTTGATGAAATTGATCGTTACTGTTTTAAGAATTTGACTGAAGACTTTCTCAATTTCCTCACCTCCAATTCTTCAAGTTACCTTGTTCCTCACCTGCTTATCCTGTATCATGCTACCTGTAATCTATGCATGCTTTATTTCATCATGATGACTATGCTACTTCTATGTTTCTCATGCACTTGAGTACTTATTCCGATGCTAGTTATTCATGACATTTAAAATTCCTCAAGTTTAAATTCCTCAGTGAAGAATTTGTAAAACTCGCCTATTCACCCCCCTCTATTCGATATAACACACTTTCAATTGGTATCAGAGAAAGGTACTCCCTTGTTCTGTGTGATTTTGGTTTAACCACCTGGAGTTCTAGTTATGTCGACTATAGGTATGATCAAGGTTTCCGCAGGTTGTCCTACCTTTGATGGGTCGGACTATCCCTACTCGAAGAACAAGATGCGCATGCATCTGGAGGCAATTGACAACGATCTCTGGTACGTTGTGGAAAATGGTGTTCCCTCTGTTTCCCCCACGGTCAACGCTGCTGATGTGAAGAGATTCAAGCAACTTGATTCACAAGCGAAAAATATCATCTGTGGTCATCTGAGCAAAGGTCAGTATGGCAAAGTGAGTGCTTTGGAGTTTGCTAAGCTTATCTGGGATAGGTTGTCCAAAATCAACGAAGGTGTTTCACTCAATGTGACTCCCGTGTGGATGTTCTTCGCAATATCTTCAACCGCTTCAAAAGACTCGATAATGAGAATGTTCAGCAAACTTTTGATCGTCTCATTGATATCTCCAACGAGCTTCAAGCATTGGGTGCCGCTAACATCACCGACCACAAGGTGGTGAAGAAACTGTTGAGATCTCTTGATTCCTTATTCGATATTATGGATTTGATGATTCAATATCATGGAGACTACAAGTCACTTGATCCTGTTGATATACTTGAGAGACTCAATACTCATGAATTCCAACAAGCTGAGAAGAGAGACCTCTACGGGCCAAGCTATGGAAGATCTCATGCTCTCAAGGCAAAAGCAATTTCCTCATGCGAAGGCGAAGATTATGATAGTAGCCTTGGTGATCCTAAAGAACTGGGTCGGGAGCTGACAATGCTCGTGAGGAAATTCCAGAAGTTCTCAAGGAGAGGCCGATTTGGAAAGTCATCAAAAAGTGGCTTGAGGAAATCAGATTCCTCAAGCGACTACAAGAAGATAACTTGTCAGAAATGCAAGAAATCTGGTCACTTTATCTCCGATTGTCCTCTCTGGGAAAAAGAATCGAAGAAGAAGAAGTACAAGGACGACAGTGTTGGAAATATGCCCTAGAATCAATAAATAAAGTATTTATTATTATATTTCCTTGTTCATGATAAATGTTTATTATCCATGCTAGAATTGTATTAATTGGAAACATGGATACATGTGTGGATACATAGACAAACACAATGTCCCTAGTATGCCTCTAGTGAACTAGCTCGCTGATCGAAAGATGGTTAAGGTTTCCTAGCCATGGACATGAGATGTCATTCGATAACGGGATCACATCATTAGGAGAATGATGTGATGGACAAGACCCAAACTACAAACGTAGCTTATGATCGTGTCAGTTTAATGCTACTGTTTTCTGCATGTCAAGTATATGTTCCTATGACCATGAGATCATGTAACTCACGGACATCCGAGGAGTGCCTTGTGTGTATCAAATGTTGCACCGTAACTGGGTGACTATAAAGGTGCTCTACAGGTGTCTCCGAGGGTGTCTGTTGAGTTGGCATGGATCAATACTTGGATTTGTTACTCCTTGTGACGGAGAGGTATCTCAGGGCCCACTCGGTAATACAACATCACAATAAGCCTTGCAAGCAATGTGACTAAGTGTCAGTCATGGGATCTTTTATTACGGAACGAGTAAAGAGACTTGCCAGCAACGAGGTTGAACTAGGTATGGAGATACCGACGATCGAATCTCGGGCAAGTAACATACCGAAAAACAAAGGGAACAGCATACGGGATTAACTGAATCCTTGACATAGAGGTTCAACCGATAAAGATCTTCGTAGAATATGTAGGAACCAATGTGGACATCCAGGTCCCGCCATTAGTTCTTGACCGTAGAGGTGTCTCGGTCATGTGTACATAGTTCTCGAACCCGCAGGGTCTGCACACTTAAGGTTTGGTGACGTTTTGGTAGTATACAATTATGTATGGTGGTGACTGAAGGTTGTTCAGAGTCCCATATGAGATCCCAGACGTCACGAGGAGCTCCGGAATGGTCCGGAGGTAAAGATTCATATATAGGAAGTCCTGTTTTGGTCGCCGGAAAAGTTTCGGGCTCATCGGTAGTGTACCGGGAGTGCCGGGAGTGTACCGGGAGGCCACCCGCAGGGGTATTTCCACCCAAGAGGATACATGGGCTTTAGGAGGGTGTAAACCAGCCCTTAGTGGTCTGGTGGAACATCCACAAGAGGCCCATGCGGCTGGAGGAAAAAGGCCTAAGAGAAAAAGTGAAAAAAAGGCAAAATAGGGTGAATCCTAGTCCTACTAGGATTGGAGGTGGACTCCACCTCTCCCTCTCTCTCCTTCGGCCGAAGCAAGGAGGCCTTGTCCCTTGTGCCAAGGCCTCTCCTCCTCTCCTCTTATATATACTGGAGGTTTTAGGGGTTTTGCACAAGTTTTTCATCCACATGCTACCCATTCCTCCAGTGCATAGTTTCTCCTCTAGATCGGATTTCTGCGGTGCTTAGGCGAAGCCCTGCCAGAATTGCTCCACCACCATCGCCGGAGCACCGTCACGCTGACGGAGAACTCTTCTTCCTCTCCACTCCTTCTTTCTGGATCAAGATGGTGGAGATCGTCATCAAGCTGTACGTGTGCTGAACGCGGAGGTGTCGTCCGTTCGGCGCTAGATCGGAAGGATCGTGATCAAGTTCGTGGGACGGATCGTGATCAAGTTTGTGGGACGGATCGTGATCAAGTTCGTGGGAGGGATCGTGATCAAGTTCGTGGGAAGGATCATGATCAAGTTCGTGGGACGGATCGTGATTGGATCGCGGGATGCACGGCGATTTGGATCGCGAAGACGTTCGACTACACCAACTGCGTTTCTTAATGCTTCTCGCTTAGCGGTCTGCAAGGGTATGTAGATCCATTCTCCCTCTCATAGATGCTCATCACCATGGATAGATCTGCGTGTGCGTCGGAAAATTTTTGTTTCCCATGCAACGTTCGCCAACAGTGGTATCAGAGCTAGGTCTATGTGTTGATGAGATCTCGAGTAGAAGACAAAAGGTTTGTGGGCGTTGATGCTTAGATTGCTTCCTCCCTTGGTTGGATTTTGGTTCAGCGGTATTGTGAGATGAAGCGGCCCAGACCAACATTACTCGTACGCTTACGAGAGACCGGTTCCCTCGACCACAACTTGTTGCATAGATGGCCTGCGGGTGCGAGTTTCTCTCACTTTAGTTGGATCGGATTTGACAAATGCGGTCCTTGAGAAGGTTGAAAAGCAAATCATGTATCACCTTGTGGTTTATGCGTAGGTGAGAATCATTGTTGCTAGAAAACCATAGCAGCCACGTAAAACATGCAACAACAATTAGAGGACATCTAACTTGTTTTTGCAGGGTATGTTGTGATGTGATATGGCCAATTACATGATGTGATATATGTGATGTATGAGATGATCATGTGATGTATAGAATTTCACGACTTGCATGTCGATGAGTACGGCAACCGGCAGGAGCCATAGGGTTGTCTTTAATTATTGTATGACCTGCGTGTCAATCATTAAGCACTATGTAATGCTTTACTTTATCGCTAAACGGTAGCAATAGTAGTAGAAGCATGCAGGGCGTGACAACCACGATGGTGACACGTTGATGGAGATCAAGATGATGGAGATCATGGTGTCGTGCCGGTGATGATGGAGATCATGCCAGTGCTTTCAAGATGGAGATCTAAAGCACAAGTTCATGGCCATATCATGTCACTTATGAATTGCATGTGATGTTAATCCTTTTATGCACCTTGTTTTTCTTAGTACGACGGTAGCATTATAAGGTGATCCCTCACTTAAAATTTCAAGATAAATTGTGTTCTCCCCGAGTGTGCACCGTTGCGAAAGTTCGTCGTGTTGAGACACCACGTGATGATCGGGTGTGATAGACTCTATGTTCACATACAACGGGTGCAAGCCAGTGTTGCACGCGCAGAACACTCGGGTTAAACTTGACGAGCCTAGCATGTACAGACATGGCCTCGGAACACAAGAGACCGAAAGGTCGAACATGAGTCATATAGTAGATATGATCAACATAATCATGTTCACCATTGAAGCCACCTCAACTCACGTGATGATCGGACTTGAGTTGGTGGATTTGGATCATGTGACACTCAGATGACCTGAGGGATGGCAATTTGAGTGGGAGCTTTAGTAATTTGATTAACTAAACTCATTATCTTGAACAATAGTCTAAGTAAACTTTGCATCTTTATGTTCTAGGTCAATGGCTCGCGCAGTAGCACCCCTGAATTTTAATGCGTTCCTAGAGAAAGCTAAGTTGAAAGATGATGGAAGTAACTTTGTTGACTCGGCCCGTAATCTAAGGATTATCCTCACGGCTTCCCAGAAATCATATGTCCTTGATGCATCGCTTGGTGACCAACCAGAAGACATAACCTCCGAAGACGTTAAGAATGCTTGGGAAGCACGTACTAGAGATTACTCAATAGTTTAGTGTGCGATATTGTATGGCTTAGAACCGGGACTTCAAAGACGTTTTGGACGTCATGGAGCATATGAGATGTTTCAGGAGTTGAAGTTTATCTTTCAGAAGAACGGTCGGATCGAGAGGTATGAAACCTCCGATAAGTTCTATGCTTGCAAGATGGAGGAGAACGGGTCTATCAGTGCACATATACTCAGAATGTCTGGGTATTCAACTCGTCTAGCGGATTTGGGAATTGCCCTTCCGCCAGAGGCGATCACTGATAGAGTTCTTCAATCACTGTCACCTAGTTACAAGAGCTTTGTGATGAAATATAACATGCACGGGATGAACAAGTCAATCACCGAGCTGTTTGCGATGCTAAAAGTTGCTGAGTCTGAAATCCAAAAAGAACATCAAGTGTTGATGGTCAATAAAACCACTAGTTTCAAGAAAAATGGCAAGGTCAAGGGCAAGGGCAAGAAGGGTAAAACCAAGAAGGATGGCAAAGCAGTTGCTACTCCTGTAAAGAAGCCCAAGCATGGACCCAATCTAGAAACTGAGTGCTTTCATTGCAAGGGAACTGGTCACTGGAAGCAGAACTGCCCCAAGTACCTGGCTGACAAGAAGGCGGCCAACGACAAACAAGGTATATATGATATACATGTTATTGATGTGTACCTTACTAGCTCTCGTAGTAGTGCATTGGTATTTGATACCGGTTCGGTTGCTCACATTTGCAACTCAAAGCAAGAACTACAGAATAAACGAAGGCTGGCAAAGGACAAAGTGACGACGCGCGTGGAAAATGGTTCCAAGGTTGATGTGATCACCATCGACACACTCTCTCTTCGATTACCATCGGGATTAGTGATGAACCTGAATAATTGTTATTTAGTGCCTGCGTTAAGCATGAACATTATATCTAGATCTTGTTAATTGCGAGACGGTTACTCATTTAAATCAGAGAATAAAGGTTGTTCTATTTATATGAGTAATATCTTTTATGGTCATGCACCCAATGTTAGGGGTTTATTCATATTGAATCTTGATAGTGATGACACACGTGTTCATAACATTGATGACAAAAGATGTAGAGTTGATAATGATAGTACCACTTTCATGTGGCACTGTCGTTTAGGTCATATTGGTGTAAAACGCATGAGGAAGCTCCATGCTGATGGACTTTTGGAGTCACTTGATTTTGAATCACTTGACACATGTGAACCATGCCTCATGGCCAAGATGACTAAAACGCCGTTCTCTGGAACAATGGAACGGGCGAGTGCTTTTTGGAAATCATACATACTGATATGTGCGGTCCAATGAATGTCACAGCGCGTGGTGGATATCGTTATTTTCTCACCCTCACTGATGACTTAAGTAGATATGGGTATATTTACTTAATGAAACATAAGTCTGAAATGTTTGAAAAGTTCAAGCAATTTCAGAGTGAAGTAGAGAATCATCGTAACAAGAAGATTAAGTTCCTACGATCTGATCGAGGAGGTGAATATCTGAGTTATGAGTTTGGCAGTCACTTAAGATAGTGTGGAATTGTTTCACAGTTGACACCGCCCAGAACACCATAGCGTAATGGTCTGTCCGAACGTCGTAATCGAACCTTATTAGATATGGTGCGTTCTATGATGTCTCTTGCTGATTTGCCACTATCATTTTGGGGTTATGCATTAGAGACAGCTGCATTCACTTTAAATAGGGCGCCATCAAAATCCGTTGAGACGACGCCATATGAACTGTGGTTTGGCAAGAAGCCAAAGTTGTCATTTCTTAAAGTTTGGGGATGTGATGCTTATGTTAAAAAGCTTCAGCCTAAAAAGCTGGAACCCAAAGCGGAGAAATGCATCTTCATAGGATACCCGAAAGAGACAGTCGGGTATACCTTCTATCTCAGATCCGAAGGCAAAGTTTTTGTCGCTAAGAACGGGACATTTCTTGAGAAAGAGTTTCTCTCAAAAGAATTGAGTGGGAGGAAAATAGAGCTTGATGAGGTTATTGAACCTTTACTTCAACCAGAAAGTAGTGCAGCGCAGAAAGATGTTTCTGTGGAACCTACGACGGTAGAAGAGGAAGTTAATGATGATGATCATGAAGCTTCGGATCAAGCTGCTATTGAACCTCATAGGTCGACAAGGCCGCGTACTACCCCTGAGTGGTACGGCAACCCTGTCTTAGAGGTCATGTTGTTGAACAACAATGAACCTACGAGCTATGGAGGAGCAGTGATGGGCCCGGATTCTGAGAAATGGTTAGAGGCCATGAAATCCGAGATGGGATCCATGTATGAAAACAAAGTATGGACTTTGGAAGTATTACCTGAAGGGCAAAAGGCCATTCAGAACAAATGGATCTTTAAGAAGAAGACACACACGGATGGTAATATCACCATCTATAAAGCTCGACTTGTGGCAAAGGGTTTTTCACAAGTTCAAGGAGTTGACTACGATGAGACTTTCTCACCCGTAGCGATGCTTAAGTCTGTCAGAATCATGTTAGCAATAGCTGCTTATTTCAACTATGAAATTTAGCAGATGGATGTCAAAACAGCGTTCCTCAACGGTTTCCTTGAGGAAGAGTTGTATATGATGCAACCCGAAGGTTTTGTTGATCCAAAGAATGCTGACAAAGTTTGCAAACTCTAGCGATCCATTTATGGTCTGGTGCAAGCATCTCGGAGTTGGAATAAGCGCTTTGATGAGGTGATCAAAGCGTTTGAGTTTATACAAGTTTACGAAGAAGCTTGTATTTACAAGAAAGTGAGTGTACTCTATAGCGTTTCTAGTATTATATGTGGACGACATATTGCTGATTGGAAACAATATAGAAATGTTGGAAAGCGTGAAGGAATATTTGAACAAGAGTTTTTCAATGAAGGACCTGGGAGAAGCTGCTTTCATATTAGGCATTAAGATCTATAGAGATAGATTGAGACGCTTAATAGCACTTTCACAGAGCACATACCTTGATAAAGTTTTGAAGAAGTTCAAAATGGATCAGTCCAAGAAGAGGTTCTTGCCTGTGTTACAAGGTGTGAAGTTGAGTAAGACTCAATGCCCAGTAACTGCAGAAGATAGAGAAAAGATGAGTGTCATCCCCTATGCTTCAACCATAGGCTCTATCATGTATGCAATTCAATGCAAAAGACCCGATGTCAGCCTTGCCATAAGTATGGCCGGAAGGTTTCAAAGTGATCCTGGAATGGAGCACTGGCAAGCGGTCAAGAATATCCTTAAGTACCTGAAAAGGACTAAGGAAATGTTTCTTGTTTATGGAGGTGATGAAGAGCTCGTCGTAAAGGGTTACGTCGATGCAAGCTTTGACACTGATCAGTACGACTCTAAATCGCAAACTGGATACGTATTTATTCTTAACGGGGGAGCGGTAAGCTGGTGTAGTTCCAAGCAAAGCGTGGTAGCTGATTCTACGTGCGAAGCGGAAAACATCGCAGCCTTGGAGGCGGCGAAGGAAGGTGTCTGGATGAAGTAGTTCATGACAGATCTTGGAGTAGTGCCTAGTGCACTGAATCCAATGAGCATGTTCTGTGACAACACTGGTGCCATTGCTCTAGCCAAGGAACCAAGGTTTCACAAGAGGACCAGACATTTAAAGCGACGCTTCAACTCCATCCGATATTACATCGAGGAGAAGGACATAAATATTTGCAAAGTGCACACGGATCTGAATGTTGCAAACCCATTGACTAAACCTCTTCCAAGAGCTAAACATGATCAACACCAGAACTGTATGGGTGTTCGATTCATTACAATGTAAATCACATAGTGATGTGAGCTAGATTATTGACTCTAGTGCAAGTGGGAGACTGTTGGAATGCCCTAGAGGCAATAAATAAAGTGTTTATTATTATATTTCCTTCTTCATGATAATTGTTTATTATCCATGCTAGAATTGTATTAATTGGAAACATGGATACATGTGTGGATACATAGACAAACACAATGTCCCTAGTATGCCTTTAGTGAACTAGCTCATTGATCAAAAGATGGTTAAGGTTTCCTAGCCATGGACATGAGATGTCATTTGATAACAGTCACATCATTAGGAGAATGATGTGATGGACAAGACCCAAACTACAAAATTAGCTTATGATCATGTCAGTTTAATGCTACTGCTTTCTGCATGTCAAGTATATGTTCCTATGACCATGAGATCATGTAACTCACGGACATCGGAGGAGTGCCTTGTGTGTATCAAACGTCGCAACGTAACTGGGTGACTATAAAGGTGCTCTACAGGTGTCTCCGAGGGTGTCTGTTGAGTTGGCATGGATCAATACTGGGATTCATTACTCCGTGTGACGGAGAGCTATCTCAGGGCCCACTCGGTAATACAACATCACAATAAGCCTTGAAGCAATGTGACTAAGTGTTAGTTACGAGATATTGTATTATGGAACAAGTAAAGAGACTTGCCAGTAATGAGGTTGAACTAGGTATGGAGATACCGACGATCAAATCTCGGGCATGTAACATAACGAAGAACAAAGGGAACATCATATGGGATTAACTGAATCCTTGACATAGAGGTTCGACCGATAAAGATCTTTGTAGAATATGTAGGAACCAATGTGGACATCCAGGTCCCGCCATTGGTTATTGAGCATAGAGGAGTCTCGCTCATGTCTACATAGTTCTCGAACCCGCAGGGTCTATACACTTAAGGTTTGGTGACGTTTCGGTAGTATAGAGTTATTTATGGTGGTGACTGAAGGTTGTTTGGAGTCCCAGATGAGATCCCAGACATCACGAGGAGCTCCGGAATGGTCCGGAGGTAAAGATTCATATATAGGAAGTCCTGTTTTGGTCGCCGGAAAAGTTTCGGGCTCATCGGTAGTGTACCGGGAGTGCCGGTAGTGTACCGGGAGGCCACCGGGAGGGGTATTTCGACCCAAGAGGCTACATGGGATGTAGGAGGGTGTAAACCAGCCCTTAGTGGGCTGGTGGAACATCCACAAGAGGCCCATGCGGCTGGAGGAAAAATTACTAAGAGAAAAAGTGGAAAAAAGGCAAAATTGGGTGAATCCTAGTCCTATTAGGATTGGAGGTGGACTCCACCTCTCCCTCTCTCCTTCGGCCGAAGCAAGGAGGCCTTGGCCCTTGTGCCAAGGCCTCTCCTCCTCTCCTCTTATATATACTGGAGGTTTTAGGGTTTTTGCACAAGTTTTTCAGCCACGTGCTACCCGTTCCTCCAGTGCATAGTTTCTCCTCTAGATCGGATTACTACAGTGCTTAGGCGAAGCCCTGCCGGAATGACTCCACCACCATCGCCGGAGCGCCGTCACGCTGCTGGAGAACTATTCTTCCTCTCCACTCCTTCTTGCTGGATCAAGATGGTGGAGATCGTCATCAAGTTGTACGTGTGTTGAACGCGGAGGTGTCGTCCATTCGGCGCTAGATCGGAAGGATCGTGATCAAGTTCATGGGACGGATCGTGATCAAGTTCGTGGGACGGATCGTGATCAAGTTCGTGGGACGGATCGTGATCAATTTCGTGGGACGGATCGTGATTGGATCGCGGGACGCACGGCGATTTGGATCGCGAAGACATTCGACTACACCAACCGCGTTTCTTAACGCTTCCCGCTTAGCGATCTACAAGGGTATGTAGATCCACTCTCCCTCTCGTAGATGCTCATCACCATGGATAGATCTGCATGTGCGTAGGAAATTTTTTGTTTCCCATGCAACGTTCCCCAACAGACAGTTCTGAGGAATCAAAGAAAAATAAGATCTTCGAAGTCCTCATATTCAAAGTCCTCAACGCACAAAAAGAATCGTTCCAAAAAGGCTCGGGCTTTCATTGGCAAGGAAATGGATTCTGAAGAAGAATATGAAGAAGAGGAAGACTCTGAGGTGGAGTGAGAATCTAGTGTTGTTAGCCTTGCTCTCACTACAGCTTTTGTCAGCAAGTCAATCTTTAATGATGAAGAAAATGACTACTCCAACAACTCTGATGTCAGCAATGACAAATATGCTCCCACTTATTGCTTCATGACGAAAGGCCTCAAGTCATTCACAGAATGTCCCAATCTTGATGACATTGAATATCCTAGGTGGAAAGTTCTAATGAAGAAGCATCTCATATCAATGAACAGTGAGCTATGGACTATTACTAAACTTGGACTGACTGAACTCTACAAGATGGCAAATGCTGAGGAAATTCGTAAGTACACTCAACTTGATGCTCAGGCGAGGAACATCATCTGCTCAAGCCTATCAAGCATCATGTTCAAGGGCATCTTTCATCTCCAAAACGCAAAGCTCATCTGGGATAGGATCATGGACATCAATGAAGGCTATCGCACTCGTCAAGACCCCATGTTCATCGAACTCAAGAAATTTCTCAAAACCCAAGAAGCGGATCTTGGTTCATCTTCTTCACCATGTCTTATGGCAAAAGGTTCCAAGGTACACAAGCATTACTCATCCTCTAAATCAACCGAAGGTGAATCTGATGAATATGTGAAACCTAGCTATTCCAAACTTGCTAATATTGCCACTAAGCAAGAAAGTGCACTTGAAAAGCTTCAGAACCTGTTAGACAAAAGGGTTGATCTATTGAATGAGGAAGTGGATCGAACTCAAACTCTGACCGATGATCTCAAAAGTCTTTAGTTAAAGTATGATAACCTTCAGAGTCATCATAATGATCTCTTAGTCGATCATGAGAAGCTTTATTATGAATTTCTTCAAAGAAAGCAAGATCTTCAGAAACTAAGAGTGTCTCATGAGGATTTCCAAAGGGAAAATGATTCCTTACTAGCTCAATATATCAGTACTGCTCAGGAAGAATTTGTTCCACCTTGTTTGAAATGTATCGAACGTGAAACTGCTAATTCTTCATCTGAATGTTCAAATGCTTTTATTGCTGCAAATTCCTCAACTATCCCCATGGTCAAAAATTCTTCATCTGAGGATACCACAAGTATCAGTGACGGAAATGCAGGGTTGAAGGAATTGTATGTGATAGACATGTACAAAAGTCTCAAAGGGCATCAAACCCTTTGCGATGTGCTCAAAAAGCGGTCCTGAACAAAACCCTAGGGTATTGAATTTGAGAGGAAATTCAATGCTGATGGATCCTACTGGACACCTGAGCAGTACTCCAAAACTTCATGGGTTGCTGCAAAAGGACCTCCTGTAGATCCATCCACTTTATCGGGCTTTCCTTGTGAAACTTCATATTTCTCTGATGAGTCACTTGAATCCAACTACAAATTCTTCAAAAATAAAAAAGGTGAAGTATTTGCCAGATTTGTTGGAACTAACTGTAGGAATGGTTCTCTTATGAGAAAATTTTGGGTTCCCAAGAGCTGCTTGGAAAATCTTTAAGTGAATGTCCTCATGACACCACCCATGAAGAAAAGCAACCCCATATCAAATTCCTCATATGGACCAAAGTCTTCGCTTGGAAAAAATTCCTCAAATGGTCAAAAGTATCATTATCGTGCTAATGCATCTGTTTCGCAGGGAAAAATCTAAGAGTTCTCAATATGTGCATTATTCTTCAAATCATTATGTTCATAAGTCTTCGAAGAATTTCTCTGCTTATTCATATGAGTACTCTAAACCTCGTCGTGTGAAACGAAGTGCACTATCTTCAATGCCTCCTTTCTCATATGGAGCTCGTAGAATGATGAACTCTTTGCCACCCCTCCAGATGTGGATGGTGAAGAAATTGCACTATTTTCTTATGCAGGGTGAGGTCTCCAGATGAACATGAACGTCTGATGAATTTGCTGGAGATGTGAGGAAATGCTTGAAGGGATGCAAGCTAATAATGTAGAAATGAATTCCTCATTTCTCATGTCCTCACACTACTTTACTTACTAATTCATCTGCAGGATGAAACTCCAAAATCTGCTGAGTGGGTCCTCAACAGTGGATGCACCAAGCACCTGACTGGTGACAAGAATCTACTGATGAATATAACACTTTCCCCATCTCATCTGAAGCATATCACCTACGCTAACAAAGGAAAAAAGCAAGGTATTTGGTCTAGGTAAGGATGCAATCTCAAAGGACCGACACACGGATAAGGTGATGCTTGTTGAATCCCTCGGGTTCAACCTCATGTATTTCTCAATGATTTGTGATCTTGATATGGTTGTCGTCTTTGGAAAATATCGTTGTGTTGTCATCCTAGAAGCTGACAATTCCAAAGTCTTCGAAGGCTTTAGGAGAGGAGACATGTATATTGTTGATTTCTCTACAGGTCCTCAGCCTGCCACGTGCCTACTTTCAAAGTCCTTAGAAGGTTGGTTGTGGCATCGATGACTTGGACACGCTGGTATGAGGAACTTGCACACACCCATGAAGAAAAAGCATGCCATTGGCATTGAAGGTGTCAAATTCCTCAAGGACCACCTCTGTGGTGCATGTGAGTCTGGGAAGGTGACCAGATACAAGCATCCCTCGAAGACAATCATGACCACTACTTGACCTTTTGAATTGCTTCACATGGACCTCTTTGGCCCCACTCATTATTCCATACTAACAAATTCTTCAAGTTTGTATGGCTTTGTCATTGTTGATGATTACTCTCGTTACACTTGGGTGCACATTATTATGTACAAAAATGAAGTGCAGGATATATTCAGACGATTTGCTTCAAGGGACGCAACAAACTTCAGTGTCAAGATCAAGCATATCAGGAGTGATAATGGGACTGAGTTCAAGAACACCCATCTTGATGAATATCTTGATGAACTTGGTATTACTCATGAGTTATCTGCCCCATATACTCCTCAATAGAACGGCATCGTAGAGCGCAAGAACAGGACTCTTGTTGAGATGGCTTGCACCATGCTTGATGAATACAAGAATCCTCGTCGCTTCTGGCGTGAGGCAATTGATACAGCTTGCCACATCATCTATAGGGTATATCTTCACAAATTCTTCAAGAAGACTTCATATGAACTCATGACTGGCAAGAAACCCAATGTAAGTTATTGCTACCTCTTGAGCATGCGTTGGCTTTCCCTTGAAGAGGAAAGGGTGATGCGGCAAAGTAGATAAGTATTTTCCTTAGTTTTTGAGAACCAAGGTATCAATCCAATAGGAGGAACAAGCAAGTCACCAATGGATGCATCCTCCACAAAGAATCAAACTCTTGCACCCAACGCTATAAAGGGATTATCAATCCCTTCATGGTTATTTGCAAGGATTAGATCCGATAGAGATAGATGTAACGGGTGAGGAAAGTAAAAGGTAAATAAATTGCAGCAAGTATAGATATGAAAATATATGATGAAAAATAGACCCGGGGGCCATAGGTTTCACTAGAGGCTTCTCTCTTGAAGGCAAATATCATGATGGGTAAACAAATTACTGTCAAGCAATTGATAGAAAAGAGAAGAATCATGTAATTATCCAAGGCAATGATTATGCATATAGGCATCACGTCCGTGACAAGTAGACCGAAACGATTCTACATCTACTATGATTACTCCACACATCGACCGACTCTTGCCTACATCTAGAGTATTAAGTTCATGAAGAACAGAGTAACGCATTAAGAAAGATGGCATGATGTAGAGGGACAAACTCTAGCAGTATGATCAAAACCCCATCTTGTTACCTCTGATGGAAACAATACAATACGTGCCTCGCTACCCCTACTTTGTCACTGGGTGAGGACATCGCAAGATTGAACCCAAAACCAAGCACTTCTCCCATTGAAAGAATTACCAATCTAGTTGGCCAAACCAAACCAATAACTCAAAGAGACTTGCAAGGATATGAAATCATGCATATAAGAAATCAGAGGAGATTCAAATAAGAGTCATGGATAATCTGAACATAAACTCATAATTCATCGAATCTTGACAAACACACCACAAGAGAGGATTACATCGGATAGATATCCATGAAGATCATGAAGAACATGGTATTGAAGATCAAAAAGAGAGAGAAGAAGCCCTCTAGCTACTAGCTATGGACCCGTAGGTCTGTGATGGACTACTCACACATCATTGGAGGGGCAATGGAGTTGATGTAGATGCCCTCCGTGATCGAAACCCCCTCCGGTAGATTACCGGAAAAGGGTCAAAGATTGGATCTCTCGGGAATGGAGGCTTCCAACGGCGGAAAAGTATTTGCGTGGCTCTTTTTGATGTTGGGGGAATATTTGGGTATTTATAGGCCAAGAATTAGGGTTAGGAGACCTACCAGGAGACGACAAGCCTGCTAGGCGCGGCCAGGGGGCCGTGCCTAGCAGGCTTGTGGCGCCCTGGCACCTCCCCTGATGTGCACTCCAAGCTTGGATGACTTGTTTCCTTCCAGAAAAATTCCTTCCGAAGGTTTTATACCCCTTTTGGACTCCGTTTAATATTGACTATCTGCAAAACTCAAAAATAAGGAAAAAACAAAAACTGGCACTTGGCTCTAGATTAATAGGTTAGTCCCAAAAATAATATAAAATAGCATATTAATGCATATGAAACATCCAAAATAGATAATATAATAGCATGCCATCATCAAAAATTATAGATATGTTGGAGACATATCAGCATCCCCAAGCTTAGTTCCTGCTCGTCCTTGAGTAGGTAAATGATAAAACAGAATTTTTGATTTGGAGTGCTACCTAACATATATATCCAATTAATATTCTTTATTGTGGCGTGAATATTCATATCTGTAAGACTCAAAACAAAAGCTTAATATTGATATAGAAACAATAACATTTCAAGCATACTAGCAAAGCAATTGTATCTCTCCAAAATATACTAGCAAAAGAAAGTTATCCCTACAATATCCTATGGTCTGGCTATGCTCCATCTTTCCCACACAAAGTATTTACATCATGCAAAACCTCGATGAAAAGTCAAGCAATTGTTTTCACACCTTTATTTTCTCAAACTTTTTCAACTCTCACGCAATACATGAGCATGAGCCATGGATATAGCACTATAGGTGGAATAAAATATGGTGGAGGTTGTTAAGTAAAGGGAGAAGATAGTCTCACATCAACTAGGCATATCAACAGGCTATGGATATGCCCATCAATAGATATCAATGTGAGTGAGTAGGGATTGCCATGAAACATATGCACTAGAGCTATAAGTGTATGAAAGCTCAAAAATAAACTAAGTGGAAGTGCATCATGAAGAAAAATATTCCACTAGCTATATGAAAGTGACAAATAGGAGACTCTCTATCATGAAGATCATGGTGCTACTTTGAAGCACAAGTGTGGCAAAACGTAGTAGCAATGTCCCTTCTCTCTTTTCTCTCATTTTTTGTTGGGCATCTAAGGCCTCGTTTATTCTTTTTTTTATTTGGGCTTCGCTGGCCTCTTTTATTTTTCATAAAGTCCGGACTCTCATCCCTACTAGTAGGGGAATCATAGCTTCCATCATCCTTTCCTCACATGGGACATGCCCTATAATGAAAATCATCACACTTTTATTTACTTACAACTCAAAAGGAAAATTACAACTCGATACCTATTTCAAAATATGACTCTATATGCAATATGGAAGTGATGGTGCACGTCATAAAAGGAAACAGTGGAAGTTTCATGGCAATATATCTCAGAATGGCTATGGAAATGCCATAATAGGTAGGTATGGTGGCTGTTTTGAGGAAAGATATATGGTGGCTGTTTTGAGGAAGGTATATGGTATCTGTTTTGAGGAAGGTATATGGTGGCTGTTTTGAGGAGGGTGTTTGTTGCACCCGCAAAAGTTGCGTGGTACTTAGAAAGCTAGCAAAAGTGGAAGGGTGAGAGTGCATATAAACCATGGACTCAACATTAGTGATAAAGAACTCGCATACTTATTGCAAAAGTCTATTAGTTATTGTAGCAAATCATTAAACGCATGCTCCTAGGGGGGTATGTTGGTAGGAGTTAACCATCGCGCGCCCCCTGACCCTCACACAAAGGTCGACAATCTATAAACAAGTCATGCTCTGACTTCCTTACATAGCGGTTCACCATATGTGCATGCTACAGGAATAAAAAACCTTTACACAAGTATTTTTACCAAATCACAATTTACTTCCTAACATGTCTCTTAACATTACCATCTTTATATCTCAAAACTCTATGCAAGGAATCAAACTTCTCATAAACACTCAATGCACTTAATATGGAACTGTTTAGTATATCCCTTTTGGATGCCTATCATATTAGGACTGAATTCATAACCTAGATCAATTACCATGCTGTTTTTAGGAACTCTCAAAATATTATAAGTGAGGTAAGTGAGTTCAAGTATTTCTATAAAACGCCAACATCACCATGCTCTAAAAGATATAAGTGAAGCATATAGAGCAAAATTGCCCAACTCGAAAGATATAAGTGAAGCACAAAGAGTATTCTAATAAATTCATGATTCAGCATGTCACTCTCAAAATATATGTGCATCAAGGATGATTGTGGCAAACTAACAAGCAAATAATCATATCATACAAGACGCTCCAAGCAAAACAGATATCATGTGACGAATAAAAATATAGCCTCAAGTAAATTTACTGATGGATTGAAGACGAAAGAGGGGATGCCTTCTAGGGCATCCCCAAGCTTAGGATCTTCGGCATCCTTTAATATGACTTGGGGTGCCTTGGGCATCCCTAATCTTAGGATCTTGCCACTCCTTATTCCATAGTCCACCCAATCTTTACCCAAAACTTGAAAACTTCACAACATAAAACTTAACAGAAAACTCGTGAGATCCGTTAGTATAAGAAAATAAATCACCACTTTATCTAATGTTGTAAACTAATTATTTATTTATATTTGTGTCATACCTACTTTAATCTATCTTCTCAATGGCTCATACCACATGATACAACCCATAGATTCGTCAAAATAGGCAAACAACTCAAAGAAAACAGAATCTGTCAAAAACAGAATAGTCTGTAGCACTTTGGAAACTTCGTATACTTATGTAACTCAAATAATTCTGAAACATTAGGAAAACCTTGGAAATTTACATATAAATCTTGTTTAAAAATTTCAGATCAATTAGACGCTATGAAAAAATTATAAAATTCCCATACTGAGCGCAAAAGTTTCTGTTTTTCAGCAACATCAAATCAACAACTGCCATATATCACCCCAAAGGTTTTACTTGGATAAAACACGAATTAAAATACCAAAACACCATTACTACAGAAGTAATAATGTGGGAAACACTCAAAAACAGAAGCAAAAATAGAACACAAAAATAAAATTGGGTTGCCTCCCAACAAGCGCTATGTTTAACACCCCTAGCTAGGCAAAACGCAATAGATCTAGGTATTGTCATCTTTGGTATGCAACTCCTCAATTGCACACTTATAATCTCTAGGAGGCCCGTTGTTCTTATCAATGATAATACTCCTAGGTAAAAAATCAAGAGATTCAATGGTGGCAATTGGTTCCTTAATGATATTGAGAAAGTTGGGGTGAATACTTATTGTCTTAAGATCTTCATCCTTACTAGAAGATTCACCCTTATTTTTAGGAACATAGACAAACTTGGAAGCCTTAGGAGGCGGAGGAGTTGGATTGGTTTGTACTAAAGAAAAAACGGATTCCAAGTTGGTAATAATGTCCTCTAGCTTACCAATTATAGAGGAATCTTGTTCCAATTTTTCATTAACTATGGGTTCTTTTTCCTTGAGATTTTTTAAGGTAACTCCTACTTTATATCCATATTGAGTATTGTGATTATGAAGCTTTTTATCCAAGTTTTCAATAAGCTCAATCGTAGCAACCCTCTTTTCAATAATCAAGCCTTCGCAACACATGTTCTAGAGTTAATATTGTCCCATTAACCATCAATGAGGGTGATCCAATTTTATTTATCATAGCACTATAGGAGCCAAAGGTATGAATTCCCAAAAAATTCCCTCCCATGATGGTATCTAGAACATATATATTCCAAGGAGTGATACACACGTAAAAATTACGAAGTATGATAGTAGTAGATTGCTTACAAATAAATCTATTTTGAGAATTGCAAATTCTATACCAAGCATATTTTAAGTTTTCTCCCTCCCTTTGCTTAAAATTTAGAACCTTATACTCGGGAGTATTAGTTACAGTAGTAAGACTAGCCATGAGTTAAAACAAACGAAAGGCAAGCGAAAGAAGGGCGAATAAAAAAGGCAAATATTTTTGGTATTTTCTGAAAATCATTTTCGAAGTGGGGGAGAGGAAAACGAGAGGCAAAGAGCAAATAAAGTAAATGCAAGAGATGAGTTTGTGATGGGCACTTGGTAGGCTTGATGTGTATCCTCCCTGGCAATGGCGCCAGAGATCCTTCTTGCTACCTGTTGAGCATGCATTGGTTTTCCCTTGAAGAGGAAAGGGTGATGCAGCAAAGTAGATAAGTATTTCCCTCAGTTTTTGAGAACCAAGGTATCAATCCAGTAGGAGGAAAAGCAAGTCACCAATGGATGCACCTACACAAATAATCAAACTCTTGCATCCAACGTTATAAAGGGGTTGTCAATCCCTTTACGGTTATTTGCAAGGATTAGATCCGATAGATATAGATGTAACGAGTGCGGAAAGTAAAAGGTAAATAAATTGCAGCAAGTATAGATCTGAAAATATATGATGGAAAATAGACCTGGGGGCCATATGTTTCACTAGAGGCTTCTCTCTTAAAGGGAAATATCATGGTGGGTAAACAAATTACTTTCAAGCCATTGATACAAAAGAGAATAATCATGTAGTTATCCAAGGCAATGATCATGCATATAGGCATCATATCCGTGACAAGTAGACCGAAACGATTCTTCATCTAGTACTGTTATTCCACACATCGACCGATTCCTGCCTGCATCTCTATAGCATTAAGTTCATGAAGAACATAGTAACGCATTAAGAAAGATGACATTATGTAGAGGTATAAACTAAGAAATATGATGAAAACCCCATCTTGTTACCCTTGATGGCAACAATACAATACATGCCTGTAACATCCCACCAATTTCATTTTTGGAATGTTATGAAATATAGCTATGCATCATCATCATGTTGTTTGAGTGAAATGAATTGTTGAAGATTCCCTTTTGGATTTCTGAAAGGCCACCTCTATTTTTCCATCATTTGTTTTTCCTATCTTGCCAAAACCCTGAAATATTCAAATATGAGAGGAGGAACATGACACTCCATATTAGGGGTATTTTTGTGAAGTATTTGAACCATAAAACCCAGGGGGTTATTTGAAAAATTTATTGCAAAAAGAATTAAAATAAATTTAGGTATTTTCTGAAAATATTTTTTTAAAAGTATTTCTTTTGGCCGTGTAAAAATGTTCATTAAATTGCATTTATTCCCCTGGTCAATTTAATATATAGATCTTCATTTTTGGAAATGTATTCATGGCCATAAAGGAGTTTTCCTTTCTCTGTGAATTAATAAAAGGAAAAAATTCGTGTAAAAGGAAAGTCCACGGCCCACCACACCCACGCCAGATCTGAATTTAATTCGGATCGGCCACCAACGCCGCTCCCCTCTCTCTGTCACATGGGACCCACCGACCGATCGCGCCATCCCCGTGGTCATCCCCTCCATCCCGCCCCGGACCTCGCCGGTGAGATCCCACCTTGCCGGATCTCCCTCCCCCTTCCTCTTCCAGACCCCGCGAGGGCCCTATATAAAGCCCCTACCTCACCGCACTCCATTCCCCCCCTCCCGAAACCCTACTCCCCTCGCCAGAACGTCACCCCCGCACCTCGCCGGAGTTTGGCACCCCACCTAAGCTCTCTGAGCTCCTGGCCGTCGCCCCGCCATCCCACACCCCACCGTCACCACCTATCGCCGTCGGAGGCCCGCTGCCGTCAATTGGACCTTTTGGACGTCGCCCCCAACCACCGGAGCGCCACCCCCGAGCACCACCAAGCCACCGCCGCCGTCGACATCACCGCAGGCAACCCCGACCACCGTTGTGAGCACCCCACCCCTCCTAGACCGTCAGATCTAGATCCAACGCGTTAGATTATAACTTTTAATTCCCGAAGCGGTATCCGTTAGCGCTCGGCCGTCCGCTCGCTAGCTCCCGCACGCACACGACCTCGGCCAATCACAGCGTGCCACGTCACCCACTATCCGTTAGTTTATTTTTTTCTTTTCTCTTTTTGTTTTAGAAAACAGAATAGTTTCTGTTTTTTTGTTATATCTTTTAGGATATTTAGTGTTTTTGATAAATTCTTTTTGCAACATGTCCCAAATTTCTTGTAGTTTCTTTCTGTAGTTTTAGTTTTCAAATTTGAACTTTTAAATTTGAATTTTGTTAAATTTGACAAAATCACTAAAACTTGAATAACTTTAGTTTAAAAACTTATTTTTGAGTGAATCTTTTTGCCACTGTTTTGTATTAGTTAGGTTTATCATCCTGAACTGTTTGAGTATTTTTAGGGTTTTTACTAAGAACAGATTCTGTTTTCTTCTTCTTAGGGTTTACTTGAATTGTTTTTATTTTAGTTTATTTTGATTTTTGTTTTAGTTTAACTTTTATTGTAGTTTTTATTTAGTTCTGTTGTTCAACATTAGGTGATTTATTTTCTGTTAATAAAAAATATATTTTTTCTTTTGTTTTGTGTTCTATTTTAATAGGTAAACATTGTTTGCACCATAAGTATTGTTTAGTAAAAGGTTTTGTAGTAATTCTTTTGCACAAAAGTTTTATGGTGAAATACTTCCTATTTTCTAATAAAATTTTAGTATTTTCTTTCTGTTATTTATTTATTAGTTGTTGAAAACAATTTTTATCTTGTTATGTCTTAGTAGAAGTTTTTGCCACAAAAAGTTGAGAGGTTTTCTACTTTGTTTGGTTTCTTTCTTTTGATTGTGCTATTGATTGTTGTAGTAATATTAGTTCACTTTGCTGTTGTGTAAATTGTATTGCGGTTATGCTTATTGTGTGTTTTGTTTGATTCGTTAGATCATCCGGAGTGCAAGGCTTGTTATCTAGAGTCACTTGAGTACGAAGATCGTCAGCAAGGCAAGTCACTTTGATCATGTTTACCCATGTTTTTATTGCATTAGTTCTACCATCTCCCCATTTGCATGCAAAGTAGGTAACTTGGAAACTTGGTTACTTGATGTAGTATCACGTGGTAGGCACCCCTCACCCCTTTGACACTTTGGCCTCGGGAAACGTTGATTTAATTTTTGCTATGCTATTAGTAGACGGGGTTGGTTGTGTGATTCATGAGAGTTGTGAGATAATAATTACAAGACCTCCATAATGATCAAGACTTCAAGACTCCAAGTTTTCAACATACCTCTGGGTGGATGATGGTTGAACGGCGCCCTGGAGAAGCCAGTGGTTAGCCTAGGTGTTGCTGGAGAAGTGCCAGTATTCACGCAGAAAGGTCCACCCAGGAACAAAGAGA
This sequence comes from Hordeum marinum, assembly GCA_022496015.1. Taxonomy (NCBI): domain Eukaryota; kingdom Viridiplantae; phylum Streptophyta; class Magnoliopsida; order Poales; family Poaceae; genus Hordeum; species Hordeum marinum. Next base: position 363,617,239 of record CM039673.1, on the reverse strand, counting down.
TGGATGGATGCTTCAAGACCCAAGGCTTACCTGCACAGCCACAAGCCATTATGGGCTCTGGCTTGGTTGGATATTGTGGTGACCCTGAACAGGCGGTGCTACGAGATGTAGAAGAACGGTAGGAAAGGATGGGAACCGACAGAGTCTTAGAGGAACCCCTTAGAAGACCATGTTTTGATCATCCGTTCCTCAAACACCCTGAAGTGCGAGGAATCCAACGGACGCAATCAAATCTTGGGGGGAACGTGTGCAAAACTCTGCAAAGTACACAAACCTAATCGATTAGCCGTGTCCACGGTCATGGACAACTTGAGCCAAAGGAACTAAAACTATCTGGAACTCTCAACACAAAGAATTATAATGATGGTGGCATAAATGACAACTTGGGTATGAGAATTGGTTGGTGGAACCATCTCATTAATCAACCAACATTGTAGTAAAAACTTCTGTTTTGCCCCTCTCTTGTTGTAGGAAAAATTGGCTTTACGCAAAACTTAATACCCCACCTGCCATATATGCATATAGAATAGATAATTATTTGCACCCCTCTCTTTTGTGACATTGCCGGCATATTCAATATGCTGACCTACACGGCTGCAACGTATCATGTTGCGGAGTACTTTTCCGACCAGGAGTGAGGACACGCTCTACGCTCGGTGAGATGCCCTTGGAGTCAGATGGACTCGACTACCTTTGAAGCTTCCGCAAGATTTTTGGTTTAGTCTATCTCATGACTTGGCCTTCGGCCACTTTATTGTAATCCTTATTGTAATAAAGGACTCGATGTGAGATTTCGATTAATAAAGCTGTGTGATTTTCCCTTTGATATATACATTGATGTATCGTGTGTGTACTAGCATGATCTTAGGATGGTACGGAAACACCGGAGATTCGACCGTTTCAGGTCGGGTCGCTACAATGCCTCGCTACCCCTACTTTGGCACTGGGTGAGGACACCGCAAGATTGAACCCAAAACCAAGCACTTCTCCCATTGCAAGAATTACCAATCTAGTTGGCCAAACCAAACCAATAACTCGAAGAGACTTGCAAGGATTTGAAATCATGCATATAAGAAATCAGAGGAGATTCAAATAAGATTCATGGATAATCTGAACATAAACTCGCAATTCATCGAATCTTGACAAACACACCACAAAAGAGGATTACATCGGATAGATCTCCGTGAAGATCATGAAGAACATGGTATTGAAGATCAAAGAGAGAGAAGAAGCCATCTAGCTACTAGCTATGGACCCGTAGGTCTGTGGTGGACTACTCACGCATCATTAGAGGGGCAATGGAGTTGATGTAGATGCCCTCCATGATCGAAACCCCCTCCGACAGATTACCGGAAAAGGCTCCAGGATTGGATCTCTCAGAAACGGAGACTTCCGGCGGCGGAAAAGTATTTGCGTGGCTCTTTGTGATGTTGGGGGAATATTTGGGTATTTATAGGCTAAGAATTAGGGTTAGGACACCTGCCAGGAGGTGACAAGCCTGCTAGGCACGGCCAGGGGGCACGCCTAGCAGGCTTGTGGCGACCTGGAACCTCCCCTAATGTGCAGTCCAAGCTTGGATGACTTGTTTCCTTCCAGAAAAATCCCTTTCGAAGGTTTTATTCCATTTGGACTCCGTTTAATATTCCATATCTGCAAAACTCAAAAGCAAGGAAAACAGAAGCTGGCACTTGGCTCTAGATTAATAGGTTAGTCCTGACAATTATATAAAATAGCATATTAATGCATATAAAACATCCAAAACAGATAATATAATAGCATGCCATCATCAAAAATTATAGATACATTGGAGACGTATCAGTTATCTCAAAGTCTTCGGTGCAAAATGTTGGATTAGAGATCCTCACCACAGTTCTAAATTTGCACCGAAATCACATGAAGGTTTTATGCTTGGTTATGACTCACACACCAACAGAGTCTTCAAAACCTACCATCACAAGGTTATTGAAACTATAGATGTGCGGTTCGATGAAACTAATGGGTCGCAAAGAGAGAACTGCCTCCTGTGCTAGATGAAAAGTCTCCTAAGGAATCCATTAAGTTGAAGGCTACTGAAGATGTCATACCTACTGAAGAACCTCAACCTACTGAGGAAGTCATTCCAACCAATGACCACATTCATGCTAATACACCTGAAGAAAATGGTGCTGATGAAAATCCTGAACCACGTCAACCTGCTCATCTAAGAGTTGCGAATGAAGTGCATATTGACAAAATCATCGACGACATCAATACATCAGGTCCCCTCACTCGCTCAAGAGCCTCACATTTGACTAACTTTTGTGGGCACTTCAATTTTGTCTCTATCATAGAGCCCGCCAAGGTTGATGAAGCATTCAAGGAGCCCGAGTGGATTCAAGCTATGCAAGAGGAATTGCATCAATTCAAGCTGAACAACATGTGGGAACTTGTCAAGCGGCCAGATCCTCGCAAGCACAACATCATAGGTACCAAGTGGATCTACCACAACAAGAAAGATTAAAATGGAGTTGTGGTAAGGAATAAGGCTTGTCTTGTATCTCAAGGCTACACACAGGCTGAAGGAATTGACTTTGATGAAACTTTTGCATCTGTTGCTAGACTTGAAGTTTTTCGCATATTGCTTGCTTATGCTAACCATCATGATATCATTGTTGGAATATGCCCTAGAGGCAATCATAAATTGGTTATTATCATATTTCCTTGTTCATGATAATCGTTTATTATCCATGCTATAATTGTGTTGATCGGAAACTCAGATACATGTGTGGATACATAGACAACACCATGTCCCTAGTATGCCTCTAATAGACTAGCTCGTTGATCAAAGATGGTTGTGGTTCCCTAGTCATGGACATGATATGTCATTTGGTAACGGGGTCACATCATTAGGAGAATGATGTGATGGACAAGACCCAAACTACAAATGTAGCATATGATCGTGTCAGTTTATTGCTATTGTTTTCTACATGTCAAGTATCTGTTCCTATGACCATGAGATCATGCAACTCACAGACACCGGAGGAGTACCTTGTGTGTATCAAACGTCGCAACGTAACTGGGTGACTATAAAGGTGCTCTACAGGTATCTCCGAGGGTGTCTGTTGGGTTGGCATGGATCAAGAGTAGGATTTGTTACTCCGTGTGACGGAGAGGTATCTCAAGGCCCACTCAGTAATACAACATCACAATAAGCCTTGCAAGCAATGTGACTAAGTGTTGGTCACGAGATCTTATATTACGGAACGAGTAAAGAGACTTGCCGGTAACGAGGTTGAACTAGGTATGGAGATACCGACAATCGAATCTCGGGCAAGTAACATACCGAAGAACAAAGGGAACATCATACGAGATTAACTGAATCCTTGACATAGAGGTTCGACCGATAAAGATCTTCGTAGAATATGTAGGAACCAATATGGGCATCTAGGTCCCGCTATTGGTTATTAACCGTAGAGGTGTCTCGGTCATGTCTACATAGTTCTCGAACCCGCAGGGTCTGCACACTTAAGGTTCAGTGACGTTTCGGTAGTATAGAGTTGTGTATGGTGGTGACCGAAGGTTGTTTGGAGTCCCAGATGAGATCCCGGACGTCACGAGGAGCTCCAGAATGGTCCGGAGGTAAAGATTGTTATATAGGAAGTCCTGTTTTGGTCGCCGGAAAAGTTTCGGGCTCATCGGTAGTGTACCGGGAGTGTCGGTAGTGTATTGGGGGACCATCGGGAGGGGTATTTCGACCCAAGAGGCTACATGGAATGTGGGAGGATGAATACCAGCCCTTAGTGGGCTGGTGGAAGTCCCACACAAGGCCCATGCGTCTGGGAAGAATAGCCCAAAGAGAAAACGGTGGAAAAAGGCAAAAAGACCAAATAAGGAGGAGTCCTAGCCCTACTAGGATTGGAGGAGGATTCCTCCTCTCGTCCCAATTCGGCCGAAGCCTAGAGGGTTTGGCCCTTGCGCCAAGCCTCCTCCTCTCTTCCTCTTATATATACTAGAGGTTTTAGGATTTTCGCACTAGATTTTCAGCCATGTGCTACCCTCGCCTCTAGTGCATAGTTTCTCCTCTAGATCGGTTTTCTGCAGTGCTTAGGCGAAGCCCTGCCGGAATAGCTCCACCACCATTGCCGCAGCACCATCATGCTGCCGCAGAACTCATCTACCTATCCGCTCCCTCTTGCTGGATCAAGAAGGCGGAGATCGTCATCGAGCTGTATGTGTGCTGAACGCGGAGGTGTCGTTCGTTCGGTGCTAGATCGGAAGGACCGTGATCAAGATCGCGAGACGGATCGTGATGAGATCACGGGACGGATCATGATGAGTTCGCGAGATGGATGGTGATTGGATCGTGGGACGGATCGTGATGAGATCGCGGGACGCTCGGCGATTTGGATCGCGAAGACGTTCGACTACACCAACCCGTTTCTTAACGCTTCCCGCTTAGCAATCTACAAGGGTATGTAGATCCAATCTCCCCTCGTAGATGCTCATCACCATGGATAGATCTTGCGTGTGTATAGGAAAAAATTTGTGTTTCCCATGCAACGTTCCCCAACAGTGGCATCATGAGCCAGGTCTATGTGTAGATGAGATCTCGAGTAGAACACAAACAGTTTATGGGCGTTGATGCTTAGATTACTTCCTCCCTTGGTCGTGTTTTGGTTCAGCGGTATTGTGGGATGAAGCAGCCAGGACCAACCTTACTCATATGCTTACGAGAGACCGGTTCCATCAACTGACGTGTAACCTCGTTGCACAAAGATGGCTGGCGGGTGCCTGTTTCTCCTACTTTAGTTGGATCGGATTCGACAAAGGTTGAAAAGAAACTTATGTATCACCATTGTGGTTTATGCGTCGGTGAGAATTGTTCTTGCTAGATACCCGTAGCAACCACGTAAAACATGCAACAACAATTAGAGGACGTCTAACTTGTTTTTGAAGGGTATGTTATGATGTGATATGGCCAATTACATGATGTGATATATGTGATGTATGAGATGATCATGTGTTGTATAGAATATCACGACTTGCATGTCAATGAGTGCGGCAACCGGCAGGAGCCATAGGGTTGTCTTCAATTATTGTATGACATGCGTGTCAATAATAAAGCGCTATGTAATGCTATACTTTATCGCTAAACGGTAGAAATAGTAGCAGAAGCATGATGGGCGTGACAACCCCGATGGCGACACGTTGATGGAGATCAAGATGATGGAGATCATGGTGTCGTGCCGGTGACGATGGAAATCATGCCAGTGCTTTCGAGATGGAGATCAAAAGCACAAGTTCATGGCCATATCATGTCACTTATGATTTGCATGTGATGTTAATCATTTTATTCACCTTGTTTTTCTTAGGACGACGGTAGCATTATAAGGTGATACCTCACTTAATTTCAAGATAAATTGTGTTCTCCTCGAGTGTGCACCAAATCGAAAGTTCGTCGTGTCGAGACACCACGTGATGATCGGGTGTGGTAGACTCTACGTTCACATACAACGGGTGCAAGCCAGTGTTGCACATGAAAAACACTCGGATTAAACTTGACGAGCCTAGCATGTACAGACATGGCCTCGGAACACAAGAGACCGAAAGGTCGAACATGAGTCATATAGTAGATATGATCACCATGATGATGTTCACCATTGAAACCACCTCAACTCACGTGATGACCGGACTTGAGTTGGTGAATTTGGATCATGTATAACTTGAATGACCGGGGGGATGTCAATTTGAGTGGGAGTTCTTCGGTAATATGATTAATTGAACTCATTATCATGAACATAGTCAATAGTGTCTTTGCAAATTATGTTGTAGATTACTTGCTCAAGCTGTAGCTCCCTTGAATTTTTATATGTTCCTAGAGAAATAGAGTTGAAAGATGATGGTAGCAATATTGCGGACTGGGTCCGTGATCTGAGGATTGTCCTCATTGCTGCACCGAAGGCTTATGTACTTAATGCACCGCTCGGTGCGCCACCCCCTCTAGCATCGTCTGTAGATGTTGTGAACATCTCACAGGCACGTTTCGATGACTACTTGATAGTTTAGTGCGTCATGCATTACGGCTTAGAAGTGAGACTCCGAAATGTTTGGAACGTCACGGAACATGTGAGATGTTCTAACAGCTGAAATTGGGATCTCAGGCTCGTGCCCGTGTTGGGAGATATGAGATCTCCAACAAGATTCTTTGCTTGCAAGATGAAGGAGAATAGCTCAATCGTTGAGCATGTGCTCAGATTGTCTGGGTGCTACAATCGCTTGAATCGAGTGGGAGTTGATCTTCCAGATAAGATAGTGATTGATATAGTTCTCCAAGTCATTGTCACTAAGCTACTAGAACTTGGTGATGAAATATAAAATGCCAGGGATAGAAATAATGGTCCCTGAGCTGTTCGCGATGTTTGACACCGTGAAGGTAGAAATCAAGAAGGAGCATCAAGTGTTGATGGTTAGTAAAACCACTAGTTTCGAGAAGGGCAAGGGCAAGGAGGGAAACTTCATGGATGGCAAGTCAGTTGCTGCTCCAGTGAAGCAACCCAAAGTTGAACCTAAACCCGAGACTAAGTGCTTCTATTATGAGGTGAGCGGTCACTGAAGCAGAACAACCCTAGATACTTGGTAGCTAAGAAGGCTGGCAACATCGACAGAAGTATATTTGATATACGTGTTATTGATGTGTACCTTGCTAGTACTACTAGTAGCACCCGGGTATTGGATACCGGTTCGGTTGCTAAATGTTAGTAACTAGAAATAAAAGCTACAAAATAAACGGAGAACTAGCTAAGGGTGAGGTGATGATGTGTGTTGGAAATGTTTCCAAGGTTGATGGGATCAATATCGCACGCTCTCTCTACCTTCGGGATTAGTGACAAACCTAAATAAATGTTATTTGGTGTTTTGCGTTGAGCATGAACGTGATTAGATCGTGTTTATTGCAACACGATAATTCATTTAAGTTAGAGAATAATGGTTATTATGTTTACATGAATAATACCTTCAATGGTCATGCACCTAGTGAGAATGGTTTGTTGAATCTTGATCGTAGTAATACACATGTTCATAGCATTGATGCCAAAAGATACAAAGTTAGAAATGATAGTACCACATACTTGTGGCACTACCGCTAAATGCCATATTCGTATAAATCGCATGAAGAAACTCCATGTTAATGGATCTTTGGACTCATTAGATTTCAAATTGGTTGAGACATGCGAACCATGCCTCATGGGAAAGATGACTAAGGACCCCATTTTTGGTTTAATGGAGCGGGCAAGTGATTTATTGGAAATGATACATGTTTATGTATGCAATCCAATGAGTCTTGTAGCGTGCGGTGGATATCGTTATCTCTTACCTTCACTGATGATTTGAGTAGATATAGTGTATATTTAGTTAATGAAACACAAGTCTGAATCGTTTGAAAGGTTCAAGAAAATTCAGAGTGAAGTTTAAGATCATCGTGACAAGAAGATAAAAATGTATGCGATATGATCGTGGAGGTGAATATCTGAGTTATGAGTTTCGCATACAACTTTAGACAATGTGAAAGTTGTTTCATAACTCATGCCACCTGGAACACCATAGTGTGATGGTGTGTCCGAACGTCATACTCGTGCTATATTAGATATGGTGCATACTATGATGTCTCTTATGGTTTTGCCACTATCATTTTGGGGTTATGCATTAGAGACAACTACATTCACTTTAAATAGGGCACCATATTAATCCGTTGGGATGACACCGTGTGAATTAGGGTTTGATAGAAACCTAAGCTGTCATTTCTTAATGTTTGGGGCTGCGACACTTGTGTGGAAAAAAATTCACCTAATGATCTCGAACCCAAAGAGAACAAATGCATCTTCATAGAATACCCTAAGAACAGTTGGGTGAACCTTCTATCTTAGATCCAAGCATAAAATGTTTGTTGCTAAAACTAGGTCCTTTCTCAGAAAGAGTTTATCTACAAAGAATTGAGTAGGAGGAATATAGAACTTGATGAGGTTGTTGAACCTTTGTTCAACCAGAGAGTAGCACAGCGCAGGAAGATGTTTCTGTGAAGCCTACGTTAGTTGAAGAGGAAGTTAATGATGATAATCATGAAGCTTCGGATCAAGTTATTATCAAACCTCGTAGGTCGACAAGGATGTGTACTGCTCCTGAGCGGTACAACAACCCTGTCTTGGAGGTCATGTTGTTGGACAATGATGAACCTACGAGCTGTGGAGAAGCAATGATGGGCCCGGATTCCGACAAATGGTTAGAGGCCATGTAATCCGAGAAAGGATCCATGTATGAAGACCAAGTATATACTTTGGTAGACTTGCTCATTAGACGATAGGTTGTTGAGTACAATGGATGTTTAAAATAAAGACAGACTCTCATGGTAAATGTCAACATTTGTAAAGCTCGACTTGTTGCAAACAAGTTTAAAACAAGTTCAAGGAGTTGACTGCAATGAGACTTTCTCACTCGTAGCGATGCTAAAGTCTGTTGGAATTATGTTAGCAGTTGCTGCATTTTTCAATTATGAAATCTGGCAGATGGATGTCAAAACATCATTTCCTTAATGGTTTACTTGAGGAAAGGTTGTATGTGATACAACCAGAAGGTTTTGTCAGTCCTAAGGATGCTAAAAGGTGTGCAAGCTTCAGTGATCCTTCTATGGACTGATGCTAGCATCTCGGAGTTGGAATATACACTTTGATGAGGTGATCAAAGTTTTTGAGTCTATACAAAGTTTATGAGAAACTTGTATTTACAACAAAGTGAGGGGGAGCACTATAGCGTTTCTCATAAGCATATGTGGTTGACATATTGTTGATCAGAAATGGTATAGAATTTTTGGAAAGCATGAAGGGTTGTTTGAAAAGAGTTTTTTAAAGGAAGACCTGGATAAAGTTACCTAATTGTTGAGCATAAAGATCTATAGATATAGATCAAGATACTTGATGGGACTTTCAATGAGTACATATCTTGACAAGTTTTTGAAAGAGTTCAAATTGATCAGTCAGAGAAAGAGTCCTTGCCTGATTTGTAAGGTGTGAAGTTGAGTAAGACTCAAAGCTCGACCACGGCAGAAGGAAGAGAAAGGACGAATGTCGTCCCCTATGCCTTAGCCATAGGCTCTATATTATGACATGTTGTGTACCGCACCTAGTGTGTCCCTTGCCATGAGTCTGTCAAGGGGTACAAAAGTGATCTAGGAGTGGATCACTGGACAACGGTCAAAATTATCCTTAGTAACTAGAGTACTAAGGAGAAGTTTCTTGATTATGGAGGTGATAAAGAGTGACGTCGATGCAAGCTTTAACACCAATCCGGATGACTCGTAGTAGCAATCTGGATACGTATAGCGGAGCAGCCATTTGGAATAGTACCAAGTGGAGTGTGGTAGTAGTGTTTACAGTTTGACAAAAGAGATTTGCAAAGTGTACATGGATCTGAATGTCGGAGACCCGTTGACTATAAGACCTCTCTCACATGCAAAGCATAATCGAACCCCAGAACTCATTGGGTGTTAGATTCATAACAATGCGAATCACATGGTCATGTGAACTAGATTATTGACTCTAGTGCAAGTGGGAGACTGTTGGAAATATTCCCTACAGGCAATAATAAATTGGTTATTATCATATTTCCTTGTTCATGATAATCGTTTATTATCCATGCTATAATTGTGTTGATCGGAAACTCAGATACATGTGTGGATACATAGACAACACCATGTCCCTAGTATGCCTCTAATAGACTAGCTCGTTGATCAAAGATGGTTGTGGTTTCCTAGTCATGGACATGAGATGTCATTTGGTAACGGGATCACATCATTAGGAGAATGATGTGATGGACAAGACCCAAACTACAAACGTAGCATATGATCATGTCAGTTTATTGCTACTGTTTTCTACATGTCAAGTATCTGTTCCTATGACCATGAGATCATGCAACTCACAGACACCGGAGGAGTACCTTGTGTGTATCAAACGTCGCAACGTAACTGGGTGACTATAAAGGTGCTCTACAGGTATCTCCGAGGGTGTCTGTTGGGTTGGCATGGATCAAGACTGGGATTTGTTACTCCGTGTGACGGAGAGGTATCTCAGGGCCCACTCGGTAATACAACACCACAATAAGCCTTGCAAGCAATGTGACTAAGTGTTGGTCATGGGATCTTGTATTAGGAACGAGTAAAGATACTTGACGGTAACGAGGTTGAACTAGGTATGGAGATACCGACGATCGAATCTCGGGCAAGTAACATACCGAAGAACAAAGGGAACATCATACGGGATTAACTGAATCCTTGATATAGAGGTTCGACCGATAAAGATCTTCATAGAATATGTAGGAACCAATATGGGCATCCAGGTCCCGCTATTGGTTATTGACCGTAGAGGTGTCTCGGTCATGTCTACATAGTTCTCGAACCCGCAGGGTCTGTACACTTAAGGTTCGGTGACGTTTCGGTAGTATAGAGTTGTGTATGGTGGTGACCTAAGGTTGTTTGAAGTCCCGGATGAGATCCCGGACGTCACGAGGAGCTCCGGAATGGTCCGGAGGGAAATATTGATATATAGGAAGTCCTGTTTTGGTTGCCGGAAAAGTTTCGGGCTCAGCGGTAGTGTACCGGGAGTGCCGGTAGTGTACCAGGGGGCCATCGGGAGGGGTATCTCGACCCAAGAGGCCACATGGGCTGTGGGAGGATGAGTACCAGCCCTTAGTGGGCTGGTGGAAGTCCCACACAAGGCCCATGCGGCTGGGAAGAAAAGCCCAAAGAGAAAAAGGTGGAAAAAGGCAAAAAGACCAAATAAGGAGGAATCCTAGTACTACTAGGAGTGGAGGAGGATTCCTCCTCTCCTCCCACTTGGTCCGAAGCCTAGAGGGCTTGGCCCTTGCGCCAAGCCTCCTCCTCTCCTCCTCTTTTATATACTAGAGGTTTTAGAGTTTTCGCACTAGATTTCCAGCCACGTGCTACCCTCGCCTCTAGTGCATAGTTTCTCCTCTAGACGGTTTTCTGCAGTGCTTAGGCGAAGCCCTGCCGGAATAGCTCCACCACCATCGCTGCAATGCCATCACGCTGCCGGAGAACTCGTCTACCTCTCAGCTCCCTCTTGCTGGATCAAGAAGGCAGAGATCGTCATCGAGCTATACGTGTGTTGAATGCGAAGGTGTCGTCTGCTCGGCGCTAGATCGGAAGGACCGTGATCAAGATCGCGAGATGGATCGTGATGAGATCGCGGGACGTATCATGATGAGTTCGCGGGACGGATCGTGATTGTATCGCGGGACGGATCGTGATGAGATCGCGGGACGCTCGGCGATTTGGATCGCGAAGACGTTCGACTACACCAACCGCATTTCTTAACACTTCTTGCTTAGCGATCTACAAGGGTATGTAGATCCACTCTCCCTCTCGTAGATTCTCATCACCATGGATAGATCTTGCGTGTGCATAGGAAATTTTTTGTTTCCCATGCAATGTTCCCCAACAATCATCTTATATCAAATGGATGTGAAAAGTGCTTTCCTCAATGGTAAGCTTGAGGAAGAACTATATCTTGCCAACCCTAGGTTTTGAAGACCCTAAGCATCCTGACAAAGTCTTCAGACTCAACAAGGTCCTCTATGGCCTCAAGAAGGCCCCTCGGGCATGGTACGGCACTCTGAAGGAATTCCTCATGCTTCAAACCTGGTTCACTCGACCCAAATCTTTTCATTAAATCCTATGACAATGAATTAATTGTGTACCAAATATACATAGATAATATTATCTTTGGTTGTACTGACAAGCATTATAGTGATGAATTTGCCTATATGATGAGTGAAGAATATCAAATGTCTATGATGGGGGAGTTAAAATTCTTCTTAGGTCTTCAAATTCGTCAACAACGCAATGGCATCTTCATCTCTCAAGAGAAATACCTCAAGGATGTTTTGAGTAAATTCAACATGCAAGACTGCAAAGGCGTCAAAACTCCAATGCCTTCAAAAGGCCACCCCTGCACTAACGAAAATGGTAAAGATTTCGATCAGAAGGTATATCGCTCCATGATTGGCTCTTTATTGTATCTATGTGCATCTAGGCCAGATATTATGCTCAGTGTTTGCATGTGTGCCCGATTCCAAGCAACACCGAAGGAATCACACCATAAGGCTGTGAAACATATTCTTCGATACTTAGCGCACACACCAACGCTTGGATTGTGATATCCCAAGGGCTCAAATCTTCACCTCTTCGGATACTCAGATGCTGACTATGCTGGAGATCGTGTTGATCGCAAGTCAACCCTAGGCACATGTCATTTCCTCGGACGATCCTTAGTCTGTTGGTCCTCGAAGAAGCAGAACTGCGTGTCACTATCTACTGCTAGAGCTAAGTATATTGCTGTTGGTTCATGTTGTGCTCAGTTATTGTGGATGAAGAAAACCCTCAAGGACTATGGCATCAAGATGAAGACTATGCCTCTCTTCTGCAACAATGAGACCAATATCAAGATTGCTTACAACCCAGTTCAACACTCCAAGACCAAGCACATCCAGATTCGTCATCATTTTCTTCGAGATCATGTACTCAAGGGCGACATCTCCATCGACCACATGCACTGAAGAAGAACTGGCTGATACTTCACTAAGACCTTGAATGAAACCATATTTTGCATGTTGCAGTGTGAGCTAAATATCTTAGAATCTTCGAATGTTCTTTGAAAAGCCACACATCCTAAAACTTATGCAAAATTGATGACTTAGATGTGCAACACATGAAGTAACATTTTCTTCAACCAATGAAGAATAACCCTCTAAGTGTGAAGAAATTGATGAAGAATTTGATTCTCAGAACCCTATGACAATTGTACGCGGTGTGTGAAATCATCATTCTTATACGGTGGGTCACGCCACTGCTACCTCTTGAGCTTGCATTGGTTTTCCCTTGAAGAGGAAAGGGTGATGCAGCAAAGTAGATAAGTATTTCCCTCAGTTGTTGATAGCCAAGGTATCAATCCAGTAGGAGGAACAAGCAAGTCACCAATGGATGCACCTAGACAAACAATCACACTCTTGCACCCAACGCTATAAAGGGGTTGTCAATCCCTTCACGATTATTTGCAAGGATTAGATCCTACCAAAGTTTTACTTATAGTTTATTTGCCGAAAATAAATCATTTTCAAACTTGGTTCACTCAAACAAAACTGGGCATATATATATAGTCTTAGGAAGTTTCTTTCCTGCCCTAATGCATTTTTTGAAAGTTGATTTCGAGGGTGAGGCCTCCATAGCTTCCATTTGAATTCAAATTGTGGTTTGAATCCATTTCTTGGCCATGTTGGTCTCAAAACAAAATGTGCGAGTAAATCCTGGATGCATATGCATGTATTTTTCAACCAAAATTTTAGGAGGACTTTGGGTGTGACAACGTGTAGCTTAGTTTTGCTTTCGATTCCGTTTGTTAGGAACTATGTTTTCTTATTATAAGTCTATGCATTTGACTAGCATGTGGCTAGAGTGTGTAAGGCTATCTTCTTTCTGGATCATGCCATGTAATAAAGGACACATTTGCGTATGATACAATATCGTTACCGTGTTTATGCCAACGATTCGATCCAGGGGTTGGCATGGAAACATACGGAGACCGTATGCCTGAAAAGGTGGGTCATGACATAGAGTTTATGAATTAGGTTGCTGTGATATCTTACACTTGTCTATATACTTGACAGAACATATGAATTGGAACTACCATAATTGTACATATCTTAAAACTGACAAATAATATTTATTCGAATCTGAAGTGATTCATCAGTAGGAAGTTCCTATGTTGACAATGCAAAACAAGCCCTACTCATGCAAATATCAACACATCTGCTGATAACAGTTTCAAATTTCCGAATAGAAGATAAATAAACTTCCCTAGTTGCAAAATGGAATCATACCGGCACACAAACTTTTTGATTGTTTGTGCCTAATCTTTTGTGCCTTCAGCTCTTGGGCACAGTTCCTTATCCTGAATGCCTTGTGCTAAACACAAGCATAGAGACTTATAAGTCAAAATTTGTTAGTCCAATATGTATTTGGAGATAAATGTATGCGGAATTAGGCGGAAGAACTACAAAAATATCTCCCTGGGGTTCAATCTGTCATTACCAACCCATCGTCGCAAGATGAAGAAGAATTTCTTTGTTTGCGATCTAGTTGTGTGGTTTCTATATTTTTTTGTTAGGGACCCAAGGGCAACGGTAATTTTTTTATGAAAACGTGGGGGTACTCCATAATAAATATCTTATATCGATAGGACCACGGTGTAGAAACTTACTTTTTCTGCAGACGTGGTCAACCTCATCACCCTCTGTATGAAATGGAATTAAAAGTCAGTTCCATCCCTTGAAACTTACTAACTCATTTGTATTTTAAACAATTGGGTGAACAGTCACAAAAAACAATCTTGTTGTAATATTTTCCCAACTAAATATCTATTAATACAATGAATAGTGTTTGGCATTCTTTTTGGAAATAACAAATGGTTTATTTATAAAACATGAACTATCATTCAAAACATAAACAAAGTGACTCAAAACAAGAAAATACATGGGAAAGTAATTTAGCGACCAATTAAATAGATGACAATTGTGCCTTGTTTGCATCTCCCACAAGAGCTCAAGTTCTTTTCCCTCGACCTACTCAAAGAACTTCAATGGTTGCAATCTGCATATCACCTTCCGTGGCAAGATCTCAAGGTTTCGAGATGTAGTTTCCTCTCTCAAGATAAAGGTTTGCAGTCTTGAAATTACATTAATAACTATTGATCGGTCTTAATAAAAGATTTATATACAAAAAAAATCTCCAAATGCTTATTGAACAAAACATAAAGATGACTCCTCTCTTGATTGATCTTAATGCAGATTCTCACTCCAATATCCTTGTCCATGACACTAAACTAGGGAAGTTGACCTTGGAATTTCCCCAAGATTCGGTATGCTACACTGATGCACTGTTCACCCGTTAGGATTTCTTATTCTTCTATACATTGATTCATTTCCCTCTACTCAATAGCTATGTGTTAACACACAAATTACAATCTCGGAAAAGTGTGAGGATGAGGATGATGATTTAGATCGAGTTATTAGTGATAAACATATTGTAAACATTTCAGATACTAACTAGTTTATTCATAGTTGTACTAACATAGATTATATCTTTCGATGTCAATGTATTACTTCCAGTTCCAGATTTGTTTGCTAAGAATGGATATGCTAATTTTAGTCCACGAACTATTGACACAAGCCCTGATGACCATGGTGAAATAGAGATTCTGAATGATGAAGAAGCATACGACAATTGCACTGAGGAACGCAATCCAATATTTAACATTTCAAGGGAGAGGAAGCTGGGTTTCTGATTATCAAGAATTTTATCATTTTAACACGTTTAATATTGTTCTAGTATGTTTACATTCTAGATGATTTTTTTATCATCAAGTTCTAATATACAGAACTTACTAGACTATTTGTGAATTGTCAGGTTATAATTCCTTTTGTTACATTGCACTTAGTCTGTAGTGTAGTAGACAACATCAAGTAGGTTAGAAAAGAAGTAACCTTTTCTTGCAACTATGCAAATTCAGAAATGTTTCTAAGTAGACAATTGTCCGCGTCGATTCTATGTAGTGTTGAGGAAATCGTTAATTGGTAGTTTCTCGCTCGGTTTGGGAGTAGTGATTCATTGCTAAATCGTCCTATTAACTGGATTAATCGATCAATCATTAATCGGTGTAATTTCAAAAACCAACAGAAGCAAATTTGTATGGAGAAAAAAAATCTAGATTGCAAATATGATGAAAATGGCACTATTTTATTTTCTCAATAAATGACAAACATTTAAACAACAATAATCATCCATGTGGGTGTAAAAATCATCAATAAGCATGTATACAACAACACTTTTCTGCTGATTTCCGCCTGGGACGCAACCTTGAGAGATGGCGGCCATGCGACAACAATAGACGGAGGAAAGGTGAGAGCGGCCGCGCAGGGCATCTGAACGAGTCGGTTGCAAAAGGTGGTAGGTCACGAAGAAGGAGGGGAAGTAGCTGCGTGCCGAGGAGAAGATAAAGCATCGACACACATGGGAGGAGGGGAAGCGTCATCATGCTCACGAGGACCTGGCGAGCCGTCGTCTAGGAGGGGATGAAAGGAGCACGGGATGGAGGGATAAATCCTAGCTATTTAGGAGCGGGAGGGGCTAGGAGGGGTTATGGGCCTAATAATGATTAATCGCCCTGACACCCAATTAATCGGTCTAATAGACAAGTTAATCGGTCTGATAGACCATTTAACCGGCCTCGCAAGTTAACGCGATGAATAGGTGTTATTCGATTTGGCCACCCAATGAGTAGGAATTAACTGGTCAATTAACTGATTAATCGAATGAATTCTTAAACCGTAATGCATATTGTAAGTTCTCGTTTGTTTTGTACAAAGATTGTACTCGAATTTACAATGATGTAATTGTCAGATCTTGTATTAATAGGTCTTCTATTAAATATACAACTTCTTCACATCAAACCAAAGAATCTTTAGGCATTCTAAACTTTTGTCATGTCATGTGTCAATAAGTTAACACTCTTAATACACATTGAGTTTCTACAAAGTATGATAGTTTGAGCAACATTATAAGATACTACCATTGCATCTGATTAAAATCTTCGAAAAGAAGCTATACACCGCAGCCCACAACTGAATTATTGTTATTAACATATTAAACATTTAGTTCATATATAAGGATTTTTCTCTACAATTTCTTGATCATTTCTTGAAGTTGTAAAGGTAGCTTTCCTTTATTCCGATCCAGTTTCATCAAATGTCATAACATTAGTACACTTGAAATAGAAATTGTGTACTGCCAAATAAATGATGAATTATGTTAGTACAAATCTACACACGTAACAAAATAAAATCAAAAGTTTAACACAACAATTCACCTTGTTTGGTTTTTATTTCAGTTCAACTCCATCAAAGTATGTTGCTATCAGAGAGATGCAATTCCTGAATCTTCCATGTATATGCATTTTCAGAACACATACAAATGTTTTGCAAATAAACATGAATAAAGGAGTGTACCTCTGTAGTGGCACATTACTTGGCTGATGAAATTTCTTTGACCATCCAAGATGACGAAAGCAATTCCAAGTATTGAAGAACTTCTCACTACAGTCAAATAATGCATTATGCAGTATATCAGCACATGATTCATACTTTTCTCTCATGTATGATGAACTATTATTTGCACACTGTGGATCTAAAATGTTAATAACTTTCTTCTTCATATCCCGCACATAAGTTGACCAACCATCATGCATTGGCACATCAGTTATAAACTAACAGCATTTTGCACAATCAATGTATCATCAGAATTACATAGGTTAAAACAACTATTACATATCCACAAAGCATATTAAATAAAATACCGTTCTTGTAGATGTAATATCGCACACGAGGTTATTTCCAATAAACACATTTTGTATTGATTTCACCTTGGTTACATCAATCTTAGCAAAAGCCAAAGTCAGCAAGTTTGTTCTGCAACAATTTTCATAATGCATATTTATGGGAAATGCTTATAATTTATAACAAGAACACTTACAACAAAGTCTCAATCAATAAAAATCCTTGAACAATCAAGATTAGTCCATGCAGAGAGTTTGCTATCCATTTGACTAACCCTTCGAATGCATGAAGTGTATACCTCATGATCCATTGCCTTTGTGCAAATTATTTGCGCTTCTATATCAGTTCCACAAACTTTCAGATACTTTGGTTCATAATGTTTTATCCATAAGCTGTAGCAACAACTATATATTTATCAATTCTATTAAGATAATAAAATGTTAATCAATAATAAACAATATTCACTTGCCTCTCAATTTCATCTTTCTCTAGTGCTACAACAGATTCCTCAAAAGATTCTCTCTCTAGCTTTGTTGGCAAGTTCGACCGCATAGTAGGAAGCATTATGTTACATTTCAGTTGAACAAAATTGACTCGTCTTTGCAGTGGCCTGTTTCTTTCCGTGTGTGTAGCATGCTCATTTTTATCATACGACCTTGTTGTGCGAGAAGTCCAAATTCCAAATGTTGAATCATTTTTTAAGTAGTCCCTAAGATTTAGACTTTTAGTACTACATGCAACCACCATGAATAAATTACATTTTTTAAAAATAACTGTGAACAAGGGGTCAATGTGTTTTTATCACAATACAATCTCAGATGCTCGCATACAAGCACATACACCCACTCCTATGAATATGCACACATACACCCTATCGTTATGGGCATCTTCAAAATATCGAGCTAACACATTATCTTGAGATTGAAAAAGTCACTACGAGCGCCTTGCAATCAGCAAAAGTGTCTCCTCGACTAAACGGACATCGCCAAAAAAACTAAAATAGATTCCAAAAAATACGAGCACGAATGTCAAGTTTAGAATTTTAACCCCGATGAGGTGGTTCCACCACACGAAAACTAATCGTGTGAGTTACGGCCAGTTAATTAGTGGCCATTGTTGATTGTGCCCTACAGCCCTAGCAACTTAGCACTAAGCAAAGTGTTCTTTTAAGGTACTCATTGCGTTGGATTACATCCAATTGAACCATCTATGTCTCTCTCTCTCTGCTTTTTTCTTTGTTGCTTTTATCTCTCCTTTTGCCTTTTTGTTCTGTTTTATGTGGACATGGTAGAACCACCGATGATAACCAACCTTAAAATCCCAATAAAGTAATAATTTTTAGGGCGTGCAAATATATCACCAAGTAACCCACCCGGTGGCAAACCAGCAGCACTTAACTGATCAAGAGGTCAAAAATGTTGCTCTCATTTTGTACGTTCTGAAAGATAAAGGTGAATGCTGTCTGCTATACTAATAACCAACTCATTAATCAGTCAAATATCCCCAATAAGCACATCCTTTTGAAGTAAGCTATTTTGACCTGGTATGCCATCCCTTTTTTCAAGAGGCCACAGCTTCTTTTGACAAAAGTAAACACTGTCGGCGAGTGCAGCGATGACTCTGCAATGCAAAATTGAAAGACTTTTTTCACCTTGTTCGCGCACAATGTTTTCTACCCCTTTCTTGGAGGAGTCAACTTCTTGCACCCCCCAAATGCGGTGGTTTTTGTCTCTACTTTTGCTTGACATCTCAGTCAAATGGGAGTGCTCGTGCGTGCGGCTCCCAAAAGCATACGATCCCCGTTACCTAGTGTGAGTTGCTTGCCGATTAGCCTTTGCCTTTTGCCACCGTCTGGAAACGCCTTGCAGGGTAATTCACCTCCTCATCAGCAGTAATCACGAAAGCAAATGAAGAAACCATGCGGTAAATGTCTGATGGCAACACAACAGCTACTGCACTAGTGATTACCCGTAACTTTTTACTTGAAAGAAGATGAGAAGTTGGGGCAAGATCAGCACCAACCAATCAGCATATACTGCAAGAACGCGATTACGATGCTGCACTGAAACCTACTAAGATGCTTACATCAGAAATAAACAGCGCTCGTGCCGAACAAAGACGGGGTACTGTTCCCTGTGTTTTCCGCTGTAATCATCTTCATCTGCAGTGGCGCACACTGTTGGTCGAGCCCGGGGCATGGTGGCCACTGACTGCATCCTGATGCTTGAGCTAGACTCAATCCCGGCGACGCATTCCGGGGCCCGGGCACCGATCGAGCTCGGCTGTGGGTGCACGACACTGTTGGCCGCTCGCTCTCATGTCCGCTTGACCTACCGTTCGCAGTGCTTGAATGCTTCCATTATTACCACGACCGGACCGAGGGATGGAAGGAGGAGAAGAAGGGATCGACGGTCGGTCGACGGTAATGGCTCGCGGTGCGCGCAGCCTGCGCATCTTCCATGACCTAACCTAACGCCTAGGAGTACTCCGTGGTAGCCTTTCCCACCTCCGACTCAGATCGATGCAGCTTCCCGCAAGAAGCGATCGAGCATGGACGGAGCACGTACTGGGTGTGGGTGTGGGTGTGGTTGGCAGTGGAACCGCGGGAGTGGAGGCCAGCGGTGCGCTGCCCTGGGAGCCCGTAACTGGCTTCCACTTGTCGATGGGGATGGTGACTTGGTGAGGCCCCGGCATGCGTGGGCCGAAAATGACACGACTCTTGCGTGGAGTTTGATCCATCGGTCGTCGCCTCCGTTCAGTTTATAAATAAAAAAACTGTCGGAAAGCCGCAATCCCTGGCGGTGTGGGTTAGATAATTCTCTGCTGCAGCTGACACGACTAGAACGTGTTTTTTCAAGAATTACAGAACGTGTTGCTTCATCGACATACATGTTTATTGCATTCTACCTTCGTTCAGTCACCAAAATTTGTAAGCTAATGTACCTTCGTTCTATATTTTATATATAGAAGGCAACACTAGTAAACAACAACAACAATAACTAGTATTGCCCGGCCGAAGATCAATGCCGATTGAATTATGTGGGATCCGACGATAACACATCTCCGCACATCTTCCTACGACGCTAAACACACCATTAAAAAGGGGACATAATTTGTGGGACATTATTCCTACTGAGGGCAATCGCCGCAACCAAACAATCTTAATCAAAACGCTAAACCTAACAAGAACGAGAACGAGGTCCCTATGTGTGTGGGTAGGAAGGGGGGTCCTTCGCAACTACAGTTCTTTCCTCCTCCCCGAGAAAAGTCTCGTGGGTGATTAGGTTCCTTGTCCTCTCGTTAGTGCCGCCATCAGTTTGCCCCGCTTCCGATAGACGATTTGCCCCGCCTTCGTCATTGTGCATCTAACAAAATGAAAAAATTAATTAATTAATCATCGTTAGTCTCACTAACCACATTGTCATTATAGTTATACCAAAATATCATTTACGGATAAGTGCACTTTCAAAGACCCTCTTTCGATGATATGAATCCAGGTGAATTTAAACCCTATAGATATTCCTTTGGAAGTCCTCTGGATTATAGAATTGAAGTTATAGAACTTCAACTGAATCCTTATGCCCTCATTCCATAGGAATCTTAACATGGGCTCATATCTTATTTTATTTTTCTTTGAGAAGTTCAATGCACTTCCACTCTATCTCTCTCAACCCTCTCTCATCAATCCTCTAAAATTTCTATGTTCTTCTTTGAGCACCATCCAAAAGCGCATATTGTAGAATTTATGTATTTCGGTTTCTTGTAGGATTCCATGGTACATGATATGTGAATCTTTCCATGTACTTTGAATGACACTACCCACAATGCCTTTACAAGGTAGGTGGATGAAGCACCATACACACCGAGCAAATTAAAGCGGATTAAGGGCATCTCCAATGCTAACCCCCAAAACAGACACTATTTGTCGGTGGACTGGTCTGGATCAATCGATAGACATAGATGCAGGAGCCGGCCATACAACCATGCATGCATACATGTCAAAGCGAATTAGAATAAATCATACGAATTTCATGCAAAAATGACAGAATTGATTAGTTCGCACATAACTTGCACAAAATGGATGATATTTCGTCCGTTCAACTAAAATAAAAAAAACTACACTACGATGTAGCGGACAATGACCTTGTATGTCTGGCCGGTCTGGCCAGTGGCACACCGTCACCGTCGGTGTCGCTGGAGTAGTACTCCTTGCATGGGCGAAAGAGCGTGGGGTCGTGAAATCCCTGATGTCGTGGTTTTATCACGGCAGATGTTTGAGAACTTATGTTCGAGGCCATCGCTAAGGTGATGGACTCAAAGGGGTTGGTTGGGACGAAGGACACGAGTTTACCCAGGTTCAGCCCCTCGAGATGAGGTAAAAGCCTACGTCATGCTTGTGTTGTATTGATTGGAGTATCAAATACAAGGGAATGGATTCGCTCAACCTAGTTCTCGATTAATTGGTTTCTTTCTAAGTCGTCCCGGGTCTCGCCCTTATATAGGAGGTCAAGACCACGGGTTACACGAGTTTGAGACCGACTCTTACAATGTGTCCGAGTCTATCTCTATGTCGCCTTGACTTCCTGAGCAAGCCGTCTCCGGACGGCTTATCCGCCCGGGTCTTCACGCCTTCTTGTCTGGGCCTCACCTTGGACCATCTTGGTAAGTCGCCATACGTTTGGGCTTATGGCTCCAGGCCCATCCTTGGTCTGGCCTATGAGCCACCAGGTATGACCCGGCCCCACCTGGGCGGGTCTCATCACGAGGTTATATCCCCAACATTAGGCCCTAGGTTTACTTGAGCTTGCTCAACCAACCTTCCATTTCACTTGGCGGCGAGTTTCGCTCATTATCACCTGAAAGTAAGATAAAATAACCCGCTGTGACGTCATACCGGATATATCAAAAAGATTCCCTGACGACCGCAACGGATCTTTCCACTATTAAACTGATGGCCCAAAAATCGAGGCGCCCGTCTCGGTCAATCAACTTTTGTCGCCTTGATTCTCGTGCCCGTTTCCACCTTTTGCCTGTTAAATAGGACCGCGAAGGGGGTCTTCATTTCTTCCTCCGCTTGCGCCTCTTCTTCTTCCTCTTGACGCCATCTCTCCGGAGTCTCCTTGCTCCGGTGAGGCTTTCACTCTGTCGTCACCCAAGGCCGCTGCATCAACCTGATCGGACCAGAGCACCGCCCGCGCCCGTCGCGTCATCTCCGGTAAGTTCTTCTCCACCCCTCGATCTGTAGCTTTGGGTAGGGTATTCATGGAGTTCCTCCGCCCGCTAGAACGCAAGCTCTTCGCAATGTCAGATAATATGTAGATCAGTGGACTTGATAATGCTCCTTTTTCCATTGTGGCAGATTGTAGGAAGTCAATAATAGCACGGCACATATCTATAGTTGCCCCTTTTTATTGTCTTCAAATGTTGCTAGTTCCTCTGTTCTTCGTTAGGTTTAGAATAAACCCATCTTTTTGTCTGTTTTGTAGATCCATAATTATATAGATAGCCTGTGAAACCTATTTTCCACACTTAGTAATATTTGCTTTGTTTCCTTGCAAATTAACTCGACAATGACCTTCCGACTCTCGCCTAAACCGCTCCGGCGACTCAGCTTTATAAAACTTAGATTTCTTCAGCTTCCCGTAGTTGTCTATCCCCTTCTAACTTGCCACACATTGTTGCCTTGCACAGCTTTAAGACGCCACCATGCCTCGTTCGTCCAATTCTTGTAACTGGGTCGGCTCTGTTGTTACCGAAGAGTTCTTGACGGATTTCATAGACGCATGGACCTTACCAGCCCAAGATGTCATCCATTAGCGGGTTCCAGACAATGAAAAGAAACCCATTCCACAATAGGGCGAAGTAGTTGTATTCGCGGAACACCTTGTATGCGGTTTCAGCCCACCCGACTCTAAATTTTTCCGAGACATCCTTCATTTCTTTAAGTTGTGCCCTCAAGAGATCGCCCCAAATTCCGTCTCAAACATGTGCAACTTCCAAATCCTCTGTGAAGTTTACTTACAAGAAGAGACGTCCGTTGGTCTCTTCCGTGAGTTCTTCTATGCAAACCGCCAGACGGAGGTGGCAGCCGGTCCGAGCTTAGAGCTTGGCAGAATCTCAATTCAGAGAAGACGAGACGTGACCTTTCCGGCTGTTCGGATGCCAAGTCATCCCAAAGACTAGAATAAAACCTGGTTTTACTACAAAGACACCTCTCCGGAGGGAGAGCATTCCTTGTCGGGTTATTGTTCATCCCGGCTCAAGACTACAACTGAACTCCCTGATCGGCTGTCAACCTCTGAGCGGGCGAAGTATGCTCCGGCTCACGCAAAAATTAAAGTCCTTATGGACAATGGTCTGACGGGGATTGATCTGACCCGCTGCTGGATTTCTTGGAGAGTCATGCCTCTGAGCCGGCGAAGCTGTCTCATGTGCGAGTATACGGGTGATGCTAATGACCCCCTCTGCTTTAATCCTACCACGTTGTCAGAAGATAACATCGTGGCTGCCATCAAAAGCCTTGTTCATGAGTCTTCAGGATCTTGTCGTGCCACCGGATTAGCACCTTTCTGTGCCGCAAACCTGGCCACAGACGTAAGGGCGACTCTCGACCTCCTTACTTCCGCGTTAGCTATCCATATATATTTTGCCATCTTTTGACCTCTTTCGACGGCTTTTACTTTCAGGCCAATTCCGGCTTTTGAAAAAAGAAGTAGTTTCCTCCTCCAAAGAAATCAAAGGAGAAAACCGGCGGCCGGAAGAAGAAAAACGCACCTCAAGAGCAGCCTGAAGCTAACGATTCTGGGGTAGAACTTGACTCTCTTGGTCGTCTCTTCATACGCCTTATTGACCATGATATTTCATAGGACGAAATGAAGACAAGCCACGCCAACGTTCCTGAGGTAACATATGTTTCATCCGACTCAGAACCTCTTCCACCAGAGAAGATACGGCGGGCCATCCGAAAAGTCCCATTTTCTCATCCTCTTGCTTACTTAGACCCCAACTTTCTTTTGAAAAAGCAACAGCAACTCTCTCAACGCCAAACCCGGAGCACCGGCTCTGAAGACCTTATGGCTGGGTTGTCCAACTCTCCTGTTCAACGGAAACGGTCGACTGAGGTATCTACTTCAACTTGGCTTAGTTTTATCATTCTCACCTTTATAATTTGACTCTATCTTATATTGTCTTAACTATTTTCAGGAATCACCTCCTTCATCAGGCGACTCTACAGCAACTGATCTGCCGCCCCTGAAGATCAACCCAGAGTACGTGCCTTGCATGCTTGCATCCCATCCTTTGTTATCTGTAAAGTTTATACCATGACCTTGTGTCTTCTCAAGGGCTCAAGCAAAACGAAGGAAGACCGGAGGGTCTACCCCTGCTCCCAAGGCTCGAGAGCCGGAGCCTGCTAAGCCGGACTCTCCTACAATGCACGTTGATCCCTCTGCCACCTCCAAGGATGCACTTGAAGACGCTCGTCGCTCTGCTGAGCCGGCAACCCATGACATGATTCTTGAGAGTCCTTCGAGGACCCATTCTAAGCCATCGAGTCCTTCAATGGCTGTTGATGATTCGGTTACTCCGGACGTCATAATTACTGGCGCCGTCTTTCACACTCCTCAACCTCATGTGTTGACAAAGCACACTGAGAAGACTGAAGCCTCCGAGAAGCTGGACTTTGAGCTCCCCACGCTAGAGAAGTTAACCGTTGATGAGCTTCACGCTGGTTATCTGAACCGCCTCTCCACGAGCCGGAACATGGAGCTCAAGCTTGTTAGCTTGATGAAGAAAAAATATGAGGTACTCTTGCTCTCTTTTCCTTATACCCTTACGTAGCCCCCAAGAGCTGGTTTAGTATTTGCTAATGGTAAACCAGGTCTTTGAATCTTGTTATAAGTAGAAACACTTAGCCTGTAGCCCTCAATTATCGGCTATAAATATTGAGTTGGTGCTTT
Organism: Hordeum marinum; assembly: GCA_022496015.1. Taxonomy (NCBI): domain Eukaryota; kingdom Viridiplantae; phylum Streptophyta; class Magnoliopsida; order Poales; family Poaceae; genus Hordeum; species Hordeum marinum. The sequence goes on along the minus strand of CM039673.1, from coordinate 363,591,851 downwards.
AATGCGTAAGTAGTTGTTCAAAGAGCCATCTGTAGCCCCCAAGGGCCGTCTTAACTTGATGAAGTTGAGCCGGAGCTTCGTTGTAGATAGATCATAGAACCATATATAGCCCCCAAGTGTCGGCTTAATTGGATGAAGATGAGCCAGAACTTCACTGTAGATCTTGGACAAAGAGCCAATTGTAGCCCCCCAAGTACTGGCTTAACTTGATAAAGATGAGGCAGGACTTACAATGTGGTTTGTAATTTGGAGTCTTGGAGAGCAAATATACATTAGCCCCCAAGTACCGGCTTAACTTGATAAAGATGAGTCGGAACGTACTTGTAGTCTTGGAGAGCAAATATACATTAGCCCCCAAGTGTCAAGCATATTGCTTGCAATCTGCTTGAAACTTGTATCATAGTGTCTTAATCTTCATCATTTGGTAATATACCATCCTGGCGACTTAGCCCTCATTCTGCTATTTATATGTCACAGGAAGCTTTAAACGAGGCCGAGTCTGAATTGACCGGCTTCAGGAGCAATCTGGCGACCCAGCAAGCCGCCCGTAGCGAAGCAGATGAGAGGTCCCGGCTTGCCGCCAAAGAATTTACAAAAGTTAAAGCTGACTTCACCGCTTTCAAGAAATCTGCTGAGACAGAACAAACCGCCCTGGCCCAACAAGCAGACGATGATGACTATCGGCTCATGGTTGTGTCCGATGAGTTACACGCCTTGAAGTGCCACATTGCAAAGATGTCTGCCGACATCTTTGGTAAGTACTAAATATTAAGCCAATACTCTTGTGTGAGTACTTATGTTGGCGACTTATAACAGAAAACTTGTTTTATGCAGGTCCAAGGAGCTGTCAACTTGCTGCTGATAGCTTACTAACACTGAAAGCCGTCTACACCTTTACGGAGCAACTGTATTGCGGAGCTCTCTACACAATCAAGGCAATGCTCCATAAAGATAGTATCCCCCAGAATATGAAGGGAGTCATTGAAGTGCTATCCACCCTGCCGAAACAAATCCAGGAGCTTAAGAAATCAGCCGCCAGAAAAGGAGCCATCGCAGCCATCAGCCAGGCTTTAGCTTTCGCCCCAGAGTTGACTGAAGAGATGATGGACGGGTTTCCATCAAAGAAGGATGATGGCTCAGATTTCACGAAGGCTGACTACGCTCGTTGCATGAAGGCTTCCAGAGTCCTCGCATCAGTGTTAGCAGAAGAAGTGGACCTGTCAACATACCAGGCGGCTTACAATGTCGAGACGAAGAGAGTACGCGGCCCAACCTTTGAGGCCAAGGACTTAACTCCTGCACGTCGTAAGCACCTCTTTGCTCCTGATCTTGACCCGTCCCCCCTCTTTGAAGAGGCAAACTTTGTGGCTTTAACCAACTGCAGCTGGGACATGGACAATCTCCAGATCACGGAGGTAGAAGACCCGCCGCAGGGTGACCCGCCATCCAGCTGATGAACTTGGTAATGCCGTGGATAATCCGGCCTTGTGACCCGCCATAGGGTGGTGTAAAAAACTTTGAGTCATTACTTTTGAGCTCTGTGGAGAGCATTGTAATAGGCTTCTAGTAAACTTTGTCTTGCCTGAACTGTGCCATCGGGCACATATGACATCGTCCGGCTTTAATATATTACATCTCCCCTATGCTTTCAACTCATACCAGATGTTGTGGCGGCTCTTGGAAGATAACCAACCTGTGAGAATAGAATATCTCCCGTATTGTTAGGAGGGCGGCTTGGAATAGCACAACCCAAAGATACCATACCTTTGTTGACTTGCTTTTTTAATAACTCATGTGCCGGTTCTGCTGGGTTGACTCGCTAATTAAAACCCCTTAGCAGTACAGGGTCTCGATCGAGATTGGCTGTCAATTTCTTTGAGCGTCTCAGGGTCTCTAAGTGAGATTAACTGACATGAAGTTTAATGCCCAGAAGAGACACAACAGGGCATGAGTACCCTGGTAGCCCATAAACTGCCTCTCACGTGACATAAATGTGTCGTTTTAACCTTAAATAGTGTAGGGTCTTTAAAAGATAAATTGTCTAAGAGTAGGAACAGGCCACATAGCGGAGAGTCGGTAGTGGATGGGAGAGTTTATCCTTGCTTTCTGTAAGCCAGCCCTCACGTGACAAGAACCGCCGTTTTAACCTTAACCAGTACAGGGTCTCTATCGAGATTGGCTGTCAACTTCTTTGAGCCGGCTCAGGGTCTCCAGGCGAGATTAACTGGTAAGAGTTCGGCGGGTCACCTAGCGGAGCAGCATCAGCTTACAGGCAGGTTTAACCCTGTTTGGCTTAAGAGCCGATCAAGAGGGTATGTAAGCTAAGCCTGGTGGGTTGGAAGCCCCCAAATGACCTTTGTTGATAGAGTCAACTATTTGGCTTAAGAGTCGATCGATAGGGTCTGATAAGCTAAACCCGGTGGGTTGGAAGCCCCCTAGACGATCAAGTTGATGGAGTCAACTGTTTGGCTTAATAGCCAATTGATAGGGTCTGATAAGCTAAACCTGGTGGGTTCGAAGCCCCTGGACGACCATGTTGACGGAGTCAACTATTTGGCTTAAGAGCCGATCAATACGGTCTGATAAACTAAACCCGATGGGTTGGAAGCCCCCTGATTGACCTTTTTTGCGCAGACTGAGATATGCGAAACGGTAGAGGCCCCGGCTTGTAGGGATGCCAACTTTATTCATATATATATATATATATATCTGTACAATGATGGTGTATAATCTCAAGTCTTGACGACTTAAGTATAGTAAGGCCGTAGATGAGCTATGTTCCATGGCTAGTGGGTCTCCTGCCTAGAAGTGCTTGAGTCGTCTCACATGTCAATGAGATAGTACTACCCATTGTTGAGACTTCTGCTGACTATGAAAGGTCCTTCCCATGGAGGGGACAACTTGTGTGCATCTGTCTAATCTTGAATCAACCGCAACACCAAGTCGCCTTCTTGAAACATCCTGGTCTTGACTCTGCGGCTATGATAGCGACGCAGGTCTTGCTGATAAATCGCTGATCGAGCTGCCGCCAGATCACGTTCTTCCTCCAAGGCATCCAACGCGTCTTGATGCGCCGTTTCATTGTCTGCTTCAACGTAAGCCACCACTCATGGCGAGTCATGACGGATATCGCTTGGCAACACGGCTTCTACCCCGTAAACCATGAAGAAAGGTGTATAACCTGTTGATCTGTTCGGAGTGGTTCTGATGCTCCATCATATGGACGGCAACTCCTCCACCCAACAACCCGATGTTCGCTGCAAAGGAACCATAAGCCGGGGTTTGATGCCTCTCAAGATTTCCTTGTTAGCACGCTCTGCGTGACCATTTCACTGTGGATGAGCAACCGCGGAGACATCAAGTCGGATGTGTTCACTTTCACAGAACGCTCGCATAGCCCCCTTGGATAATTTCGTACCATTATCAATGATGATACTGTGAGGGTAACCAAAATGGTAGATGAGATTTTTAATAAACTGAACCGTCGTGGTCGTGTCACACTTGCTGACCGGCTCAGCTTCTATCCACTTGGTAAATTTGTCAACCGCCACCAAGAGGTGGGTCTTCTTGTCCTTGGATCTCTTGAAAGGCCCGACCATATCAAGCCCCCAGACCGCGAACGACCAAGTAATTGGAATCATGCACATCTCTTGAGCCGGGACATGAGCACGCCGGCCAAACTTTTGACATCCAACGCACTTGCGAACCAAGTCTTCCGCATCCTTATGAGCCATTAGCTAGAAGAAACCATGTCGAAAGGCCTTGACCACCAGAGATTTTGAGCTGGCGTGGTGACCACAATCACCAGCATGAATTTCATTCAAGATCTCCTTGCCCTCTTCAGGTGAGACGCAATAATGAAACACGCCAGTGACACTGCACTTATGTAACTCACCATTGACTATTGTCATAGACTTAGACCGCCTGGTGATCTGTCTAGTGAGATTTTCATCATCAGGTAACTTGCCGCGAGTCAAGTACGCCAAATAGGGCACAGTCCAGTCTGGAATAGCATGTAGAGCCGCCACTAGCTGTCCCTCTGGGTTAGGGATAGCCAAGTCTTCCTCTGAAGGTAACTTAACTGACGGGTGATGTAGTATGTCTAAGAAAACGTTAGGCGGCACCGGCTTATGTTGAGAACCCAACCTTGATAGGGCGTCAGCCACCTCGTTCCTGCGACGATCAATATGATCCACCTGAAGTGACCAGCGATGACATCCACCGCCTGATGATAAGCTGTCATCCGCGGGTCCTTGGAGTCCCAAGTGTCTGAGACTTGCTGGGCTACGAGATCTGAGTCGCCGAAGCATCTAAACAGGCTCAGGTTCATCTCCTTAGCCACCCGGAGGCCATGAAGCAGAGCTTCGTACTCAGCTGCATTGTTAGTACAAGGAAACATCAACCTTAGCACATAACAGAACTTATCACCTTTGGGGGAAGTTAAGACAACCCCTGCCCCTGATCCTTCCAGTTGCCTAGATCCATCAAAGTGGATTGTCCAATATGTACTATCTGGCTTTTCCTCAGGCGCCTGACACTCAGTCCAGTCGTTGATGAAATCCACCAAGGCTTGTGACTTGACAGTCGTGCAAGGCACATATTTCAAATTGAGAGGTCCAAGCTCCAATGGCCACTTAGCGATCCTGCCAGTGGCTTCTCTGTTTTGAATTATATGCCCTAACGGGGCAGAGCTAACCACTGTAATATGGTGCCCCAGGAAGTAATGCTTCAACTTACGATTGGCCATGAACACCCCGTATACCAGCTTCTGTCAATGTGGATACCTCTGCTTGGATTCTCTCAGGACCTCACTGATATAGCAAACCGGCCTTTGAACCGGATATTCCTTCCCTGCCTCCTTACGCTTGACAATGATAGTGGCGATGACCGCCCTGTTATTAGCCGCCACGTATAAGAGCAAGGGTTCTTTCTCAGCCGGAGCGGCTAAGACCGGTGGCTCAATGAGCTATCTCTTAAGCGCCTCAAATGCTTCACCCGTCATCGTACTCCAGACAAAGTTGTATGTCTTCTTCATCATCCGGTACAAAGGGATGGCCTTCTCACCAAGGCGGCTTATAAACCGGCTTAACACAGCAATCCGTCCCGCCAGGCGCTAAACATCATTGATGCATGCCGGCTCAGACAGGGAGGTGATAGCCTTGATTTTATCCGGGTTAGCCTCAATGCCATGCTCAGAGATTAGAAATCCCAAGAGCTTGCCTACCAGAATGCCAAAGACACACTTAGCCGGGTTAAGCATCATCTTGTAGACCCGTAAGTTGTCGAAAGTCTCCTTCAGGTCGTCAAGCAAAGTCTCCTTCTTCCTTGATTTGATCACAATATCATACACATATGCATGAACGTTGCGCCCAATTTGGCTGTGAAGACGGTTCTATACACAACGCTGGTAAGTCGCGTGGGCACTCTTGAGCCCGAAAGGCATAGACACATAGCAGAAAGCACCAAAAGGGGTCATGAAAGCCGTCTTCTCCTGGTCCTTGACTGCCATCTTGATTTGATCATAACTAGAGTAAGCATCCAGGAAGCATAAGATCTCGCAACCCACCGTTGCATCGATGATCTGGTCAATACGAGGCAGAGCAAATGGGTCAGCCGGACAAACTTTGTTAAGATCTATGTAGTCCACACACATATGCCACATGTCGTTCTTCTTGAGTACTAGAACCGGGTTAGCAAGCCACTCTGGGTGAAACACTTTGACGATGAAACCTGCCGCCAGGAGCCGGGCCACCTCTTCCCCAATGGCCTTGCGCCTCTCTTCATTGAACCGTCGTAAGAACTGTTTGACCGGCTTAAACTTACGATCCACATTAAGGTGGTGCTCAGTGAACTCTCTCGGTACACCCGGCATGTTAGAAGGTTTCCATGCAAAGATGTCCCGATTCTCATGGATGAATTCAATGAGCGTGCTTTCCTATTTGGGATCCATATTGGCCCCAATAGTAAACTGCTGCGATGAATCGCCTGGAGTAAAATCCACTAGCTTGGTGTCATCCGCCGAGAACTTGAGGGGCAGCTCTGATTCCGTGGTGGGCTTCTTGAGCAGAGTCATATCCTCTGGGTCAACATTTGCCTTATAGAATTTGAGCTCTGCTTCCGCGCAACTTGACTCTACATAAGCTGCATCTCCTTCCTCACACTCAATAGCCGTCTCTCGATCACCATGCACCGTAATTGTTCCTTTTAGGTCCAGCATCTTGAGCTGCAAGTACACATAACAAGGCCTAGCCATGAACTTGGCGTAAGCCGGACGTCCAAACAGAGCATGATATGGACTTTTGATCTTGACCACCTCAAAACACAAGGTCTCTACCCTGTAGTTGTATTCGTCACTGAAGGCGACTTCCAAAGAAATCCTCCCCACTGGATAGGCTGACTTGACCGGCACCAAGCCGTGAAAAACTGTTGAGGATGGCTTAAGATCCTTATCAAGCAACTTCATCCGGCGAAAAGTGTCGTAGTACAAAATATTGATGCTACTACCACCATCCATAAGCACCTTGGTAAACACGTAACCTCCAACCTGGGGGGCAACTACCAATGCCAGCCGCCTAGGTCATCAACACTCAACGGGTGATCCTCTCTGCTCCAGGTTATGTCGTACTCTGACCACTTCAAGTACTACGGGAGACCCAGTGTGACAGCATTGACCGCCCGCTTGCGCAACTTCTGGTCCCGCCTATTAAGGCTGGTTGTAAAAACATGATACTGACCAGAACTGAGCTGCTTTGGATTACTCTGATATCTAGATTGGTTATTCTGTTGTTGATTGTTGCCACCAGAGTGTTGATGATGTCCTCCTTGGTTGCCCTGGCCCTAATGGCTAGAACCTGAACCGCCGGACCCAAACCCGGCTCCTGACCCGCCTGGTCCTGAGCCGCCAGGCGGGCCACCATCATTGTTATGCTGTCACAAGCTGTAGTCCTTGAACTTTTGCATAATGTGGCGGTTACCCCACGTGTGACCCTCCACTCTATCGGGCCGACTCTGCTCCGGACAAGGTTTATTGAGCATTTCCTCCAAATTAAAAGGAGTCTTACCTTTATTGACAGGCTGCCTGAACTTCGCGTTGCCCTTAGCACGATTGTTACCGGTGCTGGCATTGGCCACCAATTCTGATCCACCTTCTGGATTTTTTCTCTTGCCTTGGTTACCATTGCCTACCGCACCCTTGCCATGGCTATTCTTCTTACTCTGACCAGGATTCTCCTCATCAGAGCCCGGATCCTTCATATTATCAGAGTCGACATATTTCGTGAGAGCCGCCATGAGATCCCCCATGTCTTGACACGTGCGCTTGAGTCGACCGAGCTTCTGCTTCAAAGGCGTAAAGTGGCAATTCTTTTCCAGAATCAAGACCGCTTGAGCCACCGTAATCTGCTCAGACGAGTGGATGATAGTCGAAACCCGCCGGACCCAGTGATGAGCCGACTCATTTTCCTGCTATACACAGTGATCCAAATCCACAATCGTCATGGGTTGCTTGCACATTCCTTGAAAGTTTTTGATGAACTTCGCTTTTAACTCAGCCCAGGAATTGATGGTATTGGGTGGCAAACCCTTCAACCACGTGCGAGCCAGCCCTTCTAGAATCATGATAAAATACTTCGCGCACACTGCATCACTGACGTCCAACATCTCCATGGCCAGCTCATAGCTTTCAATCCAAGCCTCCGGGGGCAGGTCAGCAGTGTAATTTGGGACCTTGCGAGGGCCTTTGAAATCCTTCGGCAGACGCTCGTTCCGCAGAGCCGACACTAAGCACGGTACTCCCTCGGCCCTAGTGGTTACTCCCGCTCCAACTGAGACGGAAGACGCATGCTCTTGATGAGACGCCACTGCCAGAGCTGCCGCCTCTTGCTGTGCCCTCGCCCGATCTACGAGCGCCTGAGCATCCAAAGCCGCCTGGTCATCTCGTGGCGAGCCCCGGTGCCGATCACCGCTAGAAACCGTCGGCGACTCATAGCGCCGGCTGAAGCTGCGGCTGGGGATGGGGGTTGAATGCACGCGACTCCAGCTGTAGGTATACTTCTCTTGCTGGGCCATCGCCGTTTCTAGGTATCCAATAGCGTTCCGCACATCTTCTGCGAAAGGCGCCTCATCAGGAATAGGGATTGTTCCAAGCTGTGTTGCTGCCACCACCTTGTTCTCTGCTGGGTTTGAATAATGACCCGCCGGTGTTGGAAAAGCCATTGGTGAGGTATGGTTCCGTCGGGGTAGGTTAAGCTGTTGCCGTGCCGCCAGCCGACTTCTAGGTGCTTCCGCTGTCCGTCCCGTTCCTTGTGTATTAAAAAGGTTTATGGCCTCATATTGTTCTGGCAGGCGGGACTGATGCCTCATCCGCTGCACCGCGGCTGCCGACTGTTGTTCCAGCTAAAGGCGGAAAGCATCCGCCTTAAGGAGCTCTGCCGCCGCATCCATCTAAGCCTTTAACGCGCCAATCCCCTGTTGGACTTACGCCATCTGGTCCTTCAGTCTTGTGATCTCTAGGTTCCGGGTGGCTTGATTCTCAGGCGTGACCCATCATGGTTGTGAGCTCATTCATCAGATCCAGAAGAACCTGAGCCGGCGGCGGGTTAGCCCCGTGTCTGCCGCCCCGGCGGCTGTACTGCTTGGGTCCGGTTCTGTTCCCATCGTGAACACGGCCGCATGAGTCGGCAGCCCATGACCATCCGGCTCAGAATGCTCCGACTCGGGGTAAAGCTCGTCGTAGCCCCCGAGCTTGCCATTGTGAAGCTGGTAGATTGATTCCGCCTCTCCGCTCGAAGATCCATCCTCCGAACAGATGAGAGTCTCCTGCGACATACAAGCCTCAAGATCCATACCTTGAGTGAAGCCAAGGAAGACACGCTTCCTGCCCAGGTCAGCACGGGCGGGTTGCACGTGTCGGGCGGGTTGCACGCGCTGAGCCGGCTCAATGATGTCGGTGCAGACATCCGGCCCGGGTGTAGATCCGCCGACCTTGCCGATGAAGACGTGGATTCCACCGAAGGGAACCCGGAACTGGTACTCGACAGAGTCGGCCTCGGGGCCCCAGCCGGCGTCGTCGATGTAGAGCCGGCTGTGGCGACTTTTGTTCGTCCTTCCGACCACGTATCCCTCAACCCCTGGAAGAGAGCCTTTTGAGAACTCAACACCACCAAGCCCTAGCCCCACAGTGGGCGCCAACTGTCGTGGTTTTATCACGGCAGATGTCCGAGGACTTATGTTCGAGGCTATCCCTAAGGTGATGTACTCAAAAGGTTTGGTTGGGATGAAGGACACGAGTTTACCCAGGTTCAGCCCCTCGAGATGAGGTAAAAGCCTACGTCATGCTTGTGTTGATTGATTGGAGTATCGATTACAAGGGAGCGGATTCGCTCGACCTAGTTCTCGATTAATTGGTTTCTATCTAAGTCGCCCCAGGTCTCGCCCTTATATAGGAGGTCAAGACCACGGGTTACATGAGTCTGAGACCGACTCTTACAACGTGTCCGAGTCTATCTCTATGTTGCCTTGCCTTCCTAAGCAAGCCATCTCTGGGCGGCTTATCTACCCGGGTCTTCACGCCTTCTTGTCTGGGCCTCACCTTGGCCCATCTTGGTAAGCCGCCATACGTTTGGGCTTATGTCGCTAGGCCCATCCTCTATCTGGCCTATGAGCCGCCAGGTATGACCCAGCCCCACCTGGGCGGGTCTCACCACGGGGTTATATCCCCAACACTTGTCCATCCACCACATGGAGCTCGCGTAGGAGCCGCTTTGCTTCCTTCGGCACTATGCAGAGGGCAGTCGCGGGTAACCCAAACGATGGTCGGGGACCCTCGCCTTTGCCCATGTTGGTGGCATTGGTAACGACGGCAGAGATTTCACTCAAAGACGACTCCTCCCTAATCTTTGTGAGCTCCCGTCCACGGCGATGCAGCCGCTGCAGCCATCGTACTGATCCCAAACCTATCGCATGGCCAGTTCTCCATGAGGTCAAGGTTTGCACGGACACGGTATAGTGACTCATCTAACTTGGAGAATACAGGGCGGCGCGGTGCGTTGTCACTCTCTTGTTTGCCTTCCTGGTCGCCCTCTTATCCATCATCACGATGGTCAACGAGGAGGTGGCGGAGTCGCCACCATGATGGCCGTTGTGGTAATGGAGAAGGCGCACTGATACGTCTCCAATGTATGTACTTTTCAAAAAACCTTTGCTCTTTTTATGGACTCTAATTTGCATGATTTTGAATGAAACTAATCTGGACTGGCATTGTTTTTAGCAGAACTACTTTGGTGTTGCTTTTTGTGCGAAAATATGAAGTTCTCGTAATTGGGAAAAACTTTATGGAGAATTGGTACGTTCATTTTGCATCATGTTTTCTTACTGTTATTTATAATATTTTTATGCATAATCATGCTTTGGGGAGTAATTCTAATGCCTTTTGTCTCACAATTTACAAGGTTCACACCAAGAGGGAGAATGCTGGCAACTGGAATTAAGCACGTGAAAAAAGCATGTTAGAGATACCAATTCTGCACATCCCCAATGAAGCTGAAAATTTATGGAGATTTTTAATACAATAAATAATAAATATTGGAGCTCAAAACTACCGGAGGGGGCCACCAGGTGGTCACACTCCACCAGGGCGTGCCAGGCCCCCTAACCGCGCCCTAATGGAGAGTGCTCACCGAGGCCCACCTCTGGAGCCCATCTTATGGTATAAATTCCCAAAAACCATAAAAATATCAGAGGAGGACTTTCGGGGCTAAGCGCCGCCACCTCAAGGAGGAACTTGGGCAGGAGCACTTTTGCCCTCCGGCAGAGCGATTCCGCCAGGAGAACTTCCCTCCTGGAGGGGGAAATTGAAACCATCGTCATCACCAACAACCATCTCATCTTGGGGAGGCCAATCTTCATGAACATCTTCAATAGCACAATCTCCTCTCAAACCCTACTTCATCTCTTGTGTTCAATCTATGTAACGGAACCTCAGATTGGTACCTGTGGGTGACTAATAGTGTTGATTACCTTGCGTAGTTGATTACTATATGGTTTATTTGGTGTAAGATTATATGTTCAGATCCATTCTGCTAATCAATAACCCTCTGATATTGAGCATGATTATTATTTGTGAGTAGTTACCTTTGTTCTTGAGGTCACGGGAGAAGTCATGTTGTGAGTAATCATGTGAATTTGATATGTGTTCGATATTTTGATGATATGTATGTTGTGATTCCCTTAGTGGTGTCATGTGAACGTCGACTACATGAAACTTCACCATTCATGGGCCTAAGGGAACGCATTGTGGAGTAGTTATTTGATGATGGGTTGCTAGAGTGACTGAAGCTTAAACCCTAGTTTATGCGCTACCTCGTAAGGGGCTGATTTGGATCCACACGTCTAATGCTATGGTTAGACTTTGTCTTAATACTTTTCTCGTAGTTGCGGATGCTTGCGAGGGGGTTAATCAAAAGTAGGTTGTTTTTTCAAGTAAGAACATCACCTTATCACCGGTCCACCCACATATCAAATCATCAAAGTAGCGAACACGAATCAAACCAACATGATAAAAGTGACTAGATGAAATTCCTGTGTACCCTCAAGAACACTTTGCCTATTACTAGTGATTGTTCTGGCCTGTCCTTTGCCACAAAAGGATTGGGATATATTGTTGCAGCTTGTTTACCATTATCGTTACTTGCTCGTTACCAATTATCTTGCTATCAAACTATCTGTTACGTACAATTTCAGTACTTACAGAAATTACCTTGCTGAAAACTGCTTGTCATTTACTTATGCTCCTCGTTGGGTTCGACACTCTTACTTATATAAAGACCAACGATTGATCCCCTATACTTGTGGGTCATTAAGAATCTTTTCTGGAGCCGTTTCCGGGGAGTGAAGTGCTCTTGGTAAGTGGAAATTGGTAAGGAACAACTTATACTACATGCTGAAATTTATCGCTACTTGCTACTATGGAAAACAATCCTTTGAGGGGTTTGTTCGAGCTATCTTCACCTCAACCGGAACCACAATTAGTTGCCCCTCAACCTACAACACCTACTAAAAATGTTACTTATGAAATTCCTTTGGGTATGTTAGAACAACTGCTTGCTAAACCTTATGCAGGAGATGGAACTGAACATCCTGATATGCACCTCTTATATGTGAACGAAATTTGTGGATTATTTAAGCTTGTAGGTTTACCCAGAGATGAAGTTAAGAATAAGGTTTTGCCTTTATCTTTGGAGGGAAAAACATTGACATGGTATAGGCTATGTGATGACCTTGGATCGTGGAACTGGAACCATTTGCAATTGGAATTTCACCAAAAGTTTTATCCCATGCATCTAGTTCATCGTGATCGGAATTATATACATAATTTTTGGCCTCATGAAGGAGAAAGTATCACTCTATCTTGGGGGAGGCTTAAGTCAATGTTATATTCATGCCCCAATCATGACATTCTGAGAGAAGTTATCATTCAGAATTTTTATGCTCGGCTTTCTCATAATGATCGATCCATGATCGATACTTCTTGTGTTGGTTCTTATATGAAGAAGACTATTGAATTCAAGTGTGATCCCTTAGAAAGAATTAAACACAACTATGAAGATTGGGAACTCAACAAAGGTAATGAGTCAGGTATAAAGCCTGAATTTATTGTGTTAATCTTTTATGAATCCCGAAACTTTTCACAAGTTTAGCACTAAATATGGACTTGACTCTGAGATAGTAGCCTCTTTCTGCGAAGCATTTGCTCACATTGATCTCCCTAAGGAGAAGTGGTTTAAATATCATCCCCCTATTAAAGAAGAAATTAAAGAACCGGTCATAGCTAAAGAAGAAACCATCATTTACAATGTTAATCCGGTTGTGCCTACCGCTTATATTGAAAAACCACCTTTCCCTGTTAGGATAAAGGAACATGCTAAGGTATTAACTATGGTTGGTAAGAGTAATATAAGAGCATCTAAGACCCTGATCAAATGACAGTAGAACCTAGTGTTGATATGATTAAAGATCTCTTGGAAGAAAATATTGATGGGCATGTTATCTGCTTTTGTGATGAAACTGCTAGAATTGCTGAACCCGATAAAAAAGATAAACATAGACCCATAGAAGGCATGCATGTTGTCTCGGTCAAAATAGGAGATCATAGCTATCATGGTTTATGTGTTTTGGGTGCTAGTGTGAGTGCTATCCCTTTTACCTTATACCAAGAAATTATGGATGAAATAGCACCTGCTAAAATTGAATACATTGATGTTACTATTAAACTTGCTAATAGAGACACTATCACACCACTTGGGATTGTTAGATATGTTGAAGTCTTGTGTGGGAAAGTAAAATAGCCTACTGATTTTCTAGTCCTTGGTTCCCCACAATATGACTTTTTTCCCATTATCTTCGGTAGACCTTTCTTGAGCATCGTCAATGCTAAGATAGATTGTGAAAAACAAACTGTCGGTGTCAATTTTGGTAATGTGTCTCATGAGTTTAATTTTTCCAAGTTTAGTATACAACCTCGCGATAAAGCATTATATAGTAAGGATGAAATAATTGGTCTTGCTTCCATTGATGTGCCTCCTACTGATCCATTAGAACAATATTTGCTCGACCATGAAAATGATAAGCACCTGCGTGAAAGAAACGAAATAGATCAATTTTTCTTCGAACAACAATCTTTCTTGAAACACAAATTTCCTATTGAAACTCTTGGAGGTCCTCCTCCACCTAAAGGTGAACCTGTATTTGAATTGAAACAATTGCCTGACACTTTGAAGTATGCTTATATTGATGAGAAAAGGATATATCATGCTATTATTAGTGCTAACCTTTCAGAACATGAAGAGGAAAGGTTATTAAAAGTTCTAAGGAAGCACGAGGATGCTACTGGATATACTCTTGATGATCTTAAGGGAATTAGTCCCACTCTATGTCAGCACAAGTTAATATGGAACCTGATGCTAAACCCATTGTTGATCACCAACGGCGATTGGATCCTAAGATGAAAGAAGTGGTAAGAACTAAAATATTAAAGCTTCTGGAAGCATGTATAATCTATCCCATAGTTTATAGTAGATGGGTAAATCCTATTCATTGTGTCCCTTAGAAAGGAGGTATTACCGTTGTTCCCAATCATAAGAATGAACTCATTCCACAAAGAATTGTCACTTGCTATAGAATGGTAACTGATTTTAGAAAACTAAATAAAGCTATTAGGAAATATCATTACCCTCTACCATTCATTGATCAAATGCTATAAAGATTATCTAAGCACAAAAACTTTTGTTTCCTAGATGGATGTTCTGGTTTCTCTCAAATACATGTGTCACAATCTGATCAAGAAAAAATACCTTTACTTGCCCTTTTGTAACCTATGTTTACATACATATGCCTTTTGGTTTATGCAATGCACCCACCACTTTTCAAAGATGCATGACTACTATATTCTCTGATTTTTGTGAAAAGATTGTGGAGGTTTTCATGGATGATTTTTCTGTTTATGGAACTTCTTTTGATGATTGCTTAAGCAAACTTGATCGAGTTTTGCAGAGATGTGAACAAACTAATCTTGTCTTGAATTGGGAGAAGTGCTACTTTAGGGAGAATTAAGGTATAGTACTTGGGCATAAAATTTATGAATGAGGTATTGAAGTAGACCACTAAGAAGGAATTTTTAGTAGTCGTGTTTGCATGTCATAAGTTTAGACCTTACATCATTGATGCAATATAGAACATGCCATGTACAAACGATCAAAGGTATAAGAAGTTTCCTCAGCCATGCTGGTTTTATAGGCATGTCATCAAATATTTCCCAAAGATTTCTATGCCACTAACTAATCTTGTTCAAAAAGATATTCCTTTTTTTATGATGATTGTGTACAAGCCTTTGAAATACTTAAGAAAGCCTTGATATCTGCACCTATTGTACAACCACCTGATTGGAACCTACCATTTGAAATTATGTGTGATGTTAGTGATTATGATGCTGGTGATGTTCTAGGGCAAAGAGTAGACAAGAAATTGAATGTTATTCATTATGCTAGTAAGACCCTAGACAATTCTCAAAGAAATTATGCTACCACTGAGAAGGAATTTTTAGCAATCGTGTTTGCATGTGATAATTTTAGACCTTACATCATTGATTCTAAAGTTTATGAACGAGGTATAGTACTCACTTTATGGTTAATGAAGGCATTATCTTGTGGCATAAAATATTCGAACGAGGTATTGAGGTGGATAAAGCTAAAGTTGATGCAATTGAGAAAATGACATGTCCTAAAGATATTAAAGGTATTCAAAGTTTCCTTGGTCATGTTGGTTTTTATAGGAGGTTCATTAAAGACTTATCTAAAATTTCTAGGCATCTTACTAATCTTCTGTAAAAGGATATTCCTTTTTGTTTTTTATGATGATTGTGTGGAAGCATTTGAAACACTCAAGAAAGCCTTAAACTCTGCACCTATTGTTAAACCACATGATTGGAACTTGCCTTTTGAAATTATGTGTAATACTAGTGATTATGTTGTTGGTGTTGTCCTAGGACAAAGAGTTGATAAGAAATTGAATATTATCCATTATACTAGTAAAACTCTAGATAATGCCCAACGGAACTATGCTACTACTAAAAAAAATTAGACGGTTGTGTTTGCATGTGATAAATTTATATCCTATATTGTTGATTCCAAAGTTATTGTTCACACCGATCATGCTGCTATAAAATACCTTATGGAAAATAAAGATACTAAACCTAGACTCATTAGGTGGGTTCTCTTGCTCCAAGAATTTGAATTACACATTGTTGATAGGAAGGGAGATGAGAACCCCGTAGTTGATAACTTGTCTAGGTTGAAAAATATTCTTGATGACCCACTACCTATTGATGATAGTTTCCCTGATGATCAATTAGCTGCAATAAATGTCTCTCAATACACTCCATGGTATGTTGATTATGCTAATTACATTGTTACTAAATATATACCACCTAGATTCACATACCGACAAAAGAAAAAAATCTTCTATGACTTAAGACATTACTTTTGGGATGACCCACTGTCAGCGCACTAGAGTTTTGGGTTTTCTAGTGCCCCTTACTTGTGCATGGGCAATCGAAGCCATACTCGTGGCAAGGCCCGCCAGGGGGCTTCCGGGTGCAAGCTCAAGGAGATCAAGAAGAGCATCCAAACAAGCACTCGAGACCAAGACCGAAGGTTGGGCCCCCGGCAAAATCATGCTGGGATGGCCTCCAAACCCATGGGAAGGCGAAGCCCCGGCAAGACCCTGCAAGTGCAGAGGCCAGGTGTCACCACACTTGGGTACGTGTCGAGGCGCCGGCGATAGAGGAGGCTAAGCGGTGCCGATGGGACGGGGTCCTATCCCATCCTGTGGACAGTCAGGGGCACCTGACGGAGCATTAAATGCGCTTGTCTTACACCGTCAATGTTAGGTACGATAGCGCTGTAGAATTATACACATGTGTACGTATTGTACGCCACTGTTGGGATCCCCTTAGTCATATAAAAGGAGGCCCAAGGCGTTACAATGGAGGATCTTTTGACCAATCTTCTAGATCACGCACGTAGCAGCTGTGCGCCACGGGGGACAAAGCGCTCCTATAGGTAGAACCCAAGAACACCCATAATACACAAAGGAGGAGTAGGGTTTTACACTTCTCAGTGGCCCGAACCAGGGTAAAATCCCCCGCGTTCCTCGTTCGACCTGCTCTTCATGCATATCCATCCCCTTGCCGAACCGAAAGGGGTCCTCTCGATCCAATAGGTGTTCGTCCCCCACGACATCTTTGGCACGCCAGGTAGGGGGCACTTGGTTGCGTGAACCTGGTCCGGCGATCAGCGCGTCAGTTCATTCGGCATCTCCATTGCCATGGCCCTCAAGAAGAAGGGTTTCACGACGATGGAACCCTCCACGTCCGCTGCGCCGATTGCCGCCCAAGCGGGCGACAGAGTGGATGCGGGCAGTGGAAGTGGAGACCCTGCGCCTCCGCGATGCTTCGGTGATAAAGGCCAAGGAAGCGGCAACGTCTGTAATGGAGACGCCCATGGCGGTGGTCGTAATCCATGCACCGCTGGGTCTCAGGACGAAGCTATACTGCCTACGGGCGGTACGGTGAACTCTAAGGACAGAGGGGTACCATCCAAGACACCCACATCGGCGCGTCCACCGCGACCTTCTACGGACGCGTGCGAAGAGTCGCGTCATGGCGTCGGTGGTTCCCAATGTCCCCATGGAAAAGCTCTCGCGCATTGCTCCCAAGATGCGCGGGACTAGCATGCGCGCCGAAATGCTAGTGGGAGTGAAGTGCGATCGCGGGACTGCGACGGAGCTCCTTCTAACACGGTTAGGTGTCGGAGCACCTCGCGTTCTTCGCACCGTTCACTGACAACCACGTCGGAAGAAGCAATGGCGCGGGCACAACTGCTCCTGAACTTCCCTCCTATTGCGGAGAAGCTTGACGAGTGGAGAGCCACTATTCAGAGCCTCCTCAGCCTCGTCGATAAGTTTTGGTCCACCGAGCCGGCTCACGTCAGTGGCGAGAAGGCCGGAGGCGGTGCGACCACGGTGCACTCTCCCCCACAGCAACAACGCCAGTCGCCGACTCGTTGAGCCGATGCCTGTGATGGCTACTGGATGGCGTCAACCGATCCATGGACTCGCCGCGATCAGCATCAAGTCCTTCGGGAGCAAAGCAAAGAAGACGCTCGAACTACAATTAAGCATCGGCGGGAAGCGCGCCATCAATCTGATAAGCACGGGGGGCACTATAGACAAGTCTGTGCCAGGGTATCTTATCGGGCTAACTTACGAGGTGGGTTGTCGAGCGTTTACCCATGAGCTGTAGCGAGTCCAATGGCCCAACTCCAGAACGTTCAAGCCAGTGGTCCTGGAGAAATATGACGGCAAGACTCACCCGTCGGAGTACCTAAGCATCTACACCATTCCGGTGCAGGCTGCCGGGGGTCGCGATGACAAGATACTCGCTAACTACTTCCCGTTGGTACTCCAGCCCAACGTCAGGTCGTGGTTGATGCACCTGCTGGAGAATTCCATTACCTCCTGGGCAGACATGTGTCATAAGTTTGTTGGCGCCTTTACCGGAGGCCACCAAGCTCCTTGTCAAGAAAGTGACTTGCACATCATTCCCCAGAAAGAAGGCGAGACATTGCGCAGGTACATTCAAAGGTTCAGCCGTGTGCATCACAACATCCCAGATGTTCATCCTGGCACTGTTATTAACGCGTTCCACCAGAATGTGCACAACCATAGGATGCACGAAGAGCTGGCGACGAAAACTCAGAGATGTTGCCGAGCTCTATGCTCTCGCTGATAGATGTGCTCGGGCATAAGAAGGGAGAAGACTCCCAAGCAAGGAAGATGGAGCCGGAGTCGACTCTGAAGATGAAGACAACACCGCCCCGGCAAAGAAAGGCCGGCGGCGGAACAAGAAGCGCAAGGGTAAGACCGTGCTTGTCGTCGACGGATCTGGCAACATCGACGCCGCCAATAAAACTAAGGTTAATAGTCCCGGCAAGGAGGTTGCCGGGTGCACCTCCTGTTAGGCCTTGGCGGCTGCCGACAAGATAGAAGGCTTCGACAAGCAGTATTGCAAGATCCATCGCACCAAGGGCCATGACCTCCAAAACTACCGACAGGTTGAGAAACTCATCGAGAAACAGAAGGTTGAATACATGAGATGGGATAAGGATAAAGCCCAAGACGATGCAGAAGGGTCCGGTAAGAAACACGATGACCGAGGAGGTCGCCACGGTAAGGCCAAGCAATAGAAGGAGAGGCCTGCTCGAGGCCATGACAAGGAAGGAGGGGATGACGATTGCAACAAAGAGGATGACGAGTCCATCGAGCATGAGTTCCATGAGGCTACAGAGATGATGTGCATCAAGGGAGGTGCCTCGTCGCATTCCTCTCAACGCCAACTTAAACAGTGGGCGTGTGAGGTTAACGCGATGGAGCCGTCTATCGGTGCCTAGAGACCTCTGAACTGGTCCAACACTCCTATCATTTTCGACATCGAGGATCACCCTGATCGCACAACTGCGGCCGGGTGCCTGCCATTGTTGGTTTCGCCAACAATTCGCAGCCTCAAAGTGACAAAAATGCTAGTCGACACTAGGGCCAGCCTGAACCTAATCTCGCCTGATGTCATCCAGAGGCTGCAAATTCCTGATGAAGATTTCGAGCCAACAGGCACTATCCAAGGGATCAATTCAGGGAGGACTCGGCCGAAGGGTAAGAGCACACTGCTGGTGACATTTGGTCGTGACATAAATTTCAGGACAAAGAAGATTGTTTTTGACGTCACCAAGATCTTATTGCCGTACAACGGTATCATTGGCCGCCCAGTGCTGGCCAAGTTCATGGCAGCCACCCACTTCTCTTACAGTGTGTTGAAGATGCCTGGGCCAATGAGCGTCATCTTGATCAACTCTGACAAGAAAGGCACACTTATATGCACCGACCAACTTTATTAGGAGGCAGCTGCAGCACCAGTCGCCAAGGCACTTGTTCCTGTCGCTGAAGCTCCCGGGTGGGGGAAGAAGACTGGCAAGGCCTCTAGCACACATTCTGGCAAGCGCGCCTCCTCAGGGTGCTACACTCCCATTGACAATGTGCTAGAGAGCTCCACCCGCAATGACAAGAAGTCCAAGGCAGCTCCACCAGAAACCAAAATGATGGCCGTCAAGGAGGATGGCATGGGGGGAACTTTCACCATAAGTTCCACCCTAGATGACAAATAGGAAAGCACGCTCATTGCCTTCATGCGGACGAATGTCGATGTGTTTGCATGGCAACCGTCTGACGTCCCGATGTTCCCAAGGAGGTAATTGAGCACCACCTTGCCGTCTGTCCTCATGTGCGGCCTGTCAAGCAGAAAGTGGGGAAACAAGCCTTGGAGAGACAAGAATTCATTGCCGTGGAGATCAGAAAACTAGAAACGGCAGGTCTGGTCAGAGGGGTGCTACATCCAACATGGTTAGCCAATCTAGTCGTAGTGCGCAAGGCGAATGGGAAATGAAGGTTGTGTATTGACTATAAAAATCTCAATAAAGCCAATCCAAAAGACCATTTTCCCTTGTCGTGCATCGACCAGAATGTGGACTCCATTGTCGGCTATGTCTTGATGTCATTCCTTGATGCATACTCAGGGTACCATCAGATCTTCATGTTGAAGGAAGACGAAGAGAAGACCGCATTTATTACCCCATGTGGTACATACTGCTTCGTGCAAATGCCTTTCGGGTGGAAAAGTGTTGGTTCAACATTTGCAAGAGCAATCCAGATTGGTTTTGTACCCCAGCTGCATAGAAATATGGAAGCTTATATGGATGACATAGTGGTTAAAATCAAGGACAAGGCGACACTCATACAAGACCTAGAAGAGACATTTGCAAATCTGTGCAAGATCAATTTGAAGCTCAATCTTGAGAAATGTGTGTTTGGAGTTCCATCCGGCAAGCCTCTTGAGTTCTTCGTGTCTCAGCGTGGGATCGAAGCAAACCCCGACAAGATCAAGGCAATTGAGCAGATTGAAGCACCGAAGCGCGTCATCTTGCTGGTTGCATTGCGGCTCTGAGCAGGTTCATCTCCAAATCTGCTGAGCGTGCCTTGCTCTTTTTCAAAATTTTGAAAAAGGCAGGTCTAGTGAAATGGACTCCAGAAGCAGAGGCAGCGCTGAAGGATTTGAAGAAGTACCTCTCCTCTCCGCCAACACTGGTCGCGCCTAGGCCACAAGAGCCATTGATGCTATACCTAGCAGCGACGAATCAAGTGGTTAGCGATGCGCTAGTGGTGCAGAGAGAAGCCGACGAAGAAACAACGGCAGAGGCAAGACCGCCAAGCGACGAGTCGAGGCCATCCCCGGTAGAGCCTGGTGCTCACAAGGCGGGATCTGTGCAGACGAGTGCAACGTAGAAGAAGATGGTGCAGTGTCCAGTCTATTTTGTTAGCTCCCTTTTATACGGAGCCAGGTCAAGATACTCTGGTGTGCAAAAACTGGTTTTCGGTCTCCTTATGGCCTCGAGGAAGTTGTGCCACTACTTCCAAGCACATGAGATCACCGTCGTCACTCACTTTCTGTTGCAATGGATTTTGCAGAATCGAGATGCTACCGGCAGGATTGTGGAGTGGGCTTTGGAGTTGTCGAGCTTTGGTCTCAAGTTTGAAAGTACTTCAACTATCCAGAGCATAACCCTGGTAGAATTCATTGCAAAATGGACTCCAATGCCAAATGAAGAGATCCAAGAAACAGCTCTTCCCGGCAAGGAAGCTGAGCAGGAATGGGTCATGTACTTTGATGGAGCTTTCTCCCTGCAAGAGGCCGGTGCCGGCATGTTGCTTGTCGCACCCACCGGAGAGCACCTCAAGTACATAATTCAAATGCACTTTCACCAGGAGAGATCGACAAACAATATGGCGGAGTATGAAGGACTGCTTGTCGGTCTCAGGATCGCAGCAGACCTTGGAATCAAGAAGCTCATCGTCAGAGGTGATTCACAGCTTGTCATCAAGAAAGTCAACAAGGATTATCAGAGCCCGTTGATGTAAACCTACATGGATGAAGTGAGAAAGCTGGAGGAATGCTTCGACAGCTTGCAAACAGAGCATGTTCTCGTGCGGAGAACGGCATTGCCGACGAGCTGTCGAACTACGCTGCCCTCAAGTTACCTGTGGAACCAGGGACTTTTGTGCTCAAGTTGACTCTATCATTCGTAGCTCCATCAGTGAGGCAAGATAAGAGAAGGAGGTTGAATTCCGGTCAGTACTTTCCCGTGAAGCTCCCAGGAGCCGTCGACAAGGAAGTTGTCGGGGACAACGCCAAGCTTGTCGGCGAGCTAAAGGCTCCGGCAGGGCCTCAGGTCCTCGCCATAGAGACAAACGCTTCCACGGCCGAAGACATGCCATTAGTCCTTGTCGTCGAGCCCCAGGCTCCGGCATGGGCGCAGCACATTTTTTAGTTCCTCCAAACAAGATAACTCCATGAGGAATAAGAAGAGGTGGAGAAAGTAGCCCATCACTCCAGTATGTACCAGTTTGTTAACGTTGTCCTATACAGAAAGAGACCAAACGGTGTGAAATTGAAGTGCATTCCTCGGGAGGATGGACTGGACCTGTTGCCAGAGATACATGGAGGCATATGTGGCTCCCACATAGGGTCAAGAGCACTGGTCGGCGAAGCATTCCAGCAAGGATTCTTTTGTCCAACCGCCCTCCAGGATGCAACTGCATTAGTAACCAACTGTGAAGCATACCAGTTCCATTCAAACAAACTACATCAACCAGCTCAAGCTCTTCAAAAAATTCCTCTCTCCTGGCCATTTTCGGTCTGGTAGCCTGACATCTTGGGCCCCTTTCCCCGTGCTACCGGGGGCTTTGAGTACTTGTACGTTGCAATCGACAAGTTTATGAAGTTGCCGGAAGTGGAGGCAGTGAGAAAGGTGACAACACAGCCAGCCATCAAGTTCTTCAAAGGACCAGTCTGCCGCTTTGGTGTTCCGAACAGGATCATCACTGACAACGGCACGTAGTTCACAAGCCACACCTTCATGCAGTATGTCCTGGACCTTGGCAGCAAAATCTGTTTTTCTTTTGTCACTCATCCAAGGATCAATGGCCAAGTGGAAAGGGAGAATGCTGAAGTGTTGCGAGGGCTTAAGACGAGAACTTTCAACAAGCTGCAAAAGTGCGGAAGGCACTGGATTGATGAGTTGCCGATGGTTCTTTGGTCGACCAGACACCCTTCTCCCTGGTGTACGGGGCAGAAGCAGTTCTCCCCACGAAACTCATATATGGGTCACCTCAAGTGCTCGCTTATGATGAGCTTGAGCAAGAGCAGTTGCGACAAGATGACGTGACGCTCCTTGAGGAAGACAATCTTCACGCTGCTGTGAGAGCTGCACACTACCAGCAAGCTTTGCGCCGCTATCATAGTCGTAAAGTTCGTACCCGAAGCCTTGAGGAAGGCGACCTTGTTCTTTGGCGCGTTCAGTCGGCCAAGAATTCCAACAAGTTGACGCTGAAGTGGGAAGGCCCTTATCAGGTAGTACGAGTCACCAGGTCTGGCGCAGTCCGCCTGGAGACCAAAGATGGCGTTCCGATGAGCAACTCCTGGAATATTGAACATCTTCGTAAGTTCTACCCATAAGGCGCGGTTTCCCCTCCCCCCCCCCCGGCAACCACCTTTTGTAGAAGTCTTGCTGGCAAGGCATGTGATCCTTTGTACAAAGCCAGGCGCAGACCCTATGCATAGTTGAATAAGACCGAGCGTTCTGCAACCCTTGTCAATTTTAATGTTTACTTGTTCTGCATGTTTATCTGAGATGTTGCACTATGCTTATTACCGGCAAGTACTAATGGACCGCCAAGGTTCCACGTCTCTATTTTCTCTTCTTTCTTTTGAATGAGATGACATTGAGACAAAACGGGCGACGTTCGAAACTGGTATCTTGCGGGGAGGAACAGGAAGGAGTACCATAACAGAAAGATAAGTTGCAAAACCCTAAGTGAACTTTTTTCTATGAAGCTATTTTCCTTGGACAATTTCAACTTTTGTATGGAAAACCAGCACACTAAGGAACCTTGCCATGATCGGTTGTGCCCTTGATCTATTTCGAGCCCACTCAATGGTTTAAGTGGCTGCGCTCGCACCCTTGCTCTGTTTCGAGTTCGCTCAATGGCTTAAGTGGCTGCGCTCACACCCTTACTCTATTTCGAGTCCGCTCGACAGCTTAAGTGTTCGCGCCGAGAACGTCAAGGTATTTTGCCGGCGGCAGAACCGCCAGCGAGCTGCTAAGGTCCCGCTCCTCAAAGCGCTCGTGGTAGGGCTACACATGCCGGCAAGTTTCTTCTAAAAAAGCATTATGAAAACACCATGCAAAGAGGAATCTAACAAGGAGAATAATATGCAGTCATTCAAAGCACAAATAGTCATATTACAGCAAAAGTTGCCAAGACACTAACTTATGATTAAAATTTCTTGAACATGAAGCGATGGCGACGAAAAAAATGGCGCAGCTAGTCCCGGCGCTGGCCCTGAACCCGCTTGACCTGGTCCACCTTGTCGATGATGGGCGTGATGAGTTCCGTGAGCGCCTTGACATCCGCGTCCTTCGGCAGGCGATCCAGGACATTGGCAAAAATTGATGTCAGGGTTTTTGTACTCCACCTTGATGAGCACCTTGAGGAGGACGGTCCGGTAGAGCTTGCAGGATTCGCTAGCCAACTAAGCTATCCGATCGGAGTGAAGATCCTTCAAGGCCTCAATAGCACCGTCAAAGAACATGGTCAGTCGAGCACTCGTAGACACCGCACCGTTAAAAGAAAAACTGAAGTCCTGCAGGCCCAAGGAAGACAGTTGTGCGTCAAACCTCTCCGCCACGTCGACGAGGCACTCGGTCCAGATCTCCACGCCCTTCAGGAAGTCGTTGTGGGCACCGGCGGCGCTCTTCGGCAGTTCCTTCTCTTCCTAAAGGTCCATGATCAGGGCCTTCTCATGGGCCATGTTGTCCTTGAGAGAGTCGTTCAGCGTGGCCAGCTTCAGTTCCCAATCAACGATGGAGTCCTTGGCAGAGGCGACTCGAGTTCGAGCTCGACGAAGAAGATGACGGAGGTTCCGGATCGGAAAGAGCAGGGAGTAAATGGGCAACTACCTTTGCGGATTCCCTCTTATGCGGAAGACGCAAGGCTACCTCTTTACTAGTCGGTGCGAAACGCTGTTGCAAACGCATCGCAATTCGCTACCGCTCCGCGTGTGAATTCCACAACGCGCACCCTACGCGCATCGTGGGGAAGCACAATAAGCGGAATAATTGCAACTACAGACCCCAGCCACGCATGCCAGTGCACTGTTTGGGCCTAGCCCAACAACGCCTCGCGACGTGTGTGGCCTAGGCCCGGGGGCTCCTGTCGGTTCACTAGAGTTTTGGGTTTTCTAGTGCCCCTTACTTGTGCAAGGGCAGTCGAAGCCGTACCCGTGGCAAGGCCCGCCAGGGGGCTGCCAGGCGCAAGCTCAAGGAGATCAAGAAGAGCATCCAAACAAGAAATCGAGACCAAGACCGAAGGCTGGGCCCCCGGCAAGATCATGCCGAGATGGCCTCCAAACCCCCGGCAGGGCGAAGCCCCGGCAAGACCCCACTAGCGCAGAGGCCAAGTGTCGCCCCACATGGGTACGTGTTGAGGCGCCGGAGATGGAGGAGGCTAAGCGGTGCTGATGGGACGGGGTCCTATCCCGTCCCATGGACGGTCAGGGGCACCTGACGGAGCATTAAATGTGCTTGTCTTACACCATCAGTGTTAGGTACGATAGCGTTGCAGCACTATACACCTCGTGTACGTATTGTATGCCACTATTGGGATCCCCCAAGTCATATAAAAGGAGGCTCTCGTGTACGTACTGTACGCCACTGTTGGGATCCCGCTAGTCATATAAAAGGAGGCCCAAGGCGTTACAGTGGAGGATCTTTTGACCAATCTTCTAGCTCACGCGCGTAGCAGCAGTGCGCCACGGGCGACATAGCGCTCATGTAGATAGAAGCCAAGAACACCCATAATACACAAAGCAGGAGTGGGGTTTTATGCTTCTCAGCGGCCCAAACTTGGGTAAAATCCCCCGCGTTGCTCGTTCGACCTGCTCTTCGCGCATATCCATCCCCCTGCCGAACCGAAAGTGGTCCTCTTGATCCCATAGGTGTTCATCCCCACACCAACATATTTATAAAGGAGTAGATGGTATTATTAGACGTTGTGTACCTGAGCATGAACAAGAACAAATCCTACGAAAGTGTCATTCAGAAGCTTATGGAGGACATCATGCGGGAGATAGAATTGCTCATAAGGTATTACAATCTGGTTTTTGTTGGCCGACTCTCTTCAAGGATGCCTGTAAGTTTGTTTATCTTGTGATGAATGTCAAAGAATTGGTAATATCGGTAAGCGTCAGGAAATGCCTATGAATTATTCACTTGTCGTTGAACCAATTGACATTTGGGGTTTTCATTACATGGGGCCTTTTCCTTCCTCCAACGGGTACACTCATACTTTGGTTGCGGTTGATTATGTCACTAAGTGGGGGTAAAAGCTATTTCAACTAGTAGTGTTGATCACCACACCTCCATTAAAATTCTCAAAGAGGTTATCTTCTCGAGGTTTGGAGTCCCTAGATATTTAATGACCGATGGTGGTTCACACTTTATCCATGGTACTTTCCGTAAGATGCTTTCTAAATATGATATTAACCACTAACCATAGAATTGCATCACCCTATCATCCTCAATCTAGTGGTTAAGTTGAACTTAGCAATAGAGAAATAAAATTAATATTACAAAAAACTGTCAATAGGTCTCATAAGAATTGGTCTAGGAAATAAGATGATGCACTTTGGGCCTATAGAATAGCTTATAAAAATCCTATGAGTATGTCTCCATATAAAATAGTATATGGGAAAGCTTGTCATTTGCCTCAAGAATTAGAACATAAAGCATTTTGGGCAATTAAAGAACTCAACAATGATTTCAAACTTGCCGGTGAGAAGAGGCTATTTGATATTAGCTCACTAGATGAATGGAGGACCCAAGCATATGAAAATGCTAGGCTATTCAAACAAAAACTAAAAAGATGGCATGACAAAAGAATCCAAAAGAGAGAATTCAAAATAGGAGACTATGTTCTTTTGTACAACTCTCGTTTAAGATTTTTTGCAGGAAAGCTTCTCTCCAAACGGGGAAGGACCATATATTATCAAAGAGGTTTACCGTTCTGGAGCTATCAAGATTTATAATGCCAAGGGTACTAACCCGAAGGTGGTCCATGGACAAACAATTAAGCATTATATATCAGGTACGCCTATTAACGTTGAAAGGAATGTTATCCAAACCATGACACACGAGGAGCACATAAAACAAACCTTCCGGAACACTACAGAATTCCTAAAAATAGGAGGTACGTGATACGATAAGTAAACAGACTCCGAAAAATCCGCAAAAATATTTTTGCCAGTTTTGGAATATTGTAAAACTTTGAAAATAAAGAAATAAACCAGAAGGTGATCAAGGTGAGCACGATACACCAAAGTGCGCCAGGCACCCCTGGGCGTGCCCTGGTGGGTTGTGCCCACCTCGGATGCCTTCCCGAGTCCGTTTTCCTTCCATATACTTGTTTACCAAGAATAAAAATTCGCTATATATACCCCCCGACTATTTTGATGATGGCATCGCAGAAAAATCCTCTGCTCTCTTTTCATGTTGTTTCCCCTGCAGATCTGAAAATATGTCGTCTAAAGATTCGGGGGAGGAGAGCCATGTTGATCCCTATGTTTCATATCCAAATATCTTTAGAAACATTTACTCCTATCTATGGACCTCAGAGGAAGAAGAAGATGCTACCATGTTGGGAGTAAAGGATGATAGTTCTGAGGAAGAGGATGATCCATTAGCTCAACGCGGAGACATGCATGTGGAGTTCAAGAAATCAAGCCTCCCTAGAAGATACAAACCTAAGCTACAATTTATCTCATCTCGTTTATTGCAGGAGAGCAAGGCGGCATTGTGCAAAAAGATATTAAACCTTGAGTTGGAGAATGATGGTCTAAGGGGGAACTTTATGCTTAAATATAAGTTGAATAAGAAGGATTCATCATCTCCACCACCTTCTTCATCACCACCACCAAAGGAGACTTAAGCACACGGGTATATGCACTCCCCTTGGATTGAGCCAAGCTTGGGGGAGGTGCCCCGGTATCATATCACCATCACTTTTATTCACCTTTACCTATTTTAGTTCGATCTTTAGCTTCCCATTGCTTTAGTTGAATTAAAATTTAGCTTGATCTATTTTCGTGTGTTAGTTCCGTGGGCTACCTATCAGTGTAATCGAGTGAGAGTTATATAATAAAGTTAGTTTGACTGTTTGTCTCTCTACTTTCTTGTTGCAATCAAAATAAATTAAAAGAATCATATGCTAATATTATAGTGAGTAATGACATCACATAAGGAAAAGTATAAGTGGTAAAATTTGTTGGAGATTGACAAACATAGCATTGGTCAGTGATGCAATTCATGAAACAATTAATAAGGGAAGAGAAGATTCACATACAAATACAATATCTTTGACATCTTTTATGATTGTGAGCCCCCATTAAATATTATATGTGAAAAAATTTAACGTTGGACAAGGAAAACAACATAATGATTTATGTTTGTTCATATACACATAGAAGTTATATTGTCATAGATCCTTTAACATGTGGTGCTTGCTCAATATCTTTGCTAGCCAAAAACTCTGCACTAAGTAGAGATACTACTTGTGCATCCAAAAAACCCAACCCGAATTCTTTCTTTGGGTGTCCACCATACCTATCTATGGATCAAGGAAGATCCTTCAAGTAAGTTGTCATCGGTGCAACAAGGCAATAAAAGTTGCTTCTAAAAGTGTTTGATCAATTAGTGTAAGAGAAAATTGAGCACTATACAAACTTATGATGGCAAAGTAATAAAAGGGACGGACTGTATAATAAAGGTTGCTATCATAGGGGGCAATATAGCGTGATGTTCTTTAAAATTAAGGGACTGGGCATACAAACCAATAAGCGCATCACAACATCTACTTCCCTTTGCAAAGGGCCTATCTTTTACTTTTATGCAAGAGTCAAAGTATTTTTCCCTGTTCCTTTTTACATTTCTTTTGCAAGTATCATGTGGTGAGGAAAGATTTAGGCATGTATATCTAGTTGGATATGCGTGGGTATGAGTTATTATTGTTGACATCACCCTTGAGGTGAGTAAGTTGGGAGGCAAAACTATAAGCCCCTATCTTCCTATGTGTTCGGTTGAAACTTTTTGTTCATGGGTATGTCGTGAGTGTTAGCAATCATAGAATACTAAATGATGATTGAGTATGTGGAATTGCCAAAAGGCTACGACATGAGACCCTTCCTGAAAATATGCTGAATTGTAGTTGCAAAGTTGACTGAGAACATAGTTTGTTGGTTCCCAATAAGGTTTATGCTTCATACTTATATGTTGTGATGAATTGTTACTTGTTCATGAGAATCTATATGATATTAAAAATGTGTAAGAATAAATTTTATGTTGGAGTTTGTTGTTGTTATATTAATAAGCATGATGCTTTTATGTCCATATTTTGTTTTTATCGACGCCTCTCTCTCAAAGCATGTCGACATGCTTTTCAATATCGGCTTTCGCTTGAGGACAAGCGAGGTCTAAGCTTGGGGAGTTGATACGTCCATTTTGCATCATGATTTCCTACTGCTATTTAGTTTGCTTTTGTTGAATAATAATGCTTTGGGGAGTGATTCTAATGCCTTTTTCTCTCATAATATGCAAGGTTTACAGAAAGAGGGAGAATACCAGCAGCTGGAATTCTGGACCCAAGAAAAACATGTTAGAGATACCTATTCTGCACAACTCGAATGAAGGTGTGATACGTCTCCATCGTATCTACTTTCCCAAACTCTTTTGCCCTTGTTTTGGACTCTAATTTGCATGATTTGAATGGAAATAACCTGACTCACGATGTTTTCAGCATAATTGCCTTGGTTTTATTTTTGTGCAGAAATAAAAGTTCTCAGATTGACCTGAAAATTTACGGAGAATATTTTTGGAATTAATAAAAAATGCTGGCAAAAGAACCAACCGGAGGGGGGCCACCCACAGGTGGCAAGCCTGCCAGGCGCGAGCACCCCCCTGGACGCGCCTAGCAGGCTTGCGGGGCCCCTGCCGCTCCACTGACCTCAATTACACTCCTATTTTTTCCTATTCACGGAGAAAAAAATAAAGGAGAAGGTTTCATCGTATTTCACGATATGGATCCGCCTCCACCTACCGTTCTTCCTCGAGAGGGCAGATCTGGAGTCCGTTTTGGTCTCCGGGGAGGGGAAATGGACGCCATCGTCATCACCAACCATCCTTCATCACCAATTCCATGATGCTCTCCGCCGTTCGTGAGTAATCCCATCGTAGGCTTGCTGGATGGTGATGGATTGGATGAGATTTATCATGTAATCGAGTTAGTATTGTTAGGATTTGATCTCTAGTATCCACTATGTTCTGAGATTGATGTTGCTAAGACTTTGCTATGCTTAATGCTTGTCACCGGGGCCCGAGTGCCAAGATTTCAGATCTGAACCTATTATATTTTCATGAATATATATATATGTGTGTGTGTTCTTGATCCTATCTTGCAAGTTGTATAGACCTATTACGAGTTATGATCCGCATCCCCCAGGGTGACAATAACTGGGATTCTTTTCGGTGATTACCGTAGTTTGAGGAGTTCATGTATTCACCAAGTGCTAATGCTTTGGTCCGGTTATCTATTAAAAGGCGGCATTAATATCCCTTAGTTTCCATTAGGACCCCGCTGCCATGGGAGTGTAGGACAAAAGATGTCATGCAAGTTCTTTTCCATAAGCACGTATGACTATATACGGAATACATGCCTACATTACATTGATGAATTGGAGCTAGTTATGTGTCACCCTATGTTATAATTGTTGCATGATGAATGACATCCGACAAAATTATCCATCACTGATCCATTTCCTAAGAGCTTTTCACATATTGATCCTTGCTAAGTTACTTTTGACGTTACTGGTGCTACAATCACTACAAAACTGCTACTACCACTATTGCCATTGTTACTGTTACTTCCATACTACTTTGCTACTAAATACTTTCCTGCAGATATTAAGTCTTTCATGTGTGGTTGAATTGATAACTCAGCTGCGAATACTCGAGAATATTCTTTGGCTCCCCTTGTGTCGAATCAATAAATTTGGGTTGAATACTCTACCCCCGAAAACTGTTGCGATCCCTTATACTTGTGGGTTATCAAGATCTTTTTTTGGCGCCGTTGCCGGGGAGCATAGAACTATTCTCTGAGTCACTTGGGATTTATATATGTTAATCACTATGAAGAATCTGAAAGATCCAAAAACAAGATCTATCCCTCTACTACGCGGGGAGGTAAGGAACTTCCATCTAGCTCTACACTTGATTCACCTTCTGTTATGAGTAAGTTTGCGACACCACCACCTGCTAGTAATTCTAATATGTCGCAAGTAATTGATGATGCCACTTATGCTATGCATGATGCTTATGATGATACTTTGCTTGATAATACTATGCCACTGGGTGAATTTCTTGATGAACAAATTGCTAGAGCCAATGCTGAAAATTATGATACTTCTGAAACTGATGAAATTATTGAAACTAAACACTATGAGACACCTGTTAGACCTAGCTCTCCTAGATATGAATTGCCTGATATTCCCGAGGGTTATGTTATGGAGGGAGAGGTAGCTAGGGACTTTCTTTCTTGTAAGGATAGAGATGATCTTAAGAAATTACTATGCAAGTGGAAAGAAAAATCTTTGAATGCTAGAATGAAATGTGATCCTAAGTTTGCTACTTCACCTATCTTTGTTACTGATAAGGATTATGAATTATCTATCAATCCTGAGTTAATTACATCGGTTGAATCTGATCCTTTCCATGGTTATGAATCTTAAATTGTTGTGGTACATCTCACTAATTGAATGATATAGCCACCCTATTTACTCATGAGGAAAAAATTGTTATTACTATATCCTTAAGTTTTTTCCTTTCTCGCTAAAGGGTGATGCTAAGATATGGTTTAATTCTCTTGTTCCTGGTTGTGTGTGCAGTCCCCAGGATATGATATATCAATTCTCTAAAAAATATTTTCCTGCCCATAAGAAACAAGCTGCCTTGCAGGAAATATTTAACTTTGTGCAAATTGAAGAAGAGAGTCTCTCACAAGCTTTGGGGAGGCTTCTCCAATTACTCAATGCTTTTCCTGATCATCCTCTCAATAAAAATGAAATACTTGATATCTTTTATAATGGACTAACCGATGCTTCTAGGGACCACCTAGATAGTTGTGCTGGTTGTGTTTCTAGGGAACGAACTGTTGAACAACCTGAAATACTATTGAATAATATATTGAGCAATGATCATGAATGGACTATTCCCGAACCACCTTCGAAGCTAACTCCGAAGAAAAGAGGTATTCTATTTCTAAGTCTTGAATATATGCAAGAGGCAAAGAAATCTATGAAAGAAAAATGTATTAAAGCTGAAGATGTTAAGAATCTACCACATATTGACGAAATATATGGTCTTGATAACCCGACATGGGTAGTACAGGTAAATTCTCTTCGTAGATTTGATGAAAGTGATATCCCTTATAATAAGTCTGCTAGCCAATGCTTGGATGAGTTTGATAATTTTGTTGTTAAGCAAGAAAATTTTAATGCTTACGTTAGCAGACAATTGAAACACAATGCTTTCATGCTTGATCGCTTAGGTGATTATATGAGTAGAACTATCAACGATCTTAAATTGATTAGTAAACATGCTTCCATGGTAACTAATCAAGTAGAACAAGTACTCAAAGCTCAGAATGATTTGCTTAATGAGATGAATAGTAAGAACAATGATCATTATGTTAAAGTTGTGACTAGAGGTGGAAGAATGACTCAGGAAACCTTTGTATCCTGAGGGCCACCCTAAGAGAATTGACCAAGATTCTCAAAGGAGTAATATTGATGCACCTAGTCACTCGAGTAATAAGAGGAACAAGGATGATGAGAGAACTTTGCATGCTACTAGTGAACTTGTTATAGATACACCTGAAAACCCAAATGATATTTCTATTTCTGATGCTGAGACCCAATTAGGTGATGAACATGAGCCTAGTGATAATATTAATGATGATGTTCATGTTTATACTCAACCTAGTAATGATAATGATGTGGAGATTGAACCTGCTATTGATCTTGATAACCCACAACCTAAGAACAAAAGATATGACAAAAGAGATTTTATTGCTAGGAAGCATAGTAAAGAAAGAGAACCATGGGTTCAGAAACCCATGCCCTTTCCTCCTAAACCATCCAAGAAAAAGGATGATGAGGATTTGGAGTGCTTTGTTAAAATGCTTAGACCTGTGTTTTTGCGTATGCACTTGACTAATATTCTGAAAATGTCTCCTTATGCTAAGTATATGAAAGATATCGTGACTAATAAAAGGAAGATACTGGAAGCTGAAATTTCCACCATGCTTGCTAATTATACTTTTAAGGGTGGAGTACCAAAGAAATTAGGAGATCCGGGAATACCAACTATACCATGCTCTATTAAAGGGAATTATGTTAAAACTGCTTTATGTGATTTGGGAGCTGGTGTTACTGTTATGCCTTTGTCTTTATATCGTAGACTTGATTTGAATAAGTTGACACCTACTGAAATCTCTTCGTAAATGGCTGATAAATCAACTGCTCTACCTATCGGTATTTGTGAGGATGTACCTCTGGTGGTTGCAAATGCTACTATCCCAATAGACTTTGTTATTCTTGGTATTTCCGAGGACGACAGTATGTCGATCATCCTTGGTAGACCCTTTTTGAATACTACAGGGGCTGTTATTGATTGCAACAAGGGCAATGTTACTTTTCATATTAATGGTAATGAGCATACGGTTCACTTTCCAAAGAAACAACCTCAAGTTCATAGTATCAACTCCATTGAAAAATTCCAACGATTATTATTGGAGACTTTGAATTCCCTCTTCCTACTGTCAAGAAGAAATATGATATAATTATTGTTGGGGACATGCATATCCCCATTGAGGTAACTTAGTGTTATTCGAAAATTCTCCGATTTCATGTTATTCAAAAGAAGTTTGTTAATAAGACTTGATCAACCTTATTGATGGATTCCTTTGGATGAGCATGAGATGGTTGAATTTAGAAAGCACAACTTTCTATACCCAACCTTTATTTTCTGTTAGTTAGATTAAATTAAGTAAAAATGTTATTATTTTTTCTGTTTTCTGAGTTTTCCGTGCAATAGAAAAATGACCTGAAAATAAAAGTTCTTCAAATGCCCTGAAAATTTAGTATGTTTTTTCTGGAATATTTAAAAATATCTGGCACTGAGCACACTGCAGGGGGCTGCACCAGTGGGTCACAAGCCCACAAGGCGCGGCCACCCCCTGGTCGCGCCTAGTAGGCTTGTGGGTCTCACGTGGCCCCCTCCACTTATTCCAGCACCCATCCACTTCATATTCCTCCAGAAAAAAATCCCATCATTGCTCAAACCCGTGTTCTAGCTCATTTTGCTGCCATTTTCGATCTCCTTGTGCAAAGCTTCATTCGCAAAACTGTTTTGGGAGATTGTTCTTCAGTATGTGACTCCTGCAATGGTCCAATTAGTTATTGTTCTAGTGCTTTATTTATTGCAATTTTTGTTGCTGTGGTGACCTTGTTCTTGAGCTTGCATGTCAAATTTGTATAGTCCCAAGTAGTTTTGATGCATGATATAGCCTCTAGGCACTTGTGGGAGTAGTTGCTATGATTTTTGTTGAGTTTTGTTCACCTTTATTTTGGGTCACTAAAAATTTCAGAATTTCTTGAGAGAAAGAAATGCTGAGGAGATTGTTAAGAGGCTCTTCAAGCCGGAGTTCTAAGGAAGGTGAAAATGAGATGAGGGAGAAACCCAGGTATAATCTTCCACGCGTAGCAGAAGTTCGACCATGCGAATGGCCATGTGACACATTGTTGAAGGCAGCTGATATTTATGAAGATTTTTATTATTTGGCTGAGAATGCAGGCCTCACGGACTTCCACAACGATAAGTGTGACCAGTACCTCTTGCTCACGAATACCTTTGTGCAAAATTTTCATTTTCATCTTAGGGAAGACCCTCCTACAGTAGAATTTCAGTTATATGATGTGCCTAATAAAATGAACCTTTATGATTTTTGAAACGTTTGCAAAATACCCTATGAGGGCAGCATCAGGGAACCACGTCCTAGATACATGGAAGATTTTATTGCCGTAGTCACTGTAGGGGAAGAGAGAGGTGTGTCAAAGGCAAGAGCAGCTAGTTTACATTTTCTTGTGCTACACTATTATTCGTTATTTGCGGGAAGATGTTTAGTTGGTCGCTGGGAGAGTGGAGGTCTTAGTGCCCCTCACCTTTCCATTCTGCGCCATGCTTTATTTGCTGATAGAACCTTTAGTCTGTGCACTATGGTGTCCCAACGGTTGAACACCAACCGTTCAAGGGGGGCCATATTCGGAGGTATCTATGCATCTCGTCTGGCCAAACACATTATGTTACCCATTAGGCTTAACATGGAAGATGAGAGGCTGCTACCCTCGAAGTTCTTAGATTTTGACCGTATGGTGGCACATGATGTTATTAAGAAAATGATGATAGGAGGCTGCTTCATAACTTAGTTTTTAGCCAGGGTACTTGTGAGATTATTACTCTGCCTGCTTCTTCTTTGTTTGATATTCACTCAGGCAGGTACACGATTATGCCCGGAGACATTTATAGATATTGGGGTCTGACACAACCCCCTGCTCCAGAACCGGCACCAGCCCTAGAACCGTACCCGAAGCCAGTTTTTCAGTGGGAGCCGCATGAGTTCGCCAACCAATGGAACTCTATGTATGCTCTTGACTATTCGGGAGAGAGATCTTTCCACCCATGGCCCTAGACCAACTTAGGCCAAAAGCCTAAGCTTGGGGGAGTACGTATTTCTCACCAACTTTACATTCATGCTATCACACTCATCTTTAGTAGTCGGTGTTCATACTCTTTCATTGTACCATCCATGATAGTTTAATTCCTTGTTTTGCTTTCTCCTTGCATGATTTAATTAACTTTGAGAAAATTACAAAAAAATTACTTCTAGTTTTACCTTCTAGTTGCTTAGTTGTAGCATTAAAAGAAAACCCAAAAGGATTTTTCGTTCTTCTTTTGCTTGTTGGGAGCTTTCCCGTGTAAATAGTTTTTTTGTTCTTGTTTTGATATTCTTTCTTTGGGTCGTAAGGAGAAGACCACAATGAAAATGTTGAGTGGCTCTCATATGCAATATTGTTTACCTATTAGAGAGCCCATATTACCTTGTCTTCTCCTTTGAGTTATTGTTTGCAGATTCCATCTTAGTCCAATGCACGTGCACTCTTATTATTATCCACACTATTCGTCATGCAAGTGAAAGGGAATAATGACGATATTTGATGAAAAGATTGAGATGGAGAAAAGCTGGTATGAACTCGACCTATCTTGCTCTAGTAAATATGATTAGCTCGTCATTCTGAATTCAGTTCATTATGGGTGAAACATATTTGCAATGACAATTAGAGATAATAGTTACTCATGCCATGCTTAGTTAGCTAAGAGTGGATAATGGTTTGTCTTGGGTGCCAACATGCATACTAAAATGGTTGTGACGTAGTATGATGGGACGGTATCCTCCTCTGAACGATTCAAGTGGCTCGACTTTGCACATGTTCATGCATGTAGTTGAAACAAAATCAACATAGCATCTACGATATTTATGTTCATAGTGATTTATATCCTACTCATTCTTGCATTCAATGTTGGTTAATCAAAAAGCATGTTGATGACTGTGTCGCTCTCTAGTTGGTCGCTCTCCAGTCTTTTGCTAGCCTTCACTTGTACTAAGCGGGAATACCGCTTGTGCATCCAATTCCTCAAACCCAAAGTTGTTCCATATGAGTCCACCATACCTGCCTATATGCGGTATTTACCTGTCGTTCAAAGTAAATTTGCATGTGCCAAACTCTAAACCTACAAATAAACATTCTGTTTTGTATGCCCAAATCGCTCATGTGGCGACCGGGGGCTGTTAGTATTTTCCATGCTAGGTGGGTTATTCTCATGATATGTGTTGATTCACTATCATTCACGAGAAAGTGGTTGCTAATCAGGATGCCCAGTTCCATGCTCGAAATAAAAGCAAAATATAATTAAACAAAACTCCCCCAGGATTGTGTTTGTAAGGATGGTACCCGTGGATACAGCTCGTCGTGGAGTGTGATTGATTGGTGGAGGGGGAGTAAAAACCTTATCATTATGTTTGGGAACTGCC
Organism: Hordeum marinum; assembly: GCA_022496015.1. Classification (NCBI taxonomy): domain Eukaryota; kingdom Viridiplantae; phylum Streptophyta; class Magnoliopsida; order Poales; family Poaceae; genus Hordeum; species Hordeum marinum. Next base: position 363,554,879 of record CM039673.1, on the reverse strand, counting down.
TATGATGTATCTAGCATGGAAGATGTTGAAAATCGCTTGGTCGTTATGTGAGCAATGAAAGCATACCTCTAAAAAATTATTATGCATATCTGTTTAAAAATTCGAGCTCTCGCACCTCTAAAAATCAATGCTTCACTCTGCGAAGGGCCTTCCCATTTACTTTATTGTTGAGTCATTCCATTCTCATAAAAGGCACCAGTTAGAGAGCACCGCTGTCATTTGTATGCTTTGCTATTATTTGATATTGAGTATGAGCATGACTGGATCTCTCTCACCATGAATTACAATGTATAGTTAGTCCTTGCTCTTTAGAGGTGCTCTGCATTTATGTTTTGCGGTCTCAGAAAGGGCTAGCAAGATATCATTTCATCATATTGTATCATGATTGTTTTGATAAAAGTTTTTTCATCCGAGAGTTATAATTATTGCTCACTAGTTGATTATGTAATTGATATGAGTAAATGTGATACCGAAATGTTATTGTGAACGTGCTTAGTCCATGATCTTTGCTGAAAATGTGAACATCAGTTAGGCGTATTTACAACAACAAGATCAAACAGAGTTTGTAAAAGTTTTTCTTTATCACCTTCAGTTTATCAACTGAATTGCTTGAGGACAAGCAATGGGTTAAGCTTGGGGGTGATACGTCTCCATTGTATCTACTTTTCCAAACTCTTTTGCCCTTGCTTTGGACTCTAATTTGCATGATTTGAATGGAACTAACCCGGACTAACATTGTTTTCAGCAGAATTGCCTTGGTGTTATTTTTGTGCACAAATAAAAGTTCTCGGATTAACCTGAAAATTTACGGAGAATATTTTTGGAATTAATAAAAAATACTGGCGAAAGAATCAACCGGAGGGGGGACACCCACAGGTGGCAAGCCTGCCAGGTGCGGCCGCCCCCCTGGCCGCGCCTAGTAGGCTTGTGGGGCCCCTGCCGCTCCACCAACCTCAATTCCACTCCTATTTGTTCCTATTCGCGGAGAAAAACTAAAGGAGAAGAGTTCATCGCGTTTCACAATATGAAGCCGCCGCCACCTCATGTTCTTCCTCGAGAGGGCAGATCTGGACTCCGTTTTGGGCTCCGAAGAGGGGAAATGGACGCCATCGTCATCACCAACCATCCTTCATCACCAATTCCATGATGCTCTCCGTTGTTCATGAGTAATCCCATCGTAGGCTTGCTAGATAGTGATGGGTTGGATGAGATTTATCATGTAATCGAGTTAGTTTTATTAGGGTTTGATCCTTAGTATCCACTATGTTCTGAGATTGATGCTGCTATGACTTTGCTATGCTTAATGCTTGTCACTAGGGCCCGAGTGCCATGATTTCACATCTGAACCTATTATGTTTTCATGAATATATATGTGTTCTTGATGCTATCTTGCAAGTTGTAGACACCTATTACGAGTTATGATCCGCATCCCCCAGGGTGACAATAACTGGGATTCTTCATGGCGTAGTTTGAGGAGTTCATGTATTCACCAAGTGCTAATGCTTTGGTCTGATTCTCTATTAAAAGGAGGCCTTAATATCCCTTAGTTTCCATTAGGACCCCGCTGCCACGGGAGGGTAGGACAAAAGATGTCATGCAAGTTCTTTTCCATAAGCACGTATGACTATATACGGAATACATGCCTACATTACATTAATGAATTGGAGCTAGTTCTGTGTCACCCTATGTTATAACTGCTGCATGATGAATGCCATCCAACATAATTATCCATCAGTGATTCATTGCCTACGAGCTTTTCACATATTGATCCTTGCTAAGTTACTTTTCCGTTAATGCTGCTGCAATCACTACAAAACTGCTACTGCAACTATTGCCATTGTTACCATTACTTCCATACTACTTTGCTACTAAATACTTTGCTGGAGATATTAAGTCTTTCAGATATGGTTGAATTGACAACTCAGCTGCGAATACTCAAGAATATTCTTTGGCTCCCCTTGTGTCGAATCAATAAATTTGGGTTGAATACTCTACCCCTGAAAACTGTTGCGATCCCCTATACCTGTGGGTTATCAAGCTGAAATTTTGCGGAGATTATTTTTGCATTTAATAAAAATACTAGAGCAGAAAACTACCGGAGGGGGCCTCCTAGGTGGGCACAACCCACCAGGGCGCGCCCTGATGGGTTGTGGCCACCTCGGCCAACCTTCGGTGCCCATCTTCTGGTATATGGTCACACTTGACCTAGAAAACAACTGGAGGAGGACTTTCGGGATGAAGCATCGCCGCCTCGAGGCGGAACTTGGGCAGGAGCACCTTTGCCCTTTGGTGGATCGATTCCACCGGGAGAACTTACCTCCTGAAGGGGGAAATCGAAGCTATCGTCATCACCAACACCCCTCTCATCTTTGGGAGGCCAATCTTCATCAACACCTTCAACATCACCATCTCCTCTCAAACCCTAGTTCATCTCTTGTGTTCAATCTTTTTACCGGAACCTCAGATTGGTATATGTGGCTGACTAGTAGTGTTGATTACCTTGCATAGTTGATTACTATATGGTTTATTTGGTGGAAGATTATATGTTCAGATCCATTATGCTAATAAATACCCCTCTGATCTTGAGCATGATTATTATTTGTGAGTAGTTACCATTGTTTTTGAGGTCACGAGAGAAGTCATGTTGCGAGTAATCATGTGAATTTCTTAGGTGTTCGATATTTTCATGATATGTATGTTGTGATTCCCTTAATGGTGTCATGTGAACGTTGAATACATGACACTTCACCATTCATGGGCCTAAGGGAATGCATTGTGGAGTAGTTATTAGATGATGGGTTGCTAGAGTGATAGAAGCTTAAACCCTATTTTATGCGCTTCCTCGTAAGGGGCTGATTTGGATCCACACATTTAATGATATGGTTAGACTTTGTCTTAATACTTTTCTCGCAGTTGGGGATGCTTGATAGCGGGTTAATCATAAGTAGGTTGTTAGTTCAAGTAAGAACAACACCTTAGCACCGGTCCAGCCACATATTAAATTATCAAAGTAGAGAACACGAATCAAACCAACATGATAAAAGTGACTACACGAAATTCCCATGTACCCCCAAGAACACTTTGCCTACTACTAGTGATTGTTCTGGCCTATCCTTTGCCACAAAAGGATTGGGATATCTTGCTGCACCTTGTTTACCATGACCGTTACTTGCTCCTTACCAATTATCTTGCTAACAAACTATATGTTACCTACAATTTTAGTACTTGCAGAAATTACCTTCCCGAAATTTGCTTGTCATTTCCTTCTACTCCTTGTTGGGTTTGACACTCTTACTTATCGAAAGGGCTAGGATTGATCCCCTATTCTTGTGGGTCATCACTCGTGTCCAATATTAATTATTCAAAATGCATGATTATGACCATTGTCACTCTCTAGTTTGTTGCTTCCCAGTCTATATGTTAGCATTATTCGCATCTACTAAGCAAAAATACTGCTTGTGCGTCCAAATCCCTGAAACAATTTATGTCATAAGAGTCCCACATATTACCGTGACACTCCAAGTAAATTTGCATGTGCCATCTCTAAAGCTTCAAATACATATTTGTTTTGTGTACCCCCAAAGCTCATGGAGCGGTTGGATGGTCAATAAATTCCATGATAAGTGTGCTTAACTCACGATGAGATTTTATTCGCTCATCAACCTTGAGGGAAGATGGTAACAGGGATGCCTAGTCCTGCTTTAATATATACAAATAACAACAAAACTCCTCTTAGACTATTGATTGATTGGAGGACACCCGTGAATGCGGCTAGCCATGGTTGTGTCCATATGGTGGATGGGGGAGCAAAACTTTTTTGCATGCGAACCGCCATTAACATGTTCAGCATGGAAGATATCGGAAACTTTGTTGTGAAGTATGTTCTAAAAAATTCACCTCTCAAAATTGGAATTACTCTATTTTAACAGCAATGAGCTCTAGCACCATTGCAAATCCATATTTACCTCTACGACGGGCCTATCTATTAACTTGTAGTGTTGAGTCGTCACCTTCTTATTCAAGCGCCAATCCTAAGAGCGTTATTGTCATTCTTAGTGTAACATGTATTTAGTCTAATAAATGTTGGGCGTGGGTATGAATGGGTGTATTCTACCTTGAATTACAATTTTTAGTCGCTGCTTGAACTTCAGAGGTGCTCTGCATTTATGTTTTGCTGTCTCGGAAAGGACTAGCGAGATACCATTCTATCATATTGTATTATGTTAGTTTTGACAAAGTGTTGGTGTTCGAGATATAGTAATATTGCTCGCTAGTTCATTATGCCATTAACAAGAATTAATATGGATTCTGAATGTTATCATATATGTGGTTATTTCATGATCTTTGTTCAAAACTTGACTACTAGTTAAGCTTATTGATATGTCTCCAACGTATCTATAATTTGTGAAGTATTCCTGCCATGTTTACAATAATTCTATATGATTTTGGTATGATTTTATTAGAACTAACCCGGACTGACGTTGTTTTTAGCAAAACTATTGTGGTGGTGTTTTGTGCATAAATAAAAGTTCTTGGAATGAGCTGAAAATTTATAGAGAATATTTTTGGAAAATATAAAACATACTGGAGCAAAGAGTCATCAGAGAGGAAGGCCGAGGAATCCACAAGCCATAGGGGCGCGCCCCTGGCTTGTGACTTCTTTGTGGACCCCCTGGACTTGTTTCCACCGCCACAAACTCTTATAAATACAGAAACCCCCAAAAATAAACCTAGATCGGGAGTTCCGCCGTCGCAAGCCTCCACAACCACGAAAAACCAATCAGGAGCCTGTTCCGACACCCCGTTGGAGGGGAAACCATCACTGGAGTCCATCTTCATCATCCCGATGCTCTCCATGACGAGGAGGGAGTAGTTCACCCTCGGGGCTGAGGGTATGTACCAGTAGCTATGTGTTTGATCTCTCTCTCTCTCTCTCTCTCGTGTTCTTGAGATGACATGATCTTGATGTACCGTGAGCTTTATTATATAGATGAATCATATGGAGTTTTCCCTCTCTATCTTGTTGTGATGAGTTGACTTTTCCCTTTGAAGTATTCTTATCGGATTGAGTCTTTAAGGATTTGAGAACACTTGATGTATGTATTGCGATGGGATATCTGTGGTGACAATGGGATGTTCTATTGATTCACTTGATGTATGTTTTGGTGATCAACTTGCGGGTTCCATGACCTTGGGAATCTATGCATAGGGGTAGGCACACGTTTTTGTCTTGATTTTCCGGTAGAAACTTTGGGGCACTCTTTGAAGTTCTTTGTGTTGGATTGAACATGCTGAATCTGAAATTATGTGATGCATATCGTATAATCAAACCCATGGGTACTTGTGGTGACATTGGAGTATCTAGGTGACATTAGGGTTTTGGTTGATGTGTATCTTAAGGTGTTATTTTAGTACGAACTCTAGGGCTGTTTGTGACACTTACAGGGATAGCTCATAAGATTGATCGGAAAAGATAACTTTGAGGTGGTTTCGTACCCTAAAATAATTTCTTCATTAGTTCTCCACTATTTGTGACTTTGGAGTGAACTCTTTGTCGCACGAGAGGTATTTACATATGATTCAACTATGTTAGTATTGTTGAGAGAAATTGCACTAGTGAAATTATGGACCCTAGGCCTTGTTTCCAAGCATTTATACAATGTTTTGATCATTGTCTACTATTTGTTACCTTGCTGTTTTTATATTTTCAGATTACAATAACCTATATCTACCATCCATATTGCACTTGTATCACCATCTCTTTGCCGAATTAGTGCACCTATACAATTTACCATTGTATTTTGTGTGTTGGGGACACAAGAGACTCTTTGTTATTTGGTTGCAGGGTTGTTTGTGAGAGACCATCTTCATCCTACACCTCCCACGGATTGATAAACCTTAGGTCATCCATTTGAGGGAAAATTGCCGCTGTCCTACAAAACTCTGCGCTTGGAGGCCCAACACGAGTCTAGAAGAAGAAGGTTGTGTAGTAGACATCAAGCTCTTTTCTAGCGCCATTGCCTGGGAGGTGAGTGCTTGAAGGTATATCTTTAGATCTTGCAATTGAATATTTTAGTTTCTTTTTTTTGCTAGTTTGGTTTTATAAAATAAAACTACAAAAAAATGGAATTGAGGTTGCCTCATGTGCTTCATCTTTTCAATGTCTTTCGTGAAAATGATGGAAAGGAAAATTGTGCTCAAGTGTTAGAAGAAGAAGTTATTAAAATGTTTGGAACTAAATCCTTGAATGATGAGCATGATTTCAATATTGTTAGTATGAATTATTTGAATATTCATGATGCTAATGATATGTAAATCCACAAGCTTGGGGATGCTATGTTTGATGAAGAAGATATTTTTACTCCCCCAAGTTTTGATGAGCAAAACTATTATGATTATGACATGCCTCCTATCTATGATGATTATTGTGATGAAACGTATGCTATAAAGAGTAATGAAAACCATGAAACCTATTATCATGATTTTAATATTCAATGTGGTTATGTTAATCAAGTATCTCATGATAATTATTTTGTTGAGTTTGCTCCCACTATTATGAATGAGAAGAAAATTGCTTATGAGGAGAGTGAAACATCTTCTATGCTTGTGCATCATAAAATAATGATTTATGTGCTGGTTATATTGTGGAATTTCTTCATGATTCTACTTAAAATTATGATGAGGGAGGAACATATGCTTGTGGTAATTGCAATAATATCATGTTTCGTCTCTATGTGTTCAAATTCTTGAAGATATGCTTGTTTTCCCTTCATATGCTAGATGATTATTTCTCCCATAAATTGTTTGCTCACAAAATTCCTATGCATAGTAAGTGGGTTATAATTAAATGTGATTGTCATGAGATTCATGATGCTCTTTTGCATGTTTCAATTATTATTCCTATGTGAGCATCATTGAAATCATCATGCCTAGCTAAAAGGCATTAAAGAAAAGCGCTTGTTGGGAGACAACCCAACACTTTTAATTTATGTTTTTTATTTTTTAACATGATTAATCTACTGTATTAATCATGTTTTGTGTATTTTATTTCAATAAATTTCCAAGTAAATCCTTTGGGATAGTGTGGATACTTGCTTGTTTGATTCTGTGCAAAAACAGAAAGTTTTGCCTAAAGTATATGAATTATCTGATTTTACTGGAGAGTCAAAAAATTATGAATTTTTTACAAAAATTTTATATGCAAATTCCTTTAGTTTAACTAATTTTTCAGAATTTTTAGAGTCAGGTAAGTATGGTGATCATTCAGATCTTTATAGACTGTTCTGTTTTTGACAGATTCTGTTTTGCATGCATAGTTTGCTTGTTTCAAGTGTTCCTATAGCTTATATTGAGTAATATAAATTGTGGTAATGAATTAGTACAGTATTTATCATGTGTTAATAATTATTAATATTTCCTTGACATTAACTAAGTGAATGATTTGTCTTTATTACACTAACCCTTCTCACAAAGTTCCGTTAAGTTTTGTGTGATTGAAGTTTTCAAGTTTTGGGTGAGACACCGATATGAGAAGAATAAGAAGTTACAAGAACCTAAGCTTGGGGATGCCCAAGGCACCCCAAGATAATATCCAAGGAATACTCAAGCACCTAAGCTTGGGGATGCCCCAGAAGGCATCCCCTCTTTCGTCTTCAACACTATCGGTATATCTTACTTAGAGCTATATTTTTATTCGTCATATAATATGAGTTTTGCTTGGAGCGTCATTTTTTTCTATGTTAGGTGTTATTTATAATATTGTTTTTCAATAAATAGTTCCAAGAATTGCCTTAGGATGATTGCATTGCATGTTTTGATATGTGTTGGGTAAAAACAGAAACCTCTGCTGTAGAGTTTGAATTTTCAAATTTTACTGGAACGTGGAAAGTTTCTAAAAAATTTACGCGGTGTTTTAATATAAATTACTTAGTATGTACTAAATTTTCATAACTGTTTGTGTTACATAAGTACACTTTTTTCATAAATTTCTACATGCTATTCTATTTGGACAGATTGTTGTCATAGTTTTGTTATCTACTTATCCTATAGTTTCCATAGCCTATATTGGTAAATATAAATTGTGCAAATGATAGTATACAGTACCTAATGTTTGAAAATTATTTTTCATCTTGTCTTGGAAGTACATTAAGAGTTTATTTATTATTATGTGTACTAACCTATCTCATGAGTTCTTTTCAAGTTTTGTGTGGATGAAGTTTTTGAGAATAGGTGAAACCATGATATGAGAGGATTTGAACGAGATACAAAAGCTCAAGCTTGGGGATTCCCAAGGAACCCCAAGTAAATATTTCAAGAAGTATCAAGCATCTAATCTTGGGGATGCTACGCATCCCATCTCACTTCATCAACAATTATCAGTTAGCCTATGTTGAGCTTAAATTTTAATTCATTCACATGATGCATGCTATTCAATTGTTGTTAAATAAAATGAACAGATCTGAAAATATTTATTGAGATAGAGAGATAAAGTCCTCACATAGCTACTTAATTGTTTGACTACTCATTGATCTTCACTTATATGTCTTGGAGTAGTTTTGTCTTTTGCTCTAGTGCTTCACTTATATCTTTGTAGAGCACGGCAGTGGTTTCATTTTATAGAAATTGTTGAACTCTCATTCTTCACTTATATTATTTTGAGAGTCTCTAAAACAGCGTGGTAATTTTCTTAGGTTATGAATAGTCCTAATATAATGGGAATCCTAGAGGGATATAATAAAAACTTTCATATGAAGTGCATTGAATACTATGAGAAATTTGATTCCTTGCATAAAGTTTTGAGATATAAATATGGTGATATTAAAGTCATGCTAGTGAGTAGTTGTGAATTGGAAGAGATACTTGTGTTGAAGTTTGTGATTCCCGTAGCACGCACGTACGATGAAACGTTATGTAACGAAGTCGGAGCATGATTTGATTATTGATTGTCATCCTTTGTGTGAGGGTCGGGAGCGCGCGATGGTTAACTCCTACCAACCTATCCCCTAGGAGCATGCGTCTAATACTTTGCTTCGATAACTAATAGACTTTTGCAATAAGTATGTGAGTTCTTTATGATTAATGTGAGTCCATGGATTATACGCACTCTCACCCTTCACCTTTGCTGGCCTCTCTAGTACCGCGCAACTTTCGCTGGTGCGATAAACCCACCATATATTCTTCCTCAAAACAGCCACCATACCTACCTATTATGGAATTTCCATAGCCATTCTGAGATATATTGTCATGCAACTTCCACCATTCCGTTTATGACACGCATCATCATTGTCATATTTCTTTGCATGATCATAAGATAGCTAGCATGATGTTTTCATGGCTTGTTCGGGTTTTTATGTCATTTGGTATGCTAGATCATTGCACATCCCGATACACTGCCAGAGGCATTCATATAGAGTCATATTTTCAATATCGAGTTGTAATTCTTGAGTTGTAAGTAAATAAAAGTGTGATGATCATCATTATTAGAGCATTGTCCCATGTGAGGAAAGGATGATGGAAGCTAGGATTCCCTCACAAGTTGGGATGAGTCTCCGGACTTTACAAAAAAATAAAAGAGGCCGGAGAAGCCCAAATAAAAAAAGCCAAAGATGCCCACCAAAAAAATGAAAAAAGGGGAAATAAAAAAATGATGAGAGAAGAGAGAGAAGGGGTAATGCTACTATCCTTTACCACACTTGTGCTTCAGAGTAGCACCATGTTTTTCACATAGAGAGTCTCCTATATTGTCACTTTTATATACTAGTGGGAATTTTTCATTATAGAAATTGGCTTGTATATTCCAATGATGGGCTTCCTCAAATTGCCCTAGGTCTTCGTGAGCAAGCGAGTTGGATGCACACCCACTTAGTTTATTTTTGAGCTTTCATGCACTTCTATCTCTAGTGCATCCGTTGCATGGCAATCCCTACTCACACACATTGATATCTATTAATGGTCATCTCCATAGCCCGTTGATATGCCTAGTTGTTGTGAGACTATCTTCTCCTTTTCTTCACAACCTCCACCATATTATATTCCACCTATAGTGATATATCCATGGCTCACGCTCATGTATTGCGTAAGAGTTGAAAAGGTTTGAGAACATAAAAGGTGTGAAACAATTGCTTGACTTGTCATCGGGGTTGTGCATGATATAAATACTTTGTGTGGGGAAGATGGAGCATAGCCATACCATATGATTTTGTAGGGATAACTTTCTTTTGCCATGTTATTTTGAAGAGACACAATTGCTTTGTTAGAATGCTTGAAATATTACTACTTTTATGTCAACATTAAGCTTTTGTTTTTGAGTCTTATGGATCTGAAAATTCTTGCCACGATAAGAAGATTGCATTGATAAATATGTTAGGCAACATTCACACTTCATAAATTATTTCTTTTATCATTTACCTACTCGAGGACGAGCAGGAATTAAGCTTGGGGATGCTGATACGTCTCCAACGTATCTATAATTTACGAAGTATTCATGCGATGTTTACAATAATTCTATATGATTTTATTAGAACTAACCCGGACTGACGTTGTTTTTAGCAGAACTACCATGGTGTTGTTTTTGTGCAGAAATAAAAGTTCTCGGAATGAGCTGAAAATTTATGGAGAATATGTTTGAAAATATAAAAAATACTGGAGCAAAGAGTCATCGGAGAGGAAGGTCGAGGAAGCCACAAGCCACAGAGGCGCGCCCACCCCCCTAGGGCGCGCCCCCTGGCTTGTGACTTCCTCGTGGACCCCCTGGACTTGTTTCCGCCGCCACAAACTCTTATAAATACAGAAACCCCCAAAAAGAAACCTAGATCGGGAGTTCTGCAGCCGCAAGCCTCCAGAGCCACAAAAAACCAATCGGGATCCCGTTTCGGCACCCTGTCGGAGGGGGAAACCATCACTGAAGGCCATCTTCATCATCCTGACGCTCTCCATGACGAGGAGGGAGTAGTTCACCCTCGGGGCTGAGGGTATGTACCAGTAGCTATGTGTTTGATCTCTCTCTCTCTCGTGTTCTTGAGATGACACGATCTTGATGTACCATGAGCTTTATTGATATAGATGAATCATATGGAGTTTTCCCTCTCTATCTTGTTGTGATGAATTGAGTTTTCCCTTTGAAATTTTCTTATCGGATTGAGTCTTTAAGGATTTGAGAACACTTGATGTATGTCTTGTGATGGGATATCCATGGTGACAATGGGATGTTATATTGATTCACTTGATGTATGTTTTGGCGATCAACTTGCGAGTTTCGTGACCTTGGGAATCTATGCATAGGTGTTGGCACACGTTTTTGTCTTGACTTTCTAGTAGAAACTTTGGGAGACTCTTTGAAGTTCTTTGTGTTGGATTGAACATGATGAATCTGAAATTATGTGATGCATATCGTATAATCAAACCCATGGGTACTTGTGGTGACATTGGAGTATCTAGGTGACATTAGGGTTTTGGTTGATGTGTATCTTAAGGTGTTATTTTAGTACGAACTCTAGGGATGTTTGTGACACTTATAGGGATAGCTCATAAGATTGATCAGAAAAGATAACTTTGAGGTGGTTTCGTACCTTACAATAATTTCTTTGTTAGTTCTCCACTATTTGTGACTTTGGAGTGAACTCTTTGTCGCACGAGAGGTATTTCATATGATTCAACTATGCTAGTATTGTTAAGAGAAATTGCACTAGTGAAAGTATGGACCCTAGGCCTAGTTTCCAAGCATTTATACAACGTTTTGCTCGTTGTTTACTATTTGTTACCTTGCAGTTTTTATATTTTCGTATTACAATAACCTATATCTACCATCCATATTGCACTTGTATCACCATCTCTTCACCGAACTACTGCACCTATACAATTTACCATTGTATTAGCTGTGTTGGGGACACAAGAGACTCTTTGTTATTTGGTTGCAGGGTTGTTTGAGAGAGACCATCTTCATCCTACACCTCCCACGGATTGATAAACCTTAGGTCATCCACTTGAGGGAAAATTGCCGCTGTCCTACAAAACTCTACGCTTGGAGGCCCAGCACGAGCCTACAAGAACAAGGTTGTGTAGTAGACATCACTTATATATGGCAACAAAAGCAAATGAGTTTGTAAAAGTTTTTCTTTGTCACCTTCACTTTATCAACTGAATTGCTTGAGGACAAGCAAGTAGTTAAGCTTGGGGAAGTTGATACGTCTCCAACGTATCTACTTTCTCACACACTTTTGCTCTTATTTTGCACTCTAATTTGCATGATTTGAATGAAACTAACCCGGACTGACACTATTTTGAGCAGAACGACTTTGGCGTTGTTTTGTGTGCAGAAATACTTTACCGAGACTTGTTTTGTAATATATGAAAATATTGGCGCAAAGAACTACCAGAGCGGGGCCACTGGAGAACCACAAGTTCAGGGGCACCATCTGCGGCACGCCGCGTGAGCTTGTGGGCTCCACAAGCCTTCATTTTCCCTAATTCCAAGAAAGTTCCATCGCGTTTTACATTATGGATCCGCCGTCACCTCCTGTTCTTCATTGGGAGGCATGATCTGTAGTCCTTTTCGGGCTCCAAAAAGGGGAATTCATCGTCGTCGTCATCAACAACCTCATGATGCTCACCTTCGGGAGTGAGTAATTCCACTATAGGCGTACTGAAGGTAGATGGAGATGGATGAGATTCATCATGTAACCGATTCAATTAGTTAGGGTTGTATACCATGTATTATTAGTAAGATCCATAGTCCCCAAAGTGACAATAGTTGGGTTACTCTCGAGGGACGACTGTAATTTGATGTGTTCATGTATTCACTAGCTAATGCTTTGTTCCGGTTCTCCATTAAAAGGAGCATCTTGATTATCCTTAGTTTCCATTAGTATCCCACTGCCATAGAAGGGTGGGACAGAAATATGCCATGCAAGTTCTTATCGTAAGTACGTATGAATATATATGCGGAATACATGATTGTATATGATTTATTAATTGGAACTATTGTGTATTGCTCTAGATTGTGATCATTATATAATTAATTTCATAAAAATATCCATCGCTACTCCATGCATACGTTTTCATAATATTTTCTTTACTCAAGTTACAAATATTACTATTGTTACACTTTCTATAAAACTGCTATTGTTACCGTTAGTATTGCTACTATAGTTTCTACTACTATCATATTAATATGCTACTAATAAATTGCAACAAGGAAGTGACTTCTTAGCTTTGGTTGAATTGATAACTCAAATGGTAAGGCTTATCAATATTGTTTGTCTCCCATTGTGTCGAATAGATAAATTTGGGTGAAATACTACCCTCAGAGACTGTTGCAATCCCCTATACTTGAGGGTCATACGCCTGCGTGCTTTCGTGATCGCTGATGCCATCACCTCCTTCACGACCTTGCCATGCCAGTGGTGGTACGATGGTGATGTCGTCCCGTCGATCAAGGTGTAATTGTGTGCGGCAGCCTGGCTTGCTCCTACTTTAGGTGGCACCCGATTTGGACACCATGGTTATGTGTGATCATTGTGTCATTGTGTGTCATTTGGTGGTCGGGCTACAAAGCAACCATATGCCTATATAAGAGCAAAAATTTCATTCACATAAATGGAAAGGTATATTTCCACATCTTCTCCATCGGAAAACATTGTTCTCTTTTCTTTTCTTTTCCACATAAAAATCATTTTTGTTTCCTTTTTGCAAATCCCTATTTCCATTTTAATATTTCCTCTCTGTTTCAATTTTTCCTCCAGAAAAGAAGAAAGTTTTCGCTCTGTTTTCATCCCTAAATGTATTTATATAGGTTATGTAACCTTTCGGTCTTATATACCGCTTTTCTCAACTCCAAATTAAAGTATACTTGTTTCGAACAATCCATACATTTACGAACTAAACTATAAAAGATAATTTAGTTAATCAAATTCAGAAAAAAAATTGAAATCAACTATGTTTTGAATCATATCATAAACTACAAATTATATAAATAAACATAAACAAGTATCACTTAACTTCATGTTAAAGTGAGCACATACAATTAATTTTCAAGTTTCGGCGTAGCTCATACAATTATATGATAATTTATTGTAGTGTGGTGTCCCGAATGAGCCCACCTTGTCCAATAATTCTTTCATGGTAAAAGGATAAATTGTGTGATAAATCAAGGGTAAAATAAAATCAAATAAATTTCGGCACTCCACTATGACTCCGAGGTAAGCAAAATTTTACGTGAAAAACCTAGCCCAGTATGTGACCTTGTCTAGGTTCTCTTGATACCAAGTATATATCAACCATTTAGGCCAGGAAATGTATGGTTAAGTTGCTATAGGTATATTTTCTTCCCTAGTTGTCCACAATTATAAAATCTAAAATTCTATGAAAAAGCAATTTTAAAATTATTTTTTCTAACTTTTCCCAACATTTGTATGTGTTTCACTTATCATATTAATTTCTCTCTACCAAGATGTTTGAACCCGCATGTAAGACATGTGTGGTTCTTGACTTAGATGTTGAATAACAAAATTGTAATAATTATTTTCTCGATATTCTAAAAAATATTTATATTTCTATTTTAACTCTAAATAAATGATACTTGTTTTGAATAATGTATACATTTATGACATTAATTTTATTGCAAAACATAGTTTAAATTCAGATGTAAGATAAAATTAGAAAGGGAATATTTTTTATGACACCACATGGAGTATGATTACATATAAAAGGAACATAAAATACCACTTGACTTGAAATTAAATAAGTGAGAAACGATTTTTATTAGATTTGAGATAGCTCATAGAATTATATTATATTATGTGTGGCCTTCATGTGGCATATGAGTCAAGAACCACCTTGGCCCAACATGTGGACTAGTCTTGTTAGATTGAACTATTTTTAGCTAGTAAAAGGGTAAATCGGTAATGCAACAAAACTATAGTTGTTCGCTATGCTCAGATCACACGAAATAAACATGTATACGCATCTTCTGGAACTGCCATTTTGCACTTCATTGTTGGGAATATCTTGCACCTTGCAAACTTAGAGGCATCTCAGCATATGATGAAATCATCCTCAGTTTACAACACTTCCCACCAGAATTTGCGATGGATATTGTTATTATGGATTGTTGGTTGCTGGAGTTTATGGTCAGTTAGAAATGACAAGATCTTCATAGCAGTGGCACCACATTTGGACTCTTGACTCTACTATCTGAAAGAAGGACTTTGGACGGTTCATCTTAGGGATAAGCAAAGTAAAGAATAGTTACTAAATAATTGGATAGAACAACATTTGTAATTTAATATGTCTCTATTTCGTAGGGCAGGAATAGGTTGATTTTTTATGACTGTTTGCTTTAACTTTATGTTTACTTAATGAAAATACCATAGAACAATTGTTCTACGGAATTGTTCTACGGTTTAGGCTAAAAAACTACAGTGTTAAAGGAACATCATGTAACTTTTGTCACTCTGCAACTTTTTCGAGGTAAGTGGGTTTTACTAGAAAAATCGGTCCAACATGTGGTCTTGTGTAGGTGCTTTTGTTTCCAAGCATATCAACCGGTTGAGCAAGGAGTTGTATAAGTAAGGTGATATACATATATTTTATTCCCTAGTTGTCAACTTGTCGTACCATGTCAAGAATTACACAATCTAATATTGTGAGAGAAAATCAATTTTAAAATTGTATTTTTCTTTCTACCCAATATTTGTGTCTTCTTGCACCATTTACCCTATTATAATTTTTTCTCTACCCATGTATAATCTTGAAATTTTAAATATTGCTCTTTTGACTCAAGATTAAATTATAAAGTTAAGAAATAAATTATGATGCAAAAAGCAGTTACATTCAAATTAACAGTAAAACTTAGAAGTGAAGTATTTTTGAACACCAACTTAGGGCTCACTAGGAGATGATTTTGTATGATTCATGTGATTTTCACCCATGGTTGTTTTGCCTATGTTTAAAATAAGTTTCATAATAATAGAGATACTAGACTCCTACGGATTGTGGACATATTGTCCTGATCCCTAAGGATTCTTAGCACTAAGTGATACCTCATGAAACAATCTTAAGGTTTGGAATGGACAAGAGATACCAATCCTTTACCTTGTCCTATTTCTTTGGTATCAAAATCCTACAAACTGAACGAACACTTAAACTATAATTATAAAAGTAAATAGAAACAAGTATTACTTAAGTTGAAGTTCAAAATTTGAGATAACATGTGGCCTCCATGTGGGGTCTGAGTGAGCAGCCGCCTTGGCCTAACATGTGGACTACTTTTATCGAATTATTATTTATTTTTTGGTAAAATGGGTAAATCGTGTAATACAAAATATGCGCAGGGTTAAAAGAAAATCAAGTATGACACACTTTAACTTTGGAGAGATAAGTGGACTTCACAAAAAAACATGGCCCATTATGTGGTGTTGTGTGGGTGCTCTTGATTCCAAACGTACATCAACCAGTTGGGCTAGGAACTTTATATGTAAGTTGATATACTCGGATTTTATTCCGTAATTGTCGCACACCAGCAACAGTTATACAATCTAAAATTGTTTGCAAAAAGCAATTAGAAAATTATTAATCTCATTTTACCCAACATTCGTATGTTTCCACCATTTATTCGATTATAAAACTTTATCTACCCAAATAGCTTGACCTGACTTGTACGGCATGTGTGACCGTCGACTCGATGTTGCACAACTTAAATTGGGAGATATTTCTAAGGGTTCTATACAATCTTGAAATTTGAAATATTGCTCCTTTTAACTACATGATACTTGTTCTGAGCATTTTTTTTTCAGGAACATGCAGAAGATCTACGTGTTTGTGTATTAGGGTAGAAAATAACATGCATTTACAAGGTTGAGGTTGAGTGCCACAAACCGGCAACCCATAAAACTTCATATCCACCTTGAATTACATTAAGGAATTACTCGACTGAGACTACCGTTCCTCACCTTCCACCATTCTCGGCAATGGTTGCGGAGAATCTATACATTTACAACATACAATCTAATGCAAAGTTTAGTTAAATCTAGGTTCAGAATAAAATTACAAATTGGATGTTTTTGAAACACAACTTAGACTAGAATTATTACAAAGAAACAAAACAAGTATCACATAACTTGAAGTTATAATTAGTGTGATGCAATATATTTCGGGCTTTCAGATATCTCATAGAATTATACCATATTTTATTGTGATGTGGCCTCCATGTGGGGTCCTAGTCAACCATCACCTTGACCTAACATGTGGGCTAGTCTTGTTGGTTGACTTCTTTTGTAAAATGGGTAAAATCGTGCAACACAACACAAGTACATGATTAAAAGATGAAAATCTACTCAAATTTAGTGTTTTCAGGGATACTCAAAATTGAGTAAACGTTGACACTCTGCCAATATTATACAAGGTAAAAGTTTATTTTACTTGTAAAACCTAGCTCGGTAGCCGGGCCCTACTTTCTTGAGCCTACGTTCTGAAAGCCAAGCCCAGTACGTGGGGCCTCGTTTCACTGAATTTTGACAAGGCAAGCATACTTTGCTGTTGCCAAGGTGCTCTCGATTCGAAACGTAAATCAAATCAAGCAGCTGGGTCAGGAACTGTACTTGGTAGTTGGTACACCAATGGCTGCTCAACAACTCAAGCATATGAACAGAGCCTTATGCTCAGCGTACATAGTATCCGATCCAACAGTGGGAATCCTGCCTGCCGCCATGAAGCCCAAAAAGCATGCCCATAAACAAGCCACAGTGCCCCCGCTCCAATAGCCGAGACCCAAAGGTTGGACGACCTCACCTCACCTCACCCATGAGCTGTGCTCCGTCGCACAAAGACAAAGGCATCGCACTTTGCAGCATCACATAAAAGAATTCCGTCTCCTATCCACCATCACGACGCGTCCATGCATGAGCCACGGCGAGCCGGCCCCCACCCGGCGATGATGATGGATGATCCATGCACCCCCATCACCGGATCGCGTCGCAGCTAGCGGCGCTCTTTTTCTGGAGATTTGGTCCGTTTCTTTTTGGCCGGATGGAGACAAGTCCGCAGATGGCCGCGACGAGCTCTTTTGGCCCGTCGATCGTCCGTTTCGGCGCCGTCGCGTACAGCTAGCATGGCAGCCGGCCCGTTTCGCGTACCAAGAAGCGCGTGTGTTTTCCATCCGTGAGATAGATATAATGCCTGAATATTTCATATCGTGCGTTAGGTGCCCACTGACACTCATCCGTGTTTCTTCATACTGTTTGTTTATATATATATATAAGTAATTGTACGTACGTACGGATCAACTTCACACCGCGGCGAGTTAGAGCAACTCCAACCGCTCAACAGGAACGTATTCATTGTATGTCTTTTGTCTGTTTAGGTCGGTTTGTCTGTTTTCTTTTAAAAATGGACCGGCTGTGCACCCAACGGAAGAGCTCAAATCTTGTTCTTCTGGTTGGCGGGCATCCAATTTTTTTATCAATTTGGTACCAGGGCATTGCCGGCGGACCAACGACGGGCCCGGACGGCTGAAGGCAGATTTAGTGCCTGCATGCGGCGTCGAGGCATTGCCCAGATCGGGTGGACCGGTTTTCGGCCAATCCATGGCGAGCGCAGCCCTCCAACGGCCGGATTCGTCAAATCCCTCCGACAGGACGCGGCAAATCTCGACGCTGCCGCCGCCTCAGATCCACCACTCGGTCGCCCGTGCCGGCACGAGGGAGGCACCCGTCAGTTGCTGTGCTATTGGGTGGGGGGTGAAGAGCAAGGTGTCCGGAAAAATGGATGTCGGTCTAGGGTATGTGCACTTGCTGGTGAAGGATGGGGAAGGGGATAAAAAAAGGAAGGTTGTGCCACCTACAGACGGGCACGGGAAAGGAGCACGCGGACAAGATGTGTGTTCGATTCGTATTCATGCTAACGCAAATCCCGTTCAAATTTAGCTTTGAAATGGATCACGGACGGACGAAAAACGAACGTGCGTCCGTCTGGTTAGACGTGTTGGGCCAATTGTTATATCTACGATGATCCCAACAAATACGGACGGATAAAATGGATCATCCGATTAAAGTTGCCCTTGCATGCCACCACAGTTGGTTCACTTCTCTGTAGCTTAGGAGCATCAATTTTTATCTAGCGTGTGATCTGAAGTGAGTCACGGGAGCAAGCATGTGACGGTCGAATCTATGCCTTGTGATCTTCTGCTCTGCTCTGCTCTGCTAGCTGGGGCACACAAAAGCAGGGGAGCTTTTCAGCAGCAAATTTGGCGCTGCCGTCTTTCTGAACAGCGCGCCCGGAATCAGGAGCCATGCATGTATATCTTGGCATATTGGGGGGGAGGGGGGGGAGGGGGGGGGGGGGCTAGTATTCCTACTTAAGCTATTGTGGCTTCATCAGCATGCAACCGGTGGTGCAAAATCTGTTAAATATACTCCCACTCCGAATCATTGGTCACATCGCTCAGACTAATCGGCATCC
Source organism: Hordeum marinum (assembly GCA_022496015.1). Lineage (NCBI taxonomy): Eukaryota > Viridiplantae > Streptophyta > Magnoliopsida > Poales > Poaceae > Hordeum > Hordeum marinum. The sequence continues at coordinate 363,535,427 of CM039673.1, read as the reverse complement.
GATCTGCCGCTTGTATTGTACGAATGTCAAGATGGTACACATTGCACGAGATGGTCCTCCCTCCATCGACATTCTTGGTGGTACTCCCACGTACCGGAGTAGTACTACGTAGCCGGGGTACCTGCCTCAGCTCTCTCGAGTCGAGAACAATACTGTACTGTCTTGAGAACCAATTCTTGCGTGGGTGCACCGTGTCACTGTCTGCGCCAGAAACGAGGACAGGGAAACACATTCAACCATATTTTAAGGGGTCAAGAAGTTATCCTGTCGTGTGGCTGTGGTTTTATACCTGTCCAAATAACTCGTTGCCAACTGGTAAGTAACTTCCAAAATGTTGGCCAGGATACAACTTCTCTCCATCCGAACGTCTCTGCTTCGGTCAGTCAATTCACGACACAAAAACAACAATATTTTGTTGACCCGGAAGGAAGCTGACTGCTGGTCGAGTTTAGATTTCCAGCAGAGCAGAGCAGAACAAGAGACACACGTCCATGGACCTGCCCAACAATGTCAGCAAGTCAATCCATATCCATATCCACACCCCATATTTGATGCATGTGCACACGCCTTTCCGGCCATTGCTCCCAACTCAGCAGCTCCTCCTCACACGATCGCGGGCGGCACTGCACACCTGCACTGCGCTGCCACTATGGACCGATGCCGACCCCGAAATTCCGATGTGAAAGGGAAGGCCACCACTAGCTGAATGCCCCTTTCGGCATTCGTTCGTCCACAAGAGAAAGAGAGGGCAGGCAGAGTCATGGCCGTGCTGTGCTCCAACGCCTATAAATAATGCCCCGATCGACCACCAACTTGCCATTTACCTACGCAGCAGCAGCAGAGCGGAGCTCGCCATTCAGCTAGCTAGCGGTGACTGGCTGCGAGCACGAGTGCTGCTACCTAACCCGGTTGGTTGACCCCTAGAAAGCGAGCATGGACGTTGAGAGCTTCGCGGCGCAGGAGGTCTCCGTCGACTGGCGGGGCCGCCCGTGCGAGCCGGGGCGGCACGGCGGCATGCGCGCCGCCGTCTTCGTCCTAGGTACGTATATACTCCTGCCTGCACGAAGTCAGTTTGTCATATGGACGAGCGAGCGATGGAGCAATGTCCATCCATGGCGGGCGTGCTTGGTGATGACATGAGGCGTCCATGTGGTGATGGTGATGCGCAGGGATCCAGGCGTTCGAGATCATGGCGATCGCGGCGGTGGGGAACAACCTCATCACGTACGTGTTCGGGGAGATGCACTTCCCGCTGTCGGAGGCGGCCAACGTGGTGACCAACTTCGTGGGCACCATCTTCCTCCTCTCCCTCCTCGGCGGCTTCCTCTCCGACTCCTACCTCGGCTGCTTCTGGACCATGCTCACCTTCGGCTTCGTCGAGCTCTCGGTACTCCTCCTCACTCCTACTACAGTACTACCGTATATATATGCTTAATCTCTCAATCAACCCAGCATTTGTCCGGTCTCCTGGACGGATCCTCGTTTCTTTACTCGAAATAGGAGTGCTTTAAGGATGTCGTCGACTCGAGGAAACACCAACAATCCATAGACCAGGAGTAGCTAGCAGTGACCGCCAATGGGTGGCCTGCGATGAGGAAGATGGAACGTGCCAGACTGTTTTTCCTTTGTGACCGGACCGACCGATTGACTGACTGTTGTTGTTTCCCTTTGTGAAAGGGAAGGGAGATGAACTTGGATGTGCCTCATAAAAAAAAGGCCCCAATCACCATGCATGGACCCGGTTTTGGGACCGGGTTGAATTCAACGCACGCAGCATGGCTGATAATTACACGCCACTGGGAGGGAATGAATTTGTTTCTTGTTGTTGGGGCTTGCCTGAAAACAACATGCCCCAACAGAGTTGTGCTAGCTAGTGTTACTTTTACTTGCACTCTAACTATCCTATCCTAGGCACTTCTTTCTTTTACTAGCATAATATATAATACAAGTATTGTAATTTACCTTAAAACCCTCCATTAATGGAAATATGGAATCCAAGAGAACAGACATTAAAAAAACTTTAAGAATATAATCGGAAATGGATTTTTACATGCCTTGTGAGTTAATCATACTGTTTTGCAATGGATTTTTACTGAGTGTGTTTTGTCCTCAGGGCTTCATACTACTGTCAGTGCAAGCACACCTTCCACAGTTGAAGCCGCCGCAGTGCAGCATGGCGTCCATGGACGGCAGCTGCGAGCAGGCCAGGGGCTTCAAGTCCAGCATCTTCTTCGTCGCGCTCTACCTGGTGGCGCTCGGCAGCGGCTGCCTCAAGCCCAACATGATCGCGCACGGCGGCGACCAGTTCTCCGGCTCCGACAATGCCAAGAGCCTCTCCACCTACTTCAACTCCGCCTACTTCAGCTTCTGCCTCGGCGAGCTCGTCGCGCTCACGGCGCTGGTCTGGGTGCAGACGCACTCCGGGATGGACGTCGGCTTCGGCATATCCGCCGCCGCCATGGCCGCCGGACTCATCAGCCTGGTGTCCGGCGCCGCCTTCTACCGCAACAAACCTCCTCAGGGCAGCATCTTCACTCCTATTGCAAGGGTAAGAATAGTCCTTCATGATCAACTTAATAATTGTAAAGACATAAAACTTTTCAATTAGTTGATTGCCCGTGTTCTGACAAACTTTGCTCACTCAAAAATTGGACGAAGTTTGGACCATTAGGTTAGTGGCAGGTTGCTGTATGACAGTATGTCAAACATCTCCTTTGTGCTAAAAAAACAATCCATTTCAGAAAAAATTCCAAGATACTGAAGCATATGCAAGAACTTTTGTCAAGACCAATGATCTGATCACATTACTATATCCCTCCATCTCTTACTCTATGGTTAGATTAGCTATACTTGAAATAGTAGGTGGATTTAGTTTCGTCATCGTTCAGTCAGTCAGCTGTTCTTGCATTATGCTCACCTTGTCACATTCAACAATTCTGCAACTTGGGACCATGTGATAGATGCAAGTAGTTTACATATTTGCTCGCCGATCAGATCTAGTCAGATACACCTAGCTAGATAGAAACGATGTGCTCTCTGCAAGTTGTGTCTGCGGTGCAGTTCTTAAAGGTTTGTGACTTATTGACTGTTAGGACGTCAGTTCTGTGTGCAGCTATGATTTTGGTCCAACTGATAACGACAGAACTGTCTGCGGATTATGTATGCTGTCACGTGTGCTGATGTGCAACGTATGCACTTGCATTATTCAGCATTGGTTCAGGATGACAAGCTCTGTTTGTGCAGACAATGATAAAATATTGGGCCGTGCTTTATGCTGTTATTGCCAATGAGTTTGACACATAAATGGTAGTAGCTGTCGTGTCAGTAACATTTACATGAGGTTTTGCTATTTGCTGCTGATCCTGACTGACTTGTAACATGCTGAATCGCTGACGAACTTGCTGGGAACTGTGCTAATTCTGCAGGTGTTCGTCGCCTCCTTCTCCAAGAGGAAGCAAATCTGCCCTACCAATCCTGGCAACGCCGGAATTGGCGAGCCGGCGCGCCTCGCCGGCAGCTTCCGCCACGGCAACAAATTCAGGTGGAGCACCGCGCCCACCATTCTTCAGTCTTCACCAGATTGCTCTGAGTTGGACTGCGGCCTGACTGACATGCTGTGAATGAAACCATGTACGCAGGTTCTTGGACAAGGCGTGCGTCAGGGACGCGGCGCAGCAGCAGGGTGGCAACACGAAGCCGGAGAGCCCGTGGCGGCTGTGCACGGTGTCCGAGGTGCAGCAGGCCAAGACCCTCCTCGCCGTGACGCCCATCTTCGCCTGCACCATCGTGTTCAACACCGTGCTGGCGCAGCTGCAGACCTTCTCGGTGCAGCAGGGCAGCGCCATGGACACCGTCCTCGGGGGCACCTTCCGCGTCCCGCCGGCGTCGCTGCAGGCCATCCCCTACGCCATGCTCCTCCTGCTCGTCCCGGCGTACGAGCTCCTCCTCGTGCCCTTCATGAAGAGGCTCACGGGGACGCGGTCCGGGATCACCCCGCTGCAGCGCATCGGGGTCGGCCTCGGCACCGTCGCCTTCTCCATGGTCGCCGCCGCCACCGTCGAGCGCCGGCGCCGCGACCTCGCGGCGTCCGGGACGCAGATGTCCGTGCTGTGGATCGTGCCGCAGTTCCTCGTGTTCGGCGTGTCGGAGATGTTCACCGCCGTGGGGCTCATCGAGTTCTTCTACAAGCAGGCCTGCGCCGGCATGCAGTCCTTCCTCACGGCGCTCACCTACTGCTCCTACGCCTTCGGCTTCTACCTCAGCTCCGTGCTGGTGACGACGGTGAACAGGGTCACGGCGAGGCACGGCGGCGCCGGCTGGCTCGGCGACAACGACCTCAACAAGGACAGGCTGGACCTCTTCTACTGGATGCTCACCGTGCTCAGCGTGCTCAACTTCTTCTGCTACCTGGTCTGCGCAAGGTGGTACAATTCAGGTGCCGATGGCTCTGATGCTGCCTCGGCTCAGATTGCAGCCGAAGGTGATGCCAAGGAGATCAGCTGAAGACGTACTTGGAGACTGAACCTGTATATGCGTATAGATATATGCGTAGAAATGCATGAAAAGTAGTGATGGGGAAACAAGTGCTAGGTTAAGAAGGTTTCCTTTGATAAGGGATAGAAAGTACATTAGCATGGCTAAGAAAGTACATTAGCATATGTATGCTATAGTTCTACTACAAAGCATAGTCTTCAGTTATTCACTAAACTTATTTCAGACACCAGTGATCAACATGGAAAAATGCAATGGAATAGTGAATTAAGCATACAGAATTCATACATGCTGCAAATGTTGTCCAAGGACACCATCTTACAGAATAATGCAACTGCTGCCAGATTTGGCCTCTTCTTCAGCCTTCTTCAGGCTATCCTTCAGTACACGAATCTCTTCTCTCAAATTATTCTCCACGGCTTGCCTTGCTTTCTGCTCTTCATGAAGCTGGTTTTCCAGCCTTGCAATTGTACTGTTTAACTTTTCCTCCACCTATAAAGATAGGTTTCAAACCGCATGTAATCCATTAATAAAGTATCAAAACAATAAGAACAGTAGTATTTCTCAGCTGATTATGTTGTGGATCGTAGTTATAATATATTTAAAAGTTAACGTAGGTGATCATAGATGTTTGTATCCAATACAATACTGTGACATACTACGTTACAAAGCTACAAATCGGACAGACATGTCATCAATGACAACATCAAATCAATGAGTTCCAATTGATCTTTCTTTTTTACTCACTGTACTTCAAAAAAGATCGGATCACGCGTAAAAAAAAGAGCGGATCTTCAGCAGTGTTTTTTTATTATATTCTTCTTCAATATTTTATAAAACAATGTCTATGGCCAAATATGGTTTTCTGAAAACCCTAGGATACACAACTTCATGTCAAATTGTTTGATGACATTGATTCATATGACATCAAAAGATATGTGCTTTATATAAATAGAATCATTTTCTAACGTATCAAGACGCAAACCATATACTCACTACAAAGTAACAAATATTCTGCAAAAATTCAAAGGGAAGCGTTATCACATTTACATGATAAACTCAAATTATGTATTAGAAAACCGTTACCATCTTGCTGATCTGTTTAAGGTAGTCATCATATATCCCTTTATTTGACATGGATACTGGATGCATTTCCTGCAACGAGATCAGAAAACACAGATGTGAAAATTGAAAAATTGATCAAAGATGATACGACTCAGAATTGAATTACCTTAATCTGAGTGAACATCTGGTTGCAAAACGGTCTGCCATGATTTCTTGATATGACGAAATCCACCGCACGAAACAATTTTTTTAGCTGTGACTCGCGCTGCCGCATATCACTGGTGTTGTTGTCAAAGAGAACAACTCTGTTTGCAAATAGGTTCACCATGTCCTGTAAAAACGAGCATTCAAGTGTAAGGCGCGTGCAAACAGATTGTATTCAAGGATATCATGAAATACAGTCAAAATTAAAACTCTGTGGGAGTGATCGACAAACATGAAATTGACCTGGAAATATTCTGTGGCACTGTCAGTTAACTTTTTATTCCACCGGCTTTCGCCCCCTACTACATCTCCATGTGTGAAAACTAATATCATGTGATCAAGGACTTCATTGCCAAAGAACAGTTTGATCGACTCAATTGCCTTCTCATCTTCACAAGAAAACCGAGACTGAGCTGAAAATACCATAAGCATAGCATCCAAGCCATCTTTAGCCATGTCCATGCACTTGGCTATCTCCTTCTGGACACCTTCAGCTGTACTATCCATGTCGAATAGGCCTGTTCAGAAAGAACATGAGAGTTCAATGAATTGCCAGTGCTTGCAGCTTTTGCAAACATGGAGCAATAAAGCAAGCAAGGAACTCTTACTCGAATCATGAAAGAAATGAAAACATGCAGTAGTAGCAATGACAGAAAAGGATCATTGTTGTATCTTTCTTTGCTGTGAAGTCCACTAGGACAATACATAATCATATTTTACACCTAAGACCCAGCACCTGGTTCTCCTAATCATTTTAACTTGGTAGAGAAAATTTCTGCTTACTAGCTCTTCAGCATTAACGGGAGTAGTAATGTTTTATGTCTAACTACCATAGTAGGAAATGCTCCACTGCATATCTACTTTCAGCTAACTGAGGAAATGCTCCACTGCATGGTCACACAAGGATTGTAACTGCAAAAGGCTACAGGTCAACCAATCAAACGTTAACTACGGGCGTCTTGTAGTCAGATCGACGGAATACTTACCCGGAGTGTCGATGACATTCACGGTACGGGTCGCACAGCCATCGTGAAACTCCCTGCTTCTCTTCTGACAGGTTTCAGTGACAGCTCTATACGAAAACCTCACCTTCCCGGGGAAACCTTTGCCCCTTCAGTAAGACTTGAGACGGCGCAGGAAATGGATGAGTGGAGCGCATAACTATGAGAGAGAGAGAGAGAGAGAGAGAGATCACTGCCGCGGAAGTTGAAGAAGAAACCGAAGCGGCGCCAGCGAAAATGAATGTATCGGGAGTCTCTGACTTTCTCATGAGCTGCCGCTTCGTGTTCCGCCCGAATTTGGTGTTTCACAATTCTAAGTACTACCTCCGTCCCATGCCTGGCCAAACGGGCCGGCCCGGCACGGCCAGCCGGTAATCGTGTCCGGCACGGCCGGCCCGCCACGGCACGATTACTAACCGGGCCGTGCCGTGCCGGCCCGCGTGCTCGGGGTGCCTGCCCAGCCACGGCCCGTCGGCACGCCAGGCCCGCTAATATGCCTACTATTTGACGCATTGAGCATTTTTTAGTCTATTTTTATTTATTGGGTCATATAAAAAAAAGCTAATCGGACTTGGTTAGGAGTGTACCGATCAGCGAGAGGCTCTTCATAGGAGGAGACCTCAATGGCCACGTGGGCACAGCTAACACATGTTTTGAAGGGGTGCATGGGGGATTTGGCTATGGCATCAGGAATCAAGAAGGAGAAGATGTCTTAAGCTTTGCGTTAGCCTATGACATGATCGTAGCTAACACCTTCTTTAAGAAGAGAGAATCACATCTAGTGACTTACAGTAGTGGGCAGCACTCTAGCCAGATTGATTTCATCCTCTTGAGAAGAGAAGACAGGCGTGCATGCCTAGACTGTAAGGTGATACCTGGAGAGAGTGTTGTCCCCCAGCATAAGCTTGTGGTTGCTGACCTCCGTTTTCGGATTCGTGTCCAGCGGGACAAGCGTGCCAAAGTCGCTAGAACGAAGTGGTGGAAGCTCAAGGGGGAGGTAGCTCAGGTGTTCAAGGAGAGGGTCATTAAGGAGGGCCCTTGGGAGGAAGGAGGCGATGCAGACAACATGTGGATGAAGATGGCGACTTGCATTCGTAAGGTGGCCTCAGAGGAGTTTGGAGTGTCCAGGGGAAGTAGAAGAGAAGCTAAAGATACCTGGTGGTGGAATGATGTTGTCCAGAAGGCAATCAAGGAGAAGAAAGATTGTTTCAGACGCCTATATCTGGATAGGAATGCAGACAACATAGAGAAGTACCAGATGGCAAAGAAGGCCGCAAAGCGAGCTGTGAGTGAAGCAAGGGGTCGGGCGTATGAGGACCTCTACCAAAGGTTAGACACGAAGGAAGGCGAAAGGGACATCTATAATATGGCCAAGAGCCGAGAGAGGAAGACGAGGGATGTTGACCAAATCAAGTGCATCAAGGACGAAGCAGATCAACTCCTGGTGAAGAACGAGGAGATTAAGCATAGATGGCGGGAGTACTTTGACAAGTTGTTCAATGGGGAGAGTGAGAGCTCTACCATTGATCTGGATGACTCCTTTGATGATACTAGCAGGCGTTTTGTGAGGCGAATCCAGGAGTCGGAGGTCAAGGAGGCTTTAAAGAGGATGAAAGGAGGTAAGGCGATGGGCCCCGATTGTATCCCCATTGAGGTGTGGAGAGGCCTCGGGGACATAGCGATAGTATGGCTAACCAAACTTTTCAACCTCATTTTTCGGGCAAACAAGATGCCAGAAGAATGGAGACGGAGTATATTAGTACCAATCTTCAAGAACAAGGGGAATGTTCAGAGTTGTACTAATTACCGTGGAATTAAGCTGATGAGCCATACAATGAAGCTATGGGAGAGAGTCATTGAGCACCGTGTAAGAAGATTGACAAGCGTGACCAAAAATCAGTTTGGTTTCATGCCTGGGAGATCGACCATGGAAGCCATTTTCTTGGTACGACAACTTATGGAGAGATATAGGGAGCAAAAGAAGGACCTGCATATGGTGTTCATTGACTTGGAGAAGGCCTACGATAAGATTCCGCGGAATGTTATGTGGTGGGCCTTGGAGAAACACAAAGTCCCAACAAAGTACATTACCCTCATCAAGGACATGTATGATAATGTTGTGACAAGTGTTCGAACAAGTGAGGGCGACACTAACGACTTCCCAATTAAGATAGGACTGCATCAAGGGTCAGCTTTGAGCCCTTACCTTTTTGCCTTGGTGATGGATGAGGTCACAAGGGATATACAAGGAGATATCCCATGGTGTATGCTCTTTGCGGACGATGTGGTGCTAGTCGATGAGAGCCGGACGGGGGTTAACAGGAAGTTGGAGTTGTGGAGGCAAACCTTGGAATCGAAAGGTTTTAGACTTAGTAGGACTAAAACCGAGTACATGAGGTGCGCTTTCAGTACTACTAGGAACGAGGAGGGGGAGGATGTTAGCCTTGATGGGCAAGTGGTGCCTCAGAAGGACACCTTTCGATATTTGGGGTCAATGTTGCAGAAGGATGGGGATATCGATGAAGATGTGAACCATCGAATTAAAGCCGGATGGATGAAGTGGCGCCAAGCTTCTGGCATTCTTTGTGACAAGAGGGTGCCACAAAAGCTAAAAGGCAAGTTCTATAGGACGGCAGTTCGACCCGCAATGTTGTATGGCGCTGAGTGTTGGCCGACTAAAAGGCGACATGTGCAACAGTTAGGTGTGGCGGAGATGCGCATGTTGAGACGGATGTGTGGTCACACAAGGAAGGACCGCATCCGGAATGATGATATACGGGATAAAGTTGGGGTAGCGCCAATTGAAGAGAAGCTTGTCCAACATCGTCTAAGATGGTTTGGGCATATTCAGCGCAGGCCTCCAGAAGCCCCAGTGCACAGCGGACGGCTTAAGCATGCTGATAATGTCAAAAGAGGCCGGGGTAGACCGAACTTGACATGGGAAGAGTCTGTAAAGAGAGATCTGAAGGACTGGAGCATCACCAAAGAACTAGCCATGGACAGGGGTGCGTGGAAGCTTGCTATCCATGTGCCAGAACCATGAGTTGGTCGCGGGATCTTATGGGTTTCACCTCTAGCCTACCCCAACTTGTTTGGGACTAAAGGCTTTGTTGTTGTTGTTGTATAAAAAAAAGCTAATCGTACCGTGCCGTGCCTGCCCGCGTGCTGGGGTGGCGGCCTAGGCATGGCCCAAGGCGGGCCGCGGGCCTGGCACGGACCGTTTAGCTCGTGCCGGGCCGGCGCGGCGTGTCGCTGGGCCGGCCCGTTAAGCCCGGCCCGTTTGGCCAGGTATGCTCCGTCCTAATGTATAGCCCATTGACTCACGGAAAATGCCAATGGTGCCCGAGCAACAAGGAGCTCGTTATTTAAAAACATGTGAAAATTCATATTTCAAAGTTCAAAAAAATCGAAAAAAAATCCAGATAACTTATATGGTTTCCGCACGAACGACTGTGAGAATCATTTGAAAATTTTGTAATTTTTAGGCTGTACAAAATAAACAAATTTTCGACCCAACAAGAAATAATATCGGCCCATTTTAGAAATATGTTTTTATCTTTTTTCTATATGTCACGTGTGAAAGTATTTGGTTATGATTTTTTGCACACAGAGAATACATACGTGTGAGAATGTATAAAAAAGATTCAATTTTTTTCACATCGTGGAAATTCGTTTTTTGAAACGAGCTCCGTGGAGCTCGGCCTCCAAAAGCCCTCACTCACTCACTCAACTCTATTATACTTGCTTTAAAGCTATTCATAGTGGGGAGTACATATGATACTAATGTATAATATTATCTTCATAGTACATAGTATCATAGAGTAGTATCATGTTTATTGTCATGCATGACGCAAAGTAGCATAAGCCTACTCACAATGGGGAGTAACATAAAGTAGTAACATGCATATGTTACTAGTCTAAGTTACTACCTCTACAATGAATAGTAACATATGAGTAATAACATTGAGCCTTTTATTTATTAGCTTATAGACTCATTTTGCCTTGGTATGCGTTATGTTACTCATAAGGGTAGTAACATGTTAAGTTACTCAATTTCTCTTTCTTCTCATTAATTAGATGTCACATCATACTTTTTGTTTAGGTGACATCTATGTTACTACCTATGTTACTCCCATTGTGAGTAGTCTAACATTTAACTGAAACGATATCTACCTATATTACTCTAACCCCCTCTTTCTTCTTTAATTCACTGTCACATCGACATGTTTGCTATTTCCAAATACATGATACCACCTAAGTTACCCCACTATGGCTAGGCTAAGTCATTTGCTTAGTTATAGGTTCATAATTTGACTATCCAAATATTTATTATATGTGACAAATAAATATATACTTAGAAACTACATCCATGTAGAAATCTAATGATATACTCCCTCCGTCCCAAAACAAGTGAGTGCAAAGTTGAGTCACTTATTTTGGGACGAAGCGAGTACTTTTCATGACATATAACACATATTTAATTCCTCAAATCAATGATCTAGAACTACGCGAATGACTTATACACGAAGGTAGTAGTATACAATTAATCAACCCCATAAGACATAAGCTTGACCTTCCAACAACTTAACTTCTTCACAAGTCGATCTTCAATGCACTTTGTTGGATTTTGGGCTTCACAAAACCCTTAAGATTCGAACGCAGGGGCGTGTGCGAAGATCCCCTGCAGCCTCGCCCAACCTAGCCCGCTACTCGATGAACGCAACAGCAAACTCGTACGATGATGAGGAAAAAGATGAACACGACAGTTTACCCAGGTTCGGACCGCTGTGAAGCGTAATACCCTATTCCTACTTTGGTGGATTGCCTCTCGAGGAGGTGGTGTGGATGAACTTGTACGGTGTTCTAGGGCCTCATGAGGGCTCCCTTTGATGTGTTAGGGGCTCTCTGTGGCCCGGTGGTGGATGGATGATGGAGTGGATCGGATCCCCCTCTACGGTGCAGCCTACCCTCTATATATAGCGGTGGTCTGGGTCATCTTCCCTTATCACAATGGCGGGAAGGAATCCCGCAATGGCCAATTTTGAAGGGGAGGCAAGAGTACGTGCTCGCCCTGCCCAAAGGCGGTCTTTGCCTGCAAAGTAGCTGTAGACGGCGCAGGGATAGGCTCATCGATGACATCCGCCCTGCGGGGCGGGTGTTTGTGGTCTTGTTGCACCGGAATGGAAACCTTTGGGGTGATTTGGGAACCCGCGTACGGCCTTACTCCCTTTGCACCAAAGTGGAAACTGCGTCGCCTGGCGCGCTGGCGCCCGCCTGTCCTTCCTTGCGTCACCCTTGACTCCCGAGGCCTGGACTTGCATAGAGATCTCCGCCACTCCGGAGGGTGCCTGAGGAGGCCCCTCCTCTATCGACCCTGACGTTGTTACTCCTCGCGAGGGCCTTGTATTGAGTGAGGCCATGCCCGGACGTGTTTGGCTGATGAAGCGAGCCAAGCCAAGGGCCGCAGGCACGCGGGTCTGGTTACCCCCGTCCCCAGAACGTCGACAGTAGTCCCTGGGCCCAAGGCATGCCCGAGATGCCTTACGGGTGAAGCCTGGAGAATGGCCGAAGCGTCACGGGATCCAAATGCCTGTGGGCCAGGCACTGCACACGTCGAATGCCCTGGCAGCGGTGCCTCCGCTTCCCGAGGGCGTCCGAAACCGCTCCCAGTCAAACCGATGCGACACCCGGGCATAGTGCCGGACATCATTGATTCCCATTGAATGCTGCTGCTGCTTTGGGCCACGCGGATGTGACCCTTCAGGTGGCAAGAGAGGCAACTTGGATGGTACCGTATTGACCGAACTGCCTCGCGCCGCCTAAGAGGTGCACGACGCATGCTCTCCCATGACACCTCGTGGCTGTGGTTGCGCCTATAAATCTGCCCCACCCATGGCAGGGGAAGGGTATTGCAGTTCTGCGGCTTCTCCTTGTTTCCTTTGCTCCGCCAGCAAAAAAACCCTCTTTCCTTCTCATCTCCTTATCCCTCATGGCATCCGGAGGAAGCGGTGAGGGCGCAGGGAAGCGCACGGCCCTCCGGCTCCTTCGTTCTCCTTTGGAGGCGGCGGTGGAGGGCCTTCAGGGTTGGTGCACGCTCGCCAACGTTGCCCCCTGGTTGACGAGTAAGTATCTTGTCGCCTCTTCCTTCTTCGGTTCTTTTGCCCGACGTCCCGCGCATGATCCCCCTCCTTCCAGGGCGCCCGTGGCCAAGAAGCGCAAACTTGGCGAGCTTCACGAGGAGGTGGAGACACTGCAGGCCCGGTTGTCCACTGCCGAGGCCGCCTTTGATGCCGCTCTCTAGGGCGAGGCTGAGGCCCGGGCGGAGCTGGCATCCCTCCAAGCCCATGTCCAGGAGGCGTCCTACGCCATGCAGGCTGCCAAGGACGAGGCGACGCATGCCGGGTTGCTGGAGTTCCAGCGCGCCAAACAGTTCCAGGTCATCGCCGGCCACGCGACAGACGTGGTGAGCCGGTTTGTTGGGGACGCTCTCGCGCTGCCAAACATGCGCGGCGACGGGGGCTATCTTGAGTTCTTCCAGAAGGTGGTGGAGGCGCTGGAGACCGGCGTCTCCCGTGTGGACACGGACAGCACGTCCGACGCGCGCGACCTTCTGGACCTCGCCCTAACGCTCATCTTCTCCAACATGCGCCGCCTCGCCCCGCAACTTGACCTCAGGCGCGTCGGGGAGCCGGTGCCCGCTGGGTTCTAGCGCCCCCTCCAGGACGAGGTGCACCCGCACGTGGAGGCCACGGTGGAGTGGTTCGTTCGGGTGCCCGCCTCCAGCGGGGAGGACGATTCCGATGCCGAGCCAGGCGGCAACGACGACTTCTCCTCCTAGGCACCCTCTGTTCCCCCTTATCGGTACTTGTAATGCCTGAACAAGAACTCTGCCCTGTTGGGCGTTAGTCTTTTGCATGTTACCTTTGTCGTCTTGTTTTTCTTCCTCGATTCGCTGGTCGCTCGCTAGTAGTGGCATAGGTTGGCGTCTCTATCAAGGCAGCCCCGGGCCAGCCACCAGTAGGGCCCTCGTGAGGCTCTCCCCCTTGAGGGACGACTCGTAGTCGTCGCCCCTATCGGGCCCTGGGCCTTGCGGCTCATCGTGATCGATCCCCTCCCTGTGTGCCACCTTCCTTGTTGCTTCATTCCACAGGGGCCTCGGTAGCCGCGCGTAGTGACCGTAGTTCTTGCATCCTTATATTAGTGTGCGTAATCCTTATTCCGTCCTCGGAGTTGTTATTAGGCCGGGAGGCTCCTGATTGGTTCGGTAGTGTACTTAGCTTTGTATGATGCTGGCGATCCCGCGCGTCGCGAGGCGTGACATGCCATACCGTCAAGCTGCGACTCCGTCCGGGATACTTCCTTCCTGTCCGTTGAACGGTCCGGGGGCCCTTTCGGCACTCTGCGTCTGTTGGTCCCAGTCGCGCTCATTTCCCGACCACCGCGGCATATGCCCGGGGGGACACAGTTGTAGGGTCAAGCCCCGACACCCTTGATGCCTACTGGATAACCAAGGACAGCATCAGGGAGGTGAGTGGCTATATGACCAGTAAGGCTCCTAAGGCGTGCCGCTCAGGGGCCCCCTATTCGACGCTCAAACCGCTCTACATCGATAGGTCCCAGTCTCGTGCATTTCCCACCACCGTTAGGTACGACCGGAAACCAATGACGCACTTCACGGGGGCGAGGCCCCGACACTCCTGATGCCAACCGGAAACCAAGGACGACATCAGGGGGGTCGAGTGGCCTTATGACTGGTAAGGCTCCTGAGATGTGCTGCTCAGGAGTCCCCTTTGACGCTCGAGCGACCCCCCATTCCGTTCCTCCGGGTGTCGCCTTGGGAGGCCCTGGGACCTCCCAAGACTCCATGTTGTGATGTCGTGCTACGGTCGGAGCCGCCGAGCGAGGGTCGACAGCTAAAAATGGTGTGCTCTTGAGGCGGCAAGTCCTCGCCGTCCAGCTCTGAGGCGCCTTGAGGCAGCGCAGAGCATTTGGCTCTTTGCGAAACACCATTCAGAAAGAGAGAACTCAAGTCCGACAAATGAGAAAACGCAGAGAGAAAAGTTCCCACCTCTTTTTTTTAAAATATAAAGTCTCGAAGTTCTCACACTCCGTTCCAAAAAATAGCAGCTCGAACACCAAAAGAAGCAAGCAAATGTCGCGTCCGGCCCCTAGGCTATTCTTCGTCTTCCCCCAGCACTGAGCGTAGGGCATCCACATTGCATGGGCATAGCCATTGATGGGAAGTGTTGTCTTCTCCGCCAGCTCCAGGCTGTGGCTGCGACATTGCGTGGGAGGAACCCCTCCACGTCCTCGAGGGGCTCCGGGCGTATATAGCCCGCTCATTATTACGTGAGAGTGTCACGTCCATAGATAGCTTGGCAAGCCCCCAGGCACATGGCCTGGTGGCTCCCAACTCCATTGAGGATCATCACGTGCATTTCTACCCGGTTGCGCGCCCTTACAACCCTAACTTGAATGCACCGTTCCCTGCGTGACCACATGATTGAGTTCCCGAGGCCCAAACATGAGCACGATGCATCAGCACGACCATAGGGGTGTTTTGTTGATGAAGAATGCCCCGTGAGGCACCCTTGCGCCGCACGGGCAAGGTCCTGAGGGCCTCGGGAGGCCCATCCTCTTGAGGTCGTGGAGACCCTGTAGTTGCTGCGGGTGGCCCGTGTTGCTTTTGTTTTGTTGTTCCCCCCAGGCCATTACTCCCGAGGCCTGGGGGCTTGGCCTAGCATAGCTTGCCCGCGAGGCGCCGGCTCACACCGCACCCCATGGGCCCAGGGGCGCCCTCCCGCTCATCTCGCCTAGGCCTAGTGCTCCACCGATGGAGCCCCCGGGCCCGGCGTGGGAAGGACGCCCTAGGCGCCCCTTGCTCTTGGGTGGTGCCAGCGCTTGCGGCGGGCACCTAATCCACCTCCCCGCCAGAAGGTACGATGTAGCATGGTACATAAGGTTCCACGTAAGTGCTCGGTCTCCCTCCTGAGTCGCCTGTCGGTGCGCCAGGGATGGTCCCTCCTAGCGGTGGCGAGAGACCGCCCCGCGCGCGTCTCTCGTAGACCCTCCTGCATCGGGCCTCAGAGTGAAGTTGCTTACCTCTGCCACCGCCGTTGGGTGGGCTGCGCGTCTCCTGTGTGGATTGCTTCCTTGGTGACCTGATGCACCTCCACTGCCGTTGCTTGCTTGTCCGGACGCCTGCACCGCTTGCTCACTACGCCGGATGGCACGCTCCCGCCTGGTTGGCACATGCTGCTGGGGGCCAACCGGGTTGCTGAGATGCGTGTCGGTGTGTGAGCGGGGCGCCCCGTCGTTCCCTCCGTGCGCCTGGTGGGCGCGGACGGCCTGCGCCCCGAAACCAGTCACCGGGATTCGCAGAAAGAGGAGCACAGTGTGCGGCGCGCTCCGTTCGGATCCGTCCGGCGCCTGAGAGGTCCCCCGCCGACGGGCTGGGGAGCGTGCGCGGAGTGCGAGCCCCTCGTGCCCGGCGCCTATGGACTTGAGGAAGAGTGAGGGGAAATGGCCCTCAGCGCGACAGTGACTAGCTCCACGATGTGATCAGCCCACGCGTCGAAGCCCCCATGCGTTGGTCGGTGGTGAAGCATCTCGCTTGCCAGCAGTAGTGCATCGTGTGCATTGAGGTCTCCCACGTAGGTGTGGCGTGCCGCCGGGGCCGGTGGCGCCAGCCACCCACCATGTGCTTGAGCATCGCGAGAGGTGGTGACGGTGGAGGCGATGCTGGCGACTTGGTACTGACTGCTCGGTTGTCCTTCGATGGTCGCAGAGGGGTTCACGGGAGCCGACTCGCCGCGGCCGGGAGAAGCTTGTTGAGTGCCAGCCGTTGGAGTAGCGAAACTTGGGAAGAACGGACCTTGGAGAACACCTCGACACGCCCCCTACCTTGTGTGCCAAATATCGGATTTCGGGCTCCGCAAAACCCTTAAGATTTGAACACATGGGCGTGTGCGAAGACCCCTTGCAGCCTCGCCCAACCTAGCCCCCTACTAGATGAACGCAACAGCAAACTCGCACGATGACGAGGAAGAAGATGAACACGACAGTTTACCCAGGTTCGGGCCGCTACGAAGTGTAATACCCTACTCCTGCTTTGGTGGATTGCCTCTCGAGGAGGTGGTGTGGATGAACTTGTACAGTGTTCTAGGGCCTCATGAGGGCTCCCTTTGATGTGTTAGGGGCTCTCTGTAGCCCGATGGTGGATGGATGATGGAGTGGATCGGATCCCCCTCTACGGTGCAGCCTACCCTCTATATATAGCGGTGGCCCAGGTCCTCTTCCCTTATCACAATGGCGGGAAGGGATCGCACAATGGCCAATTTTGAAGGGGGACAAGAGTACGTGCTCGCCCTGCCCAAAGGCGGTATTCGCCTGCAAAGTGTTGTCGACGACACAGGGATAGGCTCAACGATGACATCCGCCTTGCGGGGCGGGTGGTTGTGGTCTTGTTGCACCGGAATGGAGACCTTGGGGGTGCTTTGGGAACCCGCATACGTCCTTTCTCCCTTTGCACCAAAGAGGAAACTGCGCCCGCCTGTCCTTCTTTGAGTCACCCTTGACTCCCGAGGCCGGGCCTTGCATAGAGATCTTCACCGCTCCGGAGGGGGCCTAAGGAGGCCCCTCCTCTATCGATCCTAATGTTGTTCCTCCTCGCGAGGCTAGGGCCCTCGCGAGGGACTTGTCTTGAGTGAGGCCACGCCCGACCGTGTTTGGCCGATGAAGCGGGCCAAGCCATGGGCCGCAGGCAGGCATGTGTGGGTACCCCCGTCTCCAGAACGCCGACACACTTCCAATTTTATTGATTAATTAACGATTATAAATTGAAATCCCCAAGTAACTAAATGGTAGGGATCCCGGTTCACAACCAAACAACTAACTATAATTATCTTGTTTATCTTTGTGCGTCCAAAACAGAACAATTCACTTTTATTGAATCTATTTTTGAATCAGATAGTTGTAAAAAGACACAAAACCAATTTCATATTTGTAGCTTTTACCATATCATGTTCCATGAAAATAATTGTATCATCCGCGTATTGTAGTATGGACAACCCATCATTCACAAGATGAGGGACGAGCCCACCCACATGACCGTCCTTCTTTGCTCTACCAATGAGGACAACAAACATACCAGCAACGACATTAAAACATGATAGAAGACATAGGATCCCCCTATCTCAGTCCCTTTTGCGTATGAAAATAAAGACCTATGTTGTCAATAACATTGATCACTACGTTGCCCGCTTGTACAAAGTGTTTGACATGCTTTCTTCATGCCGCATCGAAACCCTTCGTACATAAGACTTGTTGCAAGAATGACCACTTAACTTTATCATAAGCCTTCTCAAAATCCAGTTTGAAGACAACTCCAATAATTTTCTTCGAGTGAATTCTAGGTAAGGTTTCATACAATCATACCCTCTAAAATATGTCGTCCAATCATGAAAGTCGTCTGCACCACCATATGTGCAATATGTCTGAGGCGATTAGTACCGACTTTTGCAAATATTTAAAGCTAACATTAAACAGACAAATCGGTCTGAACTGCTTAATGCATGCAAAATGCCTCCTCCTTATTTGGCAATAACGTAATTGTCCTGGAGTTAAGTTGGAATAGTTGAAGCTGGCCATTAAAAAGATCTTGGAACATAGGCATCAGGTCCCCTTTAATGTTATCCCAACACTTCCTATAAAATTCTACTTGGAAACCATCCAGGCTAGCTGCCTTATTATTCTTCCTTTGTGTTATTACCTTTAACACCTCCTTTTCTAAAAAAAGGAGCATTTAACACCTCATTTTCATTGGCACATAGTTGAGACATATCTCCAACCACATTCTCGTCTAGGGAAACAAAATTCTCAACCGGAGCCCCAAAGAGCTTTATATATATAAGATGTTATATATAATTTTAGGTTGTCACACCCTATAATTGTATCCTCATCTTGTTCAAGTTGAATAATTTTCATTTTCCCATGTTTCCCATTTGCAATCATATGAAAAAAGTGGATATTGTTATCCCCTTGAACCACATATAGAACTTTAGCTCTGAGTGCCCATTTAATATTCTCTTCTCTACGAAGTTTTTCTAGCTTCTCATCAACCTCTCGTTTGGCTACAATATCAGACACATCGAGAATGCTAACCTCGGATTTTAAATCAAGGTCATTAATGAGATTAAAAAGCCTCTCTTTTTCCACTTGATACAACTCTCATTTTTTGCCCAACCCCGCAAGAACTATCGCAAGTGTCTAATTTTATATTGGCACCTTTCCACGATTGAGTCTCCTCTGTTCTCTTTAGCCCACTCCCTGGCTACCAAATCCAGGAAGCCCTCCCTTTTGAACCACGATAGTTCAAAGGAGAAAAGATTCTTGTTGCCGATGTGTGTCGCATCACCGGAATCAACAAGGAGGGCAATATGATCGAAAGTCCTCTTTGCAACGCTTTCACTGCTACCAAAGGAAATTTATGCTCCCATTCGACAGGTTAGAACTCGATCCAATTTCTCATAAGTTGGGTTCTCTAAATTGTTCACCCAAGTGTATTGCATGTCTATAAGATCAATCTCTCTCAAGTCCAGACTCTTAATGATGGCATGAAACATAAACGGCCACCTCCCTTCAAAGTTATCATTATTCTTTTCTTCTCTCTGCCTAATAATATTAAAGTCTCCACCGACCAAAATGGGTACTTCTCATCCCCCACAAACCCTCACTAGGTCTGCTAGGAAGTCAGGCTTGAACTTTGGCTGTGTCGCGCCATACACAACCACTAGAGCCCCCCTAAAGCTATCAACTTTCGATCACACATGAAATTTGATAGCATAGTCACCCATAAAGATATTCATGACTTCCAAGGCTTGCAATTAACCTAAGTAAGATCCCACCAGATCTTTCCCATGGTGGGACACAATGCCAATCATAGTCTAACAACACAAAAATAGCGCGCTACAAAATATAGCGAGGCCCTTCTAAAAATGTTATAGAAGTTATAGCGTGCCAATAGCATGCTATATTTTAAAAACATGTTTGCAAAAAAATGACAAATATAGTAAGAAATAAAGTATTTCAGCAACTAAATCATTCCTAGGAGCAACACATGCACCAGGGCTAAATCCAAGGAAAAAAGGAATGCCTGTTTATCCTATCGTGACACAATAGGTAACACAAGCTTTGGATTAGTACAACGTATAATTACAAAGAGAAGAAATAATCAAACTTGTTAGTTGTTACTTGTGGCACAATAGATAACAAACGCTTCAGTCAGTACACAATATAATTACAAAAAGTACAGAATATAAACACAAACTTCAATTCGGTACCGAGTATAACACAAATTACACTTTGCAAAGAGAAGGAAGAATCAAATATACTCTACTCCTTGCATGTTTTTCTATTTGACTAAGTAGGGATGAGAAGTAGGGTTGGGTCCTTGTCGTGTGAGAATCTAAGAAAGACAGTGGGAAGGGTACGGTCGAGGGGTGGTTTCGGACTTTCAGGCCCGTCGAGTTGGGGTTTTCCTATTTTACACGACAAAGTAGGGTTGGGTCCTTGTCGTGTGAGAATCTGAAAAAGACAGTGAAAAGGGTGTGGTCGAGGGGTGGTTTTGGACTTTCAGGCTTGTGGTTTTCCTTTTTTACATCATGTGCATGCTACAATGTTACAGGGAGGCGTATCATGCTAATTACATGATTAACGTCGTAACGAATTTGTCAAAACGTAGCACCTCCTTTCTAATATGCTATAATCACGCTATAACAGCGAAATAGCACACTATTTTTCTTGTTGTAGTCTAAACAACCGGAAATTGTTGCCAAGAACCGCGAAGTAAAATTATCACCATCTATCTCGAGCAACGTAATAAATCTCTCCCACTGTCCATGTGTATTAGGCTATTCCAATCCATCGGTGCTAAGCTGAGGTGCTAAATATATTAAAATATTTAGCAACTAAAACCCCCAATACATAGGTTCTAAACTTGTTGTAGCCAAGCATCCTTCATTTAATGATTTAGCTACTAAAGGTTTCGATAGGTTTCTTTTATTTAAGTATTTTGCATAGGTTTGCGCGCTTAGCATTGTTTCTTCCTGGGTCACCACGAGGATCGCATGCATTGGTACACCATTTTCCAAGTAAAAGAATAGGTGAGTTATTTACGAAGACTAATGCATAGGCGACTTACTCTGGAAAGGAGGGAGTATATTTTAGGAAGAGGAAATAACACCGATGGTGCTCGAACTTGTCGTGGATGTTCACTTTAGTGTCTAAACTTACAAAATACATTAAACTAGTTTTAAAACTTGACGCGAGCGTGCAAATACGGTGCTAATGCTATTTGTAGATGTAAAGTGTGTTGACATAGCACTGTATTGGACCAACGTGACATATGATCCACTTTTAGTAAGGAAATATCTGTAAATTATAATCACACTAATACACATGCTACCGACATTTTAGTGTATTAATAGTTATCTCGTGATATATAAATATTTGTGTGCATATTTTTTTAAAATATATTAAAAAGGCCCCATGACATGTCATGAATTATAAATATTTGTGGTACATAAATAATAACCTCCTGGTACACGAATATTCGTGTGCACACAATATAAATATATATAATATATAGATGTATGCAATAAACTAACATACTAAAAGCAATCCTGTAAGTTAAAAATATATTAACATAGTAATTGTAAAATATATTTTAAATATAGTAAATACAAACATTTTTGGACATGCATGACTTATATTTAATTTGAAAAAATTAAGGATAACAACATGTGCTAAATACTTACGAGTAAATAACATTTACTAAATACTTACGAGTAAATAACATTTACTAAATACTTAGTGTATAATTTCGCTCATGGCTTGTATTATTAATATTATATAATGTAAATATAATCAACGAGTGAATATTCATATATGCACTTTAAATTTTAAATTATGAATAATTTTTAGTTATAGAAACATTTTCTTACACAACATACTTGTGAATTATAAAATGTGTGTATAGTTACTCAAATGTTTGAATAATTAAAATAATATTCACGAAGTGTAATTTAAAAAATATTTATATTATATTACACAAACTTTTATTATACATTTTTCAGTTATGTTAATGTTTTTAAAATAATACATGAATATTCTAAAAGGTACATGATTTTTATTAAAAGTTAGTTATTCTAGTTATATGTATAATATTTATAACTATTGATACCACACATATAATTAACCTTTATTCGTATTACTGTGATTTATATTTTATATAAAGATATTACTTTTTTTAGGTGAAAGTGTGCTAAATGGCCGCACGGCTTCAACGAATTTAAATAGTAGAAGCTTTTATTCCGACAGTACATTAAATCTAACAGGGGAAAATACATATATAAGTCTGTCCGGTGGATTGGCTAGCACAGGTAGCCCACATTCTTCACTTCCTCAGGTTTGAACCTTGGTGTTCATCAATTTTAATTTTATTTATATTCTGTATCGACAGACAGGGCCCGCTTGTTATATGGACATAATATTTAGCTAAAATTATGTTTCATCTTTACAAGTGAACCCATTCCACGTCAATAAAATACGGTGTCATGTCAGTATACTTTACGTCTATGAATGGAATTAGCACCGTATTTGCATGTTCATGACAAGTTTTAGAACCACTTCGACGTATTTTTTAAGTTTAGACATTAAGGTGAACATATGTGACAAGTTCAAGCACTACTGACGTTATTACCTCTTTTAGGAATATCTGATTTTCGTTAGGTGCCTTATGCACCGGAGGGAGTAGCTTATTCTTCATGGATGTTTCTGCCCCACGGTGATAGGTGGGACTTAATAGCTCCATTCCGCATTAGCGTTGTGAGTTTAAATTTGTTGACCGATGGGTGTGGTGTGGCATGCAGAACTGTCCCACGGTGATGGAGATCTGCTTCTGGAGGCACGATTGTACTTTTTATTTAGAAAAGAGGAGTACCCGGCATTTTTATCACAGAATGCACACAACTATATTATTATCATGAAACGAGTTTCAGTCACTGACTTCTAGATGGTAAAACAAAGAGTCAAATATTCCACAATGCCTAAACTTGACGAGAAAAGTCAGTTTGATATTAAAACTTGTGAGATACATTGAATGAGTGACATAATTTGGTTTGGACGTGCATCTACGGTGCTAACCACGTTTGTATACGTACATAATGCTATATGACATGACATGGTGTAGGGCCCACCCATTAATGACTAGGAGACGGGACGCGTGGCTTGTTTTTTTTATTGCAGAAAACACCTTGAATTTTTTCGTCATTGAAAAGCCTCTTGAATTTTTTCTTGTCAAAAACCACAAAAGCGTAACTATGTCTCTATGACCCTTGAAGCCTACTGGTCAGAAAACAATACGAAGAGGAAACTAATGACAAAAATTATGTCTGTCAAAGGTTGAACCAATGCCCTCAACCCAATAAAACAGACACGCTAGCCACCACAGCAATTACTACTTGCTATCTAAATGGGATAACAATACGTAATGACCTATAGGCACGTGCATATGGCTTACATGAGGTGCACCATGCAGTCACCGCACCCCCTTTTTACATATTTGTTTTTTAATTTAAAAATACTAATATAATATTTATTATTTTCATTATATATATATTCAAATAATACATTAATAATTTTTAGAATTACATGTACATCACTTTAAATAATAATATTTCTCTCAAAGTGAATACATGTATATAGCCTGAAAATACATGAATAGATGAATATATGAATCATTAAAAATATTTTGATAAATAATGATAATTATTATAATTAATCTATATTATTATAAAACATAAATATCATTTTAGTTATATAAACCTTTATATATAATCTTGTATCTTTATAGAATCACACGGACATTCTTTTAAATAAGAACATTTTTTAGAATTATATGGAAATTATTTTCAATAAGTGTATTTTTAGAATTATATGAACATTATTTAATATAAAAATAGTTTAAAATTTACATAAAAATTATTTTAAATAAAGTATTTACTTTGTATTTAGATTATTTATAATTTTAATAACACCACATAATTCTAAGAAATAAAATAAGTAACATGCGAAAAATGGGCCACGGTGACAGCTGCCCATTTAAGATTTATGTTCGTGCTTGCCTATAGTTCATTAGGAATAGCTATCTAATTACACTAGCAAATTATACATGGTCTAGTGGCTAGCCAGGTTGGCTAGAGAGCCATTAGTCGTTAGTTCGAACCTTGGAGGTGCAATATTTTTCATATTAATAATGTTGTTTCATTTTTTGAAGGAAAAAATTGGAGTGGCTTTTAATGAGAAAATTAAAATTTCTCAAAGCTTTTGCAAAAACAAATACGCCACACGTCCTCGTCCCCGCCTCCCGATGGATGGGCCCTGTGCCATGCTAGCACTCCACATCAGCACCATGTATGTATACAAGCGTGATTAGAATCGTAGATGCATGTTCAAGCCAAGTTTTGTCACCGCTTCAATGTATGTTGTAAATTTTAGCATCAAACTAACTTTTCATGTCAAGTTCAGGCACCCGTGTTGTAATTAACTCTAAAACAAATAAAAAAACACGACCACAACTCCAGCTCTCACTTATTTGCAACTGGGCGTCGGTGACACTTGTTTTAAGTTTTAACCGGTCTGGTGTTAAGGTGAATGCGACGTCGCCCCATGTCAAGGCCACCATTTGTATACATTTTTGGGACACGACGGAAGATAGCTTACAGAAATGGCCACACAACCTTGTTTGCAGCCTAATTAACGTGAGAGATTAACACTGTCTGGTTCACAAATACAATGTCGACGTTTGTCACAATAGATTGATCAATTTATATGATTAAACCGGGCGTGTATATTAACTATACCTAGTAAAATTGTGTAGGTCAATAATTTGAACCTGTTTATGTAAGCTGGCACATTCAGAATTCAGGTGTAGATATGACCCTGATGATTACTCTGCTAAGGTATTTGCGTAAATATATGTAAACTTCAACAAGATTATTATAGGAACCCCAGAACTTGAAGATCGGACCAAACTATACGGTCATATGTGTAGATATGGAGATATCAATGAGAAATAGCAACGAGAAGAACAAGGAAGTAAATTTGGTATGGTTATTTCTGCTGCTAAGACATCAAGTGCCAGGTACCAAGTTGACATCTTCTTACTCTGTAGAAACTTCAGCTCAAGTTTTTTAGACTATGCAAAGCATGCAAGACGCATTGATCATACATATGGTACCTCCAGGTACAATAATGTAGCACGATAATCAGTAAACAGGCTCACTTAGCAAAACATAGGGCATTCTCGAACACAAGAGTTTACCTAATTGAGAATTATGCTATTGTCTGTTGGAATTAACCACGTTGTCACAATCCGGCTCGGAAGTAAACAAGACACCGAGCCGTATTGGGTTAGGCTAGTTAGCTTTACTCCTATATATACTCATACCCCTGTGATATTGAAACTAAATCAAAGCAATACAAAGTACAGGACCGACACGGTCTTGTTTGCCATCACATCGAGTCTCGTCGTGTTCGTATATTTTCGCGTGCGTAAGTTTCAGAGAGTTGCTTAAGGGATTGAAGGAGTCGACGTGACAGTTTTGTACGTGCATTTGCATGTACTGGTTCTATAGTTCACGTCAGAATCCATCCACCTACTAGCGTGCCAGCTTGCTCCTTGTATTCATACGCGTCTATTCTGACGGCCGAAAGTATAGGTCGCCGGAATTGCATTGTACAAAGTACGTCTGAAAGTACTCGACGTATGGGTCTGGGCCAACAATTGGTATCAGAGCTTGGTTTATTGGCGTGATTTTCGAAAAGCAATCGAAGGACCATGTCAAACACAGGCAAGGAGAACGTTGTGATGGGAGCGGGAGCACTGATGCCGATGGTGGGGCTGTCACAATTCCCCCGACTGGATCGAGAGGACTACGCACTATGGGCGATGAACATGGAGGTCGCGATGGAGGGAGCGGAGTTCTGGGAAGCCATCGACCCCGGCGACGCCGAGTATGCGAAGGGCGAGGCTAAGTACCGGACGGATCGTCGGGCGTTAACGGCGATCTACTCCATCATGCCAAAGGATGTGCTGCAGCACCTCGTCGGAAAGAAATCGGCAAAGAAGGCATGGGAGACCATCAAGATCCTGCACCAGGGTCATGACCGTGTCAAGGAAGCACACCTTCAGTCCCTGATGAGAAGCTACGAGTGCCTGAAGATGGAGGAAAGTGAGACGGTTGATCAGTTTGCCGCCCGTCTCAAGACCCTCGTCAACGGCATACGCGGACATGGTTCAACCCTAGAAGAAGTTGCGATCGTCCGATGATTTTTGTGAGCCGCGTCGGCATGCTACATCCAGATCGTCACGTCGATCGAGCAATGTCTCGACCTAAAGACCCTTACGGTCGAGGATCTCGTCGAAAGGTTCAAGGCCCACGATGAGAGAATTCGTCTCAGTTTCGGCGACGCGAAGGCAAGTGAGCATCTGATGCTGACCAAGGCGCAATGGATTGCGCTGTCAAAAGAACAGTTGGGTGGATCCACGAGCAGCGACAAAAAGGGGAGGGGGAAGCAACGCTCGGCGAGAAAGAACTTCGCCGACTCGGACGATGAGGCTGCACCTACACCACCGAGGAGGAAGTTTGACATCAGGAAAGTGAGGTGTCATAAGTGTGGCCTCCTCGGTCACTTCAAGGCTGACTACGAGGAAGCACCGAAGCAACAGGCGCTCATGGCCGAGGAAGGAGATGATGGGGATATGATGCTGATGTGTGAGCTAGTGGACGAGAAGGATCCAGATGATCTTGATCAGCTGGACATGAGTCCGATGAGTGCACCCGTGTCAGTAAGCCCAGACGAAGTCATGGCGCCAGAAGTCCATGACACAAGGCGTGACGGTACGATCATGTTAGAAGCAGGCGAAGAAGTGATGCCAGAGGACCATGACACAAGGCGTGACAATGTGGTTGCGCAAGAACCAGGCGAAGTTGCGCCAGATAACCACGATACGTGGCAAGCTACAATCGGACCAAACGAGCATGATGCATACACGGTGTCAAGTGGTGTAATGAAAAGCACAAATGTCACATGCGGCGGGCGCGTGACAGAAGTGCCAGGAGACCAAGACACGAGTTGTGATACACCAGCTTCAGCCAGTCCGTGTGTAAAGGAAGTCGTATGCGCCATATACGAGCAGGCGGTCGACGTGGTGACATGCATGTACGTTGGGAGCAGCAGCAACAGAGTTGTTGCATGGACTTGTGCTACCTCACATGGGTCAAAAGTTGAGCAACGTCTAGCAGAAATAAGGAGCGGCCCATCTAGCGTTGCAGGATCTCTCAAAAGTAGTTTTGGAGCGTCAGAATTGCCAGGAAAAGGAATTTTGGCATGTTCATAAACAAGTGTGTCTTCTCCAATAGCACACAAACGATGAGTATTGGATCTCTTTCCAAAGGAAGCACTTCAAATAAATTCGGTGAAGATGAAAAGTAAAGGGCAACGATGTTTGCACATCGAGGAACCAGAAAATTTTGAAGACATAAATATGGAAGAGTTTTGGCGTCGTGCTATGGACGAAGAGTTGGAGTCGATCCGAGACAACAAAGTATGGGAGCTCGTGGACCTTCCCAATGGACATAGTGCCATAGAGCTCAGGTGGATGTACAAAGTCAAGAAAGATGTCGAAAGGAACTTGGTGAAGCATAAAGCAAGGCTCGTGGCTAAAGCAAATGTGCAAGAGCAATGTGTGGAAATCAAAGAAGTGTTTTCTTCAGTTGCAAGGATGGACTCGGTGAGGCTACTTATAGCTCTCGCGGCTCAAGAATCTTGGAGGATACATCACATGGATGTGAACTCCGTGTTTTTGGCTGGGAAGTTAGAAGAAGAATTGTATGTGAAGCAACCACCGGGGTACATCAAAGAAGGAGAGGAACACAAGGCATTGAAGCTACACAAGGCGTTGTACGGGCTACGACAAGCTTCTCGGGCATGGAACATCAAGCTTGATAGTACATTGATTTCTCTTGGATTTGAGAAGAGTCCACTAGAGCATATGATGTATAAGCGAGGTAAAGGCAATGATCGTCTCTTAGTGGGCATCTATGTGGATGATCTACTGATAACCAGAGCAGACGAAGAGGTGATTGCAAACTTCAAGCTACAAATGAAGGAGCTATTCAAGATGACTGATCTAGGGCTCTTGAGTTACTACCTTGGGATCGAGGTACATCAAAAGCCAGAGGAGATCACATTATGCCAGGAGGCATACACAAAGAAGTTACTTGAAAGTTGTGGCATTAAAGATTGCAATCCAAGTCATGTTCCGATGAAGCCTCGTATTATACTAAGCAAGAAAAATGAAGCACCTGCGGTTGATGCAACGGAGTATAGAAGTGTGGTCCGAAAGTTGAGGTATCTCACGAGTACAAGACCGGACTTGGCCTATTCCGTTGGCATAGTGAGTTGCTTCATGGAAGCACCCACGACAGAGCATTGGGCGGTTGTGGAACATATACTCAGGTACATCAAAGGGACAACAAACTTCGGTTGTGTCTTTTTGAGCAAGAAGAAGGAGATGGTGGAGCTACTTGGCTATAGTGATAGCGACCTGACAGGAGATGTGGACGACCGTAAAAGTACCTCGGGCATGGTATATTTATTGGGAGGAAATATAGTGAGTTGGCTATCACAAAAGCAGAAAGTGGTCGCATTATCCTCTCGTGAAGCAGAGTATATTGCAGCTGCAACCGCGGTGTGTCGAGGCGTTTGCGTAGAAAGACTACTCGGTGAACTCACGGGTAAGGAATCGAAACGAGTGGTGCTCAATGTTGACAACAAGTCTACAATCTCTCGGTGGAAGAATCCAGTGTGTTATGATAAACACAAGAGCATTGATACGAGGTATCAGTATCTACGAGAGTGCGTGGAAGAAAGCAAAATTGACGTCAACTACGTTTGCACCAACGACCAGCTTGCAGATATCCTTGTTAAACACATGATATCTATATAGGTGCGGCCGGTAGAGATAGATACTTGTATTATGTTTAAAACTTTTGTAGCTTATCTCTACCAACCTCCTTGTACCATATCTTATCCCTTCGGTTTGATATCTATAACAAACCAAAGGCTCCCTTGTACCTCAAGCCAAGATCAATACATAAATATGCGGGCTCCCATGTTGAGGGGGTTGAGACGCTTCATATAACTTTAATATGGTATACAGAGCCTACCTCTTCCCTCGCATCTAAACTCCATCCTCTCCGCCGCAAGCATCAACCAAGTCCTTCTCCCTTGCACCGCCATGTCCTCCTCCAGCCAACCTGTCTCCGCTGGTCTCACCTACACCATATCTGAACCCCTTACCAGAACCAACTATGTTCTGTGGCGAGCCCAAGCTCGCTCCCAAATCATGGGGGCAGGTCTACATGGGTATGTCGATCAGTCCATCCCTGAACCACCAAAAACCATCACCACCAAGAACTCGGATGGGAAGGACCAAGTCGTTCCCAATCCTGCTCATACACCTTGGGTAATCCAAGATCAGCAAATAGTAGCCTACCTACTTAGAAATCTCTCCAAGGAGGTCTTGATTCAAGTTGCTTCCCTAGAAACCTCCCATGCCATCTGGTCGGCATTGGAAAACATGTTTGCTGCGCAGTCTAGGTCCCGTGTCAACTACTGCCGTATTGCTCTATCCAATGCCCAGAAAGGAACCCAATCCGCCGCTACCTTCTTTCAGATGCTACATGCCATCTCTTTCAGATGAGTTAGCATCTACGGGCAAACCAATCTCCGAAGAGGAACTAGTTTCTTTCATCATCGCCGGGCTTGACATGGATTATCAGCCCATCGTATCTACTCTACATGTCCGAACTGATCCGATTTCTGTAGATGACTTCTTTAGGATGGTGTCAAATTTTGATCAGCGTGTCGAGATGTTCTAGGGAACCGGAGCTAGCGCTTTCAAATCTTCTGCAAACGTCGCCTCGCGTGGCCGGGGTGGTGGATCCGGTGGCCGTGGAGGGTACCGCTCCTTCACCAAGAACGGCGGCGGCGGCGGATCCCGTAACAGCGGACATCAAGGTGGTGGCGGTGGCTACCACAACGGTGGCGGTGGCGGCTACGAAGGCGGTGGTGGCGGTGGCTACCAAGGCGGTGGTGGCCACTACAACAACAATGAAGGTGGTGGTGGTGGCCACCAAAACTCCGGCAACAACAACCCTCGGGAGCGCCCCTTCTACAACAACAATAGGGGGCGCCAAGGAAACTTTCAGGGGTATGGTGGCTATGAAAACAAATGTCAAATATGTAAAAAGACTAATCATATTGCTAAGGATTGTGACTGGCGCATGCCGAAGACAACTCCCAACGCAAGAAGGTTGCAGCTGCCGTGGACAACTCCTATGGGATTGACACAAACTGGTATGCTGACTCCGGAGCTACCAACCACATCACTCATGAACTCGAGAAGGTGACGATGCACGAGAAATATGGTGGCCATGATCAAGTCCATAATGCAAATGTTGAGGTTATGAACATAGATCATGTTGGTCATTCAATTATCAAAACCCCGCATCGTGATATTCATCTTCGTAATATTTTACATGTTCCAGAAACCTCAAAAAATCTTCTTTCTGTCCATCGCATTGCCCTTGATAACCATGTGTTTCTAGAATTTCACCCTTATTTCTTTTTTATCAAGGATCAGGTCACGAAGAAAATTCTCTACCAAGGTAGATGCGTGCATGGGCTATATCCGTTGATTCCCCAGTTTAGAAGATTCAATAAACAAGTTTGCAGTGTCATCAAACTCTCTTAGGAAAGGTGGCATGCACGATTAGGACATCCATCTTTTTTTATTGTTCAACAAGTGCTTAGAAATAATCAGCCCCATGTGTTGGTGAACGTAGTTCTGAAACTATTTGTGATTCATGTCAGCAAGCAAAGTCGCATCAATTACCATACCCTATTTCTACTAGTGTCTCTAATCATGCCTTGCAACTTATCTTTTCTGATGTGTGGGGTTCGGCCCCCTCATCTGTTGGTAGACACACTTACTACGTTAGCTTCATTGATGATTATAGTAAATTCACATGGATCTATCTTCTTAAGAAACGCTCCGACGTTTTTCAAGTTTTCAAAAAAATTCAAGCACTTGTCGAACGCCAATTTGATCGCAAGATCCTTGTTGTCCAGTCTGACTGGGGAGGTGAATATGAGAAATTAAACACTTTTTTCAAACCCTTGGTATTTCTCATCATGTATCATGTCCTCACGCACACCAACAAAATGGCTCCGCCGAACGCAAGCATAGGCATATTGTTGACGTAGGCCTTGCCTTTCTTGCAGGTGCTTCCATGCCCCTCAAATTTTGGGATGAGGCGTTCTTTACTGATGTCCATCTTATCAATATGTTGCCTAGTCGCGTTATCAACAATAAGACACCCATGCAAAGATTACTTCACACTCGTCCCAACTATAACTCTCTTCATGTTTTTGGGTGTGCTTGTTGGCCAAATCTTCGTCCTTACAACAATCGCAAACTTATGTTCTGCTTCAAACAATGTGTGTTTCTCGGCTACAGTGCACAACATAAGGGTGTTAAGTGTCTTGATATCTCCACTGGAAGAGTATATATCTCTCACGATGTTGTTTTTGATGAAACTGTCTTTCCTTTTGCTCATCTTCATCCTAACGCCGGTGCTCTTCTTCACAAAGAAATTTTGCTTCTTCCTCCTCACTTATCCAATGTTCATCACGGGGGCAATAATTTGAATGATCACTTGACTAATCCTTCTAACCATGCATGTGAGACTACTGTTGGAGGACATGCTGATGAGACACTGGAAAGCAACTCAACGGAAACTGCTCCTGAAATCACTCCCAACACGCCATATTTTATGTGTCCCCTTGGTGGTGGCAACCCTGCTCCCGAATCCTCCTTGGGATCGGCAACAGCAGACCTGGCTCGATCCTCCTTGGGATCGCTGCCTTGCCAGGCGGACAGGGGTGGTGGATCCGGCTTAGGGTCTGCGCCAGACGAGCCGCCCCAATCAGCGCCTGCCTCGCGGCAACGGTCGGACCAAGCGACCTGCACACGTGTGACAGGCGACTCCAGGCACAGCCAATCACAATCCGAGTAGTCGCATGCACGGTTCGCTCTTGAGCCGCTGGTGTACACCAGGCGGGTCCCTCCTGCCTCAACTGTTGCGGACCCTGGCACCCGATCTGCTCCGGATTGCACACACGGATCTTCTGTGGCTCGTTCCACGTCTCCAGCACCAGCCTCTGTCACAGAAGATCCGGTGAGCTCTGGTTGTGGCAGTATGCCCTCGGGATCGCCGAGATTTGCTCCCTTGGAGCTGGACCTCGGATCTTCTTCGTCTGCTGCTCCTGTAACTCTTCAGCAACAACCCTCTCCACCACACACACGTCTCCGCGCCAGGGTAATTGAGCAAATAAATTATAAAGTGAAATATGGTCTAACTTGTTCAACAGGAGAACCAAGCACGTTCCGTGAAGCATGTGCTGATCCAAAGTGGAGGAAGGCTATGGATGAAGAGTTTTCAGCACTTTAGAGGAATAAAACTTGGCATCTTGTTCCTGCAAATCAAAGGTAAAAATATAATTGATTGCAAGTGGGTGTTCAGAATAAAGAGAAAGTCAGATGGAACAATTGATCGCTATAAAGCTAGACTTGTTGCAAAAGGCTTTAAGCAAAGGTATGGAATTGATTATGAGGACACAATAGTCCAATTGTCAAGGCTGCCACTATTTTTCTTGTTTTATTCATTGCTGTTTCCAGAGGATGGAGTCTTAGGCAGTTAGATGTGCAGAATGCGTTTCTTCATGGTGTTCTGGAAGAGGAAGTTTATATGAAACAACCTCCTGGATTTGAGGATAAGCATAAACCCTTTCATGTTTGCAGACTTGATAAATCTCTGTATGGACTGGAGCAAGCTCCTAGGGCATGGTACTCTCGGTTAAGCTCAAAATTGCAAGAACTTGGTTTCACTCCATCTAAGTCAGATACATCATTGTTCATTTATAACAAGTCCAATACTTCTATATTTGTTCTTATATATGTTGATGGTATCATTGTTACAAGTTCATCAAATGATGCAATCACAGCCTTATTGAAAGATTTGAACTCAGAGTTTGCTCTTAAGGATCTTGGAGATTTGCATTTCTTTCTTGGTATTGAGGTTAAGAGAAATAGAGAAGGTGGTATTCATCTCTCTCAAGAGAAATATGCAACTGACATTTTGAAAAGAGCAGGTATGCAAGGTTGTAAACCATCGTTGACACCACTATCTAGTACAGAAAAGTTGTCCCTTGCAAAAGGGAAAATCCTGAATCAGGAAGATGGCACCAAATACAGGAGTTTGGTAGGTGCACTTCAATATTTTACTCTAACCAGACCTGATATTTCCTTTGTTGTGAACAAAGTATGTCAGTTTCTTCATGCTCCTACCTCTTTGCATTAGACTGCTGCAAAACGTATACTCAGATATGTCAAGAATACTTTAGGTGTTGGCCTAAATTTCTGTAAATCTTCATCCACAATTGTCAATGCTTTCTCTGATTCTGACTGGATAGGATGTGTAGATGACAGAAGATCAACAGGTGGTTTTGCAGTATTTTTTGGACCAAACTTGATATCCTGGTGTGCAAGGAAACAAGCCACAGTGTCCAGATCAAGCACCGAGGCAGAATACAAAGCTTTAGCAAATGCCACAGCTGAAATTATTTGGGCCAGGTCAATACTCAATGAACTTGGATTGAAGCATATACAAACTCCATGCCTTTGGTGTGATAACCTTGGTGCCACATACTTATCAGCTAATCCAGTCTTTCATGCAAGAACCAAGCACATTAAGATTGATTATCATTTTGTGAGAGAAAGAGTTGTCAACAAAGAACTGGATATACGGTTTGTACATTCAAAGGATCAAGTTGCAGATGGATTTACAAAAGCATTACCTACAAGGCATTTTGAAGAATTTAAGCGTAATCTTAACTTGGTAAAGTTATGATTATGGGAGGGTGTTAAACACCTGATATCTGTATAGGTGCGGCCGGTAGAGATAGATACGTGTATTATGTTTAAACCTTTTGTAGCTTATCTCTACCAACCTCCTTGTACCATATCTTATCCCTTCGGTTTGATATCTATAACAAACCGAATGCTCCCTTGTACCTCAAGCCAAGATCAATACATAAATATGCGGGCTCCAATGTTGAGGGGGTTGAGACGCTTCATACAACTTTAATAATCCTAACCAAATCTTTGGGACGGCAGAAGTTCATGAAGATGCGGCGAAGGATCAATGTCCAAGCTGTGAAGTGAGGACATCATGTTTAGAGGGATGATTGTTGGAATTAACCACGTTGTCACAATCCGGCTTGGACGTGAACAAGACTCCTCGTAGTATTGGGTTAGGCTAGTTAGCTTTGCTCCTATATATACTCATACCCCTGTAATATTTGAAACTAGATCAAAGCAATACAAAGCACAGGACCGACACGATCCTGTTTGCCATCACATCGAGTCTTGCCGTGTTCGTATATTCTCGCGTGCGTAAGTTTCAGAGAGTTGTTTAAGGGATCGAAGGAGCCGGCGTGACAGTTTTATACGTGCATTTGCATGTACTAGTTCACGTCAGATCCATCCACCTACTAGCGTGCCAGCTTGCTCCTTGTATTCATACACGTCTATTTTGACGGCCGAAAGTACAGGTCGCCGGAATTGCGTTGTACAAAGTACGTTCGGAATGTCACACTCACTTTAGTTTTTCTTTTCAAGAGTTTTCACTCTCTTTTTGAGTTTCTCCATTTCTTTTTGAACGTTTTCACTTTCCTGCTTAGCCTTCTCTAGCATCTGACTGAGTTTCCGGATCTCTTTTTCTGATCGTAATAATTCTTCTGCCACATCATTTTTCAACTCCAGCTTGGCTTTCTGCTCTTCCAACAGTAGTTTTTCAAGCCTGGTGGTTGTAGTATTTAGACTTTCCTCCACCTAGTAATTGTATGAGTAAAGTCAGTTATCTAACTGAAAGAAACAATAGTAGCTGATGCATTATAAATATTACTGTTGGCTTATTCAAAGCAGAGAAACAACTACTAGTATGTTTTCACCACCAATTAAATATTCTTCACAATATCTTATCAAGTCTTAGTAAATCAGGTGAATATCCTTTGCGTTGGAGTAAATATTAACACATCCGTTCCAAAGTCGAAGCAACGAACAGTATATCCAAGAATCATTTGACAGTTTCTTTTTCATAAGACTTATCTATAGATAAGCATATGAGCATATGGATATTTGAATTGTAACCGAAAAAAATATGTTGACACAGTTCAGTGGAACAACACAAATTCACTTGTTTGTGAATTGAATTTATGAATTATCAACCTATTACCATCTTTGCAAGCTGCGCAAGGCATTCATCGTGCATCTCTTTCTTCATTCTGGACATCTGTTCTGCTGAGCATTCATCAACACTTATTTCTTCCCTACTATGCGCTTGCTGCAAAAAGATAACGGAAAATACAATGAGAAATCTTAATGCAGGGGGCGGAATATGACTAAACGTTAAAGCACCTGAATTCGACTAATCTGGTTGGAAAATGGGTGTCCATCATTTCTGGATATAACGAAGTCCACTGCATCAAGCAATTTTTTCAGTTGTACCGAACAGCGCTTCTTATTACTTGTCTTATTGTCAAAGAGAACAACCCTGTTTTTGCATAGGTTTAACATGTCCTGAAAATAGGGCACAAATATGTAAGGCACAGGCAAATAGATTGAACGAGATGTAATAGCAAGACACTAGATCTGGCACATCAAATGCAATTGGAAACACTAAAAATGGGGACTGTCCTTATCTGAAAATTGGGAAATTGGGAAAATATGAACTAAACCTGCAGATATGCTGGAGCACTGTCGCTTAACTTTTTCTTCCAACTTATCTCCTCTGCTACTAGATCTCCATGCGTGAAAACTAAAATCATCTGATCAAGGATTTTATCCCCAAGAAGCAGTTTAATCGACTCTATTGTCTCCTCATCTTCATGAGAAAACCGACATGTAGCTGAAAAAACCATCAGTATCGCATGTATTCCATCTTTTGTCATGTCCAAACATTTGGCAATCTCTGTGTGCACGTTGTCAGGTGTAGTGTCCACCTCAAATAAGCCTACAGAAAGGAAAAGCATTATAGTTCTTTGGTAATTAAGTAATGAGCATGAACTTTGCAACTATGTGACATCAAACAGCAGTCATGCAAAACTAGTTCGTTAGAGGTATATAGAGTACCTATTTCAGTATCGGCATGGAAGAAAAAGGATAATTGCGATGAATTTGGGTTACATTGTATTTTTATTGTAAAGTATATATATGTTCATAAAGCAGGATGATACCTTGAACACGAGACACGGCAAAGGAAAACAATTTCCCGCCATAAATTGGTAGAACAATCTAAAAGAACAGTTTGGTAGAAAATACATGACTATATATAGATTTTGATGTGTTAGGAAAATATTTCCAGCCATTAGATTGGACATCGATTCATTTGTAGTGAACTTCTGAATTATGAGTTATGACTACAAAGTCTTCGATTCTCTTGTTTCTGTCTTTTTGTTCACATATTACATCCAACTTGAAAACTGAAATGCTCCATAACTATACCAATGCATTACAGATGTAGCACAGAACAAGGCATATAAACAGTAACAACCACCAGAAACTTTCCTACAGGTTTCCCCATGAAACATTACTAAATCGCTATACGATCTTTCAAAACAAAATTGGTATATATACGCTACCGGAATCTATGCTGACGCCGACGGCCTCGTCTATGCCGACGGCCATCATCGGCATAGTCGGCATAATGCCGACGGCCTATAGCCAACCGTCGGCGTATCCAGGCCGTCGGCATATCTCCGTCTATGCCGACGGTGGCCGTCGGCATAGCTAGGCCGTCGGCATAGCTCCATCTATGCCGACGGTGGCCGTCGGCGTAGCATAACCATGCGGGCCCGACCGTGCCGGTTTTAATAGCCGATTGACGCCGTCAAACATATGCCGACGGCCCTAACGTCGGCCGTCAGCATACCTCTCTGCGCCACGTCATTGATCCACGGCATCGTGGGCCCGGGGCTATGTCGCCGGTTATGTCGTCGACATAGCTCTGGGACAACTGTGCCGCGGATCGATGACGTGGCAGGGAGCTATGCCGACGGCATATCTACGTCCATTTTTTTAAACTTTTTTTTGGTTTTTTTATAAAAAATTTAAATAATAATTAAATTGAGCTATGCCGACGCATAGCCGTCGGTATAGCTACGTTCAATTTTTTATTTTTTTATTTTTAAATATTATTTTTTAGAAAAAAATAACAATATTGAGCTATGCCGAAAGCATAGCCATCGACATAGCTACGTTCAATTTTTTTTAACTTTTTTCTTATATATATTTTTTTTCAAAACAAATTCATTAATTAAATTGTGCCTTATCTATACATAAACACACATAGATATACCAGCGTGTCTCTTGGGCCCAGTTTACCGCCCCGTCAACTCTCGCAGGGTTAGGCGGGACGAATGTTGTTTGGGGGGTAGCTATGCCGTCAGGTCTTACTCTGGGCCCTCCTACACGTCCGGAAGTGAAGTGGCGGGTGCAAGCACGGGCTCCGTGGTGTGACCCCCCTCACCGACGTCTCCACCGCCGTCGCATGGAGGGGGGAACGGCCACGTCAGGCAGTAACAGAGGGAATCTTGCGGTGGGTTGTGCCAGGACCTTGATCCAAAGTGTACCCAGGTGAAAATGTCCATCGGCCAAACTCCGTCCGGTGAAAGTCAAAGGCGTAGACCACCCGCTCAATGGTTCCAAGGTTAGACGGGACGGATGTAGTTTGGGGGGGTAGCTATGCCGCCAGGTCTTTCGCTAAGCCCTCCTACACGTCCGGAAGTGCGGTGGCGGGTGCAAGCATCCGACACGGGGCTTCATGGTGTCACCCCCTCACCGACATCGCCGCCGCCGTCGCAAGGAGGGGCGAACGGCCACGTCCGGCAGTAACGGAGGGAATCTTACGGTGGGTTGTGCCAGGACCTTGATCCGAAGTGTACCTAGGGGCTGGGCTATCACACCCAGGTGAAAATGTCCATCGGTCAAATCCCGTCCGGCGAAAGTCAAAGGCATAGACCGCCCAGTCAACTCCCGCGGGGTTAGACAAGACGGGTGTAGTTTGGGGGGGCGGTAGCTATGCCGCCAGGTCTTTCGCTGGGCCCTCCTACATGTCCGGAAGTGCGGTGGCGGGTGCAAGCACCCGACACAGGGCTCCGTGGTGTGACCTCCCTCACCGACGTCGCCGCTGTCATCGCATGAAGGGGTGGGAACGACCACGTCGGGCAGTAACGAAGGGAATCTTGCGGTAGGTTGTGCCCGGACCTTGATCCGATGTGTACCTATGTGCTGGGCTATCACACCCAGGTGAAAATGTCTATCATCAAACTCCTCCTGGAGAAAGTCAAAGGCGTAGACCGCCCGGTCAACGGTTCCGTGGTTAGACGAGACGGGTGTAGTTTGAGGGGTAGCTATGCCGCCAGGTCTTTTGCTGGGCCCTCCTACACATCCGAAAGTGCGGTGGCGGTTGCAAGCACCCGACATGGGGCTTCGTGGTGTCACCCCCCTCACCGCCATCGCCGCCGCCATCGCACGGAGGGGGGAACGACCACGTAGGGCAGTAATGGAGGGAATCTTGCGGTGGGTTGTGCCCAGACCTTGATCCGAAGTGTACCTAGGGGCTGGGCTATCACACCCAGGTGAAAATGTCCATCGGTCAAACCCTGTCCGGTGAAAGTCAAAGGCGTAGACCGCCCGATCAACTCTCACAGGGTTAGACGGAACGGGTGTAGTTTGGGGGGGGGGTAGCTCTGCCGCCAGGTGTTTTTCTAGGCCCTCCTACATATCCAGAAGTGCGGTGGCGGGTGCAAGCACCCGACACGGGGCTCCATGGTGTGAGCCCCCTCACCGACGTTGCCGTCGCCGTCTCACGGAGGGGTGGATGACCACGTCGGGTAGTAACGAAGGGAATCTTGTGGTGGGTTGTGGCCGGACCTTGATCCGAAGTGTACCTACGTGCTTGGCTATCACACCCAGGTGAAAATGTCCATCGGTCAAACCCCGTTCGGCAAAAGTCAAAGGCATAGCTATGCTCGGTCAACTCTCGCAGGGTTAGACGGGACCGGTATACTTTGGGGGGTAGCTATGCCGCCAGGTCTTTTGCTAGGCCCTCCTACACGTCCGGAAGTGCGGTGGCGGGTGCAAGCACTCGGCATGGGGCTCCGTGGTGTGACCCCCCTCACCGCCATCGCCACCACCGTCGCACGGAGGGGGAATGACCACGTCGGGCAGTAAGGGAGGGAATCTTGTGGTGAGTTGTGCCCGGACCTTGATCCGAAGTGTACCTATGTGCTTGGCTATCACCCCCAGGTGAAAATGTCCATCGGTCAAACCCCGTCCGGCAAAAGTCAAAGGCGTAGCTATGCCCGGTCAACTCTCGTAGGGTTAGACGGGAAGGGTGTACTTTGGAGGGTAGCTATGCCGCCAGGTCTTTCGCTGGGCCCTACTACACGTCTGGAAGTGCGGTGGCGGGTGTAAGCACCCGACACGAGGCTTAGTGGCCAACGTCGCCATCGCTGTCGCACGGAGGGGGGGGGGATGGCCATGTCGTGTAGTAACAGAGGGAATCTTGTGAAAGGGTCCAGTGGTCAAAGCCCGTCCCGTGAAAGTCAAAGGGCTAGATCATCGGGTCAACGGGGGCTAGGGTTTAGTCCGGTTGGGTGGCCTTCGGGGTATAGCTATGCCACTGAAACATCACATGGGTCCTCATGCACGTCTGAAAGTGATGTGGCATGCGTAGACGCCCGTCTTGGGGCTCTGGGATGTGGCCCCCCTTCAGGTGGCCACCGTGCAAATCTACAATTTCCCGCATTGAAACCCTACGAATGCAAGAAATGTCTCAAATATTGCATGTGGGCCCGAAAAATGCCATATCCTGACATGTTTCATGCAATGGCCCTGTTTGAGAGCACGAGAAGTTTTGAGGTCAACAGAGCAATGGGTAGCGCACTTCCTTCACAAACCGTACACGTTCCCTCTCGATAGGTAGATGCTACCTCGGAGATGGTGCAATTTACAAGTGGCCTCCGGTCAGCCTTCTATGAAACGCGCTCAAACTTTTACCACACCCTACAAGGTCCATATGACGATGCTGTGCCAGGTCCCGAGGATTTCCGACATCGTATGATTTTCGTGGATTTTAAGGCTAGATCCGGCATGCCGCCGAGGTACATTCGCCCCCTACTGGTGGGTCTTGCCCCTTCTTTGGTTGCACTAGGTCTACACATTCCGCAAAGACATCATATATGATTTTACAAACCACTTATGGACATCATTTCAGGTGGCCACCAAGCAGATCTGCAATTCCCTGCATTGAAACCCTACAGATGCAATAAATGCCTCAAATATTGTAGGCAGGCCCGGAAAATGCCATGTCTTGGCGCGTGTCATGCAGTGCCCCCATTTGAGAGCATGAGAAGTTTTGAGGTCAATGGAGAAACAGGCAGTGCATTTCCTTCACAAACCGGACACGTTCCCTCTCGATAGCCAGATACTACCTCGGAGATGGTGCAGTTTACAAGCGGCCACCGATCAGGCTTCTGTGAAACACACTCAAACTTTTACCCCACCCTACAAGGGCTATATGACAACACCATGCCAGGTCCCGAGGATTTCCCAGCATTGTATGGTTTTTTCATGGATTCTAACGGCTAGATCCAGCATGCCGCCGAGGTACACTCGCCCTCCGGTGGTGGGTCCTACCCCTCCTTTGGTTGCACTAGGTCTACACATTCCGCAAAGACATCATATATGATTTTAGAAACCACTTATGGACACCATTTTAGATGGCCGCCGTGCAGATCTGCAATTTCCCACATTGAAACCCTATGGATGCAATAAATGTCTCAAATATTGCAGGCTTCCCCGAAAAATGTCATGTCCTGGCACATGTCATGTAATGCCCCCGTTTGAGAGCACGAGAAGTTTCAAGGTCAACGGAGGAACGAGTAGCGCACTTCCTTCACAAATCGGACACGTTCCCTCTCGATAGCCAGATACTACCTGAGAGATAGTGCAGTTTACAAGCGTCCTCCGGTCGGGCTTCTGTGAAAATGCATTCAACCTTTTTTCACACCCTACAAGGGCCATATGACGACACCATGGCTGGTCCCGAGGATTTCCGGCTTCGTATGATTTTCTGTGGATTTTAAGGCTAGATCTGGGATGCCGCTAAGGTACATTCGCCCCCCGATGGTGGGTCTTGCCCCTCCTTTGGTTCACCAGGTCTACACATTCCGTAAAGACATCATATATGATTTTGTGGGAAAATTGAAAACTTATGTGACCCAATTTTGCAACAAATATTTGGTAGGTTCTTCACACAAAAAAACATTGTTGGCACTCAAAAAATGAAAAATGAATTTTGTGTGCAAAGAAATTGAAAATTCCTTTCACCAACATTGTTTTCCATTCTAAGATGCACACTTATACACAATATGATATCATTTTAACAAACTATGCAATGAATTAGGCCATAACATTCATCATTTTGCGAAATTTTTTCTTCATTTTTTAAAATGCAAACAAGGACTAAATAATATGAAATTTGACGTGGTATTGGTTTATGATTCCTAGAAGATGTGGAAAAGGTTTGAATTTTTTTACTAAATTTTAACATGTGTATTTTGTGTAAAAAAAACTATGCAAAGAAGCACAAAATATGTGCTGGCTTCCTATTGGTTGGAAGCAACCTCCCACAGATCGGTGACGTGGCAGGGCAGCCTACCCCACCACGCCACCAGCCCCACCTCACCCTCCCTGCCGCCTCTCTCCCTCCTCTCTCTCGCTCGTCCCTCCCTCCCTGAAACCCTCGCCGCCGCTGCCTACGCGGCTCGATTCCGGCGTATTCCGGCGGCCCTCGCCGGTGCACAGCACAGATCCGAGCACCCCTGCCGCCGCTCTTCCCTTCCCACGGTCTGGATTCGCCTCTCGCGGCCCCGAGAGCTCACCCACGACCTCTCCCCATGACTAGGGTTTTGAGGGTGGCATCCCCTCCAATTCCGGCGTGGCGCTGGCGACTCTGCTCCGCCCTCTTCGACGCCCACCGCAAGTCCCACGGGCGGCTCCGCCTCGTGGTCGGTGCTCCTGCATCGCGGGATGGACGCACGCGGCGGGTAAACTCCGGCGAGACGGCGGCTCCCTCCATGGCGTGACCCCCATGGTGAGCCCCTCTCCACTGCTCTGTTCCCCCCTCCCCCACTGAAAATTTTGATAAAAAAAACCGTGTGTTGGTTTATGAATGCTATAACAAATCACGTACGTGTATGCTAGCTAAAAGATGCAA
Organism: Hordeum marinum; assembly: GCA_022496015.1. NCBI lineage: Eukaryota > Viridiplantae > Streptophyta > Magnoliopsida > Poales > Poaceae > Hordeum > Hordeum marinum. Next base: position 363,493,135 of record CM039673.1, on the reverse strand, counting down.
CCAAGCTAGTAGCTTAATTGATCTACAGGAAACTAGCTATATGTGCGCCTCTAACAATGTGTTCATCAGGCCGCTCTCTTGTATCGTTTGAGTGCGCCAATTAGTTCGGCCACCCTCTATGATTTATTCTGATAACTGCTGGAGAGCTTCTATTTGTGAAAATTTCGACCCAACTAAAAAAATGTTAATCAGTCTGCTCTCTCAAAGTCGAGTTTGGGCTGCTACATATGAATGAATTTTTTTCTCAGTTTGGGTGCTAGGTACCGATGGAGTTGGTGTATCCACAGATAGCATACACTTGCACATTTTTTTGAGTTCTTCTGTTGAGGCAAACAGGTGGTGTCCTTGGAGTTACAAGCAAGTAAAACTCGTGTTCTGTTGTAGTTGTTGGTTAATGTTAAGTTGGGCTATTAGCTATGAATATACTCATATACTTGTGCATTCTTTCTTCTACTACTGTACCAATGATCTGGTTCATGGTCATTGCTGTTCTATATTCAGTAGGACTGAAAGTTGATGAAGATTAAGGTTTTGTGTTGTTCTAGATAGAGATGTATGAGAATCCTGGAATCTTTTTTCTTGTGTTGGGCTGAACTATGGAATGCTTTCTAGCCATGAAGCATAAGAATGAAAACAACCATCATGGATCTCCTCTGTTTTCAAGCAGCTTGCTTCTCCATGTATGTCTTATGCATCATATACATCTTGCTCCTCTTTTATTCAGTAGTAATGGAAGTTGATGAAATTTCAGTGTCGTGTTGTTCTAGAGATGCAGGGAGGGACGTCCATGGATTGGACTGCAAGGATTGGATGCAAACCGATGCACATGAGGAGGAGAGATGCAATCCACGCCATGACCTGAAGGGCCCTGCCTAATCATGCTCAACAAATACTTGATATGATTTTGGTTAATCTTTAATTCAGCCTAGCTAGCTGTTGTAGTACTTGCTTGTCTCCTTCCAAATGTTGCCCCAGTCCATTGAGTTTCTTATTGCTCCAGGTAGTACTGCTGCTATTTTTCTGCTCCGCGATTTGACGTGCATGGTTTCAGGCTCCTAGTCTACCACTTTTGTTGTTGTGATGTCGAGCTCTGTTTTCTTTATTATCACGCGTTGCAAAATTAGTAGTGGAAAGTAAACTTTTGTTAACTTGTTGGATGAACCAATGGAACTACTATTATATTTGATTTGTCGATCAACTAGTGCTGCAATAATGGGATCGAATGATTGCATGACCCTACTGTTGATCTATCATTACAGGCTTATAGATGTTATTGTTCCTGTCTTATAGCACATGCTAGTTTCTTTATTAGTTGGCTGCTGGTTCTATTTGTTCATAAGTATAAGTGCTACTGTTTCTTTGTTATCTTATAAAGGATATAGTCCTTTATTTGTATATAGCTATAACTCTCTTATTGATCAACATATACTGATTCATCTCTTTACTGCAATTACTCTGTGTAGTTCATGATTTGCTCATGTAGTGGTATAAAATTTCAAGCTGGTATCTGTGTTTGATATATACTCCAGTCTTTATCTAAATACCATGTATTGGTATTTCTTGTATGGTTTAGTACATCATCTACTGGTGGTTTAGTTGTATGGTTTCGTCCGGATGGTTGCATTTAGTGATAACTCTTTTCTTTGCTTTAGCTATTTCAAATGTTTCAGATGCTTTAGATGCATGCTTATACTCCTATCTATACCAGGTGCATGTGTTGTGCTTGTGTACCTACATACAGAATAATACCCATGTGTAAAGGGAATGCTACATTTTAACCTTAATCAAGTTTTTTCTGTTTGTTGTTTCTTGTTTTGAAGCAGAAGATGAAGAACTAGATAGTTTAATATAGGTTTAGTTTAGAACTTTTCCTTCTTTTATTTCTTTTTCCTCAAGTGTAATTCCTGAATGCTTGTAATTGATATTTATATTAATAAAGTCATTTATATTAATAAAGTCTATTGTTTCTTATTTAGACCAAATAATTGTCGTGTTTCATTTATTATGAATATAATTTCTTCTATTCATTTTTTGCAATATCACTCGTATTATTTATTTATGAATATAGCTTGGAGCTATGCCGGTTTACCTGCAGCACCTATGCCGACGGTGTAACCGTCAGCGTAGCCTGCCTTTGGGTGCGCTAGAGACTGCCATGTGGCGCACCGTCGGCATAGGTGTTGACATATGCCGACGATGTAACCGTCGGCGTAGCCCCGCCTTCGGGTGCCCAGAGATTGCCATGTGGTGTGTCTATGCCGACGGTTTAACCATCGGCATAGCCCTTGTCACGTGGCGGCTTTCGGTTGGTGCACGAACTCTGCCATCACCGTCACGTGAGAAAGGATGCCGACGTCCCATCTACGTCGACGATCGTACGGTCGGAGGTCGACATAGGGAACCTACGCCGACGGTTTCCCTATGCCGACGAAAATGCCTGGGTACGTCGACGTTCGCGATCCCGACGATCATACGCCGACGAGGACCGTCGGCGTAGGCCTACGCCGTCGGCATTCTGGCCTATGCCGATGGTGCCAGGCCGTCGGCGTAGGGTCCGATTCCGCCCAATCAGAAATTCAGAACATAGAAAGTTATGCAGCCATTGCCACCATACATCACTGAAATATCAAAAAGAGCTAGTAACAAAATTATACTCCCTCTGTACCAAAATATTTGTATATTTCGTACTAAAACTACAAATATTTCGGTTAGCCCATATATGGATCAACTGACAGCCTCAATTATGACCAGCATAATTTGAGAGTTCTTAGTTACCCGGAGTATCGATGACATTGAGGGTGCGGGTCGCACAGCCATCGTGAAGCGTCCTGCTTCTCTTCTGACAAGTCAAAGTAACCCCGCTGTACGATAACTCCGATGGAAATGATTCCTTCCCAAGGATGATGTTCGCTGTGGCGCTCTTCCCGCAACCGATCTTTCCGATGAGGGCCAGAGTAACGTCGGCGAGCGCAGCGCAGGGCAGCATCCAGTCGTCGCCATCGTCGTCGCCGTCGTGTCGGCCGTCACCGTCCATGATGAAATCTAGCTGCGCGACGAATGTCCAACTGCCGAGGAGCTGCAGAGAAAAACGGCACCGTATGTCCGTATCGGCATCCAGAATGAAGTTAGATTGGTTTAGCATCACCAGCAAATAAAGAAATAGTGATCCGGCGCTAGATTACCGCCCAACAAACCGATCGAGAATCTGACCGAGACCAATAGACATTGACGTTGGTAATGAGGAAAGGAATTTCTAAGGACTAATGGAAATAGGAGAATCGCTCTGCGGAACCGTTTACCTTCACTAGAACAGAGAGGAGTTGAGCCCGAGACGTCGCAAGTAGAGGAAGATTGGACGGAGTGGAGCACATAAACAGGAGGGGGGTGGGAAGGTGTTCAGTGCCTAGGAAGGCGAAGAAAGATGAGAAGAATCCCAAGCGGCACCGGGGGAACGAAGGTCGGGAGGAAAAAGGTGACCCCTGTATGCAGCTTCCTCCCTTTGGTTTGTCACTTGCGCTTCTTCTTCCACTAGATTACTCATTATTTTTCCTATTTGATTGAGGGTAGAATTTAATTTTGAGGGTCCAGCCACACCCATATATCTGCCATCCCCAAAATCAGACTTTTTTTAGATTCTAGTTTTACGTGGTTGGGATTTTTTCAAGCCATCCGTCGTCCTCCATCTAATGGAAGATAATTAGCTAGTACTCGATAGTATTCGAAAGTACTAAAAAGCGTGGGGTCGGTACTCAGGTTAGTGTGGGGTCGCTTCTTAATTGAAGGGTAAATTAGTCATAGGGAAAATTAGTCGTCACCAGTCACAACCCACTTGTTGTCCAATCCTAAACCACTGCCGTCTCGTCCAGTCCCAAAGCATCGTCGCACGCTCCTCTTCTCCATTGCAAAACCACCACCTCTTCTCTCCCTCTTCTCCATTGCAAAACCACCCCCTCTCCCTCTACTCCATTGCAAAACCACCCCCTCTCATCTCCTCTCCTAGAGCACGCTAGAAGCAGAGCGATGGGTCTGTGCAACATAATCGCGACCATCGCGGGCGACGACCAGGCGAAGTTAGCCAGACTGACGAAGATCCTTTCTTGGTTTAACAACGACTGTGAGGTGGCGAAGACGATGATGGCCATGTCCAAGTATCTGAGAAAGAGCGAGAGGGCGACGATCTACTCCCGGGATGGAGTCATGCGATAGTCCGTCGAGTCTATCATGTTTCTCCTCTGGGCGATGGAGCAGACGGATTCACACGAGGAGAAAGTCCGGCGGAGGTGCTGGGCGTACAGATCCAAGGTTGAGTATCCAAAGGATGATGAATCGATCAAATACGGGGTGCCGTTTGTGATGGTGATGTGCCAGTGGGAGCTACCGGAGTATTCAACCCCTAGGTGCAATGAGAGGCAGTCGGTTAGCATGACGTCGCTTCCGTGCCATTCCTCACGGTTCCCTCGCCGCTCTCCCCATCTCAACGGCGGCGGTGGGGTTTAGGGTAAGCTTTGCACTCAACCTAATTTTCCATCTGCTCATGCTTACAATCAGGGTGTTGGCGTAGTCATGTTGCAGTGCTGATCAACCTTTTGCTTCAATGCAAGTAAATTATCCATGGCTCTTTTGGTTACATGTCCTGTAAGTGTTTTGTTAATCCCTCTGTACCGCATGTACATGTCATTTACATCCATGACAACATAAAAAATATATTAGCTATATGGATTTGTAAATTTCATAAAAGTGATACGAGTTTTAAGACAGTAGGCATCTCTGCTATTTTGTGGACTTTACGAAAATCTAATGAGAGTAGGCACCTCTGCTACTTTGCGGACTTTATGGAAACTTAGAAATAGAGTGGTGTTTGATAATCTCAGGTGGTTGATCCCTCTGAACCATGTTATCTTTCTCTTGCATGTTCTTTTATTGCTTTCAATTAAGCATGATAATGGTACTGGCCATATGAACCCCTGTTTTTAACTACTTCCTAAATTGCAGCAGTAATTTTGCATGTTGCAAAATTCGGGTTGTAGTCACTTGCTTAATGTTGCAGCGACTCTCTTCACTTTTTATTTACTGTCAAGTTGTGACTTGCTTCAATAACTCTGCATCTAAAAATAAAAATAGATTGATTTCTAATTCCTAAATTTTATCAGTTATTTTGCATCTTGCAAAAGTCATATTAATTCAACATTGATGTATATGAGCTTGGTATTCAAATTGGTATGTGTGGGTTGTTGTGACAGATTGCCTTGTGATTGGTATGATAATGTTTGTGACAAAATTCCTTGTCATTTTTAAATGAGCATACTGTGATATTTCCAATGCCAAATGTCATTAACTTTATATGTATTCAATCTGAAAATTTCAAATATTTATATGCTAAAGGTGGGAGCATGGATATGTTGTTGAAGATGTCAGGCCTCACAATCAAAAATCCCTTGATCAACCTCAACATTAGAAGTTGTCTTGCATTTCTTGTTGTGTTAGTATTTTAAGTTATGTATTTCAAGACCAGAATTTGTTATGCATTAGAAGTTCAGATATTTGTAGTACCTACAGTCTATGATTTGTGTTTTCCGTTGTGTGTTCTGGTGTCTGTGCATGTGTGTGTGGATCAAAATAAAATATGGTTCTAAACCGTGTGTTTGATGGCCCTGATGCTAAGTTAATTACCTGCTAGTAACACTGATCTTCTTATACACTGCCATCATTGTAACTAGGAAGTGAGTTGGGAGTGAGGTTCTAGAGTGGTAGAAGTGGGGTGGTGGATAGGTGTTGGGGTAGTAGTTAAGTGGATAAGTCAAGGGGAGGAGTTAGGTGGAGGTGTGGTGTGGCACTGGAGAAGTGACAGTGAGGTGGAGTGGAGTGTATCAGTTCATGATTTCATGAGTTTTGACTAGCCATGCAAGGTGGCAGATGTGATGTAGTCAGTGGTCAAGAGTGTCTTGAAACTTGTGACAACCAAATTTTTACTATTAACATTTTAGACCTCAATTAACTTCTCACAACTACCGCTCCACATACAGACCGTTCACACACATTCAGACATGGGCATCGAACATATTTAAATATTACATTGGTTTTTTCTGCCAAACAAAGACCTCCTTTTGTACTCCATCATGGTGCCATGGCATCTTCTATGAGTCAAAATGTTAAGGCCTTGTGTAATGCAAGTTGCTTAGGGGAGGTGCTTAAAGAAATAATCATGTTTTTAAGCATCGGTGCTTATTTGTATAGGGGAGTGCCTAATTAAGTGTCTATCATGTAAAAATAATCACCGGTGCTACAAAAAGCCTGGTTTATTTCTCTAAGCACCTCTACTAAGCACTTTGCATTGCACAAGGCCTAACTATGCTTCCATGACACCTTTTGGGCTAGCAAAATATAATTTAGCATCCAACTTCAGAGAGATCCAAAGAAATGGACACATTACGATACGAGATAGATTAACTGAATGACCAACTAAACATAGAAACAACATGACATACACTAAATATGCACATAGATTTAGTCCATGACCAACTAAAAATAAAAGTACATCAGAAACACACACTTCAAATTAGAAACCGTATGGTAGATAGTCGAGGAAGTTCAGTAGTTTTGGAGCATCTTCACTGACTGCTCCATCTCCTTTTGTAGCCGAACATGGTGTCATGGTACATAGACCGACTCCTCCATCAAGTTAACTAAAATGCATAACAATTAGCAAATTTCTCAAATATGCATGATGACCCACAATTATAGGGGATCAATCGTAGTACTTTCGATAAGTAAGAGTGTCACACCCAACGAGGATTAGAAGGATATGATAAGCGGTTTTCAGCAAGGTAATTTGTGCAAGCACTGAAATTGTAAGTAGCAAGTAGTTTGATAGCAAGTCAATTTGTAACGAGCAAGTAACGGTAACAATAGGTAAGGTGCAGCAAGGTAGCCCAATCCTTTTGTGGCAACGGATAGGCTAGAACAATCACTAGTAATAGGCAAAGTGTTCTTGAGGGTACACAGGAATTTTGTCTAGTCACTTTTATCATGTTGGTTTAATTCATGTTCGCTACTTTGATAATTTGATATGTGGATGGACTGGTGCTAAGGTGCTGTTCTTACTTGAACTAACAACCTACTTATGATTAACCCGCTCGCAAGAATCCGCAACTACGAGAAAAGTATTAAGACAAATTCTAACCATAGCATTAATCATGTGGATCCAAATCAGCCCCTTACAATGTAGCGTATAAACTAGGGTTTAAGCTTGTGTCACTCTAGCAATCCATCATCTAATAACTACTCCACAATGCATTCCCTTAGGCCCATGAATGGTGAAGTGTCATGTAGTCGACGTTCACATGACACCACTAAGGGAATCACAACATACATATCATCAAAATATCAAACATATATCAAGTCCACATGATTACTCGCAACATGATTTCTCCCATGACCTCAAGAACAAAGGTAACTACTCACAAATAATAATCATGCTCAAGATCAGAGGAGTATTGAATAGCATAATGGATCTAAAATATAATATTCCACCAAATAAACCATATAGTAATCAACACTACTAGTCACCCACAGGTACCAATTTGAGGTTCTCATACAAAGACTGAACACAAGAGATGAACTAGGGTTTGAGAGGAGATGGTGCTGTTGAAAATGTTGATGAATATTGGCCTCCCAAATATGAGAGGGGTATTGGTGATGATGATAGCTTCGATTTTCCCCTCTGGGAGGGAAGTCCCCCCGGCGGAATCGCTCCATCGGAGGTCAAAAGTGCTCCTGCCCAAGTTTCGCCTCGAGGCGGCAATGCTTCGTCCCGAAAGTCCTCCTCCTAATTTTTAGTTTTTTTTGGGAATTTATACCAGAAGATGGGATCCATAGGTGGGCCTGGGTGAGCACCACCCACCAGGTCGCGCTAGGGGGTGCCTAGCGCGCCCTGGTGGATGCTTCTCACCAGGTGCCCCCCCTACGGTATATTTTTTCTCCAGTATTTTTTATTAATTCCAAAAATGATCTCCGTAAAGTTTCAGCTTCATTGGAGTTGTGCAGAATAGGTATCTGTGATGTGCTTTTCTTGGGTCCAGAATTCCAGCTCCCCGTATTCTCCCTCTTTGTGTAAACCTTGCATATTATGAGAGAAAAGGCATTAGAATCACTCTCCAAAGCATTATTATTCAGAAAAACAAAGTAAATAATAGTAGGAAATCATGATGCAAAATGGACGTACCAACCCCCCAAGCTTAGACCTCGCTTGCCCTCAAGCGAAATCCGATATTGAAAAGCAAGTCCACATGGTTTGAGAGAGAGGTGTCGATAAAAACAAAATACAGACATAGAAGCATCATGCTTATTAACACAATATCAAAAAACTCTAAAATAAGAACTTATTTCAATAATTTTTTATCATAAAGCTTCTCATGAGCAAGTAACAATTCATCACTACATAGAAGTATGAAGCATAAACCTTATTGGGAACCAAAAAACTATGTTCTTAGTAAACTTTGCAACTACAATTCATCATATTTTCAGGAAGGGTCTCATGTTGGAGCCTTTTGGCAAGTCCACATACTCAACCATCATTTAGTCTTCTATGATTGCTAACACTCACGTCATAAACATGAACAAAAAGTTTCAACCGTACACATAGGAAGATAGGGGCTTACAGTTTTGCCTCCCAACGTATTCACCTCAAGGGTGATGTCAACAATAATAACTCATGCCCACCCATATCCAACTAGATATATGTGCCTAGATCTTTCCTCACCACATGATGCTTGCAAAAGAAAAAATTAAAAAGGAATAGGGAATAATATTTTGACACTTGCATAAAAGTAAGTGCATAAAAGTAAAAGATAGGCCCTTCGCAGAGGGAAGCAGAGGTTGTCATGCGCTTATTGGTTTGTATGCCCAATCCTTGAATGTAAAAGAACGTCACTCTATATTGCTACCTATGATAGCAACCTTTATTATGTAGTCCGTTGCTTTTATTACTTTGCCATCATAAGTTCATATAACGCTCAATTTTCTCTTACACTAATTGATCAAAACACTTTTAGAAGCAATTTGTATTGCCTTATTGCACCTATGATAACTTACTTGAAGGATCTTCCTCGATCCATAGGTAGGTGTGGTGGATACTCAAGGAAAGAGTTTGGGTTTGGGTTTTTGGATGCACAAGTAGTATCTCTACTTAGTGCGGAATTTTTGGCTAGCAAAGATATTGAGCAAGCACGACATGTTAAAGGATCTATGACAATATAACTTCTATGTGGATACAAACAAACATAAATCATTACGTTATCTTCCTTGTCCAAGGTCGACAATTTTGACATATAATATTTGATGGGGGCTCACAATCATAAAAGATGTCCAAGTTAGTGTATTTGCATGTGAATCTTCTCTTCCCTAATTAATTCTTTCATGAATTGCATCATTGACCAATTCTATGTTTGTCAATCTCCAATAAATTTTACTACTTATACTTTTCCTTATGTGATGTCATTACTCACCATAATATTAGCATATGATTCTTTTCATTTATTTGTCCTTCTTTTATTTGATTGCAACAAGAAAGTAGAGAAGCAAAAACTCAAACTAAACTTTATTATAAAATTTTCACACGATTACATAGATAGGTAGACCACAAAACTAACACACAAAAATAGATCTCGCTAAACTTTTATTCGACTAAGGCAAAGCAAAACTAAAGATAAAACTAGAATATGTAAAGGTGAATAAAAGTGATGGTCATACGATACCGGGGCACCTCCCCCAAGCTTGGCTTAAGCCAAGGTAAGTGCCCATACTTGTGTGCTCAAGTCTCCTTTGGTGGTGGTGATGAAGAAGGTGGAGGTGAGGCGTCACACTTCAGCTCCAATAAGTACTTCAATTTGCAGATTTTTCGGAGTCCGTTTACTTACCGTATCATGTACCTCCTATTTTTAAATATTCTGGAGTGTTCCGGAAGGTTTCTTTTATGTGGTCCTCCGGTGTCATGGTTTGGATAACATTGCTTTCAACCTTAATAGGCGTACCTGAGATATAATGCTTAATTCTTTGGCCATTGACCACCTTCGTATTAGTACCTTCGGCATTATCAATCTTGATAGCTCCAGAACGATAGACCTCTTCGATAATATATGGTCCTTCCCATTTGGAGAGAAGATTTCATGTAAAGAATCTTAAACGAGAGTTGAATAAAAGAACATAATCTCCTATTTTGAATTCTCGCTTTTGGATTCTTTTTTCATGCCATATTTTTACCTTTTCTTTGAATAGCTTGGCATTTTCATACGCTTGGGTTCTCCATTCATGTAGTGAGCTAATATCAAATAGCCTCTTCTTACCGGCAAGTTTGAAATAATAGTTGAGCTCTTTGATTACCCAAAATGCTTTATGTTCTAATTGTAGAGGCAAATGACTAGCTTTCCCATATACCATTTTATATGGAGACATACCCATAGGATTTTTATAAGCTGTTCTATAGGCCCAAAGTGCATCATCCAATTTCTTAGACCAATTCTTATGATACATATTGACAGTTTTTTGTCATTTTAATTTTATTTCTCTATTGCTAAGTTCTACTTGACCACTAGATTGAGGATGGTAGGGTGATGCAATTCCATGGTTAACATCGTATTTAGCAAGCATCTTACGAAAAGCACCATGAATAAAATGTGAACCACCATTGGTCATTAAATATCTAGGGACTCCAAACCCGAGGAAAATAACCTCTTTAAGCATTTTAATGGAAGTGTGGTGATCAACACTACTTGTTGGAATAGCTTCTATCCACTTAGTGACATAATAAACCGGGACTAAAATATGAGTGTATCCGTTAGAGGAAAGAAAAGGCCCCATGTAATCAAAACCCCATACGTCAAATGGTTCAACAACAAGTGAATAATTCATAGGCATTTCTTGACGCTTACCAATATTACCAAATCTTTGACATTCATCACAAGACAAGACAAACTTACGAGCATCCTTGAAGAGAGTAGGCCAAAAAAATTCGGATTGCAATTCCTTATGAGCAGTTCTATCTCCCGCATGATGTCCTCCATAAGCTTCGGAATGACATTTCCATATGATCTCTTCCTGTTCATGCTCAGGTACACAACGCCTAATAATACCATCTACTCATTCTTTATAAATATGTGGGTCATCCCAAAAGTAATGTCTCAAGTCATAGAAGAATTTTGTCTTTTGTTGATATGTAAAGCTAGGTGGTATATGTTTAGTGACAATGTAATTAGCATAATCAACATACCAAGGTGTGTTGTGTGAGACACTTATTGTAGCTAACTGTTCGTTAGGGAAACTATCATCAATAGGTAGTGGGTCATCAAGAATATTTTCTAACCTAGACAAGTTATCAGCTACGGGGTTCTCAGCTCCTTTCCTATGAACGATATGCAAGTCAAATTCTTGATGCAAAAGAACCCACCTAATAAGTCTAGGTTTAGCATCTTTCTTTTCCATAAGGTATTTTATAGCAGCATGATCAGTGTGAACAATAACTTTGGAGTCAACAATATAGGGTCTAAATTTATCACAAGCAAACACGATTGCAAAAAATTCTTTTTTAGTAGTAGCATAATTTCGTTGGGCATTGTCTAGAGTTTTACTAGCATAATGGATAACATTCAATTTCTTAGCAACTCTTTGTCCTAGGATAACACCAACAACATAATTACTAGCATCACACATAATTTCAAAAGGCAAGTTCCAATCAGGTGGTTGAACAATAGGTGCAGTGGTTAAGGATTTCTTTAGTGTTTCAAAGGCTTCCATGCAATCATCATAAAAAACAAATGGAATATCCTTTTGCAAAATATTAGTAAGAGGCCTAGAAAACTTAGAGAAGTATTTAATAAACCTCCTATAAAAACTAGCATGACCTAGGAAACTTCGAATACCTTTGATATCCTTAGGACATGGCATTTTCTCAATTGCATCAACTTTAGCTTGATCCACCTCAATACCTTGTTTGGAAATTTTATGCCCCAAGACAATAACTTCATTAACCATAAAGTGGCGCTTCTCCCAATTCAAGATAAGATTAGTTTGTTCACATCTCTGCAAAACTCGATCAAGGTTGCTTAAGCAATCATCAAAAGAAGTCCCGTAAACGGAAAAATCATCCATGAAAACCTCTACAATCTTTTCACAAAAATCAGAGAATATAGCAATCATACATCTTTGAAAGGTAGCAGGTGCATTGCATAAACCAAAAGGCAAACATCTATAAGCATAGGTTCCAAAAGTGCAAGTGAAGGTCGTTTTCTCTTGATCGGATTGTGACACAGGTATTTGAGAGAAACCAGAATATCCATCTAGGAAACAGAAGTGTGTGTGCTTAGATAATCTCTCTAGCATTTGATCAATGAAAGGCTAAGGGTAATGATCTTTCCTAGTATCTTCATTTAATTTTCTAAAATCAATTACCATTCTATAGCCACTGTCAATCCTTTGTGGAATGGGTTCATTCTTATCATTAGGAACAACGATAATACCTCCTTTCTTAGGGACACAATGAACGAGACTTACCCATCTACTATCAGCTATGGGATAGATTATACCTGCTTCTAGAAGCTTTAATATTTCCGTTCTTACCACTTCCTTCATCTTAGGATTCAACCGCCGTTGGTGATCAACAACGAGTTTAGCGTCTCGTTCCATATTGCTCTTGTGCTGACATAGAGTGGGACTAATGCCCTTAAGATCATAAAGAGTATATCCAATAGCATCCCGATGCTTCCTTAGAACTTTCAATAATCTTTCTTCTTCATGTTCTCAAAGGTTAGCACTAATAATAACATGTTATATCTTTTTCTCATCAAGATAAGCATACTTCAAAGTATCAAGAAATTGTTTCAATTCAAACACATAATCACCTTTAGGTGGAGGAGGAACTCCAAGGGTTTCAATAGGCAAATTGTGTTTCAAGAGAGGTTGGTGCTCGAAGAAAATTTGATCTATTTCATTTCTTTTACGCAAGTGCATATCATTTTCATGGTCTAGAAAATATTGTTCTAATGGATCAGTAGGAGGCACAACAATAGAAGCAAGACCAATTATTTCATATTCACTAGGTAACACTTTATCATGAGGTTGTTTATTAAACTTGGAAAAAATAAACTCGTAAGACACATTACCAAAACTAACATCGACGGTTTGTTTTTCACAATCTATCTTAGCATTAACGATGCTCAAGAAAGGTCTACCAAAGATAATGGGACAAAATGCATCTTGTGGGGAACCAAGAACTAGAAAATCAGTAGGATATTTTGTTTTCCCACACAAGACTTCAACATCTCTAACAATCCAAAGTGGTGTGATATTGTCTCTATTAGCAAGTTTAATAGTAACATCAATATCTTCTATTTCAGAGGTGTTATTTCAATCATAATTTCTTCATATAACGTAAAAGTAATATCACTCACACTAGCTCCTAAATCACATAAGCCATGGTAACAATGATCTCCTATTTTGACTGAGATAATATGCAAGCCAACTATTGGTCTGTGTTTATCTTTCTTATCTGGTTTAGCAATTCTAGCAGCTTCATCAGAAAGGTAGATGACATGCCCATCAACATTTTCTACCAAGAGATCTTTAACCATAGCAACACTAGGTTCTACTTTAATTTGCTTAGGGGGTTTAGGTGCTCTAATATTACTTTTGCGAAGCACAGTTGATACCTCAGCATGTTCCTTTATCCTAACACGAAAAGGTGGTTTCTCAATATAAGAAGTAGGCACAACTGGATCAACATTGTAAAGAATAGTTTCTTCTTTAGCTATGACCGGTTCTTTAATTTCTTCTCTAACAGGGGGATGATATTTAAACCACTTATCCTTAGGGAATGCAAATGCTTCATAGAAAGAGGCTACTATGTCAGAGTCAAGTCTATATTTAGTGCGAAACTTATGAAAAGTATCGGTATTCATAAAAGATTTAACACAATCAAATTCAATTTTTATACCTGACTCATTACCTTTGTCGAGTTCCAAATATTTAGAGTTGTGTTTAATTCTTTCTAAGAGATCCCAGTTGAAATCAATAGTCTTCTTCATATAAGAACCAACATAAGAAGTATCGAGCATGGTTTGATCATCATGAGAAAGCCGAGCATAAAAATTATTAATGATAACTTCCCTCGGAATTTCATGGTTGGCGCATGAATATACCATTGACTTAAGCCTCCCCCAAGATAGAGCGATACTTTATCATTCACGAGGCCAAATATTATATCCATAATTCCGATCACGATGAACTAGATGCATAGGATAAAACTTTTGATGGAATTCCAATTGCAAGTGATTCTAGTTCCATGATCCAAGATCATCACAGAGCCTATACCATGTCAATGCTTTTACCTCCAAATATAAAGGGAAAACATTCTTCTTAACTTCATCTTCGGATAAACCTGCAAGCTTAAATAATCCACGTATTTCGTTCACATATAAAAGATGCATATGAGGATGTTTAGTTCCATCTCCTGCATAAGGTTTAGCAAGTAGTTTTTCTAGCATACCCGAAGGAATTTGATAAGTAACATTTTCAATAGGTGTTGTAGATTCAGGGGTAACTAATTGTGGTTCCGGTCGAGGTGAAGATACCCCGAACAAATCCGTGAAAGGATTGTTCTCCATAGTAGCAAGTAGCAATAAATATCAGCACGTAGCATAAGTTTTTTCTTACCAATTTCCACTTACCAAGAGTGCATCACTCCCGAGCAATGGCGCCAGAAAAGAGTCTTGATGACCCACAAGTATAGGGGATCAATGGTAGTCCTTTCAATAAGTAAGAGTGTCGAACCCAAGAAGGAGCAGAAGGATATGATAAGGTTTTTTTAGCAAGGTAATTTTTTCAAGCACTGAAATTGTAAGTAGCAAGTAGTTTGATAGCAAGGCAACTTGTAACGAGCAAGTAACGGTAACAATAGGTAAGATGCATCAAGTTAGACCAATCCTTTTGTGGCAAAGGACAGGCCAAAACAATCACTAGTAATAGGCAAAGTGTTCTTGAGGGTACACGGGAATTTCGTCTAGTCACTTTTATCATGTTGGTTTGATTCGTGTTCGCTACTTTGATAATTTGGTATGTGGGTGGACCGGTGCTAAGGTGTTGTTATTACTTGAACTAACAACCTACTTATGATTAACCCCCTTGAAAGCATCTGCAACTACAAGAAAAGTATTAAGACAAAGTCTAACCATAGCATTAATCATGTGGATCCAAATCAGCCCCTTACGAAGTAGCGCATAAACTAGGGTTTAAGCTTTTGTCACTCTAGCAAACTATCTTCTAATAACTACTCCATGATGCATTCCCTTAGGCCCATGAATGGTGAAGTTTCATGTAGTCAACGTTCACATGACACCACTAAGGGAATCACAACATACATATTATCAAAATATCGAACATATATCAAATTCACATGATTACTCGCAACACGACTTCTCCCGTGACCTCAAGAACAAAGGTAACTACTAAAAAATAATAATCATGCTCAAGATCATAGGAGTATTGAATAGCATAATGGATTTGAACATATAACCTTCCACCAAATAAACCATATAATAATCAATTCCGAAACATAATCAACATTACTAGTCACCCACGGGTACCAATCTGAGGTTCCTGTACAAAGATTGAACACAAGAGATGATATAGGGTTTGAGAGGAGATTGTGATGTTGAAGATGTTGATGAAATTGGCCTCCCAAAGATGAGAGGGGTGTTGGTGATGACGATGGCTTCAATTTGCCCCTCCGGGACGGAAGTTCCCCTGGCGGAATCGCTCCGCCGGAGGGCAAAACTGCTCTTGCCCAAGTTCCGCCTCGAGGCGACAGCGCCTCGCCCCGAAAGTCCTCCTCCTATTTTTTAAGGTTTTTTGGGAATTTATACCAGAATATGGGCTCTGGAGGTGGGCCTGGGTGAGCACCACCCACCAGGTCGCGCTAGGGGGTGCCTGGCGCGCCCTGGTGGGTGCTCCTCACCAGGTGGCCCCCCTCCGGTATATTTTTGCTCCAGAGTTTTTTATTAATTCCAAAAATAATCTCCGTAAAGTTTTAGCTTCATTGGAGTTGTGCAGAACAGGTATCTGTGGCATGCTTTTCTTGGGTCCAGAATTCCAGCTGGCGGTATTCTCCCTCTTTGTGTAAACCTTGCATATTATGAGAGAAAAGGCATTAGAATCACTTCCCAAAGCAGTATTATTCAACAAAACAAAGTAAATAATAGTAGGAAATCATGTTGCAAAATGGATGTATCAATGCACTATCGATAAAAACACACACCAGGCACTCTATCCATCCTCGCCGGTGGTGTCGGGGCATAATTTGTGGCATTATTTGTCCTCATACATCCCCATCGGCCTCTATGAACCCGAGTAGGACATCTTGCCTCCTGTTACGCCCACTTGATGACCAATGTTGGCCTGCTCTAATGCGGCATTCGAGCAAGTTCTTCATCCCATGCCTCCACTCTGACAATGTCTGTTGCATCTGTTAGTGCATCCCACATACGATCATTGCAAGCTTCCAAGCCCTGTGCGAGGTTTGGGTTCTCATCTGCATGAGCCCGCATGTTCTTCAGTTCCTGCAAGTGCTCCCACCATCTCTCTACTGTGCCAATAATCCTTGCTGCCCGGTGCATGACCCATTCGGGAGGAACTCGCACCTCCAATGGGGTTGTGCTATGGGAGGCATCACGACGCGGAGGAGCCATGGTGTCAATGGCAAACGTCCTAAAAAATGAGCAAAGAGAAGCACCCAGTTAAAACAAATCTTACTTATATATCCAACCACTTAATCAGGGAGCAGCAAAAGTGTGTTGATTTTCTCTATTTTCTCCATCTATAAATCTATCCATTAGCACATACAAGATCCATCGATCGATCATGGAGCATTGATACGTCCTTTTTGCATCATGATTTCGTAATGATATTTATTATATTCTTGTCCATTATTCCCTATTACCATACAATCCTTATGCCTTTTCTCTCTAAATATGCAAGGTACATCACAAAGAGGGAAATATCTGGAAACTTGAATTCTAGACCGGGAAACCAAGAAAAAGGCAGAAAAAACACCAAACTCCAAATGACTTGAAACTTGACAGAGAATTTTTCTGGAATATTTAAGAATTATTGGGCAAAAAATATACGAGAGGGGAGCTACCCACTGGCCACAAGCCAATAGGGCGTGCCTACTGTCGGTGTCAAAACCGGCGGATCTCGGGTAGGGGGTCCCGACCCGTGAGTCTAGGATCGATGGTAACATGAAACGAAGGAGACGATATTTACCTAGGTTCGGTCCCTCCTATGGAGGTAAAACCCCGTGTCCTGCTCGATTATATATATTGATGTGTATGAAGGTTATAAAGTTGATCTACCACGAGATCAGATAGCTAAAACCCTAGATGAGTTTCTCTGCCCAACAATCTAACCCCCCGGTTTATATAGACACCGGGGGTACCTAGGCTTTACACATGATAGGTCTCCCGACGGGGATGGAGATGCTGATTTCCTCATCTTGACTTGGAGTGCATGACGCGCCTTCGAGACTTCCTTCTAGAACACGGGGTCGTGGCATATCTGGCCCTTCCTGCGATAGTCAGAGAGCGGCCCACCAAGTTGGCCTATTGGGAGATAGGTCAGCAGCCCGAGGACCCCTTAGTCCAGGACTCCCTCAGTAGCCCCCGAACTAGCCCCCAATGCCAAGGGTCATAGCGCTGGCAGCTCCACGCGATCGGAGTCTTTGGCTTGCGGGGTGAGTTCTTCTTCCCATTAATGATCGACCGACACTAGTCCGGCTTCCGATGATGTGCAATTTTCCCGATCATACGACCGTCCGGACACCATGACTTGCTTAGCCCCAAAGGCCAAATGTCAAAGTGTAAATAGTGTTTTCTAACAACCTTTTTGACGAAGGGTCGTGGCCTATC
This sequence comes from Hordeum marinum, assembly GCA_022496015.1. Taxonomy (NCBI): domain Eukaryota; kingdom Viridiplantae; phylum Streptophyta; class Magnoliopsida; order Poales; family Poaceae; genus Hordeum; species Hordeum marinum. The sequence goes on along the minus strand of CM039673.1, from coordinate 363,475,187 downwards.
AGGACCGCTGAACCAGTTATGAAAACTTGATTCGCGGTTCGAGGCCGTTTTTACATTGGCACGACTCATCAATGTATAGATCGTGCTCCATTTCACACGGGATATGATTAACACCCTACATTACTTCATGCGTGCATAACGGCACACACGTCTCGGGAAGCGGAGAGACTTGCGGCGCAGTAAAGGGAGGCTCATCGGCGTCACGCCTCATAAAAGGAAAAAAAATCTGAGGCCTATTCACGCTTCCTATTCGCATCCCTCGCTTGCTCAATCTTCTCAAGCTCCAAGAGCCCAGATCCAGTTCTCCCTCAATATCTCCTTTGAGCTCAGCCATGGCGGGTTCGGGCTCTATGGGAAAGTGGGAGGCCTCCACAGTCACCGATAAGGACATCCGGGAGTTAAAGCTCGCCGGCTACCTCCCCGCCAACGTCTTCCACCGCGCTCCACAGGCGAACCTGGTGGTCCCCACCCCTATGCCAGGTGAGAGGGTGGTGTTAGTCCCCCATTTCATCTGGTGACTAGGCTTTCCACTCCACCCGTTCATCAAGGGCCTTATGTTCTTCTACAGGCTGGATTTCCACGATTTTCCACCGAACTCCTGCATGAATACTTCGGCATTCATCATTGTCTGTGAAGCCTTCCTGCGGGTCGAGCCGCACTTCGGCATGTGGCTCAAGGTATTCAATGTCAAGCCGAAGATAGTCGCTAGTGAGCACGCAGACCGTAGAGGGACGGTAATCAGTAAGCTCCCTCGCGTCGAGTGGGCGACTGGTACCTTCATCGATACAATCAAGATCTGGCAGAAGGAATGGTTCTATATCATCGAACTAAGGGACGAGGGCTGGGTGGCACCTGCCGAGTTCAGATCTGGACCTCCCGCGAGGTTAACCTCATGGCTCATGAAGGGCCTCGACTAGGGGTCGGGCACATAGGTAAAATCTCTACAGAAGCGCATTTCCTCGATGATCGCGGCCAAGATCGAGCTACTCAATGTGGTCTAGGTCGTGCTCCACCGCCGCCTTCTTCCCTGCCAGTGCGGGCCTCCCCAATGTGGGCCTATTAGCTCGAGGACCAACCTACGGTTTAAAGATTCTTCCGCACTACCCACCAAAAGTTGTGGAAGGCGTTATTCAAGCCCCATAAGAGCCGGCCAGCCGAGGAGGAGGACTTGGGCCTAAGCGCCGATAACCCTCCTACCCAGGTACGATATAATTTCAATACTCTGGCCCAGTTGTCTGACAAAGAGCTGAACAACCTCCCTCAAATATTTATAGACGTGGATAAGCAAGGCCGTGAAAATGGACTGTCCGTCCCCATAGCTCGAAGGCCCCAGGTTGGATCTGCTGACGTCGATGCTCGTCGTTTGCCGTACACAGTGTTACCTCTTGAGCTTGCGTTGGTTTTTCCCTTGAAGAGGAAAGGGTGATGCAGAAAAGTAGATAAGTATTTTCCTCAGTTGTTGAGAACCAAGGTATCAATCCAGTAGGAGGAACAAGCAAGTCACCAATAGCTGCACCTACACAAACAATCAGACTTTTGCACCCAACGCTATAAAGGGGTTGTCAATCCCTTCACGGTTATTTGCAAGGATTAGATCTGAAAGATATAGATGTAAATGAGTGCGTAAAGTAAAACATAAATAAATTGCATCAAGATATAGATCTGAAAATATATGATGGAAAATAGACCCGAGGGCCATAGGTTTCACTAGAGGCTTCTCTCTTGAAGGCAAATATCATGGTGGGTAAACAAATTAATGTCAAGCAATTGATAGAAAAGCGAATAATCACGTAGTTATCCAAGGCAATGATCATGCATATAGGCATCACGTCAATGACAAGTAGATCGAAACGATTCTGCATCTACTACTATTACTCCACACATCGACCGACTCCTACCTGTATGTAGAGTATTAAGTTCATGAAGAAGAGAGTAACGCATTAAGAAAGATGACATTATGTAGAGGGATAAACTCAAGCAATATGATGGAAACTCCATCTTGTTACCCTTTATGGCAACAATACAATACGTGCCTCGCTACCCCTACCATGTCACTCGGTGAGGACACCGCAAGATTGAACCCAAAACCAAGAACTTCTCCCATTGCAAGAATTACCAATCTAGTTGGCGAAACCAAACCAATAACTCGAAGAGACTTGCAAGGCTATGAAATCACGCATATAAGAAATAAGAGGAGATTCAGATAAGATTCATGGATAATCTGAACATAAACTCACAATTCATCAGATCTTGACAAACACACCACAAAATAGGATTACATCGGATAGATCTCCATGAAGATCATGAAGAACATGGTATTGAAGATCAAAGAGAGAGAAGAAGCCATCTAGCTACTAGCTATGGACCCGTAGGTCTGTGGTGGACTACTCACGCTGTCACACCCTGAGTTTGTATCACCATGTTATGTTTGGATTTATAAAATTTGGAACCAATTAAAAAAATTTCAATGCTTGTGCTTGTTTGAATTGTGCTTGTTTGCCTGTTGATTGTGGTATATGGCACTCTTAGATTCTATCCCTCTCCATATCCATCTCCCTTGACTCAAACTTCTTGCCCAATGATCATGCCATGTGAATGGTGCCCAAAACTATTTTTATCAAATTTTGTTTTGACCAAAGATGATTTATCCAAATTAGGTTTTCAAAACCCCCTGAAATGAGGTTTGCGCCGCAAGTCCTCAAATTGGGTGGATCCTTCTTCCCCAAAGGCTTTACTTCAAACCTACTATGTTTATGACTACCTAAAACCACCAAATATTAATTTTAAAGATTATTTTAATATTTTATTTAAAGGCTTTTTCTTTAGACCAGCAATGTTTTTTCATAGGAAAAAATTATTTAAATGCTTTCAAAATATTTGAGAAATTTTAGGGGGACTCAATGGACATATATTTTCCATATATATGAGTTTCAACACATGGGCATGTTCAAATCATGGGAAAACCCCCTCTAAACCCTTTCTATCCAAATCAAGCTTTTGAAATATTTCTATAAGAAATATTCTCAATGAATTCTAGGAAAATTCCAGCAAGTCAACACTATCATGGTGATGATCTTGCAAAGTTTCATCTCAATACAAGTTGATTTGGTTCATCAAACCATCCAAAACCCTCCCTGTCCAGAGTCACATTGGAACAACTTTGCATTGTGAAGTTTCTCCCCTTGACCCCATACTTTGTGGGAATGATCTAATAACCAAATAATGATGCTAAACTAAGTGGTGCATCAAGGGTAAAAGCTTAGCATAACTAGATCTACAGAAACCTGATTCTGTTAGTTTCTAGGGTTCACAAAGTTTCCATTGTCAACTTCAGCTCATTTGAGCTCAAATCTGGTGATCCATCTCCTTTTTACCTAACATTTGACCCTGTTGAATATCTTAGTAAGTTGGTAAACTTATCTTGCCCAAACACCAATTAAACACCTTCTGGTGAAATGGTAAAGTACTTGTTTTCATCACTTTCACTCCCCCCTTGCCCCAAAACTTTTGCCACACCCTCTTGCAATGCCCAAGCACCCCTAGTAAAAACCTCAGGTCCATTAGCCACTGGAAGATGGGGTAAAACCCCCATTTTCACCTCTGGACAGCCCTGGCAGGAACATTTTTACCCTCTCCTCTTATTCTATCTCTCTCCCAGGGCATCCAATGCATTTCCCCTAGCATGGGCACCCCTAGATCCCCCTAGACACCCTTGGCCACGCACATGACGCCGTTAGCATGCCGTGGCATGCCAAACGTGCGCTCTGGAGCATGCTACAGTGTCGACAGTCACTATAGTCGTTGCCCACTTCATGGCCCCGACCACCTCGAGTGCCCTCTCTCGCTAGATGGTCTGCCTCGGCGTCCACAACATGCCGCCCCTTGTCCCCCCTCCTCTCTCTCTTTCCTCTGGCCCCTCTCGCACGCGCCGCGGCCGCCCGAGCCAGCCAACCGCGGAGCTCACACGCACGCGCTCCCCCGCCTCTCTCCTCTCTCCCCCTAGCCTAGACCAACTCCACATGCACCCAGACTCGCTTCCTCCCTCTCCCGTGGCCTCTCGCTTGGCCACGAGCTCGCGGGCGCACCCGAGCTCGATGGACCGAGGGCCGCCTACTTAAGGCCCTCCTTGAGCCTTCTCTCCCCTCTGGCCTCTCTCTCCACTCCTAGTAGACCCCCTGTGCGCCCCGGAGAACTCCTGAAGTTTCCGTGCTCGGGATCGAGCCGAGGACCGCCACGGTGACTTCATCGCCGATCTCCTGGTAGCGACTCCCTCCGGTCCCCATTTTCCTTCCACTGGTCTCCCCTTGCTCCCCTGACCCGTTTTCCCCTCGACCCCGTCCTGTTTGCAGCTCGGAGAGGTCCCGACGATCTCTCCTGAAGCTTCCTCCACCGCGGGTGCTCGCTGTCGGCGACTCTGACCGCCTTCGGCGCCCCTTCGACCTCCCCTGGAACGGCGACTCGACCCCGAGCATGTTCCCGCCTCCAGCTAGCCTCGCCGTGCCCTGCATCATCGCCGGTGAGCTTGCCGGCCTCCCTGCCGCGAGGTTGGAGATGACAGGTAGGGCCCGCCTGTCATCCTCACCTCCCTTCTCCTCCTCTCTCTATCGTTGGCCTTCGGGCCCCAGCCGTCAGGTTTGAACACAGGCACACGCGCGCGTTGGTTCGCCTGGGCTGGTTGGCCTCTGGGACGGCCCAGTTGCAGGCTGGCTCTAGCCCAGGGTCCCGTGCCCTTTTTCCTTTTTCTTTTGTATGGGGTTTTGCACAAATCCCACAGAGCTCAATATTTATCCTATAACCATAATTTTTTCACCTAAATTCTTATAATACTCCATAGAATTTAGTAGTGCCTTTTGTATAATTTTTTGAAAATCTTTCATGCACTGTTTTATTTTAAAACCTATATTTAGGCATCTTTTGCCTTTGTTAAATAGTTTTCAATTTTTTTTAATAACAAAACATTAAACAAATATTTTTAGTATAGTTTTTTGTATTTATCAGAGTAGGGTACCATTTTTAATATTAGCTTGAGTGCTCTGCTTTTGTGTGATGCTTATTTTTATCGCTATTTATCGCGACAATAGATTGCACTATTGGCGAGGAAACTGGATCCGAAGACTTCGAAGACCCGGAGACTTTGTTGAGCTAGGCAAGCAGCCCTTTGACCATGTTAAGAAACTTTTTCATGCATGACATATATCACTTGTTGTTTTAATGATTGATCATGATGTGGTGCTCCCCTTTGGTGGGGTTGCCTCCGATACTTTTACCATTAACACTTGCATCGTGCATGACCCTACCACCTTATGAGGGTTATGCGGGTGGGTGTAGATAGGATGCAAATAGATGCTACACAAGTGGGTTGGGATTTATGCATAGTGATGAAAAGGGAGAAATGATTTCAAAGACTTTTTGAAAACCCCGTCGGGTGCCACTAATGCCCGAGGGAGATGATGTTGAATTGGGTGACCACTTGAGAAAGAAGTGGTGTATCGGAGCGAGTGTGTGTGTGTGGTTTTCGAAAACGGATTGGTGTAAGTTGCGACCGTTATTCCAACCTTACATGTACGACCACGATAACCTTTATGGGACGGGGCTTTGTTGATTACTACGGATGGTGCTAGCAGAGAGCCCACATTACTAGTGGCAAGAGTGAAGTGGTCACTCTTGAGACGGGGTCATCCCAGAAGTGGAAGGCCATGAGTTGTCTTTAGAGGCACCGGGCACATCGTTGCGTGCCCTCATGGATGATACGTGTGATGTATATCATGAGGGATGGCACCAACGAGTGGTCTCTTTTTTTAGTATCACCATGGGAAAAGCATTGTTCGGGTGCTTACCTCGGGTATGTGATGTATCGCGAGTCGTGGGTGACACGGAAGTTCCCCGAGTCTTGTGGGTAAATTGTGCAACCTCTATAGAGTGTAAAACTATTCGAACAGCCATGTCCACGGTCCAGGACAGTTGGATGACCGCTCTTGTGCTATGTCCAAATGTTTTCATAATGGATGTGTGTGCGTGTGTTGGTGACAAGGATGGTACTTGAGCTAAGTCCGATGACTTAGCATGGCGATTGACTTAGTCCGATGACTTAGCATAATGAATGAACATGAGATGTTCAACCCCTGCTTATGATGATATCTATAACTTGTTCATATGGATATCTACCAACTGTTGATGCATGCTTACCTAGTTACTTGATCATGTCATTGCATTCAAAATTGGCTTTCCGCAAGTTATCTACTTATAGTGCTATATCATGCATCATTATTACTTGTTCGACAACTTGGGTTGCTTGCGAGTACATTCAAAGTACTCATTGGCTTGTCACTGGTTATTTAATTGTCCAGGCATGGAAGAGCAGGAGTACGTTGAAGAGTTCGTTGGTGACGAACATGCAAATTAGGACGCTTCCCAGTCAGAATGCGTGTAGATTTAAGGCAGATGGCATGGGTTCACGCTTTCGATCAAGATTTCTGCTGCTTGTTAAGTTTATGTATTTGGTCCTTGTGACCCTATCTATGTAAGACTAGACCATGATGGTCCTTATTTGTGTAAGACACTAAATGTGGATGTAAGACTTGTTATTCAGCTTCTGTGTGTTCAGTGAGCATTGATCCCCGGGATCACTGTACACGTGCATTCGGTGATCATGACTTATGAGTCGGGGTCCCCATAGAGCTGGTATCAGAGCCATCCCGACTGTAGGAAGCCCTTAGTTAGCATGGACGTTAGTTAGAATAAAACCATTTTTCAAAAACTACACCTAGCACCTATACATAGGAATTCTGTGCTATTTACCTCTCTTGTTCTTCACACAACACTTTGCTGACTCTCCTCCCTTCAAACCTTTGTAGATGGCCGTCGTACCTGAAGCCTTCCTGATATCTGACTTTCCTTTACTCCTTGGGGATAGCCTGGAGAAGTGCCAGTTTCGCCAACCATCTGTTTTCCTCTACCATGAGCACTGGGTCGATGCCGTCACGAAGGAGTACCATGTGGATGTGGTCGTGAAGGCAAACGACTCCCCGACCAGTTGGTTCTTTGAAGTACCACAGATGGAGACCATGATACTCGTAGTCGTGTCAGCTGCACGCAAGGCACTCCTACACCTTCGAGACGTCATTCCAGAGATGGCTGACGAGCTGGCTACTCGCTACCTTCCCTTCAGGAAGGATGATCTTGGCGAGAGTTGGACACTGGTTCCGACCCAGGAGGACGGCACACCACTCAGGTTCCAGACCTACTTCAGCCTCTCCGCCGATAGTATGGTTCACCACTTGATTAAGGAGTCCGTGATGCTTCGCGAGGAACTTCACCGCACCCGAGAGCTACTTCGGCAAGCCAAGACGAAGGCAGACAGGATCAAGAAGGATGGAGCCCCCGAGGGACGACCAGCTGTCGCTTATCGAGGAGGAGTACCCCTAGCTAGTGATGCACCTACACGCCGTCATTGCATGAGTGCGAAAGAGTACCATGAGCTCTTCACCACTCGCTAGCAAAGCATCATCGGGATGGACCTCCTCGTTCCCCGACCCCTTCGACTGGGAATGATGCCCGTTCAGATGATGAACAGGAGGAAGACCCAGAGGAGCGTGACTACAAGACCGAGCACTCCACCACCCGAGTCCGAGAACCCCTAGGGTAGGATCGGTCATGTATCCCTCATGCGAAGTCGAGTGTGTGTAATGGTTCATATGAAACCATGTGTGCTTGTTGTTTGTTTTGTTGTTTGTGTTCCGATGCAAGTCGCGCTTTTGACTTAGGCAACATGTAAGTGACTCCATCGTGTATCTTACTATATGTTGGTCTTTTGACCTTTGCTTTACCACACTTGCACTCGACCAACCCCCTTAGGCGCTTTTCCATTGTTTCTTTTCCTCTCGTCTATCCCAGTTGTTTGACTTGGCTGCTCCAAACAAGATGGTGATTGCTACCCGCAACAGATCCTTCGCCAACCCTGAAGCCGACAACTCAAGCCAGCAACAGGGCTCATGCTGGAGGACACCAGGAGCAGCCACAAGGCGACATTCCCCCGCCACCACCTCCACCGGAGAACATGACCATAGCCCAGTTTCTCCAAGTTCTCCGGGAGGAACACCAAGCCAACAATGCTGCTATTCAACAAATGGCTCAGGCCCTTGTGAACAACCAGCAGCAAGGCAGGAACGACAATGGCTGCTCCACTCTATCTGAGTTCATGAGGACTCGCCCTCAACCTTCACCGAGACTAGTGAACCCTTGGATGCTGACGACTGGATCCGCACCATTGAGGACCTCCTTGCATTGGTCAATTGCAATGAGGACCGTGAGAAGGTTCTTTACACCTCTCACTGCCTTGGAGGTACTGCCCGAGCTTGGTGGGATGGATTCAAGGTCATGCAAGGTGAGTGTGTGATCACTTGGAATGACTTCAAGGAAAGATTCCGCACCACCCACATTCCTTCTGGGATCATGGCTATCAAGAAGAGAGAGTTCGAGCGTTGAAGCAAGGAAGTGGCTCTGTCAAGGAGTACCTGCAGAAGTTCAATCTGCTGTCAAGGTATGCACCTGAAGATGTCAACATAGAAGCTGCCAAGAAGAAACGCTTCATGGAAGGACTTCAACAGACCCTGCAGTATCAGATCATTGTCTACGACTATAGCACCTTCTTTGACCTGGTGAACAAGGCCCTCATGCTGGAAGACAAGAGTCATGCCATAGACAACACTCGCAAGCGCAAGATGATCAGCAAGGGTAGCTCCAGCAACTAGAAGCCTCGCCCCTAGCAGCCAGCCCAAGCCAAGCCAACCTATCAGCCACAACAGGCTAGACCTCCTGCGCCTCATACGAGCTACCAGCCTCAGTAGTATGCCAATCCTAGGCCAGCTTACAACAACAGTCCCAATAACAACAACGACGGTAGGAACTACAACAACAACCCTGGGCAAGTCACTTGCTTTGGATGTGGTCAGTCTGGACACATCTCTAAGCTCTGCCCCAACAAGAAGCCCGATGCACCGCGCCTCAATGCGCCAACTCAAGGTCAAGGCCGTGGAGCACCACCAAGGAACCCTGTTCCCCGCAACCAACCCAACAATGGCAAGGGTCGTGTGAATCACGTCACCGCAGAGGAAGCCCAGGAAGACCCGGACGTCATACTGGGTATGTTCCTTGTCAACTCAACCCTAGCAACAATACTGTTTGATTGTGGAGCTTCACATTCTTTTGTTACCCAAAAGTTTGCATTAGAGAGTGGCATGAAACCTACACCCCTGGGTAGTCGGATGTTGATACAAACCCCGAGTTCAGTTATGAAGTCTGGGATAGGGTGTAAAGGAGTGGAGATTAACATCAACGGGGTAGACTTCCTAGCAGACCTTATAGTTCTGGATTCACCCGGCTTGGACGTCATTCTTGGCATGAATTGGTTGACCAAGCACCAAGGCTTGTTAGACTATGCCAAGAGGATAGTTACCATGACCAATAGCCAAGGAGTGGAAGTCAAGTATGTTCCCAACCCTCCCTCCACTCAAGCCCCTCAGGCTAACTGTCTATCGGGAGTTGAGTTGGATCAAGTACCAATGGTATGTGAATACCCAGATGTGTTTCCAGATGAGCTGCCCGAAATGCCTCTGACCGCGACATTGAGTTCATGATTGAGCTTATGCCCGGATCAAGGCCCATCTATAAGAAGGCCTATAGGATGGCATCCGAAGAGTTGGCTGAATTGAAGAAGCAACTGGCGGAGCAGCTCAGAAAAGGATTCATTCGCCCAAGTGTCTCTCCTTGGGGATCACATGTTCTATTTGTGTCAAAGAGGGACGGAACTATCAGACTTTGTGTCGATTACCGTTCTCTCAATGAAGTCACAATAAAGAACAAGTATCCACTCCTATTTGATCAGTTGAATGGAGCCAAGGTTCTCCAAGATCGACCTCAGGTTTGGGTACTATCAGCTGAAGATCAGACACCAAGACATTCCAAAGATGGCATTTGTAAAACGGTATGGCCTGTATGAGTACACGATCATGTCATTCAGGTTAACCAATGCCCCTGCCTACTTCATGTAACTCATGAATAAAGTCTTCATGGAATACTTGGACAAGTTTGTTGTCGTCTTCATTGATGACATACTCGTCTTCTCCAAGTCTAAAGAAGAGCATGAGGAACATTTGCGATTGGTCCTAGAGAAGCTTCGAGAGCACCAGCTTTATGCCAAGTTCAGCAAGTGTGAATTCTGGCTGCATGAAGTTGGATTCTTGGGTCATGTGTTGACTGCAAAAGGATTATCAGGGGATCCTGCCAAGATTGCAGCCGTGACTGAATGGCAAACCCCAACCAATGTGAAGGAAGTCAGGAGCTTCCTCGGACTCGTAGGATATTACCGCAAGTTCGTGGAAGGGTTCTCGAGCATTGCCCAACCCATGACCCAGCTTTTGAAGAAGGACAAGAAGTTCAAATGGACAACTAAGTGCGAGGAAAGCTTCCAGGAGCTCAAGAAGAGATTGACCACAACCCTAGTTTTGGCCACCCTCGATATTCACAAAGAGTTTGTGTTATATTGTGATGCAGCAAGAACTGGGCTTGGAAGTGTTTTGATGCAGGAAGGCAGAGTTGTAGCATATCTATCCAGATAGCTACGACCTCATGAAGAGAACTACACTACTCATGATCTCGAGTTGGCAGTTCTCGTTCATGCCTTGAAGACATGGCAACATTACCTTCTGGGGAAGCGATGTGATATATACACATACCACAAGAGTTTGAAGTATATTTTCACCCCAAGGGATTTGAACATGAGGCAGCGAAGGTGGTTGGAGTTGATCAAGTATTACGACCTCAATGTTCAATACCACCCCGGAAAGGCCAATGTGGTAGCAGACGCCTTAAGCAGAAAGGCTTGTTCCTTGAATGCTATGATTAAGGAAAGGCTACCCGTCCTATATGAAGAGCTTGAAAGCTTCGGCTTGGAACTAGTTGCACCTGGGTTCCTCGCCAACCTCGAAGCAAAGCCTACCTTGATGGATGATATTAAGGAAGCCCAGAAGGGAAACGAGAGCATTGAAGGCATCAAGAGGAAGATCAAGGCAGGCAAGGCCCCAGGATTCTCAATGGATGAGAAAGGAGTTGTATGGTTTGGAAAGTGCATCTACGTGCCCAACAAGGAGGAGCTCAAGAACTTGATCTTGCAAGAAGCTCATGACACTCCATACTCCATCCATCCTGGAGGAACCAAGATGTATCAAGACCTCAAGGCAAGATTCTGGTGGCATGGCATGAAACGGGAAATAGGCACATTTGTCGCTAAATGTGACAAATGCTAGAGAGTCAAAGTTGAGCACAAGTGACCTGCTGGGCTGTTGCAACAGCGACCTGCTGGGCTGTTGCAATCTCTCAAAGTGCCTAAATGGAAGTGGGACAAAGTCGGGATGGATTTCATCACCGGATTACCAAGGTCAAGCAAAGGACACAACTCTATTTGGGTCATTGTCGACCACCTGACTAAGGTATACCATTTCATTCCCGTCAAGACAACCTACAATGAGAACCAATTAGCCAACCTCTACATCAACCGGATTGTGAGCCTCCGTGGGGTTCCTAAGGAGGTCATATTGGACCGAGGCACCCAATTCACCTCAAGGTTCTGGAATAGGTTCCAAGAAGCTATGGGAACTAAGCTCTCCCTCAACACTACTTTTCACACCCAGACCGATGGGCAGACAGAACGAGTAAATCAGATACTTGAAGACATGCTCCGTGCTTGTGTCTTGGCGTATGGAGCCAAGTGAGAAGATTGCCTGTCATTCGCCGAGTTCTCCTACAACAACAGCTATCAGTCGAGTCTTCAGATGGCACCATTTGAGGTGTTGTATGGACACAAGTGCCGTACTCCCCTCAACAGGTCAGAGACCGGGGAAGGGTTAGTCTTTGGACCAGATATCCTCCGCGAGGTAGAAGAGCAAGTTCAACTCGTCCGAGAGCGCCTTGAGACCGCCAAGACAAGATAGAAGAGCTATGCCGACTCTCACCGTCCGGACATGAGCTTCCGTGTTGGAGACCATGTTTACCTCCGTGTTGCTCCTCTCAAGGGAACCAAGCGATTCCACGTCAAAGGAAAACTTGCAACAAGGTTCATCGGCCCCTTCAAGATCATCGACAGGCGAGGAGAAGTTGCCTATCAGCTAGAACTACCTTCCAAGCTGTCGGATGTGCACAACGTCTTCCATGTGTCACAACTCCGGAAGTGTTTGCAAGTTTCCAACCGCCCTGACCTCTACAAGGACATCGAGCATCAAGCCATCGATCTTCAGCCAGACCTCACTTATCGTGAGAGGCCATTTCGCATTCTGGATGAGGCAGAATGTTGCACCCGAATCCGCACCATCAAGTACTTCAAGTTTCAATGGAGCAACCACTCTGAAGCTGAAGCAAGCTGGGAGCGTGAAGACTATCTTAGATCTGAGTTCCCTTATCTTTTTAGCGCTTAGCCTAGGAATCTCGGGGATGAGATTCTTGTAAAGGGGGTAGGTCTGTCACACCCTGAGTTTGTATCACCATGTTATGTTTGGATTTATAAAATTTGGAACCAATTAAAACTTTTTCAATGCTTGTGCTTGTTTGAATTGTGCTTGTTTGCCCATTGATTGTGGTATATGGCACTCTTAGATTCTATCCCTCTCCATATTCATCTCCCTTGACCCAAACTTCTTGCCCAATGATCATGCCATGTGAATGGTGCCCAAAACTATTTTTATCAAATTTTGTTTTGAGCAAAGATGATTTATCCAAATTAGGTTTTCAAACCCCCCTGAAATGAGGTTTGCACTGCAAGTCCTCAAATTGGGTGGATCCTTCTTCCCCAAAGGCTTTACTTCAAACCTACTATGTTTATGACTACCCAAAACCACCAAATATTAATTTTAAAGATTATTTTAATATTTTATTTAAAGGCTTTTTCTTAAGACCAGAAATAGTTTTTCATAGGGAAAAATTATTTAAATGGTTTCAAAATATTTTAAAAAATTTAGGGGGACTAAGTGGACATATATTTTCCATATATATGAGTTTCAACACATGGGAATGTTCAAATCATGGGAAAAAAACCCTCTAAACCCTTTTTGTCCAAATCAAGCTTTTGAAACATTTCTATAAGAAATATTCTCAATGAATTCCAGGAAAATTTCAGCAAGTCAACACTACCATAGGTGATGATATTGAAAAGTTTCATCTCAATCCAAGTTGATTTGGTTCATCAAACCATCCTAAAACCCTCCCTGTCCAGAGTCAAATTGGAACAACTTTGCATTGTGAAGTTTCTCCCCTTGACCCCAAACTCTGTGGGAATGATCTAATTACCAAATAATGGTGCTACACTAAGTGGTGCAGCAAGGGTAAAAGCTTAGCATAACTAGATCTATAGAAACCTGATTCTGTTAGTTTCTAGGGTTCACAAAGTTTCCATTGTCAACTTTGCTCATTTGAGCTCAAATCTGGTGATCCATCTCCTTTTTAGCTAGCATTTGATCCTGTTGAATATCTCAGTAAGTTGGTAAACTTATCTTTCCCAAACACCCATCAAACACCTTCTGGTGAAATGGTAAAGTACTTGTTTTCACCACTTTCACTCCCCCTTGCCCCCAAACTTTTGACACACCCTATTGCAATGCGCAAGCACCCCCAGTAAAAACCTCAGGTCCATCAGCCACTGGAAGATGGGGTTAAAATCCCATTTTCACCTCTGGACAGCCCTGGCAGGAACATTTTTACCCTCTCTTCTTATTCTATCTCTCTCCCAAGGCATCCAATGCATTTTCCCCTAGCATAGGCACCCCTAGATTCCCCTAGACACCCTTGGACACACACAAGACGCCATTGGCATGCCGTGGCATGCCAAACGCGCACTCTGGAGCATGCTACAGTGCTGACAAGCACTGTTGCCGCTGCCCACTGCATGGCCGTGACCACCTCGAGCGCCCCGTCCCGCCAGATGGTCGGCCTCGGCGTCCACAACACGCCACCCCTTGTCCCCCCTCCTCTAGCCCCCCTCGCACGCGCCACGGCCGCCCAAGCTGGCCAACCGCGGAGCTCACACAAACGCGCTCCCCCGCCTCTCTCCTCTCTCCCCTGGCCTAGACCAACTCCACATGCACCACAAACTCGCATCCTCCCTCTCCCTGTCACGCCCAAGATGCGCGCCTATCCATATTAAGACAGGAGGGCCTCGACAGGGATAGAGGCGCATCTTGTCGTTCGCAAGTACAGTATCATTACATACATTTAGGAAGAGAAGAGTATATGAGTTGGCTTACACTCGCCACATACTAAATTACATTTCCACACAATTTATTCAAACATCCATACAAAGGCAGGGTTCGGCTACGGACGAAATCAAACGATTAAATGACGCAATGACACTAGCTTGCTTGCCCAAAGATCTCGACCACGACCACTCTACTCGTCTAGATAAGCGACGTACATCCTGCCATGCTCCTTGTCATACTCTCACTAGAGCTGCGTCACATCATCTGGCACGATCTCATCTATACCTGCACCTGAATTCTTGTAGTAATCTGTGAGCCACGGGGACTTAGCAATCTCACGCTTGGGTACCGATACTATTCAAGTTTATAGGGTATGTGTTTAGTTTGCAGCGGCACTCAGTATTTATGGTGGCTAATCTTATGGAATATGAAAGTAAATATGTGGTCTACGATAAATGATCGGGAACTAGAATGACCTCTAAGAGATCCCGAACACCTACTTACGTCAATCATAACCCCATTGTGTTCTCTCTCGGTTCATGTTCACGAGCAGAGACGATCACAGTTACTCACATAGTTGGTGTATTTTATTAGAGTTTACTTCAAGTTAACTATAACTGGGTGTTAAACAAATATCCAAGTTTCCACATAACCGCGGTCATGGCTTTCCGAAAGTTTTAACCCTGAAGGGGTGCTCTAACTAGTCCATCATAAATTAACCACACTCCACGGGAATAACCTCGACCGCGGATCTTGTGATCATCCTAGGAAACTCCAAAGGAATTCCAACACCTCGAGATAGCCCAAAGAAAGTTAGAGTCCCACACGCAAGCCACTCGATAAAGGTAAAACAAGTCCAGCAAGACCACCAAACGTGTCACGAACCCGATTAGAGCCGCGTATCTCGTTCTCAGGACACGACAGATAAGCAATGCGTACAGTGGCCTGATAGAAATCTCCCGAGTTGCCCCGGGTTGTCCCCGCACAGTGCTCTAGTTTGGACCAACACTCGCGAGGAGCACTGGCCCGGGGGTTCATTAATTATCCACGGGGTTGCAAAGACCTATGCAAATTTTATAAAGTTGTTTAAGCAAATAGTACCAATATTGGGTCTTGCCAAACAAGTTTGAATCTCAACTGAATAATCAAGGGGGTCCCCATAACAACCCCGAGCATGTTAGGAGTGCAAAGTATGGAAACATAACACCGGTAACAAGAAACTATGGCGGTAAAAGTGGAACAAAACACCGAGAAAAAGGCCAAGCCTTCCACCATACCAAGATATATATGTGCATTAAATTAAATATTTGATAATATTGTGATATGCCAAATCCATGTTATCACATGGATACAACCTACACCTGCAACTAAGAACGCTATAAGAGGGACCGAGCAGCGGTAACTTAGCCAAACAAGGTTTGCTAGGATGTGGAGGGGTTAGAGGCTATCATGGCAATGCAGGAGGCTTGACATTCATGTGGTAGGTAACACATATGTAACGATAAGTGCGAGACATCTAGCAAAGCAAAAATAGTGTCAGGATCCGGGTACGATCATCTTGCCTGTTGGTTCTTCAAAGGGACAAAGAGCGGGGTCCTCGTAGTGGTACTCTCCTGGATCCTCGTACTCAGTTTCAACACTCGCGTCTACCCAAGAGAAACAGCAACAATAAACATCCAACCAAGGTGCAATGCACAAACAAGATGATGCATGATTCATTTGAAGAATTTAACATGACATTCCTAAACTAGTCATGTTTCACATGCAATAGTTTAGTTATTTACAATTCTGGACAGAACCTCATGTTAAGTCATTTAAACATGCATGATCATGGAAAATATGGATGCGCCATGCAAAATCGATACAAATGCATATGTAGAACGTAGGAAACAGAGTTACGGTTCTCATGCTACGCTCACGACAAGTTATGAAGGCAAAACACAAGACAAAGAAGGCCATGGGCTGTTCCTTGGCATTCCAAGGTAGCCACTGGTTAGGCAATGAAAAACCAACCACAATGGATTGAAATATCAAGCAACTCCATGGATTATAGCTCCCACAAGTCACAAAACACTAAAACAATCAATCTGCCACAAAACAGCAACATAGCAACTTTCACAGCCAATAACTAGTGCTATAGGAAGTTTCCAACCTCAAACAAGGCATTGACAGAAACTACATAGCATGCTTATCAAATTATCCAACTACACAATATGGAATGGAGGCACATATCAGTAAGCATGAAGGTCACAAGTTGGCATGATGAAAGAAATTTTAGGGACTTAGAGAAAATAACAGTTTTCTGGAATCTGAGTTAAGCTGAGAGCAAGTTGACAGTAGAAACTAATGGTGATAGAGACCACCTCATGGCATGAAAATTAACAGGATGATAGAGGACAACATCTACTTCAAAACATTAGCACTGAGCTTGAGCTAATTCTCAACATATCACTTGCTAGCATCCACTCTTCATGGCATAAAAATATTAAACAGATTCTCAGACTTAGAAATATTCAGCATGTTTCAAAACAACAACATTTTAGTAGCTACTTTAGAGCATGGTTCCCACTTATATGCAAGTTTAACATGACAAAAATAAATACCATGGCATTCTAATCATCAAAGACTACCATATTGATGTTGCCACAAATATCATAGCATGCATGGATTAAATATAACAAAAATGACAAAATGGCACTTTGAGACAAAATGACTTTTCCCCCAACTTTCTCAAATGACCAAACAAGTTGCACCAATGGATTCCTTGGGTGATTCTACCCCAAAATCATGTATCATACTCATATGTAAGTTTTTGTAGAACTTCCTAAAACATGCTCAAAATCATCATGACATTCCTATAGGTTGGAACTTACTAAAAATGCACATCTCCAAAAATGCTCATACCAAATTTAGTCATATTACCATAAAAGGAATAACCTATTAAATCATAGATAATCACTAAAGAAAATACAACAAACAATAAATAGGAGGGCCCCTCCTGGCATAGACACCAGGGCCCCTCTGTGGATGACAAGTGGGGCCAGGGCCCACTTGCCATACACACACAAGCACACACACACACACACACACTCATACACACACTGCCACACACACACACACACACACACCAGATCTGCCACACGCAGACACACACCGCACACACTCACATCCGCACGAGATCCGGCGTGGCCGCATCAGATCCCAGCACAACAAACACCGAAGCCATCCAATGGAATAAAAGAAATCAAAAGAGGGGGGAGCTGGGATCGAACCCTCGACCTCTCGGTCGATCCCCGGGCGCGCTACCACTGTGCTACGGCGCGACAACTGAACAAGGGGCGGCCTCACTGAATATCTACCAACACCCACAGGTGTTTAACTAACAAAACTTAAACAACATGACCGTGACGACAGAGGCACGACAACGATAGAAGCTACGACGATGAGCACGGCCTACGCGGGGAAAGAAAGGGCTGCGGCGACGGGGTGCTCACCGAGGGCTTCTTGGGGACGCGAGGACACGGAGGACGCCGAGGCCGTCGGTTCCTCTGAGTGGTGGTGTATGTGATAGCCTGGCTTATTAGGGATGATAGACTACTCATATCAATAAGGAATTCCTTCCTTTCCGAGAACCCATTTGAACAAAACTCTCAGTTTAAGTGTACTTCGCTTGGAGTAGTTCTAGGATGGGTGACTGACCGGAAAGTTGGTCGTGGGTGCGCATGAGTGAGGACAAAGTGTGCAGAAAAGACTAGTATTGATCTCTGAGGCCAGTCCATATCCCGCCAGGTGTAACGACTACTAGCGGGTGTGTCTGGAGCATTACACTCCCATGGCCTCTAGCCTCGGCCACGAGCTCGCGGGCGCACAGGAGCTCGGTGGACCGAGGCCCGCCTACTTAAGGCCCTCCCCGAGCCTCCTCTCCCCTCTGGCCTCTCTCTCCACTCCTAAGTAGACCCCCTGTGCGCCCTGAAGAACTCCCAAAGCCTCTACGCTCAGGATGGAGCCGAGGACCGCCGCGGCGACCTGGTCGCCGATCTCCTGGTAGCGACTCCCTCTGGTCCCCATTTTCCTTCCACTGGTCTCCCCTTGCTCTCCTGACCCATTTTCCCCTCGACCCAGTCTTGTTTGCAGCTCGGAGATGTCCCGACAATCTCTCCCGAAGCTTCCTCCGATGCTGGTGCTCGCCACCGGCGACTCCGACCGCCTCCGGCGCCTCTTCGACCTCCCCTGGAACGACAACTCGACCCCGGGCACGTTCCCGCCTCCAGCTAGCCTTGCCGTGCCCTGCATCATTGCCGGTGAGCTCGCCGGCCTCCCTGCCGCGAGGTTGGAGATGACAGGCGGGGCCCGCTTGTCATCCTCACATCCCTTCTCCTCCTCTCTCTGTCGCTGCCCTTCAGGCCCCAGCCGTCAGGTTTGAACACACGCGCGTGCGTGTTGGTTTGCCTGGGCTGGTTGCCCTCTGGGCCGGCCCAATTGCAGGCTGGCTCTGGCCCAGGGTCCCGTGCCCTTTTCCCTTTTTCTTTTCTATGGGGTTTGCAAAAACTCCACAAAGCTCAATATTTATCCTATAACCATAATTTTTCCACCTAAATTCTTGTAATATTCCATAGAATTTAATAGTGCCTTTTGTATTAATTTTTGAAAATCTTTCATGCACTGTTTTATTTTAAAACGTATATTTAGGCATCTTTTGCCTCTCTTAAATAGTTTTCAAAAATGTTTTTCATAACAAAATATTAACAAATATTTTTAGTATAGTTTTTTGTATTTATCAGAGTAGGGTAGCATTTTTAATATTAGCTTGAGTGCTCTGCTTTTGTGTGATGCTTATTTTTATCGCTATTTATCGCGACGATAGATTGCGATGTTGATGAGGAAATTGGACCTGAAGACTTCGAAGACCCCAGAGACTTTGTTGAGCCAGACAAGCATCCCTTTGACCATGTTAAGAAACTTTTTCATGCATGACATATAGCACTTGTTGTTTTAATGATTGATCATGATGTGGTGCTCCCCTTCGGTGGGGTTGCCTTCGATACTTTTACCGTTGACACTTGCATCGTGAATTACCCTACCACCTTATGAGGGTTATGCGGGTGGGTGTAGATTGGATGCAAATAGCTGCTATGCAAGTGGATTGGGATTTATGCATAGTGATGAAAAGAGAGAAATGATTTCAAAGACTTTTCGAAAACCCTGCCGAGTGCCACTAATGCCCGAGGGAGATGATGACGAGTTGGGTGACCACTTGAGAAAGAAGTGGTGTACCAGAGCAAGTGAGTGTGTGTGGTTTTCGAAAACGGATTGGTGTAAGTTGCGACCATTATTCCAACCTTACTTGTACAACCAAGATACCCCTTATGGGACAGGGATTTGTTGATTACTATGGATGGTGCTAGCAGAGAGCCCGCATTACTAGTGGCAAGAGTGAAGTGGTCACTCTTGAGACGGGGTCGTCCCGGAAGTGGAAGGCCATGAGCTATCTTTACAGGCACCGGGCACACTGTTGCATGCCCTCATGGATGATACATGTGATGTATATCATGAGGGATGACACCAACGAGTGGTTTCTTTGTTTAGTATCACCATGGGAAAGGCATTGTTCGGGTGCTTACCTCGGGTAGGTGATGTACCGTGAGTCGTGGATGACGCAAAAGTTCCCCGAGTCTTGTGGGTAAAGTGTGTAAACTCTAAAGAGTGTAAAACTAGTAGAATAGCCGTGTCCATGGTCAAGGACAGTTGGATGACCGCTCCTGTGCTACGTCCAAATATTTTCATAACTGATATGTGCGTGTGTGTTGGTGACAAGGATGGTACTTGAGCTAAGTACGATGACTTAGCATGGCGATTGACTAAGTACGATGACTTAGCATAATGAATGAACATGAGATGTTCAACCCCTGCTTATGATGATATTTGTAACTTTTTTATATGGATATCTGCCAACTGTTGATGCATGCTTACCTAGTTACTTGATCATGTCATTGCATTCAAAATTGGCTTTCTGCAAGTTATCTACTTAGTGCTATATCATGCATCATTATTACTTGTTCCACAACTTGGGTTGCTTGCGAGTACATTCAAAGTACTCATTGGCTTGCCACTAGTTATTTAATTGGCCAGGCATGGAAGAGCAGGAGTACGTTGAAGAGTTCGTTGGTGACGAACATGCGAATTAGGACGCTTCCCAGTCAGAATGCCTATAGGTTTAAGGTAGATGGCATGGGTTCACACTTTCGATCAATATTTCCGCTGCTTGTTAAGTTTATGTATTTGGTCCTTGTGACCCTATCTATGTAAGACTAGACCTTCATGGTCCTTATTTGTGTAAGACGCTAAATGTGGATGTAAGACTCTTGTTATTTAGCTTCCGTGTGTTCAGTGAGCATTGATCTCTGGGATCACTATACACGTGCATTCGATGATCACGACTTATGAGTCGGGGACCCCACACACGCATCATCGAAGGGGCAATGGAGTTGATGTCGATGCCCTCTGTGATCGAAACCCCCTCCAGCAGATTACAGGAAAATGCTCCAAGATTGGATCTCTCGGGAACAGAGACTTCCGGCAGAGGAAAAGTATTTGCGTGGCTCGTTGTGATGTTGGGGGAATATTTTGGTATTTATAGGCCAAGAATTTGGGTTAGGAGACCCGATAGGGAGCGACAAGCCTACTAGGCGCGACCAGGGGGCCCGCGCCCGCAGGCTTGTGGCGCCCTGTCACCTCCCCTGATGTGCACTCCAATCTTGATCGACTTGTTTCCTTCCAAAAAATTCCTTCTGAAGGTTTTATTCCATTTGGACTCCGTTTAATATTCCATATCTGCAAAACTCAAAAACAAGGAAAAACAGAAACTGGCACTTGGGTCTAGATTAATAGGTTAGTCCCAAAAATAATATAAAATAGCATATTAATGCATATAAAACATCCAAAACAGATAATATAATAGCATGCCATGATCAAAATTTATAGATACGTTGGAGATGTATCAGAATCCCCAAGCTTAATTCCTGCTCATCCTCGAGTAGGTAAATAATAAAAACAGAATATTTGATGTGGAGTGCTACCTAACATATTTATCCAAGTAGTATTCTTTATTTTGGCATGAATATTCAGATCCGTAAGACTCAAAACAAAAGCTTAATATTGATATTGAAACAATAACATTTCAAGCATACTAGCAAAGCAGTTGCATCTCTTCAAAATAACTGCAAAAGAAAGTTATCCCTACAATATCATATGATGTGGCTATGCTCAATCTTCCCCACACAAAGTATTTATATCATGCACAACCCCGATGAAAAGTCAAGCAATTGTTTTCACACCTTTATTTTGTCAAACTTTTTCAACTCTCACGCAATACATGAGCGCGAGCCATGGATATAACACTATAGGTGGAATAGAATATGGTGGAGGTTGTCAAGGAAAGGGAGAAGATAGTCTCACATCAACTAGGCATATCAACGGGCTATGGAGATGCCCATCAATAGATATCAATGTGAGTGAGTATGGATTGCCATAATGATGCACTAGAGCTATAAGTGTATGAAATCTCAAAAGGAAACTAAGTGGACGTGCATCATGAGGAAAAATTCCACTAGCTATATGAAAGTGACAAAATAGGAGACTCTCTATCATGAAGATCATGGTGCTACTTTGAAGCACAAATGTGGAAAAAGGTAGTATCAATGTCCCTTCTCTATTTTCTCTCATTTTTTGTGGGCATATAAGGCCTCTTTTATTCATTTTTTATTTGGGCTTCGTTGTCCTCTTTTATTTATCATAAAGTCTGGAATCTCATCCCCACTTGTGAGGGAATCATAGCTTCCATCATCCTTTCCTCACATGGGACATGCTCTAATAATGATAATCATCACACTTTTATTTACTTACAACTCAAAATAAAATTACAACTCGATACCTATGACAAAATATGACTCTATAGGCAATATGGAAGTGATGGTGCATGTCATAAAAGGAAACGGTGGAAGTTGCATGGCAATATATCTCGGAATGGCTATGGAAATGCCATAATAGGTAGGTATGGTGGCTGTTTTGAGGAAATATATATGGTGGCTGTTTTGAGGAAGGTATATGGTGGCTGTTTTGAGGAAGGTGTTTGTTACACCGGCGGAAGTTGTGGGGTACTAGAAAGGCGAGCAAAAGTGGAAGGGTGAGTGTGCGTATAATCCATGGACTCAACATTAGTCATAAAGAACTCACATACTTATTGAAAAATTCTATTAGTCATTGAAGCAAAGCATTAAACACATTCTCCTGGGGGGAGGTTGGTAGGAGTTAACCATCGCGCGCTCCCAGCCCTCACACAAAGGTCGACAATCTATAAACAAGTCATGTTCCGACTTCCTTGCATAGCGGTTCACCATAAGTGCATGCTACGGGAATCACAAACCTTTACATAAGTATTTTGACCAAATCACAATTTACTTCCTAACATGTCCCTTAACATTACCATCTTTATATCTCAAAACTTTATGCAAGGAATCAAACTTCTCATAAATACTCAATGCACTTAATATGAAAGTTTTTATTATATTCCTTTTGGATGCCTATCATATTAGGACTAAATTCATAACCTAGACCAATTACCATGCTGTTTTAGAAACTCTCAAAATAATATAAGTGAGGTACGAGAGTTCAAGTATTTCTATAAAACGCAAACACCACTGTGTTCTAAAAGATATAAGTGAAGCACACAGAGCAAAATTGCCCAACTCAAAAGATATAAGTGAAGCACATAGAGTATTCTAATAAATTCACGGTTCAGGGTGTCTCTGTAAAAATATATGTGCAGAAAATATGACTGTGTCAAACTAACAAGCAAATACTCATATCATACAAGACGCTCCAAGCAAAACACATATCATGTGGTGAATAAAAATATAGCCTCACGTAAATTTACCGATGGATTGAAGACAAAAGAGGGGATGCCTTCCGGGGCATCCCCAAGATTAGGATCTTTGGCATCCTTGAATATGACTCGGGGTGCCTTGTTAATCCCCAAGCTTAGGCTCTTACCACTCCTTATTCCATAGTCCATCAAATTTTTACCCAAAACTTGAAAACTTCACAACACAAAACTTAACAGAAAACTCATGAGATCCGTTAGTATAAGAAAAATAAGTCACCACTGTAGGTACTGTTGTGAACTAATTATTTATTTATATTGGTGTTATACCTACAGTAATCTAACTTCTCCATGGCTCATACCACATGATACAACCCATAGATTCATCAAAATAGGCAAACAACTCAAAGGAAACAGAATCTGTCAGAAACAGAACAGTCTGTAGAAATCTGAAAACTTCATATAGTTATGTAACTCAAAAAATTCTGAAAACTTAGGAAAACCCTGGAAATTTATATATTAATCGTGTGTAAAAAATTCAGATCAATTCAATGCTCTTAAAAAATTATAAAATTCCTGGACTGAGCGCAAAAGTTTCTGTTTTTCAGCAAGATCAAATCAACAACTACCATGGATCACCCCAAAAGTTTTACTTGGCTCAAACACTAATTAAAACACCAAAACACAATTAATAAAAAATTAATAATGTGGGAAACACTTCAAAACAGAAACAAAAATAGAACACAAAAATAAAATTGAGTTGCCTCCCAACAAGCGCTATTGTTTAACGCCCCTAGCTAGGCAAAATGCAATAGATCTACGTATTGTCATCTTTGGTATGCAATCCAAACTTGATCAAACCATCAATAGCTTTTCTTACTAGATCTATCCTTTCCTTTATTTCCTTCCTAGTAGATGAACTTAAATCATGATAAGGACTTTGGCTAGTGATTTTAACATTCATGAACCCGTAATCTAGATCATCGCCGTAGATATCATCGTAATAAACACGTATCCTATTTCTAACGGGTTCCTTAATCATTTTTCAAGCAAATCGTCCTTATAACCTACGTAAATTACCCTAGTAATCCAATCAAATTCCTGACAGGTCTCTATATACAAGGCTCTAGAGACTTCCGCATGGGGAGCTCTTCTCCTAAGATTTTCACTATAAGATTGATAGTCTCTAGCTTCTAGACTACGCAAAGTTTGTTTATCATGGAGAATTTCTTCAGTTGGAGGGTGTTCAACATCCTTATCATAGAAAGAAAAAATCTCCCTAGCTTGTTGTACGATGAAATCAATTTCTTGCATAAGGATGATGGTAGCAATCTTCTTAGCCTTAGGGTGATTAATATTGGTAAGTTCATAAAATACTTTTTGCAAAGCGGGAAAAGGTGCACAAATTTTCTTTCCAATTTTTCAATGAGCATGACAATAGCATCCGCATAACTATTTGTGCTAAGAAGAATAGACCTCTTACTCATAGGCATTACCCCCGTACAATCAAAGAACGCTTGAATAACACTCTTCCCGATAATATTCCCATCTCCTACTTGAAAAGTTTTAGTTTTATAATTAGGAGGAGATTCAGTTTCATGTTCTAAAGATCAAGATTCAAATTTTTCTTCAGGATTAGTACTAGCAATACCCTTCTATATTTTCAGCGATAACCTCCCTTACTTCAGACATGGTGGCAAAGCAAGCAATCAAGCACACAAGCAAAAGGAAGGCGAATGAAAGAAGGGCGAACAAAAAGGCAAATCTTTTTGGTATTTTCTAAAAATCATTTTAGAAGTGGGGGAGAGGAAAACGAGAGGCAAATGGCAAATAAACTAAATGCAAGAGATGAGTTTGTGATGGGTACTTGGTAGGCTTGATGTGTATCCTCCCCGACAATGGCGCCAGAAATCCTTCTTGCTACCTCTTGAGCTTGCGTTGGTTTTCCCTTGAAGAGGAAAGGGTGATGCAGCGAAGTAGATAAGTATTTTCCTCAGTTGTTGAGAACCAAGGTATCAATCCAGTAGGAGGAACAAGCAAGTCACCAATGGTTTCACCTACACAAACAATCAAACTCTTGGACCCAACGCTATAAAGGGGTTGTCAATCCCTTCACGGTTATTTGGATATGAAAGAGATAGATGTAAACGAGTGCGGAAAGTAAAAGGTAAATAAATTGCAGCAAGGTATAGATCTGAAAAAATATGATGGAAAATAGACCCAGGGGCCATAGGTTTCACTAGAGGCTTCTCTCTTGAAGGCAAATATCATGGCGGGTAAGCAAATTACTCTCAAGCAATTGATAGACAAGCAAATAATCATGTAGTTATCCAAGGCAATGATCATGCATATAGGCATCACGTCCGTGACAAGTAGACCGAAATGATTCTGCATCTACTACTATTACGCCACACATCGACTGACTCCTGCCTGCATCTAGAGTATTAAGTTCAAGAAGAACAGAGTAACACATTAAGAAAGATGACATGATGTAGAGGGATAAACTCAAGCAATATGATGAAAACCTCATCTTGTTACCCTTGATGGCAACAATACAATACGTGCCTCGCTACGCCTACTATATCACTGGGTGAGGACACCGCAAGATTGAACCCAAAACCAAGCACTTATCCCATTGCAAGAATTACCAATCTAGTTGGCCAAACCAAACCAATAACTCGAAGAGACTTGCAAGGATATGAAATCATGCATATAAGAAATCAGAGGAGATTCAAATAAGATTCACGGATAATCTGAACATAAACTCACAATTCATCGGATCTTGACAAACACACCACAAAATAGGATTACATCGGATAGATCTCCATGAAGATCATGAATAACATGGTATTGAATATCAAAGAGAGAGAAGAAGCCATCTAGCTACTAGCTGTGGACCCGTAGGTCTGTGGTGGATTACTCACGCAGCATCGGAGGGGCAATGGAGTTGATGTAGATGCCCTTTGTGATCAAAACCCCCTCCAACAGATTACCAAAAAAAGCTCCAAGATTGGATCTCTCGGGAACGGAAGCTTCCGGTGGCGTAAAAGTATTTGCATGGCTCGTTCTGATGTTGGGGGAATATTTGGGTATTTATAGGCTAAGAATTAGGGTTAGGAGACTTGGCAGGGAGCGACAAGCCTGCTAGGCATGACCAGGGGGCCGCGCCTAGCAGGCTTGTGGCACCCTGGCAGCTCCCCTGACGTGCACTACAAGCTTGATCGACTTGTTTCCTTACAGAAAAATTCCTTCCGAAGGTTTTATTCCGTTTGGACTCTATTTAATATTCCAAATCCGCAAAACTCAAAAACAAGGACAAAACAGAAACTAGCACTTGGCTCTAGATTAATAGGTTAGTCCCCAAAATAATATAAAATAGAGTCCCCAAACAAGGACTCTATTTAATATTCCAAATCCGCAAAACTCAAAAACAAGGACAAAACAGAAACTAGCACTTGGCTCTAGATTAATAGGTTAGTCCCCAAAATAATATAAAATAGCATATTAATGCATATAAAACATCCAAAACAGATAGTATAATAGCATGCCATCATAAAAAATTATAGATACGTTGGAGAGGTATCACACAACGCCGGAGAAGAAGGAAAAGAAGAAATACTGAGAAGGCCTTCGCATAAGGGACCTGCAAGACACTATGTCCGAGGAAACCCATACCTCCTCTACTCACAAGGAAGAGAATGAGGATGGGGGGAAAGGCGATTCCCCCTCATAAGAAAGAGGGAGGCATCGTCGGACGCCGTGGAGGATCTACCTCCTCCTGCCCTGAAGAGGGCGTGTCGGCCGAGGTTAATCCTGGCCGACGACAGCTCGGACTCCGACGTTGACTCCGAGGGATTTGAGAGGGTTATGATACGTCTCCATCGTATCTACTTTTCCAAACTCTTTTCCCTTGTTTTGGACTCTAATTAGCATGATTTGAATGGAACTAACCCGGACTGACGTTGTCTTCAGCAAAATTGCCTTGGTGTTATTTTTATGCAGAAATAAAAGTTCTCAGATTGACCTGAAAATTTACGAAGAATATTTTGGAATTAATAAAAAATATTGGCGAAAGAATCAACCAGAGGGGGTCCACCCATTGGCCACAAGCGAGGGGGCACCCCTTAGGGCGTGCCTAGGTGGCTTGTGGGCCCCCTGCAACTCCCCGACCTCAACTCCAACTCCATATAACCCTATTTAGGGAGGAAAAAAAATCAGGGAGAAGAGTTCATCGCTTTTCACAATACGGAGCCGCCACCACCTCCTGTTCTTCCTCGGGAGGGTAGATCTGGAGTCCGTTTTGGGCTCCAGAGAGGGGAAATGACGCCGTCGTCATCGCCAACCATCCTTCATCACCAATTTCATGATGCTCTCCGCCGTTCGTGAGTAATTCCCTTGTAGGTCTGCTGGACGGTGATGGGTTGGATGAGATTTACCATGTAATCGAGTTAGTTTTGTTAGGGTTTGATCCCTCGTATCCAATATGTTGTGAGATTGATGTTGCTATGCCTTTGCTATGCTTAATGCTTGTCACTAGGGCCCGAGTGCCATGATTTTAGATATGAACCTATTATGTTTTCATGAATAAATATGTGTTCTTGATCCTATCTTGAAAGTTGTAGACACCTATTACGAGTTATGTCCGTATCTGCCAGGGTTACAATAACTGGGATTCTTTCCGGTGATTACCGTAATTTGAGGAGTTCATGTATTCACTAAGTGCTAATGCTTTGGTCCCATTCTCTATTAAAAGGAGGCCTTAATATCTCTTAGTTTCCATTAGCACCCCGCTACCACGGGAGGGTAGGACAAAAGAAGCCATGCAAGTTCTTTTCCATAAGCACGTATGACTATATATGGAATACATGCCTACATTACATTGATGAATTAGAGCTAGTTCTGTGTCACCCTATGTTGTAGCCATTCCATGATGAATGCCATCCGACATAAATATCCATTGGTGATCCATTGCCTACGAGCTTTTCAAATATCGATCCTTTCTAAGTTTTTCGTTGCTACTGTTACAATCACTACAAAACTGCTACTGTCACTTTTGCCATCGTTACCGTTACTTTCATACTACTTTGCTACTAAATACTTTGCTCTAGATATTAAATTTTTAGGTGTGGTTGAATTGACAACTCATCTGCTAATACTCAAAAATATTCTTTGGCTCCCCTTATGTTGAATCAATAAATTTGGGTTGAATACTCTACCCTCAAAAACTGTTGCGATCCCCTATACTTGTGGGTTCTCAAGAACTTTTTCTGGGGCCGTTTCCGGGGAGCATAGCTCTATTATCCAAGTCACTTGGGATTTATATCCGTTGATCACTACGACGAATCTGAAAGACCCCAAAACCAAGATCTATCCCTCTACTACGAGGGGAGGTATGGAACTGGCATCTAGCTCTGCACTTGATTCACCTTCTGTTATGAGTAAATTTGCGACACCACCACATGCTATTGATTCTGATATGTTGCAAGTAATTGATGATGCCACTTATGCTATGCATGATGCTTATGATGATACTTTGCTTGATAATACTGTGCCACTGGGTGAATTTCTTGATGAACAAATTGCTAGAGTCAATGCTGAAACTAATGATATTTCTGAAACTGATGAAATTATTGAAACTAAACACTATGAGACACCTGTTAGACCTAGCTCTCCTAGATATGCATTGCCCAATATACCTAAGGGTTATGTTATGAAGGGAGAGGTAGCTAGGGACTTTCTTGCTTGTAAGGATAGAGATGATCTTAAGAAATTGCTATGCAAGTAGAAGGAATTTTTTTTGAATGCTAGAATGCAATATGATCCTAAGTTTGCTACTTCACCTATCTTTGTTATTGATAAGGATTATGAATTCTCTGTCGATCCCGAGTTAATTACTTTGGTTGAATCTGATCCTTTCCATGGTTATGAATCTGAAACTGTTGTGGCACATCTTACTAAATTGAATGATATAGACACCCTATTTACTCATGAGGAAAAAAATCGTTATTACTATATTCTCAAGTTTTTTCCTTTCTCATTAAAGGGTGATGCTAAGATATGGTTTAATTGTCTTGCTCCTTGTTGTAGGCGTAGTCCCCAGGATATGATATATTACTTTTCTAAAAACATTTTCCTGCCCATAAGAAACATGCTACCTTGCAGGAAATATTTAACTTTGTGCAAATTAAAGAAGAGAGTCTCCCACAAGCTTGGTGAAGGCTTCTCAAATAACTTAATTCTTTGCCTAATCATCCTCTCAAGAAAAACGAAATACTTGATATCTTTTATAGTGGACTAACCGATGCTTCGAGGGACCACCTAGATAGTTGTTCTAGTTGTGTTTTCAAGGAACTAACTGTTGAACAAGCTAAACTACTATTTAATAATATATTGAGCAATGATAATGATTGGACTATTCCTAAACCACCTCCAAAGCCCACTCCAAAGAAAACAGGTATTCTATTTCTCAGCCCTAAAGATATGCAAGAGGCAAAGAAATCTATGAAAGAAAAGGTATTAAAGCTGAAGATATTAAGAATATACCACCTATTGAAGAAATACATGGTCTTGATAACCCGACACAGGTAGTAGAGGTAAATTCTCTTTGTAGATTTGATGAAGGTGATATTCCTTATAATAAGTTTGCTAGCCAATGCTTGGATGAGTTTCATAAATTTATTGTTAAGCAAGAAAATTTCAATGCTTATGTTAGTAGAAAATTGAAACAAAATGCTTACATGCTTGATCGCTTAGGTGATTATATGAGTAGAACTATTAATGATCTTAAGCTTATTAGTAAACATGCTTACATGGTAACTACTCAAGTAGAACAAGTACTTAAGACACAAAATGATTTGCTTAATGAGATGAATGGTAATAATAATGATCATTCTATTAGAGTTGTGACTAGAGGTGGCAAAATGACTCGGGAACCTTTGTATCCCGAGGGCCATCCTAAGAAAATTGAGCAAGATTCTTAGAGAATTAATACTGATGCACCAGTCATCCTAGTAATAAAAGGAAAAAGAATGATAATAGGACTTTGCATGCTGCAAGTGAACCTGTTATAGATACACCTGAAAACCCAAATGATATTTCTATTTCTGATGCTGAGACACAACCTGGCAATGAACATGAGCCTAGTGGTAATATTAATGATGATGTTCATGTTGATGCTCATCCTAGTAATGATAATGATGTGGAGATTGAACCTGCTGTTGATCTTGATAACCCAGAGCCTAAGAATAAAAGATATGACAAAAGAGACCTTGTTGCTAGGAAGCATGGTGTTGGGGATATAACCCCGTGGTAAGACCCGTCCAGGAGGGGCCGGGTCATGCCTGGCGGCTCGTAGCGTATGGGATGGAAGAGGAAGATTGGGCTGCACGGCGGCTTACCAAAAGGGCTGAGGCGGAGTCCCAGAGCCAGGAAGAAGACACAAGACCCGGGCGCGTAAGCCGCCGGGAGACAGCCTGCCAGAGTCAGCAAGACGGCTTAGAGACAGAGTCAGACACGTTGTAAAGAGTCGGTATGAGATTTGTGTAACCCGTGGTCTTGACCTCCTATATAAAGGTGAGACCCGGGGATGGCTTAGAGAGAACCCAATCGATCGAGAGCTAGGTCAAGCAAATATGCTCCCTTGTAATCGACAGTCCAATCAATATACACAAAGCAGGACGTAGGCTTTTACCTCATCTTGAGGGGCCTAACCTGGGCAAATCCGTGTCTTTGGTCCGGTCCAACCCCTTTGAGTCCACCGCCTTAGCGATGGTCTCGAACCTAAGTCTTCGGACATCTTCTGTGACAAAACCATGACAGTTGGCGCCCACCATGGGGCTAACACGCGATGGTGTTGAGTTCTCAAAGGGCTTTCTCTCAGGGATCAAAGGATACACCGTCGGCTTGATGACAAAGAGTCGCCGCGACAAACTCTACATCGACGATTCAGGATGGGGGCCTGAAGCCGGCTCAGTCGAGTACGGCTATCGGGTTCCCATTGGCAAGATGCACGTGTTCATTGACAAGATGGATGGATCTACACCCAGGCCGGACATCTGCACCGACCTCGTCGAGCCGGTCCGGCGCGCGACACCCGCCCGTGTTCAACCCTGGCAGAAGAGTGTTTTTGTTGGCTTTACACAGGACAAAGGAGATTCCTTGTCGGGAGAGACCTTGGCTTTCTCAGATGAAGGATCTTCCAGCGAGGATGGGGAATCAATCTATCAACTTCATGACAGCGGGTTAAGGGGCTATGCCGATGTCGACAGTATTCTGAAGCCCTATGACCCATCGAGCCGAGCCGCCGTGTTCATGGAAGGCCCGGCGCCGGCTTCCAATGGTGCGACAGCCGGAGCGGCGGCTGGAGCGCCCCCCCTGACGCGGAGCCTCCTAAGGCGCCGACGCAAGCTTTACTAGAGCTCATGAAGGAGCTAGTGGCTCTGATGGCCACGGAGGTGACAACTGAGAATCAAACAGAGCGTAACGCCGAGATTAACCGGATCAAGGGACAGATGGCTCAGGCCCAGGAGGATATCAATGCAATGCAAGCTCAGATGAATGCTGAATCGGAACGTTTGAGGGCGGAGGCTCCGTTTTGATCTGGATCAGCGGGCGTTGGAGGCGGTTCAGCGTAGAAGGACTCAACTCGGATTACCAATTCAGCCTCGAAATCTTTTCAATACTCCGGGGGACCGGTCCAAGTACGCCGCCAATGGTGACCCGGGTGGCAGAGGCGCCGCGGCAGTTAGACCCGCCGTGGAGGAACAAACCTTTGTCGCAACACGTTGTGATGCCGCCTTGCCATTACTCTAATCCGGTGGAAAATATGATAGTGGCGGCTAGCCAAGCTTGATGCTCTCCCTTTGGCCGAAGGGATGCTGTTTGTCAAAGAGGCAAGGAACGCGATTAGCCTGTTGCAGACAGCAGTGTCTCAACAAGAGAGGTACACACACAGCCAGAGCCGGGTGCACTCCATGCCGGTTCATAGCCGTAGCTACAGCCGACGGATTGAGTCACCCGCGGTCTCCAGCAGTGAGCAGAGGCGAAACACGCCCAATAACAACCCGCCCGAGATGGATATTCAGGGGTCTATGGATAGGGGCCAGGCTCAGCGAGGATGAACACCAGAACTCCCGTCAACGTTTCTGCCAGGGGATTTTGTGTGCAGTGTCTCGCAGCAGATCTGGGGAGTGCACGTTTCCCCAAGGACTTTAAGGGGTCACGAAAGGTGCCCAATTACACGGTGGATCTACCCCTAGAGGCTTGTATTGAAAGCTATGAGCTTGCTCTAGAGATGCTGGAGGTCGACGAAGCAGTTTGCGTGAAATAATTCATCATGATGTTGGAAGGACCGGCCCGTACTTGGTTAAAGGGGTTGCCACCCAATACCATCATGTCATGGGCCGAGTTGAAAGCACGATTCATCAAGAATTTCAAGGGAACTTGCAAGCAACCAATGACGATTGCGGAGCTGGATCTTTGTGCATAGCAGGAAGGTGAGTCGGCTCATCATTGGGTGTGGTGGGTCTTGATGGTGATCCACTCATCTTAGAATATTTTGGCGTCCCAGGCAGTTTTGATTTTGGAAAGGAACTGTCGTTTTGTGCCATTGAAACAGAAGCTCGGGTGGTTGAAGCATTCTTGTCAGGATATGGGTGAGCTCATGACGACTCTCACAAAGTATGCGGATTCAGATACCACCAAAGACCCAGACTCCAATGATGAGAAGTCAGGTCAGGGTAAGAAGGGCGGCAATTGTAAGAACCAATAGGAAGGTGCTGTGAACGGCAGCCAAGGCAAGCGGAAGAACCCAGATGGCGGGTCATAGTTTGTGGTGAACACCAACACACAACAGGAACTTCAGGCCGCCGTTCGACAGGAATAGGGCACCTGTGCCTTATACCTTAGAGGAGGCGCTGAACAGACCTTGCCCGGCACACAGCCGACCGGAGAAGGAGGCCACCCACACATGGATGGAGTGCAGTGTTATGCGCCAATTTCGGGAGTAAATCCTTCATCAAAATCATAACAACGGTAATGGCCCATCAGGCGGGTCAGGACCGGGCAGCTCAGGAGCCGGCTTCGGTGTTGGCGGGTTAGGTTCAGGTCATCAAGGCCAAAACAATTAGAGTTGGGGAAATCAAGGAAGTCAACAGCAACAGAGCAATGGTGGTCAGCAACAGAATGACCACTCAGGATATCAGAACAACCCGAAATAGCTTAGTTAAGGACAATATCATGTCTTCACTACGAGCCTGGACAAGCGGGATCAGAAGCTGCACAAGAGGGCGGTCAATCCAGCCACACCGGCTCTCTTGCGATAATTAAAATGGCCAGAGTACCCGATTACATGGATCCGGGAGGATCACCCACCACGGGTCGACAATCCGGGTCATTTAGCTCTGGTGGTCGCTCCTTAGGTTGGAGGGTACAAATTCACAAAAGTGCTCATGGACGGTGGCAGCAGTATCAACATCCTATACTACGACACCTTCCAGCGGATGTAATTAACTGACAAGGCTCTTAAGCCATCATCAACCATTTTCCATGGGGTGGTGCCAGGCAAGTCGGCTTACCTAGTAGGAAAGATTGCCTTGGAAGTGGCGTTTGGTGATGAGTATAACTACAGGGTGGAGACCTTGTGGTTTGAGGTAGTAAAGATTAAGAGCCCGTATCATGCTCTGTTTGGCCGGCTGGATTTCGCAAAGTTTATGGCCATGCCTTGTTATGTTTATCTGTATCTCAAGATGCCGGCTCTCAATGGAACAATCACGGTCCATGGCGATCGGAAGGTAGCCATCGAATGCAAGGAAGGAGACACGGCTTATGCAGAGTCAAGCTGCGCAGAAGCAGAGCTTAAGTTTTACAAGGATAACATTGACCCGACAGATATGTCTCTGTTGAACAAGACCAATATAGAGTCTTAGCCGCCCCTAAAATTTGCAGCTAATGACATGAAGATGGTGGATTTTACTCCGGACGACTCATCCAAGCAGTTCACTATCGGGGCCAACATGAACCACGCATAGGAAAGCACGCTCATCGAATTGATCCATGAGAATCGGGACATCTTTGCATGGAAGCCATGTGACATGCCGGGTGTATCGAGAGAGTTCACTGAGTACCACCTTAATGTAGATCCTAAGTTTAAGCCAATTAAGCAATTTGTTCGTCGCTTCATCAAGGAGCGGTGTAAAGCAATTGGAGAAGAGGTAGCCCAACTCTTGGCAGTTGGGTTCATCATGGAGGTATTTCACTCGGAGTGGTTAGCCAAGCCTGTGCTGGTGCTCAAGAAGAACAACACGTGGCGTATGTGTATAGACTACACAGATCTTAACAAGGCTTGTCCAGTTGACCTGTTTTCTCTCCCCCGTATCGACCAGATTATTGAGTCAACGGCGGATTGTGAGAGTTTATGTTTCCTAGACGCCTATTCAGGCTATCATCAGATCAAGATGGCAGTTAAAGACCAAGAGAAGACCTTGTTCATAACACCCTTTGGAGCTTTCTGCTATGTGTCCATGTCATTAGGACTCAAGGGTGCAAAGGCGACTTACCAACGTTGTGTGCAAAATTGTCTTCACGGTCAGATTCTGTGTAATGTTCATGCCTATGTGGACGATATTGTGGTTAAGTCAAGGAAGAAGGAGACGTTGCTGGATGACCTGAAGCACACATTTGATAACTTACGGGTTTATAAGATGATGCTTAACCAGGCTAAATGTGTTTTTGGAGTTCCTGCAGGCAAGCTTTTGGGTTTCCTGGTTTCAGAACGAGGTATCGAAGCCAACCCGGACAAGATAAAGGCCATCACGTCACTAGCTAAGCCGGCGAGTGTCAATGATGTGCAACGCTTGGCGGGTCGTATTGCCGCTTTAAGCCGCGTCATCAGCTGCCTAGGGGAGAAGGCTATTCCTATGTACCAGATGAGGAAAAAGACGGATGACTTTGTGTGGAGTAAGGCCGCAGATGAAGCTCTTGAAACACTTAAAAAGCAGCTGGTTGAACCGCCGATCTTAGACGCTCCGGCTGAGAAGGAACCCCTGCTCCTTTATGTGGCGGCTAATAATCGGGCGGTTAGTGCTACGATTGTGGTGGAGCATAAAGTGGAAAGGAAAGAGTATCCGGTTCAGAGGCCGGTTTATTATGTCAGTGAGGTGCTTATCTAATCAAAGCAAAGATACCCACACTGGCAGAAGCTAATATACGGGGTGTTCATGTTGAATCGTAAGCTGAAGCATTATTTCCTTGGACATCAGATCACGGTGGTTAGCTCTGCTCCGTTGGGAGACATAATACAGAATTGGGAAGCCACTGGTAGAATTGCTAAGTGGGCGCTGGAGCTTGGGCCTCTCAATTTGAAGTATGCACCTCGCATAGCCGTGAAGTCTCAGGCATTGGTGGATTTCATAAACGACTGGACGGAGTGTCAGTCACCGGAGGAAAACCCGGACAACACGTATTGGACGATTCACTTTGACGGGTCCAGACAGTTGTAGGGCTTGGGGGATGGAGTTGTCTTAACCTCTCCCAAAGGTGATACGTTTTGTTATGTATTAAGGCTGATGTTTCCTTGCATGAACTATGCATCTGAGTACGAAGCTTTGCTTCATGGACTTCGCGTGGCCAAGGAGATGAACCTAAGCCATGTTAGGTGCCTTGGCGACTCAGATCTTGTGGCACAACAGGTGTCAGGTACGTGGGATTCCAAGGACCCGCGGATGGCGGCTTATCGGGAAGAGGTAGATATCGTCGCTGGTCATTTCAAGGGTTATTAGGTAGATCATACTGACGGTAGCAAAAATGAAGCGGCGGATGCATTGCCAAGAGTGGGCTCTCAGCATAAGCCGGTGCCGCCTAATGTTTTCTTGGACATACTTTATCATCCATCTGTTAAGTTGCCTTCAGAGGAGGATCTGGCTATACCTGACCCAGAAGGGCAGCTAGTGGCAGCTTTACGCGCTATTCCAGGCTGGATGTTGCCGTACCTGGCATACCTGACCCGGGGCGAGTTGCCTGAGGATGAGACCTTGGCACGGCAAATCGTGAGGCATTCTAATTCCATGACCATCATTAGAGGGGAGTTGCACAAGTGTAGCATCACAAGCGTCTTCCAACGTTGTGTCTCGCCGAAGGAAGGCAAGGAAATCTTATATGAAATACATGCTAGTGATTGTGGACATCACGCTAGGTCAAAATCTTTAGTGGCCAAGGCCTTCCGACATGGCTTCTTCTGGTTTATGGCTCATAAGGACGCAGATGATCTGGTCGCTAAGTGCGACGGGTGCCAGAAGTTCGGAAGATGTGCTCACGTGCTGGCTCAAGAATTACGGATGATACCGATCACTTGGCCATTTGCAGTATGGGGGCTTGACATGGTTGGACCTTTCAAACGATCTAAGGATAAAAAGACCCACCTTTTGGTGGCAGTGGAAAAATTCACCAAGTGGGTGGAGGTTGAGCCGGTCAGTAAGTGTGATGCAGCCACGACGGTTCAATTTGTGAAAAAATTGATCTACCGGTTTGGATACCCTCATAGCATCATTATAGATAACAACAAAAATTTGTCCAAGGGGGCTATGAAGGTATTTTGCGAAAGCAAGCACATCCGACTCTATGTTTCAACTGCTGCTCATCCATAGTCCAACGGTAAGGCGGAATGGGCAAATCAGGAAGTCTTGAGAGGTATCAAGCCCCTGCTCATGGTTCCTTTACAGAGAACACCGGGTTGTTGGGTGGAAGAACTACCGTCCGTCCTTTGGAGCATCAATACTATGCCTAACAGGTCGACGGGTTACACCCCCTTCTTCATGGTTTATGGTGCGGAGGCCATGTTACCAAGCGACATACGTCATGATTCACCACGCGTGATGGCCTATGTGGAAGCTGACAATGAGGTGGCGCGTCAGGATGCATTGGATGCTCTGGATGAAGCACGCTATCTTGCAGCGGCTCGATCGGCGATTTATCAACATGACCTACGTCGCTACCATAGCCATAGGGTCAAAACCCGGACGTTCCAAGAAGGCGACTTGGTATTACGTTTGATTCAAGATCAGACAGATGCGCACAAGTTATCGCCCCCATGGGAAGGACCTTTCGTGGTTAGCAGGAATCTGAACAATGGATCTTATAATCTCATCGACATGCGAGATGAATCACGTACCTCCGGGCAGGAAACTCACCGGCCATGGAACATCGCTCGTCTACTATACTTGAGTCATTAACTCTTATCTTTGCACATACATATTTATTGTATTTATACTCATATAATAAAGTTGGCATCCCTGCAAGACGGGGCCTCTGCCATTTTTTCTCTTTGGCATTACAGATTTGTGCAAATATGAACACCTCCACGTGGTCACTTGGGGGCTTCCAACCCGACGGGTTTAGCTTGCTCACCCTTTTGACCGGCTCTTTAGCCAAAGCAGCACCATTGTGCGACGACTTACAAGATGGCGGTCTGCAGGATGGTGGCTTATAAAGCGGCGGCCCATGGGATGATGGCGTGCAAGATGGCAAGAGGCTTATGGTCACCCAAGAGGATGAGCCGCCATGTTGTGAGCCGTTCAAACATGGGTGCGCCACCTTATGGACGAAAGTTTTCAGGTCACTCAAGAGGATGAGCCGCCACGTTGCGAGCCGTTCAAACATGGGTGCACCGTTTTATTGATGAAAGATTTAAGGTCACTCAAGAGGATGAGCGCCACCTTGCAAGCCGTTCAAACATGGGTGCCTTACCTTATCGGTGAAAGATCTCAAGTCGCTCAAGAGGGCGAGCCACCATGATGCGAGCCGTTCAAACATGGGTGCCAAGTCGCTCAACAGGGCGAGCCGCCATGATGCGAGCCATTCAAACATGGGTGCCAAGTCGCTCAAGAGGGCGAGCCGCCATGATGCGAGCCGTTCAAACATGGGTGCCAAGTCGCTCAAGAGGGCGAGCCGCCATGATGCGAGCCGTTCAAACATGGGTGCCATGGGAGCCAAAGAGGATGAGCCGCTAGTATGCGAGCCATTCAAACATAGGTACGATGATGCAGTATGGGTCATGAAGCAGAGCAAGTACCAGAGTGGGTGAAGGCCGCCGCCCCCCACTCTTGGTTGGGTTGTACCCGCCTGTATGTAGCTGCCGCTCGTCTAGGGGTGTAGCGAGCTGTCAACTCACCCCCTCCGAGGGCCTCATACATCGATGATGGAAGCTCTCTCATCTGCTGCATACTCTCCGCCAAGTGGCCCATCGTACTCTTAACAAGTGACGTTGTTTAAGGTTCAAACGACAGATTTATGTCATGTGAGAAGTAGCTTATGAGCCGGGGCACTCACCCCGT
The DNA here is from genome assembly GCA_022496015.1 of Hordeum marinum. NCBI lineage: Eukaryota > Viridiplantae > Streptophyta > Magnoliopsida > Poales > Poaceae > Hordeum > Hordeum marinum. Next base: position 363,436,743 of record CM039673.1, on the reverse strand, counting down.
TGTAAATTCTGGTCTGTTACGCCCTTGATAGTTAATCTTGCCTAGAGACCCTGAGCCATGCAAGATTGGCGGTCACTCTTGTTAGAGACCCTACACTCTTAAGCGGTTCAAAGCAACAGTTCCCCTACAGACGAGCGAGAATATGAGTTTTCGAAAAACAAAAAACAAGGGGAAAGCAAGATCATCATGCATTACATCACATGCTGCATCATACATATTACATCACACATTGCATCATATATATATTGCATCATAGTTGCATCATACATTGCATTCATATTATAAGTAGGGCCAGAGCAAGACGGAAAGATGAAGCAAGGCTATATTAAAGATCTCCGGGTTATGCTTTTCTAAAGCCGCCCAGGCAAACATTGCAGAGTGTTTTGTTCGGTTTTTGCAGGATTTAACTCTAAAGATGAGTCGCCGATTAAGACAAGAAGATTGCAAAGTATATTACAGAGATCTCCAAGACCTCAAAAGACGAAGGACTTAAAAGTTTTTTCACTTGTTTCGGCTCAGCTGGCCTTGTTACAATCAGTTGAGAACAAATAGTTTAACTGGCCAGCGGGTCATCCTACGCCGGGTATTTGGGCTCTTCGATCTGAAGATGATCCACATCCCAATTGAAGTTTAGTAAGGCTTCGAATTGTGCATCATCGAAAAGTGGAGACGGATCAACGCCAGGGGAGAAGAGCGGCTTACGATGTGCAGGGACCAAGTCTCTGGCTTCAAAGGTAGGGCAACGCAAACGTTGGTTGTTCTCGTCATAAGCCATCTGGTAAGGAAACAGGTCTGTCTCATCAACCAGTATGGAGGCAAGCCGCCTAGAGGCCTTAATGCATTTGGCATAGTCTGCTTCGGTGAAGTCTGAGCCGTCATCCTTCTTGGAAGGGAAGCCGTTCATCATCTCTTGAGCAGTTAATTCCGGAGCGAAGGCCAGGGACCGGTTCAGCGCAGCTATGGCTCCTCTTCTGGCGCCTGATTGCCTTATTTCCTCCACTTGCTTGGGAAAAGTTGATAAGACCTCTATGATGCCCTTCATAAATGTGGGGACATACTTGGCTGTCATCATGGCCTTGATGGTGCAAAGGACCCCACTATAGAGTTGCTCCGTCAAAGTATAATCTGCTTTCAACTTCGTCAGACTATCAGATGATAGCTGGTGTCTCCTTTTGCCTGCAAAGAAAAGGTCGAAGGTATAATCTGCCCAGCGGGTATTTATTTCATGAAAGTATTTTTTGAGCCGTATGCACTTAGCAAAGATAGCGGCGGTCATCTTGGAGATGTGATATTTTAGGGTCTTCAGCTCCGCCGATGCAAGATTGAGATGTTCCTCTGCATCGCTCGCATGCTTCACCAGGGCGGCTTGCTCAGTTTCGGTAGTCTTTTTATACGCAGTAAATTCAGCCTGGAGTTTCTCAAGCTTTTCAACAGCCGCCCGTAACTTCTCTTCTGTTATGGCTCAGGCAGTATGTTGGGATGACAAGTCTTCCCTCAAGCCGGCCCGCTCAGACTCGACAGTATTCAATGCCTCCTACATTTCACAAGTGAAAGGTTATCAATGTTAAGTTGCCAGGATGAAATAATTCTCATAAGTCCCAAGCACATTGCAAGAAATATACTTGGCACTTGGGGGCGAATGTCTGTGTTTTCATTTTCAAATCTGCGATGAAAATTCCGGCTCATCACTAGTATAATGAACCGGACTTGGGGGCTACACCCGCCGAAACTTCTTACCTATGAGAGATCCGGGTCATCATTATCATAATGCTCCGGACTTGGGAGCTACAATTGGATCTATAACTTAGTATAAAGTACCGGATTATATGCAATTTAACCCGGTACTTGGGGGTCATAGGTTAAGCTCTATACAGTAGGGTTGAAGCTTTGGAAGACTGGATCTATTATTTGCAATATTAACCTGGTTCTTGGGGGTCTAGGTACGGGTATAAGAGAAAGATAGAAGATGGAAGATACCTCATATTTCTTTTTCATCAAAACAACAAGCTTGATCTCCATGTTGCGACTAGCAGACAGATGGTTCAGATATCTGGCGTGTAAGTCGTGTGCAGTTATCTTCTCCAAGACAGGGAATTCGAAATCAAGCTTCTCGAGAGAGTAAGTAGCAACTTTGCTAGAGTGCTTTGTCAGAGTATGGTGCGTGGGAGATTGATAACCCTCCCAATGATGGTAACATCAGGGTGACACAAGTATTCAGTGGAAGGATTGGGCAGCTTAGGATCAGCCGCGGGACTATCTGAAGCCGCAAAATGATGACCCGCCAACTCTGAGGGCGGGCGAGATTGCTCAGGTGTTTCTTTCGTAGCCTTAGAAGGTTTAACAGGAGAGAGGTACGACTCAGCGATATCCGGCTATTGAGCGGTTGGAGCAGCGGTAGACCCGCCGGCTTTTCTGCGTTTGGCTTGTGCCCTAAACGAGCAAGGAGTCATCACATAGTACAAAGGCGATACAGGTAATATATACACAACAGAGGTGAAGACATACTCTGGGTTAACCTTCATGGGAGGAAGTTTAGAGGTAGTTGAGTTGCCAGAGGAAGGAGGTGACTCCTACAAATTAAGACAATTAGGCGTATGTCGGGACCCCGATCCTAAGTCATATGAATCCAGACTGTAACATATCACATCACTTTGCGGCCTCACGCACGGTAAGGTCCATGGCTGCAACCTTACCTTAGCCGGGACCGTTTGCGTCTTTTGGCTCATGTATGTGAACATGTTGCTGGCAATCAAACGGCAGAGAACCCGAGCTGACATGACTAGTCATAGAACCCAAGTGGCACATCCATATGGAAATAGGCATACGTAACCCAGCAATGCAGGTGTCGGCCTCAAGCGTGTGTAGATGAGTAATAGCAAGCTACAAGGACTCCATTACGCCGTGGGACATAAATGTCATCACTGCATGTAGAGGAGTCGTAGCAGGCTATAGGGACTCCATTACATTGCGAGACACTTCCCCGAGGGGACAGACACATCAGCAAAGAAGGATACATGCTGGTCAATCAATGTGTCCGGAGCAGTAGCAAGCTACCAAGGCTCGATGGAAGCACAAAGAGGCAGTTTCCCGTAAAGAGTACTAGTAAAGGCACATGACTAGGTGTCGTATCCCATACATACCGTTGCACGTCACATGTACGCACGACATGCCCGATATGTATAGATACAACTATGGCATCACAACATAACGATACATCAACTCAACTTTTATTTAAGAGGCTCAGAAGAGCCTTGCATAATATGTTCTTACAGGTAGGGGTCACATGACCCGACACTCAATTCATACAAGCAAGTTCATAAAAACCAAGCGGAAGCATAAAGCTGTCTGAGTACAGACAGTTGAAAGGGTAAAAAGGCACATGGCCTGACTATCTATAGCCCGCCACATGGCATAAGGTCGTAGCTAGGACACCAGCTATTCGGCATCATCGACATCTAGATAGAACCCACCTGATGGGTCCTGATTCTCATCTGCAACATTTATTAAGAAAACGTGAGTACAAACATACTCAGCAAGTCTTTAAAACAAACCTAGACTATTCATGCTCATGTATCAACAAGGCGAGTGGTGGGGTTTATGCAGCAATGCCAGCTTTGACTCATGGCTAACCTATACTACACAATTTTAACTCTTTGTTTAGATTTTAGATATCGCACACGAGTCCACTAGCTCCACACCAATACACCACCATGGATTCACTTCCCCCTCCTAGGGGGGTGCCATCCATGGTACTCACACTTGTCTTGATATTTGTATGAGTATCCATTTAATTATCTATGAACAACATAAGTTCTCCAAGTAGTCCATATTCGAGGACGCGACTATTCGAATAGTTTCATACCCTGCAGGGGTGTACTTCTTCACACACGCTCTCGCCACTTATTGTTGTGTGCTCATAAAACCATGCACCTCGGCAACCTTCAAGAGGAAGCCCAGCGAGGGAGTCGGCCATGACCGTCAATCACATAAGACCTCTAGTCCAGGCTATCGCCTATTTGAGACTGAACCCGCACGAAAGTCTGACCGAAGTTTCCGCTATAGCCCCAAACGATGTGCGCATGGTTCCCAAGCCCACCATTCGGGTGACCCTTCGTACACCGTGTCACTGCCTACCGCCCCTAGGGTCAGTGCTACGCACAACCTCCAGCATGCTATAAACACCAGAAACTACTTGCAACTCCTGGACCAAGGACCAAGCAATTGATAAGTCGAGCAGGGTCATATTTCAGGGCCCATCATATGGTAGTAACTAGTCTTGGATCACAAACACGGAACTCAGTTCTAAGAGCGCTCCCAATGAGACAACCCGCTATGTACTCCTACATAGCCTGTCATCGCTACCTTTACCAAATCGGGTTCATCATAAGCTTATCACATAAGAACAACATTGTTTCACTCCAGTTCATCCCCCAGATGAATCAGACCTGACACAACTCTGGCATAGCAAGCATAGTAGGTAAGGTAAGCAAAGCGGACCGGTGCGTCAAGGCAGAGCTAAAGGGGGGCTCAGGAGCAAGGGGGAGCGGCTGGAGTGGCGGCTACGGCGGTGAGAAGGCGGCGGCCATGGCGGGCAGAGGAGAGGGAAGAAGCAGAGGGGCGAAATGGTGAGAGGGAGAGATGGGGACGACAACGGTGTCCTCATCCTCTCGCCAGCACGGCGGGGGATGCAGGCACGCTGGGTGCTGTGTGGAAGCACCGACGCGAGCGCACGGCGAGCACACGCTCGTCCTCCTCGCCGCCAGGAGGACGACGATGATGCTGGGCCAGCTGGGCCGGCCCAGGTGCTTCCTCCTTTTCTTTTTTTAACATTTCCAGTTTCTATTTTATTTTTCTGACATTTGTTTCATTTATTTTTAGGCACAAATGCTAAGTATAAAATATCCCAAATATTTTATAGAACTTAGTTTGAATATTTCAAACTTCTATAAAAAGTTTCAGAATATTTTGAAATCTGAAATAATTATAATGCTTTATTTGGCATTTTCAGCAGCTTTAACATTTATTTTTGAAATGCTAGAAATGTTCAAATATTTAAAATGACTCCTTGTATAATCATGTCCAGATTTATCAGACATAGGGAACATTTTAGATGGGCATTTTGGATTTGTTGGTTTTCCACAATCATTGAGTTGGTTTGATTCAAATGAAGTGTTTGGGGTTTGTTTTAGTCCTCATTTAAAGTTGATGCAAAAAGTGAAATATGAGGCACACACATGCTGTCGTAAGTAGCTAGCTAGGGATGTGACAACTCACCCCCACCTCAGAAGAATCTCATCCTGAGATTTGGAAGTCGTCGGGAAGAGCGCGGGGTACTCTAGTCGAAGACGATCCTATCTTTCCCATGTGGCCTCCTTCCCAGAATGGTGTGACCACTGAACCTTGAGAAACTTGATGTTCCGATGCCGAGTGGTACGCTCAGCTCGATCAAGAATACGAACATGGTATCCTCGATATGTAAGGTTATCTTGGAGATCAAGCGCTTCATGGTCTACTTCACGGACAGGGTCCGAGAAGCAATGCCTGAGTTGCGAGACGTGGAAGACATAATGAACCTTGGAAAGATGCGACGGAAGTTCCAATTGGTAGGCAACCTCTCCTCGTTTAGCAAGAATGTGAAAAGGTCCAATGTAACGAGGAACCAGCTTGCCCTTGATACCGAATCGGTGGGTACCCTTCAGAGGTGTAACCCGAAGATAAGCCTTCTCATCAATTTCATAGGTCACAACCTTATGATGACGATCATATTAGCTCTTTTGACGAGATTGGGCTGTTTTCAACTTTTCACGAATAATGCGAACTTGCTCCTCTGCATCCTGGATCATATCCGGGCCAAAGAGTTGCCTCTCTCCGGTTTTTGACCAGTTAAGAGGTGTTCGACACCTTCGTCCATAGAGAACTTCAAAAGGGGCTTTACCCAAGCTTTATTGATAACTATTGTTATAAGCAAATTCGGCAAATGGAAGACATTTCTCCTAGTTCATACCGAAGGATATAACACAAGCTCGGAGCATGTCTTCGAGGATTTGATTGACTCGCTCAACTTGACCACTTGATTGGGGGTGGAAAGCAGTGCTAAAGGATAGACGGGTCCCCATAGCGGTTTGGAAACTTTCCCAAAATCAGGAAGTAAAGATACTTCCACGGTCTGAGTTAATCCCCAATGGAACACCATGAAGAGAAACTATTCGAGAAACGTATAACTCTGCTAGCTGGCTAGCAGTTATACTCTCCTGAATAGGAAGAAAATGAGCCACTTTGGAAAGGTGGTCTATGACCACAAAGATAGCATTATTCCCTCTCTTAGTCCTGGGAAATCCGGTAATAAAATCCATACCAACCTTATCCCATTTCCATTCAGGAATAACTAAGGGTTGAAGGGTGCCAGCAGGCCTTTGATGTTCTGCCTTAACGCGACAACAAACGTCGCAATTAGCAACAAACTGGGCAATTTCTCTCTTCATCCTAGTCCACCAGAACCTCTAGCGTAGGTCCTGATACATCTTGGTACTACCCAGATGAATTGTGAGAGGAGAATCATGAGCCTCCTTAAGGATCAGCTGCCAAAGATGTTGGTTCTTGGGAACCACCAAACGGTTCTAGAAGAACACCACACCTCGTTCATCAATAGAGAAATTCTTAGCGATACCGCTAATGAGGTTCTCTTTGATCTGGGAAATACCCTTATCACGCTTTTGGCCAGCTACTATTTGATCCTTAAGAGTAGGTTTCGCCACCAGGTTGGAAAGTTATCCTTGAGGAACAATGTGGAGGTTCAACTTCCGAAATTCCTCATAGAGAAGTGGTTGACCTTGTTGTAACATCAGGTTGTGTAGCGACCCGACCTGAAAGGTCGAATCTCCGGTGTTTCCGTACCATCCCAAGATCATGCTGGTACACACATGGTACATCAATGTATATATCAAAGGGAAATCACACAGCAATATATTAATCGAAATCTCATTTCGAGTCCTTTATTACAATAAAAATTACAATAAAGTGGCTAAAAGCCAACTCATGAGAATATCTAAATCTTGCGGAAGCGTCGAAGGTAGATGAGTCCATCTGACTCCAAGGGCATCTCACTGAGCATAGAACACGTCCTCACTCCTGGTCGGAAAAGTACTCTGCAACATGATACGTTGCAGCCGTGTAGGTCAGCATATGGAATATGCCGGCAAAGTCACAAGAGAAGGGTGAAAAGATAATCATCTAGTCTATATGCATATATGGCAGGTGGGGTGGTAAGTTTTTGCGTAAAGCCAAGTTTTTCCTACATCAAGGGAGGGGCTAAGCAAAATATTACTAAGTTGGTTGATTAATGAGATGGTTCCACCAACCATTTCTCATACCCAAAATTATTAAATACCCACATCATCATATTAATTGTGTTGAGAGTTCCGGAAGTTTCAATTCCTTTGGCTCAAGTCATCCATGACCGTGGACATGGCTAATCGATTAGGTTTTGAATACTCTGCAGAGTTTTGCACACATTCCCCACAAGATTTGGTCGCCTCCGTTTGATTTCTCACACTTCAGGGTGTTTGAGAAACGGATGACCAAAACATGGTCTTCCAAAGTGGTTTCCCTGCGACTCTGTCGGTGCCCATCCTTTCCTACCGTTCTTCTACCTCTCGTAGCACCGCCTGTCCAGGGTCACCATGATATCCAACCAAGCCAGAGCCCATAATGACTTGTGGCTGTGCAGGTAAGCCTTGGGTCTTGAAGCACCCATCCATCTCTTTGTGCCTGGGTGGACCTTTCCGCGTGAATACTGGCCATCTCCAGCATCACCTAGGCAAATCCACTGGTTTCTCCAGGGTGCCGTTCAACCATCATCCACCTAGAGGTATGTTGAAAACTCGGAGTCTTAAATCTTGATCATTATGTAGGTCTTGAAATTATTAACTCTCTCAACTCTCATGAATCACACAACCAACCCCGTCTACTAATAGCATAGCAAAAAGTAAAACAACGTTTCCCGGGGCCAATGTGTCAAAGAGGTTGAGAAGGTACCTACCACATGATACTACTACAATGTAACCAAGTTTCCAACTAACCTATCTTGCATGCAATTTGGGGAGATGGTAGAACTAATGCATATAAAACATGGGTAAAACATGATCAAGGTGACTTGCCTGATTGATGATCTTCGTACGTGAGTGACTCTAAGTAACAAGCTTCGCACTCTGGATAATCTAACAAAACAAACAAGCACTCAAATAAGTATACAACAAAATAACAACTCATAACATCAACCAAGAACTAGTAAACAATCAAGACAAAACAATGCACAAATCTCAAGTAAGAAAACACACAAAGTTTTGTTTACTAGGAGGTGATTGATAAAACACTACTATCTTAATAAAACTATTTTGAATCTAGGTTTGTTGAGAAAACTTTTGTAAAGTTTGTAAAAGTTTTGATAAACACTAAATGGAACAAATATAGTTTTACTAACAAGAGAGCAAAACAAAACTATTACTAACTAGTGGTTTTAATCAAATTAACCTATTTGAAAAGAAGTTGTGATTCCTATGTTAAATAAAATTAGACTAAGCAAATTTATGTTTTTATTAACAGTGAGTGAAAACACTAAATGTTTATTAACAGAACCTAATAAACAAATGAAACCAAATCTAAATTTAAACTAATTAAAACTAAGTATATAAAACTATATTATAATACTAGGCAGATTCTGTTTTTGGTTAAAACATTAATCAAATATATCCTAAAAATCCTCAAACTAAACATGGAGATAGTCCTAACCAATATCAAACAGTAGCAAAAAGAATCATATCAAAATCTATTTTTAAACTCTAGTTATTCAGATTTGAAGATTTTGAGCAAATTTGATTAAATTCAAATTCTATAGGTCAAATTTGAAATTTAAAAGTACAGGGTGAAACTACATGTAAAATGTGAGCTATTGCAAAAGGAATCAACTCAAAACACTAAATAGATTAAAAGATATAGCTAAAACAAATTTTGAAATCATACCGTTTTCTGAAAAACAAAACTGAAAAGAAAAACTAACTAACGGTCGACTAGGGTGACGTGGCGACCTGTGAGTGGCTGAGGTGGGTGTCCGAGCGGTGCTTCGGGCGGTCAACCGATCGTAAACAGAAAACGGTTCGGGAATAAGTGGCTTCTAATCTGAGCTGTTGGGTTTGGATCGGAGGGAGGGGGTGAGAAGGAGAAGGCTCACAGAGAAATAGGTCGCCGGCGAGGGTTCTCCGGCGAGTTCCGAAACGGCGAGGTCGACGGCGTGGTGCTCCGGTGGTCGGGAAGACAGTGGAGTGGTCCGGGAGACGGCGACGGGTCTCCGGAGTCGAAAGGTGAGGTCGGTTGGGCGAGAGGTGGACGGAATTGGTGGCTACAGTCGACGGGAGGTCCGGTGGGGTGGGAGCTCCGGCGAGCAATTGCGGCAGCGCCTCGGCGAGAGAGAGAGAGGGCTCAGGGGAAAATGGATGCGGGGAGTGGCCGGCTACTTATAGTGTGCTCGGGGGTGCGGGGTGGAGAGAGGAGAGAGATCCGGGAGGGGGAAAGAAACGGCCGGCGTTGAGTCCGGCGCGCGCGGGGAGGAGAGTGATGACCGCTCGGTCATTACGAGCGAACGAGGTGGGGTCCAGCGTCAGTGAGAGAGAGAGATATTAATGCGCGTCGGTCGGCCGGCTTTTAATCTATTCGCGAGTAACTGCTCGTGGGCCGGCCCGTTTAATACCGGAAACGGTTACCGTTTCCTTTTAATAATTTTACAGAGACATTCAAAAGATTTTAAAGCATTCAAAACGTTTATAAATATAGGGGTATTATATATCAAAATTAACAGAATAATAAATTCTATTTAATGAACATTTCTATTCTGTCATTTGAACACTTTGAAAAAAATAATATTTTCAGAAATTTCCTAATTGTTTTTGAATCCTTTTTGCAAATATTTTCAAAATAACCCCTGGTTATTATTATTCAAATAGATCACCAATTTGTCCCTGGTGTGGAGTGTCATGTTACTCCTCTCTTATTTTGAACATTTAACCAAAGTTTCCAATAGGTGAAAGCAACATAGGGAAAAGTAGAAGGGACTTTCAGAAATTTGGAAAAGGCATTTCAACAAACACTTACAATCAAGCAATGATGATGATAGATGCATAGCTATATTCATAACATTCCAAAATGGAATTTTGGGATGTTACAGGTTGTTACAATACGACTTACGACTTAGTGCATAAGCCATGACATTGGCTTTCCCCGGGGTGTAAGTTATCTCTAAGTCGTAATCTGTAATCAACTCTACCCATCATCTTTGCTTGAGATTCAAATCCGGCTGGGTGAAAATATATTTCATACTTTGGTGATCAGTGTAAATTTCGCAATGATTTCCCCGAAGGTAATGTCGCCAGGTTTTCAGTGCATGGACCACAGCTGCAAGCTCAAGATCATGTGATGGATAATTATCCTCATGTGGACGCAACTGTCGAGATGCGTATGCAATCACATGACGATCTTGCATGAGAATGCAACCTAATCCTTGTCGCGAGGTGTCGCAATAGATAACAAAGTCCTTGGAGAAGTCTGGTGGCACCAGAACGGGAGCAGAGGTCACGCGTCTTTTCAACTCCTGAAAATTGTGCTCGCATTGTGAAGTCCACTCAAAAAATTTATCTTTCTTGAGGAGTTCAGTGAGAGGTTTCGCAACCTTGGAGAAATTCTCGACAAAGCAGCGACAATAGCTCGCTAAGCCAAGGAAACTCCAAACTTTCTTAACTGATTCAGGTTGAGTCCAATCAAGGACGGCCTGAACTCTCTCGGGATTGACAGTAATACCTTTACCAGAGATTACGTGGCCTAGGTAGGTCACTTCTGGAAACCAAAATTCACACTTGTAGAATTTGGCGTACAGACGATGCTCTCGAAGTTTCATCAATACCAACCTTAGATACTCGGCATGTTCCTGTTTGTTCTTCGAGTAGATGAGTATATCGTCGAGGTAAACCACGACGAAATTATCCAAATACTCCATGAAGATCGAATTCATCAAGCGAGAGAAGGTGGCTGGGGCATTGGTTAAACCGAAGGACATGACGATGTACTCATATTGGCCATAAAGAGTAACAAAAGCCGTCTTTGGAATGTCCCCGTTTCTAATTCTAATTTGATGGTATCCCAACCTCAAATCCATTTTGAAAAAGACAGAGGATCCAACGAGTTGATCATACAAATCGTTGATCCTGGGAAGCGGATACTTGTTCTTTATGATGACCAGATTCATTGGCCGATAATCCACAACCATCCGATCTGATCCATCCTTCTTCTTAACGAAGAGGATGGGGCAAGCCCAAGGAGAAGAACTAGGAGGGATGAAACCTTTCTTCAAAGCCTCATCGAGTTGTTTCTTAAGTTTGGCTAGTTCTAAGGGTGCCATCTTATAGGGTCTTCTGGCTATTGGGACAGTCCTTGGGATGAGCTCTATCACAAACTCAACATCTCTGACAGGTGGAATACCTGGCAGTTCTTCTGGAAAGACATCCGGAAAGTCTTGGACTACCAAAATATCTTCTAGTTCTGGAAGAGGGATAGCATTGAGACAATAGAGTTGGCGCTTGGCTGCTCGAGTGGAGACATTAACTATCTCACCCGAGGGATGTGTAAGTTGAACATTCCTAGTATGAGTATGAATCTTAGCATAGTGGGCTTTTATCCAGTCCATGCCTAAGATGATATTGATGTCCGAAGACTTGAGGGCTATCAAAGATGCTAGGAAGACTAGCCTATCCACAAGAATCTCATTGTCATGGCTTACCCTAGAAGTTTGCTATTTTGAACCAGGAGTCTGAACTACTAATGGAGTAGGCATATCACAAAAAGACATGTTATGCAACTGTGCATAACTTTTTGAGATGAATGAATGAGATGCCCCAGTATCAAATAGAACAAATGCTGGATGACTATTGACAAGGAGTGTACCTAAGATAACATCAGGATCCTCAAGGGCTTCCTCAACAGAAACATAGTTCACTCGACCACGAGCAGGAGCTGGCTTCACATAGAAGACTTTTCCTGGCTTCCCATGTCCAGCCAGCTTAGCATTGTTCTAAGGAAACTCACGGGAGTAGTGTCCTTGTTCCCCACATTTGTAGTAGACAATGGTGGCATGGGGAGCAGCATTGAGAGGAGGACCTCCAAATGTCCTGGCTGGAGGATTGGGCTGAGCTGGGCGAGGCGCTTGGAAGGGTGGCCTCGCAGTGTACCTTGGCGGCAGAGCTGCGTTGGGCACCCACACCCGGCGTTTGTTGGAGTCTGAGCCAGATGCGGGGCTGAAGTCACGGGTGTGCTTCCTAGTTGCCTTGTAGTCAGTCTGTCCAGTTTCGGCATTGATAGCCTTGTTGATGAGAGCCTGGAAGGTTGTGCACTCATGCATGCACAGATCTCGACGGAGCTCACGACTAAGTCCCTTGCGGAACCTAGCCTGTTTCTTGGCATCAGTTGAAACTTCCTCCGGAGCATAAGGAGCAAGATTGCCGAACTCACGGCTATAGACATCCACTATCATTCTGCCCTAGGTGAAAGCACAAAACTCCTCTATCTTGCGATCCATCAGCCCTTCAGAGATGTGATGGGTACTGAATGCCTCACTAAAGTCTGCCCAAGTTGTTCCGGGGCCTGCGGGACGCATAGCTTCATAATTTTCCCAGCATAGATTGGCGGGTCCCTCCAGAAAGTATGCAACAAAGGTCACCTTGTTGGCCTTAGATATATTGGCAGCCCGGATTTTTCGGGACATACTGGTCAGCCAGTCATCCGCGTCGAGTGGGTCGACCGAATGATGAAACTTAGGTGGGCACAGCTTAACAAAGTCACTAAGAGACACACCATCATTGCGATCATTGTGGGGAGCATGCGCTGTGTTCTGCTCAATACGTTCCAATAGCCTGTTGGTCTCCCTTTTGTTCCGTTCAGCTTTGAGCATCACTTCTGCCAAAGAGGGCGCGTGCGGTAGGTTCTCTTGCCTTGGCTGGCTTCCCTCGCCCTGCTCGGGGGCAGGCACGGGGTTATTCCTAGTTGCCACCATCCTGGAAAAACAACCCACAGCTTAGACATAGAGGACATCAACTCTAAGGAATGAGATAAGGAATGTACTGGACAACATGGCATGCATGGGTAAACACCTGATCAACATGGTAATAACAACTGCCATATGAACACCATGATTCATACACACCATGACAAAGTTCAGTACAAGCCCAAGCTGAAATACAAACTACAAAGAGATGACACAACTCATCGGAGGCATTACAAGCTTCCTATACATTATCTATCTACACCTTCGGAACTCAACTCTCAACCTCAGCCATATCCCACAAGACACGCATGACTGTGGCAATACGACTACTACCATACTAGTACTAACATGCACGTACTCAAGCATCACCGTAGAATGCCTCATACAGGTTACCCCCGTGGCCCGGGAGCTGAACCTGAGGATCTAGAAACACTCTAGCCTGTGATCCCTAGAAACCGTAAGGACACGGATGTGGCCTTGGTCCCCTTGTTGGTGGCAATAGCGGTCCTCGAAGAGGGGTGATGCCTCCAACATCGGGCCAGTCTACATGTGCTGGCAGATGAGTCCGTGATGGATTCAGCATCTCCAAATCCTCATAGCCTGTCTGCACGACAGGTGCTAACTGCGTCAGGGCTGTCCAAAGATGTGCATGGGTAGCATATAGCTCCATGCGAAGGGCACGTGCATCGCGATCCCTGCTCTCCAACATCTGAGAGGTCACCTGCAGCCTAGGGTCCTCATGAAAATGATCATAATAGGTTGCGCTAAGATAACTATCCTCTCCTCCCAGAGAAGCGGGAACATAACAGAACTCTATGTTCTGAAGCTGACCATGGTGAAACCTCATGATAGTCAGCATGGTGTAGGTGGCCTCCTGAACTGCCATGTCTATGGTGACACCTAATCCATAAGTCCAGTGAAGCGGCTCTGCAGCTCCAGGATATGATGGATATATCTTAATAGTACATAGATACTAGCTCTGGTTGAAATCTTGATACTGCTCCTCCACTGTGTACTCTGGGTACCAACGGTAACCAACCTCCATCATAACTCTAACCAACATGGCCGTGTGACCCGGTACATCAATGCACCTGGTCAGACGGACCACCTGACGGGAAGGACGAGGGGGCATCTCAAACAGAGAATGATGCAAAGACATTAGAGATTTCTAGCAGAAATTGGACAGCATAACGACTGTAATTGCTCAAAAAGGATTTTGAGACAACTGCAAAAGATTGGAAAGCATAACCACTCGACTATCTAGACTCAAATCTCTTCTCCAACTGTTGTCACACCAACAATACTCGAGTACCAAAGTTCACTTGCGAACATGCTAGTTAATAGTCCATGGTTAGTAACTCGTCATCCTAAGCAATAGGTAAGAAGCCTAGTTCCTATCCCCGTAGAAAAGATGAGAGTGACTCTGAATAGAATAACTTGGGAAGAGGAATAAAAAGAGCCTTACGTTCCCTTCCACAATCAATTCCCCTACTTTTCTATAGTGTTTCTAGACTCAACTTCGACCGGTTTGGCTTGGTAGTCCTAAAGTCAGCCAGGCTCTGATACCAACACTGTCGAGACCCCGATCCTAAGTCATATGAATCCAGCCTGTAACATATCACATCACTTTGCGGCCTCACGCATGGTAAGCTCCACGGCTATAGACTTACCTTAGCCGGGACCGTTTGCGTCTTTTGGCTCACGCATGTGAACATGTCGCTGGCAATCAAACGACAGAGAACCCGGGCCGACATGACTAGTCATAGAACCCAAGTGGCACATCCGTACGGAAATAGGCATACGTAACCTAGCAATGCAGGTGTTGGCCTCAAGCGTGTGTAGATGAGTCATAGCAAGCTACAAGGACTCCATTACGCCATGGGACATAAATGTCATCACTGCACATAGATGAGTCGTAGCAGGCTACAAAGACTCCATTACACTGCGAGACATTTCTCCGAGGGGACAGTCACAGCAACAAAGAAGGATACATGCCGGTTAATCAATGTGTCCGGAGCAGTAGCAAGCTACCAAGGCTCGATCGAAGCACAAAGAGGCAGTTTCCCATAAAAAATACTACTAAAGTCACATGACTAGGTGTCGGATCCCATACATACCGTTGCACGTCACACGTACGCACGACATGCCCGATATGCATAGATACAACTATGGCATCACAACATAACCATACATCAACACAACTTTTATTTAAGAGGCTTAAAAGAGCCTTGCATAATATGTTCTTACAGGTAGGGGTCACATAACCCGACACTCAAGTTATACAAGCAAGTTCATACAAACCAAGCGGAAGCATAAAGCTATCTGAGTACAGACAATTGAAAGGGTAAAAAGGCACATGGCCTGACTATCTACAGCCTGCCACAGGGCATAAGGTCGTAGCTGGGACACCAGCTATTCGGCATCATCGACATCTAGATAGAACCCACCTGATGGGTCCTGGTTCTCATCTACAACATTTATTAAGCAAATGTGAGTACAAACGTACTCGACAAGTCTTTAAAACAGACCTAGACTATTCATGCTCATGTATGAACAAGGGGAGTGGTGGGGTTTATGCAGCAATGCCAGCTTTGACTCATGGCTAACATATACTACACAATTTTAACTCTTTGTTTAGATTTTAGATATCGCACATGAGTCCACTAACTCCACACCAATACACCACCATGGATTCACTTCCCCCTCCTAGGGGGGTGCCATCCACGATACTCACACTTGTCTTGATATTTTTATGAGTATCCATTTAATTATCTATGAACAACATAAGTTCTCCAAGTAGTCCATATCCGAGGACGCGACTATTCAAATAGTTTCATACCATGCAGGGGTGTACTTATTCACACACGCTCTCGCCACTTATCGCTGTGTGCTCATAAAACCATGCACCTCGACAACCTTCAAGCAGAAGCCCAATGAGGGAGTAGGCCATGACCGTCAATCACATAAGACCTCTAGTCCAGGCTATCGCCTATTTGAGACTGAACCCGCACGGAAGTACGGCCGAAGTTTCCGCTACGGCCCCAAATGATGTGCACATGGTTCCTAAGCCCACCATTTGGGTGACCCTTGATACAACGTGCCACTGCCTACCGCGTCGTAACCCACCCCTAGGGTTAGCACTACGCACGGCCTCCAGCATGCTATAAACACCAGGAACTACTTGCAGCTCCTGGACTAAGGACCAAGCGATTGATAAGTCGAGCGGGGTCATATTTCAGGGCCCAGCATGTGGTAGTAACTAGTGTTGGATCACAAACACGGAACTCAATTCCTAAGAACGGTCCCAATGAGACAACCCGCTATGTACTCCTACATAACCTCTCATCGCTACTTTACCAAATCTGGTTTATCATAAGCTTGTCACATTAGAACAACATTGTTTCACTCTAGTTCATCGCCCAGATGAATCAGACCTGACACAACTCTAGCATAGCAAGCATAGCAGGCAAGGTAATCAAAGCACATCATGGCACAAGCATCTACCAGGTATGCTAGGTTGCAAAGGAATGGGTTCATCTACCGTGGATGACAGATGGGTGAACGTTTGTCCTAATGCAATAATCAAGAGCAGGAGCGAGAGTATGGGATGTTATCGGAATGATCAAAGGGTTGTTTGCCTTGCTGGGAAGCGGGAAGGTTCTCTCCTTCGTTGGAATACTCTGAGGTATCCTCAGAAGCAGGGCCTACCGCAATGCAGATAAGTACCAATCAATACACGGCAAGTGCAACAATATGATGCATGATCATGACATGGCAGCATGTATGGATGAGCTAATGCAACTACTGTCCAAGTTAAATGAAATGATTTGAATATAGGTTCAAAATCATTCTCCATTTCATATTTCATATGTCAACCTATTAGTAAATGTCAATGTTCATCTACATAGGTTGCTCTAACATGCATGATAACAGCACCATTGGATTCATTGGATTTTTCTGATAAATTTTCATATATAAATTATTTCAATCTGAGTTATAGATTAATTTCTATGATTTTTCTAAGTTTTAAATAGTTTGTGGAATTATTTTAATTTAGAAAATTCATTATTGCATCAGCATGACATCATCATGACGTCAGCTGGTCAATAGACCATTGACAGGTCAAACCTGACCAGTGGGGTTCACTGGTCAGTGACCCAGCCACTAACAGAGCTAACTAACTAACTATTTACTAATTAGTTTAGGGTAGGGCTCACTGTTAGTGGGCGATTTAACTTAATTAAATTAGTTAATTAATTTTTTAATCTAATCCTAATTAATAGGGCCCGACCCCACCTGCCAGTGACCCAAGGGACTAACCCGTGGTGGTCAAACTGGTTGACTCGCCGGTGTTGAGCCGCTGGCGACGTCAGGGATGGCGGAGGGGATCGGGTTCGCTCCTCCAGCGGCCAAATGGGCGACGGAGGGCACCGATCGGCTCTTCTCGCTCGCATGCATCGAGCCCGACACCTCCCAGGGGTTGAGATAGCTGGAATCGGTGCCGGCAATGAGCACGGCGGCTGCCGGAGCTCGGGCGAGCACGGGTTCGTCGAGCCGGAGCTCGAATGAGCCATCTAAGGGCTCCTAGGGCTGCCTGGGATCCTCCTGAGCACGACTACGTGCTCAGGTTCGAGTTTGGGCCACCGCAGCGACGGCCACGTCCTCGCCGGTGGCGAGGAGCTCTCGGAACCTAGGGGATCTGGCGTGTAGCGACCCGACCTGACAGGTCGAATCTCCGGTGTTTCCGTACCATCCCAAGATCATGCTAGTACACACACGGTACATCAATGTATATATCAAAGGGAAATCACACAACATTATATTAATCGAAATCTCATATCGAGTCCTTTATTACAATAAAAATTACAATAAAGTGGCTGAAAGCCAACTCATGAGAATATCTAAATCTTGCGGAAGCGTCGAAGGTAGATGAGTCCATCTGACTCCAAGGGCATCTCACCGAGCGTAGAACGTGTCCTCACTCCTGGTCGGAAAAGTACTCTGCAACATGATACGTTGCAGCCGTGTAGGTCAGCATATGGAATATGCCGGCAAAGTCACAAAAGAGGGGTGAAAATATAATCATCTAGTCTACATGCTTATATGGCAGGTGGGGTGGTAAGTTTTTGCGTAAAGCCAATTTTTCCTACATCAAGAGAGGGCTAAGCAAAATATTACTAAGTTGGTTGATTAATGAGATGGTTCCACCAACCAATTCTCATACCCAAATTGTTAATACCCACATCATCATATTAATTGTGTTGAGAGTTCCGAATGTTTCAGTTCCTTTGGCTCAAGTCGTCCATGATCGTGGACACGGCTAATCGATTAGGTTTTAGTACTCTGCAGAGCTTTGCACACATTCCCCACAAGATTTGGTCGCCTCCGTTTAATTTCTCGCACTTCAGGGTGTTTGAGAAACGGATGACCAAAACATGGTCTTCCAAAGGGTTTCCCTGCGATTCTGACGGTGCCCATCCTTTCCTACCGTTCTTCTACATCTCGTAGCACCGCCTGTCCAGGGTCACCACGATATCCAACCAAGCGAGAGCCCATAATGACTTGTGGCTGTGCAGGTAAGCCTTGGGTCTTGAAGCACCCATCCATCTCTTTGTGCCTAGGTGGATCTTTCCGCGTGAATACTGGCCATCTCCAGCATCACCTAGGCAAATCCACTGGTTTCTCCAGGGTGCCGTTCAACCATCATCCACCCAGAGGTATGTTGAAAACTCGGAGTCTTGAAATCTTGATCATAATGTAGGTCTTGAAATTATTAACTCTCTCAACTCTCATGAATCACACAACCAACCCCGTCTACTAATAGCATAGCAAAAAGTAAAACAACGTTTCCCGGGGCCAATGTGTCAAAGAGTTTGAGGGGGTACCTACCACATGATACTACTACAATGTAACCAAGTTTCCAACTAACCTATCTTGCATGCAATTGGGGAAGATGGTAGAACTAATGCATATAAAACATGGGTAAACATGATCAAAGTGACTTGCCTGATTGATGATCTTCGTACGCGAGTGACTCTAAGTAACAAGCTTCGCACTCCGGATAATCTAACGAAGCAAACAAGAGCACTCAAATAAGCATACAACAAAATATTGTAACTCACAACCATCAACCAAGAACTAGTAAACAATCAAGACAAAACAATGCACAAAAATCACAAGCAAGAAAACACACAAAGTTTTGTTTTCTAAAAGATGATTGATAAAACACTACTAACATAATGAAACTATTGGTATTAACCAAAACAATAGTTGACAGCAAGAAAACAATAAAACATTTTATTAATAAATAGAATAAAACCAAATTAAGTTTGTTGGGAAAACTTTTAGTAAAGTTTTTGAAAGTTTTGATAAACACTATATGAAACAACTATAGTTTTACTAACAAAAGGGCAAAACAAAACTTATTATTTATTAACAAAACATGTTCTTAACAAGGAATAATTTACAAATAAACTTGTCTTAGAAAACAAAATTAAATTATATAAAACTTTGTTGAAAGAAAACTATTACTAACTAGTTGTTTTAGTTCAAATTAAACCTATTTGAAAAATGTGTTGAGATTCCTATGTTAATAAAGAAACAAACTAAGAAAATTTATATTTTTATTAACATAAGTAAAACACCTAAAGTTTAACTAACAGAACCTATTAAACAAATAACACTAAATCTAAGTTAAACTAACTAAAACTAAGTAAATAAAACTATACTATAATACTAGGCAGATTCTGTTTATAGATAAAACACTAAGAAAAATCATCCTAAAAATTCTGAAACTAAGCATGAAGTTAGTCCTAACTAATACCAAATAGTAGCAAAAAGATTCATATCAAAATCTATTTTCAAACTCTAGTTATTCAGATTTGAGTGATTTGAGCAAATTTGATTAAATTCAAATTTTATAGGTCAAATTTGAAATTCAAAAGTACAGGGTGAAACTACATGAAAAATGTGAGCTATTGCAAAAAGAATCAACTCAAAATATTAAACAGATTAAAAGTTATAAGAAAAACAAAATTTGAAATCACTCTGTTAACTAAAACAAAAACAGAAAAGAAAACTTGTTTTTCAACGGCCAGGGGGGCTACGTGGCGCTTTCCTATTGGTGGCTAGTGTGTGCGCGTGGAGGTTCGCGGGCGGACGACCGGTCGGCAGAGAATACCGGTTCGGAAATTAATCCGATCTAATCTCGTGCGTCGGTTTGAGATCGTACGGCTACGGAGTGGGAGGGGGAAGCTCACAGAGAAGAGGTCGCCGGTGAGGGTTCTCCGGCGAGTCCGAGACGACGATGTTGTCGGTGTTGGCGCTCCGGTGGTCGAGGGAAGCTGTAGAGTGGTCCGGGCGGCGGCGCTTGACATCCGGCGTCGATTGGTGGCAACCGTGGGGCGAGGGGTGGACGGAGTCGACGGCAAGTGCGGGGAAGGGCTTCGGTTGGGGGCTGCAACTCCGGCGACGAGATGC
Source organism: Hordeum marinum (assembly GCA_022496015.1). Lineage (NCBI taxonomy): Eukaryota > Viridiplantae > Streptophyta > Magnoliopsida > Poales > Poaceae > Hordeum > Hordeum marinum. Next base: position 363,416,183 of record CM039673.1, on the reverse strand, counting down.
GGCAGCCTTCCGGCGAGGTAGGAGGGAGTTTTTGGGGGGAAATCGAGAGCGGGGAGTGGCCGGTACTTATAGGGGGTGCGGGGAGCGATAGGGAGTGATGGGAGGTGGGATCTGTGGGGGGGGGAGGAAATGGCCGGCGACGAGGTCGTGGGGGGGGAGGAGAGTGATGACCGAGCGAGGTCTTCGGGCGGTCGGGGTGGGGTCCTCCGCTCAGCGAGAGAGGGAGAGATGAGTGCGCGTCGGTCGGCCGGCTTGTAATTAATACGCGAGTAAAGGCGTGTGGGCCGGTCGGTTTAAATAAAAAATCCGTTACCGTTTTCTTTTAATGTTTTCCAACGACAATCAAAAGCTTTTAAAACATTCAAACCTTGATTAAAAGTAAGAAATAAATATATCAAAATTAACAGAATAATAAATTCTATTTAATGAACATTTTTATTCTGTCATTTGAATACTTTCAAAAAAATATTATTTTCTAAATTGCCTATTTGTTTTTAAATCCTTTTTGCAAATATTTTTTCAAAAGACCCCCTGGTTCTTAGTGTTCAAATATATCACCAAGATGAGCCTGGTGTGGAGTGTCATGTTACTCCCCTCTTATTTTGAACATTTTACCAAGATTTCAAATAGGTGAAAGCAACACATTGAAAGTAGAAAGGGGCTTTCTGAAAGTTAAAAGGAGCATTTCAACAAATACATTCATTCAAACAATGATGATGATGGATGCATAGCTACATTTCATAACATTCCAAAATGAAATTTTGGGATGTTACATGGCGCTAGAATGCGCCATCGAAGGGGAAAAGAGGGGAAGAAGGAGCAAAAGCTCACAGCGGATGCAACGGCTACGAGAGCGGGCTCAAGGAGGTCTTGCTTGCGACGCACGGGCAGTGGTGGTCTCCGGCGACCGAGGAGGAAGAAGGAGGCAAGGTCGACTCTGGGGGGCCTCCAGGCTCGATTCTTCCGGCGAAGAGGACCGGCGCGTCAAGGCAGAGCTAAAGGGGGGCTCAGGAGCGAGGGGGAGCGGCTGGAGTGGCAGCTACGGCGGCGAGAAGGCGGCGGCCATGGCGATGGTGAGAGAGAGAGATGGGGACGACAACGGTGTCCTCATCCTCTCGCCAACGCGGCGGGGGATGCAGGCACGCTGGGTGTTGTGTGGAAGCACCGACGCGAGCGCACGACGAGCACACACTCGTCCTCCTCGCCGCCAGGAGGACGACGATGATGCTGGGCCAGCTGGGCCGGCCCAGGTGCTTCCGCCTTTTCTTTTTTTAACATTTCTAGTTTCTGTTTTATTTTTCTCACATTTTTCTCATTTATTTTTTTGGCACAAATGCTAAGTATAAAATATCCCAAATATTTTATAGAACTTAGTTTGAATATTTCAAACTTCTATAAAAAGTTTCAGAATATTTTGAAATCTGAAATAATTATAATGGTTTATTTGGCATTTTCAGCAGCTTTAATATTTATTTTTGAAATGCTATAAATGTTCAAAGATTTAAAATGACCCCTTGTATAATTATGTCTAGATTTATCAGACATAGGGAACATTTTAGATGGGCATTTTGGATTTGTAGGTTTTCCACAATCATTGAGTTGGTTTGATTCAAATGAAGTGTTTGGGGTTTCTTTTAGTCCCCCTTTCAAGTTGATGCAAAAAGTGAAATATGATGCACACACATGCTGTCCTAAGAAGCTATCTAGGGATGTGACAGCATAATATTAAGGCAGCATTATGGAAATATAACACAAACATTGGGTTCTTTATAAGTACCTTAGCAGGACGTTTCCGTGGCGCCGGTGCGTTAGGTAAGCCGTCCATGAGATCCCTAGATCCGGTGCTCCGGGTCTGACGTTGAGAGTCATCGAAGCGTCGGGAGAAGACCACAATGATAATGATGAGTGGCTCTCATATGCATTATTGTTTATCTATCAAAGAGCCCATATTACCTTGCCTTCTCCCTTAAGTTATTGTTTGTAGATTCCAGCTTACTCCAATGCACGTGCACTCTTATTATTATTCACACCGTATGGTCGTGCAAGTGAAAGGAAATAATGACGATATATGATGAAGTGATTGAGATGGAGAAAAGCTCGTACAAACTCGACCTATTTTATTTTTGTAAATATGATTAGCTCATCATTCTGGATTCAGCTCATTACGGATGAAACATGTTTGCAATGACAATTAGAGATTATAGTTACTCATGCCATGCTTAATTAGCTAAGAGTGTATAATGGTTTGCCTTGAGTGCCAACATGCATTTTAAAATGGTTGTGATGTAGTATGGTAGGATGGTATCCTCCTTTGAATGATTCAAGTGGCTTGACTTGGCACATGTTCACGAATGTAGTTGAAACAGAATCAACATAGCATCCACGATATTTATGTTCATGGTGATTTATATCCTACTCATGCTTGCATTCAATGTTGGTTAATCTCAATGCATGCTTATGACTATTGTTGCTCTCTAGTTGGTCGCTTCCCAGTCTTTTGCTAGCCTTCACTTGTACTAAGGGGAATACTGCTTGTGCATCCACTTCCTTAAAACCAAAGTTGTTCCATCCGAGTCCACCATACCTACCTATATGCGGTATTTACCTGTTGTTCCAAGTAAATTTGCATCTGCCAAACTCCAAACCTTCAAATAATATTCTGTTTTGTATGCCCGAATCGCTCATGTAGCGACTAGAGGCAGTCAGTATCTTCTATGCTAGGTGGGTTATTTTCACGATATGTGTTGATCCACTATCATTCACGATAAAGTGGCTGGTATTTGGGATGCCCAGTTCCATGCTCAAAAATCAAATCAAAATATAATGGAACAAAACTCCCCCAGGATTGTTGTTTGTATGGATGGTACCTGTGAATTCAGCTAGTCGTGGAGTGTGTTCGATTGGTGGAGGGGGAGTAAAACCTTTATCATTCTGTTTGTGAACCGCCTATAATGTATCTAGCATGGAAGATGGTGAAATCTCTTGGTTGTTATGTTGACAATGAAAGCATACCGCTCAAAATTATTATTCATTCCTGTTTTAAAAGCTCGAGCTCTGTCACCTCTACAAATCAATGCTTCCCTCTACAAAGGGCTTATCTATTTTACTTTAGTGTTGAGTCATCCTCCTCTTATATAAAGCACCAGTTAGAGAGATCCACCATCATTTGTATGCTTGTTATTAATTGATATTGAGTATGACTGTGACCGGATCTCTTTTACCATGAACTACAATTTCCAGTCAGTCCTTGTTCTTCAGGGGTGCTCTGCATTTATGTTTTGTGGTCTCAGAAAGGGCTAGCGAGATACCATTATATCATATTGTATCATGATTGTTTTAATAAAATTGTTGTCATCCGAGATTTATTATTATTGCTTGCTAGTTGATTATGCCATTGATATGAGTAAATGTGAGACCTAAATGTTATTGTGAATGTGGTTAGTCTATAATCTTTGCTGAAAATCTGAACATCAGTTAGACATATTTACAACAACAAGATCAAACAGAGCTTGCAAAAGTTTTTCTTTGTCACTTTTAGTTTGTCAACTGAATTGCTTGAGGACAAGCAATGGGTTAATCTTGAGGACAAGCAAAGTCTGTCCAAAGCCAAATGTGCAAAATCGGTGCAACCAACATTCCTATCCCGGTGCCACCGATTCTACACCCTAGAAAGACTCAGCCAAACCCTAACACTTTGGTGCAGCCGACACTGCATTGGTGCCACCGAGTTGGGTTGCCAAGTTTCTGTTACGCAAGTTCACATTTTTGGTCCATCCGAAAGTGGTGAATTTGCGTCACCGAGATTGGAAAATCTGACTGTTGATCACCTTGTTGGTGCAACCGAGAATTGTATATCGGTCCCTCCAAGATTCAAAAGTTGCCACTTTTAGTCACTTCGTTACCACCGAGATTTACACATCGGTGTCACCGAGATGGTCATTTTGTGTGTAACGGTTGGATTTTTGGGGATGACTATATATACCCCTTTACCACCACCCACTCGACAGAGAAGCACTCAGAACTATTCCATACCTATCCTACTTAGTTTTCTAAGAGAGAACCACCTACCCTTGTGTTGAGGTCAAGATCTTCCACTCCAACCATATGGATCTTGATTTCTAGCCTCCGCAAGTTGCTTTCCACCAATACCATCTCTTCTACCAAGCCAAATCTGTGAGAGAGTGATTGTGTGTTGAGGAGTCTATCTTGATGCACAAGAGCAAGGAGTTCATCGTCATTACCGAGCCTATTACCTTTTCGAGGGTGGTGCCTCCTAGATTGGTTAGGTGTTTCTTGTGAGCCTCCTACTTCGTGTTGTGGAGTGAAACAAGAAGTTTGTAAGGGCAAGGAGATCGCCTACTTCGTGAAGATCTACCCATAGTGAGGCTAGTCCTTCGTGGACGGAAGCTGCATGGAATAATCAAGGTTGCTTCTTCGTGGAACCCTTCGTGGGTAGAGCCCTCCGTGGACTCTCGTGACCGTTACCCTCCGTGGGTTGAAGACTCCATGAATGTGGACGTATGATAGCACCACCTATCATAACCACGGGAAAAATAATCTTGTCATCACTTGTGTTTTCTTTCCTAACCCTCTCTTTACTTGCATGTGCTATGTCTTTACTTTCCGCTGCTACACCCTTAGACATGCATGTGTAGGGTGTTACTTGATATGCTATGAATGCTAAAACTTGCCAAGAATTAAAATTGGTAAAAAGGCAAAACTTTTATTTGGTCAAGTAGTCTGATCACCCCCCTCTAAACCTACTTTCGATCCTACAAGTGGTATCAGAGCATTGGTCTCCATTGCATTGGTTTCACAACCTAGGAGAAGTATGGCATCTAGTGAGGGAAATTATCACCGTAGAGGTCCGTACTTTGATAGCACTAATTTTGCTAGTTGGCAGCATAAAATGAAAATGCATTTGCTTGGTCATAATCCTGCAGTTTGGGCTGTTATTCGTGTTGGCTTGCAAGGTAAATTCTTTACGGATGGAAAGGAACCGTATCGTGAAGCGACTGTGGATGAATTGAAGATGTTGCAACTCAATGGTCAAGCATGTGACATTCTCTTCAACTTCCTATGTCCTGAAGAATTCAACAAAATCAGCCGTCTTGAACACGCGAAGGAGATTTGGGATACTTTGGTTGATATGCATGAACGAACCGAGTCCGTGAGAGAATCAAAGTTAGATGTTGTTCAAGGTCAACTTGACAAGTTCAAGATGAAGGATGGTGAAGGAGTCGCTGAAATGTACTCTAGGCTAGCTCTCATCACCAATGAGATTGCTAGCTTAGGAAGCTAAGAAATGACTGACAAGTTCATCATCAAGAAGATACTCCGAGCTTTGGATGAGAGATATGACACCGTGTGCACATTGATCCAAATGATGCCCAACTACAAAGATCTCAAACCAACAGAAGGGATTGGTAGAATTGTTGCTCATGAGATGACACTCAAAGACAAGGAAGACCTTCATCACAAGTCTAGCGGTGGTTACAAAGCCACAAGTGATACTCCCGCTACCTCAAGCGACAACCTTGTCACAAATGAAGAGATAAGCCTCATGGTCAAGAAATTCAACAAGTTCTACAAGAATAGAAGGAAAGATCGCGGTTCCAACTCAAGACATGAAGGGAAGCGTTCGTCAAGCTGTGACCAAAACTGCTACAATTGTGGGAAGCCCAGACACTACTCCAATGAGTGCTTGGCTCCCTACAAACAAAGAGAAGAGTCACCAAGAAGAGGAAGATCAAGAGATGAATCACCTCGTAGAGAGAGGAGTAGAGATGATCGCTATGAACAAAGACCCTCAAGGAGAAGTAGGGACTCAGAGAAGAAGGACAAGTACACCAAGAGCTACTCAAGAAGAAATCATGAATCTCATGTTGGTGAATGGGTTTCCGGCTCCAACTCCGACAACCACTGCGAGAGAAGCTATGAATGCAACTCCGAATATAGTCAATATGATGGTGTTGCCAGAATTGCACTAGTGATAACCAACTCTAGTGATCTATTTGATTCACCAAATGAAGGAGGTGGAAGTTGCTTCATGGCTAAAGTCCCCAAGGTATCTCACCCCGAATATCTTGATTTTGATAGTGATGAAGATGATTTGCTTTACGATGATGACTTGCTACGTAATAAAACTAGTGATATTAATAGTAATGAACTTGATACTTTTCATACTAGTCGAGATAAGTCAATTGACGATGATAAGATGAAAATAGAAGAACTAACTACAGAACTCAACACTCTTAAGTTAGCTCATGAATCCACTCTTGAAGATCATAGAGAGCTTGTAAGAACTCATGAGAAGCTACGCTTCGAGAATCTCAATTTGGATCAAGAACATGAATTTCTTAAAGCTATCAATGATGATATCCGAAAGAAGACTTCATCTTATCTTGCCAAATGACTACTCTTGTCTACATTCATGCTACAAGTTAAATCTAAGCAAACTAATAACAAAGGAAAGAAAGGTTCTTCATCTAGTAGCAACAATAAAAAGCTAAACCCAATGATGTTGCTCCTAGTAGTTCTATTGATTCCACTAATGCTTTATTGAAAGGGATTATAGAAAAAGGTATCTACAAGAGTCTTGAAGGGTACAAACAATTTTATGAGATGGTATGCAAGCATGGAGGATACCAGAAGAATCGAGGTGTTGGCTACTTCAATGCTAATGGACTTGAATGGGAAGAAGGTCAATGTCCCGAGCCCAAGTTTGTTCCTCAAAAGGAGAAGTATGAAAATAATCTACCCAAGGGGACAAAAACTCAAGATGACCTTCCACCACAAGACACCAAGCTCAAGGGCAAGAACAAGCTCTAAGAGGACTTTGACTCTTATGAAGATGAACCCCAAGCTTTGGTGAAGTGGGTTCCCAAGGCTACTACAAGATCAACTTCTACAAATGCTACTTCAACACCAATGATCCCCATCAACTTGATGTGGGTTCCCAAGAAGAAGAACTAGAGAGTTCTTGAGGGGTGACTCTGCCAATGAAATTCACTCATATTCATTATTGGCAAGATCTATTTGCAATCAACATCAACCCTATGCAATAGATCAAGGAGTCACACATTCCCTCAAAGGTAACAAAGGGACAAGGTAATCAACAAATCAATGGACATCATTACACATGCTTTGCACTCCATGTCCATAGATATCCTTGTATTTTTCTCTTGTGTGTTGGGACTAACCCATGTAGGTGAGAAGAGTAAGGAAACAACAAGGATGCTCCCAACTCTTGTTGATCTTCATCAACCTTGATCATCCACCACTACCTCACCAACATGAAGTCTTGATCGACAATACCCAAGGTTAGTTTATCCCTCTTATGGGGGGATGTCACACGAAGGGGGAGCTTTACTCTAAGACTTGAGTCAAAGCATCTCTTAGTATGTGACAACATTAAATGCTTTATGAAAAGTGGTAACCCCACTTGTGCTTAAATGATGAGTATGACCTATGATCAAGTACTCTTACTTGGCTCCTAAGTCAAATACTCATATATATATATATATGACTTCGTCATCACCCAAGTGCTTGTTAGATGCTAGAGTGTTTGTGCATGTTTGCCATGATTTCATTTGACATCTTATTATGTGAGCATGTTGGTCTACATTTATTTTCTCATTCGAGGATATCCAATTGTTGCTATTTGGCTTTAAATTTATTTTTCGCCAATTGGATATACAAGAATGCCTAGGACCACTTCTTTTTAGCTATATATGCTTTCTCACCTCATACTCTATTCATGCTACATCACAAAATTTGAACAGGTGCTTTTCGATCTCTTTGTGTGTGGAGCACTCGGAGTTCCGTATCGACAAGGACTAACCACTAAAACCTCCCAAGTGCATCTCAGTGGAACCAACCACAACATCTCGGTGTCACCGAATGCCTAGGTATGATCTGGTTTTTAATCTCGGTACCACCGATTCCATTTTCTCGGTTACACCGAGTTTCCCTGTCAACTGACAGTTGAGGAACTCGGTGACACCGAAAAGTTAGAATCGGTGACACCAACAATGGTGGTATATAACATGTGGACCCCGATGCTTTGAAATTCAATCTCAGTCGTCGTGCCTCAAAATCCTAAGCTACCACCTACGAGACCCCTAGTCGTCGCCCTTGTTTCCCTGTGCTCCTCCGCCGCTCGGAATCGCCGTCGTCGATGAAATCCTCTCCCTCATCATCGTCATAGAGGATCCGCGCTAAGCTAGGGTACGGATTCGATCTCTTTTGCGCTCCTCGTCCGATTCTTGTGCATTATATTCAAGATTATCTATAAGACACCCTTTGCACGCATCCGATCCACTCGAAATCTCCATAGTCTAGCAAATGATGAGTTTTCTAGGGATTTCCCGTTCGCCCGATAAATCTCGGTGGAACCGAAACAGACATATCGGTCTCACCGATGTGATCTTTTGTGTTGCTAAGAACTAACTCGGTGGAACCAGGTTCCTCTTTTTGGTCTGACCGAAAAGGGTGCCAAGGTTCGGTTAAGTGAGTCAGTCTATCTTGGCGCCAACAAAAAATTTGTTTCGGTTGTACCGATATTTATTTGATAGAATGCAAAAATCTTGAAAATTTATTATTCAAAATTCGAAAACCAGCATCATTTTGTGATGACTCATCTACTTCTGCTCTCCTATACTCTATAGACAGGGTCAATATGTAAGATGAAGAGGACAATCAAAATTTGGCAGAGCGGGTAGTTGACATGAGTTCAGGCACAAGCCTAGAGCCTAGTTATTTTTCACATCCAGGCTCCCCCAGCTCTCATGGGTTTCCCAAGGCTGCCACCAGGACCAGGAAGAAGTTAAATTCTGATGAAAAAGACTCTGACTTCATTCCTGAGGAGATTCTTGCTAAGAAGCAAGAAAAGGCTGCTAAGAAGTCAGCAACTGAACCTACTTCTTCCAGAAGAGTTGTCAGCAAAATTTATGCACCTGCTGAAACTTTCAAAGTACATGAGAGTGCTAGGGAAACAATGTCAGTTGAGGTCCCCAGGAAGGTAATGCCTAAGAAGGCAGGGGAGAAGAAGTCTAGGAAGAGTATTATCCATGTGATTGGCAGGCCTACCTCCATGTATGAAGATCCAGAGGAGGCTGCTGGTGCTGCTGCTGAGGAAGAGGAGGAAGAACATGTTGAGAAATCCCCTCCCAAGAAGAAAGCCAAGAAGCTTATGGCTGATGCTATGCCAAAGACTGGAACTTCCAAGAGCACCAAGCCTACTTCCAAGAAAGCTGCTACACAAAAGTCCAAGAGGACTACCAGAGACATTCCAGCTTCTCAGAAGAACAAGGGGACTGCCTCCAGACTTGAAGATGATGATGACTTGACTACTTTGATGAAGCTCAGACCACATCTTCTAGTACATTATGCCAGCACTTAGTTGCTGAAGACATGAACAAGAGGAAAGACTCGGGATTGAGAGCCTGGAGAGCCATAGATCCTTATGCTCAGAGGAAGAAAACTGTTGTTGACTACAGGTTCTACACTAGAGAGCAACATGACTTTTATGAGATGGTGTTGCTTGCAAGAGCCCAGCTATTAGCGACATGAGATACGTCGATTGGAAATTCATTAAGGAGAATGTGGACTACTTCCCAAGTGTCCAAGATAATTTCCATTGCATTGGTCTGGATGAGTTCATTGGCAGAGAGCTTACTGCATGGAACGACGAGATGATCATGCAATTCTACTCCACCGCACATTTCTACGGAGATGGTATGAATCCACTGTTGAGAAGCGGGCTACACTTCTAGGAGTTCCAAATGCCCAGGAAGGTGATCTGGATGTATACTCAGAATCCAAGGCAAGTCACAATGCCATGAAGGATATGTATACTCCTATCCCCGGAGACAAGGTGCTATCTCACAAGCTAGGATCCATCAACTATCTGCAAGTAGGCCTCCGTACAATGAACACTATTCCGAGGCACACCTTGATGCCCAAGTCAGGAGATGACAAGATGATCCGAGGCTACTCCATCAACATGTTGACTCACCTTGACATGAACACCAGGATCAGAGTCATGGATTTGATTGTAGAGACAATCAAGAGGGTTGCTGCTGATCAAAAGCGCTCTTGCTGTTATGCACCCTACATCTAGTTGCTTATCAACTCTTAGTTAGAGAAGCACATTTTTGCTCTAGATTGTCCACATCTGCCCCTATAGCCGGAACTTGAGGATAATGTTGTGGTGATGGACCCAAATCCTCCCACATCTGCTACAACACAGGCAGAGGCAAAAGCAGTTCGAGCCGCTAGTGCTCAAGCCCCTAGATCCTGAAACGAGCAAATGGATCTTCTGATCTCAGCCGTTCAGGGCATGTAGAAGGATATCAAGGGGATTCTGGACAACAAGAACAGTCTTGTGAGGATCTTCGAGACAAGGATCAAGACTCTTAGTGACAAGGTGGACAAGTTGTCGAAGACAGTTATAGAGCTTCAGAAGGAAGTTGACTCGACGCACATCCCTCGGGTCTCTTCTATTTCTTTAGATGATGATGAGGATGAGGATGAGGATGGATCACCTCTTAGGTCGAGCACACAGTTCACCACTTAGGCTAGAACAGTCAAAGTGCCTGCACTAGACTTGAGGTCCTCTTCATCAGCTCCTGCTACTGTCAACACAACTCCTGCTCCATCAGCTCCAATACCTCCCGTGACCACTCCAGCTCCATCCACGACATCTGCAGAGATCTTCGCCGACGCTGTTATCTTGACTCCTTCATCGACAACCAAAGGAGATCATCCCAAGAACGATTAGATATATGCCTTTGAACTTTTTGGTAACTTGTTGCCAAAGGGGGAGAAGTGTATATAGATCATTAGGCTTCGAGTGAGAGAGAGCGTTTGGTGTTTCCTGTGTTTGTTGTTTTTTCAAAACAATTGCTTTTGGTTACCGTGATACTCTTTTGTTTTGCTTGTGATACATGCTTGATGATGTTTGATCATACGCTTTAATGTGTGATGCCACTATTTCCTATCATCTTAATGCTCATGTGATGATCATTCATCTTTGGTTGATTGTGTTGTGCTATGATATTCATTCCAATTACTCTCGCACACCACCAAGTGGTATGTGACATCTAAGAAATAACCCATGTACCTAATCGATTGTGCATTTGCATTCAAACGCAAACTTAAAATAATGCACAAATTTGGGGGGGAGCTCTTACTTATCACATACTTCTCAAAGCGATGATTATATTCCATGATTATATCTTTGTCGAAGCTTCGATCTATATGCTATCATCAATTACCAAAAAGGGGGAGATTGAAAGCACATTTGGTCCCTTGGTGGTTTTGGTAATTAATAACAACATATGAGTCATTGAACTAATGTTTCCACTAAGTATATTTCAAGAAAGTTCAATGATAGGGATGGCAAAAGGACTGTGGAATTACTCCAAGATGCAAGGAAATAGGTTGGCCAAGCTTCAAGCAAGAGGACTCTACATTTTACATTTGTGAGAAATCACTTTGAGTCCATAGGAAAGCCAATACTATTAAAAGGGGGTAAAGTTTTGATGGTGAACAATATGCTCAAACATGCACTAGTGACAGTCATCAAAACATCCACAAACTCTCCCACCAAAGTCTCTCCAAAGCCAAATATGCAAAATCGGTGCAACCAACATTCCTATTCCGGTGCCACCGATTCTAAACCCTAGACAGACTTAGCCAAACCCTAACACTTTGGTGCAACTGAGACTGCACTCGGTGCCACCGAGTTGGGTTGCCAAGTTTCTGTTACACAAGTTCACATTTTCGGTCCATCCAAAAATGGTGAATCGGCGTCACCGAGATTGGAAAATCTGACCGTTGGTCACCTTGTCGGTGCAACCGAGAATTGTATATCGGTCCCTCCGAGATTCAAAAGTTGCCACTTTTGGTCACTTTGGTACCATCGAGATTTACACATCGGTGTCACCGAGATGGTCATTTTGTGTGTAACGGTTGGATTTTCGGGGATGCCTATATATACCCCTTCACCACCACCCACTCGACAGAGAAACACTCAGAACTATTCCATACCTATCCTACTCGGTTTTTTGAGAGAGAACCACCTACCCTTGTGTTGAGGTCAAGATCTTCCACTCCAACCATATGGATCTTGATTTCTAGCCTCCCCAAGTTGCTTACCACCAATCCCATCTCTTCTACCAAGCCAAATATGTGAGATAGTGATTGTGTGTTGAGGAGTCTATGATCTTGAAGCACAAGAGCAAGTAGTTCATCATCATTACTGAGCCTATTACCTTTTGGAGTGTGGTGCCTCCTAGATTGGTTAGGTGTCGCTTGGGAGCCTCCTACTTCGTGTTGTGGAGTGAACCAAGAAGTTTGTAAGGGCAAGGAGATCGCCTACTTCGTGAAGATCTACCCATAGTGAGGCTAGTCCTTCGTGGACGGAAGCTGCATAGAATAGTCAAGGTTGCTTCTTCGTGGAACCCTCCATGGGTAGAGCCCTCCGTGGACTCTCACGACTGTTACCCTTAGTGGGTTGAAGACTCCATGAACGTGGACGTACGATAGCTCCACCTATCGAAACAATGGTAAAAAACCATCGTGTCATCACTTGTGTTTGCTTTCCTAACCCTCTCTTTACTTACATGTGCTATGTCTTTACTTTCCGCTGCTACACTCTTAGACATGCATGTGTAGGGTGTTACTTGATATGCTATGAATGCTAAAACTTTCCAAGAATTAAAATTGGGAAAATGCCAAACTTTTATTTGGTCAAGTAGTCTAATCACCCCCCTGTAGACCTACTTTCGATCGTATAGCTTGTCATTTGGGCCCGAGTGCCATGATTTGAGATATGAACCTATTATGTTTTCATGAATATATATGTGTTCTTGATCCTATATTGCAAGTTGTAGACACCTATTACGAGTTATGATCCGCATCCCCGAGGGTGACAATAACTAGGATTCTTTCCGGTGATTACCGTAGTTTGAGGAGTTCATGTATTCACTAAGTGCTAATGCTTTGGTCACGTTCTCTATTAAAAGGAGGCCTTAATATCCCTTAGTTTCCATTAGGACCCCGCTTCCATGGGAGGGTAGTACAAATGATGTCATGCAAGTTCTTTTCCATAAGCACATATGACTATATGTGGAATACATGCCTACATTACATTGATGAATTGGAGCTAGTTCTGTGTCACCCTATCTTATAACTGTTGCATGATGAATGCCATCCGACATAATTATCCATCAGTGATCCATTATCTACGGGCTTTTCATATATTGATCCTTTCTAAGTTACTTTTCCGTTGCTACTATTACAATCACTACAAAACTGCTACTGTAACTTTTTCCAATGTTACTGTTACTTCTATACTACTTTGCTATTAAATACTTTGCTGCAGATATTAATGTTGGGGAATGTTTTATGGGAAACAAAAAAATTCCTACTCACATGCAAGATCTATCCATGGTTATGAGCATCTATGAGAGGGAGAGTGGATCTACATACCCATTTAGAGCGCTAAGCGGGAAGCATTAAGAAACATGGTTGATGTAGTCGGACGTCTTCGTGATCCAAATCACCGAGCATCCTGCGATCCTATCACGATCTGTCCCGATCTAGCGCCAAACGGACGACACCTCCGCATTTAGCACACGTACAGCTCGATGACGATCTCCGTCTTGTTGATCCAGCAAGAGGGAGCGGATAGGTAGATGAGTTCTCCGGCAGCGCGACGGCATGGCGGCGATGGTGGTGGAACTATTCCGGCAGGGCCTGGTGTAAACACCGTCAGAATGATCTAGAGGAGAAACTATGATCTAGAGGAAGAGGGTAGCACATGGCTGTTTTCTATGTTTAAAAACCATCAATACCTCTAGTATATATAGGAGGAGGGAGGGAGGAGACTTGGCCCTGATGTCTACTACACAACCTTCTTCTTGTAGACTCGTGTTGGTCCTCCAATCGTAGAGTTTTGTAGGACAACGGCAATTTTCCCTCAAGTGGATGACCTAAGGTTTATCAATCCATGGGAGGTGTAGGATGAAGATGGTCTCTCTCGAACAACCCTGCAACCAAATAACAAAGAGTCTCTTGTGTCCCCAACACACCCAATACAATGGTAAATTGTATAGGTGCACTAGTTCAGCGAAGAGATGGTGATACAAGTGCAATATGGATGGTAGATATAGGTTTTTGTAATCTGAAAATATAAAAACAGCAAGGTAACTAATGACAAAAGTGAGCACAAACAGTATTGGAATGCTTGGAAACAAGGCCTAGGGTTCATACTTTCACTAGTGCAAGTTCTCTCAACAATACTAACATAGCTGAATCATATGTAAATCCCTCACGCGTGACAAAGAGTTCACTCGAAAGTCACAAATAGAGGAGAACAAACGATGAAATTATTGTAGGGTACGAAACCACCTCAAAGTTATCTTTTCTGATCAATCTTATGAGCTATCCCTATAAGTGTCACGAACAGCCCTATAGTTCGTACTAAAATAACACCATAAGATACACATCAACCAAAACCCTAATGTCACCTAGATACTCCAATGTCACCACAGGTACCCATGGGCTTGATTATACGATATGCATCACATAATTTCAGATTCATCATGTCAATCCAACACAAAGAACTTCAAAGAGTGCCCCAAAGTTTCTACCGGAATGTCAAGATAAGAACGTGCGCCAAACCCTATGCATAGATTCCCAAGGCCACGGAACCCGCAAGTTGATAACCAAAACATATAGCAAGTGGATCAATAGAACATCACATTGTCACCATGGATATCCCATCGCAATACATACATCAAGTGTTCTCAAATCCTTAAAGACTTAATCCGATAAGAAAACTTCAAAGGGAAAACTCAATTCATCACAAGAAGATAGAGAGGGGAAAACTCCATATGATTCAATCTATATCAATAAAGCTCACGGTACATCAAGATCGTTCCATCTCAAGAACACGAGAGAGAGAGAGATCAAAAACATAGCTACGGGTACACACCCTTAGCACCGAGGGTGAACTGCTCCCTCCTTGTCATGGAGAGTGTTGGGTTGATGAAGATGGCCTCCGGTGATGGTTTCCCCCTCCGGCAGGGTGCCAAAACGGGCTCCCGATAGGTTTTTCGTGGCTATGGAGGCTTGCGGCAGCGGAACTCGCGATCTAGGTTTGTTTCTCGGGGTTTTGGTATTTATAGGAGTTTGTGGCGGAGGAAACAAGTCCAGGGGTCCATGAGGATGTCACAAGCCAGGGTGTGCGCCCTAGGGGGGTGGGCGACCCCTGTGGCTTGTGGCTTCCTCGACCTTCCTCTCCGATGAATCTTTGCTCCAGTATTTTTTATATTTTCTAAAAATATTCTCTGTAAATTTTCAGTTCATTCCGAGAAATTTTATTTCTGCACAAAAACAACACCACGGTAGTTCTGCTGAAAATAGCGTCAGTCTGGGTTAGTTCTCATAAAATCATACCAAAATCATATAGAATTATTGTAAACATGGCATGAATACTTCATAAATTATATATATGTTGGAGATGTATCAGGCCGTCAAGGGACCAGCCCTTGCTTCGGCCGAAGGTGGAGAGGAGGAGTCCTCCTCCAATCCTAGTAGGATTAGGACTCCTTCTCTCCACTTGGATTCCCCCTTCCACCTTTGGGTTTCTCCACCCCAGCCACATGGGCCTTTTTTGGGGCTTCGGCCAGCCCACTAGGGGCTTGTTTACCTCCTCCCACAGCCCATGTGGCCCCTTGGGTAGAGACACCCCTCCTGATGGTCCCCCGGTACCCTCCCGGCACTCCCAGTACACTACCGATGAGCCCGAAACTTTTCCGGTGACCAAAACAGGACTTCCTATATATCAATATTTACCTCCAGACCATTTTGGAGCTCCTCATGATGCCCATGATCTTAGGGACTCCGAACAACCTTCGGTCACCACCATACATAACCCTATACTACCGAAACGTTACCGAACGCCTTGATCACCACATCAAAGCGCAGATTCCAACTCCGAGATGCTTGCACCAATCCGTAAATGGATCGCTGGAGTTTGCAAACTTTTTCAGCATTCTCTGGATTGACAAAACCTTATGGTTGTATATACAACTATTCCCTAAGGAAATCGTTAAGGAACGCTGTTTTGACGTCCATCTGCCAAATTTCATAGTCGAAATATGCAGCTATTGCTAACATGATTTTGATGTGATTAAGCATCGCTACAGGTGAGAAGGTCTCATCATAGTCAACTCCTTGAACTTGTGAAAAACCCTTTGCCACAATTCGATCTTTATAGACGGTGGCATTACCGTCCGCGTCCGTTTTCCTCTTAAAGATCCATTTGTTCTGAATGGCCTTTCGCCCTTCAGGTAATACTTCCAAAGTCCATACTTTGTTTTCATACATGGATCCTATCTTGGATTTCATGGCCTCTAACCATTTCTCATAATATGGGCCCATCATCGCTTCTCCATAGCTTGTAGGTTCATTGTTGTCTAACAACATGACCTCTAAGACAGGGTTGTCGTACCACTCAGGAGTAGTGCACGCCCTTGTCGACCTATGAGGTTCAATAGTAACTTGATACGAAGCTTCATGATCATCATCGTTAACTTCCTCTTCAACTTCCGTAGGCTCCACAAAAACATCTTTTTGCGATGTGCTACTCTCTAGTTGAAACAAATATTCAACAACCTCATCAAGTTCTACCTTCCTCTCACACAATTCTTTTGAGAGAAACTCTTTCTCAAGAAATGTTCCATTTTTTGTGACAAACACTTTGCCTTCGGATCTAAGATAGAATGCATACCCAACTGTCTCTTTTGGGTATCCTATGAAGACGCATTTATCCGCTTTGGGTTCCAGCTTTTCCGGCTGAAGCTTTTTGACATAAGCATAACATCCCCAAACTTTATGAAATGACAACTTTGGCTTCTTGTCAAACCACAACTCATATGGTGTCATCTCAACGGATTTCGATGGTGCCCTATTTAAAGTGAATGCAGTTGTCTCTAATGCATAACCCCAAAACGATAGTGGCAAATCGGCAAGAGACATCATAGAACACACCATAGCTAATAAGGTTCGATTACGACGTTCATACACACCATTACGCTGTGGTGTTCCAGGCGGTGTCAATTGTGAAACAATTCCACACTGTCTTAAGTGACTGCCAAACTCATAACTCAGATATTCACCTCCTCGATCAGATCGTAGGAATTTAATCTTCTTGTTATGATGATTCTCAACTTCACTCTGAAATTGCTTGAACTTTTCAAACGTTTTAGACTTGTGTTTCATTAAGTAAATATACCCATATCTACTTAAGTCATCAGTGAAGGTGAGAAAATAACGATGTCCACCACGTGCCTTAATGCTCATCGGACCGCACACATCAGTATGTATGATTTCCAACAAGTCACTTGCCCGTTCCATTGTACCAAAAAACAGGGTCTTAGTCATCTTGCCTATGAGGCATGGTTCACATGTGTCAAGTGATTCAAAATCAAGTGACTCCAAAAGTCCATTGGTATGGAGCTTCTTCATGCGTTTTACACCAATATGACCTAAACGACAGTGCCACAAGAAAGTGGTACTATCATTATCAACTCTACATCTTTTAGCATCAATGCTATGAACATGTGTATCATCACTATCGAGATTCAATATGAATAAACCCCTCACATTGGGTGCATGACCATAAATGATATTACTCGTATAAATAGATCTGATTTAAATGAGTAACCGTCTCGCAATAAACAAGATCCAGATATAATGTTCATGCTTAACGCAGTCACTAAATAACAATTATTTAGGTTCATCACTATTCCCGATGGTAATCGAAGAGCGAGCGTGCCGATGGAAATCACATCAACCTTAGAACCATTTCCCACGCGCATCGTCACTTCGTCCTTTACCAGCCTTCGTCTCTTCCGTAGCTCCTATTTTGAGTTGCAAATGTGAGCAACCGAACCGGTATCAAATATCCAGGCACTACAACGAGAGTTGGTAAGGTACACATCAATAACATGTATATCATATATACCTTGTTTGGTGTTGGCCGCCTTCTTGTCGGCCAGATACTTGGGGCAGTTCCGCTTCCAGTGACCAGCTCCCTTGCAATGAAAGCACTTAGTTTCTGGCTTGGGTTCAGCCTTGGGTTTCTTCACGGGAGGGGCAACTGCTTTGCTACTCTTCTTAGAGTTACCCTTCTTGCCCTTGCCATTCTTCTTGAAACTAGTGGTTCTATTGACCATCAACACTTGATGCTCCTTCTGAATCTCAAACTCAACGACTTTTAACATCGCAAACAACTCGGCGACTGACTTGTTCATCTCGTGCATGTTATAGTTCAACATGAAGATCTTGTAGCTAGGTGGCAATGATTTAAGAACTCTGTCAGTGATCGCCTCTGCTAGAAGGGACATCCCCAATTCAGCTAGACGGGTGGAATACCCAGACATTCTGAGTATGTGTTCACTGACAGACCTGTTCTCCTTCATTTTGCAAGCATAGAACTTATCAGAGGTCTCATACCTCTCGACCCGGGCATTCTTCTGAAAGATAAACTTCAATTCCTGGAACATATCATATGCTCCATGATGTTCAAAACATCTTTGAAGTCCTGATTCTAAGCCATACAACATCGCACATTGAACCATTGAGCAATCATCAGAATGTGCCTGCCAGGCATTCACAATGTCTGCATACTCCACTGGAGCGGGTAGATCACCAAGCGGTGCATCAAGGACATAAGTCTTCTGGGAAGCTATGAGGATAATCCTCAGATTATGGGCCCACTCCACAAAGTTACTTCCATCATCTTTCAACTTAGCTTTCTCTAGGAACGCATTAAATTCAGGGGTGCTATTGCGCTAGCCATTGATCTACAACATAAATATGCAAAGGTTACTAAGACTATTGTTCAAGATAATGAGTTTAGTTAATCAAATTACTAAAGCTCCCACTCAAATTGACATCCCTCAGGTCATCTGAGTGATACATGATCCAAATTCACCAACTCAAGTCCGATCATCACGTGAGTTGAGGTGGTTTCAATGGTGAACATCATCATGTTGATCATATCTAATATATGACTCATGTTCGACCTTTCGGTCTCTTGTGTTCGGAGACCATGTTTGTACATGCTAGGCTCTTCAAGTTTAACCCGAGTGTTCCGTACGTTCAACACTGGCTTGCACCCGTTGTATGTGAACGTTGAGTCTAGCACACCCAATCATCCCGTGGTGTCTCGACACGACGAACTTTCGCAACAGTGCACACTCGGGGATAACACAATTAATCTTGAAATTTAAGTGAGGGATCACCTTATAATGCTATCATCGTCCTAAGCAAAACAAGGTGCATAAAAGGATTAACATCACATGCAAATCATAAGTGAAATGGTATGGCCATGAACTTGTGATTTTGATCTTCATCTTCAAAGCACCGACATGATTTCCATCGTCACCGTCATGACACCATGATCTCTATCATCTTGATCTCCATCAACGTGTCGTCATCTGGGTTGCCACGCCGACTGTTGCTTCCACGACTATTGCTAACTGCCGGTTGCCAACCCTATGGCTCCTGCCGGTTGCCATACTCATCGACATGCAAGTCGTGATATTCTATACAATACATGATCATATCATACATCACATATATCTCATCATGTAATTGGCCAAATCACATCACAACACACCCTGCAAAAATAACTTAGATGTCCTCTAATTGTTGTTGCAAGTTTTATGTGGATGCAACGGGTATCTAGAAACAACAATTCTCACCTACGCATAAACCATAATAGTGATACAGAAATTGCTATTCAACCTTCTCAAGGACCGCCTTTGTCGAATCCGATCCAACTAGAGTAGGAGAGACAAACACCCGCCAGCCATCTTTGTGCAACAAAGTTACACGTCAGTCGATGGAACCGGTCTCTCGTAAGTGTACGAGTAAGGTTGGTCCGGGCCGCTTCATCCCACAATACCGCTGAATCAAAACACGAGCAAGGGAGGAAGCAATATAAGCATCAACTCCCACAAAGTCCGTTGTGTTCTACTCGTGATCTCATCTACACATAGACCTAGCTCATGATGCCACTGTTGGGGAACATTGCATGGGAAACAAAAAAATTCCTACGCACACGCAAGATCTATCCATGGTGATGAGCATCTACGAGAGGGAGAGTGGATCTACATACCCTTGTAGATCACTAAGCGGGAAGCGTTAAGAAACGTGGTTGATGTAGTCGAACGTCTTCGCGACCCAATTCACCGAGCGTCCCGTGATCCAATCATGATCTGTCCGGATCTAGCGCCGAACGGACGTCACCTCCGCATTTAGAACACGTATAGCTCAATGACGATATCCGCCTTCTTGATCCAACAAGAGGGAGTGGAGAGGTAGATGAGTTCTCCGGCAGCATGATGGCATGGTGGCGATGGTGGTGGAACTATTCCGGCAGGGCTTCGCCTAAGCACCGCCCGAACGATCTAGAGGAGAACCTACGTTCTAGAGGAAGAGGGCAGCACGTGGCTGTTTTCTATGCTGAAAACCCCTCAATACCTCTAGTATATATAGGTGGAGGGAGGTAGGAGGCTTGGCCCCCAAGGGACCAGCCCTTGCTTCGGCCAAAGGTGGAGAGGAGGAGTCCTCCTCCAATCCTAGTAGGATTAGGACTCCTCTCCACTTGGATTCCACCTTCCACCTTTGGGTTTCTCCACCCCAGCCGCATGGGACTTTAGTGGGGATTCGCCCAGCAAACTATGGGCTGGTTTACCTACTCCCACAACCCATGTGGCCCCTTGGGTCGAGACACCCCTCCCGATGGTCCCCCGGTACCATCCCGACAATCCAGGTACACTATCGATGAGCCCCAAACTTTTCCAATGGCCAAAACAGGACTTCCTATATATCAATCTTTACCTCCGGACCATTCTGAAGCTCCACGTGACATCTAGGATCTCATCCGGGACTCCAAACAACCTTTGGTCACCACCATACATAACTCTATACTACCAAAATGTTAGCGAACCTTAAGTGTGCAGACCCTACGGGTTCGAGAACTATGTATTCATTAGCGAGACACATCTATGGTCAATAACCAATAGAGGGACCTAGATGCCCATATTGGTTCCTACATATTCTATGAAGATCTTTATCGGTTGAACCTCTATGTCAAGGATCCAGTTAATCTCGTATGTTGCTCCCTTTGTTCATCGGTATGTTACTTGCCCGAGATTCGATCGTCGGTATCTGTATACCTAGTTTAATCCCGTTACTGGCAAGTCTCTTTACTCGTTCCATAATACAAGATCATGTGGCTAACACTTTAGTCACATTGCTTGCAAGGCTTGTTGTGATGTTGTATTATCGAGTGGGCCCTGAGATACCTCTGCATCACATGGAGTAACAAATCCCAGTATTGATCCATACCCACTCAACAGACACCCTTGGAGATACATGTAGAGCCCCTTTATAGTCACCCAGTTACGTTGCGAAGTTTTATACACACAAGGCACTCCTCCAGTGTCAGTGAGTTGCATGATCTCATGGTCATAGGAATAGATGCTTGAGATGCAGAAAACTATAACAATAAACTGACATGATCATATGCTATGTTTATAGTTTGGGTTTTGTCCATCACATCATTCTCCCAATGATGTGATCCCATTATCAAATGACATCCCATGTCAATGGCTAGGAAACCTTGACCATGTTTGATCAATGAGCTAGTCTACTAGAGGCATACTAGGGACAAATTGTTGTCTATGAATCCACACATGCAATGTGTTTCTAGTCAATACAATTATAGCATGGATAATAAACGATTATCATGAACAAGGAAATATAATAATAACCATTTATTATTGCCTCTAGGGCATATTTTGAACAATTAAGTCTTTTAGGTGTGGTTGAAGATAACTCAGCTGCTAATACTCCAGAATATTCTTTGGCTCCCCTTGTGTCGAATCAATAAATTTGGGTTGAATACTCTACCCTCAAAAACTGTTGCGATCCCCTATACTTGTGGGTTATCAGGTTCCCTGAAGGAACCTAAGGGTCAAGCCCCCAGCCTAAAGGTACGAATCCGAAGACCCCCTGGGTGAGTTTGGAAAAAAACCACTCAAGGGTCAAATACCTAGGAATGACTAATGATGCCCAAGGCACCATTTGTCTCGCACTGTTCTAAGAGCCCCTAAGAGAACCTAGCACAGGGTCATGTTCCAACGGCTCGGGAGTTTGAACACACCTAACCTCTTATTATTTTATTTTTTGTAGGCCTCGTCATCGGCGGTAGCCGTCAATGCCGCGGAGCTTGCTGAGCTAAATCGGAAGCTCAAGAGCTCCGAAGAGGAGCTTGATTTCCTGAATAAGAGGTTCGATGAGGCACAAGGTAAGCCGAATTGTAATATCCGGGTTGTCTATCATTAGTGATCAACACTGGTAACCCAGTGTAATTATTTACTTATTGCTTCCACAGCTTCGGCTGTGGAGGTTGAGAACGTCAAGGCCAAGCTAAAAAAGATGAAGTAGGAGGCCGCGAATGAGAAGGCGGCAGCCAAACAAGCAGTAGCCGCACTATCCGCATTAAAAACTGCGAGCGATAAGCATGAGGCCCAGGTTGAGGAGGTGCATCAGCAGCTCAAGGATGCTAGCATGAAGTGCGAGGCCCTTGAGCAGAAAGGCAAAGAGCAAGCCACCGATCTATCAATGCTGAAATCTGAGCTCCAAAAGGAGCGGGTGGATAGGCGGTTCTTGGAAGGAGAATTCCGCCAAGTCAAGGCGGTCATGGATGGTAAGCCATATTTACTACAGTGTGCCTTTGGTGGTAGTAGGTTTTCATTGCTCACCCAGGTGTGGCGTTCCTTAGGTGCCTATTCGGACCTCCGAAGGAGTGCAATGGATGTGAACAAATTCTATGCTTCGCGGGATGAGGACAATGAGGCTCGGATATTCTGGGCATAGTTTGAAGCCCCCGAGCGCTCTCCTCTTCTGATCGAGCAGATTAAGCAACTAATGGAGCAGCACAGGATGGCGGAGCTGGCCATGGCGGATCTCTATATCCGCCTGTGGCCTATAGATCCACTATAGAGCAGTTACTTTGGCTTGGTGCAGAAACTATGCAATGATGCGCCTCAGATTGACGCTTTAAAGTGTTCTACATGCATCGAGGGAGCTCGGATGGCCTTTGCAATGACCATGATGCACTGGTCGAAGCTCAAGCCAACCGAGATGGCCGCCGCACCTGTGCCCCCTTGAAAGGAGCATAGGCGCCCCGAGAAATACTTCTCCGTAGTGATGGAGGGTGATCGGGCGATAGAGGCCCAATGCTCCAAGGATGTTTTTTATGAATGAGTGCACTGTAATATGTCTGAAGACTGTTAATGTTTTATAATGAGGCTGCATGGTTTATCATGTATTTTGAGTTTTTAATTAATTGTGAGTCTCATGTGGCTGTTTTATCTGAAAGTTGCGAGTCGTCGGCTTCAGCCCCCACATAGATACTACGCGAGGTGGTTCTGCCTCCACACTATGACCCTTTGCCGAGGTACCGATGCCCGAAGGTGGTAGTGCGAGGGAATAAGGCAATCGGACTATGATTCTTTATCGCTTTCACTTAGTCGTAGGAGCGTAAAAAATGCAGGGGCTGATTGCTAGCCCCCAGCGTTTTGTGATCTTCAGATGTACCGAGGCTAAAGCTGCATCACATGGTTTGTACAAGTACGCAACCCATCGTATGACATGGAATAACCTCTATCAATTTTTTAGTATGACACTTATGCTCGGATTTGCAGACCAATTCTCTCTTACTATGATAGTCAGTTTTCGGCTTTCTCCCTTGAGGTGCTTGACCAGGCAAGCTGGAAGCACAATAGCAGTGGTTCTCCCTTTGCCCTTTTATCCAAACGAGCGGAACATAAAAGGGCAAAACACAGGAGCCGAGCAACCCAACTATTGACCTAAGACATAGTTGAGATGCAATGCATATAAAGCAAAATCCAAGATGCCGAACACACGATCAATTGTGTCGGGGTGATGCTTAGGGTGGTATTTTAAATTCAATCCCCTGGTCTATTAGCCGATTGCATCATAATATATACCAAATAGTTTCGCAAGAAGCGTTAATGAGGGAAGAACAGAGTATGTAGCATAAAAAACAACAAAGAAGCCATGTACAATGGTCTATTATTTGCTCATTAATTCTTATAACTAAAATTGCCAAAGCCACTGTTTACAGGTATTTGACGAGGAAATATAAAGTTCACATAGGAGAGGTTGCACCCGAGGTCTTCGATGGGTGGTTTGACATCCTCGATGTTCCCATTCGCATGTCCGCTCCTGCGCCCCCTGGGGAGTTGCATTCCTTTAAGGGGAGTGGTGTCGGCAAGCGGACTTTGTGAAGAAGATTGCTACCTCTTGAGCTTGCGTTGGTTTTCCCTTGAAGAGGAAAGGGTGATGCGGGAAGTAGATAAGTATTTCCCTCAGTTGTTGAGAACCAAGGTATCAATCCAGTAGGAGGAACAAGCAAGTCACCAATGGATGCACCTACACAAACAATCAAACTCTTGCACCCAACGCTATAAAGCGGTTGTCAATCCCTTCATGGTTATTTGCAAGGATTAGATCTGATAGAGATAGATGTAATAGATTGTGGAAATTAAAAAGTAAATAAATTGCAGCAAGGTATTTTTGGTTTATGGATCTAAAAATATGTTATGGAAAGTAGACCCAGGGGGCATAGGTTTCACTAGAGACTTCTCTCTTGAAGGAAATTATCACGGTGGGTGAACAAATTACTATCGAGCAATTGATAGAAAAGCAAATAATTATGAAGATATCCAAGGAAATGATTATGCATATAGGCATCACATTCGTGTCAAGTAGACTGAAACGATTTTCCATCTACTACTATTACTCCACACATTGACCGATTCCTGCCCGCATCTAGAGTATTAAGTTCATGAAGAACAGAGTAATGCATTAGGTAAGATGACATGACGTAGAGGGATAAACTCAAGTAATATGATGAAAAACCCATCGTGTTACCCTTGATGGAAACAATACAAATACGTGCCTTGCTACCCCTACTTTGTCACTGGGTGAGGACACCGCAAGATTGAGTCGAAAACTAAGCACTTCTCCCATTGCAAGAATTACCATTCTAGTTGGCCAAACCAAACCAATAACTCGAAGAGACTTGCAAAGATATGAAATCATGCATACAAGAATTCAGAAAAGACTCAAATAATATTCATGGATAATCTGAACATAAACCCACAATTCATCGGATCAAAAGAGTATTACATCGGATAGATCTCCATAAAGATCATGAAGAACATGGTATTGAAGCACAAAGAGAGAGAAGAAGCCATCTAGCTACTAGCTATGGATCCGTAGATCTGTGGTGGACTACTCACGCATCATTGGAGGGGTAATGGAGTTGATGTAGATGCCCTCCATGATCGGATCCCCCTCCGGCAGATTGCCGGAAAAGGCTCCAAGATTGGATCGCTTGGGAATGGAGGCTTCTGGGGGCGGAAAACTATTTGCGTGGCTCTTTTTGGTATTGGGGGAATATTTAAGTATTTAACCCGACCGACATCCACTTAAGAAGCTCAACTTTTGGTCATCTTCAGAATGACACCAAATTTTGCCAACAAGTGGCCATGCCCACCCAGTGGTCCGTGCCAAACTTTCAAGGAATTATGACATCGCGTGCACGTCACGTCACCTATGTGAAGTATTTTAGGGGTTTATCATCGTGAAAACCATAGAAAATCGATACTGTCGTGGATTTTTCACGGCAGATGTCCGGGTCAACGGACTTAGGTTCTGGGCGAGACGCAACTACGTGGCGGCTTGAAGGGGTTGATCGGAATCGAGAAGACACGGAGTTTTACCCAGGTTCGGCCCCTCCGATGGAGGTAAAAACCTACGTCCTGCTTGTCTGGTATTGATGATGATGAAGATCTGTCGGTTACAAGGGTGCTAATCGCTAGCTCTAATCTCTTGTGCCTCTAATCTCTTGTGTTGTCTAAACTTGTAGACTTGTGTCTCTTGAGAACTTGTTCCTCTAGGGGTGCTCTACCCCTCCTTATATAAGTGGAGACGGTAGGTTTACAAATAGAGTCCTACTAGGAGTAGGATTAGGACTAGTCTCTCACGAATCCTACTCTGGGTCTTATTTCCTTTAAGGGAATCCTTCTCTCTTGTGGGCCTTGTCCTGTGGGCCTTCTCTTGTGAGCCACCTAGCGCCGGCTCACCCGCCGGGTCTTGGGCTTGGTCATCCTGTGACCCGCTTGCCGGGTCATAAATAAGATGTCATGTTTTTAACGGGTCTCCTGTGAGTTGCCTGGCTGGGTCATTAATAAGATGTCATGTCTTCGGCCAGGTCTCCTGTGAGTCGCCAGGCCGGGTCATACCATGGGGTATATCCCCATCATTAGCCCCCAGGTTAGTTTGAATTTATTGATGGTAAGCTCCTGAAATAAGAGTAACAAACATGTTAAGTGGCCGGCTTGCTCCTTTGGCCGGCTTATAAAATGGCTTCTCAGAAATCTGGGTCTTTTCTCAATATGAATGAGTCGTCTTGATAATCATCTTGCTTGTCAATGTCTTTTGAAAAATATTGAGAATATAACACCCATATGCCATTGAGTCGGCTTCCAATACTCTTGGCGGGTCATCTCCGCCGGGTCATAATCATTGATGATGTCGGGTCATTATCGTTGGTGACCCCGGGTTAAATAACTAGAATCCTGCTAACTTGATAAATATTGGGATGAAAATCCATCTGATGTAGAACCGGACTTCCATTGTTGTGAAGCAGGGCGGCTTATATAAACTCTGGCGGGTTATGATCTTTTGATAACACCGGGTCATAAGTGTTGGTGACGCCGGGTCTAACAACTCAACTCTATATTTAATATCTTGAAAATTCTTCTCAAAGTTTTTGATATGTCCATATTACCTGTAGCCCCCCAAGCTCTGAGATTATCCATGATAACTTGGTGCTTTGCAAATAACATTTTGGACTGTGTAGCCCCCAAGTGCCGTGTTGTCCTGCCTGCAGCAACCTGGGACTTATAATTGCCTTATATCTTGTAATGCTTCGGCGGGTGTAGCCCCCAAGGGCCGGCTCATCAGAAAGCTTCGGCGGGTGTAGCCCCCAAGGGCTGGCTCATCAGAATGTGATGTGCCGGGTCTTCAATTTGAATCTCTTAATCTGTTGGAACAACTGAATACTTTAGCCCCCAAGTGCCGGGTCAGTAAGAATTACTGGGCTAGGACTTTAGAAAAATATAGAAGGGCCGGCTCATCTCCTTGAGATAATATGGTCTTGCTGACAATGTAATGGTTTGAAAACCGGCTTGCATTAGCTCCCAAGTGCCGTGGTGCATGCTTGCGGCGACATGGGACTTGCATAATTGATATAAACTTGGACTTGGATAATGTAGCCCCCAAGTGCCGGGTCGTCTGCCTGCGGCAACTCGGGACTATGTGAGAATAATACGTCTCACCATAATTTGTTGAATGAATCTTTGACCATGGTCGTAATATAACCCGAAATGAATATCCTGGAATAATTCCTTTGTCTTTGACATGAAATTCCTGCTCGTGGTTGCGGTGCAACCCGGCAAATATAAGTTTGAGAAATCCGTGAGTGTTGTGGATTACAACAGAGCACAATTAAAGAAATCCGAGAGCCGGCAAATTAGATGATATGGCATTATATCTGACAGGGCAGCTCTTTGCAAAATAATAATTTCTCCGAGCTGGTTTGAAAACCCCCAATCATTTATTACTGGTTATGATAAACCATGAAGATCCAGCCATATTGTCTATTAAAAGATCCATTTGCTCTTGGAAAACACTTAACGGCGGCTCATCTTTTAAGAGATAGTACCTGCAAAAAATAAACAAGACAGGATATATTCTGCATTGTTGTAAGGGCGGCTTGAAGAAGCTCAACCCGGAGATGTTTATACCTTTCACAACATTGCTCCTTTTCTCATAATCTTGCTTTAACCCAGCTTGATAAGCTGGCATGTTATCTGGAGGTGGGAAGCCCCCTTGATAATCCACGGCTCCACCTTTTAGCTCCCATTTGAGAGCACCTTTGTAATAGCTTTAAGGATAATTCTACCTTTCTTGAATGCAGCTCTGGATGTATATATTTCCGTCTCTCCGTGTTTTGTTTTACTGGATCTTTATTGATTGATCCCCCCTTTGTATGAATCCATCTTGAACTTTTAGAGCCGACGCTTATCTTTGAAGATGTCACGCCTTCTCCAGTAATTTAGAGCCGGCTGAGGACTTTGAAACTTGTCAACCGGAGTAGTATGACTCCGGCTCTTGTAAGATGAACTTTGTCGAGAAACGGTTGTCGTAGGGTAATGTAAGTTGTACCTAAAGGTAAGAAGCCTCCATCAACAACCACGGCTAATAATGAGCCGGAAGCGGCGTAAAGCCGGCTGTTTGCAGGGGTAATGTAAGTTGTACCTAAAGGTAAGAAGCCTCCTGTTAATGTTTGAATATTGTATGCGCAGATGCCGGCTGTCGATGGGAGATGTAAGCTATGCCCTAATGCAACAAGCCTCCATCGACAACCACGGCTAATGATTAGCCTGAAGCGGCATAAAGCCGGCTGTTTGAAGGGAGATGTAAGCTATACCCGAAGGCAAGAAGCCTCCTTCAACAGCTACAGTTGATAAGCAACTGAGTTTTGGCGTAAAACGCCGGTTGTTAGGGTGAGATAAGCGAACCCATCGGTAAGAAGCCCCCTTCGACAACCGCGGTTAATAAGTAACCGGAAGTGGCATAAAGCCGGCCATTAGGGTGAGATAAGCAATACCCGTCGGTAAGAAGCCACCTTCGATGGCCATAGTTGATAAGCACCTGGAATTTGGTGTACACGCTGTTGTCTTAGGGTCATGTAAGCTATACCAAAGGTAAGAAGCCTCCATCAACAACAGCGCTTAATGTAACCAAACTAGGCATAAAGCCAACTATGCAAGGGAGATGTAAGCTATACCCGAAGGCAATAAGCCTCCTTGCAACAGTTTAATAACAGCTGGCTGTGCAAAGGAGATGTAAGCTATACCCGAAGGCAAGAAGCCTCTTTGCAACAGTGCTTAATTGGGCATAACGCCGGCTGTGCAAGGGAGATGTATGCTATACCCAAAGGCAAGAAGCCTCCTTGCAATAGCGTAAAAGCAGACTGTGCAGGGGAGATGTAAGCTATACCCGAAGGCAAGAAGCCTCCCTGCAACAACGCTTGATAGGGCATAAAGCCGAATGATAGATCAACCGTTTTGACGGCGAACAAACCACTTCAACTCAAATTTCTGAGCCGGAAAATTTCATCTTGCAAAGACCCGGGCTTCTCATTGAAAATGACCAAATGTGTCTTGCCATGTCTGTAGCCCCTGAGCCTCAAGTTGACTCGAAGAGGCGGCTTGAGGATCTTCACTAGAAGTTTGAGGTTGACCGTGGCGGGTTATAGATGATCCCGTATGAATTGTTTCAATGATCCGGTCGATGTTTCATTCTGGCTGTTTGTTTGAAGTGAACCAAACTATAGTGGCGGCAATTTATGCGCTTGTTTGTTGGACGGCTCGTATCGACGAGCACCCATCGATATGTTGATGTAGATCACAGTGTGGGTGGCGTCTTGCGCGCGTCCGTTGGGCGGCTCGTATCATCGAGCACTGCACCTGATGTTGATGTAAATTGGACCGTAGATCAGTGGACAGTTTGTACTGGTGTATGCAGCCACTGGCATGTTGATGTAGACGTAGAAATCAGCCGCGGCGTTGTAAGCCGGTGCTATTGTGACAGACGCCACGACGTTTGTAAACCGGCACAGGTGACAAGAGACGGCCATGGCGTTGTAAGCCGGTGCTGTCGCGAGAGACGGTCGCTGCATTGTAGACCGGCGCGGTCGCGAGAGACGGCCACAACACGGTGTTGTAAACCGACACAGATGGAGCATCGCCGGTGGCGGTGTAAGCTGGCGTTGACGAAGAGTCGCCGGTGGAGTTGTAAGCCGGCGCGGATGGAGATTCGTGAGTGGCGTTTATTAACCGGGACGGACGCGCGGGTCATTGGCGTGATGCAACCTGCACTAATACGGGTGGCAGCTCCGTACTCGCAATATGACGCTGCTTTTGTACTGAGTAATTATCCTGCATACAAAAAATATCATAGGACAAAGTAGTTGTTCTCAACACAATTTAAAGTGTACTGATAAAACAAATAGGATAGATAACAACTGTAGCCTCAGTACCCACGTGGCCTTCCTCCCCCTTTTTTAGCTGGGCCTTTTTCTCTTTCCCCATAAATAATCAACATACTGGAGCAAGGCGAGGCAGAATGGGGAGGGGCGGAGCCAGCCACCGCGTAGCTGGTGAAGAGAGGCCGTGGCCGCGAGTCGGCTCAGGGCGCGATGGTTCAAGGCAAGGATGCGGTGGTAGCTCGGCCAGGGCGTCTTGGAAGCACTGATCCGCGGCAGAAGCAGAGGCGCGGCGGCGGCTCGGAGCTGGCGCACAGGGCGGAGCAGAGACGGAGTCGCAGGGGTGGCCGGCGGCTGAGCAACGCAGTAGCAGCAGTTTCAACTTGTGGTGATAATGATGCACTCGACGCAATCGAACAAAGAATTTTCCAGTTTCGCCTAAAGTTGTATCATGCCGGGTGATCATGTTTGATTGATCCAGGCTCTTCTTCATCCGACTAATCATGAATTTCTTGATCCCTACAGATATCCCCTTCAAACCATAGTGCGTGGCCCCACGGTGGGTGCCAACTGTCGTGGATTTGTCACGGCAGATGTCCGGGTGAACGGACTTAGGTTCGGGGCGAGACGCAACTACGTGGCGGCTTGAAGGGGTTGATCGGAATCGAGAAGACACGGAGTTTTACCCAGGTTTGGCCCCTCCGATGGAGGTAAAAGCCTACGTCCTGCTTGTCTGGTATTGATGATGATGAAGATCTCTCGGTTACAAGGGTGCTAATCGCTACCTCTAATCTCTTGTGCCTCTAATCTCTTGTGTCGTCTAAACTTGTAGACTTGTGTCTCTTGAGAACTTGTTCCTCTAGGGGTGCTCTACCCCTCCTTATATAAGTGGAGAGGGTAGGTTTACAAATAGAGTCCTACTAGGGGTAGGATTAGGACTAGTCTCTCACGAATCCTACTCCAGGTCTTATTTCCTTTTAAGGGAATCCTTCTCTCTTGTGGGCCTTGTCCTGTGGGCCTTCTCTTGTGAGCCGCCTGGCGCCGGCTCACCCGCCGGGTCTTGGGCTTGGTCATCCCGTGACCCGCTTGCCGGGTCATAAATAAGATGTCATTTTTAATGGGTCTCCTGTGAGTTGCCTGGCCGGGTCATTAATAAGATATCATGTCTTCGGCCGGGTCTCCTGTGAGTCGCCAGGCCGGGTCATACCATGGGGTATATCCCTGTCAGATACTACATCGAAAGACAATGAAACTTGGCATGGATGCTTATCATGTTGGTACAAGGTTGTACGAATTTTTTTGGTCCTGTTTAAGCATGTAGAAAAAACGTCCTTCGAGACGGACCCTTTGCTCCTTCTCGAACGACCTCCAATGAACAAGGTCAATTTTTGGTCATCTTCAGAACAACACCAAAATTTTCCAAGTGGGCATGCACACCCCAGTGGTCCATGAAAAATTTAAAGGTATTCTAACAACGAGCGCATGTTGCGTCATGTCCGGGAAGTATTTTAAGCATTTTATGGTCGGGAAAAACCTAGAAAATCCATACAGTCTGCAAAAAGCTTACCAAACTAGGCATGCATGCTTCTTATGTTGACACAAAGATGTAGAATTTTTAGGGTCTAGTTATGTCACATTAGGCAAGTAATTTTGTAGGTGTTGTGTATGTGGTTGACACAGGTGGCCCACATGTCAAAATCCCAGAGGCAAAAATTGGGATTAATCAACTTCCCCAAGGGGACTCGATATAGTGTCGTGGAGGGTCAACTGGAGGGTGTAACCAGTGGGCTTATGATGTGTGTTCCACATAACTTATGCCCACTTCCTTAAGCTACTTATTCAGCTCTGCTCTATGTGTGTCTTCGACAACTGGGACCCACTAGTCAGTTCTACCCGATGCTAGGGTCCACGTGTCAGCGAAGGCAATGGCGGCATGTAGAGAAACGCATGACATGCACAACGTCACGCGTCCTCTCTCTGGAATGTGAAACGACCCGGGGA
This sequence comes from Hordeum marinum, assembly GCA_022496015.1. Lineage (NCBI taxonomy): Eukaryota > Viridiplantae > Streptophyta > Magnoliopsida > Poales > Poaceae > Hordeum > Hordeum marinum. The sequence goes on along the minus strand of CM039673.1, from coordinate 363,383,944 downwards.
GGTGAGAAAATACAAATACCGTCTTAATTCACCCCCTCGCCCTCGGTCTCTACAACAGTCATTTCTTCTTCCCCAACTTAGGCAAAAAATGTCCTCTCCCTCTCTAGCCATACCACGTACCTCGCCGCCACCCTCCTCCCTTCCCCCCAACCTCCTCCTTTCGTCATCCACCGATGCAGCCCATACGTGAAGAAGCGGTGGAGAAGTAGGAGGCAATCATCGGAGCATAGCAGTGTGCTGCTGTGGCTGCCACCACGGTTGGCATGCCTAAGTCGGCCATTGTGGTGACGGCTGGCAGTCCAACAACTGGTGTGCCTGCTCCGACGACCATCGCATCCGTCGAGCTTCCAGTCCGTGAGTATGTGCACGAGAAAGTCATGGAATATCTGGAGCAGGAGAAGGACAAGCGCAAGCGCGAGGTCCATGATGAAATTGAGAAGCTGTACAAGGAGAATAACATCAACAAACTTGACAAACATTTCAGGTAGGGCGGCGAGTTCTATGAGGGGGCCATAGATGAGCTCTCTGAGGTAGTACTATGTTTTTAGCAAAAAAATTATTTTCAAGAACTCCGTTTTTTCATGGCATTGGGTTTTTTCTAGTAAAGTAGATGAGCATCAAATTCATATGGCCGTGCAAGTTGTACGGATGTAGGATTTTAGGTTCCTATCATCGATTTTACTACTGGATGGTGGTTGTTGAATCTGATTCATTTTCTAATTCCAATAGATAGAACAAAACAAAAACACCCTACTTTTGCTAGACGAAAAAAAATCATTTTATGAATCCAATTGATAGAACAAAAGAACCTTCTTTTGGTAGAACAGAAATTCATTTTCTAATTCGAATAGATACAACAAAATCCCTCTTGTGTGTAACATATTATGTAATAGATACAAGACTATAATGAAGCCATTTTCTGATTCCAATCAGAATTACTGCTGTAACAAGTATCAAGTATCATGAAACTGAGCCACATCATCAAGTCATGCATGTGGTAATCATTTACTAGTTGTGCAATAATCTATCCATGCAACTATTCCAGCATCAATATACATACATGTCAATTACTTGTTGGTAGCCCTCGAGAAGATAGTTGGTATCCCTTTTGTACTCTGTGGATAGTGCTATTACGTAGTGATGATTAGTGTTCGACTATACATTTAAATTTTTTAATTTGAAGATGATACGAAAAGATGTTAGCTGAGTTCTTGTGTCTTTACTAATTCATAGGAGGGTGACGTGGAAGTGGATTATAGCATGGACATCAGGCATATCAAGAGCCGCTACACCCTGAAGCATCTAAGGGCCGACAAAATCAAGTATCGTTTCTATGGCAAGATTGGTTGTCCGTTCTGTTCCAAGGTGATAGTTGACGGCTTCAATAGCCTGATCCAACATGCCTATGTCTTTTGCTTGTTTGACATTAGAACTTATGTTCTATGGTGTGTCTAAACTTATGTGCCGCGGTTCTTAACCTACTGTTTAGCTTAAGTGTTTGATGCTACTTTGGTGATGTGCTCTAAGTTGTTACTACTACTTTGCTGATCCATGTTAGGAACTCTACTATCTTACGGTGGTCTATGTTATGTTTGCCTTCTAAATCCGCCATTTTAATATCGTACGATGATGCATGTTAGGAACTCAACTACTATGACTATGTTAAGGTATAACTTCAACTGATTATGTTCAGTTTATAACGCAAGATGCTCAAGCCATATCTATGGCCAGTTATACCAGTAGAATTGAGCATGTACTAGTTGTTGCCATAAGTAGACGGTGCAAATTATTGCCGAAACTACCTATTCTCAGCAGAAGCTTTGTACTAAGGATGCATTAGTTATTGCAAAAAGTAGAGGATGCCCATGATTGCCGAAAATACCTATTCCAAGTTTCTGATAAGAAATGAACATGTATCAATTGTTGATAAAAGTACAGCATGTACATGATTGCCACAAGTTCTATTGCCAGTCCAGGAAAAAGAACTGAGCATGTACATGATTGCCAGAAGTTCTATTGCCAGTTCAAGAAAATAAGTGAGCATGTCTTAGCCATTACCAAAATTAGAGCACACACATGACTGCCAAATGTACCTATTGCCAGTTTCTGATAAGAACTGAGCATGTATGCGTTGTTGCCAAAAGTAGAGCATGCAAATGAACATGAAATCCTAAGATATCACTACTTTCCTAACAAAGAACTACATAGCATAAGTTACATATGAAGCACAATTGGAAATCTCACTTCATATATGCATACCTAAACTATGATCTTGAATGGGCTCATCAAAGCTATTAATGGTTTGGGAGCTCTGCATGATCGTGCTGATAACGAAGACACACGGTCTTGCTGTAAAATTTATGTTTGATTTATTCAAGACTTTTTGTTTTTGATGCTTCCCCTTCATCGACATTCTTCCTCGGTCGACTTGTTTTTTATGCTTCCCCTTCATCGACATTCTTCCTTGGGCATCCACACGGTCTCTTCCTTTTTGGGGAGCTGGGTGTACCGGGATCCTTTTCGTAGTTTGATGTGTCATTTTTGTTGGAACAATGAGGACCGTTGATCATTTGTGCATCGTCTTCTAAACCCTTAGCTTGCGCTACTTGCTGGGCATCGTGTGCCTCCTTCTGTACAACAAAGAGCGGTGTGTTAGTTCAAAATCATGAGAGATATGAAATATCCTTGATGTAGTGCTAACCATTATCGGGTAATTGTATGATTCGAGGTAAAGAGTGTTGCAATTTGAATGCAGCAGGGTTGTAACTATTTTCCAACTAAAAATATGTATCTTTCCCTACATTTGATAACCAACACGTATATCAGCATAGCTTTGAAGACAAATAAAGTCAAAATTAATTTAAGCATTCAATCATCTGGTCAAATCTATCGATCATTTTATCCCCATTGCATGACAACAGGTACTTCATTGTGAACACCGCATAGGAAGTCGTGCAATGTTTAGTTCAAGATCAATAATATTGTACATGTAGGCGAAGACTAAATTAGGAAGTTGTGCATACCCGTCAGTCTATTGTGGTATGTCCTCATAGTGTACTTTATCCCATTCGGCAAAATTGATGGGCTTAGCAGGTGTTATCAAGCCATTCCTGACCGATGTGTCAGTACAGAACTGAATCGACTCCAGCTAGCATATGAGGAGTTATATAATGGGTCATGGTATTTTGGGAGCTCATGTGCCATGCGATGCTAAATCAGCAACAAGAGAACACTTACAAGAGAATCTTCCTTGGTCTTGTCACAATGTTCATTCAAGGAGTTCAGAGTCTGAATCTCTTCTTCCTCAAAACTAAACATCATTAGCATCCAGTGGTTATGGTGTATATTCAGTGGGATTTGCACCTGCAGTAAAATTTTGGTTGGAGTGAGAACCGAAATGTTTGGTGTACATTACGTAAAGGAACTTTGAAAGTGAGGAAAATGTGTACCTTTAGGCGTCCTACAATTTTTTCTGCCACACGAGAAACCTACGAGGCTCCATGTCCCTTAGGAACCACCCACTTTAATGGTAATAGCTTATTGGTTTCGTATGGGTATATGATCAACGTAGTTTCATTCTCAAATTGGCTACTGCGAGCATATGTCATAATAACCTACCAAGTTTTTAATCATACAATAATAAGACAATAGTTGCAACAATTGATGTCAAGTGGAGTACAAGGTGCTTACATCATCATAAATGTGTTCGTGGGTCAAATTTCGCTTTAGTTTTTCAGCTGTGAGGAAAATGTCTCCGATTCTAGCTACTTCAACATGGTTGTATGATCCGCTGATGAAAACGACTGCCTCTAAGTCCTGATCCATCAACTTGTAATCATTATCAAAGTTAGGCTTCACCGGATTTAACCGTGGTTCCTCCATGTTTTGCATCACATGTCTTGCACTTGATGAAGTCGAAGTCCTTGTCATGGATTTGCTAGATCGAGGAGTTGTTGCGAGGGATGCATTGCACACATTGACTTGTTCCTACAAAAAAGGGTCGTTCATCATAAGTTTGTTAATTTTAGCTCATAAGGCGATGGGCCACGATGATAACCGACACGCCTGCTTTCTGTGACAATGATAGTCGACTTCTTTTAAATTGGTTTTTTTAATTCCTGTAACAATGTAAACAATAATGAATATGGAGGAACATATTCATTACAAAATATAATATGCACATTATATGACATACGTGCAATACCCTCCTTAAGTCTTTAATTTCGTCCTTAGTCTTTGAGAACCTAGGATGACTGACAAATTTACTCTTTATGTTAATCAAGTCTTCGCTCATCGTGATGAATTTGGCATCAAATATGTGCTTAATTTTCATTAATTTTCTGCCTACCTTCTTTTCATAATCAGCAAAACATGCATTGATGGCTTCAACAAGCATGTCCATCTGTGTAAACAAAATAACAGCCCGTTCATAACAATAGCTAAATGAATGAGGTTGATGACACCTTTTAGTGCTATTGAAAAAATGGTCTTTGGAGTGCTTACTAGTTGGCACTCATATGTTGACCTTGTGATTGTGCTCGACACGAATCATGGTCATCCACATGTTCATACTTTTTGCTTGGACGATTACTTGTGTTCTTGGACGGTCATTGTGGCACACAAATTTCCATGACAACCTTTGAATAAGTTAGAATTAATCATTAGTAACAACTAAAAAAACTGATTACACAACGGTCAAGTCTAGAAATGTACCAGTCCTTGATAAAGACCTCCTTTTTCGTAAGCATCGCTTCTTATTTTTACCAAGGTTTCATCCCATTGTGCGAGCAATGGAGGGGACTACAAGGATACATCAATTTGCCACTGCGCACATGCTCCTAGTACCAAAACTACACAATACATTACTTCATCACCATACAGACATGCAACACAACACTAATTATAGGATGTTAAGTAGTTATGTAGCACTAACCAGGAGCGGAATTAGATTTCTTTGTTGACTTAATTGATCTGGATTGTTAAATTTGTGAATGCACTTGAACAAGTGACTAAGTGTGAAACATCCCCGGTTCAATTTCCGAAGGTTTGCAAGATCCTTAACAAGGTTGAGATATTTCGAGTCGACATAATGCTGTGTTGTTGGTGCTAACACAGTGCCAATTGTGTATAGAATGAACCGCCTCGGAAAATCGTCGTCGGGGCCTTCAGAAGCTTGGATCGCCTTTCAAGGTCACAAATTGAAATTAGCCCCTTGTTTTCATAGGTTCTAAACAATTGTGGGTTGGGTGTGCTTGCCACATGTGAATCTATATTCTCCCCTTCAATAGGAATACCAAATATATGGTGCACGTCCTCTTTTGTTAGAGGAATGGGCATTTCACCTATGGTAAGGGATTTGCGTGTCACTATTGATGCTCTTGGATAGTCTTACCAACATTATGCGCCGGAGATTCACTTCATCTGGGTTAGACCCACAAGACCGGAATTTGATATGATGTACTTTTTGTGATATGTTGACAACATTTTCATGGTTTTGGCGAACCTTGATGGTGAGCATGATACTTCATATGACCATGCTTCACAAAGAGTTCTTGGTACAGGGCATTAAATATTAGTGCATATAAACAAGTATGTGTATGGAAATATTGTACACAAACAGTCAATTACTTACTGCATCGGTCATTTCGGAGATGGGTTTTTCTCCGTTAGAAGGACTTTTATCTGAAGTTGCCATCGCTGGCACGTAGGCAATAATAGAAACCGGGTCAATTATTTTGAACAGATTATTATCAATTGTATAACAAAATAAAAATTATATCTGGTATGGATGATGATTTTTAATCATATGATCCACTTATAAATGTTAGCAAACAACCTATTTGGTTGTGCATGAAAGTAGCAAAGTTTGACAAGGATATTCAATTTCTTAACCACATGAAATTGTGCAAAACTTATGACAGCGTTCTTGGTTCATGGGTATTAAAGATGGGGAATGGGAGTTGAGGGTGTACAGACTAAAAGTTCACTTTCGATTAGAGGTAAGCGGGAAAGGGAATGGGAGTTGAGGAAGAAGCCAACTCCCACTGTTTTCTTCCCACGAGGTACCCTGTTAATTCGCGAACAAAGTTTGATCCCACAAAAATTCCCATTATAAACCAAACAAGGGAATGGGAGTAAAAATCTACTTCCCATGCCTAATCCCTTTATAAACTCCCCGCCGTAAACTCCCATTCCCCTACCCGATTGGTTAACAAATAGGCTGTGGGTTTAACCACTGTAGGAGGGTCCGACAATGATCTAAAAGGAGCTAGGATCATCTAATACCTTGTGTCGGAGACGGTGATGCCAAGTTGATGCCGGAAGATAGTGCATCCCAAAATAGAATTGGACGTATCACGCTCGACGATGGCAAGAGGACAAGCGGCGCGTTGGCATGAGGAGGAGGTGGAGAGAAGAGCACTATCGTCTGACCCCTCGGGTCACGTTGGTGGTGGGCGGCGACTTCGGTAATGCTTGTGAACCCGGCATCTCCGATATGATCTCGCAATAGTTGTGAGAGGTGCTATGAGGCCTAGAAGATCTGGTTGGTTACAAGGAAGGCGATGTAATCGCAGGATTTCGGGAGGGGTGGATTGCGTTAGTTATTTGAGTAATATCACAATGATTTTCAAAAATACAGAAAATGTTGTCCTTTTTTAAGTGTTGAAATAGACTTTTTTTTGTCGCATATGCTTGAAAAAATGCCACACGTGAGAAAACTTGCAAAAAATGTTGAAAATGGTGCAAACTTGGCGTGTATCCCTAACATGGCCAGGACTTGTCACCCTGGAATGTTGGGTTGACTTCATATAGGTCATAAGGAAACTAGTGATTTTAGGCGGTTGATACGTCTCCAACGTATCTATAATTTTTTTATTGTTTCATGTTGTTGTATTATAATTCTTGGAGGTTTTATAATAATTTTATAGCAACTTTATATCAATTTTTGGGACTAACCTATTGAGATAGTGGCCACTGCTAGTTGTTGTTTTACGCTTATTGTTTACTTCGTAGAATATCAGTACCAAACAGAGTCCAATTGCGATGAAACTTTTTGGATATGTTTTTGGACCAAAAGACAACTTGGGAGCCAAGGAAAAACCTGGGGGAGGGCCTTGTGACCCACGATACACTAGGGCGTGCTAGAGGCCCCTAACGCGCCCTAATGTATCATGGGGCCCACGGAGGTCTTGTCCACCGCCTCTCAGCTCTATAAATCCTCAGAAATTCCAGAAACCCTAGGGTAGGAGACGAAACACAATTCGAGCTGCCACAAGTTCCAGAACCATGTGATCCAATCTAACACCATCACAAAGGGGTTCATCATCCTCATGGGTGCCTCTTCGATGATATGTGAGTAGTCCACCATAGACCTATAAGTCCGGAGGCAGTAGGTAGATGGCTTCCTCTCTCTCTCTTTTCATTTTCAATACAATGGTCTCTTGGATATATGTTTGATGTAATGACTTTTTGCGGTGTGTTTGTTGGGATCCAATGAAGTTTGAGTTCATGAGTAGTTTCTATCCATGAATATTATTTGAGTCTTCTTTGATCTCTTATATGCATGATTATTTATAGCCTCGTATTTCTTCTTTGAATATTTGGTTTAGTTAGGCCAACTAGATAAATTTTTCTTGCCATGGGAAGAGGTGCTTTGTGATGGGTTCGATCTTGTGGTGTCCTCTCCCAGTGATAGAAGGGGCAGCAAGGCATGCATGTATCGTTGCTATTAAGGATAACAAGATGGGTTCCATTCCTACATGAATATATCTTGTCTACATCATGTCATCGTTCTTATTGCATTACTCCGTTTCTCCATGAACTTAATACACTAGATGCATGCTGGATAGCGGTTGATGTGTGGAGTAATAGTAGTAGATGTAGAATCATTTCGGTCTACTAACCTTGGACATGGTGCCTATATATTGATCATTGCCTTGGATATCGACATGATTATTTGATCTTCTATAAATTGCCCAACAGTAATTTGTTTACCCACCATGTGTTATTTTCTTGAGAGAAAGCCACTAGTGAAATCTACGGCCCCTGGGTCTATTATTTTAATATATTGCTTTCCGATCTATCTTTTTTCTGCATTTGTTTTCAGATCTATTATTCCAAAACCCCAAAAATACCTTGCCTCACTTTTTATTTGCATATTTTATTTGTGTTCTTGTGTCATCTATTTATACAATATCATACAAACCAATATATATTTTTAACGTGGAGAGATTGACAACCTCTCTTACGCATCGGGTTGCAAGTATTTGTTCTTTGTGTGCAGGTATCGTTTATATAGTGTTGCTTAGTTCTCCTACTGGTTCAATAACCTTGGTTTCACAACTGAGGGAAATACTTACCGTAGCTATGCTGCATCATCCCTTCCTCTCTAGGTAAATATCAACACAGTCTCAAGCCACGTCAAAGGAAATTCTGGCTTCGTTGCCGAGGAGACATTATCAACATCTACCAGGTTCCTAATCACATATCTCATCTCCTTGCAATTTACATTATTTGCAATTTGCCTCTCATTTTCATCTCCCCCACTTCACAAAAAAAATCTGTTTTATTCGCCCTCTTTTTCGTTTTCCTTTTTCTCGTCAGATCTCTTGTCTCCTTACCTTGTTGCTATGACTAGCATCACTACCCCCCCCTTGTCACCAGATTTTGAAGTTCTACACTTCAAACAAAAACAAGGGTAAAATCTAAAAGATTCTTGGTATAGGTTAATGGAATCCTATAGCATTTGCAATCTAACGGGGGATGCAAATATTTTGCTTTGAAATTTTTGTATAGGATTAGCTTTGCATCATAGACAACTCCTGGATTTTTCTGCTAAAGGAACTTTATTGAGCTTGGTGCCAATACCGCTTACAAAATTTTGGAGGGGATATTGGGGGTTCCTCCACCAAAAAAGGGGTTTTCTTGTACATAAGAAGGGGCTCAAATTTTAGAAAAATTGGGTGATTTACATAAAAATTTGGCCGAGTTGCAAAAATATAATGAACCTCTGAAACATATTAGTGGAAATCTCAATCTCATGAATACTTTGATTACTCTTTGCAATAAGTGTTTGGATATTTTATATCTCAATATGGTCTCTTTTCCTGAAAATTTTGGGAATCATAAAGAGCCTCCCGGGTTTGAGAAAGCCCTCACAAAGGTGGAAAAAACTAAGGATGACAACACTCTAATCTATGCATTATGCCTAGCTAGGGGCATAAAACTGTAGTGCTTGTTGTGAGGCAACCCAATGAATAAACTTTTTTTTACCTTTTTCTTCCTGTTCTTGAGTTTTGACACAATTATGCTATGATTGTGTTTTTAATGTTTTAATTAGTGTTTGTGCCAACTAAAGCCTTTGGGATCATGTTGGGTCATAGTTGATTTGATCTTGCTGAAAAACAGAAACTTTTACATCTAGTAGCAGAATTTTAGAAAATCACAGAAGTAACTAAAATTCTGAATTTTTTACACAAGATTACTATACAAATTTCCTACGTTTTCCTAACTTTTCAGAATTTTTGGAGTTACAAAAGTATCGTTAGAGTATAGATTACTACAGACTGTTCTATTTTTGATAGATTCTGTTTTCGTTGCATTATGTGGTTATTTTGATGAATCTATGGTTTGTATTGGAGGGTATAAGAAATTGTAAAGTTGGAATATAGTAGATATAATTCAATAATAAAACATGAATGGGTTTTCAATAGTACTTAGAGTGGTGATTTGCTTTATTAAACTAACGGATCTCACAAAGGTTTTGTTAAGTTTTGTGTGATTGAAGTTTTCAAGTTTTTGGTGAAGGAATAAGGAGTGAAAAGAGCCTAAGCTTGGGGATGCTATGGCACCCCAAGATAATATACAAGGATAAACAATCAACTAAGCTTGGGGATGCCCTGAGTGGCATCCCCTCTTTCTTCGAACGTGCATCAGTATTTTAATTGGAGCTATATTTTTATTCATCACATATCATGAGGTTTGCTTGGAGCGTATTGTATTATATGAGTCTTTGATTGATTTGATTTTTAGTTTTTCACAAGTATCCTTGCTGAACAGACCTATTTGAGAGAGCCAAAATTATGCTATGATTTGTTAGAATTGCTCTATATGCTTCACTTAAAAAATTGAGCTATGGAATTACTCTAGTGCTTCACTTATATATTTTTGAGCATAGTGTGCTTTAATTATTGAATAAATACTCTCAAGCTTCACTTGTATTAATTTGAGAGTTAGTAAATTTTTAAGAAATTCTCTCATGCTTCCCTTGTATTATTTTGAGAGATGAAATTTTTGTGCTCATGTTCTTCACTTAAATTTATTTGACCTTGTCAAAAGCAATGGAAATATATGAAACTAGTCCCAAAGTGATAGATATTCAAGAGGGATATAATAAAAAAATTTCATGAAGATCATTGGACAAATTAAACTTGATTCCATGTAATAGTTTTGGACATGATTATAGTAATCCGTGAGTCATGTCAGTGAGTAATTATGCTTTAGTAAGAATATTGGCGTTAAGGTTTGTGATTCCCTATGCAAGCACGGAAGTCAATAGTTATGCAATGAAATTACATCCTACCTATGGTGCATTATTCGGTGTTAGTTATGCTTAATACCCGTTTATTAGAATTTTTGTTTCTTTGTTGGTTGCTTCTCAATCCATTTGCTAGCCTCCATTTGTACTAAGTAGAAATACTACTTGTGCATCCAAAATCCTTAAACCCAGTTTTGCCATATGAGTCCACCATACCTACCTATATGCGGTATTTCCATGTCATTCCAAGCAAATTTGTATGTGTAATCTCTAATTTTCAAAATGAATTTCCTTTTTGTGTGCTTGTACTGCTTATGAAGTGGCTGGGGTGGCCAATATTTTTCCATGCTAGATGTGTTATTCTCAAGATGAGTGTTTATTCACTTGTCATTGCACGAGAATACAGCAGTAATAGGGATGCCTAGTCCCGAAATGAAAAAGAAATTTACTTTATGTTGTGAAAAATAAATTCCTTGGAAAGTGATGGTATGGAAGGCATCTGTCGATATGACTAGCCATGGAGTGTGAAAGAATGGTGGAAAAAGGAGTAAACTTTATTTTCTGTTTGGAAACCGCCTATGATATATCTATCATGGAAAGTATTGAAATTTCTCAGTCGTTTTCGTTGACAGGAAAGCCATGCTACCCAAAGTATTTTTGTCCCTGAATTTAAGCTTTGAGCTCTGGCACCTCTACAAATTCCTACTCTGCTCTGCGAAGGGCCTATCTATTTACTTTATGCATTTTTTACTTTTATTTGAGTCTCCATATTCTCTTATAAAGCACCAACTAGGAGGCACTATGATCATACTTGTGCATTGGGTGTAGCTAATATTCGAGTGTGTTTCATGAATGGATCAATGATTGACCATGATGGGCTAGGGATAACTTTCTTTAGTGTTGATATTTTGAAAGACATGGTTGCTTGTTGGTATGCTTGAGTATTAAAGTCTTCATGTCAAAACTAGACTATTTCTTTGAACCATCTAAAAGTCCAAATGTCCATGCTACAAAAGAAAAGAATATGTGATGATCATGTTAGGCAACATTCCACATCAAAAATTCCATTTTTTATCATTGACCTACTCGAGGACGAGCAGGAATTAAGCTTGGGGATACTCATACGTCTCCAATGTATCTATAATTTTTGATTATTTCATGTTGTTATATTATCATTCTTGGATGTTTTATAATCATTTTATAGCAACTCTATATCATTTTTTGGGACTAACCTATTGACATAGTGCCAGTGCTAGTTGCTGTTTTTGCTTGTTTTTTACTTCACAAAATATCAGTACCAAATGGAGTCCAATTGCCATGAAACTTTTTGGAAATTGTTTTCTAGACCAAAAGACAACTTGGGAGCCAAGGAAGCACCTAGGGGGAGGTTCGTGTGGCCCACGATACACCAAGGCGTGCCAAAGGCCCCTAGCGTGCCCTGATGTATCGTGGGGCCCATTGAGGTCTTTTCCACCACCTCTCAGCTCTATAAATCCTCAGAAATTCCAGAAACCGTAGAGGAGGATACAAACACAATTCCAACCACCGCAAGTTCCAGAACCACGAGATCGAATCTAACACCATTATGGCATTTTTTCAATAGCATCAACTTTAGCTTTATCAACTTCAATACCTCTTTTAGAGATATTGTGCCCCAAGACAATACCTTCATTAACAATAAAGTGTCACTTTTCCCAATTCAAGACAAGATTAGTTTCTTCACATCTCTGCAAAACTCGATCAAGGTTGCTCAAACAATCATCAAATGAAGTTCCGTAAACGGAAAAATCATCCATGAAAACCTCAAGAATATTTTCACAAAAGTCAGAGAATATAGCCATCATACATGTTTGAAAGGTAGTAGGTGCATTGCATAAACCAAAATGCATACGTCTATAAGCAAAGGTACCGAAAGGGAAAGTAAAAGTGGTTTTTTCTTGATCCTGGCCTGATACAGATATTTGAGATAAACCAGAGTAACCATCTACAAAGCAAAAATGAGTATGTTGGATAATCTTTCTAGCATTTGATCAATAAAAGTTAAAGGGTAATGATCTTTCTTAGTAGCTTTATTTAATTTCCTAAAATCAATTACCATTCTGTAACGTGTAACAATTCTTTGCGGGATCAATTCATTTTTATCAATAGGAACAATGGTAATACCTCCCTTCCTAGGGGAACAATGGACGGGACTAACCCATCTACTATGAGCAACTGGATAAATTATACCTACCTCCAGAAGCTTTAGTACTTCTTTTCTTACCACTTCTTTCATCTTAGGGTTCAATCATCATTGGTGATCAATAACTGGTTTGGCATCAGGCTCCATATTAATTTTATGCTGGCATAGAGTGGGACTAATGCCCTTAAGATCATCAAGAGTATAGCCAATAGCAGCACGATGCTTCCTCAGAGTTTTCAATAATCTCTTATCTTCATGCTCTGAAAGGTTAGCACTAATCATAACAGGATATATCTCGTTTTCATCAAGATAAGCATAGTTCAACGTTTCGGATAATTGCTTGAGCTCAAACACGGGATCACCCTTAGGTGGAGGAGGATCCCCAAGTATTTCAACATGTAAGTTATGTTTCAAAATAGGTTGTTGCTCAAAGAAAAATTCATCTATTTCATTCCTCTCATTCATATGCATATCATTTTCATGGTCTAGCAAATATTGTTCTAAGGGATCAGTAGGAGGCAAAGCAATACAAGCGATACCAATAATTTCATCTTTACTAGGCAATTCCTTGTCATGGGGTTGTCTACGAAATTTAGAGAAATTAAACTCATGGGACACATCCCCAAAGCTCATAGTAACTATTTCCTTCTCACAATCAATCTTAGCATTAACAGTATTCAAGAAGGGTCTGCCAAATATAATGGGACAAAAATTATCTTTTGGGGAACCAAGAACAAGAAAATCAGTAGGATACTTTACTTTCCCACACAAGACTTCAACATCTCTAATAATCCCCATTGGTGCAATAGTGTCTCTATTAGCACACTTAATAGTAACATCAATATCCTGTATTTCAACTGGTGCAATATCATGCATGATTTCTCTATATAAGGAATGGGGAATTGCACTTACGCTAGCACCCATATCACATAAGCCATGATAACAATGATCTCCTATTTTAACAAAAACAACAGGCAAGCCAACAACTGGTCTATGTTTATGCTTAGTATCAGGTCTAGCAATTCTAGCATCTTCATCACAGAAATGAATAACATATCCATCAGTATTATCAACCAAGAGATCTTCTAGGTTCAACTTTAATTTGTTCAGGGGGTGTAGGTGTTCTAATACAACTCTTACGAATCACAGTTGAAGCTTTAGCATGTTCCTTTATCCTAACAGGGAAAGGTGGTTTCTCAATGTAAGCAGTAGGGATAATAGGATCATCATTGTAAGTAATAATTTTCTCTTCTACTTTAATAGGTTCCATTACTTTCACTTTAATGGGAGGATGATATTTAAACCACTTCTCCTTAGGGAGGTCAACATGAGTAGCAAAAGATTCACAGAAAGAAGCTACTATCTCAGAGTCAAGTACATATTTAGTGCTAAATTCACGAAAAGCATCGGTGTCTACGAAGGATTTAACACAAACAAACTTAAGATTTATACCTGACTCCTTACCTTCTCGAGTTCCCAATCTTCAGAGTTGCGTTTAATTCTTTCCAATAAATTCCATTTGAATTCAATATCTTTCTTCATAAAAGAACCATCACAAGAAGTATCGAGCATGGATTGATCATTACGAGAAAGCCGAGCATAAAAATTCTGAATAATAATTTCTCTTTAGAGCTCATGATTGGGGCATGAATATAACATTGACTTAAGCTCCCCCAAGCTTGAGATATCTTTCTCCTTCACGAGGCCAAAAATTATAAATATAATTCCGATCACGATGAACTAGATGCATAGGATAGAACTTCTAATGAAATTCCATTTTCAACCGGTTGTAGCTCCATGATCCAATATCATCACATAGCCTATACCATGTCAATGCCTTCTCCTTCAAAGATAAAGGAAAGACCTTCTTCTTGACATGATCCTTGATCAGACCTACAAGCTTAAATAATCCACAAACTTCATCCACATAGATTAGATGCAAATCAGGATGTAGTGTTCCATCTCCTGCATAAGGATTAGCTAGCATTTTCTCTATCATACCCGAAGGAATTTCATAATAAATATTTTCAGTCAGTTCAGTAGGTTGAGGGACAACTCTTTGTTTTTCCGGTCGAGGTGAAGATACCCCTAACAAGCCCCTCAAAGTATTACTTTCCATAGTAACAAGTGACAGTAAATTTCAGCACACTATATAAATTTTTTCCTTACCAAGTTCCACTCACCAAAAGCACTTCAGTCCCTGGAAACGGCGCCAAAAAAGAGTCTTGATGACCCACAAGTATAGGGGATCTATCATAGTACTTTAGATAAGTAAGAGTGTTGAACCCAACGAGGGGCAGAAGGAAATGACAAGTGGTTCTCAGTAAGGTATTCTTTGCAAGCACTGAAATTATCGGTAACAGATAGTTTTGTGATAAGATAATTCATAACGAGTAGCAAGTAACAATTGTAAAAAAGGTGCAACAAGGTGTCCAAATGCTTTTTATAGCAAGGGACAAGCATGGACAAACTCTTATATAAAGCAAAGCACTCCCGAGGACACATGGGAATTTATGTCAAGCTAGTTTTCATCATGCTCATTTGATTCGCATTCGCTACTTTGATAATTGGATATGTGGGTGGACCAGTGCTTGGGTGCTGCCCTTACTTGGAAAAGCCTCCCACTTATGATTAACCCCTCCCACAAGCATCCGCAACTACCAAATAAGAATTAAGATAAATCTAACCATAGCATGAAACGTGTGGATCCAAATCAGCCCCTTACGAAGCAACGCATAAACTAGGGTTTAAGCTTCTGTCACTCTAGCAACCCTTCATCTACTTATTACTTCCCAATGCCTTCCTCTAGGCCCAAACAATGGTGAAGTGTTATGTAGTCAACGTTCACATAACACTACTAGAGGAGAGACAACATATCTCATCAAAATATTGAATGAATACCAAATTCACATGATTACTTATAACAAGACTTATCCCATGTCCTCAAGAACAAACGTAACTACTCACAAAACATATTCATGTTCATAATCAGAGGAGTATAAGTGATGATCAAGGATCTGAACATATAATCTTCCACCAAGTAAACCAACTAGCATCAACTACAAGGAGTAATCAACACTACTAGCAACCCACAGGTACCAATCTGAGGTTTTGAGACAAAGATCAGATACAAGAGATGAACTAGGGTTTGGAGAGGAGATGGTGCTGGTGAATATGTTGATGGAGATTGACCCCCTCTCGATGAGAGGGTCGTTGGTGATGACAATGGCTTCGATTTCCCCCTCCTGGAGGGAAGATTCACCGGCAGGATCATCCTGCCGAAGCTCTATATTGGTTCTGCCCAAGTTCCGCCTCGAGACGGCGGCGCTTCGTCCTGAAAGGTCTCTTATGATTTTTTTCCTTGACGAAACCCTCCGTATAGGAGAAGATGGGCACCGGAGGGCTGCTAGATGGGCCACAAGCTCTTTAGCCGCGGTCGGGGGGGGCGGCCAGCAGGCTTGTGGCTCCTTGGTGGGCCTCGTGATGTATTTCTCTTGCCCAATATTTTTTATATATTCCAAAATAATTCTCCTTAGATTTTCAAGACTTTTGGAGTTGCGCAGAATAGGTATTTCAGATTTGCTCCTTTTCTAGTCCAGAACTCCAGCTGCCGAAGTTCTCCCTCTTCATGTAAACCTTGTAAAATAAGAGAGAAAAGGCATAAATATTGTACCAAAATGTGTAATAACAACCCATAATGCAATAAATATCAATATAAAATCATGATGGAAAATGTACGTATCAAATAGATCTTTTCTACATCATGTCATCGTTCTTATTTGTCGGCGTTCTGGGACTGGGGTACCCAGACTTGCCTGCCTGTGGCCCAGCGCGTGGCCCACCACAACGTCCTGGTACAGCCCAGCAACAAGTCTCTTAAGTCAAGGCCCGTGCGAGAGACCCCCGCCTCGCGAGGAGGACAATGTCAAGACCTCCGGAGAGTGGCATCCCCTAGGCTGCCTCCCGAGGAGCAGAGATTCCTATGCAAGTGCCTTGCCTCCCGAGGACGGGGTGACATGGGTTCTGACGACAAAGCCAGGCAGGCACCAGTGGGCGCAGGAGGAGGACATTTTCCTCTTTCGTGCAAAGGAGACAAGGACATGCGCGGGTTCCCAAGGAACCCCCAAAGGTTTCCTACCCAGTGCAACAATGCTGAGACCACGAGCTCGGCAGGCCGGATGTCATCGCCGAGCCCACAACCGCGTCACGCCCCAAAGCTTTGCAGGCGAAGACCACCTTTAGTCAGGATAAGATGTACCTCCTGTCCCCTTTCAAATTTGGCCGTTGTGGATCCCTTCCCTCCTATGTAATAAGGGAAGAGGACAGTGGCCCCTATAAATAGCCACCAACTCCCATCATAGAAGGCAGGTTGAGCAGAGCTAGTTCATCACCACCAAGGGCCCTCGTGAGGTCACTCCACTGCTGTAGTAGTTCATCCTTAGCCTCCCTGTGAGGCCAATACACCACAAAGCAGGAGTAAGGTTTTACACCGCAAGGTGGCCCAAACCTGGGTAAATCTCCGAGTCCACCTTCTTCCCTGCAACACCTCGAAGCTTTGCAGGCGAAGACCACCTTCTTCCCCGCTAGGTCGTAGGCTGACAATCTTGAGACTTTGAGACGGTTAAGATCCTCGCACAACCCCAAGTGCTCAAACCTTGTTGGGTTTTGAGGAGCCTCAATTCCGACATTATTGCATTACTATGTTTTTCCATGAACTTAATACACTAGATGCATGCTGGATAGCGGTTGATGTGTGGAGTAATAGTAGTAGATATAGAATCGTTTCGGTCTACTAATCTTGGACGTGATGCCTATATATTGATCATTGCGTTGGATATCGTCATGATTATTTGATATTCTATCAATTTACCAACAATAATTTCTTTAACCATCGTGTGTTGTTTTCTTGAGAGAAGCCACTAGTGAAATCTACGGCCCCGGGCCTATTCTTTCAATATAATCCTTTCCGACATATCCTTTTCTGCATTTGTTTTCAGATTTATTATTCCAAAAACCCAAAATACCTTCCTGCACTTTTTATTTGCATCTTTTATTTTTTGTTCTTGTGCGATCTATTTATCCAATCTCATACAAACCAATCTATCTTTTTACCGTCAAGAGATTGACAACTTCTCTTACACGTCGGGTTGCAAGTATTTGTTCTTTGTGTGGAGGCACCGTTTACATAGTGTTGCTTGGTTCTCCTACTGGTTCGATAACCTTGCTTTCATAGATGGGGAAATACTTGCCTTAGATATGCTCCATCATCCCTTCCTCTTTGGGGAAATACAGATGCAGTCTCAAGCCACGTTAGCGGTGCCAGGCTAGCATAGAAGTACGCGTCTCAAACAACCTCCTTGTGGATACCATCTACAAATGATTCCAAATATTTTTCATGGCATCCCATCACCAAATAGAGCATGGATGCTCAATGCTTTACATGTAGGGCAAAATTTTGAATGTTTTCCCATTTTTGGGCCGAAGAAAATCAATAAACAACTCTCGGGCGGTCTACCCCCCTAGACATCCATCCAAAGGGGTAACACATGATACCTTCCACTTTGTTTTTCTCAGGGTGGATCTAGTTGACACACAAAGCATAGGTGGAGAGTTGGTCTACACTGGATTCTCTCCCGTAGCAGTGATCCATCCCATCCACAGGCTCGGTCGAGAAACTTAGTGCCGCACCATCCACTTTCTTATGTAACCACACCATTAAAGGTGTGTAATGCACCCAAGTTATTCTCATGGCCTACCATGACCAAATCAACTAGGCATGCACAATGGTTTTCTATTTGGACTAGTTAACCATTTGTATGGATTTTTTGGTCAAAAGCATTCAAAAAATGTTACACGTGACAAAACTAGCAAACAAAGTTTAAAATGGTTCAAACCTGACATACAACCCTAACATGGCCATGACTTGTCACCCTTAAATGTTGTCTTGAATTCGTATAGGTCAACAACCAAGCTAGTGATTTCGGGGGGTGCCAGTCAAGCCCGGAAGGGCGCGTCTCAGAGAACCTCCATGTGTATACCATCTACAAATGATACCAAACATTTTGCATGGCATCCCATGACCAAATAGATCATGGATGCATAATGCTTTACACGTAGAGATTTGTTTTGAATGTTTTCCCATTTGTAGGCGTGAAAAAACCCATAAACAACTCTCGGGCTCTCTACCCTCCAGATATCCATCCAAAGTGGTGGCACATGCTACCTTCCACTTTGTTTGTCTTAGGGTGGATCTAGGTGACACAAAAACATAAGTGGAGACTTGGTCTACATTGGATTCCCACCTGTAGCATCGATCCGGCCCATCCGTGGGTTCGGTCGAGAAACTTAGTGCCACACTATCCACTTTCTTATGAAACCAGGCCATTAAAGGTGTGGACAACACCCAAGTTATTTTCGTGGCCTCCTATGACCAAATCAAGCAGGCATGCCCAATGGTTTTATGTTTGGACTAGTTAACCATTAGTATGGATTTTTTTCAGTCAAAAACGCCCCAAAACATGCAACACGTGACAAAACTAGCGAACAAAGTTGAAACTGGTTCAAACCTGGCATATAGCCCTAACATAGCCATGACTTGTCACCCTGAAATGTTGGGTTGATTTCATATTGGTCAACAACCCAACTAGTGCTTTCGGGGGGTGCCAATCAATCCCGGAAGGGCGTGTCTTGGAGAACCTCCATGTGTATACCATCCACAAATGATTCCAAACATTTTACATGGGATTCCATAACCAAATAGAGCATGCATGCACAATGCTTTACATGTTGGAAAAAATCTGGATGTTTTCCCATTTTAGGCCTGAAAACAACCAATAAAACGCTCTCGGGCACTCTACCCCCCTAGACATCCATCCAAAGGGATAGCACATGATAATTACAATTTGTCTATCTTAGGGTGGATGTAGTTGACACACAAAACATAGGTGGAGAGTTGGTCTACACTGGATTCCCTCCCGTAGTAGCGATCCATTCCATCCACGGGCTCGGTCGAGAAACTTAGTGCCGCACCATCCACTTTCTTATGTAACCACACCATTAAAGGTGTGGAATGCACCCAAGTTATTTTCATGGCCTACCATGACCAAATCAAGCAGGCATGCACAATGGTTTTCTGTTTGGACTAGTTAACCATTTGTATGGATTTTTTTCGGTCAAAAGCGTTCGAGAAAATGTCGCACATGAAAAAACTAGCAAACAAAGTTTAAAATGGTTCAAACCTGACGTATAGCCCTAACATGGCCATGACTTGTCACCTTGAAATGTTGTCTTGATTTCGTATAGGTCAACAACCAAGCTAGTGATTTCGGGGGGTGCCAGTCAAGCCCGGAAGGGCGCGTCTCAGAGAACCTCCATGTGTATACCATCTACAAATGATCCCAAACATTTTTGCATGGCATCCCATGACCAAATAGATCATGGATGCACAATGCTTTACATGTAGAGATTTGTTTTGAATGTTTTCCCATTTGTAGGCGTGAAAAAACCCATAAACAACTCTCGGGCTCTCTACCCTCCAGTTATCCATCCAAAGTGATAGCACATGCTACCTTCCACTTTGTTTGTCTTAGGGTGGATCTAGTTGACACAGAAAAATAAGTGGAGACTTGGTCTACGTTGGATTCCCGCGTGTAGCATTGACCCAGCCCATCCGTGGGCTCGGTCGAGAAACTTAGTGCCACACTATCCACTTTCTTATGAAACCACACCATTAAAGGTGTGGACAACACCCAAGTTATTTTCATGGCCTCCCATGACCCAATCAAGCAGGCATGTACAATGGTTTTATGTTTGGACTAGTTAACCATTTGTATGGATTTTTTCGGTCAAAAACACCCCAAAACATGCCACACGTAAAAACTAGCGAACAAAGTTGAAACTGGTTCAAACCTGGCATATAGCCCTAGAATGGCCATGACTAGTCACCCTGAAACGTTGGGTTGATTTCATATTGGTCAACAACCCAGCTAGTGCTTTCGGGGGGTGCCAGTCAGTCCCGAAAGGGCGTGTCTTGGAGAACCTCCATGTGTATACCATCCACAGATGATCCCAAACATTTTACATGGGATCCCATAACCAAATAGAGGATGCATGCACAATGGTTTAAATGTTGGGAAAAATCTGAATGTTTTCCCATTTTAGGCCTGAAAACAACCAATAAAGAGCTCTCGGGCGCTCTACCCCCCTAGACATCCATCCAAAGGGGTAGCACATGATACTTACAACTTGTCTGTCTTAGGGTGGATCTAGTTGACACACAAAACATAGGTGGAGAATTGGTCTACATTGGATTCCCTCCCGTAGCAGTGATACATTCCATCTGCAGGCTCGGTCGAGAAACTTAGTGCCGCACCACCCACTTTCTTATGTAACCACACCATTAAAGGTGTGGAATGCACCCAATTTATTTTCATGGCCTACCATGACCAAATCAAGCAGGCATGCACAATGGTTTTGTTTTTGGACTAGTTAACCATTTGTATTGATTTTTTCGGTCAAAAACGTTCAAAAAAATGTCGCACGTGACAAAACTAGCAAACAAAGTTTAAAATGGTTCAAACCTGACATATAGCCCTAACATGGCCATGACTTGTCACCCTGAAATGTTGTCTTGATTTCGTATAGGTTAACAACCAAGCTAGTTATTTCGGGGGGTGCCACTCAAGCCCGGAAGGGCGCGTCTCGGAGAACCTCCATGTGTATACCATCTATAAATGATCCCAAACATTTTGCATGGCATCCCATGACCAAATAGATCATGGATGCACAATGCTTTACACGCTTGTAGGCGTGAAAAAACCCATAAGCAACTCCCAGGCTCTCTACCCTCCAGATATCCATCCAAAGTGGTAGCACATGCTACCTTCCACTTTGTTTGTCTTAGGGTGGATCTAGTTGACACATAAACATAAGTGGAGACTTGGTCTACATTGGATTCCCACCTGTAACATCGATCCGGCGCATCCGTGGGCTCGGTCGAGAAACTTAGTGCCACACTGTCCACTTTCTTATGAAACCACACCAACACCCAAGTTATTTTCATGGCCTCCCATGACCAAATCAAGCAGGTAAGCACAATGGTTTTATGTTTGGACTAGTTTACCATTTGTATGGATTTTTTCGGTCAAAAACGCCCCAAAACATGCCACACATGACAAAACTAGCGAACAAAGTTGAAATTGGTTCAAACTTGGCATATAGCCCTAACATGGCCATGACTTGACACCCTGAAATGTTGGGTTAATTTCATATTGGTCAACAAACCAGCTAGTGCTTTCGGGGGGTGCCAGTCAATCCTGGAAGGGCGTGTCTTGGAGAACCTCCATGTGTATACCATCCACAAATGATCCCAAACATCTTACATGGGATCCCGTAACCAAACAGTGCATGCATGCACAATGCTTTACATGTTGGAAAAATTCTGAATGTGTTCCCATTTTTGGCCTGAACACAACCAATAAAGAGCTCTCGGGCGGTCTACCCCCCTATACATCCATCCAAAGGGGTAGCACATGGTACTTACAATTTGTCTGCCTTAGGGTGGATTTAGTTGACACACAAAACATAGGTGGAGAGATGGTCTACAATGGATTCCCTCTCGTAGCACCGATCCGGTCCATGCGTGGGCTCGGTCAAGAAACTTAGTGCCATACCTTTCACTTTCTTATGCAACCACACCATTAAAGGTGTGGACTGTACCCAAGTTATTTTCATGGCCTCCCATGACCAAATCAAGCACGCTTGCACAATGGTTTTCTGTTTCGACTAGTTAACCATTTGTATGGATTTTTTTGGGTCAAAATCATCTGAAAAAATGTCGCACGGGACAAAACTAGCAAACAAAGTTGAAAATGGTTCAAACCTCGCATTTAGCCCTAACATGGCCATGACTTGTCACCCTGAAATGTTGTGTTGATTTCATATGGCTCAACAACCCAGCTAGTGCTTTCGGGGGGTGCCAGTCAAGCCTGGAAGGGCGCGTCTTGGAGAACCTCCATGTGTATACCATCTAAAAATGATCCCAAACATTTTGCATGGCATCCCATGATCAAATAGAGTATCCATGCACAATGCTTTACATGTTGGGATTTTCTTGAATGTTCTCCCATTTTTAGGCGTGAAAAAACCCATAAACAACTCTTGGGCGCTCTACACCCAGACATCCATCCAAAAGGGTTGCACATGGTACCTTCTACTTTGTTTATCTTAGGCTTTATCTAGTTGACACGGAAAACATTGGTGGAGAACTGGTCTACACTAGATTCCCACCTGTAGCATCGATCCGGTCCATCTATGGGCTTGGTCAAGAAACTTAATGCCACACTGTCCACTTTCAGATGCATCCATACAATTAAAGGTGTGGACTGCACCCAAGTTATTTTAATGGCCTCCCATCGCCAAATCAAGCAGACATGCACAACGGTTTTCTGTTTGGACTAGTTAACCATTTCTATGGATTTTTCGGTCAAAAACTATAACATCCCAAAATTTAGAATTTTGGAATGTTAATTTTGAAATAGGATTTGTGCAAAACTTGCTTGTGTTGCTTGCTGTTTGTTAAATTTTGACGAGGATTTAAACTTTTGGTGTTTACTTGAATATCAAATGAGAGGGAATAAAATGACTTTCCCAATTGTTAATTTGGATATTGTTTTGGTTTTCAGAATATTTCAAATATTTCCAATTCAAATATAAGAGAGGATGACATGACTTCCTCAAATGATAAATCTAGTTAATAGTTGGATATTGTTCCAATTGGAGTTTTATATTATTTAGAAACAAATCCAACTCAAACCCAATGTATTACGAGAGAAGGAAATATGACTCCTTCAATATATTTTCCTTTTGAAATTTCTTCATTTTTTATTTTTTGGTTATTTCTATGGAATTCAAAAATGTTTGGTGGAATATTTACAAAGCCTCAAAATAAAATTTGCAAAAGTATTGTGTGTATTTTAATTTTTCGTTGATATGGAAAAAATGTTCACTGTTTTATAGGATACTAATAATAATTATTTTGTATGTTCAAGAGGTTTAGAAAACAATGGATCATTTTTTAGAGCCAATATGTTTTCTGTAAATTAACTAAATGGGATATCCTAGACCTAATCCTAACCTAGCGTGTGTGGCCCACTGGCTAAGCACCGCTCGCGCGCAGCAGCACACTCGCCTAAGGCCAGGCCCATGAGCAGCGGAGGCTCAGCAACAGCATCCCCGCGCACGTCATCGCTGAGTCATCAGAGACCCCACCCTTAGGCCGACATGTCGATCTCCCTCTCCCTTCTCTTCCCATGACAGGCGGGACCCGCAGTCCTTCTTCCTCCCCGAGTCGGTCTTTCTAGCACGGGAGCACCTGGGCCTATCCAATCCTCGCGATTCGCGCGAGCCCTGCTCCTTTCTCTAATCTGAAGCCACAGAGAGAATCCCCTCGATCTACTCTTCTGATTCCCTTCTTGTCCTCGCGGAACCGAGGTCGAAATAGAGCTCCTTGACTCTCCGGACCACGCAGCCACCTGATGCTTCCGCCGGACGAATTCATCGCTACCCAACGGTTTGAGCAGCTACACTGATCGCTATTATCTTCTCCTTGACCTCCTCTGTCTTCCAAACCTCTTCTTTCTCACAAAGACACCCTGGAATGAGTAGTTCGAGCTCGACCCGGAGCTCCCGTCGCCAGCCGCCGCTCCAGCCACACCTTGTCGAGACCAGGGGACCAAATCGATGCTTCCGACGACGTCCTCGTCGTTGCCGTATTCTACCTCGCCCCGTGGTGATCTTCGCCGGTCCATACGACCACCGAAACCGTCGCCATCATCAAGTTCCGAGCCGCCGTCGCTGTTCTTCTCCAACTCTGGCGAGGCCATGTCCCTGTTTACCGATGAGCCTCTCTCTCAGTTGTCTGATCTTGCATGAGTGGCTGAGATTGTTGTTGCCGAACGATGAGATGAGAGAGAGGAACCAGCGAGAACTAGATGAACACGAACGAACTTGCGAGAGTAATTTTTTTGCCGTCGTAAACTGCGCAGCGTTTTTTCCTGTTTATCATTACTTTTATGCGATTACAAAAGTGCTGACTATCTTTCCCGGTCTGGCCGTCACGATCCGCACAAGACGCGATGACCCGCGATTGCGTTCACAGCCAAAGCCAACGACCAGGAGAGAGTTTAAGAAACGGAAAAGGAGATCGCCCCATAACAACGTCCCCACGATCTACGTGATCAACGTGCATGCATGGGTCACATCCGACCCTGCTGCACTTTATTTTAAACGGGAAAACAAAACAGCCTAGCCAACTGGTGTGAGCTTATCTAGGCTAACAATTCTCCTCCTTAAGCTCATCACCCAATAGCTATCTCCTTGACTCCAAATTTCTGTCGCAGCTCAACAAATCTCACACGACCGAGTGCCTTTGTCAACACATCAGCGAGTTGATCACTTGTGCTAACATGATCAATCTCCACCTGTCCAGTTTCCACACAATCACGAATGAAATGGAACTTAATGTCAATGTGCTTACTTCGGTCGTGATGGACGGGATTCTTTGCCAACGCTATGGCTGATTTGTTGTCGACGAGGAGCTTGAACGCACTGGGTTCTTCCCCTCTCATTTCAGCAAGGAGGCGGCTCATCCAGAGGCCTTGACAGGTTGCCGCCGCTGCTGCCACATACTCAGCCTCACAAGAGCTGATGGCAACAATTTTCTGCTTCTGTGAGGTCCATGAAACAGGGTTTTCTCCAACGAAAAACACTTGACCCGAAGTGCTCTTGCGATCTTGGATGTCCCCGCCGTGATCACTGTTGCTATAACCGAGCAGTGCAGCTCTTCCATTACCTCGCCGGTAGCAGCAGCCATGACCCAAGGTGCCGCGCACATAACGGAGAATTTGCTTGACGACTGTCCAATGGGTGGTAGTTGGCCTTTCCATGTACCTGCTGACTATCCCGACGGAGTGTGTTATGTCCGGCCTAGTGTGCACCAAGTACCTCAAGCTTCCAACAATGCTTCGATAGAGCGAGGGATCAACTGCCTTTGCATCATCATCTTTTCTCAGCTTGAGCCGGCATTCCATGGGGGTATTACATCTGTGGCATCCACTCATCCCAGCCATCTCAAGTATCTTTTCTGCATAACTCTTCTGGCACAGAGTGATGAAATCTTTGGACTGAGTCACCTCGATGCCCAAGTAATAACTGAGGAGACCCAGATCACTCATCTGGAAGAGGTTTTGCATTTGCTTCTTGAACTCAATGATGGACTCCGTGTTGGTGCCGGTGATGATGAGATCGTCGACGTACACACCCACCGGCAGAAATGAGTGTGCATCACCACGGCGATACACGGCGTGCTCTAGTGGACTATGAGTGAACCCAAGTGTGCTCAAGGTTTCGTCCAACTTCGCATACCATGCCCTTGGTGCTTGTCGTAGTCCATAGAGCGCCTTCCGAAGCCGCAACATTTGTTGTTCCTTGCCGGCGGTGATATACCCCGATGGCTGCACCACATACACTTCCTCGGCGAGGTCACCATTGAGAAAGGCAGATTTTACGTCCATATGGTGGACCTCCCAGCCGGAGAGTGCGGCGAGGGCGAGGAGCAGGCGCACGGTCTCCATCCGTGCCACTGGTGCAAATACCTCCTCAAAATCCACGCCTTCACGCTGCCCATATCCCTTAGCCACCAGGCGCGCCTTGTGCTTGATGATCTTGCCGTCTGGGTCGCTCTTGACCCGGTACACCCATTTCAAGCCGATGGCTTTGTGGCCAGCCGGTAGGTGAGTGTGCTCCCATGTGTTGTTCTCTGCAATGGAGTCCATCTCAGCATCCATCGCCTTCCTCCAGGCATCGTCGTTCAGTTCTTCGCTTATGTCACTCGGTTCCTCCGCTGTGAGCAAACAGTGGTCGAAGTCCTCCCAAATGGCTTCATGTTCTGTTTCATCGAGGACACAGGAGAGACGCCGATATCTTATCGGCCCGGAGTCGACGTCACGTGCATCGTCATGCGTGGGTGGCGTGGCCCAGTACTCTCCCTCGTCGCAGCCGGCGTACACGCCTTGGCCTGGGGCGTGCTCGCTGTTGTCGCGTCCGGCGTGTCCACCGAGTGCAGCGGCGCCCCCATTGATGATGTAGAGGGTGAGCCTGCTATATTGCCTGGTACAGACACTAGTGAGCCGCCGGTGTCCAGCTCATGCACGCCCAACTCGATGGTGTAGACGACAGAGAATGTTGCCAGCGCAGGCGTTGTGGCCGCGCTCTGGTTGCTCCAACTCCACTGCTTGTTCTCCTCAAACAAGACATCACGAGTTACTTGTACCTTTTTGCTTGCCGGATCGTACACACGGTAGCACTTGGATCCTTCCTCGTATCCCACAAAAATCATCATGGTTGACCGATCAGTGAGTTTAGTGATCCCGGGGCCGAGCTTCTTGACGTGCGCCACACACCCAAATGTGCGCAAGTGTTGCACACTCGGCTTGCGACCGTGCCAGGCCTCATACGGCATAACTCCATCCAGGCTGCGTGTGGGCGCCCTGTTCAGGAGGTACACCGCTGTCTTCACCGCTTTCGCCCAGAAAAACGACGGCACCGCCATACTCTTGAGGAGACAGCACGCCATCTCGATGACGGTTTGGTTTCGACGCTCCACCACTCCGTTTTGCTGAGGAGAGTAGGGTGCGGTTGTGTAATGTTTTATGCCCAGTCCATCGCAGTATTCCTTGAATTCCAGTGAGTTGAACTTGCCGCCTCGGTCTGACCGAAACGCATGGAGCTTACACCTTCCTTCTGCCTCGGCCATTGCCTGCACCTTCTTGAACTTCTGGTGTGCCTCATCCTTGGATTTCAGCAACTCCAACCACATGTAGCGTGAGTAATCATCAACTACCAACAAGAAGTACTTGTTACCTCCTGGCGTGGTTGGCGAGATCGGCCCGCACAAGTCCGTGTGGACCAACTCGAGCCCTTGTTCAACACGATATCCGGCGACCTGAGGGAAGGGCACCGGTGCTGCTTGCCCAAAGTGCAACCATCGTAGTATTCCTCGACACGATCGATGATCGGCATGCCACGTACCATCTGTTTTGTACACATGGCACGCAAGGCCCGGAAGTGCAGGTGTCCCAGCCTAGCGTGCCAGCGCCAGGTGACGTCGTCCGACTTCGTAAGAAGGCAGGCCGGAGCGTCAATGGAGAGCACGCTCGTGTATAGCCTGCTGGATGTGCGCTTGACACGAGTCAGTATACGCCGGCCCGGGTCTTGGATGGTCATCGTCCTGCCTTCAATCTCAATCTTGCATCCTCCTTCATCGAGCTGTCCGACTGAGATGATATTGCTGCAGAGACTGGGGATATAGTAGACATCTGAAAGTGCTCGCTGATCGCCACTTCTGCCCCTGAAAACAATAGCCCCTCTGCCTCTGATAGCCACAACAGAGCCATCACCAAATTTCACAGTGCCATGCACTCCCTCGTCCAGCTTGGCAAACATGGATATATCCCCTGTCATGTGGCTGGATGCACCAGTGTCAAAGTACCAAAGTCCATCAGGTGAAGGAACGTGGATTACTTTCTCTTCATTCAGGAACACAGCTTGGGGTGCCACCACCTCAGGCGTAAAAACGTTGGTGACCACGGCCATGAACATGCCTTGATCATGATCATCGCCATCTTCACGGACGAGATTGACCTGTTCTTTCTTCCCTTGTTCCTTTTGCTCTTTCAGCCACGACCAACAATCTTTCTTCCAGTGACCGGTCTTTCCACAATGATGGCACTTTCCCTTCTTCTTACCGCCGGAGCTGCCGGATCCGCCACCGCCGCCTCCCTTGGCCGGCGACTTGGCCGGTGACTTGCCCTTTCTGCTGCTGCCGCCGGATGATGATCCTCCCCCGTGCTTGTGCTCACGAGTGGCCCACTCTTCGCGGGTGAGAAGAAGCTGCCCGCCGGAGTGTGTGTCGTCGTCGAGGCCGTAGGGGTCCTCACATGCTGAGAGACGCCCGGTGAGCTCTTCAATGGTCATCGTCTTGAGGTCGATTAATGACTCGATGGCCATTGCCATCTGACGGTACTTCCGCGGCACGACACAGAGGGATTTTTGGACGGCCTTGTGCTCCGTCACCGGATCGCCGTACAGCTCCAGATCGGCGACGACGCCGGTGAGCCGCAGTGCGAAGTCCTCGACGGTCTCGCCGTCCTTGAAGCGGAGGTCCTCAAATTCCCGTCGGTGCACCTGCGCCTTTGCCTCCCGAACGCGCTCGCTCCCCATCCGGAGCGTCTTGATCGTCTCCCATGCCGCCTTGGCTGTGTCCTTTGCCGGCAAGACGCGCATCATCTCCGGCGGCATGCTGGTGAGGATGGCGGAGAGGGCGCGCCGATCGTCACGCTCGTCGTCGGTGCCGGTCTTGACAGCGCTCTAGAGGCTAGCTGGCTGCAGCTTCACCTGCATGAACAAGGACCACTCCATGTAGTTTGTCCGTGTCAGCATCATCGACGCCGACGAGCCTTCCGACTCGCGCATGATCCGCTCAACAATGCGAATCTCACCACTGCCGCCTCCCGTGAGGCGTGCTAGCGGTGCCGTGGCCTCTTCCCCGTTGTTCTTCTTCTTCTCTTCGTTGTCGGACATGGTCACCACGGATCAGACACCGCCGGTTGCCGGAGCAGGGATCGAACACCGAAGCTCTGATGCCAATTGTTGTTGCCGAACGATGAGATGAGAGAGAGGAACCAGCGAGAACTAGATGAACACGAACGAACTTGCGAGAGTAGTTTTTGTGCTGCCGTAAACGGCACAGCGTTTTTCCCTGTTTATCATTCCTTTTATGCAATTACAAAAGTACTGACTATCTCTCCCGGTCTGGCCGCCATGATCCGCACAAGATGCGATGACCCGCGATTGCGTTCACAGCCAAACCCAAGGACCAGGAGAGAGTTTAGGAAACAGAAAAGGAGATCGCCCCATAACAACGTCCCAACGATCTACGTGATCAACGTGCATGCATGGGTCACATCCGACCCTGCTGCACTTTATTTTAAACGGGAAAACAAAACAGCCTAGCCAACTGGTGTGAGCTTATCTAGGCTAACAGAGATTACATCACACGTTATTATTATTATTGCTGAAACGTTTTCCATTAAATTTTGGACGTCCATCCGTTAACCCTCACAGCGAATAGCTTCCATCCAATCATAGTGCGCCATGTGGCAGTGCCATAGCAACAACAGCAGTAGTTCAATATTTTTGACAGATTTTAGTGCAATTTTGTTTTGGTCATATCTCTTGATCCGTATACCCAAATTCATCGATTCTTTTTCCTGCATACTCGTATTGATCAGTAGAATCCAGCAGAAACCAATTTTCACTCTTTTGAACTATTAAAATTTGAATTTGTTTGCATTTGAATTTAATCTTCCGGAGGTCATATCTTTCAAACCGTTTATCCAATTCAGTTGATTCTTTTTGCATTGTGATCCTATTAGCATGTAGGTGATGTTTAACCACTGATATGATTCTGTTGTTTGGATTTTTATTTGATTCTTTGCTGTTTGTGTTGTTTTGGTATTAATTGATTTATTGTTTATTTATCGATACTTTGTTTGAAACGTGTAGATTGTCGGGAGTGCGTACATTAGCGTTGCCAGGATTGTGAGTGCGTTTGACTTCAGCAACAATGTATAAGGCAAGTTACACCTTGATCATCCTTTACCTATTTTCTATGCATGTAGTTCTTTACGACAATACTATATTATGCATGTGTAGGAATATTATGGTAGTATATGATATTGCTATTGAGTTTCATCTTAGTAGAGCCTTATGTAGATCGTGGTAGTGTATTCTTGCTATGCTATGTAGACGAGGATTGGTTCGTGCATTCATTGAGATTATGTGAGGACTATTATATAACTTGTGATGAAACTTAATATATAATTCACCTCTGGGTGGATGTGGTATTGCTGGGTGGTTTCAAGAACATCATGGTATCTACCCTCTGAATGTAAGTGGAATGCCACCCAGGTTCAAAAAGATCAGACAGACTTAGTGACTGGTAGCTTCCATGTGCGGCCACTGGCCATATGGGCTCTGGCTTAGTTGATTAGTTGTGGAAACCTTACCCGAATGTGCCAGCAGATGTAGTTATGATAGTTGGGATGGGCCTCCTTTGGGACTAGGTTACTGCTTCTGAAAGACTTCGTCTCAATCTTCGGGTTGGGTCTAGTGGGTAAAGCGTACAAAACTCTGCAGAGTAATAAAACTAATCATGACTAGCCGTGTCCTCGGTTATGGACAAATTTGAGCAGCTAGACCGTTACAGTTGTTGGATGATCTTGACAGATGATACACTTTAAGGAAATTTGAGTGGGAAACTTAATGATGGGTTGCCCAATTCAACCATATGTATTTAACTGTAGCAAGACAAAATTTAAAATTTGAATATTATGTAGTTATCAGGGAAACATTAGCTTTCTGCAAAATAACAACTACAATCTCCTCTTGATATACCTTGCATATAGATGTAGGTCTGTTATATCATTCCCTGTGTGACTTGCCAGTACATTCAAAGCACTGACCCTTGTGGCTGTAACCTACCATGTTGCAGATTTTATACGACGAGTGAGTGATACGATGTAGGGTTACGATGTCTATACTCAACAGTTGCTTGTGGTGTTGATGGACTGATGAAGATTTTATTTGTTTTTCCACTGTATTTTGTTTGTATGTTAGCTTTGAGCTAGAGAGGTATGTAATATTAAATTCCGGATCTACGATGTAATATTATGACATGTGGTTTATTATTGATATTACATCTTGTACTATCTGTGCTAGCTATTGATGCAGGGACTAGCACAATGAGCACAAAGACATCAAATCTTATTAGGTTCGGGTCGTTACAAAAACACCCCAAAACATGCCACACGTGAAAAGCTAGCAAACAAAGTTGAAAATGGTTCAAACCTGGCATATAGCTATAAAATGGCCATGACTTCTCACCCTGAAATGTTGGTTTGATTTCAAATAGGTCAACAACCCAGCTAGTGCTTTCGGGGGTGCTAGTCAAGCCTGGAAGGGCGCATCTTGGAGAACATCGATGTGTATACCATCTACAAATGATACCAAAGATTTTTTATGGCATCCTATGACCAAATAGAGCATGGATGTACAATGCTTTACATGTTGGGAAAAATCTGAATGTTTTCCCAGTTTAGGCCTGAAAACAACAAATAAAGAGCTCTCGGGCGCTCTACCCCCCAGATATCCATCCAAAGGGGCAACACATGATACTTCCACTTTGTTTGTCTTAGGGTGTATCTAGTTGACACAGAAAACATAGGTGGAGAGTTGGTCTACACTGAATTGCCTCCCATAGAATCGATCTGGTCCATTTATGGGTTGGGTCGAGAAACTTTGTGCCGCATTGTACACTTTCTTATGCAACCACACCATTAAAGGTGTGGACTACACCCAAGTTATTTTCATGGTCTCCCATGACCAAATCTAGCAGACATGCACAATGGTTTTCTGTTTGGACTAGTTAACCATTTGTATGGATTCTTTTTGGTTAAATACGCCCGAAAAAATGCCACATGTGACAAAACTAGTAGAGAGAGTTGAAAGTGGTTCAAACTTGGCATATAGTGCTAAAATGGCTGACGTGGTTTGAGACAGTGATGGTATTTCCCCAAAGAGGAAGGGATGATGCAGCACAACGACGGTAAGTATTTCCCTCAATATTGAAACCAAGGTATCAATCCGTAGAGGAAGATCAAGCACCTACGTAAATAGCACCTACACACAAATAACAAATACTTGCAACCTGACGTGTGAGAGAGGTTGTCAAGCTCTCAACGATAAAAGATAGATTAGGTTGTGACAGTTTTGGCAAATAGATCTCGCAAGAATATAAAATAAAATAGGTAAACAAAAAGTGCAGCAAGGTATTTTTGGTTTTTTGGATTAATAGATCTGAAAACAAAATGGCAAAATAGTAGATCGGAAAGCAATATGTTGGAAAAGTAGACCCGGGGGCCGTAGGTTTCACTAGTGGCTTCTCTCATGAGTATAGCGCACGGTGGGTGAACAAATTACTATTGTGCAGTCGATAGAAGATGAAATAATCATGACGATATCCACGGAATGATCATTACATAGGCATCACATCCAAGATAAGTAGACCGAAACGATTTTGCATCTACTTCTATTAATCCATGCATCGACTGCTATCAAGCATGCATCTAGTGTATTAAGTTCATGGAGAAACAGAGTAATGCAATAAGAACGATGACATGATGTAGACAAGATCTATTCATGTAGGAATAGACCCCATCTTGTTATCCTTCATGGCAACGATACATGCGTGCCTTGCTTCCCCTTCCATCACTAGGAAATAACACCACAAGATCAAACCCATCACAAAGCACCTCTTCCCATGGCAAGAAAAATTGATCTAGTTGGCCTAACTAAACCGAAGATTTGAAGAGGAAATACGAGAATATAAGTAATCATGCAAATAAGAGATCAAAGAAGACTCAAATCATATTCATGCATAGAAATTTATCATGAACTCAAAATTCATCGGATACCAACAAACACACCGCAAAAGTCATTACATCAAATAGATCTCCAAGAGACCATTGTATTAAGAATCAAGAGAGAGAGAGAGGAAGCCATCTAGGTACTGTCTATAGACCAATAGGTCTATGGTGGACTACTCACACATCATCAGAGAGGCACCCATGATGACGATGCACCCCTCTATGATGGAGTTAGATTGGATCTTGAGGTTCTGGAACTTGCGGTGAATGGAATTGTGTTTCGTTGAATCCCCTAGGGTTTTCTGAATATTTCAGAATTTATAGAGGCAACAATCGGTGGAGGGGGGTCCCAAGGTGGGCAACACCCACTAGGTCGCGCCAAAGGCCTCTAGCACGCCCTGGTGGGCCTCACCTCGGACTTACTCTTCGGTACTTCTTTGGCCCATATGGTGTCTTCTTCCCCGAAAGAATTCTCCAAAAAGTTACACGGTGTTTGGGCATCATTTGGTACTGATTTTCTACGAAGTAAAAAACGAGAAAAAACAACAACTCGCACGTTGGCACTATGTCAATAGGTTAGCCCTGAATATAATGTTGGGGAACGTCGCATGGGAAACAAAAAATTTCCTACACACACGCAGACTATCCATGGTGATGAGCATCTACGAGAGGGAGAGTGGATCTACGTACACTTGTAGATCACTAAGCAGGAAGCGTTAAGAAACGCGGTTGGTGTAGTCGAACATCTTCGCGATCCAAATCGCCGAGCGTCCCGCGATCTCATCACGATCCGTCCCACGATCCAATCACGATCCGTCCCGCGAACTCATCATGATCCGTCTCGCGAATTCATCACGACCCGTCTCGCGAAATCATCATGATCTGTCCCACGATCTCATCACGATCTGTCTCGCGATCTTGATCACGATCCTTCCGATCTAGCGCCGAACGGACGGCACCTCCACGTTTAGCACGCGTACAGCTCGATGGCGATCTCCGCCTTCTTGATCCATCAAGAGGGAGCAGAGAGGTAGAATAGTTCTCCGGCAGCGTGACGACGCTCCGGAGATGGTGGTGGAGCTGTTTCGGCAGGGCTTCGCCTAAGCACTGTAGAAATCCGATCTAGAGGAGAAACTATGCACTAGAGGAACGAGCAACACGTGGCAAAAATTCTAGGCAAAAACCCTAAAACCTCCAGTATATATAAGAGGAAGAGAGGATGAGGCTTGGCACAAGGGCCAAGCCTCCAAGGAGTCGGCCGAACTAGGTGGAGGATGTGGACTCCACCTCCAATCCTAGTAGGACTAGGATTCACCCTATTTTTGCCTTTTTCCACCTTTTCTCTTTGGGTATTTTTCCCCAAACCACATGGGCCTTGTGTGGGACTTCCACGAGCCCACTAAGGGCTGGTAAACACTCTCCCACAGCCCATGGAGCCTCTTGGGTCGAAATACCCCTCCCGATGGTCTCCCGATACACTCCCGGCACTCCCGGTACACTGCCGATGAGCCTGAAACTTTTCCAGCGACCAAAACAGGACTACCTATATATGAATCTTTACCTACGGACCATTCCGGAGCTCCTCGTGACATCGGGGATCTCATCCGGGACTCTGAACAACCTTCGGTCATCACCATGCATAACTCTATACTACCTAAACGTCACCGGACCTTAAGTGTGCAGACCCTGCGGGTTCGAGAACTATGTAGACATGACCAAGACACCTCTACGGTCAATAACCAATAGCAGGACCTGGATGCCCATATTGGTTCCTACATATTCTACGAAGATCTTTATCGGTCGAACCTCTATGTCAAGGATTCAGTTAATCCCGTAAGATGTTCCCTTTGTTCTTCGGTATGTTACTTGCCCGAGATTCGATCATCAGTATCTCCATACCTAGTTCAACCTCGTTACCGGCAAGTCTCTTTACTTATTCCGTAATACAATATCCCGTGACTAAGACTTAGTCACATTGCTTGCAAGGCTTGTTGTGATGTTGTATTACCGAGTGGGCCCTAAGATACCTCTCCGTCACACGGAGTAAAAAATCCCAGTCTTAATCCATGCCAACTCAACATACACCCTCGGAGATACCTGTAGAGTACCTTTATAGTCACCCAGTTACGTTGCGACGTTTGATACACACAAGGCACTCCTCCGATGTCAGTGAGTTGCATGATCTCATGGTCATAGGAACATATACTTGACATGCAGAAAACAGTAGCAATAAACTAACACGATCATATGCTACATTTGTAGTTTGGGTATTGTCCATCACACCATTCTCCTAATGATGTGATCCCGTTATCAAATGACATCTCATGTCCATGGCTAGGAAACCTTAACCATCTTTGATCAACGAGCTAGTCTATTAGAGGCATACTAAGGACATGGTTTTGTCTATGTATCCACACATGCATCTAAGTCTCCAATCAATACAATTATAGCATGGATAATAAACGATTATCATGAACAAGGAAATATAATAATAAACACTTTATTTATTGCCTCTAGGGCATATTTCCAACAGTCTCCCACTTGCACTAGAGTCAATAATCTAGTTCACATCACCATGTGATTCGCATTGTTATGAATCTAACACCCAATGAGTTCTGGGGATTGATCATGCTTTGCATGTGAGAGAGGTCTTATAGTCAACGGGTCTGCGACATTCAGATCCGAGTGTACTTTCCAAATCTCTATGTCAAACCGTAAACACTGCTACCACACTCCACTTGGTACTATTCCAAATGGCTGCTCCACTATACGTATCCAGATTGCTACTACGAGTCATCCGGATTGGTGTTAAAGCTTGCATCCACGTAACTCTTTACGACGAACTCTTTATCACCTCCATAATCGAGAAACATCTCCTTAGTCTTTTAGTCACTAAGGATAATCTTGACCGCTGTCCAGTGATCCACTCCTGGATCACTTTTGTACCCCTTGACAGACTCATGGCAAGGCACACACAGGTGCGGTACACATCATGGCATACTATACAGAGCCTATGGCTAAGGCATAGGGGACGACATTCGTCCTTTCTCTTTCTTCTACCGTTGTCGAGCTTTGAGTCTCACTCAACTTCACACCTCGCAAATCAGGCGAGAACTCTTTCTCTGACTGATCCATTTTGAACTCTTTCAAAATCTTGTCAAGGTATGTACTCATTGAAAGTTTCATCTAGCATCTTGATCTATCTATATAGATCTTGATGTTCAACAATTAGATAGCTTTTATCTAGGTCTTACTTTGAAAAACTCTTTTCAAACAACCGTTTATGCTTTCCAGAAATTCTACATCATTTCCGAATAGCAATATGTCATCCACATATACTTATCAGAAACTCCATAGTGCTCCCACTCACTTTATTGCAAATACAAGTTTCTCATAAACATTGTATAGATTTAAAAACTTTGATCACCTTATCAAAGTGTATATTCCAACTTCGAGATGCTTGCTTCAGTCCATAGAAGGATCACTGAAGCTTGCTCACCTTTTAGCATCCTTAGGACTGACAAAACCTTCTAGTTGTATCTCATACAACCTTTCCTTAAGGAAGGAAACGATGTTTTGGCATCCATCTGCCATATTTCATAATTAAAAATATAGTAACTGCTAACATAATTCCAACAGACTTTAGCATCGCTACGAGGGAGAAACTCTCATCGTAGTCAACTCCTTGAACTTGTCGTAAACTTCTTTGCCACAAGTCGAGCTTTACAAATGGTGACATTTACCATGAGCGTCTATCTTTATTTTAAACATCCATTTGTACTCAACGACCTACCGTCCAATGAGAAAATCTACCAAAGTCTATACTTGGTTTTCATACATGGATCCTTTCTCGGATTTCATGGCCTCTAACCATTTGTCGGAATCCGGGCCCATCATCGCTTCTCCATAGCTCGTAGGTTCATCATTGTCCAACAACATGACCTCCAAGACAGGGTTGTCGTACCACTCAGAAGCAGTACATGTCCTTGTCGACCTACGAGGTTCGATAGTAGCTTGATCCGAAGCTTCATGATCATCATCATTAACTTCCTCTTCAACTAATGTAGGCTTCACAGAAACATCTTCCTGCGCCGCGCTACTCTCTGGTTGAACAAAGGTTCAACAACCTCATCAAGTTCTATCTTCCTCCCACTCAATTCTTTCGAGAGAAACTCTTTCTCGAGAAAGGACCCAGTTTTAGCAACAAACATTTTATGCTTGGATCTAAGATAGAAGGTTTACCCAACTGTCTTTAGGGTATTCTATGAAGATGCATTTGTACGCTTTGGGTTCGAGCTCATTAGGTGAAACCCCCTTTTTCACATAAGTGTTGCAGCCCCAAACATTAAGAAATGACAGCTTAGGTTTCTATTAAACCATAATTCACACGGTGTCATCTCAACGGATTTAGATGATGCCCTATCTAAAGTGAATGTAGTTGTCTCTAATGCATAACCCCCAAACGGTAGTGGTAAAAGGATAAGAGACATCATAATTCGCACCATATCCAATAGAGCACGACTATGACGTTCAGACACACCATCACACTATGGTGTTCCAGGTGGCGTGAGTTGTGAAACAACTTTCACATTGTCTAAAGTTGTATAGCAAACTCGTAACTCAGGTATTCACCTCCACGATCATACCGCGGACATTTTATCTTCTTGTCACGATGATATTAAACTTCACTCTGAATTTGCTTGAACTTTTTCAAACAATTCAGACTTGCATTTTATTAAGTAAATATACACTATCATCTACTCAAATCATTAGTGAAGGTAAGAAAATAACGATATCCACCGCATGCTACAAGACTCATTGGATTGCATACATCAACATGTATCATTTCCAATAAATCACTTGCCCGCTCCATCAAACCAGAAAATGGGGTCCTTAGTCATCTTGCCCAAGAGGCATGGTTCGCATGTCTCAACCGATTCGAAATCGAATGAGTCCAAAGATCCATCAGCATGGAGTTTCTTCATGCGCTTTATACCAATATGACATTTAGCGGTAGTGCCACAAGTATGTGGTACTATCATTATTAACTTTGTATCGTTTGGCATCAATGTTATGAACATGTGTATTAATACAATCAAGATTCAACAAACCATTCTCATTGGGTGCATGACCATTGAAGGTATTATTCATGTAAACAGAATAACAATTATTGTTTAACTTAAATGAATAACCGTGTTGCAATAAACACGATCTAATCACGTTCATGCTCAACGCAAAACACCAAATAACATTTATTTAGGTTCGTCGCTAATCCCGAAGGTAGAGAGAGCGTGCGATGTTGATCACATCAACCTTGGAAACATTTCCAACACACATCGTCACCTCACCCTTAGCTAGTGCTCCGTTTATTCCGTAGCTTTTATTTCGAGTTACTAACATTTAGCAACCGAACCGGTATCCAATACCCAGGTGCTACTAGGAGTACTAGCAAGGTACACATAAATAACACGTATATCAAATATACTTCTGTCGACATTGCCAGCCTTCTTATCTACCAAGTATCTAGGGTTGTTCCGCTTCAGCTACTGCTCTCCTCATAATCGAAGCACCTAGTCTCGTGTTTGGGTTCAACTTTGGGTTGCTTCACTGGAGCAACAACTGTCTTGCTATCCATGAAGTTTCCCTCCTTGCCCTTGCCCTTCTCAAAACTAGTGGTTTTACTAACCATTAACACTTGACGCTCCTTCTTGATTTCTACCTTTGCGGTGTCAAACATCGCGAACAGCTCAGGGGTCATTATTTCTATCACTTGCATTTTATAGTTCATCACCAAGTTCTAGTAGCCTAGTGATAGCGACTTGGAGAACTATATCAATCACTATCTTATCTGGAAGATCAACTCCCACTCGATTCAAGCGATTGTAGCACCCAGACAATCTGAGCACATGCTCAACGATTGAGCTATTCTCTTTCATATTACAGGCAAAGAATCTTGTTGGAGATCTCATATCTTGCAACACGGGCATGAGCCTGAGATCCTAATTTCATATCTTAGAACATCTCATATGTTCTGTGACGTTCAAAACGTTCT
The DNA here is from genome assembly GCA_022496015.1 of Hordeum marinum. NCBI lineage: Eukaryota > Viridiplantae > Streptophyta > Magnoliopsida > Poales > Poaceae > Hordeum > Hordeum marinum. The sequence goes on along the minus strand of CM039673.1, from coordinate 363,344,630 downwards.
GGAGCCTCAGTTCTAAGTCGTAATGCATGATGCACTGAACTATCAAGTAGTCATCAGAACGTGCCTCTCAGATGTTCACAACATCTACAAACAACGCTAGAGGGGTTGGCACACCGAGCGGTGCATTAAGGACATAAGCCTTCTGTGCAGCAACGAGGACAATCCTCAGATCACGGAGCCAGTCCGCAATATTGCTACCATCATCTTTGAAACCTATTTCTCTAGGAACATATAAAAATTCAAGGAAGCTACAGCACGAGCAAGTAATCTACAACATAATTTGCAAAGACACTACTGACTATGTTCATAATAATGAGTTCAATTAATCATATTACTTAAGAACTCCCACTCAAATTGAGATACCTCCAGTCATTCGAGTGATACATGATCCAAATTCACCAACTCAAGTCCGATCATCAGGTGAGTTGAGGTGGTTTCAATGGTGAACATCATCATGTTGATCATATCTACTATATGACTCATGTTCAACCTTTCGTCTCTTGTGTTCCGAGGCCATGTCTGTACATGCTAGGCTCGTCAAGTTTAACCCGAGTGTTCTGCATGTGCAACACTAGCATGCACCCGTTGTATGTGAACGTAGAGTCTATCACACCTGATCATCACGTGGTGTCTCAACACGACGAACTTTCGCAATGGTGCACACTCAGAGAGAAAACAATTCATCTTGAAATTTAAGTGAGGGATCACCTTATAATGCTACCGTCATCCTAAGCAAAACAAGGTGCATAAAAGGATTAACATCACATGCAATTCATAAGTGACATGATATGGCCATGAACTTGTGCTTTTGAGCTCCATCTAGAAAGCACCGGCATGATCTCCATCGTCACCGGCATGACACCATGATCTTCATCATCTTGATCTCCATCAACGTGTCGCCATCGGGGTTGTCGCGCCCAACATGCTTCTACTACTATTTCTACCGTTTAGCGATAAAGTAAAGCATTACATAGCGCTTAATGATTGACACGCAGGTCATACAATAATTAAAGACAACCCTATGGCTCCTGCCGGTTGCCGTACTAACGACATGCAAGTCGTGATAATCTATACATCACTTGATCATCTCATACATCACATATATCACATCATGTAATTGGCCATATCACATCACAACATACCCTGCAAAAACAAGTTAGACATCCTCTAATTGTTGTTGCATGTTTCACGTGGCTGCTACGGGTATTTCGCAAGAACAATTCTCATCTACGCAAAAACCACAACGGTGATACACTAGTTGCTTTTCAACCTTCTCAAGGACCGCCTTTGTTGAATCCGATCCAACTAAAGTGAGAGAAACTGGCACCCGCAAGCCATCTATGCAACAAGTTGCGGTCGAGGGAACCGGTCTCTCGTAAGCGTACGAGTAATGTTGGTCTGGGCCACTTCATCTCATGATACCGCTGAACAAAAATCCGACCAAGGGAGGAAGCAATCTAAGCATCAACGCCCACAAACCTTTTCTGTTCTACTCGAGATCTCATCTACACATAGACCTAGCTCATGATGCCACTGTTGGGGAACGTCACATGGGAAACAAAAAATTTCCTAAGCACACGCAGATCTATCCATGGTGATGAGCATCAACGAGAGGGAGAGTGGATCTACATACCCTTGTAGATCGCTAAGCGGGAAGCGTTAAGAAATGCGGTTGGTGTAGTCGAACATCTTCGCGATCCAAATCGCCGAGCGTCCCACGATCTCACCATGATCCGTCCCGCGAACTCATCACAATCTGTCCCGCGAACTCATCACGACCCATCTCGCAAACTCATCACGATCCGTCCCGCGATCTCATCACGATCCATCTCGCAATCTTGATCACGATCCTTCCGATCTAGCGCCGAACGGACGGCACCTCCGCGTTCAGCACACGTATAGCTCGATGACGATCTCCGCCTTCTTGATCCAGCAAGAGGGAGCGGAGAGGTAGAATAGATCTTCGGCAGCATGACGGTGCTCCGGAGATGGTGGTGGAGCTACTCCGGCAGGGCTTCGCCTAAGCACTGCAGAAATCCGATCTAGAGGAGAAACTATGCACTAGAGGAACGGGCAGCACGTGGCAAAAATTCTGTGCAAAACCCCTTAAACCTCCAATATATATAAGAGGAAGAGATGACGAGGCTTGGCACAAGGGCCAAGCCTCCAGGGAGTCGGCCGAACCAGGTGGAGGAGGTGGACTCCACCTCCAATCCTAGTAGGACTAGGATTCACCCTATTTTTGCCTTTTTCCACCTTTTCTCTTTGGGCCTTTTTTCTCAAACCGCATGGGCCTTGTGTGGGACTTCCACCAGCCCACTAAGGGCTGGTAAACACTCTCCCACAGACCATGGAGCCTCTTGGGTCGAAATACCCCTCCCGATGGTCTCCCGGTACACTACCGGCACTCCCGGTACACTACCGATGAGCCCAAAACTTTTCCGGCGACCAAAACAGGACTTCCTATATATGAATCTTTACCTCCAGACCATTTCGGAGCTCCTCGTGACATCCGTGATCTCATCCGGGACTCCGAACAACCTTCGGTCATCACCATGCATAACTCTATACTACCGAAACGTCACCGAACCTTAAGTGTGCAGACCCTGCGGGTTCGAGAACTATGTAGACATGACCAAGACACCTCTACGGTCAATAACCAATAGCGGGACCTGGATGCCCATATTGGTTCCTACATATTCTACGAAGATCTTTATCGGTCGAACCTCTATATCAAGGATTCAGTTAATCCCGTAAGATGTTCCCTTTGTTCTTCGGTATGTTACTTGCCCGAGATTCGATCGTTGGTATCTCCATACCTAGTTCAACCACGTTACCGGCAAGTCTCTTTACTCGTTCCATAATACAAGATCCTGTGACTAACACTTAGTCACATTGCTTGCAAGGCTTGTTGTGATGTTGTATTACCGAGTGGGCCCTAAGATACCTCTCCGTCACATGGAGTAACAAATCCCAGTCTTGATCCATGCCAACTCAACAGACACCCTCGGAGATACCTATAGAGTACCTTTATAGTCACCCAGTTACGTTGCGATGTTTGATACACACAAGGCACTCCTCCGGTGTCAGTGAGTTGCATGATCTCATGTTCATAGGAACATATACTTGACATGCAGAAAACAGTAGCAATAAACTGACACGATCATATGCTACATTTGTAGTTTGGGTCTTGTCCATCACACCATTCTCCTAATGATGTGATCCCGTTATCAAATGACATATCATGTCCATGGCTAGGAAACCTTAACCATCTTTGATCAACGAGCTAGTCTATTAGAGGCATACTAGGGACACGGTTTTGTCTATGTATGGATAATACAATTATAGCATGGATAATAAACGATTATCATGAACAATGAAATATAATAATAAACACTTTATTTATTTCCTCTAGGGCATATTTCCAACATATAAAACATCCAAGATTGATAATATAACATAATGGCACAAGCAAAAAAAATTTATAGATACGTTGGTGACGTATTAGGATCCCCAAGCTTAATTCCTACTCATCCTCGAGTAGGTAAATGATAAAAACAGAATTTTTGATGTGGAATGATGCCTAACATGTTCATAATGTATTCTTTTCTTTTGTAGCATGGACATTTTGACTTTTAGATGGTTCAAAGAAAGAGTCTAGTTTTGACATGAAAACTTTAATACTCAAGCATATCAACAAGCAACCATGTCTTTCAAAATATCAACACTAAAGCAAGTTATCCCTAGCCCATGGTGGTTAATCATTGATCAATTCATGAAACAAACTCAAATATTAGCTACACCTAATGCTCAAGTACGATCATAGTGCCCCCTAGTTGCTGCTTTATAAGAAAAGATGGAGACTCAAGTAAAAATAAAAATTGCATAAAGTAAATAGATAGGCCCTTCGTAGAGGGAAGTAGGGATTTGTAGAGGTGCTAGATCTCAAGGTATAAATTGATAGAGAAAAATATTTCGGGTGGCATGCCTTTCCTATCAAACGAAACGACCGAGAGATTTCAATACCTTTCCATGCTAGATACATCATAAGCGGTTCCCAAGCAGGAAATAAAGTTTATTCCTTTTTCCACCTTACTTTCACTTTCCATGGCTAGATGAATCAACGGTTGCCTTCCATACCAATACTTTCCTAGGAATTTATTATTTGACAACATATGGTAACTTTCTTTTCTTTTTTTCTTTTCATTTGGGGACTGGGCATCCCTATTGTCGCTGTACTCTCGTGCAATGAGACGTGAATAAACACTCATCTTGATAATAACACATCTAGCGAGGAAAAATATCGGTTACCCCCTTCTGCTTCATGAGCGGTATGAGCACACAAAAAGGAAAGTTTATTTTGAAAATTAGAGATAGCACATACAAATTTTCTTGGAACGACATGTAAATACCACATATAGGTAGGTATGGTGGACTCATATGGCAAAAGTAGGTTTAAGGATTTTTGATGCACAAGTAGTATTTCTACTTAGTACAAGTGAAGGCTAGAAAATAGATTGAGAAGCATCCAACCAAGAAACAAAAAATCACATAAGTGAGCATTACATATAACTAACACTATATAATGCACCATAAGTAGGATCTAATTTTGTATCACAACTATTGACTTTCGTGCTTGCATAGGGAATCACAAACCTTAACATCAATATTCTTACTAAGCGTAATTACTTACTAACATAACTCACATATTACTATCGTCATGGATCAAAACTATTACAAAGAATCAATTTAATTTTCCACCAATCTTCATGAAAGTTTCTATTATATCCTTCTTGAATATTTATCACTTTGGTACTAGTTTCATATGTTGTCATTGCTTTTGACAAGCTCACATAGATTTAAGTGAAGAACATGTGCATAAAAATTTCATCTCTCAAAATAATATAAGTGCAGCATGAGTGGATTTCTTCAAAATTACTCAGTCTCAAATTAATATAAGTGAAGCATGAGAGAATTTCTTCAAACATGTAGAAGCACGGCATGCTCAAAAGGATATAAGTGAAGCACTAGAGCAATTTCATAGCTCAATAGATTTAAGAGAAGCATATAGAGAAATTGTAACAAATCATAGCATAATTTTGGCTCTCTCAAATAGGTGTGTGCATAAAGGATAAAAAGAAAAACAAACAAACATACAAGATGTTCCAAGCAAAACCCATGATATGTGACGAATAAAAATATAGCTTCAAGTAAAATACCGATGGTTGTTAGAAGAAAGAGGGGATGCAACTCGGGGCATCCCCAAGCTTAGTTGCGTATTACTCTTTCGACATTATCTTAGGGTTATGTAGCATCCCCAATCTTAGGCTCTTATTACTCCTCATTCCTTCATCCATCATGATCTCACCCAAAACATGAAAACTTCAATCACACAAAACTTAACAAAATTCGCGCAAGATCCATTAGTATAACAGAGCAAATTAACACTCTAAGTGCTGTTGCAAACCCATTCATATTTTATTATTGCATTATATATAATGTATTATAACTTTATCATGACTTATACCCTCCAATACGAGCCATAGATTCATCAAACAAGCACACAATGCAACGAAACAGAATCTGCTTCAGACAGAACCGTCTATAGTAATCTGTACTCTAACCATAATGAAGTACCTCTAAAAATTCTGAAAAATTATTACAACGTAAAGAATTTGTATAGAAATACTGTGTTCAAATTTCAGCTCAATATCGCGCTCCAGTAAAAAATGTAAATTCGTGCACTTGAGACAAAGTTTTTGTTTCAGATTCAGCATTGTTTCTACTCATCTTATGAATCATCCTAAAGGATTTACTTAGAAAAACACTAATTAAAACATAAAAACACAATCATAATAGAGGCATAATTGTGTAAATACTAAAAACATAAAGCAAAATGTAAAAACAATTTATTCATTGGGTTGCCTGCCAACAAGCGCTATCGTTTTACACCCCTAGCTAGGCATAACGCATAGATTCAAGTATTTTCATCCTTAGTTTCCAACTCCTTAAGGACAGAACAATTTTTTAAAGGATATATCACGAATATTTACAATGAAAATACTTCTAGGAACAAGATTGAAAATTTTGTTCTTGCAATTAAGGTTGCTCACCACTTCAACAAAATTGGGATGAATATTAATCATTTTAAGATCCACATTGTTTCTACTAGATGTGGTACCCTCGTCATTAGGAGCTTGAGTAGAGTTGAAATCTTTACTAATGGGAGTTTTTACAATAGCCTTAATGGTATAAAAAGGCAAACTTAAGTTACAAAATATTTCTTCCAACTTATCAATTCTAGCGGGGCTCTCATCCATTCTTTTATTGACTACGGGTTCTTTTTCCTTTCGTACTTTAATAGCATCTCTGTAGGACCGAAAGTATGTCTAGAGGGGGGGGTGATTAGACTACTTGACCAAATAAAAGTTTTGCCTATACCAATTTTTAGGGTTGACAGTTTTTAGCATTTCATGGCAAGTCAAGTACACCCTACACATGCAAGTCTAAGAGTATATAGCAACGGAAAGTAACAACAAGAATGTATAGAAGGGATAGGGTAGGAAGATCAAACGTAGTTGTAGACACGATGATTTTCCAATGGTTCCGATAGGTGATGCTATCGTACATCCACGTTTATGGAGTCTTCAACCCAAGGAGGGTAACGGTCACGAGAGTCCATGGAGGGCTCCACCCAAAAGGGTCCACGAAGTAGCAACCTTGACTATTCCATAACGGCTTCCATCCATGAAGGACTAGCCTCACTATGGGTAGATCTTCACGAAGTAGGCGATCTCCTTGCCCTTACAAACTTCTTGGTTCACTCCACAACACGAAGTACGAGGCTCCCAAGCGACACCTAACCAATCTAGGAGGCACCACCCTCCAAAAGGTAATAGGCTCGGTAATGATGATAAACTCCTTGCTCTTGTGCTTCAAGATGCTAGACTCCTCAGCACCCAATCACTCTCTCACAGATTTGGCATGGTGGAAGAGATGGGATTGGTGGAAAGCTAATTGGGGAGGCTAGAGATCAAGATCCATATGATCGGAGTGGAATGTCTTGACCTCAACACAAGGGTAGGTGGTTCTCTCTCAGAAAATCTGATAGGATAGGTATGGAATAGATTTGAGTGCTTCTCTCTCGAGTAGGTGGTGGTGAAGGGGTATATATAGGCATCCCCAAAAATCCAACCGTTACACACAAAATGACCAACTTGGTGACACCGATGTGTTAATCTTGGTGGTACCAAAGTGACCAAAAGGTGGCAACTTTTGAATCTCGGTGAGACCGATATAGGAAACTCGGTTGCAGCGATAAGGTGACCAACGGTCAAATTTCCAATCTCGGTGATGCCGATCCAACATTCTTGGTGGGACAAAAATGTGAATTTGTGTAACAGAAAGTTGGCAACCTAAACTCGGTGGCACCGGTATGGAATCGGTTGCACCGAAGTGGCTAGGGTTTGGCTGAGTTTGTCTAGGTTATGGAATCGGTGGCACCGGTATGGGAAAGTTGGTTGCACCGATTTTGAGTGTTAGGTATAGAACAGACTTTGGTGGGAGAGTTTGTGGATATTTTTGGCGACTATCAGTTGTGCACGTTTGAGCATATTGTTCACCAACAAAACCTTACCCCCTTTTAATAGTATTGGCTTTCCTATGGGCTCAAAGTGATTTCTCACAAATATAAAATGTAGAGTCCTCTTTCTTGAAGCTTGGCCAACCTATTTCCTTGCATCTTGGGGTATGTCCACAATCTCCTTTTGCCAATCCTATCATTGAACATTTCCTGAAATATACATAGTGGAAGCATTAGTTCAATGATTTGTATGCTGTTATTAATTACCAAAACCACCAAGGGAGCAAATGTGCTTTCAATATCCCCCTTTTTGGTAATTGATGACAACATATAGATCAAAGCTTCGACATATGATAAAAATCAATGAATACAATCGCCGCTTTGAGAGGTATGTGATAAGCAAGAGCTCCCCCTAAATTTGTGCATTATTTTGAATTTGGGTTTGAATGCAAATGCACAATCGATTAGGTATGTGGGGGCACTTCTTCCATGTCACATACAACTTGGCGGTGTGCAAGAATAATTAGAATAAATAACAACGCACAACACAATCAAGCAAAGGTGAATGATCATCTCATAAGCATTAAGATGATAGGAAATAGTAGCATCACACATAAAGCGTAAAATAGTAGCATAACACACATGAGCATACGCTCAACACAAGTAACCAAAAGACCAAGTGTTTTTAAAAGCAACAAACAACAAAACGCTCTCTCGCTCGAAGCCTAAAGATCTATATACACTTCTCCCCCTTTGGCAACAAGTTACCAAAAAGTTCAAAGGCATACATCTAATCGTTCTTGGGCTGTTCTCCTCCGATTGTTGATGAAGGAGTCGAGAGAACAGCATCAGTGAAGATATTAGCAGATGTCGTGGATGGAGTTGGAGTGGCAGCTGGAGGAACTGGAGCATATGGAGCAGGAGCTGAGGTGACAACAGTAGGAGCTGATGAAGAGGGCCTCAAGTCTGAAGCTAGCACAGTGGCTGATCTGGCCTGGGTAGGAAACTGTGTGCCTGTCCTGAGAGGTGATTCATCCTCATCATCCTCATCATCATCATCTGAAGAAGTAGTGTGAGGACGTGGCACTGAGTCAACTTCCTTATGGAGCTCTGTGATTGTCTTAGTTAGCATGTCCACCTTATCATTAAGGGTCTTGATCCTAGTTTCAAAAATCCTGACAAGACAGTTCTGGTTGTCCAGAATCCCCTTAATGTCCTTCTGCATGCCCTAAACTGATGATATCAACAAATCCATTTGCTCATTCCTGGATCAAGGGACTTGAGCACTAGTGGCTCTAACTACCTTTGCTTCTGCCTGAGCCGCAGCTGAAGTGGGATGATCAACATCCATCCCCACAACATTGTCCTCGAGATCTGGCTGTAGGGGTAAATGTGGATGATCCAGAGCAAAAATGTGCTTCTCCAACTTTGAATTGATAAGCATCTGGATGTAGGGTGCATAACAGCAAGAGCACTTCTGGTCAGCAACAACCCTTTTGATTGTCTCAACAATCAAATCCATGACTCTGATCCTAGTGTGTCTGTCAAGGTGGATCAACATATTGATGGAGTGGCCTCAGATCATCTTGTCATCTCCTGACTTGGGCATCAAAGTATGCCCCAGAATGATGTTCATTGTGCGGAGGTCAGCCTGAAGAAAGTAGATAGATCCTAGCCTGTGAGACTTCACATTAGCAGCAGGATCTCCTTGTACATATTTGCCATAGCATTGTGGCTCGCCTTGTATTCTGAGTATACATCCAAGTCACCATCCTATGCTTCAGGAACTCCTAAGATAGCAGCCCATTCTTCTACAGTCGATTCATACCTTGCACCTTCAGTCATCCATACAATTCTACCATCTCCATAGAAATGTGTAGTGGTGTAGAATTGCATGATCATCTCATCGTTCCAAGCAGTGAATTCTCTGCCAACAAACTCATCCAAACCTATGCAATGGAAATTGTCTTGGACACTTGGAAAGTAGTCCTCATTCTCCTTGATGATTTCCAATCAACATATCGCATATCACTCACAGCTGGACTCTTGTTAAAAAGCACAGTCTCATAGAAATCATGTTGTTCTTTGGTATAGAATCTATAGTCCACAGCTATTTTCTTCCTCTGGGCATATGGATCTATTGCTCTCCATGCTCTCAATCCTGAATCCTTCCTCTTCTTCATATCCTCAGCTAGTGGGTAGCTGGCATTGTGTACTGGAAGATGTGGTGTAAGCTTCATCAAAGTTGTCAAGTCATCATCATCTTCAGCTCTGGAAGCAGTCCCTTTGTTCTTCTCAGAAGCTGGAATCTGCGTGGATGTCCTCTTAGGCTTCTCAGCAGCAACCTTCTTGGATGTGCTAGTCTTTGGCATAGCATCAGCCATAAGCTTCGTTTGCTTTTTCTTGGGAGGGGCCCTTCTCAACATGCTCTTCCTCCTCTTCAGCATCAGCATCAGTAGCTTCTTCAGGATCCTCATACATGGAGTTTTTTTGCCAATAACATGAATAACCCTCTTTCTTGCTTTCTTCTCTCCTGCCTTCTTAGGCATAGCTTTCTTGGGACCTTAACTGAAATAGTTGCTCTGGCAGTCACATGAGCCTTGAAGGTCGAAGTAGGTGCATAGATATTGCTGACAACCCTCCTGGAAGAAGTGGCTTCAGTAGCAGACTTCTTAGCAGCTTTCTCTTGCTTCTTAGCAAGAATCTCTTATGGAACGAAGTCTGAATCTTCTTCATCAGAATTCAGCTTCTTCTTGGTCCTTGTAGCAGCTTTGGGCAACCCATGGGAGCTGGGGGTGCCTGGATCTGAAAATGAACTGGGCTCTGGGCTTGTGCCTGAACTCATGTCTACACCCTGCTCTGGCAAGTTCTGACTGTCCTCTGCATCTGACATACTAACCTTGTGAATGGAATATAGATGAGCAGAAGTAGATGAGTCATCACAAAATTAGCAGCTGGTTTTTGAAATTTTCAACAAAAGATTTTCAAAGTTTTGCATTCTGTGAGAAACAAATCGATAAGGCCGAAGCAAAAATTTCGGTGACACCGAGATTGACTGTCCCTTTTAACAGAAACTTGGCACCCTTTTCGGTGAGACCGAAAAGGAGTCCTTGGTTTCACCGAGACAATTCTTAGCAATACAGAAACGAAAATCGATGGTACCGATTTTCTTGATTCCGTTCTACCGAGTTGCGTCGGGTGGAAGGCAAAACCCTAGAAAATCAATGGTTCGCTAGCCTATGGGATTTTGTGTTGGATATGAATACGTGCAATGAGTGGCTTATAGATAACATCAAATCCAATGCGCAAGAATCAGAAGGGAGCGCACGGGAGGTCGAATCCGTACCCTAACTTGGTGCAGATCCGCTACGACGGTGACGATGGAGCAGATTTCGTCGACGACGGCGATTCCCAGCGGCGGAGGAGCGCAGAAGGACAAGGGCGACGACCAGGGGTCTCGAGGCGGCAGCTTAGGGTTCTGAGGCGCGACGTTTGAAGATAGAATTTCAAAGCGTCGGGGTCCATAGCATATATACCCTCCACTGTCGGTGATACCAGTTTTATGTTTTTGGTGTCACCAAGTTCCACAACTGTCAGCTAACAGGGAAACTCGGTGTAACCGAGAATATGAAATCGGTAGTACCGAGATTGAAAAACCAGATCAACCCTAGGCATTCGGTGAGACCAAGATTGTTGGGTTGGTTCCACCGAGATGCACTTGGGAGGTTTTAATGGTCAGTCCTTGTCGATACGAAACTCCGAGTGCTCCACACACAGAGGGATCGAAAATCACTTGTTCAAATTTTGTGATGCAACATGAAAGGAATATGAGGTGAGAAAGCATAGATAGATAAAGAGTGGTCCTGGGCATTCTTGTCCATCCAATTGGCAAAAGAGAAAATCAATAACCAAATAGCAACAATTGGATGTCCTCGAATGAGAAAATAAATGCAGACCAACATGCTCACACAATAAGATGTCAAAAGAAATCATGACAAACATGCACAAACACACTAGCATCTAACAAGCACTTGGGCCATGATGAAGTCATCTATATATGAGTATTTGACTTAGGAGCCAAGTAAGAGTACTTGATCATAGGTCATACTCATTGTTTAAGCACAAGTGGGGTTACCACTTTTTCATAAAGCATTTAATGTTGTCACATACTAAGAGATGCTTTGACTCAAGTTTTTAAAGGAAAGCTCCCCCTTAATGTGACATCCCCCCGTAAGAGGGATAAACTAACCTTGGGTTTTGTCAATGAAGACTTCATGTTGGTGAGGTAGTTGTGGATGCTCAATGTTGATGAAGATCACCAAGAGTTGGGAGCATCCTTGTTGTTTCCTTACTCCTCTCACCTACATGGATTAGTCCCAACACACAAGAGACAAATACAAGGATATCTATGGACATGGAGTGCAAAGCATATGTTATGATGTCCATTGATTAGTTGATTACCTTGTCCCTTGCTTACCTTTGAGGGAATGTGTGACTCCTTCAACTATTGCATTGAGTTGATGTTGAGTGCAAAAAGTCCTTGCCAATAATGAATGTGAGTGAATTTTATTGGCGGAGTCACCCCTCAAGAACTTACTAGTTCTTCTTCTTGGGAACCCACATAAAGTTAATGGGGATCCTTGGGTTGAAGTAGCCTTTGTAGTAGTTGAGATTGAAGTAGCCTTGGGAACCCACTCCACCAAAGCTAGGGGTTCATCTTCATATGTGTCAATGTCCTCTTGAAGCTTGTTCTTGGCCTTGAGCTTGTGGTCTTGTGGTGGAAAGTCATCTTGAGTGTTTGTCCCCTTGGGAAGAGTATTTTCATACTTCTCCTTTTGAGGAACAAACTTTGGCTTGGGATATTGACCTTCTTCCCACTCAACTCCATTAGCGTTGAAGTAGCCAACACCACGATTCTTCCGGTATCCTCCGTGCTTGCGTACAATTTCCTCAAATTACTTACATCCGACAAGAGTCTTGTAGATACCTTTTTCTATAATTCCTTTCAACAAAGAATTTTCTTGCTCAAGTGTAACTTGGCTAAGAGAATCACCATTAGTGGAATCAATAGAACTACTAGAAGCAACATCATTGGATTTAGCATTTTTATTGTTGCTACTAGATGAAGAACCTTTCTTGCCTTTGTTACTACATTGCTTAGTTTTAACTTGAGGCATGAAAGTAGACAAGAGTAGTCATTTGGCTAGATAAGATGAAGTCTTCTTTCGGAGATCGTCATTGATAGCTTTGAGAAACTCATGCTCTTGCTCCAAGTTGAGCTTCTCGAAGCGTAGCTTCTCATGAGTTCTCACAAGCTCTCTATGATCTTCGAGAGTAGATTCATGAGTTAACTTAAGAGTGTTTAGTTCTTTAGTTAGTTGTTCTATTTTCATCTTATCATCATCAAATGACTCATCTTGACTAGCATGAGAATTATCAATTTCATTTTGATCAACATCACTAGTTTTATCACAAAGCAAGTTATCATCACAAAGCAAATCATCTTCACAAAGCAAATCATCTTCATCACTATCGAAATCAAGATACTCGGGGTGTGATACCTTGGGGCCTTTAGCCATAAAGCAACTTCCACTCCCTTCGTTTGGTGAATCAAATAGATCGTAGGAGTTTGTAGTCACTAGAGCAATCCCGGCAACACCATCATCTTGACTATAGTCGGAGTCGGAGTGATTGCTTCTCTCAGAGTTGTTGTCGGAGCCGGAGCCGGAAACCCATTCACCAACATGAGCTTGATGTTTTATTCTTGTGTAGCTCTTGGTGTACTTGTCCTTCTTCTTCGAATCTCTACTTCTCCTTGAGTGTCTTCGTTCACGACGATCATCTCTACTCCTTCTCTCTCTTTGTGGTGATTCATTCCTTGAGCTTCGTCTTCGAGGTGACTCTTCTCTTCTTTTGTAGGGAGCCGTGCACTTATTTGAGTAGTGTTGGGGCTTCCCACAATTGTAGCAATTACGGTCACGACTTGACGAACGCTTCTATTCATATCTTGAGTTGGAGTTTCTTTCTTTGCCTCTATTCTTGTAGAACTTGTTGAATTTCTTGACCATGAGGCTTATCTCTTCATTGGTGACAAGGTTGTTGCTTGAGGTTGCGGGAGCATCACTTGTGGCTTTGTAAGCACCGCTAGACTTGTGATGAAGCTCTTCCTTATCTTTGAGTGTCATCTCATGAGCAACAATCCTTCCAATGACTTTCGTAGGCTTGAGATCTTTGTAGTTTGGCATCATTTGGATCAATGTGCACACAGTGTCGTATCTCTCATCCAAAGCTCTAAGTATCTTCTTGATGATGAATTTGTCGGTCATTTCTTCGCTTCCTAAGCCGGCAATCTCATTTGTGATGAGAGCTAGACTAGAGCACATCTCTGCGACTCCTTTACCATCCTTCATCTTGAACTTGTCGAGCTGACCTTGAAGAACATCTAACTTGGATTCTCTCACGGAATTGGTTCCTTCGTGCATATCAACCACAGTATCCCAAATCTCTTTTGCATTCTCAAGACGGCTGATTTTGTTGAATTCTTCGGGGCATAAGCAGTTGAAGAGAATGTCGCATGCTTGAGCATTGAGTTGCATCATCTTCAACTCATCCGCGGTCGCTTAATGATCCGGTTCTCGTCCATCCGCAAAGAACTCACCTTGCATGCCAACACAAACAACAGCCCAAACAGCGGGGTTATGACCAAGGATATGCATTTTGATTTTGTGATTCCAACTAGAAAAATTAGTGCCATCAAAGTACGGACCTCTAGAGTGATAACTTTCCTCACTAGACGCCATACTCTCCTAGGTTGTGAGACCTAAGCAATGGAGACCAAAGCTCTGATACCACTTGTAGGACCGAAAGTATGTCTAGAGGGGGGTGATTAGACTACTTGACCAAATAAAAGTTTTCCCTATACCAATTTTTAGGGTTGATAGTTTTTAGCATTTCATGGCAAGTCAAGTACACCCTACACATGCAAGTCTAAGAGTATATAGCAGCGGAAAGTAACAACAAGCATGTATAGAAGGGATAGGGTAGGAAGATCAAACACAGTTGTAGACACGATGATTTTTCCCATGGTTCCGATAGGTGGTGCTATCGCACATCCACGTTTATGGAGTCTTCAACCCACGGAGGGTAATGGTCGCGAGAGTCCACAGAGGGCTCCACCCAAAAGGCTCCACGAAGTAGCAACCTTGACTATTCCATACGGCTTCCGTCCACGAAGGACTAGCCTCACTATGGGTAGATCTTCACGAAGTAGGCGATCTCCTTGCCCTTACAAACTTCTTGGTTCACTCCACAACACTAAGTAGGAGGCTCCCAAGCGACACCTAACCAATCTAGGAGGCACCACCCTCCAAAAGGTAATAGGCTCGGTAATGACGATGAACTCCTTGCTCTTGTGCTTCATGATGATAGACCCCTCAACACCCAATCACTCTATCACAGATTTGGCATGGTGGAAAATATGGGATTGGTGGAAAGCTACTTGGGGAGGCTAGAGATCAAGATCCATATGATTGGAGTGGAATGTCTTGACCTCAACACAAGGGTAGGTGGTTCTCTCTCAAAAAATCTAATAGGATAGGTCTAGAATAGTTCCGAGTGCTTCTCTTTTGAGTAGGTGGTGGTGACGGGGTATATATAGGCATCCCCAAAAATCCAACCGTTACACACAAAATGACCAACTCGGTGACACCGATGTGTTAATCTCAGTGGTACCGAAGTGACCAAAAGGTGGCAACTTTTGAATCTCGGTGAGACCGTATAGGAAACTCGGTTGCACCGATAAGGTGACCAACGGTCAGATTTCCAATCTTGATGACGCCGATCCAACATTCTTGGTGGGACCAAAAATGTGAATTTGCGTAACAGAAAGTTGGCAACCTAAACTCGGTGGCACCTGTATGGAATCGGTTGCACCGAAGTGGCTAGGGTTTGGCTGTCTGTCTAGGTTCTGGAATTGGTGGCACCGGTATGGGAAAGTTGGTTGCACCGATTTTGAGTGTTAGGTATAGAATGGACTTTGGTGGGAGAGTTTGTGGATGTTTTCGGCGACTATCACATGTGCACATTTGAGCATATTGTTCACCAACAAAACCTTACCCCCTTTTAATAGTATTGGCTTTCCTATGGACTCAAAGTGATTTCTCACAAATATAAAATGTAGAGTCCTCTTGCTTGAGCTTGTCCAACCTATTTCCTTGCATCTTGGTGTATGTCCACAATCTCCTTTTGCCAATCCTATCATTGAACATTTCCTTAAATATACTTAGTGGAAACATTAGTTCAATGACTTATATGTTGTTATTAATTACCAAAACCAGCAAGGGAGAAAATGTCCTTTCTATCTCCAATACTATTAAATACTATTAAAAAGGGGTAAGGCTTTGTTGGTGAACAATATGCTCAAACATGCACAAGTGATAGTCGCCAAAAACATCCACAACACTCTCCCACCAAAGTCTGTTCTATACCCAACACTCAAAATCGGTGCAACCAACTATCCCACTTCAATGCCACCAATTCCAGAACCTAGACAGACTCAAGCCAAACCATAGCCACTTCGGTGCAACCGATTCCATACCGGTGCCACCGAGTTTAGGTTGCCAACTTTTTGTTACTCAAATTCATACTTTCGGTACCACCGAGAATGTTGGATCGGCGTCACCGAGATTGGAAATATGACAATTGGTCACCTTATCGGTGCAACCGAGTTTCCTATATCGGCTTTATCGAGATTCGAAAGTTGCCACCATTCGGTCACTTCGGTACCACCGATATTAACACATCTATGTCACCGAGTTGGTCATTTTGTGTGTAACGGTTGGATTTTTCGGGATGCCTATATATACCCCTTCACCACCACCTACTCAAAAGAGAAGCACTCGAAACTATTCCATACCAATCCTATCAGATTTTCTGAGAGAGAACCACCTACCCTTGTGTTGTGTTCAAGATCTTCCACTCCAATCATATGGATCTTGATTTCTAGCCTCCCCAAGTATCTTTCCACCAATCCCATCTCTTCCACCATGCCAAATCTGTGAGAGAGTGATTGGGTATTGGGTGCCAAGGAGTTTATCATCTTGAAGCACAAGAGAAAGGAGTTCATCGTCATTACCGAGCCTATTACCTTTTGGAGGGTGGTGCCTCCTAGATAGGTTAGGTGCCGCTTGGGAGCCTCCTACTTCGTGTTGTGGAGTGAACCAAGAAGTTTGTAAGGGCAAGGATATCGCCTACTTTGTGAAGATCTACCCATAGTGAGGCTAGTCCTTCGTGGACGGAAGCCGTATGGAATAGTCAAGGTTGCTACTTCGTGGACCCTTTTGGGTGGAGCCCTCCGTGGACTCTCACGACCGTTACCCTCCGTGGGTTGAAGACTCCATAAACTTGGATGTACAATAGTGCCACCTATCGGAACCACGGGAAAAATCATCATGTCTACAATTGCGTTTGATCTTCCTACCCTATCCCCTCTATACATGCTTGTTGTTACGTTCCGCTGCTATATACTCTTAGACTTGCATGTGTAGGGTGTACTTGACTTGCCATGAAATGCTAAAAACTATCAACCCTAAAACTTGGTATAGGCAAAACTTTTAATTGGTCAAGTAGTCTAGCACCCCCCTCTAGACCTACTTTCAATCCTACAAGTGGTATCTAAGCATTGGTATCCATTGCTTAGGTCTCACAACCTAGGAGAAGTATGGCGTCTAGTGAGGGAAGTTATCACCGTAGAGGTCCGTACTTTGATGGCACAAATTTTGCTATTTGGAAGCATAAAATGAAAATGCATATTCTTGGTCATAACCCTGCCGTTTGGGCTGTTGTTCGTGCTGGCTTGCAAGGTGAGTTCTTTGCGGATGGACAGGATCCGGATCGTGAAGCGACCGCGGATGAATTGAAGATGTTGTAATTCAATGCTCAAGTATGCGACATTCTCTTCAACTGCTTATGCCCCGAGGAATTCAACAAAATCAGCCGTCTTGAGAATGCAAAAGAGAGTTGGGATACTTTGATTGATATGCACGAAGGAATCGAGTCCGTGAGAGAATCCAAGTTAGATGTTCTTCAAGGTCAGCTTGACAAGTTCAAAATGAAGGATGGTGAAGGAGTCGCAGAGATGTACTCTAGGCTAGCTCTCATCACCAATGAGATTGCCAGCTTAGGAAGCGAAGAAATGACCGACAATTTCATCATCAATAAGATACTTAGAGCTTTGGATGAGAGATACGACACCGTGTGCACATTAATCCAAATGAGGCCAAACTACAAAGCTCTCAAGCCTACAGAAGTCATTGGAAGGATTGTTGCTCATGAGATGACACTCAAAGATAACGAAGAGCTTCATGCGGTGCTTACAAAGCCACAAGTGATGCTTCTGCAACTTCAAGCAACAACCTTGTCACCAATGAAGATATAAGCCTCATGGTCATGAAATTCAACAAGCTCTACAAGAATAGAAGCAAAGAAAGAAACTCCAACTCAAGATCTGAAGAGAAGCGTTCATCAAGTCGTGACCGCAATTGGTACAATTGTGGGAAGCCGGACACTACTCAAATGAGTGTACGACTCCCTACAAAAGAAGAGAAGATTCACCTCGAAGACGAAGCTCAAGGAATGAATCACCACAAAGAGAGAGAAGGAGTAGAGATGATCGTTATGAACAAAGACACTCAAGGAGAAGTAGAGATTCATAGAAGAAGGACAAGCACACCAAGATCTACACAAGAAGAAAACATCAAGCTCATGTTGGTGAATGGGTCTCCGGCTCCGACTCCGACAACCACTCTAAGAAAAGCTATCACTCCGACTCCGATGTAGTCAAGATGAAGGTGTTGCCGGAATTGCTCTAGTGACTACCAACTCCTACGATCTATTTGATTCACCAAATGAAGGGAGTGGAATTTTCTTCATGGCTAAAGGCCCCAAGGTATCACACCCCGAATATCTTGATTTGGATGGTGATGAAGATGATTTACTTTGTGAAGATGACTTGCTTTGTGATAAAACTAGTGATATTGATAAAAATGAAGTTGATAATTCTCATGCTTGTCAAGATTCTCTAATGATGATTCCACTAATGATGATTCTCTTATCCAAGATACACTTGAGCCAGAAAATGCTTTATTGAAAGGAATTATAGAAAAGGGTATCTACAAGAGTCTTGCCGGATTTAAGCAATTTGAGGAAATTGTACACAAGCACGGAGGATATCGGAAGAATCGTGGTGTTGGCTACTTCAACGGTAATGGAGTTGAGAGGGAAGAAGGTCAATATCCCAAGCCCAAGTTTGTTCCTCAAAAGGAGAAGTATGAAAATACTCTTCCCAAGGGGACAAACACTCAAGATGACCTTCCACCACAAGACAACAATCTCAAGGGCAAGAACAAGCTTCAAGAGGACATTGACTCATATGAAGATGAACCCCTAGCTTTGGTAGAGTGGGTTCCCAAGGCTACTTCAAGCTCAACTACTACAAAGGACACTTCAACACCAAGGATCCCCATCAACTTGATGTGGGTTCCCAAGAAGAAGAACTAGTAAGTTCTTGAGGGGTGACTCTGCCAATGAAATTCACTCACATTAATTATTGGCAAGAACTTTTTGCACTCAACATCAACTCAATGCAACAGTTCAAGGAGCCACACATTCCCTCAAAGGTAAGCAAGGGACAAGGTAATCAACAAATCAATGGACATCATAACATATGCTTTGCACTCCATGTCCATAGATATCCTTGTATTTGTCTCTTGTATGTTGGGACTAACCCATGTAGGTGAGAAGAGTAAGGAAACAACAAGGATGCTCCCAACTCTTGTTGATCTTCAACATGGAGCATCCAAAACTACCTCACCAACAGGAAGTCTTCATCAACAAAACCCAAGGTTAGTTCATCCCTCTTATGGGGGGATGTCACATTAAGGGGGAGCTTTACTCTAAGACTTGAGTAAAAGCATCTCTTAGTATGTGACAACATTAAATGCTTTATTAAAAAGTGGTAACCCCACTTGTGCTTAAACGATGAGTATGACCTATGATCAAGTACTCTTACTTGGCTCCTAAGTCAAATACTCATATATATAGATGACTTTGTCATCGCCCAAGTGCTTGTTAGATGCTAGAGTGTTTGTGCATGTTCGTCATAATTTCCTTTGACATCTTATTGTGTGAGCATGTTGGTCTGCATTTATTTTCTCATTCGAGGACATCCAATTGTTGCTATTTGGCTTTTGATTTATCTTTTGCCAATTGGATGGACAAGAATGCCTAGGACCACTCTTTATCTATCTATGATGTCTCACCTCATATTCCATTCATGCTGCATCACAAAATTTGAACAAGTGCTTTTCGATCCCTCTGTGTGTGGAGCACTCGGTGTTCCGTATCGACAAGGACTGACCATTAAAACCTCCCAAGTGCAAATCGATGGAACCAATCCCAAAAACTCAGTCTCACAGATTGCCTAGGGTTGATCTAGTTTTCAATCTCGGTAACACTGAATTCATATTCTCAGTTACACCAAGTTTCCCTGTCAGCTGACAGTTGTGGAACTCGGTGACACCGAAAATATAAAATCGGTATCACCGATAGTGAAGGGTATATATGTTGTGGACGCCGACGCTTTGAAATTTCTATCTTCAACGTCGCACCTCAGAACCCTAAGCTGCCGCCCCAAGACCCCTAGTTATCGCCCTTGACTTCCCGAGCTCCTCCGCTGCTGGGAATCGCCGCCGTTGACGTAATCTACACCAACGTCGCCGCCGTAGAGGATCCACGCCAAGCTAGGGTACAGATTTGATCTCTAGTGTGCTCCCATTCTGATTCTTGCACATTGGACCTAGTTTTCTCTATAAGCCACCCCTTGCTCATATATTCATCCAATCAAATCTGCAAAATCTCAAGTTAGATGAATTTTTCTAGGTTTTGCTGTCCGCCCGATACATCTCGGTGGAACCAAAACGGAAATATTGGTCTCACCGATATACTTTTCTGTGTTGCCGAGAACTGACTCGGTGGTACCGAGTGGCTCTTTCCGGTCCTACCGAAAAGGCTGCCAAGTTCCTGTTAAGGAGTTGGTCTGTCTCGGCCCCACCGAAAATTTCATTTCGGCTGTACCGATATGTATGTGACAGATTGCAAAACTATTGAAAAACTCATTGCTCAAATTTCAAAAATAGCCTCATTTTGTGATGACTCATCTCCTTATGCTCATCTACACTCTATTCACAGGGTCAGCATGTCAGGTTCAGAAGACAGTCAGAACAGGTCAGAGCAGAGAGAAGACATGAGTTCAGGGACAAGCCTAGAGCCCAGTTCATTCTCAGATCTAGGCACCCCCGGTTCTCATGGGTTGCCCAAGGCTGCCACCAGAACCAGGAAGAGGTTGAACTCAGATGAAGAGGATTCAGACTTTGTGCCTGAGGAGATTCTTGCTAAGAAGCAAGAGAAGGCTGCCAAGAAAGCTGCAACTGAAGCTACTTCCTCTAGAAGAGTTGTCAGCAAAATATATGCACCAGCTTCTACCTTCAAGGCTCATGGGACTGCCAGAGCAACAATGTCTGTTGAGAACCCCAAGAGAGCTATGCCTAAGAAGGCAGGAGAGAAAAAGGCCAGGAAGAGGATCATCCATGTGACTGGCAGGCCTACCTCCATGTTTGAGGATCCAGAAGTTGCTGTTGTTGAGGAAGAGGAGGTTGAGCTAGCTAAAAAGGCTCCTCCCAAGAAGGCAAATAAGTTGATGTCTAATGCTATGCCTAAGACAGGCACATCCAAGAAAGCTGTTGAGAAGCCTAAGAGGACCACTAGGCAGATTCCAGCTTCTCAGAAGAACAAAGGAACTGCATCAAGAGTTGATGATGTGGAAGAGTTGACAACACTAATGAGGCTTAGACCACACCTCCCAGTTCATAATGCCAGCTACCCACTAGCTGAGGACATGAAGAATAGGAAGGATTCTAGATTGAGGGCATGGAGAGCAATATATCCTTATGCCCAGAGAAAGAAAACAGCTGTGGACTACACGTTCTATACCAAGGAGCAACAGGACTTCTTTGAGACTGTGCTCTTTTACAAGAGTCTAGCTATCAGTGATATGCGCTACGTTGACTGGAAGTTCATCAAGGAGAATGAGGAATACTTTCCAAGTGTCCAGGACAACTTCCATTGCATAGGTCTGGATGAGTTCGTTGGTAGAGAATTCACAGCATGGAATGATGAAATGATCATGCAGTTCTACTCCACTGCACACTTCTACGGAGATGGTAGAATTGTGTGGATGACTGAAGGTACCAGATATGAATCAACTATTGAGGAATGGGCAGATATCATAGGAGTTACTGAAGCATAGGATGGTGACCTGGATGTCTACTCAGAATCCAAGGATAGTCACAATGTTATGGCTAAGATGTATAAGGAGATCCCTGCTACCAATGTGAAGTCTCACAGGCTAGGATCCATCTATTTTCTCTAGGCTGGCCTCCGCACTATCAACACCATTCTGAGGCATACCTTGATGCCCAAGTCCGGAGATGACAAGATGATCCGAGGCCACTCCATCAATATGTTGATCCACATTGACACTCACACCAGGATCAAAGTCATGGACTTGATTGTAGAGACAATCAAGAGGATTGCTGCTGACCAGAAGCGCTCATGCTGTTATGCACCCTACATCCAGATGCTCATAAACTCAAAACTGGAGAAGCACATATTTGCCCTAGATCACCCACATTTGTCCCTATAGCCAGATCTCGAGGACAAAGTTGTGGTGATGGATGCTGATCATCCCACATCTGCTGCAGCTCAGGAGGAAGCAGAGGCAGTGAGAGCCACCAGTGCTCAAGTCCCATGATCCAGGAACGAGCAAATGGATCTATTGATTGCATCAGTCCAAGGCATGCAAAAGGACACTAAGGGGATTCTGGACAACCAGAACAGTCTTGTTAGAATCTTTGAGACCAGAATCAAGAACCTTACTGATAAGGTGGACGGGCTGACGAAGATAGTCACAGAACTTCAGCATGAAGTTGACTCCGTGAAAAATCTCTCGGGTCTCTTCTACTTTAGATGAGGATGATGATGATGATGATGAGGATGAATCACCTCTAGGGCCAGGCACTCAGTTCACTACTCAGGCCAGATCAGCCACAGTGCCAGCTCCGACAGCTCCATCAGCTCCATCAACTTCAGCTCCATCAGTGACCACTCCAGCTCCATCCACGACATCTGGAGAGATCTTCGCCGACGCTGTCATCTCGACTCCTTCATCAACAACCAGAGGAGATATGCCCAATAATGCTTAGATATATGCCTTTGAACTTTTTGGTAAGTTGTTGCCAAAGGGGGAGAAGTGTATATAGATCTTTAGGCTTCGAGCGAGAGAGCGATTTGGTTTTTATTTGCTTTTCAAAAAAAATTGGTTCTTTTGGTTTGATGTGAGATACATGTGTGTTATGCTACTATGTTATGGGTGATGCTACTATTTCCTATCATCTTAATGCTCATGAGATGATTATTCACCTTTGTTTGATTGTGGTGTGCGTTGTTATTCATTCTAAATTATTCTCGCACACCACCAAGTTGTATGTGACATGGAAAAAGTGCCCCATATGCCTAATCGATTGTGCATTTGCATTCAAACACAAATTCAAAATAATGCACAAATTTTGGGGGAGCTCTTGCTTATCACATACCTCTCAAAGCGATGATTGTATTCATTGAATTTATCATATGCAAAGCTTTGATCTATATGTTGTCATCAATTACCCAAAAGGGGGAGATTGAAAGCACATTTGCTCCCTTGGTGGTTTTGGTAATTAATAACAACATATAAGTCATTGAACTAATGTTTCCACCAAGTATATTTCAGGAAATGTTTAATGATAGGATTGGCAAAAGGAGATTGTGGACAAACCCCAACATTCAAGGAAATAGGTTGGCCAAGCTTCAAGCAAGAGGACTCTACATTTTATATTTGTGAGAAATGACTTTGAGTCATAGGAAAGCCAATACTATTAAAAGGGGGTAAGGT
Source organism: Hordeum marinum (assembly GCA_022496015.1). Taxonomy (NCBI): domain Eukaryota; kingdom Viridiplantae; phylum Streptophyta; class Magnoliopsida; order Poales; family Poaceae; genus Hordeum; species Hordeum marinum. The sequence goes on along the minus strand of CM039673.1, from coordinate 363,321,003 downwards.
TTTGTTGGTGAACAATATGCTCAAACGTGCACAAGTGATAGTCGCCAAAAACATCCACAAAACTCTCCCACCAAAGTCTGTTCTATACCCAACACTCAAAATCGGTGAAACCTGTTGGAAATATGCCCAAGAGGCAATAATAAATTGGTTATTATCATATTACCTTGTTCATGATAATCGTTTATTATCCAAGCTATAATTGTATTGATCAGAAACTCAGATACATGTGTGGATACATAGACAACACCATGTCCCTTGTATGCCTCTAATAGACTAGCTCGTTGATCAAAGATGGCTATGGTTTCCTAGTCATGTACATGAGATGTCATTTGATAATGGGATCACGTACGAGCGGACAAATGCATCTTCATAGAATACCCTAAGAACAGTTGGGTAAACCTTTTATCTCTGATCCGAGCATAAAGTGTTTGTTGCTAAAATGGATCCTTTCTCGAGAAAGAGTTTCTCTCGAAAGAACTGAGTGGGAGGAAGATAGAACTTGATGAGGTTGTCGAACCTTTGTTTCAACGATAGAGTAGCGCAGCACAGGAAGATGTTTCTATGAAGCCTACGTTAGTTGAAGAGGAAGTGAATGATGATGATAATGAAGCTTCGAATCAATTTACTATCGAACCTCGTAGGTCGACAAGGATGTGTACTGCTCCTGAGCGGTACGACAACCCTGTTTTGGAGGTCATGTTGTTGGACAACGATGAACCTAAAAGCTGTGGAGAAGCGATGATGGGCCCGGATTCTGACAAATGGTTAGAGGCTATGAAATCCGAGAAAGGATCCATGTATGAGAGCCATGTATAGACTTTGGTAGACTAGCTCGTTGGACGGCAGGTCGTCGAGTGCAAATGGACCTTTGAGATGATGACAGACGCTGATGGTAAATGTCACCATTTATAGAGATCGGCTTGTCACAAAGAAGTTTCCGACAAGTTCAAGGAGTTGACTGCGATGAGACTTTCTCACTCACAGCGATGCTAAAGTCTGTTGGAATTATGTTAGCAGTTGCTGAATTTTTCAATTATGAAATCTGGCAGATGGATGTCAAAACATCGTTTCCTTCCTTAAGGAAAGGTTGTATGAGATACAACTAGAAGGTTTTGTCAGTCCTAAGGATGCTAAAAGGTAAGCAAGTTTCATTCATCCTTCTATGGATTGAAGCAAGCATCTCGGAGTTGGAATATACACTTTGATGAGGTGATCAAAGTTTTTGAGTCTATACAAAGTTTATGAGAAACTTGTATATACAATAAAGTGAGTGGGAGCACTATAGAGTTTCTGATAAGCATATGTGGTTGACATATTGTTGGTCGGAAATGATGTAGAATTTCTAGAAAGCATAAATGGTTGTTTGAAAGGAGTTTTTCAAAGGAAGACCTGGATAAAGCTACCTAATTATTGAGCATGAAGATCTATAAAGATAGATCAAGATGCTTGATGAGACTTTGAATGAGTACATACCTTGACAAGATTTTGAAAGAGATCAAAATGGATAAGTCAGAGAGAAGTGTTCTCGCCTACTTTGTAAGGTGTGAAGTTGAGTGAGACTCAAAGCTCGACCACGGCAGAAGAAAGAGAAAGGATGAATGTTGTCCCCTATGCCTTAGCCATAGGCTCTCTGTATTATGCCATGCTGTGTACCGCACCTGGTGTGTGCCTTGCCATGAGTCTGTCAAGGGGTACAAAAGTGAACTAGGAGTGGATCACTGGACAGCGGTCAAGATTATTCTTAGTAACTAAAGGACTAAGGAAATGTTTCTCGATTATGGAGGTGATGAAGACTTTGTCGTAAAGAGTTACGTCGATGCAAGCTTTAAAACTGATCCGGATGGCTCTTAGTAGCAAGCCGGTTACGTATAGTTGAGCAGCCATTTGGAATAGTTACAAGTGGAGTGTGGTAGCAGTATTTACATTATGACATAGAGATTTGCAACGTACACACGTATTTGAATATCACAGACCCGTTGACTAAAAGACCTCTCTCTCACATGCAAAGCATGATCAAGCCCCAGAACTCATTGGGTGTTAGATTCATAACAATGCAAATCACATGGTGATGTGAACTAGATTATTGACTCTAGTGCAAGTGGGAGACTATTGGAAATATTCCCTAGAGGCAATAATAAATTGGTTATTATCATATTTTCTTGTTCATGATAATCGTTTATTATCCAGGCTATAATTGTATTGATCGGAAACTCAGATACATGTGTGGATACATAGACAACACCATGTCCCTTGTATGCCTCCAATAGACTAGCTTGTTGATCAAAGATGGATATGGTTTCCTAGTCATGGACATGAGATGTCATTTGATAGTGGGATCACGTCATTAGGAGAATGATGTGATGGACAAGACCCAAACTACAAGCGTAGCATATGATCGTGTCAGTTTATTGCTACTGTTTTTTGCATGTCAAGTATTTGTTCCTATGACCATGAGATCATGCAACTCACTGACACCGGAGGAGTACCTTGTGTTTATCAAACGTCGCAACGTAACTAGGTGACTATAAAGGTGCTCTACAGGTATCTCCGAGGGTGTCTGTTGGGTTGGCATGGATCAAGACTGGGATTTGGTACTCCGTGTGACGGAGAGGTATCTCTGGGCCTACTCGGTAATACAGCATCACAATAAGCCTTGCAAGCAATGTGACTAAGTTTTAGTCACAAGATCTTGTATTATGGAATGAGTAAAGAGACTTGTCGGTAACGGGGTTGAACTAGGTATGGAGATACCGACGATCGAATCTCGGGCAAGTAACATACCGAAGAACAAAGGGAACACCATACGGGATTAACTTAATCCTTGACATAGAGGTTCAATCAATAATGATCTTCATAGAATATGTAGGAACTAATATGGGCATCCAGGTCCCACTATTGGTTATCGACCATAGAGGTGTCTCAGTCATGTCTACATAGTTCTCGAACCCACAGGGTCTGCACACTTAAGGTTCGGTGACGTTTCGGTAGTATAGAGTTGTGTATGGTGGTTACCTAAGGTTGTTAGGAGTCCCGGATGAGATCCCGGAAGTCACGAGGAGCTCTGGAATGGTCTGGAGGTAAAGATTGATATATAGGAAGTCCTATTTTGGTCACCGGAAAAGTTTCGGGCTCATCGGTAGTGTACCGGGAGTGCCGTTAGTGTACCGGGAGACCATCGGGCGGGATATTTCGACCCAAGAGGCTACATGGGCTCTGGGAGGATGAATACCAACCCTTAGTGGTCTGGAGGAAGTCCCACAAAGGGCCCATGCGGCTGGGAAGAAAAGCCCAAAAGGAAAAAGGTGGAAAAAGGCAAAAAGGGCTAAATTAGGAAGGAGTCCTAATCCTACTAGGAGTGGAGGAGGAGGACTCCTCACTCCTGGTTCGCCCAACCCAAGGTCTGGCTCCTTGGGAGACAAGCCTCCTCCTCCTCTACTCCTATATATACTAGAGGGTTTTAGGGTTTTGACACAAGATTTTCAGCCACGTGCTACCCGTTCCTCTAGTGCATAGTTTCTCCTCTAGTTCGGTTTCTGCAGTGCTTAGGCGAAGCCCTGCCGGAATTGCTCCACCACCATCGCCATGGCGCCATCACGCTGCCGCAGAACTCTTCTACCTCTCTGCCCCCTCTTGCTAGATCAAGAAGGCGGAGATCATCATCAAGTTGTATGTGTGCTGAACGCGGAGGTGCCGTTCGTTCGGTGCTAGATCGGAAGGACCGTGATCAAGATTGCGAGACGGATCGTGATGAGATCGCGGGACGGATCATGATGAGTTCGCGGGATGGATCGTGATTGGATCACGGGACGGATCATATGAGATCGTGGGATGCTCGGCGATTTGGATCACGAAGACGTTCGACTACACCAACCGCGTTTCTTAACGCTTCCCGCTTAGCGATCTACAAGGGTATGTAGATCCACTCTCCCTCTCGTAGATGCTCATCACCATGGATAGATCTTGCGTATGCGTAGGAATTTTTTTGTTTCCCATGCAACGTTCCCCAACAGTGGCATCATGAGCTAGGTCTATGTGTAGATGAGATCTCGAGTAGAACACAAAGAGTTTGTGGGCGTTGATGCTTAGATTGCTTCCTCCCTTGGTTGTGTTCTGGTTCAGAGGTTTTGTGGGATGAAGCGTCCTGGACCAACCTTACTCGTACACTTACGAGAGACCGGTTCCATCGACTGACGTGTAACCTTGTTGCACAAATATGGCTGGCGGGTGTCTATTTCTCCTACTTTAGTTGGATCGGATTTGACAAAGGAGGTCCTTGAGAAGGTTGAAAAGCAACTTATGTATCACCGTTGTGGTTTTTGCGTAGGTGAGAATTGATCTTGCTAGATACTCTTAGCAGCCACGTAAAACATGCAACAACAATTAGCGGACGTCTAACTTGTTTTTGTAGGGTATGTTGTGATGTGATATGGCCAATTACATCATGAGATATATGTGATGTATGAGATGATCATGTTTTGTATAGAGTATCACGACTTGCATGTCGGTGAGTACGACAACTGGCAGGGGCTATAGGGTTGTCTTTAATTATTGTATGACCTGCATGTCAATCATTAAGAGCTATGTAATGCTTTACTTTATCGCTAAATGGTAGCAATAGTAGTGAAAGCATGGTGGGCGTGACAACCCCGATGGCGACACGTTGATGGAGATCAAGATGATGGAGATCATGACGTCATGCTAGTGACGATGGAGATCATGCCGGTGCTTTGAATATGGAGATCAAAATCACAAGTTCATGGCCATATCATGTCACTTATGATTTGCATGTGATGTTAGTCCTTTTATGCACCTTGTTTTGCTTAGGACGACGGTAGCATTATAAGGTGATCCCTCAGTTAAATTTCAAGATGAATTGTGTTCTCCCCGAGTGTGCACCGTTGCGAAAGTTCGTCGTGTCGAGACACCACGTGATGATCGGGTGTGATAGACTCTACGTTCACATACAACTGGTGCAAGCCAGTGTAGCACATGCAGAACACTCGGGTTAAACTTGACGAGCCTAGCATGTACAGACATGGCCTCGGAACACAAGAGACCGAAAGGTCGAACATGAGTCATATGGTAGATATGATCAACATGATGATGTTCACCATTGAAACCACCTCAACTCACGTGATGATCGGATCTGAGTTGGTGAATTTGGATCATGTATCACTCGAATGACCGGAGGGATGTCAATTTGAGTGGGAGTTCTTCAGTAATATGATTAATTGAACTCATTATCATGAACATAGTCAGTAGTGTCTTTGCAAATTATGTTGTAGATTACTTTCTCGCACTATAGCTCCCTTGAGTTTTTTATATGTTCTTAGAGAAATAGAGTTGGAAGATGGTGGTAGCAAAATTGCGGACTGGGTCCGTGATCTAAGGATTGTCCTCATTGCTGCACAGAAGGCTTATGTCCTTAATGCACCACTCGGTGCACCAACCCCTCAAGCGTCGTCTATAGATGTTGTGAAAATCTGACAGGCACGTTCTGATGATTACTTGATAGTTTAGTGCGTCATGCATTACGGCTTAGAATTGAGGCTCCGAAACGTTTTGAGCATCACGGAACTTATGAGATGTTCTAAGAGCTAAAATTAGGATCTCAGGCTCGTGCCCGTGTTGCGAGATATGAGATCTCCAACAAGATTCTTTGCCTGCAAGATGAAAGAGAATATCTCAATCGTTGAGCATGTGCTCAGATTGTCTGAGTGCTACAATCGCTTGAATCGAGTGGGAGTTGATCTTCCTAATAAGATAGTGATTGATATAGTTCTCCAAGTCACTGTCACTAAGCTACTAGAACTTGGTGATGAACTATAAAATGCCAGGGATAGAAATAATGATCCCTGAGCTGTTCGCGATGTTTAACACCACGAAGGTAGAAATCAAGAAGGAGCGTCAAGTGTTGATGGTTAGTAAAACCACTAGTTTCGAGTAGGGCAAGGGCAAGGAGGGAAACTTCATGGATGGCAAGTCGGTTGCTGCTCCAATGAAGCAACCCAAAGTTGAACCCAAACACAAGACTAAGTGCTTCGATTATGAGGAGAGCGGTCGCTGAAGCGAAACAACCCTAGATACTTGGTAGATAAGAAGGCTGGCAACATCGTCCGAAGTATATTTGATATACATGTTATTGATGTGTACCTTGCGAGTACTCATAGTAGCACCTGGGTGTTGGATACCGGTTCGGTTGCTAAATGTTAGTAACTCTAAATAAAAGCTACGGAATAAACGGAGAACTAGCTAAGGGTGAGGTGACGATGTGTGTTGGAAATGTTTCCAAGGTTGATGTGATAAACATCGCATGCTCTCTCTATCTTCGGGATTAGTGACGAACCTAAATAAATGTTATTTGGTGTTTTGTGTTGAGAATCAACGTGATTAGGTCGTGTTTATTTCAACACGGTTATTCATTTAAGTTAGAGAATAATGGTTATTCTGTTTACATGAATAATACCTTCAATGGTCATGCACCCAGTGAGAATGGTTTGTTGAATCTTGATCGCAGTAATACACATGTTCATAACATTGATGCCAAAAGATACAAATTGAATAATGATACTACCACATACTTGTGGCACTGCCGCTAAATGTCATATTGGTATAAAGCGCATGAAGAAACTTCATGCTGATGGATCTTTGGACTCATTCGATTTCGAGTCGGTTGAGACATGCGAACCATGCCTCTTGGGCAAGATGACTAAGGACCCCGTTTTCTGGATGGATGGAGCGAGCAAGTGATTTATTGGAAATTATACATGTTGATGTATGCAATCCAATGAGTCTTGTAGCGTGCGGTGGATATCGTTATTTTCTTACCTTCACTGATGATCTGAGTAGATATCGTGTATATTTACTTAATGAAACACAAGTCTGAATCGTTTGAAAGATTCAAGCAAATTCAGAGTGAAGTTTAAGATCATCGTGGCAAGAAGATAAAAATGTCTGCGATATGATCATGAAGGTGAATATCTGAGTTACGAGTTTGGCATACAACTTTAGACAATGTGAAAGTTGTTTCAGAACTCACGCCACCTGGAACACCATAGTGTGATGGTGTGTCCAAATGTCATATTCGTACTCTATTGGATATGGTTCGTGCTATGATGTCTCTTATCATTTTGCTACTATAATTTTGGGGTTATGCATTAGAGACAACTACATTCACTTTAAATAGGGCATCATCTAAATCCGTTGGGATGACACCGTGTGAATTATGGTTTGATAGAAACCTAAGATGTCACTTCTTAATGTTTGGGGCTATGACGCTTGTGTGGAAAAATGTTTTCACCTAATGAGCTTGAACCCAAAGCGGACAAATGCATCTTCATAGAATACCCTAAGAACAGTTGGGTAAACCTTCTATCTCAGATCCGAGCATAAAGTGTTTGTTGCTAAAACGGATCCTTTCTCGAGAAAGAGTTTCTCTCGAAAGAATTGAGTGCGAGGAAGATAGAACTTGATGAGGTTGTCGAACCTTTGTTTCAACGAGAGAGTAGCGCAGCACAGGAAGATGTTTCTATGAAGCCTACGTCAGTTGAAGAGGAAGTTAATGATGATGATCATGAAGCTTCGAATCAAGTTACTATCGAACCTCGTAGGTTGACAAGGATGTGTACTGCTCCTGAGCGGTACGACAACCCTGTCTTGGAGGTCATGTTGTTGGACAATGATGAACCTACGAGCTGTGGAGAAGCGATGATGGGCCCGGATTCCGACAAATGGTTAGAGGCTATGAAATCCGAGAAAGGATCCATGTATGAAAGCCAAGTATAGACTTTGGTAGACTAGTTCGTTGGACGGCAGGTCGTCGAGTACAAATGGACTTTTGAGATGATGACAGACGCTGATGGTAAATGCCACCATTTATAGAGATCACTTGTCATAAAGAAGTTTCCGACAAGTTCAAGGAGTTGACTGCGACGAGACTTTCTCACTCATAGTGATGCTAAAGTCTGTTGGAATTATGTTAGCAATTGCTGCATTTTTCAATTATGAAATCTGGCAGATGGATGTCAAAACATCGTTTCCTTCCTTAAGGAAAGGTTGTATGAGATACAACCAGAAGGTTTTGTTAGTCCTAAGGATGCTAAAAGGTAAGAAAGTTTCAGTCATCCTTTTATGGACTGAAGCAAGCATCTCGGAGTTGGAATATACACTTTGATGAGGTGATCAAAGTTTTTGAGTCTATACAAAGTTTATGAGAAACTTGTATTTACAATAAAGTGAGTGGGAGCACTATAGAGTTTCTGATAAGCATATGTGGTTGACATATTGTTGGTCGGAAATGATGTAGAATTTCTAGAAAGCATAAATGGTTGTTTGAAAGGAGTTTTTCAAAGGAAGACCTGGATAAAGCTACCTAATTGTTGAGCATGAAGATCTATAAATATAGATCAAGATGCTTGATGAGACTTTGAATGAGTACATACCTTGACAAGATTTTGAAAGAGTTCAAAATGGATCAGCCAGAGAGAAGTGTTCTCGCCTACTTTGTAAGGTGTGAAGTTGAGTGAGACTCAAAGCTCGACTACGGCAGAAGAAAGAGAAAGGACGAATGTCGTCCCCTATGCCTTAGCCATAGGCTCTCTATATTATGCCATGCTGTGTACCGCACCTGGTGTGTGCCTTGCCATGAGTCTGTCAAGGGGTACAAAAGTGAACCAGGAGTGGATCACTGGACAAGGGTCAAGATTATCCTTAGTAACTAAAGGACTAAGGAAATGTTTCTCGATTATGGAGGTGATGAAGAGTTTGTCGTAAAGAGTTACGTCGATGCAAGCTTTAACACTGATCTGGATGGCTCTTAGTAGCAATCCGGATACGTATAGTGGAGCAGCCATTTGGAATAGTTCCAAGTGGAGTGTGGTAGCAGTATTTACAGTATGACATAGAGATTTGCAAAGTACACATGTATTTGAATATCGCAGACCCGTTGACTAAAAGACCTCTCTCTCATGCAAAGCAGATCAAGCCCCGGAACTCATTGGGTGTTAGATTCATAACAATGCAAATCACATGGTGATGTGAACTAGATTATTGACTCTAGTTCAAGTGGGAGACTGTTGGAAATATGCCCTAGAGGCAATAATAAATTGGTTATTATCATATTTCCTTGTTCATGATAATCGTCTGTTATCCATGCTATAATTGTATTGATCGGAAACTCAGATACATGTGTGGATACATAGACAACACCATGTCCCTTGTATGCCTCTAATAGACTAGCTCGTTGATCAAAGATGGCTATGGTTTCCTAGTCATGGACATGAGATGTCATTTGATAGTGGGATCACGTCATTAGGAGAATGATGTGATGGACAAGACCCAAACTACAGACGTAGCATATGATCGTGTCAGTTTATTGCTATTGTTTTCTGCATGTCAAATATTTGTTCCTATGACAAAGAGATCATGCAACTCACTGACACCGGAGGAGTACCTTGTGTGTATCAAACGTTGCAACATAACTGGGTGACTATAAAGGTGCTTTGCAGGTATCTCCGAGGGTGTCCATTGGGTTGGCATGGATCAAGACTGGGATTTGTTACTCCGTGTGATGGGGAGGTATCTCAGGGCCCACTCAGTAATACATCATCACAATAAGCCTTGCAAGCAATGTGACTAAGTGTTAGTCACGGGATCTTGTATTACGGAACGAGTAAAGAGACTTGTTGGTAACGAGGTTCAACTAGGTATGGAGATACCAACGATCGAATGTCGGGCAAGTAACATACCGAAGAACAAAGGGAACACCATACGGGATTAACTGAATCCTTAACATAGAGGTTCGATCGATAAAGATATTTGTAGAATATGTCGGAACTAATTTGGGCATCCAGATCCCGCTATTGCTTATTGACCGTAGAGGTGTCTCGGTCATGTCTACATAGTTCTCGAACCCGCAGGGTCTGCACACTTATGGTTCGGTGACGTTTCGATAGTATAGAGTTGTGTATGGTGGTTACCGAAGGTTGTTAGGAGTCCCGTATGAGATCCCGGACGTCACGAGGAGCTCCGGAATGGTCTAGAGGTAAAGATTGATATATAGGAAGTCGTATTTTGGTCACCGGAAAAGTTTCGGGCTCATCGGTAGTGTACCGGGAGTGCCGGTAGTGTACCCGGAGACCATCGGGAGGGGTATTTCGACCCAAGAGGCTACATGGGCCCTGGGAGGATGAATACCAGCCCTTATTGGGCTGGAGGAAGTCCCACAAAGGGCCCATGCGGCTGGGAAGAAAAGCCCAAAGGGAAAAAGGTGGAAAAAGGCAAAAAGGGCTAAATTAGGAAGGAGTCCTAATCCTACTAGGAGTGGAGGAGGAGGACTCCTCACTCCTCGTTCGGCCGACCCAAGGGCTGGCTCCTTGGGAGCCAAGCCTCCTCCTCCTCTACTCCTATATATACTAGAGGGTTGTAGGGTTTTGACACAAGATTTTCAGCCACGCGCTACCCGTTCCTCTAGTGCATAGTTTCTCCTCTAGATCGGTTTTCTGCAGTGCTTAGGCGAAGCCCTGCCAGAATTGCTCCACCACCATCGCCGCGGCGCCATCACGCTGCCGGAGAACTCTTCTACCTCTCTGCTCCTTCTTGCTGGATCAAGAAGGCGGAGATCATCATCAAGGTGTATGTTTGCTGAACGCGGAGGTGCCGTTCGTTCGGTGCTAGATCGGAAGGACCGTGATCAAGATTGCGAGACAGATCGTGATAAGATCGCGGGACGGATCGTGATGAGTTCGCGGGACGTATCGTGATTGGATCACAGGATGGATCATGATGAGCTCATGGGACGCTCGGCGATTTGGATCGCGAAGACGTTCGACTACACCAACCGCGTTTCTTAACACTTCCCGCTTAGCGATCTACAAGGGTATGTAGATCCACTCTCCCTCTCGTAGATGCTCATCACCATGGATAGATCTTGCGTGTGCACAGGAATTTTTTTGTTTGCCATGCAACGTTCCCCAACAGTGGCATCATGATCTAGGTCTATGTGTAGATGAGATCTCGAGTAGAACACAAAGAGTTTGTGGGCGTTGATGCTTAGATTGCTTCCTCCCTTGGTTGTGTTTTGGTTTAGAGGTATTGTGGGATGAATCGGCCCGGACCAACCTTACTCATACGCTTACGAGAGACCGGTTCCATCGACTGACGTGTAACGTCGTTGCACAAAGATGGCTGGCGGGTGTCTGTTTCTCCTACTTTAGTTGGATCAGAGTCGACAAAGGCGGTCCTTGAGAAGGTTGAAAAGCAACTTATGTATCACCGTTGTGGTTTTTGCGTAGGTGCGAATTGTTCTCGCTAGATACTCATTGCAGCCACGTAAAACTTGTAACAACAATTATAGGACGTCTAACTTGTTTTTGTAGGGTATGTTGTGATGTGATATGGCCAATTACACGATGAGATATATGTGATGTATGAGATGATCATGTTTTGTATAGAGTATCACGACTTGCATGTCGATGAGTACGACAACTGGCAGGGGCTATAGGGTTGTCTTTAATTATTGTATGACCTGCATGTCAATCATTAAGAACTATGTAATGCTTTACTTTATCGCTAAATGGTAGCAATAGTAGTAAAAGCATGGTGGGTGTGACAACCCCGATGGCGACACGTTGATGGAGATCAAGATGATGGAGATCATGATGTCATGCGAGTGACGATGGAGATCATGCCGGTGCTTTGAATATGGAGATCAAAATCACAAGTTCATGGCCATATCATGTCACTTATGATTTGCATGTGATGTTAGTCCTTTTATGCACCTTGTTTTGTTTAGGACGACGGTAGCATTATAAGGTGATCCCTCACTTAAATTTCAAGATGAATTGTGTTCTCCCCGAGTGTGCACCATTGCGAAAGTTCGTCGTGTCGAGACACCACGTGATGATCGGGTGTGATAGACTCTACGTTCACATACAACTGGTGCAAGCCAGTGTAGCAAATGTATAGCACTCGGGTTAAACTTGACGAGACTAGCATGTACAGACATGGCCTCGGAACACAAGGGACCGAAAGGTCGAACATGAGTCATATAGTAGATATGATCAACATGATGATGTTCACCATTGAAACCACCTCAACTCACGTGATGATCGGATTTGAGTTGGTGAATTTGGATCATGTATCACTCGAATGACCGGAGGGATGTCAATTTGAGTGGGGAGTTCTTTAGTAATATGATTAATTGAACTCATTATCATGAACATAGTCAGTAGTGTCTTTGCAAATTATGTTGTAGATTACTTGCTCGCGCGATAGCTCCCTTGAGTTTTTTATATGTTCTTAGAGAAATAGAGTTGAAAGATGGTGGTAGCAATATTGCGGACTGGGTCCGTGATCTAAGGATTGTCCTCATTGCTGCACAGAAGGCTTATGTCCTTATTGCACCACTCGGTGCACCAACCCCTCTAGCGTCGTCTATAGATGTTGTGAACATCTGACAGGCACGTTCTGATGATTACTTGATAGTTTAGTGTGTCATGCATTACGGCTTAGAATTGAGGCCCCGAAACGTTTTGAACATCACGGAACATATGAGATGTTCTAAGAGCTGAAATTAGGATCTCAGGCTCGTGCCCGTGTTGCGAGATATGAGATCTCCAACAAGATTCTTTGCCTGCAAGATGAAAGAGAATAGCTCAATCGTTGAGCATGTGCTCAGATTGTCTGAGTGCTACAATCGCTTGAATCGAGTGGGAGTTGATCTTCCTAATAAGATAGTGATTGATATAGTTCTTCAAGTCACTGTCACTAAGATACTAGAACTTGGTGATGAACTATAAAATGCTATGGATAGAAATAATGATCCCTGAGCTATTCGCGATGTTTGACACCGCGAAGGTAGAAATCAAGAAGGAGCGTCAAGTGTTGATAGTTTGTAAAACCACTAGTTTCGATAAGGGCAAGGGCAAGGAGGGAAACTTCATGGATGGCAAGTCGGTTGCTGCTCCAATGAAGCAACCCAAAGTTGAACCCAAACCCAAGACTAAGTGCTTTGATTATGAGGAGAGCGGTCGCTGAAGCGGAACAACCCTAGATACTTGGTAGATAAGAAGACTGGCAACATGGACCGAAGTATATTTGATATACGTGTTATTGATGTGTACCTTGAAAGTACTCATAGTAGCACCTGGGTATTGGATACCGGTTCGGTTGCTAAATGTTAGTAACTCGAAATAAAAGCTACGGAATAAACGGAGAACTAGCTAAGGGTGAGGTGACGATGTGTGTTGGAAATGTTTCCAAGGTTGATGTGATCAACATCGCACGCTCTCTCTATCTTCGGGATTAGTGACGAACCTAAATAAATGTTATTTGGTGTTTTGCGTTGAGCATGAACGTGATTAGGTCGTGTTTATTTCAACACGGTTATTCATTTAAGTTAGAGAATAATGGTTATTCTGTTTACATGAATAATACCTTCAATGGTCATGCACCCAGTGAGAATGGTTTGTTGAATCTTGATCGCAGTAATACACATGTTCATAACATTGATGCCAAAAGATACAAAGTTAATAATGATAGTACCACATACTTGTGGCACTGCCGCTAAATGTCATATTGGTATAAAGCGCATGAAGAAACTCCATGCTGATGGATCTATGGACTCATTCGATTTCGAATCAGTTGAGACATGCGAACCATGCCTCTTGGGCAAGATGACTAAGGACCCCATTTTCCAGATGGATGGAGCGGGCAAGTGATTTATTGGAAATGATACATGTTGATGTATGCAATCCAATGAGTCTTGTAGCGTGCGGTGGATATCGTTATTTTCTTACCTTCACTGATGATCTGAGTAGATATCGTGTATATTTACTTAATGAAACACAAGTCTGAATTGTTTGAAAGATTCAAGCAAATTCAGAGTGAAGTTTAAGATCATCGTGACAAGAAGATAAAAATGTCTGCAATATGATCATGGAGGTGAATATATGAGTTACGAGTTTGGCATACAACTTTAGACAATGTGACAGTTGTTTCAGAACTCACGCCACCTCGAACACCATAGTGTGATGGTGTGTCCGAATGTCATATTCGTACTCTATTGAATATGGTGCGTGCTATGATGTCTCTTGTCGTTTTGCTACTATAATTTTGGGGTTATGCATTAGAGACAACTACATTCACTTTAAATAGACCCCGTCTTGTTATCCTTAATGGCAACGATACATGCGTGCCTTGCTGCCCCTTCTATCACTAGGAAAGAACACCGCTAGATCGAACCCATCACAAAGCACCTCTTCCCATGGCAAGAAAAATCGATCTAGTTGGCCTAACTAAACCAAATATTCTAAGAAGAAATATGAGGCTATAAGTAATCATGCAAATAAGAGATCAAAGAAGACTCAAATAATATTCATCAATAGAAACTGATCATGAACTCAAAATTCATTGGATCCCAACAAACACACCACAAAAGTCATTACATCAAATAGATCTACAAGATACCATTGTATTGAGAATAAAAAGAGAGAGAGGAAGCCATCTAGCTACTTCCTACGGACCTATAGGTCTCTGGTGGACTACTCACGCATCACTAGAGGGCACCCATGAAGACGATGGACCCGTCCGTGATGGTGTTAGATTGGATCTCGAGGTTCCGGAACTTCCGGCAGTTGGAATTGTGTTTCGTTGACTCCCCTAGGTTTTTTGAATATTTGAGAATTTATATAGGTGATAGTCGGTGGAGGGGGTCCCGAGGTGGGCACCACCCACCAGGCCGCGCCAGGGGCCTCTGGCGCGCCCTGGTGGGTGTTCCCCACCTCGGACTTCCTCTCCGGTACATCTTTGTCCCATCTGGTGTCTTCTGCCCTGGAAAGAAATCTCAAAATGTTTCATAGTGTTTGGGCTTCATTTGGTACTGATTTTGTCCGTAGTAAAAAACAAGCAAAAACAACAACTAGCACTTTGGCACTATGCCGATAGGTTAGTCCCAAAAAATAATATAATGTTGCTATAAAATCAATATAAAACATCCAAGATTGATAATATAACAACATGGAACAAGCAAAAATTATGGATACATTGGAGATGTATCAATGGACTTGACTTGTCACCCTGAAATGTTGGGTTGATTTCATATAGGTCAACAACTCAGCTAGTGCTTTTGGGGGTTGCTAGTCAAGCACGGAAGGGCGTGTCTCGGAGAACCTCCATGTGTATACCATCTACAAATGATCCCAAACATTTTACATGGCATCCCATGACCAAATAGAGCATGCACGCACAATGCTTTACATGTTGTCAATTGTTTTTCATTGTTTTCCCATTTTTAGGCCTGAAAAAACCCAATATACAACCCTCAGGCGCTCTACCCCCTAGACATCCATCCAAAGTGGTAGCACATGATACATTCCACTTTTTTTTATCTTAGGGTGGATCTAGTTGACACACAAAACATAAGTGGAGAGTTGGTCGAAACTGGATTCCTTCCCGTAGCATCGATCTGGTCCATCTATGGGCTCGGTCAAGAAACTCAGTGCCACACTATCCACTTTCTTATGCAACCAAACCATTAAAGGTGTGGACCGCACCCTAGTTATTTTGATGGTCTCCCAGGAACAAATCAAGCACGCATGCACAATGGTTTTCTGTTTCAACTAGTTAACCATTTGTATCAATTTTTTGGGTCAAAAAATGCCAGAAAAAATGTCGCACGTGACAAAACTACTAAACAACATTGAAAATGGTTCAAACTTGGCATATATCCCCGATGACCCACGAGTATAGGCGGTCAATCATAGTCCTTTCGATAAATAAGAGTGTCGAACTTAACGAGGAGCAGAAGGAAATGACAAGCGGTTTTCAGTAAGGTAATTTTTGCGAGCACTGAAATTGTAGGTAACGGGTAGTTTGATAGCAAGATTATTGGTAACGAGCAAGTAACAATAATGGTAAATAAAGTGCAGCAATATATCCCAATCCTTTTTGTGGCAAAGGACATGCCAAAATGGTTTGTTATAATAAGCAAGCTTTCTTGAGGGTACATGGGAATTTCATCTACTCACTTTCATCATGTTGGTTTGATACGCATTTGCTACTTTGATAATTTGATATGTGGGTGGACCAGTGCTTGGGTGTTGTTCTTACTTGAACAAACCTCCCACTTATGATTAACCCCCTCGCAAGCATCTGCAACTACAAGAAAAGTATTAAGATAAAATCTAATCATAGCATTAAACACTTGGATCCAAATCAGCCCCTTACGAAATAGCGCATAAACTAGGGTTTAAGCTTCTATCACTCTAGAAGGTCTAATCCTAACAAGGGCGAACGGACCGCTAAGGTTCCATATCCATATTTTCTCTTCTTTCTTTTTTTCAAAGCATAGAAGGTCACCTCGCGTGCAGCTTTGCCAGTGGGAATGGTGGTATGGATACCTATGAGTGACGTCCCAAAAAAAACTTGCCGAAAGGAGCAAAACTTGCCGAAAGGAGCACGACAACAAAAAGATAAGTTGCAAAACCCCAAGTGAATTCTTGACGTGGAGTTATTTTCCTTGAGCGATTTCAACTTCTCTATGGAAAACCTGCACGCGGAGGAACCTTGTAGCGATTGGTTGCGTCCCTATTCTATTTCCAGTGTGCTCAACAGTCTAGGTGGCTGCACTGGAAGCACCGAGGTCTCTTGCTGGCGACAATTTTGCCAGCAGGCTGCTAAAGTCCCACATCTAGCGCTCGCGGCAGAGGTGTGCGCACCGGCAAGTTTCCAATCAAATGTAGGGTGAATACATACAGAGAGAAATCAAGCACGGAAGATAACATAATGATTGTTCAAAGCATAACAAACAATATTACATCGGTCTTGCCAAGGTTCTAACATAGAATAAATTGTTCTTGGCATGTGCGGTAGCGAGGAGTAAGGAAGCTAATCCCGACGATCGCCTTCAACCCGCTTGACTTGGCTTACCCTCTCGATGATGGGCGCGACGAGTTCCTCGAGTGCCTTGATGTCTACACTCTTCGGCAAGAGGCCGAGGACGTTGGTGAGGTTGAGGCTGAGGTTCCTGTACGCCACCTTGACGAGCACCTTGCGGAGAATGACCTAGCAGAGCTTGCGTGATTCACTGGCCAGGTGGGATGCCTGGTCAGAGTGAAGCTGCTCAAGGGCTCCAAGCAGGCTGTCAAAGAACATGGTCACCTTGGCGCTCGTAGACATCCTGTCATCGGGAGAGTACATGGGGCACTCTAGGCCCATGGCAGACCGTTGTTCGGCGAGCTTCTCCACGACGTCGACGAGCTTCTCGGTCCAGATTTCCACTCCATGCACATAGTCGTTGTGGGCGTTAGCGGCGCTCTCGCCCAGCTCCTTCTCATCGTGGAGCTCCTTGACCAGAGCCTTCTCTCGGGTCCTGGCGGTCCCGAGGGTCCCGGTCAACGTGGCCAGCTTTAGGTTTAGGTCGCTGATGGACTCGTTGGCTGAAGAGAGCTACTTGGTCTTGTCAGAAATGGCGACCTGCATCTTCATCATACTAGCAAGGGCTTTGTCCCTTTCAGTCTTGAGCGACGAGACCTCCCTATCGAGATCCTCGAGGACGGCCTCCAGCTTCTTCGCCCTCTCCTCTTGCAAATTCTTGGTGGCCTCGGCATCTTCAGCAGCTTCGACGGCCTCCTTCAGCTTGCCGGCGTGGTCTACATCTAGGTCCTTAAGCATCTCCTTGTGCTTCTGCTCAAGCTCCTGGGTCCGCCGCGTGACGAGATCCTCGAGATCCACTTCCTTGCCATGGAGCTTGTCAGCAAGCGCCTTCTCGTGAGCGGCAAGGTCTTCCTCTCGTGCATCAAGCAAGATATGGCACTTCATCAAACAAGCGTCCTCTGCAGCGGCCTGTTGTTTGGCCTCCTCCTGCGCCCACTCGGCCTGGGACTGCTGCATGTAGAGTTGGCTCCAACCTTAGCTCAATTGCGACTAGCCAGTCTTCATGTCCTGGGAAGCTTGGGCAAACCAAGCCTGAGTTTCTTCGACGCACTCCTGGAAATTGGCCTCGGCCGCTTCCATAACCGCGGCCCTGGAGTCCAGTTTCTCCTTTCGGGCGCGGTGAAGGGCTTGAAGCATTCGGAAGCCGTCACCCATGGCCTGAAGGAGCTGATCATCCTGGGATTTGCTGCTAGTGCTTGGCTCATCAACAATATCGAGCCCGGCTGAAGTGATGGCCTCCTCAACAAGAGCTCCACCTTCGGGTGGTGCCCCAGTGGTTGCCGTACTGGGGATGCTGACGAACAAGTTGTCGCTGACCTTAAAGTACCTGCTCACTGAAGGGGCTTCGGACGTGGGCGGCTGGTGCTCGACGGCCGCCTCCCCAGTAGCTGGGGGCTCGGTGGTCGGCGTAGCGCCTGGCGCTCCTACGGCAGGAATGCCGTCAATGCAACCACTAGCCCCCTCGCTGGCCCTCTCGGTAGACTTCTTGGCAGCCTCCTCCTTCTGCGCAGCCTTGGCGGCCTCAGCACTAGCAGCCTCGGTGGCAGCAATCTTGGCGGCCTCAACAGTGGCACTTTTGATGGCCTCTTCGGTGGCGACCCTGTCGGCCTCGGCGGTAGCGTCCCTCACAGTCTCCTCGATGACAGAGTCGACGTCCGTTCCCTCCATCGTGGGAATGTTTGAAGGTCAAGATAGCAAACCAAGCGAATCTAAGGTGGAAGTTCACGAAGACAAAAAAGAGACAAGACAAACATAATAAAAAGAACCTACACCTACGACGGTTGTCGGCAAAGACCTGCCGGTCTCTGTGCTTGCCGGCTCTCCCTCGTCGTGATAAAGCATGCTGGAGGAAGTCCTTGTCGGGGATCCATCTCTAGGCGACGTATCCGGGACGGCCGTTGATGGTTCTCCTTGTCACCGCCCTCCTCCTGCACATCCACCCCGGCACTTGCCAGCGGTAAGTGAGTAATGGGCTCACACTCGGGGCTCCACCGGAGGCTGAGCCAAGGGCTGCGCCACGGTCTAGTCTCCGGGTTGGAGACGGTCGTCCTTGGCGTGCCTGGGGCGCTTGCTGACGACTCCTCAACCATCCAGGTCCTCGCCCTCTTCGCAACTCGTTGCGCCAGTGTTTGCGCATCCCTGCGGAGGCAAACTGTCACGCCCAAGATGCGATCCTATCCTTATTTTGGCACGGGGGCCTCGACAGGGATAGAAGCGCATCTCGTCGTGTTGCAAGAATGGATATCATTACAAGTACATGTTCAGAAGAGATGAGTATATGGAATTGTCTTACACTCGCCACAAGCTACATCAATATCACATCAATATAACAACATATTCAAACATCATACAGAAGATCAGGGTCCAACTACGGACGAAAACAAGCAAAAAAATGACATCCATCCTTGCTATCCTAGGCTGGCGTCTGGAACCCATGTTAGATTGATGAAGAAGAAGCATGACTCCAAATCAAAACAAACATCGCGCTCATGTCAAATCATCACATTACCTATACCTACAACTGTTGTTGTAGTAATCTGTGAGCCACGGGGACTCAAAAATCTCATTTCCAAGGGTATCAAGACTATTAAAGCTTAATGGGTGAGGTATGGTTAAGTGGTGAGGCTGCAGCAAGCGACTAAGCATTTATTTGATTGGCTAACTTATGAATACAAAAAGTAAAGTATGGTGGTCTACGCATAACGGACGTGAACTAGTAATGATCACTAACTGATCCTGAACACCTACTTACGTCAAACATAACCCCACTGTGTCCTCTCTCGAATAAGGACTCACGAGAATATACAGTCATGGTTACGCACACAGTTGGTTATTTTATTAGAGTTTACTTCAAGTTTTCTACGACCGGGTGTTAAACAAAGTATCCAAGTTTGCCACATAACTATAGGCACGACTTTCCAAAAGATTTAACCCTACAGGGGTGCTCCAACTCATCCATCACAAATTAACCACACGCAGCGGGAATAACCTCGACCATGAATCTCGTGATCTTCCTAGGCAATTCCATAGGAAATCCGTCACCTCGAGATAGCCCGAAGAAAAATCGGAATTCCTCACTCAAGATGTTCAAGAAAGGTAAAACAAATCTAGCAAGGCCGCTCGGCATGTCAACGATCCCGATAGGAGCCGCGTATCTCGTTCTCAGGACATGACGGATTGTCCAAACTTCCGGTAGGCCAGTTGCAGAGTTGCGCTTGGTAGCCACCGACAGTTGATAGGTTGGACCAACACTCATGACGAGCATTGGCCCGGGTTGTTGATTAAGATCCTCGGGTTAATTACTCCCTATGCAGGTTTATTAATAATTAGGCAAATGTAGTACCAATGTTGGGCCTTGCCATACAAACTTTATCCTAAAATGAAAATCAAGGGGGTCCCCATAACAACCCTGAGCATGTTAGGAGTGCTCAATTATGGAACATAACACCGGTTCACAAGTAACTAGGGCGGCAAGAGTGGAACAAAACACCGAGCAAAAGGCCAAGCCTTCCACCCTTTACCAAGTGTATAAGTGCATTAAATTAAATAGCAATTGTATTGTGATTACAAAAGAATGTCCATGTTGTCACATGGAAGCAATTTCACCTGCAGCTAGAAATGCTATAAGAACGGCTGAGGAAGCTATAACATAGCCAAACAAAGGTTTGCTAGGATGTGGAGAGGTTAGAGGCTTTCATGGCAATATTGGGAGGCTTGACAAACAAGTGGTCGTTAGCGAGACATAACAATAAAAGCGGGACCACTAGCATGGCAATGATAGTAGTGGTATCCAGGGAAATGTGTCATCTTGCCTGAGATCCCGCTCAGAAAAAGAATGAGTCCATGAAGAAGACGAGCCAACATAGTCGAACGAATCCTCACACTCCGAATGCTTTCGGAACTCTATCGAGAAGGAACAATCCGAAAACAACAATCAACACAATATACACCACAACATATGCATGTCCGGTTTAATATGCAACGCATGGCATGGCATGGCAAGCACAACAAACAATTACTACATATTAAGTGAAGTTCAATATACAACAAGTTGCATATTGACGAAACTCCATGTTGAATATTTAGTTCACTCTCGTTTAGGTACTCATCAATATTAAATGGTTTTAACATGGGTGGTCATGGCATAAGGCGAAGATGGAATTAAGCAACTTTAAATGGAGAGGGACGACATACATATAACAAAATAATAACTCTCCATATTATGACAAGTGGTTAATGTTTTTTATCATGGCAAGAGGTGAAGCATGAACAACCATATCATCTAGGCATTTTAAATGAGGCCGGAAGCAATATATATCATTTCCGAAACAACCCCATATGCATATTATGAATTTGATCCAGATCTGTCCTAACACAATTTTAGAGTTGTTAAACAGCAAAATAAATGTGACCATGAGATTCTACACATTTTTCTAGTCAAGTTACATATGTAGAACATTTTAATCGGAGCTACGGTTATTTAGTTATGATGCAAACCGACTAGCAAGTCCTTAGGCAATTTTAACGTGAACAACATTTTAAATGTTTTTAACATGCATGAGGATGACATGATGAAACCCGATGCAATTTGATGAACACATTGGCACATGATATGATATAGAGCATTTGTCACCACGACGGAAAGAAATGGGTGTCATGGCAATGAAAACGAAATGATGCCACGACAACATTTCGGTTCCGGCAACTCATTGAGATGCCGGGGCAAAAGAAAGTGTGGTCGTGTACGTGGCATGAAAGTGGAGGTGTCTGCAACTAACATGGCATCTACAAAATGAACAACATGACATCTCATACAACAATGCACTCGTCCACGGGCGGTCGTCTCATTGGTTATACCTTCAAGGTGAGCGGACGAGGTGAAACGGCTTCTATGCGGCGTAGATGTTCACGGGTCGTCGAGGATGTCGTGAATGAAGTGGTACACATGTCAAAGATGAACTTGATGAATCCGAGGTTCTCTTGACGACGGTGGTGGTACACGGCATCGGTCTTGTCAGTTCTCTAGTGATGGTAGTCGAGGTTCGGGTCTTGTAGAACTTGGCATCAGTGTAGTCGATCTTGGCATATCCATGCGTAGGGGTACCTGGCGACGAAGTGGTCTCCGGTTACTTAACGGTTCCGATCGGGGCAACAAAACATAGACAACCTTGGGGTTCCGTGAAACTTGGCATACGGCGTGGCACTTGGCAAAATTCCCATGGGGTGGTCGGCCGCGGTGGCTGCAGCAGCAGGGCATGGAGAGGCGCGGCACAGAAGGGGAGCGGGGCAGCAGGGGGGCTGAGCTCCTGGCATGGGGCCACGGCGGCTGGAGCTGGTCATCGCCGTCGCGACGTGGGAGGCGGCGAAGATCGGAGGCAGGGATGGGCGAAGCTGCGGGGGCGATGATGCTCGGATGCGGGCAAAGGAGATGCGAGGGAGAGGAGAGGGGAGGAGCACGGGCAAGGAGGGGAACACAGGGTGGCCGGTGGTGCGCCATGGCTAGGGGCTAAGGTCAGGGCGGGTGCTGCTGGGCTCCCGCTCCTCTCTGGTGTGCGTGCGTGCGAGTGGCGGCGGGAGGAAGAGGGGGAAGGAGGAGCGAGGGGATCGATCGAGGCTCTCCCCTGCCGCTAGGGTTAGGAGGGGGGTGTCGGCTGGGCTTTGGGCCCAATGAAATCTTTGGTCGGCCCAGGTGCGGCTACACCACTCTCTTGCTACTTTTTTTAAAAGAGAGAGAGAAAGAGAGAGATAAATAAAAATAAGAGAAGATGTCCTGGAGTTACATAAAAATGGAGGGGCCTTTTGTAAGGCTTTATGGAATATTTCCAACCCAACAAAAGTGGTTTCCACAATTTTAAAGAAGCTAAATTCAAACCTATTTGACTTGAGGCAAATGAGTTTGAATTGAGGCTAGGCTATTGGAATGTCCAAACATCATGAGAGTTTTGGATGGAGCTTGGGAAAACATGAAAGAATGACTGCAAAGTTCGGGGACCAAACTTGAAGTAGAAAAGCATGGGATTTAAAATGTAAGTGTGTTCATGGTAGAATCCAAATTACTGGAATGCTTTATAGTAGCTCCCTAAAAGATTGGGAGGATTTAAATGGGTCAAAGATCCATACAGTTTATTTATTTGAGTTGCAATAAAATGGCATGATGGAATGATGACATGATGAATGCAATAACAAATGGAACACACGACGAAACTCGAATAAAGGGAAATCTTCTGGAGCGTCAGTCCCGGGCTCTTACACAAACCAAGGCAAATCAAATGAGTAAAGTAAAAACCAGAAATTGGAAAAGTGAAAGATACGGCAGGATCCTTACTCCTCATCTTCTTCTCCCAAGCAAAGGGAAGAAAGGTCGAAGGTGACCTCTGTCGTGGTGCCTGTGGGAGGATGTGGAGGGGTGCTCCTGGATCGCTTGGTCGCGGCGGGCGAGGGTTGCTAATGGGTTTCTTGCTGTCGCACGGCTTTGCTGGTCGCTCCCTTGTCGGGGGCTGCGCTACTCGAAGGAGCTTGACGGACGGGGAGCCAAGAGGTGGCGCCTCGAAGGCCGCGCCTTTTCCTTTGCACAAGGGACGGGGCCTCCTCGGGCAGCTCCTCCTTAGCTGCGTCTTCGGCAGGGCAGCCCTGGGCAGACGTGCCGCCTTTCTCCTCAGCGGTCCCTCCCTGCCCGGCAGGGTCTTCATCCGACAATGTTTCCCCTCCACCGGCTTCGTATTCCAAGAAGCCGGCGCTACCGGCCTCCATGGCGAGATTTGCTTCCTCCGCCCTGCTGGCAATATACGCCAGCTCCTCCTTAGTGGTGTCGCAAACGAGGCCCTCTTCCCTGTAGATGGCCCTTTACACCAAGTTATCGAAGAATTCTTGCACCTTCTCGGCAGGCGGATCAATCCAAGACGCATCAAGGCTGTGTGCGTCGAACACCGGCATCATGGCAATGATTCTACCTAAAGTGGAACTGTTGCACAAGGGTACTACGCCTGTCGGCAGCTCAGGTACCGCAACACCCCTGAATAGCTTCTGGCAGAGAGCTCCGTGCTGCATAATGGTCAGGTTGTGGTTAAGCCCGGGGCGCAACCTCATGATGTCTGGCGCGTTCCAGAAATCCCAAGCTAGCCTCCCCTTATTCTGTAGGGGAGCAATGCGCCGGCAAAGAAAATCGGTGCCTATCATTCCTATGGTGAGCCCGGCCTTTCTGAGGCAGTGGATCCTTATGGTTGCGACTGTGAGCTTCCCATCCTCAGGGTCAAGGGTGCTCCAGTCATCATCGTGCACCATCTTGGTCTGCCACGACAAGCAAAAAGGCTAGGGTTTCTCCTCTCGGATCCAACACCATTTACCCTGCCACTCGTCCCACCTCTCGCAGTAAGCCCTATCTGGATAGGCCTCCTTGGTCCCTGACCGTGGAATCCAAGTGATGGCACTGGAAAGGGCTCCACCTTGTTGGATGCGGGGGGTAATGTAGTGGTGGAAAAGAGCCATGCTAGGGACTACTCCGGCAAAGTTTTCGCAAAGATGAGCAAAAACTGACATGGACGACACGACATTCGGCGTGAAATCCAAGAGTTGGAAGCCGTAGGTGAACATGAGGTTGTTGAAGAAGACCGAAAAGGGGGGACAGAGCCCATAGTAAAAGTAATCAACAAAGAAATGGTATTTTCCTGGGACGTCCCCGGAAGGGCCTGGACTCACGCAGGTGGTGGGATGCGCCATCGTCACCGTCGCCCACATCCACCGGTATTGCTTCTTCAGGACGTCCATGCCAAGCCCCGGTGGAAAGACAACATAGTCCTTCTGCATCCTCACCATCTTGTTCTTCGAGACGACCTCTGCTTCCTTGCTCTTGCTAGCTTTGGGAGGCATGGTGGCGACAAGGGCGGGGACTAAGGACGGAGATGGAGCAGGGGCGTGGATGGGTGGAAGGGGCTATGTTTCGGGTTCGAGGAGGAAGACGATGGCGGTTCTCAGATAAGGAAAGACAAGGGGTAAACGAGCAGCGCCTCTGCGATTTCCTCTTTATGGGAAGGCGCGGGGCAGCCTCTTTACTAAAATAACATAGAAACGATTCGCGGGTGTGCTGCTGTAACGGCTGCGCCGCACACGTATTCCCACGACCCACATTCAATGGGCGTCGTGGGGAAGCATAGCAAGCGCAATGATCACAACTGCAAGGCCCTTCCACGCATGCCCGTGCACTATTTGGGCCTAGCCCAACAGCGCCTCGCGACATGTGTGGCCCAGGCCCAAGGGCTCCTGTCGATGCACTAGAGTTTTGGGTCTCCTAGTGCCCCTTTACTCATGAACGGGCAGTGGTAGCCACCCTGGCGACGAGGACCAGCAGGGATTTGCCAAGTACCAGCGCAGAAGAATTGAGACCCGGCAAGACCTTGTCGAGATGACCATCGGACACTCAGGCAAAGACAGAGCCCTGGCAAGACCCGACAAGGCGAAGCCCCGGCAAGGCTCCGCCAGCGCACAGGCCAGGTGTCGATCCGCCTGGACGCGTGCCGTCGTGTTTGAAAGCACATTTGCTCCCTTGGTGATTTTGGTAATTAATAACAACATATAAGTCATTGAACTAATGCTTTCACCAAGTATATTTCAGGAAAATTTCATTGATGGGAATGGCAAAAGGATTGTGGAGTTACCCCAAGATGCAAGGAAATAGGTTGGTGAATCTTCAAGCAAGAGGACTCTACATTTTACATTTGTGAGAAATCACTTTGAGTCTATAGGAAAGCCAATACTATTAAAAGGGGGTAAAGTTTTGATGGTGACCAATATGCTCAAACGTGCACAAGTGACAGTAACCAAAACATCCACAAACTCTCCCACCAAAGTCTGTCCTAAGCCAAATATGCCAAATCGGTGCAACCAACACTCCTATCCCGGTGCCACCGAGTTCCAAACCCCTAGACAGACTCAGCCAAACCCTAACACTTCGGTGCAGCTGACACTGCACTCAGTGCCACCGAGTTGGGTTGCCAACTTTATGTTACGCAAGTTCTCATTTTTGGTCCGACCGAGAATGGTGAATCGGCGTCACCGAGACTGGTAAATTTAACCATTGGTCACCTTGTCGGTGCAACCGAGAATTGTATATCAGTTCCTCCGAGATTCAAAAGTTGTCACTTTTGGTCACTTCGGTACCACCGAGATTTACACATTGGTGTCACTGAGTCTGACTTATTGTGCGTAATGCTTGGATTTTTGGGGATGACTATATATACCCCTTCACCACCACCCACTCGAAAAAAGCACCCAGAACTATTCCATACCTATCCTACTCAGTTTTCTGAGAGAGAACCACCTACCCTTGTGTTGAGGTCAAGATCTTCCACTACAACCATATGGATCTTGATTTATAGCCTCCCCAAGTTGCTTTCCACCAATCCCATCTCTTCTACCAAGCCAAATCTGTGAGAGAGATTGTGTGTTGAGGAGTCTATCATTTTGAAGCACAAGAGCAAGGAGTTTATCGTCACTACCGAGCCTATTACCTTTTGGAGGGTGGTGCCGCCTAGATTGGTTAGGTGTCGCTTGGGAGCCTCCTACTTCGTGTTGTGAAGTGAACCAAGAATTTTGTAAGGGCAAGGAGATCGCCTACTTCGTGAAGATCTACCCATAGTGAGGCTAGTCCTTCGTGGACGGAAGCCGCATGGAATAGTCAAGGTTGCTTCTTTGTGGAACCCTTCGTGGGTAGAGCCATCCATGGACTCTCGCGACCGTTACCCTCCGTGGGTTGAAGACTCCATGAACATGGACATACGATAGCACCACCTATCAGAACCACGGGAAAAATCATCGTGTCATCACTTACATGTGCAATGTCTTTATTTTCCGCTGCTACACTCTTAGACATGCATGTGTAGGGTGTTACTTGATATGCTATCAATGCTAAAACTTGCCAAGAATTAAAATTGGGAAAAGGCAAAACTTATATTTGCTCAAGTAGTCTAATCACCCCCCTCTAGACCTACTTTCGATCCTACAAGTGGTATCAGTGCATTGGTCTCCATTGCATTGGTTTCACAACCTAGGAGAAGTATGGCATCTAGTGAGGGAAATTATCACCGAAGAGGTCCGTACTTTAATGGCACTAATTTTGCTAGTTGGAATCATAAAATGAAAATGCATTTGCTTGGTCATAATCCTATCGTTTGGGCTGTTGTTCGTGTTGGCTTGCAAGGTGAATTCGTTGTGGATGGAAAGGAACCAGATCGTGAAGCATCTGCGGATGAATTGAAGATGTTGCAACTCAATGCTCAAGCATGTGACATACTCTTCCACTGCCTATGTCCTGAAGAATTCAACAAAATCAGCCGTCTTGAACACGCAAAAGAGATTTGGGATACTTTGGTTGATATGGACGAAGGAACTAAATCCGTTAGAGAATCCAAGTTAGATGTTCTTCAAGGTCAACTTGACAAGTTCAATATGAAGGATGGTGAAGGAGTCGTTGAAATGTACTCTAGGCTAGCTCAGATCACCAATGAGATTGCTGGCTTAGGAAGCAAAGAAATGACTGACAAGTTCATTATCAAGAAGATACTTCGAGCTTTGGATGAGAGATATGACACCGTATGCACATTGATATAAATGATGCCCAACTACAAAGATCTCAAACCAACAGAAGTGATTGGTAGAATTGTTGCTCATGAGATGACACTCAAAGACAAGGAAGACCTTCATCACAAGTCTAGCGGTGCTTACAAAGCCACGAGTGATGCTCCCGCTACCTCAAGCGACAACCTTGTCACAAATGAAGAGATAAGCCTCATGGTCAAGAAATTCAACAAGTTCTACAAGAATATAAGCAAAGATCACAGCTCTAACTCAAGATATGAAGAGAAGCGTTCATCAAGTCATGATCGAAACTGCTACAACTGTGGGAAGCCCGGACACTACTCAAATGAGTGCTCAACTCCCTACAAACAAAGAGAAGAGTCACCAAGAAGACGAAGCTCAAGAGATGAATCACCTCGAAGAGAGAGAAGGAGTAAAAATGATCGTTATGAACGAAGACCCTCAAGGAGAAGTCGGGACTCAGAGAAGAAGGACAAGCACACCAAGAGCTACTCAAGAAGGAAGCATAAATCTCATGTTGGTGAATGGGTTTTCGGCTCCGACTCTGACAAGCACTCCGAGAGAAGCTATCACTCCAACTCCGACTATAGTCAAGATGATGGTGTTGCCGGAATTGCACTAGTGACAACCAACTCCTATGATATATTTGATTCACCAAATGAAGGAGGTGGAAGTTACTTCATGGCTAAAGTCCCCAAGGTATCACACCCCGAATATCTTGATTCGATAGTGACGAAGATGACTTGCTTTACGATGATGATTTGCTATGTGATAAAACTAGTGATGTTCATCATAATGAACTTGATATTTATCATGCTAGTCAAGATAAGTCGATTGACGATGATAAGATGAAAATAGAAGAACTAACTAAAGAACTCAACACTCTTAAGTTAGCTCATGAATCTACTATTGAAGATCATAGAGATCTTGTAAGAACTCATGAGAAGCTACGCTTTGAGAAGATCAATTTGGAGCAAGAACATGAATTTCTTAAAGCTATCAATGACGATCTCCGAAAGAAGACTTCATCTTATATTGCCAAACGACTACTCTTGTCTACATTCATGCCACAAGTCAAATCTAAGCAAACTAGTAACAAAGGAAAGAAAGGTTCTTCATCTAGTACCAACAATAAAAATGCTAAACCCAATGATGTTACTTCTAGTTGTTCTATTGATTCCACTAATGATGACTCTCTTCGCCAAGTTACACTTGAGCAAGAAAATGCTTTATTTAAAGGAATTATAGAGAAAGGTATCTACAAGAGTCTTGAAGGGTACAAACAATTTGATGAGATTGTACGCAAGTACGGAGGATACCGGAAGGATCGCGGTGTTGGCTACTTCAACGCTAATGGAGTTGAATGGGAAGAAGGTCAATATCCCAGTCCCAAGTTTGTTCCTCAAAAGGAGAACTGTGAAAATACTCTTACACTAATAGGGAAAACCTTATACACAGAACCTTATCAGTAGCGCTGGATGAAAAGAGGCGCTACTGCTACATAGCAGTAGCGCACGTCAAGAAACAACACTACTTCTAACTACTTAGTAGTAGCGTGGTTTTTGGGTAGGGCGCTACGACTAAGTTTGAACCTGGACACATGGCAGGCCCCACTTAGCAGTAGCGCGCCCCCCAGGAGCGCGCTATAGCTATGTCAGGTAGCAGTAGTGCTCTTTCCTAAAACGTGCTACTACTATCTTGACATAACCCCCGCTCGGGCTTCCTCCTCCACTTCTTTCCTCCATCCATTCCCCATTCGACTGATCCCTCTCCCCTGACACCGACATCGCCCTCTGTTGCTTGTTCACGCCGCCTTCCGTTGCAACCCTTCGTCATCGTCCGCTCCTCCACCCGCACCCATCCGTCGCCGCTCGCGCACCCTCCATCTCCCCTAAGATCCACCTCGCCGCTGACATCTCCCCCGAGCTCCACCTCGCCACCGACATCTCCCCCGAGCTCCACCTCGCCGCCAACGTCTACCCTAGCCCCTTGTAAGTCCTCTTTCCCTCCTTCTCTCTCTGTCTCTCTAGGAAAGATTTGGACATATTAGGATGAATTAGTATGAACCCTAGGATAGATTAGGCAGTATGAACCTAGTTAATTACTATGAAATTAACTATGTTTTTAAATTAGGACAGAAATTTAGCTATGTTTCATATTAGTGCATAAATTTAGGTAGGCTGAATTTAGATTCAAATATTGTGAAGAAAAAGGACTTATTGCATTTTCTTCAAGTTCTATATTTTTCTTCCTATTATATGCAAATGATCTGAGTGGCCTATGTTTCGTCAGAATGTTGATTCATTTCCGTTTCGGTGAATTTCAGGCGCTCAATTAGTCCTGTTTTAAGCAAAGGTCATGCCGATTTTTTCATGAATTTTAGCATGACTTGTGCTACAATGTAGGGAAGCTTATATTTTTTCATGAATTTTGATTTTAGTATGATTAACTGATTAGTAAAAATTTAGACATAGTTGATATAAGCCTCTATTCATATATAACACTTTGATTTAGGATAGTTTCTAGGGTTTAGTTGATAGTTTCTAGTTAACTGAATTATTACTAGGGTTTTAGTATATTATTTTTAGACATAGTTGATAGTTTCTAGTTAACTGAATTATTACTAGGGTTTTAGTATATTATTTTTAGACATAGTTGATAGTTTCTAGTGATCCTGAAACTATTTACTCATTTGCTAGAATGAACATGTCATAGTGATCCTGAAACTGTTTTAAGCAAATGTCGATGATGAAAATGCTAGTGCTAGTCGCCATGTCATTGATATCGATGATGATGCATTCTGAATATAGAGGATGTCTTTGTGTTCTTGTTTGCAATGTACTTCCGAGTGGCCTATGTTTTGCCGGAATGTTGATTCGTTTCCGTTCTGGCAAATTTCAGGCGCTCGATATGTCCTGTTTTTAGTAAAGGTCATCCCGCATTTGTTTCATGAATTTTAGCATGAATTGTGCTACAATGTAGGACATATCGAGTGCTTGTGATTTGCCAGTCATTCTGGCAAAACATAGGGCATTTTTTCTATGTCATTGCTCGATATATGGAACAGGTTGACTTTAGGTCTGTTTGGCTCCTTGTGTGTCTTTCAGTGAGGGAGAGTGTCCACCATATATATATGAGAGAGGAAGAATCCCGACTGTTGTCGTGGCGGTTGCTTCTCCTTCGTTCCCGTCTGCTAGACATTTTGGTGTAATGCACTCGGGGACGAATGGAGGAGCCACCATCACCGACGGTCGCAATATCAGAAGGAGTGCCCACCATATGCGTGAGATGAGAATTTAGGAAGGAAAGACTCGACAGACCTAAACTCAACCTGTTGCATATTGAGTAATAGTGATCTATGTGTTGATCAGTTTTCTCATAGTTTCCTTCGATTGATTTTAAATGTTTCAACTATGAACATAGGAAATGTCTTACGACGAAGGGAATTTGCTATGTGCGAATACTGCAAAGACGACCGTGGCCTGTGTAACAAGCCTTACCTAGTTGATGGTAGGCGCTTCAGCGTCATGCTGGATGAGACCTTCGAAGTGGATACAGTAAGTCACAATGACAAGTCTTTTTTCGTAATTAAGCATGACTTCTGCTTCTTTTGCTTCAACTTATAATTCTAAATTTTTACCATTCTACTAGCGTATCCCCTGCCATGCAAGAATTTATATCTTGGATAAGATTGGTTTCAATACTAAAAAAAGTATGGAGGTAAAGAGAGTTCACTTTAGGACCGAGCATCGTTACACTTTTGCCGTAAAATTGTACAATGCAAACACCTACTCCTATTTTGAACGCAAAAGTTGGAGAGCACTATGCAAGGCTTATGCATTTGAGCCTAATATGCTCATCACCTTTGATATTTGTCCGGAAGATGAAATTGAAGGTAATATCGACATATGGGTCGATGTGCAGATGCCTCCAGTTCTACCATTATGTGAGTTTCTCAACCATATTTATTAAGTAATTTATATTGTTTATTCAAAAATAGTTGACAACTTATTTCCATTGACAACTTTTTTTCATTCTTCAAAAAATGTATGGAAGATGGTAGATAGAACCCACTACTACAATGATGAAGCAGAATTAACTTATAAGGAGAAAGATCATATTATCGCATTTCTTAATGATCTTGAGAATTACAATAGCTATTATCAAACTCCTCCACATTATGGTAAATACGTGCCACTAGTGCACATGGTGAACTACGGTAACATCGATGGATATTGCATGGTAAGATTTTCTACTATTACGACATTCGTGCATCTTTTGCATAAATTCTTCTAAAACCAAACTACATTGCTAACTACAAAGTTATTACTATGTTTTTCAATAGAAAATCCTGAAGGATTGTGTGCCTTATCTGATGTTTCCGAGAGGTCGCGTTGATGTTATGAGCTTATGGCCAGCATGGCCAGGTTAGCCTACGCATCACTCCTGTCCATACCAGATTTCTAAAACCGATGAAGACATGCAAATCAAAGATTGGAAAAAATGGATGGTCAACCGTAGAGAGCTACTTGGAAGCAACATTGTGCGTAGGCCAAGAATTGGAGACAGGATGATCTCCATACTCCATAATGGAGAGTCAAGGCCTATCTTGTTTTATGATATTGTACCTAAGAGAGGGTAGATTAGGTCCTATGAGAGAGGAGTAGGTCCTAGGTACAATGTGTTATTATGTGCTACAATGTGTTAGAGTTGATGATGATGAGGAGGAGGAGTTGTGATTATGACTAGTGACCAACTTGTTATATGATGTCTCATTGACGAAAATGATGATTAAATAGTGTTGGTGGTAATGACTATGATGATTATTAGCTATAGTGTTGTTGGTGATGATATGATTCAAGAGTTTTTATATTAATATGATGATGATGTTGATCATGATTATCATGATGATTTGTTATATCATTGGGGGAAGGAAAGCTGATTAGATTCACGTGGATGGATCAAAAGTGACCAAAAGTTGAATTAGTAGGATCGTCGTCCTACTAATTCAACTTTTGATCACTTTAGATTCATTTGGATCAATAAAATCCATGTTTCTTCCTCACAATGATATAATAATTCATCATGAACATAATGATATAACAACCTCTTAATTGGGACTGTATCAAAAAAATTATAACGGCGTATAAATACACTAAAATTTTAAAATAATGAAAACAGATTACTAGTAGCGCGGGTTTACAAGAACGCTACTAATAGTTGTCTTATCAGGAGCACTTGTATGTTACATGCTACATATATATTTCTTAGCAGTAGCGCATCTTACACGCGCTGCTGGTAAGTAATAGCTATAGCGCCTTACTAGTAGCGCGGTAACCCACGCTACTAGTATGCACTAAACCCGTGCTACTACTAGGCTTTTCCCTAGTAGTGTTCCCAAGGGTACAAACACTCAAGATGACCTTCCACCGCAAGATACCAAGCCCAAGGGCAAGAACAAGCTCCAAGAGGACTTTGAATCTTATGAAGATGAATCCCAAGCTTTGGTGAAGTGGGTTCCCAAGGCTACTACAATCTCAACTTCCACAAGTGCTACTTCAAAACCAAGGATCCCCATCAACTAGATGTGGATTCCCAAGAAGAAGAACTAGAGAGTTCTTGAGGGGTGACTCCACCAATGAAATTAACTCACATTCATTATTGGCAAGATCTATTTGCAATCAACATCAACCCTATGCAATAGATTAAGGATTCACACATTCCCTCAAAGGTAAGCAAGGGACAAGGTAATCAAAAATCAATGGACATCATTACACATGCTTTGCACTCCATGTCCATAGATATCCTTGTATTTGTCTCTTGTGTGTTGGGGCTAACCCATGTGGGTGAGAAGAGTAAGAAAACAACAAGGATGCTCCCAACTCTTGGTGATCTTTATCAACCTTGAGCATCCATCACTACCACACCAACATGAAGTCGTCATCGACAAAACCCAAGGTTAGTTTATCCCTCTTATGGGGGGATGTCACATCAAGCGGGAGCTTTACTCTAAGACTTGAGTCAAAGCATCTCTTAGTGTGTGACAAACATTACATGCTTTATGTAAAAGTGGTAACCCCACTTGTGCTTAAACAATGAGTATGACCTATGATCAAGTATTCTTACTTGGCTCCTAAGTCAAATACTCATACATAGATGACTTCGTCATCGCCCAAGTTCTTGTTAGATGCTAGAGTATATGTGCATGTTTGGCATGATTTCATTTGACATCTTATTGTGTGAGCATGTTGGTGTACATTTATTTTCTCATTCGAGGATATCCAATTGTTGCTATTTGGCTTTTAATTTATCTTTTGCCAATTGGATATACAAGAATGACTAGGACCACTTCTTTAGCTATCTATGCTTTCTCACCTCATACTCTGTTCATGCTGCATCACAAAATTTGAACAAGTGCTTTTCGATCCCTCTGTGTGTGGAGCACTCAGAGTTCCGTATCGACAAGGACTAACCATTAAAACCTCCCAAGTGCATCTCGGTGGAACCGACCACAAAATCTCGATCTCACCGAATGATTAGGGTTGATCTGGTTTTCCAATCTCGATACTATCGATTCCATTTTCTCGGTTACACCAAGTGTCCCTGTCAGCCGACAGTTGAGGCACTCGGTGACACCGAAAACTTAGAATCGGTGTCACCGACAGTGGTGGGTATATAAATCTGGACCCCGACGCTTTGAAATTCTATCTTCAAATGTCGTGCTCCAAAACCCTAAGCTGTCGCTCCAAAGACCCCTGGTCATCGCCCTTGTCTCCCCGCACTCCCCCGTCGCTGGGAATCACCGTCGCGGACGAATTCCTCTCCCTCGTCGCCGCTGTAGAGGATCCACACCAAACTAGGGTACGGATTCGATCTCTATTGCGCTCCTCGTCCGATTCTTGCGCATTAGATCCTTGTTTATCATCATTACACCCTTTGCATATGTTTCCATCCTCTGAAAACACCAAAATCTTGTGAAAGGTGAATTTTCTACGGTTTTGACGTCCGCCCGATAGATCTTGGTGAAACCAAAATGGAAATATCGGTCTCACCAATATACTTTTCTGTGTGGCTGAGAACTGACTCGATGGAACCGAGTTGCTCTTTTCGGTCTGAACGAAAAGGCTACCAAGTTTTGGTTAGTGAGTCAGTCAGGCTCGGCCCCACCAAAAATTATGTTTCGGCTGCACCGATATCTATTTGACAGAATGCAAAAATCTTGAAAATTCATTGCTCAAATTTCAAAAACCAGCCTCATTTTGTGATGACTCATCTTCTTATGCTCTCCTATACTCTATTCACAGGGTCGGTATGTCAGGCTCAGTAGACAGTCAGAATTTGGCAGAGCAGGGAGTTGATATGAGTTCTGGAACAAGCCCAGAAGCCAGTTCTTTATCGGATCCAGGCACCCCCAGCTCTCATGGTTTTCCCATGGCTGCCACTAGAACCAGGAAGAAGCTCAACTCTGATGAAGAAGATTCAGATTTTATTCCTGAGGAGATACTTGCTAAGAAGCAAGAAAAGTCTGCCAAGAAGTCATCAACTGAAGCTACTTCCTCTCGAAGAGTTGTCAGCAAAATTTATGCTCCTGCTGAAACTATCAAGGCACATGAGAGTGCAAGAGCCATTGTGTCAGTTGAGGTCCCCAAGAAAGCTATGCCTAAAAAGGCAAGGGAGAAGAAGTCCAGCAAGAGGATTGTCCATGTAATTGGCAGTCCTACCTCTATGTTTGAAGATCCAGAGGCTATTGGTGGTGCTGCCGCCGAGGAGGAGGAGGAAGAGCATGCTGAAATAGTCCCTACCAAGAAGAAATCCAAAAAGCTCATGGCTGATGCTGTGCCAAAGACCGGCACCTCCAAGAGCACCAAGCCTACATCTAAGAAGGATGCTGCACAGAAGTCCAAGAGGACTACCAGGGACATTCTTGCTTCAGAGAAGAACAAAGGGTCTGCCTCCAGAGTGGAAGATGATGATGACTTGACTACTTTGATGAAGCTCAGACCACATCTTCCAGTACATGATGCCAGCCACTTAGTTGCTAAGGACATGAAGAAGAGGAAAGACTCATGATTGAGAGCCTGGAGAGCCATAGATCCTTTTGCTCAGAGGAGGAAGACTGCTGTTGACTGCAGGTTTTACACTAGAGAGCAATAGGATTTCTATGATACCGTTCTGCTTGACAAGAGCCCAGCTGTTAGCGACATGAGGTATGTCGATTGGAAGTTCATCAAAGATAATGTGGACTACATCCCAAGTGTCCAAGACAACTTCCATTGCATTGGTCTGGACAAATTCATTGGCAGAGAGCTTACTGCATGGAACGACGAGATGATCATGCAATTCTACTCCACTGCTCATTTCTATGGAGATGGTAGAATTGTATGGATGAATGAAGGTGCTAGATATGAATCCACTGTTGAGGAATGGGCTGCTCTACTGGAAGTTCCAGAAGCTTAGGAAGGAGATTTGGATGTATACTCTGAACCCAGGGCAAGTCACAATGCCATGAAAGACATGTATACTCATATCCCCACAGACAAGGTGCAATCACACAAGCTAGAATCCATCTATTATCTGCAAGCAGGCCTCCGGACTATGAACACCATTCTCAGGCATACCTTGATGCCCAAGTCAGGAGATGACAAGATGATCCGAGGCTACTCCATCAACATGTTGATCCACCTTGACAGGAACACCAGGATTAGAGTAATGGATTGGATTGTTGAGACAATCAAGAGGGTTGTTGCTGATCAGAAGCGCTCATGCTGCTATGCACCCTACATCCAGTTGCTTATCAACTCTTAGTTGGAGAAGCACATTTTTGCTCTTGATCGCCCACATCTGCCCCTACAGCCAGAGTTCGAAGATAACGTTGTGGTGATGAACCCAGATCATCCCACATCTGCTACAACACAAGCAGAGGTAGAAGCTATTCGAGCCGCTAGTGCTCAAGCCCCCAGATCCAGGAACGAGCAAATGGATCTTCTGATCACAGCCGTCCAAGGCATGCAAAAGGATATCAAGGGGATTTTGGAGAAGCAGAACAGCCTTGTGAGGATCTTTGAGTCGAGGATCAAGGTGCTTGGTGACAAAGTGGACAAGGTTACAAAGACAGTGATAGAGCTCCAAAAGTAAGTTGACTCCATGCACATTCCTCGGGTCTCTTCTACCTCTTGTTCTGATGATGATGATGAGGAGGAGGAAGGATCACCTCTTAGGCCGGGCACCCAGTTCTTCACTCAGACAAGATCAACAACAGTGCCTACTCCAAACTCGAGCCCTCTTCATTAGCTCATGCAACTGTCAGCACATCCCCTGCTCCATCAGCTCCGGTTCCACCAGTGACTACTCCAGCTCCATCCACGACATCTACAGAGATCTTTGCCGACATCGTGCTCTCGAATCCTTCATCGACAACCGGAGGAGACCACCTCAAGAACGCTTAGATGGATACATTTGAACTTTTCGGTGACTTGTTGCCAAAGGGGGGAAGTGTATATAGATCATTAGGCTTCAAGAGAGAGAGAGAGAGCGTTTGGTGTTCTGCTTTTTCGAAACAATTGCTTTTGGTTGATACTCTTTTGTCTTTCTTGTGATACATGCTTAATGATGTTTGATCATACGCTTTGATGTGTGATGCTACTATTTCTTATCATCTTAAATGCTTATCTGATGATCATTCATCTTTGGTTGATTGTGTTGTGCTATGATAATCATTCCAATTACTCACGCACACCACCAAGTGGTATGTGACATGTGATAAGTGACCCATGTACCTAATCGATTGTGCATTTGCATTCAAACGCAAATTTGAAATAATGCACAAAATTAGGGGGAGCTCTTGCTTATCACATACTTCTCAAAGCGATGACTATATTCATTGATTATATCTTTGTCAAACCTTTGCTCTATATGTTGTCATCAATTACCAAAAAGGGGGAGATTGAAAGCACATTTGCTCCCTTGGTGGGTTTGGTAATTAATAAAAACATATAAGTCATTGAACTAATGCTTTCACCAAGTATATTTCAGGAAAAGTTCATTGATGGGAATGGCAAAACGATTGTGGAATTACCCCAAGATGCAAGGAAATAGGTTGGCCAAGCTTCAAGCAAGAGGACTCTACATTTTACATTTGTGAGAAATCACTTTGAGTCTATAGGAAAGCCAATACTATTAAAAGGGGGTAAAGTTTTGATGGTGAACAATATGCTCAAACGTGCACAAGTGACAGTCACCAAAACATCCACAAACTCTCCCACCAAAGTCTGTCCTAAGCCAAATATGCCAAATCGGTGCAACTAACACTCCTATCCCGGTGCCACCGAGTTGCAAACCCTAAACAGACTCAGCCAAACCCTAACATTTCGGTGCAGCCGACACTGCACTCGGTGCCATCGAGTTGGGTTGCCAACTTTTTGTTATGCAAGTTCTCATTTTTGGTCTGACCGAGAATGGTGAATCGGCGTCACCGAGACTGGTAAATCCGACCGTTGGTCACCTTGTCGGTGCAACCAAGAATTGTATATCGGTCCCTCCGAGATTCAAAAGTTGCCACTTTTGGTCACTTTGGTACCACCGAGATTTACACATCAGTGTCACCGAGTCTGACTTATTGTGTGTAATGGTTGGATTTTTGGGGATGCCTATATATACCCCTTAACCAACACCCACCCAAAAGAGAAGCACTCATAACTATTCCATACCTATCCTAGTCAGTTTTCTGAGAGAGAACCACCTACCCTTGTGTTGAGGTCAAGATCTTCCACTCCAACCATATGGATCTTGATTTCTAGCCTCCCCAAGTTACTTTCCACCAATCCCATCTAGTCTACCAAGCCAAATCTGTGTGAGAGAGATTGTGTGTTGAGGAGTCTATCATCTTGAAGCACAAGAGCAAGGACTTCATCATCATTACCGAGCCTATTACCTTTTGGAGGGTGGTGCCTCCTAGATTGGTTAGGTGTCGCTTGGGAGCCCCCTACTTCGTGTTGTGGAGTGAACAAAGAAGTTTGTAAGGGAAAGGAGATCACCTACTTCATGAAGATCTACCCATAGTGAGGCTAGCCCTTCGTGGACGGAAGCCGCATGGAATAGTCAAGGCTGCTTTTTCGTGGAACCCTCCGTGGGTAGATCCCTCCATGGACTCTCGCGGTCGTTACCCTTCGTGGGTTGAAGACTCTATGAAGTGGACGTACGATAGCACCACCTATCGGAACCACGGGCAGAATCATCGTGTCATCACTTGTGTTTGCATTCTTAACCCTCTCTATACTTACATGTGCAATGTCTTTATTTTCCGCTGCTACACTCTTAGGCATGCATGTGTAGGGTGTTACTTGATATGCTATGAATGCTAAAACTTGCCAAGAATTAAAATTGGCGAAAAGGTAAAACTTTTATTTGGTCAAGTAGTCTAATCACCCCCCTCTAGACCTACTTCCGATCCTACAACATCGGCGTTGGAGGGGGCTA
Source organism: Hordeum marinum (assembly GCA_022496015.1). Classification (NCBI taxonomy): domain Eukaryota; kingdom Viridiplantae; phylum Streptophyta; class Magnoliopsida; order Poales; family Poaceae; genus Hordeum; species Hordeum marinum. Next base: position 363,282,006 of record CM039673.1, on the reverse strand, counting down.
AGCGGTGCCGATGGGACATGCTCCTGTCCCGTCCCGTAGGCGGACAAAGATGTCTGACAGTGCATTAAATGCGCCTGTCCTACTCCGTTAGTGTTAGGTATGATAGCACTGTAGCTCTATACACCCCGTGTACACACTATATGCCACTGTTGGGATCCCCTTCAGTATAAAAGGAGGCCCATGGCGATACGGTAGAGGGCTTTTCGACCTTCGAATCTTTAGACTTTCTAGCTCACATGCGTGGCAGCTGTTCATAGTGCCCCTGTAGCAAGAACCCTAAGAACACTCTCAATACAACCAAGTAAGAGTAGGGTATAACGCATCCTTGCGGCCCGAACCTGGGTAAAATCCCCCGTGTGTTGTTCATCAGACTCGCTCTTTGTGCGAGCCTTCACCCCCGCCGAACCAAAAGGGGTCCCTCCGATCCCATAGGTGCTCGTTCCCAACGACACGTAGGAGCATGCGTCTAATACTTTGCTTCGATAACTAATATACTTTTGCAATAAGTATGTGAGTTCTTTATGGCTAATGTGAGTCCATGGATTATACGCACTCTCACCCCTCCACCTTTGCTAGCCTCTCTAGTGCGACGCAACTTTCGTCGGTGCATTAAACCCACCTTCCTCAAAATAGCCACCATATTCCCTTCCTCAAAACAGCCACCATATTCCCTTCCTCAAAACAGACACCATACCTATCTATTATGGCATTTCCATAGCCATTCCGAGATATATTTCCGTGCAACTTCCACCGTTCTGTTTGTGATGACACGCGCCATCATATTGCTTTTTTCATGTAGAGTCATATTTTGTTCTAGGTTTCGAGTTGTAATTTTTGAGTTGTAAGTAAATAAAAGTGTGATGATCATCATTATTAGAGCATTGTCCCGTGAGAGAAAAGGATGATGGAAGCTATGATTCCCTCACAAGTTGGGATGAGACTCCAGAATTTATCAAAAATAAAAGAGGCCAGCGAAGCCCAAATAAAAAAAGAGAGGCCTTAGATGCCCACCAAAATAAAAAAATGAGAAAAAGAGAGAAGGGACGTTGCTACTATCTTTTTCCACACTTGTGCTTTAAAGTAGCACCTTGGTCTACATGATAAAGAGCCTCCTATTTTGTCACTTTCACATAACTAGTGGAATATTTTTTGTAGTGCACACCCACTTAGTTTCTTTTTGAGCTCTCATACACTTATAGCTCTAGTGCACCTGTTGCATGGCAATCCCTACTCACTCACATTGATATCTGTTGATGGGCATCTCCATAGCCTGTTGGTATGCCTAGTTGATGTGAGACTATCTTCTCCCTTTTTCTTCCCAACCTCCACCATATTTCTATTCCACCTATAGTGCTATATACATGGCTCACGCTCATGTATTGTATGAGAGTTGAAAAGGTTTGAGAACATAAGAATTGTGAAACAATTGCTTGGCTTTTCATTGGGGTTGTGCATGATTTAAATACTTTGTGTGGGGAAGATGGAGCATAGCCAGACCATATGATTTTGTAGGGATGACTTTCTTAGGCCATGTTATTTCAAAGGGACACAATTGCCTTGTTTGTATGCTAGAAGTATTATTGTTTTTATGTCAATATTTAACTTTTGTTTTGAATCTTACGGATCTGAATATTCATGCCAAAATAAAGAATATTACGTGGATAAATATGATAGGTAGCACCCCACATCAAAATCTTGTTTTTATCATTTACCTACTCGAGGACGAGCAGGAATTAAGCTTGGGGATGCTGATACGTCTCCAATGTATCTATGATTTTTGATGATGTCATGCTATTATATTATCTGTTTTTGATGTATTATATGCATTAATATGCTATTTTATATCATTTTTGGGACTAACTTATTAATCTAGAGCCCAGTGCGAGTTTCTGTGTTTTCCTTGTTTTTGAGTATTGCAGATATGGAATATTAAACGGAGTCCAAACAGAATAAAATCTTGGGAATTATTTTTTCTGTAAGGAAAGAGATCTACCAGACTTGGAGTGCATGCCAGGGCTCCTGCCAGGAGGTCACAAGCCTCAGACGCGTGACCAGCCCCCCTGGCCGCGCCTGGCAGGCTTGCCACCTCCTGGCAGGTCTCCTAGCCCTAATCTTCATCCTATAAATACCCAAATATTCCCCCAATACCAAAAATAGCCATGCAAATACTTTTCCGCTGCCAGAAGCCTCCATTATCAAGAGATCCAATCTTGGAGCCTTTTCCGGTAATCTGTCGGAGGGGGATTCAATCACGAAGGGCATCTACATCAATTCCATTGCCCCTCCGATGATGCGTGAGTAGTCCACCATAGACCTATGGGTCTGTAGCTAGTAGCTAGATGGCTTCTTCTCTCTCTCTCTTTGTGCTTCAATACCATGCTCTTCACGATCTTCATGGAGATCCATCCGATGTAATACTCTTTTGCGGTGTGTTTGTCGAGATCCGATGAATTGTAGGTTTATGTTCAGATTATCCATGAATATTATTTAAGTCTTTTCTGCATTCTTATATGCATGATTTCATATCTTTGCAAGTCTCTTTGAGTTATTGGTTTGATTTGGCCAACTAGAATGGTAATTCTTGCAATGGGAGAAGTGCTTAGTTTTGGGTTCAATCTTGTAGTGTCCTCACCCAGTGACAAAGTAGGGGTAGCGAGGCACGTTTTGTATTGTTGCCATCAAGGGTAAAAATATGGGTTTTTCGGCATATTTCTTGAGTTTATCCCTCTACATCATGTCATCTTACCTAATGCGTTACTCTGTTCTTCATGAACTTAATACTCTAGATGCAGGGAGGAGTCGGTCGATGTGTGGAGTAATAATAGTAGATGTAGAATCGTTTCGGTCTACTTGACACGGACGTGATGCCTATATGCATAATCATTGCCTTGGATATCTTCATTATTATTCGCTTTTCTATCAATTGCTCCACCGTAATTTGTTCACCCATCGTGATACTTTCCTTCAAGAGAGAAGCCTCTAGTGAAACCTATGGCCCCCGGGTCTACTTTCCACAATATGTTTTAGATCTATAAACAAAAATACCAAAAATACCTTGCTGCAATTTATTTCCATTTTTACTTTCCACAATCTTTCACTCTATCTCTATCAGATCTAATCCTTGCAAGTAGGGATTGACAACCCCTTTATAGCGTTGGGTGCAAGAGTTTGATTGTTTGTCTAGGTGCATCCATTGGTTACTTGCTTGTTCCTCCTACTAGAATTATACCTTGGTTCTCAACAACTGAGGGAAATACTTATCTACTTTGCTGCATCACCCTTTCCTCTTCAAGGGAAAACCAATACATGCTCAAGAGGTAGCAGTCATACATAAGTTATCGTGTCATTTATAGTGAAGTTAATGTGTTATGTTTGTAAAACATTCGTTGGGTTATGGGTTACCCACATGTTTTCTTAATATCCTTGCCGCACGTCCAAAAGTTACCCACGTGTTTGTATATGGGTTATGATGCCTATGTTGTTTATTTTACCATGATATTTGCAACAAAGTTAACAAAGTTGTGTTTCTCAAAAATCTCCCTTCCCCCATCAATAAGTTAATGTTTATACATAGGTTATCAGGTGTGTGTTGTGTATTTACACATAGGTTACCAAGTTATATTTTCAACAACTTTTTTTCCTCGGCTAATGTTACCGTGGGTTTTGTACCTAAGTTTATCATGAACATAGTGCATATATTATAATGATATTTACAAAATAAGTTACCGGGGTTATGTTTTTAACAACCTTTATTCCCGATCAAAGTTATTGTGTTTGTTTCCATCCGAACTATAAAGAAGTTATCACGGGTGTGTATTCAACAACTTTTGTTCATCATAAAAAAAGTTATTGCAGTGTTTGTACCTAAGTTATCAGGTCCGTGGTACGTATATTACCATGCTATTTTACACACAAAAATACTAGTGGGTACGTTTTCCAACAACTCCACTGCCTCTCGATCAAAGTTACCGCCGTATTTGTACCTAAGTTATCAGGTCTTCGGTTTGTTTGTTACCATCCTATTTATAAAGAATTTGTCGGAGTTGTGCATTGATCAATCATTTTCCCGGGTGAAAAGTTACCTTGATGTTTATACCTAAGTTATGAGGTCCGCTATACATATATTACCGTGCTATTTTAAAAAAAATGTTACCGGCGGTGATACCATGGTGCACACGAACAATTTGAGTACATATGATAGATGAATAGTTCGAGTGCATGCTATAGATGAACAAAGAAGAAAATTTTAGAAGGAAGTGGTTTGTCGGATGGTTGCAACATTGTGTTCAAAGAAGAACTTTCTTGATGTGGTTCACCAATTAGTTTTCTCAATCATTCAGGTTATACAAGTACTAAACCACGCTTCAAATTTCACAACAAGTAACTTAGTCCAAGTGGTTGTGGGTAGAATGCTAATACTTCCTGAGCCATCAGGTCCCAGGTTCGACTCCCCTATTGTTATAATTTTTTACCAAAATTAAAAAGAAGACAACCTAAAAAGGATACTTATGGAGACGAGCGGGAATTGCGGATCGAACGAGCCGGATCAAGGTGCGGTAGGAAAGGGATCGAAACCAATGGAATCGGGGTCGTTCAGATCTATACCTAAGTGATGGCGGGATGACCCCGGGGTAGCCTCAAGCGCCCCCTTGCTCCGGCCTTCTAACGCAATCAAAGGGCGGGCCGCCTCCCCCTGCGGTCCGGCTACGCCCTGCCGGTGGCGGCCCTCCAGCCAGAGCCCACCGGCTATGCCTCGTCGGTTACGACGTGCCGACCAGCTGGGGGCGTTGCTGCCTGGGCCCCCCAGCCGGCTGCGCATTGGATACCATCGTTAGGGCATGCGTGGCAACAGTGATCCCCATCCCATCGGGGGTCAGCGCTGGAGTGGCCACAGTGAAGGTGTCAGGGCTTTGATCCTAGCGGACGGTGACCGGGCTTCCAATAGTGCTGGCATGCCCCAACCACTCCATTACATGCCCCGGCATGGCTACAGGGCAGTCGGCCGCACCGCTAACCTCGGTCGGTCGCCGCAAGACGACGCCACAAGGGGCGGCCCGTGCTGTGACGTGACCGGCGTCGGGACCCGCCGCGTGGGCCCGGCCGGCTCCTGACGGGACCCTTCAGCCGTCAGGGCCTACCGATGACATGACCCCACAGCCGGCGGCCCCCACAGTCAGCCCGACAGGCTGCCGGCTGGGGGCCTCCATGACCTTCTATTTGTATTGTAATCCGGGGGATTGGCCTATAAAAACCCCCGGGCCACCCCCATGAAAGAGGTCGACTGATCTCCCAGTTCTCTTCACATCCACTACACACACGCGCGTAGAGAGGCAGAAGAGCGGGCTAGCTCCTTCTTCCTCCGCGATCCATACAACTCAAGGAGCGCCATTGTAATCTGAGCATTGTCTCAACTAGACCAAGCAGGACTAGGGGTGTTACCTCCCACGGAGGGCCCGAACCTGGGTACATCGTGTGTCCACCACCGCTTGTGCCTAACCCCGCTCTCGGAGCCCGTCGGCGTCCTTTAGCCCCTCTCGATAAGCCTACCCATGGCATCTGCCGCGACGAAACCACGATAGTTGGCGGCCACCATGGGGCCGTCCACGGCACCGGCCGGAGTCACGCTCCGGGCGGGACCCTTCACCACCTCCCCCGGCCGCCTCGCATCTGGGCGGAACCGCATGCTCGTGGGGCTTTCTCCAGAAGGTCTTGCGGGCAACGCGGCCGGCATCTCTGACGAGTGCCTCGGCCGCGACCTCGCGCTCGACGTCGCCGCGCTCGCTGGGCGGCTCAGCAAGCTGAGCCTCGCCAAAGAGCCGGTGGCCAACGAGTACCCTAGTTGGGTGCTCAACTAATCCGACCCTCCCTTGTCCGTGTGCGTGCTCGCCACGGGCGAGGCCATCGGCCCCAACACCCGTGTTGGAGTGAAGGTTACCGCCTCCTCCACCACTTCGGGCCGTGTGCAGGTGGCCGAGGTCGACGCGGCCGCCGCTCGCGCCAGCACCTCCGACCCACTCGCCGCCACCCTCTAGGGTCTGGGCACTCCTATCGCTACGACGGCGGACCCGGCCACCGCCAGAGCCGAGCTGGAGGCGGCCCGCCGCCTGCTGTTTGAAGACGCCAGCGCCCTTGTTGCCGAGTGGCGCCGGATGGAGGCCGCACAGCGGGAATACAACTCCGCGTACGGTCTCACCCCGGCTGGCCCCGAGCCTAGCCGGCGAGGTGCTATTCGAGAACGCGGCCGCATGGTCGCAGAAATCCTTGGTGGCCACTTCCCCGTCTACGACACCCCTGCGGCCAACCGGTGCGCCACCAAGGTTGCCTACGAGGATTTGGCAACCTTGGAGGGCGATGAGCGGGCCGCACGCGAGCGGCACATCAAGGACCTCATCGACACCGCCAACACGCAACAGGTCGTCCTCACCCCCGATGGGGCTGTCTCCGAGTTTCCCCGTCCCGAGGGCGAGGACACTAGGGCTGCTGACCGCCAGCCGGCTCAGCACTCCAGCACCCCTCATCCCTCCGGCCGGAACGCCCGAGGGAGCAACGCTCAGCGCCCCCGTCACGCAAAAATGAGCAGCCGACTGTGAACAGCCGGCGCAACAACAATCCGGTTGGCAGCAACCGCCGCGACGAGGCGCCGACAGGCGGCAGGTGGCACGCCCGCGGGCATCCTCCACCTCCGCGGCAGGAGCCGACGCGGTCCATCCCACCGGCTGTCCGTCCCGAGCTTGTAGCCTGGCTCGGACCGCCCATCCCCCACAGCGACAACGACGCGCGGCTCCGTCTTGACCGGCTGGCGCAGTCAGCTCTCCTCGAGGAGGAGGGCTCGATTGGCCCAGCCTGCTTCGGTCCGCGGATCCGCAATGAGCCTTTTTCGCTCGGCTTCACGCTCCCCCGCGACACCCCGAAGTATACAAGGGCTGCCAAGCCGGAGGACTGGCTGATCGACTACACCACCGCCGTCGGCATCGCCAGGGGGAACAAGCGCATAGCCGTCCGCTACGCCCCCCTCATGCTGATCAGCTCGGCTCGCACCTGGCTGAACAGCCTGGCTACCGGCAGCATCAACACCTGGACATACTTCGAGGAGGCCTTCATCCGCAACTTCACCGGCACCTATAAACGGCCTGGCCGCCCCCGCGAGCTGGCCATGTGAATCCAGGGGCTGGAAGAGCCCCTCCGCGACTACGTCAAGCGCTGGACCAAGCTCCGCAACTCCTGCAAGGGAGTGCACGAGGTACAGGCCATCCAGTACTTCATCGAAGGCTGCTACGATGGCACCCCCCTCAAGCACAAGCTCTTGTGCTCCGAGCCAACCTCCCTGGCGGACCTGATGTCCAAAGCAGACAAATATGCCATGGCTGATTCGTCGATGAGGATGAAGGCTAAGGCACCAGCCAAGCCGGCTACACCCCCCGCCATGCCGCGGGTGGTGGCCGACAACCGGTAGCAGCAGAATGGCAAGCGCAAGAACGACCAGCTCGACTCCCGCTACGGGAGCCGGCAGGTCACCTCCATCAAGGAGGAGCAGCCGGCTGGCCAGGCCTCCGGTCAACGCCAGCGCACCGGCAAGGCCGCCTGGCAGCACAAGCTGACTTTCGAGCAAATGCTTGACCTCCCCTGCAAAAACCACTCCGGTGCCAAGCCGGCCACGCACACGCTCTGACATTGTAGCTTCTCACAGCGATTGGCCCGGGGGGATGGCCTCCCGGCTCCCCCCGCGCAGCCAGCCCGCGCTCCGGCACCAGCTCCGGCTCCGGCTCTGGCTCTTGGCCCGGTCCAGGCGGACCCGGCCCCGGTTCGGAACGACGGCCGGCTGCATGACCGGTACCCCGAACATGACGACTGCTACGTCATCTTCACCAGCGAAGAGACGGACAAGCACGCCCAGCGTCGGCTCCACCGCGAGGTGAATGCCATCATGCCCGCGACTCCCTAGTTCATGCATTGGTCCGAGAAGCCGGTCACCTGGAGCCGGGCGGACCACCCGAGCATGATGCTGAACCCTGGCAGCTATGCCCTCGTCCTTGATCCTACCATCGCCTCCGAGAGACGCTCGTGCCGCTTCACGTGGGTGTTGATCGATGGAGGCAGCAGCATCAACATCCTCTACCTTGACACCCTTCTCAAGCTAGGGCTCAAGCTAGGACCCTTCACAGCATCGTGCCGGGAAAGTCCTGCACCCGTGTCGGCAAGATCAAGCTCGACGTCCTCTTCGGCGACGCCGGTCACTTCCGCCGCGAGCCGGTCTTGTTTGAGGTAGTGGACCTCGACAGTCCCTACCATGCATTGCTGGGCCGGCCTACTCTTGTCAAGTTCATGGCGATCCCCCACTACGCCTACCTCAAGCTTAAGTTGTCGGGTCCCATGGGCATCATCACCGTCACCGGCAAGTACCAGATGTCAATAGCGTGCGCGCGAGACGGCAGCTGGCTGACCGAGGCCTTGGAGATAGCGGAGGAGAAGCGGCAGCTCAACCGGCTGGTGGCCCTCGCCTCTGCCCAGCAGGCCGTGCCGGCCCCTCCGTCCCAGTCGGTCGGCGAAGCCTCGTTCCAGCCGTCCAAGGACACCAGGCAGGTGCCACTCGATCCGGCCAACCCCACCCAGTGCATGACCATCGGCTCCCGCCTCGATAGCAAATAGGAAAGCGAGTTCGTCGACTTCCTCCGTGAGAATTGGGACATCTTTGCATGGTCCCACAAGGACATGCCGGGTGTTCCGAGAAAGTTCGCCAAGGACAAGCTACACGTACGGCTGGATGCGAAGCCGGTCAAGCAACCCCTACGCCGCTTCTCCTTAGAAGCGGCGTATTATAGGAGAAGAGATCGCCCGGCTTCTCGCAGCCGGCTTCATCATGGAAGTATTCCACCTGGACTGGTTGGCCAACCCAGTCCTAGTGCTGAAGAAAAATAAGACCTGGTGCATGTGTATCGACTACACAAGTCTGAACAAGGCGTGCCCCAAGGACCCGTTCGCCCTACCGCGGATCGATCAAGTCATCGACTCCACGGCCGACTGTGATCTGCTGTCTTTCCTGGACGCCTACTCCGGCTACCACCAGATAAAGCTGGACCCAGCCGACCGGCTCAAGACCTCCTTCATCACCCCCTTCGGGGCCTACTGCTACATCACCATGTCCTTCGGCCTGAAGAATGCATGCGCTACCTTCCAACGTTGCATGCAGAAGTGCCTCCTTCCTTAGATAGGCAGGAATGTCCATGTCTACGTGGATGCCATCGTCGTCAAATCCAAGAAGCATTTCAGCCTCCTCGACGACCTTCGGGAGACGTTCATCAACTTGCGCGAATACAAGATCAAGCTCAACCCGGAGAAGTGTGTCTTCAGCGTCCCAGCCGACCAGCTCCTAGGTTTCTTCGTGTCTACCCACGGCATCGAAGCTAACCCCGAGAAGATCTGGGCAATGAAGCGCATGCCCAACCCGGTCTGGCTTCGCGACGTCCAGAAGTTCACCAGCTGCCTTGCCTCCCTCAGCCAGTTCATCAGCCGGCTGGGCGAGAAGGCCCTGCCCCTCTACGGACTCCTATGCAAGTCGACCCTGGTCGAGCCGGGCCGGGATCTCTCGAAGAAGCCGGCCCTGTTCGACTGGTCCGACAAGGCGGACGCGGCGTTCCGCGGCCTCAAGCGGGCTCTCACCAGCGCGCCCATCTTGGCCCCGCCGGTTGACAAGGAGTCTTTTCTTGCCTACATTGCGGCGACCACACACGTCATCAGCATCGTCCTGCTGGTGGAGCAGCCGGAGGAAGGCAAGGCGCTGCCGACGCAGCGTCCTGTCTACTACCTCAGCGAGGTCCTCTTCGCCTCCAAGAAAAACTACCCCCACTACCAGAAGATGTGCTATGGCATATACTTCACCGCCCAGAAGATCAAGCAGTACTTCCAGGAGCACATCATCACCGGCGTGAGCACAGCGTCGCTGGGCGAAATCATGGCCGGCCGGGACGCCACCGGCCGAATCGCCAAATGGGCCATCCCCTGGCCGACTACGAAATATGGTACGAGCCGCGCACCGCCATCAAATCCCAGGCAATGGCCGACTTCCTCGTCGACTGGGCCGAAACCCAGTTCGTGCCACCTCCGCCCGACTCCACGCACTGGCGCATGCACTTCGACGACTCGAAGATGCGAGCCGGCCTAGGAGCCAACATTGTCTTGTCGTCTCCCAGAGGAGACCAGCTCGGCTACGCCCTCTAGATCCACTTCGCCGCCTCCAACAACGTGGCCAAATACGAGGCCCTCGTCCACGGCCTCCGGCTCACCAAGGAGATCGACATCCAACGCATCATTTGCTTCGGCGACTCTGACCTCATGGTGCAACAGGTCTCTGGCGAATGGGACGCCAGGGACGCCAACATGGCCAGCTACCGCTTCCTCGTCCAGCAGCTCGCCGGCTCCATCGAGGGCTACGAGTTCCACCACGTCCCCCGTGCGGACAACGAGGCGGCCGACGCGCTGGCCAAGATCGGCTCCACCTAGCAAGGCATCCAAGCTAGCGTCTCCCTCGAGCGGCTGCTGAAGCCTTCGATCAAGCCTCCTCCCGAATAGGAGTCCATCTTCGTATCAGCAAACGCGGCCGGCACCTCGGTGGAACCAGCTACCCAACCGGCCCCACCGGCTGCGGCAGCTCTGCCGGCTCCTTCACCACCAGCCGTCGGGCCGGCGTCATCCGCCATGGCAATTGAGCCAGCCACGTCTGCGCGCATCGGCACCGGGCCCATTGTCCGTCATGATGACGGTCGACGCTCCTGCCACTGCCTCGCTCCCGAGGGCTGGCGAGCCGGTCCCGGGGGCTAAGCCGGCCCCTGTCTCGGCTCCCTCATGGGCCCAGCTCATCCTAGCGTTCCTCGAGTGCAGCAAGCTCCCCTCCGATGAGGCCACTGCAAGGCAAATTCAGCGCCAGGCCCTGGCCTACAGCATCATCAACCACGAGTTGGTTCATCGCAACACCAGCGGCGTCTTCCAACGCTGCGTCGAGCCAGAGAAAGGGCAAGAAATCCTCCTCGACATCCACTAGGGCGAGCACGGGCATCATGCCGCCTCCAGGTCCCTGGTGGCCAAAGCATTCCGTCACGGTTTCTACTGGCCGACTGCTCTAGACGCGGCCAAGAAACTGGTTGACAAGTGTGAGGGCTGCCAACGCTTCAGCACGGAGAGCCATCTTCCGGCTAGCGCCCTCCTGACCATCCCCCTTTCATGGCCCTTCGTCGTCTGGGGGCTGGACATGGTGGGACCCTTCAAGACCGCACGAGGCGGCATGACACACTTGCTGGTAGCCGTCGACAAATTCACCAAGTGGATCGAGGCACGGCCAATCAAGAAACTGGATGGCCCCACGGTCGTCCGGTTCATCGAAGACATCAGAGTTCGCTACGGCGTCCCCCAAAGCATCACTGACAACAGCACGAACTTCGCCAAGGGCGCGCTAGCACGTTTCTGCTCGAGGCAGGGCATCCGGCTTGACCTGGCGTCCGTCGCCCACCCGCAGTCGAACGGCCAGGTTGAGAGGGCAAACGGCCTGCTCCTGTCCGACATCAAGCCCCGGCTCGTGACACCACTGGTCCGGTCAGTCGACTGTTTGGTCGAGGAGTTGCCGGCTGTCCTTTGGAGCCTCCGTACCATGCCCAACCGGTCGATCGGCTACACTCCGTTCTTTCTCGTTTACGGGTCCGAGGCGATCATCCCCACCGACATCGAGTTCGATTCGCCTTGGGTTACCTTGTACACCGAGAAGGATGCGAGGGAGGCAAGGGAAGACGGCGTCGACCTCCTCGAGGAGGCCCACGAGCTGGCCTTGAGCCAGACAACCATCTACCAGCAGAAGCTCCGGCATTACCATAGCAAGCGAATCCGACCACTCTCCTTCCGCGAAGGAGACTTGGTGCTATGGCGGATCCAGCAAACCGCCGGCTAGCAAAACCCATGGGAGGGCCCGTTCATCATCAGCCAGGTGCTGCACAACAACGCGTACTATCTAATAGACGCTCAGAAGCCACAGAAGCGCAAGAGAGACGCCTCCGGCGAGGAGACGGAGCGCCCATGCAATGTGGTGCTCCTCCGTCCATTTTATTGCTAAAAAATAGTGTATGTATCCTTCCCCTTTCGGGCTTATGAATGCAACGGGGGGCCCAAGCCGGCACTTGGGGCACGCCCCTTTTCGATTCCTCCAAAGTTTTCCTGTTATTTAAGGCACGTCAACCGGGTCCGGTTCCCGGGCCCGGGGGCTCGCCCGACTCCCCCCCGAGGCGGACAAGTAGTGTGAGAAAGCAACCCTTCGCCTCCCCTCCCTAACCAGCTACAGACCGGCTCCCGGCTGTCCAGCTGAAGGGACCACGGGGTGCAAAGGAACTTGTCACACTAAGGTCAGCCGACGCGCGGCAGCCGAACCGGCCCAACCGAGCTTTGTTACTCCTAGTAACCAGCCTTTCCCGGCTCAACCTAGCACTAGCCGGTTGACACTAAGAGCTCGCTGGTTTTCCCCAAGGGTGAAGCCCCGTCCCTCTCCCAGACTGGCTCCCGGCTAGCACGCAGGCGGGGCGGAAGCCGGAAGGAATCCCGGCGCGCGAACACAAGTCAAAAGGCAAAAGGCAAAAGAGGAGCCAGCACGCACATTCTTTTTAAGAAAAACGGCATAAGTCATAATGATAAAAGGCCCACGGCCATGAGTCCATTACATATACACAACCAGTGGGTGGAATTCCAATCTAAAACAAAATGCAAGAAAGAAAAATCCTAAGCGGCGGCAGCTTTGGGCCGGCCCTCCTCTGGTGCTCACGCCTCGGGAGCAGGCGATGCTGGCGCCTCCGAGGCCGGCGCCTCCAGGGCGGCTGAGGTAGAAGCCCCCGCCCCCGCGTCCGGAGCCAGCTCGGACTCGACATAGTCGTCGGTGTCAGACTCTCCATTGGCTGTCTTGGCGGCACTCCCCTCCGGGTCATCCAGGGCGAGCCCGTACCGATCCTCCGGGACCACCATGCCGTCCCCCCCGCACTCTGGGACGTACTCATCCCACGCGGCGAAGGACGTGAGGTCACTCGCCCTCACCAACAGCTCGTCGGCCACCGCCTTCAACTCCGTGTCGGTGCCGGCACGTTGGGCCGTCAGCAAACCCAAGTCCAGCTTGGGGTACCACGACCTGGCAATGTGGAGTGCCATGTACGCACCGACGCGTGCCGCGGAGGCCCTCCAGGCGTTCACCCGCGTAGTCCCAAACTCCGGCCACCTCGACAGCCGGTTCATGGAGCCCGGGTGCGCCGCGTCAGGCCAAAGGGTGCGAACCAGCACCAAGCCGGCCACTTGGAGCTGCCTCAAGGCGCGGACCACCTCTAATAGACGCACCTCGGCAGCGATCCCCACCTCGTCCAGGGTCCAGGGGCAAGCGGCCCAACAGCCTCTCCTTGCGCCCGCCGGACCTCACGGTCGTCCTCCACGGCCGCCTCCGCGACCTCCTATGTGCCGGGGAAAAGCCCTAAGAAGAAGACAAGGGATGAGCAGGGAGGCAAGCGAGAAAACCCAGAAGGAAGACGCGAGAAGAACAAGGCAACAGAAGCTTACCGTGCAGCATCTGATCCACCTCATGCCCTTGCTCCTGTAGCTGGACCTCCCTGGCTGACCACTCGTGGCATTGGCGCTCGTGCTCATCCTGAGCCACCTGCGCGTCCTCGGCCGCCTTGGCTATCGCGGCATCTTTGGCCTCCAGCCTCTCGCGGAGAACTTTCTCCCGCTCCTCCGCCTCCCGAAAAAGGGTCTCCCCTTGTTCCACCAACGCTTGGCGGTGGGACGCCTCGCCCCCCTCCCACTCCGCCTTCACCTGGTCTGCCTCCCCATGGAGCCGGTCACGCTCCGTCGTCAGGAGTTCCCGCTCATCGTAAAGACGCACCACCTGGCGCTGGAGGCTGACCGACTCGGTGTGGGTAGCTTCACGAGAAGAATTCGCCGTTGTCAGAAAGGATTCAGCCCGCCTCCAAGGCAGCCGGTCTGATTCCCGGGGGCTACACCCTGTGGGTGCGCTTGCGCTCCCCCACTGAAAGGTCGCAAGAGCACATACCTCGCAAATCCGTGGACACGACGGCGAGCCGGTTTTCGGCTCCTCGGTACAACTCCAGCAGGGTGTTGTATGCGGCCTCCCGGCAGTCATATGCCGCCTACAGAACAACAAGAGTACATAGCTTCAGGCTCGACCCACCTGCGCCCCAGCCGGCTCGAGCCTCGGGGGCTACACCCAGTGGGTGCGCTGGCGCGCCCCCATTGGAAAAGACAAAATATGCCAAGTCAAGAGAAGAAGGAAAGAAGAGAGCTCACCGCGACCACCTGCTCCAAATTCACCAGCCGGTCATTGGCGGCTCGAGCGTCCTGCAACGTCTGGGCACGGCAAGCGGCGAACGCATCCACAACGGCGGACACCGCCTCCCCGAGGGCGCTCGACGGTTTGCTAGGGGCCAGGATCCCGGCCGCCGCCCAGGTCTGCTGTGGCCGGCCCCCATCCGTAGGTCCTCCCTTGTCGAAGACCGCAATGGGACCGGCCCCTCCTGTCGCCATCGCGCCGGGGGCCACCGTCGATGTGCATGCGGCGGCCGTTTCCCCGGCCGAAGCGTCCCTCACCTCCGGCGCTTCACCTTCGGTGCCGACGCCTCTGGAGCCGGCGCCTCCGAAGCCGGCACTTCCGGGGCCGGCACCTCCGCCCCCGGCAGCACGTCGTCCGCCACCGGCTGGGTGGCATCGCAGTCCATCTCCGCCACGTCCTTCGCGGCCTTCGCGCCCGCCTCCATCCGTCGCCCCGGGACCGTGGTGGTCCTTCGACCTCTTCTCCCGGCCGTGGGGGAACGGCTCCCACACTCCGCTAGTGGCCTCCCCGCTGGTTCCTCGGAGGCAGGGGAACGGCTCCCACGCTCCGCCAACGGCCTCCCTGCTGGTTCCTCCATGCTTCTTCGCCGCCTCTTCCCATGGGCGGAGCTCCTCGATGCGCCGCTCCTACTCGGCCGCCTCGAGGTCGAGCCACGCCTGGTGCTTCCTCTCCTCGGCAGCCGTCGGCGATGCCACCCTCTCCGTCCTGCCACCCGGGGTCCTCCTCGGGGCACGCGCCTCCCTGGTAACGATGAAATAAGGGACTAGGGGGAAGACGGAATGGACCAAGGTGGAGGAGGAGATGGACTTACCCGGCGACGACGGGGACCGCCCTCCTCATGGGTCCCGCCTGGGCGACCCTTTTTTCTTTGCCCCGCCTCCATGGCTGCCGCCCGGCTACACGGTCGCCGCGCGCTTGGGCGCCGGCTTGGTGGCAGCCGGGCGTTTCCCCTTGTCGTCCCCGTCCGGGCCTCCCCGGATGGAGCCGCCGCCAGCTCGAGGTTGGCGCCTCCGCGGCGCCGTGACCTCGTCCTTCGAAGTTTCGGGCTTCTCCGGAGCCTCTGCAACACGCGACGTCTCCACCTCAGCGTCATCATCGGTCTAGTCCCGTAGGTGCATCTGGAGAGAAGACTCACCCGTCAATTCGGCCTCTTCGGCCCCCTCCGTCTCTGTCTCCGTGTCACCGGCTTCAGACGCCCCGGCTCGCTCGGAGTCAGCCGGCTCCACGTCGTCGGCATCCTCGACCTCGTCGGGGTCCGACTCTGCCGTGTCGGGGGCCGGCTCCCCGTAGTTCTGCAGCAGCAGGAAAATCTGCGGGCGGGCCGGGCGGCGCGCCATCAGGCCAAAGGGGGTGGGGTGCTGCCTCTGAAAAAAGATGGAGGGAAGGAGGTGGCCGAACACTTACCCGCGATGCCAGGCGGCTCCGACTGTACGGGGTTTTCCCCCATTGCCACTCGCCCTCCACCATCTTCGCCGTCGAGATGGCGTTCACCCTCCTCGCCACGTGGGCCGGTTTCATCTCCTTGGTGGAGAGCCGGCAGGGGTCATGGCATCCTCCCATCTGGCAGATGAGGTGTGGCTGGTGCTGCAACGGCTGCACCCGACGCGCCACCATCGAGGCCAGTAGATCGGTGGCCTTCAGCCCCTCCGTCTCGGTCATCACGAGCAGGCGCTCGCAGAGCCGATCCGCCGTCTCAGGCGCCGGAGGCGGAACCGCCCGCCAGTTCAGCATCGCGGCCGGTGGGTGGTTGGCGAAGTCGGGGAGGTTGATGTAATCCTCCTCCGACTTTGCGTTCTTCACATAGAAGAACCCCCTCTACCAGCGCTTCACCGACTCATGCAGCGGGAGTTTCGGGAAGCCGGTCCCCTTGCGGATATGGATCATGGCGCCTCCACAGGCGGTCATCACCATCTGCTTCGTCGTCGGATCCTTCGTCGTTTGTCGCTTGAGGAAGAAGAGCCGGCACCAGAGGTCAAGCCTCGGCTCAACCCCCAGGTACCCCTTGCAAAGGGTGACGAACACTGCCAGCTGCAAGATGGCATTGGGGGGGGAGGTGGTGCGGCTGCAGACCAAACCGCGTCAGGAAACGGCGGAAAAAGGCGCTCGCCGGCAGCCCAAGCCCGCGGAGGAAATGATCGGCAAAGACGACCACCTCGCCTTCCCGCGGTGCCAGGGAGTTCTCCGGGCCGGCTGGGCGTGCCTCCAAGTGTGCCTCCGCCGGGAGCTTGCAGCGATGGCGGAGGTGCTCTATGAAGGTCTCATCCACATCGTTGGCGTCCCATGCGCCCTTGCCCGCCATGGTCGCCGAGGGGGCGTGCGGTCGCGACGACGGGCACGGGTGCTCAGTGGCGGCCCGGGCTTTCTTCGGCAGCGGTCGGTGGTGCAGCCTGCCCGCATGCTCTGACCTCCTGCTCTCTCTCTCTCGTGGCGGGGGGAGGAAGACGACGAAGATGATGCGACAACAGTGAGGGGAGCGAACGGGCCATTCTGCCCCTCCTCTCGCCATTTAAACCCTGCGCGGGTGATCGTGGGGGCCGGATTCATTACGCATGACCCCCGCGATTCTAGTGGCATGCGGGGCGGATATTATGGCACTCGGGAACGCCAACCGTCCGCCCGCACCGTAAAAGATCCCCGTGCGTGGGCCGAGGCCGCGGTCGTGGAGGGCCCCGCCCTGCGGCCCGGTCTTTTCTGCCGCGTGGCGCGTCTTCTCTAACCGGTGGGGAACCCGAGGTGGCGCGTGAGGCATCGGCCGGCTGTGGAGCCGGCTGTCGTTTGCTGGCGTTGCTCGACTCTCAAGGCACCCCGCGGCGCAAGAATGATCTTCGAGCCGGCGAGGACCGCCACGGTTCGTCGGCGGGCCTCCCCAGCTTCGGGGACTACTGACGGGGGGATGACCCCGGGGTAGCCTCAAGCGCCCCCTTGCTCCGGCCTTATAACGCAATCAAAGAGCGGGCCCCTCCCCCTACGGTCAGGCTACGCCCTACCGGTAGCGCCCTCCGGCCAGAGCCCGCCGGCTACGCCCCGCTAGTTATGATGTGCCAGCCAGGTGGGGGCGTTGCCGCTTGGCCCCCCAGCCGGCTGCGCATTGGATGCCGTCGTCAGGGCATGCGTGGCGACAGTGGTCCCCATCCCATCACGAGTCAGCGCCGGAGTGGCCACAGTGAAGGTGTCAGGGCCTCTGATCCTGGCGGACGGTGACCGGGCTTCCAATAGTGCCGGCACACCCCAACCACTCCATTACCTGTCCCGGCATGGCTACAGGGCGGCCGGCAGCACCGCTGACCTCGGCCGGTCGCCGCAAGACGATGCCACAAGGGGCGACCCGTGCTGTGACGTGACCGACGTCGGGACCCACCGCACGGGCCCCACCGGCTCCTGACGGGACCCTTCAGCCGGCGGGGCCTACCGGTGACATGACCCCACAGCCGGCGGCCCCCACAGCCGGCCAGAGAGGCTGCCGGCTAGGGCTCCCCATGACCTTCTATTTGTATTGTAATCCGGGGGTTGGCCTATAAACCCCCCCGGGCCACCCCAATGCAAGAGGTTGGCTGATCTCCCAGTTCTCTTCACGTCCACTCCACACACACGCGTAGAGAGGCAGAAGAGCGGGCTAGCTCCTTCTTCCTCCATGATCCATACACCTCAGTGAGCGCCATTGTAATTTGACCATTGTCTGAACTAGACCAAGCAGCACTAGGGGTGTTACCTCCCACGGAGGGCCCCGAACCTGGGTACATCGTGTGTCCACCATCGCTTGTGCCTAACCCCACTCCCGGAGCCCGCCGGCGTCCTTTGGCCCCTCTCGATAAGCCTACCCATGGCATCTGCCATGACAAAACCACAACACTAAGATTTGAATGTTTGGAAAATACAAATATATATATATACACACACATGTATCTAACCACTAATTGACTATTCGTGATTTGAAACCCTTGGCAGGCATACATAAGAGGTTCAGTTGTTGTTCTGCAGTCTTCAGGTGACGTAGACGAGCTCATTCACGAGCTAATCATGTCACATGAGAGTACCCTCAATGCCCCACACGAGTTGAATGACTCTTTGATGAAGGAGGAGGAAAAAATTATCGATGACAATGCTATTGTCTACGATAAGATTTTCAGTCTCGAAGGCCAGGTCATGTTGCTGGATATCGAGATAGGTGATATTAATAAGGATATACAAGTCTTGAAGGACCAAAGGAGTCAACTAAAGACCGAGAAGGCGCATTACATCAAGGACGGGGAGACGAATAGGGATAAGCTTCGTCATCTTAAGAAAGTCCTTAGAAAAACTAACTAGGTAGCTAGTGTCAATCAAGAGAGAGGAAGAGATACTAAACATCTAATTGGTACTTTCCTTTTTTGAATTTACTCTCTCTTGTCAATGAAATGTTTAGTATTTTTTGTGAATGAAATGTTTACTCTCTTTTGTGAAGCTGGTATTCTTTTTATTAGCTAAATATGACAATGCGCGCGTGCAACTCTATCCAACGCTAGTAGGTATTCAAAATACCCCTCGCATCGTATCCGACACCACCACTAAATTTTAACAGTGGCGCCATATTGGTGGCGTCATGTGTCCATGTCAGCAGGTCCCTTTTTGCCACGCCATATCTATGGTTTTATGCACTAGTGGGCGAGAGCATGTGTGAAGAAGTACACCCCTGCAGGGTAATCATCTATTCGAATAGCCGTGTCCGCGGATATGGACTACTTGGAGACTTATATGGTTCATAGATAACTTGAAGTTGATAATGTGAAATGCGCAAGATAAGTGTGAGTGCTATGGATGCCCTTCTTGTAGGAGGATGGGAGAGGATCCATGCTGGTGTATTGGTGTGGTGACTAGCTGGTGGACTCGTGTGTACTTTCTCACACTGTTAAACTGCTGGTAGTCGTAGTACATGATAGCCACTGAGTCAAAGTTGGCTTGCTGCATTAAACCCCACAATCCCCCTTTGTTGATACTAGTGCATATGTATTTAGCTCTGATGTAAGTCTTGCTGAGTACCTTTGTACACATTGTTGCTCATTTATGTTTTTGTAGAGGAGACTCCTGTCTTGCTAGTGGTTTCTATGATAAGGTCAATGTTGGCCGAGTAGCTTGAAATGCCAGACAAAGGTCTGGCTCCTATGGAGGGTCTTGTAGATAGACAAGCTTACCAGGCCTTCTTATTTTCTAGATGTATGTAGTCAGACATATTATCCTTCCGCTTGTTTGTTGTATGACTTTGTGTGTTGGGTCCTGTGACCCCTGCTTGTAATATCACACTATGTTGGCTCCTATGAGACTTTAATAAACACTTTGAGTCATAGAGTTATGTTGTGATGCCATGTTATATCTACGCATATCATGCATATTGCGTGTATGATTGAAAATGCATTTGTATGTGTGGGACTCGACACCTAGCTGTGTGCCTTTAGTAGCCTTCTTTATGGGGAAATGCCTGATTGTGCTTCCACTGAGCCTTGGTAGCTTGCTACTGCTCTGGACACATTGATTGACCGGCATGTATCCTTCTTTGTTGTTGTGTCTATCGCTACAAGGAAATGTCACGCGGTGTAATGGAGTCCTTATAGCTTGCTGCGACTCATGTACACACGCTGATGACCGACACCTGCATTGCTAGGTTACGGTTGTGCCACTTGGGTCTATAGCTAGTCATGTTGACCCGGGATCTCTAACGTGTGGATTCTAGCGACATACTCATATATGTGAGCCAAAAGGCGCAAACAATCCGACCAAGGTAAGGTGGTAGCCGTTGTGTACCGTGTGTGAGGCCGCAAAGCTATTGTCACACCGTGTGTTTTGTATCACTTGTTATGCTTGGATTTATAAAATTTGGAACCAATTAAAACTTTTCCAATGCTTGTGCTTGTTTGAATTGTGCTTGTTTGCTTGTTGAGTGTGGTATATGGCACTATTAAGATTCTATCCCTCTTCATATTCATCTTCCTTGGCCCAAACTTCTTGCCCAATGATCATACCATGAGAATAGTGCCCAAAACTATTTTTATCCAAGTTTATTTTGACCAAAAAGGATTTATTCAAATTAGGTTTTCAAAAACCCCTGAGTTGAGGTTTGCAATGCAAGTCCTCAAATTGGGTGGATCCTTCTTCCCCAAAGGCTTTACTTCAAACCTACAATGTTTATGACTTCCCAAAACCACCAAATATTAATTTTAAAGATTATTTTAATATTTTATTTAAAGGCTTTTTCTTAAGGCCGGAAATGGTTTTTCATAGGGGGGAAATTATTTAAATGCCTTCAAAATATTTGAGAAAATTTAGGAAAACTCAATGGACATATATTTTCCATACATATGAGTTTCAACACATGGGCACGTTCAAATCATGGGCACTAAAGCTTTTCTATCCAAATCAAGCTTTTGGAATATTTCTATAAGAAATATTCTCAACAAATTCCAGGAAAATTCTAGCAAGTCAACACTATCATAGGTAATGATATTGAAAAGTTCCACCTCAATCCAAGTTGATTTGGTTTATCAAACCATCCCAAAACCCTTCATGTCCAGATTCAAATTTGGACAACTTTACATTGTGAAGTTTCCTCACATGACCCCAAACTTTGTGGACATACTCTAATCACCAAATAGTGATGCTACACTAAGTGGTGCATCAAGGGTAGTAGCTTAGCGTAACTAGATCTACAAAAATCTGATTCTGTTAGTTTCTAGGGTTCACAAAGCTTCCATTGTCAACTTTGCCCATTTGAGCTCAAATTTGGTGATCCATCTCATTTTCACCTAGCATTTGACCCTGTTGAGTATCTCAGTGAGTGGGTAAAACTTTCTTGCCCAAACACCCATAAAACACCTTCTGGTGAAATGGTAAAGTCTGTGTTTTCACACCTTTCTCTATTTTCCTTGCCTCCAAATTTTTAACTCACCCTCTGGCAGTGCCCAAGCACCCCCAGTAAAAATACCAGGTCCTTAAGCCACTAGGAGATGGGGTAAGACCCCCATTTTTTCCCCTGGATAGCCCTGGCAGGAGCTCTCTCTCCCCTCTACTCTTATTCTATCTCTCTCCTAGCGCGTCTAGTGCATTTTCCCTAGCCTAGGCACCCCTAGATCCCCCTAGACACCCTTGGCCACGCACAAGACACTGTTGGCATGCCGTGGCATGCCAAACGTGCGCTCTAGTGCACGCTACAGTGCCAACAGGCACTGTAGCCGTTGCCCACTTCATGGCCCGACCACCTCGAGCACCCCCTTCTCGCTAGATGGTCGGCCTCGGCGTCCGCAACATGTCGCCCCTTGTCCCCCCTCCTCTCTCTCTCCCTCCTCTGAGCCCCCTCGCACATGCCACGGTCGTCCGAGACAGCCAACCGCGGAGCTCACACGCGCGTGCTCCCCCGCCTCTCTCCTCTCTCCCCCTGGCCTAGACCAACTCCACATGCACCCCAGGCTTGCTTCTTCCCTCTTCCGTGGCCTCTAGCCTTGCCACAAGCTCGCGGGTGACCCAAGCTCGGTGGACCGAGGGCCGCCTACTTAACGCCCTCCCCAAGCCTCCTCTCCTGTCTGGCCTCTTTCTCCACTCCCCAGTAGACCCCCTGTCGCCCAGGAGAACACCCGTACCCTCTGTGCTCGGGATCGATCCGAGGACCGCCGCGGCGACCTCGTCGCAGATCACTTGGTAGCGCCCCCTCCGGTCCCCATTTTCCTTCCGCTGGTCTCCCCTTGCTCTCCTGACCCATTTTCGCTCGTCCCCGTCCTCTTTGCAGCTCGAGACGACCCCGGTGAACGCTTCCGAAGCTCCCTCCGCCGTGGGTGCTCGCCATCGGCGATCCAGCCACCTCCGGTGCTCCCTTCACCTCTAGGGGACCGGTGACTCGACCCCGAGTCCATCCCCGCTCTCTCCTGCCACCGCCGTGCCCTCCACCGCCGCCGGTGAGCCTCCCCTCTCTCTGCCCCGAGGTGGGATAAGGATCCGACAAGTGGGTCCCACCTGTCGGCCTCTCATCTCCCCCTCCCGCGCTCTCTCTCCCCTCACGGTCGCCGACTGACGGGCCCCGCGCGTGGTTTAGGGTTTAGGGTTTAGGTTTCAACCTGACTGCTCGCGTGGCTGGCTGGCTGGCCAGGTGGGTCAGCCCAGCTGCTGGCCACCTCTGGCCCAGGCTCAGAGCCCTCTCTCTCTTTGTTTTCTTTTTCTTTTCTGTGGGGTTTTTCTAAAAAAATCCCACATGATTCAATAAAAATCCAATGACCATGATTTTTCCACGTGAAATCTTAGAATATTCCCTAGAATTTAATAGCGCCTTCTGTATAAATTTTTGAAAATCTTTTATATACTGTTTTGTTTTAAAACCCAATTTAGGCATCTTTTTGCCTCTGTTAAATAGTTTCAAAAATATTTTCCATAACAAAATCTTAAACGAATATTTTTAGTATGATATTTAGTATTTATCAAAATAGGGTAGCATTTTTAAGATTAGCATGTGTGCTCTGTTTTTGTGTGATGCTTATTTTTATCGCTATTATTCGCGACGATAGATTGCGCTATTGACGAAGGGAGTTGGACCCGAAGACTTTGAAGCCCCCGAAGACTTTGTTGAGCCAAGCAAGCAGCCCTTTGACCATGTTAAGAAACCATTTTCATTGCATGTCATATAGCACTTCACTTTCGTTATATTTGATCATGTGGAGTAGTGGCCACTTCGGTGGGTTGCTTCCGATACTTTTTGCCGTTGACACTTGCATCATGCATGACCCTACCACCTTATGAGGGTTATGCGTGTGGGAGTAGTTAGGTTGCTAACAGAGGCTACACAAGTGGGATCAGGAATATGCATGGTGATGGAAGCAATAGTACTTTCAAAGACTTTTCAAAATCCCTGCCGGGTGCCACTAATGCCCGAGGGAGATGAGGATGAGATGGGTAACCACTTGAGAAAGAAGTGGTGTATCGGAGCAAGTTGAGAGTGTGTTTTTGAAAAACGGAGAGTTTTAAGGTCTGCTGACCGTCCTAACCTTACATGCGCAACCACGAAACCCCATATGGGATGGGGCTCTGTTGATTACTTTAGTGGGTCCTGGCAAGGAGCACGCATTACTAGTGGGGGGAGTGGCATGGTCACTCTCGATACGGGGTCATGCCAGTATGGACGATCATGCACTGTCTTCACAGGCACCGAGCACACAGTTGGTCCCTACATGGATGCTACGAGTGATGTACATCATGTGGGCTAGGCCGTGGCATGCCAAACATGCGCTCTAGAGCACGCTACAGTGCCAACAGGCACTGTAGCCGTTGCCCACTACATGGCCCCGACCACCTCGAGCACCCCCTTCTCGCTAGATGGTCGGCCTCGGCGTACGGAACACGTCGCCCCTTGTCCCCCCTCCTCTCTTTCTCCCTCCTCTAATCCCCCTCGCACGCGCCGCGGTCGCCCGAGAGGGCCAACTGCGGAGCTCACACGCGCGTGCTCCCCCGCCTCTCTCCTCTCTCTCCCCCCTGGCCTAGACCAACTCCACATGCACCCCAGGCTCACATCCTCCCTCTTCCGTGGCCTCTGGCCTCGGCCATGAGCTTGCGGTCGCACCCGAGCTTGGTGGACCGAGGGCCGCCTACTTAAGGCCCTCCCCAAGCCTCCTCTCCCCTCTGGCCTCTCTCTCCACTCCCCAGTAGACCCCTTGTGCGCCCCGGATAACTCCTGTAGCCTCTATGCTCGGGATCGAGCCGACGACCACCGCGGCGACCTCGTCGTCGATCTCGTGGTAGTGACCCCCTACGGTCCCCATTTTCCTTCCGCTGGTCTCCCCTTGCTCTCCTAACCCATTTCCCCCAAGTCCCCATCCTCTTTGCAGCTTGAGACGACCCTGGTGAATGCTCCCGAAGCTCCCTCCACCGTGGGTGCTTGGTGTCAGCGACTCCGGCCACCTCCGGTGCTCCCTCCACCTCTAGGGGACCGGCGACTCGACCCCGAGTCCATCCCCGCTCTCTCCTGCCACCGCCGTGCCCTCCACCGCCAACGGTGAGCCTCCCCCCTCTCTGCCCCGAGGTGTTAGAAGGATCCGACAGGTGGGTCCCACCTGTCGTCCTCTCATCTCCCCCACCCGTGCTCTCTCTCCCCTTGCGGTCGCCGACAGCCGGGCCCCGCGCGTTAGGTTTGAACTTGACTGCGCGCGTGGCCATCTAGTTGGCCAGCTGGGCCGGCCCAGCTGCTGGCAGCCTTTGGCCCAGGCTCAGAGCCCTCTCTCTCTCTCCTTTTCTTTTTCTTTTTTGTGGGTTTTTTCTAAAAAATCCCACAGGATTAAATAAAAATCCAATGACCATGATTTTTCCACCTAAAATTTTAGAATATTCCCTATAATATAATAGTGCCTTCTATATAAATTTTTGAAAATATTGTATACACTATTTTGTTTTAAAACCCAATTTAGACATCTTTTTGCCTCTGTTAAATAGTTTCAAAAATACTTTTCATAACAAAATCTTAAAAAAATATTTTCAGTATTATATTTAGTATTTATCAAAATAGGGTAGCATTTTTAAGATTAGCTTGTGTGCTCTATTTTTGTGTGATGCTTACTTTTATCGCTATTATTCGCGACGATAGATTGCGCTATTGACGAGGGAGTTGGACCCAAAGACTTTGAAGACCCTGAAGACTTTGTTCAGCCAAGCAAGCATCCCTTTGGCCATGTTAAGAAACCATTTTCATTGCATGTCATATAGCACTTTACTTTCATTATATTTGATCATGTGGAGTAGCGGCCACTTCGGTGGGTTGCTTCTGATACTTTTTGCCGTTGACACTTGCATCATGCATGACCCTACCACCTTATGAGGGTTATGCGGTTGGGAGTAGTTAGGTTGCCAATAGAGGCTACGCAAGTGGGATCGGGAATATGCATGGTGATGGAAGCAATAGTACTTTCAAAGACTTTTCGAAAACCCCGTCCGGTGCCACAAATGCCCAAGGGAGATGAGGATGAGACTAGTGACCACTTGAGAAAGAAGTGGTGTACCGGAGCAAGTTGAGGGTGTATTTTCGAAAACAGAGAGTTTTAAGGTCTGCTGACCATCCCAACCTTAATGTGCAACCACGATACCCCTTATGGGACGGGGCTCTATTGATTACTATGGTGGGTACTAGTGAGGAGCCCGCATTACTAGTGGCGGGAGTGGTTTTGTCACTCTCGATACGGGGTCGTGCCGGTATGGATGATCATGGGCTATCTTCACAAGCACCAGGCACACCGTTGGTCCCTGCATGGATGCTACGAGTGATGTACATCATGTGGTCTGGGTACCAATCGAGTGGACTCTTTGTTTGGTATCACTAGGGGAAGGCATTGTTCGGGTGCTTACCTCGGGTATGTTATATACCGCGAGTCGTGGATGGCACGGAAGTTCCCCGAGTCTTGTGGGTAAAGTGTGCAACCTCTACAGAGTGTAAAACTATTCGAATAGCCGTGTCCGCGGTCATGGACAGTTGGAGGTCCTTCTTAAACTACGTCCGGATGTTTTCGCAAACTCGGTGTGAGTGTGTGTGTGTGTGTATGTTGGTGACAAAGAAGTTACTTGAGCTAAGTCCGATGACTTAGCTTGATGATTGACTAAGTCTGATGACTTAGCATAATGAATGAACATGAGATGTTCAACCCCTGCTGATGATGATATCTGTAACTTTTTGATATGGATATCTATCAACTGATGATGCATGCTTACCTAGTTACCTTATCATGTTATTGCATTCAAAATTGGCTTTCCGCAAAATTACCTACTTAGTGCTATATCACGCATCACTATTATCTTGTTCCACAACTTGGGTTGCTTGCGAGTACATTCAAAGTACTCATTGGCTTGCCACTGGTTATTTAATTGGCCAGGCATGGAAGAACAGGAGTATGTTGAAGAGTTCATTGGTGATGAACATGTGAACTAGGATGCTTCCCAGTCAGAATGCCCCTAGGTTTAAGGCAGATGGCATGGGTTCACGCTTTCGATCAAGTTTTCCGCTGCTTGTTCTATTTAAGTGTTTGGCCCTTGTGGCCCTATCTATGTAAGACTAGACCTTCATGGTCTTTATTTGTGTAAGACGCTAAATGTGGATCTAAGACTCTTGTTATTCAGCTTCTGTGTGTTTAGTGAGCATTGATCTCTGGGGTCACTGTACACGTGCATTCGGTGATCACGACTCATGAGTCGGGGTCCCCACAGAGCTGGTATCAGAGCCATCCTGACTGTAGGAAGCCCTTAGTTAGCGTGGATGTTAGTTAGAAATAAAACCGTTTTTCAGAAACTATGCCTAACACCTATACTTAGGAATTCTGTACTATTTACCTCTTCTATTCTTCACACAACACTTTGCTGACTCTCCTCCCTTCAAACCCTTGTAGATGGCCGTCGTACCCAAAGCCTTCCTGACATACGGCTTTCCCTTGCTCCTTGGGGATAGCCTGGAAAAGTGCTAGTTTCGCCAACCACCCATTTTCCTCTACCACGAGCACTGGGTCAATGCCGTCATGAAGGAGTACCACATGGATGTGGTCATGAAGGCAAACGACTCCCCGACTAGTTTGTTCTTTGAAGGACCATGGATGGAGACCATGATACTCGTGGTCGAGTCAGCTACACGCAAGGCACTCCTACACCTTCAAGACATCATTCCAGAGATGGCTAATGAGCCGGCTACTCGCTACCTTCCCTTCAGGAAGGATGATCTTGGCAACAGTTGGACACTGGTTCCGACCCAGGAGGATGGCACACCACTCAGGTTCCAGACCTACTTTAGCCTATCCACAGGTAGTCTGGTTCACCACTTGATTAAGCAGTCCGTGAAGCTCCACGAGGAACTTCACCACACTCGAGAGCTACTTCGCCAAGCCAAGACAAAGCCAGACAAGATCAAGAAGGACGGAGCCCCCGAGGGACGACCAGCTGTCGGTTATAGAGGAGGAGTACCCCCAGCTAGAGATGCACCCACATGTCGTCATCGCATGAGTGCAAGGGAGTACAGTGAGCTCTTCACCGACCCGCCAAGAAAGCGTCGTCGGGATGGACCTCCTCGTTCCCCGACCTCTTCGACCGGGAATGATGCCTGTTTAGATGACGAACAGGAGGAAGACCCAGAGGAGCGTGACTACGAGACTGAGCACTCCACCACCTGAGTCCGAGAACCCCTAGGGTAGGATCAGTCATGTATCCCTCATGCGAAGTCAAGTATGTGTAATGGTTCATATGAAACCATGTGTGCTTGTTGTTTGTTTTGTTGTTTGTGCTCTGATGCAAGTCGCGCTTTTGCCTTAGGCAACATGTAAGCGACTTCATCGTCTATCTTAATATATGTTGGTCTTACGACCTTTGTTTTACCACACTTGCGCTTGACCCACCCCCTTAGGCGCACTCTTCAATTGTTGATTTCCTCTTGCCTATCCCAGTTGTTTGACTTTGCTGCTCCAAACAGGATGGTGAATGCTACCCGCAACAGCTCCTTCACCAACCCTGAAGCCGGCAACTCAAGCCAGCGACATGGAGCTGGTGGGGCTGCTCATGCTGGAGGACACCAGGAGCAGCCACAAGGCGGCATTCCCCCGCCACCACCCCCATCGGAGAACAAGACCATACCTCAGTTTCTCCAAGTTCTCCGGGAGGAACGTCAAGCCAGCAATGTTGCTATTCAGCAGATGGCTCAGGCCCTTGTGAATAACTAGCAACAAGGCAGGAACGGCAATGGCCGCTCCACTCTGTCTGAGTTCATGAGGAAGTCGCCCCCAACCTTCACCGAGACTGCTGAACCATTGGATGTTGATGACTGGATCCGCACCATCGAGGACCTCCTTGCACCGGTCAATTGCAATGAGGATCGTGAGAAAGTGCTTTATGCCTCTCACTACCTTGGAGGTACCGCCCGAGCTTGGTGGGATGGATTCAAGGTCATGCAAGGTGAGCGTGCGATCACATGGAATGACTTCAAGGAAGGATTCCGCACTGCCCACATTCCTTCTGGGATCATGGCTATCAAGAAGAGAGAATTCTGAGCGTTGAAGCAAGGAAGTGGCTCTGTCAAGGAGTACCTGCAGAAGTTCAACCTGCTGTCAAGGTATGCACCTGAATACGTCAACACGGAGGCTGCCAAGAAGGAACGCTTCATGGAAGGACTTCAGCAGACCCTGCAGTATCAGCTCATCGTCTGCGACTGCCGTACCTTCTTCGACCTGGTGAACAAGGCCCTCATGCTGGAAGACAAGCACCATGCCATAGACGACACTTGCAAGCGCAAGATGATCAGCAAGGGTAGCTCCAGCAACTAGAAGCCTCGCCCATGGCAGCCAGCCCCAGCCAAGCCAACCTATCAGCTACAACAGGCTAGACCTCCTACGCCTCGTCCGAGCTACCAGCCTTAGCAGTATGCCAATCACAGGCCAGCTTACAACAACCCCAACAACAACAGTGGAGGCAAGAACTACAACAACAACCCTGGACAAGTCGCTTGTTTTGGATGTGGTCAGCCAGGACATATCTCTAGGATGTGTCCCAACAAGAAGCCAAATGCATCGTGCCCCAATGTTCCAAACCAAGGTCAAGGCCATGGAGTACCCCCAAGGAACCCCGCTCCTTGCAACCAGCCCAACAATGGCAAGGGTGGTGTGAACCATGTCACTGCAGAGGAAGCCTAGGAAGACCCGGACGTCATACTCGGTACGTTCCTTGTCAACTCAGCCCCAGCAACAGTACTGTTTGGTTGTGGAGCTTCACATTCTTTTGTCACCTAAAAGTTTGCACTAGAGAGTGGCATGAAGCCTACACCACTGGGTAGTCATATGTTGATACAAACTCCAGGATCAGTTATGAGGTCTAGGATAGGTTGTGAGGGAGTTGAGATTAACATCAACGGAGTAGATTTCCTAGCAGACCGTATCATCCTAAAGTCAGAAGGCTTGGATGTGATCCTAGGCATGGATTGGTTGACCAAGCACCAAGGCTTGTTAGACCGTGCCAACAGGATTGTCACCATGACCAATAGCCAAGGAGTGGAAGTCAAGTATGTTCCCAATCCTACCTCCACTCAAGCCCCTCAGACTAACTGCCTATCAGGAATTGAGTTGGACCAAGTGCTAGTGGTATGTGAATACCCGGATGTGTTTCCCAATGAACTGCTTGGAATGCCTCCTGACCGCGACATTGATTTCATCATTGAGCTTATGCCTGGATCAAGGACCATTTATAAGAAGGCCTATAGAATGGGATCCAAAGAGTTGGCTGAATTGAAGAAGCAACTGGCAGAGTAGCTCAGAAAAGGATTCATTCGCCCTAGTACCTCTCCTTGGGGATCACCTGTTCTATTTGTGTCAAAGAGGGACGGAACAATCCGACTCTGTGTCGATTACTGTTCTCTCCATGAAGTCACAATAAAGAACAAGTACCCACTCCCCAAGATTGAAGACCTGTTCAATCAGTTGAATGGAGCCAAGGTGTTTTCCAAGATCGACCTCAGGTCAGGGTACTATCAGCTGAAGATCAGACCCCAAGACATTTTGAAGATGGCATTTGTAACCCGGTATGGCCTATATGAATACACGGTCATGTCATTTGGGTTAACCAATGCCCCTGCCTACTTCATGTATCTCATGAATAAAGTCTTCATGGAGTACTTGGACAAGTTCGTTGTCGTCTTCACTGATGACATACTCGTCTTCTCCAAGTCCGAGGAAGAACATGAGGACCACTTGAAATTGTTCCTAGAGAAGCTTCGAGAGCACCAGCTTTATGCCAAGTTCAGCAAGAGTGAATTCTGGCTGCATGAAGTTGGAATCTTGGGTCATGTGTTGACTGCAGAAGGATTATCAGTGGATCCTACCAAGATTGAAGCCATGACTGAATGGCAAAGCCCAACCACCATGAAGGAAGTCAGGAGCTTCCTCGGACTCGCGGGATATTACCGCAAGTTCGTGGAAGGGTTCTCGAGCATTGCCCAGCCCATGACCCAGCTTTTGAAGAAGGACAAGAAGTTCGAATGGACCGCTAAGTGCAAGGAAAGATTCGAGGAGCTCAAGAAGACATTGACCACAACCCCAGTTTTGGCCACCCCCAATATTCACAAGGAGTTCGTGATATATTGTGATGCATCAAGAACCGGGCTTGGAGGTGTTTTGCTGCAAGAAGGCAGAGTTGTAGCATATCTATCCAGACAGCTACGTCCTCATGAAGAGAACTACGCCACTCATGACCTTGAGTTGACAGCCGTGGTTCATGCCTTGAAGACATGGCGACATTACCTTCTGGGGAAGCGATGTGAGATATACACAAACCACAAGTGTTTGAAGGATATTTTCACCCAAAGAGAATTGAACGTGAGGCAGCAAAGATGGTTGGAGTTGATCAAGGATTATGACCTCAATGTTTAATACCACCCCGGAAAGGCGAACGTGGTAGCAGATGTCTTAAGCAGAAAGGCTTGTTCCTTGAATGCTATAATTAAGGAAAGGCTACCTGCCCTGTATGAAGAGCTCGAAAGCTTTGGCTTGGAACTAGTTGCCCCCGGATTCCTCGCCAACCTCGAAGAAAAGCCTACCTTGATGGATGATATTAAGGAAGATCGAAAGGGTCACGAGAGCATTCAAGGCATCAAGAGGAAGATCAAGGCAGGAAAGGCCCCAGGATTCTCAGCGGATGAACAAGGAGTTTTATGGTTCGGGAATCGCATCTACATACCCAACAAAGAGGTGCTCAATAATTTGATCTTACAAGAAGCTCATGACACTCCATACTCCATCCATCTTGGAGGAACCAAGATGTATCAAGACCTCAAGGCAAGATTCTGGTGGCATGGCATGCAACGGGAGATGAGCACCTTTGTCGTCAAGTGTGACATATGCTAGAGAGTCAAGGCTGAGCACCAGGGACCCGCTGGGCTATTGCAGCCTCTCAAAGTGCCTAAGTGGAAGTGGGACAAAGTCGGGATGGATTTCATCACCGGTTTACCAAGGTCAAGCAAAGGACATGATTCTATTTGGGCCATTGTGGACCACCTGACCAAAGTAGCCCATTTCATTCTCGTCAAGACCACCTATGACGGTAACAAGCTAGCCAGCCTCTACATCGAGCGTATCGTGAGCCTTCACGGAGTTCCTAAGGAGATTGTATCGGATCGGGGCACCCATTTCACCTTGAGATTCTGGAAGATGTTTCAAGAGGCTATGGGAACTAAGCTCTCCTTCAGCACTGCTTTTCACCCCCAGACGGGTGGACAAACAGAACAAGTAAATCAGATACTCGAAGATATGCTCCACGCCCATGTCTTGGCATATGGAGCCAAGTGGGAGGATTGCCTACCGTTTCTTGAGTTCTCCTACAACAACAACTATCAGTCAAGTCTTCAGATGGCACCATTTGAGGTCTTGTATGGACGCAAGTGCCGTACTCCCCTCAACTGGTCGGAAATCGGAGAAGGCTTAATTTTTGACCAGACATCCTCCATGAAGCAGAAGAGCAAGCTCAACTGGTCCAAGAACATCTGGAGGCCGCCAAATCAAGACAGAAGAGCTGCGCCGACTCCCACCGCCGAGAAGTGAGCTTATGTGTCGGTGACCATGTCTACCTCCAAGTCACGCCTCTCAAGGGAACCAAGTGTTTCCATGTCAAGGGGAAGCTTGAACCAAGGTACATCGGCCCCTTCAAGATCACCGCTACGCGCGGAGAAGTTGCCTATCAGCTAGAGCTACCTCCCGAGCTATCGGATGTGCACAACGTCTTTCATGTGTCACAACTCCGGAAGTGTCTGCATTTCCCCAACCGCCCCAACCTCTACAAGGACATCGACCATCAAGCCATCGATCTTCAGCCAGACCTCACTTATCGTGAGAGGCTAGTTCGCATTTTGGATGAAGCCGAGCGCTGCACCCGAAGCCGCACCATCAAGTATTTCAAGATACAATGGAGCAACCACTCTGAAGCTGAAGCAACCTGGGAGCATGAAGACTATCTTAGATCTGAGTTCCCTTATCTTTTTAGCGCTTAGCCTAGGAATCTCGAGGACGAGATTCTTGTAAGGGGGGTAGGTCTGTCACACCCTGTGTTTTGTATCACTTATTATGCTTGGATTTATAAAATTTGGAACCAATTAAAACTTTTCCAATGCTTGTGCTTCTTTGAATTGTGCTTGTTTGCTTGTTGAGTGTGGTATATGGCACTATTAGATTCTATCCCTCTTCATATTCATCTTCCTTGGCCCAAAATTCTTGCCCAATGCTCATGCCATGAGAATAGTGCCCAAAACTATTTTTATCCAATTTTATTTTGACCAAAAAGGATTTATTCAAATTAGGTTTTCAAAAACCCCCAAGTTGAGGTTTGCACTTCAAGTCCTCAAATTGGGTGGATCCTTATTCCCCAAAGGCTTTACTTCAAACCTACTATGTTTATGATTTCCCAAAACAACCAAATATTAATTTACAGATTATTTTAATATTTTATTTAAAGGCTTTTTCTTAAGGCCAGAAATTGTTTTTCATAGGGGAAAAATTAAATAAATGCCTTCAAAATATTTGAGAAAATTTAGGGAAACTCAATGGACATATATTTTCCATATATATGAGTTTCAACACATGGGCATGTTCAAATCATGGGCAAAACCCCTCTAAACCTTTTCTATCCAAATCAAGCTTGTGGAATATTTCTATAAGAAATATTCTCAATAAATTCCAGGAAAATTCCAGCAAGTCAACACTATCATAGGTAATGATATTGAAAAGTTTCACCTCAATCCAAGTTGATTTGGTTTATCAAACCATCCCAAAACCCTTTGTGTCCAGATTAAAATTTGAACAACTTTACATTGTGAAGTTTCCTCACTTGACCCCAAACTTTGTGGACATGTTCTAATCACCAAATAGTGATGCTACACTAAGTGGTGCATCAAGGGTAATAGCTTAGCATAACTAGACCTACAAAAATCTGATTCTATTAGTTTCTAGGGTTCACAAAGCTTCCATTGTCAACTTTGCCCATTTGAGCTCAGATTTGGTGATCCATCTCATTTTCACCTAGCATTTGACCCTGTTGAGTATCTCAGTGAGTGGGTAAAACTTTCTTGCCCAAACACCCATCAAACACCTTCTGGTGAAATGGTAAAGTCTGAGTTTTCACCCCTTTCTCTATTTTCCTTGCCTCCAAATTTTTTACCTCACCCTCTGGCAGTGCCCAAGCACCCCCAGTAAAAATACCAGGTCCTTAAGCCACTAGGAGATGGGGTAAGACCCCCATTTTTACCCCTGGATAGCCCTGGCAGGAGCTCTCTCTCCCCTCTACTCTTATTCTATGTCTCTCCCAACGCGTCTAGTGCATTTTCCCTAGCCTAGGAACCCCTAGATCCCCCTAGACACCCTTGGCCACGCACAAGACACTATTGGCATGCCGTGGCATGCCAAACGTGCGCTCTAGAGCATGCTATAGTGCTAACAGGCACTGTAGCCATTGCCCACTGCATGGCACCGACCACCTCGAGCGCCCCCTTCTCGCCAGATGGTCGGCCTCGGCGTCCGCAACACGTCGCCCCTTGTCCCCCCTCCTCTCTCTCTCCCTCCTCTGAGCACCCTCGCATGCGCCATGGTCGCCCAAGACGGCCAACCGCGGAGCTCACACGCACGTGCTCCCTCGCCTCTCTCCTCTCTCCCCCTGGCCTAGACCAACTCCACATGCACCCCAGGCTCGCTTCCTCCCTCTTCCATGGCCTCTGGCCTTCGCCACGAGCTCGCGGGTGCACCCGAGCTCGGTGGACCGAAGGCCGCCTACTTAAGGCCCTCCCCAAGCATCCTCTCCCCTCTGGCCTCTCTCTCCACTCCCCAGTAGACCCCCTGTCACCCCGGAGAACTCTCGTAGCCTCTGCGCTCGGCATCGATCCGAGGACCGCCGCGGCGACCTCGTCGTCGATCACTTGGTAGCGCCCCCCTCCGGTCCCCATTTTCCTTCTACTGGTCTCCCCTTGCTCTCCTGACCCATTTCCCCTCGTCCCCGTCCTCTTCGCAGCTCGAGACGACCCTGGTGAACGCTCCCGAAGCTCCCTCCGCCGTGGGTGCTCGCCATCGGCGAATCCAGCCACCTCCGGTGCTCCCTCCACCTCTAGGGGACCGTCGACTCGACCCCAAGTCCATCCCCGCTCTCTCCTGCCACCGCCGTTCCCTCCACCGCCGCCGGTGAGCCTCCCCTCTCTATGCCCCGAGGTGGGATAAGGATCCGACAAGTGGGTCCCACCTGTCGGCCTCTCATCTCCCCCTCCCGTGCTCTCTCTCCCCTCACATTCGCCGACAGCCGGGCCTCGCGCATG
Source organism: Hordeum marinum (assembly GCA_022496015.1). Lineage (NCBI taxonomy): Eukaryota > Viridiplantae > Streptophyta > Magnoliopsida > Poales > Poaceae > Hordeum > Hordeum marinum. The sequence goes on along the minus strand of CM039673.1, from coordinate 363,247,351 downwards.
GTTTAGGGTTTAGGGTTTAGGTTTCAACCTGACCGCGCGCGTGGTCGGCTGGCTGGCCAGGTGGGTCGGCCCAGCTGCTGGCCACCTCTGGCCCAGGCTCAAAACCCTCTCTCTCTCTTTTTTTCTTTTTCTTTTCTCTGGGGTTTTTCTAAAAAAATCCCACATGATTCAATAAAAACCCAATGACCATAATTTTTCCACGTAAAAGCTTAGAATATTCCCTAGAATTTAATAGTGCCTTCTGTATAAATTTTTGAAAATCTTTTATATATTGTTTTGTTTTAAAACCCAATTTAGGCATCTTTTTGCCTCTATTAAATAGTTTCAAAAATATTTTTCATAACAAAATCTTAAACGAATATTTTTAGTATGATATTTAGTATTTATCAAAATAGGGTAGCATTTTTAAAATTAGCATGTGTGCTCTGTTTTTGTGTGATGCTTATTTTTATCGCTATTATTCGCGATGATAGATTGCGCTATTGACGAGGGAGTTGGACCCGAAGACTTTGAAGACCCCGAAGACTTTGTTGAGCCAAGCAAGCAGCCCTTTGACCATGTTAAGAAACCATTTTCATTGCATGTCATATAGCACTTTACTTTCGTTATATTTGATCATGTGGAGTAGTGGCCACTTCGGTGGGTTGCTTCTGATACTTTTTGTCGTTGACACTTGCATCATGCATGACCCTACCACCTTATGAGGGTTATGCGGGTGGGAGTAGTTAGGTTACTAATAGAGTCTACGCAAGTGGGATCAAGAATATGCATGGTGATGGAAGCAATAGTACTTTCAAAGACTTTTCAAAAACCCTGTCGGGTGCCACTAATGCCCGAGGGAGATGAGGATGAGATGGGTCACCACTTGAGAAAGAAGTGGTGTATCGGAGCAAGTTGAGAGTGTGTTTTTGAAAAGGGAGAGTTTTAAGGTCTGCTAACCGTCCTAACCTTACATGCGCAACCACGATACCCCTTATGGGATGGGGCTCTGTTGATTACTTTGGTGGGTACTGGCAAGGAGCCCGCATTACTAGTGGCGGGAGTGGCGTGGTCACTCTCGATATAGGGTCATGCCGGTATGGACGATCATGCACTGTCTTCATAGGCACCGGGCACACAGTTGGTCCTTGCATGGATGCTACGACTGATGTACATCATGTGGGCTGGGTACCAATCGAGTGGACTCTTTGTTTAGTATCGCCAGGGGAAAGGCATTGTTCGGGTGCTTACCTTGGGTATGTTATATACCGTGAGTCGTGGATGACACGGAAGTTCCCCGAGTCTTGTGGGTAAAGTGTGCAACCTCTGTAGAGTGTAAAACTATTCGAATAGTTGTGTCCGCGGTCATGGACAGTTGGAGGTCCTTCTTAAACTACGTCCGTATGTTTTCGCAAACTCGGTGTGAGTGTGTGTGTGTGTGTGTGTTGGTGACAAAGAGTTTACTTGAGCTAAGTCCGATGACTTAGCTTGACGATTGACTAAGTCTGGTGACTTAGCATAGGGAATGAACATGAGATGTTCAACCCCTGCTTATGATGATATCTATAACTTGTTCATATGGATATCTGTCAACTAATCATGCATACTTACCTAGTTACTTTATCATGTTATTGCATTGAAAATTGGCTTTCCGCAAAATTACCTACTTAGTGCTATATCGTGCATCACTATTATCTTGTTCCACAACTTGGGTTGCTTGTGAGTACATTCAAAGTACTCATTGGCTTGCCACTAGTTATTTAATTGGCCAGACATGGAAGAACAGGAGTATGTTGAACAGTTCGTTGGTGAACATGCGAACTAGGACACTTCCTAGTCAGAATGCCTATAGGTTTAAGGCAGATGGCATGGGTTCACGCTTTCGATCAAGATTTCCGTTGCTTGCTCTATTTAAGTGTTTGGCCCTTGTGTCCCTATCTATGTAAGACTAGACCTTCATGGTCTTTATTTGTGTAAGATGCTATATGTGGATGTAAGACTTTTTATTCAGCTCATGTGTGTTCAGTGAGCATTGATCTCTGGGATCACTGTACACGTGCATTCAGTGATCGCGACTCATGAGTCGGGGTCCCCACAGCTATATGATGTGTTACATGCTAGATCTGTGTGGCATAGGATCGGGGTCCCGACAGTGTTGGTATCATAGCTTGACTGACTGTAGAATTACCAAGCTAAACTGGTCGATGTTGTGTCTAGCAACTGTTTAGTTATATAAGGGCATTGGTTGTGGAAGGGAACGTGAGGCTCTTATTACTCCTTTTCCAATGTCATTCTGATTCTTAGTCACCCTCTTATTTTCTACCAACATCTCGAGTTACTATTTGATAGACTTATAGGAATGGTTGATCTGAGTCGCGTTTCAATCCTCGAGTGCTTTCTATGTAGCTTGTTAGTATGGGCATGATCTTGAGATTGTGATGTTTAGGTGGCGTGCCACCTAAATCTGTCGCGGGATGTCTCATTTTTGAGCATTCACAACTGTTACGCTGTCCAATTTTCCCTATGATTTCTATGGAGATCAAATGCTTTTGCATTCCTTCCAATCTATCTGGTATGTCCCCCTGATTAATCTTAGTTTCTGATCATCAGGATGTCACGCAGTTGATAACCCACAAGCATAGGGGATCGCAACAGTTTTCCAGGGTAGAGTATTCAACCCAAATCTATGGATTCGACACAAGTGGAGCCAAAGAATATTTGAGAGTATTAGCAGCTGAGTTGTCAATTCAACCACACCAGGAGATAAATATCTGCAGCAAAGTGATCAGTAGCACAGTAATATGATAGTTTGATAGCAGTAGTAACAGTAACAGTAGCGGTAACAATAGCAGTAGTGATTTTGTACCAAGTGCAACAGTAGCAGCAACAATAGCAACTTAGCAAGAATAATATGTGGAAAACTCATAGGCACTTGATCGATGTATTTATTGGATGATATTCATCATATAACAATCATAACCTAATGCGACAAAAAACTAGCATTCGTCAATGTAATGTAGGCATGTGTTCCGTATATCGTCATACATGCTTATGGAAAAGAACTTGCATGACATCTATTGTCCTACCCTCCCGTGGCAGCGCGGTCGATAAGGAAACTAAGGGATATTAAGGCCTCCTTTTAATAGAGAACCGGAACAAAGCATTACCACTTAGTGAATACATGAACTCCTCAAACTACGGTCATCACCGTGAAGTATCTCGATTTCTGTCATCCCGGGGTTGACAGATCATAACACGTAATAGGTGCATATGACTAGGAAAAATAGCATCAAGAACATAGATATAATGATGACAACATAAATGTTTAAGATGTGAAATCATGGCACTCGGGCCCTACTGACAAGTATTAAGCATGGCAAAGTCATAGCAACATCAATCTTAGAACATAGTGGATACTAAGGATCAAGCCCTAACAAAACTAACTCGATTACATGATGAATCTCATCCAACTCCTCGCCGACCAGCAAGCCTTCGAAGGAATTACTCACTCATAGTGGGGAGCATCATGGAATTGGCAATGGAGAAGGGTTGGTGATGACGAAGACCGAAGATTCCCCTCTTCGAAGACCCAAACAGACTCCAGATCTGGCCTCTCAATGAAGAATATGAGGTGGCGGCGGCTTCGTATCGTGAAATGCGATGAAACTTTCTCCTTGATTTTTTTCTAGAAATTTGGGAATTTATAGCACTGGAATTAGGGCCGGGGGGCACGAGCTGGCCACCCTCCACCAGGCCGCACTAGGGGGGTCTAGCACGCCCTGATAGAGGGTGGGCACCCTGGGCCCTCTCCAGTGGCTTCTGGATCCAATATTCCTCATATATTCCAAAAACATTCTCCAAAAAAATTCGTTCTATTTCGATAACTTTTATTTCTACACAAAAACAACACCATGGTAGTTCTGCTGAAAACAACGTCAGTCCAGGTTAGTTCCATTAAAATCATGCAAATTAGGGTCCAAAACAAGAGCAAAACTGTTAGGAAAAGTATATACGTGGGAGACGTATCAACTTCCCCAAGCTTAAACCCTTGGTTGTCCTCATTCAGTTCAGTTGACAAACTGAAAGTGAGAAACAAATAACTTCTACAAACTCTTTTGTTCTTGTTTACATACATATGCTCAAGTAGCACCCAGGTTTTCAGGAAAGATTATGCCTAACCATGTCAATAATAACTCTTAAAGATTATATTAACTCATATCAATGATGCAAGCAACTAGCGAGCAATAATAAGATATCTAGAGTGAAAATATTTGTTAAAATAATCATGATATAATATGACAATAGTGGTATCTCGCTACCCCTTCCTCAGACCACCAAACATAAATGTAGAGTATCTCCAAAGTTCAAGCAGCGGCTAAACATTGTAATCCATGGTAGAAAAGATCCAGACATTGTTGGTGCACTAGAGTTTTGCGGCCGTCTAGTGTCCCTTTACTCGTGCACGTGCAGTAGTAGCCGCCCCGGCAGCAAGGCCCAGCGAAGACTTGTCCAACACCAGCACAAAAGACTCAAGACTACCAGCAAGACCTTGCCGGGAGGGTTCTAGAGCCTCCAGGCGAAGCAGGGGTCCTGGCAAGGCAAGGCCCCGCCAAGCACCGCCAGCGCACAGGCCAGGTGTCAATTCACCTGGACACGTGTCACGACGTCGACGTTGGAGGGAGCTAAGCAGCGCCGATGGGACGGGCCCCTGTCCCGTCCCACTAACGGACTGAGGCCCCTGACGGTGCATTTAATGCTCTTGTCCTACTCCGTCAAGGTTAGGTACGATAGCTCTTTAGCACTGTGCATCCCGTGTGCACACTGTACGCCATTGTTGGGATCCCCTTAGGTATAAAAGGAGGCCTAGGGCATTACAGAAAAGGGCTTTTTGGACGTTAGACAGTTGGGAGGTTAGACAACCGGACAGCCCGATAGTTAGACAACCGGAGGTTATCGAGCTCACATAGCAACCATCCATGGCGCTCCTATAGCCATAACCCAAGAACACGATCAATATAGCCAAGTAGGAGTAGGGCTTTACGCATCCGTGCGGCCCGAACCTAGGTAAAAACTCCTCATGTGCTGCTTACCAGACCGACTCTTTGTGCGAGTCCACCCCCTGCCGAACCGAAAGGGATCCCCACGATCCCATAGGTATTCGTTCCCACGACATCTTTGGCGCGCCAGGTAGGGGGTGCGTGTCATGGATTTATCACGGCAGATGTCCGGGTGAACGGACTTGGATTTGAGGCCATCGCTAATGTGATGGACTCAAAGGGGTTGATTGGGACGAAGGACACGGGCTACCCAGGTTCGGCCCCTCAAGTCGAGGTAATATCCTACGTCCTGCTTGTGCTTGTATTGCTTGTTGTATCGATTACAAGGGAGCTGAAGCTTGACCTAGTTCTCCATCACCCCTCCTCTAAGTCGCCCCAGGTCTGCCTTTATATAAGAGGTCAAGACCACGGGTCTTTACAATTATCTAACCGAGTCTCATTGTCTATTCGAGTCTTACTCTATCTTCTTGTCCGAACTTTCTCCGAGCGGCTTACACGCCCGGGTCTTCTCAGTCCAGACCACCTTGCGGCCCACACCATGAGCCGCCTATCTTCATGGGCCGTAGGCTTTACGGCTCACCCTTGGGCCGGCTCACGAGCCATCAACATGACCCAGAGCCTTCAAGGGCGGATCATATTGCGGGGTTATATCCCCAACATTAGGCCCCAGGTTGAATTGAGCTTGCTCACTTCATCCTTCTCTTCTGCTCTTGGGCGAGTCGCCCGGTGATGACCCGGCATGACGTCACAAGATCTACTAACGTATCACTGAATCTTTTATTAAATGGTAAATGGTCAGCCCGAAAATCGAGGCGCCCGCCTCGGTCAAATGGTTTCCGTCACCTAGATTTTCGCGCCTGCCTCATATTCTCTTTAAATAAGACCTATTGCGGGGGGAAACTTTCCTTCTCCCGCCCGCCCTTCGTCTTCTTCCCTTCATCGTCTCCGCTCCAGCGCTCCCCGCTCCGGCGCCGTCTTCTCATCGTCGTCAACCAGGCCGCTGCATCAACCTGAGTCGTACCAGAATCTCTTCCGCGTCCGTCGCTCCATCATCGGTAAGTCCAAGCTCCCCCTAGATCCATCGCCACCATAGTAAGGTTCATGGGAAGCTCCGCCGCCGCCGCTCGGGCTCCTCCATCGCTACCGTTAGGGTTTTCCGATGTCGTCGATGTCTTTAGCGTGTGTCCCCGTCGTGCCGCCGCATACAAGGCAGCCGTGCGCAATGCGCAGACCGTCGCGGCTCTGTTTCATTCTTCTCTGTTCCGCCTGTTCTTTGCTAGGTCTAGAAATAAGAACCTATTTTCCTGTTTTTGTAGATCCATGATTGCAACGGTAGTTTGTGAAACCTGTTTGTCAGGACTTAGACGATTTTCACTCCTCCTTTCATTTGTTGAACCGCCAGACCTCTCCGGCTCTCATCAGCCGGACTATAGTGTAGTATTTGTAGAGCCCTTAAAATTGTAAGCCGTCACAGATATTGCTTGCTCTTAACTTGCCGCATATTTAATTTTGCACAGTCTTTAAGCCGCCGCCATGTCCCGCGCTTCCAACTCATGCAACTGGGTCGGATCTAGCGTCAGAGAAGAGTACTTAACGGATTTTGTTGATGCGGGCACTCTTCCTTCCAAGGAGATCCTTCACTGGCGGGTTCCAGGTGACGAGACTCGGCCCTCTCCCCAAAAAGGAGAGGTAGTAGTTTTCTCTGACCATATCGAGCGAGGGTTCGTGCCGCCTGGTTCTAAATTCTTCCATGACGTTCTCCATTTGTACAAGCTTCACCGTCAAGACTTGGCCCCCCACTCCGTTTCAAACATATGCAATTTCCAAGTGCTCTACGAAGTCTACCTGCAAATCAAGCCGTCTATGGGGTTGTTTCGAGAGTTCTTCTACGCCAACCGCCAAACCGAAATGAAAGGCGGTCTGAGTCTAGAACTTGGCGGTATTTCCATTCAACGACACATATACATCATCTTCCCGGTTGCGCAGATGCCGAGTCATCCAAAGGATTGGAACAAGACTTGGTTCTACTGCAAGGACACCTCTCCTGAAGATGAGCGCCCATTGCCGGGTTATCGTCCCTCCCAGCTCAGGAAAGACCCAGAGCTTCCTGGTCGGCTCTCAGTTTCAGAGTGTGCCAGGTATGAGCCGGCTCACACCAAGATCAAGGCACTTATGGCCAATGGTTTGACCGGACTGGATTTGATTCGCTGCTGGATTTCATGGCGGATCATGCCGTTAAGCCATAGAAGCCGGCTTATGTGTGAAAACGAAGGCACGTATGACAGCTCCTTGTGCTTCAGTCAATCAACCCTGACAGAGGATGACATCACCACTGTCATTCGGAGCCTTGTTCATGAAGCCTCCGGCTCATGCAGCGCCATTGGCCTGGCGCCTTTTAGCGTCAACAATCCGGCTCCAGATGTAAGTCAATTTCTTTCGATCCATCTCTTGGATTTTTGTTTGTACCTGGCTTATCTATTACTCTTCCCTGGTTTATTTTCGCAGGCCGACTCTGATTTCTGGAAGGAGTACATCCCTCCTCCGAAGAAGCTCAAGAAGAAGGCCCCAGCCAAGAAGCCAAACAAAGATGCCCCGCGAGAGGAGTGGTTCGACCCGCCACAGTCATCAAGCTCAGATGTAAAATTTTAGTTGTTTGCTCGATTCTTTGCCTTCCTGTTTTACTAATGCTTGTTTTACTCGCAGGATGAAGTGGAGACCAGCCGCGCCAATGCCCCTGAGGTAAACTATGTCTCTTCCGACTCAGAATATTTTGTCCCCCGGAAGCCGCGGCGGGTTGCCAGAAAAGTTCCTCTTTCTCATCCTCACGCTTACCTAGCTCCCGATTTTCTTTTGAAAAAGCAACTACAGGCTGAATGTCGCCATACCCGGAGCGCCGGCTCTACTGAGCTTATGTCCGGCTTGCCGAACTCGCCGGCTCTGAAGAAACACCCTGTTGAGGTATGTGTTCCTGTTTGATTCATTTCTCTTTATAACCTTAGTGTCGTCTCATCCTTCTTGAATTTCATCTCAGAAGTCGCCCTCCTCCGGCGACTCTTCGGCGACCGTTCTAACACCTCTGAAGATCAACCCGCTGTAAGTGTCTTTCCACTATAATATCCGGTTCTTTGTAGGGTAGTAATATCCTTTGGATTCTCACTTTTCTATCTTGCAGTGCTCAAGCCAAGCGTCGGAAGACCAACAAGCCCTCCCCCAGTCTTGCCGCTCAAGAGCCGGAGCAAGAGAAACCGGAGGAGCCACAACCGGATGTAGATCCACCAATTGTCTCCACTGAGCCAACTGCTGAAGATATCATCTTGGAGAGCCCTCTAAGGGTCCTTAAAAACTGCCAAGTCCTGCCAAGGCCACTGCAACTCCGGAGGTTGTGATCACCGGCTCTGCTCCCCAGTCCCCTCCGGCTCATGTGCTGACTAGGCATAAAGAGTCTGCCGAGGCCTCCAAGAAGATGGATTTCGACTCTTCCTTTGAGAAGATGACGGTCGAAGAACTCCACGCCGGGTATATAAACCAGCTTACCACCAGCCGGGATCTGGAGCTTCGGCTGGTAACTTTGATGAAAACAAAATATGAGGTATTCCTCTTGCTGCTATAACCTTACTCAGCCCCCAAGGGCCGGTTCAATCTAGTTAAGAGGTGAACCGGGTCTTTCATGATCCTCTGTAGAAAATCCAAAGCCTTTGTCCCCAAGGGCCGACTCAATTTGTTAGAGTTGATAACGTGAACAACCAATCGTAGCCCCCAAGGGCCGACTCAAACTTGATAACGTTGAGTCGGAGCTTTCATTATAAGTAAATTTGAAGAGCCATGTCGTAGCCCCCAAGTTCCGGATTAACTTTGATGAAGATGAGCCGGAACTGTGTTGTATGCTCGAAGATCAAATATACATTAGCCCCCAAGTGCCAAACATATTGCTTGCAATCTGCTTGAGACTTGCATAATTTTGTCTTTAACCTTCATTATTTGATATGACTTCCATTCTAGCGACTTATCCTGTATTTTGACGTGTCACAGGAAGCTTTAAGCGAAGCCGGGTCGCAATTGATGGACCTAAAGACCAACTTGGCGGCTCAACAAGAAGCCCACAGCGTCGCCGATGAAAAGTGCCGGCTTCTCTCTGAAGAGATGGCCACAATCAAGGCCGATTTTGCTGCCCTTAAGGAGTCAACTGAATCTGAGAAGACTGCCTTGACCCAACGGGCGGATGACGCCGACGAGCGGCTAATAGCTGTGGCGGATGAACTCCAAGGCTTGAAGCGCCACATAAGCAAAATGTCAGCCGCCCTCTTTGGTAAGCTTCTGACAACTTTGTGTTTCAAATAGTTTCATCTTTACTTAGACTCGCGACTCATCTGAATTGTCCGGTTTATACAGGTCCTAGGAGCCGGCAGTTGGCTTCTGATAGCCTGCTGCCATTGAACGCCATCTATACTGTAACTGAGCATTTGCACTATGGTGCAATCTGCACTATCAAGGCCGTGCAATATAAGGATAAAATTCCAGCGACTCTCAAGGGTGTCTTAGAGCTCTTCTCCACCATGCCGAAACATATCGCCAAACTCAAGAAATCAACCGCCCGCCAAGGGGCCATTGCGGGCATCAGCCGGGCTTTGGCCTTTGCTCCTGGCCTAACAGCCGCCGAGATGATGGAGGGCTGCCCTTCAAGAAAAGATGACGGCTCGGAGTTTACTAATGCTGACTACAGCCGGTGCATGAAGGAGTCCCGGGTGTTAGCTTCTGTCTTGGCGGAGGAGGTTGATCTGTCAACTTATCAAGCAGCGTATGACCCGGAGCAGAAGAGAGTCCGGGGTCCTCTGTACGAGTGCAAAGATTTGACGCCTGCTCGGAGTAAGGACCTCTTTGCTCCAGATCTTGACCAGTCATCCTTTTTTGAGGGCTCTTTTGCGGCTCTAACGAACTGCAATTGGGATTTGGACAACCTCCAGATCAAGGCCCCAGAAGAGCCGGCGCAGGATGACCCGTCAGCTAACTAGCTGCTGCTTTAAGATCTTGTATCAGCTTAACCCGCCGTGCGACGGCTGAAAAAACTTTGTATGAAATTTTGATCTCCTGTGGGAATGTAATAGCTAGATGAAAACTTGTCTGAAATTTGTTTTATAAGATGATCCGGCTTTTGGTCTGCCATTTGTCTTTGTATGCTTTGAGTTATTTACACTTGCCTTGTCATCATATAAGACACCTGCAGCCAAGATTAGGTAAGCCACACCCGGAGGTGGCGACTCCCTCTTTGATAATTACGGCCAATCTGGTTAGCCGGAAATGGCATAAAGCCTGGCCGATAAGGTATTTAGAAGATACACCCAGAGGAAACAATATGGCGTAAACGTCGGCGGATAAGCATTAGAAGCTGTACCCGAAGGTAAGAAGCCGCCCTCGCCGCGGCTAATTTTTGCTTAGCCGGATTTTTATGAGAACAGATAATAGGTGTTAGAAGCTATACCCGAAGGTAAGAAGCCGCCGTTCACTGCAGCTAAGTTACCTTAGCTATTTTTACGTGGCCGTAGGCCGGCTAATAGGCATTAGAAGCTTTACCCAAAGGCAGAAAGCCGCCGTTCGCGGGTCATGAGACGTTAGCTACCCGTCGGTAAAAAACCTCTCATAACCGCGGCTAAACTGGTTAGCCGGAGATAGCATAAAGCCGGCTAATAGGGTGTTAGAAGCAATACCCATCGGTAAGAAGCCCCCCTCAACAATTACGGCGTAACCCGCCGGCGGATAGGCGTTAGAAGCTGCACCTGAAGGCGAGAAGCCGCCCTCGCCACGACTAATTACCTTAGTAAGGGTTTTTTATGGCAAAATGCCAGCTTAATAGGTGTCTACCACCGTTCAGCAATACGACACAAAGCACCGTCTGATAGGCGTTAGAAGCTGCACCCGAAGGCGAGAAGCCGCCCTCGCCATGACTCATTGTCTTGAGCCGGATTTTGTGGCATAACGCCTAGCTAATAGGCATCTACTGCCATTTCTCGACCTTAGTTGATGCATCAACTAGAATATTGCTTAATCTTCTCTTATACGAGAATGCATGAAATAGCAGAGGCTTCCTTGTTTATTCATATAACTATGGTATGTACAATGATAGTGTACAATGGTAGATCTTTACACCCTTAGGTGAAATCAGGCCGGAGATGCGCGATGTTCCATGGCCGACGGGTCTCCTGACCCACCGTATCTGAGTCATCTCGGGCATCGACGAGGTAATATGACCCGTTGTTGAGATTTCTGCTGACCACAAAGGGTCCTTCCCATGGAGGTGATAGTTTATGCATATTTGTCTGGTCCTGAATCAGTCGGAGCACCAAGTCGCCCTCCTGGAACGTTCGGGTCTTGACCCTGCGGCTGTGATAGCGGTGCAGGACTTGTTGATAAATTGCCGATCGGGCTGCTGCTAACTCTCACGCCTCTTCCAAAGCATCCAATGCATCTCGGCGCGCCGCCTTGTTGTCCATCTCAACGTAAGCCGCCACCCTTGGCGAGTCATGCCGGATGTCGCTGGGTAAGACGGCCTTAGCGCCGTACACCATAAAGAAGGGCATGAAACCTCTGGACCTGTTAGGGGTGGTTCTGATGCTCCATAAGACGGAAGGTAATTCTTCGACCCAACACCCGGGCGCTCGCTGCAAAGGAACCATAAGCCGCGGCTTAATCCCTCTTAGAATTTCCTGATTGGCACGCTCCGCCTGACCGTTGGACTGTGGATGTGCCACGACTGAAATATCAAGCCGGTTATGTTCTTCATCACAAAATTTCTTCATAGCCCCCTTGGATAGATTTGTACCATTATTAGTGATGATGCTGTGTGGGTAACCAAAGCGGTAGATTAGCTTTTTGATAAACAGAACTATTGTAGCTGCATCACATTTGCTGACCGGCTCTGCCTCTGCCCACTTGGTAAATTTATCAACCGCCACCAGGAGGTGCGTTTTCTTGTCCTTGGACCTCTTGAAAGGCCCTACCATGTCTAGCCCCCAGACCGCAAACGGCCAAGTGATTGGTATCATCCTCAATTCTTGAGCCGGAACATGAGCCCGTCGGCTAAACTTCTGACAGCCATCGCACTTACGGACTAAGTTCTCTTCATCTTTGTGAGTCGTCAACCAGAAGAACCCGTGCCGGAAAGCCTTGGCCACCAAAGATTTTGAGCCGGCATGGTGTCCACAATCTCCAGCGTGGATTTCACTCAAGATCCGTCGGCCCTCCTCTGGTGAAACACAACGTTGGAAAACCCCTGTTACACTGCATTTATGCAACTCACCGTTAATTATCATGGACTTAGAATGGCGGGTGATCTTTTTGGCCAGATCTTCATCTTCTGGTAACTCGCTCTGGGTTAAATAGGCCAAATAAGGAATTGTCCAATCTGGGATAACATGTAGAGCCGCCACCAATTCTGCCTTCGGGTCAGGAACAGCCAAATCCTCCTCTAAAGGTATCTTGACAGTCGGATGATATAAGATGTCCAGAAAGACATTAGGCGGCACTAGCTTACGTTGGGAACCTAGCCGTGATAAAGCATCAGCCGCCTCGTTCTTGTGACGATCAATGTGATCTACCTAATACCCTTTGAAATGACCCGCAATAATATCAACCGCCTGCCTATAAGCTGCCATCCGTGGGTCTTTGGAGTCCCAAGTGCCAGAAACTTGCTGAGCTACTAGATCTGAGTCGCCCAAACACCTGACCCGGGTCAAATTCATCTCCTTGGCTAATCTAAGACCATGAAGCAAAGCCTCGTACTCAGCCGCATTGTTAGTGCAAGGGAACATCAGCCGGAGCACATAACAAAACCTGTCACCCTTTCGGGATGTCAGGACAACCCCTGCTCCGGACCCCTCCAACTGCTTGGATCCATCCAAGTGTATAGTCTAGTATGTGTTATCTGGCTTTTCTTCGGGCGCTTGGCACTCTGTCCAATCATTGATGAAATCCACCAAAGCTTGGGATTTGATCGCCGTGCGAGGAACATACCTTACATTAAGAGGTCCCAGCTCTAAGGCCCATTTGGCAATCCTCCCTGTGGCTTCTGTGTTTTGGATAATATCTCCCAACGGAGCAGAACTGCCCACAGTTACCTAGTGCCCTAGAAAGTAGTGCTTTAACTTGCGGTTGGCCATAAAAACCCTGTATACCAGCTTTTGCCAATGCGAATATCTCTGCATAGATTCTGTCAGGACCTCACTGATATAATAAAATGGCCTTTGCACGGGATACTCCTTCCCATCCTCCTTGCGCTCGACCACAATTGCGACACTGACTGCCCTGTTGTTAGCCGCCACATAAAGGAGCAATGGTTCTTTCTCAACTGGAGCGGCTAATACTGGCGGCTCAGTGAGCTATTTTTTAAGCGCCTCAAGTGCTTTACCCACCGCCTCGCTCCAGGCAAACTTGTCTATCATTTTCATCATCTGATATAAAGGGATAGCTTTCTCTCCAAGACGACTTATGAACCGGCTCAACGCAGCAATCTGCCCTGCTAAGCGCTGAACGTCGTTAATGCAAGTCGGCTCTCTTAGAGAAGTAATAGCTTTGATTTTGTCTGGGTTAGCCTCGATGCCATGCTCAGAGACCAAGAAACCTAAAAGCTTTCCTGCTAGAACACCAAAAACACACTTGGTCGGGTTAAGCATCATCTTGTAGACCCGGAGATTGTCAAAGGTTTCCCTTAGATCCTCCAAAAGAGTTTCCTTCTTTCTGGATTTGACCACGATGTCATCTACATAAGCATGAACATTACGTCCAATTTGATTGTGAAGGCAGTTCTGCACGCATCGTTGATAATTTGCCTGGGCACTCTTGAGCCTGAAAGGCATAGAGACATAACAGAACGCCCCAAAGGGTGTAATAAATGCCGTCTTTTGCTGGTCTTTCGCTGCCATCTTGATCTGATGATAACATGAGTAAGCATCGAGGAAGCATAACCTTTCACATCTGGCTGTAGCATCAATGATCTGATCAATTCGAGGGAGGGCAAAAGGATCAGCCGGACCTGCCTTGTTAAGGTCCGTGTAGTCCACACACATACGCCAGGTGCCGTTCTTTTTTAGCACCAGCACTGGGTTAGCCAACCATTCCGGGTGAAAAACTTCAACAATAAAGCCAGGAGCCAAGAGCCGGGCAACTTCTTCCCCAATAGCCTTGCGCCTCTCCTCATTGAACTGCCGCGGGAACTGTTTGATCGGTTTAAACTTTGGATCCACATTAAGGTTGTGCTAAGCGAATTCTCTCGGTACACCCGGCATGTCAGAGGGCTTCCATGTAAAGATGTCCCGATTCTCATGGATGAATTCGATGAGCGCGCTTTCCTATTTGGGATCCATATAAGCTCCAATGATGAACTGCTTAGATGAATCGACCGGATTGAAATCTACTGCCTTGGTATCATCTGCTGAAAACTTGAGGGGCGGCTCAACCTCTGTGGTTGGCTTTTTCAGGGGGGTCATATCCTTCGGATCAACATTGTCCTTATAAAACTTAAGCTCCTCTTGGGCACAATTGGACTCTGCGTAAGCCGCATCTCCTTCTTCACACTCAATAGTCGTGTTTCGGTTACCATGAACGGTGATGGTACCGTTTAAACCGGGCATCTTGAGCTGTAAGTAAACATAGCAGGGCCGAGGCATGAACTTAGCACAAGCTGGCCGTCCAAACAAGGCATGATAAGGGCTCTTGATCTTCACCACCTCAAACCATAAGGACTCCACTCTATAGTTGTATTCATCGCCAAAAGCCACTTCCAAAGAAATCCTGCCCACTGGATGCGCCGACTTACCCGGCACCACACCATGAAAAACAGTGGATGAAGGTTTTAAGTCCTTGTCAAGCAACTTCATCCGCCGGAAGGTGTCATAGTAAAGGATGTTTATGCTGCTGCCACCGTCCATGAGCACCTTGTTCAACATATATCCACCTACCTGGGGGGCTACAACCAAAGCCAGCCGCCCCGGGTCATCAACACGTGGCGGGTGATCTTCACGGCTCCATGTTATGTCATATTCGGACCACTTCAGATACTACGGAAGAGCCGGCGTAACCGCATTGACTGTCCGTTTACGCAACTTCTGGTCCCGTCTATTGAGGCTAGTCGTGAAGACGTGGTATTGCCCAGAGCTGAGCTGCTTCAGATTACTCTGAATCCGTACTGATTCCGATGTTGCTGCTGTTGTTGATTATTATTACTAGAATGCGGCTGCTGTCCCCCGTGATTATCCTGACCCGGATGATCGGATGCTGAACCGCCAGAGCCAAAACCGGCTCCTGACCCGCCAGAACCAAATCCATCTCCTGACCCGTCACGTCCTGGGCTGCCTGGCAGGCCGCCCCCGCAATGGTTAGGTTGTGTATAATACCACTTGAACTTCTGCATAAAAGAACAACTCTCCCATGTATGATATGCCGGCCTATCAGGCAAATTGTGATTCGGACAAGGTCGCTTAAGAGCGAGAATCTAGCAAGTAAAAATAGTAACGGGATCCGGGTACGATCATCTTGCCTGTTGGTTCTTCAGTGAAACAAGTAGCGGGATCCTCGTAGTGGTACTCTCCTGGGTCCTCATACTCAGTATCAACACTCGCATCTACCCAAGAGAAATAGAAACAATAAACATCCAACCAAGGTGCAATGCACAATCAAAATGATGCATGACCACTTATGAAGATTTCTAACATGGCAATCCAAAACTAGTCATGTTTCACATGCAAAGTTGTTTATTAATGAATCTGGACAGAACCTCATGTAAAGTTATTTAGACATGCATGAACATGGAAAATATGTATACATCATGCAAAATCGATAGAAATGCATATAAGGATCGCAAGAAACGGAGCTACGGTTCTCGAGATACGCTCACGACAAGGTACGAAGGCAAAACACAAGACCACCAATACCTGGGCTAATTCTTGGCATTCCAAGGTATCCAATGGATAGGTAATGGAAAATCAATCATGATAGACTCAAGAATCAATCCATTCCATGGAGTATAGCTCCCACAAGTCACAAAACAAAATAACACCCAATCTGCCACAAAACAGAAACATAGCAATTTGAAAAGCCCACAACTTGAGCTACAGGAACCCTACAGACACAAACAAGACATGTATAGAATCTACTCAACACCCACATCAACTTATCCAACTATGCAATCAGAAGAATAGGCACACATCAATATACAAGAAGCAAACAAGTTGGCATGATGACTCAGTTTTCTGGGACTTGGGTGAAAATTCCAGTTTTTCTGGAATCTGGGTTAACAAAGTAGCAAGTTGACAGCACTGGTTAAATATGCTAGAGAGCTCCTATTGGCATGAAAATTAACATTATGGTAGATGCAAATATCTACTACAAATAACTAACACTGAGCATGGTCAAATTCACAACACATTACAAGATACCATCCTCTCGACATGGCAAACAATAACAGCAGACTCTCCCGACTTAGCCATTTTTCAAGCAGGTTGGCAGAAACAGAAAGTAGCTTACTAAACAGCATAGTTCCCACTTATCTAGGGACTTAACATAAATAAATAAAATACTGGGACATTCCCAACAACTTTAACTAAAAAACTCATGTTGGCAAGAACTTAAAAGCACGCATAGATTAATTCATATTAAAAAGACAAAAGGGCATCACAGCATAAAAATGCAGTTTTGTCAAGTTGCCCCAAAGTCAAATCTGACTTCACAGGTGCATACATGGGTTGATTCTACCCCAAATGCATTACTCATACCCATATGCTTGCATGGAACAAGAGGGAGAAAAGGGGGGGTCGAAATTTTACCCTACAAGTCATAAGTGACTTATGACACATATAGAACTTGATGAAAATGGCCCCAAATAATATGTGACCTAATGGTTCATGTTGGAAATGGTTAATTTAACATCTTAGGGCATGATATCATGGCATAGCATCAATAGGCAAGGTGAAACTAGCTAGAAGAAGGGACATGCTCATATGCACAAGAGAGACCTATACATGGAGCTACTTATGCACACACATACATTCCCATATGCATATATATATGAAGGCACACCACCTACACCTATGCAAACATCACTAACATATGTGTATGTGCAAAGCACATACACACACACCACAACACAAGCCACACATGTGTATATGCCTTGGCATATGCACACACACACCACCTGTGTGCATGCTTAGTATGCTCACACACTACACTACACCACACACACACTCACACAAGTGTGTGTATGAATAACATACACACACACACATGCACTTACAAACCACCACACTCACACAAGGGTGTGTATGTAAAACATACATACACACACTCCACTACACCACCACACATGCAAGATATGCATGTGTGTATGCAAAACATACACACACACTCACACAAGTGTGTGCAAAGCACACACACTCCACTTATCACATACACTCACTAGGACACACACACACATAAACATGCACACATGTGCATATACACCATCAGGTGCATACACACACAATCATATACATGTGCCATTGCACTACCACACAAATACAAGCAAGAGAAAAAGAAAAAGAAAAGAAAGAAAAAAGAAAAAACACAAAAAAGAAAGGGGAGGGTCCGGGGGTCGAACCCCTGACCTCCTGGTCACCTCCCACACGCGCTACCACTGCGCTACACACACGACTGCTAACAGGGGAGAGGCATCTGCCCTCTAGTACACACACGCTGCACTAACGACTCACGAAACTGAAACTGCACACACACACACTGACAGAGAGCGGAGGCGGCGAACGCTGGCGACTACACGGCGGCACAGGGCGTCTCTAGCGACACTAGCGGGCGGAATCGAAAGGGGGAGCGACGGGGAATCCATTCCTCTGCTCATCTTGCGAAGAGGGGGATGGAGACGAGCGGCGGGTGCTCGATTTGCTCTCGGCGGCAACAGATTACAGCGACGAGCTTTTACGAGCTACGGCGAGGAGAGGGGGACAACAGCGAATGGGCTGCTCACCGAGGGCTTCTCGGAGATGCGGGGGCATGAGCGACGGTGACGAAGGGGAAGGAGCGGCTCGGGGACGCGACGGCGATGGAGAGGAAGAAGACCGGTTCTGCTGCGGCGACGAGGAGGAAGAAGAGGGCCTCCTGGGGCCTCCTAGCGCCGGGAATGGAACGGGGGACCAGCCCCGAGCTCCACGCCATCACCACCAAGGGCGCCGCCCACCGGAGACACGGCGACGACGAGCCTGAACTCTCTGAACCTCACAGGAGCTTACCTGGCAGGGGAGAAACAAAGAGGAGGGAGAGAGATGGAGGGGAAGAAAGAGGGCTGCGGTGGCGGAGGGAGAGAGAGGAACCCTAGGTGAGGAGGGGGCACGCACGCTGAGGGGCTTTATACCCCCAGGCTGACGGCAACGGCGATGGAAAAGGGCGGCGGACGCGCTCTCTCTCTGCTGAACCTGACGGAGAAGGGGACGGGGGCAGGTGGCCGTTTACTATTGCGGTTGGGCCGAGCCAGTGGCACTCGCCTCGGCCAGGGAAGGCCCAGTGCCCTGCACAGCTCCCTTTCTCTAATAAATAAAAGGCTTTGAATATTTTAAAACAGCAAGTCTCAAGAAAAACCCCAGAGAACCAAAAGGGGTTTTTAGAGAAAAATAAATATACTTTTGCAGAGGAAATAATGTGCTCTATTTAATAAAAATATCAGGTTGAATTATTGCACAAGTTATTTTAATAATTAATAAAAGGGCAGCCCCTTTTTAAATGGAATTCAAACTCCAAACACTCTCAAATGACAATATCACCATGCACATAATGCATAAGAATATTGGGGCCATCTTTTGAACATTTTAAAACAATTAAAACTGCAAGTTCATTCTGCTCATCAATTAATAGGAAGAGAGGGGAAGGGGAAGGTGATGTTTGGAATTGAGAAGAGAGGAAAGAGGAAGAAGGGGAGATGCACCCATGGATTGCACCACCTCCACACATCACACAAAAGCACCTCACACAAGTGACACTCACATACAAACATCATACAAAACACAAGAAGGCAAGCAAGCATGCAAGATGGATGCTATGATGAATGGAATGATGCATGAATGCCACAACACATGATGACAAGGTGCAACACATAAATTACTCTCATGACACAAGGTTCATACATGGGGTTACATGCCAATTAAGGTAGGGACATCACTTGGGATATCACATGGTTACTGCTAGAACCTGCTGGTGACTCGTAACGCTGGCTAAAGCTATGGCTGGGCAGAGGGTTGAATGGACGCGGCTCTGGCTGTGAGCGTACCTCTATTGCTGGGCCATGGCCGTCTTCAAGTACCCGATGGCGTTCCGCACATCCTCCGAAAGGGTGCTTCATCTGGGATAGGGATCGTCTCAAGCCGGGTGGCAGCTGCTACCATATTCTCAGCCGGGTTAGAATAATGACCCGCCGGCGTTGGAAAGCCCCCAGGTGAAGCTGGGTTATGTTGGGACGGATGAGTCGCTGGCCGCTCCGTTGGGCGGCTGTCGGGCGCGCCCGCGGCTCGCCCCGCGCCGGGGGTATTAAAGAGGTTCCTTGCTTCATAACACTCTGGTAGACGGGACTGATGCCTCCTCATGTGTACCGCCGCTGCTGACCTTTGCTCCAGCCCTAGACGGAAAGCATCTGTCTTGATACGTTCTGCTTCTTCTTCCATCTGGACCTTCAGCTCAGCCATCCTTTGTCGTTCCTCTACCATCCGGACCTTGATCCGTGCAATCTCTATATTTCGAGCTGCTTGATTATCTGGTGTCATTTCAGTGGCCATGAGAGCCGCAAGTTCATCCATTAGCTCCACAAGAACTTGAGCCGACGGCGGTGGGCTATCACCCGAAGCGGCGGCTCCTGCGGCTATACTACCAGCGGCTGGGGCTGATCCTGGCATGAACACCGCCGCATGAACCGGAGGTTTTAAAGCATCCGACTCAAAACCATCCGACTCAGAGTATGCATTGTCACAGCCCCCAAGGCCACCGTTGTGGAGCTGTTACATTGATTCTGTTTCTCCACTTGAAGATTCATCTTCTGAATAGACAAGGGTTTCCTGTGACCCGGAAGCTTCCAGATCCCTACCTTGCATAAAGCCTACGAAGACATGCTTCTGACCCGGATTGGCGCGAACAGGCTGCACGTTACTTGCAGATTAGAGACGCCGAGCCGGCTCGATGATGTTGGTGCAGATGTCCGGCCCGGGTGTAGATCCATCAGCCTTTCCGATGAAAACATGGATCCCACCGAACGGGAACCGGAATCCATACTCCACGAACTCAGCATCAAGCCCCCAGCCGGCATCGTCGATGTAGAACCGGCCACGGCGACTCTTGCTCATCCTTCCGACCACGTATCCCTCGAGCCCTGGGAGAGAGCCCTTTGAGAACTCAACACCACCAAGCGCAAGCCCCACGGTGGGCGCCAACTGTCATGGATTTATCACAGCAGATGTCCGGGTGAATGGACTCGGATTCGAGGCCATTGCTAATGTGATGGACTCAAAGGGGTTGATTGGGACGAAGGACACGGGTTACCCAGGTTCGGCCCCTCAAGTCGAGGTAATAGCCTACGTCCTGCTTGTGCTTGTATTGCTTGTAGTATCGATTACAAGGGAGCTAAAGCTTGACCTAGTTCTCGATCACCCCTCCTTTAAGTTGCCCCGGGTCTGCCTTTATATAAGAGGTCAGGACCACGGGTCTTTACAATTATCTAACTGAGTCTCATTGTCTATCCGAGTCTTACTCTATCTTCTTGTCCAAACTTTCTCCGAGCGGCTTACACGTCCGGGTCTTCTCAGTCCGGGCCACCTTGCGGCCCACACCATGAGCCGCCTATCTTCATGGGCCGTAGGCTTTAAGGCTCACCCTTGGGTCGGCTCACGAGACATCAACTTGACCCGGAGCCTTCAAGGGCGGGTCATATTGCGGGGTTATATCCCCAACAGTGTGCGAGTGGTGCGAACCCGTTCTGGTAATTCGTGCCCCAGCTTCATCATCGCCATGGCCCCCAAGAAGAAGGGCCTGACAGCAGTTGGCCCATCCACGTCTGCCGTCCTCGTATCTGCACGGACAGGAGTCGGTGTAGACGCTGGTGGAGGAGTAGGAGGTGAAGGTTCGGAACTTTCACGACGCTCCGGTGACCAAGGCCAAGCAAGTGGTGACGCTCACCGCGGAGACGCCCATGGCGACGGTGGGAACCCCCACGCCCCTGGGCCTCAGGACAGAGTGGTACGCCTGCGGGTGGTACGGTGAACTATGAGGGCGGAAGAGTATCTCACAGGGCACCCACGCCGGCTCCTATGTCGTGACCTTCTCACAACGCATGTGGAGAGCCGTGCCATGGCACCCACTGTTCTCAACACCCCCGAGGAAAAGCTCATGTGCATCGTTCCCAAGATGTGTGGGATCAACATGTAAGCGAGAGTGGCATGCCGACATGGGACCGCAGTGGTGCTACTTCTAACACCGTTAGGAGTCAGAGCACCTCACGTTCCACCCACCGTTCGCTGCCGTCCATGGCAAAGGAAGCGGTGGCGCAAGCGCAACTACTCCTAAACTTCCCTCCTGCTGCAGAGAAGCTCGATGAATGGAGAGCCACCATTCAGAGCCTCCTCAGCCTCGTAGATAAGCTTCAGCCCACAGGGCCGCCTCAGACTAGTGGTGAAGTGCCCGGAGTCGGCGGGACCTCGGTGCACTCTCCTCCGCTACAGCATCGCCGGTCGCCGACCCGATGAACCGATGCCTACGATGGTTACTCAACGGCATCGTCCGACCCACGGACGCGCCGCGATCAGCGTCGTGTTCTTCGGGAGCGTGGCAAGGAAGACACCCGAACCGCGATTGAGCGATGACAGGAAGCGCGCCTCCAGTCGGACAGGCGCGTGAGGCCCACTGTAGACAAGTCCGCGCTGGGGTACCCTGTCGGCCTACCTTACGAGGCGGGCTGTCCAATGTTTACCTATGAGCTATGGCAAGTCCAGTGGCCCAACTCCCGCATGTTCAAACCAGAAGTCCCGGAGAAGTATGACGGCAAGACTCATCCGTCAGAGTTCCTGAGCGTCTACACCATTACGGTGTAGGCTATCGGGGGCCGTGATGACAAGATATTGCCCAACTACTTCCTGTTGGTGCTTAAGCCCAACGTCAGCTCATGGCTGATGCACTTGCCAGAGGGGTCCATCGCTTCCTGGGCGAACCTGTGTCACGAGTTCGTTGGCGCCTTCACCTGAGGTTATCAAGCTCCTGGCCAGGAGAGTGATCTGCACATCATCCCTCGGAAGGAAGGAGAAACTCTGCGCAAGTACATCCAGAGGTTCAGCCGCGTACACCACAGCATCCCAGACGTTCACCCTGCCACTGTTATCAGCACGTTCAATTAGAACGTGCACAACCACAGGATGCAGGAAGAGCTAACGATGAACAAAGTCAGGGACGTCGTCGAGCTTTATGCTTTGGCAGATAAGTGTGCTCGGGCTAAAGAAGGGAGAAGACTCCCCGGCAAAGATGTTGGCACAAAGGTCGACTCTGAAGATGAGAATACTTATGTCCCGGCAAAGAAGGGCCGGCAATGGAACAAGAAGCGCAAGGGCAAGACCGTGCTTGCCGTCGAGGCATCCGGCAACCCCGGCGCTTCAAAGAAAGGTAAGTTCAATGACCCCAGCAATGATGCTGCCGGGTGCGCCTCCTACCACGCTCTGGCGGCTGCCAGCAAGCCAGAAGACTCCGACAAGCAATATTGCAAGATCCATCGCACCATGGGACATGACCTCCAAGACTGCCGACAAGTTGAGCAAGTTGCCGAGAAGCAGAGGGCCGAATATGAGAGGCGAGAGAAGGAGAAGGGTCAGGATGGTGCTAAGGGGTCTGGCAAGAAGCGTGTTAGCTGAGGAGGTCGTCGTGTCAAGCCCAAGCTACAGAAGGACTGGCTTGCCTGTGGTCGCGACAAGCAAGAAGAGGAGGATGACACTGAAGACAACGACGATTACAGTGGGGATGAGTTTCAGAAGGCTACAGAGATGATGTGCATAGAGGGAAGCGCCTCGTCACTCTCCCGTCACCGCCAACTCAAACAGTGGGCAAGGTTAACGCGGCAGAGCCCTCTATCGGTACTCAGAAACTGTTGAAATGGTCCAACACTCCTATCATCTTCGATGCCGAAGAAGACCACCCAGATCGCGTAACTGCGGTAGGATGCTGGCCGTTGTTGGTTTTGCCAATAATCCGCAACCTCAAGGTGACGAAGATGTTAGTCAGCAGTGGGGCCAGCCTAAACCTGATCTCACCCGGTGTCATCAAAAGGCTACAAATTCCTGATGAAGATCTCGAGCCGACAGGTGCCTTCCAAGGGGTCAACTCAGGAAGAACTTAGCTGAAGGGCAAGATCATGCTGCTGGTGACGTTCGTCAGTGATATCAACTTCAGAACGGAGAACATCGTCTTTGACATTGCTGAGATCTCGTTGCCATACAACGGTATTCTCGGCCGTCTAGAATTGGCCAAGTTCATGACGGCCACCCACTTCGCTTACAACATGCTGATGATGCTCGGACCAATGAGTGTCACTACCATCAACTCCGACAAGAAAAGCACGCTTATCTGCACCGACCCAACTCTACCGGGGCACAGTCACAGCACCTGCCACTAAGGCACTTGCTCCTTCCGCTGAAGCTCCCGGGGGGAGAAGACCAGCAAGGCCTCTGGCGCACAGTCCGGCAAGCGCACCTCTTCGGGGTGTTGAGCTACTGTTGACAATGTGCTAGAGAGCTCCACCGACAAGAGCAACAAGTCAAAGGCAGCTCCACCAGAGACCAAGAAGGTGTCCTCCAAGGAAGATGGCACGGGGGGGAACTTTCACCATAAGTTCCACCCTTGATGAAAAATAGGAAAGCGCGCTCGTCGCCTTCCTGCGGGCGAATGTCGATGTGTTTGCATGGAAACCATCTGATATCCCCGGTGTCCCTAGGAAGGTAATTGAGCACCACCTTGTTGGAAATATGCCCTAGAGGCAATAAATAAAGTGTTTATTATTATATTTCCTTGTTCATGATAATCTTTAATTATCCAAGCTATAATTGTATTGATTGGAAACACATTACATGTGTGGGTAAATAGACAACACTTTGTCCCTAGTATGCCTCTAGTGAACTAGCTCGTTGGTCAAAGATGGTCAAAGGTTTCCTAGCCATTGACATGTGATGTCATTTGATAACGAGATCACATCATTAGGAGAATGATGTGATGGACAAGACCCGAACTACAAACATAGCATATGATCGTGTCAGTTTATTGCTACTGTTTTCTGCATGTCAAGTATATGTTCCTATGACCATGAGATCATGCAACTCACGGACACCGGAAGAGTGCCTTGTGTGTATCAAACGTCGCAACGTAACTGGGTGACTATAAAGGTGCTCTACAGGTATCTCTGAGGGTGTCCGTTGGGTTGGCATGGATCAAGACTGGGATTTGTTACTCCGTGTGACGGAGAGGTATCTCAGGGCCCACTCGGTAATACAACATCACAATAAGCCTAGCAAGCAATGTGACTAAGTGTTAGTCACGAGATCTTGTATTACGGAATGAGTAAAGAGACTTGCCGGTAACGAGGTTGAACTAGGTATGGAGATACCGACGATCGAATCTCGGGCAAGTAACATACCGAAGAACAAAGGGAACATCATATGGGATTAACTGAATCCTTGACATAGAGGTTCGACCGATAAAGATCTTCGTAGAATATGTAGGAACCAATATGGGCATCTAGGTCCCTCTATTGGTTATTGACCGTAGAGGTGTCTTGGTCATGTCTACATAGTTCTCGAACCCGCAGGGTCTGCACACTTAAGGTTCGGTGACGTTTCGGTAGTATAGAGTTATGTATGGTGGTGACCGAAGGTTGTTCGGAGTCCCGGATGAGATCCCGGATATCACGAGGAGCTCCTAAATGGTCTGGAGGTAAATATTGCTATATAGGAAGTCCTATTTTGGTCACCGGAAAAGTTTTGGGCTCTTCGGTAGTGTACCGGGAGTGTCGGGAGTGTACCGGGAGACCATCGGGAGGGGTATTTCAACCCAAGAGGCTACATGGGCTGTGGGAGAGTAAATACCAGCCCTTAGTAGGCTGGTGGAACTCCCACACAAGGCCCATGCGGCTAGGAAGAAAAGCCCAAAGATAAAAAAGGTGGAAAAAGGCAAAAAGACCAAAATAAGGAGGAGTTCTAGTCCTACTAGGATTGGAGGAGGATTCCTCCTCTCCTCCTTGGTTTGGCTGACCCAAGGGCTAGCTCCTTGGGAGCCAAGCCTCCTCCTCTCTTCCTCCTATATATACTAGAGGTTTTAGGGTTTTTGGCACAAGATTTTCAGCCACGTGCTACCCATTCCTCCAGTGCATAGTTTCTCCTCTAGATCGGATTTCTGTAATGCTTAGGCGAAGCCCTGCCGGAATTGCTCCACCACCATCACCGTGGCGCCGTCATGCTGCCGGTGAACTCGTCTACCTCTCTGCTCCCTCTTGCTGGATCAAGAAGGCGGAGATCGTCATCGAGTTATACGTGTGCTGAACACAGAGGTGCCGTCCGTTCGGCGCTAGACCGGCAGGACAGTGATCAAGATCGCGAGACAGGTCATGATGAGTTCGCAAGACGGATCGTGATGAGTTCTTGGGACAGATCGTGATTGGATCGCGGGACGGATCGTGATGAGTTCATGGGACGGATCGTGATTGGATCGCGGGACGGATCGTGATGAGATCCCGGGACGCTCGCCAATTTGGATCGCGAAGACGTTCAACTACACCAACCGCGTTTCTTAACGCTTCCCGCTTAGCGATCTACAAGGGTATGTAGATCCACTCTCCCTCTCGTAGATGCTCATCACCATGGATAGATCTTGCGTGTGCGTAGGAAAATTTTTGTTTCCCATGCGACGTTCCCCAACACACCTTGTCATCTGCCCACACGCGCGGCCAGTCAAGCAAAAGGTCCGGAAGCAAGCCTTGGAGCAGCAACAATTTATTGCCGAGGGGATCAAGAAATTAGAGGCAGCTGGCCTGATGATAGGAGTACTCCATCCTACGTGGTTACCCAATCTAGTCGTAGTGTGCAAGGCGAATGGGAAGTGGAGGCTATGCATTGATTTTAAAAACATCAACAAGGCCTGCCCCAAAGATCCTTTTCCCTTGCCTCGCATCGACTAGATTGTGGACTCCACCACCGGCTGCGATTTGTTGTCTTTCCTTGATGCCTATTCCAGTTATCATCAGATTTTTATGGCCAAGGAAGACGAACATAAGACCGCGTTTTCGCCCCGTGTGGTACGTACTGCTTTTTGCGTATGCCTTTTAGGTTGAAAAGCGCTGGTTCTACTTTTGCAAGAGCAGTCCAGATTGGTTTTGAGCCCCAGCTATATAATGGAGGCTTATATGGACGACATAGTGGTCAAAACCAAGGATAAGGCCACACTCATATCAGACCTAGAAGAAACGTTTGCAAATCTATGCAAGATCAACATGAAGCTCAACCCCGAGAAATGTGTGTTTGACATCCCATCCGGCAAGCTTCTCGGGTTCTTTGTGTCTCAACGAGGAATCGAAGCAAATCCCGACAAGATCAAAGCAATTGAGCAAATTTAGGCACCAAGACGAGTCAAGGATGTGCGACGCCTTGCCGGCTATGTTGCTGCTCTGAGTAGGTTCATCTCAAAATCTGCTGAACGCACCCTGCCCTTTTTCAAAATCTTAAAGAAGGCAGGTCCAATGAAATGGACTTCAGAAGTGGAGGCAGCGCTGCAGGGTTTGAAGAAGTACCTTTCCTCTCCGCCAGTCCTAGTCGCGCCAAAACCACAAGAGCCATTGTTGCTGTACATGGCGGCAACGAATCAAGTGGTGAGTGTTGTGCTAGTGGCTGAAAGAGAGGTTGACTAAGAAGCAGCTACAACGGCAAGGACGCCAAGTGACGAGCCAGGACGTTCCCCGACAGGGTCTGGTGCCGGGAAAGAAGAATCTGCGCAATTGAAAGAGATGGTCCAGAAGAAGAAAGTGGTGCAGCGACCAGACTATTTTGTGAGCTCCTTGTTGCATGGGGCTAGATCAAGGTATTCTGGCGTGCAAAAATTTCTCTTCCGCCTTCTTATGGCCTCGAGGAAGCTGCGCCATTACTTCCAAGCGCATGAGATCACCGTTGTCACCCGCTTCCCGCTACAGCGGATATTGCGAAACCCAGAAGCTACAGGCAAGATTGTGGAGTGGGTCGTGGAATTATCAAGCTTTGGTCTTAAATTTGAAAGCACTTCGACCATTTGAAAGCAGGGACTTGGTGGAGTTCATTGCAGAATGGACCCCAATGCCCGATGAAGAGATTCCAGAGTCGACTCTCCCCGGCAATGAGACTGACCGAGAATGGATCATGTATTTCGATGGACCTTTCTTGCTACAAGGCGTTGGTGCCAGAGTGCTGCTTGTAGTACCCACCGGGGAGCACCTCAGATATGTGGTCTAGATGCACTTTCCCCAGGAAAGATCAATGAAGAACAATACTGAGTATGAAGGGCTGCTTGCCGGTCTCAGGATCGCGGCAGACCTTTGGATCAAGAAACCTATTTTCAGGGGTGATTCTCAACTTGTTGTCAGGCAAGTGAACAAATATTACCAGAGCCCGTTGATGGAAGCCTATGTGGATGAAGTGAGGAAGTTGGAAGAGCATTTTGACGGCCTACAAATGGAGCATGTTCCACACGCAGAGAACAGTCTTGCCGATGGCCTGTCAAAGTGTGCTGCCCTTAAGTTACCTGTGGAACCAAGAACTTTCGTGCTCCAACTAACTGAACCCTCCATGGCACCATCAACTGGAGAAGAGAAGAGAAGAAAGTTAAGTTCCGGCAAATATTTCCTGGCAGAGCTCCCCGAAGCCGCCGGTGAGAAGATTGTCGGAGGGAACGGCAGGCTTGTCGGTGAGTACTATGCTCAAGTCGGGCACCCTGCTCTTGTCATAGAAGCATATGCTCCCGCCAGGCTTGCCAGTGCGTAGCAGACTCCGGTAGGCCCTCGGGACCTTGCCATCGAGGAAAATGCTTCCCCGGTAGAGGATACACCTTTAGTCCTTGTTGTCGAGCCCCAGGCTCCAGCATGGACTCAACACATTGTCCAATTCCTTCAAACAGGAGAGCTCCTAGAGGAACAAGAGGAAGCAGAGAAAGTAGCTCACAGGTCTCATATGTACCAGTTCGTAGACAACGTCCTGTACAGAAAGAGACCAAATGGCGTGAAACTCAAGTGCATTTCTCGAGAGGATGGACTGGAGATGTTGGCAGAGATACACGGAGGCATATGTGGCTCCCACATAGGATCAAGAGCACTTGCCGGAAAGGCATTCTGGCAAGGTTTCTTTTGGCCCACTGCCCTCCAGGATGCAACTACGTTAGTAACCAAGTGTGAAGCATGCCAGTTTCATTCGAAGAAACTACATCAACCAGCTCAAGCCCTTCAAATAATCCCTCTCTCCTGGCCATTTTCGGTCTAGGGGCTTGACATCTTGGGCCCCTTTCCCTGCGCTGCCGGGGGCTTTGAGTACTTGTACGTCGTGATCGACAAGTTCACAAAGTGTCCGGAAGTGGAAGCAGTGAGAAAGGTGACGGCACAGTCATCCATCAAGTTCTTGAAGGGGCTAGTTTACCGCTTTGGTGTTCCCAATAGGATCATCACTAACAACGGCACACAGTTCACGAGCTGCACCTTCATGCAATATGTCCAAGACCTTGGCAGCAGAATCTATTTTGCTTCTATTTCCCATCCAAGGAGCAACGGCCAAGCGGAGAGGGCTAATGCTGAAGTGTTGTGAGGTCTCAAGACAAGAACTTTTAATAGGCTGCACAAGTGTGGAAGGAACTGGATTGATGAGTTGTCGGTGGTTCTTTGGTCAATCTGGATGACACCAAATCGAGCTACCGTCTAGACACCCTTCTCCTTTGTCTATGGGGCAGAGGCAGTTCTCCCCATGGAACTCATATACGGGTTGCCTCAAGTGCTCGCTTATGATGAGCTTGAGCAAGAGCAGTGGTGGCAAGATGACGCGATGCTCCTTGAGGAGGACCATCTTCAGGCTACTGTGAGATCTGCGTGCTACCAACAAGCTTTGCGCCGCTACCATAGCCGGAAGGTCAATGCCAGAAGTCTTGAGGAAGGCAACCTTGTTCTTCGGCGAGTTCAGTCCACCAAGAATCCAAACAAGTTGACGCCGAAGTGGGAAGGCCCTTATCGGGTAGTACGAGTCACCAGGCCTGGTGCAGTCCACCTGGAGACCAAAGATGGCATCCCAGTGAGCAACTCCTGGAATATTGAACACCTTCGCAAGTTCTACCCATGAGGCGTGGTTGCCGGGCCAGCCTCGGCAACCACCTTTTGTACAAGTCTTGCCATTGAAGCATGTAATCCTTGGTACAAATCCAGGCTCAGACCCTATGCGTAGTTAAATAAAGATAAATGCTTTGCAATCCTGTTCGATTTTCATGTTTGCTTATGTGCATGTTTATCTGAAGTGTTGCATTGCACTTAATCCTGAAAAGGACTAATAGACCGCCAAGGTTCCATATCCATATTTTCTCTTCTTTATTTTTCCCGAAGGACAGAAGGATCCCTCGCGTGCAGCTTTGCCAGGGGAATGATGGTGTGGGTACCTATGAGCGACGTCCTAAAACAACTTGCCGGAAGGATAAATGCAAAAAAAACTGCATGCGCGAGAACCTTGCCGCGATTGGATGCGCCCTCACTGCGTTCGAGACCGCTCAACGGCTTAAGTGGCTTTGCCCGCGCTCCTTGTTTTGTTTCGAGTCCGCTCAATGATCCAAGTGATAGCACTCGCGCCCTTATCCTGTTTTCGAGTAAGGCCGATGCCTTGAATGGCTGTGCCAAGGACACCAAGGTATCTTGTCGGCAGTGGCACCGCCAGCAGGCTGCTAAGGATCCGTTCCTCAAAGCGCTTGCGGTAGGGCTACACACGCCGGCAAGATTCTTCTAGAAAGGGCGTAGGAAAAATTCCATACACAGAATAAGTTTAACAAGGAAGATAACATAGCAATCGTACAAGGCATAAGAAGATAGCATTACATCGGCCTTGCCAAGACTCTAACACAAAATAATTTGTTCTTGGCATATGCAGCGACGAAGAGTGGGGCAACTAATCTCGGTGGTCACCCTCGACCCGCTCGACCTGGCTTACCCGCTCGATGATGGGTGCGACGAGTTCCTCGAGCGCCTGGACGTCCACACCCTGCGGCAAATGGTCAAGGTCATTGTCGAGGTTGAGGTCGGGATTCTTGTATCCCACCTTGACGAGCACCTTGCGGAGGACAGCCTGGCAAAGCTTGCGCGATTCATTATCCAGGTGGGCCGCCCGGTCGGAATGGAGCTGCTCAAGGGCCCCGAGTAGGCTGTTAAAGAACATTGTCACCTTGGTGCTCGTGTGGACCCTGTCATCGGGAGAATACGAGGGTCCTTCTAGACCCATGGCGGACAGTTGCTCATCGAGTTTCTCCACGACGTCGACGAGCTTCTCAGTTCAGACTACCACTCCACGCACATAGTCGTTGTGGGAGACAGCGGTGCTCTCGACAAGCTCCTTCTCATCGTGAAGCTCCTTGACTAGAGCCTTCTCACAAGTCTTGGCGGCCTCGAGAGTCCCCGTTAGCATGGCCAGCTTCGTGGTCAGATCATCGATGGACTCTTTGGCCGTGGAGAGCTCTTAGCCTTGTCAGAAACGGCGACTTGCACCTCCATCAGGATGGCAACGGCTTTGTTTCGCTTGGCCTCGAGCGACGAGACCTTCGCGCCTTGATCTTCAAGGACTGCCTCTAGTTCCTTCACCCTCTCCTCCAGTGAGCTTTTGGCAGTCTCTACAGCCTCGGCTGCGTCGACGGCCTCCTTAAGCTTGCCGGTGTGTTCTGCCACCAGGGCTCCGAGTGCCTCCTTGTGCCCCCGCTCGAACACCTGGGTTCGCCGCATAACGAGATCCTCGAGCTCCACTTCCTTGCCGTGGAGCTTGTTGGCGAATGACTTCTCGCGAGCGATGAGGTCTTCTTCTTCGGCGTCGAGCAAGATGCGACACTCCGTCAAACGAGCGTCCTCTGTGGCGGCCCGTTGTTTGGCCTCCTCCTGTGCATATTCGGTGTCAGACTGCTGCATGTAGAGTTGGCCCCAGGCTTCACTCAATTGCGACTGGCCAGTCTGTAGGTCCTTGGGGGCTTGAGCATATCAAGCTTGGGTCTCCTCGACGTGTTCCTAGAAACTGGCCTCGGCAGCTTTGATGATCGCAACCCTAGAGTCGAGTTTCTCCTTCCGGGCGCGGTGAAGCGCCTGAAACTTCCGGAAGCTGTCGACCATGGCTTGGAGGAGCCTCCCCTCCTGGGATTTGCTACCAGCATTTGGCTCGTCAACGATGTCAAGCCCGGCTGCAACGACGGCCTCCTCAACAAGGACTACCTCTCAGGCGGCGTCCCAGCGCTTACTGCACCAGGGATGCTGACAAACAGGTTGTCACCAACCTTGAAGTACATGCTCGATGAAGGGGCTTCGGACACAGATGGCTGGACCTTGAAGGTCGTCTCCCCGCTGGCCCGCTCGGCGGATTTCTTGGTGGCCTCCTCCTTCTACGCGGCTTTGGCTGCCTCGGCACTAGCTGCCTCGGCGGAGGCATTCTTGGCGGCCTCGGCAACAGCATTCCTAGCGGCCTCAGCCTCGGCACTCTTAACGGCTTCTTCAGTGGCGATCTTGTCAGTCTCAGTGGCAGCGTCCCTCACTATCTCCTCGACGACAGAGTCGATGTCCATTCCCTCTGCCATGGGAATGTCTGAAGACCGGGGAGGCGAATCAAGCAAAGCTAAGGAGGAAGTTCAAGAAGACAAAAAAAGATAGAGGGGGAGTACCTTCACCTACGATGATTACCGACAGAGAACTGTCGGTACCTGAGTTTGCCGGCCCTCCCTCATCGCGATAGAGCATGCTGGAGGAGGTCCTGGCCGGAGAAATATCCCTAGGCGGTGAATCTGGGGCGGTCGCCGATGACTCTCCTTGTCGGCCCTCCCTCACCGAGGATTGGGAAAATATGGCAGGATCCTTACTCTTCTTCTTCCGAGCTAAGGGCAGAAAGGTCAAAGGCAACCTCTCTCGTGGATCCGCTGGGAGGAGGTGGACGGGTGCTCCTGGATCGCTTAGCCACGGAAGGCGCGGGCTGCTGATGGACTTCTTGTCGCCGCACAGCCTTGTTGGTTGCCCCCTTGCTAGTCGCCCCCTTGCCGGGGGCTATGCTACTCGAAGAGGCTTGCCGGGCAGGGAGCCCGGAGGCGGTGTTCCTAAGGACACGCCTTTTCCTTTGGACGAGGGGCGGGACCTCCTCGAGTAGCTCCTCCTCAGATGTGTCTTCAGCAAGGTGGCCCAGGACAGATGTGTCGCCTCGCTCCTCGGTGATTTTGCCCTGCCTAGCAAGGCCCTCGCCTAGCGGTACTTCCCCTTCCCCAGCTTCGTCTTCCAATAAACCGACGCTGCCGACCTCCTTGGCAAGCACCGCTTCTTCCGCCTTGCTGGCGATGTACGCCAGCTCCACTTCGGTGGTGTCGCGGACGAGGCCCTCCTCCTTGCGAATGGTCGTCTCCGACGGGTTGTCAAAAAACTCTTGCACCCCTCCGCGGATGGCTCCATCCAATTTGCATTAAGGCTATGGGCATCGAGCACCGGCATCATGCAATGATTCTGCCCAAGGCCGAGTTATTGCACAAGGGGATTACGTCCGCCGGTAGCTTGATCGCCTTGATGCTCCTGAACAACTTCTGGTAGAGGGCCTCGTGCTGCATGGTGGTCAGATTGTGGTTTAGCCTAGGGTGTAGCCTCATGATGTCTGCCGCATTCCTAAAATACCAGGCCGGCCTCCCCTTGTTCTGTAAGGGGGCGATGCGCCGGCGAAGAAAGTCAGCGCCTATCATCTCCACAGAGATGCCAGCGTTTCTGAGGCGGTGGATCTTTGCGATCGCAACCATGGGCTTCTCATCCCAAGGATTGAGGGCGTTCTAGTCATCGCCGTGCACCGTCTTGGTCTGTTGCGGCATATAGAAGTGTTGGGGTTTCTCCTCTCGGAGCCAGCACCACTTGCCCCGCCACTCGTCCCATGTATCGCAATAAGCCCCTTCAGGATGGACCTCCTTGGTTCCTGGACGAGCAATCCAAGTGAAGGCGCCAGAAAGGGCTCCGCCTTGCTGGATGCGGGGGTGAAATAATGGCGGAAGAGAGCGGTGCTAGGATTTACTCCGGCAAAGTTTTCGCGGAGGTGTGCGAAAACCGCCATGGATGTCACATTGTTCGGCGTGAAATCCTGGAGTTGGAAGCCGTAAGTAAGCATAAGGTCAATAAAGAAGTCCGAGTAAGGGGGCAGAGCCTGCAGTAAAAGTAATCGGCAAAGAAAGGGTATTTTCCTGAAACTTCCTCGGAAGGACCCGAGCTCACACAAGTGGCGGGGTGCCCCGCCGTCGTCGTCGCCCACATCCACCAGTACCGCCTCTTCAGGGCGGCCACACTGAGCCCCGGCGGGAAAACGACATGCTCCCTCCGCATCTTCGTGGCTTTGTTCTCTGAGACGACCTCCGTTTCCTTGCCCTTGCTAGATTTGGGCATCATGGTGATGGTGGGGATGGAGACCAAGAACGAAGAGGGGGCAGGGGCACTATTGAATGCAAGAGCCTCTGCCTTGGGCTCGAGGAGGAAGACAACAGCGGTTCTCAGATTGGGAAAGGCAAGAGGTAAATGGTCATCGGCTCCGCAATCTCCTCTTTATGGGGAAGGCATGGGGCGGTCTCTTTTTACCAAAAACAAGATAATACAGAAACATTTCGCAGGCGCACTCCTGTAACGACCGCGCTGGGCACGTATCCCACTACCCGCATTCAATGGGCATCGTGGGGAAGCGCAGCGAGTGTAATGATTGCAACTGCAAGGCCCTCCCACGGGTGCTCATGCACTGGTTGGGCCTAGCCGAACAATGCCTCGCGACGTGTATGGCCCAGGCCTGGGGGCTCCTGTCGGTGCACTATAGTTTTTGGGCAGTCTAGTGCCCCTTTACTCGTGCACGAGCAATAGTAGCCGCCCAAGTGGCAAGGCCTAGCAAAGACTTGTCCAGCACCAGCACAGAAGACTCAAGACTACTGGCAAGACCTTGCCGGGAGGGTTGTAGAGCCTCCAGGCGAAGCAGGGCCCCCGGCAAGGCGAGGTCCCAGCAAGGCAAGGCCCCGGCAAGCACCGCCAGCGCACAGCCATGTGTCGATTCACCTGGACGCGTGTCGCGGCATCGACGTTGGAGGGAGCTAAGCGGCACCGATGGGACGGGCCCCTGTCCCGTCCCACTGACAGACTAAGGCCCCTGATGGTGCATTTAATGCTCTTGTCCTACTCCGTCAGGGTTAGGTACGATAGCCCTGTAGCACTATGCATCCCGTGTACACGATGTACGCCACTGTTGGGATCCCCTTAGGTATAAAAGGAGGCCCAGGGCATTACAGAAAAGGACTTTTTGGAGGTTGGATATTTAGGCGGTTAGACAACCGGACAGCCCGACAGTTAGACAACCGGAGGTTACCGAGCTCACGTAGCAGACTTCCATGGTGCTCCTATAGCCATAACCCTAGAACACGATCAATATAGCCAAGCAGAAGTAGGGTTTTACGCATCCGTGTGGCCTGAACCTGGGTAAAAACTCCCCGTGCGATGCTTACCAGACCGGCTCTTTGTGCGAGTTCGCCCCTGCAGAACCAAAAGGGATCCTCACGATCCCATAGGTGTTCGTTCCCATGACAGTCATGATGCATCCAACATTCACTATACACAATGCATGAGGATGACAATAGTGCTCTCAGATCTGGAGCTTATTTTAGAAGGTGATGACTCAATATTAAAGTAAATAGATAGTCCCTTCACAATGGAAAGTAGGGATTTGCAGAGGTGCCAAAACTCAAGGATTAAATAAGAGATAAGTATAGTTTTGAGACGCACGCTGTCGTGGTTTTATCACGACAGATGTCCGGGTGAACGGACTTCGGTTCGAGGCCATCGCTAATGAGGTGGACTCAAAGGGGTTAGTCGGGATGAAAGACACGGTTTTACCCAGGTTTGGCCCCTCTTATCGAGGTAATAGCCTACGTCCTGCTTGTGTTTGTATTACTTGCGTATCGATTACAAGGGGCTAAAAGCTTGACCTAGTTCTCAATTGTCTGTCCCCTAAGTCGCCCCTGGTCTGCCTTTATATAAGAGGTCAGAACATCCAGGTCGTTACAATTGTTAACCGAGTCTCTATCTATCTTCTTGTCCAAGCCGTCTATGAGTTGGCTTGCACGCCCGGGTCTTCTTAGTCCGGGCCGTCTTACGGCCCACACCGTGAGCCGCCTATCCTCTTGGGTCACTTAATATTACGACTCACCTTTGGGACGGTTTACGAGCCAATAAAATGACCCGGAGCCTCTCCGGTGGGTCATATCCCCAACATTAGGCCCCAGGTTGAACTGAGCTCTCTCACTTCATCCTTCTCTTCCACTTTTTGGCGAGTCTCCCGAAAATGAACCGGCGTGACGTCATGACATCTGCTGACGTGTCACCAAATCTTTCACTTAACTGTCATCCCGAGAATCGAGGCGTCCGCCTCGGTCGAACGGTGTCACCGCCTGGATTTTTGCGCCTTCCTTAACCCCCTTTTAAATATGACCTGTGCGGGTCGGGGTTTCCATTCTTCCCGCCCGTGCCTCTGTTTCTTCGTCTTCTTCCTATCGCCGCCCCCACGCCTTTGAGCTCTGCACCGACGCCGTCCATACATCGTCCCCAACCTTGGCCGCTGCATCACCCTGAATGTACCAGAGATCCGTCCGCCTCTGCCGCACCGTCTCCGATAAGTCTTCCTGCTCCCGAGATGGTCATCGCCGTAGTAGGGTTTTCACCGGTGCTTCGCCGCCGTCGTTTGGTCTCCAGCACCGTTATCGCTAGTGCACCTCGCCGCCGCTAACGTCTTTAGGATGTGCTCTTGCTCCGCCGCCGCACGTGGTCCGGTCGCGCGTAATGCACGGGCCTCGATGGCCCCAGTCCGTTTCTTTTTCCTCGGCTGCTCATCGCTAGGTCAGAAATAAAATTTATTTTTTCTACTTTTGTAGATCCGTGGATATAGTGACATCTTGCGGAATCTGTTTTTTGGGACTTAGTCGATTTTTCGATCTTCCCTTTCCTTGTTGAGTCGCCAAGCTCCTCCGGCTCTTATCAGCCAGGTCTTCCGCTTTATCCGTAGAGCCCTTAAACTTTTAAGTCGTAAAAAATATTTGCTTGCGTTTCGACTCATCGCGCCTTTTATCTTGCACAACACTTAAGCCGCCAACATGTCTCGTGCGTCCAACTCATGCAACTGGGTTGGGTCATGCATTACAGAGGACTTTTTGTTGGATTTTGTTCATGCGGGTACTCTTCCTCCTAAGGAAGTCATTAGCTAGCGGGTCCCAGGCGACGAGACATGGCCCAAACCTCAAAAAGGTGAAGTGGTGGTTTTCTCTGATCATATTGAGTGAGGGTTCGTGCCTCCCAGCTCAAAATTCTTTCGGGACGTCCTTCAGTGTTATAATCTTCAACCACAAGACTTGGACCCCAATTCCGTCTCAAACATATGCAATTTCCAAGTGCTCTGTGAAGCTTATCTTCAAATCAAGCCGTCTATGGGATTCTTTCGGGAGTTCTTTTATGCTAACCGGCAAACTGAAGTGAAAGCCGTCCCGAGCCTAGAACTTGGAGGCATATCTATCCAACGGCGTAGGGATATCATCTTTCCAGCTACACAAATGCCGAGTCACCCCAAGGACTGGAACAGGACCTGGTTCTACTGCAAGGACACCTCTCCTGAGAACGAGCTTCTTGGCCGGCTATCAGCTTCAGAACGCGCAAGATATGAGCCGGCCCATGCCAAAATCAAGGCTCTCATGGCCAACGGCTTAATCGGGCTGGACCTGATCCGCTGCTGGATTTCGTGGCGGATTATGCCTTTGAGACATAGAAGTCAGCTCATGTGCGAGTATAAAGGCAAGTATGATAGCTCATTATGCTTCAGCCAATCCATGTTGACAGAGAATGACATCACCCTCGCCATCCGGAGCCTTGTTCATGAAGCTTCCGGATCATGCAGCGAAATTGGCCTGGCACCTTTTAGTGCCAACAATCCGGCTCCCGATGTAAGTTTAATCTCTTCTCTTTCGTCTCTTAGATGTTGTTTGCGCTTTGCTGATTTGATATTCACTCTCCGGGTTACTCTTATAGGCCGACTCAGACTTCTGGAAGAGGGAATATGTTGCCCCTCCGAAGAAATCCAGGAAGAAGGTCCCAACCAAGAAGGCTAAAAAACATGTCCCGCAAGATAATTTGTTTGACCTGCCACCATCGTCCAGCTCAGAGGTAAAGTTTCAACTCTCTTGCTTGATCTTTTACTTTCCTATTTTAACACTTACTTTACTCACAGGATGAAGTGGAGACCAGCCGTGCCAATGCCCCTGAGGTAAATTACTTTTCCTCCAGCTCAGAATGTTTCATCCCCCGAAAGCCGTGGCGGGTTATCAAAAAAGTTCCCCTTTCTCACCCTCTTGCTTATCTGGCTCCCGATTTCCTCTTAAAAAAGCAACAACAAATCGAGCGTCGACAGACTCGAAGCACCGGCTCTACCGAGCTCATGTCCGGGTTGCCAAATTCTCTGGCTCCCAAGAAATGCCCCGTCGAGGTTTAAACCCCTTCTTTTCCTTTATGTTTCCTTTGTAAACTTGATACTCTTTTCACCTTTCAGTTTTAT
This sequence comes from Hordeum marinum, assembly GCA_022496015.1. Classification (NCBI taxonomy): domain Eukaryota; kingdom Viridiplantae; phylum Streptophyta; class Magnoliopsida; order Poales; family Poaceae; genus Hordeum; species Hordeum marinum. The sequence continues at coordinate 363,209,466 of CM039673.1, read as the reverse complement.
TTTTGCAGAAATCTCCTTCCTCCGGTGACTCTTCGGAGTCAATCATACCATCGCCCAAGATTAATCCGCTGTAAGCATCTAGACATCCGGTTGTTACTATGATAGCAATATCTTCAACTGCTGATTCTTCTTCTTTTTTGCAGTGCTCAAGCTAAACGTCGCAAGGCCAACAAACCCTCCACCGGCCCAGTTATTGAAGAACCGGAGCCTGAGCAACCGGAAGAAAACCTGCCAGCTGCCTCCGCTGAGCCGACCACTGAAGATGTTATCATTGAGAGCCCTCCAAGGGCTCCTTCTAAGCCGGCAACTCCTGCCAAGACCCCTGACACCCCGGATGTTGTTATCACCGGGTCTGGTCATCAAACGCCTCCGGCTCATGTGTTGACCAAACATACAGAGCCGGCTGAAGCTTCAAAGAAACTGAACTTCGATTCTTCATGCGAGAAGATGACCGTTGAAGAGCTACACGCTAGGTACATAAACCGGGTTACCACCAGCCGGGACTTGGAACTTCGGTTGATCTCTTCCATGAAGACAAAATATGAGGTACTTTTCCTTCTTTACTATATCCTTTCTTAGCCCCCAAGATCCGGCTTAACGTATTGAATCGTTGAGCCGGGTCTTTCTGTGACCTCTTGCCGAGATTGCCATGTCAAAGTCTGTTAAAACTGCTTTAGCTTTGTACTGTAAATAAATTGAACTGCCAATCATAGCCCCCAAGGGCTGGCTCAAACTTGATCAAGTTGAGTCGGTGCTTCCACTATTAGAACATTGAAGAGCCATTATATAACCACCAAGTTCCGGATCAACTTCGAAGGAAATGAACCGGAACTACATACTTGCAAGATCAAATATACATTAGCCCCGAAGTGTCAAATATATTGCTTCCAATCTGTTTGAGACTTGTATTTGCTTTTAACACCCGTCCTGCATTTTGGCGGCTTATCCTGTATTTATAGGAGGCTTTGAATGAAGTCGGGTCTCAGCTGACGGATCTAAAGGCCAACTTGGCAGCTCAGCAAGAAGCTCGAAGTATCGCGGATGAAAAATGTCGGCTTCTCGGAGAAGAACTGGCCAGTGTTACCGCCGAGCTCACCTCTTTAAAAGAGACGGCTGAATCTGAAAAGGCCGCCTTAACCAAATGAGCGGACGACGCTGAACAGCGGCTTACAGCCGTGGCGGATGAGCTTCAAGGTCTGAAACAGCATATTGCGAAGATGTCAGCTGCCCTATTTGGTAAGCTTTCTTGTTTACTTTGTATTGTCTAACATTGTTAGTGAAAAAACTGGCGGCTCATTAATTTTATCCGACTCATCCAGGTCTCAGGAGCTGGCAGTTGGCTTCTAATAGCCTTCTGCCACTGAAGGCCATTTATACTTTTGCAGAGCAATTATACTGCGGTGCCATCTTCATGATCAAGAGCATGCAGTACAAGGAGAAGATCCCCACTGCCCTGAAAGGGGTCTTGGAACTCTTCTCTACAATGCCTAAGCAGATTGAAGAGCTCAAGAAGTCTGCCTTCCGCCAAGGAGCCGTTGCCGGTTTGAACGGGGCTCTTGCCTTCGCTCCCGAGCTAACGCCAGCTGAAATGATGGATGGCTATCCGTCTAAAAGGGATGACGGCTCAGATTTCACCGAGGAAGACTATACCCGGTGTGTCAAAGAGTCACGCTATTTGGCCTCTATTCTGGCGGATGAAGCTGATTTGAGCACCTATCAAGCGGCTTACGACGCAGAGGAGAAGAGAATCCGCGGGCCACTCTACGAGTGGAAAGACCTGACACCCGCCCGCAGTAAGGATCTCTTTCCTTGTGAGCTTGATGCGTCTCCATTCCTTGAGGGGTCATTTGCTGCTCTGGCTGACTATAATTGGGACTTGGGCAATCTTCAGATAAAGCCAGCAGAAGACCCGGAGCAGGATGAGCCGCCAACAACCGAATTGTAATCTCTTAGCCTTTCCGAACACAGACTTATGTAATGACCTGCCGTGGGCGGCTGACAATGCTTTTGCTCTTTCTGAGGGTATCTTTTGTAATAGAGTAACCATGACTCTGCCACTTGGTGGCCATATATATTTGCACCTCTCTATGTTTTATTGTGTTGCCGGCTCTTCAGAGATATACCTTTGAATTTTTTCTGATGAGGGGCATGTCATTTAAGACGCCATTCCTTTCTCCAGAATATTAAAGCCGGACAATCTCTTTGAGACCTTAAATTTTGTTGACCGAAGCCACATGGATCCGGCTTTCATCAGACGGAGTTATTAAAGAGCCGGTTGTCTTTAGGATAATGTAAGCTATACCTGACGGTAAGAAGCCTCTATCGACAACTGCGGCTATTGATAAACCGGAACCTTTGAAGAGAGTTCGGCTGTGTAGCCCCCAAGTGCCGGGTAGTTTCGCCTACAGCAACCCGGGACTTATAATTGTTCGGCTTTGATAAGCCGGCATGATACCATATGCGATGATGATCTTCCCTTCCTTTAAAACTCATATGATGGCTCTTCTGCGTGGATCCGAATGGTTAAACTCATACCAGTTCAGGGTCTCTGTCAAGATTGGTCGTCAATTATTTGAACCGGCTCAGGGTCTCTAGGCCAGATTGGCCATCAATTTCTTGAACCGGCTCAGGGTCTCTAGGCGAGATTGGCCATCAATTTCTTGAACCGGCTCAGGGTCTCTAGGCAAGATTGACTGGTAAGAGTATAGAGAACACCGGCTGTCAATGGGAGATGTAAGCTATACCCCAAGGTAAGAAGCCTCCATCGACAACCGCGGCTAATAATTAGCCTGAGACGGCATAAAGTCGGTTGTTTGAAAGGAGAAGTAAGCTATACCTGAAGGTAAGAAGCCTCTTTCAACAGCTACAGTTGATAAGCAACTGAATTTTTGCGTAAACGCCGGTTGTTAGGGTGAGATAAGCGAACCCATCGGTAAGAAGCCCCCTTCAACAACCGCGGTTAATAAGTAATCGGAAGTGGCATAAAGCCGGCCATTAGGGTGAGATAAGCGATACCCGTTAGTAAGAAGCCCCCTTCGATGGCCGCAGTTGATAAGCAACTGGAATTTGGTATACACACTGTTGTCATAAGGCTCAAATAAGATAAGAAGTAAAAGGTCTTTTGAAAAAAAAATCGAGAAATCGTTTCCTAAGGGCTTTCCAGTTTCTAGGGTCACGTCCTACAGTCAACATGTGCTCTGATACCATTTCTGTAGCGACCCGACTCAAAACGAGTCAAGCCTCTGTGTTTTCTGTGCCATCCCTGGATCAGTATGCTGGCACACACAGTACATCAATGTATATATCAAAGTGCAATCACATGTAATTAACGTAAAACTGATATATACCTAGAAATAGCAGCGGATATAGTCAACGGGAGTGGAGTCCCAATAACACCAACGGCAGGTTGAGTGCGGACCGTAACCCTGAATCGTACTCTTACCCGTCGTAGAAGAGTATCTGCAACATAAGACGTTGCAGCCGTGTAGGTCAGTACATGGAATGTACTGGCAAGATCACCATAGTAGAACAGAAGAATAAAGACTATTCTATATGCAAGGCTTTGTGGCTCTGTGTCTGAGTTTTTGCGTAAAAGCTGATTTTATTTTCCTACAACAAAGGAATATCAGGAATTTCACTATGGAGTTACCTATCATGACATGGTTCCACCAACCAGTGTCTCAATGCCCATAAGTATCATAAGTTGCCCACAATTAGTTATCAGTCCAGTGTTGGGAGTTCAGAGATAGATCCAAGTCCAGAGGCTCAAATTGTCTGTAACCGGGGACACGGCTAATCGATTAGGTTTAACTCTGCAGAGTGTTGTGTACTTTACCCACAAGATTCTTTCCCTCCTGGTAAGTCCTCGCACTGCCTGGTGTTTGAGAACAGGATGAAAGAAACATGGTCTTTCAGAGTGTTTCCCTGACTGTCCGACAATGCCCATCCAATCCTAACGTTGACTACATCTCGTAGCACTGCCCAGCAGAGTCACAACAAAGATCAACCAAGCCAAAGCCCATAATGACTTGTGGCTACACAGGTAAGCTTCCGGGCATGAAGTATTCATCCTTCCCTTTGAGTCTGGGTGAGGCTTTCCGCGTGAATACTGGCCATCTCCAGCAACACCTAGGCAAATCCACTGGTTTCTCCAGGGTACCGTTCCAACCATCCCTCACCCAGTAGTGTGTATTGAAAAACTTGTTTCTTGAGTCTCGAAGTCTTGAGGTCTTGAATATGCAGGTCTTGAAGATGTCTTCATGAAGTCGTCGTTTTGACGTGGCATCCTTCTTCACACCACTCACGAACACTCATACCAGACCCCGTCTACTTTAGCATAGCATTGTACTAACTAGCGTTCCCGGGGCTTTAGTAACAAGTGCTGGGTTCCTACCTCATGCATTCTACTCAACTACAAGAATTTCAATAACACTATGGGAGAGATTTGCTGAATGATGTCACTACATGCAATAAAAACATGGGTATGAAATAGATGGTCAAAGTGAACTTGCCTGTACTGTTGATGAAGATAAAGATTGCTCTCAGAAATAACTTGATAGACTATACGTCACTCTCCGATGAAAATCTATATAACAAACATTGCATTCATAAGCAATCATACTAGCAATCAATTCTAACAATCACAAGATAACACAAGAAACAAAACAACAAGGTTGATGAAGAAAATACTTAAGACAAAAACTCAAGGTAACAAAACTACATCAACACAACTAAGGTGATGATGAAGGAAATACTTAGGACAAAAGTTAAAATCAAGAAAATTTTCATAAAAGAAACTAAGGTAGTTTTCCTCTACAACAACTAGTAACAAAACAAAAACAAAGTAAAATATAACAAAAGGATTTTAGTAAATATTTTACTAGCAAAAGGAATTACTTTTTGAAGAACAAGTAAAACTATGAAAGCAACATCCTAAACAACAAGAGTGTTTGCCTAATGAACTTAACTACAAGCACAACCATAAACTAAGAGAAAATAAATTATGAAACAACTAAGTTAACATAAAGTAATTAATAAAAATCTTTATTACAAAACAGAATTAGATCATCTAAAACTTTGTGAAAATAATCTCTACTAAAACTAAGTTGTTTTATAACACATTACCTAATGAAAATAATATATTTTTCCTAGCATAAGAGAGCAAAACTAAATCATTTTTTTATTAACAAAACATTTCTTAACAGAAAATATTACTAAAAACTTTATTTGAAAACAGAATCTAATTATATAAAACTTTAGTTAAAAGAATTTGCTTGTAATCAACTATACCTATTTGAAAAAAAAGGTATAGGTCCCTACCATGAAAATTTATAAACTAAACAAATTAACTTTTGTTAACAGCAAGTAAATTACTAAAGTTTGGAACAACAAAACTAAATGAAAATCTAAAACATAATATAAATCATATTCAGATTTTCTAAATAAAACAAGGTAATTCAAAATAATTAAACTAATAGGAACAAATCAGATTATGTTTTTTTAGTTAAAACCCTAATCAAATTTATTCTAAAAATCCTCAAACTTCACCTACTGATAGCTAGGGTCACTAGTAACAAGTAGCAAAAAGATTCAACTCAAAATACTTTTTAGAACTCTAGTTATTCAGAAAACAAAATTGAAACCAAATCTGTTTAAATTCAAATTTAATTATTCAAACATGGTCAAACTTGGCATCTACAGAAACTAGATAAAAATTGTGACCTAATGCAAAAAGAGTCAAGTTAAAATACTTAAAAACCTAAAAGATATGATAAAAACAAATTCGGGATTAACTCTGTTTTTAAAACAAAACAGAAATTGGAAAAATCCTAACTAACGGTCAGGGGGTGACGTGGCACTCTGCTATTGGCTACGGGGGGTGTGCGAGCGGCGCTACGGGCGGTCGATCGAGCCTAAGGGGAAAACGCTTCGCGAAATAAAATTTCTAATCGTGGCCGTTCATGTGGATCCAACGGTTGAGGGGGGTGGTGGAGAGGCTCACCGTGCTTATGTCGCCGGCGATGGAGACTCCGGCGAGGTAGGGACGGCGAGGTCGTCAGGGAGATGGCTTCCGAGGGTCTCCGGCGATGTCTCCGGCACTAGTCGACGCAGGGGAGCTCGGCGAAGGCAATGGTGGCGTCGGAGGGGCCTCGGGGCGACGGAGGTGAGCGGCACGTGCTCGGGGTGGCTCGGTGGCGGTTCGGACTCCGGCGAGGGCGCGGGCTCCGGTGTTCCAGGGGGTCCGGGGCTCGGGCAGATGGTCGGGGCGGTGCGGGCGAGTGCGGCGAGCTCGGTGGTGGACTCAGGGGGGTGCGGGGAAGGCTCGGTGGTGCGGGGGCGCGATAATGGCGCGGCGGCCGTGGTGAAGTCCGGCGAGAAATCCCGGCGAGGAGAGGGGGTCCGGTGATGGGCGAAGGGTGGAATGGCCAGAGGGGTCCTTGGGCTTATATAGGAGGGGTCGGGCGGTCCGGAAGGAAGGAGGGAAGAGAAATCCGGCGACGGGAGCGTCGGCGAGGTCACCGGTGCGAGGAAGGAGGAAGGCGACCGCGGGATTGAGAGGGAGCGGGTGGTGGGTCCCGCTGTCAGTGGGAGAGAGAGAGAGGCACGGTTATCGGGCGACCGTTGAGGAGGAGTTATGGGGTGGGCTTAATGAGCAGGTGGGCCGGTCGTCTTAAAAGGCTTTAATGATTTTCCTATATTAATTTGGCAATAAAAATAGCATTAAGGCATTCAAAACTTGTCCAAAAATTAAAGTGTATATATCAAAATGACCAGGGTAATAAATTCCATTTAATGGACATTTTTCCATGGCCAAATTAAATACTAAAAAAATTATTTTCAGAAAATGCCTAAATGGCTTTATTTATTATTGCAAATTATTTTTCATATAACCCCTTGGGTTTTATGATTCAAAAACTTCACAAAAATACCCCTGGTTTGGAGTGTCATATTACTCCTCTCAAATTTTTGTCAGGGGTTTGAATACTTTGAAAATTTGAATAGGAACCAAATATGAAATGATGTCCAAAAGAAAATCCAGAGATTTTCACATTCACTTTTCAAAGCTTTATTTTCGAATTCCAACTCATATTTCATATAATTTGAAGAAGTCATTTTATCCTCTCTCATAAAAATCATTGAGTTGCTTAAAGTTTCTGAATTTGAAATATTTTCAAATGAAATTCAAATCATTTACAAATTCCTTTTCATTTCTTTAAATAGAAGAAGTCATGTCATCTTCACTCTAGGATTTTGTGTTGAAAAGAATTTGAATTCCTGGTGATCAAAATGCAGATTGAAAGTTTTGGGAAAGTCATTTCATTCATTAAACTTTCAAAAGTTTCAAATTTTCACTCAAATTCAATCACTCAAACCAACAAACATTCATTCTAATATTTACTATAACATTCGAAAGTTTGGGATGTTACACAAACTAAGTCCTCTGCATCCTTGTGAGCCGTCAACCAGAAAAACCCATGTCGGAAAGCTTTAGACACCAAAGATTTTGACCCGGCGTGATGCCCACAGTCGCCAGCATGAATTTCACTTAATATTTGTCGGCCCTCCTCTGGTGAGATGCAGCGCTGAAAGACACCTGTCACACTACACTTATGTAACTCATCATTGACAATCATCATAGACTTAGAATGTCGAGTGATCTTCCTGGCCAGACCCTCCTCTTGAGGTAACTCGCCGCGTGTCAGATACGCCAAATAAGGAATAGTCCAGTATGGGGTAGCATGCAGAGCCGCCACCAGCTCCGCCTCTGGGTCAGGAATAGCCAGATCCTCCTTAGAAGGTATCTTGACAGTCGGATGATGCAATACATCCAGAAAAACATTAGGTGGTACCGGCTTTCGTTGAGAACCTAAACATGACAAGGCATCAGCCGCCTCATTCCTGCGACGATCAATGTGATCCACCTGATACCCCTTGAAGTGACCGGCTATGATATCAACCGCCTGTCGATAAGCCACCATCCGCGGATCCTTAGAATCCCAAGTGCCTGAAACTTGCTGAGCCACCAGATCTGAGTCACCTAAACACCTGAACCGGCTTAAACTCATCTCATTAGTGACTCTGAGACCATGGAGAAGCGCTTCATACTCAGCTGCATTATTAGTACAAGGGAACATTAACCGGAGCACATAACAAAACTTGTCACCCTTGGGGAGGTGAGAACAACTCCTGCCCCGGACCCTTCTAGCTGCTTGGATCCATCAAAGTTTATAGTCCAATACGTGTTATCCGGCTTCTCTTCAGGGGCTTGACATTCAGTCCAATCATTTATGAAATCCACCAAAGCTTGAGACTTAATTGCTGTACGAGGAACATACTTGATGCCAAAAGGACTCAACTCTAAGGCCCACTTGGCAATCCTCCCTGTAGCCTCTCTATTTTGAATGATATCCCCTAACGGGGCAGAACTGACCACTGTTATTTGGTGCCCCAAAAAGTAATGCTTTAACTTGCGATTGGCCATAAAAATTCCGTATACTAACTTCTGCCAATGCAGATACCTCTGTTTAGACTCTGCCAAAACTTCACTGATGTAATAAGTCGGCCTTTGCACAGGATACTCTTTCCCTGCCTCCTTGCGCTCAACCACAATTGCTACACTGACTGCTCTATTGTTAGCCGCCACATGAAGTAGCAAAGGCTCTTTCTCAACCGGAGCGGCTAACACTGGCGGCTCAGTTAACTGCTTTTTAAGAGCTTCAAGTGCTTCAGCCGCTACTGCGCTCCATTTAAACTTGTCTGTCTTCTTCATCATCTGGTATAAAGGAATAGCTTTCTCCCCAAGCCGGCTTATGAAGCGTCTCAATGCAGCAATCCGCCCTGCAAGGCGCTGAACGTCATTGATACACGTCGGCTCACCCAAAGAAGTGATGGCCTTGATCTTATCCGGGTTACCCTCAATGCCCCGCTCAGAGACCAAGAAACCCAAAAGCTTTCCTGCTGGACACCAAAGACACACTTCGTCGGGTTAAGCATCATCTTGTAGACCCGAAGATTGTCAAAGGTTTCTTTCAAATCCTCTAAAAGAGTTTCCTTCTTTCTAGACTTAACCACGATGTCGTCTACGTAAGCATGGACATTTCGGCCAATCTGACGGTGGAGGCAATTCTGCACACAACGTTGGTAAGTCGCCTGGGCACTCTTGAGCCCGAAAGGCATGGAGACATAGCAGAACACCCCAAAAGGTGTAATAAACATCGTCTTCTCCTGATCCTTCATTGCCATTTTGATCTGATGATACCCTGAATAAGCGTCCAGGAAGCATAAACTTTCGCATCCGGCTGTTGCATCAATAATTTGATCGATACGAGGGAGCGCAAAAGGATCAGCCAGACAAGCCTTGTTAAGGTCCGTGTAATCTATGCACATATGCCACGTGCCATTCTTTTTTAGTACTAGCACCGGGTTAGCCAACCACTGCGGGTGAAAAACTTCCACTATAAAGCCTACGGCCAAGAGTCGAGCAACTTCCACCCCATAGCTTTACGTCTCTCTTCGTTGAACCGCCATAGAAACTATTTGATCGGCTTAAACTTGGGATCCACATTAAGATTGTGCTCAGCGAACTCTCTCGGTACACCCGGCATGTCAGAAGGTTTCCATGGAAAGATGTCCCGATTCTCACGGATGAATTCGATGAGCGCACTTTCCTATTTGGGATCCATGTGAGCCCCAATGATGAACTGCTTGGATGAATCACCCGGATTGAAATCTACTGCCTTGGTATCATCCGCTGAAAACTTGAGTGGCGGCTCAACTTCTGTCGTAGGCTTCTTGAGTGCGGTCATATCCTCCGGATCAACGTTCTCTTTGTAAAATTTTAGCTCCTCCTGAGCACAACTAGACTCTGCATAAGCCGCATCTCCTCCTTCACACTCAAGAGCCGTTTTCCTGTTACCGTGAACAATAATTGTGCCATTTAAGCCGGGCATTTTGAGTTGCACATAAACATAACAAGGCCTAGCCATAAATTTAGCATAAGCCGGCCTCCCAAATAGCGCATTATAGGGACTTTTCATTTTGACCACTTCGAACCACAAAGACTCCACCCTGTAATTATGCTCGTCACCAAAAGCTACTTCCAATGATATCCGGTCCACCGGGTATGCTGATTTACCCGGGACCACACCATGAAAGACAGTGGAGGAAGGTTTAAGATCCTTGTCAAGCAACTTCATCCGCCGGAAAGTGTCATAGTAAAGGATGTTGATGCTGCTACCTCCGTCCATGAGCACTTTATTCACCATATAGCCATTCACCTGAGGGGCCACAACCAGAGCCAGCCGGCCCGGGTCATCCACCCACAGCGGGTGATCCTCCCGGCTCCACATTATATCATATTCAGACCACGACAAATATCGCGGGAGAGCCGGAGCAACCGTATTAACCGCTCGCCTCCACAACTTCTCATCTCACTTACTGTGACCGGTCGTACATACGTGATACTGCCCAGAAGTGAGCTGCTTCGGGTTACTCTGAAACCCGGACTGATTGCGCTACTACTGATTGTTGTTATTGTCGTTGTTGTCGGGAGGCTGTTGGTGCCCCCTTGGTTATTCTGACCCAGATGCCCGTTTCCTGAACCGCCAGCGCCGAATCCAGCCCCTGACCCGCCGTGCCCTGAGCCGCCGGGCGGGCCACCGCCCTGGTTATTACGCGGTTGGGAATGCTGGTTTTTGAACCTCTGCATGATAAAGCAATCATCCCACTCATGCAACGCCAGCTTTTCAGGCATGATGTGCTCCAGACAGGGCTTCCTAAGCGCCTCCTCTAAATTAAAGGGGCCCCTGTTCCTTGGCCGGAATCTTCCACCCCCCTTGGGATGATTCTGTCCTGTGTTGGTATTTGCCACTAGCTCGGATCCGCCATCAGTGTTCTTCCGCTTATTCTAATTCCCATTGTTCGCAAAACCTTTTCCTTGATTGTTTTTCTTCCCTTGATTGGCTTTCTCATCATCCGAACTCGGATCTTGGTGTTATCTGAGTCGGCATACTTCATCAAGGCCGTCATGAGCTCTCCCATATCCTGACACGTGCGCTTGAGCCGGCCGAGCTTCGGCTTCAATGGAACAAAATGACAATTCTTCTCTAAGATAAGCACAGCTTGAGCCGCCGTGATCTGCTCTGAAGAGTGAATAATGGTCGACACCCGCCGAACCCAATGATGGGCCGACTCATTCTCCTGCTTGAACACAGTGGTCCAGATCGACAATAGTCATAGGCTGCTTACAGGTCCCCTAGAAATTCTTAATAAACTTTGTTCTCAGCTCCGCCCATGAGCTTATCGTGTTAGGCGGCAGACCTTTCAGCCATGTACGGGTCGGACCCTCAAGCATCATAATGAAGTATTTTGCGTATACCGCCTCACTGACATCCATCTCCATGGCCAGTTCATAACTTTCAACCCACGCCTCCGGGGGTAGATCCGCTATGTAATTTGGAACCTTTCGAGGCCCCTTAAAATCTTCGGGCAGCCGTTCACTCCTCAGAGCTGGAGTTAAACATGGCACCCCAACGGCTCTAGACGGGCTGCAGCTATCTCTGCCTCTCGCCTGTCCCCCGCCTGGTCCATGATGGCTTGCGCATCTAGAGCCGCCCTATTGTCCTCCGGGGGTCCGCGGCACGGGTGACTGCTGGAACCCGCTGGTGACTCATAACGTCGGCTGAAACTTCGACTAGGGAGGGGGGTAGAGTGAACCCGGCTCCGGCTGTGCGTATACTTCTCTTGCTGGGCCATGGCCGTCTATAAATATCCAATGGCGTTCCGCACTTCCTCCGCAAAGGGTGCTTGATCTGGGATGGGGATTGTCTCAAGCCGGGTGGCCGCTGCTACCATGTTCTCGGCCGGGTTAGAATAATGACCCGCCGGTGTTGGAAAAGCCCTAGGTGAGATTTGGTTATGCTGGGGTGGACAAGTCGCTGGGCGCTCCATCGGGCGGCTCTCTGGCACACCCGTAACCCGCCCCGCTCCAGGGGTGTTAAAAAGGTTCCTCACTTCGTAACGTTCTGGCGGACGGGATTAATGCCTCCTTCGGTGCACCGCAGCTGCTGACCTCTACTCTAGCTCCAGTCAGAAAGCGTCTGCCTTGATACGCTTCGCTTCTTCCTCCATCTGGGCTTTCAGCTCGTCCATCCTTTGTCGTTCCTCTGCTATCCGGCCCTTGATCCGTGCCACCTCTAGATTCCTAGCTGCTTGATTATCCGGGGTTACCTCTGTGGCCATGAGAGCTGTGAGTTCGTCCATCAATTCCACTAGAACCTGAGCCGGCGTCGACGGGCTATCACCTGCTGAGGCAGCTCCCGCAGCCGTGTCACCGGGGGCTGAAGCCGATCCTGCCATGAACACCGCTGCGTGCATCGGGGGGCTCATAGCATCTGCCTCAATGCCCTCTACCTCAGAATAGTCGTCGTTGTAGCCCCCAAGGCCACCGTTGTTGAACCGATACACTGATTCTGTCTCCCCACTTGAAGACTCATCTTCCAAGCAAACGAGAGTTCCCTGTGATCCGGATGCTTCCAGGTCCATGCCTTGAGTGAAGCCCACGAGAACGTGCTTTTGACCTAGACGGGCATGGGCAAACTGTGTAACATGCACAGATTGGAGACGCCGAGCCGGCTCGACGATGTTGGTGCAGACGTCCAGCCCGGGTGTAGATCCATCATCCTTTCCGATGAAAAATTGGATCCCACCCAACGGAACCCAGAATCCATATTCCACGGAACCAGCATCAAGCCCCCAGTCAGCATTGTCGATGTAGAGCCGGCCGCGGTGACTCTTTCTCATCCTTCCAACCACGTATCCTTCGAGCCCTAGGAGAGAGCCCTTTGAGAACTCAACACCACCAAGCGCTAGCCCCATGGTGGGTGCCAACTGTCGTGGTTTTATCACGACAGATGTCCGGGTGAACGGACTTCGGTTCGAGGCCATCGCTAATGAGGTGGAGGCAAAGGGGTTAGTCAGGACGAAAGACACGGTTTTACCCAGGTTCGGCCCCTCTTATCAAGGTAATAGCATATGTCCTGCTTGTGTTTGTATTACTTGCGTATCGATTACAAGGGGCTAAAAGCTTGACCTAGTTCTCAATTGCATGTCCCCTAAGTCGCCCCGGGTCTGCCTTTATATAAGAGGTCAGAACATCCGGGTCGTTACAATTGTTAACTGAGTCTCTCTCTATCTTCTTGTCCAAGCCATCTGTGAGTCGGCTTGCACGCCCGGGTCTTCTCAGTCCGGGCCGTCTTACGGCCCACACCGTGAGCCGCCTATCCTCTTGGGCCACTTAGTATTACGAATCACCTTTGGGCCGGTTTACGAGCCAATAACATGACCCGGAGCCTCTCCGGCGGATCATATCCCCAACACACACCCTTCCTGTCAACGTTACGAGCAAGAGCTATCAATATCTTCCATGTTAAAAAATTAGCGGCGGTTCCCAAGCGATAAAAGTAAATGTTTAATCTCCCTCCACCAACAAACACACTCCACGGCGAGCCGAATCCACGGGTACCGTCCAAACCAACAACATTCCTGGGGTGTTTTGTTTAATTATTTGCATTTCTTTGATTTTGGGGCTGGTAATCCCTTTTAGTGCCCTTCTCGGGCAAGGACAAGTGAATAAGCACTGATCATGAGACTAGCCCACTTAACAGGGAAGATACTGACCACCCCCTGTCGCTCCATGAGCGGTCCAGGCACACAAAACAGATGTTCATTTGAAATTTTAGAGGTGTCACATGCAAATTTACTTGGAACGGCAGGGTAATACCGCATATAGGTAGATATAGTGGATTCATCTGGAATAACTTTGGTTTAGGGGTTTTGATGCACAAGCAGAATTCTCACTTAGTACAGGTGAAGGCTAGCAAATAGAATGAGAAGCGGCCAGCTAGAGAGCAAATACAGTCATAAACATGCATTATGAATAATAATCATTGAATGCTATCATGAGTAGGATATGGACACCATGAACATAAATATCCCGAAGTCTATGTTGGTTTTGATTCAACTACATGCGTGAACATGTGCCAAGTGAAGCCACTTGAATCATTTAGAGGAGGATACCATATCATCATACTACATCACAATCATTTTAACGCATGTTGACATTCAAGATAAATCATCATCCACTCCTATGAGGGCCACTCAACATTTTCATCGCGGTTTTTGTCGAGACCCCGATCCTAAGTCATATGAATCCAGACTGTAACATATCACATCACTTTGTGGCCTCACGCACGGTAAGTTCCACGGCTGCAGCCTTACCTTAGCCGGGACCGTTTGCGCCTTTTGGCTCGCGTGTGTGAACATGTCGGTGGCAATCAAACGACAGAGAACCCAGGCCGACATATGTAGTCATAGAACCCAAGCGGCACATCCGTACGGAAACAGGCATACGTAACCCAGCAATGCAAGTGTTGGCCTCAAGCGTGTGTAGACGAGTCGTAGCAAGCTACAAGGACTCCATTACACTGCAAGACATTTCCCCGAAGGGACAAACACAGCAGCAAAGAAGGATCCATGTCGGTCAATCAATGTGTCCGGAGCAGTAGCAAGCTACCATGGCTCGGTGGAAGCACAAAGAGGCAGTTTCCCGTAAAGAGTACTACTAAAGGCACACGACTAGGTGTTGGATCCCATACATACCATTGCACGTCACACGTACGCACGACATGAGCAATATGCATAGACACAACCATGGCATCACAACATAACCACACAACAACACGACTTTTATTTAAGAGGCTCAGATGAGCCTTGCATAATATGTTCTTACAGATAAGGGTCACACGACCCGACACTCAAGTCATACAAACATGTTCATACAAACCAAGCGTAAGCATAAGCTGTCTGAGTACATACGGATGAAAGGGGTAAAAAGGCACATGGCCTGACTATCTACAGCCCGCCACAGGGCAAAGGTCGTAGCTGGGACACCAGCTATTCGGCATTGTCGACATCTAGATAGAACCCACCTGATGGGTCCTGGGTCTCATCTGCAACATTTATTAAGCATACGTGAGTACAAACGTACTCAGCAAGTCTTTAAAACAGACCTAGTCTAATCTTGCTCATGTATCATCAAGGAAGTGGTGGAGTTTATGCAGCAATGCTAGCTTTGACTCATGGCTAACCTACACTACTCAAATTTTAACTCTCTGTTACAATTTTAGATATCGCACACGAGTCCACTAACTCCACGACAATACATCACCATGGATTCACTTCCCTCTCCTGGGAGAGTGCCATCCATGGTACTCACACTTGTCTTGATATTTTTATGAGTATCCATTTGATTATCTATGAACGGCATAAGTTCTCCAAGTAGTCCATATCCGAGGATGCAGCTATTCGAATAGTTTCATACCCTGCAGGGGTGTACTTCTTCACACACGCTCTCGCCACTTATGGCTGTGTGTTCATAAAACCATGCACCTCGGAAACCTTCAAGCGGATGCCCAGCGAGGGAGTCGGCCACGACCGTCAATCACATAAGACCTCTAGTCCAGGCTATCGCCTATTTGAGACTGAACCCGCACGGAAGTCCGGCCGAAGTTTTCGCTACGGCCCCAAACGATGTGCGTAGGGTTCCCAAGCCCACCATTCGGGTGACCCTTGGTACACCGTGCCACTGCCTACCGCGTCGTAACCCACCCCTAGGGTCAGTGCTATGCACAGCCTCCAGCATGCTATAAACACCAGAAACTACTTGCAACTCATGGACCAAGGACTAAGCGAATGATAGGTCGAGCGGAGTCATATTTCAGGGCCCAGCATGTGGTAGTAACTAGTCTTGGATCACAAACACAAAACTCAGTTCCTAAGAATGGTCCCAATAAGACAACCCGCTATGTACTCCTACATAGCCTCTCATCGCTACCTTTACCAAATCAAGTTCATCATTATATCACCACATCAGAACAACATCATTTCACTCAATTCATCACCCAGATGAATCAGACCTGACACAACTCTAAGCATAGCAAGCATAGCAGGCAAAGTAAGCTAAGCACATCATGGCACAAGCATCTACCAGGTATGCTAGGTTGCAAGGTTTAACTATTTACTGTGACAGTGTCAGGTTATGCAGCAAAATAGGATCATCTATCGTGTATGACTGACATGTGATCGACTGTCCTAATGCAATAAAAAAGAGCAGGAGTGAGAGAGTAGGATGTTATCGGGATGATCAAAGGGGGTGCTTGCCTTGCTGGGTAGCGGAAAGGTTCTCTCCTTCGTCGGGATACTTGGGGGTATCCTCAGAAGCAGGGCCTACTGCAATGTAGATAAGAAACAATCAACACACACAAGTGCAACAATATGATGCATGATCATGGCATGATAGCATGTATGGATGAGCTAACGCAACTAGTGTTCATGTTGATTTGAAATGAAGTTGAATATAGATTCAAAATCGTTATTTATTTCAATTCCATACTAACCTATTAGTAAATGTCAATGTTCACCTATTTATATTGCTCTAACATGCATGAAAATAGCACCATTGGATTCATTGGATTTTTCTGATCAATTTTCATATATAAATTATTTTCATCTGATTTACAGATTAATTTATATGAATTTTTGAATTTTTGAATAATTTATGGAATTATTTTTAAACTAGAAAAGGGGGAAATGACATCAGTCTGACGTCACTATGACGTCAGCTGGTCAGCTGACCGGGCCAGAGTCAAACCTGACGTGCGAGGCCCGCACGTCAGTGTCTCGGGCTTAACCTCCATGCTGACCAGGGGGTTTGACCCACCCTGGGGCCCACTGTCAGCATCACTGGCTAATTAAACAGGGGGATTAGAGACTAACCGGTCGGCCACGTCGGCACCGGCCGGAGGGTGGTCGTCGGCGACCATCTGACATGGCGAAGGCTCGCCGGAAGCCGCTAGGGGGCTCGGATCAGCGCGCAGAGAGCACTCGGAGAAAACACGTGCTCGACCGCATCGAGCGGGCTGGCCAGGGGGGGCTTGGGGTCGCCGGAGGCTCGCCGGAAAGCACTTTCCATGGCGGCACCCGTACGGCCACGACGGGGAGGACGCCAGGGAGCACGAAGAGACCAGGGGAGAGAGGGAGGAGGACGGGGTGCTCACTAGGAGAGCTGTAGGGGACTTAGCGGGCTCGGGGACGACCCGGCTGCGGCGAAATCGATGACGGAGCTCCGGCAGGTCCCAAGGTTGAAGATGACCACGACGGCGGCTTCGAGGGGCTCTCGGGATCTTCTGGCACCACGGGGAGGACCAGGGGGTCACGGTGATGCTCAGGGGCACGGCAAAGGGGCGAGGGGAGGCCGGAGGCTGCGGCTGCGCCAAGCGGCGGCTACGGCGACTCTCGGTAGAGGAGGGGAAAGGGGGAACCAGGGGGAAATGGAGAGGAGAGGGGGGCCAGCACATCCCTGGTGAGGTCTTCTAGCTCGCCAGCGCGACGAGGGGGCGTCCATGCAAGTAGGTGGCGTGGCGTCACCGCCGCGGGCACCGTCCCCTGCTTCTCCTCTGCCTTCTGGCAAGAGGTAGAAGACGGGGCTACCCCTGGTGGGCTGGGCCTCCTGGTGGGATGCGGCCAGGTAAGCCTTTCCTCTTTCTATTTCTTTTTATTCTCTGTTTTCTACTTTCTGTTATTTGTATTATTTTATTTTCAGGTACAAATGTTATCTCGAAATTATCCCAATATTTTATATAATCAAGTTTGAATATTTCAAACTTATCCAAAAAGTTTCAGGATATTTGAAACTAAAATAATGATAAATGCTTTATTTCGTATTTTCAGAGGCTTTATCATTTAGTTTTAAATTAATTTGATTGTTCAAATAATTGAAATGATCCCTGTTATAATCATGTCCAAATTTACCAAACATAGGGAACATTTTTAGTGGGCATTTTGGATTTGTTGAATTTTCACCAAATTTTAATTGTTTTGATTCGAAGTGAGCTTGGGGTTTCTTTAGCTCCCCATTTCAAGTTGATGCCAAATTGAAACATGATGCAAACACATGTTGTTCCTATGACTCCTAGATAGGGATGTGACAACTCACCCCCAATCAAAAGAATCTCGTCCCGAGATTTTGAAGTCGTCGGGAAGAGCGCGGGGTACTCTAGTCGAAGACGATCTTCTCTTTCCCACGTGGCCTCCTTTTCAGAATGGTGTGACCACTGAACCTTAAGAAACTTAATGTTCCGGCGCCGAGTGGTATGCTCAGCTTGATCAAGAATACGAACAGGGTATTCTCGATATGTAAGGTTATCTTGGAGATCAAGCGCTACGTGGTCTACCTCACGGACAGGGTCCGAGAAGCAACGCCTGAGTTGTGAGACATGGAAGACATCATGAACCTTGGAAAGATGTGGCGGAAGTTCCAATTGGTAGGCAACCTCTCCTCGTTTGTCAAGAATGCGAAAAGGTCCAATGTAATGAGGAGCCAACTTGCCCTTGATACCGAATCGATGGGTACCCTTCAGAGGTCTAACCCGAAGGTAAGCCTTCTCGTCAACTTCATAGGTCACAGCCTTATGACGGCGATCATATTGGCTCTTTTGACGAGATTGGGTTGTTTTCAACTTTTCACGAATAATGCGAACTTGCTCCTCTGCATCCTAGATCATATCCAGGCCAAAGAGTTGCCTCTCTCCGGTTTCCGACTAGTTAAGAGATGTTCGACACCTTCGTCCATAGAGAACTTCAAAAGGGGCTTTGCCCAAGCTTGATTGATAACTATTGTTATATGCGAACTCGGCAAATGGAAGAAATTTCTCCCAGTTCATACTGAAAGATATAACACAAGATCGGAGCATGTCTTTAAGGATTTGACTGACTCGCTCGACTTGACCACTTGATTGCGGGTGGAAAGCAGTGCTAAAGGATAGATGAGTCCCCATAGCGGTTTGGAAACTTTCCCAAAATCGGGAAGTAAAGATACTTCCACGGTCTGAGTTAATCTCCAAAGGAACACCATGAAGAGAAACTATTCAAGAAACATATAACTCTGCTAGCTGGCTAGCAGTTATGCTCTCCCGAACAGGAAGAAAATAAGCCACTTTGGAAAGACGATCGATGACCACAAAGATAGCATTATTCCCTCTCTTGGTCCTGGGAAATCCAGTAATGAAATCCATACCGACCTTATCCCATTTCCATTCGGAAATAGCTAAAGATTGAAGGGTGCCAGCAGGCCTTTGATGTTCTGCTTTCACGCGACGACAAATGTCGCAGTTAGCAACGAACTGAGCAATTTCTCTCTTCATCCTAGTCCACCAGAACCTCTGGCGTAGGTCCTGATACATCTTGGTACTACCCGGGTGAATTGAGAGAGGAGAATCATGAGCCTCCTTAAGAATCAGCTGCCGAAGATGTTGGCTCCTGGGAACCACCAAACGGTTCTGGAAGAGCACCAGACCTTCATCATCAATAGAGAAATCCTTAGCGATACCGCTAACAAGATTCTCTTTGATCCGAGAAATACCCTTATCACGCTTCTGGCCAGCTATAATTTGATCCTTAAGAGTAGGTTTCGCCACCAAGTTGGATAGGAATCCTTGAGGAACAATATGGAGGTTTAACTTCCAAAATTCCTCATGGAGCAATGGTTGACCTTGTTGTAACATCAGATTGTTACAATAAGACTTACGACTTAGTGCATCAGCCATGACATTGGCTTTCCCCGGGGTGTAAGTTATCCCTAAGTCGTAATCTGTGATCAACTCAACCCACCGTCTTTGCCTGAGATTCAAATCCGGCTGGGTGAAGATATATTTTAGACTTTGGTGATCAGTGAAAATTTCACAACGATTACCTAGAAGGTAATGTCGCCAGGTTTTCAGTGCATGGACTACAGCTGCAAGCTCAAGATCATGTGTTGGATAATTATCCTCATGTGGACGCAACTGTCGAGATGTGTATGCAATCACATGACGATCTTGCATGAGAATGCAACCTAATCCTTGTCGCGAGGCGTCGCAATAGATAACAAAGTCCTTAGAGAAATCTGGTGGCACCAGAACGGGAGCAGAGGTCAGTCGTCTTAAGAAAACATTTAAATAATTTTTCCCTATAAAATACCATTTATGGCCTTAAGAAAAAGACTTTAAATAAAATAGTAAAATAATCTTTAAAATTAATATTTGGTGGTTTTGGTGAGTCTTATATATAGTGGGCTTCAAATAAAGCATTTGGGGGAAAAGGATCCACCCAATTTGGGGACTTGTAGTGCAAATCTCAAATAAGGGGGTTTTCAAAACCTAATTTAAATAAGTGCTTTTTGGCCAAGATCATATTTTGTAAAAAAATACTTTTAAGTCCTATTCACATGGCATGATCATCGGACAAGAGTTGGGATCAAGTAAAAGAGTTCTTGAGGGTAGGAGGATGTTTTAAGAACTATAGAACGCCAGCAAGAAATCAAGAAGCAAGCAAATAACACACAAGTCAAGCATTCAAATGCACTCAAAAAGTTTTAATTGGCCCTAATTTTGTAGTCTTGTTAACTTAGTTATGAGGCAAAACATAGGGTGTGACACCTAGTGGCATAGTATCATCAAGCATTGTACTAGTATCATCATAAGCATCATTCATAGCGGAAGAAACATCATTAATATCCGGATTAATAGCATGTGGTGGTGTTGCAACCTTACTCATAACAGATGGTGAATCAAGTGTAGAGCTAGATGGCAGTTCCTTACCTCCCCTCGTAATGGAGGGAAAAATCTTGGTTCTAGAATCCTTCAGATTCTTCATAGTGATCAATTGATATAAATCCCAAGTGACTCAACAAATATAGCTATGCTCCTCGGCAATGGCGCCAGAAAAAGGTCTTGATAACCCACAAGTATAGGGGATCACAACAGTTTTCGAGGGTAGAGTATTCAACCCAAATTTATATATTCGACACAAGGGGAGCCAAAGAATATTTGAGAGTATTAGCAGCTGAGTTGTCAATTCAACCACGCCTGGAGATAAATATGTGCAGCAAAGTGATCAGTAGCACAATAATATGATAGTTTGATAGCAGTAGTAACAGTAACAGTAGCGGTAACAATAGGAGTAGTGATTTTGTAGCAAGTGCAATAGTAGCAGCAATAGTAGTAACTTAGCAAGAACAATATGTGGAAAACTCTTAGGCACTGAATTGGTATATTTGTTGGATGATATTCATCATATAATAGTCATAACCTAGGGCGACACAGAACTAGCTCCAGTTCGTCAATGTAATGTAGGCATGTATTCCGTATATAGTTATACGTGTTTGAGGAAAAGAACTTGCATGACATCTTTTGTCCTACCCTCCCATGGTAGCGGGGTCCATAAGGAAACTAAGGGATATTAAGGCCTCCTTTTAATAGAGAACCAGAACAAAGAATTAACACTTAGTGAATACATAAACTCCTCAAACTACGGTCATCACCGTGAAGTATCTCGATTTCTTCCACCCCGGGGTTGACGGATCATAACACGTAATAGCTGCATATGACTAGGCAAGATTGCATCAAGAACATAGATATAATGGTGATAACATAAACAGTTCAGATCTGAAATCGTGGCACTCGGGCCCTAGTAACAAGCATTAAGCATGGCAAATTCATAGCAACATCAATCTTAGAACACAGTGGATACTAGGGATCAAGCCCTAACAAAACTAACTCGGTTACATAATGAATCTCATCCTACTCCTCACTGACCTGCAAGCCTACAAAGGAATTACTCACTCCCGATGGGGAGCATCATGGAATTGGCGATGGAGAAGGGTTGGTAATGATGAAGACTGGATATTCCCCTCTCCGGAGCCCCAAACTTACTCCAGATCTGGCCTCCCGATGAAGAACAGGAGGTGGCGGTGGCTCCGTATCGTGAAACGCGATGAAACTTCCTCCTTGATTTTTTTCTGGAAATTTAGGAATTTATAGCGATGTAATTAGAGTCGGGGGGCACAAGGTGGCCACCCTCCACCAGGCCGCACTAGGGGGTCTAGCGTGCCCTGGTAGAGGGTGCGCACCCTGGGCCCCCTCTCTTGTGGCTTCTGGCTCCAATATTCTTGATATATTCCAAAATAATTCTCCAAAAAATTGTGTTCCATTCCGAGAACTTTTATTTCTGCTCAAAAACAACACCATGGTAGTTCTGCTGGAAATAGCGTCAGTCCAGGTTAGTTACGTTCAAATCATGCAAATTAGGTTCCAAAACAAGAGCAAAAGTGTTAGGAAAAGTAGATATGTTGGAGACGTACCAGCAGTACCTGAGTTGCCACTGTCTACAAGAACGTCCAGAGACATCGAACCAGAGATGCTAAAGTTCTGCGGGATTCACCTTTGTTGGCACAGTTGATGCTAGACGTTCAGAAGGACAAGCGTGAGTCAAATCGCTTGCTGACATGTATTGAGGGAAACACCGCACATTAGAGTGCTGGGATAGTGACCATCCATGACTTCATCAAATTGTACCCACCCACCTTCCATCACTCCATTGAGCCACTCGATATACATGACTGGCTCTATAGCATCGCTTATAAGTTGCATTTCGCGAATGTGGCTAACGCTGACAAGGTCACCTTTGCTGCATACCTTTTGGAAGGTGCTCCTAGTTTATGGTGGGAACACTATGAGACTATATTCCTACCTGGAGAGATTTCATAGAGGCCTTTCATGAGCATCATATTCCTCAGGTTCTCATGGACTACAAGAGGGAAGAGTTTTGTAATCTCACTCAGGGTACGATGAATGTTGATGCTTACAGTCGAGAGTTTGGGAACCTTGCCCATTATGCCACGAAAGAAGTGTCCACTGATGCCAAGAAACAGGCTAGGTTCAGGAAGGGTCTTAACCCAAAGTTGCGTCATGAGCTTCACTTACACGATTGCGCTACCTTCCAAGTTCTAGTGAACAACGCCATCAATGCAGAGATAGCTTAGACAACTTATGAAGAGTATCGTAAGCACACCCATGACAATGGTTCTTCTCAGAAGCATCGAATTTGGGTTCCGGACTCATCACTTCCACCCGGATATGCATCGAGGCCATCTTGTGTGACGCCTCGCCCAACTTCATTGTATGCTCCACCCAAGCCTATTGGTGGACCGTCTGCCAATGCAGTACCACGTGATACCCAAGTGATTTGTTACAAGTGTGGAGAGCCGGTCCACATCGCTAGAAATTGCACTCAGTCCAGCGTTGTTTCACCCCCAGTCTGGGAAGTCTGTTATCCGTAATAAGCCACCAATCAAGATGATCCATGCCAAGGCAACCATCATTGAATGGGGATGTGTGAATCACGTTTTAGATGAAGGAGCTCATGATGATCATGATGTCTTCCTTGGGACGCTCCTTGTAAATTGTCATCCAACATCAGTTATGTTAGATACTGGGACATCACATTCCTTCATCTCGGAATGCTATGACCGATTGCATGACATGCCATTTTGCGATATGCCAACTGCTCTTGAAATTCAGACTCCAGGGTCTAGATGGCAGACCACAAGAAATCCTTGTTGACAGACTTGTATTTCTTGCTTCATTGATAGCTCTCAAGACTTCAAATATAAATATCATCTTGCGCATGGATTGGATGACAGCTCATCATGCCAAGATTGATTGATCCATCAAGTCTATTCAGCTTATGCACCCATATGGCAAGATAGTCCATGTTTCAACTCGAGTTACAGAGCGTCATCTCTATTCACTCAATACCAACCCTCTTCTTGAGCTTGAAGATATTCCTGTAGTCCGAGACTTGTTGGATGCCTTCCCAGAAAAATTGCCAAGCCTCTCACCTGACAGAGATGTAGAGTTTGTCATAGACCTCATCCCAGGAATTGTTCCAATTTCCAGAAGACCTTATAAGATGGCACCCTTGGAGCTAGACGAGCTTAAGAAACAACTTGATGAGTCCTTGCAAAAAGGTTTCATATGACCTAGTTATTCTCCTTGGGCTTGCCCCTTCCTATTTGTTAAGAAGAAGGATGGAACGGATCGGATGGTTGTAGATTATCGACCTGTCAATCTAGTCACAATAAAGAATAAGTATCCACTCCCCAGGATCAACAGTTTGTATGATCAATTTGTTGGATCTTTAGTTTTTCCAAGATGGATTTGAGGTTAGGCTACCATCAAATAAAAATCAAGAATAGTGACATTCCGAGGACGACTTTTGTCATTCGTTATGGATAGTATGAGTACACAGTCATGTCCTTTGGACTAACCAATGCTCCGGCCACATTCTCTTGTCTGATGAACTCAATCTTCATGGAGTACTTAGATAAGTTTGTCGAGGTTTACCTCAATGATATACTGATTTACTCGAAGAATGAAGCAGGGCATGTTGATTGTTGAGCATCTCAAACTTGTGCTTGAAAAATTTAGAGAGCACCGCCTTTATGCCAAGTTCTCCAAATGTGAATTTTGGTTACCGAAAGTGACCTATCTAGCCCATGCGATTTCCAGTAAGGGCATTGCATTCAACCCCAGAGAGTTAAAGCCATTCCTGATTGGACTCCACCTGAAACAGTTAAGCAAGTTAGGAGTTTCCTTGGTTTAGAGAGCTATTGTCGCTGCTTCATTGAGAACTTCTACAAAATTGCCAAGCCTCTGATGGAACTCCTCAAGAAATATAAGAAGTTTGAGTGGATGCCACAATGTGAGCACAGTTTCCAGGAACTGAAGAGGCGTCTGACCTCTGCTCCCGTACTTGTGCCACCTGATTTCTCCAAGGACTTTGTCATCTATTGCGATGCCTCACGACAAGGACTTGGATGTGTTCTTATGCAAGATCGATAGGTGATCACCTATGCATCCCGACAGTTGCATCCACATGAGGAAAATTATCCAACACATGATTTGGATCTTGCAGCACTATTCCATGCACTCAAGATATGCTGGCATTACCTTCTTGGTAATCGTTGCGAGATTTACACCGGTCACCAAACTCTGAAGTATATCTTCACCCAACTAGATCTGAACCTCAGACAAAAACGATGGTTAGAGCTCATTACAGATTATGACTTAGGAATTACTTACACCCCAGGCAAGGCCAATGTCATGGCTGATGCACTAAGTCATAAGTCCTACTGCAACAAGGTCAACCACTTCTTCATGAGGAATTCTATAAGCTTAACCTTCACATTGTTCCTCACGGATCCCTTTCTACCTTGGTGGCAAAATCTACCCGAGAGGATCAAATTATAACTAGCCGACAGTATGATGCGGGTATTACACGGATCAAGAATAACATAAAGAAGGGAGTTGCTGGTAGTTTCTGCATGGATGATAGAGGTGTAGTGTACTTTGGGAACCGCTTGGTAGTTCCTAAGAAGCAACAACTTTGAGAGTTGATCCTTTAGGAGGCTCATGAATCTCCTCTCACAATTCACCCTGGTAGCACCAAGATGTATCAGTACCTATGCCAAAGGTTTTGGTGGACTAGAATGAAGAGAGAAATTAATAAATTAATTGCTAACTGCAACATTTGCCTTCGCATCAAAGCATAGCTTCAGAGGCCTGCTGGCACCCTTCGGCCTTTAGCTATTCCTGAGTGGAAATCGGATAAAGTTGAAATGGACTTCATTACTGGATTTCCTAGGACCGAGAAAGGGAATAATGCAATCTTTGTGGTTATTGATCGCCTTTCCAAAGTGGCTCATTTATTTCCTGTTCGAGAGAGTATCTCTCCTAGCCAGTCGGCTGACTTGTATAGTTCTCCAATAGTGTCTCTTCATGGTGTTCCATTAAAGATCAATTCAGACTATGGAAGTCTTTTCACCTTTCGATTTTGGGAAAGTTTCCAGAATGCTATGGGAACCCATCTCTCCTTTAGCACTGGTTTTCACCCTCGGTCAAGTGGTCAAGTCAAAAGGCTCAATCAAATTCCGAAAGATATGGTCATGGCTTGTGTTATATCATTTGGAATGGATTGGGAGAAATGCCTTCCATTTGCCGAATTTTCTTATAACAACACCTATCAATTCAGTCTGGGCAAAGCTCCTTTCGAAGTTCTTTATGGATGAAGATGTCGAACACCTCTAAACTGGCCATAAACCGAGGAAAGAAAATTCTTTAGACCAGATATGATCTAGGAGCCAGAAGAGCAAGTTCGCATTATTCGTGAGAATCTCAAGACAGTCCAGTCTCGCCAGAAGAGCCAGTATGATCGCCATCATAAGGAAGTAACTTATGACATTGACGAAAAGGTCTACCTTCGGGTTACCCCTCTGAAGAGTACCCATCATTTCAGTATCAAGGGAAAATTGGCTCCTCGTTACATTGGTCCTTTTCGCATTCTTGCTAAATGAGGAGAGGTTGCCAACCAGTTGGAACTACCCCCGCATCTCCATAGTTCATGATGTCTTCCATATTTCTCAACTCAGGCGTTGCTTCAAGGATCCTATCCGCGAAGTGGACCACAAAATGCTTGATCTCCAAGATAACCTCACATACCGAGAATATCATGTTCGTATTCTTGATCAGGCTGAGCGTGGCACCCGATGTCGGAACATCAAGTTTCTGAAGGTCCGGTGGTCCCATCACTCCGAGAATGAAGCTACCTGGGAGCGAGAAGATCATCTTCGACTTGAGTACCCCGCCCTCTTTCCGATGACCCCTGTATCTCAGGACGAGATTGTTTTAAGTGGGGTGAGTTGTGACATCCCTAGTTTTTAGTATGCACTAAGGTTCATGTTTGAGTTTGTATCATGATTAAAATTTCGTTAAACATGAAATGGGGATGACAAACCCTAGCACTATTTGAATTCAAATAGGTTCACCTAAAAATGGTTTCATTAAACCCGAAGTGGCCTCCAAAAATGTTCATCACTTTTGGAAAAATGTGGTAACATCAACTAGAGGTGATTCATATTTTTTCATATCAGTTTGTTTATTGGATTAAACCAATAAGTATTTGAATTGGAGTTATAAAATCTTATAAATAAGTTTATAGCTCCAATAAATTTGAAACTTGGCCAGGGCCTTTGGAATAATCTATTTAGTGACCATTTAGTGCCTAAACTAAATCAAGACAAACTACAGAAAAAAGAAAAAAGAATATAAATGAAAAGGAAAAGGGAAAACGTACTTGAGGCCTAGGAGGGGTCGGCCCAGTAGCACAGCTGCCAGTCACCCCTAACCTCCTGTCAGGAGGACAGGGGCGCATGGCCGCGGCACGTCGGCACACGCCCGGCCACCTCTTGCCTGCCTGCTTGCCGCTGGAGATGCCTAAGAGTGCCAGCACGACGCCCTTGCTGTCGTGCCCCTCTTTCTCCTCCTCTGTCCTCTCCCCCTCCTCTGCACTCTCCCTCTGCTCCATGTCATAAGCTCCATGGACGCGTTGCCATTATTTGCGTAGCCCCGACCACCTCTATCCACCACCGTTGTGTCCAGAAGAGCCATAGTGTTGCACTCTTCATCATCGATGAGCCTCGTGATGCCGGACGACCTGCCTTCACTGCCATCAGCATTTCTTCAAGCTTCGGCAACTAACGCCATCGATGTCGATTCGTCGGCCACAACGCGCCCCGACCACACCGTCAATGCCTCTCGAACTGCGGTGAGGCCCCGGTTCCTTCCTGATAGCCCCGTCGTCATTACCCTCTCCTAACCCCGCTAGCCACCGAGTCCGAGGAACCACCGCTGCCGGCCATGTCACCGTCATCGTTCTGCTTAGTCTAGGTCATGTATGAGCCTGCAGACGAGCTCACCGAGGTACTAGGAGTCCATAGAAAGCTTCCTATGAGCCCTTATCCACCATAGTACCACGCCCACCCAAGCCAAGCTCTGGTCACCGCCGATGATCTCGCCGCCATTAGCTCCGGCCATCCCTCGTCTTCCCACGTGTTCCCATGGATGAGGCCGATCAGGGGCTACGTCCTAGTGGCCTTAGTGGCTGCTGATGTGGCATGTAGGCGGACTCCGCCGTGTGGCTTGGTCGCCAGCGATGAGCCCGTCGCCTGAGCCACCGGCCTGTGGAGCCACGTCATCAGGTGATTAGCTTAAGACTAATCACTAGTTAGTTAACCCCCTGGATCACTAACATGAGTGTCCGGCCCTGTTAATTTTATAGTTAGGTTAATTTTAAAGCCTATTATCCAAATGTGTCATTGGCACATGGGGCCCAGCCACCAAGTTTGACTTGGGCTGGCACCTTTGACGTGGATGATGTCATGCTAACATGTAGCTGATATAATAATTGTGTTTCTGTTTTTTAAATCAAACTAAATGATTTATTAATTCCAGAAAATGCTTAAACCTTTGGAAAAACATATAAAATAATTTGTAGCTCAGATGAAAATAAATTATATATGAAAAATGATCAGAAAAATCCAGAGAATCCATCTGTGATACTTTCATGCATGTTAGAGCAACCTAAATAGGAAAACTTGGACATTTTTCTTCAAATGCAATATGTAACTTCACATATGGAGTTTGAAATTGAATCTTGGGTTCCAACCAACTTCATATAACCCTACTTATAGATGCATTAGCTCAATCACATCATATTGCCATGTCATATTCATGCATCATATTGTTGCATTTGATGCGTATTGATTTGCCCCCCGCCCTTTGATGGTTGTTCTTCATGTTACATCCTGTTCCGGAGGTTACGATCGAGTATCCATCTGAGGAGCAGTGATGTGTTGAAATTTTATAAGGCAAGAAACCCTCATTGAACATCTCCGATACAATCCCGCTCTATCGCTCTTGCTCTCATTTATTGCATTAGGACAATACGCTTCAACTGTTACCTATTCCGATAGTTGAACCCATTCCTCAGCATGACCTGTCAATGGCATAGTAAATAGTTGAGCCATGTTGTTCCATCACCCTACATTGCTTGCTATGCTTAGAGTTGTGTCAAGTCTGGTTCATCTGGGTGATGAACCGGAGTGAACTAAATGTGTTCTCATGATGAAAGTTAAGTGTTGAACCTGATTTGGTAAAGGTAGCGATGAGAGGCCATGTAGGAGTACATGGTGGGTTGTCTCACTGAGACCGTCCTTAAGAACTGAGTCATGTGTATGTTATCCAAGACTAGCTACTACCGCACATTGGGATCCTTAATTGACTCTCTCGACTTATTAATCACCTTGACCTCTGTCCAGGAGTTGCAACTAGTTTCTGGTGTTTGTAGGTCGTGCTAGTAGTCTACCAAGTGGAAACTCGTATAGATGGGCTTGGGACAGACTAGGCACTGTGGCCCGATGTACCAAGCATAGTTCCATCCGTCGAGGTGGGCTTGGGAACCCTGTACATATCGTTTGGGGCCATAGAGGAAATTTCGGCCGGACTTCCTTGCGGGTTCAGTCTCAAATAGGCGATAAACATGGACTAGAGTCTTGTGTGGTTAGTCAGGTCATGGCTGACTCCCTCGTTAGGCTTCTGCTTGAAGGTTGCCGAGGTACCATTTTACATGCACATAGCGATAAGTGGAGGGAGCGTGTGCGAAGAAGTACACCCCTGCAGGGTAATCATCTATTCGAATAGCCGCATCAACAGATATGGACTACTTGGAGAATTATATGGTTCATACATAACTTGAAATGGATACGGTAAAATGCACAAGATAAGTGTGAGTGGTATGTATGGCCTTCTCGTAGGAAGACGAGAGAGGATCCATAGTGGTGTATTGTTGTGGTGACTAGCTAGTGGACTCATGTGTGCTTTCTCACGCTGTTAAACTGCTGGTAGTCATAGTACAGGATAGCCATTGAGTCAAAGCTGGCTTGGTGCATTAAACCTCCCAACCCCCCTTTGTTTATATTGATGCATATTTAGTTAGTTATGATGTAAGTCTTGCTGGGCACCTTTGTACTAATTGTTGCTCATTTATGTTTTTGTAGAGGAGACTCCAGTCTTGCTAGTGGTTTCTACGATAAGATCAATGTTGACCGAGTAGCTTGGGAATCCCAGACAGAGGTCTGGCTCCTATGGACGGTCTTGTAGATATACAGGCTTCATCAACCTTCTTCTTTTCTAGATGTCTGCACTCACACATGTTATGCTTCCTCTTGTTGCTTGTATGACCTTGTGTATTGGGTCATGTCACCCCTGCTTGTAATATCACACTATGTTGGCTCATATGAGCCTTTAATAAACACTTTGAGTCATAGAGTTATGTTGTGATGCCATGTTGTATCTACGCATATCGTGCATATTGCATGTATGATTGAAATGCATTGATGTGTGCGGATTGAAATGCATTGATGTGTGCGGGATTCGACACCTAGTTATGTGCCTTTAGTAGCTTTCTTTATGGGCAAATGCCTCTTTGTGCTTCCACTGAGCCTTGGTAGCTTGCTACTACTCTAGACACATTGATTGACCTGCGTGTATCCTTCTTTGTTGTTGTGTTTGTCCCTACAAGTAAATGTCACACGGTGTAATGGAGTCCTTGTAGCTTGCTACGACTTGTCTACACACGCTGATGACCAACACCTGCATTGTTGGGTTACGTATGTCTGTCCCTATAGGGTTGTACCACTTGGGTCTATAGCTAGTCATGTTGACCCTGGTTCTCTAACATATGGATGCTAGCCACATAATCATATACATGAGCCTAAAGGTGCAAACGGTTCGTCCAAGGTAAGGTGACAACCGTTGTGTACCATGCGTGAGGCTACAAAGCTATATGATGTGTTACATGCTAGATCTGTGTGGCTTAGGATCGGGGTACCCACATAGAGATGTTGAGGAAGATTTGACAGTCTTGAGGAAACTGAGACCACACATGCGTGAACACAACGATGCTCATCCAGTAGCTGAAGACATGAAGAAGAGAAGAGATTCAGGGCTGAGCAAATGGAGAGAAAATGACCCCTATGCCTCCAGAAGAAAGACTGATGTACATGACAGGTTCTATGCTAAGGAACAACAGGATTTCTATGAGATTGTCCTATTGGATAAGGGCCGAGCAGCCAGTGACATGAGATATGTTGACTAGGCCTACATCAAGGAACATGAGGACCACTTTTCAGGTGTGCATGAAACTTCAAATGCATTGATATTGAGAAATTTGTTGGGAGAGAGTTCATTGCATGGAATGACAAGATGATCATGTAGTTCTACTCCACAGCTCATTTCTATCCAAATGATCATATCATATGGATGACCGAGGGAGTTAGATATCAATCTACCGTGGATGAGTGGGCTACCATCTTAGGAGACCCGTAGGTAGATGAAGGAGATATTGATGTCTATGCTGAGGCCAAGATGAGTCACAATTCAATGGCCAATATGTAGAAGGAAATCCCTGCCACTTGTGTGCATTCACATAAGTTTGGCTCTTTCTATCCTTTGCAAGTAGGACTACCCACCACCAACACTATCTTGAGGTATACCTTGATGCCCAAGTCTGGAGATGATAAGATGATCGAGGGGTACTCCATAAATATGCTCCACCACATAGACACCCACACCAGATTTAGAGTGATGGATTTGATTGTTGAGACAATCAGGAGGACAACTCCTGATCAGAAATGATCTTGTGAGTATGCTCCATACATTCAGATGCTCATCAACTCCAAGATGGAGAAGAATGTATATGCACTTGATCGTCCTCACATGCCACTTCAGCCAAATTTTGAAGATAATGTTGTGGTGATGGACCCTAGTCGTCCCACTTCATCTATTGCACAGGCAGAGGCAGAAGCATCTAGAGCCACCAGTGCTCAGGTTCCCAAGACAAAGAGTGAGCAAATGGCATACCTCATCAGCACCATCCAAGAGATGGAGAAGGACATCAAAGAGATCTTGATCAACCAAAGGAATCCCTGAGAGGATTATGGAAGATATGTTTACTAGTTTGAACAAAAAGGTGGATGAGATGACGAAGAATGTGGATGAGCTCAAGAAGGAAGTGGATGCAGTGCCTAGACCTCATTCCACTGATGATGATGAAAGTCCATCTCTCAGGATCAGCACTCAGTTCAAGACCCAAGCCAGGACACCTATTGTGCCAGCTCCAAAGATGAGGCCTACTTCATCAGCACTTGCCACAGCTCCATTAGTTCCTCCTGCACCTCCAGTGTCTACTCCACAACCTCAGAGGACTTCAGCCGAAGTGTCTGGGTATGCTCTTCTATCGACTCCTTCGATAGCTACAGGAACAGCTTCATCATATCATGGAGGAGACCCAACCCAGAGCGACGATTATCTCAATAGCTTTGAAGTTTTAGGTAACTTGATGCCAAAGGGGGAGAGGTTACATATCATAGGTCTTTAAGACAGAGTGTGTTGCATTTTGGTTCCTCTCTGCAATTTGAAAACATTTGGTTTATTGCTCGTTTGTTTAAAACTTTGTCAGTGTTTGATCATACACTCTTTGTGTGATGCTACTACTTGCTATCTTTGAGATGTCTATATGATGATCATTCACTTGTGTTTGGGGTGATGTGCTTTGTAATTCACTCATATTAATTCTTCCGCACCACCAAGTTGTATGTGACATGAAAGAGTGACCCATTACCCTAATCGATTGTGCATTTTCATTCAAACGCAAATTTAAAATAGTGCACAAATTTCGGGGGGGGCTATTTCTTATCACATACCTTTGAAAGCGACGATGTTATTCATTGATTATATATTTTATCGAAGCTTTGATCTATATGTTGTCATCAATTACCAAAGGGGGGAGATTGAAAGCAAAACTTCTCCCTATGTTGTTTTGGTAATTAATACATCTATTTCATTGGACTAATGTTTCCACCAAGTGTATCTCGGGAAAAAGTTCAATGATGGGATGAAGGGTTCGTCATAAAGAGTATGTCTATGCAAGCTTTAACACTAATCCGGATTACTCTTAGTAGAGATCTGGATACGTATAGTGGAGCAGCCATTTGGAAAAGTTCAATGATGGGATGGCTACAGGATTGTGTGGAGAACCTCCCCAATGAAAGGAAGGAATATATTGGCCGTGCTTCAAGCTTGAAGACTCTACATTTTACATTTTGTGAGAAATCACTTTTGAGTCCATAGGAAAGCCAACACTATTAAAAGGGGATGAGGAATTATGATGATCTGGTTGCTCAAGTGTTTAGAGATTAGCCACCAAAAATACTCACCCATTCTCCCAAAAATATCTTTTGTCCAAAGCCAAAATTCAAAATTCGTTGACACCAACTTTCCCATTTTGATCCACCGAGTTTTAACCTAGATAGAACCCAAGAAAAACCCTAAGGTCTCGGTACTACCAACATTCCATTTGGTGCAACCGAAACCAGTGACCAACATTCTGTTAACCAATTTCTTCAAATCGGACCCTCTGAGTTTTAGGAATCGATGACACTGAGTCTTGGTAACTGCCTAGGACACCCATATCTGTACCACCGAGAATTGTATATCAGTCTCACCGAAAAGGCCAAAGTTGCCACATTTTGCACTAGTCGGTGCAACCGAGTTTTCACTTTGGTTTCACCGAGTTGGGCAATCATGTTGTGTCAGGACCAGCTTTCCAAGATATTAATTTCCCAATAACTGGTCCTTGTCCTCACTAGCCCTAGGATTACTGTTAGCTGGTGGACACATTCTTGATACAGAATTCCAAGAAAATTACAAAATCTGAAGTACAAGACCATGGTGGTCTTTGGAGTACAACAAGGTTTCTAGTGGTTGATGGCGGAAGCGGTTCGTGGATCATCAGCTTGTATGGGACTCCATTTCCCACAGAAACAGTGTTGGAAATATGCCCTAGAGGCAATAATAAATTAGTTATTATCATATTTCCTTGTTCATGATAATCGTTTATTATCCATGCTATAATTGTATTGATCGGAGACTTAGATGCATGTGTGGATACATAGACAAAATCATGTCCCTAGTATGCCTCTAATAGACTAGCTCGTTGATCAAAGATGGTTAAGGTTTCCTAGCCATGGACATGAGATGTCATTTGATAACGGGATCACATCATTAGGAGAATGATGTGATGGACAAGACCCAAACTACAAACGTAGCATATGATCGTGTCAGTTTATTGCTACTGTTTTCTGCATGTCAAGTATTTGTTCCTATGACCATGAGATCATGCAACTCACTAACACCTGAGGAGTACCTTGTGTGTATCAAATGTCACAACATAACTGGGTGACTATAAAGGTGCTCTACAGGTATCTCCGAGGGTGTCTATTGGGTTGGCATGGATCAAGACTAGAATTTGTTACTCCGTGTGACGGAGAGGTATCTCAGGGCCCACTCGGTAATACAACATCACAATAAGCCTTGCAAGCAATGTGACTAAGTGTTAGTCACGGGATCTTGTATTACGGAATGAGTAAAGAGACTTGCCGGTAACGAGGTTGAACTAGGTATGGAGATACCGACGATCGAATCTCGGGCAAGTAACATACCGAAGAATAAAGGGAACGTCATACGGGATTAACTAAATCCTTGACATAGAGGTTCGACCGATAAAGATCTTCATAGAATATGTAGGAACCAATATGGACATCCAGGTCCTACTATTGGTTATTGACCATAGAGGTGTCTCGGTCATGTCTACATAGTTCTCGAACCCGCAGGGTCTGCACACTTAAGTTTTGGTGATGTTTCGGTAGTATA
Organism: Hordeum marinum; assembly: GCA_022496015.1. Classification (NCBI taxonomy): domain Eukaryota; kingdom Viridiplantae; phylum Streptophyta; class Magnoliopsida; order Poales; family Poaceae; genus Hordeum; species Hordeum marinum. The sequence goes on along the minus strand of CM039673.1, from coordinate 363,174,925 downwards.
GGTTATGTATGGTGGTGACTGAAGGTTGTTCAGAGTCCCGGATGAGATTCCGGACGTCATGAGGAGCTTCGGAATGGTCCGGAGGTAAATATTCATATATAGGAAGTCCTGTTTTGGTCGCCGGAAAAGTTTCAGGCTAATCGGTAGTGTACCGGGAGTGTCGGTAGTGTACCGGGAGACCACCGGGAGGGGTATTTCGACCCAAGAGGCTTCATGGGCTGTGGGAGAGTAAATAACAGCCCTTAGTGGGCTGGTGGAAGTCCCACACAAGGCCCATGCGGCTAGGGAAGAAAAGCCCAAAGGGAAAAGGTGGAAAAAGGCAAAAAAGGAGGAATCCTAGTCCTACTAGGATTGCAGGAGGAGTCCTGCTCTCCTCCCCACTTCGTCCGAACCAAGGAGGCTTGGCCCTTGTGCCAAGGCCTTTCCTCCCTCCTCTTATATATACTGGAGGTTTTAGGGGTTTTGCACTAGATTTTCAGCCACGTGCTACCCGTTCCTCCAGTGCATAGTTTCTCCTCTATGTCGGATTTCTGTAGTGCTTAGGCGAAGCCCTATCGGAATAGCTCCACCACCATCGCCGGAGCGCTGTCCCGCTGCCGGAGAACTCTTTTACCTCTCTGCTCCCTCTTGCTGGATCAAGAAGGCAGAGATCGTCATCAAGCTATACGTGTGCTGAACGCGGAGGTGTCGTCCGTTCAGCGCTAGATCGGAAGGACCGTGATCAAGATCGCGAGACAGATTGTGATGAGATCGCGGGACGGATCGTGATGAGTTCGCAGGACATATCATGATTGGATCGTGGGACGAATCGTGATGAGATCGCAGGACGCTCGGAGATTTGGATCACGAAGACGCTCGACTACACCAACCGCGTTTCTTAACGCTTCCCGCTTAGCGATCTACAAGGGTATGTAGATCCACTCTCCCTCTCGTAGATGCTCATCACCATGGATAGATCTTGTGTGTGCGTAGGAAAAATTTTGTTTCCCATGCAACGTTCCCCAACAAATAGTTGACCTGGATAATTCCTATCTTCGCATGGTTGTTGTCTCTGTTGCCTAGGTTCCAGAGCTATCGTCAATGTGCTCCTCTCTAAGCAAGACATCTAGCCAAGATAATAGCCAGGGACAAGCCAGTGAGTACTTAGAATGTACTCACAAACATCATGAACACAGATATAATATAGCATGTGATAATCAAAGACTAGATTAATTCACGATCATCCAGACGGTCACAAAATAAAATTCATGATGCAAGCAAGCAGATCATTCATATTAAATATAAATAAGCATTCAGGAAATAAAAATAAATTATACTAATCGGGTGTCTGAAGTGATGCCTCGAAAGGTTAAGAATATGAAAACATACCTCGGTCGGGCGTCTAAGCGACACCACAGAAAGGGCTCATAGGGAAAATAAATAACATGCTTGCCATAGTCTGGCATCTCAGCGACGTCACATAAAGGGATTATAAAGAAGGCAAGGAACAAGCATGCCACAGTCGGGCGTCTGAGCGATGCTGCATAAAGGGCTTATAAAGAAGGTAAATACAAGCATGCCACAGTCAGGTGTCTGTGCGACACCACATAAAGGGCTTATAAAACAATAATCACAATAAGTATCCACGAGGTAGAACCATCCCATGGATACTCAAAAATTCACATAATAGTGGTGGTTAACCCATAACAATAATAATCATCAATAGCATTTGTCACACTTCATGATCAATATTCAGGTTAAGAAATATTTCCTCCGAAGACCGAGACTAAGACCGACACTTGACCCATCCCAGACTGTAGTCTTTAACCGCGGACACAGCTATTTGAATAGATATATAATCTGTAGTGGTTGTACTCTTTACCCATGAGTAACGGATTCCTTTAGTCCACCGGGACTAATTCTGCTTACAGACTTTCAGTTGAAAATACACCTGACCCGCACACACTAGCTCAACTTACCGATGCCTGGAATCATCCACGGCCCTCGTTAAGTAAAACTCTGAGTGGGGAGACCACAATCTCTATTAGCATGGGATCACAAAATTGATACCATGCGCAAACAGGGGCGCTACCTCCTCGGTCCAACCGGAACACCCATGCCCCCAGACCAAGTGGCATGCCTACTAGATGCCTCTGGTATCTTCCACTGTGGCCTCTCTGTACGGTGTGTGTGCCAAGAAAGGGGTTGATGACTTACTGAACCGTACCCTACCTGGGGCAAGGATGAGTGGTAGTACGAAACAAGTATGGAGTTTACTGGAACAAGACTCGATCTATGGTCGACTCAGGAGGTTTATGTGCTCCCTGCATGGTTAGCACAACAAATGCTCTTCAAAATTTCCTGACAGGGTCACCAACTCCCTCATGCTCCATCATGCCTCACTGCACATCCTCGTCACCACGAGATGTCAGTGTTGTGATCGTCGCAACCGTAACACAACCTTCTTTCGGACTTCATCCGAATTATCACTAGGCATATGTGTCATGAGTAATGGCTACTGTCATCAATATCACATGTATAGCAAAAACGTTTTTAACATATGCTTATATGCACGAGTATGATCTCCACATGAAATAATGCCACCTCATTTTAGCATAATGCAGGAAATCATTTGACCTAGCAAACAACACACAACTAGTATCATATCAGGGTTTAGGATGCTTGCCTTCAATGGGTGTAGGGGTAGGTTGCATCACAAAACTTTTAAAAGTTTACTTCTTCTCCCGTTTCCTATTTCGAAAATATCCGAGTTAACACGCAATTCAAAAACAATACAAAAAGTTGTTTTAAATATTTTTCAAATAAATCCTAAAATAAACTAGGTGAAATTTGCGAGAGGTAGGAAAAAGATTTATATCATTTGGATTTTTATTTTAAAAGATATACCGAGTCAAAGTTTAGTCAAAGTTTTGATTTTGAATAAAACCTTTAAAAGAAAACGCGTCGGTCGGAGTACGCTTACTGAAGGCGAAAGCGAAACTCGTAAGGGCGCTTCCTTTGACGGAACACGCATTGAGGGGTTGCGCCACCCGCGGCTGTGTAGGCTCACCGACAGGTGGGGACCACCTGTCTGGTTTGTCTCACTCCTCCGCGCGCGTCTAGACAGCAACAGAGAGGAGCTCTCGCGATTATTTCGGGCGGCTCACACCACCATTTGCGATGCCACGGCCACCGATGGGCTCCGGGAGACACAACGCTTGTGGGGGTGCCATTCACTTGCACCGGAAAGCTCGAAGGCAAGCGGGCCATCAACCATGGCGGTCAGGCGATGCGGTTGGAAGGGGGCTCCGATATCTAGCAGTTGCTAGGCTAAATTGGATTTGGGAATGGGCTAGAGGGGTCTTAGGGAGTCGATTGGTCAAGAAATATGCGAGGGAGGTCCACTGCTTGCCCAGGGTTTGAGCGTGGGTCGGCGGCTGTAGAGATGACCGACGTTGAGGAGAACGGCCACCTCCGGTCGTTCTAGTTGATGCATGGGCTTGCTACGGAGGTGGGAAAGACCTTGGAGTGCGCTGAGTCTCGCTGCCGCACTACTTATAGCATCAGGAGGTCGGTTCGAAGACGGCAAAGCATAAGTCCGGTGGACCGCCATTCTGTTGCAACAGGGGCGGCGTGGCGATGTTGGGCGCTAACAAATGAGCTTGCGTCTGTGCAAGGGGATAACAGGCGAGCGGGGAGGGTCTGGACAGCTCCGGCCAGTCCAGAGACTGTTATGGCCGACGGCCAGCCGCCAAGGAGCTTCTGACAGCGGTGTTGCGTGGCGCCAGGGGCAGTCGGGGCGGCACTGGGAGCTCAGAGGGGTCGGATCCGTGGCCCTGAGCGAGGGGAAAGGCCAGGGGCGCGATAGGTGGACGTGGCGGCTCGGGTGCTACGGTTGCAATACGCGTGCTCTGCTCGTGCTCTGGACACGCACGCCACACGTTCGACAGAATGCAAGCGCGCGCAAAGACCTACTGATGCCCATGAAACTAAACATGACTATGATATTGTGTACAAGTGAGCTAAGGGACATTCTGGTTTTTTTATTTAAGTAGATCCCAGTGCAATCTTAGAACCATGCCAATTCTGGCCATGCTCTAAAGGTGTTTGACAAAATGCCAAGGCCACCTAGGGGACTTCTCTGGCCACCAAAATTACCAGGTTGTGGTCTCCTTAGATGCAAAACATGATGGAAAGGTTATTTTGGCAAAAGAAAAAACTTGCTAGTGTAAGTTTTGGAAAACTCTGTTTCTGGACAAAAACTATGGGGCATTATTTCATGGGCTTAAAGTACTGCAATGGGTCTAAATCCTTGGAGGTAAGATTTTGGTACGGTTTATTACAATTAGGAAATATCTCATGTCAATTGGGGCAAAATAAAATAGGTTTGCAGTACAAACTGCCAAACTGGACCAGAATGCAAATGACGATGATATGCTCAATTTTTCCAAAACACCATGTTGGATTTTTGCATAAAAGTGATCCAGGGGCATAACATGTTATCTACAATTTTTTGTGGAATTAATAAATGAATTTATGAAGTGGTTGTAGTGCAACTTAGGCCTTTAAAAGAATGAAAATGCTATTAAAAGAATTAAAACTTGGCAAGTTTTATTATAAAAATAATTCCTCTGGTTTTACTAAATGAAATAAAATGATTTAATGAAACATTCAAATCCCACGGTATTATTCAAAAGTTTCATATAAGAGGAAAGAATTTTGTAATTCAGAGAGAAGGAGTGGCTCTTAAATTAACTAAAAATCAAGAAAATAGATAATAATTATTTCTCACAAAATTTTAATTAATAAGACATGATTGAATTTTTGGGGTGTTACAAGACTACCCCCTTAAGAAAAATCCCGTCCTCGAGATTTGCTAAGGACGTTGCAAAAATAATATTCCTACCACGCGACAATCTTAACATGCAAAAATAAATAATCTACACACACAGTATGACGGGGTCATAGTAAAATCGCTGACTAAGGTGCAACTGTGGTCTACTAGTGAGGTGGTCTATTAGGTGATAAAAGAGCACACAGTATTGCATTTAATGTGCATGGTCTGTGAGTCGTATAACGCGAGGACATGCAAATCAACATTTGTTGGGAAAGCATTTTTCATTGCGGTGGCCTCTTAAGGAAATCTCACCCTAAGATTTGCTATGATGAAAACACTCCAATCTTAAGTCATAGCAAACAATTGTAACCAACACAATATACTCATACAGTAAATTATAACATAAAACACAAATATCACATCAGGCAAACAAACGCTACGCTAACTAATACAATCACGATGCCTATGGTACATGTAAAAACCTATAGGTCATGAGGAAATATTTCCCGGTGGAGACTTTCGTGGGGTCTTGGTTTGGGTCTACCGGTGGGATGTGCACCACTTCCCAATAATTCGAGGCAGTGAAAGTGACCCTCGATTTGAAAAACTCGCACTGGAATGAGTGCAAAGAACCCATGGTACTGCGGTTAAAATCCCACAATAATCTTAACAAAACTCCCTGGGGTTGCATATGTGGTTCTCATATGAATCCCAAGGTGCGACATGGAGAAATGGCTATGGAGGTAGTGCACAAGGTGAGGGATGCTTGGTGAGGTCACGAAGGGGCCTCTTATATAGCATCTAGGCTAGGAGTTACATTGTGGTGTGGGGACAATTTTGATTGTCGATACTGCTTTATGGTGTTCGGGGTCAATGCCACAGGTATGATTCACAAAAGTGACATACTGCTGTGGTGGTTTGGCTAGGTTGGGTCCTGGTAGTTTCATCCAAAATTTTATTCTACAATTAAAAGATATACGCATAGCCATAGGTGATACTATTAAAAATAATGCCACACGAATAGTCTGCAATTTATTAATGGCCATACACGGTCATTCTATTACACGGTGTAGGAATATTAAGACTCAACACTACTCGAGTGGCTTAGTCTACTTCGTTCATATCTAGTCGAGCGTGCCTTCTGGACGTCGAGGCTTTTCCTTGGGCTTCACCATTGGGGTTGACTAGGTTAGGGTGCGGTGTTGCGGGGTCTGGGTAGCGATGATGACCATCGCGGGGGTTGATAGTCACAATCCCATTGGAGTGTGTGTCCAAAAGGCGACGAAGCTCTTCCGAGGATACAACTATATTACGCTCGGTTGCAGGGACAGGCCTTGACGAATCTATCAGTTGTCCGAATAGCACGACTGGGTTGTCGACGTCAGGCACAGTTTCTCTTCTTGTCGCGGCTTGGCGAGCGTGTTCTCCGCGGGTTGTAATCAGATCAAGGGTGACCTGATCAAACAACGCCTCTTGTGCCCTTAAGTACACACAAGATGCAATAAGGCGGGGTCAACCTCATGGTCTCCATTGGCGAGTTGGGGCGACCTACTATATCCTTCACGACTGGGGTAGTAGTAGAACGAGCGGCAGTTAACCCTCGGTGATAGGTGCCTAAGTTGAACTATAGCCTCTCGAGATTCTAGCTGGATGGCTTGCCGCTCGTGGGAAGTTGTCCTTCCGATGAACCAATAGAGGTGTTCTGGCGAGATACCCCTGCTGAAGATGTGCACCATGGCCAAAAGTGATGAATGGCATCACTCGTGTGCTCCTGGAACACAATATATTCTGGGGGTGCTTCTAATGCAAAGGCACGACGGGTGAGGTTGGCGAGAATGGTCACAAAGCCTCCAAGGTCGGTTGCGGTGGTTCCACTATGCACAATGGCACCAGACATGTTGGCTTTGGTTTTTGGATAGGAGGTTGTGTGTGTGCTGTGTTCGAGCAAATGTTTCCTTTATAAAAAGAAAACGGAGTCTTCCCTCGCACGCTTGCGAATGGTAAAACTCATGTGTCGGTCATGGATGTGTGGCTTACTGAGCTAGGCTAATAGGTTGGGCACCAACTGCCGAAAGTTGTCGGGGTCACTATGTAGGCTATCGGATAGGATAGGCTCAGGTGTGGTTATGATAGGGTTTGGGTGGGTGGTAACCTAGGTTTTCTTGACCTGGCTAAGATAGGATTAGCCAATGGTCAGCCTGGCTCTAATACCAAGTTTGTCAGGACCGGCTTTCCAAGATATTAATTTCCCAGTAACTGGTCCTTGTGCTCACAAGCCCCAGGATTACTATTAGCTGGTGGACACATTCTTGATACAGAATTCCAAGCAAATTACAAAATTGAAGTACAAGACCATGGTGGTCTATGGAGTACAACTAGGTTTCTAGTGGTTGATGGCGGAAGCGGTTCGTGGATCATCAGCGTCTATGGGACTCCATTTCCTAGAGGAACAACTGACCTGGATAATTTCTATCTTCACGTGGCTGCTATCTCCGTTGCCTAGGTTCCAGGGCTGTCGCCAATGTGCTCCTCTCGAAGCAAGAAATCTGGCCAAGACAATAGCCAGGGACAAGCCAGTGAGTACTTTGAATGTACTCGCAAACATCATGAACACAGATATAATATAGCATGTGATAATCAAACACTGAATTAATTCATGATCATCCAGTCGGTCACAAAATAAAATTCATGATGCAAGCAAGCAGGTCATTCATATTAAATAGAAATAAGCATTCAGGAAATAATAATAAATTATGCCAATCGGGTGTGTTGGGCATATAACCCCAGGGGGAGACCCGCCCAGGTGGGGCTGGGTCATGCGGTTCGCGACTTATGATAACTCCAGGAGTAAACATAACCAGTGGGTGAGAAGGCCCAAAGCCAGAAGGCAGGATGTAACCCGGTGGACTTGGGCCGCTGGGAGCGACTTGTTAGATAAGGCATGTTTAGTTAGAGGTGTGGTCGGTTGTTAAGCTTAACCCGACCCGGTCTCTTATAAACCCAGGGCCTTGACCCGTGTATATAAGGGCAGCTTACCTGGGAGGCTTAGGCCATGAAACAACTTATCGAGAACTAGGTCAAGCGAACTCGCTCTCTTGTAATCGCACAATCAATACAACACAAAGCAGGACATAGGCTTTTACCTCTTTCCGAGGGGCCGAACCTGGGTAAACCCTTGTCTCTCGATTCCAATCAACCCCTTTGAGTGCACCACCTTAGCGATGGCCTCGAACCTAAGTTCGTTTACCCGGACATCTGCCGTGACAAATCCATGTCAGTTGGCGCCCACCATGGGGCTAGCGCTCGATGGTGTAAGGTTCTCGAAGGGGTCTCTTCTAGGGATCGAGGGATACGCCGTTGGCAGGATGACCAAGAGTCGCCGCGGCAAGCTCTACATCGAGGACACCGGCTCGGGCCCCGAGGCTAACTCAATCGAGTACGGGCACCGGGTTCCTTTCGGCGGAATTCGCATCCTCATCGGCAAGATGGGAAGATCGAAACCAGGGCTGGACAACTGCACCGACCTCGTCGAGCCGGCCCGGCACGCGCAACCCGCCCGTATTAACCCGGGCAGGAAGCACGTCTTCGTCGGATTTACCCAAGGCACAGAGCTTCAAGGTTCCATGTCAGGGGAAGGAACTCTCATCTACTCGGAGGATGGCTCCTCGAGTAGAGCGACGTAATCAATCTAGCAGCTTAATAACGGCAGGCTTGGTGGCTACGTCAAGCATTACCCTGAGTCGGAATATCATGAGATGTAGGAGTATGAGCCGCCGAACCGCGCCGCCATCTTCATGGCGGGCTCAACACCGGCCCCTAATAGCACAACCACTGGTGCGGCCGGAACTAGAGCAGACAGGCTGCCGGCTCAAGTTCTTGTGGATCTGATGAACGAGCTTACAACCCTAATGGAAACCGAGGTCACTGTTGAAAACGAAGCGGCCCGTAACACAGAGATCACAAGGTTGAAGGACCAGATGGCTGGAGTCCAATAGGAGATCAACGCGATGCAAGCTCAGATGGATGTTGACTCGGAGCGCCTTAGGGCATAGGCTTTTTTCTTAGAGCTAGAGCAGTAGTCTACAGTGGCGGTTCACCGGATGAGGCATCAGTCCCGTTTGCCGGATCAATATGAAGCCAGAAATCTTTTTAACACGCCAGGGACGGGACAAAATATACCTTGACCGTAACTCGGATGGCGGAAGTACCTAGAAGCTGGGTGGCAGTTTAGCGTGAGCACCCAGACCCGCCCCGCCGCAACCAGACCCAACCACAGCCTTTTCCGACGCCGCTGGGTCATTATTCTAACCCGACGGAGAACATGGTGGCAGCAGCGACCAGGCTTGGTACAATTCCTATCCCGGATGAGGTACCTTTTGCAGAGGAAGTGCAAAACACCATTGGGTACCTGCAGACGACGGTGGCCCAGTAGGAGAAATATACTTATAGACGGAGTCACATGCACTCAACCCCCATCCCAAGTGGTAGCTACAGCCAGCGTTATGAGTCGCTGACAGTTTCTAGTAGTGATCGACATCAAAACCAGCCGAGGGACGATCGGCCGGCTCGTCATGCTCAGGCGCTGGTGGATCGGGCAAGAGCCCAACGATAGGCGGGGGCTCTGGCACCGGTGATGGCTTATTAGGAACCCATAGTCACACCCTCTGTCTCGGTAGGAGCCGGCTTAACTTCTAGGGCTATGGAAATGTCATGCTTAGTGTCGGCTTTACGAAACGAGCGCCTGCCAAAAGACTTCAAAGGTCCTCGCAAGGTGCCCAACTATACTGCTGACCTACCTCCAGAGGCTTGGATTGAAATTTATGAATTAGCCATGAAGATGTTCAATGTTAGTGATGCAGTATGTGCCAAGTATTTCATCATGATGCTGCAAGGGCCAGCTCGTACGTGGTTGAAAGGGTTGCCACCCAACACCATTAACACCTGGGTCGAGTTAAAGGCGAGGTTCATCAAAAATTTCGAGGGAACGTGCAAGCAACCCATGACGATTATGGATTTGGATCATTGTGTACAGCGTGAGGACGAGTCGGCTCATCATTGGGTCCGGCGGGTCTCAACCATCATCCACTCTTCTGATAATAACACGGCATCCCAAGCGATTTTAATTCTGGAGAAAAATTGCCATTTTACGCCTTTGAAGCAAAAGCTCGGCCGGCTCAACTGCACATGTCAAGAGATGGGGTAACTCATGACGGCTCTCACCAAGTATTGAGACTCTGACAACACGAAGGACCCTGGTTTCGATGATGAGAAATCGTCCAATGGGCAAGAAGAATAACGATGGCAAGGGTCAGTCGCAAAACGAGGGAGGAAATAACAATATGGCAACAACGGAAAGCGGAAGAACCAGGACAGCGGATCAGAGTTGGTGGCCAACGCCAACACTAGGAACAACCGTAGCAAGGGTAATGGCAAGCCGCCGTTTAAACGCACGACTGCCGATTTGGAGGTTATGCTGAATGATCCTTGCTCGAAACACAGCCGTCCGGATCAGCCGTCAACTCATGCTTGGAAGGATTGTTGGATTATACGAGAGTATCAGAATTACGGTAGTAACCACCGTACCGGCGATGGTGGCAGACCATCCGGCGGGTCAGGATTTGGTCCTTCTGGGTCTGGCTTCTATTTGGGCGGCTCAGGCCATCAGGGTCAAGGAAACCATGGAGGGAATAATAAACAATCTGGCACTGGAGGTCAGCAACAAAATAACCAGTCCGGGTATCAGAGTAATTCCAAGCAGCTTAACTCCGGGCAGTACCATGTATTTACAACCAGTCTTGACAAGCGGGATCAGAAATTACACAAGCTGGCAGCTAATGCAGCTATGCCGGCTCTCCCGTGGTATCTAAAGTGGTCTAAGTATGACATAACATGGACCAGGGAGGATCACCCGCCGCGTGTGGATAACCCGGGGCAACTGGCTTTGGTGGTCGCCCCCCAAGTGGGAGGATATGTGTTCACCAAAGTTCTTATGGATGGAGGCAGCAACATCAACATCTGCAACAGTTTTTCATGATGTGGTGCCTAGGAAGTCAGCTTATCCAGTGGGAAAGATCTCTTTGGAGGTAGCGTTTGGTGATGAATTCAACTACAGGGTGGAGTCTTTGTGGTTTGAAGTAGTCAAAATCAAGAGCCCGTACCATGCTTTGTTTGGACGACTGGCTTATGCCAAGTTCATGGCTAGGCCCTGCTATGTTTATTTGCAGCTCAAGATGCCCAGGTTAAACAGGACGATCATGGTGCATGGTGATCGGAAGACGGCTGCCGAGTGTGAGGAAGGTGATGCCGCATATGCAGAATCAAGTTGTGCGGAGGCGGAGCTCAAGTTTTATAAAGAGAATGTTGACCCGGAGGATATGACCCCGCTAAGGAAGCCTAATACATAATGTGAGCCCACCGTGGGTATTACTTCCTTGTCCAAGCTGACGTGCATTAATGATGTTCAACGTCCGGGGGGTCGTATTGCTGTACTAAGCCGGTTCATAAGCCTCCTGGGCGAGAAAGCTATTCCTCTATATCAGATGATGAAAAAGATAGATGACTTTGTCTGGAGCAAGGCTGTGGACGAGGTGCTTGAAGCACTCAAGAAGCAGTTGGCTAAGCCGCCGGTCTTGGCTGCTCCGGCTGAGAAAGAACCCTTGCTCTTGTACGTGGTGGCTAATAACAGGGCAGTCAGTGCCGCGATTGTTGTGGAGCATAAGGAGGCAGGGAAAGAGTATCCCATCCAGCGGCCGGTTTACTATTTCAACGAGGTCTTGGTATAATCCAAGCAAAGGTACCCGCATTGGCAGAAATTGATCTATGGGGTGTTCATGGCAAACCGCAAGTTGAAGCATTACTTCCTTGGACACTAGATCACAGAGGCTAGATCTGCCCCGTTGGGAGACATCATCCAAAATAGAGAGGCCACTGGCAGGATTGCTAAGTGGGCACTTGATCTTGGCCCCCTCAATTTGAAATATGCACCTCATACGGCTGTCAAGTCTCAAGCCTTGGTGGACTTCATAAACGATTGGACAGAAAGTCAGTCACCTAAGGAGAAGCCGGGCAACAAATACTGGACGATTCACTTTGATGGTTCCAAATAATTGGAAGGCTCGGGGGTTGGAGTTGTTTTAACTTCCACACGAGGTGACAAGTTTTGTTATGTTTTGAGGCTAATGTTTCCTTGTACTAACAATGCGGCAGAATATGAGGCTTTGCTTCATGGGCTCCGGGTGGCCAAGGAGATGAACTTGTGCCGGGTCAGATGTCTTGGCGACTCGGACCTAGTGGCCCAGCAAGTCTCGGGCACATGGGACTTAAGGGACCCTTGTATGGCGGCTTATCACTAGGTGGTTGATGTCGTTGCTCGCCATTTCAAGGGTTATAAGGTGGATCACATTAATTGTTGCAAGAACGAGGCGGCTGATGCACTGTCCAGACTAGGGTCTCAGCGTAAGCCGGTGCCACCTAATGTGTTCTTGGACGTACTGCATCACCCATCAGTCAAGTTAACGATGGAGGAGGATTTGGCTATACCTGACCCGGAGGGGCAATTGGTGGCGGCTCTCTGTGCGATCCCGGATTGGACACTGCCTTATCTGGCGTACTTAACCCGCGGCGAGTTACCTCAAGATGAGACTCTGGCGCGGCAGATCACAAGGAGGTCTAAGTCTATGATTATCAAAGACGGCGAGTTGCATCGGCGTAGTGTGACTGGCGTTTTTCAGCGTTGTGTTTCTCCGGATGAGGGCCATGAGATCTTGCAAGAAATCCATGGTGGTGATTGTGGTCATCATGCCGGGTCAAAATCACTGGTGGCCAAGGCTTTTCGCCGCGGTTTCTACTGGTTAACAACTCGTAAAGATGGAGAGGATTTGGTAAGTAAGTGTGGCGGGTGTCAGAAATTTGGGCGTTGTCGTGGATTTATCACGGCAGATGTCTGGGTGAACGGACTTAGGTTCGGGGCAAAGACGCAACTACGTGGCGGCTTGAAGGGGTTGATCGGAATCGAGAGACGCAGAGTTTACCCAGGTTTGGCCCCTCCGATGGAGGTAAAGCCTACGTCCTGCTTGTTTGATATTGATGATGATGAAGATCTCTCGGTTACAAGGGTGCTAATTGCCGCCTCTAATCTCGAGAGCCTCTAATCTGTCTATCTCTAATTTCTTGTGTTGTCTAAACTTGTGGACTTGTCAAACTTTTTCCTCTAGGGGTGCTCTACCCCTCCTTATATAGGTGGAGAGGGTAGGCTTACAAATAGAGTCCTACTAGGAGTAGGATTAGGACTAGCCTCTCACGAATCCTACTCCGGGTCTTATTTCCTTTAAGGGAATCCTTCTCTCTTCGAGCCTTCTCTTGTGAGCCGCCAGGCGCCGGCTCACCCGCCGGGTCTTGGGCTTGGTCTCCTGCGAGTCTTCCGGCCGGGTCATACCGCGGGGGTATATCCCCGACATTAGCCCCCAGGTTAGCTTGAATTTATTCATGGTAAGCTCCTGAAATAAGAGTAACAAATATGTTAAGTGTCCGGCTTTGGTCCTTTGGCCGGCTTATAAAATGGCTCCTCAGAAATCCGAGTCTTTTCTGCATATGAACGAGTCATCTTGATAATCATCTTGCTTGTCAATGTCCTTTGAAATTTTTTAAGATTAGAACATCCATATGTCATTGAATCGGCTTCCAATACTCTTGGCGGGTCATCTCCTCCGGGTCATAATCATTGATGATGCCGGGTCATTATCGCTGATGATGCCGGGTCATTATCGTTGGTGACGCCGGGTCTAACAACTAAACTCCATAATTAACACCTTGAAAATTGTCCTCAAAGTTTTTGATATGTCCATATTACCTGTAGACCCCAAGCTCCGAGATTATCCATGATAGCTTGGTGCTTTGCAATAATATTTTGGACTGTGTAGCCCCCAAGGGCCGGGTTGACCTACCTGCAGCAACCTGGGACTTATAGCTGTCTTATACCTTATGAAACTTCGGCGGGTGTATCCCCCAAGGGTCGGCTCATCAGAATGTGATGCACTGGGTCTTCAATTTGAACCTCATAATCTATTTAAACAGCTGAATACTGTAGCCCCCAAGTGTCGGGTCAGTAAGAATTGCTGGGCTGGGACTTTAGAAAAATATAGAAAGGCCGGCTCATCTCCTTGTGATAATATGGTCTTGCTGGTAATAGTGATTTGAAAGTCGGCTTGCATTAGCCCCCAAGTGATGTGGTGCATGCTTGCAGCGACAGGGGACTTGCGTATTTGATATAAACTGGCCTTGAATAATGTAGCCCCCAAGTGTCGGGTTGTCTGCCTGCGGCAACTCGGGACTATGTGAGAATAAAATGACTCTTCGTTTGAATGAATCTTTGACCGTAGTTGTAATATAATCCGGAGTGAATATCCTAAAATAACTCCTTTGTCTTTGACATGAAATCCTTGCTCGTGGTTGCGATGCAACCCGGCAAATATATATTTGAAGAAATCCATGAGTGTTGTAGATTACTATAGTGCACAATTGAAGAAATCCGAGAACCGGCCAATTATATGACACGACATTATATCTGACAGGGCGGTTCTTCAAGAATAATCAACTTTCCAATATAACGATAGCTCATCTTTAATAAATAAGACCTGCAAAAACAAGACAGAATATGTTCCGTGTTGCTGTAAGGGTGGCTTGAAAAAGCACAACCCGGAGATGTTATATATTTCATAACATTGCTCCTTCTTTCATAATCTGGCTCTGACCCGGCTTGATAAGCCGGCATGACATGTGAATATGATGAAATATATGATGCAATGTATGATGCCATGTATGATGCAAGATGCAATGTATGATGTAATGTTAACTTGTCAACATTTTTTGGCATAAAGCCGGCGGATAGGCATTAGAAGCTATACCCAAAGGTAGGAAGCCGCCCTCGCCACGACTCATTTTCCTGAGCCGGAATTTTGTGCCTCTACGGCTGGCTAATAGGCGTTAGAAGCTGTACCCGAAGGTAAGAAGCCGTCGTTCACCGCGACTCATTTTCCTGAGCCAGAATTTTGTGGCATAAAGCCTGGCTAATAGGCGTTAGAAGCTATACTCGAAGGTAGGAAGCCGCCGTTCGCCGGTTGTTAGGTGTTAGATACCCGTCGGTAAAAACCCTTCACAACCGTGGCTAAGCATGTTTTTAGCCGGAGATTTGGCATGAAGCCAGCCGATTGGGTGTTAGAAGTGGTACCCGTCGGTAAGAAGCCCCCTTTTCAGCAATTACGACGCGAAGCTCCAGCGGATAGGCGTTAGAAGCTGTACCGGCTAAAGGTAGGAAGCCGCTCTCGCCGCGAATCATTTTCCTGAGCCGGATTTTTGTGGCATAACGCCTGGCTAATAGGCGTTAGAAGCTATACCCGAAGGTAAGAAGCCGTCGTTCGCCGATCTCAGTTGATACATCAATCGGAGTATTTTTGAACTCTTCTTGTCAGTCGCTATCTTGTAAACCGCCATCTTGTATAAAGAAACGGCAGAAGCTCCAAGCGATGATCCAATAAACCAGGCACCTATGTTTGAATGGTGTATCATGGTGGTTCATCCTCTTGGGCAACTTTTAATCTTTCGGCTCACGTACCGGCTTAAGAACTACAGATGATTCCAATCACCTGGCCATTTGCGGTTCGGGGACTTGATATGGTAGGACCTTTCAAAAGATCCAAGGATAAGAAGACCCACCTCTTGGTGGCAGTTGACAAATTTACTAAGTGGGTTGAGGCTGAGCCGGTTAGTAAGTGTGATGCTGCAACAGCAGTTCAATTCGTTAAGAAGCTGATCTTTTGTTTTGGTTATACACATAGTATCATCATTGATAATGGCATAAATATGTCCAAGGGGGCTATGAAGGATTTCTGTGATGAGGAGCATATACGTCTTGATATGTCTTCAGTGGCTCACCCACAGTCTAATGGTCAAACTAAGCGTGCTAACCAGGAAATTTTGAGAGGTATCAAACCCCGGCTTATGGTTCCTTTGGAGCACACGCAAGGTTGTTGGGTGGAACAATTGTCGTCTGTTCTTTGGAGCATAAGAACCACCCCCAACAGGTATACAGGCTTTATGCCTTTCTTCATGGCCTATTGCGCAGAGGCTGTACTCCCCAATGATATTTGTCATGACTCGCCCAGAGTGGCGGCTTACATAGAAACTAACAATGAGAAGGCACGTCAGGATGCTTTGGATGCCTTGGATGAAGAGCGGGATCTTGCAGCAGCTCGTTCGGCAATTTATCAGCAAGACCTATATCGTTATTGTAGCCGCAGGGTCAAGACCCGAACGTACCAAGAAGGCGACATAGTACTCCGTTCGATTCAAGACCAGTCAGATATGCACAAGTTATCAACTCCCTGGGAAGGACCGTTTGTGATCAGCAGAAATCTCAGCAACAGATCTTATTATCTCATGGACATACGGGAGAGGGACAAGTCTCACACTTCTGGTGAAGGGACCAAGAGGCCATGGAATATTGCTCACCTTCGGCCATACTACACTTAAGCCGCTAGCCGGCCCTCATCAGTGTACATATCTCTATCATTGTACAAATCATCTTTGATGATATAATAATGTGGGCGTCCCCATGATTAGGGGCCTTTGCCGTGTTCTTCACACGGAGTGTTATACAAAGGAGTTGATCCTTTATCAGGTCACTTGGGGGCTTTTAAACCCCCTTGGCGAGGCTTTCTATGCCATAAGTTACATACAAAGGAGTTGATCCTTAATCTGGTGCTATAAGGAGGGCGTTAAAACCCTCTTGGCCAGGTTTAAATTACAAAGGAGTTGATCCTCGGTCATTTGGGGGGGGGGGCTTTTGACCTTATGGGTTAAGCTTATTACCTTCTCTTGACCCGGCTTTCCGCCAACTCCGAGTTATACCTGCCGGTTTGCAACTTGCTACTCCGCCATGTGACCCACCGAACTCTTGACAGTTAATCTTGATAAGAGACCCTGAACTTTTCTAAGTTATTCTCGCACAAAGACACTGAACTTATCAAGGTTTAAACGGCGACTTTTGTCATGAGAGAGACGGCTTAAAGTGAGCGAGGACAAACTCGTCTTGTCTACCATATTCCCTCTGCTATGTGGTCTGTTCATGCTCTTAGTAATGTCAATCTTTTAAAGACCCTGAACTTGCTAAGGTTTAAATGACATATTTATGTCAGGTGAGGCCTGGTTTACAAGTTTCAGGCTTTCCGCCTCGTTTCTTCGGGAACAAAAATATTTTCATAAAAAACAAGAGTTGTCTTATCCTGTCGTGCCTTTAAAGCCGGCTTATAGGATGAGACGTACAATTGTTTGTTCTTGCAGGTACTCTCATTATAAGGTTCTAAGTTTTCGAAAGTTTCTGGCTTGGCCCATGGAGTATAAGCCGCCCGGCGAGTCAAAATAGCTAAAGTGCTCCTATGCCAGCGGAGCTTTCAAGCATAAACATCCAAAGTGCAAGAACATGCAATCAAGAGTTTTATACAACTATTACAAGGCTACTCAACAACCCCAAGCATTGAAGACTCAAAGTTTTTCGACAAATGTTAACCTGGTGGAGTAAATAAGACCGGGTTACATGATGCATATTTCTTTCTTTAACTCGCCGCCGGGTCATCCTATGTTGGGTCTTTGGTTTCCTCGATCTGGAGATTGTCCACATCCCAATTGCAGTTGGTCAAAGCTTCAAACATAGCTTCATCGTGCATGATTGGAGATGGGTCAACATCAGGAGCGAAGAAGTGATTATGGCGTTAAGGAATCAGGATCCTTGCTTCAAAATTGGGACCTCAAATCCGCTTGTTGTCTTCGGAATAAGCCGCCTGGTACACTGATAGATAAGACTCTGCAGCCAGCCAACTTGCAAGAACCCGGGAAGCTTTATGACAGCGAGAGTGATTTGCTTCTGT
Source organism: Hordeum marinum (assembly GCA_022496015.1). NCBI lineage: Eukaryota > Viridiplantae > Streptophyta > Magnoliopsida > Poales > Poaceae > Hordeum > Hordeum marinum. The sequence continues at coordinate 363,157,189 of CM039673.1, read as the reverse complement.
AAATTCTGAGCCGTCATCCTTTAGTTGAGGAAAGCCCTATATCATTTCATCCGGGGTAAGCTCCAGAACATAAGCCAACGAACGGCTCAAAGCAGCAATTGCGCCTTGCGGGCGGCTGATCTCTTTAGTTCCTCCACTTGCATAGGGATGGTAGACAGGGTCTCCAACAAGCCCTTCATGAATTTCGGTACACCCTTTTCAGACATGACGGCTTTGATGGTAACTAGAGACCCGACATATAATTGTTCTGTTAAGGTATATAGGGCCTTGAGCTTCATCAGCTATTATCCGACAGTTGGCGGCTCCGTGCACCGATAGGCAAATCAAGAATTTATAAGCCGCCAGAAAGGATTTTCGACACCTTATCAATGGAAAAAGTGAATGCTTACCAAAGACAGCGCCAATCATGCGGGATATGTGGCCCTTTAGAGTGTTTAGTTCGTTAGCCGCTGCTTTGAGCCGGCTCTCTACATCATTAGCACGTTTAACCAGGGCACATTTTCTTTTCTTCAGAAGACTTCTTGACAGCTTTAAGCTCCGCTTTGAGTACATCTACCTTAGTTTAGGCAATCTGGCATTTGGCTTCAGCCTCTGCCCGCCCCTTTTGCTGCAAGGCCAGATTATTCTTCAAATCTGCCACGACTGACTCAACACCAATTAAAGATTCCTCCACGAAGAAAGATTATCAGTTTTAAGCCGCCGGTCTGGCTCATACAGTTTACGTCAGAACTTGGTACAATATTTAAGTCCCAAGCAAATGCAAGCAATTTACTTGACATTTGGGTGCTAATGTATCGTAGCTCTTTCATATAGAGCCGGATCATTACTTAGGTAATGACCCAGTCCTTGGGGGCTACAATTGGAGCTTGATCTATGATTCAGTGCCGGCTCATTACTTAGGTAATGACCCGGCCCTTGGGGGCTACAATTGGCGCTTGATCTATGATTGAGTGCCGGCTCATTACTTAGGTAATGACCCGGCCCTTGGGGGCTACAATTGGCGCTTGATCTATGATTGAGTGTCGGCTCATTACTTAGGTAATGACCCGGCCCTTGGGGGCTACAATTGGCTCTTGGGCTAACCTTGAGTGCCAGCTCATTACTTAGTTAATGACCTGGCCCTTGGGGGCTACATGGCAGTTCTATGAAAGATTGCTAAATGAATGGAAGACCCAGCTGATCTTTGGAAAAATCAACCGGCTCTTGGGGGCTGCATAAGTATATATGTAAAGAGGCAAGATAAGTTCAGTGCCTCATATTTTTTCTTCATCATGGCAACCAGGCTGGCCTCCATGTCTCGGCTAGCAAACAAGCAACTCAAATAACCACTGTGCAGTTCATCAGCAGTGAGATTATCCAAATTGGAAAGATCAGATGGAGTCTTTTCTTCCTTCAAGGGAGTTGCCTCGTCTTCTTTGACATGCTTGGATAGTGTATGTGAGGGAGCTGGAGGTTCATAAGCCGCCCCAGTGATAACAACTTCTTCATGAGAAGCCGCTTGTTCAGTTGACAGCCGGGGGCTGGGCGGCTTAGGAGCAGAATCTGGCTGAGCTTCAAGAGCCTCAATGTCCATGGCAGCCGGCTCAGTATGTGAAGGAACCTCATCAGGAGCATTTTTGGCTATTTTAGAAGGCTTTGCATGAGAGTCAAGAATATTGGGTGTTGGGATCTCCGGGTCTTGAACATCAGGAGTTGCGGATGACCCGGCCCCCTTCCTTCGTTTGGCTTGAGCCGTGTGAGTAAAGGCAATATTGGATATGTCATGATAAAGTATAACATATTAAACATTTTTGGGGCATAGAAACACATACCCCGGGTTAATAATAAAGGGGGCAGCTTGGAGGCGGTTGAATCACTAGAAGAAGGAGGCAAATCCTAGAAAAGTTAGCATTGATAAATTAATTAGTAAATTACAAAAATAGTATCCAAGCAAGATAAGCTAAGGACAAGGAGATACCTCTGTGCGCTGTTTTCAAGGAGCCGGTTCATTGGGTAAGCGGGATAAAAGATCTCCAGAGCCGACGCTCCGGGTCTGACGTCTGTTATCATCTTGTTGTTTCTTCAAAAGAAAGTTACGACTCAAGTAAGCAAAGGGACGGGAACTCTTTACCTTCTGTACAGCCCGCCGTATTTTCTTTATTGGTGAAAGATCCGAGTCAGAGGAGACAATGTTTACCTCGGCAATGTTGGCATGGCTTGTTTCAGCTTCTTCCTGTGAGTGATTGTTGTCAATAAGTTGCATGAATAGAAGGCCAAGGGAGTTAAGTTCTACCTCTGAATCGTCTAAATCAAACAATTCTTAAGCTATCTGTTTCCTCTTGCGGGATGGCGCCTTAGGCTTTGAGGCCTTGGGGACCTTTCTTTTCTTTTTGAGAGTGGAGGGCAATAGTTTTTTCCAAAATGAGGAGCCGGCCTACAAAGACAGTATATCAGCAGGAGAGGATTAATAAGATATGGAGTTAAGAGAATGGATGAAGGTTAGTATGAAAATACTTCCATCCGGAGCCGGGTTAAGAGCATAGAAGGGGCTCAAGCTGGCCTTGCCGCAGGAGGCTAATGTTTCCCCTAGCAAAGACTTGACAATGGTGTTGAGGTCCTGATCTATTATGGGAGTCTGATTGCAGCGTTGAGGGTCATCTACTTTACCAGTACACTAACACATCAAAGTGTTTCGGTGGCTTAGTGGCAGAATCCTCCAGGAGACCCAACAGCTGGATAGATCAACACCCCGTCAACCCATTGGCCAACAGGGCCCTGACTTTGGAGAAGGTGGAGGAATATTGAGCACACTCGGCAGCTAACATAGGCTCTGGAAGTTCTGAATATGTACTAAGCCGGTAAGGACGGTAACCTGTCAGTGGTTTCTCTCCCTCAGGTGAAGTGTCTTGGCAATAGAAGTCTTGTTCCATTCTTTTGGATGGCTTGGCAGGACTGCTGCTGGGAAGTGTACGTCTCTCCGTCTCTGGAGAGTTACGCCCCCAAGCTCGAGGCTTAACCCGTCTGCCATCTCAGTTTGGCAGTTGACGTAAAAATACTCCTTGAACAAATCAATAGATGGTTCCTCCTGAAGATAGGCTTCACAAAAATTCTGGAATTGGCACATGTTGGTGACAGAGTTTGGGCCAATGTCTTGGGGGTGCAAGTTGAAAGCGTGTAAGAAGTCTCGGATTTTTTTTGACCCGGGCGAAGAAAACCCCCGAAGGATATGATCTGTGAAGACAATGACCTCCCCGTCTTTGGGCTTAGGGTGGTCTCGCCGCCTCAAACCTGCCAATGGATGACGTCCTGAGCCGACAGAACCCCCATGGTGACGAACTCTTTGAGAGATTCCTCGGCCACTCCAGACCGTACCCAGTTGCAAGTAGAGGGAGTCTTCGACATGATAGTGGTTTATGAAGCTATGGACATGCATGAATGTTTGGTGGCTCAAAAATATATCCTGACCAAGGTTGCTACAACAATAAATGGTAACAACATTTGGCGGGTCAATAAAAATTGTGAGCCACCGAAGTTGCTTGCCAGGACACAGAGTGGGCCGACAGATTGTTGGCGGGTCAAGTTATCTATGCAGGATGAAAAACTGCTAAGTGTTGACAAACCGTTTCCACAACTACAGTCATGGATTTAGGATCTACGGGCAAAAGAAAAAGAAAAATATTCTAGCCCTAAAGAGACTGGCGGAAGAACAGATGGCCAGTATTCGAATTATCACAAGGCTGCGGATCTATAGCTAGTGCGGCTAAGTGCAAAGCAAGCAGCCGCATAATTTCAGCGATATTATGAAGCTTTAAAAGAATGTTCTCAACTAATCGATGAAGGATGCTTCCATAGAAAGTGATGAACACCGAAGGACTCCATAGATGCAAGAAAACCCTAATGCAGACCTGAAAGGGGATAAAGTGCAAACCTGGAGAGTGAGGTGGACGCATGGGAGCTTTGGATCATTTCAGGTTGATGCAGCGGCTAGTGCTGGTGAAGACGACGATGACCGGGCGGCGCAACTGGTTTCAATGGCGCGGGCACTCGGAGGAAGAAGAAGAAGATGGCGACAGAAAAAATGAAAGTGATAACCCCCGCGCCTATTTATAAGGGAATAATGGTCTCTTGAACGATACGGTGCAGGAATCGAGGGAGCACGGTGATGATTATACTAAGAAGATGCCTCGATTTTCAAGCTGGTCATATTAATGATGAAAAATCCGTTCTGACGTCGGCGGGATCTTTTTTGATATCATTAATGACGTCACGACAGGTCATGAAAACTTGTCAGATGCAATGATCGTCCATTTTCCGACGGGTCATGAAGATCACAAGAGAAGGCAAGACCCGCCAACCAGAAGACTTGAAGATTGACGTGAACTGGTTCAAATCAATCTGGGGCCTAATGTTGGGGATATAACCCCAGGGTGAGACCCGCCCAGGTGGGGCCGGGTCATGCGGTTGGCGACTTATGATAACTCCAGGAGTAAATATAACCAGTGGGCCAGAAGGCCCAGAGCTAGAAGGCAGGATGTAACCCGCTGGACTTGGGCCACCGGGAGCGACTTGTTAGATAAGGCATGTTTAGTTAGAGGTGAGATCGGTTGTTAAGCTTAACCCGACCCGGACTCTTGTAAGCCCATGGCCTTGACCCATGTATATAAGGGCGGCTTACCTGGGCGGCTTACGCCACGAAACAACTGATCGAGAACTAGGTCAAGCGAACTCGCTCCCTTGTAATCGATACACAATCAATACAACACCAAGCAGGACGTAGGCTTTTACCTCTTTCCGAGGGGCCGAACCTAGGTAAACCCTTGTCTCTCAATTCCAACCAACCCCTTTGAGTGCACTGCCTTAGCGATGGCCTCGAACCTAAGTCCGTTTACCCGAATATCTGCCGTGAAAAATCCACGATAGGGTGTCTGAAGCGACGCGTCGAAAGGTTAAGAATATGAAAACATGCCTCGGTCGGGCGCCTGAGCGACGCCACGGAAAGGGCTTATAAGGAAAATAAATAACATGCTTGCCACAGTCGGGCGTCTCAGCGACGTCACATAAAGGGCTTATAAAGAAGGCAAGGAACAACCATGCCACAGTTGGGCGTCTGAGCGAAACTTCATAAAGGGCTTATAAAGAAGGTAAATACAAGCATGCCACAGTCGGGAGTCTGTGCGAAACCACATAAAGAGCTTATAAAATAATAATCACAATAAGTATCCAGGAGGTAGAACAATCCCAGGGATACTCAACAATTCACATAATAGAGGTGGTTGGCCCATAACAATAATAATCATCAATAGCATTCGTCGCACTTCATGATCAATATTCAGGTTTAGAAGTATTTCCTTCGAAGACCGACACTTGACCCATCCCAGACTGTAGTCCTTAACCGTGGACACGGCTATTCGAATAGATATATACTCTGCAAAGGTTGTGCTCTTTACCCGCGAGTACATCGGGACTAATTCCGCTTATGGTCTTTTAGTTGAAAACACACCTGACCCGCACACACCAACTCAACTTATCGATGCCTGCAATCACCTACGACCCTTGTTAACTCAAACTCTCAATGGGGAGACCACAATCTCGATTAGCATGGGATCACAAAAATTATACCACGCGCAAATAGGGGCGCTACCCCCTCGGTCCAACCGGAACACCCATGCCCCCAGACCAAGGGGCATGCCTACCAGATGCCTCAGTATCTTCCACTGTGGCCTCTCTGTACGGTGTGTGCCAAGAAAGGGGTTGACAACATACTGAACTGCGCCCTACCTACGGCAAGGACGAGTTGTAGTGAGAAACAAGTATGGGGGTTACTGGAACAAGACTTGATATATGGTCGACTCAGGAGGTTTATGTGTTCCCTGCATGGTTAGCACAACAAATGTTCTTCCCAATTTCCTGACAGGGTCACCAACTCCCTCATGCTCCATCATGCATCATTGCACATCCTCGTCACCACGAGATGTTAGTGTTGTGATCATGGCGACCGGAACCCAACCTTCTTTCGGACTTCATCCAAATTATCACTAGGCATATATGGCATGAGTAGTGGCTACTGTCATCAATATCACATGTATAGCAAAAACGTTTTTACCATATGATTATATGCATGGGTATGATCTCCATGAAATAATGTAACCTCAATTTAGCATAATTCAGGAAATCATTTGACCTAACAAATAACACACAACTAGTATCATATCAGGGTTAGGGATGCTTGCCTTTAATGGGTGGAGGGGTAGGGTGCATCACAAAACTTTTGAATGTTTACTTCTTCTCCCATTTCCTATTTTGAAAATATTCGAATTAACACACAATTCAAAAACAATACAAAAAGTTGGTTTTAAACATTTTTCAAATAAATCCTAAAATAAACTAGGTGAAATTTGAGAGAGGTAGGAAAAAGAATTGTATCATTTGGAGTTTTATTTTAAAAGATATTTCTAGTCAAAGTTTAGTCAAAGTTCCTGATTTTAAATAAAACCTTTAAAAGAAAACGTATCGTCTGAAGTACGCTTACCGAAGGCAAAAGCGGAAACTTGAAGAGCGCTTCCTTTGACGGAACACGTATTCGAGGGGTTGTGCCAACCGCGGCTGTGCAGGCTCACCGACAGGTGGGGACCACCTGTCGGGTTCGTCTCTCCCCTTTTGCGCGCATCTGGACAGCAACAGAGAGGAGCTCCGGCGATGATTCCGGGCGGCTCACAACACCATTTGCGATGCCACGGACACCGATGGGCTCGGGGAGACACGGCGCTTCTGGGGGTGCCATTAACTTGCGCCGGAAAGCTCGAAGCCGAGTGGGGCATCAACCATGGCGGTCGGGCTCCGATATCTAGCGGTTGCTAGGCTAAATTGGTTTCGGAATGGTCTGGAGGGGGATTAGGGAGTCGATTGGTCAAGAAATATGCGAGGGAGATCCACTGCTTGCCAAGGATTTGAGCGCGGGTCGGCGGCGGCAGAGATGACCGGAGTTGAGGAGAACGGCCACCTCCGGTCGTTCTGGTTGCTGCATGGGCTTGCTATGGAGGTGGGAATGGCCTTGGAGTGCGCTGAGTCTCGCTGCCGCACTACTTATAGCATCGGGAGGTCGGTTCGAAGACGGCAGAGGATAAGTCCGGCGGACCGCCATTCTGTTGCAACAGGGGCGACGTGGCGATGCTGGGCGCTAGCAGACGAGCTTGCGGCTGTGCAAGGGGATAGCTGGCGAGGCGGGAGAGGCTGGACGGTGCCGGACAGGCCAAAGGCTTTCGCGGCCGACGGCTAGCCGCCAAGGAGCTTCTGATGACGGCATTGAGCGGCGCCAGGGGCGGTCGAGGCGGATCTGGGAGCTCGGAGGGGTCGGATTCGTGGCCCTGTCCGAGGGGAAAGGCCAGGGGCGCGGTAGGTGGACGTGGCGGCTAGGGTGCTACGGCTGCAATACGCGCGCTCTGCTCACTCTGGACACGCACGCCAGACGTTCTACAGAATGCCAGCGCGTGCAAAGACCTACTGATGCCCATGAAACTTAACAGGACTATGCTATTGTGTATAGGGGAGCTAAGGGACATGTTGGTTTGCTCAGTTAAGTAAGATCCCAATGAATTCTTAGCACCATGCCAATTTTGGCCATGCTCCCAAGGTGTTTGACAAAATGCCAAGGCCACCTAGGGGACTTCTCTAGCCAGCAAAATTATCAGATTGTGGTCTCCTTAGATGCAAAACATGATGGAAAGGTTATTTTGGCAAAAGCGAAAACTTGCTAGTGTAAGTTTTGCAAAACTCTATTTCTGGACAGAAACTATGGGGCATTATTGCATGGGCTTAAAATACCGTAATGGGTCTAAATCCTTGGACGTAAGATTTTGGTAGGGTCTATTACAAGTAGGAAAAATCTTATGGTAATTAGGGCAAAATAAAATAGCTTTGCAGTACAAACTCCCAAACTGGACCAAAATGCAATTGAGGATGATATGCTCAATTTTTCCCAAACACCAAGTTGGGTTTTTGCATAAAAGTGATCCAAGGGCATAAAATGTTATCTACAATTTTTTTTTGGAATTAATAAATGAATTTATGAAGTGGTTGTAGTGCAACTTAGGCCTTTAAAAGAATGAAAATGCTATTAAAAGAATTAAAACTTGGCAAGTTTTATTATAAATATAATTCTTCTGGTTTTACGAAATGAAATAAAATGATTTAATGAAACATTCAAATCCCACAACATTATTCAAAAGTTTTAGATAAGAGGAAAGAATTTTGTAATTCAAAGAGAAGGAGTGGCTCTGAAATTAATTGAAAATCCAGAAAATTGAAAATAATTAATTCTGGAAAAATTTTAATTAATAAGACATGATTGAATTTTTGGGGTGTTACATGTTGTAACGGTTGGATTTTTGGAGATGCCTATATATACCCCTCCACAACCTTTCGCACGACAAATGTCATGGGTAGGCTTATCGAAGGTGGTTGGGGCCGGAGGACGCCGAAGGGCTCCGGGAGCGCGTTTAGGCACAAGCGGTGACTGACACGTGATGTACCCAGGTTCGGGGCCCTCCGTGGGAGGTAATACCCCTAGTCCTGCCTGATCTAGTTGATCGGTGGAAGAGGTTATAATGGTGCTCCTTGAGCTATTGTTTAGAGATGGAAGAATGAGCAGTCGGGTCCTCTTCCCTTGCTACGTGGGTGGATATGGGACTAAGTGTTCCTTCGCTGGTGTGCTTTCTTGCCCGTGTGCAACGGGGGCTCTGGGGTTTTTTATAGTCCACCCCCCGGATTACAATATGAATAGAAGGCGGTGGGAGGGCCCCAGCTGGCAGCCTCTCTACCCGGTCGTGAGGGGGCCGACTATAGGGTCTCATCATTGGAAGGGCCAACCGGCTGCCCGATCCCGTCGAGGGCTGGAGGGGCCCACTCAGTAGGTCGTAGCACCAATTGCTTCGCAGCATGGGTCGTACTTCGGGGCGTCGTCTTGCGGTAGCTGGCCGGGGTTAGCGGTACGACCGGCTACGCTGTAGCCACGCCGGGGCAGGTAATGGAGTGGTTGGAGGTGTGCCGACACTATTGGAGGCCTGGTCGCGGTCAGCCAGAGTCAGAAGCACTGTTGCCTTCACCGTGGCCATACGGGCGTTGATCCCCGCTCGGATGGGGGCCATTATTGCCATGCACGCCCTGATCATGGCATCCGATGCGCGGACGGCTAGGGCGCTAGGGGGTCCCAGCCCCTAGCCAGCAAGCCTGACGTAGCCGGTCGAGCATAGCCGGCAGGCCCAGGCCAGCGTGGCATGCCGACGTGGTGCAGCTGGACTGTAGGAGGAGGCGGCTCGCCCTCCAATTGTTTCAGAAAGTTGGAGTTGTGGGCGTTGTAGGCTACCCCCGGGTTATCCCCCGATAGTAGTCCCTGAAGCCGGGAAGGTCCGCCGTCGAGCCGTGGCGTTCCTCGCTGGCTTGAAGATTGCTTCACTACCATGGCATGCCTCGGGAGCTGGACGCCATGAGCGGACGACTGTCGGCTGCGTAGCCGGCCGACGCTTCGTGCGCGCCCTAGGCGCCTCGTAGGGCGGAGAGGCGGTGCCACGTGGGAGTCATAATGGCTGCGGTCTGACATGCCACGCGGTTGACAAGACCGGGCCACGGGCAGGGCCCGCCATGCCCACGGCCTCGGCCTGCGCGCGCAGATCTTCTGCGGCTCGGGCCGTCGTTTGCGTTCCCGAGCGTAATAACTTCCATCCCGCGCGTGGAGATGATCGTGGGGGTCGTGCGCAATGAATCCGCCCCACGACCGTCCGCGCGGGGTTTAAATGGAGGGGAGGGGAACAGAATGACACATTTGCTCCTCTCGCCCCCATCGCATCACTCCCGTCGCCCTCCTCCTCCCACTTCGAGAGAAAGAGAGAAAGAGAGTGACGCCCGTGCTCCTCATTGCGTCACCGTTGACGCCACCGGGAACTTCCGTCGCTGCCGAGATCCTGTGCCTCCCGCTGCGCCCGCAAGCCTCTCGGGAAGCCATGGCGTGCAAAGGAGCATGGGACGGTAACGACATCGAAGAACAGTTTATCGAGCACCTCCGCCACCGCCTCAAGCTCCCGTTGGCGGAGCACGTGGAGGCGCGCATCGTTGGGCCGGAGAACTCCTCGGCCCCGTGGAATGGCGAGGTGGTCGTCTTTGCCGAGCACTTCCTTCGCGGGCTCGGGCTGCCGGCGAGTACATTTTTCTAGCGATTCCTGATGCAGTTTGGCCTGCACACGCACCATCTCGCCGCCAACTCCATCTTGCAGTTGGCGGCCTTCGTCACCCTGTACGAGGGGTTTTGGGGAGTTGTGCTGAGGCTCGACCTCTGGTTTCTGGCTCTTCTTCCTCAAACGGAAAACGGTGAAGGACCCGACAACACAACAAAAGGTCATGACAGCCTGCAGGGGCGCCATGATCCACATCCGCCAGGGGGCCAGCTTCCCGAAACTCCCGCTATAGGAGTCGGTGAAGAACTGTCAGCGGGGGATCTTCTACGTGAAGAGCATGAATATGGAGGAGGATTACATCAACCTCCCCAACTTCGTCAACCAGTTGCCAGCGGCGATGCTAAATTCACGGAGGGCTCCGCCCTAGGCCCCGAGACGGCAGACCGGCTATGCGAGCGTCTGCTGGTGATGACCGGGTCGGAAGGGCTGAAGGCTTCCGATTTCTTGACGCAATGGTGGCGTGCCGAGTGCAGCCGCTGTAGAGTCGGCCACACCTTATCTGCCAGATGGGGGGCGACACGACCCCTGCCAGCTCTCCGCCAAGGAGCTGAAGCCGATCCAGGTGGCGAGAAGGGTGAACGCCATCTCGACGACGGAGTTTAAAGAGGGGGGATGGCAGTGGGGGAAGACCCCATACAACGGAGCCATCCGACACCGCCGGTAAGTGACTAGCCGGCTCGCCCTCCCTTTCTTTTTCGGAGGCGTCGCCTCGTTTTGATGGTGAGAGAAAACTTTTCTGCCTACAGGTTTTCCTGCAACTAATGTGGACGTCCAGGTCCCTCCATTGGTTATTGACCGTAGAGGTGTCTCGGTCATGTCTACATAGTTCTCGAACCCGCAGGGTCTGCACACTTAAGGTTCGGTGACGTTTCGGTAGTGTAGAGTTATGTATGGTGGTGACCGAAGTTTGTTCGGAGTCCCGGATGAGATCCCGGAAGTCACGAGGAGCTCCGGAATGGTCCGGAGGTAAAGATTCATATATAGGAAGTCCCAGTTTGGTTTCCGGAAAAGTTTCGGGCTCATCGGTAGTGTACCGGGAGTGCCGGTAGTGTACCGGGAGTGCCGGTAGTGTACCAGGAGGCCTTCGGGAGGGGTATTTCGACCCCAAGAGGTCCATGGGCTGTGGGAGAATAATAACCAGCCCTTAGTGGGCTGGGAAAACAGCTACAAAGGCCCATGGCGCAGGAGAGAAAGTCCTAAAGCAAAAAGTGGAAAATCAACCAATAGGAGGCAATCCTACTCCAACTAGGATTGGAGGTGAAGTAGGATTGCTTCCCACCTCCTATTTCGGCCGACCCAAAGGCCTTGGCTGCCTCTCCTCTCCTATCCTCCTATATATACTAGTGGATTGGGTAGTTTTTGGACGGAATTTCCGGCCACGTGCTACCCGTTCCACCGGTGCATAGTTTCTCCTCTAGATTGGTTTTCTGCAGCGCTTAGGCGAAGCCCTGCCGGAATTGCTCCACCACCATCATCGGAGCGCCGTCACGCTGCCGGTGAACTCTCTCTCCTCTCCACCTCCTCTCGCTGGATCGAGACGGTGGAGATCGTCATCAAGCTGCACGTGTGCTGAACGCGGAGGTGCCGTCCGTTCGGCGCTAGATCGGAAGGACCGTGATCGAGATCGCGAGACGGTTCATGATGTGATCACGGAACGGATCATGATGAGTTCGCGGGACAGATCATGATCAAGATCGTGAGACGGATCATGATGAGTTCGCGGGACGGATCATGATGTGTTCGCGGGACGGTTCGTGATTGGATCGCTGGACGCTCAGCGATTTGGATCGCGAAGAAGTTTGACTACACCAACCACGTTTCTTAACGCTTCCCGCTTAGCAATCTACAAGGGTACATAGATCCACTCTCCCTCTCGTAGATGCTCATCACCATGGATAGGTTTGCGTGTGCGTAGGAAATTTTTTGTTTCCCATGCGACGTTCCCCAACAGTGGCATCATGAGCTAGGTTGATGGTTCGATGAGATCTCGAGTAGAACACAAAAGGTTTGTGGGCGTTGATGCCTAGAGTGCTTCCTCCCTTGGTCGGATTTTGGTTCAGCGGGATTGTGAGATGAAGTGGCCCGGACCAACATTACTCGTACGCTTACGAGAGACCGGTTCCCTCGACGCAACTTGTTGCTTAGATGGCTTGCGGGTGACAGTTTCTCTCACTTTAGTTGGATCGGATCCGACAAAGGCGGTCCTTGAGAAGGTTGAAAAGCAATCTATGTATCACCGTTGTGGTTTATGCGTAGGTGAGAATCGTTCTTGCTAGATACCCGTAGCAGCCACGTAAAACATGCAACAACAATTAGAGGACGTCTAACTTGTTTTTGCAGGGTATGTTGTGATGTGATATGGCCAATTACATGATGAGATATATGTGATGTATGAGATGATCATGTGATGTATAGAATTTCACGACTTGCATGTCGTTGGGTACGGCAACCGGCAGGAGCCATAGGGTTGTCTTTAATTATTGTATGACTTGCGTGTCAATCATTAAGCGCTATGTAATGATTTACTTTATCGCTAAGCAGTAGCAATAGAAGTAGAAGCAGGGCTGGCGCCACAACCCGAATGGCAACACATTGATGGAGATCAATATGATGGAGATCATGGTGTTGTGCCGGTGACGATGGAGATCATGCCGGTGTTTCGAAGATGGAGATCTTAAACACAAGTTCATGGCCGTATCATGTCACTTATGAATTGCATGAGATGTTAATCCTTTTATGCACCTTGTTTTGCTTAGTACGGCGGTAGCATTATAAGGTGATCCCTCACTTAAATTTCAAGATGAACCGTGTTCTCCCCGAGTGTGCACCGTTGCGAAAGTTCGTCGTGTTGAGACACCACGTGATGATCGGGTGTGATAGACTCTACGTTCACATACAACGGGTGCAAGCCAGATCTGCACGCGCAGAACACTCGGGTTAAACTTGACGAGCCTAGCATGTACAGACATGGCCTCAGAACACGAGAGACCGAAAGGTCGAACATGAGTCATATAGTAGATATGATCAACATAATGATGTTCACCATTGCAGCCACCTCAACTCACGTGATGATCGGACTTGAGTTGGTGAATTTGGATCATGTATCACTCGAATGATCTGAGGGATGTCAATTTGAGTGGGAGTTCTTAAGTAATATGATTAATTGAACTCATTATCATGAACATAGTCAAAGTGTCGTTGCAAATTGTGTTGTAGATTACTAGCTCACGCTGTAGCTCCCTTGTATTTTTATATGTTCCTAGAGAAATAGAATTGAAAGATGATGGTAGTAATATTGCGGACTGGGTTCGTGATCTGAGGATTGTCCTCATTGCTGCATAGAAGGCTTATGTCCTTAATGCACCGCTCGGTGCGCCAACCCCTCTAGCATCGTCCGTAGATGTTGTGAACATCTGACAAGCACGTTCTGATGACTACTTGATAGTTTAGTGCGTCATGCGTTATGGCTTAGAATTGAGGCTCCAAAACGTTTTGAACGTCACGGAACATATGAGATGTTCTAGGAGCTGAGATTGTGATCTCAGGCTCGTGCCTGTGTTGCGAGATATGAGATCTCCAACAAGATTCTTTGCCTGTAAGATGAAGGAGAATATCTCAATCGTTGAGCATGTACTCAGATTGTCTGGGTACTACAATCGCTTGAATCAAGTGGGAGTTGATCTTCCAGATAAGATAGTGATTGATATAGTTCTCCAAGTCACCGTCACTAAGCTACTAGAACTTGGTGATGAACTATAAATGGCCAGGGATAGAAATAATGATTCCTGAGATGTTCGCGATGTTTGACACCGCAAAGGTAGAAATCAATAAGGAGCGTCAAGTGTTGATGGTTAATCAAAACCACTAGTTTCGAGAAGGGCAAGAGCAAGGAGGGAAACTTCATGGATAGCAAGTCAGTTGCTGCTCCAGTGAAGCAACCCAAAGTTGAACTCAAACCCAAGACTAAGTGCTTCTGTTATGAGGTGAGCGGTCGCTGAAGCGGAACAACCCTAGATACTTGGTAGAAAAGAAGGCTGGCAACATCGACAGAAGTATATTTGATATACGAGTTATTGATGTGTAACTTGCTAGTACTCCTAGTAGCACCTGGGTATTGGATACCGGTTCGGTTGCTAAATGTTAGTAACTCGAAATAAAAGCTACGGGATAAACGGAGAACTTGCTAAGGGTGAGGTGACGATATGAGTTGGAAATGTTTCCAAGGTTGATGTGATCAACATCGCACGCTCTCTTTACCTTCAGGATTAGTGACGAACCTGAATAAATGTTATTTGGTGTTTTGCGTTGAGCATGGACATGATTAGATCATGTTTGTTGCAATACGGTTATTCATTTAAAGCTAGAGAATAATGGTTATTCTGTTTACATGAATAATACCTTCAATGGTCATGCACCCAGTGAGAATGGTTTGTTGAAATCTTGATTGTAGTATTACACATGTTCATAACATTGATGTCAAAAGATACAAAGTTAATAATGATAGTACCACATACTTGTGGCACTGCCGCTAAATGTCATATTGGTATAAAGCGCATGTAGAAACTCCATGCTGATGGATATTTGGACTCATTCGATTTCGAATCGCTTGAGACATGCGAACCATGCCTCTTGGGCAAGATGACTAAAGGACCCCGTTGGATGGAGCGGGCAAGTGATTCATTGGAAATGATACATCTTGATGTTTGCAATCTAGTGAGTCTTGTAGCGTGCAGTGGATATCGTTATTTTCTTACCTTCACTGATGATTTGAGTAGATATAGTGTATATTTACTTAATGGAACACAAGTCCGAATCGTTTGAAAGGTTCAAGCAAATTCAGAGTGAAGTTTAAAGATCATCGTGACAAGACGATAAAAATGACTGCGATATGATCGTGGAGGTGAATATCTGAGTCACGAGTTTGGCATACAACTTAAGACAATGTGAAAGTTGTTTCACAACTAAACGCCACCTGGAACACCATAATGTGATGGTGTGTCCGAACATCATAGTTATGCTCTATTGGACATGGTGCGTGCTATGATGTCTCTTGTCGTTTTACTACTATAATTTTGGGGTTATGCATTAGAGACAACTACATTCACTTTAAATAGGGCACCATCTAAATCCGTTGAGATGACACCATGTGAATTATGGTTTGATAGAAACCTAAGCTGTCATTTCTTAATATTTGGGGATGTGACACTTGTGTGGAAAATGTTTTCACCTAATGAGGTCGAACCCAAGGCGGACAAATTGCATCTTCATAGAATACCCTAAGAACAGTTGGGTGAACCTTCAATCTCAGATCCTAGTGCAAAGTGTTTGTTGCTTAAACGGATCCTTTCTCGAGGAAATGTTTCTCTCAAAAGAATTGAGTGGGAGGAAGATAGAACTTGATGAGGTTGTTAAACCTTTGTTCAACCAGAGAGTAGCGCAACGCAGAAAGATGTTTCTGTGAAGCCTACGTTAGTTGAAGAGGAAGTTAATGATGATGATCATGAAGCTTCAGGATCAAGTTACTATCGAACTTCGTAGATCGACAAGGATGTGTACTGCTCCTAAGTGGTACGACAACTCTGTCTTGGAGATCATGTTGTTGGACAACGATGAACCTACGAGCTATGGAGAAGCGATGATGGGCCCGGATTCCGACAAATGGTTAGAGGCCATGAAATCCGAGATAGGATCCATGTATGAAAACCAAGTGTAGACTTTGGTAGACTTGCTCGTTGGACGGCAGGTCGTTGAGTACAAATGGATCTTTAACATGAAGACAGACACTGATGGTGAATGTCACTATTTGTAAAGCTCGACTTGTTGCAAAGATGTTTGTGACAAGTTCAAGGAGTTGACTACGATGAGACTTTCTCACTCGTAGTGGTGCTAAAGTCTGTTGGAATTGTGTTAGCAGTTGCTGTGTTTTCAATTATGAAATCTGGCAGATGGATGTTAAAACATCATTTCCTTAACGGTTTACTTGAGGAAAGGTTGTATGCGATACAACCAGAAGGTTTTGTCAGGCCTAAGGATGCTAAAAGGTGTGCAAGCTTCGGTGATCCTTCCATGGACTGAAGCAAGCATCTCGGAGTTGGAATATACGCTTTGATGAGGTGATCAAAGTTTTGATGTTTATACAAAGTTTACGAGAAACTTGTATTTGCAATAAAGTGAGTGGGAGCACTATAGAATTTCTGATAAGTATATGTGGATGACATATTGTTGATCTGAAATAATGTAGAGTTTCTGGAAAGCATGAAACAGTTGTTTGAAAAGTGTTTTTCAAAGGAAGACCTGGATAAAGCTACCTAATTGTTGAGCATCAAAATCTATAGAGATAGATCAAGATGCTTGATGAGACTTTCAATGAGTGCATACCTTGACAAGATTTTGAAAGAGTTCAAAATGGATCAACCAGAGAAATAGTTCTCGTCTGATTTGTAAGGTGTGAAGTTGAGTGAGACTCAAAGCTCGACAACGGCAGAAGAAAGAGAAAGGACGAACGTCGTCCCCTATGCCTTAGCCATAGGCTCTCTATTATGCCATGCTGTGTACCGCACGTGTGTGTGCCTTGCCATGAGTCTATCAAGGGGTACAAGAGTGGTCCAGGAGTGGATCACTAGACAGCGGTCGGAATTATCCTTAGTAACCAGAGGACTAAGGAAATGTTTCTTGATTATGGAGGTGATAAAGAGTTCGTCGTAAAGAGTTACGTCGATGCAAGCTTTAACACCTATCCGGATGACTAGTAGTAGCAATCTCGATACGTATAGTGGAGCAGCCATTTGGAAATAGTACCAAGTGGAGTGTGGTAGCAGTGTTTACGGTTTGACATAGAGATTTGCAAAGTACACACGGATCTGAATATCGCAGACCCGTTGACTATAAGACCTCTCTCACATGCAAAGCATGATCGAGCCCCAGAACTCATTGGGTGTTAGATTCATAACAATGCGAATCACATGGTGATGTGAACTAGATTATTGACTCTAGTGCAAGTGGGAGACTGTTGGAAATATGCCCTAGAGGCAATAATAAATTAGTTATTATCATATTTCCTTGTTCATGATAATCGTTTATTATCCATGCTATAATTGTATTGATCGGAGACTTAGATGCATGTGTGGATACATAGACAAAACCATGTCCCTAGTATGCCTCTAATAGACTAGCTCGCTGATCAAAAGATGGTTAAGGTTTCCTAGCCATGGACATGAGATGTCATTTGATAACGGGGTCACATCATTAGGAGAATGATGTGATGGACAAGACCCAAACTGCAAACGTAGCATATGATCGTGTCAGTTTATTGCTACTGATTTCCGCATGTCAAGTATGTGTTCCTATGACCATGAGATCATGCAACTCACAGATATCGGAGGAGTGCCTTGTGTGTATCAAACGTCGCAACGTAACTGGGTGACTATAAAGGTGCTCTACAGGTATCTCCGATGGTGTCTGTTGAGTTGGCATGGATCGAGACTGAGATTTGTTACTCCGTGTGACGGAGAGGTATCTCGGGGCCCACTCGGTAATGCAACATCACAATAAGCCTTGCAAGCAATGTGACTAATTGTTAGTTGCGGGATCTTGTATTACGGAACGAGTAAAGAGACTTGCGAGTAACGAGGTTGAACTAGGTATGGAGATACCGACGATCGAATCTCGGGCAAGTAACATACCGAAGAACAAAGGGAACGTTATACGGGATTAACTGAATCCTTGACATAGAGGTTCGATCGATAAAGATCTTCGTAGAATATGTAGTAACCAATGTGTACGTCCAGGTCCTGCCATTGGTTATTGATCGTAGAGGTGTCTCGGTCATGTCTACATAGTTCTCGAACCCGCAGGGTCTGCACACTTAAGGTTCGGTGACGTTTCGGTAGTGTAGAGTTATGTATGGTGGTGACCAAAGTTT
This sequence comes from Hordeum marinum, assembly GCA_022496015.1. Lineage (NCBI taxonomy): Eukaryota > Viridiplantae > Streptophyta > Magnoliopsida > Poales > Poaceae > Hordeum > Hordeum marinum. The sequence goes on along the minus strand of CM039673.1, from coordinate 363,139,063 downwards.
GTTCGGAGTCCCGGATGAGATCCCGGATGTCACGAGGAGCTCCAGAATGGTCCGGAGGTAAAGATTCATATATAGGAAGTCCCAGTTTGGTTTCCGGAAAAGTTTCGGGCTCATCGATAGTGTACCGGGAGTGCCGGTAGTGTACCGGGATGCCTCCGGGAGGGGTATTTCGACCCCAAGAGGTCCATGGGCTGTGGGAGAATAATAACCAGCCCTTAGTGGGCTGGGAAAATATCCACAAAGGCCCATGGCGCAGGAGAGAAAGTCCTAAAGCAAAAAGTGGAAAATCAGCCAATAGGAGGCAATCCTACTCCAACTAGGATTGGAGGTGAAGTAGGATTGCTTCCCACCTCCTATTTCGGCTGACCCAAAGGCCTTGGCTGCCTCTCCTCTCCTCTCCTCCTATATATACTAGTTTTTCCGGTGGTTTTTGGACAGAATTTCCGGCCACGTGCTACCCGTTCCACCGGTGCATAGTTTCTCCTCTAGATCGGTTTTCTGCAACGCTGCCGGTGAACTCTCTATCCTCTCCACCTCCTCTCGCTGGATCGAGACGATGGAGATCATCATCAAGCTGCACGTGTGCTGAACGTGGAGGTGCCGTCCGTTCGGCGCTAGATCGGAAGGACCGTGATTGAGATCGCGAGACGGTTCGTGATGTGATCACGGAACGGATCGTGATGAGTTCGCGGGACAGATCGTGATCAAGATCATGAGATGGATCGTGATGAGTTCGCGGGACGGATCATGATGTGTTCGCGGGATGGTTCGTGATTGGATCGCGGGACGCTCGGCGATTTGGATCGCGAAGAAGTTTGACTACACCAACCGCGTTTCTTAACGCTTCCCGCTTAGCGATCTATAAGGGTACGTAGATCCACTCTCCCTCTCGTAGATGCTCATCACCATGGATAGGTTTGCGTGTGCGTAGGAATTTTTTGTTTCCCATGCGACATTCCCCAACAGGGTAGACCCGACGGGCCCTGCAAGGAGGGCGGTCCCCGTTGTCGTCGGGTAAGCTTCACTCCCAACTGTCTTGCTCATTTGGTTTTTCTTCACCCCTCCCCTTCTTATTCCGCTCGATCAGGGAGGCGCGCGCTCTGGGAAGGACCCTGACAAGCGACGCCACGGGGACGGCGCCGCCGAGCACCGCCGAGGAGAGGGAGCACTAAGCGTGGCGTGACCTGGAGGCGGCCCATCAGGAGCTACGCACCGAGGGGCACCGCCTATGGGAGGAGGCGGCGAAGAAGCAAACGTCGTCGGGAGGAGCCTTTCCCCCACGGGGAAGCGGCCAGCCAGTCGTGGGAGCCTTTTCCCCACAACCGGGAGAGGCGGTCCAAGGACTACCATGACCTCGCGCGGCAGGCGGATGCGTACGCGAAGGCCGCACAGGATGCGCGCGCGGCGGCCGGCGTCGGCACGGCCTGCGCCGGTGGCAGAGAGGAGATGGATCGTGACGCGGATCCGTCAGGGGAAGATGATGTGCCAATGCGGGCAGAGGGACCCACGGAAGTTGAAGTCTTGGCCCTAGAGGCATCGGCTCCGGAGGCACCGGCTCCAGAGGGGCCGCCCCCGAAGACTCCGGCTCCAGAAACGCCAACTCCGGATGAGCCGGCTCTAGGAGCACCAGCGCCAGGGTCGAACTGGGAAGGAGCAACCGGAGGCGGGGCACCAAGGAGGGAGGTCGTGGAGCCCGAAGGGTCGGGCGGTGCGGGCTCCTCGTCTGGGGCCCCTGCCACAAAAGTGCCGAGGGGATCCGGTCCCATGTTGACCTCCGACAAAGGAGGACCCGCAGATAGGGGCCGGCCACAGAAGAACTGGGCCGTAGTCGGCCGCCCGACCGCTGGGGACCCGCTGAGTGCCCTTGGGGCAGCGATATTTGCTGCTATCGAGGCTTTTGCCGCCTGCCATGCCCAGACGACGCAGGACGCTCGGGCAGCCAACGACTGGCTAGTGTAGCTGGAGCGGACCGTTGCGGTAAGCTTCTACCTTTTCTTTCTTTTCTTGTTCTTGGCATTTTTTCCAGTGAGTGCGCAGTAGAGAACCCACTGGGTGTAGCCCCCGGGACTCGAGCCGGCTGTGGCACAGGCAGGTCGAGTCTAATGCCACATTGTATCTTTGTTGCTTGCAGGCGGCGCATGACCGTCGGGTGACCGTGTACAACTCCCTGCTGAGCATGTACCAGGCGGCTGAGGGACGGCTGGCCACCTTGTCCAAGGACCTGCAAGGTAAGACCCTTGCAAATTTTTAGAGCAGGGTGTAGCCCCCGGGATTCGAGCCGGCAGCCATGGAGGCGGGCCAAATTCTGTTCTTTTCTTGTCTTCTAACGAAGGCCTCTTTGCTCTAGCAGAGACCAACGTCGAGGCGGTCGACCTTTGTCGCTAGGTCATGGATCTTCACGACCAGTGGAATCTCCATATCACGGAGTGCGAGCAACTCCACCAGGAGGTGAGTCAGGCGTAGGCGGAGGCGGCCGTGCACGAGAAAGCCCACCATCAGGAGCTGGGGGACTGCGAGACGACTCTTCGTCAGCAGGCGGAGGAGCGGGAGAAGGTCCTCCGCTAGGAGCTGGAGGGCAAGGATGCGCTCGCTGGCAAAGGCGGCCGATGAGGCGTGGGCGGCCCGGGTGAGCACGAGCGCCGGCACCAGGAGTGGTCGGCCAAGGAGTTGGAGCTATAGGAGTATGGGCACGGGGTGGACCGAATGCTGCGCGGTAAGTCCTTACTGTGTCGTCCTTTCTGCATGTTGATTATGGGTTCTTGGCTTGCTTCTTTGTTCATCCCTCGTCTTCTTCTCCTTTCAGGGCTCTTCCCTGGTACATAGGAGGTTGCGGAGGTGGCCGTGGCGGCCCATCGTGAGGACTAGTGGGCACAGGGGGTAGCCGTTGGGCCGCTTGCCTCCTGGACCTTGGACGAGGTGGGGATCGCCGGCAGGGTGAGGCTACAAGGGTGGTGTGGGTCCTGAAGCGACTCCAGGCGGCCGGCGAGGCACTGGTCCGCACCCTCTGGTCGGGTGCGGTGGAGCCGGCCTCCATGAGCCGGCTGTCGAGGTGGATGGAGTTCGGGATTGCGCGGGTGCACGCCCAGAGGACCTCCGCGACGCGCGTCGGTGTGGGCATGGCCCTTCGCATTGCAAGGTCGTGCTACCCCAAGCTGGACCTGAGCGTGCTCACGGCCCAGCGTGCCGGTACCGATGCGGATCTGGAGGCGGTGGTCGACGTGTTGGCCGTGTGGGCAAGCGACCTTGCGTCCTTCACTGCGTGGGACAAATACGTCCCTAAGCGCAAGGCAGACGACATGATGGTTTCGGAGGACCAGTACGCGCTCGTACTGGATGACCTGGAGGGTAGCGAAGCTGAGATGATGGTGAAGACGCCGGCTCCAGCACCGACGACTATGCCAACTCAGAGCCGTCTCGGGACCCAGAGATGGGAGCCGCTATGGGGGGCGACAGGGGAGAAGACGGTGTTGCAGCCACCTAGAGCCTTTTTACCCTTCTTTATTTTGTTAGAACTCAATTCCACCCACTAGGGGTGTAGATGTAATGAACTCGTGGCCGTGGGCCTTTTTCAGTTTTATGAAGCTTTTGGTTGTTGCAATGTTATTTTATGCGTGCCGGCTCATCCTTACCCCTTTTATGCCCTCTTGGTTTCTTCTGTTCAAACCCTTGTCCCCCTCGGTTTTGGCCCTGCCAGCCTGACAGCCGGGAGACGGTCTGTAGTTGGGATGAGGCTTCTGCCTCGAGGGAGTCGGTTCTGAGTATGGAAACCACGAGAGTTTTTTTGGTAAGGACAGTGACAGAGACGAGGGAGTGCTTCGGCTAGGCCTAGCCGGCGATCCCCTTGCGGTCGATTTTTCATGTGCGCTAAGTTTGGCCGCCCCAAGGACCCGTCAACCGGACAGCCAGGAGCCAGTCTGTAGCTGGGAGGGGTGGGAGGGCTTATTTAGTTCACATTACTTGATCAGCTTTGGGGGAGGATGCCCAGGACTAACCGGTGAGCCCCCGAGCCCGGGATCCGGGTACGGGAGCTGGTGAGTGAGTCGAGCAAACTTTGGAAGGAAACGAAAGGGGCGTCTCCCAAGAGTTGGCTTGGGGCACCCATTGCATTCATGAATCCAAAAAGGGAAGTATACATGCATACACTGGGTTTCAACAGTAAAACGGGCGGAGGAGTGCCGCATTCCACGGGCGCTCCATCTCCTCGCCGGAGGCATCTCTCTTGCGCTTCTGTGGCTTCTCGGTGTCTATCAAGTAGTACGCGTTGTTGTGCAGCACTCTGCTGATGATGAACGGGCCGTCTAATGGGGAGGACAACTTGTGCTGGCCGGCTGTTCGTTGGATCCGCTGAAAGCACAACATGCTCCATTGGTGGTTTTGATAATTCGTGACAACATACATTGTCTCTTGGACTAATACTTTTATCTAGTGTGTTTCAGATAATAGTCCATGGAGAGTTGTGTTGGCAAAGAGATTGTGGAAACACCCCAAGATGCAAGGAAATGGATTGGCAAAGCTTCAAGCAAGAGGACTCTACATTTTATATTTGTGAGAAATCACTTTGAGTCCATAGGAAAGCCAATACTATTAAAAGGGGGTAAAGTTTTATTGGTGAGCAAAAAGCTCATACGTGCACAAGTGATACTCACCAAAGACACCCACAAACTCTCCCACCAAAGTCTGCTCTAAGCCATACACCCAAATCGGTGCAACCAAGATTCCACATTCGGTGCCACCGATTCCAAACCCTAGACAGACTCAGCCAAACTCTAACCCTCCGGTATAGCCAATACTGCTTTCGATGCCACCGAGTTGGGGTGCCAACTTTTTGTTACGCAAGTTCACATTTTTGGTCCGTCCGAGAATGTTGAATCGGCGTCACCGAGATTGGCCATTCTGACCGTTGGTCACCTTAACAGTGTAACCGAGATTCGTATATCGGTCCCTCCGAGATTCAAAAGTTGCCACCTTTTGGTCACTTTGGTACCACCGAGATTAATACATCGGTGTCACTAAGTTGGTCATTTTGCGTGTAACGGTTAGATTTTTGGGGGATGCCTATATGTACCCCTTCACCACCACCTACTCGAAAAAGAAGCACTCAGAACCATTCCATACCTATCCTATCAGTTTTCTGAGAGAGAACCACCTACCCTTGTGTTGAGGTCAAGATCTTCCACTCCAACCATATGGATCTTGATTTCTAGCCTCCCTAAGTTGCTTTCCACCAATACCATCTCTTCTACCAAGCCATATCTGTGAGAGAGTGATTGTGTGTTGAGGAGTCTATCATCTTGAAGCACAATAGCAAGGAGTTCATCGACATTACCGAGCCTATTACCTTTTGGAGGGTGGTGCCTCCTAGATTGGTTAGGTGTTGCTTGGGAGCCTACTACTTCGTGTTGTGAAGTGAACCAAGAAGTTTTTAAGGGCTAGGAGATCGCCTACTTCGTGAAGATCTACCCTGAGTAAGGCTAGTCCTCCGTGGATGTAGGCCGTCATGGTATAGTCAAGGTTGCTTCTTCATGGCACCCTCCATGGGTAGAGCCCTCCATGGACTCTCGCGACAGTTACCCTCCGTGGGTTGAAGACTCCATGAACGTGGACGTACGATAGCACCACCTATCGGAACCACGGGAAAAATCCTTGCGTCTCCAATTACGTTTGATCTCCATATCTTATCTCTCTACTTCATGTGCAATGTCTTTACTTTCCGCTGCTATATTTGTTGGCATGCATGTGTAGGGTATATAGACTTGTTAGCCTTGCTAAAATTGTTAAAATCTGCCAACCAATTAACTTGGGAAAAGTTTAGATTTTAATTTTCTGCTAGTAGTCTATTCACCCCCTCTAGATACTCTTCTAGTGATCCCTCAATTGGTATGAGAGCTTTGGTCTCCATTGCATCGGTTTAATCACCGAGGAGGAAGATGGATGTGTCTAGTATAGGGAGTTTGAGTTGTAGAGTGCCTATTCTTGATGGAGAGTATTATAGTCAATGGAAAACTTTGATGCTTGAACTGTTTAATCAGTTTCAATTGAGAAAATATGTTATGCTCCCCTATGAGCCTCCTACTGATGAATTGCATCCCACACACGAAGAGGAAATTAACATGCTTGGTAACCTAAGAACTTTCAATCTCATTGTTAGAGGTTTACCAAGATTCGTGCTTTCTCAATTGAAGAACTTTGCATGTGCCTATACCTTGTGGACTGATTTGGAGAAACTATAGCCAAATATTTCCTTAGGAAATCTTGATGAAATTCTTAATAAAATTGTTGCTTTCCACAAAAAGAAGCCTAGTGATTCAAACTTTGATAAATGCCTATTTGAGCTTCGTGATCTCATACGTGCTAAAGAAGATGTCACCACTATCAATAACTTTATCTTTGAAGCCGTTCACATTCATAAACTTGAACAATGTCATGATCATAATTCTAATGAATCTCTTGTTCTTTATGATGAGGATTTCCCACTTGACGATGACAATGTGGAACATGCCTATCTTGGAGAAGATGAGTTGTTCGACATCGAGTATGACAAGATGATGAAAAATCTAAGTCTCATGGCAAACTTCAAGGATTATATGTCCGGAGGAAAAGAGTGGATTCCCGACAGTGGATGTATGGATCATATGACCGGTGATAAAGACATGTTCCAAGAGATCACGCCTAATCAAGGTCCTCGAAGGTACGTGACCTTTGGATACAACTCTAAGGGTAAGATACTTGGCCTTGGTAAGGTGGCCATATCCCATGATAGCTCTATTCAAAATGTTATGCTTGTTGAATCCCTTGGCTACAATCTTCTTTCCGTATCTAGACTTGCCGATTTTGGTTTCAATGTGTTATTCACAAAAGTAGATTGCCAAGTGTTTCATCTAGATAATCATAAAATGGTCTTTACCGGTTTTCGTAGAGGTGATCTATACATTGTTGATTTCACTAAGAGATCCAAGCCTCGCACTTGTTTAATTGCTAAATCTTCTAAAGGTTGGCTTTGGCATAGAAGACTTGGAAATGTAGGCATGTGCAATCTAGATAAGCTAATCAAAGGTGATCATATACTTGGTGTTAAAGATGTTATATTTGACAAACATAGACTTTGTAGTGCTTGTCAAGCAGGAAAACAAGTAGGTGGAAGCCATCCCGTTAAGAACATCATGACTACTAGGAGACCACTCGAGTTACTTCACATAGACCTTTTCGATCCCAATGCTTACAAGAGTCTCGGTGGAAATTCCTATGGTCTAGTTATAGTCGATGATTTTTCTAGATTTACATGGGTATTTTTCCTTGATGATAAGTCGCATGTTCAAAAGATCTTCAAGAACTTCGTTCACAAAGCGCAAAACCATTTTGAAGTGAAAATCAAGAAGGTTCAAAGCGATAATGGACCGGAGTTCAAGAACACCCATGTGGATACCTTTCTTGACGAAGAAGGTGTCTCACATGAGTTCTCGGCTACGTACACGCCTCAACAAAATGGAGTTGTTGAAAGGAAGAACCGGACACTTATGAGATGGCCAGAACGATGCTTGACGAATACAAGACGATAAGACACTTTTGGGCAGAAGCTGTGGAAACAACATGTCATGCCACAAACCGACTTTACTTGCACAAGCTTCTCGGTAAAACGGCATATGAGCTACTCGCCGGTAACAAACCCAAGTTGGATACTTTCGGGTATTCGGCTCCAAGTACTATATTCTTGACAAGCATCATCATACTAAATTTTCTCCTAAATATCAGGATTCCTACTTGGTTATGGATCAAACTCTCACACTTACCATGTCTACAACAACTTCACTCGAAAAGTTGAAGAGACGGTAGATGTGAAGTTTGATGAATCTAATATTTCGAAAGTCGAACAATTGCCAAATGATGTAGGTGGTAAGGACCCTTTGGAAGCTATCCTAGATTTACCCATCAACAAGATTCATCCCATGGAGGTGAATGAAAGTACTTTATCAACTCAAGTGGAAGCCCATACTTCACGATAAGGTGACCCACAACATGACATGGAGGCATCCACAAGCGGTACATGACAAGATGAAGAGGAGGAAGAAGTACATCATGAAGATCCACCATGACCTTCTTCACCACCACCTCAAGGAGAGGATCACGTTGACAACAACGAAGACAAAGGAAATGATGATGAAGAAGAAGCTCCACCATCCAACAATCGGAAGCTGACCCGAGTTCCAACACAAGTGACCAAGAACCATCCCCTAAACCAAATCTTTGGAGATATCAAAACCGGGAGAATCACTCGCTCTAAAACTCATCTAGCTAACTTTTGTGAGCATTATTCATTCATATCTAGCATTGAGCCTTTGAAGGTAGAACAAGCTCTTAAAGATGCGGATTGGGTGAACGCTATGCATGAAGAGCTTCACAACTTCGAGAGGAACGAAGTATGGACACTCGTGGAGAAGCCCGAGGATGAGCATAACATCATCGGAACCAAATGGGTGTTTCGGTCAAGTCGTATGCAACAAGGCACATTTTGTAGCCCAAGGATATACACAAGCCGAAGGTATGGACTAGGTGAGACTTATGCCCCTGTTGCTAGACTAGAAGCTATTCAAATTCTTCTTTCCTATGCTAATCACCAGGATATCACGCTTTATCAAATGGACATTAAAAGTGCGTTTTAAATGGTGAAATTGAAGAAGAAGTTTATGTTAAGCAACCACCTGGTTTTGTTAATCCTAAGAAACCTAATCATGTTTACAAGCTTCGTAAAGCCCTTTATGGTCTTAAGCAAGCCCCTCGTGCTTGGTACAAATTATTAACGAAGTTTCTCATTGAGAAAGGTTTTGAAATTGGTAAATTTGATGCAACCTTGTTCACTAAGAGAGTTAATGGTGAATTATTTGTGTGCCAAATCTATGTGGATGATATTATCTTTGGTTCCACTAACCCTCAGTTTAGTGAAAGATTTGGAAGGTCGACGTCCGAGAAGTATGAGATGTCTATGATGTGTGAGCTGAAATTCTTTCTTGGATTGCAAATCAAGCAATCAAGAGAAGGAAATTTCATCTCTCAAACTAAGTATACCAAGGACTTGATCAAGAAATTAAACATGAAAGAGTGCAAAGGTATGAAAACTCCCATGCCAACTAGTGGACATGTTGATCTAACCAAGTAAGATGAACTGGTTGATCAAAAAGTTTATCGATCGATGATTGGTTGATTGCTACATCTATGTGCATCTCGTCCTGATATTATGCTTAGTGTTTGCATGTGTGCAAGATATCAAGCTGCTGTTGGAAATATGCCCTAGAGGCAATAATAAAATGTTTATTATTGTATTTCCTAGTTCATGATAATTGTCTATTGTTCATGCTATAATTGTGTTAACCAGAAACAGTAATACATGTGTGAATACATAGACCACAACATGTCCCTAGTAAGCCTCTAGTTGGCTAGCTCATTGATCAATAGATGGTCACGGTTTCATGGCCACGGGATCACATCATTAGGAGAATGATGTGATGGACAAGACCCAATCCTAAGCATAGCACAAGATCGTGTAGTTCGTTTGCTAAAGCTTTTCAATGTCAAGTATTGTTTCCTTAGACCATGAGATTGTGCAACTCCCGGATACCGTAGGAATGCTTTGGGTGTGCCAAACGTCACAACGTAACTGGGTGGCTATAAAGGTGCACTACGGGTATCTCCGAAGGTGTCTATTGGGTTGACACGAATCGAGACTGGGATTTGTCACTCCGTGTGACGAAGAGGTATCTCTGGGCCCACTCGATAAGACATCATCATAATGAGCTCAATGTGACTAAGGAGTTAGCCATGGGATGATGTATTATGGAACGAGTAAAGAGACTTTTCGGTAACGAGATTGAACAAGGTATAGAGATACCGACGATCGAATCTCGGGCAAGTATCATACCGATAGACAAAGGGAATTGTATACGGGATTGACTGAATCCCCGACATCGTGGTTCATCTGATAAGATCATCGTGGAGCATGTGGGAGCCAACATGAGTATCCAGATCCCGCTGTTGTTTATTGACCGGAGAGGTGTCTCGGTCATGTCTACGTGTCTCCCGAACCCGTAGGGTCTACACACTTAAGGTTCGATGACGCTAGGGTTATAGGGAAATGGTATACGTGATTACCTAAGGTTGTTCAGAGTCCCGGATGAGATCCCGTACATCACGAGGAGCTCCGGAATGGTCCGGAGGTAAAGATTGATATATAGGAAGTCCAGTTTTGGTCACCGAAAAGTTTTCGGGCTCATCGGTAGTGTACCGGGAGTGCCGGGAGGGTGCCGGAGGACCCCGGGAGGGGTGTGACGACCATAGGACTTCGTGGGCCCTTAGAGGAGGTGTACCAGCCCTTATTGGGCTGGTCAAGACCTTCTAGAAAGGCCCATGCGGCTGGAGATCAAGAGATAGGGCTGAAAAGATTTAAAAGGAGGAGATCCACGTCCCTTGTGGGAGGTGGACTCTCCCCCTAGTTCGGCCGAACCTCTCCTCCTTGGAGGAGGGGCCAAGGCAGACCTCCCTCTCCCTCCTCCTATATATATGCAAGGGTTTGGGCTGATTTGAGACACGACTTATCTCTCTCTCTCGGCGCAGCCCTGCCCTTCCTCTTCCTCGTTCTCCGTAGCGCTTGGCGAAGCCCTGCCGGAGTCCATGTAGCTCCACCATCACCACGCCGTCGTGCTGCCGGAGCTCTCCCTCAACCTCTCCTTCCTCCTTGCTAGATCAAGGTGTAGGAGACGTCACTGGGCTGCATGTGTGTTGAACGCGGAGGCACCGTTGTTCGGCGCTGAGATCGGAATCCACCGCGATCTGAATCGCTGCGAGTACGACTCCACCAACCGCGTTCTTGTAACGCTTTCGCTTAGCGATCTTCAAAGGTATGAAGATGCAATCTCTCCCCACTCGTTTCTGGTTTCTCCATGGATAGATCTTGGTGATCATAGGAATTTTTTTGATTTACTACTACGTCTCCCAACAGTGGTATCAGAGCTAGGTCTATGCATAGAATCTATGCACGAGTAGAACACAAGTTGTTGTGGGCGTCGATTTTGTTAATATGCTTACCACTACTAGTCTTATCTTGATTTGGTGGCATTGTGGGATGAAGCAGCCCGGACTGACTTTACACGTACGCTTACGTGAGACTGGTTCCACCGCCTGACATGCACTTGTTGCATAAGGTGGCTAGCGGGTGTCTGTCTCTCCCACCTTAGTGTGATTGGATTCGATGAAAAGGGTCCTTATGAAGGGTAAATAGCAATTGGCATATCACGTTGTGATTTTGGCGTAGGTAAGAAACGTTCTTGCTAGAAACCTATAGCAGCCACGTAAAAACTTGCAACTACAAATTAGAGGACGTCTAACTTGTTTTTGCAGCATATGCCTTGTGATTTGATATGGCCAAAGAATATGATGTGATGCATTGTGATGTATGAGATTGATCATGTTCTTGTAATAGGATTCACGACTTGCATGTCGATGAGTATGACAACCGGCAGGAGCCATAGGAGTTGTCTTATTTTATTGTATGACCTGCGTGTCAATCATAAACGCCATGTAATTACTTTACTTTATTGCTAAACATTAGCCATAGTAGTAGAAGTAATAGTTGGCGAGACAACTTCATGAATACACAATGATGGAGATCATGGTGTCGTGCTGGTGACAGTGATGATCATGGTGCCCCGAAGATGGAGATCAAAGGAGCAAGATGATATTGGCCATATCATGTCACTATATTGATTGCATGTGATGTTTATCATGTTTACATCTTATTTGCTTAGAACGACGGTAGTAAATAAGATGATCTCTCAATAAAATTTCAAGAGAAGTGTTCACCCTAACTGTGCACCGTTGCTAAGGATCGTCGTTCCGAAGCACCACGTGATGATCGGGTGTGATAGGTTCTAACGTTCGCATATAATGGGTGTAAGCCAGATTTACACACGCGGAACACTTAGGTTGACTTGATGAGCCTAGCATGTACATACATGGCCTCGGAACACGGAAGACCGAAAGGTCAAACATGAGTCGTATAGAAGATACGATCAACATGGAGATGTTCACCATGTATGACTAGTCCGTCTCACGTGATGATCGGACACGGGCTAGTTGACATGGATCATGTGTCACTTGGATTACTAGAGAGATGTCTATCTAAGTGGGAGTTCATCAAATAATTTGATTATGTGAACTTAATTATCATGAACTTAGTCTAAAATTATCTTTACAATCTATATTGTAGATCCAATGGCCAACGCGAATGTCACCCTCAATTTCAACGCGTTCCTAGAGAAAACCAAGCTGAAAGATGATGGAAGCAACTATGTGGACTAGGTCTATGGCTTGAGGATCATCCTCATAGCTTCCAAGAAATTGTATGTCCTTGATGCACCACTAGGTGACCCACCCCTTCTCCCAGCAGAGCAAGACGTTGCGAACGCTTGGCATTCTCGCTGTGATGATTACTCCCTTGTTCAGTGCGGCATGCTTTACAGTTTAGAACCGGGACTCCAAAAGCGTTTTGAGCAACACAGAGCATATGAGATGTTCCAAGAGCTAAAACTGGTTTTCCAAGCTCATGCCCGGGTCAAGAGATATGACGCCTCCGACAAGTTCTTCAGCTGTAAGATGGAGGAGAATAGTTCTGTCAGTGAGCACATCCTCAAGATGTCTAGGCTACTCAACCGCTTGACTCAGCTGGGAGTTAATCTCCTGGATGACTCGGTCATTGATAGAATCCTCCAGTCGCTTCCACCTAGCTACAAGAGCTTTGTGATGAACTACAACATGCAAGGGATGGAGAAGTCCATTCCTGAGTTGTACTCGACGCTGAAATCAGCAGAGGTCGAGATCAAAAAGGAGCATCAAGTGTTGATGGTGAATAAGACCACTAGTTTCAAGAAAGGCAAGGGTAAGAAGAACTTCAAGAAGGACGGCAAAACTATTGCCGCGCCCAGTAAGCAAGTTGCCGGGAAGAAGAACAAGCATGGACCCAAGCCTGAGACTGAGTGCTTTTATTGCAAGGGTACCGGTCACTAGAAGTGGAACTGCACCAAGTACTTAGCGGATAAGAAGGACGGCAACATTAAAGGTATATGTGATATACTTGTTATTGATGTGTACCTAACCAGTGCTCGTAGTAGCTCCTGGGTATTTGATACCGGTGCAGTTGCTCACATTTGTAACTCCAAGCAGGAGCTGCGGAATAAGCGGAGGCTGGCAAAGGACGAGGTGACGATGCGCATCGGGAATGGTTCCAAGGTCGATGTGATCACCGTCGGCACGGTACCTCTACATCTACCTTCGGGATTAGTGTTAAACCTTAATAATTGTTATTTAGTACCAGCTTTGAGCATGAACATTGTATCTGGATCTCGCTTGATGTGAGATGGCTACTCATTTAAATCTGAGAATAATGGTTGTTCTATTTATATGAGAGAAATGTTTTATGGTCATGCCCCGCTGGTCAATGGTTTATTTTTGATGAATCTCGAACGTGATGTTACACATGTCCATAGTGTGAGTACCAAAAAGTGTAAGGTTGATAACGATAGTCCCACTTACATGTGGCACTGCTGCCTTGGTCATATTGGTGTCAAACGCATGAAGAAGCTCCATACTGATGGACTTTTGGAGTCTCTTGATTTCGAATCATTTGACACATGCGAACCATGCCTCATGGGCAAGATGACCAAGACTCTGTTCTCCGGAACAATGGAGCGAGCAACTGACTTGTTGGAAATAATACATACCGATGTATGCGGTCCAATAAGTGTCGAGGCTCGTGGTGGCTACCGTTATGTTCTCACCCTCACTGATGACTTGAGTAGATATGGGTATGTCTACTTAATGAAACATAAGTCTGAAACTTTTGAAAGGTTCAAGGAATTTCAGAGTGAGGTAGAGAATCAACGTGACAGGAAAATAAAGTGCCCATGATCTGATCGTGGTGGAGAATATTTAAGTCACGAGTTTGGCACGCACCTAAGGAAATGTGGAATTGTTTCACAACTCATGCCGCCTGGCACACCTCAGCGAAATGGTGTGTCTGAACGTCGTAATCGCACTCTATTAGATATGGTACGATCTATGATGTCTCTTACCGACTTACCACTATCATTTTGGGGATATGCATTAGAGACTGCCGCATTCACTTTAAATAGGGCACCGTCAAAATCCATTGAGACGATACCGTATGAATTATGGTTTGGAAAGAAACCTAAGCTGTCGTTTCTAAAAGTTTGGGGATGTGATGCTTATGTGAAGAAACTTCAACCTGAGAAGCTCGAACCCAAAGCGGAAAAGTGCGTGTTCATAGGATATCCCTAAGAGACAATTGGGTATACCTTCTACCTACGATCCGAGGGCAAAGTCTTTGTTGCCAAGAATGGATCCTTTCTCGAGAAAGAGTTTCTCTCGAAAGAAGTAAGTGGGAGGAAAATAGAACTTGATGAGGTAATTGTACCTCCACTCGAACCGGAGAGTAGCACAGCACAGGAAGTTGTTTCTGTGGAGTCTGCACCGGTTGGAGAGGAAGTTAATGATGATGATCATGAAACTTCAGATCAAGTTACTGTTGAATGTCGAAGGTCCATTAGGACACGATCCGCACTAGAGTGGTACGACAACCCTGTCCTGGAGATCATGTTGTTGGACAACGGTGAACCTTCGAACTATGAAGAAGCAATGGCGGGCCCGGATTCCAACAAATGGCTTGAGGCCATGAAATCCGAGATAGGATCCATGTATGAGAACAAAGTATGGACTTTGGTGGACTTACCTAATGATAAGCAAGCCATTGAAAATAAATGGATCTTTAAGAAGAAGACTGACGCGGATGGTAATGTAATCGTCTATAAGGCTCGGCTTGTAGCTAAGGGTTATCGAAAAGTTCAAGGAATTGACTACGATGAGACTTTCTCACCCGTAGCGATGCTGAAGTCTGTCCGAATCATGTTAGCAATTGCCACATTTTATGATTATGAGATTTGGCAAATGGACGTCAAAACAGCAGTCCTTAATGGTTTCCTTAAGGAAGAACTGTATATGATGCAACTGGAAGGTTTTGTCGATCCTAAAGATGCTAACAAGGTATGCAAGCTCCAGCGCTCCATCTATGGGCTGGTGCAAGCATCTCGGAGTTGGAACATTCACTTTAATGAAGTGATTAAAGCGTTTGGGTTTGTACAGGTTTATGGAGAACCCTGTATTTACAAGAAAGTGAGTGGGAGCTCTGTAGCATTTCTCGTATTATATGTGGATGACATACTGATAATGGGAAATGATATAGAACTCTTGGAAAGTATAAAGGCCTACTTGATTAAGTGTTTTTCAATGAAGGACCTTGGAGAAGCTGCTTACATATTAGGTATTAAGATCTATAGAGATAGATCGAGACGCCTCATAGGTCTTTCACAAAGCGCATACCTTGACAAGATATTGAAGAAGTTCAATATGGATCAGTCCAAGAAGGGGTTATTGCCTGTGTTACAGGGTGTGAGATTGAGTACGACTCAATGCCCGACCACGGCAAAGGATAGCAAAGAGATGAGTGTCATCCCCTATGCTTCAGCCATAGGCTCTATTATGTATGCCATGCTATGTACCAGACCTGATGTGAACCTTGCCATTAGTTTGGTAGGGAGGTACCAAAGTGATCCCGGAGCGGAACACTAGACAGCAGTCAAGAATATCCTGAAGTACCTAAAAAGGACAAAGGACATGTCGTATATGGAGGTGCTGAAGAGCTCATCGTAAAGGGTTACGTTGATGCTAGCTTCGACACAGATCCGGACGACTCCAAGTCGCAAACCGGATACATGTATGTTTTGAACGGAGGGGCAGTCAGCTGGTGCAGCAGCAAACAAAGCGTCGTGGCGGCATCTACATGTGAAGCGGAGTACATAGCTGCTTCGGAAGCAGCAAAGGAAGGAGTTTGGATGAAGGAGTTCATCACCGACCTAGGAGTAATTCCAAGTGTGTCGAGCCCGATGACTCTATTCTGTGACAACACTGGAGCTATTGCCCTTGCGAAGGAGCCCAAGTTTCACAAGAAGACAAGACACATCAAGCGCTGCTTCAACTCCATCCGTGATTACATTCAGGTGGGAGATATAGATATTTGTAAAGTGCATATAGATCTGAATGTCGCAGATCCATTGACTAAACCTCTCTCACGAGCAAAACATGATCAACACCAGAATGCTATGGGTGTACGATTCATCACAATGTAACTAGATTATTGACTCTAGTGCAAGTGGGAGACTGTTGGAAATATGCCCTAGAGGCAATAATAAAATGGTTATTATTGTATTTCCTAGTTCATGATAATTTTCTATTGTTCATGCTATAATTGTGTTAACCGGAAACCGTAATACATGTGTGAATACATAGACCACAACATGTCCCTAGTAAGCCTCTAGTTGGCTAGCTCGTTGATCAATAGATGGTCATGGTTTCATGGAGATGGACATTGGATGTCATTGATAACGGAATCACATCATTAGGAGAATGATGTGATGGACAAGACCCAATCCTAAGCATAGCACAAGATCGTGTAGTTCATTTGCTAAAGCTTTTTAATGTCAAGTATCGTTTCCTTAGACCATGAGATTGTGCAACTCCCGGATACCGTAGGAATACTTTGGGTTTGCCAAACGTCACAACGTAACTGGGTGGCTATAAAGGTGCACTACGGGTATCTCCGAAGGTGTGTGTTGGGTTGACACGAATCGAGACTGGGATTTGTCACTCCGTGTGACGGAGAGGTATCTCTGGGCCCACTCGGTAAGACATCATCATAATGAGCTCAATGTGACTAAGGAGTTAGCCACGAGATGATGTATTACAGAACGAGTAAAGAGACTTGCTGGTAACGAGATTGAACAAGGTATAGAGATATCGACGATCGAATCTCGGGCAAGTATCATACCGATAGACAAAGGGAATTGTATACGAGATTGACTGAATCCCCGACATCATGGTTCATTCGATAAGATCATCGTGGAGCATGTGGGAGCCAACATGGGTATCTAGATCCCGCTGTTGGTTATTGACCGTAGAGGTGTCTCGATCATGTCTACGTGTCTCCCGAACCCGTAGGGTCTACACACTTAAGATTTGATGACGCTAGGGTTATAGGGAAATGGTATACGTGATTACCGAAGGTTGTTCAGAGTCCCATATGAGATCCCAGACATCACGAGGAGCTCCGAAATGATCCGGAGGTAAAGATTGATATATAGGAAGTCCAGTTTTGGTCACCGAAAAGTTTTCGGGCTCATCGATAGTGTACCGAGAGTGCCGGGAGGGTGCCAGAGGACCCCCCGGGAGGGGTGACGACCATAGGACCTCTTGGGCCCTTAGAGGAGGTGTACCAGCCCTTATTGGGCTGGCCAAGACCTTCTAGAAAGGCCCATGCAGCTAGAGATCAAGAGATAGGGCTGAAAAGATTTAAAAGGAGGAGATCCACCTCCCTTGTGGGAGGTGGACTCTCCCCCTAGTTTAGCCGAACCTCTCCTCCTTGGAGGAGGGGCCAAGGCAGCCCTCCCTCTCCCTCCTCCTATATATATGCAAGGGTTTGGTCTGATTTGAGACACGACTTCTCTCTCTCTCGGCGCAGCCCTACCCTTCCTCTTCCTTGTTCTCCGTAGCGCTTGGCGAAGCCCTGCCGGAGTCCACGTAGCTCCACCGACACCACACCGTCGTGCTGCCGGAGCTCTCCTTCAACCTCTCCTTCCTCCTTGCTTGGATCAGGGCATAGGAGACGTCACCAGGCTGCACATGTGTTGAACGCGGAGGCGCCCTTGTTCGGCGCTGAGATCGGAATCCACCACGATCTGAATCGCTGCGAGTACGACTCCACCAACCACGTTCTTGTAACGCTTCCGCTTAGCGATCTGAAAGGTATGAAGATGCAATATGTCCCCACTCGTTGCTGGTTTCTCCATGGATAGATCTTGGTGATCGTAGGAATTTTTTTGATTTTCTACTACGTCTCCTAACAGCTGCACCTAAGGAATGCCATCTTTTGGCCGTAAAACGTATTGTGAGATACTTGATACAAACACCAAACTTTGGCATTTGGTATCCCAAGGGATCTTCTTTTAACCTTGTTGGCTATTCCGATTCGGGCTATGCCGATGACAAGGTTTTTAGGAAATCCACCTCGGGTACTTGCCAATTTTTGGGTAGATCTCTTGTGTCTTGTTCCTCCAAGAAACAAAACTTGGTATCTTTATCTACTGCCGAAGCTGAGTATATTGTTGTTGGATCTTGTTGTGCACAATTACTATGGATGACACTAACGCTTAAGGATTATGGAATCCATGTTAAAAATGTTCCATTACTTTGTGACAATGAAAGTGCTATTAAGATTGGTCATAATCCTGTGCAACATTCTCGAACTAAGCACATTCAAGTTCGACACCATTTCATTCGTGATCACGTTGCCAAAGGAGATATTAATCTTAAGCATGTTCGCACTAACAAGCATTTGGCCGATATCTTTACTAAGCCACTTTATGAGAAAACTTTTTGTCACTTGAGGAGTGAGTTGAACATCATTGATGCTTCAAACTTGATCTAGACTCACTCGGATGCTTGCAAGGGCATGAGCTTTCTTGATACTTCCATGATATTGCTAATATGATATCTTATGCCATGGAATCCTTTGCTCCCTTGTATTGCATCTAACCGTTTGTAGGTACTTGGAAGAACTTCATTCCACGAGATTGCAACCAACTCCAATTATAAGCAATCTTGTCTTGACCAGGCATCCACAACCCCTCTTGATGATGGAAGGAAGAAGACAACAAAAACATATCCTTGACATTTACTTGATCTTTACTGCAAAACCTGAAATGGTATCATGTCAAACGGATATACCCATTATTCTCCCTTGCATGTATAACCCTTGTAGGTAACAAGTGTACCAGAACGAGAAAGATTGCTCCCAACTCTAGATGATCTTCATCAACCTCGAGCATCCTCCACAAGTACACCTACGAGCAACGTCATCAACATCACTCAAAGGTATGCTCTCATATCCTTGAAAAGGCTTTACTCCAAGTCATGAGCTAAAGCAACTCAAGTGATATGAAGACATTAAAATGCTTAAACGAAAAATGGTCACCCCATTTTGAGCTTAAACGATGAGTATGACCTATGATCAAGTATTCTTGCTTGGCTCCTACGTCAAAATACTCTAATACAGGGGACCTCGTCACTGCCCATCACCTAGTTAAGACTCTCACGTGGTTTGTTCTTTGATTTGCATGATCTCTCATAACCACTCAAATCTTTTCTATATGATTCCCTTTTTCTTTCCTGTGAAAATATTTTCCTTTGACATTTTGAAAATAGGAACTTGGTCCCTTATTCTTTTCTTTCTGATTTAGCCTTGGAGTCGCCGACTAAGATTTCTCGGTTCTACCGAAATTGCAGACAAGTTGCACTACAAAATCTCGGTACCACCGATCTATCTGTCTCGGAGTCACTGATTTGTCTTTCTTATCTTATCTGCCTTTTGTTACTTCGATGATCCCTCACAAAAAAAATTATTATTCAAATTAGGGGGAGAAGAACAAACACTTCGGGGAGAAATTCTTTATTCAAGGATCCCTAGCTCCAAGGAAAAGAAGACTAATATTTGCCACTAGGAGAGAAGCTACATTCAATAATTCCCTCAGTGCTTTTCTATGAACCCTACTTTCAATGACCCTTGTTCTTAAGGATCCCTTCCTTGTCAATAACCCCTGTATCTAGTCCTATCTTTAACCTTTTTGGGAATTAATACCAAAGGGGGATAAGAACAAAGCTTCATGCTAAAGGGAGAGTTACATGCTTATGCAAAGGGGGAGATATGATTTAGGGGGAGAGGAGAATATTAAAAGTTAGATATTCCTAAACAAGAGGGAGAAGAACAAAGCTTCATGCTAAACAAGGGGAGAATACCAAAGTAAGGGGGAGAAAATCCCAATCACTCAATAATATTCTTGTCTACTTTAGACTTCTCTCACCCTATCCAATCCCAATATCTACATGCTAAGGTCCAGGGGGGAGGATGAACTACCACCTTCATATATAAGGGGAGAAAAGCTCTAATAGATTTATGCTAAAGGAGGAGACATATTAATCTTAAGGATTATCATATTCTACATGTTCTCCATATCTTGGTACCTTTTGAGTTATATTGATTTTGATTAGTAGAATATTCTTGTGTTTCCTAACATTGTTTTCTCAAGTGTGTGTCTACTAATAGAATGCTCAAGAACTCAAGGTAAGTATATGCATCATATCTTTGATCAAGATGATCTCTTGCTTCTTGGACATATTGTTTGCAAGAGTGAAGTCATGAACAAGGATACATCTCATTCACATATTGTGATGCATATAGCCAAGATACACATGACTCTTTGTATCCCTTCATCCATATGTGTGTCTATGCATTCCAAAGCAACTATCCTATAAAGGACTGAACACATTTAGGGGGAGCAAATCTAAGACAAGTGTCTCTCAAAGTCTTCATTATATTCACACATATCTTTATTTGAAGCTTTGATTGTATGTTGTCATCAATTACCAAAAAGGGGAGATTTAAAGCACAACATGCTCCATTGGTGGTTTTGATAATTCATGACAACATACATTGTCTCTTGGACTAATACTTTTATCTAGTGTGTTTCAGATAATAGTCCATGGAGAGTTGGGTTGGCAAAGAGATTGTGGAAACACCCCAAGATGCAAGGAAATGGATTGGAAAAGCTTCAAGCAAGATGACTCTACATTTTATATTTGTGAGAAATCACTTTGAGTCCATAGGAAAGCGAATACTATTAAAAGTGGGTAAAGTTTTGTTGGTGAACAAAAAGCTCATACGTGCACAAGTGATACTCACCAAAGACACCCACAAACTCTCCCACCAAAGTCTGCTCTAAGCCATATAATCAAATCGGTGCAACCAACATTCCACATTCGGTGCCACCGATTCCAAACCCTAGACAAACTCAGCAAAACCCTAACCCTTCGGTACAACCGATACTGCTTTCGGTGCCACCGAGTTGGGGTGCCAACTTTCTATTACGAAGTTCAAATTTTTGGTCCGTCCGAGAATGTTGAATCGGCGTCACCAAGATTGGCCATTCTGACCATTGGTCACCTTAATGGTGCAACCGAGATTCGTATATCGGTCCCTCCGACATTCAAAAGTTGCCACCTTTTGGTCACTTCGGTACCACCAAGATTAACACATCGATGTCACCAAGTTGGTCATTTTGTGTGTAACGGTTGGATTTTTGGGGATGCCTATATATACCCCTTCACCACCACCTACTCGAAAGAGAAGCACTCAGAACCATTCCATACCTATCCTATCAGTTTTCTGAGAGAGAACCACCTACCCTTGTGTTGAGGTCAAGATCTTCCACTCCAACCATATGGATCTTGATTTCTAGCCTCCCCAAGTTGATTTCCACCAATCCCATCTCTTCTCCCAAGCCATATCTGTGAGAGAGTGATTGTGTGTTGAGGAGTCTATCATCTTGAAGCACAAGAGCAAGGAGTTCGTCGACATTACCGAGGCTATTACCTTTTGTAGGGTGGTGCCTCCTAGATTGGTTAGGTGTCGCTTGGGATCCTCCTACTTCGTGTTGTGGAGTGAACCAAGAAGTTTGTAAGGGCTAGGAGATCGCCTACTTCGTGAAGATCTACCCTGAGTAAGGCTAGTCCTCCATGGACGTATGCCGTCATGGTATAGTCAAGGTTGCTTCTTTGTGGAACCCTTCGTGGGTAGAGCCCTCCATGGAATCTCGCAACCGTTACCCTCCGTGGGTTGAAGACTCCATGAACATGGATGTACGATAGCACCACCTATCGGAAGCACGGGAAAAATCTTTGTGTCTCCAATTGTGTTTGATCTCCATATCTCATCTCTCTAATTCATGTGCAATGTCTTTACTTTTCGCTGATATATTTGTTGGCATGCATGTGTAGGGTATATAGACTTGTTAGCCTTGCTAAAATTGTTAAAATCTGCCAACCAATTTACTTGGGAAAAGGTTATATTTTAATTTTCCGCTAGACACTCTTCTAGTGATCCCTCATCCACCTCAACACCAAATCTCCTTCGCGGAAAGAGACTGGCTGGATCCGCTTGCTGTGGTAGTGCCGGAGCTTCTTTTGGTAGATGGTCATCCGGCTCAGAGCCAACTCACGTGCTTCTTCAAGTAGGTCAACGCCGACTTCCCTTGTCTCCTTCCTGTCCATCTCCGTATACAGGGCGACCCGAGGCGAATCGAATTCGATGTCGGTGGGGATGATTGCCTCGGACCCGTATACAAGAAAGAAAGGGGTGTAGCCGGTTGATCGGTTAGGCGTGGTCCTGAGGCTCCGGAGGACAGCCGGCATCTCTTCGATCCAGCAGCCGACTGACCTGACCAGCGGCGCCAGGAGCCGTGGCTTGATGCCAGCCAGGATCAGGCCGTTCGCCCTCTCGACTTGGCCGTTCGACTTGGTTGAGCGATGGATGCCAGGTCGAGCCGGATGCCCTGCTTAGCGGCCCTGTTGTACTTCGGGGTCTCCCTGGGGAAGAGTGAAGACGGTCGGGAACGACTCGTTACGGATCCGGGGGCCGAAGCACACCGGACCGATCGATCCCTCCTCCTCGAGGAGGGCCAACTGCGCCAGGCGGTCGAGACGGAGGTGTGCATCATTGTCGCCGTGGGGGACCCATGGTCCGAGCCGGGCCGCGAGCTCCGGGAGGACGGCCGGCGGGACTGATCGCACCGGCTCGTTCCGCGGAGGCGGCATGTGCCCGCGGCTGTGCCGGCTACCGCCAGCCAGCGCCTCGTTGCGGCGATTGCTGCGAGCCGGATTGTTGCTTTGCCGACTGTTCACAGTCGGCTGCTTGTTCCCAGGTAGTTGGGAGCGCTGGGAGTTGCTTGCCTCGGCCCGCTGGCCGGAGACGTGAGGGGAGCATGAGTGTTGAGCTGGCTGACAGCCGACAGCCCCAATGCACTCGCCCTCGGGACAGGGACCTTCGGAGGCGGCTCCACCGAGGGTGAGCAGGAGCTGCTGCTCGTTGGCGGTGTTGATGAGATCTTTGATGTGTCGCTCGCGCGAGGCGTGCTGTTCGCCTACCAAGGTAGCCAACTTCTCGTAGGCTACCTTGGCAGCCCGTAGATTGGCTGCGGGGGTGTCGTAGATGGGCAAATTGCCACCGAGGATTTCCGCGACCACGCGGCTGCGGTCGTGCATAGCCCCACGCTGGCTGGGCTCGGTGCGAGCCAGGGTTAGAACATAAGTGGAGGCATACTCCCGCTGAGCGGCTTCCATACGGCGCCGCTCAGCCATGAGGGCCCTGGCGTCCTCGAACAGCAGGCCATGAGCTGCCTCGAACTCAGCTGCGACGGCGTCTGGTTTCGCCGTCGGGGCAATGGGAGTGCTCAGCCCCTTGAGGGTAGCGACGAGCGGATCTGAGGTGCCGGTGCGGGCAGCGGCCATGTGGGCCTCGGCATGTGCACGGCCAGAGGAGGTGGATGAAACGGTGGCCATCACTCCCATGCAGAGGTGGGAGCCGTTGGACTCGGCCGAGAGGAGAGCCCCAACGGACGAGGGTGGATCAATGCAACAGAGCACCTGGCTAGGGTACTCGTCGATTGCTGGCTCTTCGGCGAGACTCAGCTTGCCGAAGCGCTCGGTGAGCGCGGTGATGTCAAGCACGAGGTCGTCGCCAAGGCGTTTGTCGGGGAAGCCGTCATTGGTGCGTGCAGGGCCTGCCAGAGCAAGCCCCACGTGCCTGCGGTTCCATCCGGACGCGGAGCGGCCAGAGGACGTGGTGAAGGGTTCGACCCGGAGCGTGACTCCGGCCGGCCATGGGTAGGCTTATTGAAGGTGGTTGGGGCCGGAGGAAGCCGACGGGCTCCGGGAGCGGGATTAGGCACAAGCGGTGACTGACACGAGATGTACCCAGGTTCGGGGCCCTCCGTGGGAGGTAATACCCCTAGTCCTGTCTGATCTAGTTGATCGATGGAAGAGGTTACAATGGTGCTCCTTGAGCTGTTGTTTAGAGGTGGAAGAAGGAGTATCCGGCTCCTCTTCCCTTGCTACGTGGGTGGATATGGGATGAAGTGTTCCTTCGCTGGTGTGCTTTCTTGCCCATGTGCATCGGGGGCTCTGGTTTTTTATAGTCCAACCCCCGGATACCAATATGAATAGAAGGTGTTAGGAGGGCCCCAGCTGGCCGCCTCTCTAGCTAGCCGTGGGCCCCTCGACTGTAGGGCCCATCATTGGTAGGGCCTGCCGGCTGCGCGGTCCCGTCGAGGGCCGGAGGGCCCCGCTCGGTAGGTCCTAGCGCTGGTCACTTCGCAGCACCGGTCGTACTTCGGGGCGTCGTCTTATGGTAGTCGACCGGGGTCAGCGGTACAACCGGCTACACTGTATCCATGCCGGGGCAGGTAATGGAGTGGTTGGAGGCGTACCGGCACTGTTGGAGGCCTGGTCACGGCCAGCTAGAGTTAGAAGCACTGTTACCTTCACTATGGCCATACGGGCACTGACCCCCGATGGGGTGGGGGCCACTATTGCCACACATGCCCTGATTGTGGCATCCAATGCGCGGCCGGCTAGGGCGCCAGGGGGTCCCCGCCCCTAGCCGGCAAGCCTGCCATAGCTAGTCGAGCGCAGCCGACAGGGCCCGGCCAGTGTGGCATGCCGGCAGGGTGCAGCCGGACTGCAGGAGGAGGCTGCTCGCCCTCCAATATTTTTAGGAAGTTGGAGTTGTGGGTTGCTGTAGGCTACCCTTGGGTTATCCCCTGACACCATTATCGTCCAGCAAGCCTACGATGGGATTACTCATGAACGACGAAGAGCATCATGGAATTGGTGATGAAGGATGGTTGGTGATGACGATGGCGTCGATTTCCCCTCTCTGGAGCCCAAAACGGACTCCAGATCTGGCCTCCCGAGGAAGAACAAGAGGTGGCGGCGGCTCCGTATCGTGAAACGTGATGAACTATTCTCCTTGAATTTTTCTCCTTGAATAGGAATAAATAGGAGTGGAATTGAGGTCGGTGGAGCCGTAGGGGCCCCACGAGCCTGCTAGGCACGGCCAGGGGGGTGGTCGCGCCTTGCAGGCTTGCCACCTGTGGGTGGCTCCCGTCCGGTTGATTCTTTCGCCACTATTTTTATTAATTCCAAAAATATTCTCCGTAAATTTTCAGGTCGATCCGAAAACTTTTATTTTTGCACAAAAATAACACCAAGTCAATTCTGCTGAAAACGGCATCAGTCCGGGTTAGTTCCATTCAAATCATGCAAATTAGACTCCAAAACATGGGCAAAATAGTTTGGAAAAGTAGATACAATGGAGACGTATCAGACCCTTCGTGGGTGGAGCCTTCCATGGACTCTCGCAACCGTTACCCTCCATGGGTTGAAGTCTCCATAAACATGGATGTACGATAGCACCACCTAGCGGAACCACGGGAAAAATCTTCATGTCTCTAATTGCGTTTGATCTCCCTATCCCCATCCTCTATTACATGTGCTTGTCTTTACTTTCTGCTGCCATACTCATAGACATGCATGTGTAGGGTGTACTTGATTTGCAACAATTGCTAAAATCTGCCTAGAACTAAAATTGGGGAAAGGTTAGGTTTTATTTTTTCAAGTAGTATAATCACCCCCCTCTAGACCTACTTTCGATCCTACAACTTAAAACTCTGAAGAAGCACATGGCTGCTATTGGATATACTCTAGATGATCTTAAGTGCCTAAGCCCCATTCTACGTCAGCACAGGATTAATATGGAACCTGATGCTAAACCTGTCATTGATCATCAATGCTGCTTAAACCCAGTGATGAAGGAAGTAGTAAGAACTAAAATACTAAAACTTCTAGAGGCAGGTATAATTTATCCTATTATTGATAGTACATGGGTAAGTCCTTCATTGTGTTCCTAAGAAAGTATGTATAATTGTTGTTCCGAACGGTAAAAAATGAACTTATCCTACAAAGAATTATAACTGGTTATAGAATGGTAATTGATTTTAGAAAAATAAACAAAGCTACTAGAAAAGATCATTATCCCTTGCCTTTTATTGATCAAATGTTAGAAGGGTTATCTAAGCACACACTCTTTTGTTTTCTTAATGGATACTCTGGTTTCTCTCAAATACATGTGTCAAAAGAATACTAAGAGAAAACTATTTTCACATGCCCTTTTGGAACTTATGCTTATAGACGTATGGCTTTTGGTTTACGCAATGCACCTGCTACCTTTCAAAGATGTATGACTGCTATATTCTCTGACTTTTGTGATCAGATTGTTGAGGTTTTCATGGATGATTTTTTCATATACGAGACTTCTTTGATGACTGCTGGAGCAACATTGATCGAGTTTTGTAGAGATGCGAAGAAACTAATCTTGTCTTGAACTTGGAGAAGTGCCACTTTATGGTAAATTAAGGTATAGTACTTGGGCATGAAATTTTTGAACAAGGTATTGAGGTAGACAAGGCCAAAGTTGACGCAATAGGGAAAATGACATGTACTAAAGATATCAAAGGTATAGGAGCTTTCCTTGGTCATGCTGGTTTTTATAGGCGCTTTATTAAAGATTTCTAGGCCACTAACTAATCTTCTTCAAAAAGACATTCCTTTTGTTTTTTATGACTATTGTGTAGAAGCCTTTGAAATACTTAAGAAAGCCTTGAATTCTACACCTATTGTTCAACCACCTAATTGGAATTTCCCATTTGAGATTATGTGTGATGCTAGTGATTATGTTGTTGGTGCTGTTCTAGGGCAAAGAGTAGACAAGAAATTGAATGGTGTTCATTATGTTAGTAAAACTCTAGACAGTGCTCAAAGAACTTATGCTACTACTTAGAAGGAACTTTTAGCAGTTGTCTTTGCATGTGATAAGTTTAGACCTTATATTGTTGATTCCAAAGTCACTATTCACACTTATCATGTTGCTATTAGATACCTTATGGAAAATAAAGATGCTAAGCCTAGACTGATTAGATGGGTGCATTTACTTCAATAATTTGACTTAGATATCGTTGATAGGAAGGGAGTTGAAAACCCTCTAGCAGATAACTTCTCTAGGATGGAAAATGTTCTTGATGACCCATTGCCTATTGATGATAATTTTCCTGATGAGCAACTTATTATTATAAATGCTGTCCATAGTACTCCTTGGTATGCAGATTACGATAATTACATTGTTGATAAATATATACCTCCTAGTTTCATATACCAACAAAAGAAAAAAAATCTTTTATGATTTAAGACATTACTTTTGGGTTGGCCCACATCTTTATAAGGAAGGAGTGGATGGTGTTGTTAGAAGTTGTGTACCTGAGCATGAACAGGGACAGATCCTACAGAAGTGTCATTCCAAGGCCTACGGAGGGCACCATGCTAGTGACAGAACTGCTCACAAGGCATTACAATCTGGCTTCTATTGGCCAACTCTTTTAAAAGATGACCATAAGTATGTCCTTTCTTGTGATAAATATCAAAGAATTGGTAACATTGGTAGACGTCAGGAAACGCCTATGAATTATTTACTTGCTATTGAACCATTTGATCTTTGGGGATTTCATTATATGTGACATTTTCCTTCCTTTAATGGGTATACTCATATTTTAGTTGTTGTTGATTATGTTACTAAGTGGGTAGAAGCTATCCCAACTAGTAGTGTTGATCATAACACTTCTATTAAAATGTTTAAAGATATTATTTTCCCGAGGTTAAGAGTCCCTAGATATTTAATGACTAATGGTGGTTCACATTTTATTCATCGTGCTTTTCGTAAACTTCTAGCAAAATATGATGTTAACCATAGAATTGCATCACCTTATCACCCTCAGTCTAGTGGTCAAGTTGAGTTGAGCAATCGAGAAATAAAATTGATCTTGCAAAAGACTGTTAATATATCTAGAAAGAATTGGTCTAACAAACTTGATGATGCTTTATGGGTTTATAGAACCGCTTATAAAAACCCTATGGGAATGTGATGTCTACTACACAACCTTCTTCTTGTAGACTCGTGTTGGGCCTCAAAGCGCAGAGTTTTGTAGGACAGTAGCAATATTCCCTCAAGTGGATGACCTAAGGTTTATCAATCCATGAGAGGTGTAGGATTAAGATGGTCTCTCTCAAGCAACCCAGCAATCAAATAACAAAGAGTCTCTTGTGTCCCAGACACACCCAATACAATGGTAAATTGTATAGGTGCACTAGTTCGGCAAAGAGATGGTGATACAAGTGCAATATTTATGGTAGATATAGTTTTTTGTAATCTGAAAATATAAAAACAGCAAGGTAACAAATAGTAAACGGTGAGAAAAACGTTGTATAAATGCTTGGAAACAAGGCCTAGGGTCCATACTTTCACTAGTGCAATTTCTCTCAACAATATTGGCCTAGTTGGATCATATGTAAATACCTCTCATGCGACAAAGAGTTCACTCCAAAATTACAAATAGCGGAGAACAAACGTAGAAATTATTGTAAGGTATGAAACCACCTTAAAGTTATCTTTTCTGATCAATCTTATGAGCTATCCCTATAAGTGTCATGAACAACCCTAGAGTTCGTACTAAGATAACACCTTAAGATACACATCAACCAAAACCCTAATGTCACCTAGATACTCCAATGTCACCACAAGTACCCGTGGGCTTCATTATATGATATGCATCACATAATTTTAGATTCATTAATCCAACACAAAGAACTTCAAAGAGTGCCCCAAAGTTTCTACTGGAACGTCAAGATAAGAACGTGTGCCAATCCCTATGCATATATTGCCAAGCTCATGGAACCCGCAAGTTGATCACCAGGACATACATCAAGTGAATCAATAGAACATCCCATTGTCACCACAGATATCCCATCGCAAGACATACATCAAGTGTTCTCAAATCCTTAAAGACTCAATCAGATAAGTAAACTTCAAAGGGAAAACTCTATTCATCACAACTAGATAGAGAGGGGAAACAATCCATATGATTCATCTATATTAATAAAGCTCGCGGTACATCAAGATCATTCCATATCAAGAACACGAGAGAGAGAGAGAGATCAAACACATAGCTACTTGTACATAACCTCAGCCCCGAGGGTGAACTACTCCCTCCTCGTCATGGATAGTGCCGGGATGATGAAGATGGCCTCCCGTGATGGTTTCCCCCTCCGGCAGTTCCCAAACAGAATGGTAAAGTTTTTACTCCCCCTCCACCAATCAATCACACTCCATGGCGAGCCGAATCCACGGGTACCGTCCATACCAATAACATTCCTGGGGGAGTTTTGTTTAATTATTTGCATTTTTTTCTTTCTTTGATTTCGGGACTGGGAATCCCTATTACCAGCCACTTTCTCGTGAATGATAGTGAATCAACACATATCGTGAGAATAACACACCTATCATGGAAAAATATTGGGTACTCCCCACCGTTTCATGAGCGGTACGGGCACACAAAAGAGAAAATTTATTTTGAAGATTTAGAGATGGCACAAACAAATTTGCTTGGTACGACATGGAAATACCACATATAGGCAGGTGTGGTGGACTCATAAGGCAAAACTTGGTTTAAGGATTTTGGTTGCACAAGTAGTATTTCTACTTAGTACAAATGAACGCTAGCAAATAGATTGGGAAGCAACCAAACCGAGGAACGAAAAATCTCATAAGTGAGCATTGAGTCATAACTAACACCGAATAATGTACCACAAGTAGGATATAACTTCATTGCATAACTATTGACTTTCGTGCATGCATAGGGAATCACAAGCCTTAACACCAATATTCTTACTAAGCATAATTACTCACTAACATGACTCACATATTACTATCATCATGTTTCAAAACTATTAAAAAGAATCAAGTTTAATTTGTCCAATGATATTCATGAAAGTTTTTATTATATCCTCCTTGGATATCTATCACTTTGGTACTAGTTTCATAGATTTCCATTTCTTTTTGGCAAGCTCAAAAACAAATTTAAGTGAAGCACATGAGAAAATGACAAGCTACTCTCAAAATATATAAGTGAAGATTGATGAGTAGTCAAACAATTAAGTAGCTATGTGAATACTGTCTCTCCCTCAATAAATATTTTCAGATCTTAAGTACTTTATTCAAACATAAAGCAAGAGAAAAATAGCACTCCAAGAATAGCACGCATCATGTGAACGAATAAAAATTTAGGCTCAACATAGGCTAACCGATAATTGTTGGTGAAGAGAGGTGGGATGCATAGCATCCCCAAGCTTAGATGCTTGAGAGTTCTTGAAATATTTACTTGGGATGCCTTGGGCATCCCCAATCTTGAGATTTTGTATCTCATTAAATCCTCTCATACCACGGTTTCACCTATTCTCAGAAACTTCATTCACACAAAACTCAAAAAGAACTCGTGAGATAGGTTAGTACACATAATAATAAATCAACTCTTTATGTACTGCCAAGACAAGTTGCATAATAATTTTCAAACATTAGGTACTGTATACTATCATTTCCACAATTTATATCTACCAATATAGGCTATGGAAACTATAGGATAAGTAGATAACAAAGCTATGCCCGCAATCTGTCTAAACAGAATAGTCTGTAGCAATTTATGAAAACAGTGTACTTATGTAAATAAAACAATTACAAAAATTTAGGAAATGCTATATAATTTATATGACCAGACTGTGTAAAAATTTGAGAAACTTTCCACATTGCATTAAAACATGAAAATTCAAACACTACAACAGAAGTTTCTGTTTTTACACATCACACATCAAACATGCAATTCAAGCATCCTAATGGCAATTATTGGAAATTTTTATTGAAAAACAAGATTATAAATAAAACCTAACAGAGAAAAACAAAATAGAATGACGCTCCAAGCAAAACACATATTATGTGACGAATAAAAATATAGCTCCAAGTAAGATATACCGATAGTGTTGAAGACGAAAGAGGGATGCCTTCCGGGGCATCCCCAAGCTTAGACGCTTGAGTATTCCTTGAATATTACCTTGGGGTGCCTTGGGAATCCCCAATCTTAGGTTCTTTTCACTCCTTATTCTCCTCATATCGGTATCACACCCAAAACTTGAAAACTTCAGTCACACAAAACTTAACGGAACTTTGTGAGAAGGGTTAGTGTAGTAAAGTAAATCATTCACTTAGGTACTGTCAAGACAAGATTCATAATTGTTTCCATATGATACCTAGTGTATTACATCATTCCCACAATTTATATTACCTAATATAATCTATAGGAATACTTGAAACAAGCAAACTATGCATGCAAAACAGAATCTGTCAAAAACAGAACAGTCTGTAAAGATCTGAATTATCACCAAACTTACCTGACTCTAAAAATTCTGAACAATTAATAAAGCTCATGGAATTTTCATATAAAGTTTGTGTCAAAATTTCAGAATTTTTTGATGCTCCAGTAAAATCTGATATTTATATACTGGACGCAAAAATTTCTGTTTTTGCACAAAATCAAACACGCAAGTATCCACACTATCCCAAAGGATTTACTTGGAACTTAATTGAAAATAAAGACACAATACATGATTACTAAAGTATCTTAATCATGTGATAATATAAGTAAAAAGTGTTGGGTTGTCTCCCAACAAGCGCTTTTCTTTAATGCCTTTTAGCTAGGCATGATGATTTCAATGATGCTCACATAGGAATAGTAATTGAAACATGCAAAAGAGCATCATGAATCTCATGACAAGCACATTTAAGTCTAACCCACTTCCTATGCATAGGGATTTTGTGAGCAAACAATTTATGGGAACAAGAATCATCTAGCATAGGAAGGCAAAACAAGCATATCTTCAAGAATTTGAACACATAGAGAGGAAACTTGATATTATTGCAATTCCTACAAGCATATGTTCCTCCCTCATAATAATTTTCAGTAGAATCATGAAGAAATTCCACAATATAACCAGCACATAAATAATTATTTTGATGGTGCACAAGCATAGAAAATTTGTCACTCTCCACATAAACAATTCTCTTCTCATTCAAAATAGTGGGAGCAAACTCAACAAAATAACTATCATGACATACTTGATTGACGTAACCACTTTTAATATTAAAATAATGATGACAAGTTTCATGGTCACCATTACTCTTTATAGCATACGTGTCATCACAATAATCATCATAGATAGGAGGCATGCCATAATCATAATAGTTTTGCTCATCAATACTTGGGGGGCTAAAAATATCATCTTCATCAAACATAGCATCCCCAAGCTTGTGGCTTTTCATATCATTAGCATCATGAATATTCAGAGAATTCATACTAACAATATCACTATCATGCTCATAACTCAAATATTTAGTGCCAAACATTTTAATAACTTCTTCTTCTAACACTTGAGCACAATTTTCCTTTCCATCATTTTCACGAAACACATTAAAAAGATGAAGCATATGAGGCAACCTCAATTCCATTTTTTTGTAGTTTTATTTTATAAAACCAAACTAGTGATAAACAAGAAACAAAAATATTTGATTGCAAGATCTAAATATATACCTTCAAGCACTCACCTCCCCGGCAATGGCGCCCGAAAAGAGCTTGATATCTACTGCACAACATTCTTCTTGTAGACTCGTGTTGGGCCTCCCAGCGCAGAGTTTTGTCGGACAGTAGCAATTTTCCCTCAAGTGGATGACCTAAGGTTTATCAATCTATGAGTGGTGTAGGATGAAGATGGTCTCTCTCAAGCAACCCTGCAATCAAATAACAAAGAGTCTCTTGTGTCCCCAACACACCCAATACAATGGTAAATTGTATAGGTGCACTAGTTCGGCGAAGAGATGGTGATACAAGTGCAATATTTATGGTAGATATAGTTTTTTGTAATCTGAAAATATAAAAACAGCAAGTTAACAAATAGTAAATGGCAAGCAAAACTTTGTATAAATGCTTGGAAACAAGGCCTAGGGTCCATACTTTCACTAGTGCAATTTCTCTCAACAATATTGGCATAGTTGAACCATATGTAAATACCTCTCGTGCGACAAAGAGTTCACTCCAAAATTACAAATAGCGGAGAACAAACGTAGAAATTATTGTAGGGTATGAAACCACCTCAAAGTTATCTTTTCTGATCAATCTTATGAGCTATCCCTCTATGTGTCACGAACAGCCCTAGAGTTCGTACTAAGATAACACCTTAAGATACACATCAACAAAACCCTAATGTCACCTAGATACTCCAATGTCACCACAAGTACCCGTGGGCTTGATTATACGATATGCATCACATAATTTCAGATTCATTAATCCAACACAAAGAACTTCAAAGAGTGCCCCAAAGTTTCTACCGGAACGTCAAGATAAGAACGTGTGCCAACCCCTATGCATAGATTCCCAAGGTCATGGAACCCGCAAGTTGATCACCAAAACATACATCAAATGAATCAATAGAACATCCCATTGTCACCACACATATCCCATTGCAAGACATACATCAAGTGTTCTCAAATCCTTAAAGACTCAATCTGATAAGTAAACTTCAAAGGGAAAACTCTATTCATCACAACTAGATAGAGAGGGGAAACACTCCATATGATTCATCTATATTAATAAAGCTTGCGGTACATCAAGATCGTGCCATCTCAAGAACACGAGATAGAGAGAGAGGTCAAACACATAGCTACTGGTACATACCCTCAGCCCCGAGGGTGAACTACTCCCTCCTCATCATGGAGAGCGCCAGGATGATGAAGATGGCCTCCGATTATGGTTTCCCCCTCCGGCAGGGTGCCAGAATGGGCTCCCGATTGATTTTTCGTGGCTCTAGAGGTTTGCAGCAGCGAAACTCCCGATCTAGGTTCTGCCTTGGGGTTTCTGGAATATTTAATGATTTATAGAGCTGAGAGGGAGGTCGGTGGACTCCCGAGGGGCCCACAAGCCTGATGGCCGTGGCCAGGGGGGTGCCCGTGCCCCTGAGGCTTGTGGCCTCCTCGAGAACCTTCTGGCCCAACTCTGATGCTCCGTAGGTCTCTTCTGGTTCATAAAAATCACCGTAAAGTTTTATTCCGTTAGGACTCCATTTGATATTCCTTTTTTGTAAAACTCAAAAACAAGGAAAAACACGGGAACTGGCACTGGGCTCTAGATTAATGGTTAGTCCCAAAAATAATATAAAGTTGTGGTAAAATGATTGTAAAACATCCAAGAATGATAATAGAACAGCATGGAACAAGCAAAAATTATAGATACATTGGAGACGTATTAGAATGTCCCTGTATAAAATGATCTATGGAAAAGTATGTCATTTACCTCTTAAGTTAGAACATAAAGCTTATTGGGAAATTAAAGAACTTAATTATGACTTTAAACTGGCCGATGAAAAGAAGTTATTTGAATTAGCTCATTGGACGAATGGAGGACACAAGCTTATGAAAATGCCAAGTTGTTTAAAGAAAATTTTAAGAGATGGCATGCCAAGAGAATCCACAAATAGGAATTCAATGTAGGAGACCTGGTTCTTTTGTACAATTCTCATTTCAGATTTTTTGCAGGTAAGCTTCTCTCCAAATGGGAAGGCCCTTATGTCGTCGAGGAGGTCTATCGCTTTGGTGCTATCAATCTTAACAACTTCAAAGGCAAAAATCCGAGAGTGGTAAATGGGCAAAGAATCAAACACTATATCTCAAGTACGCCCGTCAATGTTGAAACTAATATTATACAAGTTATGACCCTATAAGAACACATAAGAGAGACCTTCTAGAACACTCTAGAAAGCTGAAAAGGGTAGGTATGTGATACAGTAAGTAAACCGACTCTGAAAATTCCAAAAAAAATATGTTTTGTTTCTTTTGGTATTTTAGAAAAAATACAAAAATAAAAATGAGTCAGGGGGACCCACGTGGAAGGCACAAGCCAAGAGGGTGTGCCCACCCCCTGGGTGCGCCCTAATAGCTTGTGGGACCCTCATGTGCCTCCCGAACTCCTTTTTCTTCCTAGACATGTATTCTGACCTGGAAAAATTCATTATATATACTCCCATCTGTTTTGACCACTACATCATGAGTTTCTCCTCTATTCTTGTTTCAGGATGTTTTTTCCTAACAGATTTGGAGGCAATATGTCATCACAAGATTCGGAGGGCAGATCTTATTGCCAATTCCCAAGTCTATGGGGATGTGGATCCTTATGGGTGGTCAACGGAAGAAGAGGTGGAGGTTGACTTAAAAAGTATTGAGCCCTCGAGTGATGATGAAGAAGAAGTACCTTTGCCTCAATCGGGCACTATGCACGTTGAATTCAAAGTCAAGCTTGCCAGACAGGGTTACACCTTCCAATACACGTTTTACCCCTTATCGTCTTACACAGGTAGACACTACCGCAGCCTCCTCTAGTAAAATCCGTCCTTTGATGGAGGGAGCAATGAGCGTCACCAACTAACTTCGCATGGAGAATATATGACATGTTTATTACCCCTGGGTAGGCCAAAGCAACGGGGTTCTCCTCCCTGCACAGAAGAAAAGTACACGACCGGCTGACCCCATACGGCTAGAGCATAGCCGGCAGGTGCGAGCACCGGCTGACTCGAGGACGGCCAGTCAAGGTGCCGGCTCGTCCCCCGGCCGCCTGGGCGTGACCAGCTGCCTTCGGGCCGCCTCCTCCATTGATCCCGGGGCGGACAAGCAACGTCCCGTCCCTCTGCACGCGGGTATGGCGATACGACGTGACTACCACGGCAGGCACCGTTGTAGCCACAATGGCCACTGATGCAAGGGCGCGCGTGGCTACAGTTCGGCCGTCCGGGCTGCTGACCTTGGCGACCGCGACCGGGCAAGAAAACAATGTCCGCATGCCGCCGCCCACTCGATTACTTGCCCCGGCATGGCTATAGTGCAGCCGGACATACCGAAGACTTCGACCGGCTGGCGCTAGACGACGCCAGCCAGGAGGCCCGTGCTGTAGCAGGTGGGCGGGGGCGAATCACGGAGCCAGCTGGCGGGCCCCAGCGGGCGATCGGACCGCACAACCGGTGGACCCTACGAGCGACAAGATGGCTCGAAGGGCGGGACCCCCTGGTCAGCTGGAGAGGCTGCCAGCCGGGTCCCCCACTTATGTATCTTAGGAATATTGTAAGCCGGGGGGTTGCCCTATAAAACCCCCTGGACCCCCATGCAACTGGGACGTAAAGTTTCACACACACACCTATGGGACATTTCCCTCACTCTCACACGTTCATAGCTGAGGAAGGCGAGCCGGCTGCTCCCTCTTCCTCCTCTAGACACAGCTCCAAGAGCAACCTTGCAAACATACCCATCCATCAACAAGACCAAGCAGGACTAGGGGTGTTACCTCCCACGGAGGGCCCTGAACCTGGTGACACGCCCAAGATGCGCGCCTATCCATATTAAGACACGAGGGCCTCAACAGGGATAGAGGCACATCTTGCCGTTAGCAAGTACATCATTACATACATTTAGGAAGAGAAGAGTATATGAGTTGGCTTACACTCGCCACATTCTAAATTACAAATCCACACAAGTATTTCAATCATCAATACAAAGGCAAGGTCCAGCTACGGATGAAAACAAACGATAAAATGCTGCAATGACACTGGCTTGCTAGCCCAAAGATCTCGACCACGACCACTCTACTCGTTTGGATATGTGTCATACATCCTGCCACGCTCCTCGTCATACTCCCACTGGAGCGGCATCACATCATTTGGCACGATCTCATCTGTACCTACACCTGGATTGTTGTAGTAAGTTGTGAGCCACGGGGAGTCAGCAATCTCATGCCCGGGTACCGATACTATTCAAGCTTATAGGTTGGGAAGGGGTATGTGTTTAGTTTGCAGCAGCACTAAGCATTTATGGTGGCTAAACTTACGAAACATGAAAGTAAATATGTGGTCTACGATAAACGATCGAGACTAGAATGACCTCTGTGAGATCCTAAACACTTACTTACGTCAATCATAACCCCACCGTGTTCTCTCTCGGATCATGTTCACGAGCAGAGACGATCACGGTTACTCACACAGTTGGTGTATTTTACTAGAGTTTACTTCAAGTTAACTATAACCGGGTGTTAAACAAATATCCAAGTTGCCACATAACCGTGGGCACAGCTTTCCGAAAGTTTTAACCCTGCAGGGGTGCTCCAACTAGTCCATCATAAATTAACCACACTCCACGGGAATAGCCTCGACCATGAATCTCGTGATCATCCTAGGGAACTACAAAGGAATTCCAACACCTCGAGATAGCCCGAAGAAAGTCAGAGCCCCACACGCAAGCCACTCAATAAAGGTAAAACAAATCCAGCAAGACCACCCGACGTGTCGATGAACCCAATAAGAGCTGCGTATCTCGTTCTTAGGACACGATGGATAAGCGACGCGTACGGAGGCCTAATAGAAATCTCCCGAGTTGCCCCGGGTTGGCCCCGCACAGTGCTCTAGTTTGGACCAACACTCATGAGGAGCACTGGCCCGGGGGTTGATTAATTATCCACGGGGTTATAAAGCCCTATGCAAATTTTATTAAGTTGTTTAAGCAAATAGTCCCAATGTTGGGTCTTGCTAGACAAGTTTTAATCTCAACCGAATAATCAAGGGGGTCCCCATAACAACCCCGAGCATGTTAGGAGCGCAAAATATGGACACATAACACCGGTAAGAAGAAACTATGGCGGTAAAAGCGGAACAAAACACCTAGCAAAAGGCCAAGCCTTCGACCATAACAAGATATATATGTGCATTAAATTAAGTAGCAGATAATGTTGTGTTATGCCAAATCCATGTTATCACATGGATACAACCTGCACCTGCAACTAAGAATGCTATAAGAGGGGCTGAGCAGCGGTAACTTAGCCAATCAAAGGTTTGCTAGGATGTGGAGGGGTTAGAGGCTGTCATGGCAATGTAGGAGGCTAGACATTCAAGTGGTAGGTAACGCATAAGTAACAATAAGAGCGAGACATCTAGCAAAACAAAAATAGTGTCCGGATCTAGGTACGATCATCTTGCCTGTTGGTTCTGCAAAGGGACAAGGAGCGGGGTCCTCGTAGTGGTACTCTCATGGATCCTCGTACTCAGTTTCAACACTCGCGTCTACCCAAGAGAAATACAAATAATAAACAACCAACCAAGGTGCAATGGACAAACAATATGATGCATGATTCATTTGAAGAATTTAACATGGCAATCCTAAACTAGTCATGTTCCACATGCAATAGTTTAGTGATTTACAATTCTGGACAGAACCTCATGTTAAGTTATGTAAACATGAATGATCATGGAAAAAACCTGTATGCTTCATGCAAAATCGATACAAATGCATATGTAGAATGTAGGAAACGGAGTTACGGTTCTCACGCTACGCTCATGGCAAGTTATGAAGGCAAAACACAAGACAAAGAAGGCCATGGGCTATTCTTTGGCATTCCAAGGTAGCCACTAGTTAGGCAATGAAAACACATCCACAATGGAGTCAAAGATCAAGCAATTCCATGGAGTATAGCTCCCACAAGTCACAAAACACTAAAACAAACAATATGCCACAAAACAACAACATAGCAACTTTCACAGCCAATAACTAGAGCTACATGAAGTCTCCAACCACAAACAAGGTATTGACAGAAACTACACAACATGCTTATCAAATTATCCAACTACACAATCTGGGATGTAGGCACACATCTATAACATGAAGCTCACAAGTTGGCATGATGAAACAAATTTTAGGGACTTTGTGAAAATAACAGTTTTCTGGAATCTGAGTTAAGCTGATAGCAAGTTGACAGCAGAAACTAATGGTGATAGAGACCACCTATGGCATGAAAATTAACAGGATGATAGAGGACAACATCTACTTAAAAACACTAGTACTGAGCTTGAGCTAATTCCCAACATATCACTTGATAGCATCCACTCTTCATGGCATAAAAATATTAACAGATTCTCAGACTTAGAAATATTTAGCATGTTTGAAAACAACAACATTTTAGTGGCTACTTTAGAGCATGGTTCCCACTTATATGCAAGTTTAACATGACAAAAATAAATACCATGGCATCCTACACATCAAAGGCTACCATATTCATGTTGGCACAATTATCATAGCATGCATGGATTAAATATAACAAAATGACAAAATGGCACTTTGAGACAAAACGACATTTTTTCAGACTTTCTCAAATGCCCAAACAAGTCACACCAATGGATTCCTTGGGTGATTTTACCCCAAAATCATATATCACACCCCTATGCTTATATGGAGCATCATGGCAAAACACTAGTTAGATAAATACCCAACAATCCTATAAGTGAAAACTTACTAAAAATACCCATGTGCATATATGATCATGTCCAGATTTGGAATATTACTAAAAATGAAAACAACCTAATATAAAAATTAAAGTAATAAAACAATAAAGAAAAACAACATTAACAGGGGGGCCCACCTGGCATAGACACCAGGCCCCCCCTAGTGCATGACAAGTGGGGCTGGGCCCACTTGTCACACACACACCACACACACACTCAGCTTCACACACACAACACAGCACACACAGACTGCACTCTAGATCTGGCAGCCACACCAGATCCACACACACACGACACACACAATCACACACACCACATTTGCACGGTCACACGTGATCTGGCACACAGCCGCACCAGATCCCTTCCCACATACACACCGCGCACGGGATCCGGCCACCACACCGAATCAGGACACACAACACACACCAGATCCAATCGAAAAAGCGGCATACAAAAGGGGGGAGCGAGGACTTGATCCCTCGACCTCACGGTCGATTCCTCGAATCGCTACCACTGTGCCATGCTACGGTTCTCGAAAGGAAGGAGGGGGAGCGCAACTAGTACTATCTGACCGCACCTACTTTGACGAAACTGACGAAACCTACACACTCCGGCGACACAAACAACGGTGATGATTCCGACGACCACACGGGCTCTCCGGCGATGCTAACAAGCAAAATCATAGCAGGGACCTACGAGGTTCCCATCCTCTGCTCGTCTCGCGACGAGGAGGACGGAGGCGAGCTCAAGGCCTCACCTTGGCCGGGACGGCGGCGGCAACGCACTATGGCAACGGCGAGCTACGCACTACGCAACAGGAGGGGACGCGGCGGCTCACCGAGAGGGGAACGACGATGGCTAGGAGCGTGACAAAGAGGTGGAAGAAGGACGACGACACGGCGGCGATGAAGAGGAAGAAGAACGCCGGTGACGACTCGCTCCCTTGCGGACGATGCGACGGCAAAGTGCACTGCGGGGAGGTGCTCCTCACCTGTAGCAGCGAGAATGGAACGTGGTGGGCACCTGCATTCTCCACGCCATCTCTGCCCATGATGAGGGCCACCGGAGACGCGAAGACGAGGACGAGGACGACCGGAGGCGGCTCTCTCTGAACTTCACCCTCTCTGAAGCTTACCTGACAGAGAAGGAAGAGAAGGGGAAAAGGAAGAGGGAGGAGGAGATGGGAGATGGTGGCGGCGCGAGGAACCCTAGAGGGGGAGGCATGCACGCCGAGGGAGCTAAATAGGACCCAGGCTGACGGTGTTGCGATGGAGGGAGGACACGGCGGCGACACGCCCGCTCTCTCACTCTCTGAACCTAACGGAAAAGGGAGGCAATGGAGCAGGTAGCCATCGCTACCTGGGCTGGGCCGCGCGAGGGGAAAGGATCCGGCCCAGCTCTCTCCCACTCATAGAGGAAACCAACAGGGTTTTCCATTAAATAAAACAACCACACAATAAAAATCAACAGAGGAAAATAAAAAGGATTTTTGATAAAACAAAAATACTTTTGTCTAAAAGGAAATGTGACATATTTAATAAATTAACAAGAGGATTTTTAAAGCAAGTATTTCTAATACTATTTGAAACAACAGCCCCTGTTATTTTAAAACCCCAAAATCATATAGCTCAATACACCAAACGAACAACACTCATGGGCTCAAATTAATATTGGCTACATCATGAACATTTTTAACAAATTTTATTAGCAAGATAATTTCATTGAATAATGGAAATGGGAATAAAAGGTTTTAGGTTTTGGTTTTGAAATAATAAGAGAGAGGGAAGGGGGTGATCCCACTCAAGCACACACATCCACAAGACCACTCACATCACAACCAGGTCATAAGAAGCACACCACATTTGCAATGCAAGACATGATGATGAAATGATATGATGCATGATGCATGAAACAATGGCATGGCAAAATAGCAAACTCATCTCATTCATCACATGGCAACAAGGGTCCACATAGGATTACATGCCATAAAAGGCAGGGGTAGCACTTGGGCTATCACAACTCTCCCACACCGCAAGAAGATCTCGAGCCGAGATCTAGGAATGAAAGAACTCTGGATATTCAGAACGGAGAACGTCCTCATGTTCCCAAGTAGCTTCTTTGTCAGAATGATGAGACCACTTCACCTTGAGAAACTTGATAGATTTGTTGTGAGTCTTGCGCTCAGTTTCTTCAAGAATAGCCACTGGATGCTCACGATAAGAGAGGTCTTCTTGGAGATCAATGTCTTGGAGGTCAATGGTATGCTCGGGAGTCTTGAAGCACCTCTGGAGCTGAGAGACATGGAAGACATCATGCACATTTGTGAAGTTTGGAGGAAGCTCTAGTTGATATGCAAGTTCACCTCTCTTGCCAACAATGCTGAAAGGACCAACAAAGCGAGGAGCTAGCTACCCTTTAGTTCCAAACTGCCGAGTGCCCTTCATGGGAGAGACTCTAAGATAGACTAGATCATCAACTTGAAAGGAGACATCCCGATGTTTGTTATCGTAATAAATCTTCTATCAGGATTGAGCTGCTTTGAGGTTCTCATGAATGACATGGCACATCTCTTCTGCTTCGATGATCATGTCATTCCCCAAAATTTGACGCTCATCGGTTTCAGACCAGTTAAGCGGGGTACGACACTTCCTGTCGTAGAGAATCTCGAAAGGGGCCTTTCCTGAGCTAGCTTGAAAGCTATTGTTGTATGAGAATTCAGCATATGGAAGGCAGTCTTCCCATTTCATGCCGAACGAAATCACATAGGCTCTGAGCATATCTTCAAGGATTTGATTGACTCTCTCAACTTGACCACTTTTCTACGGATGGAATGGAGTGCTGAAACGGATCTTGGTACCCATAGAAGTCTGGAAGGACTCCCAAAACTTGGGAGTACAGAGGCTTCCACGGTCGAATGAGATGAGCTGAGGAATACCATGCAAAGAAACTATCCTTGACGTATACAACTCTGCTAGCTGAGCTACCGAGATAGATTCTTTGACCGGTAGGAAATGAGCAACTTTGGTCAGCTTGTCGATAACCACAAAGATGGCATCGTTGCCTCTCTTGGACTTGGGAAACCCAGTGCCGAAATCCATCTCCAATTGATCGAATTTCCACTCTGGGATAGGCAAAGGTTGAAGAAGACCTGCTGGACGTTGATGTTCCGCCTTCACTCTGCGACAAACATCACACTTGTTCACGAACTGAGCAATTTCACGCTTCATGCGAGTTCACTAGAAGGTTAGCTTGAGATCCTAATACATCTTGGAACTGCCTGGATGAATGGATAGAAGAGAATTGTGTGCTTCGTCCATGATAACCTTCCCGAGATCACCTTTTGGAACCACCAGACGGTCCTCAAAGGACAAGATATCTTTGTCATCAACGCGAAAGAACTTATACTTCGGAATGCCCTTGGCCACACCTTTCTTCACTTTCTTCACCATAGCATCAAGAAGATGAGGTTGGTGAACCTGATCTTCCAGAGTGGGAGAGACTTGAAGATTGGCAAGAAATCCTTGCGGAATCATTTGAAGGTTGAGCTTGCGGAAGGATTCACAAAGCTTGGGTTGAAGAGGCTTAAGAATGAGACTGTTGCAGTATGCCTTTCGGCTGAGCGCGTCTGCAATGACATTTGCTTTTCCAGGAGTATACTCAATGCATGGATTGAAGTCCTCAAGCATTTCCACCCAACGAGACTGCCGAAGATTGAGATTGGGTTGAGTGAAAATGTACTTCAATCTCTTGCGATCGGTGTACACCTCAACTGGTCTACCTAACAACAAATGCCTCCAAGTCATCAAAGCATGCACAACTACCGCCAACTCGATATCATGAGTGGGGTAGTTCTTCTTGGCAGGCTTCAACTGACATGAGGTATAAGCAACTATCTTCTTATCTTGCATGAGAACACCACCAAGACTTTGGAGAGAAGCATCACAGAAAACTTGGAAATGCTTTGACTGCTCGGGAGGAACAAGAACTAGAGCTGAAGTTAGTCTCTGCTTGAGCGTATTGAACGCCACATCACACTCAGGAGACCAAACATACTTGACACTCTTCTGGAGGAGATTAGATAGAGGCTTAGCAATTTGCAAGAAGTTCTCCACAAATATTCTGCAATAACTAGCAAGCCCGAGGAAGCTACGAAGCTGCTTCACATTCTATGGAGGCTCTCACTTCAAGATTGCCTCAACTTTCTCAGGATGCACCTTAATGCCCTCGGCAGAGATCACATGCCCAAGGTACACCACTTCATTGAGCCAAAACTCACACTTGGAAAACTTGGCATAGAATCGATGTTCTCTTAGCTTGTCAAGCACAAGCCTGAGATGCTCTACATGCTCTTCTTCTGTCTCGGAGAACACAAGGATATCATCCAAATAGACCAAGATGAACTCATTCTTGAAAGGAGAGAAAATGAAGTTCATCATTCTTGAGAAGGTTGGAGGAGCATTGGCAAGACCAAACGACATGACGGTGTACTCATAAGACCCAAAACTCATCCTGAAAGCGGTCTTTGGAATATCTTCTTCGCGAATGCGAATCTGATGATAGCCCATGCGAAGATCAAGCTTCGAGAAAACCTTGTCACCTTTCAGTTGTTCAAACAACTCATTGATGTTGGGAAGTGGGTACTTGTTTCTGATTGTCTTCTTGTTCAATGGACAATAATTGACACAAATCTGGTTCAAGCCATCCTTCTTCTTGACAAACAAAACACCACAACCCCATGGAGAAGAACTTGGTCTGATCAGACCCAGACGTTCTTGTTCATCTAGCTGCTTCTTCAACTCTTTCAACTCTTCGGGGACAAGTTTATAAGGGCGCTTGCAAACTGGTTTAGTTCCGGGCTCGAGGTCAATCACGAACTCGACTGGCCGGTGCGGAGGCTTTCCTGGCAATTCTTCTGGAAAGACATCTTCATACTCACAAACCACTGGAATTTGAGAAATAGCCGAGATTTCACCCTTCTCATTAAGAGCAAAGAGACGGATTGTGTCATCGCGAGCTGCGAAAATAATCACATCTTCTGAAGGATGAGTCATCTTGACTTGTTTTTCTTCACAATCAACATAAGCCTTATTCATAGCCAGGAAGTCCATGCCCAAAATGAGATCAATGTCGGAATTACCGAGAACAATTGGAGAAGCCAGAAAAGAATAATTGCCCATCTTGATAGAAACATCTCGAACCACCTTGTTAGCGCTCATGAGAGTGCCGGGTGAAACAACACGCAAGGCCTTACTCAAATACTCAGAATCAAAATCAGGCTTGGCGAAGAATGCTTTAGACATGAATGAATGCGATGCACCAGTATCAAACAACACTTTTGCAGGAAAAGAATTAACTAAGAGATTACCCATGATCACTTGAGAAGAATCCTCTGCCTCTGTTGCATTCACCATATTCACCCTAGCTGACTTGGGATTATGCTTCACCATTGCATTGCCTGGAGGCCTGACTGGAGGAGGAGGCGGAAGACGCCGTTGGTTGCACTTGTTTGAGTAGTGACCCTTCTAACCACACTTGTGACAAGTAACCTCAGATAGCGGACAAAAGTTGCCTGGAGGAGGAACAAAAGATGACTTTGGCG
This sequence comes from Hordeum marinum, assembly GCA_022496015.1. Lineage (NCBI taxonomy): Eukaryota > Viridiplantae > Streptophyta > Magnoliopsida > Poales > Poaceae > Hordeum > Hordeum marinum. The sequence goes on along the minus strand of CM039673.1, from coordinate 363,094,110 downwards.
CCTTGGGTCTCTGCTGATATCCTGGGTTGGGTGGGTGGGAAGAACAACAGCCACCGAACTGCTTCTGGTGCTGAGGAGGACAAAACGGAGGAGGATTAGGCATCCAATATTTCTGCTGCTTAGGAACCATCTGAGAGCTGGAAGAAGAAGAATATGAATCCCTTGAACACTTCCTTGAGTTATCCAACTTGAGCTGAGTTGCCTCGACCTTCAAAGCCATGTTGTAGAACTGATCAAACTCACGAGGCTCTTGAAGGACTAGACCTGGCAGAAGCTCATCCTTGAGACCACCTCTAAACTAATAGATCATGGCCTTGTCATCTGGAACATCTTGCTTAGCATAGCGGGCTAGATTCTAGAACTTGATGTTGTACTGATAGACAGACTTACTCCCCTGCTCCGGGTGCCTGAACTTCTCACGCATCTCCTTGACAAAGCTAGTCGGAATGTAATGGGACCTGAAGTCACGACAGAAATTGTCCCAAGTAACAACACGATCGCCCTTGGAATCCTTGTACCACTGCCACCAATCAGCTGCATGACCCTTGAGCTGGAACAACGCAAATCTGACAAAGTCCTCTGGTCTGACATTGCTGCACTCAAAATGCTTACTCATGTCATGGAGCCAATCATCAGCATCAAAAGGCTGCTCACAACAGGTGAAAGACTTGGGCTGGTTGGCAAGGAACTGGTTGAGCGTCGCAAACTGAGGTTGATTCTGAAAATTCCCTTGAAAGCCTTGCTGACCCTGATCTCTTTCTTGCAACAGCCTGAGCAACATCTGAGTGTTCACATTGGTTGCGGCCATCACAGCTTGCCAAGCTTCTGGAGGAGGAGGCGGTGGCGGGGGTGGTGGAACATCAGCCTGCTCCTCACCACGACCTAGATTCCCACGAGTTGCTGGAGCCATCCTGAAGATGGAAAAAACATCAACACCTCATTGATAAGATGAATTCAAAGCTGAATCAAATGCTTGAAAGAAATTGAATGAATAACACAAACAGCCTTCCTACTGAAAAAAATAGTAAGAATGCCTTCTTTGGTTTTGTGATAACATCATCAAATATTAGAAGCCACTTGCAATAACACAAAAGTATTGAGCTAATGTTGCTCAGAACAAATGTATATGCCCTCATACATTTGAAGAAGATGATCCTAGATAACTACATGAGTTACCACCTAAGAACTTCCAAAAACTTTTTGGTTATGCAATCTGGTGTGGGGGATACAAGGAGGAAAAATCTCACACAACTAGCAAACCTACACCCCAACTGTATCCATCCTTCAACACATAACCAGAGGCTTTCACAAATCCATCTAACTCGAATCCTCGAAAGCACAACGATACTAAACCATGGTGGTACCCCGGACGCCTCCCCAATACTGGGTGACTCCGACCTTATCTCACCACGATAAGTATTGAAGTAATTCCGAACACTCTCCGTCCTGAGATACTAAGGAAGCTGAATGATAACGATGTGCCAAAATTCCCTGGAGCTCGACTCCCCAGAAGAAATCAATTCAGACAGGAGGCACCAAGATAGAACTCCGTCACATCGGTATCACATAAACTCCAAAATACCCGCACGATCCAAAAAAAATTGAGCGAGAAGAGGAGTAGAATCAAAATTCCTAAGTCGAATACCTCACCAGAGCATAGAAGAGGAGTAAAAAGAATCCTACTATCCGATATAACTAGACTCAAAATAGTTTTAAATAGACTCGACTCAGCCAAGTTCGATCAAGCAAAGGGCTCCTATGCTCGTATGGCTCTGAATACCAACTTGTCACGCCCAAGATGCAGGCCTATCCATATCAAGACACGAGGGCCTCGACAGGGATAGAGGCACATCTTGCCGTTAGCAAGTACAACATCATTACATACATTTAGGAAGAGAAAAGTATATGAGTTGTCTTACACTCTCCACATTCTAAATTACAAATCCACACAAGTATTTCAATCATCAATACGAAGGTAGGGTCCGGCTATGGACGAAAACAAATGATAAAATGCTGCAATGACACTGGCTTGCTAGCCCAAAGATATCGACCACGACCACTCTACTCGTCTGGATATGTGACGTACATCCTGCCACACTCCTCGTCATACTCCCACTGGACCTGCGTCACATCATCTGGCATGATCTCATCTGTACCTGCACCTGGATTGTTGTAGGAATATGTGAGCCACGGGGACTTAGCAATCTCGTGCCCGGGTACTGAGACTATTCAAGCTTATAGGTTGGGAAGGGGTATGTGTTTAGTCTGCAGCAGCCCTAAGCATTTATGGTGGCTAAACTTACGAAAGATGAAAGTAAATATGTGGTCTACGATAAACGATCTAGACTAGAATGACCTCTATGAGATCCTGAACACTTACTTACGTCAATCATAACCCCACCGTGTTCTCTCTCGGATCATGTTCACGAGCAGAGACGATCACGGTTACTCACAAAGTTGGTGTATTTTACTAGAGTTTACTTCAAGTTAACTATAACCGGGTGTTAAGCAAATATCCAAGTTGCCACATAACTGCGGGCACGGCTTTCCGAAAGTTTTAACCCTGCAGGGGTGCTCCAACTAGTCCATCATAAATTAACCGCACTCCACGGGAATAGCCTCAACCACGGATTTCATGATCATCCTAGGTAACTCCAAAGGAATTCCAACACCTCAAGATAGCCAGAAGAAAGTCAGAGCCCCACACGCAAGCCACTCGATAAAGGTAAAACAAATCCAGCAAGACCACCCGACGTGTCGACGAACCCGATAAGAGCCGCGTATCTCATTCTCAGGACACGATGGATAAGTGATGCCTACGGAGGCCTGATAGAAATCTCCCGAGTTGCCCCGGGTTGGCCCCGCACAGTGCTCTAGTTTGGACCAACAGTCATGAGGAGCACTGGCCCGAGGGTTGATTAATTATCCACGGGGTTGCAAAGCCCTATGCAAATTTTATTTAGTTGTTTAAGCAGATAGTACCAATGTTGGGTCTTGCCAGACAAGTTTTAATCTCAATCGAATAATCAAGGGGGTTTCCATAACAACCCCGAGCATGTTAGGAGCGCAAAATATGGAAACATAACACCGGTAACAAGAAACTATGGCGGTAAAAGCGGAACAAAACACCTAGCAAAAGGCCAAGCCTTCGACCATACCAAGATATATATGTGCATTAAATTAAATAGCAGATAATATTGTGTTATGCCAAATCCATGTCATCACATGGATACAACCTGCACCTGTAACTAAGAACGCTGTAAGAGGGGCTGAGCAGCGGTAACTTAGCCAATCAAAGGTTTGCTAGGATGTGGAGGGATTAGAGGCTGTCATGGCAATGTAGGAGGCTTGACATTCAAGTGGTAGGTAACGCATAAGTAACGATAAGAACGAGACATCTAGCAAAGCAAAAATAGTGTCCGGATCCAGGTACGATCATCTTGCCTGTTGGTTCTGCAGAGGGACAAGGAGCGGGGTCCTCGTAGTGGTACTCTCCTGGATCCGCGTACTCAGTTTCAACACTCGTGTCTACCCAAGAGAAACAACAATAATAAACAACCAACCAAGGTGCAATGCACAAACAATATGATGCATGATTCATTTGAAGAATTTAACATGGCAATCCTAAACTAGTCATGTTTCACATGCAATAGTTTAGTGATTTACAATTCTGGATAGAACCTCATGTTAAGTTATGTAAACATGCATGATCATGGAAAAAATATGTATGCTTCATGCAAAATCGATACAAATGCATATGTAGAATGTAGGAAACGGAGTTACGGTTCTCACGCTACGCTCATGGCAAGTTATGAAGGCAAAACACAAGACAAAGAAGGCCATGGGCTATTCTTTGGCATTCCAAGGTAGCCACTTGTTAGGCAATGAAAACACATCCACAATGGAGTCAAAGATCAAGCAATTCCATGGAGTATAGCTCCCACAAGTCACAAAACACTAAAACAAACAATATGCCACAAAACAACAACATAGCAACTTTCACAGCCAATAACTAGAGCTACATGAAGTCTCCAACCACAAACAAGGCATTGACAGAAACTACACAACATGCTTATCAAATTATCCAACTACACAATCTGGGATGTAGGCACACATCTATAAGCATGAAGCTCCCAAGTTGGCATGATGAAACATATTTTAGGGACTTGGTGAAAATAACAACTTTCTGGAATCTGAGTTAAGCTGATAGGAAGTTGACAGCAGAAATTAATGGTGATAGAGACCACCTTATGGCATGAAAATTAATAGGATGATAGAGGAAAACATCTACTTCAAAACACAAGCACTGAGCTTGAGCTAATTCCCAACATATCACTTGATAGCATCCACTCTTCATGGCATAAAAATATTAATAGATTCTCAGACTTAGAAATATTTAGCATGTTTGAAAACAACAACATTTTAGTGGCTACTTTAGAGCATGGTTCCCACTTATATGAAAGTTTAACATGACAAAAATAAATACCATGACATTCTGCACATCAAAGGCTACCATATTCATGTTGGCGCAATTATCATAGCATGCATGGATTAAATATAACAAAAATGACAAAATGGCACTTTGAGACAAAATGACATTTTGTCAAACTTGCCCAAATTCCCAAACAAGTCACACCAATGGATTCCTTGGGTGATTCTACCCCAAAATCATATATCACACGGCTATGCTTATATGGAGCATCATGGAAAAACACTAGTTAGATAAATATCCAACAATCCTATAAGTGAAAACTTACTAAAAATACCCATGTGCATATACGATCATGTCCAGATTTGGAATATTACTAGAAATGGAAACATCGTAATATAAGAATTAAAATAAAAAAACAATAAAGAAAAACAACATTAACAGGGGGGCCCACCTGGCATAGACACCAGGGCCCCCTAGTGCATAACAAGTGGGGCCTGGGCCCACTTGTCACACACACACCACACACACACACACACTCAACTTCACACACACACAACATAGCGCACACACATTGCACTCTGGATCTGGCAGCCACACCAGATCCACACACACACGGCACACACAAGCACACACACCACATCTTCACGGCCACACGGGATCTCGTACACAGCCACACTAGATCCCTTCCCACATACACACCGCGCACGGGATCCGGCCACCACACCGGATCCGGACACACAACACACACCATATCCAATCGAAAAAGCAGAAAACAAAAGGGGGGAGCGGGGACTCGATCCCTCGACCTCACAGTCGTTTCCCCGAATCGCTACCACTACGCCACGCTGCGGTTCTCGACAGGAAGGAGGGGGAGCGCAACTAGTACTATCTAACCGCGCCTACTCTGACGAAACTGACAAAACCTGCACACTCCGGTGACAACAAACGGCGGCGGTGATTCCGGCGACCACACGGGCTCTCCGGCAACGCTAATGGGAAAAATCAAAGCGGGGACCTACGGGGTTCCCATCCTCTACTTGTCTGGCGACGAGGAGGACGGAGGCGAGCTCAAGGCCTCACCTTGGCCGGGACAGTGGTGGCAACGCACTACGGCGACGGTGAGCTATGCACTACGCAACAAGAGGGGATGCGGCGGCTCACCGAGAGGGGAATGATGACGGCTAGGAGCGCGACGAAGAGGAGGAAGAAGGATGACGACGCGGTGGCGACGAAGAGGGAGAAGAACGCCAGTGACGACCCACTCCCTTGCGGATGACGTGATGGCAAAGCGCACTACAGGGAGGTGCTCCTCACCCCCTAGCAGCAGGAATGGAATGCGGTGGGCACCCGCATTCTCCACGCCATATCCGCTCGCGACGAGGGCCACTTGAGACGCGAAGACGACGGCGAGGACGACCGGCGGCGACTCTCTCTGAACTTCACCCTCTCTGAAGCTTACCTGACAGAGAAGGAAGATAAGGGGAAAAGGAAGAGGGAGGAGGAGATGGGAGATGGTGGCGGCGCATGGAACCCTAGAGGGGGAGGCACGCACGCCGAGGGGAGCTAAATAGCACCCGTGCTGACGTCGTTGCGACAGAGGGAGGACACAGTGGCGACGCACTCGCTCTCTCACTCTCTGAACCCGACGGAAAAGGGAGTCAACGGAGCAGGTAGCCGTCGCTACCTAGGCTGGGCCGCGCGGGGGGAAAGGATCCAGCCCAGCTCTCTCCCACTCACAAAAAAAGCAGCAGGGTTTTCCATTTAATAAAACAGCCACACAATAAAAAACAACAGAGGAAAATAAAAAGGATTTTTGATAAAACAAAAATACTTTTGTCGACAAGGAAATGTGACATATTTAATACAATTAACAAGAGGATTTTTAAAGCAAGTATTTCTAATACTATTTAAAACAACAATCCCTCTTATTTTGAAACCCCAAAATCATATAGCTCAAAATACCAAAAGAACAACACACATGGGCTCAAATTAATATTCGCTACATCATGAACATTTTTAATAAATTTTATTAGCAAGATAATTCTGTTGGAGAATGGAAATGGGAATAAAAGGTTTTAGGTTTTGGTTTTGAAATAATAAGAGAGAGGGAAGGAGGTGATCCCACTCAAGCACACACATCCACAAGACCACTCACATCACAACAAGGTCACAAGAAGCACACCACATTTGCAATGCATGACATGATGATGAAATGATATGATGCATGATGCATGAAACAATGGCATGGAAAAAGAGCAAACTCATCTCATTCATCACATGGCAACAAGGGTCCACATAGGATTACATCCCATAAAAGGTAGGGGCAACACTTGGGCTGTCACACCTGGGTACATTGTGTGTCACCACCGCTTGTACCTAATCCCGCTCTCGGAGCCCGTCGGCGTCCTCTAGCCCCAACCACCTACGATAAGCCTACCCATGGCATCTGTCGTGAGAAAACAACGATAGTTGGCACCCATCGTGGGGCCGTACGCGGCGCCGACCGTATTCATGCTCCGAGCGGGACCCCTCGCCATCCCCTGCCGTCGCCACACGTCCAGGCGAAACCGCGGGCTCGTGGGGCTTGCTCCGGCAGGTCCTACGGGCAGTTCCGTCGACCTCGCGGTCGACATTGACGCACTCATCGAGTGCTTCGGCAGGCTAAGCCTTGCCGAAGCTCCGACCACTGACGAGGACCCTAGCCAGTTACTCGTCTGCGCTGATCAGCCCACGACTATGGGCGCACTCGCTGCGACCCAGTCCAGCGGTTCCCACGATCGCGTGGGAGCAATGTCCATCATCTCCTCCACCTCCTCCAGACATGTGCAGGCCGAGGCTGATGCCGCCACGGCCCGCGTCGGTGCCTCTGACCCGCTCGGTGCGGTCCTCCGGGGCTTGAGCACTCCCATTGCCCCGACGGCAAACCCCGACGCCACCATGGCCAAGCTCGAGGCGGCTCACCACCTCGTATTCGAGGATGCCAGCACCCTCGTGGCCACGCAGCGCCGTATGGAGGCCGCTCAGCTGGAATACGCTTCCGCGTACAGTCTCACCCCGGTTGGCACTAAGCCCATTCGGCGTGGGGCCATGCGCGACCGCGGCCGTGTGGTCGCCGAAATCTTGGGCGGCAACATGCCCGTCTACGACACTCCCGCGGCCAACCTGCGGGCTGCCAAGGTTGCCTATGAGGATATTGCTACCTTGGAGGGCAAAGAACGTGCCGCCCGCGAGCGTCACATGAAGGACCTCATTGACGCTGCTGACGCGTAGCAACATCTGCTCACGGCAGGTGGCGCTGCCTCTGAAGGCCCCCGGCTCGAGCGTGAGGGCACGTGGACTGCTGACTGTCAGCCGGCTCAGCACTCCTGCTCCCCTCGCATCTCCGGTCGTCGGGTTGGGGCAAGCAACCCTCGGCCTTCTCAGCTTATGGGGAACGAGCAGCCGACTGTTAACAGCCGGCGCACTAACGACCCGCCTCTCAACAGTCGCCACCATGAGGCGCCGACAGCGCGAGCCAGAACGGTCGGTTCCACCCGTCATCCGCCCCGAGCTCTCGGCCCCGCTCGGACCACGTGTCCCCCATAGTGAGAATGATGCTCTCCTCTGCATTGACTGGCTCATGCAGTCGGCCCTCCTTAAGGAGGAGGGATCGATTGGCCTGACATGCTTCGTCCCTCGGATCCGCAACGAGCCATTCCCAACCGTCTTCACGCTCCCTCGAGACACCCTGGAATACAACGGGGCTGCCAAGCCCGAACACTGGATCATCGACTACACCACCGCGGTCGGCATTGCCAGGAGGAACAAACGTGTAGCCATTTGCTATGCTCCCCTCATGTTGATCGGCTCGGCCCGCACCGAGCTCAACAGCCTGGCGGCCGACAGCATCAACACTTGGACGGACTTCGAGGAAGCCTTCGTCCTCAACTACTCCGGCACCTACAAGAGGCCTGGCTGCCCCCATGAACTAGCCATGTGCGTTCAGGGGCCAGACGAGTCCGTCCATGACTACCTCACTCGATGGACCAAGCTTTGCAACTCCTACGAGGGGATGCATGAGGTACATGCCATACAATACTACATCGAAGGCTATCGTGATGGCTCCCCGCTCAAGCAAAAGCTTCTGTGCTCCGAGCCGGCTACCCTCGCCGACCTCGTGACCAAGGCGGACAAGTATGCCATGGCTGATTCCGCCATTCGGATCAAGATGACGCCGCCCGCCAAGGAAACTTTGACGCCGGCGGTGTCCTGACCGGCTGCCGACAACCGGCAGCCGCAGAACAACAAGCGCAAGAATGACTAGCCGGACTCCCGCTATGGTAGCTGGCAGGTCGCCACCATCGAGGACCAAGAGCCGGCTGCCCAGTCTTCCAGCCAGCGCCAGCACGCTGGCAAGGCTGCCTGGCAGCCGAAGCACACGTTCGAGTAGATGCTCGACCTCCCCTACAAGAACCACTCTAGGGCCAAGCCCTCCACGCACACGCTCCGGCAGTGCAGCTTCTCATAGCAATTGTCCCGGGGGGACGGCCTTCTGACTCCTCCTGCGCCGCCTGCCCGCGGCCGGCTCTCACTCCAGCCGCTGCCCTGGTGCCGGCTCCGGCTCCAGCCCAAAATGACGGTCGTCTACACGACTAGTTCCCCAACTAGGATGGTTGCTACGTCGTCTTCACCAGTGAAGAGAAGAGCAAGCATGCTCAACACCAGCTCCATCGTGAGGTGAACGCCACCATGCCGGCGACTCCCCAGTTCATGCACTGGTCGGAGAAGCCGGTCACCTAGAGCCGGGCAGATCACCCTGCCATGATGCCAAGTCCCGGCAGCTACGCCCTCGTCCTCAACCCCACCATCGCCATCAAGAAGCGCACCTGACACTTCTCACGGTCCTGATAGACGGTGGCAGCAGCATCAACATCCTTTACCTCGACACAATGCGCAAGCTGGGGCTGAAAGCAGAAGACCTGCAGGTGAGCCGGACGGTCTTCCATGGCATCATGCCTGGAAAGTCCTGCTCCCCTGTTGGCAAGATCACGCTTGACGTCCTTTTCGGCTGCCCCGCCCACTTCCGCCATGAGCCGGTGCTGTTCGAGGTTGTGGACCTCGCGAGTCCCTACCACGTGTTGTTGGGTCGGCTGGCCCTCGTCAAATTCATGGCGGTTCCCCATGACGCCCACCTCAAGCTCAAGATGTCGAGCCCCAAGGGAATCATCACCATCATGGGTGACTACAAGATGTCGCTCGAGTGCGCTCGAGACGGCAGCCGGCGGGCCGAGGCCCTGGAGATAGCCGAGGAAAAGCGGCAGCTCGACCGGCTCGTGGCCCTCGCTGCCATCCAGCCGGCCGTGCCGACTCCTCCCTCGCAATCCATCGACGAGGCCTCCTTCCAGCCGTCCAAGGACACCAAGAAAATCCCGCTCGACCTGGCCAACCCCGCTCAGTGTGTCACCATCAGCTCCCGCCTCGGCAGCAAATAGGAAGGCGAGCTCATTGGCTTCCTCTGTGAGAATCGGGACATCTTTGCATGGTCCCCCAAGGACATGTCGGGTGTTCCGAGGAAGTTCGCCGAGCACAAACTACACGTCCGACCGGACGTCAAGCCGGTCAAGCAACTCCTGCGCCATTTCTCTAAGGAGAAGCGGCGTACTATAGGAGAAGAAATCGACCGGCTGCACGCAACTGGGTTCATCATGGAAGTTTTCCACCCGGACTGGCTGGCCAACCCAGTCCTGGTGCTGAAGAACAACAAGACCTGGCTCATGTGCATCGACTACACCAGCCTGAACAAGGCATGCCCCAAGGACCCATTCGCCCTGCCATGGATCGATCAAGTCATCAACTCCACGACTGGCTGCGACTTGTTGTCCTTCTTGGATGCCTACTCTGGCTACCACCAGATCAAGCTGGATCCGGAGGACCGGCTCAAGACCTCCTTCATCACGCCCTTAGGGGCCTACTTCTACATCAACATGTCCTTCGGCCTGAAGAACGCAGGCGCCACCTTCCAGCGGTGCATGCAGAAGTGCCTCCCGCCTCAAATGGGCAGGAATGTCCACGTCTACGTTGACGACATCATCATCAAAACCAAGAAGCACTTCAGCCTCCTTGACGATCTCCGGGAGACCTTCGCGAACCTGTGCGAGTACAAGATTAAGCTCAAACCGGAGAAGTGTGTCTTCGGCGTCACAGCCGGCCAGCTCTTGGGTTTCTTCGTGTCCGCTCGCGGCATCGAAGCTAACCCGGAGAAGATCAGCGCGATCGAGCGCATGCCCAAGCTGACTCAGCTCGGTGACGTCCAGAAGTTCACCGACTGCCTCGCCTCGCTCAGCCGGTTCATCAGCCGGCCGGGGGAGAAAGCCTTGTCCCTCTATGGGCTCCTTCGCAACACTGCTCTAGTCGAGCCGGGTCACACCAAGAAGCTGGGCATGTTCGACTAGCCCGACGAGGCGGACGAGGCCTTCCACAGCCTCAAGAAAGCTTTCACCCGCGTGCCCATCCTGGCCGCGCCGGCTGAGAAGGAGCCCTTGCTCGCCTACATCGCGGCGACCATTCGCGTCATCAGTGTCGTCTTGGTGTTCAAGCGGCCGGAGGAGGACAAATCCCTGCCGGTCCAGCGTCCCGTCTACTACCTCAACGAGGTCCTTTCCGCCTCCAAGCAGAACTATCCCCACTACCAGAAGATGTGCTATGGCATATACTTCGCCGCCAAGAAGGACAAGCAGTACTTCCAGGAGCACACCATCACCGTGGTGAGCACGGCCCCGCTCGGCCAGATTATGAGCAACCGGGACTCCACCGGATGGATCGCCAAATGGGTCATCGCCCTCGCCGACCACGATATCCGGTATGAGCCACGTACCGCCATCAAGTTGCAAGCGTTGGCCGACTTCCTCGTCGACTCGATGGAGACCGAGTTCATGCCGCCTCCCCCAGACTCCATGCATTGGCGCATGCAATTCAACGGCTCAAAAATGAGGACTGGCCTGGGTGCCGACATAGTCCTCTCCTCCCCAAAAGGTGACCATCTCAAGTACGCCCTCCAGATCCACTTCGCCGCCTCCAACAACGTGGCCGAGTATGAGGCCATCGTCCACGGCCTCCGGCTCACCAAGGAGATCGGCATCAGGCGCATCCTATGCTTCGGCGACTCCGACCTCATGGTACAACAGGTCTCTGGTGAATGGGATGCCAGGGACGCCAACATGGCCAGCTACCGCTTCCTTGTACAACAACTCACCAGCTCGTTCGAAATCTGTGAGTTCCACCACGTCCCATGGGCGGACAACAAGGCGGCCGACGCACTAGCGAAGATCGTCTCCACCCGGTAGGCCATCCCTGTCGGCGTGTCCCTCAAGCGATTGCTCAAGACATCGATCAAGCGTTCCCCAGAATCGGAATCCATCTTCGTACTGGCAGACGCTACCGGCCCATCGGTGGCTCCGGCTACCCCCTTGGCATCTTCGCCACCGGCTCCCTTAACCTCGGCTGCCTTGCCAGCACCAGTTGAGTCGGCCGCATCCGAGGCCGCCAGCTCCGACGACGCGGCTGTCATGATGACAGTCGACACCCCTCCGGGCGTCCCCGACCCGGGGGCTGGCGAGCCGGTCCCGGGGACTAATCATGCAGGCCCGAGGGCTCCCGAACCAGCCCCCGTATCGGCTCCCTCATGGTCCCATCCCATCCCGGAATTCCTCCTACGTGGCGAGCTCCCCCCGGACGATGCCAGGGCAAGACAAATTCAGCACCGGGCCTCTGCCTACATCATAATCAACCATGAGCTCATCCACCGCAGCACCACCGGCGTCTTCCAATGGTGCATCAAGCTGGAGAAGGGTCGGGAGATCCTCCTCGATAACTACCAGGGAGAGTGCAGGCACCATGCCGCCTCTAGAACCCTGGTGGCCAAGGCTTTCCGCCATGGTTTCTACTGGCCCACACCCTTGGAGGCGGCCAAGAAATTGGTTGACGAGTGCGAGGGCTACCAGCGCTTCAGCACGCAGAGCCACCTCCCGATGTCGGCCCTCCAGACCATCCCCTTCTCGTGGCCCTTTGCCGTTTGGGGGCTGGACATAGTGGGTCCCATCAAAACCGCACGAGGCGGCATGACAAATCTACTGGTGGCCGTCGATAGATTCACCAAGTCAATCGAGGCCCGGCCAATCAAGAAGCTGGACGGCCCCACGGCCGTCCGGTCCATCGACAACATCACGGTTCGCTCCGGCGTCCCCCACAGCATCATCACCGACAACGGCACAAACTTCGCCAAGGGCGCGCTCATGCGTTTCTGCTCCAAGCAGGGCATCCGGCTCGACCTGGCCTCCGTTGCTCATCCACAGTGAAACGGCCAGGTCGAGAGGGCAAACGACCTCATCTTCTTCGGCATAAAGCCCCGGCTCGTAACGCCGCTGGTGAGGTCAGCCGGCTGCTGGGTCGACGAGCTGCCGACTGTCCTTTGGAGCCTCAGGACCACTCCCAACCATTCAACCGTCTACACGCCCTTCTTCCTTGTGTACGGGTCCGAGGCGATCATCCCCAGCGATATCGAGTTTGACTCACCTCAGCTCGCCCTATACACGGAGAAGGACGTAAAGGAGGCAAGGGAAGACGACATCGACCTACTTGAAGAAGCCCGTGAACTTGACTTGATCCGGATGGCAATCTATCAACAGAAGCTCCGGCACTACCACAGCAAGCGGATCCAACCGATCCCCTTCCATGAAGGGGACCTGGTGCTCAAGCGGATCCATCAGACAGCTAGGCAGCACAAGTTATCCTCCCCATGGGAGGGCCCGTCCATCGTCAACAAGGTGCTGCATAACAATGCATACTACCTAATAGACGCCCAGAAGCCACAGAAACGCAAAAGAGATACCTCTGGCGAGGAGACCGAGCGCCCATGGAACGTGGCGCTCCTCCGTCCGTTTTATTACTGAAAAGACCAGTGCATGTATGTATCCCTCCCCTTTTACGCTTATGAATGCAACGGGTGCCCCAGGCCGGCTCTTGGGGCATGTCCTTTTCGTTTCCCTCAAAGGTCTCCCCACTCACCGGCTCACTTACCCACCTACCGGGCCCGAGGGCTCTCCGGTTGGTCCTAGGTCGCCTCTCCCAAAATCGACCAAGTAGTGTGAGTTGAGCAAGCCCTCCCACCCCTCCTAGCTACAGACCGGCTCCCGGCTGTCCGGCTGACGGGGCCTCGGGGCGGCAAAACTTAGCGCACATGAAAATTCGATCGCAAAGGGGTTGCCGGCTAGGTCCAGCCGGACCACCGCCTCGCCTCTGCCACTCAACTTACCCAAAAAAGCTCTCACAGTTCTTAAGTTTGGAACCGGCTCCCTCAAGGCAGACGCCTCGAGCTAGCTACAGACTGGCTCCTGGCTGTCGGGCTGGCGGGGCCAAAACCAAAGGGGAAAAGGGACTGAGCAGATGGAACCAAAGGGGCAAAAAGGGGTAAGGATGAGCAGGCACGCATGATAAGCAAACACATCAAACATTCAGAACACAAATTTAAGATAAAAGAGGCCCATGGCCATCACGGTTCATTACATTACACCCCCAGTGGGTGGACTCAAGTCTAACATGTAGGAAAGTTAACAAAGGAAAAAATAAAACGCCCGGGGGCTCAGGCCACTGGCGTGTCGCCAGCCGGCGCGTCTCTAGCTGGCGCATCACTGGGCGACTCGACTCTCGTCCCGGAGGTGGTCGCGGCCTTCGAGTCGGCTTTCTTGGCCTTCTAGGCACTCTCCACAGTCCCAGCCGTCTCGGCGCTGGAGTTGGTACTCTTGTCGGCGACCTCCTCATCCTTCGGACCTTGGGGAATGCCAAAGGAGTCTTCGGCTGCCAGCTCACCATCCTTGCCAAGTGTCAGTAGGAGCTCATCCGGGTCGACATACAACGTGAGCTCATGGGCCCGGCGGGCAAGGACCGGCTCACGGGACGCCCGCTCCTCGGCCGGCTCGTCTCGCATAGTGGCCAGCCGGTCCAAGTCCATGTCGCGGTACCACGAGGTGACGAACCGGAGCGCCATCTGCGCACCGGCTCGAGCCGCTGATGCTTTCCAGACCTCTAGCCGGGCCACGACGTGCTCCAGCCACAAGGCCACGCGGTTCTTCGGAGCCCCTTCATGGCCCGGCCACAAGGCGGCAATGACCTCCTTGCCGATCGTCTTCAGCTGCTCCACGCTCCGCTCAAGGCGGATCAGCCGGTTTCTATGGCGAGCCCAAGCTCCTCCATACTCCACGTAGCATCCTCCTCGATGGAGCACCCGCGCGCCCGGAGATACTCCCGGTGCTCCTCGATGGCACGCTTAACGCGGCGCTAGGTTTCCGGGAAGCGCCCTGAGGAGGAAAGGGAAGAAGGGGAAGAAGGCAAATCAAAAACAAGAACTGGGAAGGAAAAAGGCAACCGACTGGAAAAAGAAAAAGTGGACACTCACGCTCGATGGAGTCATCCGTCTCGATGGCAAAATGGAGTGAGGAGTCCTGCTCCGCTGCCAGCGCCGCCTGTGCCTCGGCAAGAGCCTCCCTACGCTCCTTGAGCGTCCTCTAGAGGCGGGTCACCTTGTTCTGGAGGGCGACAGTGCGTTGGGCGGCTTCGGCCGCCTCCTTGACGGCCTTCTCCTTGGTCGTCACCTCCCGCGCCACATCGGCCTTCAGGTAATCTTGGGCCGCCTGCCCGTCCACCAGCAGGGTGGCCAGCTAGTCCTTCTCCTTGGTGACCGCCTGGACGCTCTGCGCTAGCTGGTCCCTCTCGGAGACCACCGCGACCTTCTCCGCCCAGAGGGTGGTCCGCTCCCCTGTGATGTAAAAACCGGTGTCAGCCGGGCATTCAAGACCCTTCCCGGCTGCCAAGCAGCCAGCTGGCGGCTCCCGGGGGCTACGCCCCCTCCACGCAAGACCAATCGTACCTTGCAACCGTGCCTGCTCCTCCTCCAGCCGGTAGAAGCCGTGATTGCCGCGGTCGTGGATGCAGACCGCCTCCTCAAACAACTTCTGCCGCTGGGAGTTCCGCTCCTACCACATGAAGCCGAAATCATAAGACGCACAAGGAGTTCCAGCCCGGCTGCCCGTCAGCCGGTCAACCGACCCGCATTTCGGGGGCTACACCCAGTGGGTGCGCTTGCACGCCCCCACTGAAAATTTCAACAAAGAAAACAACGCTTACCTCCGCGTGCCGCAGGGTGGTGTCGACCGCCTCCACGAACCGGGCTAGCTCCTGGCGGCACCGATCATGGACGCTCCCCAACTCCCCGAACGCGGGGACCAGGCCATCCACCGGGGGAGCCGGAAGGGTTGGGTCACGTGCCAGCGCCTCCTAGTCCCGGATCACGTCTTGCATCGACCTCCGGGCCCGGCTGCCATCCCCACCCGTCCCGACGCTCGCCACAGAGCCGACCGCCGGAGGAGGGTTGACGACAGCGAGTGCACGAGAATCGATCCCTAGTTGCCCCTCGCTCGCTGCTCGAGCTGCCTCCTCCTCTTGCCGGCCCGACACGGAGACCGTGACGGACGACATTTCCGTCTCCATGGCCACCTCCGCCGACGCCGCTTTCGGCGCCGCTTCTGGGGCCACTGGAGCCTTCGGCTCGGCCACAGGTGGCATCATGTCCGGCACCTCCGGTCCGTCTGCCTCAGGGACCGGCTCCATAGCCATCGCCCTCGATCGGGCCATCTCCTCTGTAGGAGGGAGCGCAGACGGCTCTGTAGCCGCTCCTTGCGGCTCGGTCAACGGGGGCCTCGATAGACGGGTCGATTCCGCCACTGAGTCAGACACCCGCGCAGGGTCCGCGGACATCCTTCGCCTCCCGTTGCTTGAAGTCCTGGAATGCGAATCCCCGCCTCACCCTCCGGACTTCGAGGCTCACAGCTCCGCGAGCCTCCTCTTCTCCTCCTATTGCATAGCCGTTTGCTCGTGGGCCAGACGGCTGGCGGCATCCGTCGGGTCTACCGCTGGCTCCACTTTGTGGATCTGGATGGGGTCCCTGAGACACATAAGGGTCAAAACCCACCGGCCCGCGACTCGGAAGGAAACACGTGAAAAAAGGAAGGCACTTACCCAGTGATGATGGGTAGAGCCCGCTTGGCGCGCGCTGGCGGCTTCCATGCGGCCACTTTCACCCGCTTAGGGGCAGGTGGCGGGGTCGCCGGCTCCCCCTAAGCCGGCCTCTTCGTCCGGCTGGCGGCTCCAGCCGTCAGGGATTGAGCCGGCCGCTCCTCGCTCCGCTCGCGCCGGCCCTGGTAAACTGAGGGGGAGGCACATTCAGGATCATCACATCATCATCGTCGGTCCAGTCCTTGATCATGGGACCAGTAGGGTACTCACCGTCTCCGCTGGGCTCTCCGGCCGCGCCAGACCCTTCGGCTCTGCTTGGCTCACCGGCTCCTGGGTCGGCCGGCTCCTCGACCCCTCCCGAGGAGTGAACCCCTCTTCAGGTGGGCCTCCCTTCTCGTAGTCTTCGGAGTCAGAGTGGTCGTGCTCCGCCTCGAAGATTTGGGGGTGCGGGCCATCCGGCGTGTTCGGTCGCACGAGCAACTACGGTCAGCATGGAGAAGTAAGGTCTGGTGCCGGCCGTCAGCTGGGAAGAGCCAAACAAAGAGGGCTGCCTTGAAAAAATGTACCAGGGGAGGTTGGTTGATGCGGTTGTATGGCTTCATGCTAAAGGTCCATGACGTTGGCGCCATCTTGAATGTCGTGATGGCGTTCACCCGCTTCGTCACCTGAGCCGACGTCAAGCCGACAGTCGTTAGCCGATAGGGGTCCTGGCATCCGGACATATCGTAAATCCGGTGCGGCCTCATTTGGATAGGTAGCACCCCGCTCGAGATGAAGGCCGCCACCAGATTGGAGGCAACCAGCCCCTCCCAAGTCCTCAGCTACACGAGCCAGCCGAGCTCTGCAAGAGCCACCCTGCACGGGGCGGCTCCCGTCCAGTTGACTCCGGAGGAGTGCGTGTTGACGAAGGGCGGCAGCCGGATGTAGTCTTGTTGCGGGTTGGTGTTCTTCACATAGAAGAACGTTCGCTGCCACCCCTTGACGGAGTCAATGAGGGAGAAGTGCGGGAATCACGTGCGGCAGCAGCACACCACCGCGCCCCTGTAGGCATTGCTCTTCAACGCCTTGAGGTAGAAGAGGGAGTTGAAGAGGTCGAGGAAGGGAAGAATCCCCAAGTATCCCTCGCACAACATCACGAAGCCGACAAGGTAGAGGATGGCGTTGGGGCCGAGATGGTGCGGTTGGAGGTCGAACGTGTCCATCATCAGCCGAAAAAAGTGGGTCACCGGGAGCCCGAAGCCGTGGGAGAAATTCGGCTGTCCGGCTCATGGCACATGGCGGGCCGTCTCGGGTCCCAGGGCGTCGTACCGGAACACGAGGCGTCGGGTTCAACTGTAGACACGGCTCGCCTTTCGGTATCACGCAAGAGGCAGGCACTTCTAGGGGGGAAGCCGTCGGCTCCCCTCCGTCTGCTGGATGTGGGCCCCCGCCGGCTTCGGGGACTACTGACGGGGTTATTACCCCTGGGTAGGCCAAAGCAATGGGGTTCTCCTCCCTGCATCGAAGAAAAAGTACGCGACCGGCTGGCCCCAGCCGGCTAGAGCACAACCGGAAGGTGCGATCGTCGGCTGACTCGAGGATGGCCGGTCGAGGTGCCGGCTCGGCCTCCGGCCGGCTAGGCATGACCGGCTACCTTCGGGCTGCCTCCTCCGTTGACCTCGAGGCAGACAAGCAACGTCCCATCCCTTTGTGTGCGGGTACGGCGATACAACGCGACCGCCACGACAGGCGCCATTGTAGCCCTAGTGGCCGCTAACGCAAGGGCGCGCGTGGCTAGAGCTTGGCCTTCCGGGCCGCTGACTTTGGCGACCGCGATCGGGCGAGGAAACAGTGTCGGCACGCCCCCGCCCACTCGATTACCTGCCCCGGCGTGGCTGCGGTGAAGCCGGCCATACCGAAGACTTCGGCCGACTGGTGCTAGACGACGCCAATCGGGCGGCCCGTGCCGTAGCAGGTGGGCGGTGGCCAATCGCGGAGCCAGCTGGCGGGCCCTAGTGGGCGATGGGACCGCACAACCGGTGGACCCTACGAGCAAAGAGACGGCTCGAAGGGCGAGACCCCCTGGTCAGCCGGAGAGGCTGCCAACCGGGTCCATCACTTTTGTATTTCAGGAATATTGTAAGCTGGGGGGTTGCCCTATAAAAAAACCCGGACCCCCCATGCAACGGGGACGAAAAGTCTCACGCACACACCTACGGGACATTTCCCTCACTCTCACACGTTCATAGCTGAGGAAGGCGAGCTGGCTGCTCCCTGTTCCTCCTCTAGACACAACTCCAGGAGCAACCTTGTAAACATACCCATACATCAACTAGACCAAGAAGGACTAGGGGTGTTACCTCCCACGGAGGGCCCTGGACATGGGTACATCGTGTGTCACCATCGCTTGTACCTAATCCCGCTCCCAGAGCCCGTCGGCGTCCTCCGGCCCCAACCACCTATGATAAGCCTACCCATGGCATCTGTCGTGAGAAAACAACGACAATATAGGCCTTAAGCAAGAAGTTGGCAAACTTAATGAGTAGATCTCTATCCTAAAGGGCATCATTGCAAAAAGAATTAAATCATCACCACCATCACCCAAGAAGGACAATTGAGTACATGGGTATGGGCATCACCCTTGGCTTGTTCCAAGCTTGGGGGAGGTGCCCCGGTATCGTATCACCACACTTTTACCATTATCATCTATCTTAGTTCAATCCTTAGTTATGTCGTGATTTAGAGAAATAAAATTTCAGATTTTTTTTGCTTAGAATTTTTGCTTTGAGATCTATCTATCCTTAGTTTGAGTTTGGTTATTTTACTCTCATGCAACAACAATAAAAATGAAATAAAAGAAGTAGAAAAATCGTATGCTAATCCCATGGGGAGTAATGGCTTCACATAGAATAGGTATGTTAGATAAAATTTGTTGGGAATAAACAAACATAGCATTGGTCATTGCTACAATCTATGTAAGATTATGTGAGGAGAGGAGATTCACATACAAATACACTACCTTGGACATCTTTTATGATTGTGAGCCCCAACAAATATTATATAATGATCAAGTGTTGATGTTGGACATGGAAGACAACGTAATAGTCATGTTTGTTTACATTCACATAGAAGTTATATTGTCATGGATCATATAATATGTGGTGCTTGCTTTAGATCTTTTGCTAGCCAAAAAATTCCGCACTAAGTACACATACTACTTGTGCATCCATAATCCTTAAACCTAGTTTCTTGCCATGAGAGTCCACAATACCTACCTATGGATTGAATAAGATCCTTCATGTAAGTTGTCATTGGTGCACAAAGCAATAAAAATTGCCCCTAAACATGTATGATATTTTATTGTAAGGAAAAATAAGCTTTGTACAATCTTGTGCTCGCAAAGACATAAAAGCGAAAGACTGCATAATAAATTTGCTATCACAAGGGGCAATATAAAGTAGCGTTCCTTTACATTAAGAGTTTGCACATGCAAAAACTAAAAAACGCATGACAACATATGCTTACCTCTATGAAGGGCCTCTCTTTTACTTTTATGTATTTATTCTTGTGCAAGAGTCAACAAATGTTTATCCCTATTCCTACTTATTAAATCTCTAGTTGGCAAGCATCATGTGTTGGGGAAAGATCCAGATATATATATCCAACTCGATGTAGGTGATCATGATTAATTATTGTTGACATTACCCTTGAGGTAAATGAGTTGGGTGGCAAAGATAATAAAGTCCCCATCTTCCTATGTGTCCGATAGAAACTTTAGCTCCAAAAATATGCAATGAGTGTCAGCAATCATACAAGACTAAATGATAGTTGAGTATGTGAACTTTCTAGAATAAAAACTCTTACATAGACTCTTCTCTGGAATATGGTGAGCTTTGATTGTCTCGATGACTAAAAATAAAGTCTATTGATTGTTAATAAAGTTTATGCTTCATACTTCAATAATTGTGGATAGATTATTACTTGTTTATGAGAAGTTATATGATGAGAAAAAATTGCTGATATTTTAATATTAATGATGCTCTGATGTACGTATTTTGTTTTTATTGAGATATCTCTCTCAATATATGAGGTCACTATTATCCAGTTCGGCTTTTGCTTGAGGACAAGCGAGGTCTAAGCTTGGGGGAGTTGATACGTCCATTTTGCATCATGAATTCTTATTGATATTTATGTTATTCTAGTACATTATTCCTCATTATGGTACAATTCTTATGCCCTTCCTCTCTAAATATGCAAGGTACATCACAAAGTGGGAAACTACTGGAAACTGGAATTCTGGACCTGAAAACCAAGAAAAGGGCTGAAAAATCACTGGACTCCAAATGACCTGAAACTTCACGAACAATTTTTATGGAATATATAATAATTATTGGGTGAAAAATATACCAGAGGGGGGCCACCTGCTGGCCACAAGCCTACAGGGCGCACCCACCCCCTAGGTACGCCCTAATAGCTTATGGGACCCTAGTAGGTCTAGAGATCCCTGTCTTCTCCTATATGGTGTGTTTTACCCTATGAAAAATCATAAGGATACCTTTAGGACGAAGTGTCGCTGTCTCAACATGGAAACCTGGGCAGAGGCCCTTTTGCTCTCCAGCAGAGAAATTCTGCCGGGGAAACATCCCTCTAGGAGGGGGAGATCGAAGCCATCGTCGTCATCAACGCTTCCTCCTTCGTGGGAGGACCAATCTTCATCAATGTCTTCAGTAGCACCATCTCATCTCAAACCTTAGTTCATCTCTTGTATTCAATCTTTGTCTCAGAACCTCAGATTGGTACATGTGAGTTACTAGTAGTGTTGATTACATCTCGTAGTCAATGTTTGTTGGTTTACTTGGTGGAAGATATTATGTTCAGATCCTTGATCACCATAACTATACCTCTAATCTTGAGCATGTTTATGAGGTGTGAGTAGTTACTATTGTTCCTAAGGACATGGAAGAAGTGTCGTTATAAGTAATCATGTGAAGTTGGTATTCGTTCTATATTTTGATGATGTGTATGTTGTTGCTTCTCTTAGTGGTGTCGTGTGAACGTCGACTACATGACACTTCACCATGCTATTTGCCTAAGGGAAGGCATTGTGGAGTAACAAGTAGATGATGGGTTGCGAGAGTGATAGAAGCTTAAATCCTAGTTTATGTGTTGCTTCATGAGGGGCTGATTTGGATCCACACGTTTCATGCTCTGGTTAGATTTATCTTAATTCTTTTGTCCTAGTTGCGGATGCTAGCGAGAGGAGGTAATCATAAGTGGGTTGCTTGTTCAAGTAAGAACAGAACTTTAGCACCGGTCCACCCACATATGAAATTATTAATGTAACGAACGTGAATCAACTCAAACATGATGAACATGACTCGACAGAAATTCCCATGTGTCCTCGGGAGCGCTTGCTTCATATAAGAGTAATTTTAGGCCTATCCTTTGATATAAAAAGGGTTGGGTTATCTTGCTGCACACTTGCTACTATTGTTACTTGTCACTTGTTACAAATTATCTTACTACAAAACTATCTATCACTGCTATTCGCAGCACTTGTAGAGAATACCTTGCTGAAACTGCTTATCATTTCCTTTTGCTCCTCATTGGGTTTCATACTCTTAATTATCGAAAGGACTATGATTGATACTCTATACTTGTGGGTCATAACCCAATCCTTCTTGCATCACCTTCAAGAATAGGCATGATAATGCATCCAAAGCTGACACGAACAGGAGCGGCGAGACGGGGTCGCCCTGTTGCAAACCCTGTCGGATTTCGGGTTCCACAAAACCCAAAGAGGTTTGAACTTAGGGGAATGTTTGAAGATCCCCACTGGCTCAGGACTCAAGCTCACCGGCGACGACCTAGCCCGACGATCTCACTCAATCACAAGAAGAAGACTAGCACACGAGGATTTACCTAGGTTTGCGCCGCTGCAAAGCATAAAATCCTACTCCTGCCTTTTGGTGGATTTCCACACGAGGAGGTTTGTAGATGAACTAGTACAGCGGGGTGCAACCTCGCGAGGATGCTTGAGTGGTGTTTGATCTGCCTTATCGTCCCTAGTTCTACAGAGCTGCCTAACCCCTATTTATAGTGGCTCGGGACCTCTTCCCTTATCGCAATGGCGGGAAGGGATCCCACAACGGTCAATTCGAAGGGGGACAAGGAGTACATCCTTATCCTGACAAAAGGTGGTCTTCGCCTGCAAAGTAGCCGGTGGTGATGCAATGGTGGGCTCGACGATGACATCCGCCCTGCTAGCCCGCTGGCCCGATCTTGTTGCACCGAAATGGAAACCTTTGGTGTGATGCTTTGGGAACCCGTGTACGTCCTTGCCTCCTTTGTAACAAAGAGGAAATCGGCTTCTCTAAGCGCAGTGATGCCCTCCTGGCCCATCTTGCGTCATCCTTGACCTCCCGAGGATGGGTGCTGCATAGAGATCTCCGTCCCTCGGGAGGCAACCAGGGGAGGCCTCTTCCCTCCCGGGGGTCTTGGCATTGTCCTCCTCATGAGGGAGGGGCTCTCGCAAGGGCCTTGTCTTGAGTGAGGCCCCGTCGGGTCGTACCTGTCCATCGAAGTGGGCTGCACCCTGGGCCGCAGGCTGGCAGGTCTGGGCACCCCCATTCCCAGAACACCGATAGCAGTCCTCGGTCCCAAGGCGCGCTCAAGTTGGCTTCCACGCGAAGCCATAGAAGACGGACCGAAGCGCTGCGGGCCCCAAACGCCTGCGGGCCAGGCTTGACACGTAGCACTCTCGGAGGCACCGATGCCTCTACTCCTCGAGGTCATTAGGAACCGCCCCAAGTTAAGCCGGCGTGAAGCCTGCATGCTGTGCCGGCCATCATTGCCTTTGCTTGAATGCAATGTCTCCTTGTGTTTTCACTCCTCGGTCCACGTGGATTTGACCCAACGAGGGAAGGTGAAGCAGCGTGAAGCAGGGCTGCACGCTGACTGAATCCGTCATGTGGAGCCCGAGGAGCACACGACGGCCTCAACCCGCCATGACGCCCCAAGGGCAGCGGTTGCGCCTATAAATCCGCCCAGCCTGGGGGTCTTGACATCCCGATGCGCCTTCTCTCTCTCCATCCTTCCAAAGATTTCCTTCTCATCCTCCTCCCTTCCCTTGCTTCCCATGGCATCCGGAGGGAGTGCTGCAGGTGCGGGGAAGCACATGAGCTCTTCGGTTCCGCCGCCGGCCTCTGGAAGCGGCGACAGGGGGTCTTCAAGGCCAGCCCAAGCTTGCCGGCGTTGGACCGTCATCAACAAGTGAGTGTTCCTTCATCCATTCCCTTTCTTGCAATCTCGCCTGATGCATCGGATTTGACTATTTCCTCCTCCCAGGGCACATGTGCCCAAGAGGCTCAAGCTTGGCGAGCTTCAGGAGGAGGCGGATGCACTGAGGGCCCAGTTGGCAAGTGCCGAGGACGCCCTCCATGCCGCGCTCAGGGGCAAGGAGGAGGCCAAGGTGGAGCTGGTGTCTCTCCAGGCCTAGGTCAAAGAGGCAGCTGGCGCCTTATAGGCTGCCCAGGATGAGGCAACACACGTGAGGATGCCTGAGGTGCAACATGCTAAGCAGTACCCGGATATCGCGTGTTGCGCGGCTGGTGTGGTGGATCGGTTCATCGGGGAAGCCCCTGCGCTGCCGTGCGCGCACGATGATGGAGGCTATCTCAACTTCTTTGGCAAAGTGATGGAGGTGCTGGAGACCGACATCTCATGCGTGGACGAGGATAACATGTCCAACGCACGTGACCTCCTGGATATGGCGTTGACGCGGGTTTTCTCCAACCTATGCCACCACACCCCGGACCTCGATGTCCCCCTGATCCTGAAGTAGGTGCCCAAGGAGCTCCGGCGGCCCCTCAGGGATGAGGTGCGCCCGAACATGGAGTCCCCCATGGAGCGGTTCATTGCAGTGCCTTTCTCTGACGAAGGTGATGACTTCGGCCCCGAGGCGGGCGCAGGTCTAGGTGATGACAGCGACTCCTTCTCCTAGGCTTCCCCTATTTCCTACCCTAGTCCCTGTTACACCAAGAAGCACTTGGCCCCTGAGGGCGTTAACTTCTGTCTTTTACCTTTGTCTTCTTCCCTCTTTCTTCGAACAGTCTATCGATTGTTTCACGTGACACGCCTTCATCTCTTGTGTGGATTTTTGTGTTATTGTTGGTGTGGAACCACATGTTCCCCCGTACCTTCGCCCATCCCGTTCTTCTACTCCTCTATGCCAGATGCCCTTTTGGGAGGTTCACAGACGTGTCGCGTTGTGCCTGGTGATGACGACTTGCCATGACCTTGCGGGGCGGACCCTCCTGAGGGGGAGCGTGCTGCCCCATGGGCGGGGTCTTAGCGATGACACCTAGAGAGACCGGGTTCCTTCCCTTGTGATGTACTTCCCTCTACTTGGGGCCACCAAAGGCCTGACTGGGGCACGTAGTAAGCCGTCACGCCTGCATTCTCTCATTAGCGTTCTGGTTATTGTTAGATCATGAGGTTTCTGCTCCTTGCGGTCGGGGTACTTATCTTGGCGGGTCGTGGTGTGCTCGCGCGTCGTGAGGCGCTGCTGGGGTGTTTGATGAACTTGAGGATCCTGCCGAGGAGGGTTTCTTCCTTGTGGGTGGAAATAGTTTGGTAGCCTTTCGACACTCTGCATCGGGGGGGTTGAGGGAGTCCTGGTTTAAGGGGTCCTCAGGTTGCCGACCTATTTCTTATGGGCCGGACTATATGGGCCGCTTACCAAGCACTTGATTGATCGAAGGTCATGTCTCTAGGAAGGAAGTTTCAAGGAGCCATGATGTGTCCTCCAAGTTGTCGACAGTAGATATGCATGATTATCCATTCGATGTGTAACCGACCATGTGTAAACCCTAGGTACCCTCGGCATCTATATAAGCCGGAGGGTTTTAGGTTGTAGACAGAGGACAACTCATCTAGGGTTTAGCTATTCGATCTCGAGGTAGATCAACCCTGTAATCTACATATCATCAATACAATCCAGCATGGCGTAGGGTATTACCTCCATAGGAGGGCCTGAACCTGGGTAAACATCGTCTCCTTCGTCTCCTGTTACCATTGATCTTAGTCTCACAGCTCGGGACCCCCTACTCGAGATCCACCGGTTTTGACACCGACATTGGTGCTTTCATTGAGAGTTCTGTTGTGATCACCAAAGGAATCAATGGCTTGCATCGTCATCAACGAAGAGGTCCGCAACATGGACACCTTTGTCCCCGGACAGATCTTCGCCATCGGCAGCATTGTGCTGCACACTGACCCGACCGGCCATCTAGGTCGGCTCGGAAGCTTTGCCCGTGACCACGAGGTTAGATTCTGGAACCTAGAGTTCTCCGTAGACTCTCAGGGTGATCTTTCTATAAACGGGCTCGTAGTTTCGCCTGCCACGCTCAAAGACTCCGAGGCTTTAACCTCAGATCCATCTTTTGGTCACACCCACGAGATCTACTCCAGTAACGACCTGACTCTAAGTCCGAATCCAACCATAGTGCCAGATGAACGGATACATATTGTTGTCGAACACTCCTAGCACGGACACATCGAATGTCAACTCCGAAAGCTCCGAGCAGGTTGACCCGATCGATCTCTCGATACTCAACGAGGCCCTAGATCGTATCTCGTCGATGAAGATTATCGACGACCCAACCCTAATCCATGCTCAGATCGGTCTCAAGGCGGGTCAGGATGAATTTTTCGTCCCACCCACCACCCACTTGATAGCCACAGTCGAAGATTTAACCGACATGTTGGACTATGCCTCTGAGGAGGCAAAATACATGGATGAGGAGGATTGTGCTCCCACCCCCGTTAACACCGGACGATGGGCCGCCACCTCCACATACGACGTCTACATGGTGGACACTCCAACCGCTAATGGTAAGAACATGCCTAAAAATGATGGCGACAAGTCTTGTGAAGCGTCATCAAGGCATCGGAAGGCACATAAATGGTCAAAGGGCAAAAAGGGAAGGAAAGCTATCATCGGCACCGGGGGGGAGATACCCCGGAAAACCTCGACGATCCCGATGTCCCCGAACACCCGCTAGAGGGTCCGGAGAGGCCTGAAGACCAGCGCAACCCCGATGACCTAAGCGATTCTGAGGATGACAATTTCCTCCCTCTATCGAGGAGGAGGACATCCTGGAACCCAATGACTTTGAAATTCCCGATAATCCTGAAGAACAGGAACTGTTTAGGCAACAACTTATAGCCATGGCCCGCAACCTGAAAGCAAAAGAACGATAGCTTAAGGCCGAACAGGACAACCTCAATGATCGATGGACAAGAGTCCTCTCAGCTGAGGAGGGATACGATAATGGTCCATCGGACCAACCTAAGAGCTATCCATGCAGAAGGCTACTGCCACAATTCAATGACGAGCTTACTGACACGACGTCTCCCAAACATACCCCGTATGACAAGCCAGACCGCCCTCCTCGAGGATGAGACAGGACGGCTGACTACACCGGTTATAGGCCGGCGATACTGATACGTCTCCATCATATCTACAATTTTTGATTGTTTCATGCCAATATTCTACAACTTTCATATACTTTTGGCAACTTTTTATACTATTTTTGGTACTAACATATTGATCCAGTGCCTAGTGCCAGTTCCTGTTTGTTGCATGTTTTTTGTTTCGCAAAAAATCCATACCAAACAAAGTCCAAATGCGATAAAAACTTACACAGTTTTTTTGGAATATATGTGATTTTTGGGAAAAAAGAATCAACGCGAGACGATGCCCGGGGAGGTCACAAGCCTGCTAGGCGCGACCCACCCCCTGGCCATGCCTGGCAGGCTTGTGGCCACACCTTAGGTCAGTTGGAGCTGTCCTTTGTCCGAAAGGAAGATATTTTTATAGTACAAATCCCCTCAAAATTTCAGCCTGATCGGAGTTATGGATCTCCGGATATTTAAGAAACAGTGAGAGGACAGAATATGAGAGCGCGGAAACAGAAGGAAACAGAGAGAGAGAGATCCAATCTCGGAGGGGATCGCACCCCTCTGCCGCCATGGAGGCCATGGACCAGAGGGGAAACCCTTCTCCCATCTAGGGGAAGGTCAAGGAATAAGAAGGAGGGGGGCTCTCTCCCCCTCTCTCCCGGTGGCGCCGTAACGCCGCCGGGGCCATCATCGAGACGGCGATCTAATCCAACAACTCCGTCATCTTCGCCAACACCTCCATCACCTTCCCCCATCTATCTATAGCGGTCCACTATCACATCCCTAGCTAGAAGTCATAGGAACAACATATGTTTGCATCATGTTTCAATTTGGCATCAACTTGAAATGGGAAGTTGAAGAAACCCCAAGCTCACATTGAATCAAAATAATTCAAAGTTGGTGAAAATTCAACAAATCCAAAATGCTCTTTAAAAAATGTTCCCTATGACTGATAAATTTGGTCATGATTATAACAGGGACCATTTTACATATTTGAACATCCAAAACAATTTAAAAATAAATGTTAAAGCTCCTAAAAATGCCAAATAAAGCATTATCATTATGTTTGTTTTCAAAATATCCTGAAACTTTTTAGATAAGTTTGAAATATTCAAACTCCATTATAGAAAATACTTGGGATATTTTGCAAAGTCATTTTGTACCTGAAAAAGAATTAAACAAATGTCAGAAATTAGAAAAGAAATGAAATAAAGAAAAAAAGGAGAAAGAAGCCCAGGCCAGGCCAGCCTACCTGGCCCACGGAGGTCGTCGTCCTCCTGGCGGCCAGGAGGATGGGAGTGTGGCCGGCGTGCGCGCGCTGCCGTGCCTCCACGCTGGCAGCTGCCTGCCTGCTTCCTCCTCGCCAGCGCGACAGGGATAAGCTCCCAGAGCCGTCCCCATTGCCCCCCTCTCTCTCTCGCCCGCCTCTCTTTCTCCCCTCCTCTGCTCTGCCATGGCTGAGCTGCTCGCCGCCGTAGCACTGCCGTTTTAGCCGCCCCCGTGTCCTTCTGAGCCTGCCAAAGGCTCCGCCTAGATCCCCTCTTCCTTCTCACCGAGCCACGCACTGCCGGGAGCTCCCTGTCACTGCCATCGCCGTCGTCTTCAACCTCCCGCTGCCGGCAAGCAAGTGAAGCTCGCCGCTGCTCCAAGCCATCCCTGAGCCCGCTCTCGATGTCTCTGCAACCGTCGTGAGCCCCTGGATCTTTTCCCCTCTTTCCCCCTTCGTTTGCGTGCCCTAGCGACAGATTCCATCGAGGTCCGAGGTGCCCTGCCGCTCGAGCTCAACGCCGGCCATGCTCCGGTGACCAGTTGGTCCATCAGAGGCCACCGTCGTGTTTGTGAGGCTGCGTAGAGGCCGTAGGTGCCAAGTAGAGGTTGTGTTGCGCCCTGGCTCGACGGGCTCGTGCTCGCCCGAGCTCCGGTAGCCGCCAAGCTTGCCGCCGGCATCGATTCCAACCATCTCAGCTCCTGGAAGGTGTCGAGATGGACGCGCGCGTGAGCATAGGTCCGTTTGGTGCCCTCCGCCGTCCATTTGGTCGCTGGAGGAGGGATCCCGAGCCCCTCCGCCATCTCTGGAGCCACCGGCGGCTCAACACCGGTGGGTCTTGCCGGAGTTGACCACGGGGGTTTGACCCCAGGTCAACTGGCAAGTGAGCCCAACCCTCAAATTAAGTTAGATTAAGAAAAATTAATTAATTAAGTTAATTAACCTAATTAGTCACTCACCAGTGGGCCCAGAAATACTAATTAACTAGGATTAGTTTTAATTTTCCAGTTAAGTGGTTGAGTCACTGACATGTAGTCCCCGCATGTCAGGTTTGACTCTGGCCTGGTCAGCCGACCAGCTGACCTCACTGTGACGTCAGGCTGATGTCATAATTCTATTTTCTAGTTTAAAAATAATTCTAGAAATTATTTAAAACTTCGAAATGTCATATAAATTAATCTGTAAATCAGATGAAAATAATATATATATATATAAATTTATCAGAAAAATCCAATGAATCCAATGGTGCTATTATCATGCATGATAGAGCAACCTATGTAGATGAACATGGACAATTACTAATAGGTTAGTATATGGAATTTGAAATGAAGAACGATTTTGAACCTATATTGAAATTCATTTCAAATCAACATGAACACTAGTTGCATTAGCTCATCCACACATGCTATCATGCCATGATCATGCATCATATTGTTGCACTTGCGCGTATTGATTGTTTCTTATCTGCATTGCGGTAGGCCTTGCTTCCGAGGATACCTCTAAGTATTCCAATGAAGGAGAAAACCTTCCCGCTACCCAGCAAGGCAAGCAACCCCATTGATCATTTCAATAACATCCCACTCTCTCGCTCCTGCTCTTGTTTACTGCATTAGGACAAACAATCACATGTCAGTCATACACGGTAGACGAACCTATTCTTATGCATGACCTGTCATTGTCACAGTAAATAGCTAAACCTTGCAACCTAGCATACCTGGTAGATGCTTGTGCCATGATTTGCTTAGCTTACTTTGCCTGCTATGCTTGCTATGTTAGAGTTGTGTCAGGTCTGATTCATCTGGGTGATGAACTGAGTGAAACAATGTTGTTCTAATGTGATGACTTATGATGAACCCGACTTGGTAAAGGTAGCAATGAGAGGCTATGTAGGAGTACATAGCGGGTTGTCTCATTGGGACCGTTCTTAGGAACTAAGTTCCGTGTTTGTGATCCAAGACTAGTTACTACCACACATTGGGTTCCGGTAACTCGACCCCTCTCGACATATTAGTCGCTTAGTCCTTGGTCCAGGAGTTGCAAGTAGTTTCTAGTGTTTATAGCATGCTAGAGGCCGTGCGTAGCGCTGACCCTAGGGATGGGTTACGACGTGGTAGGCAGTGGCACGGTGTACCAAGGGTCACTCGAATGGTGGGCTTGGGAACCCTGTGCACATCATTTGGGGCCATAGCAGAAACTTCGGCCGGACTTCCGTGCGGGTTCAGTATCAAATAGGCGATAGCCTGGACTAGAGGTCTTATGTGATTGACGGTCATGGCCGACTCCCTCGCTGGGCATCTGCTTGAAGGTTGCCGAGGTGCATGGTTTTATGAGCACACAGTGATAAGTGGCAAGAGCGTGTGTGAAGAAGTACACCCCTGCAGGGTATGAAACTATTCAAATGGCCGCGTCCTCTGATATGGACTACTTGGAGAAATATTCTATTCATAGATAATCAAACGGATACTCATAAAAATATCAAGACAAGTGTGAGTACCGTGGATGGCACTCTCCCAGGAGAGGGAAGTGAATCCATGGTGGTGTATTACTATGAAGTTAGTGGACTCGTGTGCGATATCTAAAATTGGAACAAATAGTTAAAATTTTAGTAGTGCAGGTTAGCCATGAGTCAAAGCTGGCATTGCTTCATAAACTCCACCACTTCCCTTGTTGATACATGAGCATGATTAGACTAGGTTTATTTTAAAGACTTGCTGAGTACGTTTGTACTCACGTTTGCTTAATAAATGTTGCAGATGAGACCCAGGACCCATCAGGTGGGTTCTTTCTAGATGTCGACGATGCCGAATAGCTGGTGTCCCAGCTACGACCTTATGCCCTGTGGCGGGCTGTAGATAGTCAGGCCATGTGCCTTTTTACCCCTTTCTTCTGTCTGTACTCAGACAGCTTAAGCTTCTGCTTGGTTTGTATGAACTTGTTTGTATGACTTGAGTGTCGGGTTCTGTGACCCCTATCTGTAAGAACATATTATGCAAGGCTCGTGTGAGCCTCTTAAATAAAAGTCATGTTGTTGTATGGTTATGTTGTGATGCCATGGTTGTATATATGCATATCGGGCATGTTGTGCGTACGTGTGACGTGCAATGGTATGTATGGGATCCGACACCTAGTCGTGTGCCTTTAGTAGTACTCTTTACGGGAAACTGCCTCTTTGTGCTTCGACCGAGCCATGGTAGCTTGCTACTGCTCCGGACACATTGATTGACCGGCATGTATCCTTCTTTGTTGTTGTGTCTGTCCCTTCGGGGAAATGTCTCGCAGTGTAATGGAGTCCTTGTAGCTTGCTATGACTCGTCTACACACGCTTGAGGCCGACACCTGCATTGCTGGGTTACGTATGCCTGTTTCCATACGGATGTGCCACTTGGGTTCTATGAGTAGTAATGTCGGCCCAGGTTCTTTGTCATGTGATTGCCAGCAACATGTTCACATACATGTGCCAAAAGACGCAAACGGTCTCGGCTAAGGTAAGGCTGCAGCCATGGAGCTTACCGTGCGTGAGGCCGCAAAGTGATGTGATATGTTACAGTCTAGATGCATATGACTTAGGATCGGGGTCCCGACAGCATTGGTATCAGAGCCTGACGGACTGTAGGACTACCAAGCCGAACCGGTCGAAGTTGAGTCTAGAAACACTATAGAAAAGTAGGGGAATTGATTGTGGAAGGGAACGTAAGGCTCTTTTTACTCCTCTTCCCAAGTTATTCTATTCTAAGTCATTCTCATCTTTTCTACGGGGATAAGAACTAGGATTCTCATCCATTGCTTAGGATGTCGTGTTACTAACCATGGACCACTAGCTAGTTTGTTTGCAAGTGAATCTGGGTACTCAAGTATGGTTGGTGTGACAAACAGATGGAGAAGAGATTTAAGTCTAGAAAGTCGAGTGGTTATGCTTTTCCAATCTTTTGCAGTTGTCTAAAAATTCTTTTTGAGCAATTACAACCGTTATGCTGTCCAATTTCTGCTAGAGTCTCTAATGTCTTTGCACCATTCTCTGTTTCAGATGCCCCCTCGTCCTTCCTGTTAGGTGGTCCGTCAGACCAGGTGCATCGATGTACCAGGTCACACGGTCAAGTTGGTTAGAGTTATGATGGAGGCTGGTTACCATTGGTACCCAGAGTACACAGTGGAGGAGCAGTATCGAGATTTCAACCAGAGTCAATATCTGTGTACCGTCAAGATTTATCCTTCATATCCTGGAGATGTAGAGCCGCTTCACTGTACTTATGGATTAGGTGTCACCATAGATATGGTAGTTCAGGAGGCCGCTTACACCATGCTGACTATCATGAGGTTTCACCATGGTCTGCTTCAAAACACAGAGTTTTGTTATGTTCCTGCTTCTATGGGAGGAGAGGATGGTTATCTTAGTGCAACCTACTATGATCATTCCCATGAGGATCCTAGGCTGCAGGTGACCACTCAGATGTTGGAGAACAGGGATCGTGATGCACGTGCCCTTCGCATGGAGCTTTATGCCACCCGTGCACGTCTTTGGACAGCCCAAGCGCAGTTGGCACCTGTCGTCCAGATAGGCTATGGAGATTTGGAGATGCTGACCCCATCACGGACTCATATGCCAACACACGTAGACTGGCCCGATGTTGGAAGCATCACCCCTCTTCGAGGACCGCTGTTGCCACCAATAAGGGGACCAAGGCCACATCCGTGTCCTTACGGTTCCCAGGGATCACAGGCTAGAGTGTTCCCAGATCCTTAGATTCAGCTCCCGGGTCATGGGGGTAACCTGTATGAGGCATTCTACGGTGATGCTTGAGTACGTGGATGTTAGTTCTAGTATGGTAGTAACCGTATCGCCATAGTCCTGCGTGTCTTGTGGGATATGATGAGGTTGATAGTTGAGTTCCGGAGGTGTAGATAGATAATGTATAGGAAGCTTGTAATGCCTTCGATGAGTTGTGTCACCTCTCCGTAGTTGTATTCCAGCTTGGTTTGTACTGAACTATGTCATGGTGTTTATGAATCATGGTGTTCATATGGCAGTTGTTTTACCATGTTGATTGGTGTTTACCCTGCATGCCATGTTGTCCAGTACATTCCTTATCTCATGTCTTAGAGTTGTTGTCCCCTATGATTAAGCTGTGGGTTTGTTTTCCCAGGATGGTGGCAACTAGGAATAACCCCGTGCCTGCCCCTGAGCAGGGTGAGGGAAGCCAACCAAGGCAAGAGGATCTGCCACATGCGCCTTCTCTAGCAGAAGTAATGCTTGAAGCCGAAAGGAACAAGAGAGAGACCAACAGGCTATTGGAGCGAATTGAGCAGAACACAGCACGTGCTCCCCGCAATGATCTCAATGATGGCGTGTCACTCGGTGATTTCATTAGACTGTGCCCACCCAAGTATCATCATTCGGTCGACCCACTCGACGCGGATGACTGGCTGACTAGCATGTACCGCAAGATCCGGGCTGCCA
This sequence comes from Hordeum marinum, assembly GCA_022496015.1. Taxonomy (NCBI): domain Eukaryota; kingdom Viridiplantae; phylum Streptophyta; class Magnoliopsida; order Poales; family Poaceae; genus Hordeum; species Hordeum marinum. The sequence goes on along the minus strand of CM039673.1, from coordinate 363,060,468 downwards.
ATGTGTCCGAGGCCAATAAGGTAACCTTTGCAACTTACTTTCTAGAAGGACCCGCCAATCTGTGGTGGGAAAATTTTGAAGCCATGCGTCTCGCAAGCCCGACACCAACTTGGAAAGAACTCAGTGCCGCATTTCGTACCCATCACATCCTGGAAGGGCTGATGGATCGTAAGAGAGAGGAATTATGTGCCTTCACCCAGGGCAGACTATCAGTGGATGCCTATAGTCGTGAGTTTGGAAACCTTGCTCGCTATGCTCCTAAGGAAGTTTCTACTAATGCCAAGAAGTAGGCTAGGTTCCGCAAGGGACTTAATCCTGAGCTCCGTCGAGACCTGCGCCTGCATGAGTGCACCACTTTCCTGGCTCTCGTCAACAAGGCTATCGATGCCAAGACTGGACAGACTGATTATGAGGCCACGAGAAAGCACGACCGTGGCTTCATCCCCGCATCTGGCTCAGGTCCCAATAAACGCCGGGTTTGGGTGCCCAACACAGCCCTGCCACCAAGATACAATGTGAGGCCATCCTTCCAGGCGCCTCGCCCAGCTCAGCCCAATCCTCCAGTCAGGCCATTTGGAGGACCGCCTGCAAATGTTGCACCCCATGCCATCGTGGTTTGCTACAAATGCGAAGAACCGAGACACTACTCCCGTGAGTGTCCCCAGAATAATGCTAAGCCCGCTAGACGTGGAAAGCCAGGAAAAGCCTTTTATGTGAAGCCCGCTCCTGTTCGTGGACGAGTGAACTATGTGTCTGCTGAGGAAGCCCTTGAGGATCCTGATGTTATCCTAGGTACGCTCCTTGTCAATAGTCATCCAGCTTTTGTTCTTTTTGATACTGGGGCATCTCATTCTTTCATCTCAGCAAGTTATGCATAGTTGCATAACATGTCTTTTTGTGATATGCCTACTCCTTTAGTAGTTCAAACTCCTGGTTCAAAATGGCAAACTTCTAGAGTGAGCCATGATAATAAGATTCTGGTGGATAGGCTAGTCTTCCCAGCATCTTTGATAGCCCTCTAGTCTTCGGACATCAATATCATTCTAGGCATGGATTGGATAAAAGCCCACTATGCTAAGATTGATACTCACACTAGGAATGTTCAACTTACACATCCATCGGGTGAGATAGTTAATGTCTCCACTCGAACAACCAAGCGCCAACTCTACTCCCTCAATGCTAGCCCCCTTCCAGAGTTAGAACATATTCTGGTAGTCCGTGACTTTCCGGATGTCTTTCCAGAAGAACTGCCAGGAATTCCTCCTGTCAGAGATGTTGAGTTTGTGATAGAGCTCGTTCCAGGGACTGTCCCAATAGACAGAAGACCCTATAATATGGCACCCTTAGAACTAGACGAACTTAAGATCCAACTCGATGAGGCTTTGAAGAAAGGTTTCATCCATCCCAGCTCTTCTCCTTGGGCTTGTCCCGTTCTCTTCGTCAAGAAGAAGGATGGATTGGATCGGATGGTTGTGGATTATCGGCCAGTGAATCTGGTCACTATAAAGAACAAGTATCCGCTTCCCAGGATCAACGATTTGTATGATCAACTCGCTGGATCCTATGTCTTTTCCAAAATGGATTTGAGGTTGGGATACCATCAAATCAAAATTAGGAACGGGGACATTCCAAAAATGGCTTTTGTGACTCGTTATGGCCAATACGAGTACACCTTCATGTCCTTCGGTTTAACCAATGCCCCAGCCACCTTCTCTCATTTGATGAATTCGATCTTCATGGAGTATTTAGATAAATTCGTCGTGGTTTACCTCGACGATATACTCATCTACTGGAGGAACGAACAAGAACATGCGGAGCATCTAAGGCTGGTATTGATGAAACTTCGAGAGCACCGTCTGTACGCCAAATTCTCCAAGTGTGAATTTTGGTTGCCAGAAGTGACCTATCCGGGCCACGTGATATCTGGTAAAGGTATTGCTGTCAATCTCGAGAGAGTTCGGGCCGTCCTTGATTGGACTCAACCTGAATCGGTTAAGCAAGTTTGGAGTTTCCTTGGCTTAGCGAGCTATTGTCGCCGCTTTTGTCGAGAACTTCTCAAAGGTTGCGAAACCTCTGACTGAACTCCTTAAGAAACATAAAAAGTTTGAGTGGACCCCACAATGCGAGCACATTTTTCAAGAGTTGAAAAGACGACTGACCTCTGCTCCCATTCTGGTGCCACCAGACTTCCCTAAGGGCTTTGTTATCTACTGTGACGCCTCGCGACAAGGATTAGGTTGCATTCTCATGCAAGATCGTCATGTGATTGCATACGCTTCTCGAAAGTTGCGTCCACATGAGGATAATTATCCAACACATGATCTTGAGCTTGCAATTGTAGTCCATGCACTGAAAACATGGCGACATTACCTTCTGGGTAATCGTTGCGAAATTCACATTGATCACCAAATCCTAAAATATATATTCACCCAGCCGGATTTGAATCTCAAGCAAAGACAGTGGGTTGAGTTGATTACAGATTACGACTTAGGGATAACTTACACCCCGGGGAAAGCCAATGTTATGGCTGATGCACTAAGTCGTAAGTCTTATTGTAAAAATCTAATGTTACAAAAAGGTCAACCACTTCTCCATGAGGAATTTTGGAAGTTGAACCTTCTCCTTGTTCCTTAAGGATTCCTATCCAACTTGGTGGCGAGACCTACAGTTACGGAGCAAATTATAGAAGCCCAGAAGCATGATCCCGGGATATCTCGGATCAAGAAAAACATTAAGAAGGGTAATGTTAGATGCTTCTCAGAAGATGATCGGGGTGTTGTCTTCTTTGAGAACCGTTTGGTGATCCTGAAGAAGCAACATCTACGACAGTTGATCCTTAAGGAAGCTCATGATTCTCCCCTCTCAATTCATCCGGGTAGTACCAAGATGTATCAGGACCTACGCCAGAGGATCTGGTGGACTAGGTTGAAGAGAGAAATTGCTCAGTTCATTGCTAACTGTGACGTTTGTCATCATGTGAAAGCAGAACATCAAAGGCCTGCTGGCACCCTTCAACCTTTAGCTATTCCTGAATGGAAATGGTATAAAGTCGGTATGGATTTTATTACCGGATTCCCAAATCTAAGAGAGGGAATAATGCTATCTTTGTGGTCATCGACCGCCTTTCCAAAGTGGCTCATTTTATTCCTATTTGGGGGAGTATAACTACTAGCCACCTAGCGGAGTTGTATGTTTCTCGAATATTTTCTCTTCATGGTGTTCCTTTGGAGATTAACTCAGACCATGGAAGTATCTTTACTTCCCGATTTTGGGAAAGTTTTCAAACCGCTATGGGGACTCATCTATCCTTTCGCACTGCTTTCCACCCGCAATCAAGTGGTCAAGTTGAGCGAGTCAATCAAATCTTCGAAGACATGCTCCGAGCTTGTGTTATATCTTTCGGTATGAACTGGGAGAAATTTCTTCCCTTTGCCGAATTTGCTTATAACAATAGTTATCAATCAAGCTTGGGCAAAGCCCCTTTTGAAGTTCTCTATGGACGAAGGTGTTGAACACCTCTTAACTAGTCGAAAACCGGAGAGAGGCAACTCTTTGGCCCGGATATGATCCAGGATGCAGAGGAGCAAGTTCGCATTATTCATGAAAAGTTGAAAACAGCCCAATCTCGTCAAAAGAGCCAATATGTTCGCCATTATAAGGCTGTGACCTATGAAGTTGACGAGAAGGCTTACCTCCGGGTTACACCTCTGAAGGGTACCCATCGATTCGCTATCAAGGGCAAGTTGGCTCCTCGTTACATTGGACCTTTTCGCATTCTTGCTAAACGAGGAGAGGTTGCCTACCAATTGGAACTTCCGCCGCATCTTTCCAAGGTTCATGATGTCTTCCACGTCTCGCAACTCAGGCGTTGCTTCTCGGACCCTGTCCGTGAAGTAGACCACGAAGCGCTTGATCTACAAGATAACCTTACATATCCAGAATACCCTGTTCATATTCTTGATCAAGCTGAGCGTACCACTCGGTGTCGGAACAGCAAGTTTCTCAAGGTTTGGTGGTCACACCATTTTGAAAAGGAGGCCACATGGGAAAGAGAATATCGTCTTCGACTAGAATACCCCGCGCTCTTCCCGACGACATCAAAATCTTGGGACGAGATTCTTTTGAGTGGGGATGAGTTGTCACATCCCTAGCTAGAAGTCATAGGAATAGCATATGTTTGCATCATGTTTCAATTTGGCATCAGCTTGAAATGGGAAGTTGAAGAAACCCCAAGCTCACATTGAATCAAAACAATTCAAAGTTGGTGAAAATTCAACAAATCCAAAATGCTCTTTAAAAATGTTCCCTATGACTGATAAATTTGGTCATGATTATAACAGGGACCATTTTACATATTTGAACACCCAAAACAATTTAAAAATAAATGTTAAAGCTCCTGAAAATGCCAAAAAAGCATTATCATTATTTAAACTCCATTATAGAAAATATCCTAAAACTTTTTAGATAAGTTTGAAATATTCAAACTCCATTATAGAAAATACTTGGGATATTTTGCAAAGTCATTTTGTACCTGAAAAAGAATTAAACAAATGTCAAAAATTAGAAAAGAAATGAAATAAAGAAAAAAGGAGAAAGAAGCCCAGGCCAGGCCGGCTCACCTGGCCCAGGGAGGTCATCGTCCTCCTGGTGTCCAGGAGGACGGGAGTGTGGCCGGCGTGCGCGCTGCCGTGCCTCCACGCCGGTAGCTGCCTGCCTGCTTCCTCCTTGACAACGCAACTGGGATAAGCTCCTAGAGCCGTCCCCATCGCCCTCTCTCTCTCGCCCGCCTCTCTTTCTCCCCTCCTCTGCTCCGCCATGGCCGAGCTGCTAGCCGCCGTAGCGCCGCAATTTTAGCCGCCCCCGTGCCCTTCCGAGCCCGCCAAAGGCTCCGCCTAGATCCCCTCTTCGTTCTCGCCGAGCCACGCACCGCCGGGAGCTCCCTGTCGCTGCCATTGTCGTCGTCTTCAACCTTCGGCCGCTGGCAAGCAAGTGAAGCTCGCCACTGCTCCAGGCCCTCCCTGAGCCCGCTCTCGACGTCTCTACAACCGTTGTGAGCCCCTCGATCTTTTCCCCCACTTTCCCCCTTCGTTTGCATGCCCTAGCACCGGATTCCATCAAGGTCCGAGGTGCCCCGCCGCTCGAGCTCGACGCCGGCCATGCTTCGGTGACCAACTGGTCCATCAGAGGCCACCGTAGTGCTCGTGAGGCTGCGTAGAGGCCATAGGTGCCAAGTAGAGGTCGTGTTGCGCCCTGGTTCGACGGGCTCGTGCTCGCCCGAGCATCGGGAGCCGCCAAGCTCGCCGCCTGTGTCGATTCCGACCATCTCAGCTCCTAGGAGGTGTCGGGATGGACGCGTGCGTCAGCATAGGTCCGTTTGGTGCCCTCCGTCGTCCATTCAATCACCGAAGCAGGGATCCCGAGTCCCTCCGCAGTCTCTGGAGCCACCGGCGGCTCAACGCCGGTGGGTCTTGCCGGAGTTGACCACAGGGGTTTGACCCCAGGTCAACTGGCAAGTGGGCGTGACCCTCTAATTAAGTTAGATTACGAAAAAATAATTAATTAAGTTAATTAACCTACTTAGTCACTAACCAGTGGGCCCAGAAATACTAATTAACTAGGATTAGTTTTAATTATCCAGTTAAGTGGTTGAGTCACTGACATGTGGTCCCCACGTGTCAGGTTTGACTCTGGCCTGGTGAGCCGACCAGCTGACCTCACTGTGATGTCAGGCTGATGTCATAATTCTATTTTCTAGTTTAAGAATAATTCCAAAAAATTATTTAAAACTTCAAAAATTCATATAAATTAATCTGTAAATCAGATGAAATTAATTTATATATGAAAATTTATCTGAAAAATCCAATGAATCCAATGGTGCTATTATCATGCATGTTAGAGCAACCTATGGAGATGAACTTGGACAATTACTAATAGGTTAGTATATGGAATTTGAAATTAAGAATGATTTTGAACCTATATTCAAATTCATTTCAAATCAACATGAACACCAGTTGCATTAGCTCATCCACACATGCTATAATGTCATGATCATGCATCATATTGTTGCACTTGTGTGTATTGATTGTTTCTTATCTTCACTGCGGTAGGCCCTGCTTTCGAGGATACCTCCAAGTATTCCAATGAAGGAGAAAACCTTCCCGCTACCCAGCAAGGCAAGCAACCCCATTGATCATTTCGTTAACATCCCGCTCTCTCGCTCCTGCTCTTGTTTACTGCATTAGGACAAATGATCACATGTCAGTCATACACAGTAGATGAACCTATTCTTATGCATGACCTATCATTGTCACAGTAAATAGCTAAACCTTGCAAGCTAGCATACCTGGTAGATGCTTGTGCCATGATTTGCTTAGCTTACTTTGCCTGCTATGCTTGCTATGCTTAGAGTTGTGTCAGGTATGATTCATCTGGGTGATGAACTGAGGGAAACAATGTTGTTCTAATGTGATGACTTATGATGAACCCGACTTGGTAAAGGTAGCAATGAGAGGCTATGTAGGAGTACATAGCGGGTTGTCTCATTGGGACCGTTCTTAGGAACTGAGTTCCGTGTTTGTGATCCACGACTAGTTACTACCACACATTGGGTTCCGGTAACTCGACCCCTCTCGACTTATTAGTCGCTTAGTCCTTGGTCCAGGAGTTGCAAGTAGTTTCTGGGGTTTATAGCATGCTGCAGGCCGTGCGTAGCGTTGACCCTAGGGGTGGGTTACGACGCGGTAGGCAGTGGCACGGTGTATCAAGGGTCACCCGAATGGGGGGCTTGGGAACCCTGCGCACATCGTTTGGGGCCATAGCAGAAACTTCGGCCGGACTTCCGTGCGGGTTCAGTCTCAAATAGGCGATAGCCTGGACTAGAGGTCTTATGTGATTGACGGTCGTGGCCGACTCCCTCGCTGGGCATCTGCTTGAAGGTTGCCGAGGTGCATGGTTTTATGAGCACACAGTGATAAGTGGCAAGAGCGTGTGTGAAGAAGTACACCCCTGCAGGGTATGAAACTATTCTAATAGCCGCGTCCTCTGATATGGACTACTTGGAGAACTATGCTATTCATAGATAATCAAACGGATACTCATAAAAATATCAAGACAAGTGTGAGTACCGTGGAGGGCACTCTCCCAGGAGAGGGAAGTGAATCCATGGTGGTGTATTACTATGAAGTTAGTGGACTCGTGTGCGATATCTAAAATTGTAACAAATAGTTAAAATTTTAGTAGTGCAGGTTAGCCATGAGTCAAAGCTGGCATTGCTGCATAAAATCCACCACTTCCCTTGCTGATACATGAGCATGATTAGACTAGGTCTATTTTAAAGACTTGCTGAGTACGTTTGTACTCACGTTTGCTTAATAAATGTTGCAGCTGAGACCCAGGACCCATCAGGTGGGTTCTTTCTAGATGTCGACGATGCCGAATAGCTAGTGTCCCAGCTACGACCTTATGCCATGTGGTGGGCTGTAGATAGTCAGGCCATGTGCCTTTTTACCCCTTTCGTCTGTCTGTACTCAGACAGCTTAAGCTTCCGCTTGGTTTGTATGAACTTGTTTGTATGACTTGAGTGTCGGGTTATGTGACCCCTATCTGTAAGAACATATTATGCAAGGCTCGTCTGAGCCTCTTAAATAGAAGTCATGTTGTTGTATTGTTATGTTGTGATGCCATGGTTGTATCTATGCATATCGGGCATGTCGTGCGTACGTGTGACGTGCAACGGTATGTATGGGATCCGACACCTAGTCATGTGCCTTTAGTAGTACTCTTTACGGGAAACTGCCTCTTTGTGCTTCCACCGAGCCATGGTAGCTTGCTACTACTCCGGACACATTGATTGACTGGCATGTATCCTTCTTTGCTGCTGTGTCTGTCCCTTCGGGGAAATGTCTTGCAGTGTAATGGAGTCCTTGTAGCTTTCTATGACTCGTCTACACATGCTTGAGGCCGACACCTGCATTGCTGGGTTACGTATGCCTGTTTTCGTACGGATGTGCCACTTGGGTTCTATGACTAGTAATGTTGGCCCGGGTTCTTTGTCGTGTGATTTCCAGCAACATGTTCACATACGTGTGCCAAAAGACGCAACCGGTCCCGGCTAAGGTAAGGCTGCAGCCGTGGAACTTATCGTGCGTGAGGCCGCAAAGTGATGTGATATGTTCCAGTCTGGATTCATATGACTTAGGATCGGAGTCCCGACATCCACTCTCCTACAACCGATGTACCCTCTACTTTAACATGGTGCTTTATGCTTCATATTACTATCCAATGATGTGTTGCCATCCTATGATATCTAAGTAGATTTGTGTTGTCCTATGGGTTGATTGATGGTCATGATTGGTTTGAGTTGCCTGTTTTATTATTGGTGCTATCCTATGGTAGTCTCTGTGTGGCGCAAGCTTGAGGGATTGTCGTTGTAGGGTTTTGCATTGTGTTCATGATTTGCCTATGGTGGGTTGCTTGAGTGACAGAAGCATAAACCCGAGTAGGTGGGTTGTTTCATATGGGAGTAAAGAGGACTTGATACGTTATAATGCTATGGTTGCGTTTTACCTTAATGATCTTTAGTAGTTGCGGATACTTGCTAGAGTTCCAATCATAAGTCCATATGATCCAAGTAGAGAAAGTATGTTAGATTATGCCTCTCCCTCATATAAAATTGCAATAATGATGACCGGTCTAGTTATCGATTTCCTAGGGACAATTCCGCAACTCCTACCACCACTTTTCCACACTCGTTAAACTAACTTACTTTCTTCTTTATCTTAGAAGCCCCTAGTTTTTATTTACGTGCTATTTATTATCTTGCAAACCTATCTCGTTACACCTACAAAGTACTTCTTGTTTAATACTTGTTCTAGGTAAAGCGACCGTTAAGCATGTGTATAGTTGTATCGTTGGTCGATAGAACTTGAGGGAATATTTGTTCTACCATTAGCTCCTCGTTGGGTTAGACACTCTTACATATCGAAAGAGGCTACAATTGATCCCCTATACTTGTGGGTTATTAGATACCCCGAAGACGGTGGAAAGAGCCAATAGAGCCCGATGATAGGTTTGACCTGCAGCATGACCTGGATCATAGGGAAGGTCGCAGAAGATCCATCTACAAATCCAGAGGGTACTCACCCGATCAACGGGATGGGTACCGGCCCTGGCCGACCGCAACAAAAGAAGTCGGGACCAAAACCGAGCTAGAACAGACGCCGACTACAGGCGCGACATAGTTCGAGTGAGAGGTGTTGTCCACCCACTGTGCTTCATGGACGAGGTGATCCAACATTAGTTCCCGGAAGGGTTTAAACCCGTAAACATAGAGCAATACGATGGGACCACTAATCCAATCGTATGGATTGAAGATTTCCTCCTCCACATCCACATGGCGCGAGGAGATGATCTCCACGCCATCAAATATTTACCCCTAAAACTTAAGGGGCCAGCTCGGCACTAGCTGAACAACCTTCCTGAAAACTCCATAGGGTGCTGGGAAGATTTATAGGACGCATTCTGATCTAACTTCCAAGGCACCTATGTTCGGCTGCCGGACTCCTCCGACCTAAGCAACGTCGTCCAGAAGCCAGGAGAGTCCACACGGCAATTCTGGAATCGGTTCTTGACCAAGAAAAACTAGATCATCGACCGCCCGGACACCAAGGCAATAGCCTCCTTCAGGCATAATATTCGGGATGAATGGCTGGCCCGCCAACTTGGCAAGGATAAACCTTGAACAATGTCCACCCTTAGATCCCTCATGAACCACTTTTGCGCGGGCGAGGGTAACTGGCTCGCAAGATGGAGCCACAATCCCAAAGACCCCGAAACCTCCGATGTTTAGGACGGTAACGGGAAACCAAAGCGCAACAAGAATAAGCGCAGGTATAACAACAGTGATGCCGATGACACGGCCATTAATGCTGGCTTCCACAACTCCCGGCTAGGGCAGCGGAAGAAGCCTCCTAAAGGAAATCGCAGCAGACCCACCCCGCTCGACAAGATCATGGAGAGGCATTGCTAGATCCATGTCACTCAAGAGAAGCCCGCCAATGACACAGGCCGACAAACTCGCAACTGAGGATCAAGGCAAGGGCCCGCACAGCGAGGACGAGGATGAACCTTGTCGTCTGATCGGTGGTGGACAAAAGAAGTTCCCTCCAGAGGTGAAAACCGTAAACATGATATACAACACTCATATACCCAAAAAGGAGAGGAAACGTGCACTTCGAGAGGTCGACGCGACCAAACGACCAGTATCCGTCATGGGGGTTCCGCCGCACTCGTCCTAGACCCCATCATAGACGGGTATCACCTCACTAAAGTCCTAATGGATGGAGGAAGTAGCCTTAATCTGATTTACTCAGACCCGGTGAAAAAGGTGGGTATAGATCCGTCAAGGATCACACCCAGCAACACTACCTTTAAAGGAGTGATCCTAGGTGTCGAAGTCCGGTGCACAGGCTCTGTAAGCCTGGAAGTAGTGTTCGGCTCGCCCGATAATTTCCAAAGCGAAGACTTGATCTTCGACATCATACCTTTCCGCAGCGGCTATCACACCCTGCTAGGTCATACAGCGTTCGCTCGATTTAACGTCATCCCACACTACGCATACCTCAAGCTCAAGATGCCCGGCCCCAAGGGGGTCATTACGGTCAACGGCAACATAGAGCGCTCCCTCCGAACTGAGGAACATGCGTTGGCCCTAGTCCGAATTCCACTACAATGATGATCAGCAAACGCCTACACCTGTCCTAAAGGCACGTAAGGTTGGGAAACGAGTTCGGTTTAAGCCCAAATTTTCAGAACCTTCTCCTCCCCGTAAATAGGGACTTGCCCCCCATCGCACAACCCTAGGACTAGCGAAGTACGTGCCAAGGAGGCACAACTTCCCGCTCAAAATTCCATGGGCAGCGGTTGGGAAAAAGGGGTAAGTGTTCGGCTGGACCGAACTACTGCCATCAAATGTCTTCGGACACCTATAGGTACCATAAAGGGCCTGCTAAAGGCGTAAAGCTAATCAAGACTTCGACGACTTCTCAAGACATTATTTACAAGATCTGTTCGCCGAACAGAACCACCCATTGAGGTGCACTACTCCCTAAGAGGCACAGGAGCAGACAAGCGACAGGGCACATCGAGGACGTCAGGTCACCAGTCGAAGAGCCCTGGTACAACCACTCCTGTAAAATTTGTATTTCAAATACCTGTAAACAGTTGCTTTCGCAATTCAACCAATAAGAGTTGTTGAGAAAAATATAAAATCATTATACATGGTTGTCTCATTGTCCTTTTTGGCACATATTCTATTTTCTCCCTCTTCCTGAGAAACTGTTCGGTACATTACGACATAACCGGCTAATAGACCGGGGGCTCGAGTTCAAAAAAAATCGCCTTATGCACAATTGATTATGCGTTCGGCATCTTGGAATTCGCTTTATATGCATTGGTTCCAAACTATGTCTTGGGTCAATAGTTGGGTTTCTCGGCTCGTGTGCTTGCCCCTTTACGTTCTGCTCGTTCAGCTAAAAGGGCAAAAGGAGAACCTCTGCGATTGTGTTTCCGTCTAGACTGGTTAAACACTTCAGGGCAGAAAGCCAAAAACTGACTGTCATAGTATGCGAGAACCGGTCTGCGAATCCGAGCTTAAGTGTTATACTCAATGAGGGAGTCCTGGTTTTAGGGGTCCTCGGGAGCCCGACCTGTTTCTTATGGGTTGGACTGTATGGGCTGCTTGCCGAGCATTGGATCAATTGAAGGCCCTCACTCTAGGGAGGAAGCTTAGGGAATCGTGGCATGTCCTCCATGTTTGGAGTAGTGAATAGGCATGTTTATCCCTTTGATGTGTAACCGACTATGTGTAAACTCTAGGTACCCTCGGCGTCTATATAAGCCGGAGGGTTTTAGGTTCTAGAGAGAGGACAAATCATCTAGGGTTTAGCTATTTGATCTCGAGGTAGATCAACTCTGTAACCTACATATCATCAATACAATCAAGGAGGACGTAGGGTATTACTTCCATAGGAGGGCCCAAACCTGGGTAAACATCATCTCCTTCGTCTCATGTTACCATTGATTCTAGTCTCACAGCTCGGGACCCCCTACGCGAGATCCGCTGGTTTTGACACCGACATTGGTGCTTTCATTGAGAGTTCCGCTGTGATCATCGAAGGAATCGATGGCTCACGTCATTATCAGCGAAGATGTCTGCAACATGGCCACCTTTGTCCACGGACAGATCTTTGCTTTTGGCAGCATTGTCCTGCATGTTGACCCGACCAGCCATTTAGGCTGGGTCGAGAGCTTCGCCCCTGATCAAGTGGTCAGATTCAGGAACCTAGAGTTCTCCGTGGACTCTCGGGGCGATCTTTCGCTAACCGGGCTTGTAGTCTCACCTGCCATGCCTGAAGACTCCGAGGCTTTAACCTTGGATCCCTCTTTCGGTCACGTCCACGAGATTCTCCCTGGCAATGACCGGACTCTCAGTCCAAAACTATCCATAGTGCTAGATGACCGGATACTTGTTCCTGCCAAACACTCCCCTAGCGCGGACACAATGGAGGTCAACTCCGAAAGCTCCAAGCGGGTTGACCCGGCCAAGCTCTCGATACTCAACAAGGCCCTAGATCAGATCTCGTCGATGAAGATTACCGACAACCCAACCCTGATCCATGCTCAGATCAGTCTTAGGGCGGGTTAGGATGACTTTTTCATCCCACCCACCACCCACTTGATAGCCATAGTTGAAGATTTAACCGTCATGTTGCACTATGCCTCCGAGGAGGTAGAATACATGGATGAGGAAGATTGCGCTCCCACCCCTGTTAACACCGGTCAATGGGCCGCCACCTCCATGTACAACGTCTACATGGTGGACACTCTAGCTGCTAATGGCAAAAACACACCTAAAAATGATGGCGATAAGTTGAGTGAAGTGTCGTCAAGGCGTCGGAAACCGCATAAGGCAAAAGGTGAAGGAAAGCTATCATCGGCACCGGGATGGAGATACCACGGAAGACCTCGGCGATCCCGATATCCCCAAACACCCGTTAGAGGGTCAGGAGAGGCCTGAAGACCAGTGCAACCCCGACGACCTAAAGGATTCTAAGGATGATAATTACCTCACCACTATCGAGGAGGAGGACATCCCGGAAGCTAATGAATTCGGCATTCCCGGTAACCATGAAGATTAGGAACTATTCAGGCAATAGCTTATAGCCATAGCCCATAGCCTGAAAACAAAAGAATGGAAGATTAAAGCCGAACAAGACAACCTCATTGATCGGTGGACGAGAGTCCTCGCAACTACGAAAGGATACAGTACCGGTCTGTCGGACCAACCTAAGAGCTATCCACGTAGAAGGTTGCTGCCGGAATTCGACGACGAGCTCACTGATACGCCGTCTCCCAAACATACCCCATACGATAAGATAGACCGCCCCCTCAAGGGCATTACTGGATGGCTAACTACACCGGTTATAGGCCGGCAATACCCCGAAGAGGGGAAAAGAGCCAATAGAGCCCGTTACAGGTTTGACCTGCGACACGACCTGGACTATAGGACACGTTGCACAAGATCCATCTATGGATCCAGAGGGTACTCACCCGATCAATGGGACGGGTACCGTCCTTGGCTCGCCAGCAACAATAGAGGCCGGGAACAAAACCGGGCTAGACCAGACACCGATCACCGGCGCGACATAGCTCGGGTCAGAGGCGCCGCCCACCCATTGTGCTTCATGGACGAGGTGATGCAATATCTGTTCTCGGAGGGGTTTAAACCCGTAAACATAGAGCAGTACGGACGAACAACTGATCCGATCATATGGATTGAGGTTTTCCTCCTCCACATCCACATGGCATGAGGACATGACATCCACGCCATCAAATATCTACCTCTAAAACTTAAGGGGTCAGCTCAGCACTGGTTAAACAACCTCCTCGAAAACTCCATAGGATGCAGGGAAGACCTAGAGGATGCATTCCGATCTAACTTCCAGGGCACCTATGTTCGGCCGCCGAACTCCTCCTATTTGAGCAACATCATCCAGAAGTCGGGAGAGTCTATGTGGAAATTCTGGAATCGGTTCTTGACCAAGAAAAACTAGATTGTAGAGTGCCCGGACATCGAGGCAAGAGCCTCCTTCTGGCACAATATTCAGGATGAATGGTTGGCCAGCCAGCTCGGCCAGGATAAACCTTGGACAATGTCCGCCCTTACATCCCTCATCACACGCTTCTACGCGGGCGAGGATAACTGGCTCACAAGATGGAGCCACAACCCCGAAGACCCCAGAACCTTCGAAGTTCAGGAGAGAAACGGGAAACCAAAGCGCAATAAGAATAAGCGCCAGCACAACAATAGTGATGTCGATGACACGGCCGTTAACACCGGTTTCCGCAATTCTCGACCCAGGCAGCGGAAGAAGCCTCCTAAAGGCAATCGTGATGGACCCACCCCGCTAGAGAAGATCATGGAAAGGCCCTACCAAATCCACGACACTCAAGAGAAGCCCGTGAACCACACCAACTGTAACTATTGGGTATTCAAACAAGTCGGCAAACTCACATCTGAGGACCAAGGCAAGAGCCCACACAGCGAGGATGAGGATGAGCCTCAGGGTTCGATTGGTGGCGGACAAAAGAAGTTCCCCCCAGAAGTGAAAGCGGTAAATATGATATACGCCACCCATATATCCAAGAAGGAGAGGAAGCACGCCCTTCGGGAGGTCTATGTCGTAGGGCGTGTAGCCTCGAAGTATAACCCATGGTCCGCATACCCGATTACCTTTGATCAATGTGACCATCCGACCAGTATCCATCATGGAGGTTTGGCCGCCCTCATCCTAGACCCCATTATAGACAGGTATCACCTCACTAAAGTCCTCATGGACGGAGGAAATAGGCTAAATCTTATTTACTCAGATATGGTGAAAAAGATGGGTATAGATCCGTCAAGGATCAAACCCAGCAACACTACCTTTAAAGGAGTGAGCCCACGCGTCGAAGCCCAGTGAACGAGCTTCATAAGCCTAGAAGTAGTGTTTGGCTTGCCCGATAACTTTCGAAGCGAAGACTTGATCTTCAACATTGTGCCTTTCCACAGTGGCTATCACGCCTTGCTCGGTCGTACATCATTTGCTCGCTTTAACACCATCCCACACTACGCATAACTCAAGCTAAAGATGCGTGGCCCCAAGGGGGTCATCACTATCAACGGCAACACAGAGCACTCCCTCTGAACTGAGGAACATGTGTTGTCCCTGGCGGCTGAATTCCATTACAATCATGATCGGCAAATGCCGGCACCTGCCGTCAAGGCACGGAAGGTTGGGAAGCAAGCTTGGCTTCAACCCGAACTCTAGAAACCTTATTCTCTCCGTAAAAGCGACTCGCCCCCCATCGCACAACCCTAGGACCGGCAAAGTATGTGCCAAGGAGGCACAACTTCGCGCTTGAAATTCCATGGGTGGCGGTGGGGAAAAAAGGGGTAAGTGCTCGGCTGGACCTAACTAATACCATCAAATGTCTTCGGACACACTACAAGTACCATCAAGGGCATGCTAAAGGCGTAAAGCTCATCCACACTTTGGCGACTTCTCAAGACGTTGTTTGCAAGATCCGTTCGCCGAATAGTACCACCCATTGAGGTGCACCACTCCCTAGGAGGCACAGGAGTAGACAAGCTATAGGGCACATCGAGGAAGTAAGGTCACCAATCAAAGACCCCTGGTACAACCACTCCTGTAAAATTTCTTTTTTTTTAAATACCTATAAATAGCTGCTTCGGCAATTCGAGCAATAAGAGTCGTTGAGAAAAATAAAAAATCATTATACATGGTTGTCTAGTTGTCCTTTTTTGGCACATATTCTATTTTCTCCCTCTTCTCGCGAAACTGATCGGTATATTGCGACGCAACCGGCTAATAGACTGGGGCTCGAGTTTTAAAAAATCGTCTTATGCACAATTAATTATGCATTCGGCATCTTGGAATTTGCTTTATATGCATTGGTTCCGAACTATGTCTTGGGTCAATAGTTCGGTTGCCTGGATCCTGTGCTTGTCCCTTTACGTTCCGCTCATTCGGCTAAAAGGGCAAAGGGAGAACCTCTGTGATTGTGTTTCCGTCTGTCCTAGTTAAACACCTGAGAGGAGAAAGCCGAAAACTGACTATCATGCTATGCGAGTACCGGTCTGCGAATCCGGGCTTAAGTGTTATACTCAAGACCTCGTCAGAGGTCATTCCGTGTCATATGATTAGGTTTGGTATTCGTACAAACCATGTGCTATCGGCTTTAGCCACGGTTCATCTGAACATCACAAGTCACCAGGGGCTAGTCACCAGCCTCCCGCAGTCCTTTTCGTGCCCCTACGGCTAAGTGAAAGCAAGAAAGCATTATGGTCTGATTGCCTGGTCTGCCGCACACTACTGCCTTTGGGTGGCGATAGCTCGGCTAAGGGTTATAGTGCATAACAAGAGACACCCCACGTAGTATCTACATGCCGGATGAAGCCGACGACTCACACCTTTCAGTTTCAACGGCCACACAGGAGTTATAAAGGAATGCAAAACATTAAAAACATGATAAACCATGCATAACAAATATACAAGCATTCAAAGGTCTTCGGACATATTGCAATGCATTCAATCGTACATGTTCTCTTTTGAACATTGCGACTCTATCGCCCGAGCACCCTCCATTACTCTAGAGAAGCATAGCTTGGGGCGCCTATGCTCC
Organism: Hordeum marinum; assembly: GCA_022496015.1. Taxonomy (NCBI): domain Eukaryota; kingdom Viridiplantae; phylum Streptophyta; class Magnoliopsida; order Poales; family Poaceae; genus Hordeum; species Hordeum marinum. Next base: position 363,043,725 of record CM039673.1, on the reverse strand, counting down.
TTTCCAGGAGGCAGAGGGACGGTGGCTATCTTATTCGGATCAAGCCCTGGCCAGTGCACCTTGGCCTTTGCAAAGGACAACCGAGCTCCCTCGATGCAGGAGGAACACCTTAGTGCGTCGATCCAGGGCGAGGCATTGCTCAGCTTCTACACCAGGCCGAAGTAGTTGCCCGACAGTGGCTCATTGGGCCATAGCCGGATACAAAGATCCTTCATGGCCGGGTCCGCCATTCGATGTAGCTCCATCAGCTGCTTCAGCTGCTCGACAAGACGAGGAGAGCGCTCGGAGGCTTTGAATTACACCCAAAACAGCCGAGCTTCATCTCCCTCTCCTCGCGAAGCATAGAACTGATTCACGTCTCCTACGCTCTTCTAGAGGTCGGAGCAGACGCCCGAGGAACACCTGATACGTCTCCAACGTATCTATATTTTTTGATGATGTCATACTATTATATTATGTGTATTGGATGTTTTATACGCATTAATATGCTATTTTATATTATTTTTGGGACTAACCTATTAATCTACAGCCTAGTGTTAGTTTTTTCCTTGTTTTTGAGTTTTGCAGATATGGAATATTAAACAGAGTCCAAACGGAATAACACCTTCTGAAGGACTTTTTTGGAAGGAAATAAATCAACCAGGCTTGGAGTGCATGCCAGGGCACCTGCCAGGGAGTCACAAGCCTGGTAGGCGTGCCCCCTGGTCGTGCCTAGCAGGCTTGCCATCTCCCGACAGGTTTCCTAACCATATTCTTCGTCTTATAAATTCCCATATATCCCCCCAACATCAAAAAGAGCCACACAAATACTTTTCCGCCACCAGAAGCCTCCATTCCCGAGAGATCCAATCTTGGAGCCTTTTCCGGTAATCTGTCGGAGGGGGTTTCGATCACGGAGGGCATCTACATCAACTCCATTGCCCCTCCGATAATGCGTGAGTAGTCCACCATAGACTTACGGGTCCATATCTAGTAGCTAGCTGGCTTCTACTCCCTCTTTGATCTTCAATACCATGTTCTTCATGATCTTCATGGGGATCTATCCGATGTAATCCTCTTTTGTGGTGTGTTTGTGAAGATTCGATGAATTGTTAGTTTATGTTCAGATTATGCATGAATCTTATTTGAATCTCCTCTGAATTCTTATATGCATGATTTCATATCCTTGTAAGTCTCTTCGAGTTATTGGTTTGGTTTGTCCAACTAGATTGGTAATTCTTGCAATGGGAGAAGTACTTGGTTTTGGGTTCAATTTTGCGGTGTCCTCACCCAGTGACATAGTAGGGGTACCGAGGCACATATTGTATTGTTTCCATCAAGGGTCACAAGATGGGATTTTCATCATATTGCTTGAGTTTATCCCTCTACATCATGTCATCTTTCTTAATGCGTTACTTTGTTCTTCATGAACTTAATGTTCTAGATGTAGGCAGGAGTCGGTCGATGTGTGGAGTAGTAGTAGTAGATGGAGAATCATTTTGGGCTACTTGATACAGACATGATGCCTATATGCATGATCATTGCCTTGGATAACTACATGATTATTCACTTTTCTATCAATTGCTTGACAGTAATTTGTTTACCCACCATGATGTTTTCCTTCGAGAGAGAAGCCTCTAGTGAAACCTATGGCCATCGGGTCTACTTTCCATAATATACTTTTAGATCTATAAACCAAAAATACCAAAAATACTTTGCTGCAATTTATTTACCTTTTAATTTCTGTTCTCGTTTACATCTATCTCTATTGGATCTAATCCTTGTGAATAATCGTGAAGGGATTGACAACCCCTTTATAGCGTTGGGTGCAAGAGTTTGATTGTTTGTGTAGGTGAATCCATTGGTGACTTGCTTGTTCCTCCAACTAGATTGATACCTTGGTTGTCAACAACCGAGGGAAATACTTATCTACTTCGCTGCATCACCCTTTCCTCTTCAAGGGAAAACCAACGCAAGCTCAAGAGGTAGCAAGAAGGATTTCTGGCACCGTTGCCGGGGAGGATACACATCAAGCCTACCAAGTACCCATCACAAACTCATCTCTTTCCTTTACATTATTTTCCATTTGCCTCTCATTTTCCTCTCCCCCACTTATAAAACGATTTTTAGAAAATACCAAAAAGATTTGGCTTTTTATTCGCCCTTCTATCGTTTGTCTTTTCTTTTCTTATGTGCTTGATTGCTTGCTTTGTCATGATGTCTCAGAGTACCAAGTTGGGTGACTTTTCCAATACTAGTAATAATTATTTTATTATTACTTTGATTTGTCCCACCACTAGTGCAGAATCTTATGAAATCAATGTTGGCTTGCTTAATCTTGTTATGAAAGAATAATTTTCTGGCCTTCCTAGTGAAGACGTCGCATCCCATCTAAATACTTTCATTGAGTTGTGCGATATGCAAAAGAAGAAAGATATGGATAATGATATTTTGAAATTGAAGCTATTTCCGTTCTCACTACGAGATCGTGCTAAAACTTGGTTTTCATCTTTGCCTAAAAATAGTACCGATTCATGGAATAAGTGTAAAGATGCTTTTATCTCCAAGTACTTTCCACCCGCTAAGATCATCTCCCTTAGGAATGATATAATGAATTTTAATCAACTTGAGCATGAGCATGTTGCACAATCTTGTGAGAGGATGAAATTAATTATTAGGAATTCTCCCGCACATGGCGTGAGTTTATGGATGATTATACAATTTATGCGGGATTGAATTTTGCATCTAGAAATCTTTTAGATTCCGTGGCGGGTGGTACTTTTCTGGAAAACACATTAGGATAAGCTAGCAAACTCCTAGATAATATTATGACAAACTACTCTCAATGGCATACCGAAAGATCTCCTACTAGTAAAAAGGTGCCTGCTATTGAAGAAATAAATACTTAGAGTGAAAAGATGGATGAATCGATGAAATTGTTTGCTAGTAAGAGTGCTCCTATTGATCCCAATTATATGCCTTTGTCTTCTTTGATTGGAAATAATAATGAATCTATGGATGTGAATTTTGTTGGTAGGAACAATTTTGGTAATAACGCGTATAGAGGTAATTTCAACCCTAGGCCGTTTCCTATTAATTCCTCTAATAATTATGGTAATTCCGACAACAATTCATATGGAAATTATAATAAGATGCCCTCTGAACTTGAGAATATTGTTAAAGAATTTATTGGTTCACAGAAGGTTTTTAATGCTACTATTGAAGAAAAAGTGCTCAAGATTGATGATTTGGCTAGGAGCATTGATAGAATTTCGCTTGAGATTGATTCTTTGAAAGTTAGATCTACTCCACCTCAGCATGATATTAATGAGTCTTTGAAAGCTATGAGAATTTCTGTTGATGAAAGTAAGGAAAGAACCGCTAGAATACATGCTAAGCGTGAATGGCTTGAAAAAGTGTGTTCTCATGATAATAATGATGAAGATCTCAAAGTGATTGATGTGACTCCTATTGAATCTTTGTTTTCCAATATAAATCTTGATAAATATGGGGCTGGATATAAGTCAACTTTAGTTAAAGAGCGTCCCAATGATTCGGAGTCTATAGATCTTTACGCTAAAATTGATAAAAGTGGGACAGAAGAGGTCAAAACTTTGAATAGCAATGAACCCACTCTTTTGGATCTCAAGAACTTTAATTATGATATCTACTCTTTGGTTGATTGTATTTCCTTGGTAAAATCCATGATGAATTCTCCACATGCTAATAGTCAAAATAAGGCAGTTACTAAACATATCGTTGATGCTTTGATGAAATCTTTTGAAGAAAAAATTGAGTTAGAAGTTTCTATCCCTAGAAAGCTTCATGATGAGTGGGAACCTACTATTAAGATTAAAATCAAAGATTATGATTGCCATGCCTTGTGTGATTTGGGTGCTAGTGTTTCCACGATTCCGAAAACTTTATGTGATGTGCTAGGTTACCATGATCTTGATGATTAATCTCTAAATTTGCATCTTGCCGATTCCACTATTAAGAAACCTATGGGAAGGACTAATTATGTTCTTATTGTTGCAAATAGGAATTATGTGCCCGTAAATTTCATTTTTCTTGATAAAGATTGCAATCCTACATGTCCTATTATTCTTGGTAGACCTTTTCCTTAGAACGATTGGTGCAATTATTGACATGAAAGAAGGAAACATTAGATTTAAATTTACATTAAGGAAAGGCATGTAACACTTTCCTAGAAAGAAAATTAGATTGCCTTATGAATCTATTATGAGCACTACTTTTTGATTGCATACCAAAGGTGACAATACCTAGATCTATTGCTTTTTGCCTAGCTAGGTGCGTTAAACAATAGCGCTTGTTAGGAGGCAACCCAATTTTATTTTTGTGTTCTGTTTTTGCATCTGTTTTTTAGTGTTTCCCAGATTATTACTTCTGTAGTAATTGTGTTTTGGTGTTTTAATTAGTGTCCGAGCCACGTAAAACCTTTGGGGTGATCTATGGTAGTTGTTGATTTGATCTTGCTGAAAAAACAGAAACTTTTACGCTCAGTCCAGGAATTTTCAAAACATTTCAGAGAGTCAAATGGGTATGAATTTTTTACAAAAGATTTATCTATAAATTTCTCAGGTTTTCCTAATTTTTTGCGAATTGTTTGAGTTTCATAAGTATACGAAGTTTTCAGATTGCTACAGAATGTTTTGTTTTTGACAGATTCTGTTTTCTTTGAGTTGTTTGCCTATTTTGATGAATCTATGGGTTGTATCATGGGGTATGAACCATGGAGAAGTTAGAATAAAGTAGGTATAACACCAATATAAATAAAGAATGAGTTCACAACAATACCTAAAGTTGTGATTTATTTTCTTATACTAACAGATCTCATGAGTTTTCTGTTAAGTTTTATGTTGTGAAGTTTTCAAGTTTTGGGTAAAGATTTGATGGACTATGGAATAAGGAGTGGCAAGAGCCTAAGATTGGCAATGCCAAAAGCACCCCAAGTCATATTCAAGGATGCCAAAGAGCCTAAGCTTGGGGATGCCCCAGAAGGCATCCCCTCTTTTGTCTTCAATCCACCGGTAAATTTACTTGAGGCTATATTTGTATTCACCACATGAAATGTGTTTTGCTTGGAGCGTCTTGTATGATATGAGTCTTTGCTTGTTAGTTCGCCAAAATCATACTTGCTGCACACATCTTTTGAGAAAGACACGCTAAATAGTGAATTTGTTACTATGCTCTATGTGCTTCACTTATATCTTTTGAGTTAGGCAATTTTGCTCTATGTGCTTCACTTATATTTTTTAGAGCACGGTGGTGTTTGCGTTTTATAGAAATACTTGAACTCCCATACCTCACTTATATTATTTTGAGAGTCTCTAACCATCATGGTAATTGGTCTAGGTTATGAATTTAGTGCTAATATGATAGGCATCCAAGAGGGATATAATAAAAACTTCCATTTTAAGTGCATTGAGTATTTATGAAAAGTTTGATTCCTTGCATAAAGTTCTGAGATATAAAGATGGTAATGTTAAGAGTCATGTTAGGAAGTAATTATGATTTGGTAAAAATACTTGTCTAAAGGTTTTTGATTCCAGTATCATGCACGTATGGTGAACCGTTATGTAAGGAAGTCGGAGCATGATTTGTTTATACATTCTCGACCTTTGTGTGAGGGGTGGGAGCACGCGATGGTTAACTCCTACCAACCTCTCCCCTAGGAGCATGCGTTTAATACTTTACTTCAATGACTAATAGGATTTTGCAATAAGTATGTGAGTTCTTTATGACTAATGTTGAGTCCATGTATTATACACACTCTCACCCTTTCACCTTTGCTAGCTTCTCTAGTACCGCGCAACTTTCACCCGTACAACAAACACCTTCCTCAAAACAGCCACCATATAACTTCCTCAAAACAGCCACCATGTATCTTTCATCAAAATAGCCACCATGCCTACTTATTATGGCATTTCCATAGATATTTCGAGATATATTGCCATGCAACTTCCACTGTTTCCTTTTATTTCATGCACCATCACTTCCATATTGCATATAGAGTCATATTTTGTCATAGGTGTCGAGTTGTAATATTCTTTTCAGTTGTAAGTAAATAAAAGTGTGATGATTATCATGTTGGAAATATGCCCTAGAGGCAATAATAAATTAGTTATTATCATATTTCCTTGTTCATGATAATCATTTATTATCCATGCTATAATTGTATTGATTGGAAACTAAATACATGTGTGGGTATATAGACAACACTGTGTCCCTAGTATGCCTCTATTAAACTAGCTCGTTGATCAAAGATGGTCAAGGTTTCCTAGCCATTGACATGAGATGTCATTTGATAACAGGATCACATCACCAGGAGAATGATGTGATGGACAAGACCCAAACTATAATCGTAGCATATGATCGTGTCAGTTTATTGCTACAGTTTTCTGCATGTCAAGTATTTGTTCCTATGACCATGAGATCATGCAACTCACTAACACCGGAGGAGTACCTTGTGTGTATCAAACGTCGCAACGTAACTGGGCGACTATAAAGGTGCTCTACAAGTATCTCCGAGGGTGTCTGTTGGGTTGGCATGGATCAAGACTAGGATTTGTTACTCCGTGTGACGAAGAGGTATCTCAGGGCCCACTCGGTAATACAACATCACAACAAGCCTTGCAAGAAATGTGACTAAAGTGTTAGCCACGGGATCTTGTATTACGGAATGAGTAAAGAGACTTGCCGGTAACGAGGTTGAACTAGGTATATAGATACCGACGATCGAATCTCGGGCAAGTAACATACCGAAGAACAAAGGGAACAACATACGGGATTAACTGAATCCTTGACATAGAGGTTTGACCGATAAAGATCTTTGTAGAATATGTAGGAACCAATATGGGCATCCAGGTCCTGCTATTGGTTATTGACCGTAGAGGTGTCTCGGTCATGTCTACATAGTTCTCGAACCCGTAGGGTCTGCACACTTAAGGTTCAATGACGTTTCAGTAGTATAGAGTTATGTATGGTGGTGACCGAAGGTTGTTCAGAGTCCCGAATGAGATCCCGAACGTCACGAGGAGCTCCGGAATGGTTTAGAGGTAAATATTGATTTATGGGATAATAGTGTTTGGTCTCCGAAAGGGTTCCAAAATTCATCAGAAATAGCTTCGGATGTTTCCCGAAATGTTCGGGGTACAAGGACACTTTATTTGGGACAAGGGGTAAAGCCCATGAGGCTTTAGGAAGGTGAAAAAGATGTTTTGCGAAGGACAGGGGCCAGATACCAGGGACCCTAGCGTCTGGGGCCAGACGCCAAGGACCTTGGTGTCTGGTCCTGGAGTCCGAGAAAGACTCTTGCCTTGCAGGCAAACCGACCTTGAGGAGGATTTTTCTCCAAGTTTCGACCCCAAGGCTCAGTATATAAATAAAGGGGCGGGGCGCCACGTGCTGCCTCTCCTCTAGTTCGTAGTTTCTCCTCTAGTTCGGTTTCAGCGGTGCTTAGGCGAAGCCCTGCTGGAATTGCTCCACCACCATCGCCGCAATGCCATCATGCTGCCGGAGAACTTGTCTACATCTCTGCTCCCTCTTGCTGGATCAAGAAGGCGGAGATCGTCATCGAGCTGTACGTGTGCTGAACGCGGAGGTGACGTCCGTTCGGCGCTAGATCAGAAGGACCATGATCAAGATCGTGAGACAATTCGTGATTGGATCACGGGACAGATCGTTATGAGATCGCGGGACGGATCATGATTGGATCATGGGACTCTCGATGATTTGGATCACGAAGACGTTTGACTACATCAACCGCGTTTCTTAATGCTTCCCGCTTAGCGATCTACAAGGGTATGTAGATCCACTCTCCCTCTCGTAGATGCTCATCACCATGGATAGATCTTGCGTGCGCGTAGGAAATTTTTTGTTTCCCATGCAATGTTCCCTAACAGTGGTATCAGAGCTAGGTCTATGTGTAGATGAGATCTCGAGTAAAACACAAAGAGTTTGTGGGCGTTGTTGCTTAGATTGCTTCCTCCCTTGGCCGTGTTTTGGTTCAGCGGTATTGTGGGATGAAGCGGCCCGGACCAACCTTACTCGTACGCTTACGAGAGACCGGTTCCATGGACTGACGTGTAACTTCGTTGCACAAAGATGGCTGGCGGGTGTCTATTTCTCCTACTTTAGTTGGCTCGGATTCGACAAAGGCGATCCTTGAGAAGGTTGAAAAGCAATTTATGTATCACCATTGTGGTTTTGCGTAGGTGAGAATTGCTCTTGTTAGATACCCATAGCAGCCACGTAAAACTTGCAACAACAACTAGAGGATGTCTAACTTGTTTTTGCAGGGTATGTTGTCATGTGATATGGCCAATTACATGATGAGATATATGTGATGTATGAGATGATCATGTTTTGTATAGAATATCACGACTTGCATGTCGATGAGTACGACAACCGGCAGGAGCCATAGGGTTGTCTTTAATTATTGTATGACATGCGTGTCAATCATTAAGCGCTATGTAATGCTTTACTTTATCACTAAATGGTAGCCATAGTAGTATGAGCATGGTGGGCGCGACAACCCCGATGGTGACACAATGATGTAGATCATGATGATGGAGATCATGGTGTTGTGCCGGTGACGATGGAGATCATGCCGGTGCTTTCAACATGGAGATCAAAAGCACAAGTTCATGGCCATATCATGTCACTTATGATTTGCATGTGATGTTAATCCTTTTATGCACCTTGTTTTGCTTAGGACGACAGTAGCATTATAAGGTGATCCCTCACTTAAATTTCAAGATCAATTGTGTTCTCCCAGAGTGTGCACCATTGTGAAAGTTCGTCGTGTCGAGACACCACATGATGATCGTGTGTGATAGACTCTACGTTCACATACAAGGGGTGCAAGCTAGTGTTGCACATGCAGAACACTCGGGTTAAACTTGACGAGCCTAGCATGTACAGACATGGCCTCGGAACACAAGAGACCGAAAGTTCGAACATGAGTCATATAGTAGATATGATCAACATGATGATGTTCACCATTGAAACCACCTCAACTCACGTGATGACCGGACTTGAGTTGGTGAATTTGGATCATGTATCACTCGAATGACCAGAGGGATGTAAATTTGAGTGGGAGTTCTTAAGTAATTTGATTAATTAAACTAATTACATGAACATAGTCAGTAGTGTCTTCGCAATTTATGTTGTAGCTCACGTTGTAGCTCCCTTGAATTTTTATATGTTCCTAAAGAAATAGAGTTGAAAGATGATGGTAGCAATATTGCGGACAGGGCCCGTGATCTGAGGATTGTCCTCATTGCTGCACAGAAGGCTTATGTCCTTAATGCACCACTCGGTGCGCCACCCCCTCTAGCGTCGTCTGTAGATGTTGTGAACATCTGACAGGCACGTTCCGATGACTAATTGATAGTTTAGTGCATCATGCATTACGGCTTAGAATTGAGGCTCCAAAACGTTTTGATCGTCACGGAACATATGAGATGTTCTAAGAGCTAAAATTGGGATCTCAGGCTCATACTCGTGTTGTGAGATATGAGATCTCCAACAAAATTCTTTGCCTGCAAGATGAAGGAGAATAGCTCAATCAATGAGCATGTGCTCAGATTGTCTGGGTGCTACAATCGCTTGAATCGAGTGGGAGTTGATCTTCTAGATAAGAAAGTGATTGATATAGTTTTCGAAGTCACTGGCACAAAGCTATTAGAGCTTCGTGATGAACTATAAACTGCCAGGGATGGAAATAATGATCCCTGAGCTGTTCACGGTGTTTGGCACCGCGAAGGTAGAAATCAAGAAGGAGCATCAAGTGTTGATGGTTAGTAAAACCACTAGTTTCGAGAAGGGAAAGGGCAAGGAGGGAAACTTCATGGATGGCAAGTCAGCTGCTGCTCCAGTGAAGCAAGCCAAAGTTGAACCCAAACCCGAGACTAAGTGCTTCTATTATGAGGAGAGCGGTCGCTGAAGCGGAACAACCCTAGATACTTGGTAGATAAGAAGGCTGGCAACATCGACAAAAGTATATTTGATATACGTGTTATTGATGTGTACCTTGCTAGTACTCCTAGTAGCACCTAGGTATTGGATACCAGTTCGGTTGCTAGATGTTAGTAACTCGAAGTAAAAGCTATAGAATAAACGGAGACTAGCTAAGTGTGAGGTGACGATGTGTGTTGGAAATGTTTCCAAGGTTGATGTGATCAACATCGCACGCACTCTCTACCTTCGGGATTAATGACAAACCTAAATGTTGTTTGGTGTTTGCGTTAAGCATGAACATGATTAGATCGTGTTTATTGCAACATGGTTATTCATTTAAGTTAGAGAATAATGGTTATTCAGTTTACATGAATAATACCTTCAATGGTCATGCACCCAGTGAGAATGGTTTGTTGAATCTTGATCGTAGTAATGCACATGTTCATAACATTGATGCCAAAAGATATAAATATAATAATGATAGTATCACATACTTGTGGCACTACCTCTAAATGTCATATTGGTATAAATTGCATGAAGAAACTCCATGTTGATGGATCTTTGGACTCATTTGATTTCGAATCGGTTGAGACATGCGAACCATGCCTCTTGGGCAAGATGAGTAAGGACCCCGTTTTCCGGTTTGATGGAGCGGGCAAGTGATTTATTGGAAATTGTACATGTTGATGTATGTAATCTAATGAGTCTTGTAGCGTGCGGTGGATATCGTTATTTTCTTACCTTCACTGATGATTTGAGTAGATAATAGTGTATATTTACTTAATGAAACCCAAGTCTGAATCGTTTGAAAAGTTCAAGCAAATTCAGAGTGAAGTTTAAGATCATCGTGACGAGAAGATAAGATATCTACGATATGATCGTGGAGGTGAATATCTGAGTTACGAGTTTGGTATACAACTTAAGACAATGCAAAAGTTGTTTCACAACTCACGCCACCTCGAACACCTTAGTGTGATGGTGTGTCTGAACGTCATAGTCGTGCTCTATTGGATATGGTCCGAATTATGATGTCTCTTATCATTTTACCACTATTGTTTTGGGGTTATGCATTAGAGGCAACTACATTCAGTTTAATTAGGGAAACATCTAAATCCATTGATATGACACCATATGGTTTGGCAGAAACCTAAGCTGTCATTTCTTAATGTTTGGGGCTGCGACACTTATGTGAAAAGGGTTTTCACCTAATGAGCTCGAACCCAAAGCGGACAAATGCATCTTCATAGAATACCCTAAGAACAGTTGGGTATACCTTCTATCTCATATCCAAGTGCAAAGTGTTTGTTGCTAAAAATGGGTCCTTTCTCGAGAAAGAGTTTCTCTTGAAAGAATTGAGTGGGAGGAAGAAAGAACTTGATGAGGTTGTTGAACCTTTGTTTCAACCAGAGAGTAGCGCAGCGCAGAAAATTGTTTCTGTGGAGCATACGTTAGTTGAAGAGGAAGTTAATGATGATGATCATGAAGCTTCGGATCAAGTTACTATCAAACCTCGTAGGTTGATAAGGACGTGTACTGCTCCAGAGTGGTACGACAACCCTATCTTAAAGGTCATGTTGTTTGACAACAATGAGCCTACGAGCTATGGAGAAGCGATGATGGGCCTGGATTTCGACAAATGGTTAGAGGCCATGAAATCTGAGAAAGGATCCATGTATGAAAACCAAGTATAGACTTTGGTAGACTTGCTCATTGGACGGCAAGCCGTCGAGTACAAATGGACCTTTAAGATGAAGACAGATGCTCATGGTAAATGTCACCATTTATAAAGCTCGACTTGTCAGAAAGAAGTTTCCGCCAAGTTTAAGGAGTTGACTACGATGAGACTTTCTCACCCGTAGCGTTGCTAAAGTCTGTTGGAATTATGTTAGCAGTTGCTGCATTTTTCAATTATGAAATCTGGCAGATGGATGTCAAAACATCGTTTCCTTAACGGTTTACTTAAGGAAAGGTTGTATGTGATACAACTAGAAGGTTTTGTTAGTCCTAAGGATGCTAAAAGGTGTGCAAGCTCCAGCAATTCTTCTATGGGCTGGAGCAAGCATCTCGGAGTTGGAATATATACTTTGATGAGGCGATCAAAGTTTTTGAGTCTATACAAAGTTTATTAGAAACTTGTATTTACAATAAAGTGAGTGGGAGCAATATAGAGTTTCTGATAAGCATATGTGGATGACATGTTGTTGATCAGAAATGATGTAGAATTTCTGGAAAGCATAAAGGGTTGTTTGAAAAGTGTTTTTCAAACGAAGACCTAGATAAAGCTACCTAATTGTTGAGCATCAAGATCTATAGAGATAGATCAAGATGCTTGATGAGACTTTCAATGAGTACATACCTTGACAAGATTTTGAAAGAGTTCAAAATGGATCAGTCAGAGAAAGAGTTCTTGCCTGATTTGTAAGGTGTGAAGTTGAGTAAGACTCAAAGCTCGACCACGGCAGAACAAAGAGAAAGGACGAAGGTCGTCCGCTCTACTTTAGCCATAGGCTCTATATAGTATGCCATGCTGTGTACCCCACCTGTGTGTGCCTTGCCATGAGTCCGTCAAGGGGTACAAGAGTGATCCAGGAGTGCATCACTGGACAGCAGTCAAGATTATCCTTAGTAACTAAAATATTAAGAAAATGTTTCTTGATTATGGAGGTGATAAAGAGTTCGTCGTAAAGAGTTACATCGATGCAAGCTTTAACACCAATCCAGATGACTCTTAGTAGCAATCCGGATACGTATAGTGGAGCAGCCATTTGTAAAGCTCCAAGTGGAGTGTGGTAGCAGTGTCTACAGTATGACATAGAGATTTGCAAAGTACACACGGATCTGAATGACGCAGGCCCATTGACTAAAAGACCTCTCTCACATGCAAACCATGATCGAGCCCCAGAACTCATTGGGTGTTAGATTCATAACAATGCCAATCACAGGGTGATGTGAACTAGATTATTGACTCTAGTGCAAGTGGGAGACTATTGGAAATATGCCCTGGAGGCAATAACAAATTAGTTATTATCGTATTTCCTTGTTCATGATAATCATTTATTTTCCATGCTATAATTGTCTTGATTGGAAACTAAATAAATGTGTGGGTATATAGACAACACTATGTCCCTAGTATGCCTCTAGTAAACTAGCTCGTTGATCAAAGATGGTTAAGGTTTCCTAGCCATTGACATGAGATGTCATTTGATAACGGGATCACATCATTAGGAGAATGATGTGATGGACAAGACCCAAACTCTAAATGTAGCATATGATCGTGTTAGTTTATTGCTACAGTTTTCTGCATGTCAAGTATCTGTTCCTACAACCATGAGATCATGCAACTCACTAACACCGGAGGAGTACCTTGTGTGTATCAAACGTTGCAACATAACTGTGTGACTATAAAGGTGCTCTACAGGTATCTCCGAGGGTGTCTGTTGAGATTTGTTACTCCATGTGACGGAGAGGTATCTCAGGGCCCACTCGGTAATACAACATCACAACAAGCCTTGCATGCAATGTGACTAAAGTGTTAGCCACGACATCTTCTATTACGGAACAACTAAAGAGACTTTCCGGTAGCGAGGTTGAACTAGGTATACAGATACCGACGATCGAACCTCGGGCAAGTAACATAACGAAGAACAAAGGGAACAACATAAGGGATTAACTGAATCCTTGACATAGAGGTTCGATCGATAAAGATCTTCGTAGGATATGTAGGAACCAATATTGGCATCCAGGTCCCACTATCTGTTATTGACCGTAGAGGTGTCTCGGTCATGTCTACATAGTTCTCGAACCCGCAGGGTCTGCACACTTAAGATTCAGTGACGTTTCGATAGTATAGAGTTATGTATGGTGGTGACCTAAGGTTTTTTGGAGTCCCGGATGAGATCCTGGACATCATGAGGAGCTCCGGAATGGTCTGGAAGTAAAGATTGATATATGGGATAATAGTGTTTGGTCTCCGGAAGGGTTCTGAAATTCACCGGAAATAGTTTCGGATGTTTCCCGAAATGTTCAGGGTACAAGGAAACTTTATTTGGGCCAAGGGTTAAAGCCCATGAGGCTTTAGGAAGGTGCAAAAGATGTTTTGCGGAGGCCAGGGGCCAGACGTCAGGGATCCTGGCATCTGGGGCCAGACACCGAGGACCTTGGCGTCTGGTCCTGGAGTCCGAGAAAGACTCTTGCCTTGCGGGCAAACCGACCTTGAGGAGGATTTTTATCCAAGTTTCGACCCCAAGGCTCAGCATATAAATAAAGGGGCGGGGCTAGCACTTGGAACACATCAAGAAACCCTAAGCCACGTGCTGCCTCTCCTCTAGTTCATAGTTTCTCCTATAGATCGGTTTCAGCAGTGCTTAGGGGAAGCCCTGCTAGAATTGCTCCACCACCATCGTCGCAACATCATCGCATTGCCGGAGAACTCATGTACCTCTCCACTCCCTCTTGCTGGATTAAGAAGGCAGAGATTGTCATTGAGCTGTACGTGTGCTGAACACGGAGGTGTCATCTGTTCGGTGCTAGATCGGAAGGACCATGATCAAGATCATGAGATGATTTGTGATTGGATCGCAGGACGGATCGTGATGACATAGCAGGACGGATCGTGATTGGATCGCGGGAGGGATCGTGATGGGATCATGGGATGCTCGGTGATTTGGATCGCGAAGACGTTCGACTACATCAACCGCGTTTCTTAACGCTTCCCGCTTAGAAATCTACAAGGGCATGTAGATCCACTCTCCCTCTCATAGATGCTCATCGCCATGGATAGATCTTGCGTGTGCGTAGGAAATTTTTGTTTCCCATGCAATGTGCCCCGACATATCATTATTAGAGCATGTCCCATGTGAGGAAAGGAGGATGGAAACTATGATTCCCTCACAAGTGGGGATGAGATTCCGGAATTTATGAAAAAAATAAAATAGGCAAGCGAAGCCCAAATAAAAAAATAAAAGAGGCCTTAGATGCCCACCAGTAAAAAAATGAGAGAAAAGAGAGAAGGGACATTGCTACTATCTTTTTTCGCACTTGTGCTTCAAAGTAGCACCATGATCTTCATGATAGAGAGTCTCCTATTTTGTCACTTTCATATAACTAGTGGAATTTTTCTTCATGATGCATGTCCACTTAGTTCCTTTTTGAGCTTTCATACACTTATAGCTCTAGTGCATCTGTTGCATGGCAATCCCTACTCACTCGCATTGATATCTATTGATGGGCATCTCCATAGCCCGTTGATACGCGTAGTTGATGTGAGACTATCTTCTCCCTTGACAACCTCCACCATATTCTATTCCACCTATAGTGTTATATCCATGGCTCACGCTCATGTATTGCGTGAGAGTTGAAAAAGTTTGAGAAAATAAAGATGTGAAAACAATTGCTTGACTTTTCATTGGGGTTGTGCATGATATAAATACTTTGTGTGGGGAAGATGGAGCATAGCCAGACCAATATGATGTTGTAATGATAACTTTCTTTTGCCATTATATTTTGAAGAGATACAGTTGCTTTACTAGTATGCTTGAAACGTTATTGTTTTTATATTAATATTATGCTTTTGTTTTGAGTCTGACAGGTCTGAGTATTCATGCCACAATAAAGAATATTACATGGATAAATAGTTAGGTAGCACTCCACATCAAATATTCTATTTTTATCATTTACCTACTCGAGGACGAGCAGGAATTAAGCTTGGGGATGCTGATACGTCTCCAACGTATCTATAATTTTTTATGATGCCATGCTATAATATTATTTTTTGGAAGTTTTATATGCATTAATATGCTATTTTATATTATTTTTAGGACTAACCTATTAATCTAGAGCCTAATGCCAATTTCTATTTTTTCTTGTTTTTGAGTTTTGCAGATATGGGATATTAAACGTAGTCCAAACAGAATAAAACCTTCTGAAGGAATTTTTCTGGAAGGAAAAAATCAATCAGGCTTGGAGTGCACGCCAGGGCACCTATCAGGGAGTCACAATCCTGGTAGGTGCGGGGCCCCTCTGGTCGCGCCTAGAAGGCTTGCCGTCTCCCGCAGGTATCCTACCCCTATTCTTTGTCCTATAAATTACCAAATATCCCCCTAACATAAAAAAGAGTCATGCAAATACTATTCCGCCGCCAAAAGCCTTCGTTCCCGAGAGATCCAATCTTGGAGCCTTTTCTGATAATCTATCGGAGGGGGTTTCGATCACGAAGGGCATCTACATCAACTCCATTGCCCCTCCGATGATGCGTGAGTAGTCCACCACAGACCTACGGGTCCATAGCTAGTAGCTAGATGGCTTATTCTCCCTGTTTGATCTTCAATACCATGTTCTTCATGATCTTCATGGGGATCTATCCGATGTAATCCTCTTTTGTGGTGTGTTTGTGAAGATCCAAGGAATTGTGAGTTTATGTTCAGATTATCCATGAATCTTATTTGAATCTCCTCTGAATTCTTATATGCATGATTTCATATCCTTGTAAGTCTCTTCGAGTTATTAGTTTGGTTTGGCCAACTAGATTGGTAATTCTTGCAATGGGAGAAGTACTTGGTTTTGGGTTCAATCTTGCGGTGTCCTCACCCATAGACATAGTAGGGGTAGCGAGGCATGTATTGTATTGTTGCCATCAAGGGTAACAAGCTGAGGTTTTAATCATATTGCTTGAGTTTATCTCTCTACATCATGTCATCATTCTTAATTCATTGCTCTGTTCTTCATGAACTTAATACTCTAGATGCAGGCAGGAGTCAGTCGATGTGTAGAGTAATAGTAGTAGATCCAGAGTCATTTCAGTTTACTTGATACGGACGTGATGCCTATATGCATGATCATTGCCTTGGATAACTACATGATTATTCACTTTTCTATCAATTGCTTGACAGTAATTTGTTTACCCACCATGATATTTTCCTTCGAGAGAGAAGCCTCTAGTGAAACCTATGGCCCCCGGGTGTACTTTCCATAATATACTTTCAGATCTATAAACCAAAAATACCAAAAATACTTTGTTGCAATTTATTTACCTTTTACTTTGTGTTCTCGTTTACATCTATCTCTATCGGATCTAATCCTTGCAAATAATCATGAAGGGATTGACAACCCCTTTATAGCATTGGGTGCAAGAGTTTGATTGTTTGTGTAGGTGCATCCATTGGTGACTTGCTTGTTGCTTCTACTGGATTGATACCTTGGTTCTCAACAACTGAGGGAAATACTTATCTACTTTGCTGCATCACCCTTTACTCTTCAAGAGAAAACCAACGCAAGCTCAAGAGCTAGCAACGCCACACCTGGGTAAGCAACTAGAACTTGCTATCCCTTCAGACGCACTACAATAAATACGGCTTACCATCCGTTATAACATTCGCTTGGCGGACTTGCTCCTCAAAGAACCTCTTATCCACCCGCTCCTTTTGGAGATTAGTTTTCAGGGTGGATAGTTCGGCGGCCTGCTCCTTGCCTTTCTGCTTAAGGACCTCACACTTTTGGCCGGCGTCCATGAGCTCCTGTTGGATCTCCTCCACCCGAGACTCATGCTTGTCGCATGTGGCTCTTAAGGTGTAAAGCGTGATAGCCACTTGTTCGGCCGCCACCCTCTCGACCGCAGCCTCCTACTTCGCATTGTGAAGGTCGGCCTTGAGATTCTCAATTTCCTTCGCCGAAGTTGTGTAAGCATCAAGAATATGAATACTGCATCGACAGTATGATGACGAAAATCTTCCGACATTGAGTCATGCATACCTTGTGCCTCGTCGAATCTCTTGTTAAGAGCATCAAGCTCGTCTTCGCAGCTTTTGAGCTTCCGACTCCGCTCGTCTAGCTCGGCAGCATTCACAGTCGTCGCTGACGACGAAGCCTGTAAAAAACAAATCCCTATCAGGTTACATGGGTTCAAAACTTCTGAATTGTCGTCAATACGATCCATTGTCCGGTCCTCTTAGGGGCTGTTAGAACATTCCGAACATATATAGTCCTGTAAAGAGTCCGGATAGTGATCGACTACTGATCCCTAGGAGAGTTTTCGAAACTCACCTAGGGCTCGGGGGCTGCCATGTACATAACGATAACACAAAGAAATTAATATTTCACAAATAGAGCTTTATGTGGCTCACCTGAAAAGCCCGTCAAGAGACCATTCAAGGCCTCCTTCAGTCCGTTGTCGACGTACTGAATGCTCTGCATACTACACCCATAAGGGTGCGGTGCTCCTCGGAGATGGAGGCGCTCGATAGAGCCTCCCCCTTAACCGGCCACCATTGGTTTGTGGTGCCGGTGGTGATTGGATAACCCGATCGCCAACCGGGGATTAAACCGGTGCCTCCAGAGGCATGGTGCGCTCCGGAGATGTCCTCGGAGGGGACTGAACGTCCCCTCATCCGTTCCCCTCAGTGTCCGAGCGGGGCTCTTCCCCCCGGTCTTCGGTGGCCGAGGCGTTAGCCTCGACCATGACATCGTCACCCCCACCACTGGTGCCCAGCTCCACTGGAGTCTGTTGGGATGACCCCTTTGTGGGATCCTTCGTGGCGCCCGGAGGAGTGGGATGTGACGCAGTCCCTCTCTCTGCTAGCTCAGTGGGCGGGGTTTCCCTGTCCGAAACCTGTTCGGTGGGGAGAACACGAGGTGGGCTGGAAAGTCAATAAGCGCTCACATGTTAATAAGCTTTGAAACTTATCATTAATAGTCAAGGAAGTCTTCGAATCCTTACCTTCGATCTGGGGGCTTGACCCTTAGGTTCCTTCGTGGAACCTACTCGAAGTCATCGGACTCGATATCCGAGTCCAAACTATCGTCGAATGGAATCACCTGTGTCTGAAGCACTTTCTTCTGGGCAGCAGGAGGTACATCCTTCGTGGCGTTTGAGGGAGTCCTGGATTCACGGGTCCTCGGGAAGCCAACCTGTTTCCTACAGGACGGACTGTATGGGCCGCACAGTGACCATTGGGTGATCGAAGGCCCTGTAGCTAGGGTGGAGGCTTCAAGAGGGCGTGACGTGTTCTCCAATATTGTCAGCTATAGATAGACGTGTATATCCCTTTGGCATGTAACCGACCATATGTTAACCCTATGTACCCCCGGTGTCTATATAAACCGAAGGGTTTAGGTTGTAGAAGCAGGACAACTCATCTAGGGTTAGCTATTCGATCTTGAGGTAGATCATCTATGTAACCCCCCAATATCATCAATACAACCAAGCAGGATGTAGGGTATTACCTCCATAGGAGGGCCCGAACCTGGGTAAATCTGTGTCCCCTTCGTCTCCTATTACCATCGGTTCTAGTCTCACAGTTTGGGACCCCCCTACCCGAGATCCGCTGGTTTTGACATCGACGTTGGTGCTTTAATTGAGAGTTCCACTATGAACAACGAAGGAATCAATGTCTCACCTCATTGCGAGCAACGAGATCGGCATCCAGGGAACACTTACCCCCAATCAGACTCTCACGGGTGGCGACATCTTGTCGCACGCCGACCCGATCAGCCATCTTGGCCAGATCGGAAACTTTCCCCCTGATCATAGAATCAGGTTCGGAACCTTAGAGTTCATCACCGATTCATGGGGATTACTCGTCCTGATGGAACACTCGACCCTTGAGGAGGAGCCTGTAAGTCTTGGCGCCTCAACGCCAAAGACATTGGGCTTCGCCCCCAATGGAGTCGTCAACCTCAGGCGATCTAGAACGCCCAATCCGGCCGATCTGACCGGATCCTCCATGGCTAGACGAAACACGGATCTGCCTTCGCGCAGCTCTGGAACTGCCATGCTCCATACTGACTCCACTTGGCTCAGCGACACACATCCTACCATCGCCTCGTTCTTAAACAAGTTGTTCGATCGGGTTGAAGCTATGCGCATGACGGATGAACAGATTCCGGTCCATGACCGGCTTGGGATTAGTCCTGACGATAGGGAGATTCATGTCCCCCTAGTCACCCACCTTGTCGCTACCATCGAGTGTCTAGCTGGGTACTCGTCCCAATAGCTGGAATTGAAAACAGTCTACACCCCGGTCTCTGATCACCAAGACTTCATCGGTGGTCCAGAAGCCGGAATTTATTCTAAATACAGACCATCTTCAGTCCAAGATCTATCACGTGATTCGGAGTCCTTGATTCCGAACACCCAATGTGGCATGGGGTTAGATTTTTTTGCACCCACCACCCAAGACGAAGATTCCATTATGGCACCAAAGTCGGCGTCTTTGGACTTTCGGGACATTAAACAACTACCAGGAGAATCAGTGCATCACTTTTGGGCCAGACTTCTACTCTCTAGAAGAAGAGAAAAAGGTCTTAGTGACCAAGAGGTAATGGCAACTTGTAGTAACAATTGCCATGATGAAGGGATTCTTAATGCCCTGGCTCGCCGACACATTCGTGACTCTTTTGAGCTATCCGATTTGGTACAAAAATACTATGCCATGGAAAGCACTTGGCAATCCGAGCGATTATTTTTGGAACCAACTTTCACCGAACACCCTAGTGGGGATCGGAAAGAGGATACCTCCAAAGTGGACAGCCAGATTCGAATCCGCCGAAAAAAGAAACAGGCCCCTTTCAAGGGTCGGTACTGTCCTTGATGGACTATTGGATAAACCTTGCCCCATACATTCCGTCCTGCTGAACACAAGCCCGACTCACAACCTTAGAGCTTGTTGGGTCGTCAGGAAGGTTGTAAAGAGCGACGAGGCCATCCTTGAGACACT
This sequence comes from Hordeum marinum, assembly GCA_022496015.1. Classification (NCBI taxonomy): domain Eukaryota; kingdom Viridiplantae; phylum Streptophyta; class Magnoliopsida; order Poales; family Poaceae; genus Hordeum; species Hordeum marinum. Next base: position 363,023,053 of record CM039673.1, on the reverse strand, counting down.
TCCACCAAACAGGCGCTATTCGTCATCGCCCGAATACAGCGCTGAAGTTCTGACGGTCTACGAAACTTTCCCCTCGAAGAATGGGAGGAAGAGAACTCTTAGAGAACTCGAACAGGTCTACCATGTGTCAACAACTAGTGAATAAGCAGACATACCAATTACCTTTGGAGATATTGACAAGCCGACCATTCTTTCCGGTCATTCACTGACCGCATTAGTCTTGAACCCCATCATTGATGGTTACAGGCTTCATAAGGTGCTAATGGACAGCGGTAGTGGTTTAAACCTAATATACGAAGGCACCTTGGAAAAAATCCAGTTCGACCAATCTCGCATCGAACATAGCAATGCAACTTTCCGGGGAGTTATTCTAGGGAAAGAAGCACATTGTTCCGGACGTATCGTCCTGGACGTGGTGTTCGGTACATTTCTTATTGGTACGTGATGCCTTCCCAAGTGGCTACCATGCCTTATTGGTACGTGATGCCTTCACAAAGTTCCAAGCCATACCCCATTATGGGTACATGAAACTTAAAATGCCATGACCAAATGGAGTGATCACAATCGCAAGTGATCCGAACATAGCCCTTCCGGCCGAAAACAAGACGACGGTGATCGCCCTCAAGGCCTTAGCTGAGACTTTCGCCTCCGAAGAACTGACCGCACTATGGTCAATAGTTGATAAGGATGACGTGGTCCTTAGCAAGAGGCCCAAGCCTACGTCCTTCAAACCCGCAGAGGAAATCATCAAGTTTCTAGTGCACCCGACGAACCCCAATAAGACGGCGTCCATCGGAGCTCAGATCGATCCCCTTGTGGACGAGTCTCTGCGGAACTTTCTCTGTGAAAATTGTGACATCTTCCCCTGGCATCGTTCCGATATGCTTGGAATCCCACAACGGCTCGCCGAGCACAGTCTGAACATTATCGTAGGCTTGAAGCCCATCAAACAGACTCTGCGCCGCTTCTCCAAACCCAAAAGGCAAGCAATGGGTGAAGAATTAACCAAGCTACTGGAGGCCGGATTCATTCGGGAGATTAAGCACCCCGAATGGTTGGCAAATCTGGTGATGGTACCAAAGAAAGACAAATCATGGCGGCTTTGCATCGATTTCAAAGACCTCAACAAGGCCTGCCCTAAGGACACTTTCCCTTAACATGCATAGACCAGATCATTGACACCACACCCGGACATGACTCGTTGTGTTTCCTCGACGCTTATTCTGGATACCATCAGATTAAAATGAAGGAATCTGATCAAGCTGCAACCGAATTCATCACCCCATACGGGCCATTCTGCTTCAACATGATGCCCTTTGGGTTAAAAAATGCTGGGGCCACATACCAGCGCATGATCCAGATGTGTCTCGCAACATAGGTCGGTAAAACAGTCGAGGCATACGTGGAAGACATGGTAATTAAAACCAAACACGTCAACCAGTTGATTGACGTCCTACGACAAACATTTGCGAGCCTACGCGAGTATGATATACGACACAATCCGGAAAAATGCATATTCGGAGTTCCCTCTGGTGAACTGCTCAGATTCATCGTCTTCCATAGAGGGATAGAAGTGAATCCGGCTAAAATTCGTGCCCTATTGGAACTTGCAATTCCTACCGAGCTAAAGCATGTGCAGAGGTTAGCTGGGTGTGTAGCGGCGTTAAGCCGCTTCATCTCCCGCCTCGGGGAGAAAGCTTTACCGCTCTACAAACTGCTCAAATGGACCAACAATTTTGAGTGGACCAACGAAGCAGTGGCTGCGTTAGAAGAAATCAAAGCACTACTGGCAATCAATCCCATCCTCACAGCACCAAGTGCCGGTGAGCCCATGTTATTATACATATCATCTACCAACCAAGTTGTCAACGCGGTGCTCATCCTTGAATGAGATGAGGAGGGACACAAGTTCCGGACCCAAAAGCCGGTCTATTACGTCTTAGAAGTACTAATGTAGTGCAAGTCTAGATACCCGCACTACCAAAAGATAGCCTACACAGTGTTTATGGCATCAAGGAAACTCAGACATTATTTCCAAGAGTGTGCGGTAACGGTGGCATCCAAAGTACCCTTGAATGATATAATCAACAACAGGGATGTCACCGGCTGCATAGCCAAGTGGGCCACTGAGCTCCTTCCTTTCAAAATAACCTATAAGCCACGTCGTGCCATAAAATCTCAAGTATTGGCAGACCTCCTGGCTTAATGGACAGAGGCTGAGCTCCCCAAGGAATACAATGCATACTCCCATTAGACAATGTACTTTGATGATCCAAAACCCTGGTCGGACTAGGGGCTGGAGTTATCCTCACATCCCCCACATGCGACAACATGCGATACATGTCGCAGATCATGTATGTCGACTCTAACAATGCAACTGAATAGAAAGCTCTCCTACATGGTCTTTGGATGGCAGTGTCAATGGGCATACGGCGGCTAGAGGTACGGGGAGACTCCAACTTGGCCATCTCCCAAGTTAATGGCAAATTTGACGCCAAAAACCCGAAGGTGGTGGCATACAGAAACGCTGTACTAAAGATATTCGCATGGTTCGAGGGTTTGGAATTTCAGCACGTTGCTCGTGACAACAACCAAGATGCCGACATACTAGCTCGTATGGGAGCCAAACATGACCCGGTCCCGAGAAACACCTTCCTGGAGCAGCTCTTTAAGCCATCCGTCATGTGGCAGGACGATGAGAAGGGTGTCGGTCTAAATATGGAGGACGAAGTTGCTCCCCCTATGAACGAACCAGACAATCAAATCATCTGCGGCTCTGTAATGGATGAGATGCCTTCGGCTCATGAGGTAATGGCAGTAGTCACGCCATGGACAGAGCCCTTCCTTGCATACCTTCTTTGCAAGGAGCTCCCAGACGACCAGACAGAGGCATGGCACATAGTTCGGCGATCCAAGTCCTACAAAGTACACGAGGGCGAGTTATACAAAAAAAGCACCACCGGGATATTACAGAGGTGCATATTTGAGAAAGAAGGACGGGAGCTCCTAGCCGAAGTCCACGCGGGCATGGGCAGTCACCACACCACGACAAGAGCCTTAGTTAACAAGGCCTTTCGAGCTGGTTTCTTTTGGCCTACAGCCCGGACGAACGCCCAGTCACTTGTTAAATATTGCATGGAATGTCAACTCTTCGCAAATCAAAGTCACATGCTGTAACATCCCAAAATTCCATTTTGGAAAGTTATGAAATATAGCTATGCATCATCATCATCATTTCTTGAATGTATGGAATTGTTGAAATGCTTCTTCTGACTTTCTAAAAGCCCCTTTCTACTTCCCCTATGTTGCTTTCGCCTATTTGAAAACCTTGGTAAAAAGTTCAAATAAGAGGGGAGGAACATGACACTCCACACCAGTGACGTTTTGCTGAATTATTTGAACAATAAAAAAACAAGGGTCTTTTGGAAAAAAATATTTGCAAAAGGATTTAAAAGCAAATAGGCAATTTCTGAAAATAATTATTTTTTCAAAATACTTAAATGACAGAGGAAAAATGTTCATTGAATAACACTAATTCTCCTGATCATTTTGATATATATATTTCCTATATTTGGAAATGTTTTGAATGCTTTTAAAGAGGTTTTACTGCTCTGGATATTAAAAAGGAAATGGATTTATATTTAAACGGGCCTGCCCACGGGCATTAACTCGCAAATTCATTACGAGCTGGCCGACCGACGCGCAGACACCGCCCTCCCTCTCTCTGACAGCGGGCCCCACCCCGACCGCCCGTTGACCCCGCGCGGTCATCACTCACCTCGCGCCCGAACCCTCGCCGGCGACCTCTGTTTTCTAAGAATTTTTTTAGTAAATTCTTTTCTGTTAATATAGTGTTATGATAATAAATACTAAGTTTAGTTTTACTCTTTTACTAGAAAACTCTAGTTACCTCATGTAGTAGTGTTTAATAAAAGTTTTAAAATCATGCTAAGACTTTTTCTTAACCAAAACTTTAAATGGATTTTGTTTTGTTTATTAATAAAACATTTTATTGTTTCCTTGTTGTCAACTATTGTTTTGTTAATACAAATAGTTTTATTTAGTTAATAGTGGTTTACCCACCAACTTTTAGAAAACAAAACTATGTGTTGATTTCTTTTCTTGTGATTGTGCTTTGTCTTGTCTTGAGTGATTCTAGTTCATTCCTGATTGTTGTGAGTTACAATATTTTGGTTGTATGCTTATTGAGTGCTCTTGTTTGATTCGTTAGATCATCCGGAGTGCGAGGCTTGTTACTTAGAGTCCCTCGAGTACGAAGATCGTCAATCAGGCAAGTCACTTTGATCATCTTTACCCATGTTTTTATTGCATTAGTTCTACCATCCCCCCTCCAATTGCATGCAAAGTAGGTAATTGGAAACTTGGTTACTTGTTGTAGTATCATGTGGTAGGATCCCCTCAATCCCTTGTCACTTTGGCCCTGGGAAACGTTGATTCAATTTTGCTATGCTATTAGTAGACGGGGTTGGTTGTGTGCTTCATGAGAGTTGTGAGATTAATTACAAGACCTACATAATGATCAAGACTTCAAGACTCCAAGTTTTCAACATACCTCTGGGTGGATGATGGTTGAACGGCGCCTTGGAGAAACCAGTGGTTAGCCTAGATGATGCTGGAGATGTGCCAGTATTCATGCGGAAAGGTCCACCAAGGCACAAAGAGATGGATGGATGCTTCAAGACCCAAGGCTTACCTGCACAGCCACAAGTCATTGTGGGCTCTGGCTTGGTTGGATATCATGGTGACCCTGGACAGGCGGTGCTACGAGATGTAGAAGAACGGTAGGAAAGGATGGGCACCGACAGAGTCGTAGGGAAACCCTTTGGAAGACCATGTTTTGGTCATCCATTTCTCAAACACCCTGAAGTGCGAGAAATCAAACGGAGGCGACCAAATCTTGTGGGGAACGTGTGCAAAACTCTGCAGAGTACTCAAACCTAATCGATTAGCCGTGTCCACGGTCATGGACAACTTGAGCCAAAGGAACTGAAACTTCCGGAACTCTCAACACAATTAATATGATGATGTGGGTATTAATAACTTGGGTATGAGAATTGGTTGGTGGAACCATCTCATGAATCAACCAACTTAGTAATAATTTTGCTTAGCCCTCTCTTGATGCAGGAAAATTGTCTTTACGCAAAAACTTACTACCCCACCTGCCATATATGCATGTAGATTAGATGATTATCTTTTCACCCCTCTTTTGTGACTTTGCCGGCATATTCCATATGCTGACCTACACGGCTGCAACGTATCATGTTGCAGAATACTTTTCCGACCAGGAGTGAGGATACGCTCTATGCTCGGTGAGATGCCCTTGGAGTCAGATGGACTCATCTACCTTCGATGCTTCCGCAAGATTTAGTTATTCTCATGAGTTGGCCTTCAGCCACTTTATTGTAATCTTTATTGTAATAAAGGACTCGATATGACATTTCGATTAATATAGTGTTGTGTGATTTCCCTTTGATATATACATTGATGTACCGTGTGTGTACCAGCATGATCTTGGGATGGTACGGAAACACCGGAGATTCGACCTTTCAGGTCGGGTTGCTACAGAAATGGTACCAGAGCACACGCTGACCGTAGGATGTAACGTCTAGGATTGGAAAAGCCTTAGGATTTGTTTCTCTTTGTCTTTGAAATTCTTATACTCTCATCTACTCATTTCTGACTTCTCCCCAATTATTTTAAAATTTATAGATGGCCACCTTCATCCCAGTGTTGATCACGGAGTTTTGCCAGCCTGACGCAACGATGCCCTTTGGCAAGGAGCTGATGAGGATCGTCAGGGACGTGAGGATTGCTTTACCGAGCATCACCGGGACTCCTATCATGTGTTTTCCCCAAGATGGACGCTACAGGATCGAGGTGCCCATCCCAGGGAAGACCTTTGGGAATCGGAAGAAACCCATCGACTTCAAGTTTGTGGCACCCAGCTGGATACTTGGGAGGGACATGGCCATTCATCGTGCCCTTGGACGTATTCAGGAGGAATACAGAGGTGGAACCATTTCACCAGGACTCGGCGTGGTTTGTCACAGGGATGCCAATGGAAACATCATAACCACTCCCACTGAAGACACCACCATTTCCTATATCCAGACCTTGGAGACGCACGTCAGGACCTTGGAGCTTCGGGTACATGCAGATACGAAGACAATCAAGAATCTGATGAACCGTGAGATTGACCTGGAAGCAGACTTACGGGAAGCCGAGTACGAGCATGAGTATGAGGTGAAGGATTTCTTAGAGAGGATCGACAAGCTAAACACTCGCATCGCAACTCTGGAGGAACAAATGGACATGGGGGAAAATCTTCACCCCGAAGGAGACATGGCTCCCTTCATCAGCGACGATGATGACTATGAGGAGAGCACCACTGGAGGAGGCTTAGTCACCATGTACTTTTGAGGAAAACTTTAGTTATGCCCCCATGTATCTTCATTTTCAACGTTAAAAGCGTAGGTCGATGTTTAGTTTGAATGGAGATTTGTATCTCGATGTTTGACCTTGATTGAATAAATGAGTGAGTGTTTGGTGTGATATGTTTGTTGCATTGCATATGGGTAGTGAATTTCCCCTTTTAGGTCCTTGTTCTATTCTAATTCTCACCCCTCTGAAAACAGCAAGTCTATTTTGCTCACCACCCCGGAGAACAAGAGGATTAAGTATGTACCTCGACGCACACGTATGAGTGCTCGGTTAAATTCCCTCACAGGAGTTGTTCAGGAGGAAGTACTTGTGGTAAAAGACTTTCCGGATGTATTCCCGGAAGAATTACCAGGCATGCCACCAGATAGGGGATTGAGTTCCTAATAGAGCTACAACCAGGGACAGCCCCAATTTCCAAGAGACCCTATCGGATGCCCACAAATGATTTAGTGGAAATCAAGAAGCAGATTAAGGAGCTATTGGACAAGGGATATATTCGCCCAAGTTCTTCACCTTGGGAATCCCCAGTTCTTTTGGTGGAGAAGAAGGATAAAACCTTGAGAATGGTAGTCGATTATCGTGCCTTGAACGAGGTGACTATCAAGAACAAGTACCCTCTGCCGATGATTAATGACTTGTTTGATTAGCTAGTAGGTGCCAAAGTATTCTCCAAGATCGATCTTCGATCAGGGTATCACCAACTGAAGATTCGTGAATAGGATATACCCAAAACAGCTTTCACCACCAGGTATGGCTTATACGAGTATACAGTCATGTCCTTTGGTTTGACTAATGCTCCCGCTTACTTCATGAATTTGATGAACAAAGTGTTTATGGAATATTTGGACAAGTTTTTCGTGGTGTTCATTGATGACATTTTGATATTCTCCAAGAGCGAGGAAGAACACAAGGAACACCTGCGTTTAGTTCTGGAGAAGCTTAGAGAACATCAGTTATATGCCAAGTTCAGCAAATGTGAATTTTGGCTGACGGAAGTCGGATTCCTTGGACACGTTATTTCCGGATAAGGAATAGCAGTAGACCCCGCTAAGGTTGAAGCAGTCACCGAGTGGAAGTCGCCCACCTCAGTTAAGGAGATCCGCAGTTTTCTCGGACTTGCCGGATATTACCGGAGGTTCATTGAGAATTTCTCAAAGATTGCCAAGCCCATGGCGGAGTTGTTGAAGAAAGAGTCTAAGTATATTTGGACTAAGGAATGTGAAGCCAGTTTCCAGGAGTTGAAGAAACGTTTGGTCACAGCCCCAGTGTTGATTTTGCCCAATATTCGGAAGGACTTCCAGGTTTATTGTGATGCTTCACGTCAAGGACTTGGAGGAGTACTCATGCAAGATGGAAAGGTTGTAGCCTATGCATCCAAACAACTACGACCTCATTAGTTGAATTATGCCACCCATGATTTGGAACTAGCAGCCGTAGTGCACGCACTCAAGACTTGGAGACATTTCCTTGTCGGAAATAGTTGTGATGTTTACACCGATCATAAGAGCCTGAAGTATATCTTCACGCAGAAAGAGTTGAACCTTAGACAGAGGAGATGGTTAGAGTTAATCAAGGACTATGACATAAGTTTACACTACCATCCAGGTAAGGCAAATGTGGTAGCAGATGCCTTCAGTCGGAAAACTTATGTAAACACACTCACAGCGGGAGGATTACCCCAGGAGTTAGCCGATGATCTCAGAGAGCTCGGGCTAGAGATAGTTCCAAGCGGATATGTTGCCACACTGGAAATCCAGTCCACCTTGACCGAAAGAATTCGAGAAGCCCAGAAATTGGACAAGGAGATAGCTGAGATAAAGCAGAGAATGGAGGAAGGCAAGGCTAAAGGTTTTCGTGAGGATGAACACGGAACTTTGTGGTTTGAGAACCAAATCTATGTGCCCAATGACCCAGAGCTCAGGAAGTTGATACTTCAAGAAGCCCACGATTCCCCTTACTCAATACACCCAGGCAACACCAAGATGTATCTGGATTTAAAGGAAAGTTACTGGTGGACGGGTATGAAGAAGGATATTGCGGAACAGGTTGCAATATGTGATGTTTGTCAGCGAGTAAAGGCAGAACATCGGAAGCCAGCAGGGTTACTCCAACCTTTGCCGATACCCGAGTGGAAATGGGAAAAGCTTGGTATGGACTTCATCACAGGACTACCCAGGACCCGTTCAGGTTATGATTCCATCTGGGTGTCATCGACCGTCTGACCAAGGTGGCTCATTTCATTCCAGTGAAGACCACCTATACCAGTGCTAAGCTAGCCAAGATATACATGACCAGGATCGTGTGTCTGCATGGAGTTCCGAGGAGTATCGTGTCAGATAGAGGAACACAATTTACCTCAAAGTTTTGGCATCATCTACATGAAACCTTGGGTACAAGACTGGAGTTCAGTACAGCTTTTCATAGACCGATGGACAGATTGAGAGAGTCAACCAGATTCTGGAGGACATGTTGAGAGCTTGTGCGCTAGATTATGGATCTAGTTGGGATGACAACTTACCTTACGCAGAATTCTCGTACAACAACAGTTATCAAACCAGTCTGAAGATGGCCCCTTTCGAAGCTTTATATGGAAGGAGGTGCAGAACACCATTGATGTGGGATGGTGTTGGAGACCGAAAACTTTCTGGTCCTGACCTTATCCGAGATTCTGAAGAGAAAGTGAAGCTGATTCGTGACAGACTCAAGATAGCTCAATCTCGACAGAAGAGTTATGTTGATAGCAAACGCAAGGAAGTAATGTATGAAGTGGGAGACCGAGCATATCTTCATGTGTCCCCACTTCGAGGAATCAAGAGGTTTGGTGTTAAAGGAAAGTTAGCACCCAGATTCATAGGCCCCTACAACATTCTGGAACGTAGAGGCGAAGTTGCACACAAACTGGAATTGCCGGAAGGATTATCCGGAGTTCATGATGTTTTTCATGTGTCCCAGCTGAAGAAATGCCATGCTGAGATGGCTGAAATTCCATTGAGAGACAAAGTGCCCCTAGAGGCCATACAACTTGACAGTGATCTGACCTACGAGGACAAGCCTATCAGAATCCTCGAGACTGCCAACAGAGTTACCCGCAGCAGGATCATAAAGTTCTATAAGGTTTTGTGGAGTCACCACACCGAGGAAGAAGCCACCTGGGAACGCGAAGAAGATCTTCGTAGAGACCACCCGCACCTATTTTCTAGCCAACCCGAATCTCGAGGGCGAGATTCATCTTAAGGTGGGTAGGTTTGTAACATCCCAAAATTCCATTTTGGAATGTTATGAAATATAGCTATGCATCATCATCATCATTGCTTGAATGTATGGAATTGTTGAAATGCTTCTTCTGACTTTCTGAAAGCCCCTTTCTACTTCCCCTATGTTGCTTTCACCTATTTGAAAACCTTGGTAAAAAGTTCAAATAAGAGGGGAGGAACATGACACTCCACACCAGTGACTTTTTGCTGAATTATTTGAACAATAAAAAAACAGGAGTCTTTTGGAAAAAATATTTGCAAAAGGATTTAAAAGCAAATAGGCAATTTCTGAAAATAATTATTTTCTCAAAGTATTCAAATGACAGAGGAAAAATGTTCATTGAATAACATTAATTCTCCTGATCATTTTGATATATATATTTCCTATATTTGGAAATGTTTTGAATGCTTTTAAAGAGGTTTTACTGCTCTGGATATTAAAAACGAAACGGATTTATATTTAAACGGGCCTGCCCACGGGCATTAACTCGCGAATTCAATACGAGCTGGTCGACCGATGCGCAGACGCCGCCCTCCCTCTCTCTGACAGCGGGCCCCACCCCGACCGCCCACTGACCCCACGCGGTCATCACTCACCTCTTGCCCGAACCCTCGCCGGCGATCTCTCTCCTCGCGGATCACCCTCCCCTTCCTTTCCCTCGCTCCTCGCGGCCTATATAAGTGCGGCCACCCTCCTCCACACTTCGTCCCCCCAAAACCCCCTCTTCCTCGCCGACGCGCTGCCCAAACGAGCTCACTGGAGTTCCTGCCGCTCCCGAACCTCCCGGCGCTCTTGGCCGACGCTCCACTCCACCCCACGCCTCTCCGACACCGCCAATCAATGCCGGACTCTAGCCGCCATCGCCTGGACCCCTCCACCGTCTCCCTCGACCACTGGAGCGACCTCTGACGACTTCTTCGACCACCGGCCGCCGCCGTCCTCGCCGGAGCTCCACCCCGACCACCACTGTGAGCCTCCGCCTCCTCTCACCCCTCAGATCTGGATCCTACGATCCAGATTAGACTCATTTAGTCAGCGAACCGTTTTCTTCTTTGGATCGGCTGGCCACCCGCACTCACCCATCGCTCACCCTCTCAGCCAATAGGAATTTGCCACGTAGCCCCGACCGTCCGTTAGTTTTATTTTCTATTTTTCCGTTTGGTTTTAGTTAACAAAATGGTTTCTGATTTTTTTTGATTATATCTTTTAAACTATTTAGTGTTTTGAATTGATTCTTTTTGCATTAGTTCGCATATTTCAAGTATTTTCACCCTGTAGTCTTAGATTTTAAATTTGAACTCTAAAATTTGAATTTAATCTAATTTGCTCAAACTACTCAAATCTGAATAACTAGAGTTTAAAAATAGATTTTTATATGAATCTTTTTGCTACTGCTTGGTAATAGTTAGTACTTTCATCATGCTTAGTTTGATGATTTTTAGGTATAAACAGAATCTGCCTAGTGTTTTAGTATAGGTTTGTTTAATTAGTTTTGGTTAGTTCAAATCAGATTTAGTTATAATTTGTTTTAGTAGGTTCTGTTGCTTAAACACTAGGTGCGTTACTTACTGTTAATGAAAATATTTATTTGCTTAGTTTTATACTTAATATCATAGGAATCTCTACCTTTTTTTATTAGGTTTAATTTGATTAAAACAAACTAGTTAGTAATAGTTTCTTTTAACCAAGTTTTAAATAATTAAATTCTGTTTTCTAAGAATTTTTTTAGTAAATTATTTTCTGTTAATATAGTGTTATGATAATAAATACTAAGTTTAGTTTTACTCTTTTACTAGAAAACTCTAGTTACCTCATGTAGTAGTGTTTAATAAAAGTTTTAAAATCGTGCTAAGACTTTTTCTTAACCAAAACTTTAAATGGATTTTGTTTTGTTTATTAATAAAACATTTTATTGTTTCCTTGTTGTCAACTATTGTTTTGTTAATACAAATAGTTTTATTTAGTTAATAGTGGTTTACCCACCAACTTTTAGAAAACAAAACTATGTGTTGATTTCTTTTCTTGTGATTGTGCTTTGTCTTGTCTTGAGTGATTCTAGTTCATTCCTGATTGTTGTGAGTTACAATATTTTGGTTGTATGCTTATTGAGTGCTCTTGTTTGATTCGTTAGATCATCCGGAGTTTAAGGCTTGTTACTTAGAGTCCCTCGAGTACGAAGATCGTCAATCAGGCAAGTCACTTTGATCATCTTTACCCATGTTTTTATTGCATTAGTTCTACCATCCCCCCTCCAATTGCATGCAAAGTAGGTAATTGGAAACTTGGTTACTTGTTGTAGTATCATGTGGTAGGATCCCCTCAATCCCTTGTCACTTTGGCCCTGGGAAACGTTGATTCAATTTTGCTATGCTATTAGTAGATTGGTTGTGTGCTTCATGAGAGTTGTGAGATTAATTACAAGACCTGCATAATGATGAAGACTTCAAGACTCCGAGTTTTCAACATACCTCTGGGTGGATGATGGTTGAACGGTGCCTTGGAGAAACCAGTGGTTAGCCTAGATGATGCTGGAGATGTGCCAGTATTCATGCGGAAAGGTCCACCAAGGCACAAAGAGATGGATGGATGCTTCAAGACCCAAGGCTTACCTGCACAGCCACAAGTCATTATGGGCTCTGGCTTGGTTGGATATCATGGTGACCCTGGATAGGCGGTGCTATGAGATGTAGAAGAACGGTAGGAAAGGATGGGCACCGACAGAGTCGCAGGGAAACCCGTTGGAAGACCATGTTTTGGTCATCCATTTCTCAAACACCCTGAAGTGCAAGAAATCAAACGGAGGCGACCAAATCTTGTGGGGAACGTGTGCAAAACTCTACAGAGTACTCAAACCTAATCGATTAGCCGTGTCCACGGTCATGGACAACTTGAGCCAAAGGAACTGAAACTTCCGGAACTCTCAACACAATTAATATGATGATGTGGGTATTAATAACTTGGGTATGAGAATTGGTTGGTGGAACCATCTCATTAATCAACCAACTTAGTAATAATTTTGCTTAGCCCTCTCTTGATGTAGGAAAAATTGGCTTTACGCAAAAACTTACTACCCCACCTGCCATATATGCATGTAGATTAGATGGTTATCTTTTCACCCCTCTTTTGTGACTTTGCCGGCATATTCCATATGCTAACCTACACGGCTGCAACATATCATGTTGCAGAATACTTTTCCGACCAGGAGTGAGGATACGCTCTACGCTCGGTGAGATGCCCTTGGAGTCAGGTGGACTCATCTACCTTCGATGCTTCCGCAAGATTTAGTTATTCTCATGAGTTGGCCTTCAACCACTTTATTGTAATCTTTATTGTAATAAAGGACTCGATATGAGATTTCGATTAATATAATGTTGTGTGATTTCCCTTTGATATATACATTGATGTACCGTGTGTGTACCAGCATGATTTTGGGATGGTAAGGAAACACCGGAGATTCGACCTTTCAGGTCGGGTCGCTACACATGCCCCCAACATCTCTTCGGACTATTCTAATCACCTGGCCTTTTGCGGTCTGGGGGCTAGACATGGTCGGACCCCTTAAAGGGGGGCCAAGAAAAATAAATACCTAATGGTCATGCTCGACAAATTCACCAAATGGATAGAGGCAAAGCCCGTCAAATCGGCCAAGTCCGGACCAGTGATCGACTTTATATCCGGCATGGTACACCGTTATCGTGTCTCGCATAGTATAATAACGGATAATGGATCCAACGTCATGGCCCAAGAGGTCAAGGACTGGTGCTCAAAATGGGCACAAAGCTCAATTACGCATCAGTCTATCATCGGCAAACCAATGGACAAGTCGAGCGAGCAAACAGTCTCATTATGAGCGGCATTAAGCCATGTTTGGTATGATCACTTCATGAATCCGGCTGCCATTGGGTGGAGGAGCTCGACTCCGTTTTATGGGGCCTGCGCACCACCCTGAACAGATCAACAGGATATACACCTTTCTTCATGGTCTATGGGGCAGAGGTAGTCCTCCCCTGCGACATTATTCACGATGCACCAAGGGTGCGCCTGTACAAGAAAAAGGAAGCTGAACTATATCGACAAGATGACTTGGACACCTTAGAGGGAGAACGCGACATAGCTCGGGCTCTCTCTACTTTTTAGCAACAGCAAGCCCGACGTTACCAGAATAGGGAGGTCAGGGCAAAAGCATACAACGTAGGCGAACTCATCTTACGACTTTTGGAGAAGCAGAAGCATAAACTCAACCCCAAATGGAAGGGGCCCTTCATAATCGACGAAGTACTCATGGGAGGCCTACCATCTTTAGAACCCGTCAGATAACCGCCTTGAACCAAACCCATGGAATGCAGCTTGTCTTCGACGCTTCTACAGATAAACCGGTGTCGTATAAATACTTCAGCATTTTTTCTTTTTCTTCCTTTTCTCTTCTTTTTTTTCTTTTCTTTCCCCTCCCACTGTGTTGTTTGATAGGATTTTTTTTCTTTTTTCCTTCCATGTTCGGTTCAACTGAGCTTGTACTAAGGTTATCGGCTTCCACCATTAAGTGATAAATCCGAACACAGCACCTGGGGGCTTCTTCTCGAAGCCACCGCCTTTACATTATAAGCATTTATTCAAACTTATCATGTACACACGTTTCCTTTGTCACTCTCAATCCATCATATGCATCAATTTGAACTAAGACTTTGCCAAGCTGGGTTGCCTTGCTCCTGTGTTTGCCCTCTACGTTCTCGATTGATTGGCTAGAGGGTAAAGGGAGCACCTCTGCGATTGTTACGACCGGGTCATCCGGATACATACCTTAGACGGGCGAAGCCGAAAGCTAGATATCTTACATAGACAATTGGTCGGCCATGACGGAAGCTTTTATATCTATGGTTGTTATCACCATTATTTGGGTTCATTTTCCCTTCCTAAAAACACCCTTAGCCACACACTAGCGATGTGCAGACTTTTTCCTATGTTCTTCGTAGGGACCCGAAGAAAGGTATCAATAGAGGTATTATTTTCCTTAGAAGATGTTTCTTATGCTAATCACTAATATAACATATCTCTTTGTGTGCTTTCTGTCTATTCGCATCAAATGGACGGATTGCCTGGTTCCCCGAGCACAATTCGCTCCTTTTAAATAACATATTGCGAGGAACACTCCCGCGCTCTTCGCATGGGAGGGAGAAGCCAATGGCCGGTTAAGACAAAGTTTACAACACAGATTGTTCATACAAAAGTATACAAGATTACATATTCGACAGTCGATCTAAATTATCGATTATGGTATCTAGGGAGTTGTCTTCCTGTGAAAGGCGGGCGGCAGGCATCACCAGGTCATACACTAGGTGGAGTGGCACTTCTCGTCCAACCGATCCCACGGGACCAACCCGAGCCATACGGTTGGGATCAAGTCCGGTGTAGCGGGTCTTGATCATTGCACACGCCTCCCGTGCTCCCTCCCGGCAGGCCGATGTCTTCCACAGCTAGAACCTGCTTAGAGCTCCCTTGAATCGATTGGCCAGTTCAGATAGTCCTTCCGGCGGCTGTTCGGCAGGCCATAGCGCCTTTACCATGGCTTTCATTGCTT
The DNA here is from genome assembly GCA_022496015.1 of Hordeum marinum. Taxonomy (NCBI): domain Eukaryota; kingdom Viridiplantae; phylum Streptophyta; class Magnoliopsida; order Poales; family Poaceae; genus Hordeum; species Hordeum marinum. Next base: position 363,007,761 of record CM039673.1, on the reverse strand, counting down.
TCCGAGCATGCTCATGCAGGGCGGACAGCTCCTTTACCAAATTCCCCCGGCAGGATCCGATCTCTTCTTCAGGATGCCCGGATAGAAGGCATATACATGAGGGAAACACATGCTTACTATACTTCCTTTATATGAAGTACTTACTCATATTCGAATCACACATTCCGAACATGCCCCTCTGAAGTTTTTGATTTTATTCTTGGGCCTGGGCCAATTGAGCCTTTAATTTCTCAATTTCTTCGGCCCATTTTTTCTTCTCCACCTGGAGACGGTCCGTAACACCACACCCATCCTCTTGTTGGGACTCGGCGTACCGTTGAGCTTCTCGGGCTTCATCCCACTCTTTTTGCATATGTCCTATGGATTCGGTTGCAAATAGAATCCTTGCGTTAGCATGGATATTTACTAGAAATTAGCAGCACGGGTATACTCACCTTGGGCCTCCCGGGTGAAGCTCTTCACACAGATTGAACTTGTGATTGGCTCTCCTTTAGCTCCTTGGCCAGTTGCACATTATGTTGCTTCGAAGCCTGCAGTTGTAGCACAACAACATAGAGACCCTTAATTCGGTTCTTCCGAACCAATTTAAGGCTTAGGGGCTACTGGGTTCACACGAGTGTTCGGACTCTTTCAAGACGATTACTTACCTGCAAACTGGCCGATATCATCTTCAGTGCCTCGCCGAACCCAGCTCAGGTTGCACCGATGTGCGCGTTCACCATGGCAGGGCGCCGAACTCTTGTTAGGAAAATACCGGGTGACGCAGGGCATCCTGTCATCGCTGATGATTCATAGCGCTTCCTACCTCCGATTTAGTAACAGACACGCCATCACCAGAATCGGCGGGAGCCAGATTGTCTATAGGGGCCTCGGCAGCACGGTCAACATGGGCCGTAGCTCGGGAATTTTGAGCGATGTCGGACACCTTGGGGACCTCTCCGGCAGGGGAAGCCTGGGCCTTTTGCCTATGTGTTTTGATGTAAACTGCCATAAGGTTCCATTATTTGTGTAAGTAAGCGGACAGCTGGACAAAATACCTTTGTGTTGAGTGAGTAGGTGAATTCGTCCTCGCGACCGGCCTATTGGTTGTGCCCCTGTTGGCTTTCGGGACAGGTGCTGTTTTGGTCGTCGGCGCATGGCGTGCAGATCGATGATGCTTGGGAGTAGAAGCCGGCACGTTTGGGGCGCTATTGGATGCTTGCCTCTTGCAGGATGAGCTTTTCTTCTTCCTGTTTGTTGCTGGAATGGAGAACGACCTAGGGTAATCGGCTATGATAGCCACCTGGGATTGGTCGAGGCTCTCCTGATAGAAGACTCCGTCTTCGAATTCAATCAGAAGATCCGGGTCTTCGAGAAAACCCAGATCATCATCATGCGCATAGTTTTCGGGCTAGGGAGCCAGACAGTCGACTGCCTCTATGAAACTCCTCCATTCCTATTTACGTGATATTAAAAGGCTTCGGTCAAATAAAGAACAGAATGGAAGCTCCAAGCTATGTTCGTACAGGAGAAAATCTTACCAATTCAATGGTATTATGGCTTGAATACCCTTCTTTGGGTGGTCGATGAATCCCTTATATAGGTCGGCAAGGGCGGCGGGCAGCGCCGTCTGATTGGCGGGTCCCAATCTCCGGGAGCGAGTAGTGTCGCTTGTACCATTCTAGTGCCATAGGGGATGTATCCTCTGTTGGAGGAGCTGTACGCACCATGTGATGGCACCGTCCATGACGTCAGGCATGGTCAGGTTGTGATGGTAAGCATCCGCAACTAGGCCGCCAAACGTTGTACTTCAATGTTGTCCCCTTGAGACGAACTCTTCGGCCGCCAGTTGTACCTTTTCTTCAAACGGACGTTAGAGTATTCGGGCAGACCTCTCCGAGCTGGCTCGAACAGGGGGACGTCTTCAATGTAAAACCACTCCGAAGTCCACTATTCGAATTCCTTCGGCGTACCTACCGAATACCCCGTTCCCGCTATGCGGCATACTTTGGCTCCGCCGACCTCCAAGATTGTCTTGTCCCGAGTTCGAGGGACAAGACAAAAGTACCTCCTCTGTAGCTTGAAATGCGCCTCGCAGCCCAGGAACATCTCGTAGAGGGCCACAAAGCCCGAGATGTGCAGGATTGACCCCGGGTTGAGGTGGTGGAGTTGGATCCCATAGAATTCCAACAATCCCCTCAAGAACGGGTGGATGGGAAACCGAAGGCCCCGTAGGAGGAATGGCACAAAGCATACGCATTCCCCTTTGAGGGTTGGGGAAGCGCTTCATGAAGACCTCGTTGTTGTAGGCAGTTAACCCTGCATGGGTCACTGCTAGATCTGAAGAAGGGAGATACCCCTGGGTCTCCAGATTGCATGGACACAGAAGAGATACGGAGCAGCTGGTCCAGTCCCTAGGACATGAGCCGTAGGGGTGCACGGAAGAACTTGGGGCGCTTGCCATGTTCTTGTGGATTTTCTGTTGGTATTTTTTCCATTGGGGAGAAGGAGGAGGATGTGGTCTAAACTGCGATCTTGTTTACTTAAATGGGTGTAAACTTCCGTTATAGAAGGGCAGCGCCATAAAAGTTGCTAAACCGCTCGCCTCCCCACGATATGCGAGAATCGAGGAACGCTAGAGGTTATTATAATGGACCTAAAGAGCTCGTGATGCTTGAGATTTCATAGATCACTGTCGGTTGCCGAATAAAAAGGGGTATGGGACTCGCCTTGCAAGCCAAAGATTACGAAGATCATCCGGATATACATCAGCATTGAAGACCAGTCTGGGGGCTACTGAGGGAGTCCTGGATTCAGGGGTCCTCGGGCAGCCGACCTATTTCCTATTGGCCGGACTATATGGGCCGCAAAGTGACCATTGGTTGATCGAAGGCCCCGTTGCTAGGGTGGAGGCTTCGAGAGGGCATGACATGTTCTCCAAGATTGTCAGCTATAGATAGACGTGTATATCTCTTCGGCATGTAACCGACCATATGTAAACCCTAGGTACCCCTGGTGTCTATATAAACCGGAGGGTTTAGGTTGTAGAAGGAGGACAACTCATCTAGGGCTAGCTATTCGATATCGAGGTAGATCATCTCTGTAACCCCCCATATCATCAATACAACCAAGCAAGACATAGGGTATTACCTCCATAGGAGGTCCCAAACCTGGGTAAACCGGTGTCCCCTTCATCTCCTATTATCATCGGTTCTAGTCTCACAGTTCGCGAACCCCTACCCGAGATCCACCGGTTTGGACACTAACAGCGTCCGATAACACTGCCCTCTTTCTTGCGAGGGGGGAATTGCCTTCCCCCTCATCTTCATGCTCCTCTTCTTGATTCAAGGAGGCATAGGTTTCCTCGGACACAACATCTGGCTGGTCCTTGATATGAATGCCTTCTTGGCCTGGTTTCTTCTTCTTCTCCTTCTTTGTTGGCACCTCTTAAGGCGCCTCAACGAGCATTTCTGACAACAGCCTGGACCTGATGTCTTCGAGCTGAGGCGTCGGGCAGTCGATGCCCGTGGCCTTGCTCAGCCATTTCTGCAAAAGTGGTCGGAGAGGTGCTTAGATTTTCTTTAGGAAAAATAAAGCCAGTCAAACAAAACTAGGTTATACCTGGGTAGGAGGCTTATCGGCATGTAGACCTCGATCCTTTTGTGCCTGGAACATCGCCTTCCATAGCTTCTCCCGAGTAGTGCGGAAGAGCTGACGAATAGTAAGCTCATCATCGAGCTGACAAGCCCACATGGGAGAGCCTTGGTGATGCCAAGGGAGGATGCGCCGCCGGAGCATAATCTGGACAACATTGGCCAGTGCGATATCGTTTGTGATCATGGAGGCGATGCGTTTCTACATATTGTCCACCTCCTTGTCCAACCCCCAGTCGAGTCCCTTTTGGAGCCATGAGGTCAATCTGACGGGGGACCGGATCTGAATTCGGCCGGAGCAGCTCGGCCTTCCTTCCTTGGCTCGGTGATGTAAAACCACTTTTCTGCCATATTTTGATGGTGTTGATGAAGGTGTCGGATGGCCATCCGACGCGGGGGAGTTTGCCGATGACATCCCCGCCGCAATTTGCGTGTTCGCCTGCGACACACTTCGGCTTGATATTAAATAGCTTGAGCCAAAGTGTGAAGTGTGGCTCGACTCGCAAGAAGGCCTCGTAGACCATGATTAAGGCTGATATGTGCATGAAGGAGTTCGGGGAGGTCATGGAAGTCGAGGTCGTAGAAGAACATTACCCCCCTGATGAAGGGATGGACTAGGAAGCTCAGTCCCCGAATGAAGTGGGGGATGAAGACCACCCTCTTGCGTGGCTTGGGGGTAGGGATCACCTGGCCCTTCTCCGGCGCGTGGTGGCCGATGTTGGCAGGGAGGTAGCCGGCGTCCTTAAGGTCCCGGATGTCCCGGTCGGTGATCATGGAAGCCTCCCACTTGTCGTTGCAGCTAGAACCAGCCATGGATGAGCTTGGAGGTGGGAGTTGTGGAAAACCTAGATCTGTGCTCTGAAAACTCAAGAGATTGGGGAAGCAGAGGGTGCGAATGGGAAGTGTGTTTAGGCCTTGGGGTTTTCTTTCCCTTTTATGAGGCTTATCACCGTTCGGCCTCCCTTTACTACGTCACGTATCACTCCGCTTCCCAAGATGTGTGTGCCGTTATGTGTGCATTATTAAACATATCCCATGTGAAACGGAGCACAATCTGTGCATTGATGGATCGTGCTGATGAAAACGACCTCGAACCGTGGTTCGAGTTTTTGCAATTGGTCCAACGGTCGTGGTGGGTTGCGACCTTTTGAGACTGTTTTCATCGGCATGATCCATCAATGCACAGATCGTGCTCCATTTCACATGGGATATGTTTATCCCTTCGACGTGTAACCGACCATGTGTAAACCCTAGGTATCCTCGGAGTCTATATAAGCCGGAGGGTTTTAGGTTGTAGACAGAGGGCAACTCATCTAGGGTTTAGCTATTCGATGTCGAGGTAGATCAACTCTGTAAGCTACATATCATCAATATAATCAAGCAGGACGTAGGGTATTACCTCCATAGGAGGGACCAAACCTGGGTAAACATTGTCTCCTTCGTCTCCTGTTACCATCGATCCTAGTCTCACAGCTCGGGACCCCCTACCCGATATCCATCGATTTTGACACCGACAGGGGCCATATCCCGCACACACACCTCGACCGCTGTTGGGGAGTCCAGATCGCCAGGACAAGACCAAGGGGCGAGGTGCTATGTGATTAGTAAGGCTCCCGAGGCGCGTTGCTCAGGAGTCCCCCTTGACACGCAAGTGGCGCTCTACGTCGGCAGGGCCTAGTCATGCACAAACCTCGACCGTCATTGGGGCGTTCAGATCACCAGGATGAGAGCAAGGGGCGAGGGACTACGTGACCAGTGAGGCTACTGAGGCGCATTGCTCAGGAGTCCCCCTTGACGCCCAAGCGCCTCCCATTCCTTTCCTGTCTGTTCCCGCCCCGAGAGGTGCCTCGGCCTCCTGAGGCCTCATGATGCCACGTTGGGCCGTGGTCGGAGCCCCCAAGAAAGGGTCGACTGCTAAAAGACTGATACTTCGTAAGCCACGGGCCCTTGCCAGCCTTCCCAGAGACGCCTCGTGTGGACCAAGGTGCCATGGACTTAGCGAGGTGCTCACACCGTGCCCGTGTCGCCCCCGCCCGCGAGGCGCACGAGGGGGAGAACGATAGGTGTTGATTCATAAGCAAGATCTCAAGCCAAAAAATGAATCACAAAGAGAGAAAACTCCCATCCCTTTTTCGAATAGAGTTGCGAAACCTTCGAGTTTCATTTCGAAAAGTGGCAATTCGAATTCAAAAATGAACAAGCGATATCCGCGTTCGGCACCTAGGCTAGTCTTCGCCTTCGTCTTCCCCTGGCACGGAGCGTAGGGCATCCATGTTGCATGGGCATAGCCATTAGAGGGCAGTATTGTCCGTCGGCATGGAGCATGGGGCTTCCACTTGGGCATGGGTAGGAACCCCTCCGCATCCTCGGGGGGCTCCGGGCGTATATAGCCCACTCATTATTACATGAGAGTGTCACGGTCGAAGATAGCTGGGCAAGCCCCCAGGCGCATGGCCTAGCACTCCCAACCTTGTCAAGAGTTACCCCACGCATTTCTGTGCGGTTGCGCGCCCCTACAGCCCAAGCATGAGTGCATTGTTCCCCGTGTAGCCGCAGGATTGCGCTCCCGCAGACCAAACATGAGTATAATGCACCCAACGCAGCAATAGGGGTGTTGTCTCGGTGCAGCCGCCTCGTGAGCCGTCGGGGCGCTGGCCAGTCCATGACCCAAGGACCTCGCGAGGCCCTGCCTCCTTTGGGTAGCGCCAGCGCCCCCCTTGTCGCATGTGGCCCATGCTACTCGTATCCTGTCGATCCTCTAGGCGGCTACCCATGCGTCCTAGAGGGCCCGGATGCGTGCTGCTTGCTCGCGAGGGCGGCGGCTGTGCCGCACCCCTGCGCATCTCGGGATGCCCCTTGCATGCGCCAATATGGACTGGTGCGTCCTTAGTGGAGGCCCCCAGGCCTGGCTTGGAGAAGAAGCCCAGGACATCTCCCTACCCCGGGAGGATGCTGGCACCCGCGAGGGGCGTGTGATCCATGGCGACATCTGCAGGTATGACAAAGCTTGGCACATAGGCCTCCATGAAAAGGCTTTGGCCTCCATGAAAAGGCTTTGGCCTCCTCCTGTGTTGTTAGCACGCGCCCCATGGGCAGCCTCCTTAGGCAGCAGGGCGATGTCACTCTAGACGCGCGGCCCACAGAACCTCAGGCGTCGAGCCTCCGCCCAAAGCTGCTTAACTCTACCATCGCCCCGAGGTTGGTTGCTCGTGCCTTGACATGGATAGCCTCTCTGGTCATCCACTGCGCCTCCATCTTGGTTACATGCCTGCTTGCGAGCCTGTCCCGCCTAGTCCCTGTGCCGGTTGGCGCGCTCGTGACGAGACGACCGAGGCTATTGGAGATCCACTATGGTGTGAGTGCGCACGTTGAGGCGTGTGTGGAGCGCCCCATCACCCTCTTCGAATGCTCCACTGGCGGGGCTGGTAGGCACCCCAAAGCCGGTCACTCGGATCCGGAGAAGGAGGAGCACGACATGCGGAGGGCCTTGCCCGGGCTCGCTCGGGCAAGGGGCGGGCGCGCCGTCTGCCGGCAAGGTGAGTGGTACGACGAGCAAGCCCACAGCACCTTGTGTTAGGGGTTGAGAAAAGTGGTGAGGAGCCGAGGCCCTCCTCGCGATGGTGACCAACTCTACGATGTGGTGAGCCCACGCGTCGAAGCCCCCGTTCGTCGGGCGATGGCAAAGCAGCTCACTCGCCATCAGCAGCGCGTCATGCGTGTTGAGGTCTCCCACGTGGGTACATGTTGATGTTGGTCCCATGGGCGCCGCACGTACGCTGCTTGCCTGGCCGGCGCAAGCAGCGATGACGGTGGAGGCGGCGTTGGTGGCCTGCTAACGGCCACCCAACACCGAGCTGTCAGGGTGCATGTCATGGGGGGCAGCGGCGAGGTTGGTGAAGGCGGATGCGCTGGGCCGAAGGAAGCTTGCCAAGTGTCGGCCATCAAAGAGACGGAGCGGAGGAAGGATAAGCTTGAGGAAGACTCTGACATGCCCCCTACCTAGCGTGCCAAATGTCAGATTTTGGGTTCTACAAAACCCAAAGAGGTTCGAACTCAGGGGCATGTGCGAAGATCCCCACCAGCTCCATCCTCAAGCTCACTGGCGATGACCTAGCCTTGCGAGCTCACTCAATCGCATGAAGAAGACTGGCACACGAGGATTTACCCAGGTTCGGGCTGATACGAAGCATAAAACCCTACTCCTACCTTTTGGTGGATTGCCTCATGAGGAGGTTTGTGGATGAACTACTACATCGGGGCGCAACCGCGCGAGGATGCTTGAGTGGTGTTCGATCTGCCTTGTCGTCCCCCGTTCTACAGAGTTGCCTAACCCCTATTTATAGTGGTCCAGGTCCTCTTCCCTTATCGCAATGGCGGGAAGGGATCCCACAATGGCCAAATTTGAAGGGGGCAAGGAGTACATCCTTATGCTGACGAAAGGTGGTCTTTGCCTGCAAAGTAGCCGGTGGTGATGTAGTGGTGGGTCGATGATGACATCGCCCTCCTAGCCCACTGGCCCGGTCTTGTTGCACCGAAACAGAAACCTTTGGTGGGATGCTTTGGGAACCCATGTACGTCCTTGCCTCCTTTGCACCAAAGAGGACATCATCTCCTCTGCACGCACTGATGCCGGCCTAGCCCATCTTGCGTCATCTTTGACCTCCCGAGGCTGGGTGCTGCATAGAGATCTCCACCCCTTGGGAGGAAACCTGGGGAGGCCTATTCCCTCCTGGGGGGATCTTGGTGTTGTCCTCCTTGCGAGGGAGGGGCTCTCGCGAGGGCCTTGTCTTGAGTGAGGCTGTGTCGGGCCATACCTGTCCGTCGAAGTGGGCCGTGCCCCGGACCGTAGGCTGGCAAGTCTGGGTACCCCCGTTCCTAGAACGCCGACAAACCGTACACGTGGATGAAACTCTGTCTAGGCAATCCATTAACGATAACCTTGGTACCAACGGATTGAAGGAGAATGGCGATCCAGTGGAGCCAAATCGGATCGAAGCCTTTCATGTGAAGCACTTCAAAGAGAAAAGGTCAGGAAAGGTAATCGAATGCTCTTGAGATGTCCAGTTTGAGGAACACACCTTGTCGTGGTTTTGTCACGTTAGATGTCCTAGCTGGAGGACTTAGGTTTGAGGCCATCGCTATGGCGGTGAGCTCTAAGGGGTTGATGGGGACGAGAGAATCAGGTTTACCCATGTCCGGCCCCTCAGAAAGAGGTAAAAGCCTATGTCTTGCTTTGTGTAGTATTGATTGGGTATCGATTATAGGGGAGCGGATTCGCTTGACCTAGTTCTTGACAGATTGTTTTCGTACCCTAAGTCGCCCGGCGAACCTGCCTTTATATACACAGGCGAGGGCCCTGGGCTTACAAGAGTCTAGACCGTGTTATACTAAGTATCCAGTCGTGTCTCTAAGTCGTCTTGCCTTCTTTGGCAAGCCATCTTCCGGGCGGCTCACGCGCCCGGGTCTCGCGTCGTCTTCCGGCTCTGTGCCTCCATCGAGCCCACCTGACGAGCCGCCTCTAGGCTTGTCTTCAACCTTTAGGCCCACTTAGGACCTCAAGTATGAGCCGCCAGCTTGTGACTCGGCCCCTCTTGGGCGGGTCATATGAAGGAGTTATATCCCCAACATTAGGCCCCAGATTGATTTGAACCTATTCATGTCAATCTTCAAGTCCATTTCGTGGCGAGTCTCATACATGTCCTACCTAAAAGTAAATCTTCATAACTCGCCATATCAAAATGGATGACGTCATCTTCGAGAAATCCAACAGATCTTTGATGACATCACAATGGATCTTTTTGTTAATTAGTCAACCTGAGAATTGAGGCGCCTTTTTGGTCAATCATCATTGCGTCCCTCAATCCTCGCGTTGGACTGTTACTGTCCATCTCCTCGTAAATAGGCGGGGAGGGGTCCCATGTTTTCACTTTTCCCCCTCCGTTGCTGCCTTCCTCTTCTTCATCATCCATCGTTTGTGCGACCGAAGCTCCGCCGCGCCATCTGGACCTTGCCGTCGTCTTTGACCTGGCCGCCGCATCAACCTGATTGTGTCTAGAACCTTTCCCGTGTGCTCCCGCATCTCTTGCGCCTCTTAGGTTTTACTCCTTCCCCCAGCTCCGCAATAGCCCACTGGTGTTCTTCTAGGTTCGTCGACATTCATGGACATTCTTCTCGTAGACGAAAAAACAGTACCCTTAGGCCTTCCTATGCTATCAAAACGCCGCGGTGTCCTACTTAATATGTTTTATATAATCAACATAGATCGTTCCTTCACTGGAATCCATGTATCAACTGCCTATTCTTCTACTGACGTTTTTAGGTTTAGAAAATGTTTCATTTTATGTTCGTCCGTAGATCTTGTAACCGCAGTTGTGGTTGGTGGAACTTGTTTGTCCTCACTTAGCAACATCTTAGTATTCACTTGCCCACTTAACCCACCGTCAGATCGCAGCAATATAACCCACATCGCTCTTATAGTTGATGGCAGATCATAACTTAATAACAACCCTCCCAGTAGAGTCGCCCTATTAAATCCATAGACATCATAAACATGTAGCGTTTTAACTTGCCACACCTTATGTTTTCCCATAGTGTTTAACCCGCCACTATGGCCAAAGCCCCCGCCTCTTGCAACTTGGTAGGTTCCTGGGTTACTGAGGAAACATTAAAGGAATTTTTAACCATGGGAGCCCTGTCGTCTCAGGAGATCATCCACTGGCGGGTTCCCGGTAACAAGACCAGGCCCGAGCCACGGGAAGGGGAAGTGGTCGTATTAACACATCATCTTCTCTGCGGCTTCTCACCACCCAGATCAAAAAAATCAGGACGCCCTGCACTTCTACAAGCTCCACCCTCAAGAATTGGCCCCAACTCTGTCACCAACTTATTCCAATTTCAAGTCCTTTGTGAGGCCTATCTGCAAGAAGAACCCACTGTTGATCTCTTCTGAGATTTCTTCTATATCAACCGCCAGACCAAGTTAGCGGCCGGGCCGAGTCTTGAGCTCAGAGGCATCTCAATCCAGAGGCAAAGAGATATGTCTTTCCCTACAGCCATCCTGTCTAGTCATATCAATGATTGAAACCAAACCTGGTTCTATTTTACAGATACCTCTCCGGCTGAAGAAAATCCGCTGCCAAATTACCGTCCTTTCTGGCTCTGCGCCAACATTGAACTCCCTAATCGGATGATTGCCACGGAGCGTGTCCAAAAACGCTCCAGCATTTTTAAAGATCCATGCTTTACTAGCCAATGGATTAACTGGTGTTGATCTCACCCACTTTTGGGTCTCTTGGAGGATTATGCCGCTGAGCCAGCGTGATAAACTATTGTGTCAATATTCTGGTGAATTGGATGATCCTATGTGCTTCAACCGAACGCCCTTGATCGACAAGGAACTCAACTCCATCGTCAAGTCCTTGATCGGAGAGCCTCAAGCAGCATGCAACCAATTCGGATTAAAGCCATTTTGTGTTCTTAACCCGACTCCAGAGGTAGAAATCTTTGACCAAACCATTTGTTTTCTCTAAAATTTGTGTTTCAAATTCTTTCTAATCCTTATGTAACTTATATGCAGGCCAAGTCCCCCTTCTGGAAGAAGAAACTAACCGCAACTTCCGAGAATAAAACTAAGGCAGCTAAGACCTGTGTTCCGGGTCATAAGAAGAAAACATCCGTCCAAGAGTTACTCGAGGTTGATGACTCAAAGGTAGAACTTGACTCCCTTGGTCTACTTTTTATAACACTTATTAACACTGATTACTCTCGGGAGGAAGTGGAGACAAGCCACGCTGATGTCATTGAGGTAACTTATCTTTCCTCCAACTCAAAAACCTTGCCACGAGAAAAAACATGGTGGGTCATCGGGAAAGTTCTGTTTTCACATCCTCTTGCTTACTTAGATCCCAATTTTCTTTTGAAAAAGCAACATCATGACTCCAGGCGTCAGACCCGGAGGATCGGCTCTAAAGATCTTGTGGCCAGCTTACCAAACACTCCGGCTCCTCGGAAACGACGTACCAAGGTATTTCATTGCTTCCTTTCTTCTGTATGCTAATCTTGCATTGTAGCTTACTTACATTTCCCAATTTTGACTTCCCAGGACTCGCCTCCTTCTTCCGACGACTAAACGACCACGAAATTGTCTCCTCTTGTTATCAACCTGGGGTAAACATCTTTACATCCCATACTATGTGTTAATATTCCATCCTCGCTCATGACGTATAATGCCACCTTTGCTCACAGGGCTCAAGCTAAATGGAGGAAAGTAAGGGGGTCATCTGCCCCTCCTGATGTCCTGGAGCCAGTAAACCCAAGGCCTAGCACCCCTGAAGCTCACATTGAGCCCTCTGAGGCGGATAAAGGCGCCCACGAGGAGACTCCTCAGCCTACTGTGTTGGCTGATGTTGATATTGCGGCTCCTAAAGCCCATACGGAAGATGATCCTAAGTCGCCCAGCCCTCAGCCAACAACTCAAGGCATGGCTTCTCATGAAGAGGTTACCATCACTGGGGCGGCTTATAAATTCCCAGGTCCTTCCAATGTGCTGACCAAACATACCAGTAAGGATGCGGCGGCTTCACTTGAGGAAGAGAAGACTCAATTTGATCTTCCTAATCTAGAAAAGCTTACTACTGACGAGTTACACTCTAGCTATCTGAGTCGCCTCTCCGCAAGCCGAGACATGGAGCCCAACTTAGTTGGTATGATGAAGAGAAAATACGAGGTACTCCACTTCATTTGCCTTCCCTATATCCCTATGTAGCCCCTAAGAGCCGGTTTATTTTGCAAAAAGTAAGCTGGGTCTTCAGTTCTTTGCATTTGTCAATAGCTTGGCATGTAGCCCCCAAGGGTCGGGTTAGTATGTAAATAAAGAGCTGGCACATAACATAGAGTAAGGGCCAAGTGTATCCCCCAAGGGTCAGGTCATCTTCCTAAAGATGATCCGGGTCTTATTTGAATTGTAAACCTTGAAAGAACTGACACACATTAGCCCCCAAGTGTCAAGCATATTGCCTGCAATCTGCTTGAGACTTGTAGGATCCTTCTTCATTGCCCCCCAAGTGCTATCATACATTTCTTTGGAGGGCTTAAAATGAAATTAATCTTGTTCTTGACCATTTGTAATATGCATGAATCTTTAAACGCGGTCGAGTCTAGCTTGATCGACCTGAAGAAAGATCTGGCTTTGCAACATGACGCCTGGGCTGAAGCTGAGGAAAAATGGGGGCTCTCCTCCAAGATCTTGAAAAGGTCAAGGCGGACTTCGAATCCTACAAAACTTCTGTTGAGACTGAACAAGCCTCTTTAGCCAAATGCGTAGAAGACACCGAGGGTAAATTGAAACCCATTTCTGAGGAGCTGAACAATCTGAGGCGCCATATAACTCAGATGGCTGCAACCATCTTTGGTAAGTGTTTGTTGACTATCAATATTTCTTTCAAAAAGTCTTAAAGAATTTTTCCAGTTGTCTTATAAAATTTGACTTGCTTGTACGTCAACGAACTCGCCAGCTTTCAAACGACAGTTTGCTAAAGCTAAAAACTTTATACTCTTTTACTGAGCAGTTGTATGCTGGAAGCCTTTTCACTATCAAGGATGTTATGACTAAGAAGGGGCGTTCCAAAATTTATCAAAGGTGTGCTGGAGTGCCTCTCCACCATACCAAAGCAGCTAGACTAACTGAAGAGATCAGCCGCCCATAAAGGTGCAATGGCCACTTTGAGCCGGTCATTGGCTTATTTGCCCGAGCTTAACCCGACAGAAATGATGGATGCTTTCCTCAGCTGAAGGATGACGGCTCAGAGTTCACTCATGATGACTACGCCCGTTGCATGAAGGCATCACAAATACTGGTGAGCCGGCTGGCCGAAAAAACTGACCTGACATCCTATCAGGCGGCTTACTCTGAGGACAACAAACGAATTCGAGGGCCCACCTTTGAAGCAAAGAACTTGATTCCTCAATGTCGTAAGCACCGCTTTGCCCCTGATGTTGACCCATCTCCAATCTTGCATGACGAAGCCGAATTCGAGGCCTTAATGAACTGCAACTGGGATGTGGACAAACTTAAGATTCGGGAGACCGAAGACCCGGCGCAGGATGACCCGGCGACGAGCTAAGTAAGGAGTTGGCCCCATGTGAAGGTAACCCGGCCTTGTTGATCTGCCGGGTTATAATTTTTGCGGAAAAATTAAGTTCGCAGATCTTGGGCTCTTAGATAGCCTTGTAATAGCAGTAGTAATAACAGATTGCCTTGGTCGTGCCTGCGTACACGTTTGGAGTTTGAACAGCCTTGACACGTATCCATCCTCTATTTATTTTTCTATGATCATATTTTCTGATGCCTGGTGGCGGCTTATCATGAAAGACAAGACTTGCAAAATAACAAGACAGAAGATACATGCATATATTCTCCATCATTGTTTAGGCGGCTTTGCAGGCACAACCCAAAGAGGTTAACTCTTGTTTTATACTCTTGAGAAAAAACTCAAGTTTTTTTCAAAAACTTAGGCATGACTGCCCAAAACCTCATAGGCCGGCTCTCACATGGCATAGATTTGTCGTTTTAACCTTAACCAGTTCAGGGTCTTTTAAAAAGATAGACTATTAAGAGTACGAACGAGCCATATAGCGGAGAGACTATAGCAGGGCATGAGTACCCCCAAAACACATAAGTTGGCTCTCACGTGACATAAATCTGTCGTTTTAACCTTAAACAATTCAGGGTCTTAAAAGGATTGACTATTAAGAGTATGAACGGGCCATATAGCGGAGAGACTACAGTAGACGGGTGAATTAATCCTAGCTTTCTGTAAGCCGGACCTCTCGTGACATAAGCCGCCATTTTAATCTTAATTAGTACATGGTCTCATATCAAGATTGACTATCAAGAGTCTTGACTAGTTCAGGGCCTGTATTTCGAGATTAACTGATAAGAGTTCGGCAGGTCACATGGTGGAGTGGCAAGTTGCAAACAGGCAGGTTTAACCCAAATATGGTGTAGAAGCCGGTCAAGAGGGTACAAAAGCTAAACCCAGTGAGTTGGAAGCCACCAAGTGACATGTTGAATGATCAATTCTTTTGCACAAAACTTTTTGCACGAAAAACGGCAGAGGCCCCGAATTGTGGGGATGCCAACTTTATTATATTAAAAAGGTATACCAATCATGGTAAACCTCTAACAATAAGATTGACAGTTCTAAGGTTACCAATCATGTCAATTTCCTCTTCATGTGTGGGATGCAATTCATCGATGGGGAACACATAGGGATTTTCAATATGTTTTCTCAAATGGAATTTGTCAAATAGACCAATCATAGCATTCTTACATTGACTATAGTACTCTCCATCAAGTATAGTGTCGTGGTTTTATCATGGCAGATGTCCGGGTGAACGGACTTCGGTTCGAGGCCATCTCCAATGGGGTGGACTCAAAGGGGTTAGTCGGCACGAAAGACACAGATTTACCCAGGTTCGGCCCCTCGAATTGAGGCAACAACCTATGTCCTGCTTGTGTTTGTATTGCTTGCGTATCGATTACAAAGAGCTAAAAGCTTAACCTAGTTCTCGATTGCCTGCCCCTAAGTCGCCCCGGGTCTGCCTTTATATAAGAGGTCAGAACATCCGGGTCGTTACAATTGCTAACCGAGTCTCTCTCTATCTTCTTGTCCAAGCCGTCTGTGAGTCAGCTTGCACGCCCGGGTCTTCTCGGTCCGGGCCGTCATACGGCCCACACCGTGAGCCGCCTATCCTCTTGGGCCACTTAATCTTATGGCTCACCTTTGGGCCGGTTCACGAGCCAATAACATGACCCGGAGCCTCTTCGGCAGGTCATATCCCCAACATTAGGCCCCAGGTTGAATTGAGCTTGCTCACTTCATCCTTCTCTTCCACTTTTGGCGAGCCGCCCAGAAATGACCCGGCGTGACATCATGAGATCTTCTGACATGTCACCAAATCTTTCACTTTAACTGTCATCCCGAGAATCGAGGCATACGCCTCGGTCAAACGGTGTCATCGCCTGGATTTTCATGCCTTCCTTAACCCCCTTATAAATATGACCCGTGCCGGTCAGAGTTTCCCATTCTCCCGCTCGTGCCTCTGCTTCTTCGTCTTCTTCCCGTCACCGCCCCAACGTCTTCGAGCTTTGCTCTGGCGCCGTACGAACGTCGTCCCCAACCTTGGACGTTGCATCACCCTGAGCATACCAGAGATCCGTCCGCCTCTGTCGCGCCATCTCCGGTAAGCTTTCCTGCTCCCTAGATTGCCGCTGCCATAGTAAGGTTATCACCGGTGCTCCGCCACCGCCGTTCGGGCTTCGGCACTGCCCTCGCCAGTGTATCTCGACGTCGCTAACACCTTTAGAATGCGCTCTTGCACCGTCGCCACATGCGGGCCGGTCGCGCGTAATGCACGGGCCGCGATGGCCCCAATCCATTTCTTTTTCCTCCGTTGTTCATCGCTAGGTCAGAATAAAATTTATTTTCTCTGCTTTTGTAGATCCATAGGTATAGTGACATCTTGCGGAATCTGTTTTTAGGACTTAGCCGATTTTTTGATCTTCCCTTTCCCTATTGAGTCGCCAAGCTTCTCCGGCTCTTAACAGCCGGGTCTTCCGCTTTATCCGTAGAGCCCTTAAACTTTTAAGCCATCAAAAATATTTGCTTGCGCTTTGACTCATCACACCTTTTATCTTGCACAGCACTTAAGCTGCCAACATGTCTCGTGCGTCCAACTCATGCAACTGGGTTGGGTCATGCATTACGGAGGACTTTTTGTCGAATTTTGTTCACGCGGGTACTCTTCCTCCTAAGGAAGTCATTAGCTGGCGGGTCCCAGGTGATGAGACGCGGCCCAAACCTCAAGAAGGTGAAGTGGTGGTTTTTTCTAACCACATTGAGCGAGGGTTTGTGCCTCCCGGCTCAAAATTCTTTCGGGACGTCCTTCACTCTTATAAGCTTCACCCTCAAGACTTGGCCCCCAATTCCGTCTCAAACATATGCAATTTCCAAGTGCTCTGTGAAGCCTACCTTCAAATCAAGCCGTCTGTGGGGTTCTTTCGGGAGTTCTTTTATGCTAACCGGCAAACTGAAGTGAAAGTCGGCCCAAGCCTAGAACTTGGAGGCATATCCATCCAACGGCGTAGAGATATCATCTTTCCAGCTACACAGATGTCGAGTCACCCCAAGGACTGGAACAAGACCTAGTTCTATTGCAAGGACACCTCTCCAGAGAACGAGCGTCCTTTGTCGGGTTATCGTCCTTCCCGGCTCACAACAACATCAGAGCTTCCTAGCCGGCTATCATCTTCAGAACGCGCAAGATATGAGCCGGCCCATGCCAAAATGAAGGCTCTCATGGCCAACAGCTTAATCGGGCTGGACCTGATCCGCTGCTGGATTTCGTGGCGGATTATGCCTTTGAGCCATAGAAGCCGGCTCATGTGCGAATATAAAGGCAAGTATGATAGCTCATTATGCTTCAGCCGATCTACGTTAACAGAGAATGACATTACCCTCGCCATCCGGAGCCTTGTCCATGAAGCTTCCGGATCATGTAGCGAAATTGGCCTGGCACCTTTTAGTGTCAACAATCCGGCTCCCGATGTAAGTTTAATCTCTTCCCTTCCGTCTCTTAGACGTTGTTTGCACTTTGTTGATTTGATATTCACTCTTCGGGTCATTCTTATAGGCCGACTCAGACTTCTGGAAGAGGGAATATGTTGCCCCTCCGAAGAAATCCAGGAAGAAGGTCCCAACTAAGAAGGCTAAAAAACATGTTCCGCAAGATAATTTGTTTGACCCGCCACCATCATCCAGCTCAGAGGTAAAGTTTCAACTGTCTTGCTTGATCTTTTACCTTCCTATTTTAACACTTACTTTACTTGCAGGATGAAGTGGAAACTAGCCGTGCCAATGCTCCTGAGGTAAATTACTTTTCCTCTGGCTCAGAATGTTTCGTCCCCCGAAAGCCGCGGCGGGTTATCAGAAAAGTTCCTCTTTCTCACCCTCTTGCTTATCTGGCTCCCGATTTTCTCTTAAAAAAGCAACACCAAATTGACCGCCGACAGACTCGAAGCACCGGCTCTACCGAGCTCATGTCCGGGTTGTCAAACTCTCCGGCTCCAAAGAAACGCCCCGCCGAGGTTTAAACCTCTTCTTTTCCTTTGTCTTTCCTTTGCAAACTTGATACTCTCTTCACCTTTCTGTTTTATGTTTTGTAGAAAACTCCTTCCTCCGGCAACTCTTCACAGTCAATTATACCACCACCCAAAATTAACCCGCTGTAAGCATTCCTTACTATGATATCTGGGTATCCCGCTGTTACTATGGCAACAATATCTTCAACTGCTGATCTTTCTTTTTTGTAGTGCTCAAGCTAAACGTCGCAAGACTAACAATCCCTCCTCCGGCCCAGTTATTGAAGAACCGGAGCCCGAACAGCCGGAGGAAACTCAACCGGAAGAAAACCCGTCGGCTGCCTCCATAGAGTCGGCCGTTGAAGATGTCATCATGGAGAGCCCTCCAAGGGCTCCTTCCAAGCCGGCGACTCCTACCAAGACCCCTGACACTCCGGATGTTGTTATCACCGGGTCTGGTCATCAAACTCCTCTGGCTCATGTGTTGACCAAACATACAGAGTCGGCTGAAGCTTCAAAGAAACTGAACTTCGACTCGTCATGCGAGAAGATGACCGTTGAAGAGCTACACGCTGGGTACATAAACCGGGTTACCACCAGCCGGGATTTGGAACTTCGGTTGATCTCTTCCATGAAGACAAAATATTAGGTACTTTTCCTTCTCACTATATCTTTACCTAGCCCCCAAGAGCCGGCTTAACGTATTGAATCGTTGAGCCGGGTCTTTCTGTGACCTCTGCAGATATTGTCATGTCAAATTCCTTTAAAATTGCCTTAGCTTTGTACTGTAAATAAAGTGAACCACCAATCGTAGCCCCCAAGGGCCGTCTCTGATTATATTTGAGCCGGGACTGTAATGTAGACAACTTGAAGATCTAATCATAGCCCCCAAGGGCCGGCTCAAACTTGATCAAGTTGAGTCGGTGCTTCCAGTATTAGTACATTGAAGAGCCATAGTGTAGCCCCCAAGTTCCGGATTAGCTTCGAAGGAGATGAACCGGAACTGCATACTTGAAAGATCAAATACACATTAGCCCCCAACTGTCAAATATATTGCTTGCAATCTGTTTGAGACTTGTATTTTCTTTTAACACTCGTCCTGCATTTTGGCGGCTTATCCTGTATTTTGATGTAATATAGGAAGCTTTAAATGAAGCCAGGTCTCAGTTGACGGATCTGAGGGCCAACCTGGCGGCTCAGCAAGAAGCCCGAAGTACCGCTGATGAAAAATGCCGGCTTCTCTCTGAGGAGTTGGCCAATGTCACCGCGGAGCTTACCTCTTTAAAAGAGACAGCTGAATCTGAAAAGGCCGCTTTAACCAAACGAGCGGACGATGCTGAGCAGCGGCTTACAGCTGTGGCAGAGGAACTTCAAGGTCTGAAACAGCACATTGCGAAGATGTCAGCCGCCCTATTTGGTAAGCTTTCTTGTTTACTTTGTACTGTTTAGCATTGCTAGTGAAAAAACTTGCGACTCATTAATTTTATCCGACTCATCCAGGTCCCAGGAGCCGGCAGTTGGCTTCTGATAGCCTTCTGCCACTGAAGGCCATTTATACTTTTGCGGAGCAGTTATACTGTGGCGCCATCTTCACGATCAAGAGTGTGCAGTACAAGGAGAAGATCCCCACTGCTCTGAAAGGGGTCTTGGAACTCTTCTCTACAATGCCCAAGCAGTTTGAAGAGCTCAAGAAGTCCGCCTTCCGCCAAGGAGCCATTGCTAGTTTGAGCCAGGCTCTTGCCTTCGCTCCTGAGCTAACGCCGGCTCGAATGATGGACGGCTACCCGTCTAAAAGAGATGCGGCTCAGAATTCACCGAAGAAGATTATACCCGGTGTGTCAAAGAGTCGTGCTATCTGGCCTCTGTTCTGGCGGATGAAGCTGACTTGAGCACCTATCAGGCGGCTTACGATGCAGAGGAGAAGAGAATCCGTGGGCCTCTCTACGAGTGGAAAGATCTGACACCCGCCCGCGGTAAGGATCTCTTTCCTTGTGAGCTTGATGCATCTCCGTTCCTTGAGGGGTCATTTGCTGCTCTGGCTGACTGTAACTGGGACTTGGGCAATCTTCAAATAAAGCCAGCAGAAGACCCGGAGCAGGATGAGCCGTCCAATAACTGAATTGTATTCTTTTAGCCTTTCTGAGCATAGCCTTATGTAATGACCCGTCGTGGGCGGTTGACAATGCTTTTGCTCCTTCTGAGAGTATCTTTTGTAATAGAGTAAACATGACTCTACCACTTGGTGGCCGTATATATTTGCACCTCTCTGTGTTTTAATGTGTTGCCGGCTCTTCAGGGATATACCTTTGAGATTTTTCTGATGAGGGGTGTCTGTCTTTTAAGACGCCATTCCTTTCTCTAGAATATTAGAGCCGGGCAATCTCTTTGAAACCTTAAATTTTGTCGACCGAAGCAACATGGCTCTGGCTCTCATCGGATGAAGTCATTAAAGAGCCGGTTGTCTTTAGGATAATGTAAGTTATACCTAATGGTAAGAAGCCTCTATCGACAACTGCGGCTACTGATGAGTCGGAACTTTTGAGGAGAATTGCGACTGTGTAGCCCCCAAGTGCCGGGTAGTTCCTCCTGCGACAACCCGGGATTTGTAATTGTGTTGCTCTGGCCCGGTTTTGATAAGCCGGCATGACACAATATGCGATGATGATCTTTCCTTCCTCAAAAAACACATATGACGGCTCTTCTGCATGGATTCGAATGGTTAAGCTCATACCAGTTCAGGGTCTCTGTCGAGATTGGCCGTCAATTTCTTGAACCGGCTCAAGGTCTCAAAGCGAGATTGACTGGTAAGAGTACAGTGAACGCCGGCTGTCGATGGGAGATGTAAGCTATACCCCAAGGCAAGAAGCCTCCATCGACAACCGCGGCTAATAATTAGCCTGAGACGGCATAAAGCCGGCTCTTTGAAAGGATAAGTAAGCTATACCCGAAGGCAAGAAGCCTCTTTCAACAGCTACAGTTGATAAGCAACTGAATTTTGGCGTAAACGTCGGTTGTTAGTGTGAGATAAGCAAACCCATCGGCAGGAAGGCCCCTTCGACAACCGCGGTTAATAAGTAACCGAAAGTAGCATAAAGTCGGCCATTAGGGTGAGATAAGCGATAACCGTCGGTAAGAAGCCCCCTTCGATGGCCGCAGTTGATAAGCAACTGGAATTTGGTGTACACGCTACTGTCTTAGGGTACTGTAAGCTATACCAAAGGTAAGAAGCCTCCATCAACAACAACGCTTAATGTACCCAAACTAGGCATAAAGCCAATTGTGCAAGGGATAAGTAACCTATACCCGAAGGCAAGAAGCCTCCTTGCAACAGTTTAATGACAGCTGGCTGTGCAAAGGAGAAGTAAGCTATACCCGAAGGCAAGAAGCCTCTTTGCAACAGTGCTTAATTGGACATATTGCCGGCTGTGCAAGGGAGAAGTAAGCTATACCTGAAGGCAAGAAGCCTCCTTGCCAAAGCGCTTGATAGGGCACAAAGCCGGAGGGTAGACCAGCCGTTTTAACGGTGAACAAACCACTTCAACTCGAATTTTTTGAGCCGGAAAATTTTATCTTGTTTGTACAAAGGTGTACATAAGAGCAGAGGCCCCAGTCTTGTGCGGGGATACTAGCTTTTACTCATATGAACATGATATACAATGATAGCCGCTTTCAACCCTTGCTAAGTAAAGTATGGTCGCAGATGTGCGATATTCCATGGCCGTAACGTCTCTTGACCCGCGGTTTCCGACTCATCTCTGACATCAATGAGGTAATATGACCCATTGTTAAGGTTCCTGCTGACCACAAAAGGCCCCTCCCATGGTGGAGATAGCTTATGTATTCCAGATTGGTCTTGAATCAACCGGAGCACCAGGTCACCTTCCTGGAACGTACGGGTCTTTACCCTGCGGCTATGATAGCGTCGTAGGTCTTGTTGATAAATTGCCGACCTGGCTGCTGCTAACTCTCATGCTTCATCCAAGGCGTCCAATGCATCTTGGCGGGCTACCTCATTGTCCGTCTCAACATAAGCCGCCACCCTTGGTGAGTCATGCCGGATGTCACTGGGTAGAACCGCCTCAGCACCGTACACCATGAAGAAAGGTGTAAAACTTGTAGATCTGTTAGGTGTAGTTCTGATGCTCCATAAGATGGAAGGCAAATCCTCAACCCAACATCCGGGTGTTCGTTTCAAAGGAACCATGAGCCGTGGCTTGACACCTCTTAAAATTTCCTGATTGGCTCGCTTTGCCTGACCATTAGACTGTGGATGTGCCACGGCTGAAACATCAAGCCGGATATGCTCCTTCTCACAGAACATTTTCATAGCTCCTTTGGATAAAAAATTTCCATTGTATGTAATAATATTGTGTGGGTAACCAAAGAGATAAATCAGCTTCTTAACAAATTGAACCGCCGTAGCTGCGTCACATTTACTGACCGGCTCTGCCTCTACCCACTTGGTAAATTTATCAACCGCCACCAGAAGGTGCATTTTCTTATCCTTGGACCGCTTGAAAGGTCCTACCATATCGAGCCCCCAGACCGCAAACGGCCAACTGATTGGTATCATACTCAACTCTTGAGCCGAAACATGAGCACGCCGGCCGAACTTCTGACAGCCGTCATACTTACGGACTAAGTCTTCTGCATCCTTGTGAGCCGTCAACCAGAAAAACCCATGTCGAAAGGCTTTAGCCACCAAAGATTTTGACCCGGCGTGATGCCCACAGTCGCCAGCATGAATTTCACTCAATATTTGCCGGCCCTCCTTTGGTGAGACGCGGCGCTGAAAGACACCCGTCACACTACACTTATGTAACTCACCATTGACAATCGTCATAGACTTAGAATGCCAAGTGATCTTCCTGGCCAGATCCTCCTCTTGAGGCAACTCGCCGCGTGTCAGATACGCAAAATAAGGAATAGTCTAGTCTGGGGTAGCATGCAGAGCCGCCACTAGTTCCACCTCCGGGTTGGGAATAGCCAGATCCTCCTCAGAAGGTGTCTTGACAGTCGGATGATGCAATACATCTAGAAAAACATTAGGTGGTACAAGCTTTCGTTGAGAACCTAACCGCGATAAGGCATCAGCCGCCTCATTCCAGCGACGATCAATGTGATCCACCTGGTACCCCTTGAAGTGACCTGCAATGATATCAACCGCCTGTCGATAAGCCGCCATCCGCGGATCCTTGGAGTCCCAAGTGCCTGAAACTTGCTGAGCTACCAGATCTGAGTCGCCTAAACACCTGACCCGGCTTAAATTCATCTCTTTAGTGACTCTGAGACCATGGAGTAGTGCTTCATACATAGCTGCATTATTAGTACAAGGGAACATTAACCGGAGCACATAACAAAACTTGTCACCCTTGGGGGAGGTGAGAACAACTCCTGCCCCGGACCCTTCTAGCTGCTTGGATCCATCAAAGTGTATAGTCCAATATGTGTTATCCAGCTTCTCTTTAGGGGCTTGACATTCAGTCCAATCATTTATGAAAAAGCTTGAGACTTAATTGTTGTACGAGGAACATACTTGATGCCAAGAGGACTCAGCTCTAAGGCCCACTTGGCAATCCTCCCTGTAGCCTCTCTATTTTGAATGATATCCCAAAATGGGGCAGAACTAACCACTATTACTTGGTGCCCAAAAAAGTAATGTTTTAACTTGCGATTGGCCATGAAAACTCCGTATACTAACTTCTGCCAATGCGGATACCTCTGTTTAGACTCTGCCAAAACTTCACTAATGTAATAAACCGGCCTTTGCACAGGATACTCCTTCCCTGCCTCCTTGCGCTCAACCACAATTGCTACACTGACCGCTCTGTTGTTAGCCGCCACATAAAGGAGCAAAGGCTCTTTCTCAACCGGAGCAGCTAACACTGGCGGCTCAGTCAACTATTTTTTAAGAGCTTCAAGTGCTTCGGCCGCTGCTGCGCTCCATTTAAACTTGTTTGTCTTCTTCATCATCTGGTATAAGGGAATAGCTTACTCCCCAAGCCGGCTTATGAAGCAGCTCAACGCAGAAATCCGTCCTGCAAGGCCCTGAACGTCATTAATGCACGTCTGCTCACCCAAAGAAGCGATGGCTTTAATCTTATCTGGGTTAGCCTCGATGCCCTGCTCAAAGACCAAGAAACCCAAAAGCTTTCCTGCTGGAACACCAAAGACACACTTTGTCGGGTTAAGCATCATCTTGTAGACCCGGAGATTGTCAAAGGTTTCTTTCAAATCTTCTAAAAGAGTTTCCTTCTTTCTGGACTTAACCACGATGTCATCTACGTAAGCATGGACATTTCGGCCAATCTGACTATGGAGGCAATTCTGCACACAACGTTGGTAAGTCGCCTGGGCACTCTTGAGCCCGAAAGGCATGGAGACGTAGCAAAATGCCCCAAAAGGTGTAATAAACACCGTCTTCTCCTGATCTTTCGTTGCCATCTTGATCTGATGATACCCTGAATAAGCATCCAGGAAGCATAAACTTTTGCATCCGGCTGTTGCTTCAATAATTTGATCGATACGAGGGAGCGCAAAAGGGTCAGCCGGGCAAGCCTTGTTAAGGTCCATGTAATCTATGCACATACGCCACGTGCCGGTCTTTTTTAGGACTAGCATCGGTTAGCCAACCACTCCGGGTGAAAAACTTCCACTATAAAGCCTGTGACCAAGAGCCGAGCAACTTCCTCCCCAATAGCTTTACGTCTCTCTTTGTTGAAACGCCGTAGAAACTGTTTGATCGGCTTAAACTTTGGATCCACATTAAGATTGTGCTCAGCGAACTCTCTCGGTACACCCGACATGTCAGTAGGCTTCCATGCAAAGATGTCCCGAGTCTCACGGATGAATTCGATGAGCGCGCTTTCCTATTTGGTATCCATGTGAGCCCTAATGATGAACTGCTTGGATGAATCACCCGGATTGAAATCTACTGCCTTGGTATCATCCGCTGAAAACTTGAGTGGCGGCTCAACTTCTGTCGTAGGCTTCTTGAGCGGGGTTATATCTTCCGGATCAACGTTCTCTTTGTAAAATTTCAGCTCCTCCTGAGCACAACTAGACTCTGCATAAGCCGCATCTCCTTCTTCACACTCAAGAGCCGTTTTCCTGTTACCGTGAATGATAATTGTGCCATTTAAGCCGGGCATTTTGAGTTGCAGATAAACATAACAAGGCCTAGCCATAAATTTAGCATAAGTCGGCCTCTCAAATAGCGCATTGTAGGGACTTTTGATTTTGACCACTTCGAACCACAAAGACTCCACCCTGTAATTATGCTCATCACCAAAAGCTACTTCCAATGATATCCGGCCCACCGGGTATGCTGATTTACCCGGGACCACACCATGAAAGACAGTGGAGGAAGGTTTAAGATCCTTGTCAAGCAACTTCATCCGCCGGAAAGTGTCATAGTAAAGGATGTTGATGCTGCTACCTCTGTCCATGAGCACCTTATTCACCATATAGCCATTCACCTGAGGGGCCACAACTAGAGCAAGCCAGCCTGGGTCATCCACCCGCGGTGGGTGATCCTCCCGGCTCCACATTATATCATATTCAGACCACAGCAAATATCGCAGGAGAGCCGGAGCAACCGTATTAACCGCTCGCCTCCGCAACTTCTCGTCTCATTTACTGTGGCCGATCGTGAATACGTGATATTGTCCAGAACTGAGTTGCTTCGGGTTACTCCGAAACCCGGACTGATTGCGCTGCTACTGATTGTTGTTATTGTCGTTGTTGCCAGGATACTGTTGGTTCCCCCGTTGGTTATTTTGACCCGGATGCTCGTTTCCTGAACCGCCGGCGCCGAATCCAACCCCTGACCCGCCGTGCCCTGAGCCGCCGGGCGGGCCACCGCCCTGGTTATTACGCGGTTGGGAATGCTGGTTTTTGAATCTCTGGATGATAAAGCAATCACCCCACGCATGCAACGCCGGCTTGTCAGGCATGCTGTGCTTCGAACAAGGCTTCCTAAGCGCCTCCTCTAAATTAAAAGGGCCCCTGTTCCTTGGCCTGAATTTTCCACCCCCCTTGGGATGATTCTATCCTGTGTTGGTATTTGCCACTAACTCAGATCCGCCATCAGCGTTCTTCCACTTATTCTGATTCCCATTGTTCACAAAACCTTTTCCTTGATTGTTTTTCTTCCCATGATTGGCTTTCTAATCATCCGAACCCGGATCCTTGGTGTTATCTGAATCGGCATACTTCGTCAAGGCCGTCATGAGCTCTCCCATATCCTGACACGTGCACTTCAGCCGGCCGAGCTTCTGCTTCAATGGAACAAAATGACAATTCTTCTCTAAGATAAGCACCGCTTGAGCCGTTGTGATCTGCTCTGAAGAGTGAATAATGGTCGACACCCGCCGGACCCAATGATGGGCCGACTCATTCTCCTGTTGAACACAGTGGTCCAGATCGACAATAGTCATAGGCTGCTTATAGGTCCCCTGGAAATTCTTAATAAACTTTGCTCTCAGCTCCGCCCATGAGCTTATCGTGTTAGGCGGCAGACCTTTCAACCATGTACGGGCCGGACCCTCAAGCATCATGATGAAGTATTTTGCGCATACCACCTCACTGACATCCGGCATCTCCATGGCCAGTTCATAACTTTCAAGCCACGCCTCCGGGGGTAGATCAGCTGTGTAATTCGGAACCTTTCGAGGCCCCTTAAAGTCTTTGGGCATCCGTTCACTCCTCAGAGCCAGAGTTAAACATGGAACCCCTACGGCTCTGGTACTAACTACTCCCATTGACACGGAAAGCGCCGGCTCTGGACGGGCTGCAGCTATCTCCGCCTCTCGCCTGTCTCCCACCTGGTCCATGATGGCTTGTGCATCCAGAGCCGCCCTATTGTCCTCCGGTGGTCCGCGGCACGAGTGACTGCTGGAACACGTCGGCGACACATAACGCCGGCTGAAACTTAGACTGGGGAGGGGCGTAGAGTGAACCCGGCTCCGGCTATGAGTATACTTCTCTTGCTGGGCCATGGCCGTCTGTAAATATCCAATGGCGTTCCACACCTCCTCCGCAAAGGGTGCCTCATCTGGGATGGGGATCGCCTCAAGCCGGGCGGCCGCTGCTGCCATGTTCTCGGCCGGGTTAGAATAATGACCCGCCGGTGTTGGAAAAGCCCTAGGTGAAATTTGGTTATGCTGGGGTGGATGAGTCGCCGGGCGCTCCATCGGGCGGCTCTCTGGCGCACCCATAACCCGCCCCGCACCAGGGGTGTTAAAAAGGTTCCTCGCTTCGTAACATTCTGGTAGACGGGATTGATGCCTCCTCCGGTGCACTGCGGCCGCTGACCTCTGCTCTAGCTCCAGTCGGAAAGCGTTTGCCTTGATACGCTCCGCTTCTTCCTCCATCTGGGCTTTCAGCTTGGCCATCCTTTGTCGTTCCTCTGCCATCCGGCCCTTGATCCGTGCCACCTCTAGATTCCTAGCTGCTTGATTATCCGGGGTTACCTCTGTGTCCATGAGAGCTGCGAGTTCGTCCATCAATTCCACTAGAACCTGAGCCGACGGCGGCGGGCTATCACCTGCTGCGGCGGCTCCCGCAGCTGTGTCACCGGCGGCTGAAGCCGATCCTGCCATGAACACCGCTGCATGAACCGTGGGGCTCAGAGCATCCGTCTCAATGCCCTCTACCTCAGAATAGTTGTCATAGTAGCCCCCAAGGCCACCGTTGCTGAGCCGATACACTGATTCTGTCTCCCCACTGGAAGACTCATCTTCTGAGAAAACGAGAGTTCCCTGTGAGCCAGACGCTTCTAGGTCCATGCCTTGAGTTAAGCCCACGAGAACGTGCTTTTGATCCAGATGGGCACGGGCCGACTGCATAACACGCGTAGATTGGAGACGCCGATCCGTCTCGACGATGTTGGTGCAGACGTCCGGCCCGGGTGTAGATCCATCAACCTTTCCGATCAAAACATGGATCCCGACGAACGGAACCCGGAATCCATACTCCACAGAACCAAGATCAAGCCCCCAGCCGGCGTCGTCGATGTAGAGCCGGCCGCGGCGACTCTTGCTCATCCTTCCAACCACGTATCCTTCGAGCCCTGGGAGAGAGCCCTTTGAGAACTCAACACCACCAAGCGCTAGCCCCACGGTGGGCGCCAACTATCGTGGTTTTATCACGGCAGATGTCCGGGTGAACGGACTTTAGTTCGAGGCCATCGCCAATGGGGTGGACTCAAAGGGGTTAGTTGGGACGAAAGACACGGATTTACCCAGGTTTGGCCCCTCGAATCGAGGTAACAACCTACGTCCTGCTTGTGTTTGTATTGCTTGCGTATCGATTACATGGAGCTAAAAGCTTGACCTAGTTCTCGATTGCCTGCCCCTAAGTCGCCCCGGATCTGCCTTTATATAAGAGGTCAGAACATCCGGGTCGTTACAATTTCTAACCGAGTCTCTCTCTATCTTCTTGTCCAAGCCGTCTGTGAGTCGGCTTGCATGCCCGGGTCTTCTCAGTCCGGGCCGTCATACGGCCCCCACCGTGAGCTGCCTATCCTCTTGGCCACTTAATCTTATGGCTCACCTTTGGGCCGGTTCACGAGCTAATAACATGACCCAGAGCCTCTTCGGCGGGTCATATCCCCAACATATAGGCACTCTACAACTCAAACTTTCCACACTAGACACATCCATCTTCCTCCACGGTGATGAAACCGAAGCAATGGAGACCAATGCTCTGGTACCAATTGTGGGATCACTAGAAGAGTATGTCTAGAGGGGGTGAATAGACTACTAGCACAAAATTAAATCTACACAATATCCAAAGTTAAGTGTTGGCATATTTTAGCAATTATAGCAAGTCTAGCACACCCTACACATGCAAGTCATCAAGTATGGCAGCGGAAGGTAAAGACAATGCACATGGAAGTAAAGAGTTGAGATAGGGAGATCAAACGCATGAAGGACACAAAGATTTTCCCGTGGTTCCGATAGGTGGTGCTATCGTATGTCCACATTTATGGAGTCTTCAACCCACAGAGGGTAACGGCCGTGAGAGTCCACGGAGGGCTCAACCCATAAGGGTCCACGAAGTAGCAACCTTGACTATACCATGATGGCCTACGTCCATGGAGGACTAGCCTAACTCGGGGTAGTCTTCATGAAGTAGGCGATCTCCTTGACCTTACAAACTTCTTGGTTCACTCCACAACACGAAGTAGGAGGCTCCCAAGCGACACCTAACCAATTTAGGAGGCACCATCCTCCAAAAGGTAATAGGCTTGATAATGTCGATGAACTCCTTGCTCTTGTGCTTCAAGATGATAGACTCCTCAACACTCAATCACTCTCTCACAGAATTGGCTTTGGTGGAAGAGATTGATTGGGTGGAAAGCAACTTGGGGAGGATAGAGATCAAGATTCATATGGTAGGAATGGAATGGCATGATCTCAACACATGAGTAGGTGGCTCTCTCTCAAAACATCTGATAGGATAGGTAGGGATCTGTTCTGAGTGCTTCTCTTTCGATTGACTGGTGGTGCAGGGGTATATATAGGCATCTCCAAAAATAAACCGTTACAACTTAAGTGAGCAACTTGGTGACACCGATGTGTGAATCTCGGTGGTATCGAGTTTCTCCAAAGGTAGCAACTTTCGAATCTCGGTGAGACCGATATATAATTCTCAATCGTACCCATCAGGTGTCCAATGGTCAAAATCTGCATCTTGGTGACACCGATCCAAAAACTTGAAAATTCAGATTTTATGAATCGACGCAACCGAAAGTTGGCAGCCTGAATTCGGTGGCACTGATGCAGAATCGGTGGCACCGATGCAGAATCGGTTGCACTGAAAGGCTAGGGTTTAGCATGGGTCTGTCTGAGTTTAGGAATCGGTGGGACCAAGTGGGAGATGTTGGTTTCACCGATTTTGGATATTTGGCTTTGGACGGACTATGTGGATATTTTGTGGGTGTTTTTGGTGACTATCACTTGCGCACATTTGAGCATCTTGTTCACCAACAGTACCTTACCCCCTTTTAATAGTATTGGCTTTCCTATGGACTCAAAGTGATTTCTCACAAAGTAAAATGTAGAGTCATCTTGCTTGAAGCTTTTGCCAATGCTATTACTTCTCCTTCTCCTTCATGGGGATATTCTCCACACTCCTTTTTACCAACCTTCTCTGTGGACTTTCACCTGAAATACACTAGGTAGAAATATCAGTCCAAGAGACAATGTATGTTGTCATGAATTATCAAAACCACCAAGGGAGCATATTGTGCTTTCAAAATCCTCCTATTTGGTAATTGATGGCAACATACAATCAAGGCTTCAATTTAAGATATGCAAATATATGTGAAGACTTTGAAGGATACATGACTAATATAAGCTCCCCCTAGATGTGTGCAATCCATTTTAACGATAGTTGCTTTTGAATGCATGAACATACACATGGTAGGAAGGACAAGAGAAGTGATGTATATCTTGGAAATATGCATCAAATATATGAGAATGGAATGATTTCATGTTCAAGACTCACTATTGCAAACAATATGTGCAAGAAGCAAGATATCATCTTGAACAAGAATATGATGCATATACTTACCTTGAGGTCCTTGAGCATTTAACTATAGGAACACACTTGAGAAAACAATGTTAGGAAACACAAGTTTATTTGATAGTGCAAATGCTAATGGAACCAAGAGTACCAAGATATGGAGGACATATAAGAAATGATTTCTTGAGAATGATATGTCTCCAAATAAATTTATAATTTTCTCCCCTAGACACAAATTGTGACGCCAATTGTGAAAGTTTTCCTCTCTCCCTGAATCATAATATGTAGATATTAAGAGTAGGTAGGGCTGAGAGAACGTCTAAAACATATGAGAATTAAATTTCAAATTTATTTTTCTCTCTTCTCATTAAGAAGTGTTTGTGTGATAAGGGATCCTTGATAAGTTTTCTCCCCGTTTATATGATAAGGTTAAACTTCTTCTTTTCATGATCATCTCTCTTCTTATTTTCATGATCATCTCTCCCCCTAAAGTAATAATACTTAGATATTATTCCCTTTAGATATATATCTCCCCCTTTGGTATGAATATCTCTCCCTGTGGTATGTAAGCTTTGAAGCTTTGATATTTCTCCCCCTTTGGCATTAATTTCGAAAAAGGTCACACAAAGGACAGATTCAAAGGAATCATTGAATGGGAAGGGATCCTAGAGATATAGGGTCACTGAGAGTATTGAGATGAGGATTCCTTGAAGACAGTTTTTCTCCCCCTAAAGATCTGATTTTTTTAATATTTCTCCTTTGATGTAGAGATCCTTGATTATTTGAGATTATATCTCTTGATGTTTCTCTCCCCTACATCATTCGAATCATTGAGCTGGTTATATAGAAAAACAGACAAAGTCCATAGAGGTAGGTGGCTCCGAGGCAAAAGATTCGGTGGCACCGATATGTGTTTCTGCAGTAGGACTGCAATATCGGTAAGACCGAGAAACTTTGATCGGAGCCTCCGAGTTGGAAAACAGAAACTTGGCAACTTTGTCAAATGGAATTTTTCAGAATGTCTCAAACATGTTTCAAAGATTTGCAATGAATTTTCAGAGATATTTGCAATGAATTTTCAGAAAGATTTGCAATGCATTTTCAGAAAGATTTGCAATGAATTTTATAAATATTTGCAATGAATTTTCAGAAAGATTTGCAATGAATTTTCAGAAAGATTTGCAATGAATTTGTAGAAAGATTTGAAAGGAATGTTCATCTAGGCTAGAGTTGAATGGAAATGTCAAAGATCAACACAAGAAAGGTTCTCCATTCAAATCTTAGGACTAGATGATGGGCGGTGACTAGGTCACCTATATTAGAGTATATTGACTTAAGGAGTCAAGCAAGAATACTTGATCATAGGGCATACTCATCGCTAAGCTCAAAATGGGGTTACCATTTTTCCTTTAAGCATTTTAATGTCTTCATATCACTTGAGTTGCTTTATCTCATGACTTGGAGTAAAGCTATATCAAGGTTATGAGTACATACCTTCGAGTCATGTTGATGACGTAGCTTCTAGGTGAACTTGATCAGGATGCTCGAGGTTGATGAAGTTCATCTTGAGTTAGAAGAAATCCTTTTGTTTTCGTTTACTTTTCTCCTACATAGGTTAGTCATGCAAGGAAGAACATGATATATTCAAGTGACATGCTATAAATTGTGAGTTGATACCAATTGAGAAATATATGTCAAGGATATGTTTTGTTGTCTTCTTCCTTTCATCATCAAAGAGAGGTGTGGATACTTAGTCATGGCAAGATTGCTTAAGATATGAGTTGATGGCAATCTTGTGGAGTGTTGTTCTTCCAAGTACCTACAAAAGCGTTAGATGCAAGATAAGGGAGCATATATTTCCAAGATACATGATATACATGACAATAATAGCATGGAATGGTTAAGAAAGTTCATCCCCTTGCATGCATCCGAGTAAGATTAGCTCAAGTTTGAAGCATCAATGATGTTCAACTCACTCCTCAAGTGAGAAAACACTTTTTCATCAAGTGGCTTAGTAAATATATCGGCCAATTGTTTGTTAGTACGAACATGCTTAAGATTAATATCTCCTTTGGCAACATGATCACAGATGAAATGATGTCTAACTTTAATATGCTTAGTTCGAGAATTTTGCACAGGGTTATGACCAATCTTAATAGAACTCTCATTGTCACAAAGTAATGGGACATGTTTCACATGGATTCCATAATATTTAAGCGTTTATGTCATCCATAATAATTGCGCACAACATGATTCGGCAACAATATACTCAGCTTCGGGGGTAGATAGACATACTGAGTTTTGTTTCTTGGAGGACCAAGACATAATAGATCTACCAAGAAATTGACATGTACCCGAGGTGGATTTTCTATCAACCTTGTCACCGGCATAGTCCGAATCAGAGTAGTCAACAAAATTAAAAGAAGATCCCTTGGGATACCAAATGCCAAAGCTTGGTGTATGTATCAAGTATCTCACAATGCATTTCACAACCTTAAGATGACATTCTTTAGGTGCAGCTTGATATAGGGCACACATGCACACACTAAGCATAATATCGGGACGGGAGGCACATAGATATAACAATGAACCAATCATTGATTGATAAACCTTTTGATCAACCGGTTTGCCCTCCTTAGTGCGATCATCGTGTCAGCTAGTGGGCATGGGAGTTTTCATACCTTTGCATTATTCATGTTGAACTTCTTTATTAAGTCCTTGGTGTACTTTTTTGAGAGATGAATGTAACTTATCGCATTTGCTTGATTTGTAGACAAAGAAAGAATTTCAGCTCGCACATCATAGACATCTCATACTTCTCTATCATCAACCTTCCAAATTTCTCACTAAATTGTGGGTTAGTAGATCCAAAGATAATATCATCCACATAAATTTGGCACACAAATAATTCTCCATTAACTCTCTTTGTGAATAACGTTGAATCAATTTTACAAATTTCAAAACCTTTTTCATTAAGAAACTTTGTTAGGCATTTATACCAAGCACGAGGAGCTTGCTTAAGACCATATAAAGATGGTTAGGTTTCTTAGGATTTAGAAATCCGGGAGGTTGTTTAACATAGACTTCCTCCTCTATCTATCCATTTAAGAAGGCACTTTTAATATCCATTTGGTAAAGAGTGATGTCATGGTTATTGGCATAAGAAAGAAGAATTCGAATAGCTTCGAGTCTAGCGATGGGGGCATAGGTCTTACCGTAGTCCATAACTTCGACTTGTGTATATCCTTGGGCTACGAGACGAACCTTGTTGCATGCAACTTGACCGTCTTCATCTTGCTTGTTCTGAAACACCCATTTCGTGTTGATGATGTTTTGCCCGTCCTTGGGCTTCTCCACGAGTGTCCACACTTCGTTCATCTCGAAGTTGGGAAGCTCTTCATGCATAGCGTTCACTCAATCCGCGTCTTCAAGAGCTTGTTCAACCTTCAAGGGTTCAATGCTAGATATGAAAGAACAATGCTCACAAAAGTTAGCTAAGCGAGTTTTAGAGCGAGTGATCCTCTGTGTTTGTATGTCACCAAAGATTTGGTTTAGGGGATGGTTCTTGGTCACTTGTGCTCAAACTCGGGGTTGCTTTGGCTTGTTGGATGGTGGAGCTTCTTCTTCATCATCTCCTTCATCTTCGTTGTTGTCGAAGTGGTCATCTCCTTGAGGTGGTGGTGAAGGAGGTTGTGGTGGATCTTCATGATGTACTTCCTCCTCCTCTTCATCTTGACTTGTACCACTTGTGGATGCTTCCATGTCGTTTTGTTGATAGCCTTGATGCAAATTAGGAGCTTCCACTTGGGTTGATGAAGTACTTTCCTTCCCCTCCTTGGGACAAATCTTTTCAATGGGGAAATCTTGGATAGCTTCCGAAGGATATTTATCTCCTACATCATTTGGCAATTGTTCGACTTGCAAACCATTAGATTCATCAAACTTCACATCTACCGTCTCTTCAACCTTTTGAGTGAAGTTGTTGTAGACACGGTAGGTGTGATCCGTAACCAAGTAGGAAACCTTCATGAGATTTGGGAGAAAATTTAGCGCGATGATGCTTATCAAGAATGTAGCACTTAGAGCCGAATACCCGAAAGTATCCAACTTGGGGTTTATTACCGGTGAGAAGCTCGTATGACGCTTACCGAGAACCTTGTGCAAGTAGAGTCGGTTTGTGGCATGACATGTTGTTTCCACGGCTTCTGCCCAAAAGTGTCTTCGTGTCTTGTATTCGTCAAGCATCGTTCTTGCCATCTAAATTAGGGTTCAGTTCTTCCTCTCAATGACTCCATTCTGTTGAGGTGTGTACATAGCCGAGAACTCTTATGAGATACCCTCTTCGTCAAGAAAGGTATCCACATGGGTGTTCTTGAACTCCGATCTGTTATCGCTTCGAACCTTCTTGATCTTCACTTCAAATTGATTTTTTTCTTTGCGTGCAAAGTTCTTGAAAATCTTTTGTACCTGTGACTTATCATCAAGAAAGAATACCCACGTAAATCTGGAAAAATCATCAACTACAACTAGAACATAAGAGTTTGCACCGAGACTCTTGTAAGCATTGGGACCAAAAACATCCATATGAAGTAACTCGAGTGGTCTCCTAGTGGTCATGATGTTCTTGACCGGATGACTTCCACCTACTTGCTTTCCTACTTGACAAGCGCTACAAAGCCTATCATTGTCAAAAGTAACATCTTTGACACCAAGAATGTGATCGCCCTTGATAAGCTTATCTAGATTGCACCTGCCTACATGTCCTAGCCTTCTATGCCATAGCGAACCTTTAGATGATTTTGCAATAAGACAAGTATGAGGTGGGACTTTTTAGTGAAATTGACAATGTATAGATCACCTCTATGAATACCCGTAAAGACCATTTTATGATAATCATTATGAAACACTTGGCAATCTACTTTAGTAAATAGCACATTGAAACCTAAAAGTGTGTTATATCGACTAGAGGGGGGTAAATAGGCGATTTTTACAAATTCATCACTTGAGGAATTTCAACTTTGAGGAATTTGAAATGTGATCAATAACTAGCACCGGAATAAGTACTCAAGTGCATGAGGAACATAGCAACAGCAGAGTCATGGTGATGAAATGAACATGCAAAGGTTACAGATAGCGTGATACAGGATAACCAGTGATGAACAAGGTAACTTGAAGAATTCGAGGTGAGGAAATTGTGAAAGTCTTCAGTCAAATTCTTCAAACAGTAATGATCAATTTCATCAACAAGTATACGAGGAATGAGGGGATTGAGGAAATAGAACCAGGTAGCTCGATGAAGACAATGGTTTGATGACCCATTTCCAACTGCTATCACAGTCGTATGTCTGGTTTAGAGCGGCCTGGTATTTAAACCAGAGGACACACAGTCCTGACCGTATTCTCCTTGAGCTAAGGTCACACAGTCCTCGCCCAACACTTGTGGTAAGTCTTCAGGATAGACTTCCAAAACCCTCACAAACTGGTCACCCAGCGATCCACAATTTACTGTTGGATGCTCTAGACCATGGTCACTTCGTGATCCCCAATAGACTGCAGGATGCACTAGACCATGACGCCTAACCATCTGGAGGATGCACAAGCTCATGGCTAATGCTTTACTTTATCGCTAAACGGTAGCAATATTAGTAGAAGCATGTTGTGCGCAACAAACCCGATGGCGACACGTTGATGGAGATCAAGATGATGAAGATCATGGTGTCATGCCAGTGACGATGGAGATCATGCCGGTGCTTTCTAGATGGAGATCAAAAGCACAAGCTCATGGCCATATCATGTCACTTATGAATTGCATGTGATGTTAATCCTTTTATGCACCTTGTTTTGCTTAGGACGGCGGTAGCATTATAACATGATCCCTCACTTCAATTTCAAGATGAATTGTGTTCTCCCCGAGTGTGCACCGTTGCGAAAGTTCGTCGTGTCGAGACACCACGTGATGATCGGGTGTGATAGACTCTATGTTCACATACAGCGGGTGCAAGCCAGTGTTGCACACGCAGAACACTCGGGTTAAACTTGACAAGCCTAGCATGTACATACATGGCCTCGGAACACAAGAGACCGAAAGGTTGAACATGAGTCATATAGTAGATATGATCAACATAATGATGTTCACCATTGAAGCCACCTCAACTCACGTGATGATCGGACTTGAACATGAGTCATTATCTTGAACAATAGTCTAAGTAAACTTTGCATATTTATGTTGTAGATCAATGGCTCGCGCAGTAGCACCCCTGAATTTTAATGCGTTCCTAGAGAAAGCTAGGTTGAAAGATGATGGAAGTAACTTTGTTGACTGGGCCCGTAATCTGAGGATTGTCCTCACGGCTTCCCAGAAATCATATGTCCTTGATGCACCGCTTGGTGACCAACCAGAAGATATGACCTCCGAAGACGTTAAGAACGCTTGGGAGGCACGTACTGGAGATTACTCAATAGTTCAGTGTGCAATATTGTATGGCTTAGAACCGGGACTTCAAAGACGTTTTGAACGTAATGGAGCATATGAGATGTTCCAGGAGTTGAAGTTTATCTTTCAGAAGAATGCCCGGATCGAGAGGTATGAAACCTTCGATAAGTTCTATGCTTGCAAGATGGAGGAGAACGGGTCTATTAGTGAACATATACTCAGAATGTCTGGCTATTCAACTCATCTAGCGGAGTTGGGAATTGCCCTTCCGCCAGAGGCGATCACTGACAGAGTTCTTCAATCACTGCCACCTAGTTACAAGAGCTTTGTGATGAACTATAACATGCACGGGATGAACAAGTCAGTCGCCAAGCTGTTTGCGATGCTAAAAGTCGCCGAGTCTGAAATCCAGAAAGAACATCAAGTGTTTATGGTCAATAAAACCACTAGTTTCAAGAAAAATGGCAAGGTTAAGGGCAAGGGCAAGAAGGGTAAAACCAAGAAGGATGGCAAAGCAGTTGCTACTCCTGTAAAGAAGCCCAAGCATGGACCCAAGCCAGAAACTGAGTGCTTTCATTGCAAGGGAACTGGTCACTGGAAGTGGAACTGCCCCAAGTACCTCGCTGACAAGAAGGCGGCCAATGACAAACAAGGTATATATGATATACATGTTATTGATGTGTACCTTATAGCTCTTGTAGTAGTGCCTGGGTATTTCATACCAGTTCGGTTGCTCACATTTGCAACTCAAAGCAGGAACTACAGAATAAATGAAGGCTAGCAAAGGACGAAGTGATGATGCGCGTGGGAAATGGTTCCAAGGTTAATGTGATCGCCGTCGGCACGCTCTCTCTTCGATTACCATTGGGATTAGTGATGAACCTGAATAATTGTTATTTAGTGCATGCGTTAAGCATGAACATTATATCTGGATCTTGTTTATTGCGAGACGGTTACTCATTTAAATCAGAGAATAAAGGTTGTTCTATTTATATGAGTAATATCTTTTATGGTCATGCACCCAATGTTAGGGGTTTATTCATATTGAATCTTGATAGTGATGACACACATGTTCACAACATTGATGCCAAAAGATGTAGAGTTGCTAATGATAGTACCACTTTCTTGTGGCACTGTCGTTTAGGTCATATTGGTGTAAAATGCATGAGGAAGCTCCATGCTGATGGACTTTTGGAGTCACTTGATTTTGAATCACTTGACACATGTGAACCATGCCTCATGGGCAAGATGACTAAAACGCCATTCTCTGGAACAATGGAACGGGCGAGTGACTTATTGGAAATCATACATACTGATGTGTGTGGTCCAATGAATGTTACAGCGCGTGGTGGATATCGTTATTTTCTCACCTTCACTGATGACTTAAGTAGATATGGGTATATTTACTTAATGAAACATAAGTCTGAAATGTTTGAAAAGTTCAAGCAATTTCAGAGTGAAGTTGAGAATCATCATAACAAGAAGATTAAGTTCCTGCGATCTGATCGAGGAGGTGAATATCTGAGTTATGAGTTTGGCAGTCACTTAAGACAGTGTGGAATTGTTTCATAGTTGACACCACCCAGAACACCACAGCGTAATGGTGTGTCTGAACGTCATAATGAACCTTATTAGATATGGCGCGTTCTATGACGTCTCCTGCTGATATGCCACTATCATTTTGGGGTTATGCATTAGAGACAGCTGCATTCACTTTAAATAGGGCACCATCAAAATCTATTGAGACAACGCCATATGAACTGTGGTTTGGCAAGAGGCCAAAGTTGTCGTTTCTTAAAGTTTGGGGATGTGATGCTTATGTCAAAAAGCTTCAGCCTGAAAAGGTGGAACCCAAAGCGGAAAAATGTGTCTTCATAGGATACCCGAAAGAGATAGTCGGGTATACCTTCTATCTCAGATCCGAGGGCAAAGTGTTTGTCACTAAGAACGGAACATTTCTTGAGAAAGAGTTTCTCTCAAAAGAATTGAGTGGGAGGAAAATAGAGCTTGATGAGGTTGTTGAACCTTTACTTCAACCAGAAAGTAGCGCGGCGCAGAAAGATGTTTCTGTGGAAACTACGACAGTAGAAGAGGAAGTTAATGATGATGATCATGAAGCTTCAGATCAAGCTACTATTGAACCTCGTAGGTCGACAAGGCCGCGTACTACTCTTGAGTGGTACGGCAACCCTGTCTTGGAGGTCATGTTGTTGGACAACAATGAACCTACGAGCTATGGAGGAGCAGTGATGGGCCTGGATTCCGAGAAATGGTTAGAGGCCATGAAATCCGAGATGGGATCCATGTATGAAAACAAAGTATGGACTCTGGAAGTATTACCTGAAGGGCGAAAGGCCATTCAGAACAAATGGATCTTTAAGAAGAAGACAGACGCGGACGGTAATGTCACCGTCTATAAAGCTTGACCTGTGGCAAAGGGTTTTTCACAAGTTCAAGGAGTTGAC
Organism: Hordeum marinum; assembly: GCA_022496015.1. Taxonomy (NCBI): domain Eukaryota; kingdom Viridiplantae; phylum Streptophyta; class Magnoliopsida; order Poales; family Poaceae; genus Hordeum; species Hordeum marinum. The sequence continues at coordinate 362,968,560 of CM039673.1, read as the reverse complement.
TACGATGAGACCTTCTCACCCGTAGCGATGCTTAAGTCTGTCAGAATCATGTTGGCAATAGCTGCTTATTTCGACTATGAAATTTGGCAGATGGATGTCAAAACAGCGTTCATCAACGGTTTCCTTGAGGAAGAGTTGTATATGATGCAACCAGAAGGTTTTTTTGATCCAGAGAATGCTGACAAAGTTTGCAAACTCCAGCGATCCATTTATGGACTGGTGCAAGCATCTCGGAGTTGGAATAAGCGTTTTGATGAGGTGATCAAAGCGTTTGAGTTTATACAAATTTATGGAGAAGCTTGTATTTACAAGAAAATGAGTGGGAGCTCTATAGCGTTTCTAGTATTATATGTGGATGATATATTGCTGATTGGAAACAATATAGAAATGCTGGAAAGCGTGAAGGAATATTTGAACAAGGGTTTTTAAATGAAGGACCTAGGAGAAGCTGCTTTCATATTAGGCATTAAGATCTATAGAGATAGATCGAGACGCTTAATAGCACTTTCACAGAGCACATACCTTGATAAAGTTTTGAATAAGTTCAAAATGGATCAGTCCAAGAAGGGCTTCTTGCTTGTGTTACAAGGTGTGAAGTTGAGTAAGACTCAATGCCCAGTGACTGCAGAAGATAGAGAAAAGATGAGTGTCATCCCCTATGCTTCAGCCATAGGCTCTATCATGTATGCAATGCTATGCACAAGACCTGATGTCAGCCTTGCCATAAGTATGGTCGAAAGGTTTCAAAGTGATCCTGGAATGGAGCACTGGACAACGGTCAAGAATATCCTTAAGTACCTGAAAAGAAATAAGGAAATGTTTCTCATTTATGGAGGTGATGAAGAGCTCGTCGTAAAGGGTTACGTTGATGCAAGCTTTGACACTGATCCGGATGACTCTAAGTCGCAAACCGGATACGTATTTATTCTCAACGGGGGAGTAGTAAGTTGGTGCAGTCGCAAACCGGAGTACATCGCAGCCGCCTAGGAGGCAGCAAAGGAAGGTGTCTGGATGAAGCAATTCATGACAGATCTTGGAGTAGTGCCCAGTGCACTGAATCCAATGAACCTCTTCTATGACAACACGGGTGTCGTTGCTCTGGCCAAGGAACCAAGGTTTCACAAGAGGACTAGACACATAAAGCGACGCTTCAACTCCATCCGCGATTACATCGAGGAGAAGGACATAAATATTTGCAAAGTGCACACAGATCTGAATGTTACAGGCCCATTGACTAAACCTCTTCCAAGGGCTAAACATGATCAACACTAGAACTGCATGGGTGTTCGATTCATTACTATGTAAATCACATAGTGATGTGAGCTAGATTATTGATTCTAGTGCAAGTGGGAGACTGTTGGAAATATGCCCTAGAGGCAATAAATAAAGTTTTTATTATTATATTTCCTTGTTCATGATAATCATTTATTATCCATGCTATTATTGTCTTAATTGGAAACACATTACATGTGTGGGTAAATAGACAACACTTTGTCCCTAGTATGCCTCTAGTGAACTAGCTCGTTGATCAAAGATGGTCAAGGTTTCCTAGCCATTGACATGAGATGTCATTTGATAACGGGATCACATCATTAGGAGAATGATGTGATGGACAAGACCCAAACTACAAACATAGCATATGATCGTGTCAGTTTATTGCTACTGTTTTCTGCATGTCAAGTATATGTTCCTATGACCATGAGATCATGCAACTCACGGATACCGAAGGAGTGCCTTGTGTGTATCAAACGTCGCAACGTAACTGGGTGAATATGAAGGTGCTCTACAGGTATCTCTGAGGGTGTCTGTTGAGTTGGCATGGATCAAGACTGGAATTTGTTACTCTATGTGATGGAGAGGTATCTCAGGGCCCACTCGATAATACAACATCACAATAAGCCTTGCAAGCAATGTGACTAAGTGTTAGTTGTGGGATCTTGTATTACGGAACGAGTAAAGAGACTTGTCGATAACGAGGTTGAACTAGGTATGGAGATATCGACGATCGAATCTCGGGCAAGTAACATACCGAAGAACAAAGGGAACATCATACGGGATTAATTGAATCCTTGACATAGAGGTTCGACCGATAAAGATCTTCGTAGAATATGTAGGAACCAATATGGGCATCCAGGTCCTACTATTGGTTATTGGTCGTAGAGGTGTCTCAGTCATGTCTACATAGTTCTCGAACCCGCAGGGTCTGCACACTTAAGGTTTGGTGACGTTTCGGTAGTATAGAGTTATGGATGGTGGTGAACGAATGTTGTTCAGAGTCCTAGATGAGATCCCAGACGTCACAAGGAGCTCCGGAATGGTCCGGAGGTAAAGATTCATATATAGGAAGTCCTATTTTGGTCACCGTAAAAGTTTCGGACTCATCGGTAGTGTACCGGGAGTGTCGGTAGTGTACCGGGAGACCATCGGGAGGGGTATTTCGACCCAAGAGGCTCCATGGGCTGTGGGAAAGTGTTTACCAGCCCTTAGTGGGCCGGTGGAAGTCCCACACAAGGCCCATGCGGTTTGGGAAAAAAGGCCTAAAGAGAAAAAGTGGAAAAAGGCAAAAATAGGGTGAATCCTAGTCCTACTAGGATTGGAGGTGGAGTCCACCTCCTCCACCTGGTTCGGCCGACTCCTTGGAGGATTGGCCCTTGTGCCAAACCTCCTCCTCTCATCCTCTTATATATACTAGAGGTTTTAGGGTTTTTGCACAGAATTTCCAGCCACGTGCTGCCCGTTCCTCCAGTGCATAGTTTCTCCTCTAGATCGGTTTTCTGCAGTGCTTAGGCGAAGCCCTGCCAGAATAGCTCCACCACCATCGCCAGAGCACCGTCATGCTGCCGGAGAACTCTTATACCTCTCCGCTCCTTCTTGCTGGATCAAGATGGCGGAGATCGTCATCAAGCTGTACGTGTGCTGAACGCGGAGGTGCCATCCGTTCGGCGCTAGATCGGAAGGATCGTGATTCAGTTCATGGGACAGATCGTGATGAAGTTTGTGGGATGGATCGTGATTGGATCGCGGGACGGATCATGATTGGATCGCGGGACGCACGGTGATTTGGATCGTGAAGACGTTCGACTACACCATCCGCGTTTCCTAACGCTTCCCGCTTAACGATCTACAAGGGTACGTAGATCCACTCTCCCTCTCGTAGATGCTCATCACCATGGATAGATCTGCGTGTGCGTAGGAAATTTTTTGTTTCCCATGTACCATAACCCAACAAAGAGAGCATCATGAATCTAATGAGAAGAACATTTAAGTCTAACCTACTTCCTATGCATAGGGATTTTTTGAGCAAATAATTCATGGGAGCAAGAATCAACTAGCATAAGAAGGCAAAACAAGCATGACTTTGAAACTTTCAATGCATAGAGAGGAAACTTGATATTGTTGCAATTCCTACAAGCATATGTTCCTCCCTAATAATAATTTTCAGTAGCATCGTGAAGGAATTCAACAATATAACCAGCACATAAAGCATTATTTTCATGATGCACAAGCAAAGAAAAATTATCAATCTCCACATAAGCAATTTTCTTCTCATTCAAAATAGTGGGAGCAAACTCAACAAAATAACTATCATGTGACACTTGATTTACATAACCACATTGAATATTAAAATCATGATAATAGGTTTCATGGTTTTCATTACTCTTTATAGCATACATGTCATCACAATAATCATCATATATAGGAGGCATGCTATCATCATAATAATTTTCCTCGTCAAAACTTGGGGGACAAAAAATATCATCTTCATCAAACATAGCATCCCCAAGCTTGTGGCTTTGCATATCATTAGCATCATGAATATTAATAGAATTCATACTAACAATATCACTATCATGCTCATCATTCAAGCATTTAGTGCCAAACATTTTAATAACTTGTTCTTCAAGCACTTGAGCACAATTTTCCTTTCCATCATTTTCACGAAAGACATTAAAAAGATGAAGCATATGAGGCAACCTCAATTCCATTTTTTGTAGTTTTCTTTTGTAAAACTAAACTACTGAAAAACAAGAAACTAAAAGATTTGATTGCAAGATATAAAGATATACCTTCAAGCACTCACCTCCCCAGCAACGGCGCTAGAAAAGAGCTTGATGTCTACTACACAACCTTCTTCTTGTAGACTCGTGTTGGGCCTCCAAGCGAAGAGTTTCGTAGGACAGCGACAATTTTCCCTCAAGTGGATGACCTAAGGTTTATCAATCCGTGGGAGGTGTAGGATGAAGATGGTCTCTCTCAAACAACCCTGCAACCAAATAACAAAGAGACTCTTGTGTCCCCAACACACCCAATACAATGGTAAATTGTATAGGTGCACTAGTTCGGCAAAGAGATGGTGATACAAGTGTAATATGGATGGTAGATATAGGTTTCCGTAATCTGAAAATATAAAAACAGCAAGGTAACAAATAGTAAATAGAGAGGAAAACATTGTATAAATGCTTGGAAACAAGGCCTAGGGTCCATACTTTCACTAGTGCAATTTCTCTCAACAATACTAACATAGTTGAATCATATGTAAATACCTCTCGTGTGACAAAGAGTTCACTCCAAAGTCACAAATAGTGGAGAACTAACAAAGAAATTATTGTAGGGTATGAAACCACCTCAAAGTTATCTTTTCCAATCAATCTTATGAGCTATCCCTCTAAGTGTCACAAACAGCCCTAGAGTTCATACTAAAATAACACCTTAAGATACACATCAACCAAAACCCTAATGTCACCTAGATACTCAAATGTCACCACAAGTACCCATGGGCTTGATTATACGATATGCCTCACATAATTTCAGATTCATCATGTTCAATCCAACACAAAGAACTTCAAAGAGTACCCCAAAGTTTCTACCGGATAGTGAAGACAAAAACGTGTGCCAACCCTTATGCATAGATTCCCAAGGTCACGAAACCCGCAAGTTGATCACCAAAGCATACATCAAGTGGATCAATAGAACATCCCATTATCACCACGGATATCCCATCGCAAGACAAACGTAAAGTGTTGTCAAATCCTTAAAGACTCAATCCGATAAGAAATCTTCAAAGGGAAAACGCAATTCATCACAACAAGATAGAGAGGGGAAAACTCCATATGATTCATATATATCAACAAAGCTTGCGGTACATCAAGATCGTGCCATCTCAAGAACACGAGAGAGAGAGAGATCAAACACATAGCTACTGATACATACCCTCAGCCCCGAGGATTAACTACTCCCTCCTCGTCATGGAGAGCGTCGGGATGATGAAGATGGCCTCCGATGATTGTTTCCCCCTGCGGCAGGGTGCCGGAATGGGCTCCCGATTGGTTTTCCATGGCTCTGGAGGCTTGCGGCGGCGGAACTCCCGATCTAGGTTTCTTTCTAGGGGTTTTAGTATTTACAGGAATTTTTGGTGTCGGGCCCACGTCCAGAAGGTTCTCGAGGAAGTCAGAAGCCAGGGAGACGCACCCTAGGGGGGAGCCCCTGTGGCTTGTGGCTTCCTCGTCCTTCCTTTCTGGTGACTTTTCGCTCTAGTATTTTTTATATTTTCCAAAAATATTCTCCGTAAATTTTCAGCTCATTCCGAGAACTTTTATTTCTGCACAAAAACAACACCACGGTAGTTCTGCTGAAAACAGGGTTAGTCCGGGTTAGTTCTAATAAAATCATACCAAAATCATATAGAATTATTGTAAACATGGTATGGATACTTCATAAATTATAGATATGTTGGAGACGTATCAAGCACCGGCACGGCCTCGGGAGGATGGGCCTCTCGAGGCCCTCGGACCTTGTCCGGGCGACGCATGGGCGCCTCACGGGGCATAGTTCACCGGCAAAACACCCTTATGCCCGCGTCGATGCATCGTGCTCATGTTTGAGACTCAGGAGCGCAATCATGTGGTCACACAGGGAACGATGCATTCGGGTTAGGGTCATAAGGGCGCGCAACCAGGCAAAAATGCACGGGATGGTCCTCGACGGAGTTGGGAGCCACCGGGCCATGCGCCTGGGGGCTTGCCCAGCTATCTACGGTTGTGACACTCTCGCGTAATAATGAGCGGGATGCATATGCCCGGAGCCCCCCGAGGACGCGGAGGGATTCCTCCCACGCAATGTGGCAGCCACAGCCCAGAGCTGGCGAAGAAGTCAACACTGCCCATCGATGGCTATGCCCATGCAACGTGGATGCCCTACGCTTAGAGTTGGGGGAAGACGAAGGCTAGCCTAGGGGCCGGGCGCGGCATTTGCTTGATTCTTTTTGGTGTTCAAGCTACCATTTTTTTGAACGAAGTCTCAGAACTTTGAAACTTTATATTTAAAAAAAGGGGCGGGAACTTTTCTCTATGCGTTTCCTCATTTTGCCAGACTTGAATTCTCTCTTTCTGAATGGTGTTTTGCAAGGAGCCAAATGCTCTGCGCCGCCCCGAGGCGCCACAAAGCTGGATGGCGAGGACTTGCCGCCTCAGGGGCACACAATTTTTAGCTGTCGACCCCCGCTCGGGGGCTCCGACCGCAGCACGACATCACATCATGGAGTCTCGAGAGACCCCAAGGCCTCCTAAGGTGGCACCCGGAGGAGCGGAATGGGCGATCGCTCGATCGTCATAGGGAGCTCCTAAGCAGCACGCCTCAGGAGCCTTACCGGTCATATAGCCACTTGCCCCTCTTGATGTCGTCCCTGGTTATCTGGTCGGCATCAAGGGTGTCAGGGCCTGGCCCCGTAGCTGCGTCCTTGGTTATCCGGTCGTACGCAATGGCGGTCGGGAAATGTGCGGGACTGGGACATGTCGACGTAGAGCGGTTTGAGCGTCGAAAGGGGGCTCCTAAGCAGCATGCCTCAGGATCCTTACCGGTCATATAGCCACTCACCCCCCATGATGTCATCCTTGGTTATTCGGTCGGCATCAAGGGTGTTGAGGCTTAACTCTGTGGCTATGTCCCTCCGGGTGTACGCCATGGCGGACGGGAAATGTGCGGGACTGGGACCTATAGACGCAGAGTGCCGAAAGGGCCCCCAAACTGTTCAGTAGACAGGGAGGAAGTATCCCGAACGGAGTCACGGCTTGACGGAACGGCCCGTCACGCCTCGCGACGTGCGAGATCGCCAGCGTCATATAAAGCTAAGTACACTACCGAACCAAGAAGGAGCCTATCGGCCTAATAACGACTCCGAGGATGGGATAAAGATTACACACACTAACGTAAGGATGCAGGAACTATGGTCACCACACACGGCTGCCGAGGCCCCTAAGGAAGGAAGCGACAAGGAAGGCGACCACGACAAACCGTGTACCACTACCGTCGCCAAAGACCGTCAAGTGAACGAATACTTCCACTAAAACATGAGTACCACTACCTCAACAACGTCCGCAACGACCCCGAACATCTATGGAGTGTGTGCAACTACCATCGCTGAAGACCCGGGTACAAGTACTTTACCATCGTCGAAGACCCGAGTACAACTACTTCGTCCGCCCCGAAACACACGCTTCAAAGGTATAATCGATGAGCGACCGCGATGAGACAAATGCATGTGGGTATGAGATGGTTGAACATATATGATGTATGCACTGTATAGGATGCGCAAGTACCTCTTTGTTGTGCCGCTGATGCGTGGGAACCCGGTAACCGGGATCGCCCCACCATCTTTGCATGACACGCACACGGCCACCATTTATTTTGCATCGGTGTCTCAATGAGTTGCCGGAAACAGAATGTTGCGGTGGCATCATTTTTGTTTTCGTTACCGTGGCACCCATTTCCTTCCGCCATGATGACAAATGCCCCATATCACATCATATGCCTTTATGTTTATCAAATTGCATCGATTTGATCATGTCATCTGTTGGAGATATGCCCTAGAGGCAATCATGTATGATGATATTTCCTATGTGCTTATGAATAAAGATAGTCCTTGGACATTATCATTGATGTGTATTAACAAGTATGTGACTTGTTTGTGAGACTATGCATTGTATGATAACTGTCCTAAATGGTCCCTAGTTGAAAGTGTTGTGTTGACGCACAGCCAGTTAGACTAGCATATGACAGTTGTCTCGCTACCTGTCATTGCTATGCTAGTTGTCTCGCTTTTATCGTTATGTCTCGCTACCTACCACTTGTTTGACAAGCCTCCCAACATTGCCATGATAAGCCACTAACCCTCCACCTCCCAGCAAACCATTGTTTGGCTATGTTACCGCTTGCTCAACCCTTCTTATAGCGTTTCTAGCTGCAGGTGCAATTGCTTCCATGTGTCAACACGGACATTCTTTTGTTGTTGCAATATTATTGATATTTAACTTAACGCACATATATACTTGGTAAAGGGTGGAAGGCTTGGCCTTTTACTCGATGTTTTGTTCCACTCTTGCCGCCCTAGTTACTTGTGAACCGGTGTTATGTTCCATAATTGAGCGCTCCTAACATGCTCTGGGTTGTTATGGGGACCCCCTTGATTTTTGTTTTAGGATAAAACTTGTCTAGAAAGGCCCAACTTTGGTACTATATTTTCCCAACATAATAATATTGCTCACCTTATTAAAGCATAGAGGGTTGCCCCCTCGTGGATTAATTTAACATAATACAGGGGGGCAGTGCTGCAAGTGCTGGTCCAAAACAGAGCCACTTGCGATGCCACCTCGGGGCAACTCGAGGGATTTCTATCAGGTAGTCGTACGTAGTGTTCATCCGGTGGTGTCCTGAGAACGAGATATGCGGCTCCTATCGGGTTCATCGACACGTCGGGCGGCATTGCTGGACTTGTTTTACCTTTGTCGGACGTCTTGCGCGTGGGATTTTGACGACACTTTGGGCTATCTCAAAGTTGAGATTTTCCATCGGGATTCTGCAAATACTACGGGTGATTCCGCGGTTGAGGAATTCCAATGAGGCATGTGATTAGTTTTTGATGGATGAGTTGGAGCACCCCTGCAGGGTTAAAACTTTCGGAAATTCATGCCCGCAGTTCTATGGCAACTTGGAAACCCTTGTTTAACACCCAGTCATAGCAAACTTGAAGTAAACTCAAATAAAATACACCAACTAAAAGGACGTGGATGTCTCCTAGAGGGGGTGAATAGGCGCTTCAAAATAATTATGGTTTAGGCTTGAACAAATGCGGAATAAAACTATCGTTTAATTAGTCAAGCACAAAACCTAAAACAACTAGGCTCACCTATGTGCACCAACAACTTATGCTAAGCAAGATATACAACTAAGTGATAGCAAGATATATAACAAGAAACAATATGGCTATCACAAAGTAAAGTGCATAAGTAAAGGGGCTCGAGTAAGAGATAACCGAGGCACGCGAAGACGACGATGTATCCTGAAGTTCACACCCTTGCGGATGCTAATCTCCGTTCAGAGCGGTGTGAAGTCACAATGCTCCCCAAGATGCCACTAAGGCCACCGTAATATCCTAACGCCCTCGCACAATGCAAGATGTCGTGATTCCACTAAGGGAACCTTGAGGGCAGTCACCGAACATGTACAAACTAGGTTGGGGCAATCTCTGCAACTTAATTGGAGGCTCCCAACGACACCACGAAGCTTCACCACAATGGACCGTTGCTCCAAGGTGACCTCAAATGCTCGGGGCAATCTCCACAACCTAATTGGAGACCCCGACGCTTTCCCGGAGCTTTGCACCACAATGATTGGGCTCCGAGACAACACAAGCCGTCTAGGGCGCCAAGGCACCCAAGAGGAACAAGCTCTAGGGTACACAAACACCCAAGAGTAATAAGCTTCTCAAACTTCACTTCCACGTATCACCCTGGAGAACTCAAACCTATGCACCAAATGCAATGGCAAGGGCACACGAAGTGCCCAAGTCCTTCTCTCCCAAATCCCACCACAACAACTAATGCTATGGAGGAAAGTGAGAGGAAGAACAAAGAAGAACACGAAGAACTCCAAGATCTAGATCCAAGGGGTTCCCCTCGCATAGAGGAGAAAGTGATTGGTGGAAATGTGGATATAATTCTCCTCTCTATTTTCCCTCAAAAAGGAGCAAGAATCATTGGAGGGATTGAGAGATAGCAAGCTCAAACTAGGTCAACAATGGGGGGCAAACACGAGCTCAAAGGATAAGGTTCAATGGGGAAGAAGACCCCCTTTTATAGGTGGGGAAAAATCCAACCGTTATGCTCACAGCCCTCACAGAGCGGTACTACCACTCCAAGGAGCGATACTACCACTAGGGCGGTAGTAGCCGTATGAAAAACAACAGCTAGGAGGCAAAAGGCTAGTAGAAACTGCGGAGCGATACTACCGCTCGTCCTCACGGTACTACCGCTAGAGATAGCGGTACTACCGCAAAGAGTAGTGGTACTACTGCTTGCGAGCGGTACTAAAAAAATACATCCGTGCCTACCACCGGTGGACAAAACACGAGATTTTGGTTCGGAGTGGTAGTATCGCTCTTGGAGCTGCGGTAGTACCGCTCCGGAGCGGTAGTAAAAAATTACATTCGCTCTAGCCACGGTAGTACCCCTGCAGGCTTTTAAGAACACCAAAACTACCCCAACTTTTGCAAACAAACTCCGAATTCAACTAAACAAAGTTTGTTGGAAAGCTAACGACATGGGCTAACACAATATTGATTGAAATATCAATAAGAAGCAAATGAGAAAAGTACCATAAGAAAATGGTGAGAACCCTTCCTCGAATAAGACCGGTAAAACCTCCAACACCGAAAACGCAATAGATGAAGCATATGAAATCCGTTTTTGATGTACTAGATGTTGTCAAGAAGATAACCACAAGATCAAAAAGCCACATAGAGAAAAGCCAACCAAGAACCAAGAAAGATGATAATGCCAAGAATGCAATGGTTTGAGCTCTCAACTAACGATACGATCAATCTACTCATTTGAGAGCCCCCTTGATAGTATGGCAATCGATCCTATAACCCGGTCTCTCAACTACCACCACGAGACCGGTAAAATAGAAAGCCCTATCAAGGTCAAACCTTAGCCCTGCGCATAGTCCACTTGAGCTAGATGATGACGATCTTGACTTCCTCAAGATGGACCACCTTTCTTGATTGCGTTGGCTTGATGAAGACTAGATGATTGCTCCCCCATACTCCACTATGGGTAAGACACTCTTAGGTATATCTTCACAAGTCCATTGTCACCACAATGAATGGTGAGACTCAAGCATGATCTCTCCGTGATGCTTCACTTGAGCTTGCACATCGCAACCTTGATGCGGATCTCCACTTGATGTCATCTTCCATGGGATGTATGGGATCTGCCTCTTGATGCAAGCCCATGGAAATATACCTAACCCCACAAATAACTCTCACGTAGACCATGGGTTAGTACACAAAACATAATGGACAATGCTTACCACACCATGGGATCACTTGATCCCTCTCGGTACATCTTGTACGCTTTGTGTGTTGTTCAACTTGATTCACTTTTTGACTTAGTCTTGATCAACCTTGTATCTTAGATTCTCTCTTCATAAATATGATGTCTTGAAGGTAAACATGAATGCTTACACAATCTTCTTCTTCGAGACATGCTTGCAATAAGCTCAACTCCCACATGACCAATATTTGGATAAACCTTGAATACCACCTTGGTCACCATATAAACTCCTTGAAACCAACAGATGGACTCCAAGAAGTACCTACGGACAAATCCTTCGAATATAACTCAAGGCAACCATTAGTCCATAGGGATTTTCATCAATTACCCAAAACCACACATGGAGAAATGTGCTCTTACAATCTCCCTCATTTTGGTAATTGATGAAAACCACTTAAAAGAGAGTTTATATAAGGAAATAAGCACAACCAAGCACACACAAATGCAATGCATGGATGTGAGATGCAAATGCTTAAGAAACAAAAGCAAAACTCTCATAGCATTCCAAACTAAACTCTCTAAACTTCTCCCCCATGGCATCGGTTGCCAAAATGGACGAAAAGTTTAGAAAGCCAATATAATAGGTATTCCTCCAAAAAGTTTGTATATCTCAAAATACATGTGCAAAGAAATACACATATCCAATGATAAGTAGTTGGAGGAAGACAAACTATATTGAGAATCCAAAGATTACAAAAAGTATCGTATGGCACAAGACATACACCGGAGTGAAGCAAGCAATCAAAAGATACTAATTGGAACAATCAATCACATGGACCTATGAGCCACATGAATAAAAGATATTATGATATGGTCAAAAGAGTGTTTATAAGGAAACTAGAGGATCTCCCCATGATTTGTGCAAAATTAAGAATTTTTGTATTTGAATGTAAGTGCACAAAATAGGATCATGACTCCCCCAAAAATCAATATAAACACACAACAAAGTGCAAGCAAGTAGATAAGCCAATAAGCATAGTACTTGCACCAAACATATGGTTGAGCAACAGGTAGAAGAGGTTAAAGAATAGGCTCAACCAAAATGATGTGTGTGAGTCATGGCAAAACACTTGAGAGGACTAATATAAGGATGAGCATTAAGCATCAACATAGTCTTGATGAAATGAGACATAAAGTGGAAGACATATCCTTCCCACACACAAACAACTAGATACTAGGTTCACAAGCTTACTAAGAAGAAAAACTAAAAACCAAAGCTTGTGACAACCCCTGGTGAACATAGGAAATAATAGCCTTGTCAAGAGGAGGGATACCAATCGAGATGGCAAAACCCTCGTGAAGACAAGCATGAGGAAAATAATATTTACCACCAAAGAGTGCATCAAGATGCAAGAATATAAGATCCGCACACAACACAAATTCTTTCACGAAACCACCAAGGAAATAAAAAAGGGAATGCAACGGTGGACATGAAAGAAAAGAGGATATCAGCTAGAGATGTAACTTGTCTCATGTGTATAAGACTCTAGGTAGAGGACAACCATGATGATAGATCCACAAAGAATGATGTACACACGAAATAGTTACAAGAAGGAATGGACAAGATATCCAAAAGGAAGTCATAAGTATACCAATAAGATCTTTGCTTGAAATCATAGCACATGGCCTAGTATTTTCTTATTGTACATAAATGAACTCCCAGCATACGAACATCAAATACATCACAACTAGCAACAAGAGATCATCGTTGGGATGCCTTGAGAAAGGAAACAAGTATCACAAGAATGAATCAAGAACTTCATGCCATGATTCAACCTACAAAAGGTTGAATGCAAGAAATGTATGAATTAAGTAGATACTTGTTACCGAGATAGCATTGGATGATGTAGTAGAGAACGGTTTATCAATCATCCTAGTATGGCTCCAATAAGCACATGGTGTCAACACATTCTTTGTAAGTGAGCCGAGTGTCCAATGTATCTCCAATTGTTCCTAGAACAACACCGCAAACAAAGTGGTACCCAAACTCATTGGGACCAAAAAGTTAGTGGACCAACAATAGATAGGACAAAACTCCACATGAATATGTGCATATAGATATGAAATTGAATTTCATGCACACTTTAGCCAATTTATGACATAGCGGAGTCTCGCCTATATAGTGGGTCAAGGAAAGAGAACATGCCAACGAAACTACATGTAGAAAATATGAATGCTCAAGGCTTTAAAGAATCAAATCAACACATGGATTCTAAGATACCAAAAGATAGGGTATCAAGTGAAAATAAGATACCAAACGAAAAATTATCACTTGACGGATACCAACTAAAAGATACATCAAGGAATGAGATATCCATTGACACATGCCAAATAGAAGGAAACAATATACCAATTGAAGGTAAAAAAGAGGTATCAAGTTCCCAAAATAGAGCTAGGTTCCAAACAAACCAAACCCTCCGCAAATTTTCATGATGACACAAAGCACCATAGAGAGAAGGCTTGCCTCCCACCAACACACACTTGATGAAGATCAAAAGATTTTATGATGAACACATAAAGAGAGTGTTCTACAAAAAATAGGATAGCTCCCCAAGAGACGTGCATTATACGGAATTTGCATTTGAATACAAAATGCACATGATGGGATCATCACTTTCCCTATATCTATAGAAACACTAGGCATGGTCAAAAAGATCCACAAGAGTCAAGGAAGACAAACGATAAATAAAATCCTATGTAAAGATGATTAGCAATCTCTACCATTTAAAAGGAATACCAATTGTCAAGGACAAGAAGTATTTGGAAATAACTCCCATTGGTAAATTGCAAATAGATCCAACATCATCTTTACTCCTCAATCACAAGCAAATGACACTTGTAGAGCTAGCATGCCACCTAGGAACAAGATAAATTGTAATATCAAATCTAAGTGGAAATATCTCAAATGTACACATTCTCTGGGATTTTAATATGCACATAGCATACTACTCCCCAAAAATGTGGTAACCCAACGTTAATAACAAGTGGTAAATGAAATCCAACAAGAAATAATTAATGGACCGTTTAGAATTTGAATTTCTCATGAGAAGACATACCAAATAGAAGCTAGATAATCTTGTAATATCAAAACTAAGTGGTATTCCTCATGAACACACATTTTTAGGGTCGTGAAGTGCATAAAGCACATCACTTCCCCAAAATGGGATAATCCATTAATCTCTCACAAAGAGCTAACTAAGATACAAACATGATGCAAAAAAGCTCTACACAAGACTCACACATAAATGATGTGCAACCCATCATACATACTTGATTTCTCAAGATAAACAAATAGGAAGCACAACATATACAAACACATGCAAGGTACAAAACCACAACATGCAAAGGGGCAAGTAACTAACAATGTATTCAATTTAAGTACAAGTTACCGTAAAGAAGAACATTGGTATATGATAGACACTTGATGATCCACATGACTTTGCTTGAGACAATATGAATGATGGAGAACCCTCAATTATTCATAATGTAGCCACGTCACCAATGCCCTCCAACAATACCTATTGATCAAGTTTGAGCTTTTTGGTCCCCAACCAAGTTGGGTCTTAAGAGGTTATTCACAATAGGCTTGGCTACCCAAATGGTTCTTTTCTTGACACCACTTTGAGTACCAACAAACTTGGCAAACACATTGCCAACCTTATCCTTCCCAAGAGAATAGATATCATCAATACTGATTGGGTTGGATAAGTTACCTTTCATGCAAGAAGAAGTGAAGTCACCCTTCTCATGACATAAGTAGCAACATCTAACCTTTACTTTCTTCTCAATTGATTTCTCAACTTGAGGAGAGATGACTTGGGTATTCTTGGAAAGAGGCATTTCTTCAACTTGTGGTTGAGCATGCGATTGAACTTGTGGCTGCTTCCCTTGTTGCTTGTTACTTTGAGGCTTATTCTTCAATGGGCAAGATCTTACATGGTGCCATTCTATTTTGCACTTGAAGCAAATGATCTTGGCCAAATTCTTGACTTGTTCTTGGCCCTTATTCTTGTACTTCGTGGACATCTTCTTCTTCTTGGAGTTGAATCCAAGTCCACCTTTGTCATCTGAGAAATTTTGCACACTCAAGATATTGTTGAGTGTGGACTTGCCTTCATGACTCTTTTCCAAGTCTTTCTTCAAACAAGTGACTTGGGCCTTGAGATCATTGATTTCCTCTACATGGTTAGAATCAACACAAGTGATAGAGGAAGTATAAGATTCATCGTTAAAGCAACAAGGCAAGGAAAGTAATTCATCACAAGATGTACCAACATTATGAGTAGATGAACTACGAGGACTAGCACATGGTAATAAAACATTTCTACTAGATGTAGTGCTAATGTCCACATGAGGATCACTAGATGTTACCTTAGTGGTACTAGCCTCATGAGCTATATTTAGCACATTATGCAATACTAGAATATCGCCATGAGAGCTAGAAAGCTTTTCATGACTTTCTTATAATTTCCCATAATTGCTAGATAGCAACTCAAGTTGAGCCCTTAGCTCAACATTCTCCTTTAATATGGATGCTTCACAAGAAATAGAGTTAGTAGCACAAGCATCATCATTAAAAACAAGAGGAGAAGGAAACTTGGCAAGCTCTTTAGCATATGAAACTTTAAGTTGAGCATGAGACTCGATGAGTTCAATGAGAGAACTCTTAACGACCCTTGAGCCATTTTCGAGGTGCTCCAAGTCCTCAAGGAGTTTAGCATGTGCAACTTCAAGCTTATCATTTTTAGTTCTAAAATCATTAGCCACCTTGAGAGCTCTTTCATGGGATTCCTTTAATCAAGATAATTCTAGAGCAAAGGTCTTCTCAAGAGATTCCTTGGTGGTTTGTTCATTTTCAAGAGCTTGAGATAGCTCCATGATCTCATTGGCGTAATCACGTTCATGACCTTCCATTTTGTCAATGGTGGTCTCATGCTCCTCGATATGAGCTTCCAACTCCTCAATATATTTCTTGCCCTCAATGGAAATAGACATGATTTCCATGAAGTTGGAACGAGCAATTTTATTCTTATGAAGAGCTTTAAAAACCATTTCTCCATTAATTTTTAAGGAAGCAATATTATCACTCTCTTAATCATTATCATCAACATCATCATCGTGAGATATATTGGCTTTCAAAGTAGGAGATACCTTTGAAGCCTTAGCCATAGGGCAAAAGTGAGAAACAATAGATGATGACGTAGGATCCCTTGAAGCACCATTCAAGACCACATCTTGTTCCATGGAGTGTTGGGTTCCTCTACATTGTTAGCACAACAACTCGGGGAAATAGATACAGTTTTATCATAG
This sequence comes from Hordeum marinum, assembly GCA_022496015.1. Classification (NCBI taxonomy): domain Eukaryota; kingdom Viridiplantae; phylum Streptophyta; class Magnoliopsida; order Poales; family Poaceae; genus Hordeum; species Hordeum marinum. The sequence goes on along the minus strand of CM039673.1, from coordinate 362,951,863 downwards.
CAACAAGATATAGCAAGCATATCATCATGATATTTAGTCAAGCAACTTGTACATGATATGCAAGGACTATCAACACAAGCGTGTGAAACATTTAAAGTACTCGAGGTGTTAAAGTACAAAGATGAAGCATTGTAATAATATAGTGAAGAAGAATTATCAACAATAAGCCCACTATCATCATTACAATGATCATCACTACTCACCATATAATTACCTTGTGGCAATCCACATGTAGGTGAAGTAGATGAAGTTGAGAAGACAACACGACCGGAGGTGGAGGGAGAACATTCATCCCTACAAATCTTGGACTCACCAAATTTATCTTGAAGCTTTGTCCACAACTCACGAGCATCCGGGAACAGCATGCGTTCAAATATAACTACATTGCTCAAAGCATCCAAAAGCACATTAGAAGCTTGAGCATTGAGATAAGAGTTTTTCTCATCCTCCCAATATAGGTGTTGAGAATCCTCTAGAGGAGAAAAACCCTATCTACAATTCACTCTAAAGACGGGTCCATGACCCTAAAGAGATTAAGCATGCGAATTACCCAAACATCAAAATTGGTGCCATTTAAACTAAGAGTGTCAGAGAATCCTAATCCCCTAGTCGACATCCTTACTCTCTAGGTTGTTAAACCTCATAATGAGAGACCTAGCTCTAATACCAATTGAAAGGACGTGGATGTCGCCTAGAGGGGGGGTGAATAGGCACTTCAAAATAATTACGGTTTAGGCATAACAAATGCGGAATAAAACTATCGTTTAATTAGTCAAGCACAAAACCTAAAACAACTAGGATCACCTATGTCCACCAACAACTTATTCTAAGCAAGATATACAACTAAGTGATAACAAGATATATAACAAGAAACAATATGGCTATCACAATGTAAAGTGTATAAGTAAAGGGGCTCGGGTAAGAGATAATTGAGGCACGCGGATACGACGATGTATCCCGAATTTCACACCCTTGCGGATGCTAATCTCCGTTTGAAGCGGTGTGGAGGCACAATGCTCCCCAAGATGCCAGTAAGGCCACTGTAATCTCCTCACGCCCTCGCACAATGCAAGATGTCGTGATTCCACTAAGGGACCCTTGAGGGCGGTTACCGAACCCATACAAACTAGGTTGGTGCAATCTCCACAACTTAATTGGAGGCTCCCAACGACACCATGAAGCTTCACCACAATGGACTATGGCTCCGAGGTGACCTCAAATGCTCGGGGCAATCTCCACAACCTAATTGGAGACCCCGACGCCTGCCCGGAGCTTTGCACTACAATGATTGATCTATGAGACAACACAAGCCATCTAGGGCGCCAAGGCACCCAAGAGGAACAAGCTCTAGAGTACACAAACACCCAAGAGTAATAAACTTCTCAAACTTCACTTCCATGTATCACTGTGGAGAACTCAAACCTATGCACCAAATGCAATGGCAAGGGCACAAGGAGTGCCCAAGTCCTTCTCTCCCAAATCCCACCACAACAACTAATGCTATGGAGGAAAGTGAGAGGAAGAACAAAGAAGAACACGAAGAACTCCAAGATCTAGATCCAAGGGGTTCCCCTCACATAGAGGAGAAAGTGATTGGTAGAAATGTGGATCTAGATCTTCTCTCTCTTTTCCCTCAAAAAGGAGCAAGAATCATTGGAGGGATTGAGAGATAGCAAGCACGAGACCAGTAAAATAGAAAACCTTACCAAGTTCAAACAGTATCCTTGTGTATAGTCCACTTGAGCTAGATGATGATGATCTTGACTTCCTTGAGATGGACCACCTTTCTTGTTTGTGTTGGCTTAATGAAGACTTGATGATTGCTCCCCTGTACTCCACTATGGGTGAGCCACTCCTATAACCGGTCTCTCAACTACCACCACGAGACCGGTAAAATAGAAAACCCTACCAAGTTCAAACATTATCCTTGTGCATAGTCCACTTGAGCTAGATGATGACGATCTTGACTTCCCTGAGATGGGCCACCTTTCTTGATTGTGTTGGCTTAATGAAGACTTGATGTTTGCTCACCCGTACTCCACTATGGGTGAGCCACTCTTCGACACGTCTTCACAAGTCCATTGTCACCACAATGAACGGCGAGCCTCAAGCATGATCTCTCCGTGATGCTTCACTTGAGCTTGCACATCGCAACCTTAATGACGATCTCCACTTGATGTCATCTTCCATGGGATGTATGGGATCTGCCTCTTGATGCAAGCCCATGGAAATATACCTAACCCCACAAAGAACTCTCACGTAGACCATGGGTTAGTACACAAAGCGTAATGGACAATGCTTACCACACTATGGGATCACTTGATCCCTCTCGGTACATCTTGTACGCTTTGTGTGTTGATCAACTTGATTCACTTTTTGACTTAGTCTTGATCAACCTTGTATCTTAGATTCTCTCTTCATAAAGATGATGTATTGAAGTTAAACATGAATGCTTACACAATCTTCTTCTTCAAGACATGCTTGCAATAAGCTCAACTCCCACATGACCAATCTTTGTATAAACCTTGAATACCACCTTGGTCACCGTATAAACTCCTTGAAACCAACATATGGACTCCAAGAAGTACCTACGGACAAATCCTTTGAATATAACTCAAGGCAACCATTAGTCCATAGGGATTGTCATCAATTACCGAAAACCACACATGGAGAAATGTTCTCTTACACAAAGTGTGTGCATAACCGTGACTGTCTCTTCTTGTGAGTCCTTATCCGAGAGAGAACATGGTGGAGTTATGTTTGACGTCAGTAGGTGTTCAGGATCACTTAGTGATCATTACTAGTTCACGTCCGTTATGCATAGACCACCCACTTTACTTTTTGTATTCATAAGTTAGCCACTCAAATAAATGCTTAGTCGCTTGCTGCAGCCTCACCACTTAACCATACCTCACCCATTAAGCTTTAATAGTCTTGATACCCTTGGAAATGAGATTGTTAAGTCCATGTGGCTCACAGATTACTACAACAACAGTTGCAGGTACAGGTAATGCGATGCTTGGACGTGAGCGCGATGCTTGTTTGGATTTGGAGTTCCTCTTCTTAATCATCGATCTAGGATGGGTTCTAGGCGGCAGCCTAGGATAGCAAGGTGGATGTCATTTTATTGTTTGATTTCATCTAAAGTCGTACCCTGCTCTTCTGTATGATGTTTGAACATGTTGTTGTATTGATGTGATATTGTTGTAGCTTGTGGCGAGTGTAAGCCAATTCCATATACTCATCTCTTCTGTACATGTACTTGTAATGATATCCATTCTTGCGAAACAACAAGATGCGCTTCTATCCCTGTCGAGGCCCTCGTGCCAAAATAAGGATAGGATCGCATCTTGGGCGTGACAAGTTGGTATCAGAGCCTGTACCGACCTAGGAGCCCCCTTGATTGATCGAATTTAGCCGAGTCGAGTCTAGAGAAAAACTATTTTGAGTCTAGTTATATATCGAGAGTAGGTTTCTTTTACTCCTCTTCTATACTCTAGTGAGGTATTCGACTTAGGAATTTTATTCTACTCCTCTTCTCACTCAAGAAAAAATTTAGGATCACGCAGATATTTTGGAATCTATATGATGTCGATGTGACGGAGTTGTGTACTTGGTGCCTCCTGTTATCGAGAAGTAGAGATCCGAGGGATTTTTGCACATCGTTGTCATTCAGTTTCCTTAGTATCTCAGGATGGAGGATGTTCGAAATTATTTCAATACTTTTTGTGGCGAGATAAGGCTGGAGTCACCCAGTACTAGGGAGGCTTTCGGGGTACTGCCATGTTTGGTATCGTTGTGTTTTCGAGGGTCCGAGATAGATGGAGTTCTGAAGCCTCTGCTTATGTGTTGATGGATGGATACAGTTGGAGTGTAGGGCTTGTTAGTTGTGTGAGATATTTTTCTTCCGTGTATCCTCAACACCAGATTGCATAACCAGAAAGTTTCGAGAGTTCTTAGATGGGAATTCAAGTAGGTACCTAGGATTATCTTTCCAACAAGTGCATAATGGGTATGTATTTGTTTTGGCTTGTTTCGTAAGCCCCATCCCTTGTTTGTTTTTGAATATGGTAAATCGAGTTGCTTAGATGTCAAGTGGTGATTTCATATCTTTTCTAAGTAGCATTCTCATAATTTACGGGAATGCTAAACCTTTTGTTCAACTGGAGTTGTGTTGAAATTCTTTTCAACCGGTGCGCTCCTCTTCAAGATATTCAATCATCTCGAATATTTTCAAGATCAATCCTCGTGTTTCTTTCAGGAGTTCTTTTCTGCCGTCCTAAGTTGTCTTTGTTTTTCCCACCCTCCCGCCCTTTTTTCAATGATTAAATTCTCATCCAAATGCCTTTCTTTTCATCGATGCTTTCGCTATCTTTTCTTTTGTATTGTATCCGGTGATTCATTGTGAAGATCCTCAAGTGATTTGAATTCATCATTTCCTTATTCTTGTTTTCCTTCCCGGCGCATTCAATTCGAGATCTCTGTGTTCTTCATATCCTTTCAATCGCTAAATGCATCCCCATGTCAGAAATTCTGACCAAGTATCTCTTGTTTTTTGTCTCTCTCTATTCTATATGGAGTGATGAAGATATCTCAAAAGACTTTCATTTCCATGCATATCCTCTTAAATTATTTCGAGGTTCTCACCTCATCAAGTTCTTATTTTTTTGGTGCAATATCTCTTTCTAAGCAATTGTCTCAAGAGTGGTTTCTTTTGAATGGGCCCGTAACCCATAGGTTTTTCCCTAGGATCTTACCTGTCTCTTCTAATTTTTCTAGAGATGTTCTCAAGTTCTTTCCAATATGATGTAAGAATGATTTCCATCAGTCATATTCTTTTTGGAAGATCGCTTCTGATTATTGTCATCATTGGATCAACCGTTCTTTATTCATCATTTCGGAGTGTCTCAATAATTCATGATTTTGTTTCTCGTCATCATTCTCTGCACTGAAGACCAAAGGAGTGGTCTCTTAAATCTTTGCTCATTATCTTGAAGATTCATGGTCCCAACTTCGTGTTATCCTCTCAAATTTTTTCCATTCATGAGAAATATCTCCCATATCTATCCGGTGCATTTTAGAGTTATTGTCATTTCTTGATCCTCCGAAGGCCATCATTTTAGAAGATTTCTTCATTCTCAGCTTTCAGCTTTCATTCTAAAATTCTTCGCAATTGTTGTCTCTTCGTTCGCGTCTCAATTATTCCAGTGCTTCATTCAAGATTTCTCTAGGCGGGTCATGATCTCATCATTTTCATGTATCTCCGTTCATTCGTAGTATCTTCATTCGTTTCAAATTCCTACCGGTGTCTCGTTCAAGACCTCTTCAAGTTTGTGCTCTATCTATTTTTCCTATCTTTTCCAAAAGAGTAAGTGGTATGCCAAATCCGTTGCTTGTCATCAATTTAACTTGATGAAGGATAAGCATAACATAATTCATATTCTTTTCATCAAGGTGATTTCAATCCTTTTCCGGAGTTTTTCATCATACGAAATTCTTGGTTCCAAGTGTTCATCTTTTCTTTTCCAGAGTTCCAAGTTTTCTCTAATATCTCATCACGAAGCTTCATCTAAATCATGGCAAGCCATCCATCTTGTTATTTTGCAGCCTTCACTTCTTTTCTATCATCCTTTCATTCTGGTGTGCTTCAAGAGGTCCCTCATGGTGGTTTGTTAAGCATGTAATTCTTCTCGAAGTGTTCTTCAATATTCTTGTTGGAGGTGCTCAACTGTTCTTTATCTTGGATTTCTAAGTTCAATTCATTATCCATTGTCTTTTGAGATGGTGTTATTAAATTCTTGATTATGAGGAGTCTCGAAGGAAAATTGTCAAGAATGAAATAAGTAAACCCATCATTTCTTTCTCAGAGTTATCTTGGATCCGATTTCACCTAAAGTGTTTCCTATTGATTATTGCTATAATGGTGCATATCAAGTCCCAAGTTCTCAATGTATCCTCTTGGTGAAAGAAGTTTTGCATATCTTGTTGCTCTCAATCAATCAATTGTTTTCCATTCGTGGCTAGTTGTCACCTCATAATTGTGAGATGTTTTCCATAAGCCCACAACAAAGTAATTCTTTCGTTGTTGATTTTCCAACAGCTCCAATCAATCCTTCTTTGTAAGGATGCCTTTCAAATTCAATGGTGGTAGAAGTTGTCAGTTCTTCTCTGTTCTCTTATCTCCAATAATCTAGCTTATATTCTGTGTTCTGGAGGCGTTGTTTTGTTGCTCTCTTCGACTCATCATCTCGTTTGTCAAGATTATGCTCTTTCTTCCTTATCCATTTAACCAGAGTGTTGTGTTTTCTTTTCAAGTTCTCCCATCTTATTAAATTTTGCCTCTCTTTCCTATTGAAGTGCTGCCCAAATTTCTTGTGAATTCTTGCTTGTTCCCATGTCATTTTTCATCTCGTTGAAACCTTCAATGATCATTGGTTTCACTCGTTTGTCAAAGAAGCAACTAAGTTTACCTCTTGCTGTTTCTCTTCCCCTTCTCATTCTTAGATCTCGGGACGAGATCCTCGTGTAGTGGAGGAGAGTTGTAACAGCCCGGACCGATGCTCCAAGAGATTCCCCTTTTATTCCATTGTCGTCGTGTGTTTTATTTGGTTGTCACATTTATCTCTGCATCATTCGCATTGCATCATTTCATCATGCCATCATATCATTCTTATTATTTTCCAACTCAAATAAATAAATTTTATGGATCTTCGATCCATTTAAATCGAGGGAAATTCACATGGTGATTTCTCTTTATAACTTATAAAATATCCTCCCAATATTATTATGGAGCTATAATTAATATTTCGTGCCTTTTGGAATCAACCAACACACACTTGCATAATAAATGTCCATGCCTTCTTCTGCTTCGAGTTTCACTTCCCAAACTTGTCAACAATTCTTTCTCCAATTATCAAGGCTCCTCCAAATTCTCAACATCTTTTGACACTCCTAAACCTAGACCCAATTCAACACATTTGTGTGATATTTGAATGAGTTTGAATTAAAAACCTTTCATTCATGCATTATATTTTTCTTGGGTCAAACTCATTTTTTGAGCCCAAGGAAAAATTATCCCCATGTTTAAATTATATCCGTAACCCTTCATTTCTCCTCCTTTTTTAACTTTGGTTTTTCTTCTGTTTTGAGAGATGAGAGAGAGAGAGAGAGAGCAAGGCCCATCTAGGCCCAACCACCCCCACCAGCTCCTAAACCTAGCCAGATCGAGATCCCCTCGATCTCTCCCTCTCGCTCCCGACTCCGCCGCCACCTGCCCGAAATCCCTCAGCCGCTCTCGATCCCCATCTCTCTCACTCATCTCTTGTCTTCGTCTCGATGCTGCCTTCCCCGACGCCTAACCAGCGCCGCCCCTCTCCCGCAACTCCCTTCCGCTACTTCCCTCGCGCTGCCGCTTCTATGCTCGCCCGTAACCGAGCTTCTCGCCCGCTCCGGCCGCGCCATGGCCGCCTCCCTCCTCTGGCGAGCCCAGGTTGCTGCGCCCCCGCCTTCCTCTGCTCCCGTCGTTTCTTGCCTCCTTGCCGGCGACCCTGTAACGCGCCACTACAGCCCCGTCGCCGTTCCGCGCAACCACGTGTGCCTCCCATGGCCGTCATCGTACTCTGTAGCTCCGCCCATGGTTGCTTCTGCTGCAAGACCTTCACCAGTGGCGTCGCCGCGCTGGGCCTCGTCTGGCTCCGCCCCTTCTTGACCTGGCAATGGACCACGATCATCATGCCAGATCTTATCTCCCGGCCTCCTCCTCGGTGTGCCCTGCTCCTTGCTTTCGTTGCCTGCTGATGCCGCTGCCGTTGCTGCACGTTCATGCACCCTGACTCCTCCTGCTCCTAGACTCGGTTCAACACCAGCGGGCCACCATTGTACGACCCGACGCCGCACCTCCCGAGGGCCCCTCCGTGGTCAACATCATCCGCTTCATGAGCCCCCTGGTCGCTTTGTTGCCTTTGGGTCATGTCTTCCCGTGCACAACTTACCGCGGATGCAAACAACCTTTGTTTCGGACACGCCCGGACGACTACCTCATCAGATCTCCAAGCTCAACGACGACTCCCGAAGTATATGGATACGAAGTGTACCACGACAAACCATGTACCCCTACCGTCGCCGAAGACCGTCAAGTGAACGACTACTACTACGATACGAGTACCACGACGTCCTCGACGACCCCAAACATCTACGGAGCGTGTACGACTACCGTCGTCGAAGACCCGTGTACAACTACTTCGTCCGTTCCGAAACACACGTTTCAAAGGTATAAACGATGAGCGACCGCGATGAGACGAATGCATGTGGGTATGAGATGGTTGCATATATATGATGTATGTACTTTATAGGATGCGTGAGTATCTCTTTGTTGTGTCGTTGATGCGTGGGAACCCGGATTCTGAGATCGCCCCACCATCTTTGCATGACACGCACACGACCACACTTTCTTTTGCATCGGCGTCTCAATGAGTTACCGGAAACGGAACGTTGTGGTGGCATCATTTTCGTTTCCGTTACCGTGGCACCCCTTTCCTTCCGCCATGACGACAAATGCCCCATATCACATCATATGCCTTTATGTTTATCAAATTGCATCAATTTGATCATGTCATCCGCATCCATGTAAAAACATTTAGAATACTGTTTGCAATAAAAATTGCCTAATAGCATGCTAAATGGTTTATGTCATAACTAAATAGTCGCGGCTCCGATTAAGATGATCCACATATGTAACTTGCCTAGGAAGACATGTAGAATCTCATGGTGCACTTTATTTTGCTATTTAACAAATATAAAATATGGTTAGTTCAAATCTGGATCAATTTCGAAATTAACATATGAGGTCATTTCGGAAATGCTATAAGTTGTTTCCGATCTCATTTAAGATGCCTAGATTGATAGTTTATTTATGCTTCACCTCTTGCCATGTTTAACAACATTTAACAATGTTGTGTACCTAAACGAGAGTGAATTAAATATTCGAATGTGGAGATTCGTCAATATGCAACTCGTTGCATACTGAGCTTCACTTAATGTGTAGTATTTGATTGATGTGATTTGCCATGTCATGCCTTGCGCATCTAAAATGGACATGCATCATATTTGTTTGTGCATCATGTCATGCATATGTTGTGGTGTTATTGTGTGTTAATTGTTTGTTTCGGATTGCTTCTTCTCGATAGAGTTTCGAAAGCGTTCGGAGTGTGAGGATTCGTTCGTCTACTTCACGGATCGTCTTTTTCACGGACTCGTTCTTCTTCCAAGCGGGATCTCAATCAAGATGACACATTTCTCTGGATACCACTACTATCATTGCTATGCTAGTTGTCCCGCTTTTATCGTTATGTCTCGCTACCTACCACTTATTTGACAAGCCTCCCAACATTGCCATGCTAAGCCTCTAACCCTCCACCTCCCAGCAAACTATTGTTTGGCTATGTTACCACTTGTTCAGCCCTTCTTATAGCGTTTCTAGATGCAGGTGTAATTGCTTCCATGTGTCAACATGGACATTTTTTTGTTATCGCAATATTATTGCTATTTAACTTAATTTACATATATACTTGGTAAAGGGTGGAATGCTTGGCCTTTTGCTCGGTGTTTTGTTCCACTCGTGCTGCCCTAGTTACTTATGAATCGATGTTATGTTCCATAATTAAGCGCTCAACATGCTTTGGGTTGTTATGAGGACCCCCTTGATTTTTGTTTTAGGATAAAACTTGTCTCGCAAGGCCCAACTTTGGTATTATATTTGCCCAACATAATAATATTGCTCACCTTATTAAAGCATAGAGGGTCGTCCCCTCGTGGATTAATTTAACATAATACAGGGGGCCAGTGCTGCGGGTGCTGGTCCAAAATAGAGCCACTTGCGAGGTCACCTAGGGGCAACTCGTAGTGTTCATTCGGTCGTGTCTTGAGAACGAGATACGCGTCTCCTATCGGGTTCGTCGACATGTAGGGCGGCCTTGCTGGACTTGTTTTACCTTTGTCGAACGTCTTGCGCGTGAGATTTTGACTACACTTCGGGCTATCTTGAAGTTGATATTTTTCATCGGGATTCCGCAAATACTACGGGTGATTCTGTGGTTGAGGAATTCCAACGCGACGTGTGATTACTTTGCGATGGATGAGTTGGAGCACCCCTGCAGGGTTAAATCTTTCGGAAAGCCGTGCACGCGGTTATGTGGCAACTTGGAAACCTTTGTTTAACACCCGGTCATAGCAAACTTGAAGTAAACTCAAATAAAATACACCAACTATGTGCGTAACTGTGACTGTCTCTTCTCGTGAGTCCTTATCCGAGAGAGAACACAGTGGGGTTACGTTTGACGTAAGTAGGTGTTCAGGATCACTTAGTGATCATTACTAGTTCATGTCCGTTATGCGTAGACCACCCATTTTACTTTCTATATTCGTAAGTTAGCCACTCAAATAAATGCTTAGTCGTCTGTTGTAACCTCACCAGTTAACCGTACCTCACCCATTAAGCTTTAATAGTCTTGATACCCTTGGAAATGAGATTGTTGAGTCCCTATGGCTCACAGATTACTACAACAACAGTTGCAGGTAAAGGTAATGCGATGCTTGGACGTGAGCATGATGTTTGTTTTGATTTGGAGTTCTTCTTCATCATTGACCTAAGATGGGTTCCAGGCGACAGACTGGGATATGAAGGGTGGATGCCATTTTATCGTTTGATTTTGTCCATAGTCGGACCCTATTCTTCTGGAATTTTTTCCAGAACTAGTACTATTTTTGTAGCAATTTTGAAAACAGGTGTCTGAGTTGAAAAAATATCAAAACTAGTATCCTGTCGGCCAGTATCAGGCCGAGTAGGGACCTGTCGGCCACCACCGGTCCGACCAGAGACCTGTCGGCCACAAGTAGGTCGAAGAGACCCTCTCGGCCAATCAGAGGCCAGGGAAGGATGCTTGTCGGCCAGAGGGTGTCCAACGGGCCACCTGTCGGCCAGTGGGAGGCCGATGGGCCCCTGGATAAGGCCCATCCCCCCTTTCTTCCTCCTCTGACCAGTCATTTCACCCTCCCCCGTCTAGTAGCCTGTCCCTCTTCACATCTCACTCCCGTTGCTCTCCAGTGCTTCCACCGCCTCGCTGATCTCTTCGCTGGACCACCCGTTTTGTTATTTTACCCGCGTAAACAATAGATCAGGGCGCTCTCCACCGGCCTACGGTTATTTTTTTGGCTTCCAACTCAATCGAATGAGAACTCTCAAGTCGGTAGTGGATTTAGTTCTTATTTGCCACCGCCCGTCTGCAGGTAATGGCTTGCGCATTTTGCCGAGCTCCAGGTGGCCCTTGTGATGCCGTTGATTCCGGTGTGTCTGTATTTATTGTGGTGCTGGATCGTCGATGTTGTAGACGTGTTGTAAGATTCTATGTCTTGATTATCTGACTGTGGCATATTTGAATGCCTTTGTTTATAAGTTTATGATCCTTGCTTCCATTCTTGTTGTAGTATGTTTCTTGCAGTGTTAGATCACATCTTGCTCGGTACATTGAGGAGTGCAGAGCTTTAGCTATTCGGAGAGGTGACACAGATATTGATCTTGCTCTGCACAACACTGAGGGTAACTTATACCATGTTATGTTCACACATGGTAGGATGAGCAGTAAATTGCATGGTCCTTCGTGGGAGGAACTCGTGAATGATTATGGTCTCCGCCATAGTGACATGATGACTGTTATGCTTGAGCACTATGGAACTTATATTAGTGTCGAATTCCACCGGGATGTTGTTATGTTGTTTCCTTTACTCTATGTTGGTAAGATATTTGTTTGACTGATTTTCAGATTTGATTCAGCTTATACGTTTTGCGGTTCATCTCAGTTAGTGAAATCATTTTTTTGTAGCTCTTGAGGATCTGAGTGAAACTCAGAGGGAACTTGTTGACAGCTATTTTTATAGTCGTGGTGACACTCTGAATTATCAGCAAATGTATGTCATGTCGCGGTAGCTCTTTGATGACAACTACATACTGTGTATTCCTTTTGTTCATAAGATGGATCGCATGAACGTTATTTCCAAACATATGGTAAGCTTTGGTATCTGGTTTTTATTATTTGTTTGTTCTTTGCTGGTTTATAGGATGGATCATATAACTTGCTTGTTTTTGTCAGGTTATTCCTACCATGGTTGTGAGGAGTTTGATGGAATTTGTGGCTATTCCTAGGACTGGTTCTTTACTTCTTGAAATTACTTTGGATTCAGAAGATGATGATATATTTGTGAGCATTCCTTGTTCCTACTTCATTGGCTTGGGTGATCGAATGGTGTTGAAGAAGGAAGGTTTCGGAAATTTTCTGCTGGCATCGTCTATCGAAGTCAACAATTTGGTGTTCATAACATTCAAACAGCATGAACAGGAGCTAGCTATTGTTTTCAGCTATCTGCCGCAGTGAGAAAGAAAGAAAGGTCTCGTGCAGCCCAGGCAGCAGAAGAAACTGGAGATGGAGAAGGAAAATATCCACGTTGGACTAAGTAGATTTATATTCTTGTAACTCAATTTCAGCAAGTTGTATCTTAATTTCAGTAGGTTGTATTTTAATTTCAGCAAGATATATCTTAATTTCTGCCACCACTTTCCTTCCCGCCATTCTCTCCCGCCATTATCTTTCCCGCCATTCTCTCCCGCCATTTTCTCTCGCCATTCTCTCCTGCCAATTTCTCCCGCCATTCTCTCCCGCCATTTTCTCCCGCCATTCTCTCGCGCCATTCTCTCGCGCCATTCTATGTCCTGCCATTCTCTGCCGCCCGATTTCCCGCCATTGCGGTTGTCATCTGCCTATAAAACGAGGCATTGTATCTGCCTTCCTCCATCGGCCACCAACACTCGTAAAAACCAGCGCGGTAGTCATTATGAGTTTGCCTTCTTCCGATCAAAGCATTAGGCCTAGCAAATGGAAGAGTGCGAAGTTGCCTCAGGGGGTGGAAGCAGTTCGTTGTTGGTGCGGGGATCTCTGCAAGGTGAAGGAGGTGACGGATTTTTCAGATTGGTTGGGCATGAAGTTTTTCATGTGCGCTAATTATGAGGAAGATCCACCCGTTGGTCCTTCACCGTACATCACGCCTCCGGTATGTTTTAGTCACACAGATGAAACATGTTGTTCGTATTGTTGTTTATTTGATTTTCATATTTATGTTTCTTTTGTAGTGTCCTCCGCCCCTGTGCCAGTACTATCGTTGGATAGACATGAAAATGCCGGACTGGACGGTGACTGAGATTCGTGAAATAAGTCATCGTGCATGGGCAAGTTTAGACTTGGAGGAGCGCCGCGATAAGGTGGCAGCAGAGGAGAAAGCAGAGCAGGATAGAGCTTGGCAAGAGCACTGTGTGGAGCAGAGGGCTTTTCTTGCTGAGATGAAGAAGAAAAACCAAGAAAACCAACTTCGACTGGCGGAGGTCTACCGGTAGCGAGAGGAGACCCGTGAAGCTGAGAGGCAGAGAAAGAAAGTAAGGGCTCGTGTAGCCTAGGCAGCAGAAGAAGCTGGAGATGGAAAAGGAAAATATCCACATTGGACTTAGTAGATTTAGATTGCACTAACTCAATTTCAGCAAGTTGTATCTTAATTTCAGCAAGATGTATCTTAATTTCAGCATATTGTATCTTAATTTCACTGAGAAGCGTGATACTTGCCTCTTGTGCAAGTGCATTGATTCTCTCCCGCCACTTTCTCTCCCGCCAGTTCCTCTCTCGCCACTTCCTCTCCCGCCAGTCTCTCCCGCCACTTTGATTCCCGCCACTTCCATTTTCTCCCGCCACTTTGATTCCCGCCACTTTCTCTCCTCGCCATTCGTTCCTGCCATTGTCTTTCCCGCCTTTCTCTCTCGCCACTTTGTCTCTCACCTATATAACCACATTCACAGTAAGGAGGGTGAACAGGCCCTTCCTTTCCCTGTCGCTCCCACATCCTTCCTTCCGCTCTCGCCATTCTTTCGTGGAGATGTCTCATCCTCCTCATCCTCACTATCCTTTTGATCGTAGTTTTCACAAGGGTATGTCCAACCGTCTTCTTCGTCTAGCTGCCAATTTCAAGATGAATGATAGAATAGTACCATGGGAGGAACTCATTAGTAGTGACTTCATAATGAATGAGTTGTCTCACCAATTAGCTAGGGCTGGGTGGCCTCCCAGGACTTTTGAGGAGATACGGAAAGAACTTCTAAGGTTGCACGCCAGATGGCAGAAGTAACTGCACAAGGGTGATGCTTATCTCAGGATTGTTGTTAATAATTCAGGTTTATGGTCAGCAGAAAGTGAGGACGAGGATGACCTCTTCATGCCGAGCAGCAAGGTGAAGAGTTCTGCATCGAAGGGCAAGAATTCTACATTGACAAAGGACAAGAGTTCTACATCGACGAAGGGGAATACTTCTGCAGCGACGGAGGATGAAGACAACGTCTTCATGCCGAGTACCAAGGTGAAGACCAGCGCATCGTCGAAGGGAAATAGTTCTGCAACGACAAAAGGGAAGAGATCTGCATCGACGGAGGATGATGATGATGCATTCATGTAATACGTTTTTCATGTAGTACTATGTTCTGTAGTGTTGTTCTATGTAGTGCGGTTTAATTAAGTTGTAACGTTTAATCCAGTTGTAACGTGCAATTGATGTCGATGGATTTGGTTTGCGTTACTATTGTTCTCTCTCCAAACCAAATAAGTCTCAAACATAAATATGTCCGATACATAGAGGCTAAATATGACAAATACATGAATATGTCCGATACATAAAGGCTACATATGTCTCATACATAAATAGATAGTCATGTCCCGTACGTAGATGACAATATCACTCCTAGGGCTTGCGATGAATCTCTGGCTTCCTCGGACGTGGATCGGAAGGCGATAAGCATTGAGGTGGTGGACGAGTGTCACGATGACCACGACCATAGAACACCTCTTCCGTCGGTGTCTGCGTCTCCTGCGTCGACGGTGGTGGTGGAGTGGCAAGAACTGTCTCCGAGATACCATAGGTGCATGCAGCATGATCATCGTCCTTGCCGTCACCAGGTATGTACGAACCAGGACCAGTAAATAGAGGTGACTGAACTGAAGTCATAAACGGCTGCGACTGGCTGCCTCCTACTGGTGAAATAAAACATGTAAGGAATGACTTACGCGACTAAATTTTGTAAAAGAACGTACAAAGTTAAGTTACCTAGGTCCATCTGCTGAAGCCAGGAAGAGTCCGCGGGCTGTGAAGGAGGTGCCTGCTGGTAGAAATAGCCCCCGGGCTGTGAAGGAGGTGGCTGCTGGTAGAAATAGCCCCCGGGCTATGAAGGAGGTGCCTGCTGCAAGGAGGAGCCCCCTGGCTGTGAAGGAGGTGCCTGCTGCCAGGAGGAGCCCCTTGGCTATGAAGAAGGTGCCTGCCGCCAGGAGGAGCTCCCTGGCTGTGAAGGAGGTGCCTGCTGCCAGGAGGAGCTCCCTGGCTGTGAAGAAGGTGCCTGCTGCCAGGAGGAGCCCCCTGGCTGTGAAGGTGGTTCCTACTGCCAGGAGGAGCTCCCTGGCTGTGAAGGCCGAGGTTCTGAACGCTGCAGAGAGGGGCGTGGCGGACGATGTGCTGCTCGAGTGTCAACAACATCGGAAGATCGCCTACACGTAACAGTTGCGACGATCTCGCGTATCTTCGCCTGAAGACTCTTCAACCTTGATACTGCATCTCGCTGTGGGATATTTTCTCCTCTCTCAAAGCGGTCAACCAAAGCGGTAACCTCATCTAGCGCCTGAGTTGAAAATTCACCCTGTATGCAGAAAGTTAACCAATTGTACATGTTCATGTATACGGAAAATGTAGCATGTAGAGAACAACTAAGGACATACCGCGTGGTGTCTGGTTCCCACAAGTGAGGAAGTTGGGAACAGATCGCTAGCGAGATGAACTGGGATATGTTTCGGAGCAGATGATGGAACCAAGTAGATCCTCGTGCTCTGTCTGTAATGCTTCAGATACAACCCGTACCTGTCCCAGTCAAAGACACGAACTTCATCCCATATATTTGTCGGGGTAGTATTCCATTCCTCGAGGTAAGGTCTGATATCAAGAACCCAAGAAGTATGGGACTTGTTTCCTCCGCTGCGACTGTACCTGAGATTGAAATGCATGTTACATGATTAGCTATAAGTAGACCGAATAGTCTCAATAACCTATTAATGCAGAGATGAGAACCAAAGTAGTATTTCTTACTTGTGCACGTGATCTGGTAATCGTGAAATAACTGGAATGTCAGGCTCTTGGAACAGACCGAACTGTCTCATCACCCTATTAATAGCCATCTCCTCAACCGTCACATCGAAGACCAACTTGGCCTTGGTCATCCAGTAATGCTGATCTCTAGTGCAGTATCCAAAAATCCCACCTGGGTACCTACGTGAAATAGCCTTACGGGTGTATGGTTCCCATATAACCTGATCCTCGTGCAGACTATCAAACTGCGCCGTGAAGGAGGGGTAGCAGCCCCTCACCTGGCTAGGCGTAAACTGTCTCTGTGCATGACAACTAACATTAGTACATAATATTGAATAGAGAGAAATAAACATTACCAAATTCATATTGTTAATAATGAAAATACCTCTCTCCATGCCCAAACAGATCCCATAGTAGGCAAGTCACCGATAGAAGGCACGTAATGTCCAGCCATGTCCTGATTACCAAAAGGTTTGTCAACGCTCACGTATCGACCAATAGGGAATCTCTCATAAGACCAAAGCTGCAACAGAAGTGGACATCCGAGAAGACCAGATTTCCTAGACCTCAACTGGCAAGCTTTGCATAGGCCTCTATACGTAGCTGCTAACACTGTAGAACCAAAACTCCTCTGCACAATGTCCTCACGGGAACGTGCCTCAGCTATCTCTCGTGCAATGCCGATCAGTCGTGCATCTACAGTGGTCACGTGGTTCTCTGTGAACATAGTCTTGCCAAACAACCACATGATATATGCCTCTAGGGACCGGTCAATCTGTGCCTCTAACAACTGATAAGTGGGATATCCTAAGGCAACAATCTGAAACTGGCTCAACCACCTGAAAAGAGGCCCATGCCGATCGTTGTCTAGGGTAACAGTAGTTGGCACCACAACAAGAAAATGGGCATGCATAGATGCTAGCCAACCAGTTTCCACCTCTAAAGGTCCTATGGCAGCACCGGTGAGAGGTAATCCTAACAAGTAAGACACGTCCTGTAAAGTAGGAGCCATCTCTCCCCAGGGAAAGTGGAACGTATGTGTCTCTGGTCTCCATCTATCTACTAAGCAGCTAAGGAGTGACCTGTCGTAAGAGAAGCGTGAGACTAGCCTCTTACATAGCTGCATTGGTTCACCCGCAAGATCCAAGTGTGGGTGATCAACCCACTCATCCAATGTACCCTCAACCAGTCGTGCCAAGGGTAGAAGTCCAGCCCAATTCAGCCTACAAAATGAACAAAATGTAGCTTACAATTAGATTCTATCAAAACGATGTCGAACGTACTAAGTGATTGTACCGACACATACCTATCAACCCATGCAGGGTGTATCATCCAGTTAGACTTTGGGGTGCGAGTGATCAACACGTCTAAGTTCGTGCCCGATTCCATAAGTGCGCCTCGGTTCCCTCTATCGATATTAGCATTAAGCATCGGATACGAAGCCATATCTGCAATGAGAACATAGTACAAACATATTACAAAATAAAACATAGATGTTTGCGTACTAAAAGTAAAAACTGAGTATCCGAGAGGCATTAAAACATAGTCTCACGTATTACAAATAAAAACATAGTGCTTGCTGCTTACACATAAAAACATAGTGCACACATATTACAAATAAAAAAGTAGTCCGACTTATTACAAATAGAAACATAGTCCGACATATTATGCAGCTTCAGAGTTATTTATTCCTCGTCCGCCCCTTCGGCCTCGAGAGCCTCGTCCACCACGACTACCAGGACCACCTCTTGCAACTGTTGCTGTAGTCGTCAATGTGGAAGCACCGTCTTTCTTCAGGTCGGGGCAATATTTCATCCTATGCCCATAAGCCGCGCAGAGCAAACATTGTCTGGTTGCTCCACCAGCTTCAGATTGGTCCATATCGTTTCATATGCGCTTTACCTTACGCCCGCCCTTGCTAGTGCACCGTAGTGCAGGATCCGGGATGTATACTCTATCACCATCGTTTACCTTGTTGAAATTGCCGACGACTCTAAACCCTGTCATCTCACATGTCCAGACATTGAGTACTGCCTCCTTTGAATAGTATGGAGACATGAAGGAGATAGCGTCCAACTGAATCTTGCCACAGGCATCCAACACATGTGAGCAAGGCAGGTGCAACAACTGAGGCTTGTTGCATGTACACTCACAAGTTGGATGAAATTCTGCTCCGATTGTAACCTCATGCGTCTTCACCTCATTTGCAGAACCAAAACCGTCAGTAGGAAGCTGAACCTCATACCTCCTTTCCTGAATACCTATGAGTGTGACGGTGTGCTTTTTTGCTTTCTTTATCTTCTCAGCCATGTACTCCATGACACGGCTGCAGTAAGGAGTGTTCTAATTATCTGCAATATGCTTCCTTGCTAACTCATGCCTTTCTCTGAAATACCTCACAATGCCATGAAATACACCCTCCATAATAGCTATCAGTGGCAATGCTCTATTCCCTCTGAGAACAAAGTTATAGATCTCTGGAAGATTGGTTGTCATGTGGCCATACCTAGCTCCATGGCTGTCATGCAGCAAAGACCAATTCACTGGAGGCTCTTTCTCTATCCACTCAGAAAAATTCTTTATTGCCCTGCCCTTCTTTCTCTTCGTATTAGGAGGGTCAATTGCTGGCAAGTCACAAAGACCAACTGGCCCCTCCATCTCCGCAATGAGTGCTGTTAATTTAACCTGGTCTTTTTCCATTTTCTTCCTAGCAACGACCTGCTTCTTAGTGAACTCATCTAGTTTCGACCAAATAAAATCGTATTTGCGCCGCTGGTTCTGCTTGCATAACTTCTTGAACAAGTTCATTAACCGTTTGTTCTTGAACTGTGAGAAAGAATTAGCACCCAGATGGCGCATGCACCACCAGCTTTGCAAGTCCTTCCAAGGTGTTGGCTCGTCAGCAGTTGGATTACTCAGTGTCTTCACGGCCTTCAATATACCGGGATGTCTGTCATGAATGAGACACACATTTGAACGGTCCTTCACGATCGCAATTTTAATTTGACGGAAGAACCATACCTAGCTCAGAAAGTTCTCACCCTCCACAAATGCCATGGCTAGTGGGATGATTTGGTTGTTCCCGTCCACACCAATAGCAGTCAGGATTTGCCCTTTGTACTGACCAGTCAGGAATGTACCATCCACAAACATCACAGGAGGACAATGCCTGAAAGCTTCGATGCACATACCGAAAGAGAAGAATACTCGTTTCAACACCTTGTAATCCGGTATGCTTTCCAACCTCGTGTGCTGAATGTTAACATAAGTGCCAGGATTCCTCTCCTTCAGTATGTCAAGGAGACGCACAACATTATCATAGGAGTCGAAGAATGTCCCAAACCTCTCCTTCATAGCCTTCTGCTTAGCTCTCCAAGCCTTCCCATATGGAATGTCATACTTCCATCTAACCTTCATTGCTGTCTGGATGTGCTTTGCTTCCATATCTTTCTTCGTCACTATCTCAGTATACATGAGTTGCGCTATGAGAGTTGAAGTAAGGTTTGGATGACGAGCCAACATGTTTTTCCTAACACAATTATGCGGTACAACATTTGTCACAACCCAGTGGATGTGATACTTTGGCACGTGGGCGTGCACCTTCGCAGGACAACCTGATTCAACACACTTGACGGTATACTTCGTTGGACTAGATATGTGTGTCTGGAAAACCCTCTGGGTAGACATAGCCCACCTTATCACCGCATACTTCATTTTCTTCTTTGTGTCAAACATAGCCCCGATCTGGACTTGGTTCAGATTATATTGCCATGGAGTCTCATGGCCATCGTTGACAGTAAAGCCGGCGGATATGTCGTGCTCCATGCAGCAGGAATTGGTACCTCCTCCTCATCCTCGGAATTTCCAGAATCAAGTTCTTCTGCAATCCCATCCTCGTCCTCTTCCTCCATCACCCTCTGCATTTCCTCGCCTTCCTCATCCCCATCAGCAACACTAGAGGCAGCTAATACTACCGATTGAATACTCTGACCAGCAACATGACCACTAACATAATCTGACTCACTGTCGGCTTGGGTAGCATTCACATCCGGTGGCTGTGACCCGGATACATAAATCTCGTTAGCCACTTGACTACTCTGGCCTGGTTCATACCCCACGTTGGGTGGTACGATATTCTCCTCCTTCGCCACTGGTTGCACTAGGGCATACAAATGGATTCTTCTGTCTCTGCAACGACTTAACAGAGACAACCAATGTTGGCTCCTATCTATCGGAATCAAATCCCACTTCACATTTTTACAGGATTTGGTCCACAAGGCATGAATACTAACGGAACAAACTTCAGGATCGAGGCCAAAACTAGTAGTCAACCAGTGCTTCAACTGCCTAATGTCCAGTCTATCTACGTCTGAAAGTGCCATCTCGCCTCTTTTAAACTCGCTAAGATCACCCCCCAACTCATTGTATCGAATAGTACCAGGGCCGTAATACACAGTCAGATTTACAGATTCAGACATTTTAACCTGTCAGACAATGCCAGCTTCTCATTATTCGCAACGAATATATCGACACTAAAATAAAACGTACACTATAATGTACCTAAAAAACCCTACACTAAAATGAGGTACACAAAAAATAACCGACACTACTATGACTAAACTAACTAAAACTAAACCTACACTACTAAAACATAAACTAAAACCCGATACTAATATGACTACACTAACTAAAACTACACTAATATGACTACACTAAAATCACAACACTAACACAAGTAACCTAAAATAACTACGCTACTAAAAATAACATAAACTAATTGTACGTACATTACAAAAAAAACACGAAAATAACAGCAAAAATTTATACCTTCGACGCGTTAGTGCACTCCTTCTTCCTCTCCACCTTCTTCTTCCTCTCCACCACTCCACCTTCTCACCATTGAACCCCCCCACCACACCATTTTCTCCTCCACATGAACAAACCAACACACCGTTGCAAAAAATAAAACCGTAGGGCGGAGGAGAAACACACAATCTATCGTTTCATCGGATTGAAACGCCAAATGAGTGGACGGAATGGGAGATCAAAGGGGGGGATTTCGGCCTAAACTAGGCTAATATGAAAGCTGGAGGAGGAAGAAGGAGAGGTGGCGGACGGGGCCTTATCCTGTGACCTTTCGGCCGACAGGAGGCCGATAGGGGGGCCTCGGGTGGAAGCGGGCCAACTGCCCGGCGCGTCGGCCTGGCTATGGCCGACTGGCCTATTTCGGGCCCGTTTAGGCCGACGGGCGTCCGGTCGGCCCACAATCGGCCGACAGGGTACTAGTTTTGATATTTTTTCAACTCAGACACCTGTTTTCAAAAATGCTACAAAAATAGTACTAGTTCTGGAAAAAAAATCATTCTTCTATATGATGTTTGAACATCTTGTTGTATTGATGTGATATTGTTGTAGCTTGTGGCGAGTGTAAGCCAATTCCATATACTCATCTCTTATGTACATGTACTTGTAATGATATCCATTCTTGCAAAACGACGAGTTGCGCTTCTATCCTTGTCGAGGCCCTCGTGCCAAAATAAGGATAGGATTGCATCTTGGGCGTGACACAGGGCATGGCCCACTTCATCGACCAAACACGGTCGGGAGTGGCCTCACTCAAGACAAGACCCTCGTGAGGGACCTAGGCTTACGAGGAGGAACAACGCTAGGACCGGCAAAGTATGGGCCTCCTCAGGCCCCCTCTGGAGCGGCAGAAATCCCCATGCAAGGCCCGGCCTCAGGAGTGAAGGGTGACGCAATGAAGGACAGGCGGGCGCCAGCGCGCCAGACGACACAGTTTCCCCTTTGGTGCAAAGGGAGCAGAGACGTACGTCGGTTCTTAAAGCACCCCAAAGGTTTTCATTCCGGTGCAACAAGACTGCAACCACCCGCCCTGCAGGGGGTATGTCATCGCTGAGCCCATCCCTGCATCATCGACAACTACTTTGCAGGCGAAGACCGCCTTTGGGCAGGGCGGGCATGTACTCCCGTCCCCCTTCAAATTTGGCCGTTGTGGGATCCCCCGCCATTGCGATAAGGGAAGAGGACCCGAGCCACCGCTATATATAGAGGGTAGGCTGCACCATAGAGAAGGAACCCAATACCGGAATCCATTCGACCACTCATCCATCACCGAGTCGCGGAGGGCCTCGAACACCTCGAAGGGAGCCCTCATGAGGCCCTAAAACACTGTACTAGTTCATCTACACCACCTCCTCGAGAGGCAATCCACCAAAGCGTCGACTGAAATCTGGGTATTAACGTCCATTCAGGATCAGCATGCAAAATTTTCCGAATGATATTCGGGACTTCGACGAAACATGCGTCGATTGAATTCTTCTCCGTTCGCCCGGATCCATTCAGCCTTAAAAGTGCCCAAGTGGATGTTCAACGCCTATTTTGCTCCGAGTGAACTAAAAGTATCTTGGGAGGCGACGGGTCGGTCTGACAGACCCGGATTTTGCGAGATATGAAAATTTGGGAAGCGCGCACGCGATGATGACGCCACGATCAGGGCAAGTGGAGGCACGACGCCTCGATTCTCGCGCCGGTCATATTTCCGCGTACTAGGCATCCGTAGTGGTTGGCGTGCGCGGTGATCTCGCGGGTCCACTGATCAGCGGGACTCTCAGCGGAGTATAAAGCCTCAAGCGCCGCAGATGGCACAGTACTTCCGCCCATTCTTCCTCTCTTTTCCTCCGCCTCCTCTACCCCCAACGCCACACACCGTTCCTCCTCAACGAGAGCCGCCACGCCGATGACGAAGAACGCGACGGAGAAGCTGGAGCGGGCTAAGAAGGGGGAGACGAAGCTCAAGGGCAAGAAGCCCTCGACCGCTCGGTTCACCGCGCCGGCGGGATGGATGCAGGGGGATTTTCTCCCCTCTGCAGTCACTCGCGCGGACATGGAGGGCCTTGTC
Organism: Hordeum marinum; assembly: GCA_022496015.1. Taxonomy (NCBI): domain Eukaryota; kingdom Viridiplantae; phylum Streptophyta; class Magnoliopsida; order Poales; family Poaceae; genus Hordeum; species Hordeum marinum. The sequence goes on along the minus strand of CM039673.1, from coordinate 362,928,732 downwards.
GCTGATGGGCTAGTGGCGGACGGCGCCTGGAGGCTTCCAGGGGAAGAGCGCGAGCTGGAACCGTGCGATGGGGAGCGGATCCTCCTTCTCTCCCACATTGAAAGAGGTTTCTCCATGCCACCCCACCCTTTCTTTAGGGGATTCCTGAATTTCTTCGGCGCCCAACTGCATCACCTCTCGCCGAATGCCATTGCATATTTGTCTGCCTTCGTCACTTTGTGTGAGTGTTTTCTGGGTTGCTCTCCCCATTGGGGGCTGTTCAAGCACCTCTTTACGGTCAGATCCCAGACCGTGAAGAAAGCTCTCCCCGCTGATGGGAAGACTCATGTGCTTCAGCTCTGTGGAGGGTTAGGAGTTCAAAAAAGAGCCTATAGTTCCTTCCCTACCATGACCTTTCCCGAGTCTGTCAGAGGCTGGCAGTTGACCTGGTTCTACTTCAAAGATGTAGCATCACCCAATATGTCGACTGGCCTTCCCCTATACACCTGACCGTCCAGCTGTCCCCAAGTCTCTGAGGGTGGCCAAAGAGGAGCATGTCGAAGTGGGTATCTTAGTTGAAGCAGTGGTGCAGCTGATCCGGGGTGGAGTGACTGGTATGGATCTGTTGGAGACGTTTCTCGGTCAATGTATTCAGCCGCTCCAAGCCAGAGATCACACCATGTGGCACTACGCGGGCCCTGAGGACTCGACCAGGACGCATCCAGAAGAGGTTCCACAGAAAATTGTCAAGCAGTGGCTTCGTAGCATCACTGGAGCTTGCGACAATCCTTTGGGAGCCAAGAGGATTTGACCTTAGTTGGGCGAAAACCCGCCAAAGAATCTGGTGAGTTACGTGGTGTCGACTGATGTGTTTGTACTGTCGAGTCATACATTGACTTATAAACTGACTTCCTCACTTGAAACATGCAGGAGTGGATGAACATGCACTCGCCTGTTCCAACGGGAACCATGCTGAGGACAGCGTGGTGAGCGAGGGCGGCAGCGTCAACGGCGACGGTCCCTCTGACTCCGAAGATGAATATGCGGACTCTGATGAAGAGGAAGAAGTCGAGTCACCTCCCCGGCGCGAAGGCCGCACCAAGTCCTGTCAGGATCCAACAGCTGTTGAGGTCAGGGCTCTAGGCCCTAGCGAGAAAAACCCGAAGCGGAGTCGCCCTTCAACTATTGAGTCGAGTGAGATGCTGGCCAAACAGCCCAAGCAAGTCGCGACCAAACCTCGCAAGGCTTTGCCTCGCATGAGGATGGCCGTACCTGTCGTCTCCATGTAAGTATTTATTTTCGAATTCTTTCTGTCGATTGTGGCCTTGAGTTGTAGCTGACCGAGTGTTGTTCAATCCGTCAGAGCTGCTACATCAGTAACCTCGCCTCATCGAGACGGATGGGAGGCGATGGACATTGACATTGCTGACGCTGCCACTTCTCATAGAGGTTAGCAAGTTGTTGATTTGTTCGAATGGGACTCGACACATGCAAATGCTAACATTGTCGGTTGTTGTTGCATAGGTCATTCAAGTGGAGGACGACGAGGAGCACCTGGACACTTTGTGCACTCGTATTCGAAGAGCTTCATCTACGCAGGTGCCTCAACGCTCGACTGCAGAGTCCTCCCAGGGGATAGGCGACTCGACACAACTCAAAGCTGAACCCGCAGCGCCTCTGTCGCATGCTCCTCCAGCTGTCTCGACCGTTGTGACGTCAACTCCAACCGGACCCACTCAGACTGCCTTAGCTGCCCCAGCAACCATGCCGATCACGCCTATGACGGCCTTCTCTCCGCATCGCGTTCCGGAAGATCAGACCGGAGCTGTGAAGGAGGCCATGATCCAGGCGGAGCAGATCATGCTGAGAACCAAGGAGGCGTACAAGGCCAGCAAGCTGGCTTACGACGTCAGCGCAGCCCTCCACACCAATGTCCGAGTAAGTTTGCTTGTAAGTACATTTCCGATTGAATTCCTATCTTTTCTTGGCTGTTGTACACCCACTGGGTGCTTCTCCCCTCGAATAGATCGGATCGTAGTCGAGTAGGATTGGGGTCAATAGTACGCGTGGTACTAGAGTTAGTCGACATGTCGAGTGTTTTTTTGTCTGACGAGCTACTCGATGGATCGAGAGTTAACCGTCTCAGTGGGGGCACTCTTACTGCACCCACTGGGTGTAGTCCCCGAGACCGCTGTCGAGTGCTTGCATCGGCAGGGGTCTTAGAGCTTGTCGTACCCACCACTCTGCGGTCACTCTGTAGGTTCCATGGATGTTATTTACAAACCATGATATGACGCTGCATAAGGATAGACTACACTTCTCAGAGTGATGGATATTCCAATGATGGATGTTTCTGCCGCTCGACTGATCGAGAATCGACAGATCCAGTGGGGGCACGCTAAGTGCACCCACTGGGTGTAGTCCCCGAGACTGCTGTCGAGTGCTTGCACCGGCGGGGGTCTTAGAGTTTATTGTATACAGGATACATTTCACCTTGGATCCCGCCACTCCGTAGCTACCTTGCAGGTTTCATGGATATTATTGACAAACCATGGTATGATGCTGCATAAGGATAGATTGAACTTCACAAAGCAGGGAGGCACGTCACTCGACGGGTTGAGTGTTCTGACAGGGCTAGCCTTGTCGAATGTTTTAATAACTAGTGGGGGCACGCTAAGTGCACCCACTGCGTGTAGTCCCCGAGGCTACTGTTAATCACAGACGATAATCAGTAGGCTTGAAAACTTGTCGTACGCGTGGTACTAGAGTCACTCGACATGTCGAGTGTTTTTTCCTGACGAGTTACTCGACGGATCGAGAGTTAACCATCTCAGTGGGGGCACTCTTAGTGCACCCACTGGGTGTAGTCCCCAAGACTGCTGTCGAGTGCTTGCACTGGCAGGGGTCTTAATAGAGACAACCTTGAATTTATTTACGGCACGCGGAGCACCAAGGCCACTCGACATGTCGAGTGGACTTTTTTCTTGAAATCTTCTTAGGTTGTTCGAAGGTTGTAAGATAGTCATTTGCCGGTGTTCATAACTCAGTCGACTGTCCTAGGTGCCACTTGCCGATTGAATTCCTATCTTTTGGTGGTTCCAGAGGGCTTGCGAACTTGGGACACGGTACAAGGACATGGAGGATGAAAGGAACTGGCTGCGAGTGAATCTGGCGGTCTCCAACAACGCTCTGGGGCGAGCGCATGCCGAGATGAAGTCTTTGGGAGGTAATTACTGTTGACTCTCTGCATTCCCCTCTTCATTCTTCATGTTTTGAACCGAGTGCTCTCACTCAAACAGACGTACGCAATGAAAATCGTCGACTCCAAGCGCGACTCAACAATGTTGTTTCTTTAGATTCCATGAAGAAGGTGCTGGAGGAGAAGGACAAGGCACTTGCTGACGCCCAACGTGTGGCCAGGGACAAGACTGAAGCTGCAGATCAGAAGCTGGCGGCCGCCAAGAAGCTGGAGGAGGAGAACACCAAGCTGAAGCAGGAGCATGTGGACCTCGTCAAAAGGAGCAATGGCCTAGAGAAGCATTTGGGAGAATTCTTGAGGAAGATGTATATTCTGCTCGACGGTGAGTGTTTCTTGTCGACTGAAGTTTGTAAAAATTTTGAGGGTCATAGTTCACCGATTCTCCTCCCATTCTCCATTCTTCAACATAATTCTGCCAAGACTTTAAGAAGGAGACAGAAGAGGTTGAGCCCAATCTGGATCCCACCAAGTCACCAGTTGCCGATGCAGTGGCCATGAACATGCTGAGACTCAACTTCCGGCTCCAAGGCATCCAAGCATATATTGCCTGACTGAAATCTGCAATGGAGAGAATCGACCAGGAGCTATGGCCTGAGGACACTCTTCAGCTCGACCTCAACTCTATAATGGTTCGCGTGAATGAACTTCCCATTCAAGTGCAAGCCTGGAAGAAATCTATTCCTCGCTGCCGGGCCGACATGGATTTATCACTTGTCAGGGTCCATTGCAGGGACGTGAGGGAGGAGAAGCTGAAGGAGCTCCAGGTGGTAAACACGAAGAAACTCCAGTTTGAGGACTTCATGGAAACCTTCATTGAGGCAGCCACCAGAATCGCCGACGGCATCGACTTGGACACTTTTGTCGAGCCTGCCAGCCCGTCACCCGTTTAAAGAACTTGGTCTTTGGAAGAAACGTTTATATTTGCCTCGGTATGCCGAGTGGAATTGTATCCCTTAAAACTTCATTCTGGCCTTAGTCCTGAGCACATTTGCTTCCGTACAAAACGTTTATCCGCGGTTTACCCTTTGGATTTTATTCATATTTGCTTTCAATCGTCTGTTCGACTGAGTTTTTTTTAACTTAGGCGAAACGTGTTTCGCAGCTAAGCTCCCGAGTGTGAGGATTGCTCATCACTCGGAGTATTTTCGAACTTAGGCGAATGTCGATTCGCAGCTAAGTTGTCGAGTGAATGGTTTATTAACTTCTATAAGGTTTTGTGGAGTCACCACACCGAGGAAGAAGCCACCTGGGAACGCGAAGAAGATCTTCGTAGAGACCACCCGCACCTATTTTCTAGCCAACTCGAATCTCGAGGGCGAGATTCATCTTAAGGTGGCTATTATTGTAACATCCCAAAATTCCATTTTGGAATGTTATGAAATATAGCTATGCATCTATCATCATCATTGCTTGCATGTATGTATTAGTTGAAATGCCTTCTCTGAGTTTCTGAAACCCCTTTCTATTTTCAATGTGTTGCTTTCATCTATTTGAAAATCTTGGTAAAATGTTCAAATATGAGGGGAGGAACATGACACTCCACACCAGGGACTATTTGGTGATTAATTTGAACAAAAACAACCAGGAGTTGTTTTGAAAATATTTGCAAAAAGGATTTAAAAACAATTAGGCAATTTCTGAAAATAATATTTTTTTTCAAAGTGTTCAAATGACAGAATAAAAATGTTCAATAAATGAAATTTATTATTCTGTTAATTTTAATATATAATACTCCTATATTTAGAAATATTTTGAATGCTTTTAAAGACGTTTTACTGCTCTGGTTATTAAAAACAGTAACGGTTTTGTAATTAAACGGGCCGGCCCACGGGCAGTTATTCGCGAATTTATTACCGACCGGTCGACCGACGCGCAACGGACGCTCCCTCCCTCACTAACACTAGGCCCCACCTGTCCGCCGCGGATCCCGCAACGGTCACCCCCAACCTCCGCGCGCGCCGCCGCCGCCGCGATCCCCTCTCGCTGGATCCGCTCTTCCCTTCCTTCCCGAGCCCCCTCTCCGGCCTATAAATAGAGCCCCAACTCCCCGCCTCCATTCCCCCCCCCCCGAGCCCCCTCTCCCGTCGCCAGAACACCGCCATTTTCCTCGCCGGAGTTGCCACCACCACCGGACCTCCCCATCGCCGTGCCGGTCGACTCCGACCTCCCCTCGCCTCCCCGACGCCTCCGTTCGACGCCGGAGGACCGCCGCTATCTCCCGAGCCCCTTCGCTGCCTCCCTCGACCACCGGAGACCCCTCCGGCGACGTCCTCGACCACCGGCCGCCGCCACCATCGCCGGAGTTCCTCCTCCCCCTCCGGTAAAGTCTTCGAGCTCACCCCATCCGTCGGATCCCCCCTCAACGGCCCAGATTAGAAGCCATTTTTTTCCTGAACCGTTTTCCATTAGAGCTCGGTCGCCCGCTCGAAACCACCCAACGCACGCGCTAGCCAGCCAATAGGATCGTGCCACGTCACAACCTCGCCGTCCGGTAGATTTTTTCTTTTTTTCTGTTTTGTTTTAGTTAACAGAAACTATTCTGAAATTGTTTTAGCTATAACTTTTAATATATTTAATGTTTTGAGTTGATTCTTTTTGCAATAGCTCACATTTTTCATGTAGTTTCACCCTATACTTTTTAATTTCAAATTTGAACTATAAAATTTGAATTGAATCAAATTTTCTCAAAACATTCAAATCTGAATAACTAGAGTTTGAAAATAGATTTTGACATGAATCTTTTTGCTACTGTTTGGTCTTAGTTAGGACTACCTTCATGTTTAGTTTGAGAATTTTTTAGGATGATTTTTCTTAGTGTTTTAGCTATAAACAGAATCTGCCTAGTATTATAGTATAGTTTTATTAACTTAGTTTTAGTTGGTTTAAATTAGATTTAATTTTATTTGATTTAGTAGGTTCTGTTAGTTAAACTTTAGGTGTTCTACTTACTATTAATAAAAATATAAAATTGTTTAGTTTATTTCTTTGTTAATATAGGAATCACAACTTCTTTTCAAATAGGTTTAATTTGATTAAAACAACTAGTTAGTAATAGTTTTTCTTTCAACAAAGTTTTATATAATTTAATTCTGTTTTCTAAGACAAGTTTATTTGTACATTCTTTCCTGTTAAGAACATGTTTTGTTAATAAATAATAAGTTTTGTTTTGCTCTTTTGTTAGTAAAACTATAGTTGTTTCATATAGTGTTTATCAAAACTTTTAAAAACTTTACTAAAGTTTTTCCCAACAAACTTTAATGAATTCAATTCTGTTATTAATAAAATATTTTATTGTTTTCTTGCTGTCAATTATTGTTATGTTATTACAAATAGGTTTCATTATGTTAGTAGTGTTTTATCAATCATCTTTTAGAAAACAAAACTTTGTGTGTTTTCTTGCTTGTGATTTTTATGCATTGTTTTGTCTTGATTGGTTACTAGTTCATGGTTGATGGTTGTGAGTTACAATATTTTGTTGTATGCTTATTGAGTGCTCTTGTTTGCTTCGTTAGATTATCCGGAGTGTGAAGCTTTTACTTAGAGTCACTCACGTACGAAGATCATCAATCAGGCAAGTCACTTTGATCATATTTACCCATGTTTTTATTGCATTAGTTCTTCCATCCCCCCCCAATTGCATGCAAAGTAGGTAATTGGAAACTTGGTTACTGTTGTAGTATCATGTGGTAGGTACCCCCTCTCAACCCTTGACACATTGGCCCCGGGAAACGTTGTTTTACTTTTTTGCTATGCTATTAGTAGACGGAGTTGGTTGTGTGATTCATGAGAGTTGAGAGAGTTAATAATATCAAGACCTACATAATGATCAAGATTTCAAGACTCCGAGTTTTCAACATACCTCTGGGTGGATGATGGTTGAACGGCACCCTGGAGAAACCAGTGGATTTGCCTAGGTGTTGCTGGAGATGGCCAGTATTCATGCGGAAAGATCCACCCAGGCACAAAGAGATGGATGGGTGCTTCAAGACCCAAGGCTTACTTGCACAGCCACAAGTCATTATGGGCTCTGGCTTGGTTGGATATCGTGGTGACCCTGGACAGGCGGTGCTACGAGATGTAGAAGAACGGTAGGAAAGGATGGGCACCGATAGAGTCGCAGGGAAACCCTTTGGAAGACCATGTTTTGGTCATCTGTTTCTCAAACACCCTGAAGTGCGAGAAATCAAACGGAGGCGACCAAATCTTGTGGGGAACGTGTGCAAAGCTCTGCAGAGTACTCAAACCTAATCGATTAGCCGTGTCCACGGTCATGGACGACTTGAGCCAAAGGAACTGAAACTTCCGGAACTCTCAACACAATTAATATGATGATGTGGGTATTAATGACTTGGGTATGAGAATTGGTTGGTGGAACCATCTCATTAATCAACCAACTTAGTAATATTTTTGCTTAGCCCTCTCTTGATGTAGGAAAAATTGGCTTTTTCGCAAAACTTACTACTCCACCTGCCATAATTGCATATAGAATAGAGGATTATCTTCTCACCCCTCTTTTGTGACTTTGCTGGCATATTCCATATGCTGACCTACACAGCTGCAACGTATCATGTTGCAGAGTACTTTTCCGACCAGGAGTGAGGACACGTTCTACGCTCGGTGAGATGCCCTTGGAGTCAGATGGACTCATCTACCTTCGACGCTTCCGCAAGACATAGTTATTCTCATGAGTTGGCCATCGGCCACTTTATTGTAATGATTATTGTAATAAAGGACTCGATATGAGATTTCATTAATATAATGCTGTGTGATTTCCCTTTGATATATACATTGATGTACTGTGTGTGTACCAGCATGATCTTGGGATGGTACGGAAACACCGGAGATTCGACCTTTCAGGTCGGGTCGCTACAGTTATAGAAGTTCCTTAATTCTTCCAAGTCAAAATTAGTGTCGTTGTCCGTGATGATATTGTGCGGGATGCCGTATCGACAAATTATCTCTCTCATGAAAGTGACCGTCGTACGGGAGTTCAGCTTCTTGATTGGCTTGGCTTCTATCCACTTGGTGAATTTGTCGACTGCTACCAACAAGTGAGTGAATCCTACTTTTCCGGGTCGGAAGGGGCCAACCATGCTGAGTCCCCAAACTGCAAACGGTCAAGCAAGAGGAATTGTCTTCAGAGCAGACGTCGGCTTGTGTGACATGTTCGCATGGAACTAGCAACCATCGCAATGATCAACAATGTCTTTAGCCATCTCATTAGCTCGTGGCCAGTAAAAACCAGCTCGGTATGCTTTAGCGACAATCGTCCTTGAAGACGCATGGTGGCCGCAAGTTCCCGAGTGAATCTCGTCTAGAATCATTCGACCTTCCTCGGGGGAAATGCAGCGCTGGGTGACACCAGTCGCACTCTCTCTGAATAGCTGATCTTCCATCATAGTGAAAGCCATGAACCTGCGCACAATCTACGAGCCTGTGTTTCATCTTTAGGGAGCTCTTGTCTAAGGATATAGGCAATGTAAGGCAGAGTCCAATCGGGAATAATAACCAGAATCTCCATGACCAGGTCAATCACTGCGGGGACATCGACTTCTGTCGAGTCAGTGGAACTCAAAGCCTGTGGGGGCTCTTCGGTGAAAGGATCTTCTTGAACCGAAGGAGTGCGTAAGTGATCCAAGAACACATCGCTGGGGACAGGCCGTCGAGTGGAACCAATACTGGATAGTTCATCGGCTGCCTGATTTTTTAGTCGGGGAACATGATGAAGTTCTAGGCCTTCAAACTTCTTCTCCAACTTTCGGACTTCATTGCAGTATCCAGTCATAGCGGCATTTCGAACATCCCACTCTTTCATCACTTGATTCACCACTAGATTTGAGTCGCCATAAACCATCAGGCACTTGATGCCGAGTGAGATAGCCATGCGCAACCCATAGAACAATGCTTCATACTCTGCCTCATTGTTGGAGGAATCGAAGTGAATTTACAAGACATAGCTGAGCTTGTCGCCCCTAGGAGATATCAGGACAACCCCAACACCAGGCCCATTCAACATTTTGGAGCCGTCAAAGAACATTGTCCAATGCGCCGAGTGAACTTGGATAGGCTGTTGCTGTTTGATCCACTCGGCCATGAAATCCGCAGTGCTTGGGACTTGATTGCTTTTTTGGCTTCGAATCTGATGTCAAAGTGTCCAAGCTCCATTGCCCATTTTGCCACGCGACCTGATGCGTCTCGATTATTGAAAATTTTGGACAAGGGAGCATCACTAACGACTGAAATCGAGTGGTCTTGGAAATAATGCGCCACCTTCTTTGCTGATAGGTAAATACCATAAACCAGCTTCTGATAGTGTGGATATCTTTGCTTTGAGGGGGACAAAACTTCCGAGACATAATAAACTGGCCGCTGGACTTTATAAGCTTTACCCTCCTCTTCTCGCTCGACAGTCAGTATTGTACTGATGACCTGATTTGTGGCCACGATGTACAAGAGCAAGGGCTCTTTGCTGGCAGGAGCGGCAAGCACCAGCTGGGTGGAGAGTAGGGCTTTGAGCTCAACAAACGCTGCTTCGGCTTTGGGAGTCCAGTCGAACATGTCGGACTTCTTCATCAAGTGATACAAGGGCAGAGCCTTCTCACCAAGACAAGAAATGAATCAACTCAATGCTGCCAAGCAACCTGCGAGCTTCTGAACATTGTGCACTCGCACAGGAGTCTTCATATGGGTAATGGCGCTGATTTTCTCGGGGTTGACATCAATTCCTCACTCGGAAACGAGAAAACCGAGTAACTTGCCGCCAGGGACGCCGAAAGTACACTTGGCCAGATTCAGCTTTATGTCGAATCGCCTCAAATTGGCGAATGTCTTGGCCAAGTCAGCCAGTAGGTCGGAACCTTGGCGGGACTTGACCACTATATCATCCATGTACGCCTCGACATTCCGAGGGATCTGGTCGAGTAAACATTTTTGAATCATGCGCATAAAAGTAGCACTGGCATTCTTGAGACCAAAAGGCATGGTGATGTAACAAAAACACCCGAATGGGGTGATGAAGGATGTCTTTATTTCGTCTAGGCCATACAGACGGATCTGATGGTACCCAGAATAAGCATCCAAAACTGATAAACGCTCACACCCCGCTGTCGAGTCAACAATTTGATCTATGCGGGGGAGCGGAAAATGATCTTTTGGGCACACCTTGTTGAGATGTTTGAAGTCAATGCACATGCGCAACGACTTATCTTTCTTTGGCACCACCACAACATTCGAGAGCCACTCGCAGTGGTAAATCACCCAAATGAACTTGGCTTGCAAGAGATGGGCCACTTCTTCTCCGATTGCCTTGTGCTTCTCCGCCTCTGAACGACGCAAATGCTCCCTGACGGGTTTGGCTTTCGGATCCACTCGCAGACTGTGCTCAGCCAGCTCCCTAGGAATCCACGGCATGTCAACAGGCTTCCATGCGAAGATATCCCAGTTCTCACGGAGGAACTGGATGAGCTCGGCTTCCTATTTGCTGTCGAGTGTTTATGAGATATTTGTCGAGGCAACAGTAGGATCCGTCATATGGATGTGTACCTTCTTCACCTCCACTGTCGACTGAAATGCCGACTCGGAAGCCGGCTTCTTTGCATGGAGCAAGTTGGCAGGTTCAGCGGTTTTCTTGTACTCCTCCAACTCAACCATGGCCATCTGGTGATCGGCGATCTTGGAGCCTTGCTGGAGGCACTCTTCGACCCGCTGTCGATTGCCAGTGACCGTGATCATGCCCTTAGGGCCTGGCATTTTCAACTTGAGATACACATAACATGGTCGGGCCATGAAACGTGCATACGCGGGTCGACCCAGAATGGCGTGGTAAGCACTCTTGAAATCCACGACATCAAATGTCAACTATTCTTTTCGGAAATTTTTGTCATTCCCGAATGCCACATCCAATGCTATCTGGCTGAGTGACTTGGCCTTCTTTCCTAGGATGACCCCGTGAAACTGCATGCTGCTCTCACTCAGATGGGACATCAGAATGCCCATCCCTTTCAGGGTATCCGCATAGAGAATGTTTAGGCCGCTGCCATCGTCCATGAGGACCTTTGTAAGTCGAGTCCCCCCCCACCGGATCAACTACCAGAGCCTGTCGACCGGGAGTGGCCACATGAGCAGGATGGTCTGTCTGGTCAAATGTGATAGCATATTGGGACATTTGAGGTAGGTGGGGGTGTCTGGTACAGCCATGTTGATTTCTCTGTTGATGACTTTCAGACAGCTCTTGCTCTCGACATCCGCAAAGATCACCAGTGTAGCAGTGACATCCGGGAATGTTTCCTTTTCCTCATCTTCATCTCCCTTCTTAGGAGATTTATCACTCAACTGGTCTCCCTTGAATTGCTGAATAAGGGTCCGACACTGTTGAGTGGTGTGCTTGGGCAAAATCAGATTGCCTTCCGCATCTTTCCTCGTGTGTATTACACACGACTGATCCGTAATATCAGTTCTCACTGATTTTTCCCTTTCTTGGGGCATACTGTGTCTTAGCTTTGCCCTTGTTCTTCGACTGAGTCGCTAGTGCTCCCGCTTCTGCCTGAACCGGATCTTCAGCCTTTCGCTTCTGTTTCCGATTGTTGCTGCCGCTGGACTCATTGATGACTGATTTTCCTTTGCCGCTATGGAGACGGTCCTCTTCCATGCCATTGGCATACCGAGTGGCGATTTCCATCATCTTGCCAAGTGAAATATCACCCGTTCGCCCAAACTTTAGATAAAGTTCTCTCTATCTCACACCGGCCTTGAATGCACAAACAACCTGATGTTCCGACACATTCTCCACTGTATGATGTAGAGTGGACCATCACTAAATATAATCCCTTAAAGTTTCATTGGGCTTATGGACACAGTGTTGTAAGTCGAGCAGACGTGTCGGACGCTTGCAAGTGCCCTCAAAGGTTCGGACAAACACTCGGGCAAGATCCTCCCAGCAATGTATACTGGAAGGAGCCAGGCGATTCAGCCAAGCGCGAGCTGAACCATCCAACATTAGGGACAGGTGCTTCATTGCCACATTGTCATTTCCACCACCAATTTGCACAGCCACTCGGTAATCATCTAACCAAGTCTCCGGCTTTGATTCGCCAGAAAACTTCCCAATTCCCGCTGCCAACATGAAGTTGGGGGGAATCTCCATAGAACGTATGGCTCTGCTGAAACATTCAGGACCAGAAACCACTGCCAAGCTACCACTCAAAAAATCTCTGTCGTATCCTTCCCTGTGGGCTCTGCTCCTGTCTATCCGCTTCTGAACAAGGAGGGTGCGGGCGTCAAAGCCCGCATTCCGCTCATCACCCAAGGAGCGCCTGTCGTCCTGGTGCCGGGGCGCATGCGGACCACTCCGTGGAGGAGTGGGCACTCAACGGTGGTCTTCACGGTGAAACTAATCTCTGTCTTGCCCTTCACGGAAACCGCCGCCTCGACGGCGCAGGGGCGATTCAGGGTTGTGTGCCGACTGAATGGTCTCTACCCTAGGTGAATTGTTGTGTATCCTATTGCGGGACTGAGAAACTACTGAATTCTGACGTTGCGCTGCATCTAACAGTGCTCTGATCTGCATCAACCCTCTTCCAGCCTCTGACCGGGACGGCTTAATGGAATCTGCTATCCTAGCAACAACAACTACATTTAACATACGAGTTCGATATACCTCAACGTCATCGCGAGATCTAGTTGGAAACAACTGTCGCTGACATCGACTGGGGCGTGGCGAGCGCACTCGTCAAGCTCTGCCTGGAGTTCTTCCAGACAAATGCGCGCGACCTCGGCAGTCGTATCGATGATGGGACTATGAAGAACCTCCCCCTCGCGACGTGACTGCTCTTTTGACGGACCCCCAGCCTCGTGCCTTCCACGGCCAAAGCCAGGCGGTGAACTCTGATGGGACCCCGCCATCAAGACCTCCGCTACAGGATTGCAGCTTTCGCACTCAGAAGGCACGTCAGACGGATCAGAATCCGACTCGAACACGCCATGAAGGGACTCGGTGGGCTCAAGTGCTGCAATCTGCGAAGAAGTTTGACGCGTCACTGCGTGTTCAACCCAGCGCTAAAGTCGTGAGTGGTCGGACCGCTTGCGACTGCGAACAACGATGGGAGCCGACGAGTAAGGAGTCGAAGGCTGACGCAGCAACACGCCGCAGGAACTCGTGCAGAAGTGTGCGGCCCCGTGGACCGAGAGCGCCTCGACATCGAGAGGCGCTTCCTGGAGCCATGCTGAATTGTCGGCGATGAAGGTGAGCGCTTCGAAACAGATCTCGTGGCCCAGGACAAAAACACCGTCGGAAGACATGTCGAAGGATGAAAAATGCAACCTCGCCGGAAGTTGCTTAGACGCCTGCCCCACGGTGGGCACCAACTGTCGTGGGAATGAGACTGACAGTAGATGGTAGGAGTATGAAAGGAGAGGTAGAGTCCTAGCTACGGCGTGGATGTACACACGGATGTATGAGTTCAGGCCCCTCTCGTGGAGGTAACAGCCCTACGTCTCAGTGCTCGGGAGCTTATGTCGTGTGGAATATAGAGATTACAATGGTTGCGAACCCCTGTGCAGGAGGGGAGGGGCGGCTTATATAGAGTTTGTTGCCCCTCATAATTACCCAACATCTAAGGGTCCGATCGTAGGATTAAAGTCTACTGTTACTGGTAACGTACACAATAAAAGCTACTAATGACAATTGAACTGACATCTGCCCGTTGGGCTCTTGATGATGGCTCCTGGTCTTCTGGCGTCAAGTGAAAGTGAGGTCTTCTGAGTGACACGCGACTGCCGAGTGAAAGAAGGAGTCTCCGAGTGGATATCTGTCGAGTGGCTTTGAACGTCTCCAGGAATCCACTCGAAACTTCATGCTTGATCTTCATGTCCTCCCATGTAGTGTCCTTAGGTAGGATATGTAGGCCTTGTCTAGGACCCTACCCTAGGTACATATCCTCGTCAGTTACTATACCTTCCATCGGTGTATTACCGTCTGTATTTATTTTCGTAATTCATTTAGGGTTTTACACAATCTAGCCCATTGCATAAGGTATCTTGCAAGAAGGTTGTTCATAAGAGAACTTTTGATGTTCGGTGTTATGAATAACATAAGGGCCATACTTTCATTATGAATGGGATGCATGTTATGAATGTTGATCATAATACATTACCTCTGGGTTTACTTTCATAATTCATTTTAGAGTTTCATACACTCTAGCCCATTGCACAATGTTTGTTGCAAAAGAGTTGTTCATAAAAACAACAATTGTTGTTCAGTATTATGAATAACATGAAGGGACATACTTCTATCCTAGATGGGATGTATGTTACGAATATTGATGGAAATATGATACATCCATAACACTGACGCTAAATGTCGCAATACTAAAAGAATACCACACAAGTGTGGCACTGCATTTGGTCACATTGGAGAAACCCACATGGAAAATTCCATTATGATGGATTTTGAAGTCGTTTGATTATGAATCATCTGACACTTGCAACTTTCCTCTGAAAAGTGAAGTGACTGAAATACCGTTCACAGGCCATAAGGAACGACCAAAGAACATATTATTAATCATACATTATGATGTGTGTAGTCCAATAAATGTTGTTCCAAGTAGTGGATTTATCTATGTACAGAAATGACTCAAGTAGATATATGGATATTTACTTGTTGAGACGTAAGTCTGGATCTTTTGAATTCATTCATAAGGTTTTCAAAAATGAAGTAGAAGTTGTTGTAATAAGAAAATAATGTTTCTAGAATTCGATTGTAGAAAGGAATATTTGAGTTACAAGTTTAGCAAATGTCTGATGATTAGTGAAAGGGGTTTCATAACTTGCACCTCCCGGAACACCACTGCAAGTGAAAAGTCCATGAAGATGTAATCGAACCATTCATGACATGGTAAGATCAAAGATGACATAAATAAATTTGCCACTATCCCTTTTAAAGTGATGCTTTAGAGCCTGCGGCTTTTACACTGAAAAGAGCTCTATCGGGTCTGTTGAAATGATGCCATGGTATGGTACGCCCAACCATGTTATATCTTTTCTTAACATTTGGAATATGGGGCTTGTGTAAAAGGTTATAAACCTATTCCAAATCAGACAAGTGCTACTTTGAGGTTATCCCAAGTCATTGGGTATTCCCCCACCACTATACCGAGGCAAAGGAGTTTGCCACAAAATGGTATGCTTTTAAAGAGAATAGTTCCTACAAAAGGTGAGTGGGAGGACAGTGCAACTCGACGAGATAACCAGTATCTTCGTCATCAGGTCAAAGGAAAGCAACCTTGGAAGTGATTCTGGAGTTTCCTATTGTGACTGATACGAAAGTCTCTACAATAAAATGTATGGACTTCGGTCGAACTTGCAGCTGAACCACGTAGGAAAAACTCATGCAAATCTCTTAGGTGCGCATACGAGATATTGTTGTTAGACAACAGTATACCTACGATACACAAGGAAGCGTTGATGGACCCTGACTCCGGTATTGGCTAAATGCCAATACAATCCGAGATAGTTTCCATATAAGTGATTCAAGATTAAAACCTTGATAGACCTTCCGAAAGACTTAGAGTCTAACGAATATTTATGAAACTATTAACTGATGTGGATAAAATGTTTATCCATAAAGCTTGCCTTGTTGAAATAACAAGTTCAAGGAGTTGACTGCAATGAGGTTGTTTCACGGTAGCGATGCTTAAAGACGGTTCAGGTTGAACTAAGCAATTAATACATATTTCAATCATGAGATATGAAACATGGATGATGAAAGGATTTTCCATCTGATGGAAATGTAACCAAGGACTTGCATGTGTTACAGTCCAAGGCACTTTGTCTATCCAGAGGATGCTAGTAAGGGTGCAAACTTCAGAGTTCCAGCGATGGACAGAAGGAAGCAAAATGGAGTTGGAATCTTCACGTTTTGATGAAATGGTCAAAGGGGTTTGACTTCATCAATGGGTAACAAAGATGCTTGTAATTCAATAAAGTAAGTGGGAGCATAATAATATTTCTAAAATGTTGTGTGCTTGACACATTGTTAATTGGAAATAAATTTCTTGACACGAATTAGGACTTCATTTGAAAATAGTTTTCCAATGAAGTGCTTGGGCTAAATAGCCTTGCTATTAGGCATAATGATCTATGGAGATATATTTGCCTAATGGGGCTAAGAAAAAATACATATTGACAAGATGCTAAAACCATTTAGCACTAAAACCGCAAGAAGTGATTCTTGCCAAAGTCACATGGAAAGCATTTTGCAAGACTCGGTGTCCCGAAACACTGATGAGCAAAATACATGATGGTGATTCCACACACTCTTGTCTTTGGATTAATCATGTATTCCATGGTATGTCAAAACAACTAGATATGTCCAATACTCCAAAGTTGTTGCGAGTATAGATACCAATGTGATCAAAGTACTGATCATGGGACAACAGTGAAAGATGTCATTGAGTACTAGAGCAGTACTAATGACATGTTTTCTCGCAAGCTGAGATTATGAAGTGCTCGTTGTAAGTAATTACATCGATACAGTCTTCATCAATGTTCCATGCGATTTTTTATTTAAGTTAAGGGTTTTGTGTAATACACAATATGGTGGCACGGTAGTTGGAAATTGTTCCAAACAAGATAATGTGGCAAATTCTATAACAAAGGCTAAGTATGTTGACACTTTAGAAGCGACAAAGAACTTGTTGAATCATATAGTTCATTCATGAACTTAGTATGGTTCCAAGATGGCTTTGGTCTATGGGACACTATTGCAGATAGTTGCTCCATAGCTCAGTCTGAGGAATCAGGTTTCACCAATGATTCACACATATGCACAGCCAAGTCCACACAAAATATGAATTTTGTGAAAGCGTGAAAACACAAGGATATGCAAAGTTACACAGGGAGCTGAAGTCATCAGATCCGTTGGACATCGGGCTATACCACAAGCGAAGCATATTTTACACTAGTATGCCATAGGTGTAAAGTGCAATAGCATTGACTAGATTATTGACTCTAGTGCAAGTGGGAGTCTATAGGAGATATGCCCTAGAGGCAATAATAAATGTTATTGATTATCTCCCTCTTCATAATTAGGTTTATGTTCCATGCTATAACTGTTATGGTTCTCGAGTCTGCAATAACCACGAGGTCGGAGGAAGACTCATATGCACGTGTGGAATAATAAACGGTAAAATGTATTCCTAGTCTGGCCTGTAAGACTAGCTCAAGTGTTGCGCGATGGTTGTATTTTCCTGATCATGGGCATGTCTATACCAGCAACTTTGAGGGCACAATGTTAGAAGAACATTTGTGTTGAATTGACACGAATTGATGTTATGATATGAGATACATTCGTCACTAGTTAATGGTTAATAACACAAAGATGGTTAATGTTTGCATGATTCCTTAGACCATGAGAGTATCGAGTTTCTTCATGCTTGCTTCATGAACTTTGGGGTTTGTTAAACGTCATCCGTAAATGGGTGGCTATTACGGCGGCTTACGGGTTCATGGAAAAGTATGTCAAGTAATTTGATAGCTCAAGATTGGGATTTGCTCCTCCGACGATGGAGAGATATCTCTGGGCCCTCTCACTGTTACAGTATCCATCATCGTCTCGCTAGACACTTTGTGATTTGATCACGAGGATGCCGGAACACGATAACGAGAAAAGAGAACAATACCGGTAACGAGGTAACTGGCATAGTGGACACGTTGTTGATCCATGGGGATGCCAACATATCTCACCTCGGGTATTTGTAACATATTGCGAAGCAACAGGAATAGCTCACGGCAACTGGAGGATCACTCAAATATTCATTCGTGTGGGTATAGGGGTCAATATGGGTGTCCATGGCTCCAATGCTGATCATTGATCGAAAAGTATTCAGGTCATGTCTATACTTCACGGAACCTATAGGGTCATGATACGTCTCCAATGTATCTATAACTTTTTATTGTTCCATGCTATTATATTATCTATTTTGGCTGTTTTATATGCATTAATATGCTATTTTATATTATTTTTGGGACTAACCTATTAATCTAGAGACTAGTGTCAGTTTCATTTTTTCCTTGTTTTTGAGTTTTGCAGATAAGGAATATTAAATGGAGTCAAAATGGAATAAAACCTCCGGAATGATTTTTTATAGAAAATATGGAAGCCACGAGACTTGAGAACGAAGGCAGAGGAGCTGCCACGGGGCCACAAGCCCGCTCGCCATGGCCAAGGGGCACCCATGCCGGGCAGGCTTGTGGGCCCCTGGCAACTCCCCTAAACCTAATCTTCGGCCTATAAATACCCAAATATTGCATCATTATCAGAACGAGCCACGAAAACACTTTTCCGCCGCCACAAGCCTCCATTCCCGAGAGATCCAATCTTGGAGCCTTTTCCGGTAATCTTCCGGAGGGGGATTCGATCACGGAGGGCATCTACATCAACTCCATTCTCCCTCCTATGATGCGTCAGTAGTTCACCACAGACCTACGAGTCCATAGCTAGTAGCTAGATGGCTTCTTCTCTCTCTTTGCTTCTCAATACCATGTTCTTCATGATCTTCATGGAGATCTATCTGATGTAATATACTTTTGCGGTGTGTTTGTTGAGATCCGATCAATTGTGGGTTTATATTCATATTATCCATGAATATTATTTGAGTCTTCCTGAATTCTTATATGCATGATTTCATATCTTTGCAATTCTCTTCGAGTTATTGGTTTGGTTTGGCCAACTAGATTGGTAATTCTTGCAATAGGAGAAGTGCTTAGTTTTGGGTTCAATCTTGTGGTGTCCTCACCCAGTGACATGGTAGGGGTAGCGAGGCATGTATTGTATTGTTGCCATCAAGGGTAAAAAGATGAGGTTTCCATTATATTGCTTGAGTTTATCCCTCTACATCATGTCATCTTACCTAATGCGTTACTCTGTTCTTCATGAACTTAATACTCTAGATGTAGGCATGAGTCGGTCGATGTATGGAGTAATAGTAGTAGATGCAGAATCGTTTCGGTCTACTTGTCACGGACGTGATGCCTATATGCATAATCATTGCCTTGGATATCTTCATAACTATTCGATTTTCTATCAATTGCTCGACAGTAATTTGTTCACCCACCGTAATACTTGCCATGATGAGAGAAGCCATCTAGTGAAACCTATGGCCCCCGGGTCTATTTTCCATATTATATTTTCAGATCTAAAACCAAAAACACCAAAAATACTTGTTACATTGTTTTTTACTTTTAGTTTTACTTTCCGTTCAAGCATCCTATTATATCTATCTCTACTAGATCTCATCCTTGCAAATAACCGCGAAGGGATTGACAACCCCTTTATAGCGTTGGGTGCAAGAGTTTGATTCCTTGTGCAGGTATATCTATGGGTGGCCAGCTTGTATCTCCTACTAGATTGATACCTTGGTTCTCAAAAACAAAGGGAAATACTTATCTAGTTTGCTGCATCAAACCGTTCCTCTTCACGGGAAACCAACGCATGCTGTAGAAGTAGCAGGTCACACGCTTAAGGATCATCTATCTGCTGAATACTAGAAAAGGAGTCCGAGATAAAGTCACTGGATAAGTTTCGGAGACAATGGAAAAGTTCTGAAGAGAACAACGAAAAAGTTTTGGTAAAACTGAAAAGTTGTTTTGGATAAAACCATTGATCCTAAAAGGTTTCGGCAAGCACCCGGAATGTTTTGGAGGTTGCCAGATTGCTCTGGTAATTTCTAGAATTTTTTCGGAGGAAAAACCGGAAAAAAATTCGGAGTTGCCAGAATTGTTTACCGGGTAAACGAAGATGGTTTTAAATTAAACCACCATACCGGAAATGTTCTGGAGCACGTCCAGATAATTTTAGAGGGTGCCGGAAATGTTCTGGGACCTTCCAATTTTTTTCAGAAGTAATAGTCGCGGAAAACATCTTGTCCAAGCGTGAGGGGACAAGATCCCACGATACGTGGGGGTTGTTTTGGGCTGTTTTGGGGGGATCCCCCTTTAGGGGGGTAGCCCCCTTGTGGCTGGACAAAGTGTTACCCACCATGGTAGGGGGCAGCCCCCCAAAATGGTGGGGCTGGTTGGGAGGAGGTGGGCGCCATGTGGGGCCCCCATGTTGGGGTGCCATGGACAAGGGACATGCTTTCCCCTTGTTTTGTGGGTGCTTGTCATGTGGCTGAAATTTTCAGCCACCACCACCCCCTCCTTACCCTATAAAAGGAGGTGGAGAGGAGCTCTCCATACACACTCCAACTCTCTCAGACAAGCCATGCATGATCTGGCATTCTCTCTCCCTCCCACGAAATAGTTTCGTACTGCTGAAACGTTGTCTGGGTTCCGGTAGGAACTAGTTCTGGACGGCAAAGCCCTGCCGGATAGATGACACCGTATGTGTGCAACTCCATAGAGATATCGTAGTTTCGGTCTTAGTTCGTGAGTGCCTCTCGAAGGGCTGTCCGTGTGACCGTTCGAGTTTTGAAGGTCCTCCCGAAGGGCTGTTCGAGTGATCGTTCGAGTTTTGAAGGTCCTCCCGAAGGGCGGTCCGTGACACCGTCCGGGGGACTGTCCGACTGCCTCCTGGAGGGATGTATGAGGGGCAGATGAGGGTATACATCCTCGCGGTTGGGAGGTTGTAAATTCCAGTTGTGGGGATCTATACCGCAGATCGTCATCGACTCTACTTTCGCTGTGCTACAAGTCGGTAACGAAAAAGATCAAACCTTGTATGCATTCTCCATAGTGGTCCTGGGCTGGTGTGTAGGTCTGAATTTTTTTTTGCTGCGTTACCTAACACCACCATGCTCCCCTTGGATTTCACGCCTTGGCCTTCCTGGCCCACAGGCGAATTCTGACCAGGGTTCGTGTCAGATGTTGTAGGCCGCAACTGTAGTGTTGTCGCATGTGCGAGGCTCAAGGCCGGTTCAACTCCAATGGGCAGAACCCCACCTAGGATCACCCCATGCATAGAAGCACCCCAACAAGGATATCTATGGGCTGCACCACCAAAGCGCACAGACTTGTTAACAAAAAGGAGGGGAGATGCTAATTGTAAACTCCGTCAGGTTTTCCCCAAAGAGGAGGGGAGATGCAGTACATTGGAGATAAGTATTTCCATTAGTGAGAACCAATGTTACCCAACCAATAGGATACTCACGCAAAACACCTTTTTGCAGCATCTGCACACACAAAATCAAACACTTTTATCCAACGCGAGCAAGAGGGTTGTCAAGGCCCTTGAACTCGTTACTTGCAAGGATTAAATACCGAGAGATACATAATATAAATATAAAAGTAAATAAAAATTAAATAAATTGTAGCAAGGTAAATAGGGTTTTATTAAATATGTTTAAGTAGACCTGGGGGCCATAGTTTTTGCTAGAGGCTTCTCTCTTGAACATAGCATACGGTGGGTAAACAAATTATTGTTGGGAAATTGACAGAATAACACATAGTTATGACATGTTATTCATGTCAATGATCATGCATATAGGCATCATGTCCATAAACTAGTAGAATGACTCCTTCCTGCCTGCATATTATTGCATATAAAGTATCCAAGATTGAT
Organism: Hordeum marinum; assembly: GCA_022496015.1. Classification (NCBI taxonomy): domain Eukaryota; kingdom Viridiplantae; phylum Streptophyta; class Magnoliopsida; order Poales; family Poaceae; genus Hordeum; species Hordeum marinum. Next base: position 362,906,941 of record CM039673.1, on the reverse strand, counting down.
AATATGATAGCATGGAACAATAAAAAAATATCGATACGTTAGAGACGTATCAACATCCCCAAGCTTAATTCATGCTTGTCCTCGAGTACGTAAATGATAAAAACATAATTTATGATGCGACATGCTACCCAACATGTAATCTCTTTTATGTATGATCTTGAGAAACGATGAACTAATTGATATTAACATAATAATATCCATAAGCATAAGAAGCATAATCATTCATACTCAAAATATAAAATCTTTAAAGAATGTTATTCCCTACTCATTTTATCATATTAGTAAGGCATGACTCCATCTTCACTGTAAGTATAAAACATGAGCACCTCGATGTCAAGTCAGGCAATTGGATCGTACTTCTAACACGCTTCAGCATTTTCAACTTCACTCAATACATGAGCGTGAACCATTGATATAGCATATGGGTGGAATATACTATGGTGGTTGAGATCAAAAGGAGTAAAAGTGGAAAGAAAGTCTCGCATCAACTAGGCGGACCAACGGGCTATAGAGATGCCCATCAATCGATATCAATATGAGGAGTAGGTATTGCTATGAAACGGATGCACTAGAACTATAAGTATATGAAAGCTCAATGGAAGCTAAGTGGGTGTGCATCCAACTTGCTTTCTCATGAAGACCTCGGGCATTTGAGGAAGCCTGTCATCAGAGTATACAAGCCAAGTGCTATAATGAAAATTTTCAACTAGCATATGAAAATGACAACCTAGGAGACTCTCTATATGAAGTACATGGTGATCCCTCTAAGCCCAAGTGTGTAAAAAGAGATAATAACACTTTCCCTTCTCTCTTTTCTCTCATTTTCCTCTTTTTTTATTTTTCTTTCTCTCTTTTTTCTTTTATTTTTCATCCGGAGTCTCATCCCGACTTGTGGGGAAATCATGGTCACCATCATCCTTACCTCACTAGGACAATGCTCTAATAATGATGATCATTGCTCTTTTATTTACTTACAACTCGATATGAAAAACTATACAAGATGACTCTATATTAATGCCTCTGGTAGTGTACCAAGATGTGCAATGATCTAGCATAACATGTAGGTAATGGTGAATGGTGGCTTTGCCACAAATGCTATGTTAGCTACATGATCATGCAAAGCAATATGATGATGAACACACAAGTCATGTAAAGTAACGATGGAAGTTGCATGGCAATATATCTTGGAATGACTATGGAAATGACATGATAGGTAGGTATGGTGGATGTTTAGAGGAATATATAGGTTGGCTTATGTGCGATAGAGTGTATCATATCATGGGGTTTGGATGCACTAGCGAAGGCTGCACCGATCCTCGAGGTGAGAATGAGCAATGCATGGTACCGAAGAGGCTAACAATTATGGAGAGGTGAGAGAGTGTATATCCATGGATTCACATTATTCATAAAGAACCCACATACCCCTAGGGAGGAGGTTGGTAGGAGTTAACCATCGCACGCGCCCGACTCGAACATCACGATAGGATTTCAGTCAGGTTTAAGAATGCTCACACATGATCAACATGTCATATCAAGTATTTAGATGAATAAAAATAACAAGCTTTAATACCAAAATTTATACTAACCAATGATCATGTACTCATGCCCTTTCATATTACAACATCAATGTAATTAACCCACAATTCTCTTATATGGTGAGCTACATGAAAGTTTTTATTATACCCCCTTGAATACATGTCCTTTTTGGACTAGTCTTATAACACGTGCATATTACCATTCCTATTTCTTAGACTCTCAAAACTATTTAAGTGAAGCATGAGAGTACAATTATTTCTCTAAAATCTGAACGTCGTCGTGCTCTAAAAGATATAAGTGAAGCATTAAAGCAACTGCCTAGCTCAAAAGATATAAGTGAAGCATATAGAGTATTCTAACGAATTATGATCAACATGTGTCTCTCTCAAATATGTGTTTCCAGAAAACAATTATTGTTGAAAACTAAAATAAAAGCAAACTATAATACACGACCCTCCAAGCAAAACTCATATCATGTGATGAATAAATATATAGCTCCAAGTGACATACCGATAGAATGGAGACGAAAGAGGGAATGCCATCCCAGGCATCCCCAAGCTTAGACGCCAGGGTATTCCTTAAATATTACCTTGGGGTGCCTTGGGCATCCCCAAGATTAGGGTCTTGCTACTCCTTATTCCTTCATCCGTCCTTGTTTCACCCAAAACTCGAAAACTTTAGCACACAAAACTCAACAAAAACCTCATGAGATCTGTTAGTATAATAGGCAAATCATAAATGTTAGGTATTGTTATAAGTTGATTCATATTTAATTATTTCATAAGGTATTGTATTCTAACTTATTCATGACTTATACCCCCCCCTGCGACATAATCCATAGCATCATCAAAACAAGCAAGCTATGCAAGCAAAAACTGAATCTCTCTAAAACGGAACAATCTCTAATGATCAGCACTACAACCATACTTATGTAACTCCGAAAATTCTGAAAAATAATAAGAAAACATGGGAAATTTGCATAAACATACTTTTAAAAAAATAAGATAAAAATACGTTCTAGTAAAATCAGAGAAATTCTACACTCGACATAAAAGTTTCTGTTTTGCACGGGATCAATTATATTATCTTCCAAATCATCCCAAAGGCTTTACTTGGCAAAAATACTAATTGAAATGTAAGAGCAACTCCAACGTACCAACCCAAATGGATGGCTTTTGTCCGCTTTTTGTCCGTTTGGGTCAGCCGCCCGCCCATTGTTCGTCCTGTTTTAAAGTTGGGTCAGCAGTGCGCCCAACGCACCGACCCATTTCATGTCCGCACACAATTTATAAAAAAGGCACGCGGCCATAGGTCATGCCAGCGGCCATGTCTCATGCCGGCACAATGCCAGCATCGGAACACAATGTCAGCTTCAAAAAATATCACCACACAATCATGCTGGCGCACTTGCCAGCGGCCGGCACACATGCCAGCGCACAAAAAAGGGGGTGGGACTTGAGTTCGACCACTCCATTGCGGCCCCGTGGTCATGCCAGCACACCTGCCGACATACAAAAAAGGATGGTGCTCGTCACCATAGATCACTCGTCATCAAACTTGAGCATGTCGGCATGCATCTTCCCGAACCAGGGCCTCTTCCTTGGCGACACGGTGTTGAGATCCATCTTCATGATCTCCATCCCGGTCATCATGCCCGCGAGGGTCACTTCTTTCGCCTTGGTATTAGCGTTAGCAGCCTCGATCTATAGCATCTTGGCTTGTTTCTCTGCCTCCATCTCAAGCATCTTGGCTTGCTTCTCCGCCTCCATCTCAAGCCTCCTCCTTTGGATCTCCATGAAGGCGTTCATTTGCTCTTCTTTGTAATGTTGGTGCTCCTCCTCCCTTGAGTCCTTCTTTCTCATCATGCCCTCCACGCTTGTGATCAAGGCGTTCGATGCCGCATCTCGCTTGTCCTCCTTGGAGTTGGTCCTCCCCCGCGGCCATGCCTTCTAGCCATCCCCAAACTCCTCCACAGCTTGCTTCCCCCCACGCGACTTGAGGGTGGCATATTGCGCCTTGAACTTCTCCTCATCTTTGATGACCCTAAAGCAATGGGAGAGGTTGAAGCACTTGCCATTGTGTTGGACCTTGAATGCCTCCAAAGCTTGAAATGCCTACAAATGTAGTTCATGCAAGCATATTGGCAAATGGTATGCAAATGAACACGTAAGCATAAACCTGATGACACAAAAGAGGGCGTCTTGCTAGCATACCATGTCTTGCATGCCGATGCCTCTCACGGGATGGGCCTTGATGCTCTCAAGAGTGGCACAAAACTTGTTGCACTCTTGTTGGGTCACCCTACATCGCTTCGAAATGGACACCCACCCGCGCGTGCTTACTATTTGGTATGGTGGAAACCTTTTGCGCTCATGGAACTCACGGTGGACACGAATCCACAAAGTTGAATGCTTTTGTTCGGCGCCCGTCTTGGGGTCTTGCCCAATGTCTCTCCAACACTCGCAAAGAAGCTTGTCCTCGACCTCATGTATGCCTTGGTCCACTTGCTATTGTGCTTCGGCTTATCCCTGGCGACTTGGTTAGCAAGCTTGTCCTTGAACAAAGGCTCTGCTTCGATGTCGCACTCGTCCTCTTCCTCTTGCCTGTAGTCCTCCGAAAACTCGTGGTAGAGTGGGAAGTCGTCCAGGTCCAAGCCGACCTGATCACGCATGAAGGCCGCCCGATCTTGATCAAAGGTGGACAGCATGAACGCCCCTTGGTCGTCCTGGCTTTGTGTCTCGTCGGGATCGATGCCAGGGGCCGGTGCACCACCATCGAAGATCAAATTATGCATGTAGTCCTCGTCGCCGGCGACCGGTATTTCGTCAAACAGGTTGCGTGCGCCCGGCAGCACATCTGCTGGCATCTGCCGTGCGCATTTCCTTGCACCTCCGAATGACGAGCCACCAGCCACCGGTGTGGCATTGAGGTCGATGGGCGCAGGGCGGGTGTGGAAGGCGCCACCATGCTCACCTCGGGCAAGCACTCCCCGGAGAGGCGGGAGGCCTGCGGGTAGACATGGAATGTTGGAAATATGCCCTAGAGGCAATAAATAAAGTGTTTATTATTATATTTCCTTGTTCATGATAATCGTTTATTATCCACGCTATAATTGTATTAATTGGAAACACATTACATGTGTGGGTAAATAGACAACACTTTGTCCCTAGTATGCCTCTACTGAACTAGCTCGTTCATCAAAGATGGTCAAGGTTTCCTGGCCATTGACATGTGATGTCATTTGATAACGGGATCACATCATTAGGAGAATGATGCGATGGACAAGACCCAAACTACAAACGTAGCATATGATCGTGTCAGTTTATTGCTACTGTTTTCTGCATGTCAAGCATGTGTTCCTATGACCATGAGATCATGCAACTCACGAACATCGGAGGAGTGCCTTGTGTGCATCAAACGTCGCAACGTAACTGGGTGACTATAAAGGTGCTCTACAGGTATCTCCGAGGGTGTTTGTTGAGTTGGCATGGATCAAGACTGGGATTTTTTACTCCGTGTGAACGGAGAGGTATCTCAGGGCCCACTCGATAATACAACATTACAATAAGCCTTGCAAGCAATGTGACTAAGTGTTAGTTGTGGGATCTTGTATTACGGAACGAGTAAAGAGACTTGACGATAACAAGGTTGAACTAGGTATGGAGATACCGACGATCGAATCTCGGGCAAGTAACATACCGAAGAACAAAGGGAACATCATACGGGATTAACTGAATCCTTGACATAGAGGTTCGACCGATAAAGATCTTTGTAGAATATGTAGGAACCAATATGGGCATCCAGGTCCCACTATTAGTTATTGACTGTAGAAGTGTCTCGGTCATGTCTACATAGTTCTTGAACCCGCAGGGTCTGCACACTTAAGGTTTGGTGACGTTTTGGTAGTATAGAGTTATGTATGGTGGTGACCGAAGGTTGTTCGGAGTCCCAGATGAGATCCCGGACATCACGAGGAGCTCTAGAATGGTCCGGACGTATATATTGATATATAGTAAGTCCTATTTTGGTCCCCGAAAAAGTTTCGGGCTCATCGGTAGTGTACCGGGACTGCCGGTAGTGTACCGGGAGACCATCAGGAGGGGTATTTCGACCCAAGAGGCTACATGGGCTGTGGGAGGATGTATACCAGCCCCTAGTGGGCTTGTGGAAGTCCCACAGAAGGCCCATGCAGTTGGGAGGAAAAGCCCAAAAGGAAAAAGGTGGAAAAAGGCAAAAAGGGCTAAATTAGGAAGGAGTCCTAATCCTACTAGGAGTTGAGGAGGAGGATTCCTCCCTCCTGGTTCGGCCGAACGTCCTTGGCTTGGAAGATAAGGCTGCCTCCTCTCCTCCTCTCCTCCTATATATACTAGAGGGTTTTAGGGTTTTTGACACAAGATTTTTAGCCACGTGCAACCCTACCCTCTAGTCCATAGTTTCTCCTCTAGATCGGATTTCTGCGGTGCTTAGGCGAAGCCCTACTGGAATAGCTCCACCACCATCGCCGGAGCGCCGTCACGCTGCCGAAGAACTCTTCTTCCTCTTTGCTCCTTCTTGCTGGATCAAGACGGCGGAGATCGTCATCAAGCTGTACGTGTGCTAAACGCGGAGGTGCCGTCCGTTCGGCACTAGATCGGAAGGATCGTGATCAAGTTCATGGGACGGATCGTGATCAAGTTCGTGGGACAGATCGTGATTGGATCGCGAGACGGATCGTGATTGGATCGCGGGACGCACGGCGATTTGGATCGCGAAGACGTTCGACTACACCAACCGCGTTTCTTAACGCTTCCCGCTTAGCGATCTACAAGGGTACATAGATCCACTCTCCCTATTGTAGATGCTCATCGCCATGGATAGATCTGCGTGTGCATAGGAAAATTTTTGTTTCCCATGCAACGTTCCCAACATGGAAGTCGGGCATCGGGGTGCAAGCCGACGCGCGGGGCGAGTCGGGCAGCACCATCCGAGGGAACGTGGATGAGCCGGTGCTGGCCGCGCCACGACGGCGTTGATGAGGCCGTGCTGACTAGGGTTTAACCCTAGCATATAGAGCCCCTCCGTCATTGCCGCCGCGACGCGGTCGTTGGTGACCTCCTACCGCGCGGTGGCAGCGGCGGTCGCCGCCACGATGGCTTCATCCCTCGTGTCTGCCGCGTGCTTGCGGCCCTTCCTCTTAGCCGACTCCCTTGCACGTTGTTCGGGCGTCAACGTCTTCTTTGGCTTGGGCGCGGTGGTAGTCTTGCGGGGGGGCGTGAGGCTTGCCTTTGTCGGAGGGGCGGTCGTCATGCTGGACGAGGCGAGGGAGGCGAGGCCGACGGCGGCATCGAGGTTGTCGTCCATGGTGGGGGTGGGGCAGGAGCGCGCATGTGAGAGCCTGGCTTAATAGAAATGATAGACTACTCATATCAACAAGGAATTCCCTCTTTTCCAGGAGCCCATTCGAAAAGAACTCCAAAGTTAAGCATGCTTAGCTTGGAGTGATTCTAGGATGGGTGACCAACCAGGAAGTTGCTCCCGGGTGCACATGAGTGAGGACAAAGTGTGCAGAAAAGACTAGTGTTGGTCTCATACGTGTGCCAAGAGGGAACGTTCCTGATGGGCCGACGAGGACCTTGGCTTAATAGGAATGATAGACTACTCATATCAACAAGGAATTCCTTCTTTTCTGGGAGCCAATTCGAAAAGAACTCCAAAGTTAAGCGAGCTTGGCTTGGAGCAATTCTAGGATGGGTGACCGACCAGGAAGCTAGATTCCGCTAGGTGTAACAGGGTGTTACAGCACAGGGTGGGAAGGTTTTGGGGGGAAATGGAGGGAAATGGTGGAGGCTGCCACCAACCAATGGTCCCGAGGGAAGGAGAAGGCGCGCGCGCATCCGTCTCGTGTCCGCGCCAAACGGACGCCAGCGGACGAAATGGGTCGCCCCATTGGAGTTGCTCTACAAAAACAATCATCACAGTAGCAATAATCCTCTAAACACACCAAAACAGAAAGTAAACCAAAAAAATAAGATAACTATTGGGTTGCCTCCCAACAAGCATTATTGTTTTACGCCCTTAGCTAGGCATAACGCATAATATGAAGTGTTTTCATCCTTCATGTCAAGTCATAGGTGGCCCTCATGGTAGATTCATAAGGTGGTTTAATTCTCTTCCTAGGGAAGTGCTTCATCCCTTTCTTTATGGTAACTGGAATCTTATGTTTCCTTCCTTCATATCAATAACGGCATCTATAGTTCATAGGAAAGGTCTACCAAGTATTATTGGACAAGACGGATTGCATTCTATATCAAGAACAATGAAATCTACAGGCGCATAATTTCTATTAGCAATAATAAGCACAACATTTAATCTATCCAAAGGTTTCTTAATAGTGGATTCCACAAGATGCAAGTTAAGGGAACATTCATTTATATCGGTGAGACCTAGCACATCACATAGAGATTTGGGTATGGTAGAAACACTAGCATCAAGGTCACACAAAGCATTACATTCATAATCTTTAAGATTGATTTTAATAGTAAGTTCCCATTCATCATGCAATTTCTCTAGGTATTGAAACCTCTAGTTCAAGTTTCTCCTCATGAGATTTTAACATAGCTTCTACAATATGTTTAGTAAAAGCTTTATTTCGTTAATAAGCATTAGGTGAGCTAATAATGGATTGTAACAAGGAAATACATTCAAGTAAAGAACAACATTCATAATTAAAGTACTAGTAATCCAAAGTAGTGGGGACATCAATAGTTAATTTTTGACCTCTCCAAACCCACTTTTTTCATTTTTATCAATAAGATCATTACACTCTGAACAAGTGGGGCGACTTCTAGCTAAAGTTGACTCATATTCAGTCCTTTTTTATCAATAGGAGAAACACCAATAATTTTAATATCTTCATCATGATTACGGTAAAAAACGGGTGGAAGAACTTTTTCTATGAATTCTTGCTTAGCTCTCAACCTAGCGGTCCTCCCCTTACTTTCATTAATAGATATTTGAATAGATTTTATGGACTCATTAATATCATGTTTAGGTGATTTTTTTACTTTTAAGATCATCCACATCAAGAGCAATCATATGCATGTTTCTTGCAATATCATCAACTTTATGTAGTTTTTCATCTACCATAGTGTTGAAAATCTTTTGAGAACTAATAAATTATTTAATGGTGTTCTCCAGATCGGATAGTATCCTATTATTATTAGAGGAATAATTTTCATGGTAATTTCCATAATTATTAGAGAGTTACCGGGATACAGTCGAGGATTGAAATTTTCTCTATAAGCATTGTTGTTGAAATTATTTCGAGAGACAAAATTAAAATCAATAACATCATTATTTTATTGAAGCAAATTACATAGGGTCACATCATTGGGATCAACATGAGCATTTTTGTTAGCAACCATATTCATAAGAACATCCATTTTATCACTCAAAGTTGCGATTTCTTCGGGAAAGTTTACCTTTTTACTAGTTGGAGCTCACTCGGTATGTCATTGAGAGTAATTTACCATAATATTATCCGGAAGTTTTGTATCTTCTCCAAATGTTACTTCCATGAACGTACAAACTATAGCAGAATCTAGAAGATTTCTCGACACAATTACACAAAGTTTAGCCTCGCCTAGAAATTTTGTACTATCATCCATAAACTTAAGCCACGAGTGGGACAATTTCTAATCATCAATTTCATTCTCTCCAATGCTCATGCAACATGTTCTCGCTCATGTTGTTTAAAATTTATAATTTGATTTCCGAGATAAATAATTTTAGCGGGAGGGAAATACTTAGGAATAAAAGCATCCTTACGCTTATCTCATGTTCCAACACTATTTGAGGGAAATACTTAACAATAAAAGCATCATTACAGGTGAAAAAGCAAGCAAACTAACAAATGAAACAAGCAAATATAAATATTTTTGTGTTTTTGATATTTTTAAGCAAGCAAATAAAAAGTAGAACAAGTGAGTGACAATTGTGTGAAGGGACCTCACGAGAATTTGATGATGTCTCCCCGGCAATGGCGCCAGAAATTCTTCCTGCTACTTGTAAACTGCATTGGGTTTTTCACGAAGAGAAGGGGAGATGTAGTACAATAGATATAAATATTTCCTTGAGTGAGAACCAAGGTTATCGAACCAATAGGAGACTCACGTAAACCCTTTTTGCAGCACCTGCACACATAAAATCAAACACTTGCATCCACTTGCATCCAACACGAGCAAGAGGGTTGTCAAGCCCCTTGAACTCATTAGTTGCAAGGATTAAATACTGATATATGGGTAATATAAGTATAAAAGTAAATAACTTACAGAAAGGTAAATTGGGTTTTAGTAAATATGTTTAAGTAGACCCGGGGGTCATGGTTTTCGCTAGAGGCTTCTCTCTGAACATAGCATATGGTCGGTAAACAAATTATTATTGTGCAATTGATAGAATAGCGCATAGTATGATATGTTATTCATGCCAATGATCATGTATATAGGCATCACGTTCACAAACAAGTAGACCGATTCCTGCCTGCATCTACTACTATTACTCCACTCATCGACCGTCATCTAGCATGCATCTAGAGTATCTATACCTACTAATAAAGCAAGTTGTGTTTCTCTAAAAAAAATTCATCCGTTAACCGCTAGAAATAAACCTATGCAAGGTGGTATTTGTATGTGCGTGTGTATGCTAGAAAAAACAAATAGGTTTCTTCGGAATTTCGTACATGGGTTGCGCGCGTTGTGGCCCATCGAAGCAAGCCCGCTTATTTTTCAGCCAACCTAGTTGTTGAGAATCTATTTAGCGTATAATATGACAAATAGTCACTGCTTCAAACAGGGCACCAAGGCTGGCCGGCACATTGTAGTTTTCCCCTATCTTATGTTTCATTTGTTTTTCTGTTCCTTTCTTCTAGTTTCTTTTTTTTCTCACTTTCAGTTTATTTTTATTTTCCTTCTTAAATACAATTATTTTTTAATGTTCAGAATTTTAATTTTTCTTTAACTTTACGAAAAATCTTTAGAATTCAAAAATTGTCTTCCCGTTTTGAAACAAGTTTGGGAATTTAAATTTTTGTTCTCCTTCGAAGTTTGTTCATAATTCATTTTTTCTTTCTTCAATAATATTTGTTTTTTAAAAAATGTTCGTGATTTTGAAAAATTATTGAGTTTAAAAAAATTCCAAATCCATAAGAATTCTTCTTTCCATCTCTTTTTTATTTTCCCTTCCATGTTTATTTTTATTTTGTATTTTTTAGTAAATTATGTTTTTCTCAAAACTTAAGAATTCGGAAAAAATAATTCAAAAAATGATGAGTTTTCCAAAATTGTATTCCCGTTTAAAAAAATGTTTCGAACGTTAATTTCTTCCTCGTTCTGAAATTTGTTAAAAAATGTTCTCATTTTCCCAGAAAATGTTTGTGCTTTCCATAAATTGTGAGACATTTTCAAAAAACGCAGCTTAGAAAATTCCTAATTTTGACAGTATTATTTTTAGTTAAATGTTCAAGAATTTGAAATATTACTCGATTTTAAAAAGACCACATTTTCTAAAAAAATTTGTGAATGTTCAAAACGTGTTATCTTTTTGAAAATTACGAAATTATAAAAAACTAAAAAATGTTTATGTTTTTATACAAGGTTCATGCTTTAAAAATGATTCTCAATTTCAAGAAATGATCATGCGTCAAAATTTGTTATTATTTTTCAAATATTGTAAGGAAAATTTCAAAAATATTCGCATTTCTAAGAATACTTCGCGTTTCTTAATAATTATGTTTTTTCTACTCCCTTCGTCCCATAATAAAGGAGCATTTATAACACTAGTGTAGTGTCAGCAACGATCTTATATTATGAGACGAATGGTGTAAAAGTTTAAAAAATCCTCATTTCTCGTACTTTAAATAATCTGGACTTCAATTTTTTTCTGAAAAATTAAAAAATGATGATTTTGATGTAAATTGTTTAATAATTCATAAACATTTGTGTATTCAGAAAATGTTTGAATATTCAAAAATATTAGTTTATTTTAAAAAGAATGTTCATGTTTTTTACAAAATTGTGTATTAAAAAATGTTAATTAGATTAAACAAAATTTGGCTAATTCAAAATATGTTTATGAATTGAAAAATATCCTAAAAATTCAAAAATTATTCCTGACTTACAAAATAGTTTATTCGTTCATAAAATGTTTGTTGATTCAAAAAATGATCAGGCATTTCAAGAAATGTTCGTTAAACAAAACAATGTTTGTGAATTTCAAAAATTGTTACACCAATTTTATTTCATTAAAAAAATAAAATGTTGGTCCACTCTAGAAATTTTTGCCTATTTAAGAAAAATGTTTTGAAACTGTTCACAATTTAAATAGAATGTTTGCAAACGGTATAAAATGTAGATGAATTCAAAAAAAGTTGGTGATTTTTTTCTCCCGTTGCAATGCTTGAGACATTTTGCTAGTTCAGCATAAAACATAGTAATGCTTGGAGGAAGGTGAGATGATGTAGACAAAGTAATACAGGCAATATGTTCACACCCCGTCGTTTTATCCTTAATGGCAATACTACAGGTGCATGTCATGTCATTTTATGTTACTTGGATTGAGCACCACAAGATTGAACCCATTACAACGCATCACCTCCACTAAAAATAAATAAATCTAATTGGTCCAACCAAATCGATAAATCGAAGAGAAATAGGAAGCTACAACAATCATGCATAGAAGAATTCAGAGAAGACTCAATTAATATTCATGAATAACGTGATCATGAATTCATAATTCGTTGGATCACAACAAACACACCGCAAAAGAGGATCACATGGGATAGATCGCCGTGGGAATCGCGGTAAACTCTGTATTAAAAATCAAAGAGAGAGAGAAGAATCCATCTAGGTACTAGCTATGGACCCGTAGGTCTGTGATAGACTACTCACAAATCATAATGAAGACACCAAGGTTGATGTAGATTGCTTCGGTGATCGACGAGGCACCAGAAAAGGTCTTCAGATGGGATCACAATGGAACAAAGACTTGCGGCGACAGAAAAAATGTTTTCTGGTGGCTTTGTGTTGGTTTTGCAATTTTAGAGAATTTATGGAGGTGAAATTAGGTCAGGAGGAGCCACAAGGGGCCCACAAGGCATCAGGGTGTGCCATGTTGCCTTGTTGTCCCCTCGTGTGTCTTCTGGTCTCCTTTTGAAGCTTCCAGGGTCCCTTTTGTCTAGAAAAAATTGTAAAAAAGTTTCGTAGCATTTGGACTTTGTTTTGTACTGATTTCCTGGAAAATAAAAACAAGTAGAAAAAAGCAACTGACACTAGGCACATGGTTAATAGGTTAGTTCCCAAATATGATATAAAATAACATATTATTGCATATCAAATATCCAAGATTGATAATATAACAGCATGGAAAAAATCAAAAATATTGATACGCTAGAGGCATATCAACTGACACGGAATCATGGGCTCGGTCATCGTTGGGGTAGCCGCTCCACTCTCCACGTTGTGTGGGAGAGCCATTGATGGGGCCGTCGGCAGAAACGGAGCCAACCGCTGCGCACCCTCCACCCAAACCATGGGTGGCGCAAAAGTAGAGGCCGCCCGATCGTCCTGTGTAGCGCCCTCTTTGTTCAAATGTGGCTCTCGATCCTTCTCTTCATGGGGCACCACCTGGGGATTGACTAGTCAAACAGTAAAAAGCGGACTGCCACAAGGACAATCTATCCTGAACCTGCACCGGGGACCCACCAGGTCTGATGACCGGGGTAGGGCCCATTGAGGGGGAGGCGCCAATCCATGCACAACGCGCTGCCTAAGCAAGCGTCGTCGCGGCCACCACCGCTAGTGCCATTCCCGGCTCCGCTGCCTTTGGAGTCGCCCACCCCATAGTGCCACACTAGCTTATGAGGCCTTAGTGCACTGCCACCGCCGCCAAAATCATCCTCCAAGTTCAACAGGCCACCCTGACCACTGTCCGACGAGCCACCCAAGAACAACGGCTATCCAACGTCTTTGAGATCCTGCACCGCATCCACATGGATGAGGACCTTGTATTGTAGCATGGCTGGGGGGAGCTCCGAGCAGAGCTCGGGGATGGCCAGCTAGCGCAAAGTGGGGATATCAATCGACCTTGCAGTCCACACCACAAGCTCGAAGGAGGAAAGGTCCGTCGTGCAGCTCGATTCTGGCGCCACTTCATGTCAGGGGGATTACCCCTGGGTAGGCTCAAGGAGACGACTCAACATCTTAAAACATCAGGGGAGCCACCCCCGGTATGCTGATACATCTCCAACGTATCTATAATTTTTTTTATGATGGCATGCTATTATATTATCTGTTTTGGATGTTTTATATGCATTAATATGCTATTTTATATTGGGACTAACCTATTAATCTAGAGCAGGGTGCCAGTTTCTGTTTTTTCCTTGTTTTTGAGTTTTGCAGATATGGAATATTAAACGGAGTCCAAACGGAATAAAACCCGTGGAAGGAATTTTCTGGAAGGAAACCAGGCATCCAAGCTTGGAGTGCACGTCAGGGGAGGAGCCAGGGCGCCACAAGCCTGCTAGGCGTGGGGGGCCCTGGCCACGCCTAGTAGGCTTGCCGCCTCCTGACAGGTCTCCTAACCCTAATTCATGGCCTATAAATTCCCAAATATTCCCCCAACATAAAAAAGAGCCACGCAAATACGTTTCCATCACCGGAAGCCTCAGTTCCTGAGAGATCCAATCTTGGAGCCTTTTCCGATAATCTGTCGGAGGGGGTTTCGATCATGGAGGGCATCTACATCAACTCCATTGCCCCTTCGATGATGCGTGACTAGTCCACCAAAGACCTACGGGTCCATAGCTAGTATCTAGATGGCTTCTTCTCTCTCTCTGATCTTCAATACCATGTTCTTCATGATCTTCATGGAGATCTATCCAATGTAACCCTCTCTTCTGGTGTGTTTGTCAAGATCCAATGAATTGTGAGCTTATGTTCAGATTATCCATGAATATTATTTGAATGTCCTCTGATTTCTTATATGCATGATTTCATATCCTTGCAAGTCTCTTCGAGTTATTTGTTTTGTTTTTCCAAATATATAGGTATTTTTTCAATGGGAGAAGTGCTTGGTTTTGGGTTCAATCTTGCGGTGTCCTCACCCAGTGACATAGTAGGGGTAGCGAGGCACGTATTGTATTGTTGCCATCAAGGGTAACAAGATGGGGTTTTCATCATATTGCTTGGGTTTATCCCCCTACATCATGTCATCTTTCTTAATGGGTTACTATGTTCTTCATGAACTTAATACTCTAGATGCATGCAGTAGTCGGTCGATGTGTGGAGTAATAGTAGTAGATGAAGAATCGTTTCGGTCTACTTGTCACGGAGATGATGCATATATGCATGATCATTGCCTTGGATAACTACATGATTATTCGATTTTCTATCAATTGCTTGACAGTAATTTATTTATCCACCATGATATTTGCCTTCAAGAGAGAAGCCTCTAGTGAAACCTATGGCCCCCGGGTCTATTTTCCATCATATATTTTCATATCTATACTTGCTGTAATTTATTTACCTTTTACTTTCCGCACTAGTTACATCTATCTCTATCAGACCTAATCCTTGCAAATTACCTTGAAGGTACTGACAACCCCTTTATAGCGTTGGGTGCAAGAGTTTGATTATTTTTGTAGGTGCATCTAGTGGTGACTTGCTTGTTCCTCCTACTGGATTGATATCTTGGTTCTCAAAAACTGAGGGAAATACTTATCTACTTCGTTGCATCACCCTTCTCTCTTCAAGGGAAAACCAACACATGCTCAAGAGGTAGCAAGAAGGATTTCTGGCGCCGTTGCCGGGGAGGATACATCGCAACTCAAGGTAAGAACTCTCCCGTCAACTTGCCGATTTCTTGCGCTGTTGTCGGGGAGGATACACATCAAGCCTACCAAGTACCCATCACAAACTCATCTCTTGCATTTACTTAATTTTCCATTTGCCTCTCGTTTTCCTCTCCCCCACTTCTAAAACGATTTTCAGAAAATACCAAAAATATTTGCCGTTTTATTCGCCCGTCTTTCGTTTGCCTTTCGTTTGCTTGTGTGCTTGACTGCTTGCTTTGTCACGATGTTTGAGAATACCAAGTTGTGTGACTTTTCCAATACTAATAATAATGATTTTATTAGTACTCCTATTGCTCCAGCCACTAGTGCAGAATCTTATGAAATCAATGCTGCTTTGCTAAATCTTGTTATGAAAGTACAATTTTTTGGCCTTCCTAGTGAAGATGCCGCATCCCATCTAAATAATTTCATTGAGTTGTGTGATATGCAAAAGAATAAATATGTTCATAATGATATTGTTAAATTGAAGCTATTTCTGCTCTCGCTTTGAGATCGTGCCAAAACTTGGTTTTCATCTTTGCCTAAAAATAGTATTGATTCATGGAATAAGTGTAAAGATGCTTTTATTTCCAAGTACTTTCCACACACTAAAATCATCTCCCTTAGGAATGATATAATGAATTTTAAGAAACTTGATCATGAGCATGTTGCACAATCTTGGGAGAGGATGAAATTAATGATTAGGAATTGTCCCGCACATGGTTTGAGTTTATGGATGATTATACAAATTTTCTAAGAGGGATTGAATTTTTCATCTAGAAATCTTTTAGATTCTGCCGCAGGTGGTACTTTTATGGAAATCACGTTAGGAGAAGCTACTAAACTCCTAGATAATATCACGACAAACTACTCTCAATGGCATACCGAAAGATCTACTAGTAAAAAGGTGCATGCTATTGAAGAAATAAATACTTTGAGTGAAAATATGGATGAATTGATGAAATTGTTTGCTAGTAAGAGTGCTCCTATTGATCCTAAATATATGCCTTTGTCTTCTTTGATTGGAAATAATAATGAATCTATGGATGTGAATTTTGTTGGTAGGAACAATTTTGGTAACAATGCATATAGAGGTAATTTCAACCCTAGGACATTTCCTAGTAATTCCTCTAATAATTATGGTAATTCCTACCAAAATTCTCATGGAAATTATAATAATATGCCCTCTAATCTTGAGAATATTGTTAAAGATTGTATTGGTTCGCAAAAAGTTTTTAATGCTACTATTGAAGAAAAAGTGCTTAAGATTGATGATTTGGCTAGGAGCGTTGATAGAATTTCTCTTGAGATTGATTCTTTGAAAGCTAAATCTACTCCAACCAAGCATGATATTAATGGGTCTTTAAAAGCTATGATAATTTCTATTGATGAAAGTAGGGAAAGAACCGCTAGAATTCATGCTAAGCGTGAATGGATTGAAAAGGTGTTTTCTTGCGATAATAATGATGAAGATCTTAAAGTTATTGATGTTATTCCTATTGAATCTTTGTTTTCCAATATAAATGTTGATAATGATGGGACTGGAGATAAGTCAACTTTAGTTACAAGGCCTCTCAATGATTTGGAGTCTATAGATCTTAATGCTAAGATTGATAAAAGTGGGATTGAATATGTCAAAACTTTAAATAGCAATGAACCCACTCTTTTGGATTTCAAGGACTTTAATTATAATATCTGCTCGTTTATTGATTGTATTTCCTTGCTTCAATGCATGTTGATGCTATGATGAAATCTTTTGAAGAAAAACTTGAGCTAGAAGTTTCTATTCCTAGAAATCTTCATGATGAGTGGGAACCTACTATTAAGATTAAATTCAAATATTATGAGTGCCATGCTTTGTGTGATTAGGGTGCTAGTGTTTCCACAACTCCGACAACTTTATGTGATGTGCTAGGTTATCATGATCTTGATAATTGCTCTATAAATTTGCATCTTGTGAGTTACACTATTAAGAAACCTATGGGAAGGATTAATGATGTTCTTATTGCTGCAAATAGGAATTATGTGCCCATAGATTTCATTGTTCTTGGTATAGATTGCAATCCTATATGTCCTATTATTCTTGGTAGACCTTTCCTTAGAATTATTGGTGCAATTATTGACATGAAAGAAGGACACATTAGAATCCAATTTCCATTAAGGAAAGGCATGGAACACTTTCCTAGAAAGAAAATAAGATTACCTTATGAATCTATTATGAGAGCTACTTTTGGATTTCATACCAAAGATGACAATATCTAGATCTATTGTGTTTTGCCTAGTTAGGGGCGTTAAATAATAGCGCTTGTTGGGAGGCAACCCAATTATATTTTTGTGTTATGTTTTTGCTTGTATTTTTGAGTGTTTAACACATTATTAATTCTGTAGTAATTGTGTTTTGGTGTTTTTATTAGTGTTTGAGCCAAGTAAAACCTTTGGGGTGATCTATGGTAGTTGTTGATTTGATCTTGCTGAAAAACAAAAACTTTTGCGCTCAATCCAGACAGTTTATAATTTTTTAAGAACATTGAATTGAACTAAAAAAATTAGACTAGATTTATTTATAAATTTTCCAAGCTTTCCTAAGTTTTAAGAATTTTTTTAATTACAAAAGTATATGAAGTTTCCATATTGCTACAAACGGTTCTGTTTTTGAAAATTTCTGTTTTCTTTGAGTTGTTTGCCTATTTTGATGAATCTATGGGTTGTATCATGTGGTATGAGCCATGGAGAAGTTATATTACAGTAGGTATAAAACAAATATAAATAAATAATGAGTTCACCACATTACCTAAAGTGGTGATTTATTTTCTTATACTAACGGATCTCACAAGTTTTTTGTTAAGTTTTGTGTTGTGAAGTTTTCAAGTTTTGAGTAAAGATTGGATGGACTATGGAATAAGGAGTGGAAAGAGACTAAGCTTGGGGATGACCAAGGCACCCCAAGTCATATTCAAGGATTCCAAAGAGCCTAAGCTTGGGGATGCCCCGGAAGGCATCCCCTCTTTCGTCTTCAATCCATCGGTAAATTTACATGAGGCTATATTCTTGTTCACCACATGATATGTGTTTTGCTTGGAGCGTATTGTATGATATGAGTATTTGCTTGTTAGTTTGCCACAATCATCCTTTCTGCACACATATTTTGAGAGAGACACACTGAATCGTGTATTTATTAGAATGTTCTTTGTGCTTCACTTATATCTTTTGAGTTGGGTAATTTTGCTCTATGCTTCACATATATCTTTTAGAGCACAGTGGTGTTTTTGTTTTATGGAAATACTTGAACTCTCGTACATCAATTATATTATTTTGAGAGTTTCTAAAAACACCATGGTAATTGGTCTAGGTTATGAATTTATTCCTAATATGGTAGGCATCCAAAAGGGATATAATAAAAACTTCCATATTAAGGGTATTGAGTATTTATGAGAAGTTTGATTCCTTGCATAAAGTTTTGAGATATAAAGATGGTAATGTTAAGAGACATGTTAGGAAGTAAATTATGATTTGGTAAAAATACTTGTGTAAAGGTTTGTGATTCCCGTAGCATGCACGTATGGTGAACCTCTACGTAAGGATGCTGAAGCATGACTTGTTTATAGATTGTCAACCTTTGTGTGAGGGTCGGGGGGGGCGCGATGGTTAACTCCTACCAACCTCCCCCCTAGGATCATGTGTTTAATGCTTTGCTTCAATTACTAATAGACTTTTGCAATAAGTATGTGAGTTCTTTATGACTAATGTTGAGTCCATGGATTATACGCACTCTCACCCTACCATTTTTGCTAGCCTTTCTAGTACCGCACAACTTTCTCTAGTGCAACAAACACCTTCCTCAAAACAGCCACCATATACCTTCCTCAAAATAGCCACCGTATATATTTCCACAAAACAGCCACCATACCTACCTATTATGGCATTTCCATAGCCATTCCGAGATATATTGCTATGCAACTTCCACCGTTTCCTTTTATGACATGCACCATCACTTCCATATTGCATATAGAGTCATATTTTGTCATAGGTATCGAGTTGTAATTTTCCTTTTGAGTTGTAAGTAAATAAAAATGTGATGATTTTCATTATAGAGCATGTCCTATGTGAGGAAAGGATGATGTAAGCTATGATTCCCTTACTAGTAGGGACGAGAGTCCGAACTTTATGAAAAATAAAAGAGGCCATTGAAGCCCAAATAAAAAATGAATAAAAGAGGCCTTAGATACCCAACAAAAAAATGAGAGAAAATAGAGAAGGGACATTGCTACTACCTTTTGCCACACTTGTGCTTCAAAGTAGCACCACAATCTTCATGATAGAGAGTCTCCTATTGTGTCACTTTCATATAGCTAGTGGAATTTTTTCTTCATGATGCACGTCCACTTAGTTTCTTTTTGAGCTTTCATACACTTATAGCTCTAGTGCATCCATTTCAAGGCAATCCCTACTCACTCACATTGATATCTATTGATGGGCATATCCATAGCCTGTTGATATGCCTAGTTAATGTGAGACTATCTTCTCCCTTTCCTTGACAACCTCCACCATATTCTGTTCCACCTATAGTGCTATATCCATGGCTCGCGCTCATGTATTGTGTGAGAGTTGAAAAAGTTTGATAAAATAAAGGTGTGAAAACAATTGCTTGACTTTTCATCGGGGTTGTGCATGATGTAAACACTTTGTGTGGGAAGATGGAGCATAGCCAGACCATATGATATTGTAGGGATAACTTTCTTTTGCCATTATATTTCGAAGAGATACAATTGCTTTGCTAGTATGCTTGAAATGCTATTGTTTCTATATAAATATTAAGCTTTTGTTTTGAGTCTTATGGGTCTGAATATTCATGCCACAATAAGGAATATTACTTGGATAAATATGTTAGGTAGCACTCCACATCAAAAATTCTGTTTTTATCATTTACCTACTCCAGGACGAGCAGGAATTGAGCTTGGGATGCTAATACGTCTCCAACGTATCTATAATTTTTTTATGATGGCATGCTATTATATTATCTGTTTTGGATGTTTTATATGCACTAATATGTTATTTTATATTGGGACTAACCTATTAATTTAGAGCCAAGTGCCAGTTTCTACTTTTTCCTTGTTTTTGAGTTTTGCAGATATGGAATATTAAACGGAGTCCAAACAGAATAAAACCTGCGGATGGAATTTTTTAGAAGGAAACAAGTCATCCAAGCTTGGAGTGCACGTTAGGGGAGGTGCCAGGGCACCACAAGCCTGCTAGGCGTGGGCCCCCTAGTCGCGCCTAGCAGGCTTGTCGCCTCCTGACAGGTCTCCTAACCCTAATTCTTGGCCTATAAATACCCGAATATTCCCACAACATCAAAAATAGTCACACAAATACTTTTCCACCATCGGAAGCCTCCGTTCCCGAGAGATCCAATCTTGGAGCCTTTTCCGGTAATCTGTCGGAGGGGGTTTTGATCACAGAGGGCATCTACATCAACTCCATTCCCCTCCGATGATGCGTGAGTAGTCCACCACAGACCTACGGGTCCATAGCTAGTAGCTAGATGGCTTCTTCTCTCCCTTTGATCTTCAATACCATGTTCTTCATGATCTTCATGGAGATTTATCCGATGTAACCCTCTCTTGTGGTGTGTTTGTCAAGATCCGATGAATTGTGAGTTTATGTTCAGATTATCCATGAATCTTATTTGAAGCTCCTCTGATTTATTATATGCATGATTTCATATCCTTGCAAGTCTCTTCGAGTTATTGGTTTGGTTTGGCCAACTAGATTGGTAATACTTGCAATGGTAGAAGTGCTTGGTTTTGGGTTCAATCTTGCGGTGTCCTCACCCAATGACATAGTAGGGGTGGCAAGGCACGTATTGTATTGTTGCCATCAAGGGTAACAAGATGGAGTTTTCATCATATTGCTTGAGTTTATACCTCTAAATCATGTCATCTTTCTTAATACGTTACTATGTTGTTCATGAACTTAATACACTAGATGCAGGTAGGAGTCGGTCGATGTGTGGAGTAATAGTAGTATATGCAGAATCGTTTCGGTCTACTTGTCACGGACGTGATGCCTATATGCATGATCATTGCCTTGGATAACTACATGATTATAAGATTTTCTATCAATTGCTTGACAGTATTTATTTACCCACCATGATATTTGCCTTCAAGAGAGAAGCCTCTAGTGAAACCAATGGCCCCGGGGTCTATTTTCCATCAAATATTTCAGATCTATACTTACTGCAATTTATTAACCTTTTACTTTCCCACTCGTTACATCTATCTCTATCGGATCTAATCCTTGCAAATAACTGTTGGAAATATGCCCCAGAGGCAATAATAAATTGGTTATTATCATATTTCCTTGTTCATGATAATCGTTCATTATCCATGCTATAATTGTATTAATCGGAAACTCGGATACATGTGTGGATACGTAGACAACACCATGTCCCTAGTATGCTTCTAATAGACTAGCTCGTTAATCAAAGATGGTTATGGTTTCCTAGTCATGGACATGAGATGTCATTTGATAACGGGATCACATCATTAGGAGAATGATGTGATGGACAAGACCCAAACTACAAACGTAGCATACGATCGTGTCAGTTTATTGCTACTGTTTTCTGCATGTCAAGTATTTGTTCCTATGACCATGAGATCATGCAACTCACTGACACTGGAGGAGTTTCTTGTGTGTATCAAATGTTGCAACGTAACTGGGTGACTATAAAGGTGCTCTACAGGTATCTCCGAGGGTTTCTGTCGGGTTGGCATGGATCAAGACTGGGATTTGTTACTCCATGTGACAGAGAGGTATCTCAGGGCCCACTCGATAATACAACATCACAATAAGCCTTGCAAGCAATGTGACTAAGTGTTAGCCATGGGATCTTGTATTACCGAACAAGTAAAGAGACTTGTTTGTAACAAGGTTGAACAAGGTATGGAGATGCTGACGATCGAATCTCGGCCAAGTAACATACCGAAGAACAACGGGAACATCATACTGGATTAACTGAATCCTTGACATAGAGGTTCGACCGATAAATATCTTCGTAGAATATGTAGGCATCAATATGGGCATCCAGGTCCTGCTATTGGTTATTGACCGTAGAGGTGTCTCGGTCATGTCTACATAGTTCTCGAACCCGCAGGGTCTGCACACTTAAGGTTTGGTGACGTTTCGGTAGTATAGAGTTACGTATGGTGGTGACCGAAGGTTGTTCGGAGTCCCGGATGAGATCCTGGATGTCATGAAGAGCTCTGGAATGGTCCGAAGGTAAAGATTGATATATAGGAAGTCCTGTTTTGGTCGCCGGAAAAGTTTCGGGCTCATCGGTAGTGTACCGGGAGTGCCGGGAGTGTACCGGGGGACCATCGGGAGAGGTATTTCGACCCAAGAGGCTACATGGGCTGTGGGAGGAGGTAAACCAGCCCCTTGTGGGCTGGCCGAATCCTCCTCTAAGGGCCCATGCGGCTAGAGTTGTTTGAGAAGGAAAAAATCCAAAGGTGGAGAGGTGGAAAGAGTTTCCAAGTGGAAAGGAGGAATCCTACTCCTAATAGGATTGGAATAGGACTCCTCCACCTCCAATTTCGAACAAACCTTGAGGGTTTGAGGCTGACTCCTCCCCTCCCTCCCTCCTATATATACTAGAGGATTTAGAGGAAAAATCTAACCCTAATAGCCACGTGCTACCTCTCGTCTAGATCGTAGTTTCTCCTCTAGATCGGTTTTCAGCGGTGCTTAGGCGAAGCCCTGCTGGAATTCCTCCACCACCATCGCCGCAACGCCATCGCACTGTCGGAGAACTCATCTACCTCTCCGCTCCCTCTTGCTGTATCAAGAAGGCGGAGATTGTCATCGAGTTGTACGTGTGCTGAACGCGGAGGTGTCGTCCGTTTGGCGCTAGATCGGAAGGACCGTGATCAAGATCGCGAGACGGATCATGATGAGATCGTGGGACGGATCATGATGAGTTCGCGGGACGGATCGTGATTGGTTCGCGGGACGGATCGTGATGAGATCGCGGGATGCTCGGCGATTTGGATCGCGAAGACGTTCGACTACACCAACCGCGTTTCTTAACGCTTCCCGCTTAGCGATCTACAAGGGTATTGTCGTAGTTTCGTCACGGCAGATGCCATAGGTAGGCTTATCGAGAGGGGCCAAAGGACGTCGGCGGGCTCCGGGAGCGGGATTAGGCACAAGCAGTGCCGGACACACGATGTACCCAGGTTCGGGGCCCTCCGTGGGAGGAAATACCCCTAGTCCTGCTCGGTCTAGTTGAGACAATGGTCGGGTTACAATGGTGCTCCTTGAGCTGTATGGATCGAGGAGGAAGAAGGAGCTAGCCTGCTCTTCCGCCTCTCTACGTGCGTGTGTGTGGAGTGGATGTGGAGGGGACTCAGAGAGCAGCCAATCGATCCTCCCCTGCATGGGGGTGACCCGGGGGGCTTTATAGGCCAACCCCCCGGAATTCAATACAAGTAGAAGGTCAAAGGGGGGCCCAGCCAGCAGCCTCTCTGGCCGGCTGCGGGGGCTCGGCCGGGGGGTCTTATCACCAGTAGGTCCCGCCGGCTAAAGGGTCCCATCAGGAACCGGTGGGGCCCGCGAGGCAGGCCCTGACGCCGGTCACATCACGGCATGGGCCGCACCTTGTGGCGTCGTCTTGCGGCGGCCGGTCGGGGTCAGCGGTACGGCTGGCCACCCTATAGCCATGCCGGGGCAGGTAACGGAGTGGTTGGAGGCGTGCCGACACTGTTGGAAGCCCGGTCACCATCCACCAGGGCCAGAGGCCCTGATGTCTTTGCTGTGGCCATATCGACGCTGACCCCCGATGGGATGGGGGCCACTGTTGCCACTGTTGCCACGCACGCCCTGCAAACGGTATCCAATGCTCAGCCGGCTGGGCGTAGCCGGCGAATCACCTCCGGCAGGGCGCAGTCGGACCACAGGGGGAGGCGGCCCGCCCTTTAGTCACGTTAGGAGGCGGGGAAAGGGGGTGCTTGAAGCTACCCCGGGGTCATCCCCCCGTCAGTAGTCCCCGAAGCCGGGGAGGACCCGTCGATGGGCCGTGGCGGTCCTCGCCGGCTTGAAGATCGTTCTTGTGCCGCGGGCGGCCTTGAGAGTCGAGCGGAACTGGCAAGATATGGCCGGCTCTGTGGCCTTCGCGTGCCGCCTCGGGCTCCCCGCCTGGTTGGGGAGATGCGCCACGCGGCGGAAAAGACTGGGCAGCGGGGCGGGGCCCTCCGCGGCCGCAGCCTTGGCCCACGCATAGGGATCCTTTACGGCGCGGGGCGGATGGTTGTCATTCCCGAGCGCCACGATGTCCTCCCCGCGTGCCGTGGGAATCATGGGGGTCATGCGCAATGAATCCAGCCCCCACGATCGCCCGCGCAGGGTATAAATGTCGAGAAGGGGGAGGCAGAACGGCCCGTTCGCTCCCTCTCCTGCCGCCGCATCTCCTTCGTCGCCTCCCTCCCCCCGCCATGAGAGAGAGGTCAAAGCACGAGGACAGGCCACACCGCCGCGTGCCGCTGAAGAGAGCCTGGACCGCCGCCGAACACCCGCGCCCGTTGACACGACCGCACGCCCCCTCGGTGACCATGGCGGGCAAGGGCGCCTGGGACGACAGCGATGTGGACGAGACCTTCATCGAGCACCTCCACCACCGCCGCAAGCTCCCGGTGGAGGAGCACTTGGTGGCGCGCCCAGCCGGGCCGAAGAACTCCCCGGCCCCATGGGAGGGTGAAGTGGTTGTCTTCGCCGACCACTTCCTCCGCAGGCTCAGGCTGCCGGCGAGCGCCTTCTCCCGCTGCTTTCTGACGTGGTTCGGCCTGCAGCCGCACCACCTCGCCCCCAACGCCGTCCTGCAACTGGTGGCGTTCATCACCCTCTGCGAGGGATACTTGGGGGTCACACCGAGGCTTGACCTCTGGTGCCGGCTCTTCTTCCTCAAAAGGCAGACGGCGAAGGACCCGACGACGAAGCAGATGGTGATGATCGCCTACGGAGGCGCCCTGATCCACATTCATAAGCCCAAAAGAGGGAAGATACATACAATGGTTTTCAGCAATAGAATGGACGGAGGAGCGCCGCGTTCCACAGGCGCTCCGTCTCCTCGCCGGAGGCGTCTCTCTTGCGTTTCTGCGGCTTCTGGGCGTCTATTAGATAGTACGCATTGTGGCGCAGCACCCGGCTGACGATGAACGGTCCCTCCCATGGGGAGGACAGCTTGTGCTGGCCGGCGGTTCGCTGGATCCGCCTAAGCACCAAGTTGAGCGGCCGGATCCGCTTGCTGTGGTAATGCCGGAGCTTCTGCTGGTAGATGGCCGTCCGACACAAGGCCAGCTCGTGGGCCTCCTCGAGGAGGTCGACGACGTCTTCCCTTGCCTCCTTCGCATCCTTCTCGGTGTACAGGGTGACCCGGGGCGAATCGAATTCGATGTCGATGGGGATGATCGCCTCGGACCCGTAAACGAGAAAGAACGGAGTGTAGCCAGTCGACTGGTTGGGCGTGGTCCGGAGGCTCCAAAGGACAGCCGGCAGCTCTTCGACCCAACAGCCGGCCGACCGGACCAGCGGTGTCACGAGCCAGGGCTTGATGTCGGACAGGAGTAGGCCGTTTGCCCTCTCAACCTGGCCGTTCGACTGCGGGTGGGCGACAGATGCCAGGTCGAGCCGGATGCCCCGCCTCGAGCAAAAACGCGCCAGCGCGCCTTTGGCGAAGTTCGTGCCATTGTCGGTGATGATGCTGTGAGGGACGCCGTAATGTACCGTGATGTCTTCGATGAACCGGACGGACGTGGGGCCGTCTAGTTTCTTGATTGGCCGGGCCTCGATCCACTTGGTAAACTTGTCGACGGCGACAAGCAAATGTGTCATGCCGCCTCGTGCAATCTTGAAAGGTTCCACCATGTCCATACCCCAGACGGCGAATGTCCACGAAAGGGGGATGGTTTGGAGAGCGCTAGCCGAAAGATGGCTCTGTGTGCTGAAGCGCTGGCAGCCCTCGCACTTGTCAATGAGTTTCTTGGCCGCCTCCAGAGCAGTCAGCCAGTAGAAACCGTGACAGAATGCTTTGGCCACCAGGGACCTGGAGGCGGCATGATGCCCGCACTCACCCTGGTGGATGTCTAGGAGGATTTCTTGCCCTTTCTTCGGCTCGACGCAGCGTTGGAAAACGCCGCTGGTACTGCGATGAACTAGCTCGTCATTGATGATGCTGTAGGTCAGGGCCCGGCGCCGAATTTGCCTTGCAATGGCCTCATCGGAGGGGAGGTTGTTGCGCTGGAGGAACGCCAGGATAGGCCGGGCCCACGAGGGAGCCGAGACAGGGGCCGGCCCAGCCCTCGGGACCAGCCCGTCAGACCCCGAGACCGGCTCGCCAGCCCTCGGGAGCAAGGTGGCGGTGGAAGCATCGACCATCGTGATGATGGTGACGAGGCCGGTGTCGGTGTGCGTAGGCGCAACCGGCTCAGTTGTCGTGGCGGACGACGCTGGACTAGCGGTCGGTGGTGGCGGAGCCGGCAAAGCTGCCACAGTCGGCGGGGCCGGTTGGGCAGCCGGTTCCGCCGAGGTGCCGGTATGAAGATGGACTCCGATTCGGGAGAAGGCTTGGTCTAAGGCTTCATCAGCCGCTCGAGGGAGACGCCGGCTGGGATGGCCTACCGGGTGGAGCCAATCTTGGCCAGCGCGTCAGCCGCCTCGTTGTGTGCACGGGGGATGTGGTGGATCTCGCAGCCCTCGAAGGAGTCGGTGAGCTGCTGGACGAGGAAGCGATAGCTGGCCATGTTGGCATCCCTAGCTTCCCATTCGCCAGAGACCTGTTGCACCACGAGGTCCGAGTCGCCGAAGCAAATGATGCGCTGGATGCCGATCTCCTTGGCGAGCCGGAGGCCATGGACGAGGGCCTCGTATTCGGCCACGTTGTTGGAGGCGGCGAAGTGGATCTGGAGGGCATAGCGGAGCTGGTCTCCTCTGGGGACGACAGGACGATGCCGGCTCCCAGGCCGGCTCGCATCTTCGAGCTGTCGAAGTGCATGCGCCAATGCGTGGAGTCGGGCGGAGGCGGCACGAACTGGGTTTCGGCCCAGTCGACGAGGAAGTCGGCCATTGCTTGGGACTTGATGGCGGCGCGTGGCTCGTACCGTATTTCGTAGTCGGCCAGGACGATAGACCATTTGGCGATCCAGCCGGTGGCGTCCCAGTCGGCCATGATTTCGCCAAGCGGCGCTGTGCTCACGATGGTGATGACGTGCTCCTGGAAGTACTGCTTCAGCTTCTAGGCGGTGAAGTATACGCCATAGCACATCTTCTGGTAGTGGGGGTAGTTTTGCTTGGAGGCGGAGAGGACCTCGCTGAGGTAGTAGACGGGATGTTGCGTCAGCAGTGCCTTGCCTTCCTTCGGCCGCTCCACCACCAGGAAGACGCTGACGACATGCATGGTCGCCGCAATGTAGGCGAGCAAAGGCTCCTTGTGAGCCGGCACGGCTAGCATGGGCGCGCTGGTGAGAGCCCGCTTGAGGTCACGAAACGCCGTGTCCGCCTCGTCAGGCCAGTCAAATAGGGCCAGCTTCTTCGAGAGGTCTCGGCCCGGCTCAACCAGGGCCGACTTGCGTAGGAGCCCGTAGAGGGGCAAGGCCTTCTCGCCCAGCCAGCTGATGAACCGGCTGAGGGAAGCGAGGCAGCCAGTGAACTTCTGGACGTCATGGAGCCGCGCCGGCTTGGGCATGCGCTCAATCACCCGGATCTTCTCAGGGTTAGCTTCGATGCCGCGGGCAGATACGAAGAAACCCAGGAGCTGGCCACCTGGGACGCCGAAGACACACTTCTCTAGGTTGAGCTTGATCTTGTATTCGCACAAGTTGGCGAACGTCTCCCGGAGGTCGTCGAGGAGGCTGAAGTGCTTCTTGGATTTGATGACAATGTTGTCCACGTAGACATGGACGTTCCTGCCTATCTGAGGCAGGAGGCACTTCTGCATGCAGCGCTGGAAGGTAGCGCATGCGTTCTTCAGGCCGAAGGACATGGTGATGTAGCAGTAGGCCCCGTAAGGGGTGACGAAGGAGGTCTTGAGCCGGTCGGCCGGGTCCAGCTTTATCTAGTGATAGCCGGAGTAGGCATCCAGGAAAGACAGCAGATCACAGCCGGCCGTGGAGTCGATGACTTGATCGATCCGCGGCAGGGCGAACGGGTCCTTGGGGCATGCCTTGTTCAGGCTCGTGTAGTCGATACACATGCGCTAGGTCTTGTTTTTCTTTAGCACCAGGACTGGGTTGGCCCGCCAGTCCAGGTGAAACACCTCCATGATGAAGCCGGCTGCGAGCAGCCGGGCGATTTCTTCTCCTATAGTACGCCGCTTCTCCTCGGAGAAACGACGCAGGGTTTGCTTGACCGGCTTCGCATCCGGCCATACTTGCAGCTTGTGCTCGGCGAACTTCCTCGGAACACCCAGCATGTCCTTGGGGGACCATCAAAGATGTCCCGATTCTCACGGAGGAAGTCGACGGGCTCGCCTTCCTATTTGCTGTCGAGGCGGGAGCCGATGGTCACGCACTGGGTGGGGTCGGCCGGATCGAGTGGCACCTGCCTGGTGTCCTTGGACGGCTGGAACGAGCCTTCGCCGACTGACTGGGACGAAGGTGCCGGCACGGTTGGCTGGGCGGAGGCGAGGGCCACCAACCGGTCGAGCTGCCGCTTCTCCTCCGCTATTTCCAGGGCCTCGGCCAGCCGGCTGCCATCTCACGCGCACGCCATTGACATCTGGTACTTGCTGGCGATGGTGATGATGCCTTTCAGACCCGACATCTTGAGCTTGAGGTAGGCCTAGTGGGGGATCGCCATGAACTTTACGAGAGTGGGCTTGCCCAGCAATGCGTGGTAGGGACTGTCGAGGTCCACTACCTCGAACAAAACCGGCTCGCGGTGGAAATGACCGGCGTCGCCGAAGAGGACGTCGAGCTTGATCTTGCCAACAGGGGTGCAGGACTTTCCCGGCATGATGTCGTGGAAAACGGTCCGACTCGTTTTCAGGTCCTCCACCTTGAGCCCTAGCTTGAGTAGGGTGTCGAGGTAGAGGATGTTGATGCTGCTGCCTCCATCGATCAAGACCCGCGAGAAGCGGCACGAGCATTTCTCGGAGGCGATGGTGGGATCGAGGACGAGGGCGTAGCTGCCGGGGTTTGGCATCAAGGCCGGGTGGTCTGCTCGGCTCCAGGTGATCGGCTTCTAAGACCAATGCATGAACTGGGGAGTCGCGGGCATGGTGGCATTCACCTCGCGGTGGAGCCGGTGCTGGGCATGCATGTCCGTCTCTTTGCTGGTGAAGACGATGTAGCAGTCATCATGTTCGGGGAACCGGTCGTGCAGCCGGCCGTCGCCCCGAGCCGGGGCCGGGTCCGTCTGACCGGACCGGGAGCCGGAGCCCGAGCCGGGGCTGGTGCCGGGGCGCGGGCTGGCTGTGCGGGGGGAGCCGGGAGGCCGTCCCCCTGGGCCAATCGCTGTGAGAAGCTGCACTGTCGGAGCGTGTGCATGGCCAGCTTGGCATCAGAGTGGTTTTCGCAGGGGAGGTCAAGCATTTGCTCGAAGGTCAGCTTGGGCTGCCAGGCGGCCTTGCCGGTGTGCTAGTGCTGACGAGAGGCCTGGCCAGTCGGCTGCTCCCCCTCGATGAAGGCGACCTGTCGGCTCCCGTAGCGGGAATCATGTTGGTTGTTCTTGCGCTTGCCATTCTGCGACTGCCGGTTTTCGGCCACCGCCCGCGGTGCGGTGGGCGGCGTAGCCGGCTTGGCCGGTGCCTTAGCCTTCATCCTCATCGAGGAGTCGGTCGTGGCGTATTTGTCCGCTTTGGACATCGGGTCCGCCAGGGAGGTTGGCTCGGAGCACAGGAGCTTGTGCTTGAGGGGCGTGCCATCGCAGCAGCCCTCGATGAAGTACTGGATGGCTTGTACCTCGTGTGCTCCTTCGCAGGAGTTGCGGAGCTCGGTTCAGCGCGTGAGATAGTCGCGGAGGGGCTCGTCCGGCCCTTGGACGCACATGGCCAGCTCGCGGGGCCGGCCAGGCCGTTTGTAGGTGTCGGTGAAGTTGCGGACGAAGGCCTCCTTGAAGTCAGTCCAGGTGTTGACGCTGTCGGTGGCCAGGTTGTTCAGCCAGGTGCGGGCCGAGCCGATCAGCATGAGGGGGACATAGCGGACGGCTACGCGCTTGTTCCCCCTGGCGATGCCAACGGCGGTGGTGTAGTCGATCAGCTAGTCCTCCGGCTTGGCGGCCCCGGTATACTTCGGGGTGTCGCGGGGGAGCGTAAAGCTGGGCGGAAAAGGCTCATTGCGGATCCGCGAACCGAAACAGGCTGGACCAATCGAGCCCTCCTCCTCGAGGAGAGCCGACTGCGCCAGCCGGTCAAGACGGAGCCGCGTGTCGTTGTTGCTGTGGGGGACGCGGGGCCCGAGCCTGGCGGCGAGCTCGGGGCGGACGGCCGGCGGGATGGACCGCGTCGGTTCTAGCCACGGAGGTGAAGTATGCCCGCGGGTGCGCCGGCTGCCGCCAGCCGGCGCCTCGTCGCGGCAGTGGCTGCCGGCGGGGTTATTGCTGCTCCGGTTGTTCACAACCGGCTGTTCATTCCCGCGTGACGGGGGACGCTGGGCGTTGCTCCCCCGCGCGTTCCGACCGGAGGGACGAGGGGAGCTGGAGTGCTGAGCCGGCCGGCGGTCAGCAGCCCCAGTGTCCTCCCCCTCGTGGCGGGGAAACTCGGAGACGGCCCCATCGGGGGTGAGGACAACCTGTTGTGCGTTGGCGGTGTCGATGAGGTCCTTGATGTGCCGCTCGCATGTGGCCCGCTCCTCGCCCTCCAAGGTTGCCAAATCCTCGTAGGCAACCTTGGCGGCGCGCAGGTTGGCCGATTGGGTGTCGTAGACGGGGAAACGGCCTCCGAGGATCTCTGCGACCACGCGGCCGCGTTCTCGCATGGCACCACGCCGGCTGGGCTCGGGGCCGGCCAGGGTGAGACCGTACGCGGAGTTGTATTCCCGCTGCGCGGCCTCCATCCGGCGCAGTTCGGCAACAAGGGCGCTGGCGTCTTTGAATAGCAGGCGTCGGGCCACCTCTATCTCGGCTCTGGTGGTGGTTGGGTCTGCCATCGTAGCGATAGGAGTGCCCAGACCCTGGAGGGTGGCAGCGAGTGGGTCGGAGGTGCCGGCAAGGGCGGTGGCTGCGTCGGCCTTGGCCGCTCGCACACGGCCCAAAGTGGTGGAGGAGACGGTGACCATCACTCCCACACGGGTGTGGGGGCCGATGGCCTCGCCCGTGGCGAGCGTGCCCAAGGACAAGGGAGGGTCAGAGCAGTCGAACACCCAACTAGGGTACTTGTCGGCCTCCGGCTCTTCGACGAGGCTCAGCTCGCTGAACCACCCGGCGAGCGTGGCAACGTTGAGCGCTAGGTCGCGGCCGAGGCACTCGTTAGAGATGCCGGCCGCGTTCCCGCAAGGCCCGTTGGAGCAAGCCCCATGAGCATGCGGTTCCGCCCGGACGCGAGGCAGTCGGGGGAGGTGGTGAAGGGTCCCGCCCGGAGCGTGACTTCGGCCGGCGCTGCGGACGGCCTCACGGTGGGCGCCAACTGTCGTGGTTTCGTCATGGTAGATGCCATAGGTAGGTTTATCGAGAGTGGCCGAAGGACGCCGGCGGGCTCCGGGAGCGGGATTAGGCACAAGCGGTGGCGGACACACGATGTACCCAGGTTCGGGGCCCTCCGTGGGAGGTAATACCCCTAGTCCTGCTCGGTCTAGTTGAGACAATGGTCGGGTTACAATGGTGCTCCTTGAGCTGTATGGATCGAGAAGGAAGAAGGAGATAGCCTACTCTTCCGCCTCTCTACGTGCGTGTGTGTGGAGTGGATGTGTGGGGGACTCAAAGAGCAGCCGATCGATCCTCCCCTGCATGGGGGTGGCCCGGGGGGTTTTATAGGCCAACCCCACGGAATACAATACAAGTATAAGGTCAAAGGGGGCCCCAGCCGACAGCCTCTCTGGCCGGCTGCGGGGCTCGATCGGGGGGTCTTGTCACCGGTAGGTCCCGCCCGCTGAAGGGTCCCGTCAGGAACCGGCAAGGCCCGCGAGGCGGGCCTCGACGCCGGTCACATCGCGGCATGGGCCGCACCTTGTGGCGTCGTCTTGCGGCGGCCGGCCGGGGTCAGCGGTATGGCTGGCCACCCTGTAGCCATGTCGGGGCAGGTAACGGAGTGGTTGGAGGCGTGTCGGCACTGTTGGAAGCCCGGTCACCATCCGCCAGGGTCAGAGGCCCTGACGTCTTCGCTGTGGCCATATCGGCGCTGACCCCCGATGGGATGGGGGCCACTGTTGCCACACACGCCCTGCAGACGGTATCCAATGCTCAGCCAGCTGGGCATAGCTGGCGGATCACCTCCGGCAAGGCGCAGCCGGACCGCCGGGGGAGGCGGCCAACCCTTTACTCGTGTTAGGAGGCGGGGAAAGGGGGCGCTTGAAGCTACCCTGGGGTCATCCCCCATCAGGTATGTACATCCACTCTCCCTCTCGTAGATGCTCATCACCATGGATAGATCTTGCGTGTGCGTAGGAAAATTTTTGTTTCCCATGCAACGTTCCCCAACAGTGGCATCATGAGCTAGGTCTATGTGTAGATGAGATCTTGAGTAGAATACAAAGAGTTTGTGGGCGTTGATGCTTAGATTGCTTCCTCCCTTGGTCATGTTTTGGTTCAGCAGTATTGTGGGATGAAGCGGCCCGGACCAACCTTACTTGTACGCTTACGAGAGACCCGTTCCATCGACTGACGTGTAACCTCGTTGCACAAAGATGGCTGGCGGGTGTCTGTTTCTCATACTTTAGTTGGATCGGATTCAACAAAGGCGGTCCTTGAGAAGGTTGAAAAGCAACTTGTGTATCACCGTTGTGGTTTTTGCGTAGGTGAGAATTGTTCTTGCTAGATACCCGTAGCAGCCACATAAAACATGCAACAACAACAATTAGAGGACGTCTAACTTGTTTTTGCAGGGTATGTTGTGATGTGATATGGCCAATTACATGATGAGATATATGTGATGTATGAGATGATCATGTTTTTATAGAATATCACGACTTGCATGTCGATGAGTACGGCAACCAGCAGGAGCCATAGGGATGTCTTTAATTATTGTATGACCTGCATGTCAATCATTAAGCACTATGTAATGCTTTACTTTATCGCTAAATGGTAGCAATAGTAGTAGAAGCATGGTGGGCGCGACAACCCCGATGGCAACACGTTGATGGAGATCATGGTGTCATGCCAGTGATGATGGAGATCATGTCGGTGCTTTCAAGATGGAGATCAAAAGCACAAGTTCATGGCCATA
Source organism: Hordeum marinum (assembly GCA_022496015.1). Taxonomy (NCBI): domain Eukaryota; kingdom Viridiplantae; phylum Streptophyta; class Magnoliopsida; order Poales; family Poaceae; genus Hordeum; species Hordeum marinum. The sequence goes on along the minus strand of CM039673.1, from coordinate 362,873,177 downwards.
TCATGTCACTTATGATTTGCATGTGATGTTAATCCATTTATGCACCTTGTTTTGCTTAGGACGACGGTAGCATTATAAGGTGATCCCTCACTTAATTTCAAGATAAATTGTGTTCTCCCCGAGTGTGCACCATTGCGAAAGTTCGTTGTGTCGAGACACCACGTGATGATCGGGTGTGATAGACTCTACGTTCACATACAACGGGTGCAAGCCAGTGTTGCACATGAAGAACACTCGGGTTAAACTTGACGAGCCTAGCATGTATAGACATGGCCTCGGAACACAAGAGACCGAAAGGTCGAACATGAGTCATATAGTAGATATGATCAACATGATGATGTTCACCATTGAAACCACCTCAACTCACGTGATGATCGGACTTGAGTTGGTGAATTTGGATCATGTATCACTCGAATGACCAGAGGAATGTCAATTTGAGTGGGAGTTCTTCAGTAATATGATTAATTGAACTCATTATCATGAACATAGTTAGTAGTGTATTTGCAAATTATGTTGTAGATTACTTGCTCGTGTTGTAGCTCCCTTTAATTTTTATATGTTCCTAGAGAAATAGAGTTGAAAGATGATGGTAGCAATATTGCGGACTGGGTCCGTGATCTGAGGATTGTCCTCATTGCTGCACAGAAGGCATATGTCCTTAATGCACCGCTCGGTGCGCCAACCCCTCTAGCGTCATCTGTAGATGTTGTGAACATCTGACAGGCACGTTCTGATGACTACTTGATAGTTTAGTGCATCATGCATTATAGCTTGGAACTGAGGCTCCGGAACGTTTTGAACGTCACGGAACATATGAGATGTTCTAAGAGCTGAAATTAGGATCTCAGGCTCGTGCCCGTGTTGCGAGATATGAGATCTCCAACAAGATTCTTTGCCTGCAAGATGAAAGAGAATAGCTCAATCGTTGAGCATGTCCTCAGATTGTCTGGGTGCTACAATCACTTGAATCGAGTGGGAGTTGATCTTCCAGATAAGATAGTGATTGATATAGTTCTCCAAGTCACTGTCACTAAGCTGCTAGAACTTGGTGATGAACTATAAAATGCCAGGGATAGAAATAATGATCCCTGAGCTGTTCGCGATGTTTGACACCGCGAAGGTAGAAATCAAGAAGGAGCGTCAAGTGTTGATGGTTAGTCAAACCACTAGTTTCGAGAAGGGCAAGAGCAAGGATGGAAACTTCATGGATAGCAAGTCAGTTGCTGCTCCCATGAAGCAACCCAAAGTTGAACCCAAACCCAAGACTAAGTGCTTCGATTATGAGGAGAGCGGTCGCTGAAGCGGAACAACCCTAGATACTTGGTAGATAAGAAGGCTGGCAACGTCGACAGAAGTATATTTGATATACGTGTTAATGATGTGTACCTTGCGAGTACTCCTAGTAGCACCTGGGTATTGGATACCTGTTCGGTTGCTAAATGTAAGTAACTCGAAATAAAAGGTACAGAAAAAACGGAGAACTAGCTAAGGGTGAGGTTAGGATGTGTGTTGGAAATGTTTCCAAGGTTGATGTGATCAACATTGCATGCTCTCTCTACCTTCGGGATTAGTGATGAACCTAAATAAATGTTATTTGGTGTTTTGCGTTGAGCATGAACGTGATTAGATCATGTTTATTGCAACACGGTTATTCATTTAAGTTAGAGAATAATGGTTATTCTATTTACATGAATGATACCTTCAATGGTCATGCACCTAGTGAGAATGGTTTGTTGAATCTTGATCGTAGTAATACACATGTTCATAACATTGATGCAAAAAGATACAAAGTTAATAATTATAGTACCACATACTTGTGGCACTACCGCTAAATGTCATATTGGTATAAAGCGCATGAAGAAAATCCATGCTTATGGATCTTTGGACTCATTCAATTTCGAATTGGTTGAGACATGCGAACCATGCCTCTTGGGCAAGATGACTAAGGACCCCGTTTTCCAGATGGATGGAGCGGGCAAGTGATTTATTGGAAATGATACATGTTGATGTATGCAATCCAATGAGTCTTGTAGCGTGCGGTGTATCGTTATTTTCTTGCCTTCACTGATGATTTGAGTAGATATAGTGTATATTTACTTAATGAAACACAAGTCTGAATCATTTGAAAGGTTCAAGAAAATTCAGAGTGAAGTTTAAGATCATCGTGACAAGAAGATAAAAATGTCTGCGATATGATCGTGAAGGTGAATATCTGAGTTACGAGTTTGGCATACAAATTTAGACAATGTGAAAGTTGTTTCACAACTCACGCCATCTGGAACACCATAGTGTGATGGTGTGTCTGAATGTCATAGTCGTACTCTATTGGATATGGTGCGTGCTATGATGTCTCTTATCGTTTTGCTACTATAATTTTGGGGTTATGCATTAGAGACAACTACATTCACTTTAAATAGGGCACCATCTAAATCTGTTGAGATGACACCATGTGAATTAGGGTTTGATAGAAACCCAAGCTGTCATTTCTTAATGTTTGGGGCTGCGACGCTTGTGTGGAAAATGTTTTCACCGAATGAGCTCAAACCCAAAGCGAACAAATGCATCTTCATAGAATACCCTAAGAACCGTTGGGTGAACCTTCTATCTCAGATCGAAGCATAAAATGTTTGTTGCTAAAATTGGGTCCTTTCTCGAGAAAGAGTTTCTCTCGAAAGAATTGAGTGGGAGGAAGATAGAACTTGATGAGGTTGTTGAACCTTTGTTCAACCAAAGAGCAGCGCAGTGCAGGAAGATGTTTCTGTGAAGCTTATGTTAGTTGAAGAGGTTAATGATGATGATCATGAAGCTTCGGATCAAGTTACTATCGAACCTCGTAGGTCGACAAGGATGTGTACTGCTCCTGAGCGCTACGACAACCCTGTCTTGGAGGTCATGTTGTTGGACAACGATGAACCTACAAGCTGTGGAGAAGCGATGATGGGCCCGGATTCCGACAAAAGGTTAGAGGCCATGAAATCCGAGAAAGGATCCATGTATGAAAACCAAGTATAGACTTTGGTAGACTTGCTCGTTGGACGGCAGGTCATCGACTACAAATGGACCTTTGAGATGGTGACAGACGCTGATGGTAAATGTCACCATTTATAGAGCTTGACTTGTCGCAAAGAAGTTTCCGACAAGTTCAAGGAGTTGACTGCGATGAGACTTTCTCACTCGTAGCGATGCTAAAGTCTGTTGGAATTATGTTAGCAGTTGCCGCATTTTTTCAATTATGAAATCTGGCAGATGGATGTCAAAACATCGTTTCCTTCCTTAAGGAAAGGTTGTATGAGATACAACCAGAAGGTTTTGTCAGTCCTAAGGATGCTAAAAGGTGTGCAAGCTTCAGTGATCCTTGTATGAACTGAAGCAAGCATCACGGAGTTGGAATATACACTTTGATGAGGTGATCAAAGTTTTTGAGTCTATACAAAGTTTATGAGAAACTTGTATTTACAATAAAGTGAGTGGGAGCACTATAGAGTTTCTAGTAAGCATATGTGATTGACATATTGTTGATCGGAAATGATGTAGAATATCTGGAAAGCATAAATGGTTGTTTGAAAAGAGTTTTTCAAAGGAAGACCTGGATAAAGCTACCTAATTGTTGAGCATCAAGATCTATAGAGATAGATCAAGATGCTTGATGAGACTTTCAATGAGTACATACCTTGACAATATTTTGAAAGAGTTCAAAATGGATCAGTCAGAGAAAGAGTTCTCGCCTGATTTGTAAGGTGTGAAGTTGAGTGAGACTCAAAGCTCGACAACGGCAAAAGAAAGAGAAAAGGACGAACGTCGTCCCCTAAGCCTTAGCCATAGGCTCTATATTATGCCATGTTGTGTACCGCACCTGGTGTGTGCCTTGCCATGAGTCTGTCAAGGGGTACAAAAGTGATCCAGGAGTGGATCACTGAACAACGGTCAGGATTATCCTTAGTAACTACAGGACTAAGGCAATATTTCTTGATTATGGAGATGATAAAGAGTTCATCGTAAAGGGTTACGTCGATGCAAACTTTAACACCAATCTGGATGACTCTGAGTAGCAATCCGAATACGTATAGTGGAGCAGCCATTTGAAATAGCTCCAAGTGGAGTGTGGTAGCAGTGTCTACAGTATGACATAGAGATTTGCAAAGTACACATGGATCTGAATGTCGCAGACCCGTTGACTAAAAGACCTCTCTCACATGCAAAGCATGATCGAGCCCTAGAACTCATTTGGTGTTAGATTCATAACAATGTGAATCACATGGTGATGTGAACTAGATTATTGACTCTAGTGCAAGTGGGAGACTGTTGGAAATATGCCCTAGAGGCAATAATAAATTGGTTATTATCATATTTCCTTTTTCATGATAATATTTTATTATCCATGCTATAATTGTATTAATCGGAAACTCAGATACATGTGCGGATACATAGACAACACCATGTCCCTAGTATGCCTCTAATAGACTAGCTCGTTGATCAAAGATGGCTATGGTTTCCTAGTCATGGACATGAGATGTCATTTGATAACGGGATCACATCATTAGGAGAATGATGTGATGGACAAGACCCAAACTACAAACGTAGCATATGATCGTGTCAGTTTATTGCTACTGTTTTCTGCATGTCAAGTATTTGTTCCTATGACCATGAGATCATGCAACTCACTGACACCGAAGGAGTTCCTTGTGTGTATCAAACGTTGCAACGTAACTGGGTGACTATAAAGGTGCTCTACAGGTATCTCTGAGGGTGTTTGTCGGGTTGGCATGGATCAAGACTGGGATTTCTTACTCCGTGTGACGGAGAGGTATCTCAGGGCCCACTCGGTAATACAACATCACAATAAGCCTTGCAAGCAATGTGACTAAGTGTTAGCCATGGGATCTTGTATTATGAAACGAGTAAAGAGACTTGTTGGTAATGAGGTTGAACTAGGTATGGAGATGTCGATGATCGAATCTCGGGCAAGTAACATACCGAAGAACAAAGGGAACATCAAACTGGATTAACTAAATCCTTGACATAGAGGTTCGACCGATAAAGATCTTCATAGAATATGTAGGAACCAATATGGGCATCCAGGTCCCGCTATTGGTTATTAAACGTAAAGGTGTCTCGGTCATGTCTACATAGTTCTCGAACCCGCAGGGTCTGCACACTTAAGGTTTGGTGACGTTTCGGTAGTATAGAGTTACGTATGGTGGTGACCGAAGGTTGTTCGGAGTCCCGGATGAGATCCTGGATGTCATGAAGAGCTCTGGAATGGTCCGAAGGTAAAGATTGATATATAGGAAGTCCTGTTTTGGTCGCCGGAAAAGTTTCGGGCTCATCGGTAGTGTACCGGGAGTGCCGGGAGTGTACCGGGGGACCATCGGGAGAGGTATTTCGACCCAAGAGGCTACATGGGCTGTGGGAGGAGGTAAACCAGCCCCTTGTGGGCTGGCCGAATCCTCCTCTAAGGGCCCATGCGGCTAGAGTTGTTTGAGAAGGAAAAAATCCAAAGGTGGAGAGGTGGAAAGAGTTTCCAAGTGGAAAGGAGGAATCCTACTCCTAATAGGATTGGAATAGGACTCCTCCACCTCCAATTTCGAACAAACCTTGAGGGTTTGAGGCTGACTCCTCCCCTCCCTCCCTCCTATATATACTAGAGGATTTAGAGGAAAAATCTAACCCTAATAGCCACGTGCTACCTCTCGTCTAGATCGTAGTTTCTCCTCTAGATCGGTTTTCAGCGGTGCTTAGGCGAAGCCCTGCTGGAATTCCTCCACCACCATCGCCGCAACGCCATCGCACTGTCGGAGAACTCATCTACCTCTCCGCTCCCTCTTGCTGTATCAAGAAGGCGGAGATTGTCATCGAGCTGTACGTGTGCTGAACGTGGAGGTGTCGTCCGTTCGGCGCTAGATTGGAAGGACTGTGATCAAGATTGCGAGACGGATCGTGATGAGATCACGGGACGGATCGTGATGAGTTCGCGGGACGGATCGTGATTGGATCGAGGGACAGACCGTGATGAGATCGCGGGACGCTCAGCGATTTGGATCGCGAAGACGTTCGACTACACCAACCGCGTTTCTTAAGGCTTCCCGCTTAGCGATCTACAAGGGTATGCAGATCCACTCTCCCTCTCGTAGATGCTCATCACCATGGATAGATCTTGCGTGTGCGTAGGAAATTTTTTGTTTCCCATGCAACGTTCCCCAACAATAACCGTGAAGGGATTGACAACCCCTTTATAGTGTTGGGTGCAAGAGTTTGATTATTTAAGTAGGTGCATCCATTGGTGACTTGCTTGTTCCTCCTAATGGATTGATACCTTGATTCTCAAAAACTGAGGGAAATACTTATCTACTTTGCTGCATCACCCTTTCCTCTTCGAGGGAAAACAACCGCATGCTCAAGAGGTAGCATATGCCAAGCCCAACGAATCAACAAGACAATTCCCGGCTAGCTCCTCCCGATTGGCTACTCCCGGTTGGCTCCTCCCAGCTGGCTACTCCCGGCTGTCTCCTCCCGACTGGCTACTCCCGGCTAGCTACTAACGGCTGGCTCCTCCCGGCCGGCTACTCCCGGTTGGCTCCTCCCGGCCGGCTCATCCTAGCCGGCTCCTCCCGGCTGGCTCATCCTGGCCGGCTCCTCCTGGCTGGCTGTGGCCCGATGAAGTCAGCTCCAAGCGTCCCCTCGGACACGTGCTGACGACACTGTAGCTGACCGACTGTAGAGCCAGCCACCCTGCTACAGTCGGGCACTATTAGGGAATAGTGCCCCACTGTGCACCCGGCTAGCTGCTCCTGACTAGCTGCTCCCGGCTAGCTACTACCGGCTGGCTCCTCCTGGCTGGCTACTCCTGGCTGGCTCCTCCTGGCTGGCTACTCCCGACGGGCTCCTCCAGGCCGGCTCCCCCTGGCCGGTTCATCCTGGCCGACTCCTCCTGGGCGGCTCCTCCTGGCCGGCTCCTCCTAGCTAGTTGCGGACCGACGAAGTCAGCTCCAAGCGTCCCCTCGGACACGAGCTGATGACACTATAGCTGACGGACTACACAACCAGCCACCCTACTACAGTCGGGCACTATTGGCGAATAGTGCCCCGTTGTGCACCCGTCACGCGTCACTTCACTGTGCTCCAATAGTGACACATTGTAGCCTGCATCATGAGTCATTTCACATGTCTCCTCCAATAGTGCAATTAGGCCATGTGGGCCACCCCTTGTCCCCTGGGCCTCCCTATATAAGAGGCACTAGGGGAGCTCACCCATGGGCAAGCCAGCTCTCCAAGAGCTCCCTCATTCCTATCATTTCCCCTCTCACTCTCACAAGTGAGGCCATGAAAGGGAGCAGCCAGCTCCCTCTTCCTCCTCAGATACAGCTCCAGGAGCAACCATGTACTACATACACACCTCATATACAGACATGCAGGAGTAGGGGTATTATCTCTCTAGAGATCCCTGAACCTGGGTAAAATCACCGCGTGACGTTACCATATCCTGTCCCGGATCTCCATTGCAGCCTTGCTCTCACCTCTTCAGCCATCCCATGGCATCTGCCGTCCTTGCGGCACCCCCCCGGTAAGAAAACGACGATAGTTGGCGCCCACCGTGGGGCTAGCTGCTAGTGGAACCGTGGTCCAGGTGGGACCCTCTTTGTCATCATCACCATGACGTTGCTGTCGTCTCTCTAGCGGGGCTCGGGGGTCCAACATCAACATACCCCTGGGCGCCCGCGCCGTCGGCGCCCGCGACCTCACCCCCGGCTCGGTGCCGCCTACCTTCATTGTTGATTCCGTCTTCACCAACCCTCTGCGTGCCGCTGCCAACGGCTGCGGTCATGACGGGCCATCGTTGTGTCTTCCTCGCGCTACTCCCGGCTGTCGCACCCGCGCTGGCTCTAGCTGCATCGCAGCGACTCCAACGACCTCCGCTCGACTCCTTCGGGATTCAACCATGCGCGCATGGCCGTGGGCGGCAACCCCAAGGCTCATTGCCGCCGTCTAGCTTCCCATGATGGCGCACCATCGTTCCGCCCCACGTCCAACACGCTCGGCGCTGCCAACCGCGTCGTGCCGGGACCTCCTCTGCGTGCCCGTGATTTTCTGGGTGTCACGCGTCACGCCTCTACCCCGAGCGAACCTCCGGCAGCCTCGTGTCATCACACCTCTCCGTGTGGCCGCGCGCCCCGCGCGCCGGCTTCGCTACACCCGGACGACTGTGCGCCCGTGCTACCCCGAGTCGAGCCCCGACCATGCCACTTTGGTCTGTCGCATCGTGCCTTGGCTCCCGCGTCGTCCAGGCCTCCCGCTTCGCTGGCCCTTCCCGGCCGGGCCCCGATGGCTACCTTCACGCTGCGCGTCGCGACCCCATCCGTGCCATTGCTCCTCTACCGTAGCCATGGCTTCGTCCGCGCGCACACATCCACCCGCGCTAGGCGTCGACGCACCTGCATCGCCTCGCCTTTGCTGCCACTAGCCTCAATGCCACGCGCCACGGCCGGCTTCACCGTGCTGCTCCACCAGCACAGTGTCATCACCCATCGGTCTGGCTCCGTGCAATCGCTCATGAGCCGCCCCGACCACGCCCTCCTACGCCGACTCGGCCGCACCCCGGCCCCTGCACCGGTTCGCCGTGCCCCATGACCCGTCGTTGGCTCCGCGCCCACCGTGTCCACGTGTCGGTCCGCTCCGAGCCGACTCCATCTAAGCCCTCCGTCACGTACGCACAACTAACCACAGTAGCGCCCTCAGCCGGCCCTGGCTTACACCTCCAATGTTGGCATGGACCTTCGCCTCCTTCCTGCACGTCTGCGTCACCTAGCCGGCTCCGCGTCTACGACCATCGTGTGCCCGCGCTTAGGCATCCCGCCTCGACCTCCTTCCTCATCGTGTTGTCCGTCCCCGCACCGCCTCCGCCACATAAGCGCATCCGTCTCTGTGTCTGACCCCTCCGGCTCCCACGCGCCCCCTCGGCCAGCTCCTCGTGGCTCCGCCTCTTGACGCCCCAGCTGGCTCCCGCCGCTCTGCCTCCGCCCCGGATGGCTCCATCCACTCTGCTGTTGGCCCTCTCCCTCGCGGACTGGCTGCCCAGCCTGGAGGAGGAAAGGAGGGAGAGGGGCTGGCAAGAAAGAAAGCGACGGGGGTCGGCTGCCCGAATAAAAAAGAGGGGGCGGGTAATTAAAAAAACCTCCTCCGACGAAAAAGAAGAAAACAAGACACTTGCGTTTGCCTCCCGACGTCCCCACTCGGTCAGCTGACCTACCCTGCCGCCTGGCCGGCCGGCCTACCCACCTAATTCGACTCTGGGCCGGCTGAAGAACCGCCTCAACGCCCGGCCGGTTGGGTCCGGCCAGCTAGCATGCCATCGACTGCCAAAGCTTTGACGTCCACACCCAGCGGGTGCGCCAGCTCGCAAAAGGTCACGACGATCGTCATCGACAACAACCGTCCTGCCTATGCGAAAATCAATGAACCTCCTCGCCCAGAGGCTCGGCAGTTACCCACGGCAGCGCCTCGCCCCCATCAACCGGCAGACCCGCGTTCGCCCTCGGCAGCGCCCCGCGCTCATGAGCCGGCGGACCCCGCATCCGCCCTCGGTAGCGCCTTGCGTTCATCAGCCAACGGACCCCGTGTCTGCCCTCGGCAGCAACCCGCGGTCATCAGCTAGCGGACCTCGCGTCCGCCCTCAGCAGCGCCCCGCGCTCATCAGCCGGCGGACCCTGCATCCGCCCTCGGCAACGCCCCACGCTCATCAGCCTATGGACCCCGTGTCCGCCCTCGTTAGCGCCCCGCGCTCATTAGCTAGCGGACCCCGTGTCCGCCCTCGACAGCGCCCTGCGCTCATCAGCCGACGGACCCCACGTCCGTCCTTGGCAGCGCCTCATGCTCATCAGTCGGCGGACCCTGCATTCACCCTCGACAGCGCCCCGCTCTCATCAGCCGACAGACCCCGCATTCGCCTCGGCAGCGCCCCGCGCTCATCAGTCGCGGACACCGCGTCCGCCCTCGGCAGCGCCCCGCGCTCATCGGCCGACGGACCCCGCGTCCGCCCTCCGCAGCGCCCCACGCTCATCGGCCGACGGACCCCGCATTCGCCTCGGCAGCGCCCCGCGCTCATCAGTCGCGGACACCGCGTCCGCCCTCGGCAGCGCCCCGCGCTCATCGGCCGACGGACCCCGCGTCCGCCCTCCGCAGCGCCCCACGCTCATCGGCCGACGGACCCCGCGTCCGCCCTCCGCAGCGCCCCGCGCTCATCGGCCGACGGACCTCGCGCAATCATCAACCGGCGGACCCTGCGTCTGCCCTCAGCAGCGCCTCGCGCTCATCAGCCGGCGGACCCCGCGTCCGCCCAAGGAAGCACCTCACGTCCATCAGCAAGCGGACCCCGTGTCCGCTCTCGACAATGCCTCGTGCCCATCAGCTGGACCTTGCGTTCAACTTTGGTGGCGCCTCGCGCCCATCAGCCGGCGGACTCCAAGTCCGCGCACGGCAGCGCCTCCCATGCATTAGCCGGGTCACGCCGGTTGCAATCCGCGCTGGCCGACATCGACAAAAACCGCCTCGCCAGCACCCAAAAGCAATGTGAGATCTCCACACGCATATCCCTAAACCGTATGCACAAAACGAATAACCCCGAGCGACCCTCAGGGGCCATCTCCGCATTTATTCTGCTACCTTATTGTTCACCCCGGCGCTGCTACTTCTCGAGCATGTGTTGGTTTCCCGTGAAGAGGAGCGGTTTGATGCAGCAAAGTAGATAAGTATTTCCCTCAGTTTTTGAGAACCAAGGTATCAATCTAGTAGGAGATACAAGGGAGCCACCAATAGATATACCTACACAAGGAATCAAACTCTTGCACCCAACTCTATAAAGGGGTTGTCAATCCCTTCACGGTTATTTGCAAGGATGAGATCTAGTAGAGATAGGTATAATAGGATGCTTGAACGGAAAGTAAAACTAAAAGTAAAAACAATGCAACAAGTATTTTTGGTGTTTTTTGTTTAAGTTCTGAAAATATAATATGGAAAATGGACCCGGGAGCCATAGGTTTCACTAGATGGCTTCTCTCATGATGGCAAGTATTACGGTGGGTGAACAAATTATTGTCGAGCAATTGATAGAAAAAGCGAATAGTAATGAAGATATCCAAGGCAATGATTAAGCATATAGGCATCACATCCGTGCCAAGTAGACCGAAACGATTCTGCATCTACTATTATTACTCCACACATCGATTGACTCTTGCCTGCATCTAGAGTGTTAAATTCATGAAGAACAAAGTAGCGCATTAGGTAAGATGACATGATGTAGAGGAACAAACTCAAGAAATATCATGAAGACTCCGTCTTTTTACCCTTGATGGCAACAATACAATACGTGCTTCGCTACCCCTACTACATCACTGGGTGAGGACACCGCAAGATTGAACCCAAAACTAAGCACTTCTCCTATTGCAAGAATTACCAATCTAGTTGGCCAAACCAAACAAATAACTCAAAGAGACTTGCAAAGATATGAAATTATGAATATAAGAATTTAGGAAAGACTCAAATAATATTCATGGATAATCTGAACATAAACCCACAATTCATCGGACCTCGACAAACACACCGCAAAAGAGTATTACATCGGATAGATCTCCATGAAGAACATGGTATTGAGAAGCAAAGTGGGAGAAGAAGCCATCTATCTACTAGCTATGGACCCGTAGGTCTGTGTTTAACTACTCACGCATCATAGGAGGGGCAATGGAGTTGATGTAGATGCCCTCCGTGATCGAATCCCCCTCCGGCAGATTACCGAAAAAGGCTCCAAGATTGGATCTCTCGGGAATGGAGGCTTCTGGCGGCGGAAAAGTGTTTTCGTGGCTCGTTCTAATAATGATGGAATAATTGTGTATTTATAGGCCGGAGATTAGGGTTCGGGGAGTTGCCAGGGGCCCACAATCCTGCCTAGTGCGGGTGCCCCCCTGGCCGCGGCAAGCGGGCTTGTGGCCCCGTGGCAGCTCCTCTGCCTTGGTTCTCAAGTCTCGTGGCTTCCATATTTTCCAGAAAAAATCATTCCAAAGGTATTATTCCGTTTGGACTCCGTTTAATTTTCCTTATCTGCGAAACTCAAAAACAAGGAAAAAATAGAAACTGGCACTAGGCTCTAGATTAATAGGTTAGTCCCAAAAATAATATAAATTAGCATATTAATGCATATAAAACATCCAAAATAGATAATATAATAGCATGGAACAATAAAAAAATTAGATACGTTGGAGACGTATAAGGATCCCCAAGCTTAATTCCTGCTCGTCCTCGAGTAGGTAAATGATAAAAACATAATTTTTGATGTGGAATGCTACCCAACATATTTATCCATGTAATATTATTTATTGTGGCATGAATATTCAGATCCGTTAGATTCAAAACAATAGTCTAATATTGACATAAAAACAGTAATACTTCGAGCACACCAACAAGGTAGTCGTGTACTTTCGAAATAACATGGCCTTAGAAAGTTATCCCTACAAAATCATATGGTCTGGCTATGTTCCATCTTCCCCACACAAAGTATCTAAATCATGCACAACCCCAATGAACAAGTCAAGCAATTGTTTCACACTTTTGGTGTTCTCAAACCTTTTCAACTCTCACGCAATACATGAGCATGAGCCATGGATATAGCATTATAGGTGAAATAGAATATGGTGGGGTGCAAGGAAAAAGGAGAAGATAGTCTCACATCAACTAGGTGTCTCAATAGGCTATGGATATGCCCATCAATAGATATCAATGTGAGTGAGTAGGGATTGCCATGCAACAAATGCACTTAGAGCTATAAGTGTATGAAAGCTCAAAAAGAAAACTAAGTGGTCATGCATAATGAATATCCACTAGTTATATGAAAGTGACAAAATAGGAGATTCTCTATCATGAAGATCATGGTGCTACTTTGAAGCACAAGTGTGGAAAAAGATAGTAGGAATTGTCCCTTCTCTATTTCTCTCATTTTTTTTATTTTGGTGGGCTTCTTTGGCCTCTTTTATTTTTTTGGTTTTGGCTTTGTTGGCCTCTTTTATTTTATGTAAAGTCCGACTCGTCCCAACTTGTGAGTGAGTCATAGCCTCCATCATCCTTTTCTCTCATGGGACAATGCTCTATTAATGAAAAATCATCACACTTTTATTTACTTATAACTCAAAGAAAAAGAAATTACAACTCGATTCCTATGACAAGATATAACTCTATATGCAATATGAAGTGATGATGCAAGTCATAGAAAAACTACATGATGGAAGTTGCATGGCAATATATCTCGGAATGGCTATGGAAATGCCATAATAGGTAGGTATGGTGGCTCTTTTGAGGAATATATGGTGGCTGTTTTGAGGATATATGGTGGCTGTTTTGAGGAAGGAGGGTTTGATGTACCGACGAAAGTTGAGCAGTACTAGAGAGGCTAGCAAAGATGGAAGGGTGATAGTGCGCATAATCCATGGACTCACATTAGTCATAAAGAACTCACATACTTATTAAAAAAGTCTATCGGTCATCAAACAAAGCATTACACGCATGCTCCTAGGGGAGAGGTTGGTAGGAGTTAACCATCGCACGCTCCGACCCTCACACAAAGGTCGACAATCATTAGACAAGTCATGCTCCGACTTTGTTACATAGCGGTTCACCATGCGTGCATGCTACGGGAATCACAAGATTTGACACACGCATCTCTTCATTTCACAACTACTCACTATCATGACTCTCATATTACCATCCTTATTATCTCAAAACTATATGCAAGGAATCCAACTTCTCATAGTTGTTAATGCACTTAATATAAAAGTTTTTATTATATCCCTCTTGGATGCCATTATATTAGGACTACATTCATAACCTAAACAAATTACCATGCTGTTTTAAGAAACTCTCAAAATAATATAAGTGAGGAACGAGAGTTCAATAATTTCTATAAAATATAACACCACCATGCTCTAAAAATATATAAGTGAAGTACTAGATCAACATTGCCTAGCTCAAAAGATATAAGTGAAGCATATAGAGTATTCTAACAAATTCACGATTCAGTGTGTCTCTCTCTAAAGATGTGTGTAGCAAGGATGATTATGGCAAACTAACAAGCAAAGACTCATATCATACAAGACGCTCCAAGCAAAACACATATCATGTGATGAATAAAAATTTAGCCTCAAGTAAATTTACCGATGGATTGAAGACGAAAGAGGGGATGCCTTCCGGGGCATCCCCAAGCTTAGGCTCTTTGGTATCCTTGAATATGACTTGGGGTGCCATGGGCATCCCCAAGCTTAGGCTCTTGCCACTCTTTATTCCATAGTCCATCAAATCTTCACCCAAAACTTGAAAACTTCACAACACAAAACTCAACAGAAAACTCATGAGATTCGTTAGTATAAGAAAAATAAATCACCACTTTAGGTACTGTTGTGAACTCATTCTTTACTTATACTAGCACATATGCCCGTGCGTTGCAACGGGACACAAATAATAATATGACACTCGTCTAGCCTAATAAACATGACTCGAAGACTCCACCTTGTGTGTCTAGCAAGACTGTGTCCTCTATTTCAACAACATCCATCTATCGCCCCTTATCCATGGGCAATGATAGCTAGCACGCCCATCAGCCAGCGGACCCCGCGTCCGCGTCCGACAGCGCCTCGTGCTCATCAACCTATGGACCCCGTGTCCGTGCCCGACAGCGCCTCGCGCTCGACAGCCGGCGGACCCCGCGTCCGCCCTTGTAAGGGCTCCACGCCCATCAGCCGGTGGACCATGCATCCGCTCATGGCAGCGCTCCACGTGTAGGATCGAAAGTAGTGCTAGAGGGGGGTGATTAGACTACTTGACCAAATAAAATCTACTTTTTCCCAATTTTAATTCTTTGCAGATTTTAGCATCCATAGTATGTCAAGTACACCCTACACATGCATGTCTACGAGTATAGCAGTGAAAAGTAAAGACAAGCATGTAAGTAAAGGAAGGGTAGGAAGATCAAACGCAATTGGTGACACGATGATTTTTCCCGTGGTTCCGATAGGTGGTGCTATCGTACATCCACGTTCATGGAGGGTAACGGTCGCAAGAGTCCAAGGAAGGCTCTACCCACGGAAGGTTCCATGAAGAAACAACCTTGACTATACCATGACGGCCTACGTCCACAAAGGACTAGCCTAACTCGGGGTAGATCTTCACGAAGTAGGCGATCACCTTGCCCTTACAAACTTCTTGGTTGACTCCACAACACAAAGTAGGAGGCACCCAAGCGACACCTAACCAATCTAGGATGCACCACCCTCCAAAAGGTAATAGGCTCGATCATATCGATGAACTCCTTGCTCTTATGCTTCAAGATAATAGACTCCTCAACACACAATCACTCTCTCACGGATTTGGCTTTGTAGAAGAGATTGATTGGGTGTTAAGGAGTCCATCATATTGAAGCACGAGAGCAAGGAGTTCATCGACACAATCGAGCCTATTACCTTTTAGAGGGTGGTGCCTCCTAGATTGGTTAGGTGTCGCTTGGGAGCCTCCTACTTCGTGTTGTGGAGTGAACCAAGAAGTTTGTAAGGGAAAGGAGATCGCCTACTTCGTGAAGATCTACCCCGAGTTAGGCTAGTCCTCCGTCCCCGAGTTAGGCTAGTCCTCTATGGACGTAGGCCATCATGGTATAGTCAAGGTTGCTTCTTAGTGGAACCCTCCATGGGTAGATCCCTCCATGGACTCTCGTGACTATTACCCTCCGTGGGTAGAAGACACCATGAACGTCTATGTACGATAGCACCACCTATCGTGTCATCGTGTCACCAATTGAACTAGATTATTAACTCTAGTGCAAGTGGGGGACTGTTGGAAATATGCCCTAGAGGCAATACATAAAGTGTTTATTATCATATTTCCTTGTTCATGATAATCATTTATTATCCATGCAATAATTGTATTGATTGGAAACACATTACATGTGTGGGTAAATAAACAGCACTTTGTCCCTAGTATGCCTCTAGTGAACTAGCTCGTTGGTCAAAGATGGTCAATGTTTCCTAGCCATTGACATGTGATGTCATTTGATAACGGGATCACATCATTAGGAGAATGATGTGATGGACAAGACCCAAACTAAAAACGTAGCATATGATCGTGTCAGTTTATTGCTACTGTTTTCTGAATGTCAAGTATATGTTTCTATGACCATGAGATCATGCAACTCACGGACACCGGAAGAGTGCCTTGTGTGTATCGAATGTCGCAACGTAACTGGGTGACTATAAAGGTACTCTACAGGTATCTCCGAGGGTGTCTGTTGGGTTGGCATGGATCAAGACTGGGATTTGTTACTCCGTGTGACGGAGAGGTATCTCAAGGCCCACTCGGTAATACAACATCACAATAAGCCTTGCAAGCAATGTGACTAAGTGTTAGTCACGGGATCTTGTATTATGGACGAGTAAAGAGACTTGCCGGTAAAGAGGTTGAACTAGGTATGGAGATACCGACGATCAAATCTCGGGCAAGTAACATACCGAAGAACAAAGGGAACATCATACGGGATTAACTGAATCCTTGACATAGAGGTTCGACCGATAAAGATCTTCGTAGAATGTGTAGGAACCAATATGGGCATCCACGTTCCGCTATTGGTTATTGACCGTAGAGGTGTCTCGGTCATGTCTACATAGTTCTCGAACCCAAAGGGTCTGCACACTTAAGGTTTGGTGACGTTTCGGTAGTATAGAGTTATGCATGGTGATGACCGAAGGTTATTCAGAGTCCCGGCTGAGATCCCGAACATCACGAGGAGCTCCGGAATGGTCCAGAGGTAAAGATTGATATATAAGAAGTCCTATTTTGGTCACCGGAAAAGTTTCGGACTCATCGGTAGTGTGCCGGGAGTGCCGGTAGTGTATCGGAAGACCATCGGGAGGGGTATTTCGACCCAATAGGCTAGATGGGATGTGGGAGAGTGAATACCATCCCTTAGTGGTCTGGTGGAAGTCCCACATAAGGCCCATGCGTCTGGGAAGAAAAGCCCAAAGAGAAAAAGGTGGGAAAAGGGAAAAGGCCAAAATAAGGAGTCCTAATCCTACTAGGATTGGAGGAGGAATCCTCCTCTCCTCTTGGTTCGGCCGATGCCTAGATGTCTTGGCCCTTGGTCCAAGCCTCCTCTTCTCTTCCTCTTATATATACTAGAGGTTTTAGGGTTTTTGCACTTGATTTTCAGCCACGTGCTACCCGTTCCTCTAGTGGATAGTTTCTCCTCTAGATCGGTTTTCTGCAGTGCTTAGGCGAAGCCCTGCCGAAATTGCTCCACTACCATCGCCGCGGTGCCATCACACTGTCGGAGAACTCGTCTACCTCTCTGCTCCCTCTTGCTGGATCAAAAAGGCGGAGATCGTCATCAAGCTGTACGTGTGCTGAACGCGGAGGTGTCGTCCGTTCGGTGCTTGATCGGGACGGATCGTGATTGGATCGTGGGATGCTCAGTGATTTGGAACGCGAAGACGTTCGACTACACCAACCGTGTTTCTTAACGCTTCCTGCTTAGCGATCTACAAAGGTATGTAGATCCACTCACCCTCTTGTAGATGCTCATCACCATGGATAGGTCTTGCGTGAGCGTAGGAAAATTTTGTTTCCCATGCAACGGTCCCCAACAGTGGCATCATGAGCTAGGTCTATGTGTAGATGAGATCTCGAGTAGAACACAAAGAGTTTGTGGGCGTTGATGCTTAGATTTCTTCTTCCCTTGGTCGTGTTTTGGTTCAGCGGTATTGTGGGATGAAGCGGCCCGGACCAACATTACTCGTACGCTTACGAGAGATCGGTTCCCTCAACTGCAACTTGTTGCAAAAGATGGCTGGCGGGTGGCAGTTTCTCCTACTTTAGTTGGATCGGATTCGACAAAGGCGGTCCTTGAGAAGGTTGAAAAGAACCTTATGTGTCACCGTTGTGGTCTATGCATAGGTGAGAATTGTTCTTGCTAGATACCCGTAGCAGCCACGTAAGACATGCAACAATAATTAGAGGACGTCTAACTTGTTTTTGCAGGGTATGTTGTGATGTGATATGGCCAATTACATGATGTGATATATGTGATGTATGAGATGATCATGTGTTGTATAGAATATCACGACTTGCATGTCGATGAGTACGGCAACCGGCAAGAGCCATAGGGTTGTCTTTAATAATTGTATGACATGCGTGTCAATCATTAAGCGCTATGTAATGCTTTACATTATCACTAAACGGTAGCAATAGTAGTACAAGCATGATGGGCGCGACAACCCCGATGGCGACACGTTGATGGAGATCATGGTGTCGTGCCGGTGATGATGTAGATCATGTCGGTGCTTTCAAGATGGAGATCAAAAGCACAAGTTCATGGCCATATCATCTTACTTATGATTTGCATGTGATGTTAATCCTTTTATGCACCTTGTTTTGTTTAGGACGACGGTAGAATTATAAGGTGATCCCTCACTTAAATTTCAAGATGAATTGTGTTCTCCCCGACTGTGCACCGTCACGAAAGTTCGTCGTGTCGAGACACCACGTGATGATCGGGTGTGATAGACTCTACGTTCACATACAACGGGTGCAAGCCAGTGTTGCACATGCAGAACACTCGGGTTAAACTTGACGAGCCTAGCATGTACAGACATGGCCTCGGAACACAAGAGACCGAAAGGTCGAACATGAGTCATATAGTAGATATGATCAACATGATGATGTTCACCATTGAAACCACCTCAACTCATGTGATGATCGGACTTGAGTTGGTGAATTTGGATCATGTGACACTCAGATGACCTGAGGGATGTCAATTTGAGTGGGAGCTTTAGTAATTTGATTAACTAAACTCATTATCTTGAACAATAGTCTAAGTAACGTTTGCATATTTATGTTGCAGATCAATGGCTCGCATAGTAGCACCCCTGAATTTTAATGCATTCCTAGAGAAAGCTAAGTTGAAAGATGATGGAAGTAACTTTCTTGACTGGGCCCGTAATCTGAGGATTATCCTCACGGCTTCCCAGAAATCATATGTCCTTGATGCACCGCTTGGTGACCAACCAGAAGACATGTCATCCGAAGATGTTAAGTACGCTTGGGAGGCACGTTCTGGAGATTACTCCATAGTTCAGTGTGCAATATTGTATGGCTTAGAACCGGGACTTCAAAGACGTTTTGAACGTCATGGAGCATATGAGATGTTCTAGGAGTTGAAGTTTATCTTTCAGAAGAATGCCCGAATCGAGAGGTATGAGACCTCCGATAAGTTCTATGCTTGCAAGATGGAGGAGAACGGGTCTATCAGTGAACATATACTCAGAATGTCTGGGTATTCGACTCGTCCAATGGAGTTGGGAATTGCCCTTCCACCAGAGGCGATCACTGACAGAGTTCTTCAATCACTGCCACCTAGTTACAAGAGCTTTGTGATGAACTATAACATGCACAAGATGAACAAGTCAGTCGCCGAGCTGTTTGCGATGCTAAAAGTCGATGAGTCTGAAATCCAGAAAGAACATCAAGTGTTGATGGTCAATAAAACCACTAGTTTCAAGAAGAATGGCAAGGGCAAGGGCAAGAAGGGTAAAACCAAGAGGGATGGCAAAGCAGTTGCTACTCCTGTATAGAAGCCCAAGCATGGACCCAAGCTAGAAACTGAGTGCTTTCATTGCAAGGGAACTGGTCACTGGAAGCGGAACTGCCCCAAGTACCTGGCTGACAAGAAGGCGGCCAACGACAAACAAGGTATATATGATATACATGTTATTGATGTGTACCTTACTAGCTCTCGTTGTAGTGCCTGCGTATTTGATACCGGTTCCGTTGCTCACATTTGCAACTCAAAACAGGAACTACGGAATAGACAAAGGCTGGCAAAGGATGAAGTGATGATGCGCGTGGGAAATGGTTCCAAGGTTGATGTGATCATCGTCGGCACGCTCTCTCTCTTCGATTACCATCGGGATTAGTGATGAACCTGAATAATTGTTATTTAGTGTCTGCGTTAAGCATGAACATTATATCTGGATCTTGTTTATTGCGAGATGGTTACTCGTTTATATCAGAGAATAAAGGTTGTTCTATTTATATGAGTAATATCTTTTATGGTCATGCACCCAATGTGAGGGGTTTATTCATATTGAATCTTGATAGTGATGATACACATGTTCATAACATTGATGCCAAAAGATGTAGAGTTGATAATGATAGTACCACTTTCTTGTGGCACTGCCATTTAGGTCATATTGGTGTAAAACGCATGAGGAAGGTCCATGCTAATGGACTTTTGGAGTCACTTGATTTTGAATCACTTGACACATGTGAACCATGCCTCATGGGCAAGATGACTAAAACACCGTTCTCTGGAACAACGGAACAGGCAAGTGACTTATTGGAAATCATACATACTGATGTGTGTGGTCCAATGAATGTTACATCGCGTGGTGGATATCGTTATTTTCTCACCTTCACTGATGACTTAAGTAGATATGGGTATATTTACTTAATGAAACACCAGTCTGAAACGTTTGAAAAGTTCAAGCAATTTTAGAGTGAAGTTGAGAATCATCGTAACAAGAAGATTAAATTCCTGCGATCTGATCGAGGAGGTGAATATCTGAGTTATGAGTTTGGCAGCCACTTAAGACAGTGTGGAATTGTTTCACAGTTGACACCGCTCGGAACACCATAGCATAATGGTGTGTCCGAATGTCGTAATCGAACCTTATTAGATATGGTGCGTTCTATGATGTCTGTTGCTAATTTGCCACTATCGTTTTGGGGTTAGGCATTAGACACAGCTGCATTCCCTTTAAATAGGGCACCATCGAAATCCATTGAAACGACGCCATATGAACTATGGTTTGGCAAGAGGCCAAAGTTGTCGTTTCTTAAAGTTTGGGGATGTGATGCTTATGTCAAAAAGCTTCAGCCTGAAAAGCTGGAACCCAAAGCGGAGAAATGTGTCTTCATAGGATACCCGAAAGAGACAGTCGGGTATACCTTCTATCTCAGATCCGAAGGCAAAGTGTTTGTCGCTAAGAATGGAACATTTCTCGAGAAAGAGTTTCTCTCGAAAGAATTGAGTGGGAGGAAAATAGAGCTTGATGAGGTTATTGAACCTTTACTTCAACCAGAAAGCAGCGCAAAAAAATGTTTCTGTGGAACCTACGACGGTTGAAGAGGAAGTTAATGATGATGATCATGAAGCTTCGGATCAAGCTGCTATTGAACCTCGTAGGTTGACAAGGGCGCGTACTACTCCTGAGTGGTACGACAACCCTGTCTTGGAGGTCATGTTGTTGGACAACAATGAACCTACGAGCTATGGAGGAGCGGTGATGGGCTCGGATTCCGAGAAATGGTTAGAGGCCATGAAATTGTAGATGGGATCCATGTATGAAAACAAAGTATGGACTTTGGAAGTATTACCTGAAGGGTGAAAGGCCATTCAGAACAAATGGATCTTTAAAAGAAGACAAACGCAGATGGTAATGTCACCATCTATAAAGCTCGACTCGTGGCAAAGGGTTTTTCACAAGTTCAAGGAGTTGACTGCAATGAGATCTTCTCACCCGTAGCGATGCTTCAGTCTGTCAGAATCATGTTGGCAATAGTTGCTTATTTCGACTATGAAATTTGGCAGATGGATGTCAAAACAACGTTCCTCAACGGTTTCCTTGAGGAAGAGTTGTATATGATGCAACTAGAAGGTTTTGTCAATCCAGAGAATGCTGACAAAGTTTGCAAACTCCAGCGATCCATTTTTGGGTTGGTGCAAGCATCTCGGAGTTGGAATAAGCGCTTTGATGAGGTGATCAAAGCGTTTGAGTTTATACAAGTTTATGGAGAAGCTTGTATTTACAAGAAAGTGAGTGGGAGCTCTATAGCGTTTCTAATATTATATGTGGATGACATATTGCTGATTGGAAACAATATAGAAATGCTGGAAAGCGTGAAGGAATATTTGAACAAGAGTTTTTCAATGAAGGACCTAGGAGAAGTTCCTTTCATATTAGGCATTAAGATCTATAGAGATAGATCGAGACACTTAATAGCACTTTCACAGAGCACATACCTTGATAAAGTTTTGAAGAAGTTCAAAATGGATCAGTCCAAGAAGGGGTTCTTGCCTGTGTTACAAGGTGTGAAATTGAGTAAGACTTAATGCCCAATGACTACAGAAGATAGAGAAAAGATGAGTGTCATCCCCTATGCTTCAGCCATAGGCTCTATCATGTATGCAGTGTTGTGCACAAGACCCAATGTCAGCCTTGCCATAAGTATGGCCGGAAGGTTTCAAAGTGATCCTGGAATGCAGCACTGGGCAGCGGTCAAGAATATCCTTAAGTACCTAAAAAGGACTAAGGAAATGTTTCTCATTTATGGAGGTGATGAAGAGCTCGTCATAAAGGGTTATGTCGATGCAAGCTTTGACACTGATCTAGATGACTCTAAGTCACAAACCAGATACGTATTTATTCTCAACGGGGGAGCGGTAAGCTGGTGCAGTTCCAAGCAAAGCGTGGTAGCCGATTCTACATGCAAAGCGGTGTACATCGCAGCCTCGAAGGCAGCGAAGGAAGGTGTCTCAGTGAAGCAGTTCATGTCAGATCTTGGAGTAGTGCCCAGTGCACTAAATCCAATGAACTTGTTCTGTGACAACACTAGTGCCATTGATCTGCCCAAGGAACCAAGGTTTCACAAGAGGACCAGACACATAAAGCGACGCTTCAACTCCATCCGCGATTACATCGAGGAAAAGGACATAAATATTTGCAAAGTGCACACGGATCTGAATGTTGCAGACCCGTTAACTAAACCTCTTCCAAGGGCTAAACATGATCAACAGCAGAACTGCATGGGTGTTCGATTCATTGCAATGTAAATCACATAGTGATGTGAACTAGATTATTGACTCTAGTGCAAGTGGGAGACTGTTGGAAATATTCCCTAGAGGCAATAAATAAAGTGTTTATTATTATATTTCCTTGTTCATGATAATCGTTTATTATCCATGCTATAATTGTATTGATTGGAAACACATTACATGTGTGGGTAAATAGACAACACTTTGTCCCTAGTATGCCTCTAGTGAACTAGCTCGTTGGTCAAAGATGGTCAAGGTTTCCTAGCCATTGACATGTGATGTCATTTGATAACGGGATCACATCATTAGGAGAATGATGTGATGGATAAGACCCAAACTACAAATGTAGCATATGATCGTGTTAGTTTATTGCTACTGTTTTCTGAATGTCAAGTATATGTTTTCATGACCATGAGATCATGCAACTCACGGACACCGGAAGAGTGCCTTGTGTGTATCAAACGTCGCAATGTAATTGGGTGACTATAAAGGTGCTCAACAGGTATCTCCGAGGGTGTCTGTTGGGTTGGCATGGATCAAGACTGGGATTTGTTACTCCGTGTGACAGAGAGGTATCTCAGGGCCCACTCGATAATACAACATCATAATAAGCCTTACAAGCAATGTGACTAAGTGTTAGGCATGGGATATTGTATTACAGAACGAGTAAAGAGAATTACCGGTAACGAGGTTGAACTAGGTATGGAGATACCGATGATCGAATCTCGGGCAAGTAACATACCGAAGAACAAAGGGAACATCATACGGGAGTTACTAAATCCTTGACATAGAGGTTCGACCGATAAAGATCTTTGTAGAATGTGTAGGAACCAATATGGGCATCTAGGTCCCGCTATTGGTTATTGACCGTAGAGGTGTCTCGATCATGTCTACATAGTTCTCGAACCCACAGGATCTGCACACTTAAGGTTTGGTGACGTTTCGATAGTATAAAATTATGCATGGTGGTGACCGAAGGTTGTTCAGAGTCCCGGATGAGATCCCGGACGTCATGAGGAGCTCTGGAATGGTCCGGAGGTAAAGATTGATATATAGGAAGTCCTATTTTGGTCGCCGGAAAAGTTTCGGGCTCATCGGTAGTGTACCGGGAGTGCTGATAGTGTATCGGGAGACCATCGGGAGGGGTATTTCGACCCAAGAGGCTACATGGGCTGTGGGAGAGTGAATACCAGCCCTTAGTGGGCTGGTGGAAGTCCCACACAAGGCCCATGCGGCTGGGAAGAAAAGCCCAAAGAGAAAAAGGTGGAAAAAGGCAAAAAGGCCAAAATAAGGAGGAGTCCTAGTCCTACTAGGATTGGAGGAGGAATCCTCCTCTCCTCTTGGTTCAGCCGACGCCTACATGGCTTGGCCCTTGGGCCAAGCCTCCTCCTATCTTCCTCTTATATATACTAGAGGTTTTAGGGGTTTTGCACTTGATTTTCAGCCACGTGCTACCCGTTCCTCTAGTGTATAGTTTCTCCTCTAGATCGGTTTTCTGCAGTGCTTAGGCGAAGCCCTACCGGAATTGCTCCACCACCATCGCCACGGAGTCGTCACGCTGCCGGAGAACTCATCTACCTCTCCGCTCCCTCTTGCTGGATCAAGAAAGCGGAGATCGTCATCAAGTTGTACGTGTGCTGAATGCGGAGGTGTCGTCCGTTCGGTGCTTGATCGGGACGGATCGTGATTGGATCGCAGGACGCTCGGCTATTTGGATCGCAAAGATGTTCGACTACACCAACCGCATTTCTTAACGCTTCCCGCTTAGCGATCTACAAGGGTATGTAGATCCACTCTCCCTCTCGTAGATGCTCATCGCCATGGATAGGTCTTGCGTGAGCGTGGGAAAATTTTGTTTCCCATGCGACGTTCCCCAAGACTTCCTACCCTTCCTTTACTTACATGCTTGTCTTTACTTTCCGCTGCTATACTCGTAGACATACATGTGTAGGGTGTACTTGACATACTATGAATGCTAAAATCTGCCAAGAATTAAAATTGGGAAAAAGTAGATTTTTATTTGGTCAAGTACTCTAATCACCCCCCTATAGCACTACTTTCGATCCTACAAGTGGTATCAGAGCTTTGGTCTCCATTGCATTGGTTTCACAACCTAGGAGAGTATGGCATCTAGTGAGGGAAATTATCACCATAGAGGTCCGTACTTTGATGGCACAAATTTTGCTAGTTGTAAGCACAAAATGAAAATGCATTTGCATGGTCATAACCCCGCCGTTTGGGCTATTGTTCGTGTTGGTATGCAAGGTGAATTCTTTGCGGAAGGAAGGGAACCCGATCGCGTAGCAACAGCGGATGAATTGAAGATGTTGCAACTCAATGCTCAAGCATGTGACATTCTCTTCAACTGCCTATGCCCCCAAAGAATTCAACAAAATCAGCCGTCTTGAGAATGCAAAAGAGATTTGGGATACTTTGATTGATATGCATGAAGGTACATAATCTGTGAGAGAATCCAAGTTGTATTTTCTTCAAAGTCAACTTGACAAGTTCAAGATGAAGGATGGTGAAGGAGTCGCTGAGATGTACTCTAGGCTAGCTCTCATCGCCAATGAGATTGCCGGCTTAGGAAGCGAAGAAATGACTGACAAATTCATCATCAACAAGATACTTCGAGCTTTGGATGATCGATATGACACTGTTTGCACATTGATCCAAATGATGCCCAACTATAAAGATCTCAAGCCAACGGAACTGATTGGTAGGATTGTTGCTCATGAGATGACACTCAAAGACAAGGAAGAGCTTCACCACAAGTCTAGCGGTGCTTACAAAGCCACAAGTTATGCTCCCGCTACCTCACGCGACAACCTTGTCACAAATGAAGAGATAAGCCTCATGGTCAAGAAATTCAACAAGTTCTACAAGAATAGAAGCAAAGATCGAAGATCCAACTCAAGATATGAAGAGAAGCGTTCGTCAAGTCATGATCGAAACTAATTGTGGGAAGCCCGTACACTACTCAAATGAGTGCATGGCTCCTTATAAGAGGAAAGAAGAGTCACGAAGAAGGTGAAGCTCAAGAGACAAGTCACCTTGAAGAGAGAAAAGGAGTAGAGATGATCGTTATGAATGAAGACCCTCAAGGAGAAGTAGGGACTCGAAGAAGAAGGACAAGTACACCAAGAGCTACTCAAGAAGGAAACATCAAGCTCATGTTGGTGAATGGGTTTCCTGCTCCGAATCCGACAACCACTCTGAGAGAAGTTATCACTCCAACTCCGACTATAGTCAAGATGAAGGTGTTGCCGGACTTGCACTAGTGACAACCGACTCCTACGACATATTTGATTCACCAAATGAAGGGAGTGGATGTTGCTTCATGGCTAAAGGCCCCAAGGTATCACACCCTGAGTATCTTGATTTCAATAGTGATGAAGATGACTTGTTAATTTAAGATGACTTGCTATTTGACAAATCTAGTAATGATAGTCAAAATGAACTTGATAGTACTCACTCTAGTGTAGATAAGTCGTGCGATGATGATAAGTTGGAAATAGAACGACTAACTCAAGAACTAAAAAATCTTAAGTTAGATCACGAGTCAACTCTAGAAGATCATAGAGAGCTTGTAAGGACACATGAGAAGCTACTCTTCAAGAAGATCAATTTAGAGCAAGAGCATGAGTTCCTTAAAGCTATCAATGACGATCTTCGAAAGAACACTTCATCTTATCTAGCCAAGCGACTTCTCTTATCTACATTCATGCCACAAGTTAAGTCTAAGCAAGCTAGTAACAAAGGAAAGAAAGGTTCTTCAACTAGTAGCAATAAAGATGATAAATCCAATGATATTGCTTTTAGTAGTTCTCTTGATCCCACTAACTCTTCTCTTAGCCAAGTTACTTGAGAAAGAAAATGAACTCTTGAAAGGGATTATAGAGAAAGGTATCTACAAGAGTGTTTAAGGGTGCAAAAAATTTGAGGAGATTGTACGCAAGCACAGAGGATACCGGGAGAATCGTGGTGTTGGCTACTTCAATGCTAATGGAGTTGAATGGGAAGAAGGTCAATACCCCAATCCCAAGTTTGTTCCTCAAAAGGAGAAGTATGGAAATACTCTCCCCAAGGTAACAAAAGCTCAAGATGACATTCCACCACAAGACCCCAAGCTCAAGGACAAGAACAAGCTCCAAGAGGACATTGACTCATATGATGATGAATCCCAAGCTTTGGTGAAGTGGGTTCCCAAGGCTACTACAAGCTCAACTTCTACAAGTGCTACTTCAACGCCAAGGATCCTCATCAACTTGATGTGGGTCCCCAAGAAGAAGAACTAGAGAAGTTCTTAAGGGGTGACTCCGCCAATGAAATTCACTCATATTCATTATTGGCAAGAACTAGTTGCAATCAACATCAAAATCATGCAATAGTTTAAGGAGTCACACATTCCCTCAAAGGTAAGCAAGGGACAAGGTAATCAACCAACCAATGGACATCATCACATATGCTTCGCACTCCATGTCCATAGATATCCTTGTATTTGTCTCTTGTGTGTTGGGACTAACCCATATAGGTGAGAAGAGTAATGAAACAATGAGGATGCTCCAAACTCTTGGTGATCTTCATCAACTTTGAGCATCCACCACTACTTCACCTACATGAGGTCTTCATCGACAAAACCTAAGGTTAGTTTATCCCTCCTATGGGGGGATGCCACATCAAGGGGGAGCTTTACTCTAAGATTTGATTTAAAGCATCTCATAGTATGTGACAACATTAAATGCTTTATGTAAAAGTGGTAACCCCACTTGTGCTTAAACGATGAGTATGACCTATGATCAAGTATTCTTACTTGGCTCCTAATTCAATATACTCATATATAGATGACTCCGTCATTGCCAAAGTGCTTGTTAGATGCTATTGTGTTTGTGCATGTTTGCCATGATTTCATTTGACATTTTATTGTGGGAGCATGTGGGTCTGCATTTATTTACTCATTCGAGGATATCCAATTGTTGCTATTTGGGTTTTGACTTTACTTTTGCCAATTGGATATACAAGAATGCCTAGGACCACTCCTTTAGCTATCTATGCTTTCTCACCTCATATTCTATTCATGTCGCATCACAAAATTTGAACAAGTACTTCTCGATCTCTCTGTGTGAGGAGCACTCGGAGTTCCGTATCGTCAAGGACTGACCATTAAAACCTCCCAAGTGCATCTCGGTGGAACCAACTCCAAATTCTCGGTCTCATCGGTTGCCCAGGGTTGATCTGGTTTTTCATTCTCGGAAATGCCGATTTCATGTTCCCGGTTACACCGAGTTTCCCTGTCAGCTGACAGTAGTGAAACTCGGTGACACCGAAAATATCAACTCGATATCATCGACAACAATGGGTATATAATCGATGGACCCCAACGTTTTGAAATCTGTTCTTCAAACATCGCGCCTCCACAACCCTAGCTTCCGCCCCTAAGGCCCCTGGTCATTGCCTTGCTTCCCCGAGGGTCTTCGCCATTGGGAATCGCCGATGTTGACGTTTTCTTCTCCAGCGTCGCCGCCATAGCAGATCCATCGCCGCATTAGGTATGGATTCGGCCCCCTCTCGCGCTCCACTGTCCGATTCACGCACATTAGGGTTAATTCCTAGTCTTTCCACGGTTTGAAATCTTTCCATCCAATAGAAAAATCCATAGGATAGCGAACGATGATTTTTTTAGGGTTTTGTCGTCTGCCTCTTGTATCTCGGTAGAACCGATGTGAAAAAATCGGTGTCATTGATTTTCTTTTTCTTCCACACTGAGGACACCTCGGTGGAACCGAGTGCTCATATTCGGTCCGATCGAAAATAGTGCCAAGTTCCTGGAAAGAAGGATGTTTGTCTCGGTGTGACCGAAAAGTTTGCCTCGGCTGTATCGAAATACATTTGACAGAATGCAAAACTTTGAAAATTCTTAGTTCAAACTTTCAAAAATTCTATATTTTGTGATGACTTATCCTATTCCACTCCTCTATACTCTATTCAGAGGGTTAGACATGTCAGACTCAGAAGATAGTCAGAATTTGCAGGAGCAGAACGTTGAGATGAGTTCAGGCACTAGTCCTGAGTCCAGTTCTTCCACAAATCCAGGCACTCCCAGTTCTCATGGGTTGCCTAAAGCTGCCACTAGGACAAGGAAAAGACTCAACTTAGAAGAAGAATATTCTGATTTTGTCCCAGAGGAAGTTCTTGCTGAGAAGCAATAGAAGGCTGCAAGGAAGTATGCCACTGAGGCCACCTCATCTAGGAGGGTGGTCAGCAAAATTTATGCACATGCAGAGACCTTCAAAGCACATGAGAGTGCTAGGGAAACTATGTATGTTGAGGTTCCAAGGAAAGCTTTGCCTAAGAAGGCAGGAGAAAACAAGACAACCAGGAAGAGGATCATCCATGTGATGGGCAGGCCTACCTCTATGTATGAGGATCCAGAGGAGGCTGCTGGTGTTGTTGCTGAAGAGGAGGAATAGGAGGAACCTGCTTCTCAGGCCCCTCCTAACAAGAAGGCTAAGAAACTTTTGGTTGATGCTATGCCTAAGCCTAGCCCCTCCAAGAGCACCAAGGCTACATCCAAGAAAGCTGTTGCATAGAAGTCCAAGAGGACTACCAAATATATTCCTACCGTTGAGAAGAACAAGAAGTCCACTTTCAGAGAAGCAGATGATGGTGAAGATGTTATGTCTGTTTTGATGAAGCTCAAACCTCACCTTCCTGTACATGATGTCGGCCACCCAGTAGCTGAGGATATGAAGAAGAGGAAGGATTCAGGGTTGAGGGCATGAAGAGCTATTGATCCATATGCCCACAAGTTTTACACCAAAGAGCACCAAGACTTCTATGAGACAGTTTTGCTTGACAAGAGCCCTGTAGTCGGTGACATGAGATATGTGGACTTGAAGTACATCAAGGATAACGAGGATTACTTTCCATGTGTCCAAGACAACTTCCATTGCATTGGACTTGACAAATTTGTTGGGAAAAAGTTCACTGCTTGGAATGATGAGATGATCATGCAGTTCTACTCCATTGCTCATTTTTATGGAGATGGCAGGATTGTTTGGATGATTGAAGGAGAAAGATATGAATCTTCTATTGATGAGTGGGCTACCATCCTAGGAGTCCCTGAGGTTGAGGATGGTGATTTGGATGTCTACTCAGAATCCAAGGAGAGCCACAATGATATGAAGGATATGTATAGTCCTATCCCTGCAGATAAAGTGCAATCTCACAAGTTGGGATTTATTTACTTCCTCCAGCCAGGCCTCCGTACCATGAATACCATCTTGAGGCATACCTTGATGCCCAAGTCTGGAGATGAGAAGATGATTCGTGGATACTCCATCAACATGCTCATCTATCTTGATCGTCACACCAGGATTCGAGTGATGGACTTGATAGCAGAGACTGTGAAGAGGGTTGCTGCTGATCAAAAGCGCTCATGCTGCTATGCACCCTATATTCAAATGCTTATCAATTCTAAGATTGAGAAGCACATATTTGCTCTGGATAGTCCCCACTTGCCACTTCAGCCAGATCTC
The DNA here is from genome assembly GCA_022496015.1 of Hordeum marinum. NCBI lineage: Eukaryota > Viridiplantae > Streptophyta > Magnoliopsida > Poales > Poaceae > Hordeum > Hordeum marinum. The sequence goes on along the minus strand of CM039673.1, from coordinate 362,842,751 downwards.
GAGGAAAATGTTGTGGTGATGGACCCAGACCATCCCACATCAGTTGCAACTCAAGCACAAGGAGAGGCAAAAGCAGAGGCAGCTCGAGCCACTAGTGCTCAAGTTCCCAAATCCAGGAACGAGCAGATGGATCTCTTGATCACCACTGTCATGGATATGAAGAAGGACATCAAGACCGTCATGGACACTCAGTAGAGCCTTGTGAACATCATTGAGGATCGAGTGAAAATTCTAAATGACAAGGTTGATGGGCTAACTAAGACAGACAATGAGCTCAAAAAGGAGGTTGATGAAGCCCCAATCCATTGCACCTCTTCAGAGTCTGAGACATCTCATGTTGAGGAGGATAGTGCACCTGTCAGGACGACTGCCTAGTTCACGACTAAGGCTAGGACACCTACAGTGCCAGCTCTAGAGACAAGGCCTTCATCTTCTGCTCCAGCCAGACTTCAGCTCCAGTGCCTCCAGTGTCTACACCAACTCCATCCAGGACTTCAGCGGAAGTCTTCACTGACACAGTTCTCTCGACTCCACCATCGATGACCGGAGGAGATCGGCCGCAGAAGAATGATTAGTTATATCTCTTCGAGCTTTTTGGTAACTTGTTGCCAAAGGGGGAGAAGTTGTATATAGATCTTAGGCTTAGAGTGAGAGAGCGTCTGTTTTTATTTGCTAGTTTTACAAAACATTTGGTTCTTTGGTTTGATGTGAGATACTCTTGTTTGTGTTTGATCATACGCTTTAATGTGTGTTGCTACTATTTCCTATCTTTTGATGGTTATGTGATGATCATTCTCTTTGCTTGATGTGTTGTGCTATGTTGTTAACTCTTATTACTCTCACACACCACCAAGATGTATGTGACATGGAAGAAGTGCTCCATGTACCTAATCGATTGTGCATTTGCATTCAAACGCAAATTTAAAAATAATGCACAAAATTAGGGGAGCTCTTGCTTATCTCATACTTCTCAAAGCGATGATTATATTCATTAATTATATCATATGTCGAAGCTTTGATCTATATGTTTTCATCAATTACCAAAAAGGGGGAGATTGAAAGCACATTTGCTCCCTTGGTGGTTTTGGTAACTAATAACAACATATATGTCATTAAACTAATGTTTCCACTAAGTATGTTTCAGGAAAAGTTCAATGATGGGTTGGCATAAGGATTGTGGAATACCCCAAGATGCAAGGAAATAGATTGGCAAAGCTTCAAGAAAAGGACTCTACATTTTATCTTTTGTGAGAAATCACTTTGAGTCCATAGGAAAGCGAATACTATTAAAAGGGGGTAAGGTTTTGTTGGTGAACAAAATGCTCATACGTGCACAAGTGATAGTGACCACATACACCCACAAGCTCTTCCACAAAAGTCTGTCCAAAGCCAAATATTCAAAATCGGTATAACCAACATTTTCCATTCGGTGCCACCGATTCCAAAACCTAGATAGACTCAGCCAAACCCTAGCCACTTCGATGCAACCAATTCCATTTCGGTGCCATCGAGTTAGGTTGTTGCTACTTCTCGAGCATGTGTTGGTTTCCCATGAAGAGGAACGGTTCGATGCAGCAAAGTAGATAAGTATTTCCCTCAGTTTTTGAGAACCAAGGAATCAATCCAGTAGGAGATACAAGCGAGCCACCAATAGATATACCTTCACAAGGAATCAAACTCTTGCACCCAACGCTATAAAGGGGTTGTCAATCCCTTCACGGTTATTTGCAAGGATGAGATCTAGTAGAGATAGATATAATACGATGCTTGAACAGAAAGTAAAACTAAAAGTAAAAAACAATGCAACAAGTTTTTGGTGTTTTTGGTTTTAGATCTGAAAATATAATATGGAAAATAGACCCGGGGGCCATAGGTTTCACTAGATGGCTTCTCTCATGATGGCAAGTATTACGGTGGATGAACAAATTACTGTCGAGCAATTGATAGAAAAGCGAATAGTTATGACGATATCCAAGGCAATGATTATGCATATAGGCATCACGTTCATGACAAGTGGACCGAAACGATTCTGCATCTACTACTATTACTCCACACATCGACCGACTCCTGCCTGCATCTAGAGTATTAAGTTCATGAAGAACAGAGTAACACATTAGATAAGAATATCCATCAGCATGGAGTTTCTACATGCGCTTTATACCAATATGACATTTAGCGGCAGTGCCACAAGTATGTGGTACTATCATTATTAACTTTGTATTTTTTGACATCAATGTTATGAACATGTGTACTACTACGATCAAGATTTCAACAAACCATTCTCACTGGGTGCATGACCATTGAAGGTATTATTCATGTAACCAGAATAACTATTATTCTCTGACTTAAATGAATAACCGTATTGCAACAAACATGATCTAATCATGTTCATGCTCAACGCAAAACACCAAATAACATTTATTTAGGTTCGTCACTAATCCTGAAGGTAGAGAGAGCGTGCGATGTTGATCACATCAACCTTGGAAACATTTCCAACACACATCGTCACCTCACCCTTAGCTAGTTCTCCGTTTATTCCGTAGCTTTTATTTCGAGTTGCTAACATTTAGCAACCGAACCGGTATCCAATACCCAGGTGCTACTAGGAGTACTAGCAAGGTACACATCAATAACTCGTATATCAAATATACTTCTGTCGATGTTGCCAGCCTTCTTATCTACCAAGTATCTAGGGTTGTTCCGCTTCAGCGACCTCTCACCTCATAATAGAAGCACTTAGTCTCGGGTTTGAGTTCAACTTTGGGTTGCTTCACTGGAGCAGCAACTGACTTGCTATCCATGAAGTTTCCCTCCTTGCTCTTGCCCTTTTCGAAACTAGCGGTTTGATTAACCATCAACACTTGACGCTCCTTCTTGATTTCTACCTTCGCGGTGTCAAACATCGCGAACAGCTCAGGGATCAATACTTCTATCCCTGGTGTATTATAGTTCATCACTAAGTTCTAGTAGCTTTAGTGACAGTGACTTGGAGAACTATATCAATCACTATCTTATCTGGAAGATCAACTCCCACTTGATTCAAGCGATTGTAGTACCCAGACAATCTGAGTACATGCTCAACGATTGAGCTATTCTCCTTCATCTTACAAGCAAAGAATCTTGTTGGAGATCTCATATCTCGCAACAAAGGCACGAGCCTGAGATCACAATCTCTGCTCCTAGAACATCTCATATGTTCTGTGACGTTCAAAACGTTTTGGAGCCTCAATTCTAAGCCGTAATGCATGACGCACTAAACTATCAAGTAGTCATCGAAACGTGCCTGTTAGATGTTCACAACATCTATAGACGACGCTAGAGGGGGTGGCGCACCGAGCGGTGCATTAAGGACATAAGCCTTCTGTGCAGCAATGAGGACAATCATCAGATCATGGACCCAGTACGCAATTTTGCTACCAACATCTTTCAATTCTATTTCTCTAGGAACATATAAAAATACAAGGGAGCTACAGCGCGAGCTAGTAATCTACAACATAATTTGCAAAGACACTTTGACTATGTTCATGATAATGAGTTCAATTAATCATATTACTTAAGAACTCCCACTCAAATTGACATCCCTCCGATCATTCGAGTGATACATGATCCAAATTCACCAACTCAAGTCCGATCATCACGTGAGTTGAGGTGGCTGCAATGGTGAACATCATTATGTTGATCATATCTACTATATGACTCATGTTCGACCTTTCGGTCTCTCGTGTTCCGAGGCCATGTCTGTACATGCTAGGCTCGTCAAGTTTAACCCGAGTGTTCTGCGCGTGCAAATCTGGCTTGCACCCGTTGTATGTGAACGTAGAGTCTATCACACCCGATCATCACGTGGTGTCTCAACACGACGAACTTTCGCAACGGTGCACACTCGGGGAGAACACAGTTCATCTTGAAATTCAAGTGAGGGATCACCTTATAATGCTACCGCCGTACTAAGCAAAACAAGGTGCATAAAAGGATTAACATCTCATGCAATTCATAAGTGACATGATATGGCCATGAACTTGTGTTTAAGATCTCCATCTTCGAAACACCGGCATGATCTCCATCGTCACCGGCACAACACCATGATCTCCATCATCTTGATCTCCATCAATGTGTTTCCATTGGGGTTGTCACGCCCTGCATGCTTCTACTACTATTGCTACCGTAGAGATAAAGTAAAGCATTACATAGCGCTTAATGATTGACACGCAGGTCATACAATAATTAAAGACAACCCTATGGCTCCTGCCGGTTGCCGTACTCATCGACATGCAAGTCGTGATAATCTATACATCATATGATCATCTCATACATCACATATATCTCATCACGTAATTGGCCATATCACATCACAACATACCTTGCAAAAACAAGTTAGACGTCCTCTAATTGTTGTTGCATATTTTACGTGGCTGCTATGGGTATCTAGCAAGAACGATTCTCACCTACGCATAAACCACAACGGTGATACACTAGTTTGCTTTTCAACCTTCTCAAGGACCGCCTTTGTCGAATCCGATCCAACTAAAGTGAGAGAAACTGTCACCCGCAAGCCATCTAGGCAACAAGTTGCGTCGAGGGAACCGGTCTCTCGTAAGCGTACGAGTAATGTTGGTCCGGGACGATTCATCACAATCCCGCTGAACCAAAATACGACCAAGGGAGGAAGCAATCTAAGCATCAACGCCCACAAACCTTTTGTGTTCTACTCGAGATCTCATCGAACCATCAACCTAGCTCATGATGCCACTGTTGGGGAACGTCGCATGGGAAACAAAAATTTTCCTACGCACACGCAAACCTATCCATGGTGATGAGCATCTACGAGAGGGAGAGTGGATCTACATACCCTTCTAAATCGCTAAGCGGGAAGCGTTAAGAAACGCGGTTGGTGTAGTCGAACATCTTCGCGAGCCAAATCGCCGAGCGTCCCGCGATCTCGTCACGATCTGTCCCGCGATCCAATCACGATCCGTCCCGTGAACTCATCACGATCCGTCCCGCGATCTCATCACGATCCGTCTCACGATCTTGATCACGATCTGTCCCGCGAACTCACCACGATCCGTTCCGCGATCTCATCACGAACTGTCTCGCGATCTCAATCACGGTCCTTCCGATCTAGCGCCGAACGGACGGCACCTCCGCGTTCAGCACACGTGCAGCTTGATGACGATCTCCACCGTCTCGATCCAGCGAGAGGAGGTGGATAGGATAGAGAGTTCACCGGCAGCGTGACGGCGCTCCGGTGATGGTGGTGGAGTGATTCCGGCAGGGCTTCGCCTAAGCGCTGCGGAAAACCGATCTAGAGGAGAAACTGTGCACCGGTGAAACGGGTAGCACGTGGATGGAAATTCTGTCCAAAAACCACCCAATCCACTAGTATATATAGGAGGAGAGGAGAGGAGAGGCAGCCAAGGCCTTTGGGTCGGCCGAAATAGGAGGTGGGAGCAATCCTACTTCACCTCCAATCCTAGTTGGAGTAGGATTGCCTCCTATTGGCTGATTTTCCACTTTTTGCTTTAGGACTTTCTCTCCTGCGCCATGGGCCTTTGTGGATGTTTTCCCATCCCACTAAGGGCAGGTTATTATTCTCCCACAGCCCATGGACCTCTTGGGGTCGAAATACCCCTCCCGGAGGTCCTCCGGTACACTACCGATACTCCCGGTACACTACCGATGAGCCCGAAACTTTTCCAGAAACCAAACTGGGACTTCCTATATATGAATCTTTACCTCCGGACCATTCCGGAGCTCCTCGTGACGTCCGGGATCTCATCCGGGACTCCGAACAACCTTCGGTCACCACCATACATAACTCTACACTACCGAAACGTCACTGAACCTTAAGTGTGCAGACCCTGCGGGTTCGAGAACTATGTAGACATGACCGAGACACCTCTACGGTCAATAACCAATGGCAGGACCTAGACGTCCACATTGGTTCCTACATATTCTACGAAGATCTTTATCGGTCGAACCTCTATGTCAAGGATTCAGTTAATCCCGTATATCGTTCCCTTTGTTCTTCGGTATGTTACTTGCCCGAGATTCGATCGTCGGTATCTCCATACCTAGTTCAACCTCGTTACCGGCAAGTCTCTTTACTCGTTCCGTAATACAAGATCCCGCAACTAACAATTAGTCACATTGCTTGCAAGGCTTATTGTGATGTTGCATTACCGAGTGGGCCCCGAGATACCTCTCCGTTACACGGAGTAACAAATCCCAGTCTCGATCCATTGCCAACTCAACAGACACCATCGGAGATACCTGTAGAGCACCTTTATAGTCACCCAGTTACGTTGCGACGTTTGATACACACAAGGCACTCCTCTGATATCCGTGAGCTGCATGATCTCATGGTCATAGGAACATATACTTGACATGCAGAAAACAGTAGCAATAAACTGACACGATCATATGCTATGTTTGTAGTTTGGGTCTTATCCATCACATCATTCTCCTAATGATGTGATCCCGTTATCAAATGACATCTCATGTCCATGGCTAGGAAACCTTAACCATCCTTTGATCAACGAGCTAGTCCATTAGAGGCATACTAGGGACATGGTTTTGTCTATGTATCCACACATGCATTTAAGTCTCCGATCAATACAATTATAGCATGGATAATAAACGATTATCATGAACAAGGAAATATGATAATAACTAATTTATTATTGCCTCTAGGGCATATTTCCAACAAGATCATGAAGAACATGGTATTGAGAAGCAAAGAGAGAGAAGAAGCCATCTAGCTACTTGCTATGGACCCGTAGGTCTATGGTGAACTACTCACACATCATCGGAAGGGCAATGGAGTTGATGTAGATGCCCTCTGTGATTGAATCCCCCTCCGACAGATTATCGGAAAAGGCTCCAAGATTGGATCTCTCGGGAATGGAGGCTTCTAGCGGCGAAAAAGTGTTTTCATGGCTTGTTCTGATAATGATGGAATATTTGGGTATTTATAGGGCAAAGGTTAGGGTTAGGGGAGTTTCCAGGGGCCCACAAGCCTGCCCGGCACGGGTGCCCCCTGGTCGCGGCAAGCGGGCTTGTGGCCCCGTGGTCGCTCCTTTGCCTTGGTTCTCAAGTCTCGTGGCTTCCATATTTTCTAGAAAAAATCATTCTAGAGGTTTTATTCCGTTTGGACTCCGTTTAATATTCCTTATCCGTGAAACTCAAAAACAAGGAAAAAACCAAAACTGGCACTAGGCTCTAGATTAATAGGTTAATCCCAAAAATAATATAAAATGGCATATTAATGCATATAAAACATCCAAAACAGATAATATAATAGCATGGAACAATCAAAAATTATAGATACGTTGGAGACGTATTAGCATCCCCAAGCTTAATTCCTGCTCGTCCTCAAGTAGGTAAATGATAAAAACAATTTTTTTGATGTGTAATGCTACCCAACATATTTATCCATGTAATATTCTTTATTGTGGCATGAATATTCAGATCCGTTAGATTCAAAACAATAGTCTAATATTGACATAAAAACAGTAATACTTCAAACACACCAACAAGGTAGTCGTGTCCCTTCGAAATAACATGGCCTTAGAAAGTTATCCTTACAAAATCATATGGTCTGGCTATGCTCCATCTTGCCCACACAAAGTATCTAAATCATGCACAACCCCGATGAACAAGTCAAGCAATTGTTTCACACTTTTGGTGTTCTCAAACCTTTTCAACTCTCACGCAATACATGAGCGTGAGCCATGGATATAGCATTATAGGTGGAATAGAATATGGTAGGGGTGCAAGGAAAAATGAGAAGATAGTCTCACATCAACTAGGCGTATCAACGGGCTATGGAGATGCCCATCAATAGATATCAATGTGAGCGAATAGGGATTGCCATGCAACAAATGCACTTAGAGCTATAAGTGTATGAAAGCTCAAAAATAAAACTAAGTGGTCATGCAAAATGAATATCCACTAGTTATATGAAAGTGACAAAGTAGGAGACTCTCTATCATGAAGATCCTGGTGCTACTTTGAAGCACAAGTGTGGAAAAAGATAGTAGCAATTGTCCCTTCTCTCTTTCTCTCAATTTTTGGGCGGGCTTCTTTGGCCTCTTTTATTTTTTTTTGTTTGGGCTTTGCTGGCCTCTTTTATTTTTTTGTAAAGTCCGGATACTCGTCCCAACTTTTGAGGGAGTCATAGACTCCATCACCCTTTTCTATCATGGGACAATGCTCTATTAATGAAAAATCATCATACTTTTATTTACTTATAACTCAAAGAAAAAGAAATTACAACTCGATTCCTATGACAAGATATAACTTTATATGCAATATGAAGTGATGATGGCAAGTCATAGAAAAACTACATGGTGGAAGTTGCATGGCAATATATTTCGGAATGGCTATGGAAATGCCATAATAGGTAGGTATGGTGGCTGTTTTGAGGAATATATGGTGGCTATTTTGAGGAATATATGGTGGATGTATTGAGGAAGGAGGGTTTGATGTACCGGCGAAAGTTGCGCGTTACTAGAGAGGCTAGCAAAGATGGAAGGCTGAGAGTGCGTATAATCCATGGACTCACATTAGTCATAAAGAACTCACATACTTATTGCAAAAAGTCTATTAGTCATCAAACAAAACATTAGATGCATGCTCCTAGGGGACAGGTTGGTAGGAGTTAACCATCGCGCGCTCCCGACCCTCACACAAAGGTCGACAATCATTAGACAAGTCATGCTCCGACTTCATTACATAGCGGTTCACCATACGTGCATGCTATGGGAATCACAAGCTTTAACACACGTATCTCTTCATTTCACAACTACTCACTAGCATGACTCTCATATTACCATCCTTATTATCTCAAAACTATATGCAAGGAATCCAACTTCTCATAGTTGTTAATGCACTTAATATGAAAGTTTTTATTATATCCCTCTTGGATGCCATTATATTAGGACTAAATTCATAACCTAAACAAATTACCTTGCTGTTTTAAGAAACTCTCAAAATAATATAAGTGAGGAACGAGAGTTCAATAATTTCTATAAAATATAACACCGCCATGCTCTAAAAAGATATAAGTGAAGTACTAGAGCAACATTGCCTAGCTCAAAAGATATAAGTGAAGCATATAGAGTATTCTAACAAATTCATGATTCAGCGTGTCTCTCTCTAAAGATGTGTGCAGTAAGGATGATTGTGACAAACTAACAAGCAAATACTCATATCATACAAGACGCTCCAAGCAAAACACATATCATGTGGTGAATAAAAATATAGTCTCAAGTAAATTTACCGATGGATTGAAGACGAAAGAGGGGATTCCTTCCGAGGCATCCCCAAGCTTAGGCTCTTTTGTATCCTTGAATACGACTTGGGGTTCCATGGGAATCCCCAAGCTTAGACTCTTGCCACTATTTATTCCATAGTCCATCAAATCTTCATCCAAAACTTCAAAACTTCACAACACAAAACTCAACAGAAAACTCATGAGATCCGTTAGTATAAGAAAAATAAATCACCACTTTAGGTATTGTTGTGAACTCATTATTTATTTATATTTGTGTAATACCTATTGTATTCTAACTTCTCCATGACTCATACCCCCCGATACGACCCATAGATACATCAAAAGAAGCAAACAACACAAAGAAAACAGAATCTGTCAAAAATAGAATAGTTTGTAGAAATCCATAAACATCAAATACTTATGGAACTATAAAACTTCTGAAACATTAGGAAAACCAGGGAAATTTCTATATAAATCCTTTGTAAAAATTTAAGATCAATTTGACGCTCTGAAAAATTCAGAAAAATCCTGGACTGAGCGGAAAAGTTTCTGTTTTCCAGCAAGATCGAATCAACAACTACCATAGATCACCCCAACGGTTTTTCTTCGATAAAACACTAATTTAAACACAAAAACACAATTACTATAGAAGTAATAATGTGCCAAAGACACCAAAACAGAAGAAAAAAATTGAAAGCAAAATAAAATTGGGTTGCCTCCCAACAAGCGCTATTGTTTAACGCCCCTAGCTAGGCAAAACGCAATAGATCTAGGTATTGTCATCTTTGGTATGTAATCCATAAGTAGATCTCGTGATAGATTCATAAGGTAAATTTATTTTCTTTCTAGGAAAGTGTTCCATGCCCTTCCTTAATGGGAATTGGAATCTAATATTGCCTTCCTTCATATCAATAACTGCACCAATTGTTCTAAGGAAATGGCTACCAAGAATAATAGGACATGTAGGATTGCAATCTGTATAAAGAATAATGAAATATATGGGCACATAATTCCTATTTGCAACAATAAGAACATCATTAATTATTCCCATAGGTTCCTTTATAGTGGAATCCACAAGATGCAAATTTAAGGAGCAATCATCAAATTCACGGAAACCTAACACATCACATAAAGTTTTTTGAATAGTGGAAACGCTAGCACCCAAATCACACAAAGCATGGCACTCATAATCTTTAATCTTAATCTTAATAGTAGGTTCCCACTCATCATAAATCTTTCTAGGTATAGAAACTTCCAACTCAAGTTTTTTCTTCAAAAGCCTTCATCATAGCATCAACAATATGTTTAGTGAAAGCCTTGTTTTGATTATAAGCATGAGGAGAATTCAACATGGATTGCAACAAGGAAATACAATAAATCAAAGAGCAGATACCATGATTAAATTCTTTTAAATCCAAAAGAGTGGGTTCATTTCTATCTAAAGTTTTGACTTCTTCAATCCCACTTTTATCAATCTTAGCATCAAGATCTAAAAACTCTGAATCATTCGGACGCCTTTTAACTAAAGTTGACTCATCTCAAGTACCATTCTAATCAAGATTAATATTGGAAAACAAGGATTCAATAGGAGTCACATCAATCACTTTAAGATCTTCATCAATATTATCACGAGAACATACTTTTTCAAGCCATTCACGCTTAGCACGAACTCTAGCGGTTCTTTCCTTACACTCATCAATAGAAATTCTCATAACTTGTAAAGACTCATTAAATCATGCTTGGGTGGAATAGATCTAATTTTTAAAGAATCGGTCTCAAGAGAAATTTTATCAACGTTCCTAGCCAAATCATCAATCTTGAGCAATTTTTCTTCAATCAGAGCATTGAAACCTTTTTGTGTACTAATGAATTCTTTAATATTACTCTCAAAATCAGAGGGTATATTATTATAATTTCCATAATAATTGTTGTAGGAATTACCATAATTATTAGAGGAATTACTAGGAAACGGTCTAGCGTTGAAATTACCTCTATAAGCGTTATTACCAAAATTGTTCCTACCAACAAAATTCACATCCATAGATTCATTATTATTTACAATCAAATAAGACTAAGGCGTATCATTAGGATCAATAGGAGCACTCTTACTAGCAAACAATTTCATCAATTCATCCATGTTTTCACTCAAAGTATTAATTTCTTCAATAGCATGCACTTTTTTACTAGTGGGAGATCTTTCGGTGTGCCATTGAGAGTAATTTGCCATAATATTATATAGGAGTTTAGTAGCATCTCCTAATATGATTTCCATAAAAGTTCCACCCGCGGCGGGATCTAAGAGATTCCTAGAAGCAAAATTCAATCCAGCATAGAAAATTTGTATAATCATCCATAAGCTCAAACCACGCGTGGGGCAATTCCTAATCATAAGTTTCATCCTCTCCCAAGATTGTGCAACATGTTCATGATCAAGTTGCTTAAAATTCATTATATCGTTCCAAAGGGAGATGATCTTAGCGGGCGGAAAGTACTTGGAAATAAAAGCATCTTTACACTTATTCCATGAATCAATACTATTTTTAGGGAAAGATGAAAACCAAGTTTTAGCACGATCTCGTAGTGAGAACGGAAATAGCTTCAATTTAACAATAGCATTGTCCACATCTTTCTTCTGTTTCATGTCACAGAACTCAACGAAAATATTTAGATGAGATGCGGCATCTTCATTAGCAAGGCCAGAAAATTGTTCTTTCATAACAAGATTAAGCAAAGCAGCATTAATTTCATAAGATTCCGCACTAGTGGCGGGAGAAATCGAAGTACTAATAAAATAATTATTATTAGTATTAGAAAAGTTACACAACTTGGTATTCTCTTGAGTCATCATGACAAAGCAATCAATCAAGCACTCAAGCAAGAAGCAAACGAGGAGACGAACGAAAAAGGGCGAAAGGCAAATCTTTTTAAAATTATTTTAGAAGTGAGGGAGAGGAAAATGAGAGGCAAATGGCAAATAATGTAAATACAAGAGATGAATTTGTGATGGGTACTTGGTATTCTTGACTTGCTATGTATCTCCCTCACAACGGCGCTAGAAATCCTTCTTGCTACTTCTCGAGCATGCGTTGGTTTCCCGTGAAGAGGAACGGTTTGATGCAGCAAAGTATATAAGTATTTCCCTCAGTTTTTGAGAACCAAGGTATCAATCCAGTAGGAGATAAAAGGGAGCCACCAATATATATACATGCACAAGGAATCAAACTCTTGCACCCAACGCTATAAAGGGGTTGTTAATCCCTTCACGGTTATTTGCAAGGATGAGATCTAGTAGAGATAGATATAATAGGATACTTGAACGGAAAGTAAAACTAAAAGTAAAAACAATGCAGCAAGTATTTTTTGTGTTTTTGGTTTTAGATCTGAAAATATAATATGGAAAATAGACCCCAGGGCCATAGGTTTCACTAGATGGCTTCTCTCATGATGGCAAGTATTACGGTGGGTGAACAAATTACTGTCGAGCAGTTGATAGAAAAGAGAATAGTTATGAAGATATCCAAGGCAATGATTATGCATATAGGCATCACGTCCGTGACAAGTAGACCGAAACGATTCTGCATCTACTACTATTACTCCACACATCGACCGACTCCTGCCTGCATCTAGAGTATTAAATTCATGAAGAACAGAGTAACGCATTAAGTAAGATGACATGATGTAGAGGGATAAACTCAAACAATATGATGAAAACCCCATCTTTTTACCCTTGATGACAACAATACAATACGTGCCTCACTACCCCTACTATGTCACTGGGTGAGGACACCGCAACATTGAACCCAAAACTAAGCACTTCTCCTATTGCAAGAATTACCGATCTAATTGGCCAAACCAAACCAATAACTCGAAGAGACTTGCAAAGATATGAAATCATGCATATAAGAAATTAGGAAAGACTCAAATAATATCCATGGATAATCTGAACATAAACCCATAATTCATCGGATCTTGGCAAACACACCGCAAAAGAGTATTACATCGGATAGATCTCCATGAAGATCATGAAGAACATGGTATTGAGAATTAAAGAGAGAGAAGAAGCCATCTAGCTACTAGCTATGGACCCGTAGGTCTGTGGTGAACTACTCACACATCATCGGAGGGGAAATGGAGTTGATGTATATGCCCTTCGTGATCGAATCCCCCTTCAGCAAATTACCGGAAAAGGCTCCAAGATTGGATCTCTCAGGAACAGAGGCTTATGGCGGCAGAAAAGTGTTTCGTGGCTCATCCTGATAATGATGGAATATTTGGGTATTTATAGGCCGAAGATTAGGGTTAGGGGAGTTGCCAAGGGCCCACAAGCCTCCCCAGCGCGAGTACCCCCTAGCCTCGGCAAGCGGGCTTGTGGCCTCGTGGCAGCTCCTTTGCCTTGGTTCTCAAGTCTCATGGCTTCCATATTTTCCAGAAAAAATCATTCCGAAGGTTTTATTCCGTTTGGAGTCCATTTAATATTCCTTATCTGCGAAACTCAAAAACAAGGAAAAAAACAAAAACTGGCACTAGGCTCTAGATTAATAGGTTAGTCCCAAAATTAATGTAAAATAGCATATTAATGCATATAAAACATCCAAAACAGATAATATAATAGCATGGAACAATCAAAAATTATAGATACGTTGGAGACGTATTAGTTGCCAACTTTCTATTACGCAAATTCACAATATCGGTCCCTCCGAGATTGTTGGATCGGCGTCACCGAGATTGGGAAATCTGACCGTTGGTCACCTTATCGATGCAACCGAGTTTCCTATATCTGTCTCACCGAGATTCAAAAGTTGCCACCTTTTGGTCACTTCGGTACCACTGAGATTAACACAACGGTGTCACCGAGTTGGTCATTTTGTGTGTAACGGTTGGATTTTTGGAGATGCCTATATATACCCCTCCACCACCACTCACTCGTAAGAGAAGCACTCATAACAGTTCCCCACTCATACCTACTGATTTTCTGAGAGAGAGCCACCTACTCATGTGTTGAGATCATTCCATTCTGTTCCTATCATATGAATCTTGATCTCGAGCCTCCCCAAGTTGCTTTCCACCCAATCAATCTCTTCTACCAAGCCAAATCTATGAGAGAGTGATTGTGTGTTGAGGAGTCTATAATCTTGAAGCACATGAGCAAGGAGTTCATCGACACAATCGAGCATATTACCTTTTGGAGGGTGGTGCCTCCTAGATTGGTTAGGTGTCGCTTGGGAGCCTCATACTTCGTGTTGTGGAGTGAACCAAGAAGTTTGTAAGGGCAAGGAGATCGTCTACTTCGTGAAGATCTACCCCGAGTTAGGCTAGTCCTCCATGGACGTAGGCCATCATGGTATAGTCAAGGTTTCTTCTTCGTGGAACCCTCCATGGGTAGAGACCTCCGTGGAGTCTAGCGACCATTACCCTCCATGGGTTGAAGACTCCATGAACATGGACGTACGATAGCACCACCTATCGGAACCACGGGAAAAATCATCGTGTCACCAATTGCGTTTGATCTTCCTACCCTTCCTCTACTTACATGCTTGTCTTTACTTTCCGTTGCTATACTCGTAGACATGCATGTGTAGGGTGTACTTGACATACTATGAATGCTAAAATTTGCCAAGAATTAAAACAGGGAAAAAGTAGATTTTTATTTGGTCTAGTCTAATCACCCCTCCCCTCTAGCACTACTTTCGATCCTACACCACGCCCATCAGCCGGTGGACCCCGTGTCCATGCCCGGCAGCGCCTCACGCTCGACAGTGATACGTCTCCAATGTATCTATATTTTTTTATGATGGCATGCTATTATATTATCTATTCTGGATGTTTTATATGCATTAAATATGCTATTTTATATTATTATTGGGACTAACTTATTAATCTAGATCCAAGTGCCAGTTTTTGTTTTTTCCTTGTTTTTGAGTTTTGCAGATATGGAATATTAAACGGATTCCAAACGGAATAGAACCTACGGAAGGAATTTTTCTAGAAGGAAACAAGCCATCCAAGCTTGGAGTGCATGTCAAGGGAGGAGCCAGGGCGCCACAAGCCTGCTAGGCGCGGGCCCCCTAGTCGCGCCTAGCAGGCTTGTCGCCTCCTGGTAGGTCTCCTAACCCTAATTATTGGCCTATAAATACCCAAGTATTCCCCCAACATTAGAACGATCCACGCAAATACTTTTCTACCGCCGGAAGCCTCCATTCCTGAGAGATCCAATCTTGGAGCCTTTTTCGGTAATCTACCGGAGGGGGTTTCGATCATGAAGGGCATCTACATCAACTCCATTGCCCCTCCAATGATGCGTGAGTGGTCCACCATAGACCTATGGGTCCATAGCTAGTAGCTAGATGTCTTCTTCTCTCTCTTTGATCTTCAATACCATGTTCTTCATGATCTTCATGGAGATCTATTCGACGTAATCCTCTTTTGTGGTGTGTTTGTCAAGATCCGATGAATTGTGAGTTTATGTTCAGATTATCCATGAATCTTATTTGGATCTCCTCTGATTTCTTATATGCATGTTTTCATATCCTTGCAAGTCTCTTCGAGTTATTGGTTCGGTTTGGCCAACTAGATTGGTAATTCTTGCAATGGGAGAAGTGCTTGGTTTTGGGTTCAATCTTGCGGTGTCCTCACTCATTAACATAGTAGGGGTAGCGAGGCACGTATTTTATAGTTGCCATCAAGGGTAACAAGATGGGTTTTTCATCATATTGCTTGAGTTTATCCCTCTACATCATGTCATCTTTCTTAATGCGCTACTCTTTTCTTCATGAACTTAATACTCTAGATGCAGGCAGGAGCCGGTCGATGTGTGAACTAATAGTAGTATATGCAAAATCTTTTTGGTCTACTTGTCATGGACGTGATGCCTATATGCATGATCATTGCCTTGGATAACTACATGATTATTCATTTTTCTATCAATTGCTTGATAGTAATTTGTTTACCCACCATGATATTTGCCTTCAAGAGAGAAGCCTCTAGTGAAACCTATGGCCCTCGGGTCTATTTTCCATCATATATTTTCAGATCTATACCTTGTTGCAATTTATTTATCTTTTATTTTTCGCACTTGTTTACATCTATCTCTTTCAGATCTAATCCTTGCAAATAACTGTGAAGAGATTGACAACCCCTTTATAGCGTTGGGTGAGAGAGTTTGATTGTTTGTGTAGGTGCAACCATTGGTGACTTTCTTGTTCCTCCTACTGGATTGATACCTTGGTTCTCAACAACTGAGGGAAATACTTATCTACTTTGCTGCATCACCCTTTCCTCTTCAAGGAAAAAACCAATGCATGCTCAAGAGGTAGCAAGAAGGATTTTTGGCGCCGGTGCCGGGGAGGATACACACCGAGCCAACCAAGTACCCATCACAAACTCATCTCTCGCATTTACTTTATTTGCCATTTGCCTCTCGTTTTCCTCTCCACCACTTCTAAAATGATTTTTAGAAAATACCAAAAAGATTTGCCTTTTTGTTCGCCCTTCTTTCGTTTGCCTTTCATTTGCTTGTGTGCTTGATTGCTTTCTTTGCCACCATGTCGGAATCTAGGGAGACTTTCAATGAGAGAGATAGTAATAATCTTGAGAAGAATTTTGATGACCTTGCTAATGACAACCCTAAAAAAGAACCTACTATCATTCATACAAAAAAGTTCCGCATAGGTTGTGACACCCTGGATTTCGGCTACAGTGATCATTGTAATTAAGCTACAGTGATGGCCAGGATTATGATAATGCTTTTACTAATCCATGTGTGATCACTCTTAAATGAAAGCTCAATTCAAATTCCGCTTCAAAACCCCATGGAATTTTATGTGATAAAATAAAATTTGCAAACCTCATGAGAGAAATGTTGCACCCTTGTTAAAATTCTCAAAACTAATGTTGTTGAGGAAAATAACATCACCCTGATTCTGGTGTGGCCCCCACCATTAATAACAGTAGCTGTATTTTGAAAATGCAATTAAAATCAAATGGGAAATGCAAACAAATTACAAAAATGCCCATATTGGATGTGGCCCTCCCTAATATGGAAACTTATTTGATGGGCCCCACTGCACAATTTTGCTGTGGTGAAAATGGCCTAAAATAAATAAAACAGAAACTAAAATTTGAAAACAGAAAAGAAAAGGGAGAAGAAATAGAAAACTCACCTGTGCACTCGGCCCATTGCTATAGGCCGGCCCAGCCCGCTCCCCCGTCGTCTCCCTCCTCTGTAGCGACCAGAGCGGTCGCTACAGAGCGGCAACCCCACTTGTCGTCGACGCACCGCGTCGCCCCCGGTGCCATGGAGGATAAGAACGGCCCCACGGCCTCTCTTGCTCCCCCCGAACCCTAGATCTCACCTGCCCCCTCCCTCTCTCGCTCGTTCTTCTTCCCTTGCTCGAGCCCGCACTATCGTCGCCATGACTGTCGTCGCCCACATGCTCTGCGGCCTCCCCGCCACCTGAGATCACGCCCAGAAGCTCCGCCATGACCAGCCCGTCCTCCTCGACCCCAAACCCGAGCCTCTGGAGCCCTGCATCACTGTCGCTGCCTCTTCTTCCTCCTGGGGCACCCGAAGCTCGCCGCCATCGATTTGCTCTACCGCGCCTCCCCCGAGCCCACTTGAGCACACCTACAGGCATCGAGTGAGCTTCGTCTCCCTCTCTCTCTATTCCCCATGCGATTAGGCTGTCGTAGCCAGCTTCCCTCGTAGTCGAGCTCTACCGTCCTCCATTGACGACATGCTCGTGTCGTGCGTGCCCCTGGCAGCCCATGCGTTCTATAGGCGCGCTCTAGGACGTCCCCTGCTTCGATTCCGCATGCTATCTAGGTCGAGATCGCCTTCGTTTGCTCATGGCCATCGCCGCCCGAAACTGTTTCCACTGCCGGCGACGTAGCGCACGCTACGGGCCGCCGTTGCTCACCCCGATGGTTGGAACGGGGCGGCGGTGATGCCAGCTCGCGATAGCAGCAAGAATCACGCGATTTGATGCCCTGTGCGAGATTTCTGGGCTCGCCAGAGCTTTCGGCTCCGTCCGACGCTCGTCGGCGATGCTACGGCGCTGACCACTGATGTGGCACACCTGGGGCCCACCCCTGGGTCACTGCCAGTGGGGCCCCTGGCCCCAGTTGACTGGGTTGACCCGCTCAACTGGGCTGACTGGGTTGACCGGTCACTGACTGGTGGGACCCCATGCCCCTGTGTGTATGACAGGTGGGTCCCCCTATCAGTTGCCTAATTAACGAATTAGGATAATTAAATAATTAACTTAAACTAACAGTCAATGACATGTGGGACCCTCCCCTAATTAACTATGTTTAACTTAATCTAATAAACTGGAATGACCCTGAGTCTATGACATGTGGACCCCACATGTCAGGTTTGACTCTGGTCAGCTAGAGTTGACTGCTGATGTAGTGCTGATGTCATGCTGACATCATAAAGCATTTTTCAAATTAATAATAACTTGTTAAATTCCAGAAATTAATAAAAACCTTAGAAAATCATATCTTTTAAACCGTAGCTCGGATGAAAATAATTTATATATGAAAGTTGATCAGAAAAATCCCACGAATCCGAATATGCCATTAATTCATCTGTCATGTGATCCTAACATGATGAACATGGTACTTTCCCCTCTGATTTGACTGTCCGATAAATCCAAAGACCCGGGAAATATCGTCAGATATTCTCCCGCTCCGTCTGATATGTGTAATACTGTGTTAGTGCATACCTAGCTCTGCATATTGCCATGTCATGCATCATGGTGCACCTGTTTGCCTTATATTTATTGTTTCTCCCCCTCTTCTTACCGATAGACCCCGAGACTGACGCTGCTACCGAGTACAACTACGCCCCTGACGACCAGCCTTTTGCAGCAGAGCAGCAAGGCAAGCAACCCTTCTTGAGCATTCCGATGTCGCCTATTTCTTTCCCACTTATTCTTGCATTAGATTTTTGCTACTATATTAGTTAGCTCCTACTCTGATGCGTAGCCTATTTTTGAAGAACTGCTACTAAACTTGCAATCATACCAACTGCTTAGTATAGGTTGGTTAGTGAATCCCCAGTGACCCCTTAGTCCCAGTTGCCCATGCTTCTTCATCGATGACCCGACGACCCGACGACCCGACGACTCGAAGACTCGGTCAACCAACTGACAAGCCATGCCCCTTACATCACCGCACTCCCCTTAGTTGTGCGACTCTATAGTGCTACTATCGAGTACCGAGGGTGACACCTCGTGAAGTACTCATGATGCTAGCCCTATAGTGCAGCTAGTCGGTCGTGGTTATCGAGGGTGATTCCTCCTTCACCATTCCTGATGATGTCTTTGTCATGCAACCCTTCAAGTGTGGGACCATCGAGGGTGATTCCTCTAAAGTCCACCTTGACGGTTACATCGAGTGGGGACCGTTGAGGGTGATTCCTTAGTTCCCGCCTTGATTTTTTATACACACAGTTACTATGACCTGGTTATAGAAACATGTTGGTGACGGGTCATCCCCAAGGGTACCCATGTGAGAAAGATTTGGTGGGATGCGTCGTACGACATCCGAAGACTTGGTGGGGTGCACTGATAAGGCACCCGAGGGTTATTGGCGGGGCGATGGACTGCATTATGGTTCGTGCTTGCCCCGCATTAATAAAATACTAATGGGTTGGGTACTTGATTTGAGGTAGGTCGTTGGCCTTAATACGCACTAACCTTCACGTGGGAGAAGTTATGGGTACTCAGCATCGTTGTATCAGCCGAAGCTCTTTGGACGTCAGCAATGGAGTGGCGCGCGCCCGAGTGGTCTGTAACGACATCGCGCTTGTTATAAGGGGTGCTAGGAGTGACCTCGACCGCGTACGCATCGTGCAGGAGTGCAAAGGGCGATTGGCCCATGACCCCTACGCGCATAGGATTTAGACTGGCGGGTTGGCCTGTTCATTGAGTCTAGGTGGGCCGACGACGTTTTGATATCCCGAGGTCGGGCATGACCCAGAAAAGTGTGTCCGGCCAGAGGTGATTCAAGTGTGCGGGGAATATGTGGTGCACCCCTGCAAGGATGATGATCTATTCGAATAGCCGTGTCCACTGTAACATGACGATTTGGAGTTGTACCTTGACCTTATACAACTATAAATGTGATTTGAATTGAAATGAATTGTGGCTCCAGGATTGCTTCCTCGCAGAGAGTCGAGGAAGAATCTCTGGGCGTGGTTACTTAATAAAATTGCTACAATAATATGATTATATGTGAGATACCAGTCTACTCTCTTCTAATGCTGCAAGATGCTGAAGATGCTAGTCTTTGATAGGACTAGGCCTTCCCCCTATTCTTGCTTTCTGCAGTCAGTCCCCTCCCCTTGATAATGATGCATACTTAGCATAGTTCTGATGTCAGTCTTGCGAGTACTTTGGATGAGTATTCACTACTGCTTTGCCTTTTCTTTTCCCCTCGATACGATTCTGTGTTCAGACGATGGAGCCCAGGAGATGGAGTACGCCGGAGACCACTACTACACCATTGCAGGAGCCTTCTACTATGTGGAGGCGGCCCCCGACCAGCAATAGGATAGGAGGTTCCCAGGCAGGAGGCCTCGCCTCTTCAATCCGTCGTCATGTTTGTGCTAGCCTTCTTAAGGCAAAACTTGTTTAACTTATGTCCGTACTCAGATATTATTTTGCTTCCGCTGACTCGTGCTTGTCGAGCTTTGTATTCGAGCCCTCGAGGCCCCGAGCTTGTAATATGAAGTTGTATGACTTTAATTTGTGTCTAGAGCTGTGTTGTGATATTGATCAGTGAGTCCCTAATCTTGGTCGTACGCATTGCGTGTATGTTTAGCGTATGGTCGAAATTGGGGGCGTCACATAGGTAGTGGTAATGTCATTGGAAAAGGTGTTATTCAAGATTTCTTCACTTGTGTGGGAACGCTTCCTACCTTAGAAGGTTCCATTCTCAATAAAACTAATAGTTTTACTGACGCTATAACTTTGTTAATAAGTGAACTTGAGAGGCAATTCTTGCATATGCACCCTTGCATACAAATGATTTTTCTTGAGTTCTCTAATATTCAACATTCTTCTGTTAAGCGTGCCGCCACTATATTCGTAGCCCACGAGTTTAGATTTATCATGAAAGAGACTGGTGAAATTTTTGCTCATTACAAAATTAATGGTGGATGTCCCCCTATTGAGGAGATCCTTTTTAATAAAGAAGAGATAATGAGACTACGATCTCCCGATAAAATTGCTTATAATGAAAATTTGAGAAAAAGGTCCCTACCGAGGTTTTGGTTGACAAGATTTCTGAACTCAATAATAATTTTGCTATAAAAAATAATGGATTAGAATTCATTCTTAGAAAAAGGCCCATGGCCTTTACCCAGAGGAAAGCTTATAATGATGAATTGATTATACATTATAAGGGGCCAAAGGAGGAACCTATTCCCCCGTACTTGATCTTAAGGATCCCTATCCTATTAAATTTAGCCCTTTTGATTATTTTTGCTTGCCACAAAGGAAATTAGCTGCTGAAAGAAGGGAGTATGAGATGAGCATGAATGATCTCCCTTATTATTATTATGACAATACCTAGATCTATTGCGTTTTGCCTAGCTAGGGGCGTTAAACAATAGCGCTTGTTGGGAGGCAACCCAATTTTATTTTTGTGTTCTGTTTTTATTCTGTTTTTGAGTGTTTAACAAATTATTAATTTTGTAGTAATTGTGTTTTGGTGTTTTTATTAGTGTTTGAGCCAAGTAAAACCTTTGGGGTGATCTATGGTAGTTGTTGATTTGATCTTGCTGAAAAACAGAAACTTTTGCGCTTAGTCCAAGAATTTTCTAATTTTTTCAGAGCGTCGAATTGATATGAATTTTTTACACAAGATTAATATATAAATTTCCCAAGTTTTCCCAATTTTTCAGAATGTTTTGACTTACAAAAGCATACGAAGTTTCCAGATTTCCACAAACGGATCTGTTTTTGACAGATTCTTTTTTTCTTTGAGTTGTTTGCCTATTTTTGATGAATCTATGGGTTGTATCATGTGGTACGAGCCATGGAGAAGTTAGATTACAGTAGGTATTGTTGGAAATATGCCCTAGAGGCAATAAATAAAGTGTTTATTATTGTATTTCCTTGTTCATGATAATCGTTTATTATCCATGCTATAATTGTATTAATTGGAAACATGGATACATGTGTGGATACATAGACAAACACAATGTCCCTAGTATGCCTCTAGTGAACTAGCTCGTTGATCGAAAGATGGTTAAGGTTTCCTAGCCATGGACATGAGATGTCATTTGATAACGGGATCACATCATTAGGACAATGATGTGATGGACAAGACCCAAACTACAAACGTAGCTTATGATCGTGTCAGTTTATTGCTACTGTTTTCTGCATGTCAAGTATATGTTCTTATGACCATGAGATCATGCAACTCACAGATATTGGAGGAGTACCTTGTGTGTATCAAACGTCGCAACATAACTGGGTGACTAGAAAGGTGCTCTACAGGTGTCTCCGAGGGTGTCTGTTGAATTGGCATGGATCAAGACTGGGATTTGTTACTCCATGTGACGGAGAGGTATGTCAGGGCCCACTCGGTAATACAACATCACAATAAGCCTTGCAAGCAATGTGACTAAGTGTTAGTTATGGAATCTTGTATTACGGAACGAGTAAAGAGACTTGCCAGTAACGAGGTTGAACTAGGTATGGAGATACCGACGATCGATTCTCGGGCAAGTAACATACCGAAGAACAAAAGGGAACATCATACGGGATTAACTGAATCCTTGACATAGAGATTCGACCGATAAAGATCTTCGTAGAATATGTAGGAACCAATGTGGACATCCAGGTCCCGCCATTGGTTATTGACCGTAGAGGTGTCTCGGTCATGTCTACATAGTTCTCGAACCCGCACGGTCTGCACACTTAAGGTTTGGTGACGTTTCGGTAGTATAGAGTTATGTATGGTGGTGACCGAAGTTTTTTTGGAGTCCCGGATGAGATCCCGTATGTCATGAGGAGCTCCGGAATGGTCTAGAGGTAAAGATTCATATATAGGAAGTCCCGTTTTGGTCGCCGGAAAAGTTTTGGGCTCATCGGTAGTGTACCGGGAGTGCCGGGAGTGTACCGGGAGGCCTCCGAGAGGGGTATTTCGACCCAAGAGGCTTCATGGGCTGTGGGAGAGTGAATATCGGCCCTTAGTGGGCTTGTGGAAACTCCCACACAAGGCCCATGTGGCTGGAGGAAAAAACCCAATAGGAAAAGGTGGGAAAAAGGCAAAAAGGAGCAATCCTAGTCCTAGTAGGATTGGAGGAGGAGAGTCCTCCTCCACCTCCCACTTCGGCCGAAGCCTCCAAGTCTTGGAGGCCAAGGCTGCCTCTCCTCCTCCTTCCCTCCTATATATACTGGTGGCTTTCTAGGGTTTTGCACTAGAATTTCAGCCACGTGCTACCCGTTCCTCCAGTGCATAGTTTCTCCTCTAGATCGGTTTTCTGCAATGCTTAGGCGAAGCCCTGCCAGAATTGCTCCACCACCATCACCGGAGCGCCGTCAGGCTGTCGGAGAACTCTTCTTCCTATCCACTCCTTCTTGCTGGATCAAGACGGTGGAGATCGTCATCAAGCTGTACGTGTGCTGAACGCGGAGGTGCCGTCCGTTCGGTGCTAGATCGGAAGGATCGTGATCAAGTTCGTGAGACGGATCGTGATCAAGTTCGTGGGACGGATCGTGATCGGATCGCAGGACGGATCGTGATTGGATCGCACGACGGATCGTGATTGGATCGCAGGACGCACGGCGATTTGGATCGCGAAGATGTTCGACTACACCAACCGCGTTTCTTGAACCTTCTCGCTTAGCGCTCTACAAGGGTATGTAGCTCCACTCTCCCTCTCGTAGATGCTCATCACCATGGATAGATCTGCATGTGCGTAGGAATTTTTTATTTCCCATGCAACGTTCCCCGATAGCGGTATCAGAGCTAGGTCTATGTGTTGATGAGATCTCGAGTAGAACACAAAAGGTTTGTGGGCGTTGATGCTTAAATTGCTTCCTCCCTTGGTCAGATTTTGGTTCAGCAGTATTGTGAGATGAAGCGACCCGGACCAACATTACTCGTACGCTTACGAGAGACCGGTTCCCTCGACGCAACTTGTTGCCTAGATGGCTTGCGGGTGGCAGTTTCTCTCACTTTAGTTGGATCGGATTCGACAAAGGCGGTCCTTGAGAAGGTTGAAAAGCAAATTATGTATCACCGTTGTGGTTTATGCGTAGGTGAAAATCGTTCTTGCTAGAAACCCGTAGCAGCCACGTAAAACATGCAACAACAATTAGAGGACGTCTAACTTGTTTTTGCAGGGTATGTTGTGATGTGATATGGCCAATTACATGATGTGATATATGTGTTGTATGAGATGATCATGTGATGTATAGAATTTCACTACTTGCATGTTGATGAGTACGGCAACCGACAAGAGCCATAGGGTTGTCTTTAATTATTGTATGACCTGTGTGTAAATCATTAAGCGCTATGTAATGCTTTACTTTATCGCTAAACGGTAGCAATAGTAGTAGAAGCATGTAGGGCGTAACAACCTCGATAGCGACACGTTGATGGAGATCAAGAAGATGGAGATCATGGTGTCGTGTCGATGACAATGAAGATCATGCCGGTGCTTTCAAGATGGAGATCTAAAGCACAAGTACATGGCCATATCATGTCACTTATGAATTGCATGTGATGTTAATCCTTTTATGCACCTTGTTTTGCTTAGTACGATGGTAGCATTATAAGGTGATCCCTCACTCAAATTTCAAGATAAAATTGTGTTCACCCCGAGTGTGCACTGTTGCGAAAGTTCGTCGTGTTGAGACACCACGTGATGATCGGGTGTGATAGACTCTACGTTCACATAAAACGGGTGTAAGCCAGTGTTGCACGCGCAGAACACTCGGGTTAAACTTGACGAGCCTAGCATGTACATACATGGCCTCGGAACACAAGAGACCGAAAGGTCGAACATGAGTCATATAGTAGATATGATCAACATAATGATGTTCACCATTGAAGCCACCTCAACTCACGTGATGATCAGACTTGAGTTGGTGGATTTGGATGATGTGACACTCAGATGACCTGAGGGATGTCAATTTGAGTGGGAGCTTTAGTAATTTGATTAACTAAACTCATTATCTTGAACAATAGTCTGAAGTGAACTTTGCATATTTATGTTGTAGATCACTGGCTCGCGCAGTAGCACCCCTGAATTTTAATGCGTTCCTAGAGAAAGCTAAACTGAAAGATGATGGAAGTAACTGTGTTGACTGGGCCCGTAATCTGAGGATTATCCTCACGGCTTCCCAGAAATCATATGTCCTTGATGCACCGCTTGGTGACCAACCAGAAGACATGACCTTCGAAGACGTTAAGAACGCTTGGGAGGCACGTACTGGAGATTACTCAATAGTTCAGTGTGCAATATTGTATGGCTTAGAACCGGGACTTCAAAGACGTTTTGAACGTCATGGAGCATATGAGATGTTCCAGGAGTTGAAGTTTATCTTTCAGAAGAACGCCCGGATCGAGAGGTATGAAACCTTCGATAAGTTCTATGCTTGCAAGATGGAGGAGAACGGGTCTATTAGTGAACATATACTCAGAATGTCTGGGTATTCAACTCATCTAGCGAAGTTGGGAATTGCCCTTCCGCCAAAGGCGATCACTGACAGAGTTCTTCAATCACTGCCACCTAGTTACAAGAGCTTTGTGATGAACTCTAACATGCACGGGATGAACAAGTCAGTCGCCGATCTGTTTGTGATGCTAAAAGTCGCTGAGTCTGAAATCCATAAAGAACATCAAGTGTTGATGGTCAATAAAACCACTAGTTTCAAGAAAAATGGAAAAGTCAAGGGCAAGGGCAAGAAGGGTAAAACCAAGAAGGATGGCAAAGCAGTTGCTACTCCTGCAAAGAAGCCCAAGCATGGACCCAAGCCAGAAACTGAATGCTTTCATTGCAAGGGAACTGGTCACTGGAAGCGGAACTGCCCCAAGTACCTGGCTGACAAGAAGGCGGCCAACGACAAACAAGGTATATACTATATACATGTTATTGATGTGTACCTTACTAGCTCTCGTAGTAGTGCCTGGGTATTTGATACCGGTTCGGTTGCTGACATTTGCAACTCAAAGCAGGAACTACGGAATAAACGAAGGCTGGCAAAGGACGAAGTGACGATGCGCGTGGGAAATGGTTCCAAGGTTGATGTGATCGTTGTCGGCATGCTCTCTCTTCTATTACCATCGGGATTAGTGATGAACCTGAATAATTGTTATTTAGAGCCTGCGTTAAGCATGAACATTATATCTGGATCTTGTTTATTGCGAGACGGTTACTCATTTAAATCAGAGAATAAAGGTTGTTATATTTATATGAGTAATATGTTTTATGGTCTTGCACCCAATGTGAGGGGTTTATTCATATTGAATCTTGATAGTGATGATACACATGTTCATAACATTGATGCCAAAAGATGTAGAGTTGATAATGATAGTACCACTTTCTTGTGGCACTACTGTTTAGGTCATATTGGTGTAACACGCATGAGGAAGCTTCATGCTGATGGACTTTTGGAGTCACTTGATTTTGAATCACTTGACACATGTGAACCATGCCTCATGGGCAAGATGACTAAAACGCCGTTCTCTGGAACAATGGAACGGGCAAGTGACTTATTGGAAATCATACATACTGATGTGTGCGGTCCAATGAATGTTACAGCGCGTGGTGGATATCGTTATTTTCTCACCTTCACTGATGACTTAAGTAGATATGGGTATATTTACTTAATGAAACACCAGTCTGAAACGTTTGAAAAGTTCAAGCAAATTCAGGGTGAAGTTGAGAATCATCGTAACAAGAAGATTAAGTTTCTGTGATCTGATCGAGGAGGTGAATATCTGAGTTATGAGTTTGGCAGTCACTTAAGACAATGTGGAATAGTTTCACAGTTGACACCGCCCGGAACACAATAGCGTAATGGTGTATCCAAACGTCGTAATCGAACCTTATTAGATATGGTGCGTTCTATGATGTCTCTTGCTGATTTGCCACTATCGTTTTGGGGTTATGCATTAGAGACAGCTCCATTCACTTTAAATAGGGCACCATCAAAATCCGTTGAGATGATGCCTATGAACTATGGTTTGGCAAGAAGCCAAAGTTGTTGTTTCTTAAAGTTTGGGGATGTGATGCTTATGTTAAAAAGCTTCACCTGAAAAGCTAGAACCCAAAGCGGAGAAATGCGTCTTCATAGGATAACCGAAAGAGACAGTCGGGTATACCTTCTATCTCAGATCCGAAGGCAAAGTGTTTGTCGCTAAGAATGGAACATTTCTTGAGAAAGAGTTTCTCTCGAAAGAATTGAGTGGGAGGAAAATAGAGCTTGATGAGGTTATTGAACCTTTACTTCAACCAGAAAGTAGCACAGCACAGAAAGATGTTTCTGTGGAACCTACGATGGTAGAAGAGGAAGTTAATGATGATGATCATGAAGCTTCGGATCAAGCTGCTATTGAACCTCGTAGGTCGACAAGGCCGCATACTACCCCTGAGTGGTACGGCAACCCTGTCTTGGAGGTTATGTTGTTGGACAACAATGAACCTACGAGCTATGGAGGAGCAGTGATGGGCCTAGATTCCGAGAAATGGTTAGAGGTCATGAAATCCGAGATGGGATCCATGTATGAAAACAAAGTATGGACTTTGGAAGTATTACCTGAAGGGTGAAAGGCCATTCAGAACAAATGGATCTTTAAGAAGAAGACAACGCGGACCGTAATGTCACCGTCTATAAAGCTCGACTTGTGGCAAAGGGTTTTTCACAAGTTCAAGGAGTTGACTACGATGAGACTTTATCACCCGTAGCGATGCTTAAGTCTGTCAGAATCATGTTAGCAATAGCTACTTATTTCGACTATGAAATTTGGCAGATGGATGTCAAAACAGCGTTCCTCAACGGTTTCCTTGAGGAAGAGTTGTATATGATGCAACCTGAAGGTTTTGTCGATCCAGAGAATGCTGACAAAGTTTGCAAACTCCAACGATCCATTTATGGACTGGTGCAAGCATCTCGAAGTTGGAATAAGCGCTTTGATGAGGTGATCAAAGCGTTTGAGTTTATACAAGTTTACGGAGAAGCTTGTATTTAGAAGAAAGTGAGTGGGAGCTCTATAGCATTTCTAGTATTATATGTGGATGATATATTGCTGATTGGAAACAATATAGAAATGCTGGAAAGCATGAAGGAATATTTGAACAAGAGTTTTTCAATGAAGGACCTAGGAGAAGTTGCTTTCATATTAGGCATTAAGATCTATAGAGATAGATCGAGACGCTTAATATCACTTTCACAGAGAACATACCTTGATAAAGTTTTGTAGAAGTTCAAAATGGAATAGTCCAATAAGGGGTTCTTGCCTGTGTTACAAGGTGTGAAGTTGAGTAAGACTCAATGCCCAGTAACTACAAAAGATAGAGAAAAGATGAGTGTCATCCCCTATGCTTCAGCCATAGGCTCTATCATGTATGCAATGCTGTGCACAAGACCCGATGTCAGCCTTGCCATAAGTATGGCCGGAAGGTTTCAAAGTGATCCTGGAATGGACATATCCTTAAGTACCTGAAAAGGACTAAGGAAATGTTTCTCATTTATGGAGGTGATCAAGAGCTCGTCGTAAAGGGTTACGTCGATGCAAGCTTTAACACTGATCCGGACGACTCTAAGTCGCAAACCGGATACGTATTTATTCTTAACGGGGGAGCGGTAAGCTGGTGCAGTTCCAAGCAAAGCGTGGTAGCTGATTCTACGTGCGAAGCGGAATACATCGCAGCCTCGGAGGCGGCGAAGGAAGGTGTCTGGATGAAGCAGTTCATGACAGATCTTGGAGTAGTACCCAGTGCACTGAATCCAATGAACCTGTTCTGTGACAACACTGGTGTCATTGCTCTGCCCAAGGAACCAAGGTTTCACAAGAGGACCAGACACATAAAGCGACGCTTCAACTCCATTCGCGATTACATCATGGAGAAAGACATCAATATTTGTAAAGTGCACATGGATCTGAATGTTGCAGACCCGTTGACTAAACCTCTTCCAAGGGCTAAACATGATCAACACCAGAACTGCATGGGTGTTCGATTCATTACAATGTAAATCACATAGTGATGTGAACTAGATTATTGACTCTAGTGCAAGTGGGAGACTGTTGGAAATATGCCCTAGAGGCAATAAATAAAGTGTTTATTATTGTATTTCCTTGTTCATGATAATCGTTTATTATCCATGCTATAATTGTATTAATTGAAAACATGGATACATGTGTGGATACATAGACAAACACAATGTCCCTAGTATGCCTCTAGTGAACTAGCTCGTTGATCGAAAGATGGTTAAGGTTTCCTAGCCATGGACATGAGATGTCATTTGATAATGGGATCACATTGTTAGGAGAATGATGTGATGGACAAGACCCAAACTACAAACGTAGCTTATGATCGTGTCAGTTTATTGCTACTCTTTTCTGCATGTCAAGTATATGTTCCTATGACCATGAGATCATGCAACTCACAGATATCGGAGGAGTACCTTGTGTGTATCAAACATCGCAACGTAACTGGGTGACTATAAAGGTGCTCTACAGGTGTCTCCGAGGGTGTTTGTTGAGTTGGCATGGATCAAGACTGGGATTTGTTACTCCGTGTGACGGAGAGGTATCTCAGGGCCCACTCGGTAATACAACATCACAATAAGCCTTGCAAGCAACGTGACTAAGTGTTAGTTACGGGATGTTGTATTACGGAATGAGTACAGAGACTTTCCAGTAACGAGGTTGAACTAGGTATGGAGATACCGACGATCGAATCTCGAGCAAGTAACATACCGAAGAACAAAGGGAACATCATACGGGATTAACTGAATCCTTAACATAGAGGTTCGACCGATAAAGATCTTCGTAGAATATGTAGGAACCAATGTGGACATCAAGGTCCTGCCATTGGTTATTGACCTTAGAGGTGTCTCGGCCATGTCTACATAGTTCTCGAACCCGCAGGGTCTGCACACTTAAGGTTTGGTGACGTTTCGGTAGTATAGAGTTATGTATGGTGGTGACCGAAGTTTGTTCGGAGTCCCGGATGAGATCCCGGACATCAAGAGGATCTCCGGAATGGTCCGGAGGTAAAGATTCATATATAGGAAGTCCCGTTTTGGTCACCGGAAAAGTTTTGGGCTCATCGGTAGTGTACCGGGAGTGCCGGTAGTGTACCGGGAGGGGTATTTCGACCCAAGAGGCTTCATGGGCTGTGGGAGAGTGAATATAATCCCTTAGTGGGCTGGTGAAAACTCCCACACAAGTCCCATGTGGCTGGAGGAAAAAACCCAATAGGATAAGGTGGAAAAAAGGTAAAAAGGAGCAATCCTAGTCCTATTAGGATTGGAGGAGGAGAGTACTCCTCCACCTCCCACTTCGGCCGAAGCCTCCAGGCTTGGAGGCCAAGGCTGCCTCTCCTCCTCCTTCCCTCCTATATATGCTGGTGGATTTCTAGGGTTTTGCACTAGAATTTCATCCACGTGCTACCCGTTCCTCCAATGCATAGTTTCTCCTCTAGATCGATTTTCTGCAATGCTTAGGCGAAGCCCTGCCGGAATTGCTCCACCACCATCGCCGGAGCACCGTAAGGCTGCCGGAGAACTCTTCTTCCTCTCCACTCCTTCTTGCTGGATCAAGATGGTGGAGATTGTCATCAAGCTGTACGTGTGTTGAACGCGGAGGTGTTGTCCGTTCGGTGCTAGATCAGAAGGATCGTGATCAAGTTCGTGAGACGGATCGTGATCAAGTTCGTGGGACGAATCGTGATCGGATCGCGGGACGGATCGTGATTGGATCGCAAGACGGATCGCGATTGGATCGTGGGACGCACGGCGATTTGGATCGCGAAGATGTTCGACTACACCAACCGCGTTTCTTAACGCTTCCCGCTTAGCGATCTACAAGGGTATGTAGATCCACTCTCCCTCTCGTAGGTGCTCATCACCATGGATAGATCTGCGTGTGCGTAGGAATTTTTTTGTTTCCCATTCAACGTTCCCCAACAGGTATAACATCAATATAAATAAAGAATGAGTTCACAAAAGTACCTAAAGTGGTGATTTATTTTCTTATATTAACAGATCTCACGAGTTTTCTGTTACATTTTGTGTTGTGAAGTTTTCAAGTTTTAGGTAAAGATTTGATGGAATATGGAATAATCAGTGGCAAGAGCCTAAGCTTGGGGATGCCCAAGGAACCCTAAGTCATATTCAAGGATGCCAAAGAGCCTAAGCTTGGGGATGCCCTGGAAGGCATCCCCTCTTTCGTCTTCAATCCATCGGTAAATTTACTTGAGGCTATATTTTTATTTACCACATGATATGTGTTTTGCTTGGAGCGTCTTGTGTAATATGAATCTTTGCTTGTTAGTTTGCCACATCATCCTTGCTGCACACGTCTTTTGAGAGACACACGCTGAATCGTGAATTTATTAGAATACTCTATGTGCTTCACTTATATCTTTCGAGTTCGGCAATTTTGCTCTATGTGCTTCACTTGTATCTTTTAGAGCACGGTGGTGTTTGAGTTTTTATAGAAATACTTGAACTCTCGTACCTCACTTATATTATTTTGGGAGTTTCTAAAACAGCATGGTAATTGGTCTAGATTATGAGTTTAATCCTAATATGGTAGGCATCCAAAAGGGATATAATAAAAACTTCCATATTAAGTGCATTGAGTATTTATGTGAAGTTTGATTCCTTGCATAAAGTTTTGAGATATAAAGATGGTAATTTTAAGAGACATTTTAGGAAGCAAATTGTGATTTGGTAAAAATACTTGTGTAAAGGTTTGTGATTCCCGTAGCATGCACGTATGGTGAACTGTTATGTAAGGAAGTCGGAGCATGACTTGTTTATAGATTGTCGACCTTTGTGTGAGGGTCGGGGGCGCACGATGGTTAACTCCTACCAACCTTTCCCCTAGGAGCATGCGTTTAATGCTTTGCTTCAATGACTAATAGACTTTTTGCAATAAGTATGTGAGTTGTTTATGACTAATGTTGAGTCCATGAATTATACACACTCTCACCTTTCCACTTTTGCTAGCCTTTCTAGCACCGCGCAACTTTCGCCGATGCAACAAACACCTTCCTCAAAATAGCCACCATATACCTTGCTCAAAACAGACACCATATATCTTTCCTCAAAACAACCACCATACCTACCTATTATGGCATTTCCATAGCCATTCCGAGATATATTGCAATGCAACTTCCACTGTTTCCTTTTATGACTTGCACCATCACTTCCATACTACACATAGAGTCAAATTTTGTCATAGGTATCGAGTTGCAATTTTATTTTGAGTTGTAAGTAAATAAAAGTGTGATTATTATCATTATTAGAGCATGTCCCATGTGAGGAAAGGATGATGGAAGATATTATTCCCTCACAAGTGGGGATGAGATTCTGGACTTTATGAAAAATAAAAGAGGCCAGCGAAGCCCAAATAAAAAATGAATAAAAGAGGCCTTAGATGCCCACACAAAAAATGAGAGAAAAGAGAGAAGGGACATTGCTACTACCTTTTTCCACACTTGTGCTTCAAAGTAGCACCATGATCTTCATGATAGAGAGTCTCCTATTTTGTCACTTTCATATAGCTAGTGGAATTTTTCTTCATGATGCACGTCCACTTAGTTTCCTTTCGAGCTTTCATACACTTATAGCTCTAGTGCATCCGTTGCATGGCAATCCCTACTCACTCACATTGATATCTATTGATGGGCATCTCCATAGCCCGTTGATACGCCTAGTTGATGTGATACCACCTTCTCCCTTTCCTTGACAACCTCCACCATATTCTATTCCACCTATGGTGCTACATCCATGGTTCGCGCTCATGTATTGCGTGAAAGTTGGAAAAGTTTGAGAGAATAAAGGTGTGAAAACAATTGCTTCACTTTTCATCGGGGTTGTGGATGATATAAATACTTTGTGTGGGGAAGACGGAGCATAGCCATACCATATGATATTGTAGGGATAACTTTCGTTTACCATTATATTTTGAAGAGATACAATTGCTTTGCTAGTATGCTTGAAATGTTATTGTTTCTATATCAATATTAAGCTTTTGTTTTGAGTCTTATGGATCTGAATATTCATACCACAATAAATAATATTAATTGGATAAATATGTTAGGTAGCACTCCACATCAAAATTTATGTTTTTATCATTTACCTACTCAAGGACGAGCAGGAATTAAGCTTAGGGATGCTGATACGTCTCCAATGTATCTATAATTTTTTATGATGGCATGCTATTATATTACCTGTTTTGGATGTTTTATATGCATTAATATGTTATTTTATATTATTTTTGGGACTAACCTTTTAATCTAGAGCCAAGTGTCAGTTTCTGTTTTTTCCTTGTTTTTGAGTTTTGCAGATATGGAATATTAAACGGAGTCCAAACGTAATAAAACCTGTGGAAGGAATTTTTCTTGAAGGAAACAAGTCATCCAAGCTTGGAGTGCATGTCAGGGGAGGAGCCAGGGCGCCACAAGCCTGCTGGGCGCGGGACCCCCTGGCCGCGCCTAGCAGGGTTGTCGTCTCCTGGCAGGTCTCCTAACCCTAATTCTTGGCCTATAAATACCCAAATATTCCCCCAACATCACAACGAGCCACGCAAATACTTTTCCGCCGCTGGAAGCCTCCGTTCCCGAGATATCCAATCTTGGAGCCTTCTCTGGTAATCTGTCGGAGGGGGTTTCGATCATGGAGGGAATCTACATCAACTCCATTGCCCCTCCGATGATGCGTGAGTAGTCCACCACAGACCTACGGGTCCATAGCTAGTAGTTAGATGGCTTCTTCTCTCTCTTTGATATTCAATACCACATTCTTCATGATCTTCATGGAGATCTATCCGATGCAATCCTCTTTTGTGGTGTGTTTGTCAAGATCCGATGAATTGTGAGTTTATGTTCAGATTATCCATGAATCTTATTTGAATCTTCTCTGATTTCTTATATGCATGATTTCATATCCTTGCAAGTCTCTTTGAGTTATTGGTTTGGTTTGGCCAACTAGATTGGTAATTCTTGCAATGGGAGAAGTGCTTGGTTTTGGGTTCAATCTTGCCGTGTCCTCACCCGATGACATAGTAGGGGTAGCGAGGCACATATTGTATTGTTTCCATCAAGGGTAACAAGATGGGTTTTTCATCATATTGCTTGAGTTTATCCCTCTACATCATGTCATCTTTCTTAATGCGTTACTCTGTTCTTCATGAACTTAATACTCTAGATGCAGGCAGGAGTCAGTCGATGTGTGGAGTAATAGTAGTAGATGCAGAATCGTTTTGGTCTGCTTGTCACGGATGTGATGCCTATATGCATGATCATTGCCTTGGATAACTACATGATTATTCGCTTTTCTATCAATTGCTTGGTAGTAATTTGTTTACCCACCATAATATTTGCCTTCAAGAGAGAAGCCTCTAGTGAGACCTATGGCCCAGGGTCTATTTTTCATCATATATTTTCAGATCTATACCTTGCTGCAATTTATTTATCTTTTACTTTCCATGCTCGTTTACATCTATCTCTTTCAGATCTAATCCTTGCAAATAACCGTGAAGGGATTGACAACCCCTTTATAGCGTTGGGTGCAAGAGTTTGATTGTTTGTGCAGGTGTAACCATTGGTGACTTGCTTGTTCATCATACTTGATTGATACCTTGGTTCTCAACAACTGAGGGAAATACTTATCTACTTCGCTACATCACCCTTTTATGTTCAAGGGAAAACCAACGCATGCTCAAGAGGTAGCAGACAGCCGGCGGACCCCGCGTCTGCACCCGGCAGCGACTCGCGCCCATCAGCCGGCGGACCCTGTGTCTGCCCCTGGTTGGGCTTCGCGCACACCGGCAGGCGGACCCCGCGTTCGCGCCCGACATCATTGATGCCACCGTCTGCTTCGACAACAGCAAAGACCCTCCGCCCGACTCTACGAGTCGCCCGGAGGCTCGGAGGCTACACCCAGCGGGTGCGCTAGCGCACCCCCGCTGGAAATAGCTAGCCAGTAGACTCCGCGTCCACGCCCGGCAGGCCCCCGCGCCCATTAGACGGTGGTCCCCATGTCCGCGCCAGGCAGGGCCCCGTGCCCATCACTTAGCAGACCCTGCTTCAGCACCCAACGTCCTTGACGCCAGCGTTCGCTTCAACAATAGCAAGGACCCTCCGCCCGACTCTCGGAGTCACCCGGAGGCTCGTCCCCGATTCGCAATCGACCATCATCAACAACTTCTGCAACAGACAACTCCAATGGCAAAAACCCTCTGCCCGACCCTCCAAGTCGCCCGGAGGCTCGGAGGCTACTGTCGGGGGGATTACCCCCGGGTAGGCTCAAGGAGACGACTCAACATTTCAAAACACCGGGGGAGCCACCCCCGGTATGCCAAGCCCAACGAATCAACAAGACAACTCCCGGCTGGATCCTCCCGGTTGGCTGCTCCCGGCTCGCTGCTCCCGGCTGGCTCCTCCTGGCTGGCTATTCCTGGTTGGCTACTCCTGGCTGGCTCCTCCCAGCTGGCTACTCCCGACGGGCTCCTCCTGGCTGGCTCCCCCTGGCTGGCTCCCCCTGGCCGGCTCCTCCTGGGAGGCTCCTCCTAGCCGGCTGCAGCCCGACGAAGTCAGCTCCAAGCGTCCCCTCGGACACGAGCTGACGACACTATAGCTGACAGACTACACAACTAGCCACCCTGCTACAGTCGGGCACTATTGGTGAATAGTGCCCCGCTGTGCACCCGTCACGCGTCACTTCACTGCGCTCTAATAGTGACGCACTATAGCCTGCATCATGAGTCATTTCACAAGTCTCCTCCAATAGTGTAATTATGGGCCACCCCCTGTCCCCTAGGCCTCCCTATATAAGAGGAACCAGGGGAGCTCACCTACGGGCAAGCCAGCTCTCCAAGAGCTCCCTCATTCCTCTCATTTCCCCTCTCACTCTCACGCGTGAGGCCATGTGTAACATCCCAAAATTCCATTTTGGAATGTTATGAAATATAGCTATGCATCATCATCACATTGTTTGAATGAAATGAATTGTTGAAGTTCTTCTTTTAAAATTCTGAAAAGGCCACTTTCATTTTCTCCATATACTTGTTTCTCCTATTTGAAAACCCCTAGAAATATTCATAAAAAGAGAGGAGTAACATGACCCTCCACACCAGGGGCATCTTTGTGAAATATTTGAACAATAAAACCAGGGGGTTATTTGAAAATTTATTGCAAAAGAATTTAAAATCAATTTAGGCATTTTTTGAAAATAATTTTTTTAAGTATTCATTTTGGCCATGGGAAAATGTTCATTAAATAGAATTTATTCCACTGATCATTTTGATATATATATATATATCTTCAATTTTTGGAAATGTTTTGAATGCCTTAATGAGATTTCATTTCTCTGGAAATTAGAAAAAAGAAAGGAATTAACACGTTATAAAGAACTGGCCGGCCCACCTACCTTAACTCTCTCCCGAAATCACTCCGAACCGGCCATCGACGCGCACCCGCTCTCTTCTCTCTCACAGACACGCGGACCCCACCGATCGCTCGCGAGATCAGCGCGCTCATCTTCCTCCCCGCGCCACCCCACTTCGCCAGAGATCCATCCCGAGCCGGATCTCGCTCCCCTTCCCATTTCTCGACCCCGCATCGCGCCTATAAGAAGCCCTGCCCTCGCCGCGCTCCATTCCACCCCCGACGCTCCTTGCCCTCACCAGAATACCACCACACCACCTCGCCGGAGTTCGGTTCTCAACCGAAGCCACCGGAGCTCGTGGTCATCGCCCTTGTCGCCCTCAGCCCCAACCGACGCCACCAATCGTCGCCGGAGCTTCGCCACCGTCGCCTGGACTCTTCGGACGCCGCCCTCGACCACCACACCGCCATCCCCGACCACCTCTGACGTTCAGCCGTCGTCGACATCGCCGAAGCCCTGACCTCCTCCTCTATAAGCCTCGGCCCCCTCCGTAGTCGTTGGATCTGGATCAACAATCTAGATTAGAAGTTTTAAACGCCGAAACGTTTTCTTCTAGCGTCCGGTTGTCCGCCCGCAAACACCCACGCGCACATGGCTTCGGCCAATCACGGTCCGCCACATGGCCCCTAACCGTTAGATAGATATTTTCTTTTTTCTGTTTTTGTTTTAGAAAACAGAATGAGTTCTGATTTTATTTTTGATATATCTTTTAAGATATTTAGATTTTTTTTATTGATTCTTTTTGCAACATGTCACAGGTTACATGTAGTTTCTGTCTGTAGGCTTAATTTTCAAATTTGAACTCGTAAATTTGAATTTTGTTAAAATTGAGCAAATCACTAAAACTTGAATAACTTGAGTTTAGAAATTTATTTTTGAGTGATTATTTTTGCCACTCCTTTGTAATAGTTAGGCCTATCATCCAGCACAGTTTGAGAATTTTTAGGATATTTTAGATTAGGGTTTTTAGTAAAAACGGATTCTATTTAGTTTCTCCTTAGTGTTTAATTAGTTATTTTTATTTTAGTTTAGTTTGACTTTGTTTTAGTTTAACTTTTCAATTTAGTTTCTTTAGTGACTGTTGTTCAACATCAGGAGAATTATTTTCTGATAATAAAAAAAATTATTTTGTTTTGTGCTCTAGTTTAAATAGGTAAATTTTGTTTTCACCATTAGTATTGTTTAGAAAAAAATTTTGTAGTAACCTTTTTTGCACAAATTTTTTATTATGAAATACTTCCTGTTTTCTAATAAAAAAATTATTTACTTTTTTGTTATCCATTGGTTAGTTGCTGAAAACAAATTTTGTCTTATTATGACTTAGTAGAAATTTTGCCACCAAAAATTTGAGAGTCTTCTACTTTGTTTTGTTTTCTTTATTTTGATTGTGCTATTGATTGTTGTTGTATTATTAGTCTACCTTGTTGTTGTGTGAATTGTATTGTGGTTATGCTTATTGTGTGCTTTGTTTGATTCGTTAGATCATCCGGAGTGCGAAGCTTGTTATCTAGAGTCACTTGAGTACGAGGATCGTCAGCAAGGCAAGTCACTTTGATCATATTTACCCATGTTTTTATTGCATTAGTTCTACGATCTCCCCAAATTGCATGCAAAGTAGGTAATTGGAAACTTGGTTACTTGATGTAGTATCATATGGTAGGCTTCCCCCTCACCCTTTGACACTTTGGCCCCGGAAAACGTTGATTTAAATTTTGCTATGCTATTAGTAGAGGGGGTTGGTTGAGTGTCTCATGAGAGTTGTGAGATAATAAATACAAGACCTACTTGATGATCAAGACTTCAAGACTCTGAGTTTTCAACATACCTCTGGGTGGATGATGGTTGAACGGCACCCTGGAGAAGCTAGTGGTTAGCCTAGGTGTTGATGGAGAAGTGCCAGTATTCATGCGGAAAGGTCCACCCAGGAACAAAGAGATGGATGGATGCTTCAAGACCCAAGGCTTAACTGCACAGCCACAAGCCATTATGGGCTCTGGCTTGGTTGGATATCATGGTGACCCTAGACAGGGGTGCTACGAGATGTAGAAGAACAGTAGGAAAGGATGGGCACCGACAGAGTCTCAGAGGAACCCCTTAGAAGACCATGTTTTGATCATCCGTTCCTCAAACACCCTGAAGTGCGAGGAATCCAAGGGAGGCGATCAAATCTTGTGGGGAACGTGTGCAAAACTCTGCAGAGTACCCAAACCTAATCGATTAGCCGTGTCCACGGTCATGGACAATTTGAGCCAAAGGAACTGAAACTATCTGAAACTCTCAACACAAAGAATTATAATGATGTGGGTATTAATGACAACTTGGGTATGAGAATTGGTTGGTGGAACCATCTCATTAATCAACCAACAATGTAGTAATAACTTTTGCTTTGCCCTCTCTTGTTGTAGGAAAAATTGGCTTTATGCAAAAACTTACTACCCCACCTGCCATATATGCATATAGAATAGATGATTACTTTTACCCCCTTTTGTGACATTGCCGGCATATTCAATATGCTGACCTACACGGCTGCAACGTATCATGTTGCAGAGTATTTTCCCGACCAGGAGTGAGGATACGCTCTACACTCGGTGAGATGCCCTTGGAGTCAGATGGACTCAACTACCTTTGAAGCTTCCGCAAGACTTTGGTTTAGTTTATCTCATGAGTTGGCCTTCAGCCACTTTATTATAATCTTATTGTAATAAAGAACTCGATATGGGATTTTCGATTAATAAAGCTGTGTGATTTCCCTTTGATATATACATTGATGTATCGTGTGTGTACCAGCATGATCTTGGGATGGTACGGAAACACTAGAGATTCGACCTTTCAGGTCGGGTCGCTATAGAAATGGTATCAGAGCACACGCTGACCGTAGGACGTAACCACTAGGATTGGAAAAACCCTAGGAAAAAATCATTTTCTACTGTCTTTCAAATTCTTATATTCTCATCTGCTCATTTCTGACTTCTCTCCGATTTTCCAAACTTTCTAGATGGCCACCTTCACCCCGGTTTTGTTCACGGAGTTTTGCCAGCCTGACGCGACGATGCCCTTTGGCAAAGAGCTGGTGAAGATTGTCAGGGACGTAAGGATCGCTTTGCCAAGCAACACCTGGACTCCTATCATGTCTTTTCCACAAGACGGTCGCTACAGGATCGAGGTGCACATCCCCGAAAAGACCTTTGGAAATCGTAAAGAACCCATCGACTTCAAGTTTGTGGCACCCAGCTGGATTCTTGGGAGGGACATGGCGATTCACCGTGCCCTCGGACGTATTCAGGAGGAATACAAGGGTGGTCCCATTTCGACAAGCCTCAGCATGGTTTGTCGTAGAGATGCCAATGGAAATATCATAAACACCCCCACTAAAGACTCCACCATTTCCTATATCCAGACTTTGGAGACTCACATCAGGACTCTGGAGCTTTGGGTACGCACAGACACGAAGACGATCAAGAGGCTGATGAACCGCGAGCTTGACCTCAAGGCTGACCTACGGGAAGCCAAGTACGAGCATGAGCATGAAGTGAAGGACTTCTTGGAGAGGATCGAGAAGCTGAACACTCGCATTGCAACTCTGGAGGAACAGCTGGACATGGGAGAAAATCTTCACCCAGAAGGAGACGTGTCTCCCTTGATCAGCAACGATGATGACTATGAGAGAGAGCCACCGGAGGAGGCCACATCACCATGGAATTTTGAGGAGAACTTTAGCAATGCCCTCCATGTATCTTTTATTTCATCGTTAAAACGTAGGACGATGTCTAGTTTTATTTGGAGACTTGTATCTCGATGTTCGAACCTTGAGTTGAATAAATGAATGAGTGTTTTGGTGTGATATGTTTGTTGCATTGCATATGGGTAGTGAATTTTTCCTTTAGGTCCTTATTCTATTCTAATTCTCACCCCTTTGAAAACAACAAGATGCCTCCACGATGTGAGCCCGACTTCACCTTCCCGACGGAACTCACACAACTCCTCCAGCAGCAGAATGCCCTGATGCAGCTGTTGATCCAGAACCAGACCAACAACCACCCTCCACCTCAGGGCGACAACCTCACCTATTTCCTGAGGCTGAATCCACCAACTTTCTCTAGCAGCACTGAGCCCATTGTGGCAGATGATTGGCTCCGCAAGATGGAGAGGGAACTCATCACCGCTGGATGCACTGAGGCTGAAAAGGTGCGCTTTGCCGCCCATCAACTGGAGGGACCAGCAGCTTCATGGTGGGAGAACTACACCACCACATACCCCATTGCTGATGTGACTTGGGAGCAGTTCAAGATAGCTTTCCGCACCGCTCATGTCTCAGCTGGAGCCATGAGTCTGAAGAAGCGTGAGTTTCGCAACTTACGCCAGGGGAACCGCTCCGTGGC
The DNA here is from genome assembly GCA_022496015.1 of Hordeum marinum. Taxonomy (NCBI): domain Eukaryota; kingdom Viridiplantae; phylum Streptophyta; class Magnoliopsida; order Poales; family Poaceae; genus Hordeum; species Hordeum marinum. The sequence goes on along the minus strand of CM039673.1, from coordinate 362,801,448 downwards.
CCAGTATGTGGATGAATTCAGCATGTTGGCTCGTTATGCACTAGGAGATGTGGCCGATGATGCATCCAAACAGGAGAAGTTCCTGGAAGGACTCAACGATGAGTTGAGCATGCAACTGATGGTGGCTACTTTCAACAACTACCAGGAGTTGGTAGACAAGGCCCTCGTTTTGGAGGGAAAGCAGCAGCAAATTGAAAACCGCAAGAGGAAGTATAGACAGGGGAAGTCTAACTCGGGAGCTCAACAGAAGCCCCGCTACTCCCCGTACTCAGGAAATGTCGGATCAGGGACCGGTAAGTATGGAGGACACACTCATCCCGTGCACAACCATGGAGGCCACAACCATGGAGGAAATGGGAATAATCGTCCCAACAATGGCAACTTCAAGAATGGCAATGGAAGTGGAAATGGCAACCAGCACCGTCCCACTCCAACTCAGAAGGATCTGAACCATATCACCTGCTTCAAGTGCCAGAAGACAGGGCACTATGCCATTGAATGTCCCCAGAACAAGCAAGGAAATGGAAACGGCAACAACAACGACAACTCATTAGCTAAGAAGCCAAATCCTTTTCCCCATGCTCAAGTGAACCACATTGACGTGGAAGAAGTCTATGATCAGCCCGAGACTGTGGTTGGTAAGTTTTTATTGCATTCACGTCCAGTTATGGTACTTTTTGATTCCAGTGCAACTCATTCATTCATATCAAGGGTAGTTGTGGAAAAGTATGGTTTACCCACCAGAACCCTTAGTCAGCCCATTAAGGTCAATTCCCCAGGAGGCATGATGATGGCAGGGATAGGATGCCACGCCTTGAAATTCAATATAGGAAACCATGTTTTTCCCACCGACCTCATCGTCTTAGAGTCTCGGGGATTAGATGTGATCCTAGGCATGGATTGGATGACCAAGTATGAAGGAAACATTGATTGCCCCAGCAAGTCTATTTTGCTCACCACCCCAGGAAACAAGAGGATTAAGTATGTATCCCTACGCACACAAAAGGGTACTCGGGTAAATTCCCTTACAGGAGTTGTTCAGGAGGAAGTGCCGGTGGTACAAGACTTTCCAGATGTATTCCCGGAGGAATTACCAAGCATGCCACCAAATAGAGAGATTGAGTTCTTGATAGAGTTACTGCCAGGAACAACCCCAATTTCCAAGAGACCCTATCGGATGACCGCAAATGATTTGGAAGAAATCAAGAAGCAGATTAAGGAGTTATTGGACAAAGGGTATATTCGCCCAAGTTCTTCACCTTGGGGAGCCCCAGTTCTTTTGGTGGAGAAGAAGGATAAAACCTTGAGGATGGTAGTCAATTATCGTGCATCGAACAAGGTGACTATCAAGAACAAGTACCCTCTGCCGATGATTAATGACTTGTTTGATCAACTAGTGGGAGCCAAGGTGTTCTCCAAGATCGATCTTTGATCAGGGTATCACCAATTGAAAATTCGTGAACAGGATATACCCAAAACAGCCTTCACCACAAGGTATGGCTTATATGAGTATACAATCATGTCTTTTGGTTTGACTAATGCTCCTGCCTACTTCATGAGTATGATGAACAAAGTGTTTATGGAATATCTAGACAGGTTTGTCGTGGTGTTCATCGATGACATATTGATATTCTCCAAGAGCGAGGAAGAACACAAGGAACACTTGCGTTTAGTTCCGGAGAAGCTTAGAGAGCACCAGTTATATGCCAAGTTCAGTAAATGTGAATTCTGGCTGACGGAAGTCGGATTCCTTGGACATGTTATTTCTGGAGATGGAATAGCAGTGGACCCCGCTAAGGTTGAAGCAGTCACCGAGTGGAAGTCACCCATCTCAGTTAAGGAGATCCGCAGTTTTCACGGACTTTCCGGATATTACCGGAGGTTCATTGAGAATTTCTCAAAGATTGCCAAGCCCATGACGGGATTGTTTAAGAAAGAGTCTAAGTATATTTGGAGCGAGGAATGTGAAGCCAGTTTCCAGGAGTTGAAGAAACGTTTGGTCACAGCCCCAGTGTTGATTTTGCCAAATATTCGGAAGGACTTCCAGGTTTATTGTGATGCTTCGCGTCAAGGACTTGGAGGAGTACTCATGCAGGAGGGAAAAGTTGTAGCCTATGCATCCAGACAGCTACGACCTCATGAGTTGAACTATGCCACCCATGATTTGGAATTAGCAGACGTAGTGCACGCACTCAAGACCTGGAGCCATTTCCTTGTCGAAAATAGTTGTGATGTTTGCACTGATCATAAAATCCTGAAGTATATCTTCACGCAGAAGGAGTTGAACCTCAGACAGAGGAGATGGCTAGATTTAATCAAGGATTATGACATGAGATTGCATTATCATCTAGGAAAGGCAAATGTTGTAGCAGATGCCTTGAGTCGGAAGAGTTATGTGAACACACTCATAGCGGGAGGATTACCCCAGGAGTTAGCCGATGATCTCAGAGAGCTCCGGCTAGAGATAGTTCCAAGAGGATATGTTGCCACACTGGAGATCCAGTCCACTTTGACCGGAAGAATTCGTGAAGCCCAAAAATCAGACAAGGAGATAGCTGAGATAAAGCAGAGAATGAAGGATGGAAAAGCTAAAGGCTTTCATGAGGATGAACAAGGAACTTTGTGGTTTGAGGACCGAATCTATGTGCCCAATGACCTAGAGCTCAGGAAGTTGATACTTCAAGAAGCCCACGATTCACCATACTCGATACACCCAGGCAACACCAAGATGTACCTAGATTTGAAGGAAAGTTACTGGTGGACAGGTATGAAGAAGGATATTGCCGAACATGTTGCGATATGTGATGTTTGTCAGCGAGTAAAGGCGAAACATCAGAAACCAGCAGGGTTACTCCAACCTTTGCCGATACCCGAGTGGAAATGGGATAAGCTTGGTATGGACTTCATCACAGGATTACCTAGGACCCGTTCAGGTTATGATTCCATTTGGGTAGTGGTCGATCACTTGACCAAGGTGGCTCATTTCATTCCGGTGAAGACCACCTATACCAGTGCTAAGTTAGCCAAGATATATATGACCAAGATCGTATGTCTGCATGGAGTTCCGAGGAGTATCATGTCAGATAGAGGAACACAATTTACCTCAAAGTTTTGGCATCAGTTACACGAAACTTTGGGTACAAGGCTAGAATTCAGTACAACTTTTCATCCGCAGACCGATGCACAGACTGAGAGAGTCAACCAGATTCTGGAGGACATGTTGAGAGCTTGTGCGCTAGACTATGAGTCTAGTTGGGATGACAACTTACCTTACGTAGAGTTCTCGTACAACAACAGTTATCAGACGAGTCTGAAGATGGCCCCTTTTGAAGCTTTATACATAAGGAGGTGCAGAACACCATTGACGTGGGATGGTGTTGGAGACCGAAAGCTTTTTGGTCCCGATCTTATCCGAGATTCTGAAGAAAAGGTCAAACTGATTCGAGACCGACTCAAGATAGCCCAATCCAGGCAGAAGAGCTATGCTGATAGAAAACGCAAGGAGGTGACATATGAAGTGGGAGACCGAGCATACCTTCGTGTGTCCCCACTTCGAGGAATCAAGGTTTTTGGTGTTAAAGGAAAATTAGCACCCAGATTCATAGGCCCCTACAAAATTCTTGAACGTAGAGGTGAAGTTGCATATAAGCTGGAATTGACGGAAGGATCGTCAGGAGTTCATGATGTTTTCCATGTTTCCCAGCTGAAGAAATGTCACGCTGAGATGGCTGATATTACTTTGAGAGACACAGTGCCCCTAGAGGCCATACAACTTGACAGCGACCTGACTTACGAGGAGAAGCCTATCAGAATCCTCGAGGCTACCAACAGAGTTACCCGTAGCAAGATCATCAGGTTTTGTGGAGTCACCACACCGAGGAAGAAGCCACCTGGGAACGCGAAGAAGATCTTCGTCGAGACCACCCGCACCTATTTTCTAGCCAACCCGAATCTCAAGGGCGAGATTCATCTTAAGGTGGGTAGGTTTGTAATATCCCAAAATTCCATTTTGGAATGTTATGAAATATAGCTATGCATCATCATCACATTGTTTGAATGAAATGAATTGTTGAAGTTCTTCTTTTAAAATTCTGAAAAGGCCACTTTCATTTTCTCCATATACTTGTTTCTCCTATTTGAAAACCCCTGGAAATATTCATAAAGAGAGAGGAGTAACATGACACTCCACACCAGGGGCATCTTTGTGAAATATTTGAACAATAAAACCAGGGGGTTATTTGAAAAATTATTGCAAAAGAATTTAAAATCAATTTAGGCATTTTCTGAAAATAATTTTTTTAGAGTATTCATTTTGGCCGTGGAAAAATGTTCATTAAATAGCATTTATTCCCCTGATCATTTTGATATATATATCTTCAATTGTTGGAAATGTTTTGAATGCCTTAATGAGATTTCATTTCTCTGGAAATTAGAAAAAAGAAAGGAATTAACGCGTTATAAAGAACCGGCCGACCCACCTGCCTTAACTCTCTCCCGAAATCACTCCGAACCGGCCATCGACGCGCACCCGCTCTCTTCTCTCTCACAGACACGCGGACCCCACCGACCGCTCGCGAGATCAGCACGCTCATCTTCCTCCCCGCGCCCCCACTTCGCCGGAGATCCATCCCGAGCCGGATCTCGCTCCCCTTCCCATTTCTCGACCCCGCGCCACGCCTATAAGAAGCCCTGCCCTTGCCGCGCTCCATTCCACCCCCGAACGCCCCCTGCCCTCGCCAGAATACCACCACACCACCTCGCCGGAGTTCGGTTCTCAACCGAAGCCACCGGAGCTCGTGGCCGTCGCCCCTGTCGCCCCTAGCCCCAACCGACGCCACCAATCGTTGCCGGAGCTTCGCCGCCATCGCCTGGACTCTTCGGACGCCGCCCTCGACCACCACACCACCGTCCCCAACCACCTCTGATGTTCGTCCGCCGTCGACATCGCCGAAGCCCCGACCTCCTCCTCTGTAAGCCCCGTCCCCCTCCGTAGCCGTTGGATCTGGATCAACGATCCAGATTAGAAGTTTTAAACGCCAAAACGTTTTCTTCTAGTGTCCGGTCATCCGCCCGCAAACACCCACGCGCACATGGCTTCGGCCAATCACGGGCCGCCACGTAGCCCCTAACCGTTAGATAGATATTTTCTTTTTTCTGTTTTTGTTTTAGAAAACAGAATGAGTTCTGATTTTATTTTTGATATATCTTTTAAAATATTTAGAGTTTTTGATTGATTCTTTTTGATACATGTCACAAATTACATGTAGTTTCTGTCTGTAGGCTTAATTTTCAAATTTGAACTTGTAAATTTGAATTTTGTTAAAATTGAGCAAATCACTAAAACTTGAATAACTTGAGTTTAGAAATTTATTTTTGAGTGATTCTTTTTGCCACTGCTTTGTAATAGTTAGGCCTATCATCCAGCACAGTTTGAGAATTTTTAGGATATTTTAGATTAGGGTTTTTAATAAAAACAGATTCTGTTTAGTTTCTCCTTAGTGTTTAATTAGTTATTTTTATTTTAGTTTAGTTTGACTTTGTTTTAGTTTAACTTTCAATTTAGTTTCTTTAGTTACTGTTGTTCAACATTAGGAGAATTATTTTCTGATAATAAATTTTTTTTGTGCTCTAGTTTAAATAGGTAAATTTTGTTTTCACCATTAGTATTGTTTAGAAAAATGTTTTGTAGTAACCTTTTTTGCACAAATATTTTATAATGAAATACTTCCTGTTTTCTAATAAAAAATTTGTATTTACTTTTTTTGTTATCCATTGGTTAGTTGCTGAAAACAAATTTTGTCTTATTATGACTTAGGAGAAATTTTGCCACCCAAAATTTGAGAGTCTTCTACTTTCTTTTCTTTTCTTTCTTTTGATTGTGCTATTGATTGTTGTCGTATTATTAGTCTACCTTGCTGTTGTGTGAATTGTATTGTGGTTATGCTTATTGTGTGCTTTGTTTGATTCGTTAGATCATCCGGAGTGCGAAGCTTGTTATCTAGAGTCACTTGAGTACGAGGATCGTTAGCAAGACAAGTCACTTTGATCATATTTACCCATGTTTTTATTGCATTAGTTCTACCATATCCCCAAATTGCATGCAAAGTAGGTAATTGGAAACTTGGTTACTTGATGTAGTATCATATGGTAGGCTTCCCCCTCACCCTTTGACACTTTGGCCCCGGGAAACGTTGATTTAAATTTTGCTATGCTATTAGTAAACGGGGTTGGTTGAGTGTCTCACGAGAGTTGTGAGATAATAATTACAAGACCTACTTGATGATCAAGACTTCAAGACTCTGAGTTTTCAACATACCTCTGGGTGGATGATGGTTGAACGGCGCCCTAGAGAAGCTAATGGTTAGCCTGGGTGTTGTTGGAGAAGTGCCAGTATTCACGCGGAAAAGTCCACCCAGGAACAAAGAGATGGATGGATGCTTCAAGACCCAAGGCTTACCTGCACAACCACAAGCCATTATGGGCTCTGGCTTGGTTGGATATCGTGGTGACCCTGGACAGGCGGTGCTACGAGATGTAGAAGAACGGTAGGAAAGGATGGGCACCGACAGAGTCTCAGAGGAACCCCTTAGAAGACCATGTTTTGATCATCCATTCCTCAAACACCCTGAAGTGCGAGGAATCCAAGGGAGACGATCAAATCTTGTGGGGAACGTGTGCAAAACTCTGCAGAGTACCCAAACCTAATCGATTAGCCGTGTCCACGGTCATGGACAATTTGAGCCAAAGGAACTGAAACTATCTGGAACTCTCAACACAAAGAATTATAATGATGTGGGTATTAATGACAACTTGGGTATGAGAATTGGTTGGTGGAACCATCTCATTAATCAACCAACAATGTAGTAATAACCTTTGCTTTGCCCTCTCTTGTTGTAGGAAAAATTGGCTTTATGCAAAAACTTACTACCCCACCTGCCATATATGCATATAGAATAGATGATTACTTTTACCCCCTTTTGTGACATTGCCGGCATATTCAATATGCTGACCTACACGGCTGCAACGTATCATGTTGCAGAGTATTTTTCCGACCAGGAGTGAGGATACGCTCTACGCTTGGTGAGATGCCCTTGGAGTCAGATGGACTCAACTACCTTTGAAGCTTCCGCAAGACTTTGGTTTAGTTTATCTCATGAGTTGGCCTTCAGCCACTTTATTGTAATCTTATTGTAATAAAGAACTCGATATGGGATTTTCGATTAATAAAGCCGTGTGATTTCCCTTTGATATATACATTGATGTACCGTGTGTGTACCAGCATGATCTTGGGATGGTACGGAAACACCGGAGATTCGACCTTTTAGGTCGGGTCGCTACACCATGGAAGGGAGCAGCTAGCTCCCTCTTCCTCCTTAGATACAGCTCCAAGAGCAACCCTGTACTACATATACACCTCATATATAGACATGCAGGAGTAGGGGTATTATCTCTCTGGAGAGCCCCGAACCTGGGTAAAACCACCGCATGCTGTTACCCTATCCCGTCCCGAATCTCCACTACAACCTTGCTCTCACCTCTTAATCCATCCCATGGCATCTGCCGTCCTTGCGCCCCCCCCCCCCCGTGAGAAAACGATGACACTTCATCTAGCTTGCAAGAAGAGCCCAGGAGCTCCTCCACAGTCTCCCGGTCCCAAGTATGAGGCGGGTACCTTCCATGACGATCCAAACCTTATAGCGCATAACATAGTGGATGACCTGCGACTGCCAGTTCCAATGCCGGAAAATGAGGCGATCCCCCTGAAAATCAACCGACGAGCATGCCACAACTCTGTTACGAAGCTTAGCAAAGGCCAAAACAACGAGGAAGTCTTCCGGCTGGTAGGGGTGAACCGAGACTTGATCCGCTGGGGTGTCTAGCCTGCCCGCTAGCATCTCTAACACTCGTCGTGGCGAGATCACCCTCCCGGCCCTGCCGACATAGGCTACCATCGCAAAACGCAGCAGACGCTACAAGTCCTTCGTGGACTGCGAGCGTCGGACAACGCACAACTCCGATGCGCCCGCTTGAACATCCAAGTCCACCTGCAACCGCGGGGGTGCGAGACGGGGCCACCCTGAGCCGACGACGAGGGACGACACCAGACGGCCATGCGGACTGGACTCGAGCGAGGGGAGGTGCGGCGAGCCACCTTGCGCGACGGCCTCACGCTAGCACATCTGCCGAGGAGGGGCTACGCGGTCGCTTGCAGTCGCGCGAGCCATGGCGCGGGAGCCCACACCGGGTGCAAACTTCTTGGTTGGTGCAGTCGATCCTGAAGTGACCCTTCTCAAGGCAACCGAAGCACTTGTCTTTCATCTCCGACAACATCCCAGGTCTCAACGGGGAGGGTCACAGATCTTGGTGCTTTGAAGGCCCCGCTTGTAGGCCCAAACCATGGGCCGGGAGCCCGCACCGGATGCAGACTTCTTGGTTGGTGCAGTCAATCCTGAAGTGACCCTTCTCAAGGGAGCGAAAGCACTTGTATTTCATCTCAGACAACATCTCAGGTATCGACAAGGAGGGGTGCCGGACCTGGTCCTTTGAAGGCCCCGTCCACACCTTCGCCGTTGGTGCCTGCCGCGGCGTAGACTCCACCACCAGCTGAGCAGGTGCATCAGACTCCGCCGAGCCCTCAGAGACCCCGAGCCCGAAGACGACCGGCCGCTCGTCCACTGGTTTGAACGCGGAGGAGATAGATTTGGGGCTGAAACCCATGGCCTGAAAGGGGAAGGGCCGCAACGCGCGTGCGCGCATGCGGGGGGTGGGGGGGTGGGGTGGGGTAGGTGGGTGGGTGGGTGGGGTGGTGGTGGGGGGGGGGAAGGGGGGGAGGAGGGGTGTCTGTCATGACCGGAGTGGCGAGCGCATGACGCCCTTGAATTTGAGTGGGGAAAGGACTAGGAATTAAGGTCCCGTTTGATAGCAAAGTATTTTCAAACTATTGTGATAATACTGCAGTTTTTTTGAATACTAAAGTTTTAATTACCGTGAGGTGTTTGGTTACCCATAAAAACTACAATATTAATACTACGATATTTTCGAAACTGTAGTATTTTTTCTGTTTAATAAAATGAACACCAGACCTCTTTTTTTTAAAAAACTGAACATGGAGAAGAAACGAGTGTCCTTATCTTGTTTTGCTAAAAACAGCTTTACATCGTTGCATATGGCACTAACCAAACATCTCACTGTATTATCAATACTCTAAGATAATTTGGTATGTCAAAACCGTGTAGTTTTTCAATACTCTGTTTTTTACTTTACTTTGCTACCAAACACAGCCTAAGGCTGAAGATTGCATCACATCGCTATATAGCTACAATGGGAACTTGTCGAAAAATGCTATAGCCAGCTATTTTTTTGATGCATCGATCTATTCTACATTATCAGGACCGAGAATTGATATTTTCTCGTATATATCTTTTCTTCGCCTTTCCTTTCTTTTTCTTTCCCGTGTCGCCTTTTCGTTTCGTCCTCGTCGTCGTCCTCCTCTTCCACCCCCCTTCCCCTAATCTCCGACAGTTTCCAATTTCTCATCTCCCAACCCCAAACCCCAACCCCAACCCAACCAGAGACCGAAAAGAGTTGCACGCGACTTCGCGAGAGGGGGGAAGCAGCACACGAGAGCGAGAGACATCCTCCTTCCCCAACCCCGCTCCAAACCCTAACCCTTCATCAGATCTCGCGCCCGTCTGCCCGCCCCGCCCCGCCCCGCCCCGCCTCGCCTCGATGTGACCCGGCCCCTAGGGTTTGTGCCGGTGCGGTGTGGTGGTGGGTCCCTGTTCGTGGGCGGATTTCGGACCCGAGGAGTTGGAGCTGGCGGCGCGCGCGCACATGAAGGACCCGGCGCACCGCACGAAGGTGGTGCTCAGGCGGCTGCCGCCGGCGATTGCGCAGCAGGCCGTCGTGGACCAGGTTGACGCGCGCTTCGCTGGGCGCTATGACTGGGCCTGCTTCCGCCCTGGTAATGCCAGGTCAGCGTTTGCTCTCCCTCGCTCCCCGAGTCGTGCGAGTTGGAGCGTCTGCGAGGTTCGGTGCTCTTTAGGTCTGGATTGGGGTCGTGGCTGCTTAACCTAGGAAACATGTGTAGGCGACTAGCAGTTTCCGTTTAGATTTCGTGTGCTGTTTAAGTGATGTAGTTTTTTTTCGTTATTAGCATGCATGTTCCATCTGTGTAATTGATATGTCTAGCTTAAACCTGTTGACGCAATCTAGTGCAGCATGTTATTCCTAGTTCTAGACTTGTAGTTGGTGTGTTTGTGAGGTTCGGTGCTCTTTCTGGATTGGGGCCGTGGTTGTTGAACCTAGGAATTATGTGGCTAGCAGTTTCTGGTTTCTCCCCTTAGATTTTGTGTGCTCGTATAAGTGTCCAGTGATGTAGTTTGTTTCGTTATTAGCAACCAGCATGTTCATTTGCCTAATTGAGATGTTAAGATTAAAATTGTTGCTGCTATCTAGTGCAGAATGTTATCCTTAGTTGTGGACTTGTAGTTTAGAATTATTAGCAATCGGCATGTTCATTTGCCTAATTGAGATTTTAAGCTTAAAATTGTTGCTGCTATCTAGTGCAGAACATTATCCCTACTTGTGGACTTGTAGTTTAGAATGCGGTGCCACTTGCAGTTGCAGTTCCTGCCTTGTTACGTTCAACCAGAGTGGATTGTCGGGTGTTAAATCGTAGTTCTGATCTGTGCTTGTAATTTTGTTTTTGAGTACAAATTTGTTGATGATTGTACCTTCAGTATTAGTGAAGAATAGAGGTTGCCTTATTTGTTATGCTACTATCTATGCTTTCTACCTGTTAATTCCATTTCTTCAGTTTGTCGCTGGCCTCACTGGTTTTTTATGGCAACTAAAAACGTAAAATGTTCATGTTTCGCTTTCTCTTATCTTGGATACAAGAGCCATAATTCACTTATAGTGTGCTTGTTATGGATCAATTCTTAAAAGAAACAGAAATACTTTAAATTCGAAACTACCTTGTAGCATGGGGAACCTAGCAGTGGGAAGTAAACAGTAGTATATTTCTTGTTTGCCACCCTCTTTTGTCCAATTGTCTAACAAAATTTATCTATCCAGCCATTTTACCTTAACTTCAAGAGCCCAGAAGATGTTGAAACAATAGTGACATAATTGTTTGCCACCATCTTTTTTCCAGTTAGTTAACTGAATTTTTGTTTCCAGCCAAAAGAATCATAGATATTCTCGTCTCTACCTTAACTTCAAGAGCCCAGACGATGTTGTTGAGTTTGCCGAGTTCTTCAATGGGCATGTATTTGTGAATGAAAAGGGTAAGTCCTTCATTTCTTAATCAATATGCTCTTTTTGTTTCATTTCTCATGTGCAATCAACAGTATGCGGAACTCATATTCAGATTACGTCCACTTATCGCTGTGCACGCTAGAGATATAAGTTCATTAGTGAGGTACCCTTTGCATTCTTCAGTTTCTACTATTTGTTGCATCAGTATAGCACTATGCACGATGTGATCTTTGCAACAGCTGTATTATTTTCTACAAGATCTCAGATTGACATAAAATGTTAATGCTTATCATTCACATAGCCATCTTGATTAGGGCTAGCTAGCAAATAAATACTGCCATATTGCGTTCATCCTTATTAAATGACCAATACCTAAGATTATCCAGAAAATGAAACTAGCCATCAGTTTCCTCTTTTATAGCCTGCCCAATAGTTTGGTCAGGTGTCAGACATGGTGAATGAACACAATCATCACCTATGTTGTATTGTTGGCATGTGGGGTTATTTAATCAATATATCCTGTTAGGATGTAACTGAAATTGGTAGCTTGTCGTAAATTTTTAATCAATTTGCGAAGTTCTTTTTACCCCTAAAACTCGAGTATATGTTTGGTTATGCATCTATGCATGTTTTAATTTGTATGTCATGCATGTTGTCCATGGTTCCCTTCCAGGTGCTCAATTTAAAGCTCTTGTGGAATATGCACCATCACAACAGGTTCCGAAGTCAAATATCAAGAAAGATGCTCGTCAAGGAACTATAACAAAAGGTCCTAAACAAACATTTTTGTTGTCCAATACGTACCGTTCTTTCATATTTTTTTTTTCAAACTTGGAATATTTCTGTTGTCGAATATTCAGATCCAGAATACTTGGAGTTTCTTGAGCTTATATCAAAGCCTACTGAGCACTTGCCAAGTGCTGAAATTCAGCTTGAAAGGAAGGAAGCTGAAAGAGCAGGTAAACCATCTCGTAACTTTCTATTTGTAGTAAAGCATTGTTGCCTAATTAACATATCTATTCAAAGATGCCAAGCATAAAAGAGGGTCATGTCTTTACTTGGTTACTATTGCAGCTGCTGGAAAGGAGCCACCTGTTGTGACACCTCTTATGGTTTATGTTCGTCAGCAAAGGGCGGCTAAGAGTATGGCTCAGGTATACTGGTTGAATTGATTACACTCTTAAGTTCTACTCCCTCCGTCCCATAATGTAAGATGCTTTTTGATACTAGTGTAATGTCAAAAAACTTCTTACATTATGGGACAGAGGGAGTATTATCGTTTATCAACTGTCAGGTGTGTAACTAACTAGCATTTCACACACTGCAGAGGTCTGTAAGTAGCAGACTAAGCAGAAAAGTTGCAGGTGTGGTAACTAGTAGTTCTAGTCCATCTAAAAGGTCTTCTGAAAGGCGTAGGGCCTCCACTTCAACGGTAATATGCTTGGTTGAGAATTGTCACATGAAATCGATCTTATCCATATACTTCCTCCATTCCTAAATATGTCCTTCAATATAGACTACATACGGATGTATATAGATGTATACGGAGGGAGTATATGTTTTGAGTAGGCCTACCCATTAATTTTGTACTTGAAATAGTAACATGTAATGACAAGTCTGTTCCAAGCATGTATGTGGTGACACATACCTTTTCTTATTGTCCATTTGCATTATAACATGTGGTAGCAGGTGGGGCTCAAATGCGGCACATTACCATGTCATGTTTTTACAGAAGTAGGTGTTGAGTAGTGTATCTCTATGCCTAGACAAGTAGGTATAGTTTAGTTCTTTACTATATGTTTCCATTTTATATCCCTACCAAATATTCTGAAAGGTTCTGCTGTTTTATTTGTATTTTGATTTTTTGACATAAAAGAAATAGGATGTTTCTTCTGTTTCCTTTTATCTTTATATCCTAAACTCATCACTATGGATCAGATGCTCTGTATATTTCCTATGTTTTTTTATGTTAGCGTGTTAATCCTTATGACTACTGTCTTCCTGTTGTTTCCTCTATGCATGTTTTGCCCCGGTGTTCATGGATCATATGACTATTTATTTTGTCGTGTTCTGTAAAAAGTAGTACTTTCCTTGAGGCTTTGTCATGATGTTACATGTCTTTTCTCTCTGAGAATGATTACCTGTCAAAAGCAAGTAAACAACAATTGCTACTTTCTGTTTATTATTCGCAATGAATAACTGAAGTTATTAATATGCTACTGTTCTGTGATATCCAGCAGTATGTTGTGCGAGACAATGCTAAGGAAAAGCCGACTTACATCTTAGCGCCAAAGAGAGATGATCATACACAGAGAGAGAAAATCATTGCTGGAACTTCAGGTGGTACTACATTGAAGAATTTTTTTACTGCTATTAGCTTGTTAGATAACTGTTGTCAATAGTCAACAATATTTTGGATGTTATAGATTATTACTAAGTGTGGTCTTTCTGATACGACCCTTGACTATATGTGTTGTTGGAATGTTGTATCAACTAATGAACAGACTAGGGTTTCTTTGAGCCCCATTGTCAACTTGAGCTTAATCCGTTACATGGGAATGAGACACAATTCATGTTTGGAAGTACAAACTCATGACTGAGGTGGTGTTGGTGTACTGCATGGCACGGAATCTAGCTAAATATTGGAACCTTTACTATTTTGACTTCGATGTGTTAGCTGCTAGCTTAATATTTTCCGCAATGGCAAAAATAAGTGTGCTTTTGAAAAGCCGATCTGAAGCACCAACAGTGCAAAGAAACATAGATTGTGTTTCTCACTTGTTTGGTTTAAAAACTGACATGTGGCAGTAGTCCAAGTGGATGTTTTCAGTGTCGACACGCAGCCCATTCATGGGAACGATGCCAGTCCTCCTTGCAAGATGTCAACCACTTCTTAAACACATTTGCATTATTTGTCGTATTTTAAAATTATGTTTTTTTAATCATGGAGCTTTATTCCCTTTACAATGGTAACTGCTGACTTATTGTTTTGTACCGCTTAATCTTTAGCTCTTTACCCTATATGATTTGCTACTTTCCATCCTCACAGTGGAATACAAATGCCTATTTCCTCTATGATGTTAATACTGTTGTTTTGTTTTGTCCCGTCTTGTAGATGCTACAAGCGGAGGGCCATCTGGGTCTGCACAGGTTATCGACGGCAAAAAGGACAAAATTGTCCTTCTTAAAGGAAGAGCAAGGGTTGATTCCAATGTAAGCAGACACATTCCGTGAGGTTTTTTATCATTTAATTGGTGTTTACTGTCATATTATCTGCTTTGTCACAGATATCTGACAGCTCAACCCCGCAGCAGTCTGTGTCCCCTTCGAGAAATACACCACCATCAACTTCTAGACAAGATCAGCGAAATGAGGCCAGTGGCAGAATTATCAAGACTATACTTTCAAACAAGGAAGGACGCCATGCAATAGCATCTCAACATGAGCAAGAAGGTCACATTATTAGTGCCGAGAAGGATAAGAGGCCACCACGGGCTCCGAACTCGCGTTCCACTGTAAAAGATCAGATTGTTGAAAATGCTGAGAAAAACCACTATGATGACAAGCATAATCATGTGCATGGTTCTGGACCCATTGGTGAGAAGATTGAAAGACACGCCAGAAATAGAGATAGGCCTGACCGAGGTGTTTGGGCCCCTCGTCGCTATGACAAGTCTGCATCAGGAGGCGGTGCGCAATCCTCGTCGTCTGAGTTCCCACTAATGCAGTCACACTCTATGGACAATATCTCTCAGCAAGTAGATGGTACACGTCATTTAACAACTTTACCTTCAATTATTCCTGATGCTTAAGTTACCATATTAACATAATTGATGATGCAGGCCATGTAGAGAGAAAAATAGACACAAGGAGTCCTGGTGGCCGCGGTGGCCTTGTGGAGAATGGTTTGTTTTTATCTGGTTATAATTATAGTTAGCGATTAGCAAACAAGCAATCCAAAGTTTTCCCCATAGCAGTTTCTGTACTGTGGTTCATGGTGTAATATGTTATATTCAGGTAACAGGCATGCCAACCGCCGTGGTCCACCACGTGGACCGAAGGAGATGGAAACCCAACCTATTACATCTGATGGAAAACCTTCGAAGAGGGGCCCTGCTAGCTATGTGGCTCATGAGGTGTGATTAGTTTATAATTTTCTACTTGCCTTGGCTGACTGCATGGGGGTGATTTTTGTTAGGCATTATATTACTCTAGAAGTCTAATACCATAAATGATGTGTGCAGAGACAAGTATGGGTTCAGAAGTCAAGTTCAGGATCGTGAGTTTGACCACCAATGGTACACTATTTTACCATATTTTATTTATTCAACGTGTGTACACTGATCCTCATGTTTCCAGCACCATCTATTGGTTGTCTTCTATCTTGTCTCCAGCCTTTCCTGATTCCTATCCGGAAAACACATCTAACAAAAAAAATGTCTCAGAAAATAATAGGAACTTATCATCAATTAGAAACATGGATTTTGTGCTGTCAGTTGCATGTGCTATTGGGAAGTGACAAACACTTTCTTTTGAAAGCAATGCGATTTTTATATAGATGTGCATTGTGCGTTAGCAAAACATTTTTGCAAAATTATGCGCAATGGTTTTAAGGAGGGACGAATGACTTGGCAACTATGTGCGTACATTTTGTTATACTAAACAAATGGACATATTTTTGCACAAAATGTTGCTAATCCCTCCGATCCATATTAATTGTCGCTGATTTATTACAACTTTGTACTAAATCAGCAACAATTAATGTGGATCGGAGGGGTACATCTTTGTACTAAATCAGCGACAATTAATATGGATCGAAGGGATTAGCAACATTTTTCTACCAGGGAGCACTCTTGCGCGCACCTTCCCATTTGCCTATAAAATGTATATTAATCTTTCAACTTGTCTTGCAGATACTTACATCAAAACAGGTGTTGCAAGTTGTGGAGAGGTCTCTGGATTTTGCGGCTCATTCTGAAGTTTGTGAATGAAATGACTGTTGCTGAGATGGTTCTATGAAGTGCAATCCCAGATTTGTCAACGAAAGTCTCAGCTATAGCTGAAAAGGCAGCTCTTTGATTTGATTCACAGAATCACAGCAATAGTGAAGTAACATAACCCACCAGTAGGTAGCTCTCCATCACTTTGGGTGAGATTTGATTTTGGACCCAAGGGTGCTATATCTGGAGCGACGGATGGAAATTAGGCTGGCATCAATACCTCGAGACAGTGGTCACATATTTCCAAGACCCCTGGAGGCTATACACAAACCCGACGATTCATCAGTGATGGATGTACATATCTCTAGAGAAAGAAGAGGTCTGGCTCTGATTGCTGTTTACAGGTTAGAGGTGCCATGTATCTACAAAGAGATAAGAGTTACCAGACTACCCAGTTTGCTAAATAAAGGTGAATTTTTAGTTAGTTGATTATGAGAACCCCTGTATCCCGGCGGCTGCAGTTGCAGTCAGTAAGACCGAAGTTACTGTGGAGTGCAAAGTGACAGCACTATCATGTTTTATGCTCCAGGGTGAATGGAATGTGAGGCTATTTTGGCTTGCTGATGTCGTGTTTTCTGCTGTGGCGTTGCTCACCATATGGGTTTTTGGGGTTATGTTAAGAATTATATGCATGGTTATGGTAGTACACCATCAAAGGTGTCTGCTGTTTTTAATATCACCAAGAGGTATGTTTGACTTGCGCTGGTGATGTTTTGGCAGACAGGCCTATTGTTGTCAGTAATTCTTATAAGCACTTGCAGATCTGCCTATGGGTCCTACGCGCACTGATTGGAGGTGACAAAAGTACTTTTATTCTTTAGGAATTATGTCATTCCATTAAACTTGCTCAGCAGAGTCGCTGGCTAACAACTTACAATGCAGCTGGGCACAATTTCGTCCTGTAGCTTAACACCTGTGCCATACTTGGCTAGTTTTTCAGCAACACCATAACCACGCGTACTGAAAGAGAATGAAGAAGAAACAAAAGGATAATTGGTTTGATGCCAGCATTTGGCAAGGCAACAATTGACAGTATCAAAAGTTGCCAAAAATTGGCAACTTTTTCTGAGATTATCAAGTAAACTTGGTAACCAACCAAGCACTAGCCAATACTTTTTGGCATTTGCCAAATGTTGGCATGCCAATTTTTGGCATCAAACCAATCATCCTAAAAGTTTAATATGCATAAGCTTCTTGCCTCCTCTACCAGGTTTGAGGCATCAGACTTGAAAATGACATGATTTGCGCCAATCATGAGCGCCACACATCAATTGCAGCTAGACAAGCCATTGCTTCAGAGTGGAGTGCATCCCTTGGGTGCATAACTTTTCCCGCACCAGCAACTACAAAATGGTCTGCCTAGTTGCGGATCACATGACCCCAACTTCTTCCATCATGCCTTGGTCAAAAGCTCCATCAAAACCAACTTCAACATGATCTTCAAGAGGTTCACTCGAAATTTTAGCATCATTAAATCCATCATATGCTTCTCCACACGTTGGCGCCCATCCTGGGCACTAGGGGAATGCTCAACAACATTGGCTTTGTTTCTTGCTCTCCACAATTCCCACATCAAAGCTAGACTCTTGAGTTGAGAAACCACTTCTACTTTTCACTGCGAGCATCTCATGAGCAGAATTGCAACCCAACAATTTTTTCCGGAGTTCACTCATGCCTAGCTACTCCACACTCTTCACCCTTTTGCATTTGAAGAAAATAGGTCCACTTGTCTTCATTTAGCTTGCGGCACACACAAGAAGTGGTGTCTAGCTCCATGATGTCTCAAACGTATCTATAATTTTTATTGTTTCATGCTATATTCATATCAGTTGGTCTAGTTTTGTCATCATTTTATTACCACTTTCTTGGACTAACCAATTAATGAGTGCCTGGTCTTTAATATTGCTAAGGACAAGCAAGTGGAACTTCTTATAGTGATTAAAACGCTCTCGACAAACATGAATTTTGCCTAGTTATTTTCACCACTATTCATTGACTTATGTTCTTTGTTTTGATAAGTTGTTATGTGGGTGGACCGGAGCTAAGGTGATGTTCTCACTTGAACAAACAACTACGTATAATTACATCCTCCACGCAAACATCCGCAAATACAAGATAAGTAATTAAAATAGATCTAACCATAGCTTGAAACATATGGATCCAAAACAGCCTCTTACGAAACAATCAATAAACCATGGTTTAGGTTTCAGTCTACAAACTAATTTCACAATGCCTTTCCCTAGGCCCAAAGTTGGTGAAGTTTTATATAGTCGATGTTCACACTACACCACTAGAGGAAGAACAAGACAACATATAATCAAAACATTGAACAGTAATTAACTCACATGATTTCTAGTAACAAGACTTTCCTCATGTCCTCAAGAACAAATAGAACTACTCACAAAGCATAATTGTGTTCATGATGAGAGAATATAAATGTGTGTTGAATAATCTAAACATAATGATCTTCCATCAAATAAACCAACTAGCATCAAGTACAAGATGTAATCAACATTATCAGCACCCCCAAGTACCAATGTGAGCTTGAGATTGAGCGCTAAGAGATGAACTAGGGTTGGAGATGAGATGGTGCTGGCGAAGATGTTAATGAATATGAAGCCTTCCATGATGAGAGGAATGTTGACGATGATGATATCTTCGATTTTCCCCTCCCGGAGGGAAGTTTTTTAACGAAATCGCTCTGTCAAAGAGCAAAAATGCTCATGCCCTTGGTTCCACCTCAAGAATACAACGAATTGTCCCAAAAGTCTTCTCTCATTTTTTCCTAAGGTAAATAGCTTCATATAGGAGAATATCGGCATCAATGGGGCCTCTATGGGCCCCATTAACCACCTGGGTGCTCCCTGGGGGTAGGGCGCGTCCGCCTGGCTTTTGGGCCCATCGACAACCTCTGCGGTACTCCTTCCTTCCAGTAAAATATAATAAAAAATAAATATATGTAATTGTTCATGTCATTTCGAGCTCCGGAGAATTGCTATCTCCACGGTAGCTTTTTCAGGTTAGAATTTCAACAGCAGGGAATCTCCCTGTTTTGATATATATTGCATTTTAAGAGAGAATAGGCAATAGAATTGCATCATAATATGGAATATAGCTTTAAAACAACATAAATAACAGTAAGAAACATGATGCAAAATGGATGTATCAAATCCCCCAAGTTTAGATTCCGCTTGCTCTCAAGCGAATGCCGAACTCAGTTAACATGGCCACATGTTTAAAGAAAGAGGTGTCGATGAAAGAAAATACGCACATAGTAGCATCATATTTAAAAGCATCAATATGCCATAAATTTATCACTCATAAAACTTCTCATGATCAAGTAATGATCTATCCACAGGTGAGTGTATACATAATAAACTCTCCTGAAAACTAACAAACTATATTCTCAGACATTCAAGCGAATAGCATTCATCACACATTACGGGAAAGTCTATGTAAGAGCTTTTGATTCGGTAAACCTCACATGCTCAACTATCATATAATCTTCTAATGATTGCTGGTACTCAAAGCATATTTTTAGAGAAAACAACTTCCATCGAAGACAAAAAAAAATGGGGTTTAAAGTGTAACCACCCATCTTACTTACCACAGGGATAGCTGTCAACAACAATAATTCATTATCATTCATATTCAACTGGATATATGTGCATGGATCTTTCCCCACCATATGTTGCTTGCCAAGTGGAGAGTAATTGAAGTTGAAATAGAGAGGATATTTTGACTCTTGCGTAAAAATAAAACTTGAAGAATAAAAGATAAGCCTTTAGGAGAGGGAAGCAGAGATTGTTATATGCTTATTAAATTTTCGGGATGTGCAAACTCTTAATGCAAAGGAACATCACTTTATATTATCCCTTAGGAAAGTGACATTTATTGAGGAGTCTGACGCATTTATTACTTCACCATCATAAGATCGTACAAAGCTTATTTACCGTCCAATAAAACATCATACATATTTAAGAGCATTTTTATTGCTTGCACCGATTAGAGAACTTACCTGAAGGATATTGTTCAATCCATAGAAAGATATGGTGGACTCATGATAAGAAACCGGGTTTAAGGGTATTTGGATGCACATGTAGCATCTCTACTTAGTCTGGAAGTTTTTGCTAGAAAAAGATTATAAGAAAGCACCACATGTTGGAGGACCCATGAAAATATAACATCTATGCAAATATACACAAACACAAGACATTACGTTGTCTTTCTTGTCCAACATCAACTATTTGATCAAATTTGTAAATAATTAACGAGGGTTCACAATCATAAAAGGTGTCCAAGATTGTGTATTTGCATGTGAAATCTCTCTTCCTTATTTCTTCTTTCATGAATTGTTTGAATGACCAATGCTATCCTGAATAAATTTTATTATCTACACCCCTCACGTGAAGTCATTACTTCCCATGGATAAACATATGTCATTTATTTTTCTAAGATTCGACGCAAAGAAACAAAAGAAAAATATAATCATACTAATCTTTAATATAGGAACTTTCGTGCACGGTTACATTGCTAGCACGGGCACGAAACAACCACTCAAAAGTACTTCATACTTATACTTTTTCTAAATCATGAGATAACTAAAGATAGATAATAATGGTACACGACGATGGTGATACGATACCGGGGCACCTCCCCCAATCTTATAAAAACCCAAGGGTGGTGCCCATACCCGAGTACTCAAGTTTCCTTCTTGGGTGATGGCGGTCATGAAGTGGTGGGCTTGTACTTCTTTGGTGATAATGAACTCAGCCAGACGACGATCTTACGAAGAGCATGATAATGATATTCCAATAATAACTTCCAGAGTAAGCACCCTATTCTGAGCACACATCTCATCGGCGATTGAAAGTGCAATCATGCCCTTACATAATATTTTGATGTTGATGACACTGTACACGTAGAGTACTAACTATGCTTGTCAAGTAAATCTCAGGTATCAGTTCTCAAGTGATAATAGGTGTGGATCATGGACGCCTGGAATTGATATGACTTGAGGAATAAGTAACAAAGAGGTTTACGGATCTCGTGTTCTTTTATTCTTGAGTATAAGGATCCCGCACTATTAAAAGAGGATCAATAGGGTTAGTAAAAGACATGCTCAAATCGTTGCAAACTCCTTCAGTCTTCTATTTTAGCCACTTCTTCTAAAATAGCCATTCTATACTAACAATAGTGAGATCAATTCTTTTCACACTCGCTTTACCCCATCGTCTATCTTAATGAACTCATGCTAGGGGTGGCTAGATGTCCGGGGCCTTAGCCGGAAACCCGACATGCACGTACACAGAGAGAAGGGAGCTTCTCTTGCCCCAGATGGCCGATGTCCGGCCCCTCTGTCGGATGTCCGGGACTTCTTCAATGTCCGGACATCTGGGCCTCCCTTGGATATCTGGATCTACCTATCCAGAGAGCAACATATTTCGCACTAATTGAGTCAGATGTCCGGTTTTCCTCAAATGTCCAAGCTGTCGGATGTCTGAGCCCCCCCTCAAAAATCTCAAAAATCAGACCTACCACGTCGAGTAACTTGGCCTTCATGGTGGATGTCTACACTGGATGCCCGCGCCTCCCCTGGTGCGTTGGATGTCCGGGTCACCCCCGAATGTACGTTTCCTCTGTTTTGCTCATGTGCACTGGGTCCCCGTGTGGAAATCTCTCTACATCAGATGTCCGGCCCGTCACAGGCACTTACTCTACAACAACCATATTTGTTCCACCACTATATAAAACCTTCTCCCAGTCTGGGAAAAGGTTGACCATTCACTTTGAGCTAACCCTAGAACACACATTTCTCTCTCACACATCCTCATACACCAAATCCAAGACCCCGGAGGCATTTGTGAGTGTTTATGAGAAGTTCTCCAATCAAGTGATAGATCCACTCCTTCACCTTCTCTTGACCAAAGGAATTTGTGGTTTGAGCAAGTTTTGAGCTATTCCCCATTGTTCTTGTTACTCTTGGAGGTTGGAGACTCCTAGACGATAGGAGTTCTTTGGTGAGGAATCAATCCTTGTGATTACCCCCGGAAAGTTTGTGAAGGTTTGGAGACCACCCCAAGGTCTACCACTAGTGCTTAAGGAACGCCTTCGTGATGTTGTCTCAAAGAGAGAATATGATGAGCCTTCATGGCGTTGGTGTGCCTTCGTGGTAACATCCACCTCTCTAAACGGTGACATAGCTTCCCTACAAGGAAGTGAACATAAACATACATCCTCGTCTCTCAGAGTTGCGGTTATTACTAACCCTAACTCTATACTCGTGGTTACTTGTCTCGTTGTATTTACTTGCATTACATTGTGATTGCCTATCTAATTACTTGTTACCTTGTTCATCCACTTAGCACGGTTATCATCTTAGCATTTGTTAGGCTCACTTTAATGTTCCACATTATTGACAAAAAAAATGCTAAGTAACAATTAAAATTTGTATTTGTACATATTCACCCTCCCTCTAGGCCCACCTCGATCCTTTCAACGACCTTTAGTTCATTAATAGCGAACAAGGGAAGATCATGATGAGGGGTTGGAAATATGTCTTCCTGCACATGACAAAGATGATTATTTTGAACATTGATAGCTTCAAGCGAGATAAGAAGACTTGGTTCTTTAGGCTCGATATCCTCCATATCCTTAGGAGGAGATAAAAGAACATCTTATTCATCTCCCTCATCTTTGCTTCGGGTTTCCTCCGTGGTCTCCCTACGATCAACGACACCCTCTTCATCTGACGACCACTCGTAATAAACCTCACTAAAGGGGCGTTTATGTGGAGCTGGTCGGATAACGTGATGCTTGGCAAAACAATTTTCGAGGAGCCATGATGAAGTACAGATCAAAACCCTGGCAGGAAATAGCTCAAAACGAAAACTCCATCACTGGTCCATCTCCAACGCCTTTGGTTCAACCGTCATCGATCTCTTTGAAGGCCCCACCGCTGATCTCCTTTGCCTTGCGGTCAAGGATTTGTAATCCTTGTACGCCATCGAGCCCTTTTGTCATTTCGAAAGAAAATGTTCTGCGATGGTGGCTTGAGATCCTTAGCTGCAAAGTTAGATCTCATGGACCAAGACCACGAGAAGGGCACCCGCTACCGCTCTTCCAGTGGGAAGCCCATCTGCAACATCAGGGAGCACACCCTGGGTATGTGCTCTTCCAAGTGGAAGGATCCCATCCATGACAAGTGAGGCAACATCCTGTGAGCAAATCATACCTTTTCTAGCTAACCCTCTTGTACCCATTGTTGTAGTAACTTTTGCCATGCGATAACTATACCGTGTTTAATTATTTCAGTTATGCAAAAATGTATTGCTCAATAGGGCTATCTGATGTTTAAGTATGAATTGTCCATTTCAATTTCACGAATGTCTATATTTGGTTGTTTATAGTGAGCATATGCCTTGTTTATCTGTATTTGGTTGTTAGGTTGGTTGCAGTGAGCATTTGTTCAGTTTTCAATGGCTATATTTGGTTGTTGTAGTGAGCATATATGTCTTGCTTATTTCAGTTATTCACAATATGATGTTCATTATGTGTAAGTATGAACCGTGAAGTTCAATTTCATCAATACTACCTGTTATGTCTAGTGTAGTTAACATGTGTCCTTTACTTCTATTTTACATATTTATCCAGCGTGATGTTTAAGCATGAACTACATCATGTTCATTTTCAACAACACATGTTTGAATTACAATATTTGGTCACCAACACATTCAAGCTATCATTTGGAGATGATGTTGTTTACCTTGCCTATATTTGGTTGATATTAAGTCTGTTGTACTTATCATGACTTCCCATGTACTTATACACGACAACAATGGAAGTGGTCGACGTTTTCCACCGAGGTTAGTTTCATCCCACTGTTTATACACCCTTCGTTCCATAATGTAGTGCATACAAATTTTTTGAACAGTCAAATTTTGCAAACTTTGAACAAATTTATAAATAATACTATTTATACCTACCACAACAAAATGTATACAACATGAAAGTAAATTTTGTGATGTATCTAATGAAGTTTATTTGGTATTCTAGATGTATATGTTTTTCTCTACAAGCCTGGTCAAAGTTAGTAAAGTTTGGCTTCTCAAAATATTTATATGCAACACATTGTGCAATGGAGGGAGTATTATATTACACCATTTTGCAATTGCATTTTATCTTCTAATATTGACTTGTTGATTTGATAACCCCCAAGTATAGGGGATCGTTTGTAGTCTTTTCGATAAGTAAGAGTGTCGATCCCAACGAGGAGTTAAAGGTAGAACTAATACTCTCTCAAGTTCTATCGACCATCGATACAGCTCTACGTGCAACAATGTTCACTTTACCTAGTACAAGAAATAAACTACTTTACAAGAATAAACTATAAGTACTTTGTACGTGTAATAAGATAGTTTTGCAAGATAATAAAGAACGTGGAAATAAAATTTAGGTGTTGTTTAAATAGAAGAACAATTAAGTTAATATAGTGAGTGTGGAAAAGTGGTGGTAGTATTTGCAAGATTGTCCTAGGCAATTGATAACAAGATCGGTAGTCATTATTGCAATTTTATATGAGGGAGAGGCATGCGTTAACATAGTTTTCGTACTTGGATCGCATATTATGATTGAAACTCTAGCAAGCATCCGCAACTACTAAAGATAATTAAGATAAAACCCAACCATATCATTAAGTAGAAAGTCCCATTTACTCACATACACAACAACCCCTTACTCTGGTATAAGATTTTGTCACTCTCGCTACCCACTATAAGCGAACCATCAACATCTTGAAACACCCTACATCGGGTACCTCCCATGTGTGCATAGCACGGAAGGAACCATAGGATAGGACCAAAATAAAACACACAAATCAAACCAATCAAGATTATCAATCAACCCATAGGACAAAAGAAATCTACTCAAACATCAACACATCATTGTATAATAATATGAAGCATAAAGCACCATGTTCAAGTAGGGGGTATAGTGGGTTGCGGGAGAGTGGACTGCAATAAATAGATGAGGGAAGGTGATGGTGGTGTTGAGGAAGATGAAAGAGTTGTTAGTGTAGATCGTCACCACGATGATTCCCCCGACAAGGCTCGAGTGCCACCGGAAGAGAGGGGGAGAGAGCACCCTTCTTCTACTTCTTATTACTTGGCCTCCCCCATATATGGGAGGAGAGTTTCCCCTCTGGTACATGGAGCCATGGCTATCGGAGGCCAGGATCCCCTCTGAGATTGGATCTCTCTTTGTTTCTCTTCCGTTTCGCATTCTTGTTTTCTGGCGTTTCACCATTTCTTAAATTCCCGAAGATCCATAACTCCGATTGGGCTGGAATTTTGAGCAGATTTTTATCCGGATTTAGATTCCTTGAGGACAAAGGACACTCCCAACCAACGTTCCACGCACCAACGAGCTTGCCCGGCGTGCCCTACCCCCCAGAGCACGCCTGCGAGCTCCCGGGCCCCTTGGACATCGTCTGGCATTGATTCTTTTCCCGAAAATCATACATATTCCATAATAAATCTCCGTAAAATTTTATCGCGTTTGGACTTTATTTGATATGGATTTTCTGCGAAACAAAAAATATGCAACAAAGAGGAACTGTCACTGGGCACTAGATCAATATGTTAGTCCAAGAAAATTATAAATTGTTGCCAAAACTATATACAAGTTGTATAATTGTGGCATGAAACATTCAAAAATTATAGATACAATGGAGACGTATCAGCATCCCAAAGCTTAATTCCTGCTCGTCCTTGAGTAGGTAAATGATAGAAGGATAATTTTTGATGTGGAATGCTACCTACATAATCTTGAACAAATATCTAATCATGGCATGAATATTAAGGTATGAGTGATTCAAGGCAATATTCTATCATTTGACAAAAAGACATCCATACTTAGGTTTACTAACAAACAATCATTTCCTTCAAAATAAATGATGTTAAAAAATGTCATCCCTAAACATTTAATCATGTAAGCATGGCATGGCTCTGTCTTCCTAATGCAAGTACAAATCATGATCACCCCGGTGTCAAGTCAGGCATTTGGTTTGTACTTTTTCATGTGCTTCAACATTTTCAGCTACACTCAATACATGAGCGTGAGCCATGAATATAGCACTACGGGTGAAATAGAATGCGGTGGTAGAGATCAAAGGAAGTCAAAAAGGAAGAAAGTCTCACATCAACTCGGCAGACCAGTGGGCCATGGAGATAGCCATCAATCGATATCAATGCAAGGAGTAGGGATTGCCATGCAATGGATGCACTAAAGCTATAAGTGTATGAAAGCTCAAATAAACTAAGTGGGCGTGCATCCAACTTTCTTGTTCATGAAGACCTCGTGCATTTGAGGAAGCCCGTCATCAGAATATACAGGCCAAGTTATATAATGAAGAATTCCCACTAGTATATGAAAATGACAACTCAGTAGACTCTTTATATGAAGAACATGGTTCTAGTTTGAAGCACAAGTGTGGTAAAAGGATAGTAACATTGTCGCTTCTCTCTTTTTATTTGTTTATGGTAGGCTCATTTGGCCTCCCAGATTTTTTTATGATGGGCTCGTTTTGGCCTCCCCTTTTTTCTGTTTTTTTATATTATTTCATTTTTGTTATTTTTCGTCTAGAGCCTCATCCCGACTTGTGGAGGAATCATAGTCTTCATCATCCTTTCCTCATTGGAACAATGCTCTAATGATGATGATCATGACACTTTTATTTACTTACTACTCAATAAAAGACTATACAAGACAACTCTATATGAATACCTCTAGGAGTGTACCCGTATGTGCAATGATCTAGCTTAGCAAAGATATCAATAATGAACAAGCCATGGAAATATCATACTAGCTATCTTACGATCATGCAAAGCAATATGACAATGAATGCTCAAGTCATGTATATGATGATGATGGAAGTTGCATGGCAATATATCTCAGAATGGATATGGAAATGCGATGATAGGTAGGTATGGTGGATGTTTTGAGGAAGGTCTACAAAATATAATAGGACAAAAGTTATCTTGTTCCGAACCAAGTACTAAGAAATCAGCGGGGTACTTGACCTTCCCACACAGAACCTCAACATCTCTAACGATCCCAAGTGGCGAGATAGTGTCTCGGTTTGCAAGTTTAATAGTAACATCAATATCTTCCATAGTAGAAGGTGCTATGTCGCTCATAATTTCTTGATATAAGGTGAAAGGTATATCATTGACACTCGCACCGAGGTCAAACAAACCATGATAATAGTGTTCTCCAATTTTAACTGAAATAACAGGCATGCAAATCACCCGTTTATTTTAGTCTAAATTATCATGTTTGTTTCTAGCAGGTTTCACAATCCTAACAGCTTCCCCACAAAAATAAAGAACCCGACCCTCAACATTATCATATGGAAGATCTTTGAAAATGGCAACATCAGGTTCAACATTTATTTGTTCAGAGAGTATATGTGTTCTAAGATGACTTTTATTAACCATAGTTGTAGACTTAGCATGTTCCCTTATTCTAACAAGAAAAGGAGGTTTATCAATGTAAGATGTGGGAACAACTGGATCAGCATGACTACCAATTATTTCTTCCTTATCAATTTTAATTGGTTCCTCTAATGGTGGTTCGATGGGAGGATGATATCTAAACCACTTGTCTTTGGGAAGATCAACATGAGTAGCAAATGATTCACAGAAAGTAGCTACTATTTCAGAGTCAAGACCATATTTATTGCTAAACTTGTGGAAGGTATTGGTTTCCATAAAAGATTTAACACAATCAAAATTAAGTTTTATACCTGACTCGTTACCTTTGTAGAGTTCCCAATCTTTAGAGTTGCGTTTAATTCTTTCCAAAAGATCCCATCTGAATTCAATAGTTTCATTCATATATGATCCAGAGGAAGAAGAACCCAATAATATCCGATCATCATGAGAAAGCCGAGCATAAAATATTTGTATAATCATTTCTCTTGGGATCATGGTTGGGGAAGGTGTGAATCATAGATTTAAGACCACCCAAGCTTGAGCTATGCTTTCTCCTTTACGAGGCCAGATGTTATATATATAATTCCGATCACGGTGAACTAGATGCATTGGATAAAACTTCTGATGAAATTCCAGCTTCAAGCGATTCCAATCCCATGATTCAATATTATCCAATAGCCTATACCACATCAATGCTTTTCCCTCCAAAGATAAAGGGAAAATTTTCTTCTTAACTTTGTCCCTAGACAAACCTACAAGATGAAACAATCCACAAACCTCATCGATGAATATCAAATGGAAATCAGGATGAGTCGTACCATCATAAGGATCAGATAACAGTTTTTCAAGCATACCCGAAGGAATCTCATAATAAATATTTTAATTTGGTGCATTAGGTGGAGGAACAATTTCCTCATCTTCCGTTCGAGGCGAAGATGCCCCGAACAAGCCACTCAAAGGGTGACCGTTCATAGTGACAAGCAATAGTAAATTTTAGCACATATACAAAATGTGTCCTTACCAATTTCCACTTACCAAAGGCGCTTCACTCTCCGACAATGGCGCCATAAAAGATTCTTGATGACCCACAAGTATAGGGTATCAATCATAGTCCTTTCGATAAGTACGAGTGTCGAACCCAACGAGGAGCTGAAGGAAATGATAAGCAGATTTCAGCAAGGTATTCTCTACAAGTGTTGTGAGTAACAGTAGTAGATAGTTTTGTAGCAAGATAATTTGTAACAAGTAACAAGTGAAAATAGTAAAAAAGGTGAAGCAAGGTATCCCAATCCTTTTTGTAGCAAAGGGAAGGCCTGTAAGTACTCTTATATTAAACAAGTGCCCCCGAGGACACATGGGAATTTCTGTCTAGTCATGTTCATCATGTTGAGTTGACTCGCGTTCGCTACTTTGATAATTTGATATGTGGGTGGACCAGTGCTAAGGTGCTATTCTTACTTGAAATAACAACCTACTTATGATTAACCCCTCTTGCAAGCATCCGCAACTACGAAAGAAGAATTAAGATAAATCTAACCATAGCATGAAACATGTGGATCCAAATGAGCCCTTATGAAGCGACGCATAAACTGGGGTTTAAGCTTCTGTCACTCTTGCAACGCATCATCTACTTGTTACTCCACAATGACTTCCCGTAGGACCATAGCATGGTGAAGTGTCATGCAGTCGACGTTCACATGACACCACTAAGAGAAGTAACAACATACATATCATCAAAATATCAAACGGATACCAACTTCACAAGATTACTTATAGCAAGACTTCTCCCATGTCCTCAGGAACAATAGTAACTACTCACACATCATCAAAATCTTCAAGACCAGAGGTATAATAATGATGATTAAGGATCTGAACATAATATCTTCCACCAAGTAATCCAACAAGCATCAACTATAAGATGTAATCAACACAACTAGCAACCCACGGGTACCAATCTAAGGTTTTGGGACAAAGATTGAATACAAGAGATGAACTAGGGTTGGAGATGAGATGGTGATAGTGAAAATGTTGATGAAGATTGATCCTCCCATGAAGGAGGAAGCGTTGGTGATGACAATAGTTTCGATCTCCCCCTGCCGGAGAGGGATTTCCCCAGCAGAATCTGACTGCTAGAGTGTAGAAGGGTATCTGCCCAGGTTTCTGTCTCGAGATGGCGGCGCTTCGTCCCTAAAGGTTACTTATGATTTTTCTAGGGTAAAACACACCATATAGGAGAAGAGGGGCGTCAGAGAGCCAACAGGGGCCCCACAACCCGCCAGGGCGCGCCACTAGGGGGTGCCCTGTTGGCTTGTGCCCTACTGGCATGACCCCTTTGGTATATTTTTTCTCTAGAAATTCTTGAATATTCCAAAAATATTCTCCGTGAAGTTTCAGGTCATCCTGAGAATGGTGTTTTTTCTGCCTTTTTCTCAGTTTTCCGGTCCAGAATTCCAGTTTCCAGATATTTCCCTTCTTATGATATAGCTTGCATATTGAGAGAGAAAATACATAAGAATTTTGTGATAATGTGGAATAATGGACAAGAATAAAGTAAACAATAGTAAGAATTCATGATGCAAGGTGGACGTCTCACACCCCGTGGGCACGGGGTCTTTTGACCCCCGTGCGCACGGGGTACTGCGAAACTCTGTGGGTATCCTGTGCGCACAGGGTACTGCGAACCTCTCTAAGTACCTCATGCACACATGGCTGACTTAGCCTGTGCGCATGGGATCCAACGGTCAGATTTCCCCCACCCAGCCAAGAACACTATAAAAGGACCCCTTCTTCCTCCTCCAAACCTAACCCTAATGTCTTGTTGAGCTCCACCATTGCTAGACCTCATTTTGCTCAATACTCTCAATCCCTCCACCCAAACTTGTTGATACTTTGGGAACTGGGAGAGCAAGACCTGATCTACACTTTGACCAAACCAAATTTGTGTTCCCTACAACATTTGTTCACCATTGATTTGTAACTCTTGGAGCTTGGGCTCCTAGGAGGTTAGAGGTTCCTCCGGAAGCTTCCTTGCTTGTGGTGTGCATCAGAGAAGTTTGTAAAGGTGTGGTGGTCGAATTCAAAACCAACCCCGAGTGACTCGAGGCTCATCCGTTGGGGTGAATCAAAAGAGATACGATGAGCCTTCCATGGCGTTCCGCAAGATTTGGCTCTAGCACCACTCTAGACGAAGAGTAGCTCTTTCCTAAGGAAGAGTGAACTTCGGGATAAAATATGCATCCTCATCTCACTTGTGGTTAATCGTTTCCCGCATTTTACCTTGCTTTGTATGCTTGTTGGCTTGTTAGTTATCTTGTTGCCTAGCATATTTAGTACTACTTGTGTTTGTCATATAGGTTGTGTTCACCTAGTTGCATATCTATTGAACCCTATTTATCCGCTCATCCGTAAAACTGACAAACAAGATTAAAATGTGTAGTATCCTATTCACCCCCCTCTAGTCGACCGCATCGATCCTTCATGTCCTTGAGGTCACGGAAGGCCACGTCCGCGTGCGGGGTCCAGTCAAACTCGTCCATCTTCTTGAGCAGCCGATAGAGAGGGAATGTCTTCTCCCCTAGTCAGCTGATGAATCGGCTGAGCGAGGCCAAGCAGCTGCTGATCTTCTGGACGCCGGCTAGAGTATCTGGCTTGGCCATGCGCTCGATGGCCCAAATCTTCTCTGGGTTGGCCTTGATTCCTCGCTCAGAAACAAGCAAACCGAGGATTTGGCCAACCGGCACGCCGAACAAGCACTTCTCCGGATTCAGCCAGATTAGAACTCGCGCAATCTTGTGAACGTCTCTCTGAGATCGTCCACGAGGGTGCGGCTTTCCTTGGTCTTGACCATAATGTCATCCATGTAGATGTGCATGCTGCGACCAAGCTACATGTAGAGTCATTGCTGCATGCAGCGCTAAAAGGTGGCGCCGGTGTTTTTCAAGCTGAATGCCATGGTAATGTAACAAACCGCCTCAAAGGGGGTGATGAAAGCTGTCTTGATATTGTCTATCAGATTTAGCTTAATCTGGTGATAGCATAAGTAGGTGTCCAGGAAGGACAATAGCTCGTAATTGGTACTGGAATCGATGACTTGGTCAATACGGTATAGAGCGAAAGGGTCCTTGGGGCATGCCTTGTTCAGGCTCATGTAGTCGATACACATGCGCCAATTCTTATTCTTATTCAACACCAGGATTGGGTTAACTAGTCAGTCCAGGTGGAAAATTTCCATGATAAAGCGGGATGCAAGTAGCCGAGCGATTTCTTCACCGATGATTTTTCGCTTCTCCTCGGAGAAGCGACTGCTTGACAGGCTTGTTGTCTAGCCGGACGTGTAGAAAGTTCTTGACGAAGTTCCTCGGAACACTAGACATGCCTTGAGGGTACCATGCAAAGATATCCAGATTCTCACGGAGGAAGTCGACAAGCTCGGTTTCCTATTTGCTATCGAGGTCGGCTCTGACCACGACGTACTTGCTGGGGTCAGCCGGGTCGAGTGGGACCCTCTTGGTGTCCTTGCCAATTGCCGACTAGAACTGGGTATCCCCATCTAACTGCTTCAGCTTGGGCTCGGGCATGGACGGCCAATTGTAGGCCATGGCCACAAGCTGGTCGATCTGATGCCACTCTTCGGTGATGATGAGGGACTTGGACAGCCTGGAGCCGACCAAAGCACACTCGATGGACTTCTTGTAGTCGTCGATGATGGTGATGATACCCTTGGGGTCCGGGAACTTCATCTTCAGGTAGGCATAGTGGGGGACCACCATGAACTTGGCCAGGGCGGGCCAACCCAGGAGCGTGTGGTAGGGGCTGGCCAGGTCGACCACCTCAAACCAGATTGGCTCGGGGCAGAAATTCTTTGCCAATCCGAATAGAACGTCCATGTTGATCTTAGGTATCAAGAGAGGTCGGGGATGATGTTGTGGAACACCATTTGGCTTAGCTAGAGATGGGCTACCTCGATGCCTGGTTTCTCCATCATGTTGCGATAGAGGATGTTGATGCTGCTACCACTGTTAATGAGTACCCGCGAGAAGCAGCAGGTGTACCGATCAGAAACGAAGGTGGGGTTGAGGACCATCGCATAGCCGCCTGACGTGGGCACCATAGTCGAGTGGTCCTCACGGCCCTAGGTGATGGGTTTTTCTGACCAGTGCATGTACTTGGGGACCAAAGGGACGACAACGTTGACCTCCTCTGTACGCCTGCGTTGGCTACGCTTGTGTCATCCTTAGAGGTGAAGATGACATAGGTCGCATCTTGGCGGGGGTAGTCGTCACGGTCGGTGCCAGCTCCAGGGGCACACAACACGTGCGGCAGAGGCAGAGGCGAGAGCAAGGCATCACCCAGCATGATCTTGGTGAACCAGCCACACCATTGAGCCATGTGCGTAGCCGGCTTTGCCCCGTTGTGGAACTTGCAGGGCCCATTGAGCATCCACTCGAAGGTGTACTTGGGCTGCCAGGGCTGCTTGCTCTCGGTGGTGCGCGCAATCGGGCCCCTGGTCGTCAGCCATCTTGTCATCCTCTACCGCTGCCACCTGTTGACTGCCATATCGATTGTCCGGCTGGTCATTCTTGTGCTTGCTCTGGTAGTCCTAGCTCCGCCTGGAGGAGCCGCCGGTGGCTGGCATGGTGGTAGCCAGCCGAGCTTGGGTTGGCTTGCAGGCTATATCGACCTAGACCAGTACCTTCATCAAGGACTCCGCCACGGCGTACTCATCCACCACGACCATGAGCTGTGCTAGGGTAGACGACTCTCGGTGTATGAGCTTGTGCTCGAGGAGGGTGCCGTCTTGGCAGCCGTTGATGAAGTATTGGATGGCCTGCACTTCATGAACACCATCACATGAGTTGCAGAGCTTTGTCCATCGCGTGAGGTAGTCGCAGAGGGACTTAGCTGGCCCCTGGATGCAAAGGGCGAGCTGGCAGGGCCGCTCATGACACCTGTACATGCTGGTGAAGTTGAGTACAAATGCCTCTTGGAAGTCTAGCCAGCTATCACTACTACAGAATGGTCCAAACATGACACATCAACCAGAGACCCTTCGACGAAACTATGTGACATGCATGAATCGCAAATGGTATAGTGCAAGCTCTATCGCTAATGGCACGAACTGTGTGCGAAGGAGGATCCATCAAATACGATTCAGAAAGTAGTTGCGTGTGCGATCTATGACAGACAGTTTGTTCTTATGAACAGTTTGTGATTAGAGAAGATAACAAAAAAGGTTATCAAAACTACATACATGTGCAAAGTACGACATACCATTCACTCGGATAAACTGTGTGCGCTAATACAACAGAACACAAACGATTCGGCATAACAATTTGTGTGCGATATACAACAAACAAGTGAGTAATGATGATACGGGGCATGCCCGTGAGTCTCGATTCTTTCACACTTGTAGGGGGAAAGGGAGGAAGAGCAAGAGGCAAACAAACACCCAAAGTCAATCCTCAAGTCACACATCCACTAGATCCAACGAATCACGAGATACAAGGTTCGAAACCAATGAACGAATACAAGTACCGATAGCCTTCCCACTTCAGAGAGATGGGCCTTGATATCCACAAGTGATGTTCCCTTAGAGGGGCCTTGGAATCCGCTTCGGATCTTCTCACGTAGAGGTGTCTCACGCCACGAGGGAAGGAAGTAGATGGAGCTATGCTCAAAATGGTCTTTGCTAAACATAAGCTAACCCTAACTCGAGGTGGAAGAGGACTATTTATAGTCTAGATCGAAATAGGGGCGAAGGGGTACATGGGCCCTTGTGCTGAGTCGCTGCATGCAGGCAGGTCGGAAGTTTTGGGCGCCGGAAGTTCCAGGCAAGGTCCGGCCGGGGTTTGGGCTGGACAGTGTTGGTGCCGGGTCCTGAGGCTGGGCTGGAGGCAGGATGGAAGTTCCAAGCCGACCGGAAGTTCCGGGGGCCGGAGGTTCTGGGCCAGGGTCCAGGTAGGTTCCGGGCTAAGCCGAAAGTCTACGCGCTCGGGCTGCCGGGGTCGCTGGGAGGATCCGGGCTGGCCGGAAGTTCCGGGCCAACCAAAATGTTTCCCTTGGTGTTGGCTCCTTCCCCTTGTTGGCCTTGGTCTTGGGGGTGCTTCCTCGATCCTTTGTGGTCGTCTTCCTCGCACCTGAGGATGGACAGGGTTTCATTGTGAGGTAGCATCCAAGTCCCATGGATATTAAAGTCTAGCTCGAAGAGGAGTGAGTTCACCTTTTAGCTTCCGTGGCACGCGTGCGGGCTCTAGTCATGGGACCAATTGGGGCTTGATGTGATGGTATAGACTCCATGGTGGGATGCTCCGTATCATCTCCCCCCTGGGAAAGATCCGCCCTCGGATCAAGATCTTCATCACCATGGAAAGGGGATAGGTCCTTGACATTGAAGATGTCGCGCATGTTGTACTTGTTGCATGGAATGTCGATCTTGCAGGCATTGTTGTTGTAGCGCTCGAGCACCTTGAAGAGTCTGTTGGCTCGGGGTAGGAGTTTGGACTTGCGCTTGTTTGGGAAGCGCTCCTTGCGAAGGTGGATCCATACAAGATCACCGGTCTTGAACACCATGAGGTGTTTGTTGATGTTGCATTTGGCGGTGACGTGTTCCACTTGACGTTCGATTGTGTGCCTTGTGTATTCATGCATTTTCTTGATAAAGCTTTCCCTTGCACTTGCGTCCATGTTGATGTGCACTTGGAGTGGTAGAGGTAGGATGTCCAATGGGGACAAGGGGTGGAAGTCATAGACCACTTCGAAAGGAGATTTCCTGGTGGTGAAGTGTCTTGCACGGTTGTAGGCGTACTCGGTGGTGGGGAGGCAATCTTCCAATTCCTTGAGATTCTTCTTGATCAACACGCGTAATAGAGTTGAGAGGGTCTAGTTCGTCACCTCCGTTTGGCCATCGGTTTGTGGGTGATAGGCCGAAGAGAATAGTAGCTTGATCTCAAGCTTGGCGCATAGTGTCTTCCAAAAGTAGCTAAGGAACTTGACGTCACGATCCGTCACAATGGTCTTGGGCACTCCATGTATCCGCAAGATGTCCCTACAAAATAGATTTGCAATATGTGAAGCATCGTCGGTCTTATGGCATGGAATGAAATGAGCCATTTTGGAAAAAACAGTCAACAACAACAAACACGGAATCATGGCCATATTTAGTGCATGGCAAACCAAGCACAAAATCCATACTAATGTCTTCCCAAGGTTGAAATGGTATAGGAAGAGGCATGTAGAGACCATGTGATTGAGCTTTTGACTTAGCTTTGCAACATGTAGAGCATCGGTTGGTGAAGCATGCTTCATCACGAAACATATTTGGCCAAAAGTACTCGTTGGAGAGGGTGGCATATGTCTTGTCGCGTCCAAAGTGACCCATAAGTCCTCCACCATGAGCTTCTTGCAAAAGCAACAAACGAAGAGAAGACTCGGCTATGCAAAGTTTGTTAGCGTGCATAAGATAGCCATCTTTCATGTAATAGGATTCCCAACAAGGTTTCAATTGACACTTGGCATACCGAGTAGCAAAGGAAACATCATGCTCATACACGTCTTTGATGTGCTCAAAACCAATAACATTCAATTCAAGTTGAGTAACGAGCATGCATTTGCGGGAAGGAGCATCTGCCACAACATTTTCTTTACCCTTAATGTATTTGATTACATAACGAAAAGACTCAATGAATTCACTCCATTTATCATGTCATTTGTTCAACTTAGTTTGACCCTTAAGATACTTGAGAGTTTCATGATCGGTATGAATAACAAATTCATGTGGACGGAGATAATGCTCCCAAACATGTAACACTCTCACCAAAGCATACAATTCCTTATCATAGATGGGATAGTTAAGTTGAGAGCCAAAAAGTTTCTCACTAAAGTATGCAATTGGGCGCTTTTCTTGCATTAGCACACCACCTATGCCATTACCACTAGCGTCACAATGCACTTCAAAAGTTTTATCAAAGTTGGGTAATGCAAGCAAAGGTGCATGAGTAAATAATTTTTTAAGCTCAAGGAATGCAGTATCTTGCATTGGTCCCCAAATGAAAGGTGCATTTTCTTGCTCAAAGCATGTAGAGGAGATGCAATAGTGCTAAAGTCCTTAACAAAGCGACGATAGAAACTGGCTAGTCCTAGGAAGCTATGCACTTGTTGCAAATTGGTGGGTGTGGGCCAAGTTTTAATTGCTTCAATTTAAGTTTCATCCACATGGACACCCTTAGAAGAAACTACAAATCCTAGGAAAACAACCTTTTCAACGCCAAAAGTGCATTTTTCTATCTTAGCATATAATTGTTCCTTCCTAAGAACTTGAAATACTTCCCTAACGTGTTTATCATGCTCCTCAAGAGATTCGCTAAAACAAGAATGTCATCAAAGTATACCACAACGCAATATCCAATGAATGGGCGTAAGACATCATGCATGACACGCATAAATGTACGCGGTGCCTCGGATAAGCCCATGGGCATCACTAGCCATTCATATAGACCAAATTTAGTTTTGAAAGTCATTTTCCACTCATCGCCCTCTTGTATGCATATTTGATAGTAACCACTTTTCAAGTCAATCTTGGAAAATATAGTGACACTACTACGTTCATCTAGCATATCATCTTGGCGAGGAATAGGGTGGCGATATCTAATTGTTATAGCATTGATAGGGAGGCAATCCGAACAAATTCGCATACTACCATCTTGCTTAGGTACTAGAATCACATGAACCACACAAGGACTTAAACTCTCATGTACATGCCCTTTATCTAGGATTTTTTGGACTTGACTTTGGATCTCCTTAGTTTCTTCGGGGTTGACGTGGTATGGTGCCTTGTTGGGGAGCGGTGCACCCAGAATGAGGTTGATGCGGTGTTCGATCCCCCATTTTGGTGGTAGACCCGGAGGTAGCTCATCAGGAAATACGTCTTGAAATTCCTGCAACAATTTAGACAACACAAGAGGAAGATGTTGTGAAGGGTTAGGCCGAACGACATCATCCTTGCACATGAGCACTTAGTGAAGAACGGTTGATGGGCTCTCACTCACATCCCTCAAATCTCTTTTGGTGGCTAATAGAACTAGATCTCTCATGCCCCTCATTGTGGAGTCACTTTTTTTTGGCTTGTGGCATTCACTATCTTTCAAGTGTATCACTCTCTCACTTTTATCTCCACGATGGGATGAATCTTGCTTGTTAGCGGTCACTTGACTTGGAGACATTGGTCGAAGCACATATTCCTTGCCCTTCATTTTGAAGCTATAGTGATTGGTCCACCCATTGTGGATGGCGCCACAGTCGAATTGCCAAGGTCTCTCAAGTAGTAGATGACAAACGGACATGGGAACCACATCACATTCCAAGGTGTCTTCATAAGCGCCTATCTTGAAGGAAACTTGCACCATGCGATCAACTTGGATAGTGCCGGAGTCACTAAGCCATTGGACCTTGTAGGGGCGCGGGTGCTTCTTCTTGACCAATTGGATCTTGGAGCAAAGGTTTTCACTTGCCAAGTTGTGGCAACTTCCTCCATCTATCATGACCTTGACATATTTTCCTTGGATACCCGCCTTGGTGTGGAATATGTGGCAACATTTCTCCTCATCTTCTTGTTGTGTCAAAACCTTGGAAACAACAAGAGCGACGCTCGGATCATTGTCACAAAAGATAAGCGAATCTTCATATTCATTGACTTGTCAATGCATGGCGACGTGCTCCAACGCTTGCATCTTGTCATCGCTCATAGAGTCATAGGTGCCATCGTCTTGAAGAATCATGATCCGTCTTGTTGGACAGTCGTAGGTCTTGTGGCCGCGGCCTTGGCACTTGAAACACTTGATGGAGCTCAATTTAGCAGTGTCATCCGGTGTCGGTGTAGAGGATGAAGCTCTTGGCTCGTAGTTTCTTGAAGTAGTGTGGCGGCTTGACGAAGTCATCTTGTCCTTGAAACTTGACTTATCGCCGATGGGTGTTGTAGATTTCATATTCGAAGGTGTCATCGTAGTAGAAGTTTGAGCACTTGAACGTAGGTCTTGGAAGAGAACTTGGAATACTTGTAGTCATCTTGCACTTGACGTTCCGCCTTGGTTGCTTGATGAACTAGTTCAAGTAAGTTGGAGTAGGGTTTGAAGGCCGCAATTTTCTTGACTTTGTAGTTGAGACCATTCAAGAAGTGCGCCATTTTTTGCTCGTCATCTTCCTTGACATTGGCTCGGATCATGGAAATTTCCATTTCTTGATAGTATTCTTCTACGTACTTGGTGCCTTTCTTGAGTAGTTGGATTTTCTTGAAGAGATCCTGGTTGTAGTGTGTAGGCACAAAGCAAGCTCTCATGAGGTCCTTCATTTGAGCCCAAGTGGTGATAGGAGGTTCACCTCTTTCTCTTCTTCTCTCTATCACTTGTTCCCACCAAATGAGAACATAGTCTTGGAACTCAAGAGGGGCCATGTCAATATTCTTCTCTTCCTCAAAGTTGTGCAAGCGGAAAATCTTGTCAACTTTGAGTGCCCATGAAAGGTAGTCTTCAGGGTCGTTGCTTCCGGAGAACTTGAGCTTGCCGACGCGTTGTTCATCATTGTGGTTGTGTTGGCGATGCCCTTGGCAATGAGGAGGTGCGTCAATGTTGTTGTCGAGTTGACGTTGTGGTTGCCTTTGGGCGTAATCGTCATTGTGCTTGTCGTGATGTGCTTGAGGCCGTTGACGAGGTCCTCATGCGCGGTTTTGTCGGTCTCGCTGCTCCTCTTGGCGAGTAGCTTCTTCTTGTCGGTGTCGATGTTCCTCTTAGCGAGTGGCTTCTTCTTCTTGTCCTCGCCGGAGTTCTTCTCGTTTGCGGCGAGCTTGGCGGTTTTGCTCTTCCAAAGCGTGAGTAGCTTCTTCCAAGGCATGATGTGCTTGAAGCGATTGTTCATGTCAGCGATGTTGTTCTTGCTCCCAAGCATCTTGATCTTGTTGACGGTGACGGTCACGGGCACAGGCTCGATCTTGCAATCCATTGCCATGAAATGGATTTTCGGTAGCTTAACATTGTCAACCTTGAGCTGAGATTGGACCGGAGCGGTCGTCTTGGTGATGAACTCGTGCTCACGGAGGGCTTGCTTCGGAAGAGTACTTCGATGAGTGTCGGCTTGAGCGTCGTCTTGACTTAGTCGAAGTAGAGGGAGAACGGTTGCCCATCAAGGACCGAAACTCCTCCATTTGGCTTGAAAGCTTGGTGTCGAGGTATTCTTGTGTGCACGCCTTGGATTTGCGTAAGTCGGTTGTGAGGTTGTCGATGCGGTGGTTCAAGGCGTGTTGAGCTTGAGTAATTGCCTTGTTTGCGCCGAATAAGTGCAACTTGGTGACACGGGTGGCCGCATCATCGTCATGCTCCTCGAATGTCGGGTTTTACATGATTTTCCTATCCATAGCACTCAAGAAAATATAAGTGGAAGAGTGAGAAGACAAAACCAAACACCGTTCCAAAAGTTGACAACGAATCAAGCACTCAATGTTTATTTGGAAATAGTAGAATTGGTACCGAAGATCGTCCTTCTCACACCTACAAAATTAATGCTTATGGAGTAGCTTGGTTAGGATGGTGGCACAAAATTTCAAGCAATTCGATAATATGATTCAATAAAGTTAAAAAAGATTCGAAATTCGCAAGTGGGACAATGAGACTCAATAGTAATGAATGTACACGGAAACCCACACACGAATAGATAAGTGGGGTTATGCAACCAATGAATGAGCACAAAATGTGGAATCCACGGAAAACGCTCGTTTTTCACAACACTAGAGAGACGCCAGCACGATTGCTCAAATGGGCGTGATACGAACTTGTGCACAACCTATAAGAAACAAAATGTGTCGTCTTTCTATTCCCGACTTGCTATGTATGTATGAGGCATGATTCACTCGCTCAAGTGATCCAAGATCATGAAGTATGATATGCAAGTTTGGCGATGCTATTGGTCTTTTGTCCTTGCTTAAAAGCTTTGCTTGTGTTTCTTTTAGCAATGA
This sequence comes from Hordeum marinum, assembly GCA_022496015.1. NCBI lineage: Eukaryota > Viridiplantae > Streptophyta > Magnoliopsida > Poales > Poaceae > Hordeum > Hordeum marinum. The sequence goes on along the minus strand of CM039673.1, from coordinate 362,760,697 downwards.
TATTTGGATTGTCACTATGTAGGACGTGCACACCAAGATAGCAATTATGTATGCGGATAGTATGTAACACAAGAGATGATACTAGGGCATATATGCATGCAATTGTAGCTATGCAGAGTATGTATCACTAAAGTGCACAAGTAGCATGGCCCGGCAATACTCAATGGCTAGTCTAGATAGGCAAGTAACGCAAATAGGCTCGGGGTAACAATGAAATGGCAAGGGTATAAGTCAAGAGTGTTATCACGGTTACCATCCTTGCTTACGGTGAGGTGTCAACGAAGAGGTGGTTGGCGACGATCCAAGGCGATGATGAGCGGTGATGTCGATGAATAACCACTTCTAATTAGCCGAAACACCTTAGGAAGTGGCGAATCTCGCGATTCAAAATCTCAAATGCAAATGTATTGCGGAAGAAAATGGTGGATGTTTGTGGAAAATTTGTGGTGGAAAAAATCAAGTAAATGTAAAACTGCCGAGGGAAAACTCTCTATAAAGGCCAGAAGGTCTGGGCTAGCCTGAGGTTTTGGGGGCCGTAAGGTCCGGTGTGGCCGAAGTGTCCGGGGGCCAGAGGTTCTGGGGGTCGGGAAATTGGGACGAACCCTACTTTCCAGATCTTGTACTTGGGCGGAAAATTGTGAAAAAAACCCAAATCTAACGGGGAAAACGAAAAATTGGTGGGGATTGGCTGGATGGAAAGCTAGATCCACACGTCCACAACAAAATCCATGGATCCAAATCAACAAATCTCCTCGAATCCAACGAATCCAAGCAAATTTGGTATGGCTATTTTTGCGGGGATTTTCGAAATTAGGTCAAATCAAAGGAAAATTTGGCTAAAAAGTGGAGGGAGAGACTTCAAGATGTGAATCAACGTGGCTCATGATACCAATATGATACGGGGCATGCCCGCGAGTCCCCATTCTTTCACACATGGAGGGGGAAAGGGAGGAAGAGCAAGAGGCAAACAAACACTCAAATATGATCCTCAAGTCACACATCCACTAGATCCAATGAATCACGAGATACAAGGTTCAAAACCAATGAACGGATACAAGTACCGTTAGACTTCCCACCATGGAGAGATGGGCCTTGATATCCACGAGGGGATCTTCCCTTAGAGGGGCCTTGGCATCCGGTACGGATCTTCTCACGTAGAGGTGTCTCACCCCACGAGGGAAGGAAGTAGATGGAACTATGCTCAACAATGTTCTTTGCTAAACATAAGCTAACCCTAACTCGAGGTGGAAGAGGACTTTTTATAGTCTATGTCGAAATAGGGGCGAAGGGGTTCATGGGCCCTTGGGCCGAGTCCCTGTGCGTAGGCAGGCCGGAAGTTTTGGGCAGGGTCTGGTCGAGGACCGGGCTGGACAGAGTGTTGGCACCGGGTCGTGAGGCTGGGCTGGAGGCAGGCCGGAAATTCCGGGGGCTGGAGGTTCCGCGCCAGGGTTCGGGCAGGTTCCGAGATAAGCCAAAAGTCTACATTGTCGGGCTGGCACCAGGGTTGCTGGGAGGCCAGAGGTTCCCGGCTGGCTGGAAGTTCCGGGCCAACCAGAGTGTTGTCCTTGGTGTTGGCTCCTTCTCCTTCTTGGCATTGGTCTTGGGGGTGCTTCCTCGATCCTTTGTGGTCGTCTTCCTCACACCTGAGGATGCACAGGGATTCATTGTGAGGTAGCATTCAAGTCCCATTGATATCAAAGTCTAGCTCGAAGAGGAGTGAGTTCACCTTAGCTTCCGTGGCACGTGTGCGGGCTCTAGTTATGGGACCAATTGGGGCTTGATGTGATGGTATAGACTCCATGGTGGGATGCTCCGCATTGAATGAGAATCGTGTGCGAACACCAGATATAATGCACACGATTGGTGCTAATAACCTGTGTGTGTTGTGGGGAAACGTTTGCTGGTATACAACTATCAACGATTGATGAAATCATCACCGACGGGTTTCGTAGTTTAGTCCATGTGTACTGTGATTTTCTCGGTCTGCACAACATCAATGATGGACCTACAGAACAACAAAATAGGTACTTATAAGAACCTGATTGCATAAACAAAAAAGAACACAATGCAATTTGAAATATGGTATCATACATACCAGCATTATTACAAGGTTCAAATTCCAGCATAACGAGGCCCAAATTCAAAGATTACAAGGTACAAACTGACATTAGAAATTAAATCCAATCTTCAAGATCCATGGGATGAAATATTTATGCGAAGGGATCATCCCACCGAGAAGTCATATATCGGCTCGATAGAATTGCTTTCGAATAATCTGTCATATGAACTTCCAAAGTGAAAATCAGCTTCTGTAGAGCCTTTTCCATTCCGCTATAGACGCCTTCGCTGGCCAGTAAACCATCCATTGTGGCGCACTAAATATAGTGCAGACCTCATTACCTTGAGCACCCTTGCTCTCTGAACAAAGAAACTGGAAAATTGAATCTCTAGATTGATGCCTCGGTACTTGTTCAAAGTAATTTCCGTGACATTGAATTCAAGTCATTCGATGGGATTGTTATATTGTGCCACCTTTTCCACTCCAACTCCCGCTTGTATATGCAAAAGAAGTGTCACACCTTGTGTTTTTATCACATTGTTATGTTTGGGTTTATAAAATTTGGAGACAACTAAAACTTTTTCTATGTGCTTGTGCTTGCTTGCTATGTTGTTTGCTTGCTTGTTGATTGTATTTTATGGCACTACTAGGTTCTATTCCACTTCATCCTCATCTTTATTGACACAAACCTCTTGCCTAATGATCATGACATGTGAATAGTGCCCAAAACTATTTTTATGAAAAAAAATTGTAACTAAAAATGATTTATTTAAATTAAGCTTCCAAACCCCCCTGAAATGAGGTTTGCACTGCAAGTCCTCAAATCAGGTGGACCCTTCTTTCCCAAAGGCTTTATTTGAAACCTACTATATGTATGACTTCCCAAAACCACCAAATATTATTTTTAAAGATTATTTTCATAATTTATTTAAAGGCTTTTTCTTAAGGCCAAAAATGGTTTTTCCTAGGGAAAAATTATTTAAATGCTTTAAAAATATTTGAGAAAATTTAGAGAAACTCAATGGACATATAGTTTCCATATATATGAGTTTCAACACAAGGGCATGATCAAATCATCGGCAAAACCCCTCAAAACCCTTTCTATTCAAATCATACTTTTGGAATATTTCTATAAGAAATATTCTCAATAAATTCCAAGAAAGTTCCAGAAAGTCAACACTATCATGGGTGATGATCTTGCAAAGTTTAATCTCAATCCAAGTTGGTTTGGTTCATCAAACCATCCCAAAACCATTCATGTCCAGAATAATATTTGAGCAACTTTATATTGTGAAGCGTCTCCCCTTGGCCTCAAAATTTGCGGGCATGCTCTATTGGCCAAATAGTGATGATACACTAAGTGGTGTATCAAGGGTAAAATCCTAGCATCATTGGATCTACAGAAATATGATTCTCCTAATTTCTAGGGTTTATCAAATCTCTATTGTCAACTTTTTCCTCTTGAGCTCAAATTTGGTGAAGCATCTCATTTCTACCTAGCCTTTGACCCTGGTGAATATCTCAGTAAGGTGGAAGCATCTTCTTGCCCAAAACTCCATCAAACACCTTCTGGTGATTTTGTAAAACCAGCTTTTTCACCCCATTCCCTTTTACCCTTGGCCCCAAATTTTTACCACAACCTCCTGTGGATGCATTTCACCTCCAGTAACTCTCCCTGGCCAGGTTTCTACAAGGAGGTGGGGTAAAACCCCCATTTCTACCTATGTTTCACCTTGGCAGACGCTTTTCCCTCTCCCTTTATTTTCTCCCTAGCCATGCTTAGCCTCTAAGGCATCCAAGGGCATCTCCGGCCCCCCAGGAGCTAGTGGACAAGGTGGGCACCCCAGAGCGTGAAGGCAGCAGCAATGCCGGCCATACGCACGCTCTGGAGCGCGCTACAGTGTGCTCCCGCACTGTAGCCGCCACCCAATGGCCGACGCCGACAGCCTTGGGCCCCACCCGCGTGTCCTCCGAGGCGCCCTCGACGTCTGTGACACGCCAATATGTCGCCCCCCTCTCTCCTCTCTCCTCCGCCCTCCCACACGTGTGCTCGGCGCCGCCCGGTTCAGCCAACCAGGGAGCTCACACGCGCGGGCATCTCTCCCTCTCTCTTTCTTCCCTCTAGCCTAGACCGACCCCAGGAACGCCCCTGGCGCGCCCTCTCTCTCTCTCTCGTGGCGTCTGGACTCGACCATGAGCTTGCCGGCGCACCAGCGTTCGGTGGACTCGCCCTGCCTATAAAAGGGCCTCCCGGGCCCCTCTCTCCCCTCCGCCCCCCTCTTCTCTCCCTAGAAACCTCCCAGAGCCCCCCTGAGAGCCCCCGACGTCTCTGTGCTCGGGATCGACCCGAGGGCCGCCGCGGCCATCTCCCCATCGATCTCCGGGTACAAAGCCTCTCCGGCCCCCATTTCTCTCCCGTTGGTCCTCCTTTGCCCTCCTAATGCGACCCCCTCCTTCCCGTCCTCTTTGCAGGCTAAATCGGCCCCGGCAACCACCTCCCGAAGCCACCTCCGCCATGGGTGCTCGTCGCCGGTGACTCCGGCCACCTCCGGCCTTTGTTCCACCTCCAGGGGACCGACGACTCGACCTCGAGCCCATCCCTGCTCTCACCTGCCTCCGCCGTGCCCTGCGCTGCCGCCGGTGAGCTCCTCCCCTTCCTGTCCCGAGGTGGGAGAAGGACCCGACAGGGGGGTCCCACCTGTCGGCCTCTCACCTCTCCCCTCCCACGCGCTCTCTCTCTCGCTGGCCACTAGGCCCTGCACGCCAGGTTTGAATCCTGACGCGCGCGAGGGCACCAGCGCGCCTGGCCTGGTTGGCCTGGGCCGGCCCAGCAGTTGGGTGCCTCAGGCCCAGGGCACAATGCCTTTTCCCCTTGTCCTTTTCTGTTTATCTTCCAAAAATCCCCCAGATTTGGATACTTATCCAATGCCAATAATTCTTACACCTAAAATCACAAAATAATACCTAGAATTTAAAAGTGCCATTTGTAAAAATGTTTGAAATTAGTTTTAGTACTGTTTTATTTTAAAACCTATATTTGGGCACCTTTTTGCCTCTCTTATTTTATTGCAAAAATCGTTTTCACAACAAAACCCTAGGAGAATATTTTTTGTATGACATTTAGTATTTATCAGAGTAGGTTAACATTTTTGGTAGTAGATTGAGTGCCCTGTTTTGTGTGATTGCTTATTTTTATCGCTATTTTATCGCGACGATAGATTGCGCTGTTGACGAAGAAGTTGGACCCAAAGACTTCAAAGACCCCGGAGACTTTGTTGAGCCAGGCAAGCAGCCCTTTGACCATGATGAGAAACCATTTTTATTGCATGTCTTATAGCACTTTACTTTCGTCATATTTGATCATGTGATGTGGTGTTCCCCTTTTGGTGGGATACCTCCGTTACTCTTACCGTTGAGACTTGCATCATGCATGACCCTACCACCTTATGAGGGTTATGCCGGTGGGTATAGATAGGATGCTAGTAGATGCTATGCAATTGGGATCAGGACTATGCATGGTGATGGAAAGAGAGAAATGATTTCAAGAACTTTCGAAAACCCCGTCGGGTGCCACTAATGCTCGAGGGAGATATTGATGAAATGGGCGACCACTTGAGAAAGAAGTGGTGTGCCGGATCAAGTGAGTATGTGTTTTCGAAAACGGTGAGTTCTAAGGTCTGCTGACCGCCCCAACATTACATGCGCAACCATGATACCCCTTATGGGACGGGGCTTTGTTGATTACCTTGGTGGGTGCTGGCAAGGAGCCCGCATTACTAGTGGCGGGAGTGGCGTGGTCACTCTCGATACAGGGTCGTACCGGTATGTACGATCATGCGCTATCTTCACAGGCACCGGGCACACCATTGGTCCCCTCATGGATGGTACGTATAGAGCGAGACTCGTGTGATGTACATCGTGAGGGCTAGGTACCAATCGAGTGGACTCTTTATTTAGTATCACCCAGGGAAAGGCATTGTTCAGGTGCTTACCTCGGGTATGTTACATACCGCGAGTCGTGGATGACACGGAAGTTCCCTGAGTCTTGTGGGTAAAGTGGGTAACCTCTGCAGAGTGTAAAACTATTCGAATAGCCGCGTCTGCGGTCATGGACAGTTGGAGGTCCTTCTTAGACTACGTCTGGATGTTTTCGTGAAATTTGGTGTGAGTATGGATGCGATGGTGACAAGAGGTCACATGAGCTAAGTACGATGACTAATACACTAATAGATTGACATGCCCATGATTTAAGTACGATGCACGATGAGCTAAGTACGATGACTAATACACTTGCCCATGATTATAAAATACACTAATAGATTGTCATGCCATCTTCGATCGTTCATGATGAACATCTCAAAAAATGTATAGTACACATTTTATTGTAATCATGGGTTAATATACCAAGAAATTGAACTCCGTTGTGCTTAAGAATTAAGAGGAAAGGAACATCACCTTGACGTATAGCTTCTCCACGCACGGAAAGCATTTAAGGAACTTAATAACCTCATCCAGATTGGGGCCGATAGATTGTAGTGCCAAGATGTTCACTGTGAGCAGAGACAATGCGAGGCTTGTGGGAATCATTTTCTGGATGACAACTGAACATAGATCAACAAAAACTAGATAAAATATGATGTACAATAATAAGAATGAGAAGAAGATTGTTGTACCTGAACGCTTATGGATCCAGCTATAACAAGTTCAGAGAATTCAACACACGAATGCCCCAACACTATCAATTTTGGTGCGCCAATGACCCCGATTCTTGGTCGACCTTCTTTATCAAGTACAAACAATTTCTCCAGGAAAGGCACATTCTCAATGACCATGTCATGAAACTCCCCAACTGACAACATCTTGCGGCACCAGCCATGCACATAAACTGTACGGGGATTCATCATAACAATGTGGAGGCTACTGAACCCAAACATCATCTGAAGACGAAGGTACTCGAGCATTGTACAGCCGCCGAGCAGGCGCTTCAAATCCTACTTCGAGATGCTAACACCAGTGAGCTCGAGGTGCTTCAGTTTAGGGAGATGAAGAGCGTGCATAACATTAATCTTAGGGAAAAGGCACCGCATGAATGTAGGCGGCGCAACGTGGGCGTGATGTGGAGGACGGATGGAGGCAGCAAGTGCCCATGTCCAGCATCAAAGTTGAGCTCTTTGAGCTGATCTAGGGTAGGGGATAAGAACCAGTCATGAAACTTGGGTTCGACCTTGCAGTTTGAATGGAAAGTGCCGATGGAAAGGCGTCTAATGGGCGCAGTGTGCATGGCGAGGATGCGGGACAATGCATCCAAGCGTTTGCGATCCCCGTTGCAGATCTCGTCATCGTCGAGGAGGTCAACGGGCGTGGAGTGACATAGGAGGTGCCATCGCATGGAGAGGATGGTGGTCTGCACAACAGATTTGATGGGGAGGAGGGACACGATGGTAACCAACATCTCATCGGGGATGCTGCTAATGAAGTCCACGCTTGTCGGAGGCTCATGTGGTTTAGCCTCCACCAGCTCCCGCTTGTTGGCCGCCTCGTCATCCATCAAAAAAGGAGGCGACCTATGGTGGCCCAAATAGGTAAGACCGGAGGAGAAGGTGTAGCACTAATTCAGAACTTGGGAGAGAATAGGGCTATGGGTGGAAGTCCGAGGTCCAAGGGCTTGATTCCCGGTGAGCCAGCTGCGCCTATGTGGTAGACTGCTTGCACACATCCCTTTGAGCCTACGTAGCGGACTCCTCGCATGCGTCCCGTCTAATCAAACCCGCACCCACAGCATAGGCACGACCCACCTCTCATAGAGGCAGGGCCACGCGTCTGCTCGATGAGCCTGTTCCCAATCGGTTTCTAAAAACCATAAAGTGTTCCGTGCTTGGGAACTAAAACCATCAATAAATATTGAGCTTGTTTCCTTTCACATTCCAAATTACCACACGCTAATTTTTTTCACAAATCAGTTCACACCTACCAAACCTAAACATGTTCTCACTTAGCAGCTGTTTACTGTAGTAGGCTATAAAAACAAAAACTCGTACTCGAAAATTACCGCACATTCTTCACCCCCGCCACAAAAAAAACAGTCCTTTCTTTGTTAGTCCTTCATCCCATCGGCCATGGCTAGTAGGGGGGTTCTGGGTTGAGATATAATCAGGGAAGAAAGACCAAAGCCGCAAAAGCAACCGAGAGGTCCCGTCGCCATGCCGTGGAAGCACTAGAGAGCTCCAGCCACACTGCTTTGGCCGCAATAGAGATGTCCGGTGGTGCCGCGGACGCCCGGGATGATCTTCCACGGAAGGGCGACGACTCTCATAGTCACAAGCACATTCGCCTTGGAGGCGAACTGGACGATTTGGCAGTCTTTGAATCCTCGGCTAGTGACGACATGCGCGCTGAGCTCGATAAGAAGGACGCCATGATCGATGACCTGGTGAAGCTGCTAGAGAAGAGCAACATCTCGGTTGACAAAGCAACCGGCCTTGTGGAGAAACTTATGGAGGAGAACGACGCTTGGAAGAAACCGGTGTCGTCACATTCTTTACCCTTTAACTCCTTTTTCTTTACTTTTTTCTTCCCATTCCACCTCGTTGTTTGGTAGAGTTGATTTTTTTCTTTTCTTCACAAATCTATGTTCGGTTCAATCGATCTTGTACTAAGATTCTCGGCTTACACACTTAAGTTAAATCCGAACACATCACCTGGGGGCCTCTTTCCGAAGCCAATGCTTTCATATTATAAGCATTTATCCATACTTCTTGTGTACACATGTTTCCTTTGTCGCGTTTAAGCCATCATATGCATCACTTCGAACTAAGACTTTGCCAAGCTGGGTTGCCTCGCTCCTGTGCTTACCCTCTATGTTCCCAAATGTTCGGCTAGAGGGTAAAGGGTGCACCTCTGTGATTGTTACGACCTGGTCATCTGGATACGTACCTCGGACGAGTGAAGCCAAAAGCTAGCTATCTTAAGTTGACAATTGGTTGGCTATGATGGAAGCAATTAATACGACTATGGTTGTTATCACCACTACTTGGGCTTCTTTTCTTTCAAAATCCCTTAGCCGCATACTAGCACTATACTGCCTTCTACCTACAATCTTCATAGAACCCTGGTATCGATAGAGGTACTATTTTCTTCGGAAGATTTTTCTTACGCTAAGCAGTAATATAACATATCTCCTTGTGTGCTTTTTGTGTGTTTGCACCAAATGACCGGATTGCCTGGTTCCCCGAACATAATCCACTCTTCTAGGGAGATAAATTACGAGGAACACTCCTGAACTCTTAGCGTGGGAGGCAGAAGCCGATGGCCGGTTAAGACAAAGTTTACAACACAGATGGATCAACTACTCGATTATTCGTACATAGTTACATATAATCATACATTCGGCGGCTGATCGAGATTGTCAATTATAGTGTCCAGGGAGCAGTCTTCTTGTGAGAGACGGGCGACAGGCATAACTTGGTAGTACACCAGGTGGAGTGACACTTCTTGTCCATCTGACCCTACTGACCCAACCCGAGCCATACGCTTGGGGTTAAGTCCAGTATAGCAGGTCTTGATCATCGCCCACGCCTACCGTGCTCCCTCCCAACAAGCCGATGTCTTCCACAGCTTGAACCTACTTCGGGCTCCCTTGAATCGATCGACTAGTTCGGTCATTCCCTCTAGAGGTTGCTCGGTGGGCCATAGCGCCTCTACCATGCTTTTCATGGCCTTTGGAGCACGCTCATGAAGGGCGGAAAGCTCCTTCAGAAGGTTCTCTTGGTAGGATCCGATCTCTTCTTTGGGTCGCCTAGACAGGAGACCTACACATGAGTTAAAGGCATGCCTATTATACTTCATCTATAAGAAGTACTTGCCGATGTTAGAATCACACTTACCGAACATGCCCCTCTATAGTTTCTGGTTCTCTTCTTGGACCTATGCCAATTGAGATTTTAACCTCTCAATTTCCTCGACCTGTTGTTTGTTCTCTGCCTGAAGACGGTTCTTCTATTCAAGGTGTCGTTGCAAAACACGACAACCGGCTTCGTGCTGGGACTCGGCGTATCGCTAAGATTCTCGGGTTGTATCCAAATCTTCTTGCATTTGCCCTATTGATTCAGCTACTAAAAAGTACCCTTGCGTCAGCACAGGAATATACTAAGATCAACAGCACAGATATACTCACCATGTGCCTCCCGAGTAAAGCTCTTCACTTGCTCCAATTCAGCCTTCACAGATTCAACATGTGTTCCGCTGGCTTCTTGTTCCTTGGCCAGTTGCTCGCTCTGCTACTTCGTGGCCTGCATTAGCAAAAAAACAAGGACCCTTAATTCAGTCATTCCAACCGATTTAAGGCTCGGGGGCTACTGGGTTTACACAAGTCTTCGGACTCTACAAAACTGATGATGTACCTGCAAGCTGGACGATATCAATTTCATGGCCTCCCCGAACCCAGCTCGGGCAGCACCGATGTGCGCGTCCGCTGTGCGTAGAGCACCAAACTCCTGTTCGTAGAATACTGGGTGATGCAGGGCCTCTTGTCGCCACCGATGATTCATGGCGCTTCCTACTTCGGACTTGGCAACAGACATAGCGTCACCACAATCGGCAGGGGCCGGATTGACCATGGGAACCTCCGTAGCAGGTTCATCATGAGCCGAAGCTCTGGAATTTTGAGCTTTCCCGGACACCCTGGCAACCTCCTCGGCAGAGGAAGGCTGAGTTTTTAGCCTGTGAATTTCGATATAAAATCTGCTATGAGGAACTATCAGTTGTGATAAAAAATAAACAACCGAACAAAATACCTTTGGGTTGAACGAGTGGATGGACTCGTCCTCACAACTGGCTCATTTGTCGGATCCTTGTTGCTTTCCGGTCCGGGCACTGCTACCGTTGCTGATGTATGACATGCGGATCGACGACGCTTGGGAGGAGGAGCCGATGCGTTTGGGGTGTTGGAGGATGCTTGCCTTTTGTGGGATGAGCTTTTCTTCTTCTTGTTTGTCGCAAGAGAAGGGAACGATCCAGGGTAATCGTCTATGATAGCCACCTTGGAGCGGTCAAGACTCTCCTGGTAGAAAACCCCATCTTCAAGCTCAATTGATAGACCCGGGTCCTCATGAAAGCCTGGATCATCGTCACGATAATAATCTTTGGGATGAGGGATCGGATAGTTAACTGTCTCGATAAAGCTTCTGTAGTCCTGTTCACATAAAGTTGAAAGCTTCGTCAAAAAGGGACAAAATCGAAACCTGAATTGTGGTCATGGAGTTTAAATGCTTACCCATTCCATGGGATTGTGGCTTGAGTATCTCTCCTTGGTCGACCTTTGCATGAAGGCCAATGTTGTCTGATCGGCAAGACCCAGTCTTTGGGAGCATGTGGTGTCGCTTGTCCCATTGTGACGCCACACGGGGTGTATCCTCTGCTGAAGAGGCTACACGCACCGGGTGATGGTGGCGGCCATGACATTGATCATGGTCAACTTATGGTGGGATAGTACCCTCACCTAGGCTTCCAAGCATTGCACTTCAATGCTGTCCTCTTGGGACGAACTCTTCGGCCGCCAGTTGTACCTTTTCTTTAAGGGGGCGTTGTAGTGTTCGGGCAGACCCCTTTGAGCTGGATCGAATAGGGGGGCATCCTCGATATAAAACCATTCCAAACACCATTCTTCGAACTCCTTCGATGTTCCCACCGGATACCCCATCCCCGCTATGCGGAACACTTTGGCTCCACCGACTTCCAAGATTGTCTCATCCCGAGTTCGAGGGACGAGGCAAAAGTACTTCCTCCATAGTTCAAAATGTGCCTCGCAACCCAGGAACATCTTGCAAAGGGCGACGAAGCTCGAGATGTGTAGGATAGACCCTGGGGTGAGATGGTGGAGCTGGATCCCATAAAATTCCAGTAACCCTCTCAAGAATGGGTAAATAGGAAACCCTAGACCCCGCAGAAGAAATGGCACAAAGCATACGCGTTCCCCCCTTTGTGTATTGGGGAAATTCTCCGCGAAAACTTCGCCGTTGAATGAAGATAAGCCTGCGCGGGTCACTGCCAGATCTGAGGAAGGAAGGTATCCCTGGGTCTCCAGATTACACAGTCATTGGAGCTATAAGGAGCAGCTGGTGCAATCCCCGGGATGGGAGCCGTAAGGGCGCGAGGAAGAGCTGGTGGCGCTCGCCATGTTTTTCATGGTGATCTTCCGTCGAGTATTTTTCTGATGGGGAGGAGGAAGAGGATGTGGCTTAGACCACGATTTTGTTTGCTTAAATGAGTGGTGCCTCCATTGCGGAGGGGTAGTCTTGTAAAAAAATCACTGAACCGCTCGTCTCCCCACAATGCATGAAAATCAAGAAACGCTGACGGTTATTATAATGGACCTGGCGAGCTCGTGACGCTTGGGATTTCACCAATGACTGGACGGTTGCCGAACAAGAAGGAGTAGGGGACTCGCCTTGCAAGCCGGAGATTATGACACACGAAGATTATCCAGATATACCTCGGCGTTGAAGGCTACTCCGGGGGCTACTGAGGGACCCCTGGATTAAGGGGTCCTCGAATAGCCGACCTGTTTCTCATGGGCCAGAATGTATGGGCCAGAGGATGAGCATTGGATGATCAAGGGCCCCGTCGCCAGGGTGAAAGCTTCAAGGAGCCGTGGCGTGTCCTCCAAGTTCTCGACCGTAGATAGGCATGTTTTTTCCTTCGATGTGCAACCGACTATGTGTAAAGCCTAGGTACCCTTGGCGTCTATATAAGCCAGAGGGTTTTAGGTTGTAGAGAGAGGACAACTCATCTAGGGTTTAGCAATTGATCTCGAGGTAGATCGACTCTGTAACCTACATATCATCAATACAATCAAGCAGGACATGGGGTATTACCTCCATAGGAGGGCCCGAACTTGGGTAAACATCATCTCATTCATCTCCTGTTACCATTGATTCTAGTCTCACAGCTCGGGACCCCCTGCCCGAGATCTGCCGGTTTTGACACCGACACTCCCCCAATCGGTCTCCCGCCACTCCCCCAATCGGTTTCCCACTGAAGCACCAACCCCGTCATCAACCTCCAGTACAAAGAGGAAGAGACGGAGCAGGCCGGAGAGCAGGCAAAAGCGGAATCATGCCATCGAGCATGAGCAAGACGTCATCATTAGCCCCCATGCCACCATCACACACGGTTTCCAGTACTACCAGAAACGTCTGCGATGCGTGTATGGTCCCACCAGCACTGGTGCAGCGACATGCTATACAAACGGTTTTTAACCCCTTTTCGTGACGTAGTTCCAAACCGTCGCCTTGCATTTGTGGGCGATAGGGGGTTCCATCCCACACGACACGACATACCCGTCGGTGATGGTGGCTAACGAACGCAAATGTTTGGCAAAACTAAGCGTATGGGATGTCCGCACATATCACGAACGAGGGTCATCGGATAATCGTTTGAGATGTGTGTATTTCCCATAGGTTCATCCTTGCAACTCGTGTGAGATCACACTAACATCGCACACGCTATTTTGTGAAGCACCATTTACGATGTGCACCGAATCACAAACAGTTCACGATTATACAACGTGTACGATAAGGAGACAATCACACACAGTTAGTTCCACCATGACCTCCTGTGATATGATATAAGAGTGCATACGTTTATCATTGTAAAACCGTATGCGAAAGTTGAATATATCCCACACACGGGGTTTCTGATAAACATTTTTCATTTATAAAACGTCCCAAACGTGTGATCCATAGTTCCCAAAAATTTCATCTAGAATAACTGTGTCCGATGAAGGCCTATCGCAGACTGTCTTCTTTGACCAACGTTTGTGATGGTACACAGTTCAAAACACGAAATCGTGTGTGATAAGGAGACTAGCACAAACGTTGGTGTTGTTAATCTCACACGTTCTTTCTCGTCTGACCATGCGTGAAGACGAGATTCATCACACACGTCTCAAATGGAGAAACATGTGTGATGTCGGAGTTGATAGCTTACGTTTTGCTTTCTCAAATTGTGTTCATTGTAATGGTCTGTAGAGCAAGATTTGCCCCTAATTAAATACCTTTGTTCATAATTCACATAATTAAAATTTGAAAGTAGGAATTCATGTATTTCATATCGAATCATGTTTAGGTTTAAGAATGAATGCATGATTCACATGTAGATATACTCAAGAACTACATAAGCATCAATTCTGAAAAAAAGGGAAAACTACAGAAGGGACAAATAAAGAATGATGGAAGCATGGTTGTACTAAATACGGTAAAGAGAGAGCCGAAAGACATTTTGTATGCTAGAGAAGGTGAAGCAAAATGCCCATATTGTGCCCTCCTCCATGCCTAACGAAGGAACGACTCTAGGCCAACCCCTAGTGATGGTCGCCCGCCTATCCTTCACTATCTTCATTATGACTTCTTGATACTCATTGTAGTCTCAATGATTTATTTTAACCTTCATTGCATGTACAAAAATCATGTACTTTGCGAGGTAATCTTGATTAAACTGCTTTGGGAACCACTACAAAAGAAAAAGATTCAAACATTGTTGTGTGACAACTAATTATCAGCAGTACTAATAGAAGACTGCAGAGTTCGTAGTTACCATCCTACAGCTCACTTTTGTGTTGAATAGAGAGTAAAGAAATAGTCTAATTGGCATTGTTCATCTCTTTTCCCTAACAATCATTTTCAGTTTCCTCACTTGATGCTGGTTCATGAATATTTCATTACCCCACACGCAAAAAGGGTCCAGGAATGGATCTTTACCTAAGAAATGTGTACCTACAAGAAAGAAGCCAATATTATAAGCTAAAATGCAGTTGCACAATGGTGTAATATATTACTCCATTAGTCCCACAATGTGTTGCATATAAACATTTTGAGAAGTCAACATTTACTTACTTTGACCAAGTTTGTAGAGAAATACATTTACATTTAGAATTGCAATTCCATTTCATTAGATACATCACAAAATTTTATATTGTATACATGTTAGATGGTATATGTGGATACATTACAAAAATCTATATGGACTACATGATGGAACGTATGTAGTATAAGTGTCGTTGTTTTCTCACGACATATGCCATGGGGTGGCTTATCAAGAGTGGTTGGGGCCGAGGGACGCCGGTGGACTCCGGTAATGGGATCGGGAACAAGCAGTGCAAGATACATGATGTACCCAGGTTCGGGGCCCTCCGTGGGAGGTAACACCCCTAGTCCTGCCTGCCTAGTTGATGGATCAAGATGGCTACAATGTGCTCCTAGACATGTTGGTTGGAGGACAAAGAAGGGACTGGCCGACTCTTCCTGCCTTTCTATGTGTGGAGATGAACCAGGGGAAGATGATGATAATTCTTGCCCCCTCGCATGGGAGGCACCGAGGGGGTTTTATAGGCCAACCCTCGGCTTACAATATCCATGGATTGTACTCGGGTGTGGGTGTTGGGGAACGTTGCATGGGAAACAAAAATGTTCCTATGCACACGCAGATCTATCCATGGTGATGAGCATCTATGAGAGGGAGAGTGTATCTACGTACCCTTGTAGATCGCTAAGCGTGAAGCGTTAAGAAACGCGGTTGGTGTAGTCGAACGTCTTCGCGATCCAAATCGCCGAGCGTCCCGTGATCTCATCACGATCCGTCTCGCGATCCGATCACGATCCGTCCCGTGAACTCATCACGGTTCGTCCCGCGAACTCATCACGATCCGTCTCGCGATCTTGATCACGATCCATCCCGCGAACTCATCACGGCCCGTCCCGCGAACTCATCACGATCTGTCTTGCGATCTTGATCACGGTCCTTCCGATCTAGCGCCGAACGGACGGCACGTCCGCGTTCAGCACACGTACAGCTCAATGACGATCTCCGCCTTCTTGATCCAGCAAGAGGGAGCGGAGAGGTAGAAGAGTTCTCTGGCAGCGTGACGGCGCTCCGGTGATGGTGGTGGAGCTATTCCGGCAGGGCTTCGCCTAAGCACTGTAGAAATCAGATCTAGAGGAGAAACTATGCACTGGAGGAACGAGCAGCACGTGGCTAAATATTCTGTTCAAAAACCCTAAAACCTCCCGTATATATAAGAGGAAGAGTGGAGGAGTCTTGGCACAAGGGCCAAGCCTCCAAGGAGTCGGCCGAACCAGATGGAGGAGGTGGACTCCACCTCCAATCCTAGTAGGACTAGGATTCACCCTATTTTTGCCTTTTTCCACTTTTTCTCTTTGGGCCTTTTTTCCCAAACTGCATGGGACTTGTGTGGGACTTCCACCAGCCCACTAAGGGCTGGTAAAAACTCTCCCACAGCCCATGGATCCTCTTGGGTCGAAATACCCCTCCAGATGGTCTCCCGGTACACTACCGGCACTCCCAGTACACTACCGATGAGCCCGAAACTTTTCCGGCGACCAAAACAGGACTACCTATATATGAATCTTTACCTCCGGATCATTACGGATCTCCTCATGACGTCCGAGATCTCATCCGGGACTCCTAATAACCTTCAGTCACCACCACGCATAACTCTATACTACCGAAACGTCACCGAACCTTAATTGTGCAGACCCTGCGGGTTTGAGAACTATGTAGACATGACCAAGACACCTCTACGGTCAATAACCAATAGCGGGACCTGGATGCCCATATTGGTTCCTACATATTCTACGAAGATCTTTATCGGTCGAACCTCTATGTCAAGGATTCAGTTAATCCTGTAAGATGTTCCCTTTGTTCTTCGGTATGTTACTTGCCCGAGATTCGATCGTCGGTATCTCCATACCTAGTTCAACCTTGTTACCGGCAAGTCTCTTTACTCGTTCCGTAATACAAGATCCCGTGACTAACACTTAGTCACATTGCTTGCAAGGCTTATTGTGATGTTGTATTACCGAGTGGGCCCTGAGATACCTCTCCGTTACACGGAGTAACAAATTCTAGTCTTGATCCATGCCAACTCAACATACACCCTCGGAGATACCTGTAGAGAACCTTTATAGTCACCCAGTTACGTTGCGACGTTTGATACACACAAGGCACTCCTCCGGTATTCGTGAGTTGCATGATCTCATGGTCATAGGAACATATACTTGATATGCAGAAAACAGTAGCAATAAACTGACATGATCATATGCTACGTTTGTAGTTTGGGTCTTGTCAGTCATACCATTCTCCTAATGATGTGATCCCGTTTATCAAATGACATCTAATGTCCATGGCTAGGAAACCTTAACCATCTTTGATCAACGTGCTAGTCTATTAGAGGCATACTAGGGACATGGTTTTGTCTATGTATCCACACATGCATCTATGTCTTCGATCAATACAATTATAGCATGGATAATAAGCGATTATCATGAACAAGGAAATATGATAATAACTAATTTATTATTGCCTCTAGGGCATATTTCCAATAGTCTCCCACTTGCACTAGAGTCAATAATCTAGTTCACATCACCTTGTGATTCGCATTGTTATGAATCTAACACCCAATGAGTTCTGGGGCTCGATCATGCTTTGCATGTGAGAGAGGTCTTATAGACAACGGGTCCATGACATTCATATCCGTGTGTACTTTGCAAATCTCTATGTCCTACCGTAAACACTGCTACCACACTCCACTTGGTACTATTCCAAATGGCTGCTCCACTATATGTATCCGGATTGCTACTACGAGTCATCCGGATTGGTGTTAAAGCTTGCATCGACGTAACTCTTTACGACGAACTCTTTATCACCTCCATAATCGAGAAACATCTCCTTAGTCTTTTAGTTACTAAGGATAATCTTGACCGCTGTCCAGTGATCCACTCCTGGATCACTCTTGTACCCCTTGACGGACTCATGGCAAGGCACACACAGGTGCGGTACACAACATGGCATACTATACAGAGCCTATGGCTAAGGCATAGGGGACGACATTCATCCTTTCTCTTTCTTCTATCGTGGTCGAGCTTTGAGTCTCACTCAACTTCACACCTTACAAAACAGGCGAGAACACTTCTCTCTGACTAATCCATTTTGAACTCTTTCAAAATCTTGTCAAGGTATGTATTCATTGAAAGTCTTATCAAACATCTTGATCTATCTTTATAGATCTTGATGCTCAACAATTAGGTAGCTTTATTCAGGTCTTCCTTTGAAAATCACTTTTCAAACAACCGGTTATGCTTTCTAGAAACTCCACATTGTTTCCAAATAGCAATATGTCATCCACATATACTTATCAGAAACTCTATAGTGCTCCCACTCACTTTATTGCAAATACAAGTTTCTCGTAAACTTTGTATAGACTCAAAAACTTTGATCACCTCATCAAAGTGTATATTCCAACTCCGAGATGCTTGCTTCAGTTCATAGAAGAATCACTGAAGCTTGCACACCTTTTAGCATCCTTAGGACTGAGAAAACCTTCTCGTTGTATCACATACAACCTTTCCTCAAGTAAACCGTTAAGGAAATGATGTTTTGACATCCATCTGCCAGATTTCATAATTAAAAGTGCAGCAAGTGCTAACATAGTTTCAACAGACTTTAGCATCGCTACGAGTGAGAAAGTCTCATCGCAGTCAACTCCTTGAACTTGTCGTAAACTTCTTTGCAACAAGCCGAGCTTTACAAATGGGGACATTTACCATCAACGTCTGTCTTCATTTTAAAGATCCATTTGTACTTAACGACCTGCCGTCCAACGAGCAAGTCCACCAAAGTCTATACTTGGTTTTCATACATGGATCCTTTCTCGGATTTCATGGCCTCTAACCATTTGTTGGTTTTTAGGCCCATCATCGCTTCTCCATAGTTCGTAGGTTCATCGTTGTCCAACAACATGACCTGCAAGACAGGGTTGTCATACCGCTCATGAGCAGTACACGTCCTTGTCGACATACAAAGTTCGATAGTAACTTGATCCAAAGCTTCATGATCATCATCATTAACTTCCTCTTCAACTAACGTAGGCTTCACAGAAACAACTTCCTGCACTGCGCTACTCTCTGGTTGAAACAGAGGTTCAATAACCTCATCAAGTTCTATATTCCTCCCACTCAATTCTTTCAAGAGAAACTTTTCCTCGAGAAAGGACCCAGTTTTAGCAATAAAACATTTTATGCTTGGATCTGAGATAGAAGGTTCACCCAACTATTATTAGGGTATTCTATGAAGATGCTTTTCTCCGCTTTGGGTTCGAGCTCATTAGGTGAAAACATTTTCCACACAAGCGTCGCAGCCCCAAACATTAAGAAATGATAGCTTAGGTTTCTATCAAACCATAATTCACATGGTGTCATCTCAAAGGATTTAGATGGTGCCCTATTTAAAGTGAATGTAGTTGTCTCTAATGCATAACCCCAAAATTATAGTAACAAAATGATAAGAGACATCATAGCATGCACCATATCCAATAGAGCACGTCTATGATGTTCGGACACACCATCACACTATGGTGTTCCAGGTGGCGTGAGTTGTGAAACAATTTTCACAATGTCTAAAGTTGTATGCCAAACTCGCAACTCAGATATTCATCTCGACAATCATATTGTAGACATTTTTATCTTCTTGTCACGATGATCTTAAACTTCACTCTGAATTTTCTTGAACCTTTCAAATGATTTAGACTTGTGTTTCATTAAGCAAATATACACTATATCTACTCAAATCATCAGTGAAGGTAAGAAAATAACGATATCCACCACACACTATAAGACTCATTGGATTGCATACATCAACATGCATCATTTCCAATAAGTCACTTGCCCGCTCCATCAAACCAGAAAACGGGGTCCTTAGTCATCTTGACCAAGAGGCATGGTCTGCATGTCTCAATTGATTCGAAATCGAATGAGTCCAAAGATCCATCAGCATGGAGTCTCTTCATGCGTTTTATACCAATATGACATTTAGCGGCACTGCCACAAGTATGTGGTACTATTATTATTAACTTTGTATCTTTTTGGCATCAATGTTATGAACATGTGTATTACTACGATCAAGTTTTAACAAACCATTCTTACTGGGTGCATGACCATTGAAGGTATTATTCATGTAAATAGAATAACCATTATTCCCTAACTTAAATGAATAATCGTGTTGCAATGAACATGATCTAATCACGTTCATGCTCAACACAAAAACACCAAATAACATTTATTTAGGTTCATCACTAATCTCGAAGGTAGAGAGAGCGTGCGATGTTGATCACATCAACCTTGGAAACATTTCCAACACACATCGTCACCTCACACTTAGCTAGTATCCGTTTATTCTGTAACTTTTACTTTGAGTTACTAACATTTAGCAACCGAACCGGTATCCAATACCCAGGTGCTACTAGGAGTACTAGCAAGGTACACATCAATAACACGTATATCAAATATACTTTTGTCAACTTTGCCAGCCTTCTTATCTACCAAGTATCTAGGGTTGTTCCGCTTCAGCGACCATTCTCCTCATAATCAAAGCACTTAGTCTCGGGTTTGGGTTAGAATTTGGGTTGCTTCACTGGAGCTGCAACTGACTTGCTATCCATGAAGTTTCCCTCCTTGCTCTTGCCCTTCTCGAAACTAGTGGTTTTGACTAACCATCAACACTTTGACGCTCTTTCTCGATTTCTACCTTCGCGGTGTCAAACATCGCGAATAGCCCAGGGATCATTACTTCTATCCCTGGCGTTTTATAGTTCGTCACCAAGTTCTAGTAGCTTTAGTGACAGTGACTTGGAGAACTATATCAATCACTATCTTATCTGGAAGATCAACTCCCACTCGATTCAAGCGATTGTAGCACCTAGACAATCTGAGCACATGCTCAACGATTGAGCTATTCTCTTTCATATTACAGGCAAAGAATCTTGTTGGATATCTCATATCTCGCAACACAGGCATGAGCCTAAGATCCTAATTTCAGCTCTTAGAACATCTCATATGTTCTGTGACGTTCAAAACGTTTCGAAGCCTCAATTCTAAGCCGTAATGCATGATGCACTAAACTATCAAGTACTCATCAGAACGTGCCTGTCAGATGTTCGCAACATCTACAGACAACGCTAGAGGGGTTGGCGCACCGAGCGGTGCATTAAGGACATAAGCCTTCTGTGCAGCAACGAGGACAATCCTCATATCACGGAGCCAGTCCGCAATATTGCTACAATCATCTTTCAACTCTATTTCTCTAGGAACATATAAAAATACAAGGGAGCTACAGCATAAGCTAGTAATCTACAAGACAATTTGCAAAGACACTACTAACTATGTTCATGATAATGAGTTCAATTAATCATATTACTTAAGAACTCCCACTCAAATTGACATCCCTCCGGTCATTCGAGTGACACATGATCCAAATTCACCAACTCAAGTCCGATCATCACATGAGTTGAGGTGGTTTCAATGGTGAACATCATCATGTTGATCAGATCTGCTATATGACTCATGTTCGACTTTTTGGTCTCTCGTGTTCCAAGGCCATGTCTGTACATGCTAGGCTCGTCAAGTTTAACCCGAGTGTTCTGCACGTGCAACACTGGCTTGCACCCGTTGTATGTGAACGTAGAGTCTATCACACCCGATCATCACGTGGTGTCTCAACACGACGAACTTTCGCAACGGTGTACACTCGGGGAGAACACAATTTATCTTGAAATTAAGTGAGGGATCACCTTATAATGCTACCATCGTCCTAAGCAAAACAAGGTGCATAAAAAGGATTAACATCACATGCAAATCATAAGTGACATGATATGGCCATGAACTTGTGCTTTTGATCTCCATCTAGAAAGCACCGGCATGATCTCCATCATCACCGGCAAGACACCATGATCTCCATCAACGTGTCGCCATCGGGGTTGTCGTGCCCAACATGCTTCTACTACTATTGCTACCGTTTAGCGATAAAGTAAAGAATTACATAGCACTTAATGATTGACACACAGGTCATACAATAATTAAAGACAACCCTATGGCTCCTGCCGGTTGCCGTACTCATCGCCATGCAAGTCGTGATAATCTATACATCACATGATCATCTCATACATCACATATATCACATCATGTAATTGGCCATATCACATCACAACATACCCTGCAAAAACAAGTTAGACGTCCTCTAATTGTTGTTGCATGTTTTATGTGGCTGCTATGGGTATCTAGCAAGAATAATTCTCATCTACGCAAAAACCACAACGGTGATACACTAGTTGCTTTTCAACCTTCTCAAGGACCGCCTTTGTCGAATCCGATCCAACTAAAGTGAGAGAAACTGGCACCCGCAAGCCATCTATGCAACAAGTTGCGGTCGAGGGAACCGGTCTCTCGTAAGCGTACGAGTAATGTTGGTCCGGGCCGCTTCATCTCACAATACCGCTGAACCAAAATCTGACCAAGGGAGGAAGCAATCTAAGCATCAACGCCCACAAACTCTTTGTGTTCTACTCGAGATCTCATCTACACATAGACCTAGCTCATGATGCCACTATTGGGGAACATTGCATGGGAAACAAAAAATTTCCTACGCACACGCAGATCTATCCATGGTGATGAGCATCAACGAGAGGGAGAGTGGATCTACGTACCCTTGTAGATCGCTAAGCGGGAAGCATTAAGAAACGCGGTTGGTGTAGTCAAACGTCTCCGCGATCCAAATCCCGAGCGTCCCGCGATCTCATCACGATCCGTCCCGCGATCCAATCACGATCCGTCTCGTGAACTCATCATGGTCCGTCCCACGAACTCATCACGATCCGCATCATGATCTTGATCACGATCCGTTCCGTGAACTCATCATGGTCCGTCCCGTGAACTCATCACGATCCGTCTCGCGATCTTGATCATGGTCCTTCCGATCTAGCGCCGAACGGACGACACCTCCGCGTTCAGCACATGTACAGCTCGATGACGATCTCCGCCTTGTTGATCCAACAAGAGGGAGCAGAGAGGTAGAAGAGTTCTCCGGCAGCGTGATGGCGCTCCAGCGATGGTGGTGGAGCTATTCCGGCAGGGCTTCGCCTAAGCACTGCAGAAATCCGATCTAGAGGAGAAACTATGCACTGGAGGAACGGGCAGCACGTGGCTAAAAATTCTGCTCAAAAACCCTAAAACCTCCAGTATATATAAGAGGAAGAGAGGAGGAGGCTTGGAACAAGGGCCAAGCCTCCAAGGAGTTGGCAGAACCAGATGGAGGAGGTGGACTCCACCTCCAATCCTAGTAGGACTAGGATTCACCCTATTTTTGCCTTTTTCCACTTTTTATCTTTGGGCCTTTTTTCCCAAACCGCATGGGCCTTGTGTGGGAATTCCACCATCCCACTAAGGGCTGGTAAACACTCTCCCACAGCCCATGGAGCCTCTTGGGTCTAAATACCCCTCCCGATGGTCTCCCGGTACACTACCGGCACTCCCGGTACACTACCGATGAGCCCGAAACTTTTCCGGTGACCAAAACAGGACTTCCTATATATGAATCTTTACCTACGGACCATTACGGAGCTCCTCGTGATGTCCAGGATCTCATATGGGACTCTGAACAACCTTAGGTCACCACCATGCATAACTCTATACTACCAAAACGTCACCGAACCTTAAGTGTGCAGACCCCGCGGGTTTGAGAACTCTGTAGACATGACCAAGACTCCTCTACGGTCAATAACCAATAACGGGACCTGGATGCCCATATTGGTTCCTACATATTCTATGAAGATCTTTATCGGTCGAACCTCTATGTCAAGGATTCAGTTAATCCCGTATGATGTTCCCTTTGTTCTTCGATATGTTACTTGCCCGAGATTCGATCATCGGTATCTCCATACCTAGTTCAACCTCGTTACCGGCAAGTCTCTTTACTCGTTCCGTAATACAAGATCCCGTGACTAACACTTAGTCACATTGCTTGCAAGGCTTATTGTGATGTTGTATTACCGAGTGGGCCCTGAGATACCTCTCCGTTACACGGAGTACCAAATTCTAGTCTTGATCCATGCCAACTCAACATACACCCTCGGAGATACCTGTAGAGCACCTTTATAGTCACCTAGTTACTTTGTGATGTTTGATACACACAAGGCACTCCTCCGATATTCGTGAGTTGCATGATCTCATGGTCATAGGAACATATACTTGACATGCAGAAAACAGTAGCAATAAACTGACACGATCATATGCTACATTTGTATTTTGGGTCTTGTCGATCACACCATTCTCCTAATGATGTGATCCTGTTTATCAAATGACATCTCATGTCCATGGCTAGGAAACCTTAACCATCTTTGATCAACGAGCTAGTCTATTAGAGGCATACTAGGGACATGGTTTTGTCTATGTATCCACACATGCATCTAAGTCTCCGATCAATACAATTATAGCATGGATAATAAATGATTATCATGAACAAGGAAATATGATAATAACTAATTTTTATTGCCTCCAGGGCATATTTCCAACAGTGGGGTCCGGCTGGCAGTCACTCTAGCCTGACGAGGGTCCCGCCGCCTGGGCCATCTCATCGGTTGTAGGGCCTGCCGACTGCGGGACCCGGCTGGCCTCCACTATTGGTGTGGAGCCACCTGCCCCGGCACGAGCCACACTGTGTGGCGTCGCCTTGCGGCAGCCGTTTGTGGTCAGTGGTACGGCCGGCCACCATGTAGCCACACGGGGGCAGGTAATGGAGTGGATGGGGGCTTGCCGGCAATGTCGCTTCGCCTGGTCACGGTCTACCGCGGTCAGCGGTACGACAGCTCGCACTATAGCCACGTGATTCTTTCATTAGCAGTCACTGCAACCATGTGGGGATCCGTCCTGGGGGTCATGTCTAGTCACCGTACGCGGGTACGATGGGAGGGGACTGGTGCTCGCCCACCCGAGGGTCAACGGGGGAGCCGGCCGTCGATGCGCTCGCCGGCTGCCTGCCAGGCGGCCATGAGCCAGTCGACCTTGCTCTTACCAGCTGTGGTCTAGACAGCCGTACGCTAGCCGGCCGGGCGCCAACCGGTCGTATTGTTTTGAAAAGCGACTGAACCTCCCGGCTTTGGCATACTCAGGGGTTATATCCCCGTCAGTAGTCCCCGAAGCCGGCAGGGCCTCGCATTTTTTCCAAATGAGGGGGAGCCATCGGCTTCATACTTTTCCGAGTTAAGCGGCGGGGGTCCTTGAACGATGGACCGGCTGGCCGAGCACGCCGGTAGCCGTGCCTGATGCCTCGGGTCCCGTGGTGACGCTTCGCAACACATGCCGGGACATGGCACGTCATGCATGATGTTGCGAGCATCGTGGGACCCGCCCCTGGGGATGCGACAAGAAGTCGCCACATGCCTAGCCCAATAGGCCTCGGGCCACGAGCGGGGATCCTTTGCGGCCGGACCCCAGCGGTTGTGGCCCGTGATGCCCACGTCTGGCGGATTTCTCAGGGGCGTGAGCATAGTTAATCCCCCCATACCCCGGCCTTCGCCCCCTTATTTATAAGGGGAGGGGAGAGGGAGAGGCATTTAGCGCCTCCTCTCCCCGTTGTCTTCTCGCTCTCGTCGCCCCGTGCCTCGAGCTTGCGTTGTTCCGCCACTGTTCGCCTTCTCGCGCTTGCTGCATCCACCGGTGGGAGATCACCGGGATTCGCCATGCCAGGAGACTCCACCATCCTCTCCCCAGCGTGCGCATCCGCCCCGGAGATGGCTGATGGCCCTTCCGGCAGTTGGGGTGGCTCCGTCGTGACCGCGGAGGACATCGAGTACCTCCGTCGCGCCCGAATGCTGCCGTCGGAGGACCGCGTCGCCGCCTTTCCTCCAGGCGATGAGGTGGTGCCGGAGCCCGAGGTGGGAGAGTGCGTGGTTTTCGCCTTGCACTTCTCACGGTTTCAGCCTCCCGATGAGCAGGTTCGTAAGGCTATTCCTTGACATCCGCGACCTAGAGTACGTCATCTCGACTCCTTCATCAACAACCGGAGGAGATGCTGTTGGAAATATGCCCTAGAGGCAATAATAAATTAGTTATTATCATATTTCCTTGTTCATGATAATCGTTTATTATCCATGCTATAATTGTATTGATCGGAGACTTAAATGCATGTGTGGATACATAGACAAAACCATGTCCCTAGTATGCCTCTAATGGACTAGCTCGTTGATCAAAGGATGGTTAAGGTTTCCTAGCCATGGACATGAGATGTCATTTGATAACGGGATCACATCATTAGGAGAATGATGTGATGGATAAGACCCAAACTACAAACATAGCATATGATCGTGTCAGTTTATTGCTACTGTTTTCTGCATGTCAAGTATATGTTCCTATGACCATGAGATCATGCAACTCACGGATATCGGAGGAGTGCCTTGTGTGTATCAAACGTCGCAACGTAAATGGGTGACTATAAAGGTGCTCTACAGGTATCTCCGATGGTGTCTGTTGAGTTGGCATGGATCGAGACTGGGATTTGTTACTCCGTGTAACGGAGAGGTATCTCGGGGCCCACTCGGTAATGCAACATCACAATAAGCCTTGCAAGCAATGTGACTAATTGTTAGTTGCGGGATCTTGTATTACGGAACGAGTAAAGAGACTTGCCGGTAACGAGGTTGAACTAGGTATGGAGATACCGA
Source organism: Hordeum marinum (assembly GCA_022496015.1). Classification (NCBI taxonomy): domain Eukaryota; kingdom Viridiplantae; phylum Streptophyta; class Magnoliopsida; order Poales; family Poaceae; genus Hordeum; species Hordeum marinum. The sequence continues at coordinate 362,734,079 of CM039673.1, read as the reverse complement.
CGATCGAATCTCGGGCAAGTAACATACCGAAGAACAAAGGGAACGATATACGGGATTAACTAAATCCTTGACATAGAGGTTCGACCGATAAAGATATTCATAGAATATGTAGGAACCAATGTGGACGTCCAGGTCCCGCCATTGGTTATTGACCGTAGAGGTGTCTCGGTCATGTCTACATAGTTCTCGAACCCGCAGGGTCTGCACACTTAAGGTTCGGTGACGTTTCGGTAGTGTAGAATTATGTATGGTGGTGACCGAAGGTTGTTCGGAGTCCCGGATGAGATCCCGGACGTCACGAGGAGCTCCGGAATGGTCCGGAGGTAAAGATTCATATATAGGAAGTCCCAGTTTGGTTTCCGGAAAAGTTTCGGGCTCATCGGTAGTGTACCGGGAGTATCGGTATTGTACCGGGAGTGCCGGTAGTGTACCGGAGGACCTCCGGGAGGGGTATTTCTACCCCAAGAGGTCCATGGGCTGTGGGAGAATAATAACCATCCCTTAGTGGGCTGGGAAAACAGCCACAAAGGCCCATGGCGCAGGAGAGAAAGTCCTAAAGCAAAAAGTGGAAAATCAGCCAATAGGAGGCAATCCTACTCCAACTAGGATTGGAGGTGAAGTAGGATTGCTCCCACCTCCTATTTCAGCCGACCCAAAGGCCTTGGATGCCTCTCCTATCCTCTCCTCCTATATATACTAGTGGATTGGGTGGTTTTTGTACAGAATTTCCGGCCACGTGCTACCTGTTTCACCGGTGCACAGTTTCTCCTCTAGATCGGTTTTCCGCAGCGCTTAGGCGAAGCCCTGCCGGAATCACTCCACCACCATCACCGGAGCGCCGTCACGCTGCCGGTGAACTCTCTCTCCTCTCCACCTCCTCTCGCTGGATCGAGATGGTGGAGATCATCATCAAGCTGCACGTGTGCTGAACGCGGAGGTGCCGTCCGTTCGGCGCTAGATCGGAAGGACCGTGATCGAGATCGCGAGACAGTTTGTGATGAGATCGCGGAACAGATCATGATGAGTTCGCGGGACAGATCGTGATCAAGATCGTGAGACGGATCGTGATGAGATCGCGGGACGGATCGTGATTAGTTCACGGGACGGATCGTGATTGGATCGCGGGACGGATCGTGATGAGATCGCGGGACGCTCGGCGATTTGGATCGCGAAGATGTTCGACTACACCAACCGCATTTCTTAACGCTTCCCGCTTAGCGATCTACAAGGGTATGTAGATCCACTCTCCCTCTCGTAGATGCTCATCACCATGGATAGGTTTGCGTGTGCGTAGGAATTTTTTTGTTTCCCATGCGACGTTCCGCAACAGTGGCATCATGAGCTAGGTTGATGGTTCAATGAGATCTCGAGTAGAACACAAAAGGTTTGTGGGCGTTGATGCTTAGATTGCTTCCTCCCTTGGTCGTATTTTGGTTCAGCGGGATTGTGAGATGAAGCGGCCCGGACCAACATTACTCGTACGCTTACGAGAGACCGGTTCCCTCGACGCAACTTGTTGCCTAGATGGCTTGCGGGTGACAGTTTCTCTCACTTTAGTTGGATCGGATCCGACAATGGCGGTCCTTGAGAAGGTTGAAAAGCAATCTATGTATCACCGTTGTGGTTTATGCGTAGGTGAGAATCGTTCTTGCTAGATACCCGTAGCAGCCACGTAAAACTTGCAACAACAATTAGAGGACGTCTAACTTGTTTTTGCAGGGTATGTTGTGATGTGATATGGCCAATTACATGATGAGATATATGTGATGTATGAGATGATCATGTGATGTATAGATTATCACGACTTGCATGTCGATGAGTACGGCAACCGGCAGGAGCCATAGGGTTGTCTTTAATTATTGTATGACCCGCGTGTCAATCATTAAGCGCTATGTAATGCTTTACTTTATCGCTACGGTAGCAATAGTAGTAGAAGCATGGAGGGCGTGACAACCCCAATGGCAACACATTGATGGAGATCAAGATGATGGAGATCATGGTGTTGTGCCGGTGACGATGGAGATCATGCCGGTGTTTCGAAGATGGAGATCTTAAACACAAGTTCATGGCCATATCATGTCACTTATGAATTGCATGAGATGTTAATCCTTTTATGCACCTTGTTTTGCTTAGTACGGCGGTAGCATTATAAGGTGATCCCTCACTTGAATTTCAAGATGAACTGTGTTCTCCCCGAGTGTGCACCGTTGCGAAAGTTCGTCGTGTTGAGACACCACGTGATGATCGGGTGTGATAGACTCTACGTTCACATACAACGGGTGCAAGCCAGATTTGCACGCGCAGAACACTCGGGTTAAACTTGACGAGCCTAGCATGTACAAACATGGCCTCGGAACACGAGAGACCGAAAGGTCGAACATGAGTCATATAGTAGATATGATCAACATAATGATGTTCACCATTGAAGCCACCTTAACTCACGTGATGATCGGACTTGAGTTGGTGAATTTGGATCATGTATCACTCGAATGATCGGAGGGATGTCAATTTGAGTGGGAGTTCTTAAGTAATATGATTAATTGAACTCATTATCATGAACATAGTCAAAGTGTCTTTGCAAATTATGGTGTAGATTACTAGCTCGCGCTGTAGCTCCCTTGTATTTTTATATGTTCCTAGAGAAATAGAGTTGAAAGATGTTGGTAGCAATATTGCGGACTGGGTCCGTGATCTTAGGATTGTCCTCATTGCTGCACAGAAGGCTTTTGTCCTTAATGCACCGCTCGGTGCGCCACCCCCTCTAGCATCGTCTATAGATGTTGTGAACATCTGACAGGCACGTTTCGATGACTACTTGATAGTTTAGTGCGTCATGCATTACGGCTTAGAATTGAGGCTCGGAAACGTTTTGAACGTCACGGAACATATGAGATGTTCTAGGAGCAGAGATTGTGATCTCAGGCTCGTGCCTTTGTTGCGAGATATGAGATCTCCAACAAGATTCTTTGCTTGTAAGATGAAGGAGAATAGCTCAATCGTTGAGCATGTACTCAGATTGTCTGGGTACTACAATCGCTTGAATCAAGTGGGAGTTGATCTTCCAGATAAGATAGTGATTGATATAGTTCTCCAAGTCACTGTCACTAAAGCTACTAGAACTTAGTGATGAACTATAATACACCAGGGATAGAAGTATTGATCCCTGAGCTGTTCGCGATGTTTGACACCGCGAAGGTAGAAATCAAGAAGGAGCGTCAAGTGTTGATGGTTAATCAAACCACTAGTTTCGAAAAGGGCAAGAGCAAGTAGGGAAACTTCATGGATAGCAAGTCAGTTGCTGCTCCAGTGAAGCAACCCAAAGTTGAACTCAAACCCGAGACTAAGTGCTTCTATTATGAGGCGAGAGGTCGCTGAAGCGGAACAACCCTAGATACTTGGTAGATAAGAAGGCTGGCAACATTGACAGAAGTATATTTGATATACGAGTTATTGATGTGTACCTTGCTAGTACTCCTAGTAGCAACTGGGTATTGGATACCGGTTCGGTTGCTAAATGTTAGTAACTCGAAATAAAAGCTACGGAATAAACGGAGAACTAGCTAAGGGTGAGGTGACGATGTGTGTTGGAAATGTTTCCAAGGTTGATGTGATCAACATCGCACGCTCTCTCTACCTTCAGGATTAGTGACGAACCTAAATAAATGTTATTTGGTGTTTTGCGTTGAGCATGAACATGATTAGATCATGTTTGTTGCAATACGGTTATTCATTTAAGTCAGAGAATAATAGTTATTCTGGTTAAATGAATAATACCTTCAATGGTCATGCACCCAGTGAGAATGGTTTGTTGAAATCTTGATCGTAGTAGTAGACATGTCCATAACATTGATGTCAAAAGATACAAAGTTAATAATGATAGTACCACATACTTGTGGCACTGCCGCTAAATGTCATATTGGTATAAAGCGCATGTAGAAACTCCATGCTGATGGATATTTGGACTCATCGATTTCGAATCGGTTGAGACATGCGAACCATGCCTCTTGGGCAAGATGACTAAAGGACCCCGTTGGATGGAGCGGGCAAGTGATTCATTGGAAATGATACATGTTCATGTATGCAATCTAGTGAGTCTTGTAGCGTGCAGTGGATATCATTATTTTCTTACCTTCACTAATGATTTGAGTAGATATAGTGTATATTTACTTAATGAAACACAAGTCTGAATCGTTTGAAAGGTTCAAGCAAATTCAGAGTGAAGTTTAAAGATTATCGTGACAAGAAGATAAAAATGACCGCGATATGATCGTGGAGGTGAATATCTGAGTTACGAGTTTGGCATACAACTTAAGACAACGTGAAATTTGTTTCACAACTAACGCCACCTGGAACACCATGGTGTGATGGTGTGTCCGAACATCATAGTCATGCTCTATTGATATAGTGCATACTGTGATGTCTCTTATCGTTTTACTACTATAATTTTTGGGGTTATGCATTAGAGACAACTACATTCACTTTAAATAGGGCATCATCTAAATCCGTTGAGATGACACCGTGTGAATTATGGTTTGATAGAAACCTAAGCTGTCATTTCTTAATGTTTGGGGCTGCGATGCTTGTGTGGAAAATGTTTTCACATAATAAGCTAGAACCCAAAGCGGACAAATGTATCTTCATAGAATACCCTAAGAATAGATGGGTATACCTTCTATCTCAGATCCGAGTGCAAAGTGTTTGTTGCTAGAACTGGGTCCTTTCTCGAGAAAAAGTTTCTCTCGAAAGAATTGAGTGGGAGGAAGATAGAACTTGATGAGGTTGTTAAACCTTTGTTCAACCAGAGAGTAGCGCAGCGCAGAAAGATGTTACTGTGAAGCCTACGTTAGTTGAAGAGGAAGTTAATGATGATGATCATGAAGCTTCAGGATCAAGTTACTATCAAACTTCGTAGGTCGACAAGGATGTGTACTGCTCCTAAGTGGTACGACAACTCTGTCTTGGAGGTCATGTTGTTGGACAACGATGAACCTACGAGCTATGGAGAAGCGATGATGGGCCCGGATTCCGACAAATGGTTGGAGGCCATGAAATCCGAGATAGGATCCATGTATTAAAACCAAGTGTAGACTTTGGTAGACTTGCTCGTTGGACGGCAGGTCGTTGAGTACAAATGGATCTTTAAAATGAAGACAGACATTGATGGTGAATGTCACTATTTGTAAAGCTCGACTTGTTGCAAAGATGTTTGTGACAAGTTCAAGGAGTTGACCACGATGAGACTTTCTCACTCGTAGTGGTGCTAAAGTCTGTTGGAATTATGTTAGCAATTGCTATGTTTTCAATTATGAAATCTGGCAGATGGATGTCAAAACATCGTTTCCTTAACGGTTTACTTGAGGAAAGGTTGTATGTGATACAACCAGAAGGTTTAGTCAGGCCTAAGGATGCTAAAAGGTGTGCAAGCTTCGGTGATCCTTCCATGGACTGAAGCAAGCATCTCGGAGTTGGAATATACGCTTTGATGAGGTGATCAAAGTTTTGATGTTTATACAAAGTTTACGAGAAACTTGTATTTGCAATAAAGTGAGTGGGAGCACTATAGAGTTTCTGATAAGTATATGTGGTTGACATATTGTTGATCGGAAATAATGTAGAATTTCTGGAAGGCATAAAAGGTTGTTTGAAAAGTGTTTTTCAAAGGAAGACCTGGATAAAGCTACCTAATTGTTGAGCATCAAAATCTATAGAGATAGATCAAGATGCTTGATGAGACTTTCAATGAGTGCATACCTTCACAAGATTTTGAAAGAGTTCAAAATGGATCAGCCAGAGAAATAGTTCTCATCTGATTTTTAAGGTGTGAAGTTGAGTGAGACTCAAAGCTCGACAATGGCAGAAGAGAAAGGACGAACGTCGTCCCCTATGCCTTAGCCATAGGCTCTATATTATGCCATGCTGTGTACCGCACCTATGTGTGCCTTGCCATGAGTCTGTCAAGGGGTACAAGAGTGGTCCAGGAGTGGATCATTGGACAGCGGTCGGAATTATCCTTAGTAACAAGAGGACTAATGAAATTTTTCTTGATTATGGAGGTGATAAAGAGTTCGTCGTAAAGAGTTACGTTGATGCAAGCTTTAACACCTATCCGGATGACTAGTAGTAGCAATCTGGATACGTATAATGGAGCAGCCATTTGGAAATAGTGCCAAGTGGAGTGTGGTAGCAGTGTTTACGGTTTGACATAGATATATGCAAAGTACACACGGATCTGAATATCGCAGACCCCAGCGGTTGTGGCCCGTGATGCCCACGTCTGGCGGATTTCTCAGGGGCGTGAGCATAGTTAATCCCCCCGTACCCCGGCCTTCGCCCCCTTATTTATAAGGGGAGGGGAGAGGGAGAGGCATTTAGCGCCTCCTCTCCCCGTTGTCTTCTCGCTCTCGTCGCCCCGTGCCTCGAGCTTGCGTTGTTCCGCCACTGTTCGCCTTCTCGCGCTTGCTGCATCCACCGATGGGAGATCACCGGGATTCGCCATGCCAGGAGACTCCACCATCCTCTCCCCAGCGTGCGCATCCACCCCGGAGATGGCTGATGGCCCTTCCGGCAGTTGGGGTGGCTCCGTCGTGACCGCGGAGGACATCGAGTACCTCTGTCGCGCCTGAATGCTGCCGTCGGAGGACCGCGTCGCCGCCTTTCCTCCAGGCGATGAGGTGGTGCCAGAGCCCGAGGTGGGAGAGTGCATGGTTTTCGCCTTGCACTTCTCACGGTTTCAGCCTCCCGATGAGCAGGTTCGTAAGGCTATTCCTTGACACCCGCGACCTAGAGTACGTCATCTCGACTCCTTCATCAACAACCGGAGGAGATGCTGTTGGAAATATGCCCTAGAGGCAATAATAAATTAGTTATTATCATATTTCCTTGTTCATGATAATCGTTTATTATCCATGCTATAATTGTATTGATCGGAGACTTAAATGCATGTGTGGATACATAGACAAAACCATGTCCCTAGTATGCCTCTAATGGACTAGCTCGTTGATCAAAGGATGGTTAAGGTTTCCTAGCCATGGACATGAGATGTCATTTGATAACGGGATCACATCATTAGGAGAATGATGTGATGGATAAGACCCAAACTACAAACATAGCATATGATCGTGTCAGTTTATTGCTACTGTTTTCTGCATGTCAAGTATATGTTCCTATGACCATGAGATCATGCAACTTACGGATATCGGAGGAGTGCCTTGTGTGTATCAAACGTCGCAACATAAATGGGTGACTATAAAGGTGCTCTACAGGTATCTCCGATGGTGTCTGTTGAGTTGGCATGGATCGAGACTGGGATTTGTTACTCCGGGTAACGGAGAGGTATCTCGGGGCCCACTCGGTAATGCAACATCACAATAAGCCTTGCAAGCAATGTGACTAATTGTTAGTTGCGGGATCTTGTATTACGGAACGAGTAAAGAGACTTGCCGGTAACGAGGTTGAACTAGGTATGGAGATACCGACGATCGAATCTTGGGCAAGTAACATACCGAAGAACAAAGGGAACGATATACGGGATTAACTAAATCCTTGACATAGAGGTTCGACCGATAAAGATCTTCGTAGAATATGTAGGAACCAATGTGGACGTCCAGGTCCCGCCATTGGTTATTGACCGTAGAGGTGTCTCGGTCATGTCTACATAGTTCTCGAACCCGTAGGGTCTGCACACTTAAGGTTCGGTGACGTTTCGGTAGTGTAGAGTTATGTATGGTGGTGACCGAAGGTTGTTCGGAGTCCCAGATGAGATCCCGGACGTCACGAGGAGCTCCGGAATGGTCTGGAGGTAAAGATTCATATATAGGAAGTCCCAGTTTGGTTTCCGGAAAAGTTTCGGGCTCATCGGTAGTGTACCGGGAGTATCGGTATTGTACCGGGAGTGCCGGTAGTGTACCGGAGGACCTCCGGGAGGGGTATTTCGACCCCAAGAGGTCCATGGGCTGTGGGAGAATAATAACCATCCCTTAGTGGGCTGGGAAAACAGCCACAAAGGCCCATGGCGCAGGAGAGAAAGTCCTAAAGCAAAAAGTGGAAAATCAGCCAATAGGAGGCAATCCTACTCCAACTAGGATTGGAGGTGAAGTAGGATTGCTCCCACCTCCTATTTCGGCCGACCCAAAGGCCTTGGCTGCCTCTCCTCTCCTCTCCTCCTATATATACTAGTGGATTGGGTGGTTTTTGGACAGAATTTCCGGCCACGTGCTACCCGTTTCACCGGTGCACAATTTCTCCTCTAGATCGGTTTTCCGCAGCGCTTAGGCGAAGCCCTGCCGGAATCACTCCACCACCATCACCGGAGCGCCGTCACGCTGCCGGTGAACTCTCTCTCCTCTCCACCTCCTCTCGCTGGATCGAGACGGTGGAGATCATCATCAAGCTGCACATGTGCTGAACGCGGAGGTGCCGTCCGTTCGGCGCTAGATCGGAAGGACCGTGATCGAGATCGCGAGACAGTTCGTGATGAGATCGCGGAATGGATCATGATGAATTCGCGGGACAGATCGTGATCAAGATCGTGAGACGGATCGTGATGAGATCGCGGGACGGATCGTGATGAGTTCACGGGACGGATCGTGATTGGATCGCGGGACGGATCGTGATGAGATCGCGGGACGCTCGGCGATTTGGATCGCGAAGATGTTCGACTACACCAACCATGTTTCTTAACGCTTCCCGCTTAGCGATCTACAAGGGTATGTAGATCCACTCTCCCTCTCGTAGATGCTCATCACCATGGATAGGTTTGCGTGTGCGTAGGAAATTTTTTGTTTCCCATGCGACGTTCCCCAACAGATGCACCCAAGAACGCTTAGATGTATGCCTTTGAACGTTTTGGTAACTTGTTGCCAAAGGGGGAGAAGTGTATATAGATCTATAGGCTTCGAGCGAGAGAGATATTTGTCTTTTTAATTGCTTTTCAAAAACATTTGGTTCTTTTGATTTGATGTGAGATACTTTTGTGTTTGTGTTATGCTACTATGTTATGGGTGATGCTACTGTTTCCTATCATCATAATGCTCATGAGATGATCATTCACCCTTACTTATGTGTGTTGTGCCATGTTATTCACTCCAATTATTCTCGCACACCACCAAGTTGTATGTGACATGGAAGAAGTACCCCATATACCTAATCGATTGTGCATTTGCATTCAAACGCAAGTTCAAAATAATGCACAAATTTAGGGGGAGCTCTTTCTTATCACATACCTCTCAAAGTGACGATTAATCTCATTGATTTTATCATATGTCGAAGCTTGGATCCACATTTGCTCCCTTGGTGGTTTTGGTAATTAATAACAACATATAAGTCATTGAACTAATATTTCCACTAAGTATATTTCAGGAAATGTTCAATGAGAGGATTGGCAAAAAAGGAGATTGTGGAGAAACCCCAAGATGCAAGGAAATAGGTTGGCCAAGCTTTAAGCAAGAGGACTCTACATTTTATTTGGTGACAAATCACTTTGAGTCCATAGGAAAGCCAATACAATTAAAAGGGGGTAAGGTTTTGTTGGTGAACAATATGCTCAAACGTGCACAAGTGATAGTTGCCAAAAACATCCACAAAATTCTCCCACCAAAGTTTGTTCTATACCCAACACTCAAAATCGATGCAACCAACTATCCCACTTCGGTGCCACCAATTCCAGTACCTAGACAGACTCTGCCAAACCCTAGCCACTTCGGTGCAACCGATTCCATACTGGTGCCACCGAGTTTAGGTTGCCAACTTTCTGTTATGCAAATTCACATTTTCGGTTCCACCAAGAATGTTGTATCGGCGTCACCGAGATTGGAAATCTGACTGTTGGTCACCTTATCGGTGCAACCGAGAATTGTATATCGGTCCCTCCGAGATTAAAAAGTTGGCACCTTTTGGTCACTTCGGTACCACCGAGATTAACACATCGGTGTCACCGAGTTGGTCATTTCGTGTGTAATGGTTGGATTTTTGGGGATGCCTATATATACCCCTTCACCAGCACTCACTCGAAAGAGAATCACTCAGAACTATTGCATACCTATCCTATCAGATTTTCTGAGAGAGAACCACCTACCCTTGTGTTGAGGTCAAGATCTTCCACTCCAATCATATGGATCTTGATTTCTAGCCTCCCCAAGTTGCTTTCCACCAATCCTATCTCTTCTACCAAGCCAAACCCGTGAGAGAGAGATTGTGTGTTGAGGAGTCTATCATCTTCAAGCACAAGAGCAAGGAGTTCATCATCATTACCGAGCCTATTACCTTTTGGAGGGTGGTGCCTCCTAGATTGGTTAGGTGTCGCTTGGGAGCCTCCTACTTCGTGTTGTGGAGTGAACCAAGAAGTTTCTAAGGGTAAGGAGATCACCTACTTCGTGAAGATCGACCCCATAGTGAGGCTAGTCCTTCATGGACGAAAGCCGTATGGAATAGTCAAGGTTGCTACTTCGTGGACCCTTTTGGGTGGAGCCCTCCACGGACTCTCGTGACCGTTACCCTCCTTGGGTTGAAGATTCCATAAACGTGGATGTACGATAGCGCCACCTATCGGAACCACGGGAAAAATCATCGTGTCCACAATTGCGTTTGATCTTCCTACCCTATCCCTTCTATACATGCTTGTTGTTACTTTCTGCTGCTATATACTCTTAGACTTGCATGTGTAGGGTGTACTTGACTTGCCATGAAATGCTAAAAACTATCAACCATAAAATTTGGTATAGGCAAAACCTTTAATTGGTCAAGTAGTCTAATCACCCCCACTAGACCTACTTTTGATCCTACAGTTATTCTCTCCTCGGCCCCTGTGCTCACGTGTAGTGCTGACCGCAACATTTTGTGCGACGAAACACGCCAGATGGCCTGCACCCCTAAGTGTTCAAGGCGGACTACGCCGACTCTGATCTGGAGGATTTTGAGTTGGGGGGAGCCGTCGAGGAGGAGGTCGAGTCCTTCGGGGATGTTAAGGAGGATGGAACGATCGGCGATCCGGGAGCCGGTGGATCCAAGGCGGCTGCTGAGTTTGATCTTGCACCCACGATCAGAGATTGGACCGATAATGACGATGATGATGATGACGTCTGGATCTTGGATGCACCTCCCCCTATAGCTCGACGAGAGCTGCAAGGAAGGAGCGAGGAGCTGCCGACTAGGGGTCGAACGGGCGACGCTACCTGGAGGGAAAAGAGGCCGACTGCTGGGCAGCCGGTGCGAAGGAGGACGCGCGTCGCTAGTGCGAAGCCGCCACCACACGCAGGCGCCCCCTTCCTTGTGATTTTTTTCTTTTTGCTCCTATCTGCCTAGGGCTTGTGGGATAACTTTCTTCTCTTTTTCAGCAAGGCCCTCGAGCTTCAAGACACGGAGTCTACCGCAACTCTGACGGACGCCGCCAACCAGCTTTCCCTGGAGCATGCGGCCATGACACGGGAGGAGAAGAGGCGGCAGGCCGAGCTGCGGGCCGTGAAGGGGGCGTTCAAGGGTTCCCCTTCGTGCTTAGCAGCATCGAGCGACGGAAGGCGATGGCGGTGCCTAGACTCCGCGCATGCGACAGAGTCGACCGCGGAGTTGACCTGGATGTCCCGGCCACCGTCGAGCGAGCCATGGGGACCGGCGGCGGAGACGACCCAGCCCGTGGTGGAGACGGCCCAGCCAGAGGACATGGTATGTGAGCCGGTCATGGAAGTGGTGCAGTAGCCGGAGCTGGCTGTGACTCCGTCCCCCGTCAAGCCGGACGTCATGGAGGGGCCAGTAGTCCCGATCGCGCTGGAGGCGGCGCTTGGTGGGGAGGTTGCGCCTGTTGCTTAGCCGGCTGAGGCGAGCCTGCTCATGCCGAAGCCGCCTGCACCGGCCGTAGGGGAGCTCGGGGCTGACTCTTGTGCCCTTGTGGTCGCCGCGTGGCCTCAGCCAGCCAGCTTCATGGCAGACACGGCGCGGAGCGGCAGGCCAAGCTGCTCGAGAAGGAACATGGCCGACGTCCTTCAGGATTGTGATAACCCACAAGTATAGGGGATCAATTGTAGCCTTTCTCAATAAGTAAGAGTGTTGAACCAAATGAGGAGCTAAAGGCAGAACAAATATTCCCTCAAGTTCTATCGACCATGGATACAACTCTACGCACGCTTAACGTTTGCTTTACCTAGAATAAGTATGAAACTAGAAGTACTTTGTAGGTGTGATAGGATAGGATTGCAAGATAATAAAGAGCACATAAATAAAAACTAGGGAATGCTTAGATAAAGAAACAACTAAGTTAGTTTAACGAGTGTGAAAAAGTGGTGGTAGGAGTTGCGGAATTGTCCCTAGGCAATCGATAACTAGACCGGTAATCATTATTGCAATTTTATATGAGGGAGAGGCATAAGCTAACATACTTTCTCTACTTGGATCATATGCACTTATGATTGGAACTCTAGCAAGCATCCGCAACTAATAAATATCATTAAGGTAAAACCGAACCATAGCATTATAAAGTATCAAGTCCTCCTTACTCCCATATGCAACAACCCACCTACTCGGGTTTATGCTTCTGTCACTCAAGCAACCCACCATAGGTGAATCATGAACAAATTGCAACACCCTACAGCGAGGATCCCTCACGTTTGCGTGACACGGAGATCACCATAGTACAACACCAATAATAAAACATGCAACTCAAACAAATTATGATCATCAATCAACCAATAGGACAAAAAAATCTACTCAGACATCATAGGATGGCAACACATCATTAGATAGTAATATGAAGCATAAAGAGCCATCTTCAAGTAGAGGGTACAACGGGTTGCAGGAGAGTGGACCGATGTAGATAGATGGGGGAAGGTGATGGAGGTGTTGGTGAAGATGACGGCGTTGTTGGAGTAGATCGCCATCACGATGATGGCCCCGGAGGCGTTCCGACGCCAACGGGAGAGAGGGGAGAGAGCCCCCTCCTTCTTCTTATTCCTTGACCTCCCCCTAGATGGGAGAAGGGTTTCCACACTGGTCAATGGCCTCCATGGTGGCGGAGGGGCGAGATCCCCTCCGAGATTGGATCTCTCTATCTGTTTACTTCTGTTTCCGCGCTCCCAGATTCTGTCCTTTCACCGTTTCTTAAATATCCGGAGATCCGTAACTCCGATCGGGCTGAAATTTTGCGGGAATCTTTTGTTGGAAATATGCCCTAGAGGCAATAAATAAAGTGTTTATTATTATATTTCCTTGTTCATGATAATCGTTTATTATCCATGCTATAATTGTATTAATTGGAAACACATTACATGTGTGGGTAAATAGACAACACTTTGTCCCTAGTATGCCTCTAGTAAACTAGCTCGTTGATCAAAGATGGTCAAGGCTTCCTAGACATTTACATGTGATGTCATTTGATAATGGGATCACATTATTAGGAGAATGATGTGATGGACAAGACCCAGACTACAAACATAGCATATGATCGTGTCAGTTTATTGCTACTGTTTTCTGCATGTCAAGTATGTGTTCCTATGACCATGAGACCATGCAACTCACGAATACCGGAGGAGTGCCTTCTGTGTATCAAACATCGCAACATAACTGGGTGACTATAAAGGTGCTCTACAGGTATCTCCGAGGGTGTCTGTTGAGTTGGCATGGATCAAGACTGGGATTTGTTACTCCGTGTGACGGAGAGGTATCTCAGGGCCCACTCGGTAATACAACATCACAATGAGCCTTGCAAGCAATGTGTCTATGTGTTAGTCACGGGATCTTGTATTATGGAATGAGTAAAGAGACTTGGCGATAACGAGGTTGAACTAGGTATGGAGATACCGACGATCGAATCTCGGGCAAGTAACATACCGAAGAACAAAGGGAACATCATACGGGATTAACTGAATCCTTGACATATAATGTTTGACTGATAAATATCTTCGTAGAATATGTAGGAACCAATATGGACATCCAGGTCCCGCTATTGGTTATTGACCGTAGAGGTGTCTCGGTCATGTCTACATAGTTCTCGAACCCGCAGGGTCAGCACACTTAAGGTTTGGTGACGTTTCGGTAGTATAGAGTTATGTATGGTGGTGACCGAAGGTTGTTCGGAGTCCCGGATAAGATCCCGGACATCACGAGGAGCTCCGGATGGTCCGGAGGTAAAGATTCATATATAGGAAGTCCTGTTTTGGTCGCCGGAAAAGTTTTGGGCTCATCGGTAGTGTATCGGGAGTGCCGGTAGTGTACAGGGAGACCATCGGGAGGGGTATTTCGACCCAAGAGGCAATATGGGCTGTGGGAGAGTAAATACCAGCCCTTAGTGGGCTGGTGGAAGTCCCACACAAAGCCCATGCGGCTAGGGAGAAAAAACCCAAAGAGAAAAAGTGGAAAAATGCAAAAATAGGGTGAATCCTAGTCCTACTAGGATTGGAGGTGGATTCCACCTCTCCCACCTGGTTCGGCTGACTCCTAGAGGCTTGGCCCTTGGGCCAAGCCTCCTCCTCTCTTACTATTATATATACTGGAGGTTTTAGGGTTTTTGCACAGATTTTTCAGCCACGTGCTGCCCGTTCCTCTAGTTCATAGTTTCTCCTCTAGATCGGTTTTCTCTAGCGCTTAGGCGAAGCCCTACCGGAAGCCCGGAATAGCTCCACCACCATCGCCGGAGGGCTGTCACGCTGCTGGAGAACTCTTCTTCCTTACCGCTCCTTCTTGCTGGATCAAGACGGCGGAGATCGTCATCAAGTTGTACGTGTGCTGAACGCGGAGGTGTCGTCCGTTCGGCGCTAGATCGCAAGGATCGTGATCAAGTTCGTGGGACGGATCGTGATCAAGTTCGCGAGACGGATCATGACTGGATCGCGAGACGGATCGTGATTGGATCACGGGACGCTCGGCGATTTGGATCACGAAGATGTTTGACTACACCAACCGCGTTTCCTAACGCTTCCCGCTTAGTGATCTACAAGGGTATGTAGATCCACTCTCCCTCTCGTAGATAATCATCACCATGGATAGATCTGCGTGTGCATAGGAATTTTTTTTGTTTCCCATGCAACGTTCCCCTACAGTGGCATCATGAGCTAGGTCTATATGTAGATGAGATCTCAAGTAGAACACAAAAGGTTTGTGGGCGTTGATGCTTAGATTGCTTCCTCCCTTGGTCGGATTTTGGTTCAGCGGTATTGTGAGATGAAGCGGCCCGGACCAACATTACTCATACGCTTACGAGAGACCGGTTCCCTCAACCGCAACTTGTTGCATAGATGGCTTGCGGGTGGCAGTTTCTCTCACTTTAGTTGGATCGGATTCGACAAAGGCGGTCCTTGAGAAGGTTGAAAAGCAACTAGTGTTTCACCGTTGTGGTTTTTGCGTAGATGAGAACTGTTCTTGCTAGATACCCGTCGCAGCCACGTAAAACATGCAACAACAATTAGAGGATGTCTAACTTGTTTTTGCAGGGTATGTTGTGATGTGATATGGCCAATTACATGATGTGATATATGTGTTGTATGAGATGATCATGTGATGTATAGATTATCACGACTTGCATGTCGATGAGTAGGGCAACTGACAGGAGCCATAGGGTTGTCTTTAATTATTGTATGACTCGCGTGTCAATCATTAAATGCTATGTAATGCTTTACTTTATCGCTAAACGGTAGCAATAGTAGTAGAAGCATGTTGGGCACGACAACCCCGATGACGACACGTTATGGAGATCAAGATGATGGAGATCATGGTACCTTGCCAGTGACGATGGAGATCATGCCGGTGCTTTCCAGATGGAGTCAAAAGCACAAGTTCATGGCCATATCATGTCAATTATGATTTGCATGTGATGTCAATCCTTTTATGCACCTTGTTTTGCTTAGGACGACGGTAGCATGATAAGGTGATCCCTCACTTAATTTCAAGATAAATTGTGTTCTCCCCGAGTGTGCACCATTGCAAAAGTTCGTCGTGTTGAGACACCACATGATGATCGGGTGTGATAGACTCTACGTTCACATACAATGGGTGCAAGCCAGTGTTGCACGTGCAGAACACTCGGGTTAAACTTGACGAGCCTAGCATGTACAAACATGGCCTCGGAACACAAGAGACCGAAAGGTCAAACATGAGTCATATAGTAGATATGATCAACATAATGATGTTCACCATTGAAGCCACCTTAACTCACGTGATGATCGGACTTGAGTTGGTGGATTTGGATCATGTGACACTCAGATGACCTAAGGGATGTCAATTTGAGTGGGATCTTTAGTAATTTGGTTAACTAAACTCATTATCTTGAACAATAGTCTAAGTAAACTTTGCATATTTATGTTGTAGATGAATGGCTTGCGCAGTAGCACCCCTGAATTTTAATGCGTTCCTAGAGAAAGCTAAGTTGAAAGATGATGGAAGTAACTTTGTTGACTGGGCCCGTAATCTGAGGATTATCCTCACGGCTTCCCAGAAATAATATGTCCTTGATGCACCGCTTGGTGACCAACCAGAAGACATGACCTTCGAAGACGTTAAGAACGCTTCGGAGGCACGTACTGGAGATTACTCAATAGTTTAGTGTGCAATATTGTATGGCTTAGAACCGGGACTTCAAAGACGTTTTGAACGTCATGGAGCATATGTGATGTTCCAGGAGTTGAAGTTTATCTTTCAGAAGAATGCCCGGATCGAGAGGTATGAAACCTCCGATAAGTTCTATGCTTGCAAGATGGAGGAGAATGGGTCTATCCGTGAACATATACTCAGAATGTCTGGGTATTCAACTCGTCTAGCGGAGTTGGGAATTGCCCTTCCGCCAGAGGCGATCACTAACAAAGTTCTTCAATCACTGCCACCTAGTTACAAGAGCTTTGTGATGACCTATAACATGCACGGGATGAACAAGTCAGTTGCCGAGCTATTTGTGATCCTAAAAGTCGCTGAGTCTAAAATCCAGAAAGAACATCAAGTGTTGATGGTCAATAAAACCAATAGTTTCAAGAAAAATGTCAAGGTCAAGGTCAAGGGCAATAAGGGCAAAACCAAGAAGGATGGCAAAGCAGTTGCTACTCCTGTAAAGAAGCCCAAGTATGGACCCAAGCCAGAAACTGAGTGCTTTGCAAGGGAACTGGTCACTGGAAGCGGAACTGCCCCAAGTACCTGGCTGACAGGAAGGCGGCCAACGACAAACAAGGTATATATGATATGCATGTTATTGATGTGTACCTTACTAGCTCTCATAGTAGTGCATGGGTATTTGATACTGGTTCGGTTGCTCACATTTGCAACTCACAGCGTGAACTACGGAATAAACGAAGGTTGGCGTAGGACAAAGTGACGATGCGCGTGGGAAATGGTTCCAAGGTTGATGTGATCACCGTCGGCGCACTCTCTCTTCGATTACCATCAGGATTAGTGATGAACCTGAATAATTGTTATTTAGTGCCTGCGTTAAGCATGAACATTATATTTGGATCTTGTTTATTGCGAGACGGTTACTCATTTAAATCAGAGAATAAAGGTTGTTCTATTTATATGAGTAATATCTTTTATGGTCATGCACCCAATGTGAGGGGTTTATACATATTAAATCTTGATAGTGATGACACACATGTTCATAACATTGATGCCAAAAGATGTAGAGTTGATAATGATAGTACCACTTTCTTGTGGCACTGCCGTTTAGGTCATATTGGTGTAAAACGCATGAGGAAGCTCCATGCTAATGGGCTTTTGGAGTCACTTGATTTTGAATCACTTGACACATGTGAACCATGCCTCATGGGCAAGATGACTAAACCGCCGTTCTCTGGAACAATGGAACGGGCGAGTGACTTATTGGAAATCATACATACTGATGTGTGCGGTCCAATGAATGTTACAGCGCGTGGTGGATATCATTATTTTCTCACCTTCACTGATGAGTTAAGTAGATATGGGTATATTTACTTAATGAAACACAAGTCTGAAACGTTTGAAAAGTTCAAGCAATTTCAGAGTGAAGTTGAGAATCATCATAACAAGAAGATTGAATTCCTGCGATTTGATCAAGGAGGTGAATATCTGAGTTATGACTTTGGCAGTCACTTAAGACAGTGTGGAATTGTTTCACAGTTGACACCGCCCGGAACACCACAGCGTAATGGTGTGTCCTAACGTCATAATCGAACCTTATTAGATATGGTGCGTTCTATGATGTCTCTTGCTGATTTCCCACTATCGTTTTGGGGTTATGCATTAGAGACAACTGCATTCACTTTAAATAGGTCACCATCAAAATCCGTTGAGACGACACCATATGAACAGTGGTTTGGCAAGAGGCCAAAGTTGTCGTTTCTTAAAGTTTGGGGATGTGATGCTTATGTCAAAAAGCTTCAACTTGAAAGCTGGAACCCAAAGCGGAAAAATGCGTCTTCATAGGATACCCGGAAGAGACAGTCTGGTATACCTTCTATCTCAGATCCGAAGGAAAAGTGTTTGACGCTAAGAACGAAACATTTCTTGAGAAAGAGTTTCTCTCGAAAGAATTGAGTGGGAGGAAAATAGAGCTTGATGAGGTTATTGAACCTTTACTTCAACCAGAAAGTAGCGCAACGTAGAAAGATGTTTTTGTGGAGCCTACGACGATAGAAGAGGAAGTTAATGATGATGATCATGAAGCTTCGCATCAAGCTACTATTGAACCTCGTAGGTCAACAAGGCCACATACTACTCCTGAGTGGTACGGCAACCCTGTCTTGGAGGTCATGTTGTTGGACAACAATGAACCTACGAGCTATGGAGGAGCAGTGATGGGCCCGGATTCCGAGAAATGGTTAGAGGCCATGAAATCCGAGATGGGATCCATGTATGAAAACAAAGTATGGACTTTGGAAGCATTACCTGAAGGGCGAAATGCCATTCTGAACAAATGGATCTTTAAGAAGAAGACAGACGCGGACGGTAATGTCACCGTCTATAAAGCTCGACTTGTGGCAAAGGGTTTTTCACAAGTTCAAGGAGTTGACTACGATGATACCTTCTCACCCGTAGCGATACTTAAGTCTGTCAGAATCATGTTAGCAATAGTTGCATATTTCGACTATTAAATTTGGCAGATGGATGTCAAAACAGCGTTCCTCACGGTTTCCTTGAGGAAGAGTTGTATATGATGCAACCGGAAGGTTTTGTCGATCCAGAGAATGCTGACAAAGTTTGCAAACTCCAGCGATCCATTTATGGGCTGGTGCAAGCATCTCGGAGTTGGAATAAGCGCTTTGATGAGGTGATCAAAGCGTTTGGTTTTATACAAGTTTATGGAGAAGCTTGTATTTACAAGAAAGTGAGTGGGAGCTCTATAGCATTTCTAATATTATATGTGGATGACATATTGCTGATTGGAAACAATATAGAAATGCTGGAAAGCATGAAGGAATATTTGAACAAGAGTTTTTCAATGAAGGACATAGGAGAAGCTGCTTTCATATTAGGCATTAAGATCTATAGAGATAGATCGAAACGCTTGACAGTACTTTCATAGAGAACATACCTTGATAAAGTTTTGAAGAACTTCAAAATGGATCAGTCCAAGAAGGGGTTCTTGCCTGTGTTACAAGGTGTGAAGTTGAGTAAGACTCAATGCCCAGTGACTGCAGAAGATAGAGAAAAGATGAGTGTCATCCCCTATGCTTCAGCCATAGGCTCTATCATGTATGCAATGCTGTGCACAAGACCGTATGTCAGCCTTGCCATAAGTATGGCCGAAAGGTTTCAAAGTGATCCTAGAATGGAACACTAGGCAGCGGTCAAGAATATCCTTAAGTACTTGAAAAGGACTAAGGAAGTGTTTCTCGTTTATGGAGGTGATGAAGAGCTCGTCGTAAAGGGTTACGTCGATGCAAGTTGTGACACTGATCCGGATGACTCTAGGTCACAAACCGGATACATATATATTCTCAACGGGGGAGCGGTAAGCTGGTGCAGTTCCAAGCAAAGCATGGTAGCCGATTCTACATGTGAAGCGGAGTACATCGCAGCCTCGGAGGCGGCGAAGGAAGGTGTCTGGATGAAGCAGTTCATGACAGATCTTGGAGTAGTGCCCAGTGCACTGAATCCAATGAACCTGTTCTGTGACAACACTGGTGCCATTGTTGTGGCCAAGGAACCAAGGTTTCATAAGAGGACCAGACACATAAAGCGACGCTTCAACTCCATCCTCGATTACATCGAGGAGAAGGACATAAATATTTGCAAAGTGCACACGGATCTGAATGTTGCAGACCCGTTAACTAAACCTCTTCCAAGGGCTAAACATGATCAACACCAAAACTGCATGGGTGTTCGATTCATTACAACGTAAATCACATAGTGATGTGAGCTAGATTATTGACTCTAGTGCAAGTGGGAGACTGTTGGAAATATGCCCTAGAGGCAATAAATAAAGTGTTTATTATTATATTTCCTTGTTCATGATAATCATTTATTATCCATGCTATAATTGTATTAATTGCAAACACATTACATGTGTGGGTAAATAGACAACACTTTGTCCCTAGTATGCCTCTAATAAACTAGCTCGTTGATCTAAGGTTTCCTAGCCATTGACATGTGATGTCATTTGATAATGGGATAACATTATTAGGACAATGATGTGATGGACAAGACCCATACTACAAATTGTCACATCCCTAGCTAGATGTCCTAGGATAGCATGTGCTTGCATCATGTTTCATTCTATTGCATCAACATGAAGTGGGGAACAAAAAGAAACCCCAAGCTTACTTTGAATCAAAACAATTCAAATTTGTTGAAAATTCAAAAAATCCAAAATGCCCACTAAAAATGTTCCCTATGTCTGGTAAATTTGGACATGATTATAACAGGGATCATTTTAATTATTTGAACACCTAAGGCAATTTTAAAATAAATGATAAAGCCTCTCAAAATATTAAATAAAACATTATCATTATTTAAGTTTTCAAAATATCCTGAAACTTTTCAGATAAGTTTGAAATATTCAAACTCCATTATAGAAAATATATGGGATATTTTATAAAGTCATTTGTACCTCCAAAAAAATAAACAAATGTTAGAAATAGAAAAAAACAGAGAAAAGGATAAAAGAAAATGAAGAAGAAGCCCAAGCCAGGTCGGCCCACCTTGGCCAGGGGGGTCATCGTCCTCCTGGCGGACAGGAGGACGGGCGTGTGCTCGCTGCGCGTGCTCGCCGGAGCTGCCATGCAGCTTCCTGCTTGCCTGCGTCCCCCTCGCCGCGCTGGCGAGTGGATGAGGACGCCGCTACCCTCCCCATCCCTCTCTCTCTCGCATTCACCCCCTGCCCTCTCCCTTTTCTCTGCTCCGCCATGGCCGAGCCCTACTCGCGCTCGCCGCCGTCGTTCTAGCCGCTCCCCCTTTCCCCCTCGCCCCTCAATCGCTCCGCCTCGTCGCCTTCTTCCTCCTTGCTAAGTTGTGCATCGCGAGGAGCCCCGGAGTGCCATCCCTGAGTCGTCTTCCTCCTCGGACCCGAAGCTTCGCCGTCGTAGATCGCCGTCTCCAGGCCCTCCTCGAGCCCGCTCTCGACGTCGCTGCAACCGCCGTGAGCTCCTGGTCCTTTCCCCCTTCTTTCCCCCTTCGAATGAGCCCTCTAGCGCCGAGTACCTCCAAGCCCGAAAGCTCCTCGCCGCCGGCGAGGTCGTGGCCGCCGTTGCAGTGGCCCAAGCTCGTGTCTGAGCACGCGGTCGTGCTTAGGATGGTCCCAGGCAGCCCTGGGAGGCCTTAGCTGCCTTGTTTGAGCTCCGGCTCGACGAGCTCGTGCTCGCCCGAGCTCCGGAAGCCACCAAGCTCGCCGTCGGCATCGATTCCGACCATCTCAGCTCCTAGGAGGGATCGGAACGGACGCGCGCGTGCGTGTAGATTCGTTTGGTGCCCTCCGCCGCCCGTTTGGTTGCCGGAGGAGGGATTCTTACCCCCTCGGCCGTCCCTGACGTCGCCGGCGGCTCAACGCCGGCGAGTGAACCTGTCTGACCGTCAGGGGTTTGACCCCTGGGTCGCTAACAGGTGGGGCCGGGCCCTAGTAGTCAAATCTTAATTAAGAAAATTAATTAGTTAGTTTAATTAACCTAATCTGTCACTGACATGTGGGCCCAGATCTGTTAATTAGTTAGGATTAGTTTTAATTAATCAGTTAATTGATTGAGTCATTGACATGTGGTCCCCACATGTCAGGTTTGACTCTGGCCCGGTCAGCTGACCAGCTGACGTCACAATGACGTCACGCTGATGTCATTACTTCATTTTCTAGTTCAAAAATAATTCCAAAAATTATTCCAAATTTCAAAATTTCATATAAATTAATCTGTAAATCGGATTAAAATAATTTATATATGAAAATTTATCAGAAAAATCTAATGAATCCAATGGTGCTATTGTCATGTAAGTTAGAGAAATCTAAATAGGGGAACATTGACAATTACTAATAGGTTAGTATATGGAATTTGAAATAAAGAACGATTTTGAACCTATATTCAAACTCATTTCAAATTAACTTGAATACTAATTGCGTTAGCTCATCCATACATGCTATCATGCCATGATCATGCATCATATTGTTGCACTTGTGTGTGTTGATTGTTTCTTATCTGCATTGCGGTAGGCCCTGCTTCTAAGGATACCCCCGAGTATCCCGATGAAGGAGAGAACCTTTCCGCTACCAGCAAGGCAAGCAACCCCTTTGATCATTCCGATAACATCCTACTCTCTCACTCCTACTCTTGTTTATTGCACTAGGACAGTAAATCACATGTCAGTCATACACGGTAGATGATCCTATTCTACTGCATAACCTGACATTGCCACAGTAATAGCTAAACCTTGCAACCTAGCATACTTGGTAGATGCTTGTGCCATGAGCTGCTTAGCTTACTTTGCCTGCTATGCTTGCTATGCTTAGAGTTGGGTCAGGTCTGATTCATCTGAGTGATGAACTGAGTGAGACGATGTTGTTTTGATGTGGTGATATAAAGATGAACTCGATTTGGTAAAGGTAGCGATGAGAGGCTGTGTAGGAGTACATAGGGGTTTGCCTCATTGGGACCGTTCTTAGTAACCGAGTTCCGTGTTTGTGATCCAAGACTAGTTACTACCACACGTTGGGATACTTAATTGACCCTCTCGACTTATCATTCACTTAGTCCTTAGTCCAGGAGTTGCAAGTAGTTTCTGGTGTTTATAGCATGCTGGAGGCCATGCGTAGCGCTGACCCTAGGGGTGGGTTACGACGCGGTAGGCAGTGGCACGGTGTACCAAGGGTCACCCGGATGGTGGGCTTGGGAACCATGCGCACATCGTTTGGGGCCGTAGCGGAAACTTCAGCCGGACTTCCGTGCGGGTTCAGTCTCAAATAGGCGATAGCCTGGACTAGAGGTCTTATGCAATTGACGATCGTGGCCGACTCCCTCGCTGGGCATCCGCCTTGAAGGTTGCCGAGGTGCATGGTTTATGAGCACACAGTGATAAGTGGCGAGAGCGTGTGTGAAGAAGTACACCCCTGCAGGGTATGAAACTATTCGAATAGCCGCGTCCTCGGATATGGACTACTTGGAGAACTTATGCTGTTCATAGATAATCAAATGGATACTCATAAAAATATCAAGACAAGTGTGAGTACCGTGGATGGCACTCTCCCAGGGGGAAGTGAATCCATGGTGGTGTATTGCTATGGAGTTAGTGGACTCGTGTGCGATCTCTAAAATGTAAACAAAGAGTTAAAATTGAGTAGTGTAGGTTAGCCATGAGTCAAAGCTGGTATTGCTGCATAAACTCCACCACTCCCTTTGTTGATACATGAGCATAAATAGGCTAGGTCTGTTT
This sequence comes from Hordeum marinum, assembly GCA_022496015.1. Classification (NCBI taxonomy): domain Eukaryota; kingdom Viridiplantae; phylum Streptophyta; class Magnoliopsida; order Poales; family Poaceae; genus Hordeum; species Hordeum marinum. The sequence goes on along the minus strand of CM039673.1, from coordinate 362,710,292 downwards.
TAAAGACTTGCTGAGTACGTTTGTACTCATGTTTGCCTAATAAATGTTGCACATGAGACCTAGGACCCATTAGGTGGGTTCTTTCTAGACGTTAACGATGCCGAATAGCTGGTGTCCCAGCTACGACCTATGCCCTGTGGCGGGCTATAGATAGTCAGGCCATGTGCCTTTTTATCCTTTCATCTGTCTGTACTCAGACAGCGTATGCTTCCGCTTGGTTTGTATGAACATGTTTGTATGACTTGAGTGTCGGGTCATGTGACCCCTATCTGTAAGAACATATTATGCAGGGCTCATCTGAGCCTCTTAAATAAAAGTCATGTTGTTGTATGGTTATGTTGTGATGCCATGGTTGTATCTATGCATATCGGGCATGTCATGCATACGTGTGATGTGCAAGGGTATGTATGGGGTCCGACACCTAGTTGTGTGCCTTTAGTAGTACTCTTTACGGGAAACTGCCTCTTTGTGCTTCCACCGAACCATGATAGCTTGCTACTGCTCCGGACACATTATTGACCGACATGTATCCTTCTTTGCTGCTGTGTCTGTCCCTTCGGGGAAATGTCTCATGGTGTAATGGAGTCCCTGTAGCCTGCTACGACTCGTCTACGTGTAGTGATGGCATTCGTGTCTCACGACGTAATGGAGTCCCTATAGCTTGTTATGACTCGTCTACACACGCTTGAGGCCGACACCTGCACTGCTAGGTTATGTATGCCTGTTTCTGTACGGATGTGCCGCTTGGGTTCTATGACTAGTCATGTCGGCCCGGGTTCTCTGTCATTTGATTGCCAGCGACATGTTCACATACGTGAGCCAAAAGACGCAAATAGTTCCGACTAAGGTAAGGCTACAGCCATGGAACTTACCGTGCGTGAGGCCACAAAGTGATGTGACATGTTACAGTCTGGATTCTTATGACTTAGGATCGGGGTCCCGACAGCGTTGGTATCAGAGCCTGACTGACTGTAGGACTACCAAGCCAACCCGATCGAAGTTGAGTCTAGAAACACTATAGAAAAGTAGGGGAATTGATTGTGGAAGGGAACGTAAGGCTCTTTTTACTCCTCTTCCCAAGTTATTCTATGCTGAGTCATTCTCATCTTTTCTTCGGGGATAAGAACTAGGCTACTCATCCATTGCTTAGGATGCCGCGTTACTAACCATGGACCACTAGCTAGCTTGTTGTAAGTGGATGGTGGGTACTCAAGTATTGTTGGTGTGACAAACAGATGGAGAAGAGATTTGAGTCTAGAAAGTCGAGTGGTTATGCTTTTCTAATCTTTTGCAGTTGTCTCAAAATCCTCTTTGAGCAATTACAGTCGTTATGCTGTCCAATTTCTGCTAGAGTCTTTTATATCTTTGCATCATTCCCTGTTTCAGATGCCCCCTCGTCCTTCCCGTCAGGCGGTCCGTCTGACCAGGTGCATCGATGTACCGGGTCACACGGCCATGCTGGTTAGAGTCATGATGGAGGTTGGATACTGTTGGTACCCAGAGTACACAGTGGAGAACAGTATCGAGATTTCAACCAGAGTCAGTATCTGTGTACCATCAAGATTTATCCTTCATACCCTGGAGCTGCAGAGCCGCTTCACTGGACTTATGGATTAGGTGTCACCATAGATATGGCAGTTCAGGAGGCCGCTTAGACCATGCTGACTATCATGAGGTTTCACCATGGTCTGCTTCAGAACACAGAGTTTTGTTATGTTCCTTCTTCTATGGGAGGAGAGGATGGTTATCTTAGTGCAGTCTACTATGATCATTCCCATGAGGACCCTAGGCTGTAGGTGACCGCTCAGATGTTGGAGAACAAGGATCGTGATGCACGTGCCCTTCGCATGGAGCTTTATGCCACCCGTGCACATCTTTGGACAACCCTGACGCAGTTGGCACCTGTCGTGCAGACAGACTATGGAGATTTGGAGATGTTGACCCCATCGCGGACTCATCTGCCAGCACACGTAGACTGGCCCGATGTTGGAGGCATCACCCCTCTTCGAGGACCGCTATTGCCGCCGACAAGGGGACCAAGGCCACACCCGTGTCCTTATGGCTCCCAGGGATCACAAGCTAGAGTGTTTCCAGATCCTCAGGTTCAGCTCCCGGGTCATGGGGGTAACCTGTATGAGGCATTCTACGGCGATGCTTGAGTACGTGGATGTTAGTTCTAGTATGGTAGTAATCGTATCGCCACAGTCCTGCGTGTCTTGTGGGATATGATGAGGTTGAGAGTTGAGTTCCGGAGGTGTAGATAGATAATGTATAGGAAGCTTGTAATGCCTCCGATGAATTGTGTCATCTCTCCGTAGTTGTATTTCAGCTTGGCTTGTACTAAACTATGTCATGGTGTGTATGAATCATGGTGTTCATATGGAAGTTGTTTTACCATGTTGGTTGGTGTTTACCCTGCATGCCATGTTGTCCAGTACATTCCTTATCCTATGTCTTAGAGTTGTTGTTCCCTATGATTAAGCTGTGGGTTTGTTTCTCCAGGATGATGGCAACTAGGAATAACCCCGTGCCTGCCCCCGAGCAGGGCGAGGGAAGCCAGCCAAGGCAAGAGGATCTGCCACATGCGCCTTCCTTGGCGGAAGTAATGCTTGAAGCCGAAAGGAACAAGAGGGAGACCAACAGGCTGTTGGAAAGAATTGAGCAGAACACAGCACGTGCTCCCCGCAATGACCTCAATGATGGCGTATCACTTGGTGATTTCATCAGACTGTGCCCACCCAAGTATCATCATTCGGTCGACCCACTCGACGCGGATGACTAGATGACTAGCATATACAGCAAGATCCGGGCTGCCAATGTGACTAAGGACAACAAGGTGACCTTTGCAACTTACTTTCTGGAAGGTCCCGCCAATTTGTGGTGGGAAAATTTTGAAGCCATACGTCCCGCAGGCCCCGCACCAACTTGGGCAGAGTTCAGTGCCGCATTTCGTACCCATCACATCCCGAAAGGGCTGATGGATCGTAAGAGAGAGGAATTCAATGTCTTCACCCAGGACAGACTGTTAGTGGATGCTTATAGTCGTGAGTTTGGAAACCTTGCTCACTATGCTCCCGAGGAAGTTTCTACTGATGCCAAGAAGCAGGCAAGGTTCCGCAAGGGACTTAACCCTGAGCTCTGTCGAGATCTGCGCCTGCATGAGTGCACCACTTTCCAGGCTCTCGTCAACAAGGCTATCAATGCCAAGACTGGACAGACTGATTATGAGGCCACGAGAAAGCACAACCGTGACTTCAACCCCGCATTTGGCTCGGGCCCCAATAAACGCCGGATCTGGGTGCCCAATGCAGCTCTGCCGCCAAAATACAATGCGAGGCCATCCTTCCAGGCGCCTCGCCCAGTTCAGCCCAACCCTCCAGTTAGGCCATTTGGAGGACCGCCTGCAAATGTTGCTCCCCATGCCACCGTGGTTTACTATAAGTGTGGAGAACCAGGACAGTACTCCCATGAGTGTCCCCAGAATAATGTTAAGCCCGCTGGACGTGGAAAGCCAGGAAAAGCCTTCTTTGTGAAGCCAGCTCCTGCTCGTGGACGAGTGAACTATGTGTTTGCTGAGGAAGCCCTTGAGGATCCTGATGTTATCCTAGGTACTCTCCTTATCAATAGTAATCCAACATCTATTTTATTTGATACCGGGGCATCTCATTCTTTTATCTCGGAAAGTTATGCACAGTTGCATAACATGTCTTTTTGTGATATGCCTACTCCTTTAGTAGTGCAGACTCCGGGTTCCAAATGGCAAACTTCTAGAGTGAGCCATGATAGTGAGATTCTGGTGGATAGACTAGTCTTCCTAGCGTATTTGATAGACCTCAAGTCTTCAGACATCAATATCATTCTAGTCATGGATTGGATGAAAGCCCACTATGCCAAGATTGATACTCATTCTAGGAATGTTCAACTTACACATCCATCAGGCAAGATAGTTAATGTCTCCACTCGAACAACCAAGCGCCAACTCTATTCCCTCAATGCTAGCCCTCTTCTAGAGCTAGAAGATATTCCGGTAGTCCGTGACTTTCCGGATGTCTTTCTCGAAGAACTGCCAGGAATTCCTCCTGTCAGAGATGTTGAGTTTGTGATAGAGCTCATCCCATGGACTGTCCCAATTGCTAGAAGACCCTATAAGATGGCACCCTTAGAACTAGCCGAACTTAAGATCCAACTCGATGAGGCTTTGAAGAAAGGTGTCATCCGTCCTAGTTCTTCTCCTTGGGCTTGTCCCGTCCTCTTCGTCAAGAAGAAGGATGGTTTGGATCGGATGGTTGTGGATTATCGGCCAGTGAATCTGGTCACCATAAAGAACAAGTATCCGCTCCCCAGTTTCAGTGATTTGTATGATCAACTCGCTGGATCCTTTGTCTTTTCCAAAATGGATTTGAGGTTGGGAGACCATCAAATCAGAATTAGGAACGGAGACATTCCAAAAACGGCTTTTGTTACTCGTTATGGCCAATACGAGTACGCCGTCATGTCCTTCGGTTTAACCAATGCCCCAGCCACCTTCTCTTGCTTGATGAATTCGATATTCATGGTGTATCTAGATAAATTCGTCGTGGTTTACCTCGACGATATACTCATCTACTCGAAGAACGAACAAGAACATGCCAAGCATCTAAGGCTGGTATTGATGAAACTTCGAGAGCACCGCCTGTATGCCAAATTCTCCAAGTGTGAATTTTGGTTGCCAGAAGTGACCTATCTGGCCCACATAATATCTGGTAAAGGTATTGCTGTCAATCCCGAGAGAGTTCAGGCCGTCCTTGATTGGACTCAACCTGAATCGGTTAAGCAAGTTTGGAGTTTCCTTGGCTTAGAGAGCTATTGTCGCCGCTTTGTCGAGAATTTCTCCAAAGTTGCAAAACCTCTGACTGAACTCCTCAAGAAATATAAAAGGTTTGAGTGGACTTCACAATGCGAGCACAATTTTCAGGAGTTGAAAAGATGACTGACCTCTGCTCCCGTTCTGGTGCCACCTGATTTCTCTAAGGACTTTGTTATCTATTGCGACGCCTCGCGGCAAGGATTAGGTTGCATTCTCATGCAAGATCGTCATGTGATTGCATATGCATATCGACAGTTGCGTCCACATGAGGATAATTATCCAGCAGATGATCTTGAGCTTGCAGCTGTAGTCCATGCACTGAAAACCTGGCGACATTACCTTCTGGGTAATCGTTGCGAAATGTACACTGATCACCAAAGTCTAAAATATATATTCACCCAGCCAGATTTGAATCTCAGGCAAAGACGATGGGTAGAGTTGATTACAGATTAGGACTTAGGGATAAATTACACCCCGGGGAAAGCCAATGTCATGGCTGATGCACTAAGTCGTAAGTCTTATTGTAACAACCTGATGTTACAACAAGGTCAACCACTTCTCCATGAGGAATTTTGGAAGTTAAACCTTCACCTTGTTCCTCAAGGATTCCTATCCAACCTGGTGGCGAAACCTAATCTTAAGGATCAAATAGTAGCTGTCCAGAAATATGATAAGGGTATATCCCGGATCAAGGGGAATATGGCTAGCGGAAACGCTAAAGATTTCTCCAAGTACGATGAAGATGTTGTGTTCTTCCAGAACCGGTTGGTGGTTCCCAAGAGCACACGCTTAAGACAGTTGATCCTTAAGGAGGCTCATGATTCTCCTCTCTCAATTCATATGTGTAGTACCAAGATGTATCAGGATCTACGCCAGAGGTTCTGGTGGACTAGGGTGAAAAGAGAAATTGCTCAATTCGTTGCTAACTGCGACGTTTGTCATCGCGTGAAAGCAGAACATCAAAGGCCTGCTGGCACCCTTCAACCTTTAGCTATTCCTAAATGGAAATGGGATAAAGTCGGTATGTATTTCATTACCGGATTTCCCAGGACTAAGAGAGGGAATAATGCTATATTTGTGGTCATCGACCGTCTTTCCAAAGTGGCTCATTTTCTTCCTGTTCGGGAAAGTATAACTGCTAGCCAGCTAGCGGAGTTGTATGTTTCTCGAATAGTTTCTATTCATGGTGTTCCTTTGGAGATTAACTCAGACCATGGAAGTATCTTTACTTCCCGATTTTGGGAGAGTTTTCAAACCACTATGGGGACTCATCTATCCTTTAGCACTGCTTTCCACCCACAATCAAGTGGTCAAGTTGAGCGAGTCAATCAAATCCTCGAAGACATGCTCCGAGATTGTGTTATATCTTTCAGTATGAACTGGGAGAAATGTCTTCTATTTGCCGAGTTCGCATATAACAATAGTTATCAATCAAGCTTGGGCAAAGCCCCTTTTGAAGTTCTCTATGGACGAAGGTGTCGAACACCTCTTAACTGGTCGGAAATCGGAGAGAGGCAACTCTTTGGCCCGAACATGATCCAGGATGCAGAGGAGCAAGTTTGCATTATTCGTGAAAAGTTGAAAACAACCCAATCTCGTCAAAAGAGACAATATGATCGCCATCATAAGGCTGCGACCTATGAAGTTGACAAGAAGGCTTACCTTTGGGTTACACCTCTGAAGGGTACCCATCGATTCGATATCAAGAGCAAGTTGGCTCCTCGTTACATTGGACCTTTTTGCATTCTTGCCAAACGAGGAGAGGTTGCCTACCAATTGGAACTTCCGCCGCATCTTTCCAAGGTTCATGATGTCTTCCACGTCTCGCAACTCAGGCGTTGCTTCTCGGACCCTATCCGTGAGGTAGACCACGTAGTGCTTAATCTCCAAGATAACCTTACATATCGAGAATACCCTGTTCGTATTCTTGATCAAGCTGAGCATACCACTCGGCGTCGGAACATCAAGTTCCCTATGTCTGGTAAATTTGGACTAACAAGGATCATTTTAATTATTTGAACACCTAAGGCAATTTAAAAATAAATGATAAATCCTCTGAAAATATTAAATAAAACATTATCATTATTTAAGTTTTCAAAATATCCTGAAACTTTTCAAATAAGTTTGAAATATTCAAACTCCATTATAGAAAATATATGGGATATTTTATAAAGTCATTTGTACCTGCAAAAAAATAAACAAATGTCAGAAATAGAAAAAACAGAGAAAAGGATAAAAGAAAAAGAAGAAGAAGCCCAAGCCAGGCCGGCCCACCTGGCCCAAGGGGGTCATCGTCCTCCTGGTGGCCAGGAGGACGGGCTTGTGCTCGCTGCGCGTGCTCGCCGGAGCTGCCACGTACCTCCCTGCTTGCCTGTGTCCCCCTCCCCGCGCTCGCGAGTGGATGAGGACGCCGTTGCCGTCCCCATCCCTCTCTCTCGCATTCGCTCCCTGCCCTCTCCCTCTTCTCTGCTCCGCCATGGACGAGCCCTGCTCGCGCTTGCCGTCGTCGTTCTAGCCGCTCCCCCTCGCCCCTAAGCCCCTCAATCGCTCCGCCTCGTCGCCTTCTTCCTCCTTGCTGAGCTGCGCATCGCCAGGAGCCCCGAAGCGCCGTCCCCGAGCTCGTCTTCCTCCTCGGACCCGAAGCTTCGCCGTCGTAGATCGCCGTCTCTAGGCCCTCCTCGAGCCCGCTCTCGACGTCGCTGCAACCGCCGTGAGCTCCTAATCCTTTCCCCCTTCTTTCCTCCTTCGAATGAGCCCTCTAGCGCCGAGTACCTCCAAGCCCGAAAGCTCCTCGCTGTCGGCAAGGTCGTGGCCGCCATTGCAGCGGCCCAAGCTCGCGTCTGAGCACGCGGTCGTGCCTAGGATGGTCCCAGGCAGCGCTAGGAGGCCTTAGGTGCCTCGTTTGAGCTCCGGCTCGACGAGCTCGTGCTCGCCCGAGCTCCGGCAGCCACCAAGCTCGCTGCCGGCGTCGATTCCAACCATCTCAGCTCCTGGGAGGGGTCGGAATGGACACGCGCGTGCGTGCAGATTTGCTTGGTGCCCTCCACCACCCGTTTGGTTGCCGGAGAAGGGATTCTGACCCCTCCACCGTCCCTGACATCGCCGGCGGCTCAACGCCGGCAAGTCAACCTGTCTGACCGTCAAGGGTTTGACCCCTGGGTCGCTAACAGGTGGGTCCAGCCCCAGTAGTCAAATCTTAATTAAGAAAACTAATTAGTTAGTTTAATTAACCTAATCTGTCACTGACATGTGGGCCCAGATCTGTTAATGAGTTAGGATTAGTTTTAATTAATCAGTTAATTGATTGAGTCACTCACATGTGGTCCCCACATGTCAGGTTTGACTCTGGCCCGGTCAGCTGACCAGTTGACGTCATAGTGACGTCAGGTTGATGTCATCACTTCATTTTCTAGTTCAAAAATAATTCCAGAACATATTGAAAATTTCAAAAATTCATATAAATTAATCTGTAAATCGGATGAAAATAATTTATATATGAAAATTTATCAGAAAAATCCAATGAATCCAATGGTGCTATTGTCATGCATGTTAGAGCAATCTAAATAGGTGAACATTGACAATTACTAATAGGTTAGTATATTGAATTTGAATAAAAGAACGATTTTGAACCTATATTCAAACTCATTTCAAATTAACTTGAATACTAATTGCATTAACTCATCCATGCATGCTATCATGCCATGATCATGCATCATATTGTTGCACTTGCGTGTGTTGATTGTTTCTTATCTGCATTGCGGTAGGCCCTGCTTCTAAGGATACCCTCGAGTATCCCGACGAAGGAGAGAACCTTTCCGCTACCCAGCAAGGCAAGCAACCCCTTTGATCATTCCGATAACATCCTACTCTTTCGCTCCTGCTCTTGTTTATTGCACTACGACAGTCGATCACATGTCAGTCATACACGGTAGATGATCCTATTCTACTGCATAACCTGACATTGTCACAGTAAATAGCTAAACCTTGAAACCTAGCATACCTGGTAGATGCTTGTGCCATGAGGTGCTTAGCTTACTTTTTCTGCTATGCTTGCTATGCTTAGAGTTTGGTCAGGTCTGATTCATCTGAGTGATGAACTGAGTGAGACGATGTTGTTTTGATGTGGTGATATAAAGATGAACTCGATTTGGTAAAGGTAGTGATGAGAGGCTATGTAGGAGTACATAGCGGGTTGTCTCATCGGGACCGTTCTTAGTAACTGAGTTCCGTGTTTGTGATCCAAGACTAGTTACTACCACACGTTGGGATACTTAATTGACCCTCTCGACTTATCATTCACTTAGTCCTTAGTCCAGGAGTTGCAAGTAGTTTCTGGTGTTTATAGCATGCTGGAGGCCATGCGTAGCGCTGACCCTAGGGGTGGGTTACGACGCGGTAGGCAGTGGCACGGTGTACCAAGGGTCACCTGGATGGTGGGCTTGGGAACCATGCGCACATCGTTTGGGGCCGTAGCGGAAACTTCGGCCGGACTTCCGTGCGGGTTCAGTCTCAAATAGGCGATAGCCTGGACTAGAGGTCTTATGCGATTGACGGTCATGGCCGACTCCCTCACTGGGCATCCACTTGAAGGTTGCCGAGGTGCATGGTTTATGAGCACGCAGCGATAAGTGGCGAGAGCGTGTGTGAAGAAGTACACCCCTGCAGGGTATGAAACTATTCGAATAGCCGCGTCCTCGGATATGGACTACTTGGAGAACTTATGTTGTTCATAGATAATCAAATGGATACTCATAAAAATATCAAGACAAGTGTGAGTACCGTGGATGGCACTCTCCCAGGGGGGGAAGTGAATCCACGGTGGTGTATTGCTATGGAGTTAGTGGACTCGTGTGCGATATCTAAAATGTAAACAAAGAGTTAAAATTGAGTAGTGTAGGTTAGCCATGAGTCAAAGCTGGCATTGCTGCATAAACTCCACCACTCCCTTTGTTGATACTTGAGCATAAATAGGCTAGGTCTGTTTTAAAGACTTGTTGAGTATGTTTGTACTCACGTTTGCCTAATAAATGTTGTAGATGAGACCTAGGACCCATTAGGTGGGTTCTTTCTACACGCTAACGATGCCGAATAGCTGGTGTCCCAGCTATGACCTATGCCCTGTGGCGGGCTGCAGATAGTCAGGCCATGTGCTTTTTTATCCTTTCATCTGTCTGTACTCAGACAGCTTATGCTTCCGCTTGGTTTGTATGAACATGTTTGGATGACTTGAGTGTCGGGTCATGTGACCCCTATCTGTAAGAACATATTATGCAGGGCTCATCTGAGCCTCTTAAGTAAAAGTCATGTTGTTGTATGGTTATGTTGTGATGCCATGGTTGTATCTATGCACATCGGGCATGTCATGCGTACATGTGACATGCAACGGTATGTATGGGATCCGACACCTAGTTGTGTGCCTTTAGTAGTACTCTTTACGGGAAACTGCCTCTTTGTGCTTCCACCGAGCCATGGTAGCTTGCTACTGCTCCGGACACATTGATTGACCGGCATGTATCCTTCTTTGCTGCTGTGTCTGTCCCTTTGGGGAAACGTCTCGCGGTGTAATGGAGTCCATGTAGCCTGCTATGACTCGTCTACGTGTAGTGATGGCATTCGTGTCTCACGACGTAATGGAGTCCCTGTAGCTTGCTATGACTCGTCTACACACGCTTGAGGCCGACACCTGCACTGCTGGGTTATGTATGCCTGTTTCCATATGGATGTGCCGCTTGGGTTCTATGACTAGTCATGTTGGCCCGGGTTCTCTGTCGTTTGATTGCCAGCGACATGTTCACATACGTGAGCCAAAAGACGCAAACGGTCCCGGCTAAGGTAAGGATGTAGCCGTGGAACTTACCATGCGTGAGGCCGCAAAGTGGTGTGACATGTTACAGTCTAGATTCTTATGAATTAGGATCGGGGTCCCGACACAAATGTAGCATATGATCGTGTCAGTTTATTGCTACTGTTTTCTGCATGTCAAGTATGTGTTCCTATGACCATGAGATCATGCAACTCACGAATAACGGAGGAGTGCCTTGCGTGTATCAAACGTCGCAACATAACTGGGTGACTATAAAGGTGCTCTACAGGTATCTCCGAGGGTGTCTGTTGAGTTGGCATGGATCAAGACTGGGATTTGTTACTCCGTGTGACGGAGAGGTATCTCAGGGCCCACTCGGTAATACAACATCAAAATGAGCCTTGCAAGCAATGTGTCTATGTGTTAGTCACGGGATCTTGTATTATGGAATGAGTAAAGAGACTTGGCGATAACGAGGTTGAACTAGGTATGGAGATACCGACGATCGAATCTCGGGCAAGTAACATACCGAAGAACAAAGGGAACATCATACGGGATTAACTGAATCCTTGACATAGAATGTTTTCCTAATAAATATCTTCGTAGAATATGTAGGAACCAATATGGAAATCCAGGTCCCGCTATTGGTTATTGACCGTAGAGGTATCTCGGTCATGTCTACATAGTTCTCGAACCCGCAGGGTCAGCACACTTAAGGTTTGGTGAGGTTTAGGTAGTATAGAGTTATGTATGGTGGTGACCGAAGGTTGTTCGGAGTCCCGGATGAGATCCCGGACGTCACGAGGAGCTCCGGATGGTCCGGAGGTAAAGATTCAAATATAGGAAGTCCTGTTTTGGTCGCCGGAAAAGTTTCGGGCTCATCGGTAGTGTATCGGGAGTGCCAGTAGTGTACAGGGAGACCATCGGGAGGGGTATTTCGACCCAAGAGGCAATATGGGCTGTGGGAGAGTAAATACCAGCCCTTAGTGGGCTGGTGGAAGTCCCACACAAATCCCATGCGGCTAGGGAGAAAAAACCCAAAGAGAAAAGTGGGAAAAGGCAAAAATAGGGTGAATCCTAGTCCTACTAGGATTGGAGGTGGATTCCACCTCTCCCACCTGGTTCGGCCGACTCCTAGAGGCTTGGCCCTTGGGCCAAGCCTCCTCCTCTCTTACTCTTATATATACTGGAGGTTTGAGGGTTTTTGCACAGATTTTTCAGCCACGTGCTGCCCATTCCTCCAGTGCATAGTTTCTCCTCTAGATCGGCTTTTTGCAGCGCTTAAGTGAAGCCCTGCCGGAATAGCTCCACCACCATTGCCAGAGCGCCGTCATGCTGCTGGAGAACTCTTCTTCATCTCTTCTCCTTCTTGCTGGATCAAGACGGCGGATATCGTCATCAAGTTGTACGTGTGCTGAACGCGGAGGTGTCGTCCGTTCGGCGCTAGATCAGAAGGACCGTGATCAAGTTCGTGGGACGGATCGTGATCAAGTTCGCGGGACGGATTGTGATTGGATCGCGGGACGGATCGTGATTGGATCGTGAGACGCTCGGCGATTTGGATCGCAAAGACGTTCGACTACACCAACCGCGTTTCTTAACGCTCCCCGCTTAGCGATCTACAAAGGTATGTAGATCCACTCTCCCTCTCGTAGATACTCATCACCACGGATATATCTGCGTGTGCGTAGGAATTTTTTTTGTTTCCCATGCAATGTTCCCCTACATCTTTATCCAAAAATTATCTTTCTTGTGGCGAAAGAAGGGCACCAACCGTCTTAAGGGCTGGCCACAAGGGCCCAGGGTGTGGCCAGGGGCGTAGGGCGCGCCCCTGACTTGTGGCCCCCTCAGGCACAACCTTCTATTGATTTGACTTCCCAAAATTCACATATATTCCAAAAACCATATCCGTAAGTTTTTATCCCATTTGGACTTCGTTTGATATGGATTTTCTGCGAAACAAAAAAACATGCCACAAACAGGAACTGGCATTGGGCACTGGATCAATACGTTAGTCCCAAAAATACTATAAAAAGTTGCCAAAAGTATATGAAAGTTGTAGAATATTAGCTTGAAACAATCAAAAATTATAGATATGATGGAGACATATCAGATTGGTCAGCGTTGGCATGCGATCCGGCTGCCTCGGCCCCGCCAGCCGGCGGGTAGGCCCTTGTGCCAGGGGAGCCAACTCGTATCATGGCCCACTGCCACGAGGGGCTGGCTAGGTTTGCGGAGGCCGTCGAGAGCAACTTCCGGTCTATGGAGGAGGCGGTCGAGGTGAGACTCCTTATCATATTGGTTTGCTTTTTTCAATGGGGGCGTGCGAGCGCACCCACTGGGTGTAGCCCCCGAGATTCATGCTGGTTACTCGGCCGCGTGGCAGCCGGATTGATTCTTTTCATGCAAACATCTGACGTCCCTACCTTTGGTGTGGAGCAGGACAAAAATTCCAAGTGGTGAGCGCTCTTCGACGAGGCGGTCGCCATCCATAATAGGGGCAAGCTTGGCTATTACCAAGCCAAGGAGGACCTGAAGAAGGCGCGAGGTATGATCGTTCTAGTGGGGGCGCGCGAGCGCACCCACTCGGTGTAGCCTCCGAGATCCCGGCCAACTATGCGTCAGGCGGCTCGGATCTTTAGTACTTAGCTGATTCAGGGTTGTGTTTTCTACAGAGGAGCTAGAGACTCTGACCCAGGTCCGACTACAGCGGGATGAGGTGGTCTGCAAGCAGGAACGTCTAGTGCGGGACCTCCAGGCAGCCACCAATGAGCGGAATCGGCTGGGAAGTCTGGTCTCAATGGCCAGTCGGCACGAGAGAGCCTTACTGCAGAGCTACAGAAGGAGGTGGCGGCTAGGGAGGAGGCTGCCAAGTAGGCAGCCGAGGCCAACCGGCGGGCTGTCGTCCTCCAAGACAAGGTGACCCATCTTGGGGGCAAACTTGAGAGGTGTGTTGCCGCCCTCGCCCAGGATGAGAAGGCGCTGGAGGAGGAGCGGATCTTGAGCCTCAAGTTTGCGATCGAAGTGGACGATGCCTTTCAGCGTGAGCATTCTTTTGTCTTTGAGTCTTTTTGGCCAACCGTGTTGCCTTGTTTTTCTGATTCCCTTCCTTTTCTTAGATCGGTTCCCGGAAATCCAATGTTGCGCTGAGAAGGCCATGGCGGAGCACCGGGAGTGCTTTCGGCAGCGTGGGCGGGAGGTCGATGCGGATGCAGGCTGGAGCCTACCGGTGATCTCGCTGGCTACTAAGAACTGGCTAATCTTCCTACAGCGCTGCTTGGACTGGCTCCACACGGCCGGCCTAGGGGTTAATTTGGCCCTCTAACCGGGTCGCGAGATCCTTGGCGGCCGAGTGGCGCTGTGGCTTGAGCACGCGGTGGCATGGATTGATGCTTGGAAAGCCTCGACGGCCCGGTCCGAGGCGCAGATGGCCCTCAGGTTCGCCTTGCCGTGGTATCGCGGCATCAACCTGGACCAGTTGGCCACAATGCGTCAAGTCCTTGAGGAGGAGCGGGTTGCTCGGGAGAGCTCCCTCATTAGTCAGGCCAATGAGCTGGCATCCTATGTCGACCCGGGCGAGTTCCTGCCGGCACTTGGTGAGGATGGCGAGCCAGTCATGGAGGATTCCTTCTACATTCCCGAGGGGCCTGGTGACGCGGAGATGGCCAATGAGAGCATCGATTCCAGCACCGGGAGCGACAACGAGGGTGCGGTGGCTACGGAGGCGGATTCGAAGAGGGTAGCCATCCCTGGACAATCTGTCGAGCCGGCTGGCTGCGAGCTTGAGGTCTAAGTGCCCCTGTTTTTAACATGTCTTTTCTTTTGCTGCAAGCTCTGTTCGGACGCATCTCCATCCATTGGGGCTGTATTGTAAAGAATCTATTGGCGTGTGGTCTTGATCTTTTAAATTTGTTGTGAAATGAACAATGTTTGTGTGCCGGCTCATCCTTCGCTTTTTTTCTTTTCGGTCGTTATCTTTTGCGCAAGTCTCTTTCCGGCTTCTGTCCCGCCTGTCGGCCAGCGGGAGCCGGCTCAGGCAGGGACGAGGCATCATACTTGGGAAAAATGCACAAACCTTAGGGCCGTCTAGCTCAAGCTAGGGCAAGCCACCATAGGGAAGGTGCAGAATGAATAATCCGGTTAGGCCTAAACGATCGCTGCTCTTCGAACGATGTTTCGTGTGGTAAGTTTTCTTGACCCCAAGCCCCACTAGTCGGAGAGTCGGGAGTTGGTCTATGGCCGGACGGGGGGGGGGAGATTAGCTTATCCACATTACTTGACCTTCTTGGAGAGGAAGGTACTTAGGCTAGCTGGCAAGCCCCCGGGCCAGAGGAGCCGGACCCGGGTGCTTGTTTTGAGAAGTGGTGTGATCTTAGTGAAGTCGAAAGGGCATGCCCTAAGTGCTGGCTTGGGACACCTGTTCCATTCATTGAGTACCAAAAGGGGTGGGGAGATACGTACATACACTGTTCCTTTTCTTAGGAGTAGAACGGACGAAGGAGCACCACGTTCCACGGGCGCTCGGACTCCTCGCCGAAGGCGTCTCTCTTGCGCTTCTACAGCTTCTGGGCGTCTATCAGATAGTACGCGTTGTTGTGCAGTGCCTTGCTGATGATGAACGGGCCCTCCCATGGGGACGACAACTTGTGTTGGTCGGCGGTTCACTGGATCGGTCTGAGCACCAGGTCCCCCTCGCGGAAGGAGAGGGGCCGGATCCACTTGATGTGGTAGTGCTGGAGCTTCTGTAGGTAGATGGTTGTTCGGCTCAAGGCCAGTTCGTGCGCTTCTTCGAGTAAATCGACGTCGTCGTCACTTCCGTCCTTCACGTCTTTCTCCGTATACAGGGTGACGTGGGGCGAGTCGAACTCGACATCCGTGGGGATGACCGCCTCGGACCCGTACACGAGAAAGAATGGGGTGAAGCCGGTTGACCGGTTTGGCGTGGTCCTAAGGCTCCATAGGATGGCAGGCAGCTCTTCGATCTAGCAGCCGACCGAACATATGAGTGGTGCCACGAGCCGAGGCTTAATGCCGGCTAGGATTAGTCTGTTTGCTATTTCTGCTTGATCGTTCGATTGTTAGTGGGCCACTGACGCGAGGTCGAGCCAGATGCCCTTTTTGGCGCAGAAACGCGCCATCGCGCCTTTGGTGAAGTTGCTGCCGTTATCGGTGATGATGTTGTGGGGAACGCCATAGTGTACCATGATGTCCTCGATGAACCGTACAGCCGTAGGGTTGCCCAGTTTCTTGATGGGCCTGGCTTCAATCCACTTGGTGAATTTGTCGACGGCCACCAGTAGATGTGTCATGCTATCTCGTGCGGTCCTGAATGGTCCCATAATATCCAGCCCCCAGACGACGAAGGGCCATGAGAGGGGGATGGTCTAGAGGGCCGTAGCCAGCAAGTGGCTTTACACGCGGAAGCATTAGCAACCCTTGCACCTGTCGACCAGTCGTGTCGCCTCCTCCAAGCCCATCAGCTAGTAGAAGCCATGATGGAACGCCTTGGCCACTAGGGTCCTTGAGGCGGCATGTTGTCCGCACTCGCCCTGGTGGATGTCTCGAAGGATATCCAGGCCCCTCTCGGGCTCGATGCAGTGCTGGTACATGCCGGTTGTGCTGCGGTGGACCAGCTCGTGGTTGATGATGTTGTAGGCGGGAGGCTGGCGCTGGATCTGCTGGGCCTTGTCTTCGTCAGAGGGGAGCTTTTCGCGGAAGAGGAAAGCGAAGATTGGCTGGGCCCATGAGGGAGCCGAGACGGGGGCTGACTCTGGCTTGAGCTAGAGGTTAGGGGCAGCCGGAGTGTCGGGACCCCGATCCTAAGTTATATGATTCCATACTGTAACAAGCCACATCACTTTGCGGCCTCACGCACGGTACTCCACGGCTGCCACCTTACCTTGGCCGGGACCGTTTGCGTATTTTGGCTCACGTATGTGAACATGTCGCTGGCAATCACACAACAAAGAACCCGGGCCGACATGACTAGTCATAGAACCCAAGTGGCACATCCGTAAGGAAACAGGCATACATAACCCAGCAATGCAGGTGTCGGTCTCAAGCGTGTGTAGACGAGTCATAGCAAGCTACAAGGACTCCATTACGTCACGAGACACGAATGTCATCACTGCACGTAGACGAGTCGTACCAGGCTACGTGGACTCCATTACACTGCGAGACATTTCCCCGAAGGAACAGACACAGCAGCAAAGAAGGATACATGCCGGTCAATCAATGTGTCCGGAGCAGTAGCAAGCTACCATGGCTCGGTGGAAGCACAAAGAGACAGTTTCCCGTAAAGAGTACTACTACAGGCACACGACTAGGTGTCGGATCCCATACATACCGTTGCATGTCACACGTACGCACGACATGCCCGATATGCATAGATACAACCATGGCATCACAACATAACCATATAATAGCATGACTTTTATTTAAGAGGCTCAGACGAGCCTTGCATAATATGTTCATACAGACAGGGGTCACATGACCCGACACTCAAGTCATACAAACATAGTCATACAAGCCAGCGGAAACTTAAGCTGTCTGAGTACAGACGGCAAAATATAAAGAGGCACATGGCCTGACTATCTACAGCCCACCACACGGGCAAGATCGTAGCTGGGACACTAGCTATTCGGCATCGTCAACGTCTAGATAAAACCCACCTGATGGGTCCTGGTTTTCTTCTGCAACATTAATTAAGCAAGGATGAGTACAATCGTACTCAGCAAGTCTTTAAAACAGACCTAGTCTATTTATGCTCATGTATCAACAAAGGGGTGGAGGAGTTTATGCAGAAAGCCAGCTTTGTCTCATGGCTAACCTACACTACTCAGTTTTAAATTCTTTGTTACAATTTCAATTATCGCACACGGGTCCACTAACTCCATCTCAATACACCACCATGGACTCACCTTCCCCTTATGGAAGAGTGCCATCCACGGTACTCACACTTGTCTTCAGATTTTTAGAAGTATCCATTTGATTATCTATGAACAGCATAAGTTCTCCAAGTAGTCCATATCCGAGGACGCGGCTATTCGAATAGTTTCATACCCTGCAGGGGTGTACTTCTTCACACACGCTCTCGCCACTTATCGCTGTGTGCCATAAACCATGCACCTCGGCAACCTTCAAGCGGATGCCCAGCGAGGGAGTCGGCCACGACCGTCAATCACATAAGATCTCTAGTCCAGGCTACCGCCTATTTGAGACTGACCCGCATGGAAGTCCGGCCGAAGTTTCCACTACGGTCCCAAACAATGTGCGCAGGGTTCCCAAGCCCACCATTCGGGTGACCCTTGGTACACCGTGCCACTGCCTACCACGTCGTAACCCACCCCGAGGGTCAGCGCTACGCACGGCCTCCAGCATGCTATAAACACCAGAAACTACTTGCAATACCTGGACCAAAGACTAAGCGACTAATAAGTCGAGCGAGGTCATATTTCAGGGCCCAGCATGTGGTTGTATCTCGTCTTGGATCACAAACACGGAACCCAGTTCCTAAAACGGTCCCAATGAGACAACCCACTATGTACTCCTACATAGCCTCTCATCGCTACCTTTACCAAATCGAATTCATTATGAGCTCATCACATTGGACGACACTGTTTCACTCAGTTCATCACCCAGATGAAACAAACCTGACACAACTCTAAGCATAGCAAGCATAGCAGGCAAAGTAAGCTAAGCACATCATGGCACAAGCATCTACCAGGTATGCTAGGTTGCAAGGTTTAGCTATTTACTGTGACAAGATCAGGTCATGCATAAGAATAGGATCCTACCGTGAATGACTGACATGTGATCGTTTGTCCTAATGCAATATATGAGAGCAGGAGCGAGAGAATGGGATGTTATCGGAATGATCAATGGGGTTGCTTGCCTTGCTGGGTTGCGGAAGAGTTCTCTCCTTCGTCGGGGTACGGGGTAGTGTCCTCCGGATTAGGGCCTACCGCAACGCAGATAAAAACATTCAATACAAGCAGATGCAACAATATGATGCATGATCATGGCATAATGGTATGCATGGATGAGCTAATGTAACTAGTGATCATGTCAATTTGAAATGCATTTGAATATAGGTTCAAAGTTGTTCTCATTTCAAATTCTATATATTGACCTAATGCTAAAATGTCCATGTTCACCTATTTAGGTTGCTCTAACATGCATGAGAATAGCACCATTGGATTCTTTGGATTTTTCTGATAAATTTTCATATATAAATTATTTTCATCTGACTTACAGATTATTTTATATGATTTTTCAAAGTTTTAAACATTTTCTGGACTTCTTTTTATTAAGAAAATGATTAAATGCGTCAGCCTGATGTCATGCTTGCGTCAGCAGTCAACAGGGCCAGGTCCAGGTCAAACCTGACCAGTGGGACCCGCCTATCAACCTCTCAGGGCTGGCTAGTGTCACTGGCAGGTGGGCCCTATAGTCAGTGAGTTAGGGGTTAATCCCGAGTTGACACGAGGTTTGACTCGGGCCAGGGCCCACTGTCAGCATCTAGGGGGGTTAGTTAGCATGGTCATTAGTCACTAATGACGTCGCCACGCTGGCACTTGCCGGAGGGAGGCTGCCGGCGGCGAGCCGAGACGGTGGGGGTCGCCGGAAATATTCCTCCGACGACCATTTGAGCGGCGGAGGGCACCTACGGATGGCTAAGACTCTCGCGCATCCACCTAGGGCAACGGGAGAACGCGGGGTCACCGGAGTCGATGGCCACGACGACTTTGGCGGCGACCGGAGCTCGACAACGGCGAGGTTAGCGGCTAGGAGGCGAGGAGGACCACTGGGAGAGGGGGAGAAAGACGGGAAGCTCACAGGGAGTCGGACGGACTGGTCGGCGGGCTCGGGGACGACCGGACGGCTCCAAACGACGGCGAGGACCGACAGTGACCGGCGAAGGGGATTCGGCGATGACGGCAAAGTAGAGGGCTCCCGGCTCGATTCCTCCGTCGAGGGCTTCAGGGGCTCAAGGCGGAGCTACTGGTTGGGTCAGAGGGGGCTCAGGGGTGGCTAGAACGGTGGCACGACGGCGAGGAGCTGTGCGGCCATGGTGGGTCCGAGAGGAGAAGAGGGAAGAGCGGGGAAGAGGAGGGAGAGAGCGGCGGGGAAGCGTCTCGGAGCTTATCCCCGTCGTCGCACTGGCGAGGGAGGGGCCAGGTTGGCAGATGCGTGGCGCCACCGGCGTGAGCGCACGGCGGCCACACGGCGCGCCTACTGGACGCCAGGAGGAAGAAGACCCTCCTGGGCCAGATGGGCCAGCAGGTAAGCTCCCTATCTCTTTTTCTCTTTTTTTCCTTTCTTCCGTTTCTATTTTTCTGACCTATGTTTATTTTATTTCCAGGTTCAAATAACTTTCAAATTATCCCCAAATGTTTTCTAAAAAGCAGTCTGGGTATTTCAAACATGTGACTGAACTTTCAAATTATTTTGAAAAGAAAAATGTTAATAATGAATTATTTATCATTTTCAGGGGCTTTAATCATTGGTTTTAAATTATTTCTGAAGTTCAAATAACATGAATGACCCCTGATACATGTTTTCCCATAATTATCATACATGGGGAACATTTTCAATGGGCATTTTGGATTTGTTGAAAATCCATCAAGTTGAATTACCTTATTTCATTAGGTTCTTGGGGTTTCTTTCCTTCTCCCCATTTCAACTTAATGCAATGATGATGAATGATGATGCAAGCACAAGACCAACCTAAGACACTTGCTAGGGTTGTGACACGGAGCCCCCGGGTCCGTTGTCGGAGCCCCGGGGCCCGGCCCGTTAGTCCCCGCGTCCAGCTCGCCAGCCCCCGGGTCCTGGGAGGTAGGGGGCGCGTCGAACGCCATCATGACGGTCGAAGGTTCGGAGCTAGCAGCGATTAGAGTGACAGTGGTTGGAGCCGGCACGACGGGCAGAGCCGGCGCGGCGAGCAAAGCCGGCGCGGCGGTCAGAGCCGGCGAAGCCCCTGGGCCCGTCGAGGAGCCAGCAGGATCCACACGCACGAAGATGGACTACGACTCGGCGGAGGGTTTGATTGATGTCTTGTGTAGTTGTTCGAAGGAGACACCAGCCGGGATGGTCTGGCGGGTGGATTCGATTTTTGCCAGGGCGTCCACCGCCTCCTTGTCCGCTCAGGGACATGGTGGAACTCACAACCCTCGAAGGAGCCGGTGAGCCGCTGGACAAGGAAACGGTAGCTGGCCATGTTGGAGTCCTTGGCGTCCCATTCACCAGAGACTTGCCGCACCACCAGGTTGGAGTCGCCGAAGCACAAGATGCACCAGATGCCAATCTCTTTGGTGAGCCGGAGGCCATGGACGAGTACCTCATACTCGTCCACGTTGTTGGACGCGGTGAAGTGTATTTAGAGCATGTACTTGAGCTGGTCCCCTTTCGGGGACGACAAGACGATGTCGGCTCCCAAGCCGGTTCACATCTTCGAGCCATCAAAGTGCATGCACCAATGCGTAGAGTCTGAGGGAGGTGGCACAAACTGGGTCTCGGCCTAGTCGACAAGGAAATCAGCCATCGTTTATGACTTGATGGCGGTGTACGGCTCGTACCGGATCTCGTAGTCGGCGAGGGCGTTTGCCCATTTGGCGATCCAGCCGGTGGCATCCCGGCCACTCATGATCTCATCGAGTGGCGTCGTGCTCACCACAGTGATGGTGTGCTCCTGGAAATACTGCTTGATCTCTTGGGTGGCAAATTATACGTCGTCGCACATCTTCTGGTAGTGGGGGTAATTTTTCTTGGAGTCGGAGAGGACCTCGCTGAGGTAGTAGAAGGGGCGTAGGACTGGCAGCGCCTTGCCCTCCTCCGGCCGCTCCACTACTAGGACAACGCTGACAACGCACGTGGTCGCAGTGATGTATGCGAGCAGGGGCTCCTTCTTAGCCGGCACGGTCAGGATGGGCGCGCTGGTGAGGGCCCGTTTGAGGTCGCGGAATGCCTCGTCCGCCTGGTTGGTCCACTTAAACTTGGTGGTATTCTTCATGAGCTGGTAGAGGGGCAATGCCATTTCGCCCAGCCGACTAACAAACCGGCTGAGCGAGGCGAGGCAGCCAACAAACTTCTGGATGGCGGGGAGTCGGGTCGACTTGTGCATGTGCTCGATGGCCCTAATCTTCTCTGGGTTGGCTTCGATGCCACAGGTGGACACGAAGAAACCCAGGAGCTGGCCAGCGGGCATGCCGAAAACACATTTCTCCGGGTTGAGCTGGACCTTGTACTCGCGCAGGTTGGAGAAGGTCTCCCGGAGGTCGTCGAGGAGGCTGAAATGCTTCTTGGTTTTGACGATGATGTCGTCCACATAGACGTGGATGTTCTTGCCGATCTGGGGCAGAAGGCACTTCTGCATGCAGCACTAGAAGGTCTCGTCTGCATTCTTCAAACCAAAGGACATGGTGATGTAGCAGTAGGCCCTGAAGGGGGCGATGAAGGAGGTCATCGGCTGGTCGGCTGGGTCCAGCTTGATCTGTTGGTAGACTAAGTAGGCATCCAAAAAAGATAGCAGGTCGTAGCCGGCCGTGGAGTAGATCACTTGATCGATCCAAGGCAGGGCGAATAGGTCCTTGGGACATGCCTTGTTCAGGCTAGTGTAGTCGATACACATGCGCCAAGTGTTGTTTTTCTTCAGCACCAGCACTGGGTTGCCCAGCTAGTCTGGGTGGAAAGCCAGGTCAAGCGGCACTTGCTTGGTGTCCTTGAACGGATGGAAAGATGCCTCGCTGGCCTGCTGGGACGGGGGAGCCGGCACGTCCAGCTACTCGGCGGCATGAGGCACGAGCTGGTCGAGTTATCGTCTCTCCTTCACGATCACCAAAGCCTTAGCTAGCCGGCTCCCGTCGCGCGTGCACTCCATCGATATCTTGTAGTCACCATCGATGGTGATGATACCCTTTGGATCCGGCATCTTGAGCTTGAGGTAGGCGTAGCGGGGCACCTCCATAAACTTGACAAACGTCGGCCGACCTAGCAGGGCATGCTACAGACTGTTGAGGTCCTCTACCTCGAACTAGATCGGATCGTGGCAGAAGTGGCGCTTGTCGCCAAAGAGGATGTCGAGCCGGATCTTGCCAATGGGGGAGCAGGATTGCCCGGGCATGATGCCATGGAAGACCGTCCGGCTCGGTGAAATCACATTTGCTCCCTTGGTGGTTTTGGTAATCAATAACAACATATAAGTCATTGAACTAATGTTTCCACCAAGTATATTTCAAGAAAGTTCAATGATAGGGATGGCAAAAGGAGTGTGGAATTACCCCAATATGCAAGGAAATAGGTCGGCCAAGCTTCAAGCAAGAGGACTCTACATTTTAGATTTGTGACTAATCACTTTGAGTCCATAGGAAAGCCAATACTATTAAAAGGGGGTAAGGTTTTGTTGGTGAACAAAATGACCATACGTGCACAAGTGATAGTCACAAAAAACATCCACAAGCTCTCCCACCAAAGTCTGTCTATAGCCAAACGTT
Organism: Hordeum marinum; assembly: GCA_022496015.1. Classification (NCBI taxonomy): domain Eukaryota; kingdom Viridiplantae; phylum Streptophyta; class Magnoliopsida; order Poales; family Poaceae; genus Hordeum; species Hordeum marinum. The sequence continues at coordinate 362,687,149 of CM039673.1, read as the reverse complement.
CAAAATCGGTGCAACCAACATTCCTATCCCGGTGCCACCGATTCCAGAACCTAGACACACTCAGCCAAACCCTAGCAACTTCGGTGCAACTGATTCCATACCGGTGCCACCGAGTTTAGGTTGCCAACTTTCTGTTACGCAAATTCACATTTTCGGTACCATCGAGATTGTTGGATCGGCATCACCGAGATTGGAAATCTGACCATTGGTCACGTTATCAGTGCCACCTTTTGATCACTTTGGTACCACCCATATTAACACATCGGTGTAACCGAGTTGGTCATTTTGTGTGTAACGGTTGGATTTTTGGGGATTCCTATATATAACCCTCCACCACCACCTACTCGAAAGAGAAGCACCCAGAACTATTCCATACCTATCCTATCAGATTTTCTGAGAGAGAACCACCTACCCTTGTGTTGAGATCAAGATCTTCCACTCCAACCATATGGATCTTGATTTCTAGCCTCCCCAAGTTGATTTCCACCAATCCCATCTCTTCCACCAAGCCAAATCTGTGAGGGAGTGATTGTGTTTTGAGGAGTCTATCATCTTCAAGCACAAGAGCAAGGAGTTCATCGTCATTACCGAGCCTATTACCTTTTGGAGGGTGGTGCCTCCTAGATTGGTTAGGTGTCGCTTGGGAGCCTCCTACTTCGTGTTGTGGAGTGAACCAAGAAGTTTGTAAGGGCAAGGAGATCGCCTACTTCGTGAAGATCTACCCATAGTGAGGCTAGTCCTTCATGGACGGAAGCCATATGGAATAGTCAAGGTTGCTACTTCGTGGACCCTTGTGGGTGGAGCCCTCCGTGGACTCTTGCGAATTTTACCCTCCATGGGTTGAAGACTCCATAAACGTGGATGTACGATAGCGCCACCTATCGGAACCACGGGAAAAATCATCGTGTCTACAATTGTGTTTGATCTTCCTACCCTATCCCTTTTACTCATGCTTGCTGTTATTTTCCGCTGATATACTCTTAGACATGCATGTGTAGGGTGAAATTGACTTGCCATGAATGCTAAAACTATAAACACTAAAATTGAAAAAAATAGACTTTTATTTGCTCAAGTAGTCTAATCACCCCCCCCCTCTAGACCTACTTTCGATCCTACAAGTGGTATTAGAGCTTTGGTTTCCATTGCATTGGTTTCACAACCTAGGAGAAGTATGGCATCTAGTGAGGGAAATTATCACCATAGAGGTCCATACTTTGATGGCAAAAAAATTGCTGGTTGGAAGCACAAAATAAAAATGCATTTGCTTGGCCATAATCCTATCGTTTGGGTTGTTGTTCGTGTTGGCTTGCAAGGTGAATTCTTTATGAAAGGAAAGGAACCCGATCATGAAGCGACTGCAGATGAATTGAAGATGTTGCAACTCAATGCTCAAGCATCTGACATTCTCTTCAACTGCCTATGCCCCAAAGAATTCAACAAAATCAGTCGTCTTGAACACGCAAAAGAAATTTGGATACTTTGGTTGATATGCACGAAGGAACTGAGTACATGAGAGAATCCAAGTTAGATGTTCTTCAAAGTCAGCTTGACAAGTTCAAGATGAAGGATGGTGAAGGAGTCGTAGAGATGTACTCTAGGCTCGCTCTCATCACCAATTAGATTGCCGGCATAGGAAGCGATGAAATGACCAACAAATTCATCATCAAGAAGATACTTAGAGCTTTGGATGAGAGATATGACACCATGTGCAAATTAATCCAAATGATGCCCAACTACAAAGATCTCAAGCCTACGGAAGTCATTGGAAGGATTGTTGCTCATGAGATGACACTCAAATACAAAGAAGAGCTCCACAACAAGTCTAGTGATGCTTACAAGGCCACAAGTGATGCTCCCGCAACTTCAAGCGACAACCTTGTCACCAATGAAGAAATAAGCCTCATGGTCAAGAAATTCAACAAGTTCTACAAGAATAGAGGCAAAGAAAGAAACTCCGACTCAAGATATGATGAGAAGCGTTCGTCAAGTCGTGACCACAATTGCTACAATTGTTGGAAGCCCGGACACTACTCCAATGAGTGCACGTCTCCTTACAAACAAAGAGAAGAGTCACCAAGAAGACGAAGCTCAAGAGACGAGTCACCTCGAAGAGAGAGGAGTAGAGATGATCGCTATGAACGAAGACCCTCAAGGAGAAGTAGGGACTCAGAGAAGAAGGACAAGTCCACCAAGAGCTACTCAAGAAGGAAACATCAAGCTCATGTTGGTGAATGGGTTTCCGGCTCCGACTCCGACAACAACTCTGAGAGAAGCTATCACTCCAACTCCGACTATATTCAAGATGATGGTGTTGCCAGAATTGCTCTAGTGACTGCCAACTCCTTTGATCTATTTGATTCACCAAACGAAGGGAGTGGAAGTTGCTTCATGGCTAAAGTCCCAAGGTATCACACCCCGAATATCTTGATTTTAATAGTGATGAACATGATTTTCTTTGTGATGATGTCTTCTATGTGATAAAACTAGTGATGTTTGTCAAAATGAACTAGCTAGTACTCACTCTAGTATAGATAAGTCATGTGATGATGATAAGTTGGAAATAGAACGACTAAATCAAGAACGAAAAACTCTTAAGTTAGCTCATGAGTCAACTCTAGACGATCATAGAGAGCTTGTAAGGACACATGAGAAGCTACGCTTCGAGAAGCTCAATTTAGATCAAGAGCATGAGTTCCTTAAAGCTATCAATGACGATCTCCGAAAGAAGACTTCGTCTTATCCTGCCAAACGACTACTCTTGTCTACATGCATGTCACAAGTTAAATCTAAGCAAACTAGTAACAAAGGCAAGAAAGGTTCTTCATCTAGTAGCAACAATAAAAATGCTAAACCCAATGATGTTGCTCCTAGTAGTTCTATTGATTCCACTAATGATGATTCTCTTAGCCAAGTTACACTTGAGCAAGAAAATGCTTTATTGAAAGGAATTATAGAGAAAGGTATCTACCAGAGTCTTGCCGGGTGTAAGCAATTTGAGGAAATTGTACGCAGGCATGGAGGATACCGGAAGAATCGTGGTGTTGGCTACTTCAACGCTAATGGAGTTGAATGGGAAGAAGGTCAATATCTCGAGCCCAAGTTTGTTCCTCAAAAGGAGAAGTATGAAAATACTCTTCCCAGGGGACAAACACTCAAGATGATCGTCCACCACAAGACCACAAGCTCAAGGGCAAGAACAAGCTTCAAGAGGACTTTGAATCTTATGAAGATGAATCCCAAACTTTGTTGAAGTGGTTTCCCAAGGCTACTACAAGCTCAACTTCTACAAGTACTACTTCAACATCGAGGATCCCCATCAACTTGATGCGGGTCCCCAAGAAGAAGAACTAGAAAGTTCTTCAGGGGTGACTCCGCAAATGAAATTCACTCACATCCATTATTGGCAAGATCTATTTGCAATCAACATCAACCCTATGCAATAGTTCAAGGAGTCACACATTCCCTCAAAGGTAAGCAAGGGACAAGGTAATCAACAAATCAATGGACATCATCACACATACTTTGCACTCCATGTCCATAGATATCCTTGTATTTGTCTCTTGTGTGTTAGGACTAACCCATGTAGGTGAGGAGAGTAAGGAAACAACAAGGATGCTCCCAACTCTTGGTAATCTTCATCAACTTTGAGCATCCACCACTACCTCACCAACACGAAGTCTTCATCGACAAAACCCAAAGTTAGTTTATCCCTCTTATGGGGGGATGTCACATCAAGGGGGAGCTTTACTCTAAGACTTGAGTCAAAGCATCTCTTAGTATGTGACAACATTAAATGATTTATGTAAAAGTGGTAACCACACTTGTGCTTAAACAATGAGTATGACCTATGATCAAGTATTCTTACTTAGCTCCTAAGTCAAATACTCATATATAGATGACTTCGTCATCGCCCAAGTGCTTGTTAGATGCTAGAGTGTTTGTGCATGTTTGTCATGATTTCATTTGACATCTTATTGTGTGAGCATGTTGGTCTGCATTTATTTTCTCATTCGAGGACATCCAATTGTTGCTACTTGGTCTTTGATTTATCTTTTGCCAGTTGGATGGACAAGAATGCCTAGGACCACTCTTTAGCTATCTATGATTTCTCACCTCATACTCTATTCATGATGCATCACAAAATTTGAACAAGTGCTTTTCGATCCCTTTGTGTGTGGAACACTCGGAGTTCCGAATCAACAAGGAATGACCATTAAAACCTCCTCAAACTGTCGCGCCTCAAAACCCTAAGCTGCCATCTTCAAGACCCCTGGCCATCGCCCTTGTCCCCCTGGACTCCTCTGCCGCTGGGAATCGCCGCCGTTGACGAAATCTTCTCCATCGTCGTCGTCGTAGCGGATTCGTCGCCAAGCTAGGGTACGAATTTGGCCCCCTCTCCCGCTCCAACCTCCAAATCTTGCGCATTGGGGTTTCTATGATATTTTGCCACTGTTTGAAAGCCTTCTATCCACAAAAGGAATCCCGTATATTAGAGAACCGTGGAATTTTAGGGTTTTGGCATCCGCCCGATGAATCTCGGTGGAACCGAAGCAGGCAAATCGGTGTCACCGATTTGGACATCTGGGGTACTGAGAACTTTCTCGAAACCGAGTGCACCTTTCGGTCTCATCGAAATGGGTGCTAAGTTTTGGCTAAGAAGGAAGTCTGTCTCGGTAGCTCCGGTAATTTTGCTGCGGATGTACCGATGTTCATTTGACAGAATGCAAAACTTTGAAAATCTATTGTTCAAACTTTCAAAAACCAGCCTCATTTTGTGATGACTCATCTTCTTCTGCTCTTCTATACTCTGTTCAGAGGATCAGTATGTCAGATGCTGAGGACAGTCAGAATTTGCCAGAGCAGGGTGTTGACATGAGTTCAGGCACTAGCCCTGAGCCTAGTACATCTTCAGATCCAGGCACCCCTAGCTCCCATGGGTTACCCAAGGCTTCTACTAGGACCAGGAAGAAGCTGAATTCAGATGAGGAGGATTCAGACTTTGTCCCTGAGGAGATTCTTGCCAAGAAGCAAGAGAAGGCTGCTAAGAAGTCTGCTACTGAAGCCACTTCTTCCAGTAGAGTTGGTAGCAAAGTCTATGCTAGCTCTAAAGCTATGAGAGCACATGATAGTGCTAGGGCTACAGTGACCATTGATCCCCCAAGGAAGTCTATGCCTAAGAAGGAAGGGGAGAAGAGAGCCAGAAAGAGGATAATCCATGTGACTGGCAGGCCTACATCAATGTATGAAGATCCAGAGGAGGCAGCTGCTGCTGAAGAGGAGGATGAGCCAGCTGCAAAGGCTCCTCCCAAGAAGAAGGCCATGAAACTTCTAGCTGATGCTATGCCCAAGTCTAGCACATCTAGGCAGATTCTAGCTTCTGAAAAGAACAAGGGAACTACTTCTAGAGGTGAGCATGATGATGATAACTTGACAACCTTGATGAAACTCAAACCACATCTTCCAGTACATGATGTCAGCCACCTAGTTGTTGAAGATATGAAGAAGAGGAAAGACTCATGTTTGAGGGCATGGAGATTTGTTGATCCATATGCCCAGAGGAAGAAGACTGTTGTTGATTACATATTCTACACCAAGGAGCACCAAGACTTCTATGAGACAGTCCTGCTAGACAAGAGCCTAGCAGTCAGTGACATGAGATATGTTGATTGGAAAATCATTAAGGAGAATGAGGACTACTTCCCAAGTGTCCAAGATAATTTCCACTGCATTGGACTAGATGAATTTGTTAGCAGAGAGCTTACTGCATGGAATGATGAAATGATCATGCAATTCTACTCCACTGCACATTTCTATGGAGATGGTAGGATTGTATGGATGACTGAAGGAGGAAGATATGAGTCCACTGTTGATGAATGGGCTGCACTTCTAGGAGTTCCAAAGGCACGGGATGGAGATTCGGATGTCTACATGGAATCCAAGGCGAGCCACAATGCCATGAAGGATATGTATACTCCTATCCCTATAGACAAAGTGCAATCTCACAAGCTAGGATCCATCTACTATCTTCAAGCTGGCCTCCGCACCATGAACACCATTCCGAGGCACACTTTGATGCCCAAGTCAGGAGATAACAAGATGATACAAGGCTACTCCATCAACATGTTGATCCATCTTGACAGTCACACCAGGATTAGAGTTATGGACTTAATTGCCGAGACAGTTAAGAGGGTTGTTGCTGATCAGAAGCGCTCTTGCTGCTATGCACCCTACATCCAGATGCTCATCAACTCCCAGTTGGAAAAGCACATATTTTCTCTAGATCATCCACATTTGCCCCTACAACCAGAGCTTGAGGACAACATCGTGGCGATGGACTCAGATCATCCCACATCTGCTACAGCTCAGGCAGAGGCAGAGGCAGCTCGAGCCACTAGTGCTCAAGTCCCTAGATCCAGAAATGAGCAAATGGGTCTGTTGATTTCATCAATTCAGAACATGCAGAAGGCCATTAAGGGGATTCTGGACAACCAGAACAATCTTGTGAGGATCTTTGAAACAAGGATCAAGACTCTCAATGATAAGGTGCACAGGGTGACTAAGACAGTCATATAGCTCCAAAAGGAAGTTGACTCAGTGCACATACCTCATGCTTATTCTTCTTCTGATGATGATGATGAGGATGGATCACCTCTCAGGACGAGCACACAGTTCACTACTCAGGCTAGATCAGCCATAGTGCCTGCTCCAGACTTGAGGCCCTCTTCATGAGCTCCTGCTGTTGTCACCTCAGCTCCTGTTCCATCAGCTCCAGTTCCTCCAGTATCCACTCCAGCTCCATCCACGACATCTGCAGAGATCTTCGCCGACATTGATCTCTCGACTCCTTCATCAACAACCGAAGGAGATCAGCCCAAGAATGCTTAGATATATGTCTTTTGAACTTTTTGGTAACTTGTTGCCAAAGGGGAGAAGTGTATATAGATCTTTAGGCTTCGAGTGAGAGAGCGTTTGGTGTTTGTTGCTTTTCAAAAACAATTGCTTTTGGTTGCTGTGATACTCTTTTGGTTGTTTGTGATACATGTTTGATGATGTTTGATCATACGCTTTAATGTGTGATGCTACTATTTCCTATCATCTTAATGCTTATGTGATGATCATTCATCTTTGCTTGATTGTGTTGTGCTATGATGTTCATTCTAATTATTCTTGCACACCACCAAGTTGTATGTGACATGTAAGAAGTGACCCATGTACCTAATCAATTGTGCATTTGCATTCAAACGCAAATTTAAAATAATGCACAAATTTAGGGGGAGCTCTTGCTTATCACATACTTCTCAAAGCGACGATTATATTCATAGATTATATCTTTGTCGAAGCTTTGATCTATATGTTGTCATCAATTACCAAAATGGGGGAGATTGAAAGCACATTTACTCCCTTGGTGGTTTTGGTAATTAATAACAACATATAAGTCATTGAACTAATGTTTCCACCAAGTATATTTCAAGAAAGTTCAATGATAGTGATGGCAAAAGGATTGTGGAATTACCCCAAGATGCAAGGAAATAGGTTGTCCAAGCTTCAAGCAAGAGGACTCTACATTTTACATTTGTGAAAAATCACTTTGAGTCCATAGGAAAGCCAATACTATTAAAAGGGGGTAAGATTTTGTTGGTGAACAAAATGCTCATACATGCACAAGTGATAGTCACCAAAAACATCCACAAGCTCTCCCACCAAAGTCTGTCTATAGCCAAACATTCAAAATTGGTGCAACCAACATTCCTATCCTGGTGCCACCGATTCCAGAACTTAGACAGACTCAGCCAAACCCTAGACACTTCGGTGCAACCGATTCCATATCGGTGCCATCGAGTTTAGGTTGCTAACTTTCTGTTACGCAAATTCACATTTTCGGTACCATCGAGATTGTTTGGTCGGCGTCACTGAGATTGGAAATCTGACCATTGGTCACCTTATCGGTGCAACTGAGTTTCATATATCGGTCTCACCGAGATTCAAAAGTTGTCACCTTTTGATCACTTCGGTACCATCGAGATTAACACATTGGTGTCACCGAGTTGGTAATTTCGTGTGTAACGGTTGGATTTTTGGGGATGCCTATATATACCCCTCCACCACCACCTACTCGAAAGAGAAGCACTCAAAACTATTCCATATCTATCCTATCAGATTTTCTGAGAGAGAACCACCTACCCTTGTGTTGAGATCAAGATCTTCCACTCCAACCATATGGATCTTGATTTCTAGCCTCCCCAAGTTGCTTTCCACCAATCCCATCTCTTCCACCAAGCCAAATCTATGAGAGAGTGATTGTGTGTTGAGGAGTCTATCATCTTGAAGCACAAGAGCAAGGAGTTCATCGTCATTACCGAGCCTATTACCTTTTGGAGGGTGGTGCCTCCTAGATTGGTTAGGTGTCGCTTGGGAGCCTCCTACTTCGTGTTGTGGAGTGAACCAAGAAGTTTGTAATGGCAAGGATATCGCCTACTTTGTGAAGATCTACCCATAGTGAGGCTAGTCCTTCGTGGACGGAAGCCGTATGGAATAGTCAAGGTTGTTACTTCGTGGACCCTTTTGGGTGGAGCCCTCCATGGACTCTCACTACTGTTACCCTCCATGGGTTGAAGACTCCATAAACTTGGATGTACGATAGTGCCACCTATCGGAACCACGGGAAAAATAATCGTGTCTACAATTGTGTTTGATCTTCCTACCCTATCCCTTCTATACATGCTTGTTGTTACTTTCCGCTGCTATATACTGGTCAGGCTTTCGCTTGTTGTTATGTTGCTGGCGGTTGTCGGCAGCCAGCCATGGTGCGATAGGCGGTGGGATCGCCTTGCCAGGTGCGTTGACCTTGATCGGCATCGCGGAGTCGGCCATGGTGTACTCGTCCGCCTTAGCCATGTGGCCTGCCAGGGTCGCCGGCTCGGAGCACATGAGCTTGTGTTTGAGGAGGATGTCGTCACGGCAGCCCTTGATGAAGTACTAGATAGCCTGCACCTCGTGCACCCCCTCTCAGGAGTTGTGGAGCTCGGTCCACCGGGTGAGGTAGTTGCAGAGGGCCTCGTCTAGGCCCTGAATGCACATGGTCAGCTCGCGGGGGCGACCGTGCCGCTTGTAGGTGTCGATGAAGTTGCGGACGAACGCCTCTTCAAAGCCCGTCCAAGTGTTCATGCTACCGGCCAACAGGTTGTTAAGCCAGGTCCGAGCCGAGCCGATCAACATGAGGGGGATGTAGCGCACAGCTACGTGCTTGTTTCCCCTGGCTATACCGACTGTGGTGGTGTAGTCGATCCGCCAGTCCTCTAGCTTGGCAGTTCCGTTGTACTCCGGGGTGTCGCATGGGAGCGTGAAGCCGGTTGGGAAAGGCTCGTTGCGGATCCGGGGGCCGAAGCACATCGGGCCGATCGGGCCCTCCTCCTCCAGGAGGGCTGACTATGCCAGCCGGTCGATGCGGGTCCGGGCATCGTTCTCGCTCCGGGGGACGCGCGGGCCAACGCGAGTCGCGAGCTCGGGGCGAACCGATGGGGCGAGCGAGCATGCGCGCTCCCGCCATGGAGGCGGGATGTGGGCGTGCGAGCATCGACCATCTCCCTTCGATCTGTCGGCATGTCGGCTGGTGATAGGCGGCAGCTCGTCCCCGTGCTGGGAACAAATGCCGCGGGAGCCTCCGCAACACCGGGCGGAGCCACAGGGATAAGAGGCATGTTTGGCCGGCTGGCACTGGCCAGCGGTTGGCACATCGTCCCCTTCGGGAGGCGGGATCTTGGAGCCGAGGTTGATGTGGTCGAGTCGGGCCTGCTGTGCATTGGCGGTGTTGATGAGGTCCTGGATATGCTGGTCCTGCTGCGCACGCTCTTCGCCTTCCAGGCTGGCTAGGTCAGCATAGGCCACCTGGGCGGCCCTCATGCTGGCCGCCGGCGTGTCGTAGATGGGCAGCCGGCCACCAAGGATTTCCGTGACCACATGGCCACGGCCATGGACATCGTTCCGCCAGCTGGGCTCATTGCCGACCGAGGTGAGGCCATAGGCAGAGTTGTACTCGCGCTGTGCGGATTCCATTCGACGTTTGGCAGTAGCGAGGGAGGTAGCCCTCGTGAGCAGCCGTTGGCACGCTGCTTCCAGCTCGGCCGTAGCCATAGCTGGGTTGGTCGTTGGCGCGATGGGGGTCCTCAGGCCCCAAAGGGTGGAGCCGATGGGGTCAGAAATGCCTGCACCGGCGGCGGCGACAGACGCCAGTGCATCCGCCCTAGCACGACCGGAGGATGTGGAGGAGTCGGTGGCTAGTACCTCTGTGATGACATGAAAGTCGCGCTTCGCCTGCGGTGGTTCCACCCGTGCAGGGAGGCGGGTGATACATCCATTTAGCATCATGCTTTTATATTGATATTTATTGCATTATGGGTTGTTATTACACGTTATGGTAAGATACTTATGCCTCTTCTCTCTTGTTTTACAAGGTTTACATGAAGAGGGAGAATGCCGGCAGCTGGAATTCTGGACTGGAAAAGGAGCAAATCTGAGAGACCTATTCTACACAACTCCAAAATTCCTGAAAAGTTGTCACATCCCTAGCTAGATGTCATAGGATGGCATGCGTGTGCATCATGTTACAATTTTGCATCAACATGAAATGGGGACTAAAAGAAACCCCAAGCTCATATTTGAATCAAATTAATTCAAAGTTGTGAAAACTCAACAAATCCAAAATGCCCATCTAAAATGTCCCCTATGTCTGATAAATATGGACATGATTATACAAGGGGTTATTTAAAATATTTGAACAACTATAGCAATTTAAAAATAAATGATAAAGCTTCTGAAAATATCAAATAAAGCATTATCATTATTTTAGTTTTCAAAATATCCTGAAACTTTTTAGATAAGTTTGAAATATTCAAACTACAATATATAAAATATTTGGGATGTTCTAAAATAGCATATGTGCCTAAAAATAAAATAAAGCAAATGTCACAAATTAGAAAAGAATGCAAATAAAAAAAGGGGGAGAAAAACCCACCTGGGCTTACGTGAAGAAGAGGCCCAGCCCACGGGGGCCAGCAGCGTCTTCTTCCTCCTGCCAAGAGGAGAAGCAGCTGTGTGCCTCCACCGCAGCCGGCCATGGCCGCGTGCTGGCCACCTCCTCCCTGCCTGCCTGGCCACCTCCTCGTCGTGCTGGCGAGAGGATAGGCTCCGCCACCGCCTAGACCCGTTTCCCCCTCGCCATTCCTCTCTTCCCCTCTCCCCTGCTTCCCCCTCACCGGACTGAAACCGCCGATGATTTGCCGCCCTCCATGCGTCCCCGACCACGCCATGGCGCCAGAAGCCCCTCCGGTGAGGCCCCGGTCCGTTTCCCCCTAGTTTCATCGTTGTTCCCCTCCTCTAGCCCCGTCAGTAGCCAGAGCCAAGCCCAACTCGCCGCCGGCCATGGCATAGTCGTGGCCACAGCGGCCAAAGCTCGCTCCCGACCACGGGCTCGTGCTCGTAGCATCCCCAGGAGCCCGTAGCCGCCCGTAGCTCCTCCTCTCGTAGCCTGTAGCGCCGTAGCCGGTCCTGCCCGAGCCGTCGCCACCGCTCAGCTCGACGTGGTCGTCGTCTCCGACGACCCCGAGCCCCCTCTGCTGCCCTGCTAGACGCGCGCGTGTTCGGGCTACCTCCCGGTGCCCTCCGCGTGCCAAATGGTTGTCGGAGGCACAACTCCGGCGGGTCGCCACCGTGCTGTTGGTCGTTGCCGGCCCCGCTCCGATGGACGCCGACGTGGCCGACCATCAGGGGCTAATCCCCCTGTTAATTAGCCCCCTAGTCACTGACCAGTGGGCCCTAGCTGCAGGTCAAACCCTGGTCAGCGCGGGATTTAGGCCGTGTCACTGATGTGCGGGTCCCGCACGTCAGGTTTGACCTGGCCTGGTCAGCCGACCAGCTGACATCGTAGTGAAGTCAGGCTGACGTCATATTTCATTTTCTAGTTTTAAAATAATTCCAAAAATTGTTTAAAACATTAAAAAATCATATAAATTAATCTGTAAATCACATGAAAATAATTTATATATGAAAATTTATCAGAAAAATCCAATGAATCCAAGGTGCTATTATCGTGCATGTTAGAGCAACCTATGTAGATGAACATTGACATTTATTAATAGGTTAGCATACGGAATTTGAAATGCAGAACTATTTTGAACCTATATTCAAACTCACTTCGAATTAACTTGGACACTAGTTGCATTAGCTCATCCATACATGCTACCATGTCATGATCATGCATCATATTGTTGCACTTGCGTGTATTGAATGCTATTTATCTGCATTGCAGTAGGACCTACTTCTAAGGATACCCCCGAGTATTCCATCGAAGGAGAGAACCTTCCCGCTACCCAGCAAGGCAAGCAACCCCCCTTGATCATTCCGATAACATCCCACTCTCTTGCTCCCGCTCTTGTTTATTGCATTAGGACAACCGTTCACATGTCTATCATACACAGTAGATGAACCTATTCTTCTGCATGACCTGTCATTGTCACAGTAAATAGCTAAACCTTGCAACCTAGCATATCTGGTAGATGCTTGTGCCATGATGTGCTTAGCTTACCTTGCCTGCTATGCTTGCTATGCTTAGAGTTGTGTCAGGTCTGATTCATCTAGGTGATGAACTGGAGTGAAACATTGTTGTTCCGATGTGATAAGCTTATGATGAACTCGATTTGGTAAAGGTAGCGATGAGAGGCTATGTAGTAGTACATAGCGGGTTGTCTCATTGGGACCGTTCTTAGGAACTGAGTTCTGTGTTTGTGATCCAAGACTAGTTACTACCACACATTGGGTTCCGCTAACTCGACCCCTCTCGACTTATCAGTCGCTTAGTCCTTAGTCCAGGAGTTGCAAGTAGTTTCTGGTGTTTATAGCATGCTGGAGGCCATGCGTAGCGCTGACCCTAGGGGTGGGTTACGACGCGGTAGGCAGTGGCACGATGTACCAAGGGTCACCCGAATGGTGGGCTTGGGAACCCTGCGCACATCGTTTGGGGCCGTAGTGGAAACTTCGGCAGGACTTCCGTGCGGGTTCAGTCTCAAATAGGCGATAGCCTGGACTAGAGGTCTTATGTGATTGACGGTCGTGGCCGACTCCCTCGTTGGGCTTCCGCTTGAAGGTTGCCGAGGTGCATGGTTTTATGAGCACACAACGATAAGTGGCGATAGCGTGTGTGAAGAAGTACACCCTGTAGGGTATGAAACTATACGAATAGCCGCGTCCTCGGATATGGACTACCTAGAAAACTTATGTTGTTCATAGATTGTCAAATGGATACTCATAAAAATATCAAGACAAGTGTGGGTATCGTGGATGGCACTCTCCCAGGAGAGGGAAGTTAATCCATGGTGGTGTATTGTCATGGAGTTAGTGGACTCGTGTGCGATATCTAAAAAGTAAACAAAGAGTTAAAACGGTGTAGTGTAGGTTAGCCATGAGTCAAAGCTGGCATTGCTGCATAAACTCCACCCCACCCCCTTGTTGATATATGAGCATGAATAGACTAGGTCTGTTTTAAAGACTTGCTGAGTACGTTTGTACTCATGTTTGCTTAATAAATGTTGCAGATGAGACCCAGGACCCATCAGGTGGGTTCTTTCTAGATGTCGACGATGCCGAATAGCTGGTGTCCCAGCTACGACCTATGCCATGTGGCGGGTTGTAGATAGTCAGGCCATGTGCCTTTTTGCCCTTTCATCTGTCTGTACTCAGACAGCTTTATGCTTCTGCTTGGTTTGTATGAACTTGTTTGTATGACTTGAGTGTCGGGTCATGTGACCCCTGTCTGTAAGAACATGTTATGCAAGGCTCGTTCGAGTCCCTTAAATAAAAGTTGTTGTATGGTTATGTTGTGATGCCATGGTTGTATCTATGCATATCGGGCATGTCGTGCGTACGTGTGACGTACAGCGATATGTACGGGATCCGACACCTAGTCGTGTGCCTTTAGTAGTAGTCTTTACGGGAAACTGCCTCTTTGTGTTTCCACCGAGCCATGGTAGCTTGCTACTGCTCCGGACACATCGATTGACCGGCATGTATCCTTCTTTGTTGATGTGTATGTTCCTTCGGGGAAATTTCTCGTAGTGTAATGGAGTCCCTGTAGCCTGCTACGACTCGTCTACGTGCAGTGATGGCATTTATGTCTCACGATGTAATGAAGTCCTTGTAGCTTGCTATGACTCGTCTACACACGCTTGAGGCCGACACCTCCATTGTTGGTTTACGTATGCCTGTTTCCGTACGGATGTGCCACTTGGGTTCTATGACTAGTCATGTAGGCCCGGGTTCTCTGTCGTTTTATTGCCAGCGACATGTTCACATACGTGAGCCAAAAGACGCAAATGGTCCCGGCTAAGGTAAGGTTGTAGCCGTGGAGCTTACCGTGCGTGAGGCCGCAAAGTGATGTGATATGTTATAGTCCGGATTCATATGACTTAGGATCGGGGTCCCGACGGCATTGGGATGAGAGCCTGACTGACTGTAGGACTACCAAGCCAAACCAGTCGAAGTTGAGTCTAGAAACACTATAGAAAAGTAGGGGAATTGATTGTGGAAGGGAACGTAAGGCTCTTTTTACTCCTCTTCCCAAGTTATTCTATTCTGAGTCATTCTCATCTTTTCTACGGGGATAAGAACTAGGCTTCTCATCTATTGCTTAGGATGACGAGTTACTAACCATGGACTAATAGCTAGCTTGTTTGCAAGTGTATGTCGGTACTTGAGTACTGTTGGTGTGACAAACAGATGGAGAAGAGATTTGAGTCTAGAAAGTCGAGTGGATATGCTTTTCCAATCTTTTGCAGTTGTCTCAAAATCCTTTTTGAGCAATTATAGTCGTTATGTTGTCCAATTTCTGCTAGGATCTCTAATGTCTTTGCATCATTCTTTTTTTCAGATGCCCCCTCGTCCTTCCCGTGAGGTGGTCCGTCTGACCAGGTGCATCGATGTACCAGGTCACACGGCCATGTTGGTTAGAGTTATGATGGAGGCTGGCTACCGTTGGTACCCAGAGTACACAGTGGAGGAACAGCATCGAGATTTCAACCAGAGTATGCATAGTTGCATAACATGTCTTTTTGTGATATGCCTACTACTTTAGTAGTTCAAACTCCTGGTACAAAGTGGCAAACATCTAGGGTGAGCCATGATAATGAGATTCTGGTGGATAGGCTAGTCTTCCTAGCATCTTTGATAGCCCTCAAGTCTTCGGACATCAATATCATCCTGGGCATGGACTGGATGAAAGCCCACTATACTAAGATTGATACTCATACTAGGAATGTTCAAATTACACATCCATCAGGTGAGATAGTTAATGTCTCCACTCGAGCAGCCAAGCGCCAACTCTATTCCCTCAATGCTAGCCCTCTTCCAGAATTAGAAGATATTCCGGTAGTCCGTGATTTTTTGGATGTCTTTCCAGAAGAACTGCCAGGAATTCCACCTGTCAGAGATGTTGAGTTTGTAATAGAGCTCATTCCAGGGACTGTCCCAATAGCCAGAAGACCCTATCAGGTGCCACCCTTAGAACTAGCCGAACTTAAAATTCAACTCGATGAGGCTTTGAAGAAAGGTTTCATCCGTCCTAGTTCTTCTCCTTGGGCTTGTCCCGTTCTCTTCGTCAAGAAGAAGGATGGATCGGATCGGATGGTTGTGGATTATCGGCCAGTGAATCTGGTCACCATAAAGAACAAGTATCTGCTCCCCAGGATCAACGATTTGTATGATCAACTCACTGGATCCTCTGTCTTTTCCAAAATGGATTTAAGGTTGGGATACCATCAAATCAGAATTAGAAACGGGGACATTCCAAAAACGGCTTTTGTTACTCGTTATGGCCAATACGAGTACACTGTCATGTCCTTCGGTTTAACCAATGCTCCAGCCACCTTCTCTCGCTTGATGAATTCAATCTTCATGGAGTATTTAGATAAATTCGTCATGGTTTACCTCGACGATATACTCATCTACTCGAAGAACGAACGGGAACATGCTGAGCATCTAAGGCTGGTATTGATGAAACTTCGAGAGCACTGTCTGTATGCCAAATTCTCCAAGTGTGAATATTGGTTGCTAGAAGTGACCTATCTGGGCCACTTGATCTCTGGTAAAGGTATTGCTGTCAATCCCGAGAGAGTTCAGGCCATCCTTGATTGGACTCAACCTAAATCGGTTAAGCAAGTTTGGAGTTTCCTTGGCTTAGCGAGCTATTGTCACCGCTTTGTTGAGAATTTCTCCAAGGTTGCGAAATCTCTGACTGAACTCCTCAAGAAAGCTAAAAGGTTCAAGTGGACTCCACAATGTGAGCACAGTTTTCAGGAGTTGAAAAGACGACTGACCTCTGCTCCCATTCTGGTGCCACCAGATTTCTCTAAGAACTTTGTTATCTATTGCGACGCCTCGCGACAAGGATTAGGTTGCATTCTCATGCAAGATCTCCATGTGATTGCATACGCATCTTGACAGTTGCGTCCACATGAGGATAATTATCCAACACATGATCTTGAGCTTGCAGTTGTGGTCCATCCACTGAAAACCTGGCGACATTACTTTCTGGGTAATCATTGTGAAATTTACACTGATCACCAAAGTCTGAAATATATTTTCACCCAGCCGGATTTGAATCTTAGGCAAAGACGATGGGTTGAGTTGATTACAGATTACGACTTAGGGATAACTTACACCCCGGGGAAAGCCAATGTTATGGCTGATGCACTAAGTCGTAAGTCTTATTGTAACAACCTAATGTTACCACAAGGTCAAGCACTTCTCCGTGAGGAATTTCGGAAGTTAAACCTCCACATTGTTCCTCATGGATTTCTATCCAACCTGGTGGCGAAACCTACTCTTACGGATCAAATTATAGAAGCCCAGAAGCATGATGCCGGGATGACTTGGATCAAGAAAAACATTAAGAAGGGTAATGTTAGATGCTTCTCGAAAGACGATCGGGGTGTAGTCTTCTTTGAGAACCGCTTGGTGATCCCGAAGAAGCAACATCTACGACAGTTGATTCTTAAGGAGGCTCATGATTCTCCTCTCACAATTCATCCGGGTAGTACCAAGATGTATCAGGACCTACGCCAGAGGTTCTGGTGGACTAGGATGAAGAGAGAAATTGCTCAGTTCATTGCTAATTGCGACATTTGTCATCGCATGAAAGCCGAACATCAAAGGCCTGCTGGCACCATTCAGCCTTTAGCTATTCCCGAATGGAAATGGGATAAGGTCGGTATGGATTTCATTACCGGATTTCCCAGGACCAAGAGAGGGAATAATGCTATCTTTGTGGTCATTGACCGCCTTTCCAAAGTGGCTCATTTTCTTCCTGTTCGGGAGAGTATAACTGCTAGTCAGCTAGCAGAGTTATATGTTTCTCTAATAGTTTCTCTTCATGGTGTTCCTTTGGAGATTAACTCAGACCGCGGAAGAATCTTTACTTCCCGATTCTGGGAAAGTTTTCGAACCGCTATGGGGACTCATCTATCCTTTAGCACTGCTTTCCACCCGCAATCAAGTGGTCAAGTTGAGCGAGTCAATCAAATTCTCTAAGACAAGCTCCGAGCTTGTGTTATATCCTTCAGTATGAATTGGGAGAAATATCTTCCATTTGCCGAATTTGCTTATAACAAATGTTATCAATCAAGCTTGGGCAAAGCCCCTTTTGAAGTTCTCTATGGACGAAGGTGTCGAACACCTCTTAACTGGTCAGAAACTGGAGAGAGACAACTCTTTGGACCGGATATGATCCAGGATGCAGAGGAGCAAGTTCGCATTATTCGTGAAAAGTTGAAAACAGCCCAATCTCGTCAAAAGAGCCAATATGATCGCCATCATAAGGCTATGACCTATGAAGTTGACGAGAAGGCTTACCTTCGGGTTACGCCTCTGAAGGGTAACCATCGATTCGGTATCAAGGGCAAGTTGGCTCCTCGTTACATTGGACCTTTTCGCATTCTTGCTAAACGAAGAGAGGTTGCCTACCAATTGGAACTTCCGCCGCATCTTTCCAAGGTTCATGATGTCTTCCACGTCTCGCAACTCAGGCTTTGCTTCTCGGACCTGATCTGTGAAGTAGACCATGAAGCGCTTGATCTCCAAGATAACCTTACATATCGAGAATACCCTGTTCGTATTCTTGATCAAGCTGAGCATACCACTCAACGATGGAACATTAAGTTTCTCAAGGTTCAGTGGTCACACCATTCTGAAAAGGAGGCCACATGGGAAAGAGAAGATCGTCTTCGACTAGAGTACCCCGCGCTCTTCCCGACGACTTCAAAATCATAGGACGAAATTCTTTTGAGTGGGGGTGAGTTCTCACATCCCTAGCTAGATGTCATGGGATGGCATGTGTGTGCATCATGTTACAATTTTGCATCAACATGAAATGGGGACTAAAAGAAACCCCAAGCTCATATTTGAATCAAATTAATTCAAAGTTGTGAGAACTCAACAAATCCAAAATGCCCATCTAAAATGTCCCCTATGACTGATAAATATGGACATGATTATACAAGGGGTCATTTAAAATATTTGAACAACTATAGCAATTTAAAAATAAATGATAAAGCTTCTAAAAATATCAATAAAGCATTATCATTATTTTAGTTTTCAAAATATCCTGAAACTTTTTAGATAAGTTTGAAATATTCAAACTACAATATATAAAATATTTGGGATGTTCTAAAATAGCATATGTGCCTGAAACTAAAATAAAACAAATGTCAGAAAATAGAAAAGAATGCAAATAAAGAAAAAGGGGGGAGAAAACCCACCTGGGCTTACCTGAAGAAGAGGCCCAGCCCACGGGGGGGGGGGCAGCGTCTTCTTCCTCCTACCAGGAGGAGAAGCAGGTGTGTGCCTCCATCGCAGTCGGCCGTGGCCGCACGCTGGCCACCTCCTCCCTGCCTGCCTGGCTGCCTCCTCGTCGCGCTGGTGAGAGGATAGGCTCCGCCGCCGCCTAGACCTGTTTCCCCCTCGCCATTCCTCTCTTCCCCTCTCCCCTGCTTCCCCCTCGCCGGACTGAAACCGCCGGTGATTCGCCGCCCTCCATGCGCCCGACCATGCCACGACGCCAGAAGCCCCTCCGGTGAGGCCCCGGTCTGTTTCCCCCTGGTTCCATTGTTGTTCCCCTCCTCTAGCCCCGTCGGTAGCCAGAGCCGAGCGCAACTCGCCGGCGGCCATGGCGTAGCCGTGGCCACAGCAGCCAAAGCTCGCTCCCGACCACGGGCTCGTGCTCGTAGCATCCCCAGGAGCCCGTAGCTCCTCCTCCCACAGCCTGTAGCATCGTAGCCGGTCCTGCCTGAGCCGTCGCCGTCGCTCAGCTCGACGTGGTCGTCGTCTTCGGCAACCCCGAGCCCCCTCTACTGCCCTGCTAGACACACGCATGCACGGGCTACCTCCCGGTGCCCTCCGCGCGCCAAATGGTCGCCGGAGGCACAACTCTGGCAGGTCGCCGCCGTGCTGTTGGTCACCGCCGGCCCCGCTCCGGTGGCTGCCAACGTGGCCGACCATCAGGGGCTAATCCCCCTGTTAATTAGCCCCCAATCACTGACCAGTGGGCCCCAGTTGCGGGTCAAACCCTAGTCAGTGTGGGGTTTAGGCCATGTCACTGACGTGCGGGTCCCGCACGTCAGGTTTGACCTGGCCTGGTCAGCCGACCAGCTGACGTCGTAGTGACGTCAGGCTGACGTCATATTTCATTTTCCAGTTTTAAAATAATTCCAGAAATTGTTTAAAACTTTGAAAATTCATATAAATTAATCTGTAAATCAGATGAAAATAATTTATATATGAAAATTTATCAAACAAATCCAATGAATCCAACGGTGCTATTATCATGCACGTTAGAGCAACCTACGTAGATGAACCTTGACATTTATTAATAGGTTAGCATATGGAATTTGAAATGCAGAACGATTTTGAACCTATATTCAAACTCACTTCAAATTAACTTGGACACTAGTTGCATTAGCTCATCCATACATGCTACCATGTCATGATCATGCATCATATTGTTGCACTTGCGTGTATTGAATGCTATTTATCTGGATTGCGGTAGGCCCTGCTTCTAAGGATACCCCCGAGTATTTCATCAAAGGAGAGAAACTTTCCGCTACCCAGCAAGGCAAGCAACCCCCCTTGATCATTCCGATAACATCCCACTCTCTCGCTCCTTGTCACAACCCTAGCAAGTGTCTTAGGTTGGTCTTGTGCTTGCATCATCATTCATCATCATTGCATTAAGTTGAAATGGGGAGAAGGAAAGAAACCCCAAGCACCTAATGAAATAAGGTAATTCAACTTGATGGATTTTCAGCAAATCCAAAATGCCCATTAAAAATGTTCCCCATGTATGATAATTATGGGCAAACATGTATCAGGGGTCATTCATGTTATTTGAACTTCAGAAATAATTTAAAACCAATGATTAAAGCCCCTGAAAATGATAAATAATTCATTATTAACATTTTTCTTTTCAAAATAATTTGAAAGTTCAGTCACAAGTTTGAAATATCCAGACTACTTTTTAGAAAACACTTGGGGATAATTTGAAAGTTATCTGAACCTGGAAATAAAATAAACATAGGTCAGAAAAATAGAAAACAGAAGAAAGGAAAAAAAAGAGAAAAAGAGAGAGGGAGCTTACCTGCTGGCCCATCTGGCCCAGGAGGGTCTTCTTCCTCCTGGCATCCAGTAGGCGCGGCGTGTGGCCGCCGTGCGCTCACGCCGGTGGCGCCATGCAGCTGCCTGCCTAGCCCCTCCCTCGCCAGCGCGACGATGGGGATAAGCTCCGAGACGCTTCCCCGCCGCTCTCTCCCTCCTCTTCCCCACTCTTCCCTCTTCTCCTCTCGGACCCGCCATGACCGCACAGCTCCTCGCCGTCGTGTCGCCGTTCTAGCCACCCCTGAGCCCCCTCTGACCCAACCAGCAGCTCCGCCCTGAGCCCTTGAAGCCCTCGACAGAGGAATCGAGCCGGGAGCCCTCTACTTCACCGTCATCGCCGAATCCCCTCCACCGGTCACCGTCGGTCCTCGCCGTCGTTTGGAGCCATCCGGTCGTCCCCGAGCCCGCCGGCCAGTCCGTCCGACACCGTGTGAGCTTCCCGTCTTTCTCCCCCTCTCCCAGTGGTCCTCCTCGCCTCCTAGTCGCTAACCTCGTCATTGCCGAGCTCCGGTCGCTGCCAAAGTCGTCGTGGCCATCGACTCCGGCGACCCCGCGTTCTCCCGTTGCCCTAGGTGGATGCGCGTGAGTCTTAGCCGTCCGTAGGTGCCCTCCGCCGCTCAAATGGTCGTCGGAGGAAGACTTCCGGCGACCCCCACCGTCTCGGCTCACCGCCGGCGGCCTCCCTCCGGCAAGTGCCAGCGTGGCGACGTCATTAGTGACTAAAGAACGTGCTAGCTAACCCCCCTAGACGCTGACAGTGGGCCCTGGCCCGAGTCAAACCTCGGGTCAACTCGAGATTAACCCCTGAGTCACTGACTATAGGGGCCCACCTACCAGTGACACTAGCCAGCCCTGAGAGGTTGACAGGCGGGTCCCACTGGTCAGGTTTGACCTGGACCTGGCCCTGTCGACTGCTGACGCAAGCATGACATCAGGCTGACGCATTTAATCATTTTCTTAATAAAAATAATTCTAGAAAATGTTTAAAACTTTGAAAAATCATATAAAATAATCTGTAAGTCAGATGAAAATAATTTATATATGAAAATTTATTAGAAAAATCCAAAGAATCCAATGGTTCTATTCTCATGCATGTTAGAGCAACCTAAATAGGTGAACATGGACATTTTAGCATTAGGTCAATATATAGAATTTGAAATGAGAACAACTTTGAACCTATATTCAAATGCATTTCAAATTGACATGATCACTAGTTACATTAGCTCATCCATGCATACCATTATGCCATGATCATGCATCATATTGTTGCATCTGCTTGTATTGAATGTTTTTATCTGCATTGCGGTAGGCCCTAATCCCAAGGATACTACCCCGTACCCCGACGAAGGAGAGAACTCTTCCGCAACCCAGCAAGGCAAGCAACCCCATTAATCATTCTGATAACATCCCATTCTCTCGCTCCTGCTCTCATTTATTGCATTAGGACAAACAATCACATGTCAGCCATTCACGGTAGGATCCTATTCTTATGCATGACCTGATCTTGTCATAGTAAATAGCTAAACCTTTCAACCTAGCATACCTGGTAGATGCTTGTGCCATGATGTGCTTAGCTTACTTTGCCTGCTATGCTTGCTATGCTTAGAGTTGTGTCAGGTCTGTTTCATCTAGGTGATGAACTGAGTGAAACAGTGTCGTCCAATGTGATGAGCTCATAATGAATTCGATTTGGTAAAGGTAGCGATGAGAGGCTACGTAGGAGTACATAGTGGGTTGTCTCATTGGGACCGTTCTTAGGAACCGGGTTCCATGTTTGTGATCCAAGACGAGATACTACCACAAGCTAGGCCCTGAAATATGACCCCGCTCGACTTATCAGTCGCTTAGTCTTTGGTCCAGGTATTGCAAGTAGTTTCTGGTGTTTATAGCATGCTGGAGGCTGTGCGTAGCGCTGACCCTCGGGGTGGGTTACGACGCGGTAGGCAGTGGCACGGTGTACCAAGGGTCACCCGAATGGTGGGCTTGGGAACCCTGCGCACATCGTTTGGGACCGTAGTGGAAACTTCGGCCGGACTTCCATGCGGGTCAGTCTCAAATATGCGGTAGCCTAGACTAGAGATCTTATGTGATTGACGGTCGTGGCCGACTCCCTTGCTGGGCATCCGCTTGAAGGTTGCCGAGGTGCATGGTTTATGGCACACAGCGATAAGTGGCGAGAGCGTGTGTGAACAAGTACACCCCTGCAGGGTATGAAACTATTCGAATAGCCGCGTCCTCGGATATGGACTACTTGGAGAACTTATGTTGTTCATAGATAATCAAATGGATACTTCTAAAAATCTCAAGACAAGTGTGAGTACCATGGATGGCACTCTTCCGGAAGGGGAAGGTGAGTCCATGGTGGTGTATTGAGATGGAGTTAGTGGACTCGTGTGCGATAATTGAAATTGTAACAAAGAATTTAAAACTGAGTAGTGTAGGTTAGCCATGAGACAAAGCTGGCTTTCTACATAAACTCCTCCACCCCTTTGTTGATACATGAGCATAAATAGACTAGGTCTGTTTTAAAGACTTGCTGAGTACGATTGTACTCATCCTTGCTTAATTAATGTTGCAGAAGAAAACCAGGACCCATCAGGTGGGTTTTATGTAGACGTTGACGATGCCGAATAGCTGGTGTCCCGGCTACGATCTTGCCCGTGTGGTGGGCTGTAGATAGTCAGGCCATGTGACTCTTTATATTTTGCCGTCTGTACTCAGACAGCTTAAGTTTCCGCTGGCTTGTATGACTATGTTTGTATGACTTGAGTGCCGGGTCATGTGACCCCTGTCTGTATGAACATATTATGCAAGGATCGTCTGAGCCTCTTAAATAAAAGTCATGCTATTATATGGTTATGTTGTGATGCCATGGTTGTATCTATGCATATCGGGCATGTCGTGCATACGTGTGACGTGCAACGGTATGCATGGGATCCGACACCTAGTCGTGTGCCTGTAGTAGTACTCTTTACAGGAAACTGCCTCTTTGTGCTTCCACCGAGCCATGGTAGCTTGCTACTGCTCCGGACACATTGATTGACCGGCATGTATCCTTCTTTGCTGCTGTGTCTGTTCCTTCGAGGAAATGTCTCGCAGTGTAATGGAGTCCACGTAGCCTGCTACGACTCGTCTACGTGTAGTGATGACATTCTTGTCTCGCGACGTAATGGAGTCCTTGTAGCTTTCTATGACTCGTCTACACACGCTTGAGACCGACACCTGCATTGATGGGTTATGTATGCCTGATTCCGTACGGATGTGCCACTTGGGTTCTATGACTAGTCATGTCGGCCCGGGTTCTTTGTTGTGTGATTGCCAGCGACATGTTCACATACGTGAGCCAAAAGACGCAAACGGTCCCGGCCAAGGTAAGGTGGCAGCCGTGGAGTACCGTGCGTGAGGCCGCAAAGTGATGTGGCTTGTTGCAGTATGGAATCATATAACTTAGGATCAGGGTCCCGATAGCGTTGGTATCAGAGCCTGACTGACTGTAGGACTACCAAGCCAAACCGGCCGAAGTTGAGTCTAGAAACACTATAGAGAAGTAGGGGAATTGATTGTGGAAGGGAAAGTAAGGCTCTTTTTACTCCTTTTCCCAAGTTATTCTATGTTGGGTCATTCTCATCTTTTCTACGGGGATAGGAATTAGGATTCTCATCTATTGCTTAGGATGACGAGTTACTAGCCATGGGCCAATAGCTAGCTTGCTTGTGAATAAGTGCACTTATTTTAGTGTTGTTGGTGTGACAAACAGATGGAGAAGAGATTTGAGTCTAGATAGTCGAGTGGTCATGCCTTTCCAATCTCTTTTCAATTGTCTCAAAAAATTTCTTGAGCAATTACAGCCGTTATGCTATCCAATTTCCGCTAGGATCTCTAAGGCCTTTGCATCATTCTCTGTTTCA
This sequence comes from Hordeum marinum, assembly GCA_022496015.1. Classification (NCBI taxonomy): domain Eukaryota; kingdom Viridiplantae; phylum Streptophyta; class Magnoliopsida; order Poales; family Poaceae; genus Hordeum; species Hordeum marinum. The sequence goes on along the minus strand of CM039673.1, from coordinate 362,662,550 downwards.
GATGCCCTCTCGTCCTTTCCGTTAGGTGGTCCGTCTGACCAGGTGCATCGATGTGCCGGGTCACATGGCCACGTTGGTTAGAGTTATGATGGAGGCTGGATATCGTTGGTACCCAGAGTACACAGTGGAGGAGCAGTACCGAGATTTCAACCAGAGTCAGTATCTATGTACTGTTAGGATATACCCTTCATATCCTGGAGCTGTAGAGCCGCTTCATTGGACTCATGGATTGGGAGTTACCATAGATATGGCAGTTCAGGAAGCCGCTTACACTATGCTGACTATTATGAGGTTTCACCATGGTCTGCTTCAGAACACGGAGTTCTGCTATGTTCCTGCTTCCATGGGAGGAGAGAATGGATATCTCAGTGCAGCCTACTTTGATCATTCTCATGAGGACCCTAGGCTGCAGGTGACTGCTCAGATGTTGGAGAACAGGGATCGTGATGCACGTGCCCTTCGCATGGAGCTCTATGCTACCCGTGCACGCCTTTGGACAGCCTTGATGCAGTTGGCACCTGTCGTGCAGACAGGTTATGGAGATATGGAGATGCTGACTCCATCGCGGACTCATTTGCCAGCACACGTAGACTGGCCTGATGTTGGAGGCATCACCCCTCTTCGAGGACCGCTGTTGCCGCCGACAAGGGGACCAAGGCCACACCCGTGTCCTTATGGTTTCCAGGGATCCCAGGCTAGAGTGTTTCCAGATCCGCAGGTTCAGCTCCCAGGTCACGGGGGTAACCTGTACGAGGCATTCTACGGTGACGTTTGAGTGCGTGGATGTTAGATCTAGTATGGTAGTAGACGTATCGCCACAGTCCTGTGTGTCTTGTGGGATATGATCAAGGTCGAGAGTTGAGTTTCGGAGGTGTAGATAGATAATGTATAGGATGCTTGTAATGCCTCCGATGAGTTGTGTCATCTCTCTGTAGTTGTTTTCAGCTTGGGTTTGTACTGAACTAAGCCATGGTGTGTATGAAATCTAATGTTCAAATGGTAGTTGCTTTACCATGTTGATTGGTGTTTATCTTACATGCCATGTTGATCAGTGCATTCCTTAGTTCATGCCCTAGAGTTGTTGTTCCCCATGTCTAAGCTATGGATTGTTTTCCTCAGGATGGTGTCAACCAGGAACAACCCCGTGCATGCTCATGAGCAAGGCGAGAGTAGCCAGCCAAAGCAAGAAGAGTCGCCACGAGCACCATCCCTAGCAGAGGTGATGCTAGAAGCTGAAAGGAATAAGAGGGAGACCAACAGGTTGTTGGAGAGGATTGAACAGAACACCGCTCGTGTTCCCCGCAATGATCACCATGATGGAGTGTCACTTGGTGACTTCATTAAACTGTGTCCGCCTAAGTACCATCACTCGATCGATCCCCTCGATGCAGATGATTGGCTGACCAGCATGTCACGCAAGATTCGAGCTGCAAATGTTTCAGAGGCCAACAAGGTGACCTTTGCGACATACTTTCTGGAGGGACCTGCCAACCTATGATGGGAAAGCTATGAAGCTATGAGTCCCCAAGGACCTGCACCAACATGGGCAGAGTTTAGCGCCGCATTTCGTCTCCATCACATCCCGGAAGGGCTGATGGACCGCAAGAGAGAGGAATTCTGTGCCTTCACCCAGGGCAGATTGTCAGTGGATGCATACAGTCGTGAGTTTGGTAATCTTGCTTGCTATGCCCCAGAGGAAGTCTCAACTGATGCCAAGAAGCAGGCTAGGTTCCGCAAGGGACTTAATGCTGAGCTTCATCGAGATCTTCGCTTGCATGAGTGCACCACCTTCCAGGCTCTCGTCAATAAGGCCATCCATGCTGAGTCCGGACAAACTGACTACGAGGCTTCAAGGAAGCATAACCGTGACTTCAACCCTGCATCGGGTTCAGGACCCAACAAGCGCCGAATATGGGTACCGAATGTAGCTATGCCGGCAAGGTACACTGCGAGGCCATCCTTCCAGGCACCTCGTCCAGTTCAGTCCAACCCTCCACCCAGACCATTTGGAGGACCACAAGTAAATTTTACCCCTCGTGCTACAGTGGTATGCTACAAGTGTGGAGAACCGGGACATTATTCTCGTGAATGTCCCCAGAACAATGCCAAGCCCGCTGGACGCGGAAAACCAGGGAAAGCCTTCTATGTGAAGCCAACTCCTGCCCGTGGGCGAGTTAATTATGTGTCTGCTGAAGAAGCTCTTGAAGACCCTGATGTCATTCTAGGTATGCTTCTTGTTAATAGCCATCCAGCATCTACTCTATTTGATACTGGGGCATCTCATTCATTCATCTCAGAAAGTTATGCACAGTTGCATAACATGTATTTCTGTGACATGCCCACTCCTTTAGTAGTTCAGACTCCTGGTTCAAAATGGCAAACTTCTAGAGTGAGCCATGATAATGAAATTCTGGTGGATAGACTAGTATTCCTAGCATCCTTGATAGCTCTTAAGTCTTCGGACATCAATATCATTCTAGGTATGGATTGGATGAAAGCCCACTCTGCCAGGATTGATACTCATTCTAGGAATGTTCAACTTACACATCCCTCGGGTGAGATAGTTAATGTCTCTACTCGAACAACCAAGCACCAACTCTATTCCCTAAATTCTAGCCCTCTCCCCGAGCTAGAAGATATACCGGTAGTCCATGATTTTCCGGATGTCTTTCCAGAAGAACTGCCAGGTATTCCACCTATCAGAGATGTTGAGTTTGTGATAGAACTTATTCCAGGGACAGTTCCAATAGCCAGAAGACCCTATAAGATGGCACCCTTAGAACTAGCCGAGCTAAAAACCCAACTCGATGAAGCTTTGAAGAAAGTTTTCATTCATCCTAGTTCTTCTCCTTGGGCTTGCCCCGTCCTCTTTGTTAAGAAGAAGGATGGATCGGATCGGATGGTTGTGGATTACCGACCAGTGAACTTGGTCACTATCAAGAACAAGTATCCGCTCCCCAGGATCAACGATTTGTATGATCAACTCGCTGGATCCTCTATCTTTTCCAAAATGGATTTGAGGTTGGGATACCATCAAATCAGAATTAGAAACGGGGACATTCCAAAAACGGCTTTTGTCACTCCTTATGGCCAATACGAGTACATCATCATGTCCTTCGGTTTAACCAATGCTCCAGCCACTTTCTCTCGTCTGATGAATTCGATCTTCATGGAGTATTTGGATAAATTCGTCGTGGTTTACCTCGACGATATACTCATCTACTCGAAGAACGAACAAGAACATGCCGAGCATCTAAGGCTGGTACTGATGAAACTTCGAGAGCATCGCCTATATGCCAAATTCTCCAAGTGTGAATTTTGGTTGCCGGAAGTGACCTATCTGGGCCACGTGATCTCTGGCAAAGGTATTGCTGTCAATCCCGAGAGAGTTCAGGCCGTCCTTGATCGGACTCAACCTGAATCAGTTAAGCAAATTCGGAGTTTCCTTGGCTTAGCGAGCTATTGTCGCCGCTTTGTTGAGAACTTCTCCAAGGTTGCGAAACCTCTGACTGAACTCCTCAAGAAAGATAAGAAGTTCGAGTGGACCCCACAATGCGAGCATAGTTTTCAGGAGTTGAAAAGACGACTGACCTGTGCTCCCGTTCTGGTGGCACCAGATTTTTTAAGGACTTTATTATCTACTGTGACGCCTCGCGACAAGGATTAGGTTGCATTCTTATGCAAGATCGTCATGTGATTGCATACGCATCTCGACAGTTGCGTTCACATGAGGATAATTATCCAACACATGATCTTGAACTTGCAGCTGTAGTCCATGCACTAAAGACATGGCGACATTACCTTCTGGGTAATCGTTGCGAGATATACACTGATCACCAAAGTCTCAAATATATCTTCACCCAGCCGGATTTGAATCTCTGGCAAAGACGATGGGTAGAGTTGATTACAGATTACGACTTACGGATAACTTACACCCCGGGGAAAGCCAATGTCATGGCTGATGCACTAAGTCGTAAGTCTTATTGTAACAATTTGATGTTACAACAAGGTCAACCGCTTCTCCATGAGGAATTCAAGAAGTTAAATCTTCACATTGTTCCTCAAGGATTCCTATCCAACTTGGTGCCGAAACCTACTCTCAAGGATCAAATCATAGCTAGCCAAAGGCGTGATAAGGGAATTTCCTGGATCAAGGAGAACCTCGTTAGCGGTTGCGCTAAGGACTTCTCTATAGATGATCAAGGTGTAGTGCTTTTTCAGGGCCGTTTAGTGGTCCCTAAAAGCCAACACCTCAGGCAGCTGATTCTTAAGGAGGCTCATGACTCTCCTCTCACAATTCATCTAGGTAGTACCAAGATGTATCAGGACCTACGCCAGAGGTTCTGGTGGACTAGGATGAAGAGGGAAATTGCTCGGTATGTTGCTAACTGCGACGTTTGTCGTCGTGTGAAAGCAGAACATCAAAGGCCTGCTGGCACCCTTCAACCCTTAGCCATTCCTGAATGGAAATGGGATAAGGTCGGTATGGATTTCATCACCGGATTTCCCAGGACCAAGAGAGGAAACAATGCTATATTCGTAGTCATTGATCGCCTCTCCAAAGTGGCTCATTTTCTTCCTGTTCGGGAAAGCATTACTGCTAGTCAGCTAGCGGAGTTATACGTTTCTCGAATAGTTTCTCTTCATGGTGTTCCCTTGGAGATTAACTCAGTCCATGGAAGTATCTTTACTTCTTGATTTTGGGAAAGTTTTCAAACTGCCATGGGGACTCATCTATCCTTTAGCACTGCTTTCCACCCTCAATCAAGTGGTCAAGTTGAGCGAGTCAATCAAATTCTCGAAGACATGCTCCGAGCTTGTGTTATATCTTTCGGTATGAATTGGGAGAACTGCCTTCCATTTGCCGAATTTTCTTATAACAACAGTTATCAATCAAGCTTGGGCAAAGCCCCTTTTGAAGTTCTCTATGGACGAAGCTGTCGAGCACCTCTTAACTGGTCAGAAACCGGAGAGAGGCAACTCTTTGGCCCGGACATGATCCAGGATGCAGAAGAGCAAGTTCGCGTTATTCGTGAAAAATTGAAAACAGCCCAATCCCGTCAAAAGAGTCAATATGACCGTCATCATAAGTCTGTGACTTATGAAGTTGACGAGAAGGCTTACCTTCGGGTTACACCTCTAAAGGGTACCCATCGATTCGGTATCAAAGGCAAGTTGGCTCCTCGTTACATTGGACCATTTTGCATTCTTGCTAAACGAGGAGAGGTTGCCTACCAATTGGAACTTCCTCCGCATCTTTCCAAAGTTCATGATGTCTTCCACGTCTCTCAACTCAGGCGTTGTTTTTCGGACCCTGTCCGAGAAGTGGACCACGAAGCGCTTGATCTCCAAGATAACCTTTCGTATCGAGAATATCCTGTTCGTATTCTCGACCAGGCTGAGCGTACCACTCGACGTCGGAACATCAAGTTTCTTAAGGTTCAGTGGTCACATCATTCTGAAAAGGAGGCGACATGGGAAAGAGAAGATCGTCTTCGACTGGAGTACCCCGCGCTCTTCCCGACGACTTCAAAATCTCGGGACGAGATTCTTTTGAGTGGGGGTGAGTTGTCACAACCCTAGCAAGTGTCTTAGGTTGGTCTTGTGCTTGCATCATCATTCATCATCATTGCATTAAGTTGAAATGGGGAGAAGGAAAGAAACCCCAAGCACCTAATGAAATAAGGTAATTCAACTTGATGGATTTTCAACAAATCCAAAATGCCCATTAAAAATGTTCCCCATGTATGATAATTATGGGCAAACATGTATCAGGGGTCATTCATGTTATTTGAACTTCAAAAATAATTTAAAACCAATGATTAAAGCCCCTGAAAATGATAAATAATTCATTATTAACATTTTTCTTTTCAAAATAATTTGAAAGTTCAGTCACAAGTTTGAAATATCCAGACTACTTTGTAGAAAACATTTGGGGATAATTTGAAAGTTATTTGAACCTGGAAATAAAATAAACATGGGTCAGAAAAATAGAAAACAGAAGAAAGGAAAAAAAGAGAAAAAGAGAGAGGGAGCTTACCTGCTGGTCCATCTGGCCAAGGAGGGTCTTCTTCCTCCTGGCGTCCAGTAGGCGCGGCGTGTGGCCGCCGTGCGCTCACGCCGGTGGCGCCACGCAGCTGCCTGCCTGGCCCCTCCCTCGCCAGCGCGATGACGGGGATAACCTCTGAGACGCTTCCCGGCCACTCTCTCCCTCCTCTTCCCCGCTCTTCCCTCTTCTCCTCTCGGACCCGCCATGGCCACGCAGCTCCTCACCGTCGTGTCGCCGTTCTAGCCACCCTTGAGCCCCCTCTGACCCAACCAGCAGCTCCGCCCTAAGCCCCTGAAGCCCTCGACGGAGGAATCGAGCCGGGAGCCCTCTACTTCGCCGTCATCGCTGAATCCCCTCCGGCGGTCACCGTCGGTCCTCGCCGTCGTTTGGAGCCATCCGGTCGTCCCCGAGCCCGCCGGCCAGTCCGTCCGACTCCCTATGAGCTTCCCGTCTTTCTCTCCCTCTCCCAGTGGTGCTCCTCGCCTCCTAGCCGCTAACCTCGCTGTTGCCGAGCTCCGGTCGCCGCCAAAGTCGTCGTGGCCATCGACTCCGACGACCCCGCGTTCTCCCGTTGCCCTAGGTGGATGCGCGCGAGTCTTAGCCATCTGTAGGTGCCCTCCGCCGCTCAAATGGTAGCCGGAGGAAGATTTCCGGCGACCCCCACCGTCTCGGCTCGCCGCCGGTGGCCTCCCTCCGGCAAGTGCCAGCGTGGCGACGTCATTAGTGACTAAAGAACGTGCTAACTAACCCCCTAGACGCTGACAGTGGGCCCTGGCCCGAGTCAAACCTCGGGTCAACTCGGGATTAACCCCTGAGTCACTGACTATAGGGGCCCACCTGCCAGTGACACTAGCCAGCCCTGAGAGGTTGACATGCGGGTCCCACTGGTCAGGTTTGACCTGGACCTGGCCCTGTTGACTGCTGACGCAAGCATGACATCAGGCTGACGCATTTAATCATTTCTTAATAAAAATAATTCCAGAAAATGTTTAAACTTTGAAAAATCATATAAAATAATCTGTAAGTCAGATGAAAATAATTTATATATGAAAATTTATCAATAAAATCCAAAGAATCCAATGGTGCTATTCTCGTCATGATGTGCTTAGCTTACTTTGCCTGCTATGCTTGCTATGCTTAGAGTTGTGTCAGGTCCTGTTTCATCTAGGTGATGAACTGAGTGAAACAGTGTCGTCCAATGTGATGAGCTCATAATGAATTCGATTTGGTAAAGGTAGCGATGAGAGGGTATGTAGGAGTACATAGTGGGTTGTCTCATTGGGACCGTTCTTAGGAACTGGGTTCCGTGTTTGTGATCCAAGACGAGATACTACCACATGCTGGGCCCTGAAATATGACCCCGCTCGACTTATCAGTCGCTTAGTCTTTGGTCCAGGTATTGCAAGTAGTTTCTGGTGTTTATAGCATGCTGGAGGCCGTGCGTAGCGCTGACCCTCGGGGTGGGTTACGACGCGGTAGGCAGTGGCACGGTGTACCAAGGGTCACCCGAATGGTAGGCTTGGGAACCCTACGCACATCGTTTGGGACCATAGTGGAAACTTCGGCCGGACTTCCATGCGGGTCAGTCTCAAATAGGCGGTAGCCTGGACTAGAGATCTTATGTGATTGACGGTCGTGGCCGACTCCCTCGCTGGGCATCCGCTTGAAGGTTGCCGAGGAGCATGGTTTATGGCACACAGCGATAAGTGGCGAGAGCGTGTGTGAAGAAGTACACCCCTGCAGGGTATGAAACTATTCGAATAGCCGCGTCCTCGAATATGGACTACTTGGAGAACTTATGTTGTTCATAGATAATCAAATGGATACTTCTAAAAATCTCAAGACAAGTGTGAGTACCGTGGATGGCACTCTTCCGGAAGGGGAAGGTGAGTCCATGGTGGTGTATTGAGATGGAGTTAGTGGACTCGTGTGCGATAATTGAAATTGTAACAAAGAATTTAAAACTGAGTAGTGTAGGTTAGCCATGAGACAAAGTTGGCTTTCTGCATAAACTCCTCCACCCCTTTGTTGATACATGAGCATAAATAGACTAGGTCTATTTTAAAGACTTGCTGAGTACGATTGTACTCATCCTTGCTTAATTAATGTTGCAGAAGAAAACCAGGACCCATCAGGTGGGTTTTATCTAGACGTTGACAATGCCGAATAGCTGGTGTCCCAGCTACGATCTTGCCCGTGTGGTGGGCTGTAGATAGTCAGGCCATGTGCCTCTTTATATTTTTCCGTCTATACTCAAACAGCTTAAGTTCCGCTGGCTTGTATGACTATGTTTGTATGACTTGAGTGCCGGGTCATGTGACCCCTGTCTATATGAACATATTATGCAAGGCTCGTCTGAGCCTCTTAAATAAAAGTCATGCTATTATATGGTTATGTTGTGATGCCATGGTTGTATCTATGCATATCGGGCATGTCATGCGTACGTGTGACGTGCAACGGTATGTATGGGATCCGACACCTAGTCGTTTGCCTGTAGTAGTACTCTTTACGGGAAACTGCCTCTTTGTGCTTCCACCGAGCCATGGTAGCTTGCTACTGCTCCGGACACATTGATTGACCGGCATGTATCCTTCTTTGCTGCTGTGTCTGTTCCTTCGGGGAAATGTCTCGCAGTGTAATGGAGTCCACGTAGCCTGCTACGACTCGTCTATGTGCAGTGATGACATTCGTGTCTCACGACGTAATGGAGTCCTTGTAGCTTGCTATGACTCGTCTACACACGCTTGAGACCGACACCTGCATTGTTGGGTTATGTATGCCTGTTTCCGTACGGATGTGCCACTTGGGTTCTATGACTAGTCATGTCGGCCCGGGTTCTTTGTTGTGTGATTGCCAGCGACATGTTCACATACGTGAGCCAAAAGACGCAAACGGTCCCGGCCAGGTAAGGTGGCAGCCGTGGAGTACCGTGTGTGAGGCCGCAAAGTGATGTGGCTTGTTTGCAGTATGGAATCATATGACTTAGGATCAGGGTCCCGACAGCGTTGGTATCAAAGCCTGACTGACTGTAGGACTACCAAGCCAAACCGGTCGAAGTTGAGTCTAGAAGCACTATAGATAAGTAGAGGAATTGATTGTGGAAAGGAACGTAAGGCTCTTTTTACTCCTCTTCCCAAGTTATTCTATACTGGGTCATTCTCATCTTTTCTACGGGGATAGGAACTAGGATCCTCATCTATTGCTTAGGATGACGAGTTACTAGCCATGGACCAATAGCTAGCTTGCTTGTGAGTAAGTGCAGTTATTTTAGTGTTGTTGGTGTGACAAACAGATGGAGAAGAGATTTGAGTCTAGATAGTCAAGTGGTTATGCCTTTCCAATCTCTTTTCAATTGTCTCAAATTTTTTGTTGAGCAATTATAGCTGTTATGCTGTCCAATTTCTGCTAGGATCCCTAATGTCTTTGCATCATCCTCTGTTTCAGATGCCATCCCGTGCTTTCCGCCAGGTGGTCCGTCTGACTAGGTGCATCGATGTCCGGGTCACACGGCCATGTTGGTTAGAGTGATGATGGAGGCTGAATATCGTTGGTACCCAGAGTACACAGTGGAGGAGCAGTATCGAGATTTCAACCAGAGTCAGTATTTGTGTACCGTTAGGATATATCCTCCATATCCTGGAGCTGCAGAGCCGGGATTCTTCCTTTCTCATATATATATAGGGAAAATACATCTTACGACCGGGTGTAGTTACTCCCATGTCTCATATACTATCATGTGGTAGTATATATACTACCTTATTATTTTTAGTATATTCATATACTATATTTAAGATATTTCAAAGTGAATTCTATGAAAAAAATTGCAAGCTGACTCATATTTATTATATTTATAAAATACGTGCATATTTGTACGTAAAAAAGTATATGCTCAAAATATGAGACATACTACCAAAAATTTTGTGTATATACTACCTAAATATTCTATATACTATACACTACGTGTACATACATTTCAAAATGATAGATACTACCTATAGCATACGAAACAAAAGTGGGAGTAACTACACCCAATCGTACCAAATGTATATATATATATATATATATATATATATATATATATATATATATATATATATATATAGTGGACACTCTCCTTCAGTGAAATAAATACAAGGAGTCGAAACAGACCTAAAGTCAACCCGTTCCATATAACATGAGCAAAACTAAATCATAAAACAATCAATAAGCAAAACTAAATCATCTCTTGCGTCCGTACATCATCGAATAGTATCACTAATACATCTCAAATAGTATCATACATATAACATCACTAATACAATAGAACCATAGCGGACAACGGGTATCGGCGCGGGCGGTGGACACCGAAAGGTAAGGAACCATCACATGATCATAGCTCGGGTGAGACACCTGAAGAACCTGCCAGGTATTGGGAAACTTGGCGTCCAACACAGCCATATAGCGTCGGACATGCTCGTCCTCCTCCCTAACACGGCGACGTATCACCTCCACGGGGGACGGCTCCCTCTGCACCATCAGTGGCCCACGTGACCGCCACCAAATAACCCCGGGTCGACGACGGGCTGCGTCCTCACCAAGTTGCGCGCCCCGAAAGGTAGGACCTCGTAGTACCATCCCGGCGGAGCCCAATCCCAGACATGGCCCCTATAATCAAGCAGGCCTCCTCCGCCGAATCGACAACAAGGATGCGGGCCAGGCATCGTCGACGTCGAGAACAAATGCTTAATTATGAAAACAAAATTAATAAACTTCTAAACTTAAATATATGTACTACAAAAACTAAATTAGATCATTATTAATCATCACGGGTTGACTATCGGTCCGTCGGGATACTCCTTCCTCTCTCATATATGGTGGACACTCAACACTCAAAATGTCGTTTAATTCTCTTTCTAGCTAATCTGGGTCACTCGATATTTCCTACATATTCTAGCACAAGTCATGCTAAAATTCATGAAAAAAAATCGGCATGACCTTTGATAAAATAGGACATATCGAGCGCCTGAAATTTACCGGAATGGAAATGAATCAACACTCCGACAAAACATAGGCCACTATGAGGTGTTCCTGCAAACATAGGCCACTTGGGCAAGCACTAGTACTACAGAACACTACATATCACATATTCCATGAAAATTGTCACACGTACTCATGTAGCTACTACTCTACTACAACTATCAAAACATCTACATCGTCATCGACATGGGGATTTGATGGTCTCACCTCGAGGTTAGAGGTGGTCGGTGATGGGGACGACGGCGGGATGATGGAGGGGCTCCTTGATTTCTACAGAAACAAAATATAAACAAAAACATTATTATCCTCATCTTAGGACTTAGTGAAACCCTATGTCTAAAACATCCTAGTTCTAGCCCTAACATTTACTAAATATACCTTGTTCTAACCCTAAAAATTAAAATACCTATACATTTACTAAAAATACCATAGTTCTAGCCCAAACATCTGTCCATCCATCTATCTATATATCTCCTAAACCCTAGTTCTAATCATCGACATGGGCATTTTCATATTTTATTTGATACCGACATCGAACGAAATCTATTGTATTCAAAAACATACATTTAAAAATATCATATAGTATAATACATTTCGTACCTAAAAATTTCTATTACTAATTTCTTTAACTAAAATTTTATTATTAAAAAACTTTGTATTATAGAAAGGAGGAGAGGAGGAGGTGGGAGGAGGAGGGAGGAGGTGGGAGGAGGAGGAGGAGAGCAGGAGGAGGAGGAGGAGGGGCAGGAGGAGGAGGGGGGGAGAAGGAGGGGGAGGGAGGAGGAGGGAGGAGGAGGGGGCGCCTAAGGGAGGAGGAGGAGGGAGGAGGGTGGGCCAGGAGGGAGGAGGAGGAGGAGGGGGAGGAGAAGGGAGGAGGAAGGGGGCCGACGGAGGGAGGAGGGGAGGGGAGGAGGGGGAGGAGGAGGGAGGAGGAGGGAGGGAGGGACCTTGGGGGCATTGGTGGGCGACGGTGGGCAACGACGGCGACGATGCGTGGTGGAGTGAGTGAGAGTGTGAGGGGGGAAGTAAGGACGCGCAACGGACCGTACGTGTGGATAAGGTGCCCTGTAGTAATAGCGTTGGTTCTAACCACCGCTATTGGTAAGTATAATAGCAGTAGCGCTTTAGGGAAGAAGCGCTACAAATATTCTGTTCGCGGAGCAAGGTGGGACTAAACTTTGGTCTTAGGAGGGGTCGGAATTAGTAGTAGCGTTGGTTAGAGGAAAGCGCTATTGCTAAATTCAATAGCAGTAGCCCTTTTAACCTATGAGCGCTACTAGTATACCTAGTCTACCTGCAACGGTCTGGCAATTGTAAGTAGTAGTGTTTTATATACAGCGCTACTGCTATGTGCATAGTAGCAATGCTCTTTTGCCCAAGCGCTAATGCTATTTATCAGCAACGCTTCTTTTTTAAAAGTGCTACTGGCGAGCTCATGTGTATAAGCATTTCCCTAGCAGTGAGATGGTAGTTGTTGTTCTCTAGAATGCACTATAG